>OX335679.1:0-2826250 GCA_946894065.1 Acleris literana
ACCTAACCTAACCTAACCTAACCTAACCTAACCTAACCTAACCTAACCTAACCTAACCTAACCTAACCTAACCTAACCTAACCTAACCTAACCTAACCTAACCTAACCTAACCTAACCTAACCTAACCTAACCTAACCTAACCTAACCTAACCTAACCTAACCTAACCTAACCTAACCTAACCTAACCTAACCTAACCTAACCTAACCTAACCTAACCTAACCTAACCTAACCTAACCTAACCTAACCTAACCTAACCTAACCTAACCTAACCTAACCTAACCTAACCTAACCTAACCTAACCTAACCTAACCTAACCTAACCTAACCTAACCTAACCTAACCTAACCTAACCTAACCTAACCTAACCTAACCTAACCTAACCTAACCTAACCTAACCTAACCTAACCTAACCTAACCTAACCTAACCTAACCTAACCTAACCTAACCTAACCTAACCTAACCTAACCTAACCTAACCTAACCTAACCTAACCTAACCTAACCTAACCTAACCTAACCTAACCTAACCTAACCTAACCTAACCTAACCTAACCTAACCTAACCTAACCTAACCTAACCTAACCTAACCTAACCTAACCTAACCTAACCTAACCTAACCTAACCTAACCTAACCTAACCTAACCTAACCTAACCTAACCTAACCTAACCTAACCTAACCTAACCTAACCTAACCTAACCTAACCTAACCTAACCTAACCTAACCTAACCTAACCTAACCTAACCTAACCTAACCTAACCTAACCTAACCTAACCTAACCTAACCTAACCTAACCTAACCTAACCTAACCTAACCTAACCTAACCTAACCTAACCTAACCTAACCTAACCTAACCTAACCTAACCTAACCTAACCTAACCTAACCTAACCTAACCTAACCTAACCTAACCTAACCTAACCTAACCTAACCTAACCTAACCTAACCTAACCTAACCTAACCTAACCTAACCTAACCTAACCTAACCTAACCTAACCTAACCTAACCTAACCTAACCTAACCTAACCTAACCTAACCTAACCTAACCTAACCTAACCTAACCTAACCTAACCTAACCTAACCTAACCTAACCTAACCTAACCTAACCTAACCTAACCTAACCTAACCTAACCTAACCTAACCTAACCTAACCTAACCTAACCTAACCTAACCTAACCTAACCTAACCTAACCTAACCTAACCTAACCTAACCTAACCTAACCTAACCTAACCTAACCTAACCTAACCTAACCTAACCTAACCTAACCTAACCTAACCTAACCTAACCTAACCTAACCTAACCTAACCTAACCTAACCTAACCTAACCTAACCTAACCTAACCTAACCTAACCTAACCTAACCTAACCTAACCTAACCTAACCTAACCTAACCTAACCTAACCTAACCTAACCTAACCTAACCTAACCTAACCTAACCTAACCTAACCTAACCTAACCTAACCTAACCTAACCTAACCTAACCTAACCTAACCTAACCTAACCTAACCTAACCTAACCTAACCTAACCTAACCTAACCTAACCTAACCTAACCTAACCTAACCTAACCTAACCTAACCTAACCTAACCTAACCTAACCTAACCTAACCTAACCTTTTTTTTTTTTTTTTTTTTTTTTTTTTTTTTTTTTTGCAAGGTGAAAAATGCTTTACGCATTTCCCCCGCCATGGGAGTGACGGGGGGGTATGTGGGACTCACATCCCCTCCCCTTCTCCGAGCGAGAAGGAGTAGGGGAGTGTTACCCACTAAAAAACACCTTGGCGTACCCTCAAACCGGTTTGGTTGGACGCCGTGGAACCCGCGATTGGCATTCCCCACGACGTCGTCCGGCTGCCCCAGCCATTGCCGGGGCTCCCCGCGCCAAAGGGGAGAAGGGCCGAGCACGCGTGGCCCCCCTCCCAGACCGCTGAGTGACTTGCCTACAGCAGGCAGGGGACTCCCATCCCCCACCTGCAGCCACTAAGGGTTGAGGCGCGCGGCAAAACGCCGCCGCCTCAACCCCTGCCGTCTGCGCCGGAGCGGATGCGCGAGAGGAGACTCCTCGCGCTCCCGCTCCGCGGCCTCCTTCTGCGAGATAACCGTCTCGCAAAAAGAGGCCACAGCCTCCCAAGACCTCTCGCTGCAGAGCATTGCCGAGACAATGCTGTAGAGCGAGAGGTCCTCCCGCTGTATAGCGAGTGCCATGGCGCCGCGCTCCGAACTCCAACGGCTGCACACCTCAAAGGTGTGCCGAGCCGTGTCGTCCGGATCGCCGCACTCATGGCACTGCGGGGTAGGCTCCCTCCCAATTTTGTGCAGGTAATGACCGAAACACCCATGTCCGGTCATTACCTGCACAAGCCGGAACGACGTAGCGCCGACTGCCCTCTCTAACCACAGGTCAACCGACGGGAGGATCGCCCCTATAGTACGAGTACCATAGGGGGAGTCCTCCAGGTCGGCCTTCCATCGTTCCCGCAGTCGACGCTCCGTCATTCGGCGCGTCTCCTCTACCTCCTCAGGGTCCGGGCGTTCACCCCTCGCCCGGGCCCTAGACCTAACCCTATAGGTCTCCGCCTGCACCTCTGCATCCAATTCCCAGGGCGGGGTGCAGGCGAGGAGGCAGGCCGCTGCGTGGGCCACGGTTACGTAGGCCCTCACCATCCGGAGGGCCACAACCCTCTGGGGCCTCCGCAGCAGGGCTCTGTTCCGGGCGGACAGCTTGTCCGCCCAGATTGGGGCCCCGTAGAGGGCCATGCTCCTTGTCACGCCAGCGTATAAACGCCGGCATAAGGAGCCTGGCCCACCCACATTGGGCAATAGCCGCCCCAGTGCCGAGGCGGCACCCACTATTCGGGGAGCAAGTTTGGAGAAATGCTCCCCGAAATCCCATTTGCGGTCCAATATTAGCCCCAGATATTTTATATGGGGCTTAATTATGACCGCCTCCCCCCCCAGGGTGAGCGCCGCGCCCGCCGGCAGCCTCCACCCTCGCCCCCCGAAGACTATGCCCTCAGTCTTCGGGAGGGCCACCTTTAATCCGAGCCGCTCAATGCGATGAATCGCCAGCTCGGCCGCCACCTCCGCCCTCCTTGAGGTCTCCCTCAGGTTGCTTCCGCGCGCAGCCACCATCGTGTCGTCCGCATAACAGATTGTGACTGTGCGCGGAAGCAATTCCCCCCTGATGGCCCAGTCGTACCCCAGGTTCCAAAGAAGTGGACCGAGAACGGAACCCTGGGGCACGCCGCAGGCCATCCTCCTTTCCCCCCGTCGACCCTCCTTGCCCTCATAGAGCACTACCCTCTCGGTAAGGTAGTGCTCTATGACCCGCCGCAGGTAGTGAGGCACTTCGTGATACCGAAGTGCCTCACTTATCACCTCATAGGGGAGGGTGCCGAAGGCATTGGCGATGTCTAAAGACACCGCCACGACACCCTCTCCCCTGCCCGACGCGTCTTCACAGAAGTCCCTTAAGGACTTCAGCGCGTCGAGCGTAGACCGCCCCTCCCGGAACCCGAACTGTCTCTCCGAGACGTTCGGGCCGGCGGTCTCCAGGTGCTGCAGGATCCGGGAGGCCAGGATACGTTCAAACATTTTCCCGGCCTCATCCAGCAGCACGATGGGGCGGTAGGCGGACGGGCAGTCGGGGGGTCGACCCTCTTTACGGAGGAGGCATACCCTCCCCTCCTTCCATATCCTCGGGAACCTTCCCTCCCTCAGGCAGTCATCCATGATCTGCCTGAGGCGGTTCCCGAGATGTTTTAGACTGATGAAGAGGACGCGACCGGGGACTCCATCGGGGCCCGGGGCTTTTTTACAGCCCCGGAGTCGGTCCTCTACCCTCTCGAACTCGTCATCGCTAATTGGCGCAATGACGAGTTCGGTATCCGGCTCCTCCACGGGCTCAGCCATCGATGGAGGGGTGATCGCAGGGGCTGGAGGGAACAGCCCCTCGATGACCCTCTGCAGTAAGGCGGGTTCAAGGGAGTCCATGGGGGGGGCAGTGCGCATCTTGTTGCGCACTACCCTGTAGGGCCGCCCCCATGGGTCCTTATCCAGGGTGGCCAAGAACGAGGCTTGTCCCTCATCCTTGGCCTTGGCGATCGCCACCTGGAGGGCCTTCTTTGCCACCTTGAGGGCCTGGTGGAGACCCTCTTCCTCTTGGGGGGTGTGCCGCCTACGCCTACAGTGCTGGTAGGCGTGGCGGGCACTATTGCTGGTGATCCGCAGGGCCGCAATCTCTGCGGACCACCAGTACACCCTCTTCCGAGAAGTCAGGCGTTTCGCCCGGGGCATAGCCGCATCGCACACCGCCTGCAGTGCGATGCGGAACCGGACAGCCCTTTCCTCGACTCCGAGGGCGGCGGGTGGGGCAGCACACCAAGCCTCCACCATCGCCGCCTCGTCCGCCTTGGCCCTGTCCAAAAGGGACAGGGACCATTTTGGGAACCCTCCTCCCCTGCTCCCGTTTGCCCTCCCCCCGGGGATGGGCAGTGACTGCACCCCTCCTGTGGAGACCCTCATCCTAATATATAGGTGATCGGAGAGGGTCTCCACGTCCTCCAGGACGCGCCAGTCTTCCACGCGCGCGGCAATGGCAGTGGTCGCGAACGTCACGTCCACGACCGAACCCCCCTGCCGCCGCACGCATGTATTTGCGCCGCCCTGATTCAGAACCTCGAGTCCTGTTGCCACCACCCAATCCCTGAGGACCGCCCCTCGCGGGTCCGTGATGGGGGAACCCCATGCCGAGCTCTTGGCATTGAGGTCCCCCAGGACCATCACTTGTCTCGGAGCAGCCCTCCTGACCACCCCCCCCAGGACTCCCAGGAATTGTTCAAAAGCACGTAGCGGCCTATTGGGGGAGAAGTACACCGCCAATAGTACGGTGTCATTCCCCCACTTGGCCGCCACAAATCCTGGGCCGCCCTCAATCTTCGACAAGGCGGGGAAGTCCCCAACCACCGGCACTACGATAGCCACCATTTCATCCGACGCCCCTACCCAATTAGGTAGAGGGGGGACGAAATAGGGCTCCGCAACAACCGCCACGCCAATCGCCCACTCCGCCATAGTCTGCATGAGCAGATCTTGAGCTCTGGCGGAGTGGTTGGCGTTTATCTGCAGGACCTCTAAATGCCGGTGTGCTGGCATTTAGTGGTCCATGCGGTTGTCCTCTGCTAGCCGGCCAGCGGCTACCTCTGTGTGGGAAGGGGGAGGCTGAGGACGACGGGGGGGTCGCGTCCTTAGGTCCCTACCTCTAGTTTCCGGGGGGAAACAACTATCTCCCCCCATAGAGTGGTCAGCTGGAAGTTTTGCATGGGCGCACACCACGCACCATGCCTTTTCTTCCCAGCATTCTCTTGCTATGTGCCCCTCCCTGCTGCACCGGTAGCAGGATTTTGACCGGTCAACGCTGGAGGGGCATGTCTCTCGTGTGTGACCAACACCCATGCATCTGTAGCACCGCATAGGTGCTGGTCCGATCCTATTGATCTTGGCGGACGCCCAACCCACCTTGATCCGCCCTATCGCCAGGAGGGCTTTGGCCACCCGCACTGGGCACTGGATCAAAACAGATCCAGTTCCGTCGTACAGGGGGCGAATGCCCCCTACCTTTATTTGGGCCTGGTCACAGGCTCCTGCATTGGCAACGGCCAGCGCCACGGACTCCTTTGTCGCCGACTCATCTAGGCCGGCGATTTGGAGTCCGGTCTTTTTTGTTACGCGGCTCACGTCGGCCACGTCACCTACAATCTGCTGCAGTTTAGCAGCAAGATTATCAGCCGCATTCTCCTGGTCCTCTCCGGGGACTTCGATTACACGGGCCCCCGTCATAGAGGACCTGACCTTTACATGCTGCAGGCCCACTTCCTCCAAGCTCAGGGCGTTGATCGCCCTGGCCATAGTGGCCTGTAGCGTGGTGGTGTTGGTGGCATCCTTTTTTAATGAAACCACCACCGCCGCCGTCCTTGGAACGGCCAGCGCCCTCACCTTAGGCGCTGCCGTCTTTTTCTTGGGTGGCGCTTTGGGCGCTCTTGTCGAGGGGGCAGGCTTGGCCTTCGCCGTGCCCTTCCCCTTCCCTTTCCCCTTCTTTACCACATCCACCCAGGATTCCTTAGGTGGACGTGGCGTTTGGGTCGAGGGGCATGATCCTCCTTCCGACGACCGAGCAACTCTCGGGGCGGCTCGCGGGGCCGGGACTGGAGCTTGGCGGGCGGGGGCAACTGCCTTTTTGGCAGTCTTGGCCTTTTGCGGCCTCCCGTCCCCCAGTCTTGCTACTGCCTCAGGCTGAGTAGTCCTCACCTTAGGTGGGGCAGGCGAAGCAGTCCTCATCCTAGGTGGGGCAGGTGAGACCGTCCTCACTTTGGGAAGGGCTGGCACAGCCGATCCCACCACCCTCCTATCAGCCGCCAACGGGGGGCGGAAAATCGGCTCAGGCGGCAGGCGCCTGTTCACCTCCTCAAGGCGGGCATTGATCATGCCCCCCAAGGAGACGAACAGTTCCTTCTTTAGTTCTCCGATCGCCTCCGCCAGGTCCGCAGCAGAAAACTGCAAGGACGCTTTGGGTGGCGGGGCCGGAGACGCCGGAATCTCCCGCTCCGAGAACGCAGTCCGGAGCGCCTTCAGTTCCGCCAAGCAGTGAGTGAGTTGCTCCCGCATCCTCTTATTGTCCGCTTTAAGGATGCGGATCTCCTCACTTTCCGACTTGGCGGCCTCGACGTCGTCCATCGAGTCTAAAATCGTGTGGCAGGCACGATTCATCGCGCCCCACACATCTCCCTTCAAATTACCGGATCTTCGGGCCCCCTCTAAAATCTCCCTCGCTGCCTGTCGGGTTGCCTCGATTGGATCTGAAAACCGCAGAAATTCTATCGGGCTTTCCCGGCGCGAGGGGGAGGTTGGTGATCGCGAACGCGAGCGCACCTTTCCTCCCTTTTTCCCTCCATTCGTTCCCTTAACCTCCTTCCCCCCCTTGGGGCGGAGCTCAGGAAAGTCCTTTCGGTATGCGGCGGCAGCGTCCGCTTCTTCCTCGAACTGATAAATGTCCGACTCTTGTAGCTTGGCCCTTGCTGCAGCCAACCCCGCATATGCCCCCTTGGGCTTTCCTCTACGGGCGGAGTTGATCTTTGGCCCGTACACGTGCCTTAGATCACCCTCCTCATCATCCTCATGACCCCTCTTAGAGGCATGAGGGACCCTCTCATAAACATCTAACGAGTCCTCCGACTCACACCCAGAGGTGAGGATTTCTCCCCCTTCCTCCAGTGGATCCCCCCCTTTCTCAGTGTCAGAAGCCATACTGACCCCTTCCACCTAATTCCCAAATTTGGTCTAAATCCGACTACTACGATCAAAACTAAGACCTAACCTAACCTTGAAATGGTCAAGTGCGAGTCGGATTTAGACTTTCCCATATAAAACCCGATTTAGCGCCTGAAATTTTCCTCTGAGCAATCAGAGAAAAAGTTTGCCGCTTTTTTCGGGCCACTTCCCGAGGTCGTAGCGACCTAGAAAAATGACCAAAAAATAGAAGATTTTTTGGTCTATTTTCTAATACGTCTTGTATTCACCAAAGATGAATAGGTTAAAAGAAATTAACAAAAAACTAAAAAGGTAAAATTTTGAAAAAAGTGAAGTCCAAGAAATTGATCCCTCTCCTCACTAGTAGGTCAATAACTCTTGACTCAAAAATCACAGAGTCTTGGATCTTTCACGAAGATTTAGAAAACAAAATTTACTACACCTACAAAAAGTTTCAAAAAGATACGAGAAGCGCAACTTTTTTAAAACTACCCCCAAACTGAAGGGACTAGAAAAATCCTTCCGAAAATTTTGAGCAAAAACTCACAATTTCCGAAATTTTATAATTCTAGTCTCCTTAAACCGAAATAAACGGGACCGACTCTATAGTTTGCGGAACCGTTGCCGCTATACCCGCCCAAAAAATGGGCAATTAAGGATGTTGGCAACCCCGACAAAACTATTTTTGAAAAATGTAAACAAACCCAAAATTTATAAAAAATTAAGGGCAAAAATTTACAATTTTCAAAAACCTAAAAAACCAAAACAAAAAATTCGACAATCTTGCCACCCTTTCCACGCGAAAGTCGACTATTGCCGCTACCTCCCAGCCCTAAAAAGGGCTCGGTACGACAACGGCAACAATTTTATTTCTGCGTTAGAAAAAGGTAAACAAACCGACGAAAACCAACCAAGTGCAAAAACCAAAAAACCGAATAACAAAGCCAAATCAACGTGTAATGCAGGATCAAAAACCGAAAACGAATGCCAAAAAAATGTAGTATTATGGTTCCGAAAATCGCAATAATCCGTGCAAGCACCTCCAAAATAGACCTCAACCTAACCTAACCTAACCTAACCTAACCTAACCTAACCTAACCTAACCTAACCTAACCTAACCTAACCTAACCTAACCTAACCTAACCTAACCTAACCTAACCTAACCTAACCTAACCTAACCTAACCTAACCTAACCTAACCTAACCTAACCTAACCTAACCTAACCTAACCTAACCTAACCTAACCTAACCTAACCTAACCTAACCTAACCTAACCTAACCTAACCTAACCTAACCTAACCTAACCTAACCTAACCTAACCTAACCTAACCTAACCTAACCTAACCTAACCTAACCTAACCTAACCTAACCTAACCTAACCTAACCTAACCTAACCTAACCTAACCTAACCTAACCTAACCTAACCTAACCTAACCTAACCTAACCTAACCTAACCTAACCTAACCTAACCTAACCTAACCTAACCTAACCTAACCTAACCTAACCTAACCTAACCTAACCTAACCTAACCTAACCTAACCTAACCTAACCTAACCTAACCTAACCTAACCTAACCTAACCTAACCTTTTTTTTTTTTTTTTTTTTTTGCAAGGTGAAAAATGCTTTACGCATTTCCCCCGCCATGGGAGTGACGGGGGGGTATGTGGGACTCACATCCCCTCCCCTTCTCCGAGCGAGAAGGAGTAGGGGAGTGTTACCCACTAAAAAACACCTTGGCGTACCCTCAAACCGGTTTGGTTGGACGCCGTGGAACCCGCGATTGGCATTCCCCACGACGTCGTCCGGCTGCCCCAGCCATTGCCGGGGCTCCCCGCGCCAAAGGGGAGAAGGGCCGAGCACGCGTGGCCCCCCTCCCAGACCGCTGAGTGACTTGCCTACAGCAGGCAGGGGACTCCCATCCCCCACCTGCAGCCACTAAGGGTTGAGGCGCGCGGCAAAACGCCGCCGCCTCAACCCCTGCCGTCTGCGCCGGAGCGGATGCGCGAGAGGAGACTCCTCGCGCTCCCGCTCCGCGGCCTCCTTCTGCGAGATAACCGTCTCGCAAAAAGAGGCCACAGCCTCCCAAGACCTCTCGCTGCAGAGCATTGCCGAGACAATGCTGTAGAGCGAGAGGTCCTCCCGCTGTATAGCGAGTGCCATGGCGCCGCGCTCCGAACTCCAACGGCTGCACACCTCAAAGGTGTGCCGAGCCGTGTCGTCCGGATCGCCGCACTCATGGCACTGCGGGGTAGGCTCCCTCCCAATTTTGTGCAGGTAATGACCGAAACACCCATGTCCGGTCATTACCTGCACAAGCCGGAACGACGTAGCGCCGACTGCCCTCTCTAACCACAGGTCAACCGACGGGAGGATCGCCCCTATAGTACGAGTACCATAGGGGGAGTCCTCCAGGTCGGCCTTCCATCGTTCCCGCAGTCGACGCTCCGTCATTCGGCGCGTCTCCTCTACCTCCTCAGGGTCCGGGCGTTCACCCCTCGCCCGGGCCCTAGACCTAACCCTATAGGTCTCCGCCTGCACCTCTGCATCCAATTCCCAGGGCGGGGTGCAGGCGAGGAGGCAGGCCGCTGCGTGGGCCACGGTTACGTAGGCCCTCACCATCCGGAGGGCCACAACCCTCTGGGGCCTCCGCAGCAGGGCTCTGTTCCGGGCGGACAGCTTGTCCGCCCAGATTGGGGCCCCGTAGAGGGCCATGCTCCTTGTCACGCCGGCGTATAAACGCCGGCATAAGGAGCCTGGCCCACCCACATTGGGCAATAGCCGCCCCAGTGCCGAGGCGGCACCCACTATTCGGGGAGCAAGTTTGGAGAAATGCTCCCCGAAATCCCATTTGCGGTCCAATATTAGCCCCAGATATTTTATATGGGGCTTAATTATGACCGCCTCCCCCCCCAGGGTGAGCGCCGCGCCCGCCGGCAGCCTCCACCCTCGCCCCCCGAAGACTATGCCCTCAGTCTTCGGGAGGGCCACCTTTAATCCGAGCCGCTCAATGCGATGAATCGCCAGCTCGGCCGCCACCTCCGCCCTCCTTGAGGTCTCCCTCAGGTTGCTTCCGCGCGCAGCCACCATCGTGTCGTCCGCATAACAGATTGTGACTGTGCGCGGAAGCAATTCCCCCCTGATGGCCCAGTCGTACCCCAGGTTCCAAAGAAGTGGACCGAGAACGGAACCCTGGGGCACGCCGCAGGCCATCCTCCTTTCCCCCCGTCGACCCTCCTTGCCCTCATAGAGCACTACCCTCTCGGTAAGGTAGTGCTCTATGACCCGCCGCAGGTAGTGAGGCACTTCGTGATACCGAAGGATACCGAAGTGCCTCACTTATCACCTCATAGGGGAGGGTGCCGAAGGCATTGGCGATGTCTAAAGACACCGCCACGACACCCTCTCCCCTGCCCGACGCGTCTTCACAGAAGTCCCTTAAGGACTTCAGCGCGTCGAGCGTAGACCGCCCCTCCCGGAACCCGAACTGTCTCTCCGAGACGTTCGGGCCGGCGGTCTCCAGGTGCTGCAGGATCCGGGAGGCCAGGATACGTTCAAACATTTTCCCGGCCTCATCCAGCAGCACGATGGGGCGGTAGGCGGACGGGCAGTCGGGGGGTCGACCCTCTTTACGGAGGAGGCATACCCTCCCCTCCTTCCATATCCTCGGGAACCTTCCCTCCCTCAGGCAGTCATCCATGATCTGCCTGAGGCGGTTCCCGAGATGTTTTAGACTGATGAAGAGGACGCGACCGGGGACTCCATCGGGGCCCGGGGCTTTTTTACAGCCCCGGAGTCGGTCCTCTACCCTCTCGAACTCGTCATCGCTAATTGGCGCAATGACGAGTTCGGTATCCGGCTCCTCCACGGGCTCAGCCATCGATGGAGGGGTGATCGCAGGGGCTGGAGGGAACAGCCCCTCGATGACCCTCTGCAGTAAGGCGGGTTCAAGGGAGTCCATGGGGGGGGCAGTGCGCATCTTGTTGCGCACTACCCTGTAGGGCCGCCCCCATGGGTCCTTATCCAGGGTGGCCAAGAACGAGGCTTGTCCCTCATCCTTGGCCTTGGCGATCGCCACCTGGAGGGCCTTCTTTGCCACCTTGAGGGCCTGGTGGAGACCCTCTTCCTCTTGGGGGGTGTGCCGCCTACGCCTACAGTGCTGGTAGGCGTGGCGGGCACTATTGCTGGTGATCCGCAGGGCCGCAATCTCTGCGGACCACCAGTACACCCTCTTCCGAGAAGTCAGGCGTTTCGCCCGGGGCATAGCCGCATCGCACACCGCTTGCAGTGCGATGCGGAACCGGACAGCCCTTTCCTCGACTCCGAGGGCGGCGGGTGGGGCAGCACACCAAGCCTCCACCATCGCCGCCTCGTCCGCCTTGGCCCTGTCCAAAAGGGACAGGGACCATTTTGGGAACCCTCCTCCCCTGCTCCCGTTTGCCCTCCCCCCGGGGATGGGCAGTGACTGCACCCCTCCTGTGGAGACCCTCATCCTAATATATAGGTGATCGGAGAGGGTCTCCACGTCCTCCAGGACGCGCCAGTCTTCCACGCGCGCGGCAATGGCAGTGGTCGCGAACGTCACGTCCACGACCGAACCCCCCTGCCGCCGCACGCATGTATTTGCGCCGCCCTGATTCAGAACCTCGAGTCCTGTTGCCACCACCCAATCCCTGAGGACCGCCCCTCGCGGGTCCGTGATGGGGGAACCCCATGCCGAGCTCTTGGCATTGAGGTCCCCCAGGACCATCACTTGTCTCGGAGCAGCCCTCCTGACCACCCCCCCCAGGACTCCCAGGAATTGTTCAAAAGCACGTAGCGGCCTATTGGGGGAGAAGTACACCGCCAATAGTACGGTGTCATTCCCCCACTTGGCCGCCACAAATCCTGGGCCGCCCTCAATCTTCGACAAGGCGGGGAAGTCCCCAACCACCGGCACTACGATAGCCACCATTTCATCCGACGCCCCTACCCAATTAGGTAGAGGGGGGACGAAATAGGGCTCCGCAACAACCGCCACGCCAATCGCCCACTCCGCCATAGTCTGCATGAGCAGATCTTGAGCTCTGGCGGAGTGGTTGGCGTTTATCTGCAGGACCTCTAAATGCCGGTGTGCTGGCATTTAGTGGTCCATGCGGTTGTCCTCTGCTAGCCGGCCAGCGGCTACCTCTGTGTGGGAAGGGGGAGGCTGAGGACGACGGGGGGGTCGCGTCCTTAGGTCCCTACCTCTAGTTTCCGGGGGGAAACAACTATCTCCCCCCATAGAGTGGTCAGCTGGAAGTTTTGCATGGGCGCACACCACGCACCATGCCTTTTCTTCCCAGCATTCTCTTGCTATGTGCCCCTCCCTGCTGCACCGGTAGCAGGATTTTGACCGGTCAACGCTGGAGGGGCATGTCTCTCGTGTGTGACCAACACCCATGCATCTGTAGCACCGCATAGGTGCTGGTCCGATCCTATTGATCTTGGCGGACGCCCAACCCACCTTGATCCGCCCTATCGCCAGGAGGGCTTTGGCCACCCGCACTGGGCACTGGATCAAAACAGATCCAGTTCCGTCGTACAGGGGGCGAATGCCCCCTACCTTTATTTGGGCCTGGTCACAGGCTCCTGCATTGGCAACGGCCAGCGCCACGGACTCCTTTGTCGCCGACTCATCTAGGCCGGCGATTTGGAGTCCGGTCTTTTTTGTTACGCGGCTCACGTCGGCCACGTCACCTACAATCTGCTGCAGTTTAGCAGCAAGATTATCAGCCGCATTCTCCTGGTCCTCTCCGGGGACTTCGATTACACGGGCCCCCGTCATAGAGGACCTGACCTTTACATGCTGCAGGCCCACTTCCTCCAAGCTCAGGGCGTTGATCGCCCTGGCCATAGTGGCCTGTAGCGTGGTGGTGTTGGTGGCATCCTTTTTTAATGAAACCACCACCGCCGCCGTCCTTGGAACGGCCAGCGCCCTCACCTTAGGCGCTGCCGTCTTTTTCTTGGGTGGCGCTTTGGGCGCTCTTGTCGAGGGGGCAGGCTTGGCCTTCGCCGTGCCCTTCCCCTTCCCTTTCCCCTTCTTTACCACATCCACCCAGGATTCCTTAGGTGGACGTGGCGTTTGGGTCGAGGGGCATGATCCTCCTTCCGACGACCGAGCAACTCTCGGGGCGGCTCGCGGGGCCGGGACTGGAGCTTGGCGGGCGGGGGCAACTGCCTTTTTGGCAGTCTTGGCCTTTTGCGGCCTCCCGTCCCCCAGTCTTGCTACTGCCTCAGGCTGAGTAGTCCTCACCTTAGGTGGGGCAGGCGAAGCAGTCCTCATCCTAGGTGGGGCAGGTGAGACCGTCCTCACTTTGGGAAGGGCTGGCACAGCCGATCCCACCACCCTCCTATCAGCCGCCAACGGGGGGCGGAAAATCGGCTCAGGCGGCAGGCGCCTGTTCACCTCCTCAAGGCGGGCATTGATCATGCCCCCCAAGGAGACGAACAGTTCCTTCTTTAGTTCTCCGATCGCCTCCGCCAGGTCCGCAGCAGAAAACTGCAAGGACGCTTTGGGTGGCGGGGCCGGAGACGCCGGAATCTCCCGCTCCGAGAACGCAGTCCGGAGCGCCTTCAGTTCCGCCAAGCAGTGAGTGAGTTGCTCCCGCATCCTCTTATTGTCCGCTTTAAGGATGCGGATCTCCTCACTTTCCGACTTGGCGGCCTCGACGTCGTCCATCGAGTCTAAAATCGTGTGGCAGGCACGATTCATCGCGCCCCACACATCTCCCTTCAAATTACCGGATCTTCGGGCCCCCTCTAAAATCTCCCTCGCTGCCTGTCGGGTTGCCTCGATTGGATCTGAAAACCGCAGAAATTCTATCGGGCTTTCCCGGCGCGAGGGGGAGGTTGGTGATCGCGAACGCGAGCGCACCTTTCCTCCCTTTTTCCCTCCATTCGTTCCCTTAACCTCCTTCCCCCCCTTGGGGCGGAGCTCAGGAAAGTCCTTTCGGTATGCGGCGGCAGCGTCCGCTTCTTCCTCGAACTGATAAATGTCCGACTCTTGTAGCTTGGCCCTTGCTGCAGCCAACCCCGCATATGCCCCCTTGGGCTTTCCTCTACGGGCGGAGTTGATCTTTGGCCCGTACACGTGCCTTAGATCACCCTCCTCATCATCCTCATGACCCCTCTTAGAGGCATGAGGGACCCTCTCATAAACATCTAACGAGTCCTCCGACTCACACCCAGAGGTGAGGATTTCTCCCCCTTCCTCCAGTGGATCCCCCCCTTTCTCAGTGTCAGAAGCCATACTGACCCCTTCCACCTAATTCCCAAATTTGGTCTAAATCCGACTACTACGATCAAAACTAAGACCTAACCTAACCTTGAAATGGTCAAGTGCGAGTCGGATTTAGACTTTCCCATATAAAACCCGATTTAGCGCCTGAAATTTTCCTCTGAGCAATCAGAGAAAAAGTTTGCCGCTTTTTTCGGGCCACTTCCCGAGGTCGTAGCGACCTAGAAAAATGACCAAAAAATAGAAGATTTTTTGGTCTATTTTCTAATACGTCTTGTATTCACCAAAGATGAATAGGTTAAAAGAAATTAACAAAAAACTAAAAAGGTAAAATTTTGAAAAAAGTGAAGTCCAAGAAATTGATCCCTCTCCTCACTAGTAGGTCAATAACTCTTGACTCAAAAATCACAGAGTCTTGGATCTTTCACGAAGATTTAGAAAACAAAATTTACTACACCTACAAAAAGTTTCAAAAAGATACGAGAAGCGCAACTTTTTTAAAACTACCCCCAAACTGAAGGGACTAGAAAAATCCTTCCGAAAATTTTGAGCAAAAACTCACAATTTCCGAAATTTTATAATTCTAGTCTCCTTAAACCGAAATAAACGGGACCGACTCTATAGTTTGCGGAACCGTTGCCGCTATACCCGCCCAAAAAATGGGCAATTAAGGATGTTGGCAACCCCGACAAAACTATTTTTGAAAAATGTAAACAAACCCAAAATTTATAAAAAATTAAGGGCAAAAATTTACAATTTTCAAAAACCTAAAAAACCAAAACAAAAAATTCGACAATCTTGCCACCCTTTCCACGCGAAAGTCGACTATTGCCGCTACCTCCCAGCCCTAAAAAGGGCTCGGTACGACAACGGCAACAATTTTATTTCTGCGTTAGAAAAAGGTAAACAAACCGACGAAAACCAACCAAGTGCAAAAACCAAAAAACCGAATAACAAAGCCAAATCAACGTGTAATGCAGGATCAAAAACCGAAAACGAATGCCAAAAAAATGTAGTATTATGGTTCCGAAAATCGCAATAATCCGTGCAAGCACCTCCAAAATAGACCTCAACCTAACCTAACCTAACCTAACCTAACCTAACCTAACCTAACCTAACCTAACCTAACCTAACCTAACCTAACCTAACCTAACCTAACCTAACCTAACCTAACCTAACCTAACCTAACCTAACCTAACCTAACCTAACCTAACCTAACCTAACCTAACCTAACCTAACCTAACCTAACCTAACCTAACCTAACCTAACCTAACCTAACCTAACCTAACCTAACCTAACCTAACCTAACCTAACCTAACCTAACCTAACCTAACCTAACCTAACCTAACCTAACCTAACCTAACCTAACCTAACCTAACCTAACCTAACCTAACCTAACCTAACCTAACCTAACCTAACCTAACCTAACCTAACCTAACCTAACCTAACCTAACCTAACCTAACCTAACCTAACCTAACCTAACCTAACCTAACCTAACCTAACCTAACCTAACCTAACCTAACCTAACCTAACCTAACCTAACCTAACCTAACCTAACCTAACCTAACCTAACCTAACCTAACCTAACCTAACCTAACCTAACCTAACCTAACCTAACCTAACCTAACCTAACCTAACCTAACCTAACCTAACCTAACCTAACCTAACCTAACCTAACCTAACCTAACCTAACCTAACCTAACCTAACCTAACCTAACCTAACCTAACCTAACCTAACCTAACCTAACCTAACCTAACCTAACCTAACCTAACCTAACCTAACCTAACCTAACCTAACCTAACCTAACCTAACCTAACCTAACCTAACCTAACCTAACCTAACCTAACCTAACCTAACCTAACCTAACCTAACCTAACCTAACCTAACCTAACCTAACCTAACCTAACCTAACCTAACCTAACCTAACCTAACCTAACCTAACCTAACCTAACCTAACCTAACCTAACCTAACCTAACCTAACCTAACCTAACCTAACCTAACCTAACCTAACCTAACCTAACCTAACCTAACCTAACCTAACCTAACCTAACCTAACCTAACCTTTTTTTTTTTTTTTTTTTTTTTTGTCCGGGGGAAAATCCTCATGGATACCACCACGTCACGGGGGGGCGTGGTGGTTATGTGAGACTCCTACTCACTAAAAACCCCCGGGTGTTCCTCTCTCCACCATGTGGCAGGGTACGAGTAGCGCTTTCGCCTGCTTTCGATTCCCTGCCAGGCGGTTGCCTGCACTGCAGACCCTGCAGCTTTTCCCGTTAGTCCCTCCTTTAGTAGCGTGCCAGGAACACTTGGCACGCCACCCGACTCGAGGACCCTAGTCCGGACGACGATAGAACGTCCCCGTTTCTACCGTCCGGAAGTCCTCTCTATGGCGGCAGGCGACGGTCGTGAGCCAGTCGCCTGCGGCCCACTCTCTTGCGCCGTTGTTGGGACGCTCCCTCAGCGTCCTCTCTCGCACGCTCTGCGCACTCCTTCTGCGTCATTACGTCCTCGCAGAAAGAGCACGCTGCCCGCCACGCATCATCACTCCTGACCATGGCCCTTACCACCGTCGGCAACGTCAAGTCGTCACCGACAACCGCGACCAGGTCTGCGCGCGGTTCTCCCCAAGCTGGACACTGCTCTAAGGTGTGCTGAGCAGTGTCTTCGGTTTCGCCACAGTCATGGCACTCCGCCGTCGGCTCTCTTCCGGCTATGCGGCAAAGGTACTTTCCGAAGCACCCGTGCCCGGAAAGCACCTGTGTCAGCCGGAAGGTCAGCTGCCCGTGATCGCGGTCGAGCCATTCTGATAGGATCGGTCGTATGGCGGCCACCGTAAGGAGGCCCGCAGTTGGAGCCTGCAACCTCATTCCCCAATCCGCAACTGCCTCAAGGCGCAGTTCGTCGCGTCGCGCCTGGATCTCACGTGGTGCTGGCCAATGACCACGGTCTCTAGCATCCTCCTGCCAGGCATGCACTTCGGCAAGGGTTTTTGCCTCCAAGTCCCAGGGCATTGAGCCAGCCAGGACACAGGCCGCCTCTGTAGATATTGTACGATAGCCTCGTATGGCCCTGATAGCCATTGCCCGCTGCGGTTTAAGCAGCAAGGCAGAGATCCGGCTATTCAAGGCATCCACCCACACTGGTGCTCCATACAAGGCCATCGATCGAACCACGCCCATGTACAGCCGCCTGCACGAAGTCTTGGGCCCCCCCAGGTTTGGGAGTATACGCCCAAGAGCAGCAGCTGCACCTAACAACTTCGGCATTAGACGCTGGAAGTGTGGCAGGAAGCTCCACCGGCTGTCAAGGACAATGCCTAGGTACCGCATCGTCGACTCGACTTCGATGGTGACTCCTCCCACCACAATGTGCGCGCCCGCCGGAGGTGCTCTTCGAGGGCCATGGAAACAGATGGCCTCAGACTTGCTTAATGCCACCTCCAGCCCCAGCCGCCTGATCCTGTCAACCACCTGTGCTACACCCGCCGTCGCTAGTATGGCCGCCTCCCTGAAGGTGGCCCCCTGAGCGGTCACCAACGTGTCATCAGCGTAACAGGTTACGCTCACTCCACGCAGGCGAGCGCCCCGGAGTACCCAATCGTATCCGATGTTCCACAGGAGCGGCCCAAGAACCGACCCCTGTGGAACGCCGCACACCATCTCTTTCTGACACCACTCCCGTGGTCCAGGGTAGGTTACAAACCTTTCTGACAGGTAAGAGCCAATAACTCGGCTCAGATACCGCGGGACCCGGTGGTACCGTAACGCCTCCTGTATGCACTCCCAGGGGATGGAGTTAAAAGCGTTGGCGATGTCTAAGGACACCGCCAAAACAACATCACCCCGGGAGACAGCATTTTGCGCCAGGCTCTTTACTGCCAGGATCGCACTCACCGTTGATCTGCCGGTGCGGAAGCCATACTGGCAGTCTGCCAAGTCTGGTCCATCGTTGGTGAGGTGCTTGACGAGACGAGCCGCTACCACGCGTTCGAAGAGCTTGCTCACCTCGTCAAGCAGAACGATCGGCCTGTAGGCTGATGGGGAGTCCGCTGGACGACCTTCCTTCTTCAGGAGCACCAGCCGACCCGTTTTCCACTGTTTGGGAAAACGGGCCTGCTCCATGCATGCGCTAAACATGCGCCGGAGTCTGGGCTCGATTTCTCCCATCGCTAGGACCCACGCTCGACCCGGAATGCCGTCTGGTCCAGGAGCCGTGTTTTTCGCCCGTAGGCGCAGGACGGCTGCTCCCAGCTCCCCTTCCGAGACGGCTGGCACATCCTCATCCTCATCTCGAGTCTCCACTGTCATAGACGCCATAGTTGGCGATTGGAATTCCGCTCTGTGAGGGAACAGGGTTGCTACCACTTGGTTGACGAAATCCGGCTGCAGGCTCTCAGTGAGCGGAGGGGCCCAAGGCCGGAGTTTGTTTCTTACCATCTTGTATGGCCTCCCCCAAGGGTCACTGTTTAGGGTCTCCAACAGCTGTTCCCTCGACAACTCGATGGCTTGGCGAATGACCGCCTTGAGTTCCTTTTTAGCCTCCTTATACACTCCATAAAGAGCAGTTTCCACCAACTCGTCGCGGATTCGCCTTCGCCTCTGTGCCTGGTACCGGCGCCTTGCCGCTACGCATTGCTCGCGTAGTTGCGTTAGCTCCGCAGTCCACCAGTACAAGCGACGCCGTGGAGGTTGGCGCCTGGTCCGGGGCATCGCTGCGTCGCATATTTGCGTCATCGCGTTTCGGAACCATTCCGCCTCATCCTCGACCTCCACAGTGCCCTCAGGCACGGGTAGCCATGATTGCACGATGGCGGCCTCTTTGAGGAGCTCTCTATCCATCCTTGTCAGCGCCCAGCGAGGGCCGTGCAAGGATGGCGCACTCCGGCTTGGGCTGTTTGGGGTCATTGAAGGAGCGGAGACCTCAAATCGGATATAGCGGTGGTCCGATAATGTCTCCACGCTCTCCACAACTTCCCACCCGCAGACTCGGCGCGCTACCGTAGGGCTGGCAAACGATAAATCGACAATCGAACTGCCCTGTGACCGAACACAGGTCGGTTGCGAGCCCCGGTTTAAGAGACAGAGTCCCGACGTCAGCGCCCACTCCTCTAATACTGCCCCCCGTGCGTCAGTGACTGGACAACCCCAGGCTGAGCTTTTGGCATTGAAATCACCCACTACCATTACAGGATGTGGGTGATTTCTGCCGATGAGGGTCTCGACCTGGCTAAGGAGACCCTCAAACTCTGCAAGGCTTCTGCTAGGGGGACAGTATATGCCAACCGTAAAAATCCCTCCAATAGTTGCCGCAACGCAACCACGACCCTTTTGCACATTTTCGAGTGTTGAGGACCTCGACACGACTAGGGCAACAAGGTCGTCCGCATCACCCGCCCAATCATCCCTGTCGGGGATAAAATACGGTTCCGCAACCACAGCCACTTGCGTCATCCACTCAGCCATGCTCTGAAGGAGCAAGTCTTGAGCTCGCGCGCAGTGGTTAATGTTGGCTTGAAGGACTTTAAGGGCCATTATCGCTTAGTGTTTGTGATTCCGTCTCCATAGCCACCTCGACTGATAGCTGGCGTGTCGGTTGTGACTGCAGAGCAGTCTTCCTTCGTGAAATTTTGGGGGCTGGTGCTGAGCAAGCTCTGCCCCCGAGTTGGTGGTCTGCCGGTTTTTTGGCTGCAGCACAAATAGAGCAGTGCGGTTTGGCCGAGCACTCCCTGGATTTATGGCCAACTACTCCACAGCGAAAGCACTCTTGGCTTCTATCGACCTCCGCACTGCATTGTGCTCTGATGTGCCCCTTCTGCAGACATCTGAAACAGCGTCGAGACCTAGGCTCGAGAAGTTTCACGGAGGCTGACACCCAAGACAATGTAAGACGACCTGCTGCAGCAATGCGTTTTGCAGTTGCCACCGGGCATTCGACCCAAATGTGTCCCACGCCAAATGGATCCTTTACGACCCCGCCGCTTTTGAGGTTATCTTTGGGACAGCTCCCGGCCTCAGCAACCGCATTTAATACCTCATCAGCAGAAGTGGAGTCATCCAGGCCAGAGATTTTGATTTCCGTCGTCTTGACCGGCCTAGAGACACGGACTATGTCCTGGCTAAGGACTTGTCTCAACTTTTCGGCCAGCGCGTCTGCTTGTGGGCCGTTGTCTGTGCCAATTACCTCAAACATCCGCGCTCCTGTGGCACACACGCGGAAACGAACCCCAGTAGTGATACCCAGATCCGTCAGCTTAATTTTGGCCTTAGCCTCCGCGATTACTGTGTCGTAAGTTAAGCCTTTTTCGATGGCCTCCGGTGTAAGAGTAACAACTACCGCAGCTGATTTTGGAGGCCTGAGTCGCGCCAGTCCCGTGGCAGTGGCAGTGGCAGCCCCTCGCGGTCCCCGCTTTGCCTGCCCTTTTCCCTCCCTCTTCTTGAGCCCCTTCTTGAGCACCTCGGTCCAGGGCAACTCCTCTGGCTGGGCGGGGCTTGGATCCGACGCTGATGGTAAGGGTTGGGGCTCGGAGCGCCGCCCCTTCCTTTCCGCCTTCCTCTTCTTTTGCTTTTTGGCCTTTTGCGGCTTTGGAGCCTCCAGTCCTCCAGAAACAGCTTTTATCGAAGCAGCCGTGGTCTTTTTTGCCTTCACTGTAGCCTTAGTTGGGGTATTTGATGGCCCCGGAGAGATCTCGGGGAGATCATTAGCCCGCCTGTCCGCTGCCAACGGAGGGCGGAGTCTCTTCTCGGGCAGTAGCCTATCTTCAAATGCCTCGAACCTGGCATTTACCATCGTGCCCACCTGGCAGAGGATGGTGCGCACCAGGTCTTCAGTATCCGGTGGTTTCTCTACAGGCTGACTAGGCAGAACTACAGCAGCCTGTTGTTGTGGCCGATCAAGGCGCTCGCGCATTTCCGCCACCTCCTTGCGAAGCTGCGCGACCTCCGTTTGCAGGCGGGCGTTGTCAGCCTGCAGCCCTTTCGTCTCTTCTGAGGTGCAGCGGCTCTGTAGGATAAGAGCCACTTTGCCGATCTCGTCCGCCGCATCCTTCAATGACTTCACGAAGCCTCCTTTTAGATTTTTGGAGGAAGTGGCCACCTTTCTGATAATATTGATATTATCCTCAATCGTACGGCTCAGTGAAGTTGCCGTCTGGAAGTCGTCTCCGTTAGAAGACGACTCCGATAGAGTGAGAGCCCTGGCACGGGCCCGGGCCTCTCGAGAAGCTGCAGTAATTTCCACCTCTGCCCTCATCTGCTCCTCCTCCCTTTGCGCTTCCACAAGCGCCAACTTCGCCTTGGCCAGGCCAACATAATGACCTGTAGTTGGCGGCCGACCTCGCCTTTTCCTCATTGGGCTCGCAACCCCATCCAGACTTGTTTCCGGGTCCGAGCCTCCATTGTTTCTATACCGCCGTTCTTTAGTCCTAAGACTGGTATCCGGCAGTGACTCAACGCTAAGCATCGAGTCACTATCACCCTCCTCACTGCTGTCCTTCGACTTATTGGTTTTGGTTTTTGTTTTTTTGTATTCCATTTTGAATCCCACGAGTACGGGTCGATCTAAAAGGTCCACCCCCGGGTGACGCCCATCCCAGGGGTAAGGCTATATACTAACAGATTTCGCCTTGTTTCTGTAGGTTTTTACGACTTGGCTGTCGGGTTTTATAGAGTTTTCCATCTCGCGGGCCGGCCAATTAAGGCAAGCCCTCCGTTCAAGTGTCTTTCGACTACCCCATAACGCCGCTGGATGGGGATTGTTGAGGAGAGACACCTGAGTACGGGGTACTAGAAGAGTCGACGTGCCTCCTCTAGTTTTGGGCGGTAAGGGCTCGACGGCAGTGTAAGTGCACGCCGAGCCCGCCCCCTAACCTACCCCCCCACCCCCTGCCGGATATTAGCCATGGGCTGAAAGAATCCCCCATAAAGGGAAAGTCTCAGCCGATGCCCAGGGTGCACCAGCCCAGATGCTGCGTTCTCTCCCGATCGAGATCAAAAGAGACTGCAACACCCAGGCCAACGTGGAGGAATCCGGCCCGCACCCCAACCTAACCTAACCTAACCTAACCTAACCTAACCTAACCTAACCTAACCTTTTTTTTTTTTTTTTTTTTTTTTTTTTTTTTTTTTTTTTTAAGAGGGGAAATGCTTTCCGCATACCACCGCGCTTGGGCGAACGCGGTGGTTATGTGGGACTCTCCCCCCGCCCCTCCCCCCTAATGGGAAAAGGGCAGGAAGCCTACCCACTAAAACCCCTCTGCTGGTCCTCAACCGCTTTAAGTGTTGGCCGCCGTGGGAGTCAAAGTGAATTCTTCCAAGACGACGGCCAAAGCTGCCCTGGTCATAGAGACCGGGACTCGTCTCGCCAGAGGCTGGGGGTGTCAAGCTCGAATGACATCCCCGACGGCACGTGAGATCGTGCAATGCGGGCTAAAGACGCCCATCTCTGCCCGCGTCTCACATTGAGTATAGGCTCTACTCCTTTCCACTCGTTTTACACGGGGGAGACGTTATGACTCCATCTCCTGTGGAGAACTTCTGCAGGTCTCCTGTGGTGCAGCCCCTTGTGGGGGCACCGACTTGTTCCTCTTTCGAGGAGGCCTGCAGCGTTTTCCGCCCATGATGTGTCCTGCCCGCCTTTTTGCTTGAGCGCAAGCCACGCAGTGCGGTTTGGCCTTGCAGCCGGCAGACATGTGTCCCTCTTCGCCACATCGGTAGCAAATCGTACCACGGTCGACTTGGGATGGGCATGTAGCTCTTACGTGGCCTAGGCCCATGCACTTAAAACAGCGCATGGGTAAGGGATCAAGTAGTTTGATCCGAGCTGATGACCAGCCCACCAAGAGTCTTGCTGCCGCAGCCAGAACCTTTGCAGGTTCCGGCGGGCATTTAATCACTGCGGTGCCAGCACCAAATGGCCCCGCGCGGATGATGCCTACCTTTACGTGTTCAGGCTGGCACCCAGTCGTCTTTGAGACTGCAGCGGCTATGTCATCAGGCCCGACGGATTCGTCCAAGCCAGACGCGCGCAGAGCAACAGTCTTCAGTGGTCGGGCTACCTCCGCCATATCACTGAGGACACTGCGTAATTTAGCCGCCAACTTATCCGCTTTCGAGCCACTGTCAGCACCCGACACCTCTATCAATCGGGCTCCGCTAACAGTGTTACGAGCCTTGATGTGTTCTAAGCCTACCTCACTTAGTTTGAATGACTTTATTGCCTTCACCATTACGTCTCTATAGGTCAACCCTTTCTGTGACGCCTCCGGCTTAAGGGTAATTACCACCGCTGTTGTTTGAGGAGTGACTATACGCGGTTTACGCTTCCTCTTCCTCTTCTTTTTCTTGCCCTTCTGCTTCTTTTGGGCTGGAGGCGCAGCCTTCGGAGCTGGGGCGGAGGAAGTAGACGGGCCCTGGCCATCCTTCTTTCCTTTACTCTTTTTCCTCTTAGAGCCTTCCTTGACAACAGTCGAATAGGCTTGGTGCAATGCCTTGGGTGATGACTGTGTGGGCGTGCTCCGTATCGTCTTCGCGTTTTTTGCCTTAGGGTGCATGGGAGGTATAGAGTTCTCACCAGTGCAAGGCTCTGGATGGTACGACGTGTCGGCAGCAGAGAAATCGTCCACGCATCCCGATAACCTTCTATCTGCCGCCAGCAAGGGTCGCAAGCGCACCTCCGGGAGCAGTCTGGCCTCTATACCGTCGAACCGGGCGCTGATCATGGTACCCACCTGACACATGATGGTGCGCACCAGTTCTTCGGTTTCAATCCTAGGCGGAGAGGCGGCTCGAGGTGGCGGATCTACTACCAACTTTTGCCTTCTCCTATCTTCCTCCACTTGTGTTCGGAGGTCTGCCAGCTCCTTGCGTAGCCCCTCCATCTCCTCCCGCAGCCTTTTATTTTCAGCGTTCATTCGCACCGTCTCGTCTGAGACGCAGCGGACCATCAGGACCTCACACGCGTCCTTAATATTGTCCGCTGCGTCTTTGAGGACACGTACGTATGTCCCTTTCAAGTTTTTCGAGGAAGTTGCCACCTTATGGATGGCGACACTCTCCTGTACCAACTTAATCAACGAGTTGGCGCTATCAGCATCGACGCTCGTCTCAGGAAGCTGAGACGAGGGAGCAGATTTGTTCCTCAATTGGCGGGTTGAGGCAATGAGCTCCGACTCTGCTTCGAGCATCATTCTTTCTCGTTCGGCCTCTACCAACGCCATCTTCGCTTTCGCTAAGCCAACATACTCCCCAGTTGTGGGGGGGCGGCCTCGCCCTCTTTTTAAAAGCGGCTTACTTGGCCCAGCGCCAGCACGCGTTTCCTCCTCACCGTCTCCGGTATCCACAATTCGACGTTTTCGCCGTTGTTCTGAACGTCCTTCGAAATTTCGGACACTCGTTTCCGAGTTCCCCTCCTCTTCACTAGTACTGTACGTACTGTCGTCTACCTCTTCATCTGTGTATGTAAAGTTTTTGTTTTTATATTTATCCATTTTAGTCCCACGAGTCGGGTCGTTACTAGTCCACTCCCGGGTGACGCCCATCCCAGGAGTAAGGCTATATACTAGCAGAGGTCGCCTGGTGTCTGCAGGTTTTTACGACTTTGCTGTCGGGTTTTATAGAGTTGTCCATCTCGCGGGCCGGCCAATGAAGGCAAGCCCTCCGTTCTAGCAACTTGCAACTACCCCATTACGTCGCTGGATGGGGTTGTTGAAGCAAGACGCCAGAGTACGGGTACTAGAGGAGTCGACGTCCTCCTCTAGTTTTGGGCGGTAAGTGCTCGACGGCAGTGTAAGTGCACGCCGAGCCCGCCCCCTAACCTACCCCCCCCCCTGCCGAATATTAGCCATGGGCTGAAAAAATCCCCCATAAGGAGATAGTTTCAACCAATGCCCAGGGTGCACCAGCCCAGGTGCTGCGTTCTCTCCGGATCGAGATCAAGAGAGACTGCAACACCCAGGCCAACGTGGAGGAATCCGGCCCGCACCCCAACCTAACCTAACCTAACCTAACCTAACCTAACCTAACCTAACCTAACCTAACCTAACCTTTTTTTTTTTTTTTTTTTTTTTTTTTTTTTTTTTTTTTTTTTTTTTTTTTTTTTTTTTTTGACAGGGTGGAAAATGCTTTATGCATTCCCCTCACCATGGGAGTGGCGAGGGGATATGTGGGACTCACCCCGTCACCCCCCCTCCGAATGAGAGGGGGCATCGGAGCGCAACCCACTAAAAACCACCCTGGCGTACCCCCCTGCCGGATTGGCAAGACGCCGTGGAACCCGCCAAAGCTTTCTCCACGACGTCTACCGGCCGCCCCAGCCGTTTGCCGGGGCTTCCCGCGTCGAGGGAGAGAGAGGCCGAGTACGCGTGGCCCCTCTCCCAGACCGCCCAGTGGCTAGCCTACGGCGGGCGAGGGACTCCCATCCCCCACCCGCAGCCACTAAGGGTTGAGGCGAGCGGCAAAACGCCGCCGCCTCACCCCCCGCCGTCTACGCCGGAGCGGATGCGCGTGAGGAGACTCCTCGCGCTCACGCTCCGAGGCCTCCTTCTGCGAGATGACACACTCGCAGAAGGAGGCCACAGCCCTCCAGGACCCGTCGCTGCACAGCATTGCAGACACAACGCTGTGCAGGGAGAGGTCCTGTCGCCCTATGGCCAGTGCCATAGTGCGGCGCTCCGCACTCCACCGGCTGCACACCTCGAGGGTGTGCTGAGCCGTGTCGTCCGGATCGCCGCACTCATGGCACTGCGGACCGGGCTCCCTCCCAATGTTGTGCAGGTAATGACCGAAGCATCCGTGTCCGGTCAATACCTGCACAAGCCGGTATGATGTAGCACCGACTGCCCTCCCCAACCAGGTGTCAAGCGACGGGAGGATCGCCCCTATGGTCCGGGTTCCATAGGGGGCGTCCTCCAGGTTCGCCTTCCACCTGTCCCGCAGTCGGCGCTCCATCATCCGGCGCGTCTCCTCAACCTCCTCAGGGTCCGGGCGTTCTCCCCTCGCCCGGGCCCTGGACCTAACTGCATAGGTCTCTGCCTGCACCTCTGCGTCCAACTCCCAGGGCGGGGTGCAGTCGAGGAGGCAGGCCGCGGCGTGGGCCACCGTCATGTAGGCCCTCACAATTCGGAGGGCCACCACCCGCTGTGGCCTCTGTAGCAGGGCCCTGTTCCGGGCGGACAGCTTGTCCGCCCAGATGGGGGCCCCGTACAGAGCCATGCTCCTTGTAACGCCGGCATATAGCCGGCGGCACAAGGAGCCCGGCCCACCCACGTTCGGCAGAAGCCGACCCAGCGCCGACGCGGCGCCCACAATTCGGGGAGCCAACTGTGAAAAGTGCTCCCCGAAATTCCAGCGTCGGTCCAGGACAAGCCCCAGATATTTTATATGGGGCTTGATCGGGACCGACTCCCCCCCCAAGGTGAGCGCCGCGCCCGCTGGCAGCCTCCACCCCCGCCCCCCGAAGACTATCGCCTCAGTCTTCGGGAGGGCCACCCTCAGGCCGAGCCGACCAATCCGGTAAATGGTCAGCTCGGCCGCCGCTTCCGCCCGGCACAGCGCCTCCCTCATGTCGGTCCCACGCACGGCCACCATGGTGTCATCTGCATAGCAGATGGTGGCCGTCCGTGGGAGCAACTCCCCCCTGATGGCCCAATCGTACCCCAGGTTCCATAAAAGCGGACCGAGCACGGAACCTTGGGGTACGCCACAGGCCATCTCCGTCGACCCCCGTCGACCGTCCCTCTGCTCATAGAGCACTACCCGCTCGGTGAGGTAGTGCTCTATGATCCGCCGCAGGTAGGGAGGCACTTGATGGTAAATTAGTGCCTCCCTTATCACCCCATAGGGGAGGGTGCCAAACGCGTTGGCGATGTCCAACGACACCGCCACCACACCCTCCCCTCTGCTCGACGCGTACTCACAGAAGTCCCTAAGGGACTTCAGCGCGTCGAGCGTAGACCGCCCTTCCCTAAACCCGAACTGTCTGTCGGAGACGTTCGGGCCGGCGGTCTCCAAATGCTGCTGGATCCTGTAGGCCAGGATCCTCTCCATCATCTTCCCGGCCTCATCCAGCAGCACTATGGGGCGATAGGCAGAAGGACTGTCGGGGGGTCGACCCTCTTTTCGGAGGAGGCAGAGCCTCCCCTCCTTCCACACCCTCGGGAACCGTCCCTCCCTCAGGCAGTCGTCCATCAACTGCCTGAGTCGGTCCCCGAGGTGTTTAAGGGCGATGGGGAGCACCTTACCCGGTACTCCGTCGGGCCCCGGGGCTTTCTTGCAGCCCCGGAGCCGGTCCACCGCCCTGTCGAACTCGTCATCGCTTACCGGCGCGATGGCGAGTTCGAGTGGGTCCTCCAAGTCCCCCGGTGGCTCGGTCATCACCGGGGGAGTTATCGAGGGAGCTGCCGGAAACAGTCCCTCGATGACCCTCCTCAGGAGGGGGGGCTCCAAGGAGTCCATGGGGGGGGCGGTGCGCATTTTGTTGCGCACCACCCTGTACGGCCTCCCCCACGGATCCCCGTCCAGCGTGGCCAAGAATGACTCGTGTGCGTCATCCTTGGCCTTCGCTATGGACAGGACGAGGGCCCCCTTGGCTTCTTTGAGGGCCTCGTAGAGGCCCTCCTCCTCCTCGGCGGTGTGCCGCCTGCGCCTACAGTGTTGGTAGGCGCGGCGGGCACTGTTACTGGTGGTCCGCAGGGCCGCAATATCTGCGGACCACCAGTATACCTTCCTCCGGGCAAAGAGGCGCCTCGCCCGGGGCATGGCGGCTCCGCAGACGGCCTGTAACGCCGAGCGGAACCGGCTGGCCCTCTCCTCCACACCCAAGGCGGCGGGTGGGGCAGCACACCATGCCTCCACCATCGCCGCCTCGTCCGCCTTGGCCCTGTCCAGGAGGGACAGGGACCACTTGGGGAACTCCTCCGCCCCCCCTCTACGCCCCCCCCCTGGGATGGGTGGCGGCTGGCCCCCTCTTGTGGAGACCCTCAATCTGATGTACAGATGGTCAGAGAGGGTCTCCACGTCCTCCAGGACACGCCAATCCGTTAGGCGTGCAGCAATGGCAGGGGTCGCGAACGTTACGTCCACGATGGACCCCCCCTGCCGCCGCACGCAAGTGTTGGCGCTGCCCTGGTTTAGGACCACTAGGCCCGTTGCCGCCACCCAATCCCTCAGCACACCCCCGCGCGCGTCCGTTATGGGGGAACCCCACGCCGCGCTTTTGGCGTTGAGGTCCCCCAGGACTATTATTTGGCGCGGGGCCGCCCTCCGCACGACCCCCCCCAGGACCCCCAGGAAGACCTCGAAGGCGGCCAGCGGCCTATTGGGGGAGAAGTACACCGCAACAAGTACGGTGTCACTCCCCCATTTGGCCGCCACAAACCCTGGGCCGCCCTCTAACCTGATAAGGGGGGGACCGTTGCCGACCGCCGGCACAACCACGGCAACCCACTCGTCCGTCGACCCTACCCAATTGGGTAGGGGAGGGACGAAGTAGGGCTCCGCCACCACCGCAACGTCAATCGACCACTCCGCCATAGCTTGCATGAGCAAGTCTTGTGCTCTGGCGGAGTGATTGACGTTGACCTGCAGGAGCTCTAAATGGTGTGCTGGCATTTAGAGCTCCATGCGGGTCACTTCGATGGCCCGGCCGGCGGCTGCTTCCGCGGGGGCGTCTGTACTCGGAACGGGGGGGCGGGGCCGCTGCGGCCTCGTCTCCCTTCCCTTCGTTACTGGGGGGAAACAATTCTTCCCCCCCAGCATGTGCTTGGCCGGGAGTTTGGCCTGGTGGCACACGGCACACCACGCCTTCTCCCAGCACTCCCCCATTTTGTGCCCCTCCTTGCTGCACCGGAAGCAGTAATTGCTCCGGTCTATTTTGGAGGGGCACAGCTCCCTCGAGTGGCCGACACCGTAGCACTTGAAACACCTCATCGGTGTCGGCCCCACTGTCGTGACCCTGGCGGAGGCCCAGCCCACCAGGATCCTGCCTGCCTTTTGTAGGGCCACCGCAGCCAGCACGGGGCACTGGACCAAGACTGACCCAGTGCCATCGTATAGGGCGCGGACAGCCCCCACCTTCACCTGCGCGGGCAGGCACGCTCCCGCCGCGGCGACGGCCTGCGCCACCGACTCCTTCGTGGCCGACTCGTCCAGGCCGGCGATTTGAATGCCGGCCATCTTGACGGGGCGGCTCACGTCGGCGTCATCGCCGACTATCCCCTGCAGCTTGGCTGCCAGGGTGTCGGCGATTTCGTGGCCCTTCTCCCCTGGGACCTCGATGACTCGGGACCCCGTCATCGAGGTCCTGACCCTCACGCTCTGCAGGCCCACCTCCTTGAGGCTAAGGCCGTTGATGGCCTTAGCCATGGTGGCCTGCAGAGTGGTGGTGGCCCCCGGCTTGAGGGAGACCACCACTGCCGCCGTCTTGGGGACGGACAGCTTCGCGGGTCTGGGCCCGTGCGCCACCTTCCCGGCCTTCTTGCTAGGGGGAGGGGGGGGGGCCTTGGCTTTCCCCTTCCCCTTCTTCTTCACCACCTGCGACCACGACATCTGCGTGGGCGGAGGTGGCGTTTGGCCCGAAGGGCCGGGTCCTCCCTCCGAGGGCCGAACGGCTCTCGGGGCCGGGGCAGCCTTGGCACCCTTGGCGGACTTCTTAGCGGCCTGAACAGGGGCAGGGGGTGGAGCCGCCGCTTTCTTAGCCACCTTGGCCTTCGGCTGCCCATCGCCTATTCGGGCCCTGGGTCTCGGCTCGAGAGCTTCAACCGGGGCCGGAGGCGGCGGGGCAGGCCCTGCGACCTTCCGCGGGGGGGGGGCTGACACGGTAGGCTTAACAGCCCGCCTGTCATGCGCCAACGGAGGGCGGAGGATTGGCTCCGGCGGGAGGCGCCTGTTCACCTCCTCCACCCTATCATTAATCATTCTCCCGAGGCTGAGGAATAAGTCCCGCTTCATTGCCTCAATTGCCTCGGTCAGTTCGGCCGTGCCGAACTGTAGGGCAGCAGAAACGGGAGCCGGAGCAGCCGGGATCTCCCGCTCACTGAAGGCGGTGCGGAGCGCCTTCAGTTCCGCCGAGTTTAGAGCGAGTTGCTCCCGCATCCTCTTGTTGTCCGCTTTCAGGATGCGGATCTCCTCGCTCTCGGACCTGGTCAGCTCGACCTCATCCATCATACCTAGTATGGTGCGGCAGGCCCGGTTCATCCGCCCCCACACCTCCCCCTTAAGGTTTCCCGATAACCTGGCCGCCTCTAGTATGTCCCGCGCCGCCATACGAGTAGCGTCTATCGGGTCAGCCTCCCGCTGACCCTCTAGGCCATCCATAGGCTCGGGGGAGCGCGAAGCCGACCTAGAGCGCGACACTGAGCGGGAACACGAACCCGAGCGAGAACGCTGGAGACCCTCGGCCTCAGTGGCTTTCCCCTTTTTCGCCCCCCCCTTGCCCCCTCTGGGGCGAAGTTCGGGGAAATCCCTCCGATATTTGGCCGCCGGATCAGAGTCCACGACAGCCTCCTCCTCAAAGTGAGGCTCCAGCTGGTACAGCTTGGCCCTCAACCTGGCCGCCGCTAAACCAGCGTACGCCCCCTTGGGCTTCCCCCTGATGGCCGTATTGACCTTCGGTCCCTGAGGGGGCCTGGGGTCATCCTCCCGGTCCTCGTGAGCCCTCTTGGATGACTGAGGCACGAAATCATCCATTTCGATCCACCTCAGATCATCGACCTCCGAATCGGAGTTGGGATCAGCGATAATCCCCCCCCCCTTCGGTGGAACCCTCCGTTTATCTGTAGGCGAGGCCATGCTGGCCCCCCCTACCTAGCCACAAAATTTGGCCTAAATCCGACCACTAAGACCGGAGTTAGGACCAAACCTATCTAAAAATGGTCAAGTGCGAGTCGGTTTGCTATTTTCCCATACAAACTTGGGTTGAGCGCCTGAAATAGAAAAAATAGCAAAGTGAGGAAAAGTTTGTCCCCACTTTTGACCCACTTGCCGACGTCGCAGGAGGTTGGTTTAAAAACCAAAAGGTAGTGCAGGCTTGCGCCTCGCTACGTAAAACCTAAAAACCTATAAAAGGTTAATAGGTTCAAAGATATTGATTTTACCAACTCAAGTGAAAACCTTAAGTTGGTAAATCAAAAATCTCTGAACACCTTACAAAGGTTAAAAGTGAATAACTTTTGACCTAGAGGTCAAAAAGTTAGAAAGTACAGACAAAAAATTTAAAAAACTAAATTCTCCACCCGCCCCTTGGGGTTTTAAATTTTTACAAGAACTGTAAATAACTTAAAAGCGACACCAAACACAAAAAAGTTGGAAACCCTTTTTGAAAACTTTGAGTAAAAACTCGAAGTTTTCAAAAAATAAAATTTTACAACTACCAATACAAAATTAACAAAAATCAAACGCTATAGTTTGCGGAACCGTTGCCGCTACTCCCGCCCAAAAACTGGGCAAGGTGGGGTATTGGCAACACCGACAAAACTAATTTAGAAAAATGTAAACAAACCCTAAAATTAAAGAAAAATTAAAGTTAATATTTACAAATTGGCAAGGCCAATAATTTCGAAACTTTCGTTCCGAAAATTACCGAACCTATACCGACAACACAAACAAAGTCTTTGCTACCTCCTAGCCCTGAAAAGGGCTCGGAAAATAGACAAACAAACAAACCACAGAATATACAAAAACGTACAAAATCCAACAAAAAATTACCAACCGCAAAACGAAAAGTCAGGAAAACAAAGCCAAGTCAAGTGTAAGAGGAGAATCGAAGTCAGTAATGGATAGCCAAAAAAATGTAATATGCAGAACCCGAAAACCAAACGAAACCACTCACAGACACCTGAGAAACAACCTCAACCTAACCTAACCTAACCTAACCTAACCTAACCTAACCTAACCTAACCTAACCTAACCTAACCTAACCTAACCTAACCTAACCTTTTTTTTTTTTTTTTTTTTTTTTTTTTTTTTTTTTTTTTTTTTTTTTGACAGGGTGGAAAATGCTTTATGCATTCCCCTCACCATGGGAGTGGCGAGGGGATATGTGGGACTCACCCCGTCACCCCCCCTCCGAATGAGAGGGGGCATCGGAGCGCAACCCACTAAAAACCACCCTGGCGTACCCCCCTGCCGGATTGGCAAGACGCCGTGGAACCCGCCAAAGCTTTCTCCACGACGTCTACCGGCCGCCCCAGCCATTTGCCGGGGCTTCCCGCGTCGAGGGAGAGAGAGGCCGAGTACGCGTGGCCCCTCTCCCAGACCGCCCAGTGGCTAGCCTACGGCGGGCGAGGGACTCCCATCCCCCACCCGCAGCCACTAAGGGTTGAGGCGAGCGGCAAAACGCCGCCGCCTCACCCCCCGCCGTCTACGCCGGAGCGGATGCGCGTGAGGAGACTCCTCGCGCTCACGCTCCGAGGCCTCCTTCTGCGAGATGACACACTCGCAGAAGGAGGCCACAGCCCTCCAGGACCCGTCGCTGCACAGCATTGCAGACACAACGCTGTGCAGGGAGAGGTCCTGTCGCCCTATGGCCAGTGCCATAGTGCGGCGCTCCGCACTCCACCGGCTGCACACCTCGAGGGTGTGCTGAGCCGTGTCGTCCGGATCGCCGCACTCATGGCACTGCGGACCGGGCTCCCTCCCAATGTTGTGCAGGTAATGACCGAAGCATCCGTGTCCGGTCAATACCTGCACAAGCCGGTATGATGTAGCACCGACTGCCCTCCCCAACCAGGTGTCAAACGACGGGAGGATCGCCCCTATGGTAACCTAACCTAACCTAACCTAACCTAACCTAACCTAACCTAACCTAACCTAACCTAACCTAACCTAACCTAACCTAACCTAACCTAACCTAACCTAACCTAACCTAACCTAACCTAACCTAACCTAACCTAACCTAACCTAACCTAACCTAACCTAACCTAACCTAACCTAACCTAACCTAACCTAACCTAACCTAACCTAACCTAACCTAACCTAACCTAACCTAACCTAACCTAACCTAACCTAACCTAACCTAACCTAACCTAACCTAACCTAACCTAACCTAACCTAACCTAACCTAACCTAACCTTTTTTTTTTTTTTTTGTTGACGGAGTGGAAATGCATTTACGCATCCTCCCAGCCTGGGGACGGCTGTGCAATGGGAGGTATGACGGACTCTCAAAAGAACTACCGTCTAAAACCACTCCGGCGTTTAACTCCCTTGCCGGTTGTGAGGCGCCGCGGTACCTGCCTAAGCATACGCCACTGACACGCCTCCCGGCCTGCTCCGAAGAGCCCCCCCTTCTCTCCGCCTAAGGAGGAGACGACTGTGAACAGCCCGCGACCGTCTCCCCAGACCGGTAAAGCCGTGCAAGGTGGGCCCCCAACCCACTGGCTCTACAAGAAGTTCGGGCGAGCAGCGAACCGAAGTCCACTGAGTTCGCCTTCCCTTCAACGGTCTGCCTGTGGTGGATGGTGCTTTCCGGATACCCAACCCCAATGGGTTGGTCCCATACCCTTCAAACACGCCCCACCACAGCTGTCCCCTCAATAACTACAGTGCCCCCCGGGATTCCAAGAGACACGTAGAAGGACCCTCGGGTGACATGGGAGTACTTTCAGGGCGAAGAGTCACGCCCCCCTGGCGCGCCGTCCCTTCCAGTAAACCCAGTCACCAACCGCAAAAGTGACAGAAAGAAGCTGTCCAGGGCAGAAACGGCCTCGAAGGCACACGCAACCGCCCCTTTCAACAACCTCTGTCACTGCCCCCTCCAGGTGGCTGGTTAAGCTTTCCGGGAACAGAAACGGCCTCGAAGGCACACGCAACTGACCCTTCAAACTACCCCAGTCACCAATCCTCAATAGGCAACAGAAGGAAGCTGTCTAGGGCAACCGCCCCTTCCAACGACCTCTGTCGCCGCCCTCAACTGGTGACGAAGCAGCTTTTCCGAAGAAAAGCCGCTCGTCACCATCCCTCCCCAGGTGACAGAAGGAATTTTTCCGGGGCAGAAGCGGCCTCAGGGCACACGCAACCGCAACCCATCAAGAAACCCCTGTCACCTCCCCAGTGCCGCTCTTAGTCTGGTCCCTCACCCCGAGCCTTTCCGGTATGGGTAGCCCTGTCCGGTATAGCCTCGGGGATCATTGAGACACGCAAGCCCCCCCACCACAGCAAGGTGGCAGCACAGTCGGGGGGGAACCTAACCTAACCTAACCTAACCTAACCTAACCTAACCTAACCTAACCTAACCTAACCTAACCTAACCTAACCTAACCTAACCTAACCTAACCTAACCTAACCTAACCTAACCTAACCTAACCTAACCTAACCTAACCTAACCTAACCTAACCTAACCTAACCTAACCTAACCTTTTTTTTTTTTTTTTTTTTTTTTTTTTTTTTTTTTTTTTTTTTTTTTTTTTTTAAGAGGGGAAATGCTTTCCGCATACCACCGCGCTTGGGCGAACGCGGTGGTTATGTGGGACTCTCCCCCCGCCCCTCCCCCCTAATGGGAAAAGGGCAGGAAGCCTACCCACTAAAACCCCTCTGCTGGTCATCAACCGCTTTAAGTGTTGGCCGCCGTGGGAGTCAAAGTGAATTCTTCCAAGACGACGGCCAAAGCTGCCCTGGTCATAGAGACCGGGACTCGTCTCGCCAGAGGCTGGGGGTGTCAAGCTCGAATGACATCCCCGACGGCACGTGAGATCGTGCAATGCGGGCTAAAGACGCCCATCTCTGCCCGCGTCTCACATTGAGTATAGGCTCTACTCCTTTCCACTCGTTTTACACGGGGGAGACGTTATGACTCCATCTCCTGTGGAGAACTTCTGCAGGTCTCCTGTGGTGCAGCCCCTTGTGGGGGCACCGACTTGTTCCTCTTTCGAGGAGGCCTGCAGCGTTTTCCGCCCATGATGTGTCCTGCCCGCCTTTTTGCTTGAGCGCAAGCCACGCAGTGCGGTTTGGCCTTGCAGCCGGCAGACATGTGTCCCTCTTCGCCACATCGGTAGCAAATCGTACCACGGTCGACTTGGGATGGGCATGTAGCTCTTACGTGGCCTAGGCCCATGCACTTAAAACAGCGCATGGGTAAGGGATCAAGTAGTTTGATCCGAGCTGATGACCAGCCCACCAAGAGTCTTGCTGCCGCAGCCAGAACCTTTGCAGGTTCCGGCGGGCATTTAATCACTGCGGTGCCAGCACCAAATGGCCCCGCGCGGATGATGCCTACCTTTACGTGTTCAGGCTGGCACCCAGTCGTCTTTGAGACTGCAGCGGCTATGTCATCAGGCCCGACGGATTCGTCCAAGCCAGACGCGCGCAGAGCAACAGTCTTCAGTGGTCGGGCTACCTCCGCTATATCACTGAGGACACTGCGTAATTTAGCCGCCAACTTATCCGCTTTCGAGCCACTGTCAGCACCCGACACCTCTATCAATCGGGCTCCGCTAACAGTGTTACGAGCCTTGATGTGTTCTAAGCCTACCTCACTTAGTTTGAATGACTTTATTGCCTTCACCATTACGTCTCTATAGGTCAACCCTTTCTGTGACGCCTCCGGCAACCTAACCTAACCTAACCTTTTTTTTTTTTTTTTTTTTTTTTAAGAGGGGAAATGCTTTCCGCATACCACCGCGCTTGGGCGAACGCGGTGGTTATGTGGGACTCTCCCCCCGCCCCTTCCCCCTAATGGGAAAAGGGCAGGAAGCCTACCCACTAAAACCCCTCTGCTGGTCCTCAACCGCTTTAAGTGTTGGCCGCCGTGGGAGTCAAAGTGAATTCTTCCAAGACGACGGCCAAAGCTGCCCTGGTCATAGAGACCGGGACTCGTCTCGCCAGAGGCTGGGGGTGTCAAGCTCGAATGACATCCCCGACGGCACGTGAGATCGTGCAATGCGGGCTAAAGACGCCCATCTCTGCCCGCGTCTCACATTGAGTATAGGCTCTACTCCTTTCCACTCGTTTTACACGGGGGAGACGTTATGACTCCATCTCCTGTGGAGAACTTCTGCAGGACTCCTGTGGTGCAGCCCCTTGTGGGGGCACCGACTTGTTCCTCTTTCGAGGAGGCCTGCAGCGTTTTCCGCCCATGATGTGTCCTGCCCGCCTTTTTGCTTGAGCGCAAGCCACGCAGTGCGGTTTGGCCTTGCAGCCGGCAGACATGTGTCCCTCTTCGCCACATCGGTAGCAAATCGTACCACGGTCGACTTGGGATGGGCATGTAGCTCTTACGTGGCCTAGGCCCATGCACTTAAAACAGCGCATGGGTAAGGGATCAAGTAGTTTGATCCGAGCTGATGACCAGCCCACCAAGAGTCTTGCTGCCGCAGCCAGAACCTTTGCAGGTTCCGGCGGGCATTTAATCACTGCGGTGCCAGCACCAAATGGCCCCGCGCGGATGATGCCTACCTTTACGTGTTCAGGCTGGCACCCAGTCGTCTTTGAGACTGCAGCGGCTATGTCATCAGGCCCGACGGATTCGTCCAAGCCAGACGCGCGCAGAGCAACAGTCTTCAGTGGTCGGGCTACCTCCGCCATATCACTGAGGACACTGCGTAATTTAGCCGCCAACTTATCCGCTTTCGAGCCACTGTCAGCACCCGACACCTCTATCAATCGGGCTCCGCTAACAGTGTTACGAGCCTTGATGTGTTCTAAGCCTACCTCACTTAGTTTGAATGACTTTATTGCCTTCACCATTACGTCTCTATAGGTCAACCCTTTCTGTGACGCCTCCGGCTTAAGGGTAATTACCACCGCTGTTGTTTGAGGAGTGACTATATGCGGTTTACGCTTCCTCTTCCTCTTCTTTTTCTTGCCCTTCTGCTTCTTTTGGGCTGGAGGCGCAGCCTTCGGAGCTGGGGCGGAGGAAGTAGACGGGCCCTGGCCATCCTTCTTTCCTTTACTCTTTTTCCTCTTAGAGCCTTCCTTGACAACAGTCGAATAGGCCTGGTGCAATGCCTTGGGTGATGACTGTGTGGGCGTGCTCCGTATCGTCTTCGCGTTTTTCGCCTTAGGGTGCATGGGAGGTATAGAGTTCTCACCAGTGCAAGGCTCCGGATGGTACGACGTGTCGGCAGCAGAGAAATCGTCCACGCATCCCGATAACCTTCTATCTGCCGCCAGCAAGGGTCGCAAGCGCATCTCCGGGAGCAGTCTGGCCTCTATACCGTCGAACCGGGCGCTGATCATGGTACCCACCTGACACATGATGGTGCGCACCAGTTCTTCGGTTTCAATCCTAGGCGGAGAGGCGGCTCGAGGTGGCGGATCTACCACCACCTTTTGCCTTCTCCTATCTTCCTCCACTTGTGTTCGGAGGTCTGCCAGCTCCTTGCGTAGCCCCTCCATCTCCTCCCGCAGCCTTTTATTTTCAGCGTGCATTCGCACCGTCTCGTCTGAGACGCAGCGGACCATCAAGACTTCACACGCGTCCTTAATATTGTCCGCTGCGTCTTTGAGGACACGAACGTATGTCCCTTTCAAGTTTTTCGAGGAAGTTGCCACCTTATGGATGGCGACCACACTCTCCTGTACCAACTTAATCAACGAGTTGGCGCTATCAGCATCGACGCTCGTCTCAGGAAGCTGAGACGAGGGAGCAGATTTGTTCCTCAATTGGCGGGTTGAGGCAATGAGCTCCGACTCTGCTTCGAGCATCATTCTTTCTCGTTCGGCCTCTACCAACGCCATCTTCGCTTTCGCTAAGCCAACATACTCCCCAGTTGTGGGGGGGCGGCCTCGCCCTCTTTTTAAAAGCGGCTTATTTAGCCCAGCGCCAGCACGCCTTTCCTCCTCACCGTCTCCGGTATCCACAATTCGACGTTTTCGCCGTTGTTCTGAACGTCCTTCGAAATTTCGGACACTCGTTTCCGAGTTCCCCTCCTCTTCAGTAGTACTGTACGTACTGTCGTCTATCTCTTCATCTGTGTATGTAAAGTTTTTGTTTTTATATTTATCCATTGGCAGCCTCCACCCCCGCCCCCCGAAGACTATCGCCTCAGTCTTCGGGAGGGCCACCCTTAGGCCGAGCCGACCAATCCGGTAAATGGTCAGCTCGGCCGCCGCTTCCGCCCGGCACAGCGCCTCCCTCATGTCGGTCCCACGCACGGCCACCATGGTGTCATCTGCATAGCAGATGGTGGCCGTCCGTGGGAGCAACTCCCCCCTGATGGCCCAATCGTACCCCAGGTTCCATAAAAGCGGACCGAGCACGGAACCTTGGGGTACGCCACAGGCCATCTCCGTCGACCCCCGTCGACCGTCCCTCTGCTCATAGAGCACTACCCGCTCGGTGAGGTAGTGCTCTATGATCCGCCGCAGGTAGGGAGGCACTTGATGGTAAATTAGTGCCTCCCTTATCACCCCATAGGGGAGGGTGCCAAACGCGTTGGCGATGTCCAACGACACCGCCACTACACCCTCCCCTCTGCTCGACGCGTACTCACAGAAGTCCCTAAGGGACTTCAGCGCGTCGAGCGTAGACCGCCCTTCCCTAAACCCGAACTGTCTGTCTGAGACGTTCGGGCCGGCGGTCTCCAAGTGCTGCTGGATCCTGTAGGCCAGGATCCTCTCCATCATCTTCCCGGCCTCATCCAGCAGCACTATGGGGCGATAGGCAGAAGGACTGTCGGGGGGTCGACCCTCTTTTCGGAGGAGGCAGAGCCTCCCCTCCTTCCACACCCTCGGGAACCGTCCCTCCCTCAGGCAGTCGTCCATCAACTCCCTGAGTCGGTCCCCGAGGTGTTTAAGGGCGATGGGGAGCACCTTACCCGGTACTCCGTCGGGCCCCGGGGCTTTCTTGCAGCCCCGGAGCCGGTCCACCGCCCTGTCGAACTCGTCATCGCTTACCGGCGCGATGGCGAGTTCGAGTGGGTCCTCCAAGTCCCCCGGTGGCTCGGTCATCACCGGAGGAGTTATCGAGGGAGCTGCCGGAAACAGTCCCTCGATGACCCTCCTCAGGAGGGGGGGCTCCAAGGAGTCCATGGGGGGGGCGGTGCGCATTTTGTTGCGCACCACCCTGTACGGCCTCCCCCACGGATCCCCGTCCAGCGTGGCCAAGAATGACTCGTGTGCGTCATCCTTGGCCTTCGCTATGGACAGGACGAGGGCCCCCTTGGCTTCTTTGAGGGCCTCGTAGAGCCCCTCCTCCTCCTCGGCGGTGTGCCGCCTGCGCCTACAGTGTTGGTAGGCGCGGCGGGCACTGTTACTGGTGGTCCGCAGGGCCGCAATATCTGCGGACCACCAGTATACCTTTCTCCGGGCAAAGAGGCGCCTCGCCCGGGGCATGGCGGCTCCGCAGACGGCCTGTAACGCCGAGCGGAACCGGCTGGCCCTCTCCTCCAGACCCAAGGCGGCGGGTGGGGCAGCACACCATGCCTCCACCATCGCCGCCTCGTCCGCCTTGGCCCTGTCCAGAAGGGACAGGGACCACTTGGGGAACTCCTCCGCCCCCCCTCTACGCCCCCCCCCTGGGATGGGTGGCGGCTGGCCCCCTCTTGTGAAGACCCTCAATCTGATGTACAGATGGTCAGAGAGGGTCTCCACGTCCTCCAGGACACGCCAATCCGTTAGGCGTGCAGCAATGGCAGGGGTCGCGAACGTTACGTCCACGATGGACCCCCCCTGCCGCCGCACGCAAGTGTTGGCGCTGCCCTGGTTTAGGACCACTAGGCCCGTTGCCGCCACCCAATCCCTCAGCACACCCCCGCGCGCGTCCGTTATGGGGGAACCCCACGCCGCGCTTTTGGCGTTGAGGTCCCCCAGGACTATTATTTGGCGCGGGGCCGCCCTCCGCACGACCCCCCCCAGGACCCCCAGGAAGACCTCGAAGGCGGCCAGCGGCCTATTGGGGGAGAAGTACACCGCAACAAGTACGGTGTCACTCCCCCATTTGGCCGCCACAAACCCTGGGCCGCCCTCTAACCTGATAAGGGGGGGACCGTTGCCGACCGCCGGCACAACCACGGCAACCCACTCGTCCGTCGACCCTACCCAATTGGGTAGGGGAGGGACGAAGTAGGGCTCCGCCACCACCGCAACGTCAATCGACCACTCCGCCATAGCTTGCATGAGCAAGTCTTGTGCTCTGGCGGAGTGATTGACGTTGACCTGCAGGAGCTCTAAATGGTGTGCTGGCATTTAGAGCTCCATGCGGGTCACTTCGATGGCCCGGCCGGCGGCTGCTTCCGCGGGGGCGTCTGTACTCGGAACGGGGGGGCGGGGCCGCTGCGGCCTCGTCTCCCTTCCCTTCGTTACTGGGGGGAAACAATTCTTCCCCCCCAGCATGTGCTTGGCCGGGAGTTTGGCCTGGTGGCACACGGCACACCACGCCTTCTCCCAGCACTCCCCCATTTTGTGCCCCTCCTTGCTGCACCGGAAGCAGTAATTGCTCCGGTCTATTTTGGAGGGGCACAGCTCCCTCGAGTGGCCGACACCGTAGCACTTGAAACACCTCATCGGTGTCGGCCCCACTGTCGTGACCCTGGCGGAGGCCCAGCCCACCAGGATCCTGCCTGCCTTTTGTAGGGCCACCGCAGCCAGCACGGGGCACTGGACCAAGACTGACCCAGTGCCATCGTATAGGGCGCGGACAGCCCCCACTTTCACCTGCGCGGGCAGGCACGCTCCCGCCGCGGCGACGGCCTGCGCCACCGACTCCTTCGTGGCCGACTCGTCCAGGCCGGCGATTTGAATGCCGGCCATCTTGACGGGGCGGCTCACGTCGGCGTCATCGCCGACTATCCCCTGCAGCTTGGCTGCCAGGGTGTCGGCGATTTCGTGGCCCTTCTCCCCTGGGACCTCGATGACTCGGGACCCCGTCATCGAGGTCCTGACCCTCACGCTCTGCAGGCCCACCTCCTTGAGGCTAAGGCCGTTGATGGCCTTAGCCATGGTGGCCTGCAGAGTGGTGGTGGCCCCCGGCTTGAGGGAGACCACCACTGCCGCCGTCTTGGGGACGGACAGCTTCGCGGGTCTGGGCCCGTGCGCCGCCTTCCCGGCCTTCTTGCTAGGGGGAGGGGGGGGGGCCTTGGCTTTCCCCTTCCCCTTCTTCTTCACCACCTGCGACCACGACATCTGCGTGGGCGGAGGTGGCGTTTGGCCCGAAGGGCCGGGTCCTCCCTCCGAGGGCCGAACGGCTCTCGGGGCCGGGGCAGCCTTGGCGGCCTTGGCGGACTTCTTAGCTGCCTGAACAGGGGCAGGGGGTGGAGCCGCCGCTTTCTTAGCCACCTTGGCCTTCGGCTGCCCATCGCCTATTCGGGCCCTGGGTCTCGGCTCGAGAGCTTCAACCGGGGCTGGAGGCGGCGGGGCAGGCCCTGCGACCTTCCGCGGGGGGGGGGCTGACACGGTAGGCTTAACAGCCCGCCTGTCATGCGCCAACGGAGGGCGGAGGATTGGCTCCGGCGGGAGGCGCCTGTTCACCTCCTCCACCCTATCATTAATCATTCTCCCGAGGCTGAGGAATAAGTCCCGCTTCATTGCCTCAATTGCCTCGGTCAGTTCGGCCGTGCCGAACTGTAGGGCAGCAGAAACGGGAGCCGGAGCAGCCGGGATCTCCCGCTCACTGAAGGCGGTGCGGAGCGCCTTCAGTTCCGCCGAGTTGAGAGCGAGTTGCTCCCGCATCCTCTTGTTGTCCGCTTTCAGGATGCGGATCTCCTCGCTCTCGGACCTGGTCAGCTCGACCTCATCCATCATTCCTAATATGGTGCGGCAGGCCCGGTTCATCCGCCCCCACACCTCCCCCTTAAGGTTTCCCGATAATCTGGCCGCCTCAAGTATGTCCCGCGCCGCCATACGAGTAGCGTCTATCGGGTCAGCCTCCCGCTGACCCTCTAGGCCATCCATAGGCTCGGGGGAGCGCGAAGCCGACCTAGAGCGCGACACTGAGCGGGAACACGAACCCGAGCGAGAACGCTGGAGACCCTCGGCCTCAGTAACTTTCCCCTTTTTTGCCCCCCCCTTGCCCCCTCTGGGGCGAAGTTCGGGGAAATCCCTCCGATATTTGGCCGCCGGATCAGAACCCACGACAGCCTCCTCCTCAAAGTGAGGCTCCAGCTGGTACAGCTTGGCCCTCAACCTGGCCGCCGCTAAACCAGCGTACGCCCCCTTGGGCTTCCCCCTAATGGCCGTATTGACCTTCGGTCCCTGAGGGGGCCTGGGGTCATCCTCCCGGTCCTCGTGAGCCCTCTTGGATGACTGAGGAATGAAATCATCCATTTCGAGCCACCTCAGATCATCGACCTCCGAATCGGAGTTGGGATCAGCGATAATCCCCCCCCCCTTCGGTGGAACCCTCCGTTTTTCTGTAGGCGAGGCCATGCTGGCCCCCCCTACCTAGCCACAAAATTTGGCCTAAATCCGACCACTAAGACCGGAGTTAGGACCAAACCTAACTTAAAAGTGGTCAAGTGCGAGTCGGTTTGCTATTTTCCCATACAAACTTGGGTTGAGCGCCTGAAATAGAAAAAATAGCAAAGTGAGGAAAAGTTTGTCCCCACTTTTGACCCACTTGCCGACGTCGCAGGAGGTTGGTTTAAAAACCAAAAGGTAGTGCAGGCTTGCGCCTCGCTATGTAAAACCTAAAAACCTATAAAAGGTTAATAGGTTCAAAGATATTGATTTTACCAACTCAAGTGAAAACCTTAAGTTGGTAAATCAAAAATCTCTGAACACCTTACAAAGGTTAAAAGTGAATAACTTTTGACCTAGAGGTCAAAAAGTTAAAAAGTACAAACAAAAAATTTAAAAAACTAAATTCTCTTCTTCTTTTTGAAAACTTTGAGTAAAAACTCGAAGTTTTCAAAAAATAAAATTTTACAACTACCAATACAAAATTAACAAAAATCAAACGCTATAGTTTGCGGAACCGTTGCCGCTACTCCCGCCCAAAAACTGGGCAAGGTGGGGTATTGGCAACACCGACAAAACTAATTTAGAAAAATGTAAACAAACCCTAAAATTAAAGAAAAATTAAAGTTAATATTTACAAATTGGCAAGGCCAATAATTTCGAAACTTTCGTTCCGAAAATTACCGAACCTATACCGACAACACAAACAAAGTCTTTGCTACCTCCTAGCCCTGAAAAGGGCTCGGAAAATAAACAAACAAATAAACCACAGAATATACAAAAACGTACAAAATCCAACAAAAAATTACCAACCGCAAAACGAAAAGTTAACCTAACCTAACCTAACCTAACCTTTTTTTTTTTTTTTTTTTTTTTTACGTGGGGAAATCCTCATGGATACCCACCGCCTGGGGAGAGCGGTGGGTTATGTCAGACTCTTACTGACTAAAACCCCACGATGTTCCATTCGATTCCGCCATGGGGACGGGGCCATGGTCACGCGAGTTGCGACTCCACAACCCCGTCGGCGGCTGTCCAGCAGGACCTAATTCCAATCGGGACTACTATGTCCCCTGCAACATCAGTGGCGTGCCTGGAACATTTGGCACGCCAACCAGCTTGTGAACCCTTGTCCAGTGGGAGGTGGAAATCCCCATTTCCACCACCCAGGGCTCACGTCTAGGGCGGCAGGTGGCGGTTATAATCCAACCGCCTGCGCCCTAGCCTTTTGCGGCGTATGGGAAGGGAGGAGAGGTCCTCTTCCCGGTCCCTTTCTGCCGCCTCTTTCTGCGACATTACGTCGCCGCAGAAAGAAACTACCGCATCCCATGACCTGTCACTGCCGACCATGGCGTGAACAACGGCTGGCAGGGAGATGTCATGGCCGACCACGTTCGCCAATTGCGCCCGCTCCTGAGCCCAACTCGGGCAAATCTCTAGCGTATGTTGTGCCGTGTCCTCATTGCCATGACAATGATGGCACTGAGGAGTTGGCTCCCTGCCTACCACCTTCCACAGGAACCTACCAAAACAACCATGTCCTGTTAGGATCTGCGCAAGGTGGTAGGATACGCCACCCTTTTGTCTTTCGACCCATTCTTCAAGAACGGGTCGAATCGCCGTGATAGTCCAGTGGCCGGATTTTGGCTCATCTAGCCTGGCTTTCCACTTCCGGAGCACTGCCTGACGGGCAACTGTTCTCCAGCGGGTTAGTAGCTCCGGGAGTGGTTCTTCACCCTCAGCTCTGAGCTCCCCCGTCCTCCAATAAATGGTGGACAGCGCCTCCGCATCAAGATCCCATGGTGGGGATCCCGCCAACACACACGCCGCCTCGTAAGAGGTGGTGCGATACGCCCTTGATACCCTGACCGCTATGACTCGCTGAGGTCTACGCAGCAAAGTCTTCCCTTGGGCGGTCAGGGTTAACCTAACCTAACCTAACCTAACCTAACCTAACCTAACCTAACCTAACCTAACCTAACCTAACCTAACCTTTTTTTTTTTTTTTGACCCAGGAGAAATCCGTTATGGATCTCACCCAGCTCGGGAGAGGCCAGGTGAGTATGTCCGACTCACACAGACTAAAACTCCTGGGGTGTTCCGCCGCTCGCATGAGGACGGGATTCCGGGAACGTACTTGCTCTCAACCAGTAACCCGTCAGCGCTGCCCGGTTGGGCTCGACTCCAGGGTCGGGGGCACGAATGCCCTGGACCCACTTCGCTGACGGCTCCTCGAACACTTGGAGCCTTCCAGCACAGGACCTCTTAAGGCGGGCGATGAAACTCCCGACCCATCACCCGCAGGTCCTCTTTATGGCGGAAGCATCTGGCCTGCAAAGGCCAAACGCCGCCGGCCCGGCCTCCTGCGACGCAGCGGGAGCGAGTTGACGTCGTCCTCTCGCTCCCGCTCCGCTGCCTCTTTCAGTGACATGACGGTATCACTGAACGCCTGCACCGCCTTCCACGCATCTTCGCTGCTGACCATTTTGGCGACCAGGTTTGGCAGCGAAAGGTCGCCTCCGAGAGCTGTAGACAGTGTGTCACGAGGCTCGGCCCAAGCTGGGCACTCAACGCGCGTGTGCTCGGCCGTGTCTACAGCTCGTCTTCCACAGTGGTGGCACACGAACCTAACCTAACCTAAGCTAACCTTTTTTTTTTTTTTTTTTTTTTTGTTACGCTGGGGAAATGCATTTACGCATACCATCCAGGGGGGGATGGTTATGTGGGACTCACCAACCAGAGTGGCCGGAATACCCACTAAAACCCCAGCGGCCTTTGCACTTCACGGGCTGTTGATGATGGGGGCGCCATGGGCTGCTAATGATGCTACCATTGGGCGCCCCCCAGCCGTCCCAGTATCATCTGGGACACCTGCGTCATAGCAGGACTGTATGTGGTGGGCCCCCTAACCCACAAGTCCTACTAAGGGTCTAGGCTTGCAACAAACTGCCGTCGCCTTTGCCCCCTTCGCCTGCGCCGGAGCGGGTGTGCGTCGACATTGTCTTCGCGTTCCCGCTCCGCCGCCTCCTTCTGTGAGATGACGCTCTCACAGAAGGAGGATACCGCCCTCCACGATCTGTCGCTGCGCAGCATGGCCGAGACCACGCTGTGCAGCGAGAGATCGGAGATTCCACTTTCCGCGGCCATAGTGCGGCGCTCCGGATCCCACCGAGTGCACACCGCGAAGGTGTGCTGGGCCGTGTCATCCGAATCGCCGCACTCGTGGCAGATCGGACTCGGCTCTCTCTTTATCTTGTGCAGGTAATGACCGAAACACCCATGTCCGGTCATTACCTGCACAAGCCGGTACGTCAGCGTACCGTGCGCCCTCTCGACCCAGTGGTCAAGCGACGGGAGGAGTGCCCCTATAGTGTAGGTCCCATAGGGGGAGTCCTCCAGGTCACTTTTCCACCGGTCTCTCATTCGTTTCTCGGCCATCCGCCGAGTCCTCTCTACCTCTTCCGAGTCCGAGCGCCATCCTATGGCTCTGGACTCTACTCTCGCCTGGTATGTCTCGGCCTGCACCCGAGCATCTAGCTCCCACGGCGGGGTACAGGCCAAGATACACGCCGCCGCATGCGCTACGGTCATGTAGGCCCTCACCATGCGGAGGGCCATGACTCTCTGGGGCCTACGTAGCAAAGCTACATTCCTAGCCGACAGTTTGCTGGCCCAGATTGGCGCCCCATACAGCGCCATGCTGCGCACAACGCCTGCGAAGAGGCGTCGGCATGGCGCTTTTGGTCCCCCCACGTTGGGCAGCAATCGGCTGAGGGCCGATGCGGCACCCACCACCCGGGGAGCAAGCTGCCGGAAGTGCTCCCCAAAGTTCCACCTGCGGTCCAGGACTAGGCCAAGGTATTTTATGTTGGCCTTAATCTGGACCGCTTCTCCCGCAATCGGCACGGTTGCGCCTCTGTGCGGGCGCCATCCCCGCCCCCCGAAGACAATTGCGTCTGTCTTCGGGAGGGCCACCTGCAAGCCAAGCCGCCTTATGCGGCTGACGATAAGGTCAGCCGCTACCGACGCACTCCGGAGCGTCTCGTTCAGCTCCTTACCCCGCACTGCCACCATTGTATCGTCAGCATAACAAATGGTGGCCATGCGGGGAAGCTGCTCTCCTCGGATCACCCAGTCGAATCCGATGTTCCACAACAGAGGTCCAAGCACGGACCCCTGTGGAACACCGCATGACATTTCACGTGCAACTCGCCTACCCCCGCAGTCGTAGAGCACTACCCTGTCGGTAAGGTAGTGCTCCACGATCTTCCGCAGGTACACTGGTACCCTATGATACCGGAGGGCCGCCCTTATGACTGAGAAGGGGAGGGAACCGAATGCGTTGGCGATGTCAAGCGACACCGCCACCACCCCCTCTCCCTTTTCCTCCGCGTACTCACAAAAGTTCCGTAGGGACCACAGGGCGTCAATTGTGCACCGTCCCTCCCGGAACCCAAACTGCCGGTCGCTAATATTTGGCCCTTTAATCTCCAAGTGCTTGACGATGCGACGGGACAAAACGCGCTCCAGCATTTTACCCGTCTCGTCAAGCAGGACGATAGGGCGATGACCAGCAGGAGAGTCGTGTGGCCGTCCCTCTTTGCGCAACAACACTAGGCGCCCCTCCTTCCAGCATCTTGGAAACCGCCCCTCTCTGAGGCAGTCATCAAAGAGGGCCCTTAGGCGACCTCCAAGGTGCTTCATTACTAACGGAAGGACCCTCCCCGGGACTCCGTCCGGCCCTGGAGCCTTCTTGCAGGACCGGAGGCGGTCGACGACCCACTCCATCTCGTCGTCCGTGACCAGGGGAACACCAGCTGGATCCTCGACCTCCCGCAAGGGGCCCCCCATGCACGGCGGAAGGAAATTCGGGGCTGCTGGGAAGAGGCCCTCAACTATCCTTGTGAGGAGTTCCGGCTCTAGGGAGTCCATAGGGGGGGCGCACCTGAGTTTGTTCCGTACCAAGCGGTACGGTCGCCCCCACGGATCCCTGTCGAGCGCAGCCAGGAACTCCTCCCGTGCCTCGTCTTTCCCCCTTGCGATGGCGACCCCTAAAGCCACCTTTGCCTCCTTGAGCTCACCGTAGAGGAGCTCCTCTTCCTCGGGCAGGTGTCGCCTTCTCCTACAATGGGTGTAAGCTCGTCGGGCGGCGTTACTGGCGGTTCGAAGGGCCGCTATCTCCTCCGACCACCAGTATACCTGCTTCTTGGCAGGCAGCCCTCGCACACGGGGCATGGCCGCGTCGCATACCGACGTTAAGGTAACTCGAAATTGAGCTGCCCGCTCTTCCACTCCCAAGGTGGGGGTTGGGGGGGCACACCACGCCTCCACCATGGCAGCCTCGTCCGCCATCTCCCGGTCGAGACGGGACACTGCCCACCTTGGGAACTTTCCTCCTCCGGCGCCAGCCCGCCTTCTCGGGCCGGGTGGTAAGGCCCCCAGCGAAGTGCTGACCCTCATCTGGATATAGCGATGGTCAGAGAGGGTCTCTACTTCCTCCAGGACGCGCCAATTGTCAATGCGCGCGGCGATGGCAGGGGTCGCGAACGAGACGTCCACGATGGACCCCCCCTGCCGCCGCACACAAGTATTGGCGTCGCCCCGGTTCAGCACTTCAAGCCCCATAGCCGCTACCCAGTCTTCCAGGGCTGCTCCTCTTGGGTCCGTGATGGGGGAACCCCAAGCCGCACTCTTTGCATTAAAATCCCCCATCACCAACATATGCGCTGATGTAACCCTCCCGACGACACCACCTAGGCCCGCCAGGAACTGCTCGAATGCGGACAGCGGTTTATTAGGGGAGAAGTACACTGCCACCAGGACAGTGTCTCCCCATTTGACCGCTGCAAAGCCCTGTCCACGTTCAATCCCTATTAGGGGAGGGAAGTCGCCCGTTGTCGGCACCACCAGCGCCACCCCTTCATCTGCGGCCCCGAACCAATTTGGCTGTGCAGGGACGAGGTAGGGCTCGGCCACCACCACTATCCCAATACCCCACTCCGCCATGACCTGCATAAGCAGATCTTGTGCGCGGGCGGAGTGGTTGGTATTTACTTGCAGGATCTCCAAATGTCGGTGTGCTGGCATTTAGAGATCCATACGAGCTTCTCCTTGGGCCGATTGCTCGGCACTGCTTTCCCTTAGGGCAGTCCTTACCGGAGTTCTGGCGGCACCTGCCTTACCTCTTGTTGGCGGCGGGTTGCAATGCTCACCCCCCATATTGTGGTCAGCCCGGCGTTTGGCCAGGTGGCACACTGCGCAGAAAGGCGCAGCCCTGCAGTCCACCTTTTTATGGTCCGGTCTGCTGCACCGGTAGCAGAGCTGCGATCTGTCAACTGGTGATGAACACAGAGCCTTACTGTGCCCAATTCCATAACAGCGGTAGCACCGCATGGGGCCCCGGTCCAATACCCTAACCTGGGCGGACGACCACCCAACCAGTAGTCGTCCAGCCGCAACAACTATCTTCGCCGCCGTTACCGGGCAATGCACCAGCGTTGCCCCAGATCCATCGCGGCGCACTCTAATAGTGCCGACCTTAACTTCAGTGGTAAGGCACCCAGTTTTGGTCACAATGGCAGCTCCTACGTCCTCCGGAGTCACCGACTCGTCGAGCCCCGTGATTTGGAGGTCAGCCATTTTGACAGGCCGGTATACCCAGGCCACGTCGCCAACCAGCCCATCAATCCGCTTGCAGAGGGCATCCGCATTTTGAGCATTATCAGCCCCAGGTATCTCAATAATGCGGGCCCCCGTCTGTGTCCTACGCACCTTGACATGGTCAAGGCCCAGTTCAGCCAGTTTGACCGATTTTATAGCCTTGGTCATAACAGAGGCGTAGGACGCCTCAGTGCCGTCTTTTAGTGCCACCACTACGGCAGCAGTGGCAGGAGTGGTCAATTTCTGACGCCTCCGCTTGCGTCTGGCAGGTTTTGCCACCGGGGGTGGGGCAGACTTCTTCCGCTTACCCTTCCTCCTAACCACGGTAAAGCCGTCGTCGTCCTTTGGAGGTGGAGCCGACTGGGAAGCTTGGGACGATTTAGGCGTCACCGGTTTAGCCGCACCCACCGGGTGAGGTCCCACAGTAAGCTGCTGCGCGATGGGGGGGGCATGGTTGGACTGCCTCCCATTGGGAACGCGGGTGGGCTTCTTCGGAGGCTTCACCTTCTTTGCAGCGGGGGCCGGTTTGTCCCTAGAAGGTTTAGCCGCAGGCTTCGGTTGCGCCGGGGCAACAGGCAAGTGCTGCAGAACCGTTTGCTCAGCAGCTGCAGCTCTCCTACGGTCTGCCGCAAGCGTTGGGCGAACCACCGGTTCAGGAGGCAACTGTCGCCGCAGCTCCTCCAACCGCACGTTAACCATGTCCCCGATCGATATAAAGAGGTCTCTCTTGAGATCCTCTCGCAGCTCGATCAGGGCATCGGCCAAACCCACCGAAATTTCTGCCGTCGAGGGTTGAGCGGTATCCCTTTTTCGCTCAGAAAAGGCAGTCCTGAGCGCCTTCAACTCTCCCTGGGTGTGCGCCAGCTGTTCTTTCATGCGCCTGTTGTCTGCTTTAAGGGCACGCAGCTCGTCATTCTCCCCCCAGCCCTGAAGACAGTCCGCGGCCGACAGGATGTCCCGGCATGCTAGGTTCATCCTGCTCCAGATTGTCCCCTTGAGGTTTCCGCACTTTTTCGCCTCTTCCATGACTACATAGGCAGAGTTGCGAACAATGTCTATATAGTTCCCCCCGGTGGGTTCGATGGGGCTCCGATCCCGTGAGACTGGAAGGCTCCGAGTACACGGTACCCCATCCACCTCATGGTTTCCACGTCCGAGTGACTTTGGTGCCGCCTTTGCGGCACTAAAGCCAGTATAGCGCCCTTTTGCGCACGGGGTTTTGCCCCGTCGTGCAGTGCTCAGTTTTGGCTTAACTTCCGGCCCAGATATTACTTCGTCATTGGAGTGTGGTCTTTTGGTGCGTTTTAGGGCATCGATCTCCATCCCCACAACCTCCAATCCAACAACTTCGACCTCCTCCGTCAGTTGAACAAATGGAAGGGACGAGCTGGAGGCAACACCCGCCTCCAGGATCATCTCCTCCATCAGCTCTGCGTCCTTGAGTCTCGCCGTTTCCTGCATCTTTTTACTCTCTGCGTCAATTTCAGTGTCCAATAAACGTTTGCTGTGTTCGTGTTCACGGAGGCCAGCATTGCGCTGACCTACGACATGGCCTTTGCCCCCCCCAGAATACGAGGGGCAGCCCGTGTCCTCAGACACGGGGAGGGATTCTCCCGTTAGGGTACCCTCCTGGGGTAGTTTCTGATTTAGACCATCCATCATCTTCCTTGCGTGCGTTTAAGGCCCCTGCACCATTGGCCATGTGTGGATTTTTAAAGAGGTTGTCTCCTCGCGGCCCCACGCAGCGGCCATCGCCCCGGACGCCTACGGGTCCGGATTGCGATTTGACCGACGGACGCCGAAGCAATCCGCCGCTCAACGACCTCCAAGGTCCACCCTTATCCTATGCGCCCTCTGAAAAACAGGAGACGCAGTTGCATCCTCCAACTGCTCTCCGAGGAGAGTAGCTGGGAGCAACTTCACCACAAGTGTGCACTTTTGGGGAGTATTTAGTTCCCGGGGCCTGCACTGGCCCATGAAAGTGGATATACCGCCACTGGTTCGGTGACCCCCCCCCCTTTTTTGCCGGATATTAGCCATGGGCTGAAAGATTCTCCCATAAGGAGAAAGTCTCAGCCAATGCCCAGGGTGCACCAGCCCAGATGCTGCGTTCTCTCCGGATCGAGATCAAGAGAGACTGCAACACCCAGGCCAACGTGGAGGAATCCGGCCCGCACCCCAACCTAAGCTAACCTAACCTAACCTTTTTTTTTTTTTTTTTTTTTTTTTTTTTTTTTTTTTTTTTTTTTTTTTTTTTTTTTTTTGACGGAGAGGAAATGTCTTTACGCATCGTCCCCCCCGGCCGGGTAGCCATATGGGGGGGGTATGACGGACTCTCGACCACCCCAGTCTCCTGCGAGAGCTGAGGTGGAAGCATACCGTCTAAAACCTCTCCGGTGTTAACCTCCAAGGGCTGTTAGCGGGGGCACCGTGGGCTGATGACTATTCACCACTGGGTGCCCCCCAGCCGCCCCAGCCTATCGCTGGAGTGCCTGCGCCAAAGGAGGGAGGGTTCGGTTAACACCCCGAACCCTCCCCCAGACGTGAAGGACCATAGTGTGGGACCCTATCCCCACGGTCCTACTGGGGGTTCAGGCGGGCGGCAAACTGCCTCCGCCTTCGCCCCACACGTCTACGCCGGAGCGGGTGCGCATCCACGGCCTCCTCGCGCTCCCGCTCCGCCGCCTCCTTCTGCGAGATAACGCTCTCGCAGAAGGAGACGACCGCCAACCACGATCTCTCACTGCTCAGCATGGCCGACACCACGCTGTGCAGTGAGAGATCGGAGAGCCCTGTGTCCGCAACCAGAGATCGGCGCTCCGGATCCCACTTCGAGCACACCTCTAGGGTGTGCTGGGCCGTGTCGTCCGGATCGCCGCACTCATGGCAAACCGGACTGGGCTCTCTCCTTATCTTGTGCAGGTAATGACCGAAGCATCCATGCCCGGTCATCACCTGCACAAGACGGTACGTGACGGTACCGTACCTCCGACTCAACCAGTGTTCTAGCGACGGGAGGAGTGCCCCTATGGTGCGGAGTCCATAGGGGGAGTCCTCCAGGTCACTTTTCCACCGGTCTCTCAGGCGCCGCTCCGTCATTCGACGGGCCCCCTCCATCGTCTCGGAGTCCGGGCGTTCTCCTCGCGCCCGGAACCCCACCCTCCTCCGGTATGTCTCGGCCTGCACCTGAGCATCGAGCTCCCACGGCGGGGTGCAGGCCAAGACACACGCGGCCGCATGTGCCACCGTCATGTAGGCCCTCACTATTCGGAGGGCCACCACCCTTTGGGGCCTCCTTAGGAGCGCCTTATTCTTGGCCGACAACGTGTCGGCCCAGATTGGCGCTCCATATAGCGCCATGCTACGCACGACGCCTGCAAACAGGCGTCGGCATGGCGCTTGGGGCCCCCCAACGTTTGGCAACATGCGGCCTAGGGCCGACGCGGCGCCTACCACCCGGGGAGCAAGTTGGCGGAAATGCTCCCCGAAGTTCCACCTCCGGTCCAGGATGAGGCCGAGGTACTTGATGTTGGCCTTCACCTGAACCGCCTCCCCCGAGACAGGGATGGTCGTCCCACTACTGGGACGCCATCCCCTCCCCCCGAAGATAATAGCATCCGTCTTCGGGAGGGACACCTCCAGACCCAGCTGTCGGATGCGGCCAACAATCAGGTCTGCCGCCAACGACGCCCTCCGGAGGGCCTCCTCCAGCTCACGTCCCCGCACGGCCACCATTGTATCGTCGGCATAGCAAAGGGTGGCCATGCGGGGAAGGAGCGCTCCGCGGATCACCCAGTCGTACCCGATGTTCCATAGCAGGGGTCCTAACACTGACCCCTGGGGAACACCGCACGACATCGGGTGGGCGATCCGCAGACCTCCACGATCGTAGAGCACCACCCTGTCGGTTAGGTAGTGCTCCACAATCCGCCGTAGATACCCGGGCACCCTGTGGTAGCGAAGGGCCTCACTGATGACCAGGAAGGGCAGGGAGCCGAATGCGTTGGCGATATCTAACGACACCGCCACGACTCCCTCACCCTTCTCCTCCGCGCACCCACAGAAGTTCCGGAGGGACGAAAGCGCGTCCATAGTGGACCGTCCCTCACGGAACCCGTACTGCCGGTCGGAGATGTTAGGCCCCACGTCCTCCAGGTGTTGAACGATGCGACGGGACAAGATGCGCTCTAGCATCTTGCCCGTCTCATCTAGGAGGACGATGGGGCGGTGACCGGCAGGGGTATCTATCGGCCTTCCCTCCTTGCGAAGGAGGACGAGGCGCCCCTCCTTCCAGCACCTCGGGAAGCGCCCCTCTTTGATGCAATCATCAAAGAGGGTCCGCAAGCGGTCCCCGAGGTGCTCCGCCACAATGTGGAGAACTCTTCCCGGTACCCCATCCGGTCCCGGTGCCTTTCTGCAGGACCGGAGACGGTCGACGACGCTCTCCATCTCGTCGTCCGTCACGGTAGGGGGATCAACTGGATCAACCTCCTCAACCGTGGGGCCCACCATGCCGGGCGGCTGAAAAGCCGGCGCGGCCGGGAAGAGACCCTCCACAATCCTCGTGAGGAGCTCCGGCTCCAGGGCATCCAGGGGGGGTGCACAATGCGGTAAGGCCGCCCCCACGGATCCCTATCCAGCGTCGCCAGGAACTCCTCACGCGCCTCGTCCTTCCTGCGAGCTATCTCCACAGAGAGCGCCTTCTTCGCCTCCTTCAGCTCTCTGTGGAGATGCTCCTCCTCCTCCGGTAGGTGTCGCCGGCGCCTGCAATGGGTGTAGGCACGGCGGGCGGCATCACCGGAGGCTCGCAGGGCCGCAATCTCCTGCGACCACCAGTACACCTGCCTCTTAGCGGGCAGCTTTCGGGCCCGCGGCATGGCCGCGTCGCACACCGACGTAAGCGCGGTGCGAAACCGGGCTGCCCGCTCCTCCACTCCCAAGGTGACCGACGGAGGCGCACACCACGCCTCCACCATAGCCACCTCCTCCGCCATTCCTCGGTCGAGGCGGGCCAGGGTCCACCTTGGGAAAGCCCCTCCTCCTCCTCTCCCACTCCGCCCTCTCGAGCTGGGCGGCGGTGCCCCCGGCGAAGTGCTTACCCTCATCCGAATGTACAGGTGGTCGGAGAGGGTCTCTACCTCCTCCAGGACGCGCCAGTCCGTGATACGTGCGGCGATGCTGGGGGTCGCGAACGAAACGTCCACGATCGACCCCCCATTTCGCCGCACACACGTGTTGGCGTCGCCCCGGTTGAGCACCTCTAGCCCCATTGCCGCCGCCCAGTCTTCGAGGGCCGCCCCTCTCGAGTCTGTGATGGGGGAACCCCACGCCGCGCTCTTGGCGTTGAGGTCCCCCATCACCACCAGTTGTGCCGGCGTCGCCCCTCTGACGATCCCTCCCAGTACTACCAGGAAGACTTCGAACTCCCGCAGTGGCTTGTTCGGGGAGAAGTACACTGCCACCAGGACAGTGTCTCCCCACCTGGCCACCGCGAAGCCTGAGCCCCGGGCCATTCCCGATAGTGGAGGGACGTCACCCATCGCCGGCATCACAATCGCAACCGAGCCATCCGTCGCCCCGACCCAGTTGGGCTGGGGGGGGACGAAGTACGGCTCGGCCACCACCAAAACGCCAATGCTCCACTCCGCCATGACCTGCATGAGCAGGTCTTGGGCTCGGGCGGAGTGGTTGGCGTTCGCCTGAAGGACCTCTAATTGTCGGTGTGCTGGCATTTAGAGGTCCATCTGGCTACCTTCCTCGCTGGCCGCATTGGCGGCACGCCTTATGGGCGGGGTCATTGCTTGACCAGCTTTGCCCCTGGTGTGTGGCGGGGCGCATCTCCACCCCCCCATGATGTGGTCCGCCGGCCGTCGCGCCTTGAGGCAAACGTCGCAATGCGGCGCGGCTACACATGAGGCTCTCCAGTGGTCCGGCCCGCTGCATCTGTGGCACCAGTTGGACCGGTCCACCGATGAGGGGCAGAGGGCCCCGCTGTGTCCGATGCCTTGGCATCGGAAACACCGCATGGGCCTCCGTCCCAGTGCCACTACGCTGGCTGACGACCACCCCACCAGTAGTCGTCCTGTGGCCGCCAGCGTGTTTGCCGCCGTCACGGGGCACTGGACAGTCGTCACTCCGGATCCATCATATCGGACCCGGATGGCACCAACCTTGATTTGGGTGGAAGAACACCCTGTCTTGGCCGCTATTGCCCCCGCAACATCCTCCGGGGAGATGGTCTCATCGAGACCACCTACCCGGACTTCCGCCATCTTGACGGGCCGGTAAACGTTCGCCACGTCACCCACCAGTCCGTCAATTTTTTCGCGCAGCGCGTCCGCGGCCGCGGCACCATTCGCGCCAGGGACCTCAATGAGGCGGGCCCCGGTTTGCGTCCTTCGGACGCGCACGTGTTCGAGGCCGACCTCCGCCAACGAGAAGCTCTTCATGGCCTTGGCCATGACGCTGGCGTAGGTGGCCTCGCTTCCGTCCTTCACGGCTACTACTACGGCAGCCGTTGAGGGAGCAGGCAGTCTCCTCGGGCCCGGTGCGGGCCTGTTGCCTTTAGCCGCCTGAGGTAGGGCAGCCTTCTTTTTCTTTTTCTTCTTCCCCCTCTTGACCGCATCCGACCACGACATTTGTGTGGGAGGCAATGCCTCCTGCACTGCCTCCACTGGCGGGGCGAACTCGCGGATAGGAGGGGGACGGGGAGCAGCCAACGGCCTTGCCCCTTTGGTCGAACGAGCCGGGCGCACCGGCTTAGCCGGGGGTGCCTTTCGAGCAGCAGGAGCTGGCTTGGCGCGGGGAGCCGCGCTGGCTGGGTGAGCCGCTCTGGCCAGGGGAGCCGCCTTGGTGGAAGGAGCCGGCACGGTCGTGGGGTGCAACCCGGAGGGAGCCTCATTTTTTTTCCGGTCCACCGCAAGTGGAGGGCGGACAATCGGACCAGCGGGGAGAAGGGCCCGGACTTCCCCTATCCGGATGTTCACCATCTCCCCGATGGATAAGAAGAGGTCCCTCTTGAGGTCCTCTCGGAGTTCTAACATTGCCTGCCCCAACGCATGTGGCAGGCTGTCTTCGGTGGTGGTGCCCTGAGAAGGCTGCTTTTTCCTATCGGAGAAAGCCGTCCTGAGGGCCTTTAGCTCCTTCTTCATGAGGGAGAGCTCCTCCCTCATGCGTTTGTTATCAGCTCGCAAGGCCCTCATCTCCACGTCCTCTCCTCCGCCTTTCCGTCTATCAAGAACGTCTGCGGCCGCCAGAATATCATTACATGCAATATTCATGCGGCCCCAGACATCCCCCTTCAAATTACCGCATTTTTTTGTTTCTGCCATAACTTGCAGTGCGGCATTTCTGACGACAGAGACGTATCCTCCATCGTCGTCGTTCTCATTGTTAACCGGGCTGCGGTCCCGCGGGACTGACGAGCTCCTTCTTCTATTGTCCCCTTTGAGGGCTTTCCTCCCACGATTTTGAGGCGGCGAAGGGTCTCGGAACTCGTGGAACCTAAGTATGGTCTTACCCGTACTGAAGCCCTTTCCCCGTCTGGCAGTGTTAACCTTGGGCTTGATAGCCGGCCCGGTTAACACTTCGTCCTCATCTGCATGTGGCCTCTTACCAGTACGGACGTGAACTGATGGAAGCGACGCGTCGGAGACATCGCCTGCCTCCAGAATTACCTCTATCAGTTCCGCCTCCTTCCGCCTCGCCATCTCCAACAATCTCTCCGATTCGGTGTCCGGTATGGATTTGCTCTGGTCGTGTTCACGAAGGTCAGCGCTAGCATTGCGCTGACCTACGACGTGGCTTTTGCCCCCCCCAGAATACAAGGGGCAGCCCGTGTCCGCAGACACGGGGAGGGATTCTCCCGTTAGGGTACCCTCCTGGGGTAGTGTATTTTTAAAACCACTCATCTCATCATCCTTGCGTGCGTTTAAGGCCACTGCACCCTTGGCCATGTGTGGATTTTTATAGAGGTTGTCTCCTCGCGGCCCCACGCAGCGGCCATCGCCCCGGACGCCTACGGGTCCGGATTACGATTTGACCGACGGAAGCCTAAGCTTGCCGCCGCTCAACAACCTCCAAGGTCCGTCTTCCTGCTCTACGTCCTCTGAAAAACTGAGGACGTAGCTGCATCCATCAACTTCTCTCCGAGGAGAGTAGCCAGGAGCAACTTCCACCACAAATGCGCACTTTCGGGGAGAATTTAGTTCCCCGGGACCGCGCTGGCCCTTGAAAGTGGATATACCGCCACTGGTTCGGTGACCCCCCCCCCTTTTTTGCCGGATATTAGCCATGGGCTGAAAGATTCTCCCATAAGGAGAAAGTCTCAGCCAATGCCCAGGGTGCACCAGCCCAGATGCTGCGTTCTCTCCGGATCGAGATCAAGAGAGACTGCAACACCCAGGCCAACGTGGAGGAATCCGGCCCGCACCCCAACCTAACCTAACCTAACCTAACCTAACCTAACCTAACCTAACCTAACCTAACCTTTTTTTTTTTTTTTTTTTTGTTGACGGAGTGGAAATGCATTTACGCATCCTCCCAGCCTGGGGACGGCTGTGCAATGGGAGGTATGACGGACTCTCAAAAGAACTACCGTCTAAAACCACTCGGGCGTTTAACTCCCTTGCCGGTTGTGAGGCGCCGCGGTACCTGCCTAAGCATACGCCACTGACACGCCTCCCGGCCTGCTCCGAAGAGCCCCCCTTCTCTCCGCCTAAGGAGGAGACGACTGTGAACAGCCCGCGACCGTCTCCCCAGACCGGTAAAGCCGTGCAAGGTGGGCCCCCAACCCACTGGCTCTACAAGAAGTTCGGGCGAGCAGCGAACCGAAGTCCACTGAGTTCGCCTTCCCTTCAACGGTCTGCCTGTGGTGGATGGTGCTTTCCGGATACCCAACCCCAATGGGTTGGTCCCATACCCTTCAAACACGCCCCACCACAGCTGTCCCCTCAATAACTACAGTGCCCCCCGGGATTCCAAGAGACACGTAGAAGGACCCGCGGGTGACATGGGAGTACTTTCAGGGCGAAGAGTCACGCCCCCCTGGCGCGCCGTCCCTTCCAGTAAACCCAGTCACCAACCGCAAAAGTGACAGAAAGAAGCTGTCCAGGGCCGCTCTTAGTCTGGTCCCTCACCCCGAGCCTTTACGGTATGGGTAGCCCTGTCCGGTATAGCCTCGGGAATCATTGAGACACGCAAGCCCCCCCACCACAGCAAGGTGGCAGCACAGTCGGGGGGGAACCTAACCTAACCTTGTTTTTTTTTTTTTTTTTTTCTTTTTGTTACGCTGGGGAAATGCATTTACGCATACCATCCAGGGGGGGATGGTTATGTGGGACTCACCAACCAGAGTGGCCGGAATACCCACTAAAATGCCAGCGGCCTTTGCACTTCACGGGCTGTTGATGATGGGGGTGCCATGGGCTGCTAATGATGCTACCATTGGGCGCCCCCCAGCCGTCCCAGTATCATCTGGGACACCTGCGTCATAGCAGGACTGTATGTGGTGGGCCCCCTAACCCACAAGTCCTACTAAGGGTCTAGGCTTGCAACAAACTGCCGTCGCCTTTGCCCCCTTCGCCTGCGCCGGAGCGGGTGTGCGTCGACATTGTCTTCGCGTTCCCGCTCCGCCGCCTCCTTCTGTGAGATGACGCTCTCACAGAAAGAGGATACCGCCCTCCACGATCTGTCGCTGCGCAGCATGGCCGAGACCACGCTGTGCAGCGAAGGGACGAGCTGGAGGCAACACCCGCCTCCAGGATCATCTCCTCCATCAGCTCTGCGTCCTTGAGTCTCGCCGTTTCCTGCATCTTTTTACTCTCTGCGTCAATTTCAGTGTCCAATAAACGTTTGCTGTGTTCGTGTTCACGGAGGCCAGCATTGCGCTGACCTACGACATGGCCTTTGCCCCCCCCAGAATACGAGGGGCAGCCCGTGTCCTCAGACACGGGGAGGGATTCTCCCGTTAGGGTACCCTCCTGGGGTAGTTTCTGATTTAGACCATCCATCATCTTCCTTGCGTGCGTTTAAGGCCCCTGCACCATTGGCCATGTGTGGATTTTTAAAGAGGTTGTCTCCTCGCGGCCCCACGCAGCGGCCATCGCCCCGGACGCCTACGGGTCCGGATTGCGATTTGACCGACGGACGTCGAAGCAATCCGCCGCTCAACGACCTCCAAGGTCCACCCTTATCCTATGCGCCCTCTGAAAAACAGGAGACGCAGTTGCATCCTCCAACTGCTCTCCGAGGAGAGTAGCTGGGAGCAACTTCACCACAAGTGTGCACTTTTGGGGAGTATTTAGTTCCCGGGGCCTGCACTGGCCCATGAAAGTGGATATACCGCCACTGGTTCGGTGACCCCCCCCCCTTTTTTGCCGGATATTAGCCATGGGCTGAAAGATTCTCCCATAAGTAGAAAGTCTCAGCCAATGCCCAGGGTGCACCAGCCCAGATGCTGCGTTCTCTCCGGATCGAGATCAAGAGAGACTGCAACACCCAGGCCAAACCTAACCTAACCTAACCTAACCTAACCTTTTTTTTTTTTTTTGTTACGCTGGGGAAATGCATTTACGCATACCATCCAGGGGGGGATGGTTATGTGGGACTCACCAACCAGAGTGGCCGGAATACCCACTAAAACCCCAGCGGCCTTTGCACTTCATGGGCTGTTGATGATGGGGGCGCCATGGGCTGCTAATGATGCTACCATTGGGCGCCCCCCAGCCGTCCCAGTATCATCTGGGACACCTGCGTCATAGCAGGACTGTATGTGGTGGGCCCCCTAACCCACAAGTCCTACTAACGGTCTAGGCTTGCAACAAACTGCCGTCGCCTTTGCCCCCTTCGCCTGCGCCGGAGCGGGTGTGCGTCGACATTGTCTTCGCGTTCCCGCTCCGCCGCCTCCTTCTGTGAGATGACGCTCTCACAGAAGGAGGATACTGCCCTCCACGATCTGTCGCTGCGCAGCATGGCCGAGACCACGCTGTGCAGCGAGAGATCGGAGATACCAATTTCCGCGGCCATAGTGCGGCGCTCCGGATCCCAGCGAGTGCACACCGCGAAGGTGTGCTGGGCCGTGTCATCCGAATCGCCGCACTCGTGGCAGATCGGACTCGGCTCTCTCTTTATCTTGTGCAGGTAAAGGAACCCGTACTGCCGGTTGGAGATGTTAGGCCCCACGTCCTCCAGGTGTTGAACGATGCGACGGGACAAGATGCGCTCTAGCATCTTGCCCGTCTCATCTAGGAGAACGATGGGGCGGTGACCGGCAGGGGTATCTATCGGCCTTCCCTCCTTTCGAAGGAGGACGAGGCGCACCAGCCTCCAGCACCTCGGGAAGCGCCCCTCTTTGATGCAATTATCAAAGAGGGTCCGCAAGCGGTCCCCGAGGTGCTCCGCCACAATGTGGAGAACTCTTCCCGGTACCCCATCCGGTCCCGGTGCCTTTCTGCAGGACCGGAGACGGTCGACGACGCTCTCCATCTCGTCGTCCGTCACGGGAGGGGGATCAACTGCATCAACCTCCTCAACCGTGGGGCCCACCATGCCGGGCGGCTGAAAAGCCGGCGCGGCCGGGAAGAGACCCTCCACAATCCTCGTGAGGAGCTCCGGCTCCAGGGCATCCAGAGGGAGTGCGCAACGTATCTTGTTGCGCACAATGCGGTAAGGCCGCTCCACGGATCCCTATCCAGCGTCGCCAGGAACTCCTCACGCGCCTCGTCCTTCCTGCGAGCTATCTCCACAGAGAGCGCCTCCTTCGCCTCCTTCAGCTCTGTGTGGAGATGCTCTTCCTCCTCCGGCAGGTGTCGCCGCCGCCTGCAATGGGTGTAGGCACGGCGGGCGGCATCACTGGTGGCTCGCAGGGCCGCAATCCTCTGCGACCACCAGTACACCTGCCTCTTAGCGGGCAGCCTTCGGGCCCGTGGCATGGCCGCGTCGCACACCGACGTAAGTGCGACGCGAAACCGGGCTGCCCGCTCCTCCACTCCCAAGGTGACCGATGGAGGCGCACACCACGCCTCCACCCCCGCCTCCTCCGCCATTCCCCGGTCGAGGCGGGCCAGGGTCCACCTTGGGAAAGCCCCTCCTCCTCCTCTCCCACTCCGCCCTCTCGAACTGGGCGGCGGTGCCCCCGGCGAGGTGCTGACCCTCATCCGAATATACACGTGGTCGGAGAGGGTCTCTACCTCCGCCAGGACGCGCCAGTCCGTGATACGTGCGGCGATGCTGGGGGTCGCGAACGAAACATCCACGATCGACCCCCCATTTCGCCGCACACACGTGTTGGCGTCACCCGGTTGAGCACCTCTAGCCCCATTGCTGCCGCCCAGTCCTCGAGGACCCCTCTCGGGTCCGTGATGGGGAACCCCACGCCGCGCTCTTGGCGTTGAGGTCCCCCATCACCACCAATGGCGCCGGCACCGCCCCTCCGACGACTCTCCCCAGCCCCACCAGGAAGGCTTCAAATTCCCGCAGTGGCCTATTCAGGAGAAGTAAACTGCCACAAGGACAGTTTCTCCCCACTTGGCCACCGCGAAGCCCAAACCCCTGGCCATTCCCGATAGGGGGGGGAGGTCACCCGTCGCTGGCACCACAATGGCAACTGAGCCATCCGTCGCCCCGACCCAGTTGGGCTGGGGGGGGACGAGGTACGGCTCAGCCACCACCAAAACGCCAATGCCCCACTCCGCCATGACCTGCATAAGCAGGTCTTGGGCTCGGGCGGAGTGGTTGACGTTCGCCTGGAGGACCTCTAAATGCTGGTGTGCTGGCATTTAGAGGCCCATCTGGCTATCCTCCCGCATTGCCGCATTGGCGGCACGACTTGTGGAGGGGGGCGTTGACTGGCCCTGCCCTGGAGCTTTGCCCCTGGTGTGTGGCGGGGCACACCTCCATCCTCCCATAATGTGTTCAGCCGGATGTCGCGCCTTAAGGCAGACGTCGCAATGCGGCGCGGCTACGCAGGAGGCCCTCCAGTGGTCCGGACCGCTGCATCGGTGGCACAAACTGGACCGGTCCACCGTAGAGGGGCAGAGGGCCCCGCTGTGTCCGATGCCTTGGCATCGGAAGCACCTCATGGCCCTCCGCTCCAGTGCAGTCACGCTGGTGGACGACCACCCCACCAGTAGTCGTCCTGTGGTTGCCAGCATGTTGGCCACGGTCAAAGGGCACTGCACGTTAGCCACGCCCGAACCGTCGAAACGGACACGGATTGTGCCAACCTTGACCTGGGTGGGGGAGCACCCAGTTTTGGCCCCAATGGCTGCCGCAATGTCCTCCGGGGTGATGGTTTCATCAAAACCACCCACCCGGATCTCTCCCATTTTGACGGGCCGGTACACTTTGGCGACATCGCCAACCAACCCGTAAATTTTTGCGCATAACGCGTCCGCAGAGATCTAGTTCCGGTTTCTTTTATTAGCTAGCTGATATTTTTTTTCCTTATGTCTGCAATACATAGTTTTAGTGTAGAGTGTATACTTCCGAGGCTGACAACGAAAATTGTGTGTTTTTATAGATTACATTTTTAAATAAATAAATAAATAAAATAAATAATTTAAAATATTTCCGTAACTATACCACTCAGCTACTGTTATGTATAATAGAATAATAGAACATTTAATTTCCGTTCATTTGATACCCCAGACATATATATAGGGTTCATATAATCAGAATAGGCTAGTGTCCTAAAAAAAAAAACTAATTAGTCCGTCTTTTACATTATCAAAAAATATTGAATTTGTCAATTAAACAAAAAATGACGAAGATAAAGTGCGTTGAAGTTTCGCGTGACGTCACGCCGGGGTACACTTTATACCACGTTGTGACGTCACTAGCCCCCACTCCCGAACTTTGATGCGCGTTAGAATTGTCAATTTTGATTGATCTGTAAAAGCAAAAAATACGTGTTCAAAATTTTTCGTTAATCTTACTAGCGGACTAATTAGAATTATTAGTTTTTTACCCAGGACACACCCCTTTTATATTTTTGAAGTGCCTTGCTAACTATATTTATTTTGCTTAAGATTTCGAAATAAATAAGCAGAGAGCAGATGAATTTAAACGACTTAGTTTTTGCCAGTAATGAATTTGCCATATTTCTTGAGTCCGCATCTTTGCTGCTGTCGGAATATATGGTAACAAGGCGTCATACACTTAGCCACAGCCAGATTAAAACGTAGAGCTTTTACAGCTTCAACCCTGCTCTCCCATCGAGTGGTTGTAGACTTAAAGTTGGCACTTCATTGGCAAGTATGATCTGTTTTAATTTAAGGTTGATTTCACGTTGAAACAAAAGTTGTTAGGTAAGTAGTTAGTTATTAAAGGAGCCGCTCGCGCGCCTTGCTTTAATACCACCGCCTCAGCTACCGCGCCCGGCGTCGGCCACGGCCACGACACGGGCGCAGGGTGTTTGAGAGCACCGGCGCCGACAGCGACGCATCTTTGGATGTCTCGCGAGCGGCGCTCGGCGCCCCCTGAGACCCTGTGCCCGTGTGCGCCGCACACCCTGCACCACAGGTACAGCCGGCTCTGAATTTATACAGTTTTACAAAAGGATTATCTAAAGGTGAGTGTAAATTAAAAATTACTCGATAATTAGACAAGTTTTTTTATTTAACCAAAACATTAATCATGCAAGTCCCAGTAGTCTTACGGAAAAGTTTTACCAGATGAACTACTGGGATTTTCTTCCCAATAGACTTACTGATAGGTTAGGTTCGTTATTATATCAGGCCCGAAGGGCTAAACCACCCGCCCTGGAATTTCAGTTACTTCGGGAACAAAGCAACCTTTTTAGGGTTCCGTAGTCAAACTATAGTTTCCTTATAGTTTCGCCATGTCCGTCCGTCCGTCCGTCAGCAGCCTAGCTCAGAGACTCTTAGTACTAGAAAGCTGTAATTTGGCATGAATATACGTATTAGGCACGCCAACAAAGTGGTAAAAGAAAATCTTGAATAAATTTTTTTTTAGTGTAGGTACCTTAAGTAAATGTGACGTGGGGATGTATTTTTTTTCTCGTCTACTCCATAGTGTTGGGTGTCATTGGATAGGTCTATCAAAAATATTACGGTTTTGGGAAAACAAGTGTCCCCCCCTCCCCCCTACAGCCAAAACTACAAATACTAAAAATCTGAAATATATCTTAAATGAAAGCACATATAATGAATTTAATAGGAAAACTATCACGACTACGTAGACTTAATTGGTTCTTGAGTTACAAATGGTTGAAATGTTTATACCTATCGAAAACTTATTTGCGGTGTTGGTAAACTGACCGCGACCTATGTCGATGTATGGGGATAACAGTTTTCCAACGGCCAAGTTAAGTTTGTCGCGAGGTCTAATTTGTTTGTAGTAACGGCTTCGGAACCCTACACTGAGCATGGTCCGACATGCTCTTGCCTGGTTTTGATTGAACATCTTGCCGATGCTGTTTCCACCGCGGGGTCTCACCACTAGCGCAAACAGTAGGTATGTACTATGAAAAAAGAAGTAGTAGTTGAAGTATAGGGAAGCAGGCCGAAATCAAACACCGAGCTGGTTCTAGGATTATATTCATCTGCGTCACACGTTCAACACCCGACTTGGAACTACCCTCTAATTGATAGCCACAAGAAAAGACATACCCTACACTACACACCTCCACCCTTATTCTAATGGTATATACATAATTCAATATGCTTATAATTAATTATTACACTTTGGTATGCTAACAATTTAGACTAACTATCCTATGTCCCATTGTCACGACCCAACCAATATGTGTGCCAAGTTTCACCTCGATACGTTCATTGGTTGAAGCGTGAAAGACGGACAAATGTACACACTTCCACATTTTAATAAATAAGTATGGATTTGTCATACGAACCAACAATTTTATTTTATTCGTAATTAGTAATTACAGTCTGTAACGTGCTGGATTATCGATACGGCACTTAAGTATCGGCCTAACCTGAGACGGCAAAGGACGTGACGGAGTTGATACCTGCGGGGTCAGGTCGGCTGCCCCCGGAGCCTCGTCCCCGCCCTCCCCTACGCTCAGGCTCCCGCCAGATGCAACCGCGGGGCTTGTACTTATGCCGACTGCCGCCGGAGGTGTAGATCTTGCTGGACTCTCAGGCTGGATGACTCGCGACTCCCTCCCGGAACCTTCCGAAGGGTTTCGATCTGTCTGATTGGTTGGGCAAATTAAAGAACTTCTTGGCCGCTGCCTTAGCTGGTCAATGTGCCTATGTGAGGTTTTTCCTAAATCATCCACAACTGTGTAGTTCCTACTACCTAACCGCTGCGAAATTTTCCCCGGCAACCACTTGTGGCCCCGGTGATACTAGCGCACCCACACTTCCTCTCCTGACTTTAAAGTAGACTCAGAATGCCCGCTACTGCCCGCTTGTAGTCTCTGCGCGTCGTGCACTTTGGTTGTACAATCTGGCCGAAGAACGTCTAACCTAGTACGTATTTTCCTGCCTAGCATTAACGACGCTGGGCTCTCCCCCGTAGTACAGTGCTCGGTGCTGCGGTAATAAAGCAAAAATGTATATATGGACAGCCCTATTTTTTTATTTTGTCTAACCGCTTTTTTTATTACCCGTTTAATAGTGCGCACCGCATTTTCCGCCGCGCCATTGGACGCAGGGTGATAAGGGGCTGTAAAAGTATGTTGTATTCCTAATTTGGATAGGAATGCCGAAAATTCAGCGCTTGTAAAAGGCGGGCCGTTATCTGAAACTAGTTGCCTGGGCAAACCCCATCTAGCGAACGTCTCACTTAATCTATCTATTGAATGAGGCGCGGCCGTGCTAGGCACTTCAAACACTTCCAACCATTTCGTTCTAGCGTCGACAATTATTAAATATATTTTACCAAAGATTGGACCCAAAAAAACGACGTGTATGCGCGACCACGGTTTGGCCGGCCAAGGCCACAAGCACGGCGCATGGCGCGCCGGCGCGTCCGCCTCAGAGGCGCACACAGAGCAGGCACGGCAGTGCGCCTCCAGTGCCTCGTCCAGGCCCGGCCACCACACGTAACTCCGAGCCATTGCCTTTGTTTTCACAATGCCCATATGGCACCCGTGCAGCTCTTCTAACACTTTGCCCCGACAACCCTCAGGCACAACTACCCTGTGGCCCCACATTACACATCCTAACTCCTCATACAGTTCGTTTTTGCGCGTAAAATAAGGTTGTAATGTTTTAATATCATTTTCCGCTGGCCATCCGTCCCGCACGTAAGCTAGAATTCTACTTAAAATTGGGTCACGCGCAGTAAGTTTTTTAACAGTACTAAAATCTAACGACATAGCATCCTGAGCGAAATGTAAATATGTCTGTTCCGGCACCGCCGGAGTTCGCGACGAGCCCGGCAGCGGCAGAAGTAGGTACAAACTAAACGGACGAGTCGGGTCATGAAGCGACGGAGCTGGAACAAATAATAACAGCAATAAACGCCGGCCACTGCAGGGGTGGCGGTATGTCGATAAAGGATTTATTTAAACGACGATAAGATTCTTATTTTCCTTAAGGTTTATTTTCATATTTTAAAAAAATATTAATAGTTGTAACATATTCTGCTTTATTTTTAATTAAATTGTCAAGACTTACCAAGTTTCTAATTATTACAAATAAAATAAATACATTTTATCTCATTACGTTATTTCCATACTTACCTCGGTTGTTTTATCGACAAACCTTTTGCCGTGCACTTACTACCTGCTCCACGCGGACCGGTTGCAACGCTAATCGTTTTATGACCCGACTCGTCCATTTGGTTTGTAGGTATTTGCCGGGCTTTTGTCGGGTGGCAATAAGGTGCGCGCCTTCAATGGCTGGGTGATGCCGCTGCTCACATACTCCTTTGGCATACTAACGTGGACTCAGACTGAGCTGGATGACCTGGATAGGAGGGTCCGTCTACTGCTTAAGTCACATCGCATGTTGCACCCACGCTCATCTGTTATGAGATTGTACATCCCGAGGAAATGTGGAGGTCGAGGCATGTTAAATGCTAAGAATCTCCACAACCGCGAGGTGTACAATCTCAGGGATTATTTCCTTAGCAATGAGTGTGGGATGCATCGTGATGTGGTTGCAGTAGACAAGAGCCTCACGCCTCTTTCCTTGGCAAACGAGAACTGGCGCAAACCAACGGTGTTGAGCACTGAAGATCGCAAGAACGTATGGAAGAGCAAGGAGCTACACGGACGCTTCTACCGGGCCCTAACAAGGCCCGACGTAGACTTTTTAGCGTCTGTGAACTGGCTACGATTTGGTGACCTCTTTGGGGAAACCGAAGGTTTTGTCTGTGCAATTGCTGACGAGGTCATAATGACGAACAATTACCGGAAATATATTCTGAGGGATGACACGGTTGACATTTGTCGAGCATGCCGTTGCCCCGGCGAGTCCCTCAGACATATAATTTCCGGTTGTTCGCATTTGGCCAACGGCGAGTACTTGCACAGACATAACCTCGTAGCCAGGATCAACCATCAGCAACTTGCTCTTCAATATGGTCTTGTTGAGTGTGAAGTGCCGTACTATAAGTAGGTACGCACCGGCGCCAGTTCTCGAAAATGGTCGTGCTACGCTCTATTGGGATCGATCTGTCATCACGGACAGGACTATTGTTGCCAATAAGCCTGATATCGTGTTGACAGATCAATCTCAACGCCGGGCAGTGCTCGTCGACATCACCATCCCGCATGACGAGAACCTTGTGAAGGCCGAGAAGGACAAACTCAGCAAGTACCTTGACTTGGCTCACGAGGTGACCGCCATGTGGGATGTTGACTCGACTATCATTGTCCCGATAGTTGTTTCGGCAAACGGTCTTATAGCGACCAACACCTCAAGAGACTCTCGCTAGATGGCTGGATCAAGGGCCAGATACAGAAGGCAGTACTCCTCGACACGGCACGCATTGTGAGGAGGTTCCTCTCTCTGCAGCCCTAACCACCGGTAGCTTGAGCCCTGCCCCGCTGCCGGCGGCACTCGTAGGATAGGTTTTTTATAATGTCTATTTTTTTGTATTAGTATTGTTACTTTACTTTTATATTTGAATATTTGTTATAAAAAACCTAATGTACAGAAAATTAAATAAATATCTAGAATAATAATAATAATAAAATCTGTTTATTTCAATATTCTGTTATGTTTACAATGTTTACTTCGCTGAAATCTTTATTAAGTTAAGATTATTTGGCTAAGTTAGTGAGGACACTATTTATAAGAATTATCAGACATAAGAAATCTCTTAACAATGTTTTTGGTAGACCCCAAAAAGTCATAGACAATGATGTAGTCTGCCGCTAATTTATAAATACTGATTGTAAACTGTGTGATTCCAAAATAATAATTAGAGTGTCTTTGTGCACATATTTAAAATTTATATATCAATAATAAACGTATCGTCGTCAGAAGAAATGGATAATGCGACTCCGCCGGACATCGCCAACGCGGCTAAAATTATTAGCGATAAAAAGCAAAATTTTTTTTTTTGAAAAAAACCCACTTCTGTTAAAACGTTATTGAAAAAGGATAAAATAATTAAAAACCACCCGACTTAAAGAATTGATGTAACGAGAGATAATACCTAAACGTACAAAGCTTTTATAAGCAGAGTTCGTCTCTCGCGGAGTCGGTCATACTCGTATTAACTATAGAGTATCAGTTTTCATTGCACTTCCCTACGTACAGTCAACATCATAAATAAGTGATCATTTATGTACCTTGTCACTTTAACGTCGTGTTTGAAATGTCATACAAAATTGTGAAACGATTGAAAGCGACAAGGTACATAAATGATCACTTATTTATGCTGTTGACTGTACCTATTCGGTTTTCGAAGATATAGATGTGGCAATAACATATTCAACTACCTATGAACTTAATACTCGTAAAAAACCCAAGAAAATCCGTCGGGGGCTGCCATTAATTATTATTTTTTTACAGTTTTATAGTAACATGAATAATATTAGATATTTTATTGCTATACTTATTTATACTTATGTTGAAATTTAAAATGGTGGCAACTGGCAGCCCCCAAGCTCTTGTGATTTAACGCCATTAGATTATTTTTTGTGGGGCTCCGTTAAATCACTAGTCTACGCAAACAGCCCACGCACAACTACTGCATTTAAAACGCATACATTTTTGTAACGTAATTGTAAGTTAGACATCATTTAAGTGACGTTTAAATAGCGTCTTTATGTACACTTATTTTGGTTTATACCCCTATTTAAGGACCCTCACTAATCAACCACAAAAGCATTACTGAAAACCGTATCAAAATCGGACTAGTAGTTTTGGTTTTGCACAAACAAATGTTTACTGCAGCGCCCCTGGCGCGTTGTCACGGTAACAGCTTACCTAAGAACATGCACCAATCAAACCCCAACCCATAACTGAAAACCGCATAAAAATCGGACTAGTCGTTTTGGAGGTCTACTAGAGCCTCGATTGTAAATCCTTACTTACCGCCCTAATGTACTATAAATAGAAAATTATTTCATCAATGTTGCTTTTTGAGATAGTTTTTTGTGTTTGTCGTAACGGCTTCGGAACCCTAACTGAGCATGGCCAGACATGTTTTTGCCCATTTTTTTTTAAAACATGTATAGCCAAGACTCGAACCGGGAATCGAACCCCGAGGGGCTATTGCCTAACGCAAACGCACTCGCAATCGCAATCCTTGTCATTTTGAATATCGAAGGCTTGTCTGCATACAAAATGAAAACATCGATTGCGGTTGCGAGTGCGTTAGGCAATAGGCCAGCAGGACCCAATTTCGTTGGGAGGGTCAGTACCAACTAGCTAGGCTAAACCACGCCTACTTGTTATATATTAGAAGATTATCATTATTATATAACTATAATAATATTTATTGTTTAGTCCCGTGACAATAATATATACATAGAGCGCCAATAAGCCTGATGGCGGTGTGGTCGCCGTCACCGCCCCGCATGACGCGAGCTCGCGAGGGCCGAGGACGAGCTCCGCGGCGCTCGCCGTGGCTCGCGAGGGGACGCCGTGCGGGACGATGACTCGACTCGACGATGGTATTATCTGTGAATCTTAAATGAAACAACGAGCTTAACATAATTTTGTATTTATTTGTATTGATCTAACGTTCTATTATTGCTTACTGCACGCTGCGGAGCGGAGGCCGCCGGATTCAACATCAAGCGGGTTACGACATACGAGTTATTGCAACAAAAATGACCAGTGAAATTGCATTATTTTTACAAGCTGTTTGCTCTGCCCACGCCCGTCGTCCGACAAACTTACAAGGATTCTCTTTCATATTAATCTAATTAAATAACAAGTAACTTTGGGTTAGAATGCGAACATAAAAAATCTCGTATCACTAAAACACAACAACGCCTCGAGGCCGCTCCGCGCCGCTTACGACTTCTTCCTGAAACGCAGAAACAAAATATTAGTACGGGAATAACTATCACCCTTGTTTGGGGGTTCAATCGTACTCGTTAAATCTGTATAATCACTTTTAATGAAACCTCATTTTTTGTAAAAAAAATATGTTTTATTTTGTATATATCAAAGTATTTACGTACATACATACATACATACATATATACATTACCATTTGTGGTAAGACGGCGAAAAATGAGTGAATGCGTGTCAGCCCTGTCGGCCGCCCCGTCGAAGCGGGAACGCGAAGCTAGAGGGCGCACGTCAGAGGAGAGGGGCGCGGTGCGAGCGCGACGGCGAGAGAGAGAGACAGGAGAGAGGTCTTACTGGTCGTGGTTGTCGGTGTCGGAGTCGTCGAGCTCGGGCTTGGTGCGGCGCTTCTCGTAGACGAGGATGACGACGCAGAGCACCAGCACCTCGGCGCAGATGCCGAGGAAGGGCCAGAGCGCGGCGTACATGTCCTTGACGCGCAGCGTGGTGGTGGCCTGGCCGGCGGGCGCGCGGCCGCGCGCGGGCCCGAGCGGCACGCACGTGTAGTGGCCGGCGTCGCCCAGCTGCGCCGCGTCCAGCACCAGCTGCGCGCCCTCCACGTGCGCCTCGCTCGCGTTCAGCTTGGCGCGCGCGCCCAGCGCCGCGGGGTCCGTCACCTCCACGCCGTTCGCGGGCGCGTCGTCGGACCCGTTGCGGTAGCGCCACTCGACGGGCGGCGGCGGCTTGCCGATCACGCGGCACACGAGCTTGAGCTTCTGGCCCTCGACCACGTTCGTGTTGGGCGGGATCTTGGCGACGGCGCGCGCGTGCACGCGCCACTCGTGGACGTCGGCGCCCTGCGTGAGCGCGCACGAGTACACGCCCCAGTCGTCCTCGACCGAGCGCGCCTCCAGCACGAACTGCGCGCCGCCCGCCTCCAGCCGGTAGCGCCCGCGCAGCTGGCCCGCCTCCTCCAGCGCGGACCCGTTCACCTTCCTGCAGGGGGGGACATGTTTAATTAGTAGAGAGAGTACAGGCGCCCTATTATCAAACGCTCGTAACCTGTATTACAAGCAGAAACCTCTTTTCAACAATATATATTAAAAGGGACTTCCACTTTTATTACAAGTTACAAGCTTTTGATAAACAGGACTCGCCCCATGTCTCTTATTTAATATGAGACAAAACTTAAATAAAATAAATGACTGGCATTTAAAAATACCTACAATCGTATCAAGAAAAACAGATAAGATTATACTTAATTATAGTAAGTGTCGAATAGGATCAGGAAATTCAAACAGAGTTACTAGTATCATTAGACGCGCAAATAGACGTGAGGAAGGAGCGCCCGCGTCGCCGACGTCACCGCCGCAGCGCGGACGGGGGAGGGGGAGGGAGTTATCAGACACTGCGCACCTAATTATCTCACGGACGAAAACGAAAGATATGATTACAGTGCAGATGGAATGATTAAACCAATTACTACTATTACCAAATTCCTAATCAAATAAATAATTGTTTCTGTCCGATCTTTTTGCGGTCTCTAGGTGTAGGTACCTACTCTAATTAGAAGTCCTTCAAGTAATGCAAACCAATATTGATTAGAGACCACTTGTCGAGTCAACAATGTTTACAGTTTCGAGTGGCAGGTGGTCCGGCACAAACTCCGTTATTCCGGGTACAACTCTCAAATTATTCTTCAATAAGGAATATGCATGGATTTTTTAAATCGTAAGTACATCTCATTAAAATATGAAAATACCGTATAAAAGATCCCAAAAGTGAAGTAAAAATTAAAATCGGTCCAGAAATACGGATAATACAAGCATTTTACACTGCTAATTAGAGAGCGATTAGACAGAGAGATTCGATATGTACTGTGACGTCATGTAACAGGTCGGCCAACATGTTAAATTCAGTTTTGATAGAAAGAGATGGAAACAAATCTTTGCTCGCTTATCTCTTGGTTATTTTTATAGCTATTCAAAAAATGATTTTTCTCAACTGTTTGTTACATGAATCAGCTTTCATTGAAGCTGTGAAAAAGTATTGAATATTTCCTATTGTATATCTACCGGAAACCGATGGAAATAAAAAAAATATTAACAGTAACAGTGTAGTGGGACTACCTTACATTTCTTGTAGGATAAATCAGTGACAAATAACAGGAAAAAAGGGGGGTCAGGCAGCGAGCGGACACGTACCAGGCGTAGCCGAGCTTGTCGGGGTTGGCAAGCGGGCAGTGCAGGGAGAGGTTGTTGGGGCGCGCCAGGTCGAAGTAGTAGATGTCATCGTCGGCGTCAGCCCCGGCGTCCGCGGGGCGCGCGTCCGCCGCGGCCGGTTGCGCGGCCGCCGCCGTCGTCGTCTCGGCTGCAACACACCGCGCGGTCAGCGAACTGCGACTCATGCGCGAGACTATGCGCCTCGAGCCGACAAGTACAATCGAGCGGAAGCTCGACAACATAATATTACTGAAGGTTTTAAGTATGTATATACTTACGTGGTTACTTTATTAATTAGATTTAGTAAATGGCTTAATGCCAAACTGGGAGATGAAGCCATCGATTCAAAAATGAATCGAATTGGATGTTATTTGCAGCGGAAACCAAACAAGCAGACATGCGACACGGGCGGCTCGCGCGGCTCGGGTTACGGTCGATGATGAGCAGATCCTATTCCCCGCCGGGCCGCGCCCGCGCCGCGACACTCAACTTGCGATCAATTAGATGCCACCAAAAGAGTTCAACGACTCGCGCGTCACTCATTCCAACATAAGATTTATCCTAAATGCAAAATAGGTAAATTTATCCAAAAGTTGGGAGGTTTATCACAAAGTAACGCCACCATTGCACGCGGGCGCGCTGTGAAGTCTGGAAGGGTCTTGACTCTATCGTCGATTGTCAAATCGGTAAAATTTTAAAGAGACAGCGAGAATGCCCAACCCGATGAGTGTCAAGTCCCGCGGAGCACGCCCCGAGCGGCGAGCCCGCGCGCTCGGCGCTCCGGCGGCGCTGGACGCGTTTACAATTATCTCTATTTTTAACCCCCGACGCAAACATAATACAAGTAAAATAAATAAATGTATATCTGTCTGTGGCATCGTATGTACAGATTCGGTTCTGACGTGGGTTTTTGGTTAAGGTGCGACCCCACCGCTGCTTAAAATACGGTGTCGTTTTGTAAACAAAAGACGGGGTCATACCTAGTAACAACATGGCGCCGTTTTTGACGCACCGTAATATACGCACGCACCGTTAAGCAGCGGTGCGGTCGCGCCTTTAGTAGGGGTTTCTTAGCTGGGTTTGATGAACACGGGTTGAGCTGGTAAAGAGTTATCAGCTCTAAAATAAGGGGTTACATATCACTTAGGTACGAGTACATCCCGGTCGTAGACGTCGCGGGCTTTTTTAAATTTATTTATTAGTTATTAAAAAGTAACGTCATACCCATTCTCATTACGTACATTGAAACGGACATTTTTGAATACAGATACGGTCAGTATTTATATTCAAAGGACTACGTTCTAGTACATGTGTAGGTAGGTATAGGTACTATAAACACTAGCATCAGGCTTAATTAAATGCTGCAAGTTTCAACTTCATTTTCGGTAAATACTATTAGGTAGGACTTTAACATGCCTTTTTAAAAGATTTTAATTATTTCAGGGTTTTGGGGCGTTCAAATAAACAGCCTTTTTATACGACTGCCCCAAAAAAGGAGTGTAATGTTTTCAGAGTTCATGTTTGTATGTATGTATGTATGTAAGTATGTGAGTTTCTTTATTCCACTATAAAATGTATTAGTAGTTGTGTTCATTTTATGTTATATATTGATATGTATGTTAGTCTGTAAGGTATTTGTAAATATAGGCCTTGTAGTCTGAAATAAAGTTATTCTATTCTATTCTATTCTATAACTTCTAAATCCCTTGACCGATTTAGATGTGTGAGGTATCGTTAGAATCCTTACGGCATCCCGGGTGACATAGGATACCTAAACTGTTAAAATTGAAATAACAACAATGGTAAATGACAATTATTAATATTTGTAGATATATCGACGACGTATACAAAATGCATTCGGGTTTTAAAGCTTGCTTTTCATATAGTTATATTTGATCACGACATTCTTGACACGACATCGCATTTGCTATTATAATCTCATTTTGAACAACCCCCGCGTTAGACCCCTTTTACAGGACTATAAAATGGTTTATTTTTTTCATTCCTAAATAGGCGCCGCCAAGTTACTTCTACAACCTTTTGGAATTTCCTAAGAAAATCAGCTATGGCCATAGGTACAGATAGACTTCGAATTCACAACATAAGTGTTTCTTTTTAAAAAAATTGTTAAATAACCTTAAAAACAATAAAAAAATCTTAGAATTTATGGAAAAAGTACAAAGATATTGTTTGTCAAAAGCACTGTGTGTTGGATAAGTCTGCTCACCGTCGTCGCCGGCGCGCGCCGCGTGTCGTGTGTCGGCAACACCCGTCTATCTACGGAGACAACCCCCGACCGCTACCTACGTCCTACAGCGGCGAACCGCAGCCGGCGCGGCTCCCGGCCCGGCCGGGCCGAGACGACTGCGCTCGCGTCTACTCGCTAACAAAGGGTCTACAACAAATACGGAATGATAATGAAACAAATCACAGAGCGGCAAGGCTAAGAGCAGCGCGGCGCCGCGACTGCCGGCATAACATTAATATTAATCCTCAATTAACAGCCAAGAGTAGCACGGAAAGTTTTATTTATCACGTTTACCTACTTCAGAAAGCAGAACAGTGTTGTGCAACTTTATCAGTATCAGTGTTAGTCCTCCCGGCGCCGCGGCTGCCCCCGAGGTCGAGGCCTGCGCGGCGAGCTCGGGCGGCGCTCCAGAGGCGCGCGAGTCCGAGAAGCTCGCGCCGCCTGCGCCAGGGCGCTCGACAGTCAACACGCATGTTCAAGAGAAGCACTACGTGTGCGGAACGCTCGGCGCCCCTATTGAAGCGCCTCCCGTTCGGCTGCTCGCCTCAGATACAAACGCACTCGGCCAGTCGCTCAAAAGCGGCAGATGGAATGAATTTCTCCGCGCGGAACCTTCAGTGTTACTCTCGTATCGCAATCCAAGTAATAAATCGCCGAAGGTGAAATCGTCGGACTAAATAAAAAAAGTGCTCAACGAATAATATATTATTTATTCAATAAAATCTACATCGCACCTACAAAGAAAAAATAATTCTACGTCTATCAAGTATTTAACATATATTAATGGAGTCAATCGAACTACGGACAAATACGAGTAGCAAAGCGAATTAGCAAAATATAGAGTGCTCAAGTGAAGTCGCAGCGAACGCAGACGGCGGCCGTACCGGACGCGGAGGCGGGCTCGACGACGACGCGCAACCGCTGTGCGCCGGGCCCGCGCGCGCACGCGTACACGCCGGCGTGCTGCGGGCTCGCGGCGGCGGCGTGCAGGCGCGCCGTGAGCGCGGCGCCCGCCGACTCGCGCGCCGGCGTCTCGCCCGCGGGCGCCAGGCCGGCGGGCAGCGCGCCGCCGTCCCGCCGCCACTCGGCGCGCTGCTCCACGCGCAGCGCGCACGTCAGCTCCAGTGGCGCACCCTCGCGCACGCGCACCTCCACCTCCTCGCCGCCCGCCTGCGCCGACTCTACACACACGCTCACACTGACGATCCCTCGCTCACAGAGCTCGTCAATTCGCTGGCGCATTAGCCTTCATGTCGAAAGTGACATGCACATTCTAACCCACAATCAAACATTATTACCTATTCTTACCACACATTTAAGATTACGTGGCTTTTTTGACTTTCCCGGTCTTATTTTACTAACTAAAACTTATCACATCACAAAACAAACTCTTGCTCTCTCTACAGGTTACTCGGCAGGAATAGCGTGTTATCGCTCGGCAATAGACTCCTGATATGTGTCCGTAAACCGATTTGGACAGCATCCAATTACGGAGTTCTGCATGTTACTCACGAATCTTAATGATTCAAAGAGCCGAAAACTATCCTCGAACGAATATCCAATGCTCCGTGGTTCATAAAAAACTCAGAAGTATGTCGCCATTTAAAAATAAACACAGTAAAAGAAGATATACGATCTTATGCAACAAATTATGAAAAACAGCTCCTATACAAGTTGACTACCCTGACAAATTGTCAGAGAATCTGACCAATCCTGATTACCTGAAACGTCTGAAGAGAAAAAATATTAATACTGATGAAGTATCAGCTCCTACTGGGGAGTATCTTAAACACGCCGCCTTAAGACACTTAAAGCATCTGTTAATTTTCTCGACCGATTGCAATATTATCAAGAAGAATAATAATTAATGACCTCTTTTGGAAAAAACAAATGTATGTGATTACTTGAAAAAAATATTTAAAAAACAAACCGGCCAATACGTTTAAAAACTTCCCTGATTCATAATGATTTTAATAATGTAAGATACCACTGAAAATCTTATGAAACAGAACATAAAATTAATGATTTTTCGTGACATGGACATGAGGAAAAATTACAAAAATTAAGATTAAAATGATCAATATCTCCGAAACCAGTAAAAATCGCTAAACATACATAGGGGTTAAATCAATAGGTTTTTAACTGCTCTATCAGTCCTAGGCGGGTGGAGGTCGGTTTCTGGGACACCCTGTATATTTGTCATCAAAATACCTACACTTTCTTTGTTTTTTTTTAAATATGACTTTGAGCCAATACAAGAAAACACGTGCTCATAATTTTTTCATGTTCTTAAACATATAATCAGACCAGTAGGTAACTAGAGTTTTTTTTAAGTTCCCTACTTAAGTTTGACGGTTTAGTCACTTTTCAGTACTTTGGAGGACAGTTTCTCCCAACCAACAGGTTGAGATTGGGCAGCTAAAAAAAATATGTGTCTGTTAGACTTTTAGACTACCTGCTCTCTAACAGATATAAAAAAAAAGCAAATCAGAGCCTGACAGTTGGGTACCTTTCCTTGGAAGAAAAAAACAAAACATAAAAAATATATACAATATCATACTGCCCTCCTTAGAAAGAAGGGCACATGTCTCATAGAACCGCAAATGTATTAGTGACCATATTTCTTAAGGAAGGGGGTTCAATTTGCTTTGACTATCAAATTGCATATGCATCCTTTTTATTAAGAAGGGCAGCATAGTAAGTAATAAATAACCAAGTAAAAACACATCTCATAACATGTTCAATTGCTGTACAGGCAACACCAGCAGTGTGTGCAACTACAACAGGCACTCACATCACCCGTGTTATCTGAGAGAGCAAAAAACAAACAAGCTAGGGAAGAGATAAAGTTAGCTCAGATAACATTGATACAGTAAAGTTAAGCACTTGTGCTAACAACATTAATGAGATCTGCAGTAAACATCACGCCGAGGGCGGCTGCACCCTGCGCCCTGCGGCCAGCCTGCCACTCTGCTCAGCAGATTGTTTGAAAACACGAGGCAAATGAATTGAGCATGCTGCACTCACTAGCTGCCAATACAATTTTTGATATTGTAATGTTTGTACACTAAATATACCAATAACAACTCCTAATAATTCTTGTATTCGTTTTAATGGGATATCAGTAGTATGTGTAAACTGCAAGGAATATAAAATATTCATCCATTTACTAAAATAATGATGATGATGAGTGGATGAATCATTATAAGCAATTAAACAAAACAGAATAAAGGGCAGGAGCGTGAGCGAGTGACATCACTCTCCCTAGGTCGCCGAGCTGCGTAGCGGCGACGACCTACTAACTGCGGCTGCCAGTACCTATCGCTCGCGAAGGACGAGCGCCCCGATAAGACCCTTGCAGACGTTCACGCTATATTCTACATCTCGAAACACGAGCCGAAGCGCTCCAAACCCACCAATATTTGGAGGCCAATCAATGATATAAATAAATTTAATTAGGTATACTAGATTTTAGTTGATTCACTTACTTTGCGCCTTTGCAGGAACTACATTGGCTATAAATAGCAGAGCCAGCGGCAAGCAGGCGAGCGCTCGGCGCATGGTGAGGCTGTCTGTGACAACGCGAGGGCTCAGCGGACGGGTTCACAGCAACAGAGATCGGTCAATCGATGAACACTATGGTGGATCGGACTACTTGCTGCTTACAGCAACTTCACCGAATGACACTCGAACAATGGATGGGCACAAGATGGCGTACGCTATGAACTTAGCTGCGAGCCGTTGTCAATGTCATTAGTGACTGTGATAGTGATGTAACACAAATGGGCACCTTTTATTTTATCGATACACCTTTCATCGAACGTCGAGCATTACGCAGAAATTTCATTAAATCGAAAGGCATTTCTCGTCACATGAGTTATTTTTTTGTCGTTGTCACATGTGTAACCTAACCTAACCTACGTAATTAGTATTTAAGATATCCTAAAAACATAATGGTTTCACCAAAAAATAGCGTTCGATGAAATGAAATTCGATGAAATGATCCTTAAAGTGAAACTCGACAAAATTATGGGTTACCAACAGAAACAATCGTATCATTGCTGCCAATACCAACGGTGGTGCGATAAATCGAATGAAGAGAGAAGTAGGTATAAGTAAAAACTTGGCAAGTCGCGCTATTTAGTAGCAAAAAAATATTTGGTACCGATGAATTTTAGAAGGTGTAAACACTTTAGTCGCCTGTATCTCAATAACCAATCACGTCTACTTAGTTGTAATAGTTTTCCTTTTAAATTCGTAATACGAATAAATATGTGCTTTCATTTAAGGTATTTATTAGGTTTTTATTACTTGTAGTTGTAACACTGGGTTACGTCACTATTAAATCGAGTTATTAAACGTCAGATTCATACGAAAACTGTCATTTTAACCCGAGTTAGCGTTAGGACTACAGATTGTAGGGCTGCTCGATATCAATTCGATCACTCGGTTATACACTAGTTGTTGGGAATGTGAACGAAATGGGAATGCGGACGAGATAGTAAAAGGGGTGATAGACGGGCGAGTAAGAACGCGGTACTTGGGCGTTTTCACGAAAAAGTGTACACAATTAAGGACTGAAATTAAGAAACTTTAACTTTGTCAGTTTTGGCGGCCGTCAATGTATAGCTAATTTTCGTCACAAAACTGACAAAGTTAAAGTTCCTTATTTGGGTATACTTTGTCTTTTTCGTGAAAATGCCCAACTCAGCCCAAGTACGGCGTACTTACCATGAAGTTATAGATAAATCTATATCTATAATCTTTATCTGTAACTTCATAGTACTTACTCGCCCGTCTATCACCCCTTTAAGTATGTGGGCGAGATGGGAATGTGGACGAGATGGAAATATGAACGATCACCTAATCACTCTTTCTTGCCCAGTAATACATTTAGGGTTGGGAAGTATTTCAATTATTTGTTATTTTAATACAAATACGTAGGTACCTATTTCAAGCACCAACGGACTCATATTATTAGTATTGAGAGAGACACGATTCCTGTATTATTGCGCGTCGTCGGTTTTGTTCGCACTATAAAATTCGCCGCTTAAGTGATGGACCAAGTGTTAAGCCCCCTACGCATTATCCTTCCGTGTCATCCCTCCAGGCACGATGCACGACGCAAAACGATAGTGCGTAGGCTTGCTGGTCAATAATCACCGTAATAATAATAATAATTGACGTACAGTAAGCCTACGCACTATAGTTTTGCGTCGTGCATCGTGCCCGGAAGGATGGCACGGAAGGATAATGCGAAGGGGGCTTTAGTTGGATTCGTTCCTTAGTAGAGGTTTCGCGCAACAGATTCGACTAGGAATGCCTCCCGACCCAGACCTAGTCGCTCGTCAAGGAAGCTATATATCCTTACTCTTTGGTCACACTGGAACTCTTTTTCTAGCAAAAGGAGATAGAAAGAGACTTCCGCTTGTAATTTGTAACTTGTAGCTTGGTGAAAAAGGCCTCTGGTTAATAAAATTAACTAGGTTTCCGAGCCTTGCTCCCCGGACCAACAGGGAATATTCATGACTTGTTTTCACAGCTTCAATAAAAGCTGATGCATGTCACCAACATTTGAGAAAAAACATTTTTTTTTTAATAGCTATATATAAAATACCAAGATAAGCCAACAAAGATTTGTTCCTATCTCTTTCTAGAAAAACAGAATTTAACATGGAGTTTATAATATAGCCGACCTGTTACATGACGTCGAGTGCATATCGGATTTCTGTCTAATCGCCGTCTAACAAGCAGTTTAAAATGCTTGTATCTTCCGTATTTCTTGGCCGATTTTAATGTTTATTTCACTTTTGATCACTTTTACGGTATTTTCATATTTGGACACCTATACATACCTTCCTGCACCTAACAGTGTGAGCTGTGGTGTGAGTGTTCGTGCCAACCAAACGGTTCAAACTCAGTTTTACAACACGGGTACGGCCCGACACGTTTCGGTCTCTAGGAGTCGGGTGATGGGCTCCAGGGGAGGAATGAAACTAGAGGTAAACATGTAAGTTTGTTTATTTAGTTTGATGACACAGAGGCTGCAACTATAACACCGAGCGCCGGGCGGCGAGCCGGCGACTAACGCGAACAGCGGCGGCGCCGGGGCCGCTCACTCAACAAGGTCACTAATTAATATTTACAAGTTAATAATCTCTTCAGACATCACACCTATGAATCCTCGACGATGTGCGCGGACGTCCGTGACGATACAATACTTAACTTATCCTTAACACGGCTACATAATACTCGATCATACACGACGAGCGCGCTCTCCTTTGGCATCGTCAATTATGTTTTTACTTCAATTAAAACTTCACGTTCTTTGGTTACTTAAACGCATGCACAGTCTTGAGTCGCGCCGATTACTGATCTAACTAATATTGCTAATATACAGACGATACATTCAGAACGGCCGGTAACACATTCCATCCTACTCTTCTTCCAGATAGCGAAGTGTTAACAGTCTAAGGAAACTTAATCATTTCGCGAGAGACCGCTCTCAGGCGGCGCGGCGCGACGCGGGCACGGCGAGCGTCGCCGGCGCCGGCGCCGCGCGCGCATATACGTACTATGTCACATTGCACAAAACGGCGCGGGGCGCCTCTTACTCGCTAGCTACGTATTCGAATAAATATGTAAGACCGGGGAAGAGAAAGAAACGCGCGGCTGGCTGCGGCGCGCGCTCACGCCCAGATCTGAAACAGAGAGAGGAGCATGAGCGATGGCCCTGGCGGTAGTGGGTGTGGTGGTGTGGTGGTGTGGTGGTGTGGTGGTGTGGTGGTGTGGTGGTGTGGTGGTGTGGTGGTGTGGTGGTGTGGTGGTGTGGTGGTGTGGCGGTGTGGCGGCACTGACCCGGATGGTGGTGTCCCAGGAGGCGGAGGCGAGCGCGGCGCCGTCGGGCGCGAGCTGCAGGCGCGACACGCGGTGCTCGTGGCCGCACAGCACGCACACGCGCGAGGCGCGCAGCGCGTCCCACGCCGCCACCGTGTAGTCGCTGTACCCGGCCAGCAGCAGGCGGCCGCTCAGCGACCACTCGACGCTGTTCACGCCGAAGATGACGCTCTCCTTGGCGTAGCGCGCCACCTCGCGGTCGGCGCGCAGGTCGAACAGGCGGCAGGCGGCGTCGTCGCAGCCCGAGGCGAGCGCGTCGCCGCCCGGGTGGAAGCGCACGCAGGTCACGTCCGAGCGGTGCGCGTCGAAGGCCTGCACGGCGGCGCCGGAGCGCATGTCCCACACGAGCACGGCGCGGTCGGCGCCGCCCGAGGCGAACGTGTCGCCGGTGTCGGCGGGCGCCAGGTCGAGCGCCAGCACGTCGGCCGCGTGCCCCTGGAAGGTCTGCAGCAGCTGGCCGGACTCCACGTCCCAGAGCGCGGCCGAGCCGTCGCCGGAGCCGGTGAGCAGCTGCCGGTCGGTGCGCGGGAACACGCACGCGGACACGTACGAGGTGTGCGTGGCCACGGTGCGCTTGCGCGTGCCGCCCTCCTCGTCGCCGCCGCCCAGCGGGAACACGGTCACCTTGTTGTCCAGCCCCCTGCAACACCCGACCGTCAGCGCGCTCCGGCCTCGCTGCCGTCACCGGCACCCGGAGGCGGCCACTCCCGCGAGTGACGATCCGCTTCGAGCGCATTCATACTCGAAGCTAATTTGAAACGACTACGCTCAAAAACATTAAGAGGTTTGTGAGCTGACGCGTAAATCGCGTAGCTGTTAAATGTTTCATCAACATTTAGCTCCGGGCGATAACGTTTTGCACCCCCTAAATAAAGTCCGATTTCCAAGATTTTTGAATATGCTGTTAAAAACTAGGTTTGTAAATTTCCGTTTTTTATTATTTTGTTTGCTTCTTTCCAAAAAATATTTTCTTGGAAAGGAAAACGTGCAGGCCTAGTTTTTCATAATATCTACAACATATCCCAAAATCGGAGTAGGTTTAAGGAGAAAAACGTTGTCGCGTTTAGTATGGAATTTTTTAGCTTCAGAACAGAATTTATCTTAATGCAAACTATAAGTTATTTTCTTTAAAAAATAAATTGAATAGAAGTGCTACGATAATAGTTATATCAACGAAAGCTGATTAATAGTAATGACAAAAGCCAGTTGATTTATGATTTAACCACAATATTAAACGATCCTGGTAGACGAGTATGGAATCAAGACGCTTTTATGACAATAGCTATTTTATAAGGAAATGAGCAACCGATTTCTTATTTCTCAGACAACAGAATAATAAAAGAAGGATTATTCAAGTATTGTGAAGGAATAACCATAGCAAGCGCCCGAGGCGCGCGTTCCTTGCGCTGCGTTCCAAACGTACGAAGCGCGCGCTCGATCCACTTGCTTACTTCGTTTCGTCAACTAGAATCGTGTACAAAGCTGGCCACGAGCAAAACGGGCGCGCGTCCCTTTCGCGGCGGCGGATCGTGCGCTTGCTATGTTTTGTCACGACCAACTTCATACAAAATTTAATCCGTTGCGCCCGAGGCACGTGCCCCGGGCGCTTGCTATGGTAGTCCCTTAGTGGTGAGATGAGGAGTTGCAAGGACTAACCCGGCGGCCACCATGTTGCCAGAGGGCGCGTAGGCGCAGGCCATGACCCAGGTGCTGGGCACGGCGATGGTCAGCTCCTTGGTGGCCGAGAACGCGTCCCACACGATCACCTTCCCGTCCTGCACACACGCGCACACGTCACCATGACAGTTTGTTTGTCATTATCAGTTTCACAGTGTAAGGAGATTTGAAATAGTCTGTATTTTAAGGTACCTACCCCTATGGAATCCCTGTTTTCATTCTAATGCATCGTTTGTCCGAATTTACGTTTATCCAAAAGCTATTCCCGTCTGAAGTTTACTTTTTATTTGGAGAAGTTAGAAATCGTCTGACTCAGATGAAAACCAGATCGACAAAAGATAATTCAGAATAACGTTATGAGGGATTCTGAGGGACAACCTTATATGTATGTAGGTAGGTATATAAAATTTCGAACTGGATTAATAATTCCAAATGAATAACAAGAGACTCAAGGTCAAAATAGACATTAATAAATTAGAGGCTCCCAATTTGTGTTATGAGTGAGGCAACGTGTCCGAGAGAGTACCTGCGAGGAGGAGACGAGGCGGCGCTTGTCCTGGCTCCAGTCGCAGCACAGCACCTTCGTCTGGTGGCCCTTGAGCACGCGGCGCGGCTTCAGGTTGGGGAAGTTGATCGGCTCCAGCCGCTCCGCCACGCTCGCCACTGCAACACACGGCGCGCGCGCAGCGTTAGCACCGTACACTACTGCGAGGCTGCTCTGCTCATTCTCAGATTAAGCAAAGAGATAAACCCAAGTCTCGTCTAGATGTTGAGTGAAGCTGGGAGTTGTTCCGACTTGTCACGTGGCCTTGCCTTTCGCGTGATGTGCTGTGCGTCTACCTTTTCAATTACTTACAGTACTATGGTCCCTAAACATGAATAGAATGTTCACTGTGCATTGATATCACTGTGATTTCAATTGTTTTTTAAGTGGTTTAAATGTATTCTCTCACTGTTATGGCTGCTCTACACAATCATGGGCCAACACAGGGAAGGAGTGATGCGTAAGAGTGAGATGCAAGAATATGTTGCTCGCTCTAAGGAGTAGATGCGTTCCTTACATTGGCCCATGATGGACCATCGTGTAGAAGGGCCATTAGGAAATTAACATGCAAGTCAACATACAACCAATTAAAACAAAAACCAACTTAAAAAGACCCTCTCAGTGACCAGATGGTGCAAGGTTTTAAAATCCTCCCCTCACTCCAATTAGTCTTAAATTAATTTAAGAGTTTTGATCCAAGCCTACAATTAATGAAAAAAATATCTTGAAATGTCTAAATGTCTTTCAGAACAACTTGATTGATTTGATTATCAGGTACCTGTATACTATGTATGGCCACAAAAAACTGAGAACCATCGTTTTTTTCTTATTCCTGCCAGCATAATAAGAAAAATCAATGCCACCATGGAATGAATGTGGTTTGGAAATGATCAGTCGATTTGTACACTTATCTATAGTTCCACACTAATATTATAAATCCAAAATAGACTCTGTTTGTTTTTTAAGGCCATACATTATCCGTTCTGCCTTCAGGTCTAACTGACCGGATGCAAAATAGCATCATGTATGTGTAATTTGGCCTGAAGGCAAATCGCATCCGTCAGCCTGAACGGTTTTCCTGATCGGACAGAACTCCATGACCGGATGCAAAAAAGCATTGTGAATGTGTAATTTGGCCTGAAGGCAAATCGCATCCGTCCGCCAGATCGATTTGCCTGACCGGACAGAACTCCATACATGATCAGTTTTACCTTCAGGTCTAACTGATCCGATGCAAAATAGCATCGTGTATGTGTAATTTGGCCTGAAGGCAAATCGCATCCGTCCGCCCGAATGATTGGCTGTTGGAAAAACTGGTCACGTATGGCCACTCAATCCGGTCAGGCGGAATTGACGCAGTTCGGCCTGAACCTTTCGGCCTCTACATGTATGGCCACTCGATCCGGTCAGGCGGAACTGATGCAGTTCGGCCTGTACCTTTGGCCACTACATGTATGGCCACTCAAACCGGTCAGGCGGAACTGACGCAGTTCGGCCTGATCTGATCGGGCTGTTCATGTATGGGGGGCTTTATGCTTTTCCAGATAAACCTTACTAAGGTCAGCTGACCGTTTGAACCCCAGGGAAGGATTTAGGGTACTTCTTATCCCTAAAAATTTGACAGCTCCTTAAGGAATAACAATAAATAACTACTATGCAGACAGTCACAGGCAACACACAGTAAATATATTTAAAAAAAAACGGCCAAGTGCGAGTTGAACTTGCATGGAGTACATACTTTTTTTTGTCGATAGAATTCTTATAGGTTTTACATCTATCCATACTTTAAAAAATTATGGGTGATTCCACGGGCGTTTGTTTGCTGCTTAGTGTAGCTCATTCTTTCAATATTTATGACAGGGGACTGACAGCGGTTGAAACGCTAATCACCCTTATGTTACATATTAAAATCATAAATTCAAGTAGATGCACAAAAAACAGAATATAAATAGACCTGTACACAAAATATGAATTTGGTACCTTATTATTCAATTTTTATTTTATGCCAAGAAATTACACAGCTCACTTATTCAACTTTGTAATATTGAGACAGCAATTGGAAGGCAAAACATTATATCATATCCTATTTCTTCCTCTAATGTATGGATTGGCTACAGTTTCTTAGCAGGCCTAGTACCTAATGCCAGCCACTCATCAGTTATTGAATAATAAATCATAAAGATCACATAAATGTAGGGGGTTTTAGATGCCTGCCTGGTAGCACGGGTTATTGATGACAGACCTACTGTTAAGCGATACATCCCTAGGAGGGAGATGTCTCTAACCAGGTCGGGCTTCCTGCACAGATAGATGCTAGGAAGCTGACCAACGAACCCCCGGCGGCCGCCAACTCACTCGTGACATCGTTGAGCTTCTGGCGCTCCTCCTCGAGCTTCTGCTTGAGCGCCTCCGCCTCGCGCAGCAGCGACTCCAGGGTCTCCTCGGGGCTGGCGCCGCCCGCGCCGCCCGCTCCGGCCGCGCCGCCCGTGTCCGCCGCCATGGCCGACAGCCTGCCCGCGCCCGGCTCACTGGCCGACAGCCTGCCCGCGCCCGCTTCACTGGCCGCGCATCCCGCCCCGGAGCCCCGGCCCCGCTACCCGCCCCGCCTCGGCCGCGCGCACGCTGATTCACCTCACTGATGCTACACGAGAACCATCACAACAGTTAGCGCGAACTCTCGACCCGTTCCGTATCATATATTACTTTTCAGCGCAATCAATAAAGGTTTTCAGTCAACTTCGATTCGACAAGTGTCAAAAGCCGGAAACGAGGTCGCGTCACTGATTAGGGCGTTTTTCAAAGGTCAACAATGTGCGAAACTACCAATAACAATGGGAAGTGTAATATAAAGCCTCGAACATTTTTCCACAACCCTTTCTAATCTGTGGCGTACTAGTAGGAAACGCGGGAGAATTCAATTCTTTTCTTATTTATTATGCCGGCAACACACTTCGCTATTCGCTATTCGTTATACGGCTGCACCGTATTTGTTAAAATATTTGCTATCGCGCTTATGCGTTATGCGTGCGAATAAAGAAAACATAGACGAATAAACCCTCCACACTTCGTCGAATGTAGGCGCATAAGCCGAATTACGAATAGCGAATAGCGAAGTATGGTGTCGGCATAAAATATCATTGGTTGCCAGTCATAATTGTTTCGTCCAAAAATACTAACGAACTAAAGGGCTTCACTCACCAACATGTTTAATGAATATCGTCGGTAGGTATATCATATATTGGTAGGTATCTGTTATTGTTTACGTTTGTCACGAATAAATGATTTTCTTCTTTCTTCATCGCTCTATATTATCAATATTGTCATGCATGTGATTTTGTCGCTCCCTTAATTTGCCAATGTTATTTGAACCTAAGGCATGACGAGACATGTATGATTATGGAATACGAGTAGGTAGATACGGGAGCCAGACGCCACTACGGCTACAGCCGTCACAAGGTAAAGATTAAGAGACTTTGTTTCGTATCAGTTAAGTTGTAATTTGCATAGCATAGCAAACGTGTTTGACGTGTGAGTGACACATTTTGTGTTCGACGTAGGGATGGTGTTCAAAAGGTTAAAAGAACACGTCCAATTCGCGAGCTACGATGCCACGGATACACCAGAGGCCCTACTTTCAAAATCGAAGTTACGCTTGCTTCATCCCTTTCTCTCGATTAAGTCTCGAATGACAAGTGACAGGGATGGAGCTAACGTAACTTCGAACTTCGATTTTCAAAGTAGGGCCTCAGACCGATTGATACCTTTATCGTGATATTCTTGTCTCGACATATTCTTGTTTGGACACATTCTTGTTTACCTATCTGATAAATTAATGATTTATTTTATTATTTAAGCACAGCATTACATATTGTTTAATATAATTTTCACATTCCGATTAAAACGAAATGTGTCCAATCAAGAATCAGAATCTTTTAGATTGATTCATACAATACTCTCTTTATTCGATTTGTTGACTACCCTTCTGCTATTAGTAGAAACTTTAGCTGTACGAGCCTCACTGGCTTCACTGCCGTAGCTACCGAGCTACCGTTATTAAAGACCATGACCATAGGCTTGGCATAAAAGAGTTTGGAAGCTGCTGCGTCAGCTGCCAGTGTTGCCACGACGATTGTCACCACGTTTCCTCTTCTTTTTTTCTAAGCAATACCTAGGTATAGGTAGTAGGTAAAGACAGACTAAATAAAATCACAGTTGTTTCACTGATAAATTTTTATTGATAACGTCTTTTCAATCCACGACGACGCGCCCCACCACTTCCCTAAGTTTTCTTCTCGATTTTGTCAATGTAATTTGCAGTCGGTCAAATAAGCGTTTAAATACGATGATACATCTCCCGTTAAATAAAAACCCGGCCACCTAAGATCGAGCAAAAGACGCCGAAAATAAAACGTTTCTTGTATAGGGATCCCGTCTAATTTTTACCTTTATTTTATTTAATATTATTTGTTGTTAAAGCGGTCATAGTAATACATACTTTGTGAAATTTTTAGGTATTAAGCTATTAGGGTTTACTTACAAGATACAGCCTTGTGACAGATGGACGGACAGCGGAGCCTAGCCCCTTAATACGGCGCCCTAAAAATGACGCTAACGTCAATTGTTCCATGAACAGACGGACCGAGCTTATTCACCTGATTAATCATGACCATGACCCGCGAGTGGAATCCAACCGAGCACTCATGCGGCCGACTGGGCAAAAAATAAATAGTGATGGTCGCGCTTTCGTGAAATTGAAACACTTAAACGTGTCATAACAATCATAACAAAAACAGCCAATACGTATGATCACAGTAAGAGACACGAGGTTGGTCCTTCCCCCTCTGCTCCACCGCAGGGAACCCATCCCTTACGTTACATCCTTAACTTAATCAACACATAATATACATACATGTCATAAATATACATGATTTTACGTAAATTAAACGATTCGCAGTAGGACATTTTATACGTAACTAGACAAAAAAATGTTTTGAAAAATAAAAGCGGAGTTCGGAGCGAGAGCGAAGTACAACATCATCAAATTTAAACGTCAAACAAAACAAATGCACAGTGCGGTCTCGCCACATGAGGATATTGGGAGTTCGACCTGTCACCCGCGGAACTCTGCCAAGCTATCAGCTATAATAAGTACTTATACTAGAAATACCGGTATTTATAACTACCTACCTACTTTATCTTTTACAGTAAAAGTTTTACTTACTTCTGAATGAAACTAGGTGTTTTTTTGCAGACATAAGATCAGGATATTGCACTTATGAATATTACATAGGTACGTACAAAGATTCACTTATTTCAATTACCGCTCACCTTGAGGATTAATTATTTTCAAGCCCTTATTTTTTTTAACATTGTCACATCATAAAATCATAATCTAAATAATTAATTTAATTTAATTATAGCGTGCCATATGGATATGGGGCTTCGAATTTATTGTCTCCATAATTATTCTTAGTCATACTGTGTTTTATGGCATAATTATTTAGCCGACAAGAGTTCAAGATTAAAAGAGACTTTGTTTGGTAGCAATAAGGTGTAATTTGCATAGCATAGCAAACATGTTTGGCGTGTGGGTGGCACATTTTGTATTCGACGTATGGCGTTCAAAGGGTTAAAGTTCACTACTCAACCGTAAAATGTGTCTCCGTTAACGGGTTTTTAACTTTCTTGGAACAACTATAAGGGCGCGTTCACATAAAATGTCTGTTTTTACAGGATACGTTTTAAAGGATCTTGAAGGCGTATGTAGTTGTATGAGCAAGTTCACACCCAAAACAGTATTCTGGATCCAGTAAAAAAGAAGATTACAAGGTGAAAAGATCCGTTAAAACGGATCCTGTAAAACGGACGTTCTATGTGAACGCGCCCTAATAGATACGAAAAAAGTGTCAAGGACAAAAATCTTCCTTATTAAATTCTAAAACGAAAAGGTTACATGTATTTTTTTGTAGGCTCGACGGTATTCAAGCTATAGCTACAGTTCCGGCCACTAATATATCACCTTTGTACTTTCATCTCATACGATTACATACAAATATGACTTACCAAAATTGACAACCAATCAAGAACTAGTTGAGCAATTGTATTGCTATTATTTTATTCGTTAACTGATTAAATAAGGTTCAAAATGGTTTATAGTAAATGTTTGTATTATTCCAGTTATGGCTTTTGACGTAGAGACCTCGTCGTGTTGTTCTCCTAGTCATTATTTTTAGTTTAATGTATTTGACATGTAATATTTTTAATTTTTACATTTATTTGTAATGTTTTTAATTTTTGAATTTGTAATGTTTTTATTTGTGATAGTTCTAATAATTTGTATTTGTTGCTTTATTACCTACCTTGTAATGTAACTTACTTTTAAGTATTATTATATTTTATGTTTGAAAAAATTACCTTCTGCTGGAGTTTCTTGCGGCGCTTCTTCTCCGCAATGATGGTCTTGTCCGAAGCGCTAGTAGATTCACTTTATATTACCGACGTGTAAAAGAGCCCGTATGTGGCCAACTTACTGAATAAATATTTTGATTTTGATTTTTGATTTTGTACATATTGTAGTTTTCACGATGGAAGCATTTAAAAAACCATAATTGACGCGTTCATACAAATTAGTATGAACGCGTGCAATGGTTTTTTAAATGCTTATGCATGGTATATAATAAATGTTTGTACATATCGTAGTTTTCACGACGGAAGCATTTAAAAAACCATCGCTTACGCGTTCATACCAATGGTTCATACTAATTAGTACGAACGAACGCGTCGGCAATGATTTTTTAAATGCTTCCTTCGTAAAAACTACGATATGCCTACGAACATTTATTATATACCATTTTAAACTCTATTTAATCAGCTAACGAATTGAATAATAGCATTACAATTGGTCAACTAGTTCTTGATTGGTTGTCAATTTTGGTAAGCCGTATTTGTAGGTAATATATTAGGGGCCGGAACTGTAGCTATAGCTTGAAAACCGTCGACCCTACAAAAAAAACATACTTATAACCTTTTCTTTCCAGAATTTAATATCATTTTTGTCCTTGACACTTTTTTCGTATCTATTATTAGTTGTCCCAAGAAAGGTAAACAACCGTTAACGGGTACACATTTCACGGTTTCTGTGAGTAGTGAACTTTAAACACCACACCCAAGTACATTTATAAGTTGCATATGCGACCGAATATGAGAGCCCTGTTTTGTTTTTAAGACCATATATTTACTGTACCATGTTCTTTGTAAATAAATAAATACTTAATTACTAGTATCATGTCACACAAGTTTTAAAACTTTATTAATTTGTTTGATTTTCCCATACATTGAATACATAGAATAACCTAAATAACTAAGCTATGACAACAAAATGAAAAATTAAGCGCTAAGTAATAACTATTTGATGTCTTTTTGGTCCGTCAAGTTGCATAATTTTATTAACAGCGGGAGTAAACGGCAAGATAAGCATTTGGCAACAAAAATAATGCTAACCGACATATTTTATTTTACGCATCTTATGAAAAAAATATCATGATGACAATATAATTATATCGTGATATTATTAAATAGTATTTGGTTAAATTTAAGGGTAACTTAACCACACGAGACATTTGAATAAAAACTAGTAAAATACGTAAAATTTGAACTCTTCTTCAATTGACACAGTGTAATTTAGAAGTCACAGTGTTTTTGATTTAATAAATATTTTAACTAATTTAAATATAGACTTCCGATATTGGCAGTCAAGAACGATCTGACACTAGCTGATTTGGAACTAGGCAACAAGTGTTAAGCCTCATGACTCCTTTTTTCACATAGCAAATCACCTATGAATATTTCAACAGATTGTGATGTTATGGAACATGAAACACTATTGTAAAGAGATGTGAATAAGATTTCAGTCACGTATAATGTAACAGTGAGTAACTTTTTTTGGCAGTAAAATGATGAAAAACACTTGATACACTTTTGAAGATGTAGTTGCTTGACTAATGGCCTGTTGTTTGATGGGTAGTTAAACTAACGAAAGGTCAAAAAACGTTACTAATGGTTAAAATCTCATGGAAATGTGTCAAATTTTCCATTCCTTTTTCGAATTTTAACAATTATTTAGTTTAACTACTGATCAAACAACTCGGCTTAAAGATGCGGTGGGTTGGTTCTCTCGTTTTTGTAATTTTGTGGGGACACAGTATTGCATAACAACGTTCAAGTATGAGCTCATTTTCTATAAGTTATTTAGCCATGTCTTAGATGATTCTGAGTAGGTATAAACACTTTAGTCGCCTGTATCTCAAGAAAAATCAAGGTTACTTAGTCGTGATAGTTTTCCTTTGAATTTGTTACATATTTGCTTTAATTTAAGATATTTTTCTGATTTTTATTACTTGTACTTTAGGCTGTAGGGGGAGGACTCACGCAACTCTAGCGGAAATGATACTTTTCGAGTTAAATATTTCCTAAATGGTCCCCCAAATCTAAAAAAATTGATAATTATGTGTAGACACATAATGATTTTTTAACCGCTATCTAATGATACCTCACTCGATGTGATAATGTAAAAAAAAACCTTTTCTTTACATGATTGTATGGTGGTACCTACCCAATAAAAAGTCTGCGTAATTAAAATGTATAACAATGCCAAATTACAGTTTTGTAGTACACACCACGAGTCTCCGAGTTCAGGAGCGGCCACAGCGACGCGTAAATGTAATAACTATAAACAAAATAATGGGTTATAGTATAATTGACGCCATGTAATAACATGGCGTCAATTTTGACGCACTGTTCAGTTCTAGTGTGGTCGCACCCTTAAATCGCGGACAGACGGATAGATAGACAGACGGACATGGTGAAACTATAAGGGGTCCTAGGTAGTTCGCAATCCTATAAAGGAGTAACGAGATCCTCGCCGGCGGCTATTCTATTCTCTTCTCTTCCATTATTCTACAATTTTAATGGAAGTCTGTCAAGTCTTTTGAACGCAGGTACGAAAGAACAAAGAACACATATTTCCGTACTTATAAATCCTTATAGGGCATCCTCTCAATGAGATTCGTCAGCAAGACGCAACAAGTGGCAGCGTATACTGCAGGGGTGCGCACCGGTCTCCCCCGGAGCACCGTCCAGCGTTCCTTAACCTACTACAACAGTAGATTGTTCTACAAGAGACTAAAACAAGCGATAACGACACGAGATGGTTAGCCACGCGAGCGAGCGGGCGAGCGAGAGTGGCTATAGTTCGAGTGTCATTATGGTTGTTTAGTCTCGAGTTAAACACTCTACTTTTCACTTTGAATGCGAGGAAAAAAACGACGTTCAGTGCCGGATTAGCCACGTAGCAAGAGTAGCAAATGCTAAACTAACCTCTAAAATGCTGTTTTAGTGCTTACATCAGTATGCGTCTACTCATATCCATCAGGGTTGATGATAGGATGAATAATCCAGTCGATATTCTCCAGCAGAATAACCTAAAAAACCCCCACGCAAAATAGGCGCATATATAAGTCGCCTTGTTGCGGAAAAGAGCCCGCCACAACCTGTAACCTAAACAAACTAGGGGTCTCTTTATAGAATTTGCTACGGACCCCTTGTTTGCTCAATCCGGCACTGACGACGTTCTTTACAAAATTACAATATTTATTATAAGAAAGTTTGTTACAAATTTGTTCCGCGGTTTTTTTTTTGTGAACTGCCGCTTTAAATGCTTTCATATTTAGTCAACAGGTTCAAACTTGAATACTATTTTAAAACTAATTGGACCATGCATAATAAAATGAATTCATCCTTAATATAATTAAATAGATTCATATTCGTAATCATTAATCGTGTTTCAAGAAATTAAATCGTTTTTTTAAACATTTTTGCACAGTTGTCATTTTGAGGTTATTTCCACTGCCTAAAAATGGAAAATACTATCTGACAACTGGCAGTATAGCTCTTTGAAGAAGCCTGTTGCGGATTATATTTCGTCATTAATTTATACGATTATTTCGTCAGTAAATTACTTGGAATAGTGGAATTTAATCATCGGCAGTTAAAGGACACCGCCCGGAAAGTATGTAAAAAAAAACTTCGGTGAATTTTGATAAAAAAATACATGTTACGTTTCTTGATCAATATTTAAAAATACTCTGTGGGCAATAGAATACTATGACTAGTTTTTGAGTTTTTTTTTTTATAGTAAAATGTCATATTGATATTGGTCCCATAGAAAAATGTATGAAAGAAAAAGAAGTGGACAGTTTTAAACAAAAAAAAAAAATGTTTTAGTAACCATTTAATTAATCAACTTCATCAAAAACACTGATATAAAAAAAATTTTTAGTTTTTAAGTTGTAGAGTTTCATAAAAATAAGTAACATTAATCTGCATTTTTTTTATTATACAATTGTGATATTTCCGTCTTCTGCAATAGTAAAAATAACTAAAGAGATACTTTTTGCATATTTTTTATCAACATAAGTTTGGTGTCACAGCCCCGTATTCTTCAGTATTTAGATTAGAAATTATTTTTAACGAAAAATACTTCGTTTTGCTTGTTTTTTTTTTAAATTAATCCGTGAAAAGTTGTGGATTTTGAATATTTCATAACTTGTTTTATTGTTAACATAAATGATTCCAATCCATACATGTTGTTGCGCCGATGGCGTAAGGCGTCTCATCTTTTATCGTTAATTTTGGTGCTTTAGAAGCGTTTTCAGCAGGCTGAAATATCGTTTCAGTCCGTTTCAGAGGTAGCTCTATCACATACCAGATTATCAGAATTTCAACCAACTTGCCGTTGTTTTCAGGCGCCTGAAACACGTTTTCAGTCCGTTTCAGGCCACCTTTTATCAGATGACGCCATAACCTGAAAACCCATTTTCAGGCATTTTCAGGACTCCTTATGGGCCTTTGAAGTACATTTCAGTATATGGTAATTTTCCACTAAGAGTGACAGAGATAGCAAGATTAGAAAGAGACAGCTACCTATACTGAGAACCTTCCAGAAACGTGTGAAAGAGATAGCATGATAAGAAAGAGATGGCTATACTGAGAACCTTCCAGAAACGTGTGAAAGAGATGGCATGATTAGAAAGAGACAGCTATACTGAGAACCTTCCAGAAATGAGACGGCAACACGCGGAACATTCCAGACTCATCCAGACCCGTGAGTCAAGGTCATTGCGATCATAAAAACAACAAGGTAGCAAGGCGTAGAACATTCCAGCAACGAACAGTCTCGATCGACCTTGGCGGGGCGAAGTACATCGAACATTCCGGAAGGCGTTCTAGAATAATCGGACTCGGGAACTATAAAACGGCGGACACCGGTTGCGAAGAGACAGTCTTTACTTGGAAAGCGAACAGTGCGAATAAGAGCGACCCGAGCGATCATCTGAGTATACGAAGTTTATTGTGGGATAATTGCTTTGTAACGGTTATCGGTGTATTCGTGCATTTCTATCAGTTACCTACCCCCACGTACGTAACAATATTCTATGGACAGCTTCCATACTTTCTGTGCGGTGTCCTTTATTGCTTTCCTTTTCTTTGTCATATGAGAGCAAAGCACAGAGCTACAATTTATTATTATCAGGCCTTTTATTATTTTTATAATTATAACTCTAGTGTGTTATAATTATAAAAAATAATAACGGTATTATCAGACCCGCTCTTTGCTAGGTTTTTATTTACAAATATGCAGAATAGTATCTGAGAGGGGACCCGTGAGGACCTGGGGGAACTCCTCAAATATTATAGGCACGGACATAAATTTTGGAATTTTCAGTAGCAAATCAAGCATTTGCATTCAGAAAGTATAATTTGGTGAAGTGGAACTGATGATGAAGACCACAGATGGCTACCGGGACTCCTTAATGGTACCAACCTATTTTAAAGGTGGCGATAAGATATCTCGATTAAGATAGTTGAGCATATTTAATGGTTTAAATATAATATGCACTATGACTTTCCCGCGGCGTTGCTTGCAGCGAGCTTGAAATATCCTATACTTTCTTGATAATTGAGAGGTTGGATTACATAACTTATGTAGCACAACTAAAAAGTATAAAATAAAATTTAAATGTTTTAAAAAACAAAACACCGTTTCAAAAACGCAAAAAATAACTTCTTTTTAAATTGTACCTAATATAGGTCAGGCCAACTGAAGTCGGCTTTTGGTTTAAAATATTGTAGGAAACCGACTTCAGTTTGATTACCTATTACCATTGGAAAATAAGTAATTTTTAGCGTTTATGAAGGTGGTGTTTTTTAACATTTAGGTTTTAATCATAACTTACCCATTACTCCTACCCGTCACACCCGCGTACCTAATTGACTATTTAACTTCTAAAAGCCACTAGTATCGTCCGCTTATCAGTTCGGTCAGTCTCGGCGCTACACGCGGTAGAGGTGCAGGTCGACGCCCCAGCCGGTGGCGGCGGGCGCGGCGTGCGGCGGCAGGCGCGCCAGCAGCGCGGCCAGCGCCGGCGCCTCCTTGTCGGGCCCGAACAGGCTGTGCCCCGCCGCCGACACGTCCGCCCAGTGCGCCGGCGCCGCCTCCAGCGAGTTCTGCAACACCCGCATATTACACCGGTCGCTTCCGCCTTTCCGTTCGGCCGAAGCGACCGAATCGGACCGGGCGAACGTAAAGTTGAACGAAAGCGAGTTACAGATACCCGGCTATCGAAGTTCGACAGACTCGGTCGAGACGATCGGAACGCGTCGGAAAGTCGCGCCCGTGAACGATCGCCGGATCGGTTTCGTCCGCGGGTGCTCACCTCGAGGTCGAACCGCAGCCGCCAGGGCCTGGGGCGGCGCGCGTCGTGCAGCGTGAAGAAGTAGGTGCGGCGCGCGCCCCAGGGCTGCGCCTCCTGCGGGTCGCGGCCGCCGCCCGCCTCCGCGCCGCCCGAGAAGCGCGCCAGGCGCGCGCCCGCCGCCGGCGCCACCACCACCACGCAGTGCGCCGGGCCCGACAGTGTCACGTGCAGCACCGCCGCCTGGGGGGGACTACCGCTACACGCCCGCCCGTACTATACGATAGCTCGCCGGGGGCGAGTCACTGACGAACGCCGAGGGCGCTCGCCTCTAAATAAAGGTTAGGTAAATCACGAAAAAGCTATCACCAGTGACCATTTTTAAACGTAACGTAACTCAAAATCTGTATTTAGTTTTCATCACGATATGTCTACTTTCATTCATTCATTGCATCTCTTGTGAATCGACCTACATATATTACCTGGGACCTTTTGTTTGGTAGATTTTTATTCGAAATAATTGTAATAAGACATATAGTGACTTTTAGCATACGTCATGTCAATAAGCGAAACGCGAATATCGTTTCGCATTAATTTAGACTGTTGAATAATTTTTATGCATAACATTGATGAGTCTAATGATCGTGAGGAATAAACAATGAAACGCAGGAGTAAATAATGCATTAAGCAGAATAATGTTTCAGCATAAACGTTTCCAACATATTCAAAAAAATAACCATAAACATTATAGTATTGTTATGTTGCAACTTTGCAAGCATGCATGAAAGCAAGGCAGCAAGATGTTCCCGGCTTATAAAATAAAAACCTAAAAACCTAACCTATCCGAGTCGCTTCTGCCTCGACCCATGATGCTCGCTCGCTCCGCTCGCTCTCATTATGCGATATGACCATTATACTTAAAGTAATTATTCATAATAAAATTCGGTCTCATCTATTTAAAAATCATCTAAACAATCATTCGGATATTTACCAATTATTCTAAATTTGTTTTCTACGATGTCAACATTCGTCGAAACAATATACGAATATAAATATTTTGCCATCCCATGGAAACAGTGATTTATTTCAGGATTCACGGTAATCCTGTGTGTTAATCCAGTGTATAAGCAAACTCTATTCCTAATTGTATGTGACCAAATTCGTCCATTCTTTTTAGCAAAGAAGTAACAAACCCGCGCACGCATAACCTTTCCCATTTATATTATATGTAGTATAGGATGTAAATAGGTAGGGACATCCAAAGCACTGAATCGCTCTGGCCGATATCGTAGTCGATAAAAAGACCCTCGGTATGTGAGTCCGACTCGCACTTGACCGGTTTTCAGTATTTATTGTTTTTTTAGGATTTGTACTAAGTATAATCATACCAAATTTTGAAGCTTGTGTGTTTTATCGTTTTTACGATACAACAAAAAGAAAAATGGTATGCAGTTTTTTTTATAACAATTTTGTATTTGATTAATATAAACGGACAGTATCCTAAAAAAAGCAATAAGGACGAAGTTCTTCGATAAATGAGCTCATTGAGGCTTTGCCGCTCCTATTTAAACTCCCGGCGTCCACGACTCGGCGAAGAACTTTGTCGCTGTACTTTTATGTATAAACTAAAGTCGCACAATTTCACCCTGAACGAATTATAAGATTTAGATGTTAGTGCGTAAAGTATTATAGTAGGTGTAAGTGCCCATTTAGATTTTAAATAATAGTTAGTGTATTTAATTTCGGTCAAAAAAAATGTAACATTAACCAACTGTACTTACTCCCAATACATTACAGCTATTATCATAGCTCATAGCAGTGAGTTTTTTAACTCCTATATTCTTCTACCCCCCATTTTATCCCCTACGTTTTTTTTCTGAATCGCCAAAAGTAATATTTTTTATTTATGCGTAGTAGCCTAAATATCAATTTTCACTTTTTTAACCACAAACATGACGAAATTCATACAAAATTCTACAACCCTCTTTCATCCCTTAGGGGTAGCTTTCCAAAATCGCTGAAAGCTATATTTTTTATTTATAAATAGTAGCCTATATACCAATTTTCACATTTCTTACTTCAAAAACGACGAAACCCTCATACTCACAAAATTCAACACCCTCCTTTACCTCTTAGGGGTAGTTATTCCAAAATCGCAAGAAGTTACTTTTTTTTTAAATAGTGTCTTCCCGCGACTTCTTCTGCGTAGATTGCGATGATGTGTTTATCCGGGCTCAATCCGGGGTACACCTAAGCTATCTCCATTTCAAACTTCATCGAAATCCATCCATTCGTTGCAGCGTGAAGAAGTAAGGAGTGGTTCGGTAAAAAAGTAGCAATGTATTATCTGGGTTTTTTTTTATTGCTAATTATGAAGTAGTTTTTTTTGTGTAATCTGTACGTATCATACTATGCAATAAAAATACAATCATATTGAAATGTATGAGATTCTTTAAGTTTTCTTAATATTTATTGGAGATACTTTATAACTTTTTGAACAACACAATTTGACAATCTTCGCTTGCCGTTTTCTACCATGCCACAATTGAATTTCAATGTTCACAACTTGTTTCATGCTTTTAGGAATTTCATCTCACGGATAAGTTATACCAATAAACTTGATTTTACTTTGGGTGGTAAGGAAGTCTCTCCAATCTAACTTCTGACAGAGGTTTTTCTATAGAAGACAAATTTCTATATAAAAATGATAAATACACCAATGTTCAAATTCCATGTAGTTAAGTCAAATAAAAAAAGTTAACTATTGATCAAAAGACAATTTAATACGGTATTAAGTAGCCCATCAAACTTTAAGGAAAAACTATGTTTATGACAAACACCTCATAAATTCTCCAAAAGACGCTGTTCAAAAAGCTTTAGGTGAGATGTAATATAAAAGGCGAAAACTTGAAATCGCCCGTTCATTTTTACGATTGTTTTATTTTATTTTATTGAATAGTATCTACAGATTACTATAACAAATGCACTGCTTAACAATTACCACATAATAAAAAAAAAAACATATTATGTACTGCTACTTTTTCCGGACCACTCTTTAACAAACTAATACACAAACTTTTGCATTTATAATATTTAATGATCGGTAACCGGTAGCATTTTATGTCACTTTAACGTCAAACGTAATGAATGATAAAGATAAGTCTCATTAGTAGGATTAGTAGGATACTGGCATTAATAGGATTAGTATATAATAGAATAGCTTTCGCTTCCTCGGGAACGGTCCAATTCACCGGGATAAAAACTATCCTATGTCCATTCCAGGGCCTAACTTATATGTGTGCCAAGTTTCATCCCGATCCGTTCAGTGGTTGAAGCGTGAAAGACGGACAAACATACACACTTTCACATCCTACTAATATTATAATTGTGAAAGTTTGTATGTATGGATGTTTGTTACTCTTTCACGCTGCAACGACTGGACGGATCGGGATGAAACTTGGCATACATATAGGTTAGGCCCTGGAATAGGACATAGGATAGTTTTTATCCCATAAAATTGGACGGTTCCCGAGGGACAAAAGCTATTGTATTATCCACTAATCCTATAAATGCGAGTATTCTACTAATCCTACTAATGAGACTTATCTATATCAGTCATGCTACCGGTCGCCGATCATTAATCCTTACTATCCTTATCTTTACTACTCTGTCACGCTGCAACGGCTGGACGGAGTTGGATGAAATTTGGAATAGAGATAGCTTATACACTGGATTAAAACATAGGCTGCGCTGGATTAAAGTTCCCGAGGGAATAACGATAATCGAAATCTACGCGGACGAAGTCGCGGGCAGAAGCTATTTATTTATTTATTTATTTATTTATTTATTATAGTCTATTCTTGTGAACTTACAGGTAAACCCAAATGCCCAACAAGATACGTAAACAAAATTGTAACAAAAATATAAGACACAAAAGGTACAAATAGGTAAATAAAGAGAAAAAACATAGAAATTACGTAATTTTACAATACCAAACGTTAATATAGCGTTGTAAAGCATTTTTTAGAGCTGGCCAATTGCCGGCGAACACGTCAGCGTCCTGGAACTGTGCGAGGAACTCGTTTAATAACGTAACGGCTCTGATGGTAGGAGCGTTACCAGCTTGCAGAGTGCGCGCTCTAGGGATGGAAAAAAGGTTACGGACTCGCCGCTATGAAATTTTGTGTGTATATTTCAATGGGTTCCTGGATGGTTTTTGAAAACACTATTGTACCCGGTAGGCGGCGCTGTTGCCGGTAATGTCACCTAATTTTATTTAATAATAACCGAATTTAATAATTTAGACATAGAGACCATAGTAAACAGTGATATATCAAAAAATGATGACTCAACCGTAGATTCCTTACAAGTAATTATGGAATGGCAAAAATTATATATTATATATATTTATATTATATTTATAATTATAAACGTGAAAGTTTGTATGTATGGATGTTTGTTACTCTTTCACGCTGCAACGGCTGGACGGATCGGGATGAAACTTGGCATACATAGGTTAGACCCTGGACTGGAATAGGATATAGGATACTTTTTATCCCCGAAAATTGGACCGTTTCCGACGGAGCAAAAGCTGTTGTATTATCCATTAATCCTATTAATGCCAGTATCCTACTAATCCTACTAATGAGACTTATCTATATCAGTCATTCATTACGTTTGACGTTAAAGTGACATAAAATGCTACCGGTCACCGATCATTAAATATTATAAATGCAAAAGTTTGTGTGTTAGTTTGTTACGCAAACGTGAAAATTGGTATATACGCTACTATTTGCAAATAAAAAACATATCTTTCAGCGATTTTGGAAAAACTACTCCTAAGTCATAAAAGGGGAGTGTAGAAATTTGTATGAATTTGTTCATTTTTGTGGTTAAAAAAGTGAAAATTGGTATTTAGGCTACTACGCATAAACAAAAACTATTACTTTAAGCGATTCTTATAATATATACCTAAGGGGGGTGACATGGGGGGTAGAAGTTAAATAAACTCATAGCTATGAGCAATGATAATAGCTGTAATAAACTGGGAGTAAGTACAGTTGGTTAGGTTAAGTTTTTTTGGACCGAAATTAAATACACTAACTATTCTTTATTTTTTTAAGACGAATTGGGCACTTACACCTTACTATAATACTTTATGCACTAACATCTAAATCATACAATTCGTTCAGTGTGTAATAGTGCGACTTTAGTTTATACATGAAAGGACAGCGACAAAGTTCTTCGCAGCGTCGCGGACGCCGGGAGTTTATAGGAGCGGAAAAGCCCGCTCGCGCTCAATGCGCTCATTCATCGAAGAACTTTGTCCTAATTGCTTTGTTTGGGATATTGTCAGTTTGTATTGTTCAAATAAACAAAATTGTGATAAAAAAATCTGCAAACCATTTTTCTTTTTGTTGTATCGTAAAAACGATAAAACACACAAGCTTCAAAATTTGGTATGATTTATACATAGTAAAAATCATAAAAAAACAACAAATACTGAAAACCGGTCAAGTGCGAGTCGGACTCACATACCGAGGGTATTTTTATCGAATACGATTTCGGCCAGAGCGATTCTGGGCGCTGGATGTACCTACCTATTTACATCATATACTACATAACATGTAGTATGTATGTATGTACTTAATCATATATTACAAATGCGAAAGGTTATTCTTTCTTCTCTTTCTTCTTACGCCTTTGCTAAAAAGGATGGACGAATTTGGTTACGTGCAATTAGAAATAGAGTTTGCTTAAACACTGGATTAATCAAATCAAATCAAATCAAATCAAATCAAAAAAAATTACTAACTCTACGCGGACGAAGTCGCGGGCAGAAGCTAGTTTATAATATTAGTTTACCGGAGGTACCCATGTTGATGGGGGGTGAGAGAGTAACCACTTTGTCAGTCAGTTTCAATCTAATTTAATTACAATTACACATGCGTATATATACAATGTTAACTTACTACCGTACTAACTAATGTGCACTAGATACACGTACAGATAATCCATCCATACTAATATTATAAATGTGAAAGTGTGTATGTTTGTCCGTCTTTCACGCTTCAACCACTGAACGGATCGAGATGAAACTTGGCACACATATAGGTTAGGCCCTGGAATAGGACATAGGATAGTTTTTATCCCCGAAAATTGGACCGTTTCCGAGGGAGCGAAAGCTATTCTATTATCCACTAATCCTATTAATGCCAGTATCCTACTAATCCTACTAATGAGACTTATCTTTATTAGTCATTACGTTTGACGTTAAAGTGACATAAAATGCTAACGGTCGCCGATCGTTAAATATTATAAATGCAAAAGTTTGTGTGTTAGTTTGTTACTTCTTCACGCTGAAACGAATGGATGGATTTGGATGAAGTTTGAAATGGAGATAGCTTAGGTGTGCCCCGGATTGAGCCCGGATAAACACATCATCGCAATCGACGCGGAAGAAGTCGCGGGCAGAACTATTATAAAAACGTAACTTTTGGCGATTTTAGAAGAGTGTAGAATTTTGTGCGTATGAGGGTTTCGTCATTTTTGAAGTAAGAAACGTGAAAATTGGTATATAGGCTACTATTTATTAATAAAAAATATAGCTTTTAGCGATTTTGGAAAAACTACCCCTAAGGGATAAAAGAGGGTTGTACATCTTTGTATGAATTTCGTCATGTTTTTGGTTTAAAAAGTTAAAATTGGTATTTAAGCTACTACGCATAAATAAAAAAAATTACTTTTAGCGATTCAGAAAAAATCGAAAGGGTCTAAAATGGGGGGTAGAAGTAGTATATCGAAGTTAAAAAACTAATAGCTATGAGCTATGATAATAGCTGTAATGTACTTGGAGTAAGTACAGTTCGTTAAATTTAGGTTTTTTTTTTGACCGAAATAAAATACACTAACTATTATTTATTCTTTAAAAACTAATTTGGCACTTACACCTAGTATAATACTTTACGCATTAACATCTAAATCATATAATTCGCTCACGGTGAAATTGTGCGACTTTAGTTTTTACATAAAAGTACAGCGACAAAGTTCTTAGCAGGGTCGAGTTTAAAAGGAGCGGCAAAGCCCGCTCGCGCTCAATGAGCTCATTTATCGAAGAACTTCGTCCTTATTGCTTTGTTTGGGATATTGTCAGTTTGTATTATTCAAATACTAAATTGTGATACAAAAATCTGAAAATCATTTTTCTTTTTGTTATATTGTAAAAACGATAAAACATACATAGTAAAAATCCTAAAAAAGCAAAAAATACTGAAAACCGGTCAAGTGCGAGTCGGACTCACCTACCGAGGGTATTTTTATCGTGTACGATTTCGGCCAGAGCGATTCAGTGCGCTGGATGTCCCTACCTTTTTACATCCTATACTACATAATATTATAAATGCGAAAGGTTATGCGTGCGCGGGTTTGTTACTTCTTTGCTAAGAAGGATGTGTGTGAATTTGGTTACATACAATTAGGAATAGAGTTTGCTCATACACTGGATAAACATACAGAGCTACCTTGAATCCCGAAATAAATAACTGTTCCCGTGGGATGGCAAAATTACTAATTCTACGCGGACGAAGTCGCGGGCTGTAGCTAGTATCTAATCTAAATGCAATTCATCAATACGTGAATTGATAACAATTACGAAACGTGCCTACCGGCACAATTAGTATAGATATGGATATGGATGTTATACCAAATACGTTTCGGACGCAAAAATTATGCCAAATACACGGCATCTATAATACATACAACAACACACGAAAAAATCGACTCAAAAAAGCATAGAGGTATATACCTAAGAGGCAAGAACAAGTAAATACCTTCGGGGTGAGCACTTCCAACCGCAGCGTCGCGTTGAGGCGCGTGCGCGGCGGCTCGGCGGCGGGCGCGGCGTGCCCGCTCGGCACGAAGCCCAGCGCCGGCACGTAGTACGGCGCGCCGCAGTACACCCAGCGCGCGCAGTCCGCCGCCGGCGTCGGCGCCGCCGCCACCAGCTCCGGCACTGCGACACCCAGGCGCACCCGGTCACACACACACACACACACTGGGGCAGCACGGAGTGGATTGACAACACTAAATCGTACACACGTACACATTTTAAGAGGACACCTATTGTGCCACGCCGCCACAAGAATGAAAAGGGATGCTTCCGCGCGAAGAATGTAAGATGGAGATAGATCGCGCGCGCCTTGATGGCAGCGTCAAATTCTATTAATTCCTGTTTACTTTAAAACCACAACATTTATTTGAAAAAATGCTTTGCTAGGATTAAGAAGTTACATATACTTCTTCAGCGCATATGCGCCCACCGTTGGGCATACGCCTCAATTATTAAAATTTATTTTGAATCGAAAATCATCGTTAAAGATCGGGTTCGGGGGGATCGGGGTCGGGATCGGATTCGGTTTCGGGTTTCGAAGATTCAACCAAAAACATGCAAAAAAGGTGTCATGATTGAAAAATTAAGCTATCGAGGATTTTATTTCTAATCTTGTTTTTACGTTTGCCCGTCTCAAGCAAATATGATCAAGTTTAATATATCCAAAGAACAGATACAAAGGCGGTATAGTTATTGAGATCCAGATCGCGGAACACTCCAGACTTTATCATAGGTGGCCTCTTAAAGCACCTAGCACCTGGACGACGGGTTCCAAGTCATGACTGGGAATATGGGAATGCTGGGACATATTATTAAGTTAAAAATACCGAAGTAATTTGAAATGATGATGACAAAATCTCTCGAACAATCGCTATTCTGCAGGCGTCCACAGAGATCAAACAATATAGGTAAGAACTCGTAATTCCCGGGCTTTGGACAGGGCACACAATACGCGACTCGGAGACGGAAGTGTTGTTGTCTGGTGAAACCATCGCTTAGATTGTAAATCACCCATAACCTCGCATAACCTGGCAATCGCTCGGTGAGAACCTATAATTGGTCTTAATTCAAAAAATATATAAAGCTGGATCCATAATTAAATAAATAATGCACGGGCACGGCCTTCATTGGAGTGCGTAATTGAACGTATTTATAAATGCTTTAAAAAAAGGAAAAAATATCTTCGTCACATTTGTATTTTTATGATTAATTTGCTCATCGAAATGCACGTGGTGAAGTGGAACTGATGATGAAGTGTCAGGAGAACTCTCTAACTATTTATATCCCCTACGTTTTGGATACCATTATATTGTATTATTCTATTGTTACTTTGAGCATTGTGCATATTTGTTAGTCACTATCTACCTCGTACTAACGAGGTAGATAAGGACTCAATCCAGAAAGAAAAACCTGACACATTACGCAGCCATGACATTTCTAATTATTAATAATTATTAATTATTAATATTATTAATTATTAATATTAATATTTTTCATATTTCAAATCGGAGAAATACTGGAAAAGGGCCGGATCTTAAGTACCCGAAACCGACGTGCATGCATGACTCTATGTATGAATGTGGAAGAAGCGATAGAGATTTGTCAGGATCGTAGCAGGTGGAAAGAAGTGGTCTCTGCCTACCCCTCTGGGAAACAGGCGTGATTTAATGTATGTTTGTATGTATGTAATAATATTGACGGCAGTAAAACAATAATGATGTTAGTAGATTCCTTTGCACGCAACCAATAAGTTTAGGATTCAGGATTGAATTCTTATCATCCTGGTACTTTAAAAAGCAAGTTTTTTTTTAGATATTAGCTTTGCCCGCTTATTCGTCAGCGATAGCCTAGCCTCTGTTATTTATTGCTATTTCCTCGGGGACAGTTAGACCTTCCGGGATGTACTCGCGAAGTATCCCAGTCCCTAAGCGTCCCCGGCAAATTAAATCACTTACATTGATCGGTTAAGGCGTCGAAAGGTTTCAAAATTTTAATATTTCATTATTTATTTAGTAAATTGAGAGATGCGAACTCTTTTAAACGTCGGTAATTTAAAGTAAATATATTAGCGCTTCGGACAAGACTATCATTGCAGAGAAGAAGCGCCGCAATAAACTCTTGCAAAATGTATTTTTTTCAATCATAAAATACAATAAAAACCCTTTTGCATTTATTACATTACTTAGTATGTACGGATCTTACGACAGGGAAGAATAGTAGATTATTCAACAAGGGGCTAAAACAAGCCACATTGACACGAGATGTTTAGCCACGCGAGCGAGCGAGCGAGCAAGAGTGGCTATAGTTCGAGTGTCATTATGGTTGTTTAGTGTCGCGTTAAACACTCTACTTTTCACTTTGAATGCGAGGAAAAAAAACGAGGTTCTATACAAAATTACTATACTTAACAAATATGTAAAAAAGTTCCTGACAAATTTGTTTTGCAGTTGTTAGTTTCTTGCAAAATGACATTTTAAATGCTTGCATATTTAGCCAACCGATACAAACTTGGAAACCATTTGGACCATGCCTAATAAAATAAAATAATCCTTAATATATTTAAATAGATTCATATTCGTAATCATTAATCGTGTTTTACGAAATTAAATCGTTTTTTTTAAATAATTTTGCACAGTTGTCAATTTGAGGTTATTTCCACGGCCTAAAAATGGTCCATACACAATCACTGAAAATGGTGATAATTCTCTATTCACAAACACCGTGATTGGCTGTTTAAGGGTTTCCAAAGTAAATTAAAAAGTACTTTAGTCCTTAGGGAGTTAAGTCGTTTTAATCCCTAGGGATTAAGTACATCACTTTAGTCCGTCTATACAAGGCTATTATGAGTCATTTTAGAGCCTGAGAAGTGAAAAAAAGATAATGGAAAATATAAAAAATAGACTGACCGTACGGGTCGAGCAGGTGCGGCGAGTTGGCGTCGAGGTCGGGCATCCAGTACAGCAGCTCTTCCGTGCCGGCCGCGTGGTCCGTGCGCCGCGTGTGGAACACCATCAGCCGGCGCGGGCGCTCGGCGCTGTAGGGCGCGCCCAGCGGGGTCAGCACCACCAGCGCCGCGGTGAGCGCGTGCAGCGCCAGCAGCGCTCGCGCCAGGCGCCGCGGCCGGCGCGCGCTCGCCAGCAGCGGCAGCAGCCACGAGCCCGCCGCGAGCGCCAGCGTCGCCGCCAGCGCGCCCACCTCCGCGTCGTGCGCGCCCGGGCCGGCGCGGCCCGTCATCGGCACCAGCATGGCGAGCGCGTCCAGCGCCACGTAGCCGGTCTGCAGCGCGGGCAGCGCGCACGCCGCCGCCCAGCAGGCCAGCTCGGCGCCGCCGCCCGCGCCCGCCGCGCCGCTCAGCGCCGCCGCCGCCGCGCCCGCCGCCCACAGCGCCGGCAGGAACCCCGAGCGCAGCCGGCTCGCCGCGCACAGCGCCAGCAGCAGCGCCCAGCCCGCCGCCGTCGCGTCGGCCGCGAGCCGCGCGCGCCACCAGCCGCGCAGCCAGCCGCCGCGCGCCAGCCGCAGCGTCACCAGCCAGCACGCGGCCACCCCTGCGACACGAGCGGGGTCAGCGCCGCGGGCCGCCGGCGACTCGCCCGGCCCGCGGCGGTGCACTCACCCGGCGCGACGTAGAGCGGCGCGAGCAGCCAGGGCGAGCGGTAGAAGGCCATGCGCGCGCCGAGCGCGTGCAGCGCGGCGCCGGCGGCGGCGGCGGCGGCCACGCCGGCCAGCGCGCCCGCGCCCTGCCGCACCAGCGCGCTCAGCACGAGCCGCCACCACGCGCCGCGCGTGATGTACACTGCGCACACCGCACGTCCACCGACCGACTCGCTTAACTTCGATTTTTTCAAGTCGTAACCTAACCTAACCTAACCCGACCCACGAAAGCGTTTCAAATTTCAACAAAACGTTATAATAAAACATTGTTTATTATATCGTTTTGTTGATATAAATACAGATTTTTAGAAGTAGAAGTTAAAGTGATAACAATTAGCCAGGGAGCGGTCCTCCACTGAAAAATGCATCGTACTAACACAGATCAAACCTCACTTTTCAATATTTCACTTTGAGCTAAGGCCACGCTGATCTTCTAGTGGCGGGGCGTTATAGTGTTCGATGATCTTTAGCCTGCCTCGTGGGGTAATATTTACAAAAAAATAAAATCATCTGTTAGGTCTATTCCGACTGAGAATCCCCAAGGATCCTATTTGAGACCCATATATAAATTGGCCATATAATGGCTCTTTTACATGTTGGTAATATGGTGCGAATCTACCACCGCTTCGGACAAGACCATCATTTCGGAGAAGAAAAAATCACCGTTCTCTTGGCTACAGATCCCAGTAAGTAAAAAAAACAATAATCGATAAAATAATAGTAAATGAATACAAATGTTGTTCTCACGCTTGTTCTTTGCGTCGGTGGCGTGCAGGTGCAGGCGCGCGGCCACGGCAAGCAGCAGCCCCAAGGCGGCGACGGCCGCGGTGCTCGCGCGCACGCACACCACGCCCACGCCCAGCACGTCGAAGAACACGGGCTGCCGCGCGCGCTCCGGCGCCGAGCCCAGCCGCCCGCTGTCCAGCAGCCCTGCACACACACACATTACTCGCACGCACGCACACCCACGCCCAGCACGTCGAAGAACACGGGCTGCCGCGCGCGCTCCGGCGCCGAGCCCAGCCGCCCGCTGTCCAGCAGCCCTGCACACACACACATTACTCGCACGCACGCACACCCACGCCCAGCACGTCGAAGAACACGGGCTGCCGCGCGCGCTCCGGCGCCGAGCCCAGCCGCCCGCTGTCCAGCAGCCCTGCACACACACACATTACTCGCACGCACGCACACCCACGCCCAGCACGTCGAAGAACACGGGCTGCCGCGCGCGCTCCGGCGCCGAGCCCAGCCGCCCGCTGTCCAGCAGCCCTGCACACACACACATTACTCGCACGCACGCACACCCACGCCCAGCACGTCGAAGAACACGGGCTGCCGCGCGCGCTCCGGCGCCGAGCCCAGCCGCCCGCTGTCCAGCAGCCCTGCACACACACACATTACTCGCACGCACGCACACCCACGCCCAGCACGTCGAAGAACACGGGCTGCCGCGCGCGCTCCGGCGCCGAGCCCAGCCGCCCGCTGTCCAGCAGCCCTGCACACACACACATTACTCGCACGCACGCACACCCACGCCCAGCACGTCGAAGAACACGGGCTGCCGCGCGCGCTCCGGCGCCGAGCCCAGCCGCCCGCTGTCCAGCAGCCCTGCACACACACACATTACTCGCACGCACGCACACCCACGCCCAGCACGTCGAAGAACACGGGCTGCCGCGCGCGCTCCGGCGCCGAGCCCAGCCGCCCGCTGTCCAGCAGCCCTGCACACACACACATTACTCGCACGCACGCACACCCACGCCCAGCACGTCGAAGAACACGGGCTGCCGCGCGCGCTCCGGCGCCGAGCCCAGCCGCCCGCTGTCCAGCAGCCCTGCACACACACACATTACTCGCACGCACGCACACCCACGCCCAGCACGTCGAAGAACACGGGCTGCCGCGCGCGCTCCGGCGCCGAGCCCAGCCGCCCGCTGTCCAGCAGCCCTGCACACACACACATTACTCGCACGCACGCACACCCACGCCCAGCACGTCGAAGAACACGGGCTGCCGCGCGCGCTCCGGCGCCGAGCCCAGCCGCCCGCTGTCCAGCAGCCCTGCACACACACACATTACTCGCAAGCACGCACACCCACGCCCAGCACGTCGAAGAACACGGGCTGCCGCGCGCGCTCCGGCGCCGAGCCCAGCCGCCCGCTGTCCAGCAGCCCTGCACACACACACATTACTCGCACGCACGCACACCCACGCCCAGCACGTCGAAGAACACGGGCTGCCGCGCGCGCTCCGGCGCCGAGCCCAGCCGCCCGCTGTCCAGCAGCCCTGCACACACACACATTACTCGCACGCACGCACACCCACGCCCAGCACGTCGAAGAACACGGGCTGCCGCGCGCGCTCCGGCGCCGAGCCCAGCCGCCCGCTGTCCAGCAGCCCTGCACTCACACGCATCACTCGCACGCACGCACACCCATGCCCAGCACGTCGAAGAACACGGGCTGCCGCGCGCGCTCCGGCGCAGAGCCCAGCCGCCCGCTGTCCAGCAGCCCTGCACACACACGCATCACTCACACGCACGCACACCCACGCCCAGCACGTCGAAGAACACGGGCTGCTGCGCGCGCTCCGGCGCCGAGCCCAGCCGCCCGCAGTCCAGCAGCCCTGCACACACACGCATCACTCGCACGCACGCACACCCACGCCCAGCACGTCGAAGAACACGGGCTGGCGCGCGCGCTCCGGCGCCGAGCCCAGCCGCCCGCTGTCCAGCAGCCCTGCACACACACACATTACTCGCACGCACGCACACCCACGCCCAGCACGTCGAAGAACACGGGCTGCCGCGCGCGCTCCGGCGCCGAGCCCAGCCGCCCGCTGTCCAGCAGCCCTGCACACACACACATTACTCGCACGCACGCACACCCACGCCCAGCACGTCGAAGAACACGGGCTGCCGCGCGCGCTCCGGCGCCGAGCCCAGCCGCCCGCTGTCCAGCAGCCCTGCACACACACACACATTACTCGCACGCACGCACACCCACGCCCAGCACGTCGAAGAACACGGGCTGCCGCGCGCGCTCCGGCGCCGAGCCCAGCCGCCCGCTGTCCAGCAGCCCTGCACACACACACACATTATTCGCACGCACGCACACCCACGCCCAGCACGTCGAAGAACACGGGCTGCCGCGCGCGCTCCGGCGCCGAGCCCAGCCGCCCGCTGTCCAGCAGCCCTGCACACACACACACATTACTCGCACGCACGCACACCCACGCCCAGCACGTCGAAGAACACGGGCTGCCGCGCGCGCTCCGGCGCCGAGCCCAGCCGCCCGCTGTCCAGCAGCCCTGCACACACACACATTACTCGCACGCACGCACACCCACGCCCAGCACGTCGAAGAACACGGGCTGCCGCGCGCGCTCCGGCGCCGAGCCCAGCCGCCCGCTGTCCAGCAGCCCTGCACACACACACATTACTCGCACGCACGCACACCCACGCCCAGCACGTCGAAGAACACGGGCTGCCACGCGCGCTCCGGCGCCGAGCCCAGCCGCCTGCTGTCCAGCAGCCCTGCACACACACACATTACTCGCACGCACGCACACCCACGCCCAGCACGTCGAAGAACACGGGCTGCCGCGCGCGCTCCGGCGCCGAGCCCAGCCGCCCGCTGTCCAGCAGCCCTGCACACACACACATTACTCGCACGCACGCACACCCACGCCCAGCACGTCGAAGAACACGGGCTGCCGCGCGCGCTCCGGCGCCGAGCCCAGCCGCCCGCTGTCCAGCAGCCCTGCACACACACACATTACTCGCACGCACGCACACCCACGCCCAGCACGTCGAAGAACACGGGCTGCCGCGCGCGCTCCGGCGCCGAGCCCAGCCGCCCGCTGTCCAGCAGCCCTGCACACACACACATTACTCGCACGCACGCACACCCACGCCCAGCACGTCGAAGAACACGGGCTGCCGCGCGCGCTCCGGCGCCGAGCCCAGCCGCCCGCTGTCCAGCAGCCCTGCACACACACACATTACTCGCACGCACGCACACCCACGCCCAGCACGTCGAAGAACACGGGCTGCCGCGCGCGCTCCGGCGCCGAGCCCAGCCGCCCGCTGTCCAGCAGCCCTGCACACACACATATTACTCGCACGCACGCACACCCACGCCCAGCACGTCGAAGAACACGGGCTGCCGCGCGCGCTCCGGCGCCGAGCCCAGCCGCCCGCTGTCCAGCAGCCCTGCACACACACACATTACTCGCACGCACGCACACCCACGCCCAGCACGTCGAAGAACACGGGCTGCCGCGCGCGCTCCGGCGCCGAGCCCAGCCGCCCGCTGTCCAGCAGCCCTGCACTCACACGCATCACTCGCACGCACGCACACCCATGCCCAGCACGTCGAAGAACACGGGCTGCCGCGCGCGCTCCGGCGCAGAGCCCAGCCGCCCGCTGTCCAGCAGCCCTGCACACACACGCATCACTCACACGCACGCACACCCACGCCCAGCACGTCGAAGAACACGGGCTGCTGCGCGCGCTCCGGCACCGAGCCCAGCCGCCCGCAGTCCAGCACCCCTGCACACACACGCATCACTCGCACGCACGCACACCCACGCCCAGCACGTCGAAGAACACGGGCTGGCGCGCGCGCTCCGGCGCCGAGCCCAGCCGCCCGCTGTCCAGCAGCCCTGCACACACACGCATCACTCGCACGCACGCACACCCACGCCCAGCACGTCGAAGAACACGGGCTGCCGCGCGCGCTCCGGCGCCGAGCCTAGCCGCCCGCTGTCCAGCAGCCCTGCACACACACGCATCACTCGCACGCACGCACACCCACGCCCAGCACGTCGAAGAACACGGGCTGCCGCGCGCGCTCCGGCGCCGAGCCCAGTCGCCCGCTGTCCAGCAGCCCTGCACACACACACACACGTCACTCGCACGCACACCACGCCCACGCCCAGCACGTCGAAGAACATGGGCTGCTGCGCGCGCTCCGGCGCCGAGCCCAGCCGCCCGCTGTCCAGCAGCCCTGCACACACACGCATCACTTGCACGCACGCACACCCACGCCCAGCACGTCGAAGAACACGGGCTGCCGCGCGCGCTCCGGCGCCGAGCCCAGCCGCCCGCTGTCCAGCAGCCCTGCACACACACGCATCACTTGCACGCACGCACACCCACGCCCAGCACGTCGAAGAACACGGGCTGCCGCGCGCGTTCCGGCGCCGAGACCAGCCGCCCGCAGTCCAGCAGCCCTGCACACACACACGTCACTCGCACGCACGCCCGCGACTGACCGTGCACGAGCGCCAGCACGTTGTCACCGGTGCGCTGCAGCACGGCCGGCGGCGCGCGCTCCGCCGTGTCCAGTCGCGTGTGGTAAACGTATCCGTTAGCGCTCCACGCCAGGTCCACACCTGCAATCAGCACCTTACTAATCAGGAGCCAGCTCCAATAAGAATCTGGAGTTTATTTTGCTTATCTTTGACTTCTTTGAGCTACCCCAATTTAACTGAGTTCATTAATAGTCACTGCACTTCTCTGATAATCGTGATGATTTTTTACTCTTTCGGCTAAGGATTGTAAATAATTCGGCTGTCTCTGTGTGATGTTTTCCGGCTAGCTCACTCGATACATATACTCGTAATCCCTGTAAGTATTCCCGCGCGAGCTCACCGGAGAGGTTGCCGAAGTCGCGGAAGACGCGGAAGTCAGTGTCGGCGGGGATGAGGCCGCTCTCGAACAGCTCCTGCGCCAGCGAGGAGGCGAAGGGGCGCGGCACGGAGGCGGCGTACACCTCCATGATCCAGGGGTCGTGCGGGCCGGCCTGGAACAGCACCTCGCGGCCGCCCGCGCCGCACGCCTCCAGGTTGACGAAGGCGCGCGCGGCCGGCGCCCAGGGGTGGCGTGCCACGAAGGCGTGGCTGGCCTGCATGATGTTCTCCTCGGCGCCGTTCAGCAGCACCAGCACGTCGTGCGCCAGCGGCCGCGGCGAGCTGGCCAGTGCGCGCAGCGTCTCCAGCGCCACGGCGCAGCCCGCCGCGTCGTCGCTGCCACCTGCACATGCACACGCACCCTTATTCATTTCAATATATTTTCTCCCACATGCTCGGAAATGTTAACCTTACTGTTGTAAAATCAGCCCGCGAAGTTCTGAGTTCCAGGTCCAGGCAAAATTAAAAATAAATTAAATTATCCTATCCCCGCCCGCAATACCTTTTCCAATATTCAAATTAAATTTTAATTGTTATAAATATCAATAAGTACATCCTCTTACAATTTTCTATAGATTATATAGCTTGTTTTTCGCTTTTCAGTTGTTTTTTTCATTGCAGTCGGGTTTTATGTTTATTTTTAAAAATTTAATTTATTTAACTCTTTTTAGTTTGTATTAATAAAATAGTGGTTTAATTCATTATTACTAAGTTATACATGAGCTTCGGAGCTTAAATTTTTTAATGTCGCGAAGCTACAAGTGACAAATTACAAGCGAAACTCTCTTTCTAGCGAAAGGAGTTTATTACTTAACATTTACGTATTTTTTTGACTTTCCTGTCAAAATAGTAGCATCAAAGTGTTATAATGTATATATATTTGGAATGGGCTATTTAATAGCTGTCATTTGATACCCATATTGTTATAATAAAAAATAAAAAAAATATTCCCCCTCCGTATTTTTTTTCGCGGACGCCATATTGAAATATTATATACCCTATGTCACTTCGGCAATTAAGACGAATCGAATGACACCTCGAATGTTAAAATCCGTCCAACCGTTTAGGCTGCAGAGCGTGCCCAGAAATAGACATACATACTCGTACATACGTCCTTCTGACGCAGTCGGGTAAAAACAAAGTTATTATTTACCAACGGCAGCGGCAGCGAAAATGTATGAAATTTCATTACGTAACGGGTGTTTTACTTTTTAAAACCATGTTTGGACTAGGATAACTAACTCCAGACAGCCAAAGACTCGTGTAATCAAAATTCTTCGTTGTATATTTTACTTTTTAAACATCATAGACTAAAAAAGTTAAATATTTCAGATAGCGTTTACAGCATATTTAAAAGTGTATCAAATAGTTTGACGTTTTTTTTAAAACAAATTGCGTTCGTAAACAAAATAAATTTCCGAAATAACATAAACGCGTAATAAATGTTATAATTTATACTAAATTTTATTCAAATTGAATTTATTACGTTTAAATGTGTGATCTTATTTAATTAATGCTTTATTTCAGTGTCATACTAAATCGTACGTTTCTTTTTTTTTTTCAAGGAAATGTTGGGACTCTGTTTAATATTATTAACAATTGTGTTAAATTTCCTCACATTGTTGGAGAAAAGCACTATACAAGCCTCGACCGGGAAGGGCGGTTGCTGGACTCGTATATAGCGCGGCCTCGACTGCGTCTCGGCAGCGCTAACTCTACTCGTCCCTCAACGGCCTATTTCCCGGTCTGTGCAGTAATGTACTAATAATTCAGACTCTGGGTCCATAAGAGTGTAGTAATACAATAATCTTGTACTATAACCTAGATTGTAAGCAATAATCTTACAATCTAGGTTTTAGTACAGAGAATATAATGACAAACAATAAATTAGTTTTTTTTTTACCAATTAATTATAACCAAAAACTAAAATATTAGAAACTTATATAATTATATGAAATTTAGAATGTCAAATGATGATTTTAAAATTTTAATTATTTATTAAACTTTAAATATGATTGGTCGGTCAGCCATATGCACGGAATTCCAGTGCTTCATTACAGGGCAATCGAACTTTTCTAATATAACACTCAGGAGGCTGTTGGAACTGCCTCGCACTCTACTCATCAACGAGGCAACTCGTTTCCGCACTATTGCTTTAAAGCCATCCGTGTTAGCCTCTAGAAACATGCCTGACGCGCTGTACCAGCGAGGCAACCCTAACAGCATCCTGATAGCGTTATTATACTGAACGCGCAGGCTATTCATGGACTTTTGCGTGTAGTTCGTCCACAGGCTACAGGTGTAGAAAGTTTGGTAGTCCTTAAAGAGAGTGACTTTAACAACACGTGAGCACTTAGCAAACCTGCGGACTAGGGTTGCCAACTATTTCTTGGGCGAATGTAGTATTTTCCAACAAAAGGTATAAAAAACATAGTACACCGAAAGAAAATATAGTATCTACTGAGAAGAAAGACTTTTTAAATTAATTCATAAAATATAATACACAATATTTAGTACTTACTAAGATTCTGCCTGCTATTCGGGCAACTATCTGAGCTGAAAAAAAGCATTTCCCCACTCCAAATACAGGTGCTTAAAATCAGGTTGAAATGGCCAACCCAAACCACATATGTATAAGGACTGACCGAAATATAGTACTTTTGCGTACTATATATTTCTTCAACAGTATATAGTACACAGAGTCAAAATATAGTACAATACTATATATTATAGTACGGTTGGCAACCCTACTGCGGACCAACATATTAGCTCTCACCGCCAGGGCCCTACCCCACGCTCAATGTCCAAGTCATCAGAGAGGTTCTCGGTAACCCAGTGACCAAGGTATTTAAACTCGGTGGCTCTCTTCAAAGGGGCTCCCAAGAGCCTTACTGGTGGGACAGCCTTCGGTTTTTTTTTCCCGCCTTAAAAACAAGAAGCTCGCTTTTCTTAGTGTTGTACCTTAGTCCATAGGTCACTTATGAACTCAATAAAATAAACTTAAGTGCTCATCTCAAGACGTATCAGAAATGATGTTTCTATGGTTTGACATTTGTTTTGACGTTCATAAAAATAACTAAGTAAATATCGGGGGACAATGTCACACCAATTGACCTAGTCCCAAACTAAGCTCTAGGCTTGTACTATGGGTACTAGACAACGATATAAATACTTATATAGAGAAATATATACTGAAATACATAGAAAACATCCATGACTCGGGAACAAATATTCGCGCTCATCACAAAAATATCTGCCCTTACCGGAATTTGAACCCAGGACCGCTAGCTTCGTAGGAAGGTTCACTACCAACTAGGCCAGCGCGTCGTCGAAAGCATCTTCATATTGCTATTTCATATTGCTTCCCGAAAACAAAGGACTGACTAGGGGCCATATAATAACATTAATAATAAAAAGATATTACTTACCTTACAATTTGAGGTTTTAAAATCAATAATAATATGTACTATGAATGGGCCGAGTACACTTTATTGAGGAATTTTGGTGTTAAACAGCAACTTCCTGTACTAAAATTCGAATTAGCTTCTCGATCTACCTATAATGCTCTTCTCCACAACTTACCTACTTATGAGAAAAAAGGTTTCGCTGTTAACGACTAAGTACTCTCAAGATTACGATTAAACTCTTTATTTGTAATCTTGCGGTCCCCGATAACAACAAAGCAATCAAAATGATCCTTGGTCGCTAAAAATTGGCAATCACTGTGATTTAGAGATACCTATGCGTTTCCTTCGTTAACGACGTGATATTACACAACAAATATATTTTCACAACACTGCTCGGAAATATGGCCATAGATGGTCTTGTTTGGGGTTAAAAAACGTCACTTATAAGGACAGACCAAGAATGTTTTTGTAGGCGTGTTTGCTGATTGGTCGAGAACATTGCTGTCCAACTTTAAGAACCAATGAAAATCAATCAATCAATTTTTGTGTCATAGCTCCTTAAAATGAAAAATTGAAATCAACCAATCAGAACACACCATTTTGTGTCGAAAAATATTAGGTGTATTTTTGCTAAAAGATACACAAACTAAAAACTATGTCACTGCTTTTTTTTTAAATGTACCTAATTCAAACTTGGCCCCTAGTCTCGAACCACTAGAGATGAAATTACATGGGAGATATGGCGAAACAAATACAATTTTATATGGAGTTGACATCTTCATGCTGCATGTTAGTTTATTAATCTCGAGAGCCACGAGAATAGGGGTCCCGATTAAAAAAAAAAATCTGTGGTAAAATTGGCGGTGATGTCACATTAACATGAATTAAAATTTGAGTTTTAAATATGAATTTTAATTTTATTTCCTCTCGTAGTTGTGAAAAGCACTATGTCTGCCTCGGTAGAAAGTGCAATTTATGGACTCGTACACTAGAGGGCCTCACCTACGTTTCGGCCCTCTATATGACTCGTCCAAAAATCGCGTACTTTCTATCCTCTGCAACAATGTACTATACCTAAACATGAACCCTCGGCTAGGATTTATGACAGAGCATGCTCACCGCTCCAACAATTAGGGATGGGCGGTGAAATCGGTTCTGAATGAGATCGACAAATAAAGCCGTTTTAGGCCACGGCGTCATTAACAAATCGAATAGCCTACTTCTTTCTATTAACGTGATTGGGTCCAATCTGTTTTCGTTATCGATCGATAGTTCAACGGTGAACTAGAAGTGGTGATTCTTTTGAGTTTCTGTTAGGACGACTAGCTACCGACTAGTACCGACCCGACCTGCCAGCCGCCGGGGCCGGCGCGCCCGCCGGGGCCGCTCATTACCACTCATTATCAATATTATCAGGGCGAGGTTAGATGCTCTACATTGTGACATTTCGACCAACTACTAACTAATTACCGCAAAATTGGTAATAATACTAACGAATTTCAACCGTTTCAAAGAAAACAAATGTGTTACAAAGGCAAGTCGTTTATGGATAATTGTGCGACCAAGGCTGCGCGGGCCGTCGTTTTAATTTTTAGTGATGTCTAATGGCCGCGTGACAACCTCGCGGTCGTAGTTTATTGCTTCGCATGCCCCGAAACTCCGAACCAAGTGCAAGCACATAATGTTGGACCGTACCTACTGCGCCACTGCCAATTATTGTCAAAGCATTCACTACCAAGTGGACAAACGGTACTTATTTATAGTTACCTAGTACCTACTAGTTGTCCACTATCTTGTAATTCCGTCGAAGACCTTAGTGGAGTTCGACTAGTCTTAGGTCTCAGGCCTATTATTAAGAGGCAATGATAGACAGCAGAGCACGAATTTCCAGAAAATCTGCTCTGTTCTGCTTTCCAGAAAAATGCTCTGTACGTACGTTCCTACTTCGCAATACTAGTGCTGACGCGAACCCACACCACCGTGCCAGCTATGCAGAAATCGACTTAAGTTATTGTACAGTCGAAGTCAAAAATATGTTTACACTTTAGTACCTTGTCTATTTAACGTCATGTTTTAACTGCCATATGAAATTGTCACAGCGGATAAAGTGACAAGGTACTAAAGTGTAAACATATCTTTGACTTCGACTGTACACAATGTTTTGTAATTTTATTAATGATTAGTTGAATAAACTCCTTTAACCGTCACAGTACTGTGTTTGAATTTGAATCCACTCGTTAAACCTAACATAACATAACCTGTCAATGTTACATCTGGACGCTTGGCCCTTACAGTTTGGCATATGTTTAATGGTTCACCGGATTAAGTAATAAATAACGCACAAAAAAATACCTTTCCGTACCAAAGATAGTAAATGATCTGATCATGGCGATCATGCACCAAAATGTACGAGTAAGATAACCCATTTTAATTTAAAATGATGTCAAAAAAATTACCAAATTGGCAACCTGAATAAAGAAAATAAACCCATAATTTGTAAATCACCACCAAAATGTCAATCCTATTTAATTTAAAAATGTAGTCCAAATATTGACCATCACATTGTGCTAAAAAAAAACCAAATGGGTTATAAAGTAACCCAATAATATAAAATGACCACCAAAATGACTACATGTTAACCAAAATCATCAACATTCAATCCTCATTCATCAACATACTTAATTGCTTAATGTGAGAACCTGTAATTGGCTTTGTGTTGTTAGTCTTAATTCTAAATTTTTGTAAAGCTGTTGGTTTTCCATAGATCCATAAATAAATAAATAAATAATAAATAAATAAAATAAGTGCCCCCCCGCCAGAATTCCAATTCGTCGTTTGTTCGCACCACACGCACACTCGACTCTCCCTCGCTGCGGACAGGCTCGGGCTCGCGATCTCTCGTCTTCAGGGCATGCTGAGCTGAGCTTCTGGCTCCGCGCTTTGCATATTCTTGTTCGAAATAAATGCTTATTATAATTATAAACGGGAAGTAATTAAATGGCCAGCCGTTATTGAAATTGATTCGCAAAAAAATAAGCAATTTACTAATTTGGGCAGCATAAAAAGGTTTGGCAGGTAATAAATAAAAATCGGGCGACAACTCTTGTTCAGCAAACAATTTACAAACGGTTAACATTTTAACCAATATCAATCTGCTTTTTTTATCATTTGCCTGCCTAAAAAACAGTTGAGCTGCAAAATAATTACTTGGGCAGCAAGATTTTACAATTGGTCAGCAGAGAAAACATACATTAAAATAATGGTTATCTATATAAATAAGTGTATTGCGTTTAGTTTGAAAAATCAGCAGTGTTCGCTATTTGTGGGCGGAGCGAAATCAGACCACGTGACGCGAGCACCCAAGCGTTGGTATTTTTGAGGCTAGTAGTAATTATAAGCAGAGGTCGGAATAGGTAGTGCTTATTAACCTAAACTTGACTCATGTTCATTCATGCGTGAGTGAGATGGAAATACGTTATTGAATGAAGATGCATCAAGTTTAGGTTAATAAGCACTACCTATTCCGACCTCTGATTATAAGTTAAGTTTTGTCACACAAATTTAGAAATAATCACAATCACACCCTAGACACAGTATACAATTAAAGCAGTAAAAAAACTAGGCCTACTTTGCAAGATAAATATCTACTCTCCAATTGAGCGTAAGGGTTGTCAACTAACATTTTGTAAAATTGAAAAAAGTTTTTTTTTTATTGTATCTCAGCTAGTTAGTGCAAAGTCGATACGTGTGGTCTGCGACAGCGAATCCGTTGACAGATTGAGAAAAAGTAGCCGCCATCTCTATCTTTTTAGTTATTCGACTGATTGCTTCCAAAATTGATATCTGGGGAGCTGTGTGGTCTCCGGTAACGAATCCGTTGACAGAATGACAAAAAGTAGCCGCCATCTTTAACTTTTTGTTATTCGACTGATTGCTTCGAAAATCGATATCTGGGATCGGTGTGGTCTCCGACAACGAATCCATTGACAGAATGGGAAAAAGTAGCCGCCATCTTTAACTTTCCAGTTTTTAGGCCGAATTCTTTGAAAGTCGATATTTGGGGATTTGAAAGTAATCAGTCAAATAACCAAAAAGTTCAAGATGGCGACTACGTTTCTCCATTCTGTCCACGGATTTGTTATCAGAGAACACAAAGTTCCCTAGATGTCAACTTTGGAAGCAGTCAGTCGGATAACTAAAAAGGTCAAGATGGCGGCTACTTTTTCTCATTCTGTCTACGGATTTATTGTCGTAGACCACACCGATCCCCAGATATCGAATTTGGAAGCAATCAGTCGAATAACTAAAAAGTTCAAAATCGCGGCTACTTTTTCACAATCTGTTAACGGATTCGCTGTCGGAGACCACACAGATCCCCAGATATCGATTTTTTAAACAATCAGCCGAATTACTAAGGAAAGCAGAAGAAAGAATATAAAATGCGAAGGAAACCGTTCGTCTCAACGCGACGACACTCGCGTCTAACAGCACCGCCATGTCCGCTTAGCGGTCTCGTAGAGGCGTGCGTCTGTGTGAGTGCGTCGTTTCTAACGTTTGTTTGTAGCTTCTTTACTGCTTTATATCTATACTGTGCCCTAGATTAACCAAAATTTGTATCATAAATATGAGGTAGTTTAGGTTAGGTTCGTTTTTATATCAGGCCCAGAGGGCCAGAACAATCCAGAAATAGGAGCTCCGCGCGTGGTTATTATCGAACTGTCTTTATCGCCAAACGACCATTTCAGCTAGATGACATAAAAGTAAAATACACAGTCAGCAAAGAGTCAATTCAGCTAGACGACATGAAAGTAGAATACTCAGTCAGCAAAGTGTCAATTAAGCAGGACGGTTCAGAATTAAAATGAGCAAGTAGCCAAACGTTTGGAAATATAAATAGTCCGTATGATTAGAATACCTAATTAGCCGAAAGTAAAATTAGTTCATTGACATGAACACAGATCGACCTTGTAGCAAAACGTCTGGAAATTAAAATAGTCCCTATAATTACAATAGTGTACCTAATTAGCCGAAAGTAAAATTAGTTAATTGTCATGACAGAACGAAATAGTAGCAATACCTAATTAGTCGAAAGTAAAATTTGTTGATTTTAATTATCAAGTGTCTTATCAATACCCAATTTTAAGATCCAGGCGTTTTGCTAACAGGCCATTTGGCTTTCATGTCTATTTAGTAATTAAGACATTTTGAGATATAAACGTTTCGCTACCGGGCCATTTAGCTTTTATGTCTATTAAGTAATAAACACATTCTATAATAAAGACGTTTCGCTACTAGTGTATTTTAAATTGTAACATTCTAAGATCCAGACGTTTTGCTAAAGATACATTTAGCGTTCAAGTCTATATAGCAACAAAGACATTACACAATCCAGACGTTTGAGCTATATTGTCATTTGGCTAAAAGGAAATTTCGATAGTAACCCGCTCCGACGACTCTGTTAAATTTGTAAATTTTATGTTGGGTTTGGCATATGTGCGTTGCCGGCACAGCAGTAAATTTGCCCCCTTTTTTTGATGGACAAAATTAAATATTTTGCTTACCTACTGATTGCTTACCAAATTTTGATTAACTGTGGGTCGCTCAATGCAGCTCAAATATTTAATTTGCTGACCATAATAATTTAGAGCAGTTCAGTATATCATTAATTGCAGACAGATTTATAAATGTTTGCTAACCATAAGTTGCTTACCAACTAGCTAGCTTGGGTTTTTCGTAGATTTAACCACTTAAAATAAGCATCCACGCAAGTACTAGCACACGACTCACGTTCACGTGACTGATTGGAGAGCGGTGTCAAGAAGTCAAGCTGTTATTAAACTGCTAGCCTAAAGAAATTGGGCGCTATTACACTTTATTTGGTAATATGCGAACATTTTATGACAATCAGTAGTTTATTTAGGTAGTAATAGTGACTAAATTTCATCGCTAAGATTTGGTACTCATTTACTAAATTTAGTCCACTCTGATACAATTAAAAGTACAGACATCCATCATAAGAAAAGTAGGAACTATTACAAGTTAAAACATTCATAACTCTTAAATTTCCTCGCTAAGATTGATCTACAGAGGCAATTTAATTTGGTGGTGTCGTTTTCTGAATTTGGATCTCGAAGATATATTTGGTGTTCATTATATTTGTAGCCTTATATTTTTGCCCTTTAGACGAGAACCAGAGGTAGCGCGGGTAGCGGGTTGGCAGGTCTACTACGATAAATACATATGTAGCTGGCTTTCCACAAACAATGATAAATTTTTTTGGATGTCAGTTTTTTTTAAAAAGTATAATAACGTTTCTAGTACAGGAAGTAGGTAGGTAGCCTAGGTAGGTGTGTAGGTACTAACAAAGTGTACATCCAATTAAACGTTCGTTTATAACGCGGCCATAAAATAGTTATTATCAAGACCCAAAGATTAAGATTTTTAGTGCCGATTATCGAATAATGGCGGGAGGGGGCTCTGGGGACGGGGCGGGGAGCCGCTCGGCGGCGGTGCGCTGGTGTCGGCGACAACATCTTCAGCGTCAGTAATGTCAGTCAGTGGCAGTGGTAGATAGGCCAACTACTAACTTCATTTTATGAATTCCGTACCAAAAACGTAGCAAAACGGAACCCTTTATAGCGTAACTTAATCTTGTCCGCACGTCTGTCAGTTATATCCATTGTACTCAAACACTATTGGACCAAAGTTACTTACCTCAATAAATTACTGTAGGTCCCTACTCTGTAAACAGCTCATATATTTTTCAGAAAATCATGCAGAAATAAGTTGATAAATGGTTACCTCTTACCCCTCTATTACTAACCCACCAACAAGACATTCCACCCAGCGACATACAGTCAAACAAAAGCACTAATATCCTTACGGCGGCCATTGCACCAAATATTTACAAGGTGGGAAAAAACGAACGCCACATGGACGGCACCTGCCTACCTTAAATATTGGAAACTAGCTTTTGCCCGCGACTTCGTCCGCGTAGAACTCGTTTATCGCAGTTAAGTAAATTAATAGTTTTAAGTAATAGTTTATAGTTTGACGTCCTCCCTGGCAAGAATGATCTTACAAACACATGTAATATTGAGCTCGAAATTTACCGTGACACCAACTTTAACCATTAACTCTTACGGGAGGGCACTCCCGACACCTCGAAAGAGTTCAGGATCTCTAAGGGTAGGACGTGACTTGCTCTGTGTCTATGACATTGTCTACCAAGAGATACTCCACAACATCGCCTTCTACATGAGACATATTTTTATATTTATCCGCCCGACAATTTCGTTTGTCGGTGCTAATATCGCCCTCTCGCACAAACATTCCCTTTTCTTTATATTGTTTTTTAGGTTGGGGTACACGTTATTTTTTAGATCATCTGTGTTTTGTACAATATTACAGAATTCGCGGTTTAATGTATTCACATCGTTACTATCTCTCGCCATACGATCTTCGCCAATTTTTAGTAGAGCTGCCGCATATATTGCCCCGACTGTGTATCATGGTGTACTCGTAGTTCCTGGCATATTTGTAGTGAGGTATATTTTTTATATATATCCCCATATCGTAGATGCCGAAATGCATTTATTTTATCCAATGGTGTGCCCCTAGTTATTACCGGTAGATGAGAATCTGTCTAAATTCGGCGTCTCAAAGCACCATCCCTCCCATGATAGATTGGTTGCTCTTAAAATATCCATCATAGTTCAATATTACATATATTATATTATGAGTCTTAATACTAATTATAATGTAGGTATCTATCATTATAAATGGCGGAACTCCCAAAAATAATCCGTGGCCGCTGAAAAAAAAAGACAATATTCTTCAAACAAATTTACCCAATGCCCATTAATCTAATTCGGTTCTGCGGTTAATCCGTGAAAGCGTAACAAACAGACAGATGACAGACATAATTGAATTGCCATTTTGAATTTCTACCTATACTTTCACATCATTTTCGAAATCTGCGTCCTCAAAATCTAAGAAAATGACAATTATGTCCACTTTTTAACCTCGTAAGGCCCAGTGTGCAAAAGGATGTACATCATCCAGGCAATTCAATTTGAACTGTACTGGAATGGGAATAAAGTTTATTTTCCTATCTTTATGAATTGAAAATTGACATTTTCGAACAAACGTAATTGAACTTTAATGCCATAATGGTACATTCAAAGTCCCACTGACAAAAAACTTGCTGTTTGTAGTACGGCGGGCCTTACGAGGTTAAAAAAGATCATGGCCTCCATCTTGATTTCTAAATTTGACAAAATTTTCATAATCTGCGTCCACAAAATGTAAGAAAATGATAAAAAATGACGACTTTTTCAATAAAATAAATCATGACGGCCATTTTGAATTCCAAATTTGATATCATTTTTGAAATCTGCGTCAACGCAATCTAAGAAAATGACACCCATGATGACTTTTTCAAAAAACACCAAACATTGTCATTATTCCCTCGGAAACTTTAAATTTTTCCGGGATGGGATTTTTCTATGTGTTAATCCAGGGTATAAGCTATCTCCATTCTAAATTTCATCCTAATCCATCTAGCCGTTGCAGCGTTAAGGAGTAACTAACTAAAAACCCCTTTTACCCCTTTAGGGGTAGTTTTTTCTAAATCGCTGAAAGATGTATTTTTTATTTATAAACAGTAGCCTAAATATCAATTTCCTAATGTAGCCATTTCGATATCTCCCATACAAATTTCTACTCCCCATTTATCGCCTTAGGGGGAGTTTTACCGAAATCACTGAAAGTTTTTTTTAATGTTAAACAGTATTAAACAGTAGCTTAAACAACAATTACCACGTTTCCAACTAAAAAAATTAACATAAATGACCAAATTGTCATACTAACTACCATCCCAAATCTCACCCCCTTAGGGGTGATTTTCGAGATACATATTTAATCTAATTCAATTCCGCGGTTTATCCTTGAATGCATAACAATCAGATAGACGACAGACATAATTACTTTGACGTTTATAATATTAGTATGGATTTTCTTTCTACAGCAATATTATGTATAACTATCGAGGTATAGTTTTTTTACCCCTTGAGTATTGTTTGAAATTACATTTTAGAATTAAATAACCAACTAATTTGCCGAAAAATTTAATGCCTTTCCGTAATTATTTTAAAGTGATCATAATAACCGCCCTAATATTAAATAACAGCCGTAGAATTAATACGCCGTGAATAGTGAATATTATTGAAAATAGCGGAAAAAAATGTTAAAATCTGGATATGTCAACGCTGACAACTTCAATCTGACACCGCTCCTTTTGATATAGACTAACAAAACTGAATGTAGGTATAAAGCCTGTCTCATGTTGTCACACTGGATGGCAAAAGCCATAGGAGAAATAAATTATTCAGTTGCGCAATTTTGTCAAATAATTACTAATTATATATTACTAATTATTTGCGTCCCCAAACACTAAGAAAATGTAACCCGTGACAACTTTGTCAAAAAACATCCATGCCGCCAGCTTGAATTCTAAATTTGACATCATTTTCATAATCTGCGTCCCCAAAATGTAAGAAAATGATACCAATGACGACTTTTTCAATAACATCATGGCGGCCATTTTGAATTCCAAATTTGATATCATTTTCGAAATCTGCGTCAACGCAACCTAAGAAAATGACACCCATGATGACTTTTTCAAAAAACACCAAACATTGTCGTTAATCCCTCGGGAACTTTTAAATTTTCCGGGATGGGATTTTCCTATGTGTTCATCCAGGGTAAAAGCTATCTCCATTCTAAATTTCATCCAAATCCATCCGGCGCCACCGCAGCGTGAAGGACGAACAAACGAAAACTCCCTTTTACCCCTTTAGGGGTAGTTTTTTCTAAATCGCTGAAATTGGTATTTTTTATTTGTAAACATTTGCCTAAATACCCATTTCTAAATTGCTTATTTTAAAAATAACTAATCTCCTATACAAATTTCTACCCCCTATTTTAACCCTTTAGGGGATGAATTTCCAAAAATCCTTTCTTAGTGCACCCCTAGGTACCCAAGGAATATTCCCTTCAAATTTCACGTCCCTAGGTACAGCGGTTTAGGCTGTGCGTTGATCGATCAGTCAGCCAGTTTTACCCCTTTCCATCCCTTCGCGGATGAAATTATCAAAAACGCTGAGACACGTATACATTAATTTTCAATTTTCAACCTAAACACAAAATTTGAAAAGTCTAACTTAAACTAAAACTAACGGACTTTCATACAAATTTTCATCCCCTTAGGGGTGGAATTTCCGAAAATCCTTCCTTAGTGGATCTTTACACTATATAAGGTATCTATGTGCAAAATTTCAAGTCTCTAGTTCCAGCGGTTTGGGCTGTGCATTGATGTATCAACAAACAGTTTTACCCCTTTTCATCCCTTCGGGGTTGAAATTATCAAAAACGCTGAGACACGTATACGTTAAAATTCAATCGCTAACCTAAACGCAAAATTTGAAGCGTCTAACTTCAAAACTGACGGACTTTCATACAAACGTTTATCCCTTATTTTACCCCCTTAGGGGTGGAATTTCCAAAAATCCTTCCTTAGTGGATCTCTACACTATATAAGGTATCTATATGCAAAATTTCAAGTCTCTAGGTCCAGCGGTCTGGGCTGTGCGTTGATATATCAACAATCAGCTTAGCATTTTATATAATAGATAGCAAAGGCATTCATACCTACTATTTTTTATGAACCCGTCAGCGATGGTTTTTTAAATACTTCCATCGTGAAAACTACGATATGTACAAACATTTATTTTATTATATACCATTTTGAACCTCATTTAATCAGCTAACGAACAACGACAAAAGTACTACAATTGGTCTATTCGTTTTTGATTGGTTGTCAATTTTGGTAAGTCATATTTGTATGAAATCGTATGAGATGTAGTTAAGTACGAAGGCGATATATTAGTGGCCGGTACCTGAAGCTATAGCTTGAAAACCGTTGATCCTACAAAAAAAATACAACCTTTTCTTTTAAGAATTTATTAAGGAACATTTTTGTCCTTGACACTTTTTTCGTATCTATTATAGTTGTCCCAAAAATGTTAAAAAACCCTTAACGGGGACACATCTCACGGCGGGGGGAGGTGAAGCGGCCAGATGTATAATGTCACACAAGTTTTAAAACTTTATTAATTTGTTTGATATTCCCATAAATTGAATACATAGAATTACTCAGCTAAAATTCGAATTCGACACATTTCCTTGTGATTTTTAGCCATTGGTAACGTTTTTTGACCATTAGGTAGTTAGTTTAACTATCGATGAAACTGAAAAAATATTTATTATTTGTTTTATTGGCCATAAGAATTTGTTGACTTAAAGACTTAGAAACTATCTGCCTATCTTTTAATCTAAGACAATATAAGACACATTTATCTAAGATAATATTATGAATTGTGTGTACATCGGAAAAGACAGGGTTTGGTGAAACTTTGTTCAGCAATTGTAACAGCATTTTATGAGCTGAAATTCATACACAATAAAGATTTATGATGTATTTATGACTTAAGATTAGGTTGAATAAGTTTATGTTTTAATAATATTCTGCTTAATAACTTTATGCGAAAATAAAATCCTTGCGACGATTTGGCGCATCAATGTTATGCAGGCGTGCAAAAACAGACTATGAAATAGTGTTTATGCCAATGGACAATTACGCTTAACCTCGTGCCGCCCAAGAAAAAAAACGCGAGATCAGCTAAACGCCCAGTGTGCAATGTATAAACCAAAACATTTTTATGTCCAAAACTGCTCATGAGTACGTGATGTTCACTGGGCGCTTAGTACATTTTTTTTCAAGTCTGGGCGGTTATGCTAAGTGTCACTTTGTACAATGTGACATGTGACGTACATTGGGCGGCACGAGGAAGTAATTATGCAATATGTAATTATTACAAAAAAAGTTACGCCTCAGAAGTGGAAACCTGTTTAGCGTTATTGTCTATTTTGTTGAATCGGTAATTCTGGTACAGAACGGTAAAAGTACTGACGGCCTCGACGTAATTACTCTTATGTGCATTGATAGGATGCAGTCACATTAAGAATAACAATAAAAGTGATAGTAACGGTCAATCGGTCAATGGTGCTATTGATACCGAGATGATAGATAGATAAAACGTTTATTTGATGCTTCAATCACACACGTACAACTGTCACATTTAGTGGAAAAGAACGATATCAAACTAACTTACAAACTAGGTACAATCTCAATGGCATGTGTGCGTCGTAGCAGTATGTACAAAAAGGTCATGGCTCAGCGTCATAGCATTAGATACTTACTCTAGTGAGCAAAACATTGGTACCTATTCTGGCACAACCCTTCTTTTGTGTTAAAAAAAACTTGTACTCAGATCGGGAATCGAATCCGGACGTTTTGAAAAATAAAAATACACAACACTATTTCTATTTAGATATCGATTGAGTAGGTCTTAAGCAGTAAATGTTTCATTCGAAGGTATCGATGTTGAACTCCGCCGAGCGGCGGAACAAAGAACAGAGTCGTCGGCACTGGACACAACGCCTGCAGTCATGAGCAGCTCGCGGGTCGTGTTGGGTAAACAAACTGTTATTTATGGCAACAACCACGGACGAACTCTGCGGCCGAAGTCGGAAGTAAATAAATAAATAAATAAACAAATACCGACGCTGGAAATAGACTAAGGACGATTTTACAAATTTACAGTCGAGCGATGTAAAGGTTTTATTATTGATTGTATCGATATTGTTGTACCTACTAAACACTTGGTCATATTTTTATTATCTTCTAAATGGTTTAATTGTTAGACTTGAAATATGCTTGTTTACGAAAAAAAATTAACGTTAGACAATGGTTACTTTTGACCACAGAGGAAAAACGGTTAACAACCTCCTGACGATATGTTATTCGTATGACTACAGCTAACAAACCTTCAATTTGTGATGATACAGGCAGTATAGGTATTGCTAGTTCTTTAGTTAACTCGTCTATTTCGATAAGCATACTTCGACACATGTGTTTCAACTGGCACAGTGGTGCAGCGGAGTGACGGCGCGACTACAAGGCGCATGATGTTCAGGGTTCGATTCAGAGCGTCGTGCGTGTATCTTTTTCTATTTATTTCCATAAAATTTTAAGCAACTCATTTTATTTACGTAAAGCGTGGGGTTTAGTAACCCTGGTCTGGTCACCCACGGTGAATCTAAGAGGTACGAGGGGACGTCGGCTGGCCCGTGAATGTCACTCCAAGTGGGCTCCTTTGAGCCTGCTTTCGGCGTGATGGGTGGACTGCGGCTGGGGGGAACTCGACCCGCAGTTGGGGCGGGGGTTGGGGCGGGGGTTGGGGCTCTCCCTACCCTTCGCAATCTGGAGGGGCCGCAATGTTGTTTGAGCCATGGTGGGGCCGCAGAGGAGTAGATACCGATATTACGGTGAATGCGCAAGCATGACCTGCGGCCCTCGCCAACAACGTGTAGGGAGACTCGCTGGGTTTTTAATGGATATTTTGGCCACTCTCGGTTGGTGAGTCCCAAAGACCACGTCGGCTCCTCCGGGCCAAGGTGATATGCGTTTTCCCAGCGAGAAAATAACAAGTTGCATAGGCTCAGCGTGGTTAGGAATTCACCGGATACGTACTGCTATGTTTATTTGTAACCATGTGATTTGTTTAAATAATTATATTTTATTCTATTCGATATGCCCAAAAATGTCCCGTTAGTCAATTAATAGCGTCGTATGATAATTATGATTAAATGTACTAACTATATAATAAATATTTAATGAAGGAAATGATTATCTATCTCAAGTTTTATAATCCCCTGATGTTGGCCAAATGCTAGATTTGACTGTCGGCAGGGCGCAGGTGTGTGTAGTGCGTGTTGTGTGTTGTGTGCGGTACTGACCGGCGCTGTCGGGCACGGTGTCGTAGTGGCAGTTGATCAGCAGCGCCGTGCGGCGCGACGGCGGCTCGGGCCGGCCGCCGCGCGACGACAGCCGCGCTACCACGCTCTGCACATCGCGGTACACGTTGTTCATGCCTGCGGACCACAAGCACGTCAGGACTACACACTACATACCATTTATACACGTTGTAACTTTGACATTCACTTATTTTCTTCTTCTTTATGGCGTAGGTATCGGATTGTCGTACGCAGAATTATGAGAAGAGTGGTGAGAAACAAAGAGGACGAGAGTACCGTCGAGGAAGGTGAGCGGGAAGGCGCCGCTGGCGGAGTGCACGTCGATCTCGAGCAGGTGGTGCGGCGCCGCGGCGGCCGCCACGCCGCGCAGCGCCGCCACCAGCGCGCTCACCGCCAGCACCTCGTTCTCGTAGCTGCCCGCCACCTGCGCACACACACGCGCACTGTACCCACGCTACTACACTATCTATGTCGCTGTGTGTTCGACGCGGAGGTGATGCGTACCCGGGGCCCTATCTTGGTGAGGTTGACGAGGAACTCGTGCGCGATCTCGGCGATGAAGGTGTCGGGCGGCGCGCCGCGCTGCGCCGGCTCGGGCAGCCGCTCGCCGGCCGCGAGCAGCGCCAGCGCGGCCGCCACGCTGGCCAGCGCGCCGGCGGTCAGCCAGCGCAGGCGCAGCGGCGACACCGCCAGCACGTTCTCCTTCACCACCTCGCCGTGCGAGTCCGACGAGCTGCTGCTGGAACGACTCCATTGTGCGAACAACTGTCTTGTGATACTGTACTAGTTTTAAAGTTCCGTACCAAAATGGTAAAAAGGAACCCTTATGGTGACACTTCAGTGACTGTCTGTCAACGTATGTCACAGCTATATTTTTTCTGAAACTATAGAAGCTATCAACTTGAAATTTGGCATAGTTGCATCTGTAAAGTAAAAAAAATGAAACCGGCCAAGTGTGAGTCACACTCGCGCCCAAAGGGTTCATTTCATATTATTGGATGCAATTTAATTATATAAAACAACTCATTTTAAAGAGTGTGATTATATGAACTAATAATTGTGCAAAGTAAATAGTGCTGAAAATAGATATTAGACGAAAGTGGAAGATTATAAAGTATTTTAGGCAACATCACAGTGAGAGTGTATAATTACGACTTTGTAGCATAAGGTATATATACTGCAATAGGTACCTACCTGTTTTTTTCTCAAAATACCAGATTTCTAATAAGACTAAAATTCATAAAACCCTATCCCAAAATACCTTAAAAGTAAAATTATTTATCTAATTTCTAAACCGTATGATGAAGCTTCTTCCAGGACTGCCTTTGCCTCACTATCCTGTTTTAGTCATTATTTGTTCGTTCGGCATTTAAGACAGATCTTTTTTTTTAGTATCTTTTGGATTTTAGTCATTCTCATATCCAGTCGTATCATTTTTTATTTTTATTTATTCAGGTATGTTTTGGTTCAAAGTCATTATGAAATCTTGGGTTTTTTAAGATTTGAAATTAAGGCATTATGAGACGGGAAGTAAACTCAAGATTCAGTCCAATTTAAGATAATTTTAAGGCATTAAGAAATTTGGTTATCGTGAAACCCACTAATAATAGCCTAATAAATTATAATTACATACGAGTATGCATTAGTATACCTCACCTACTCTCTATGATATCTATTATATTTTAGTATGGTAAATTGAAAGAAATGAAAGCCACAAGTAGCTTGCATCGAGAAAACCTCTCAGAGGTTTGACGGTGCTATCGAATGTAATATTTAATTGTGTTTAAAATAAATTAATTAAAAAAAATAGTTTTTCATGATACCTGGGTATAATTTTGTAAGTGGCGTCCTTAATTTGCCAATGAATAACTATTAAATAGATAAACCTTGCAGACCCGATATCTCTTAAACGGCCTGACCAATTCTCATGAAACATTTCTAGGAATCATTGATCAATGAAACTACCTTTAAAAAAACCAAATTGGTCCATCTGTTTGTGAGCTATGACGCCACAGACCAACACACATAAACACATGTTAAACTTATAACACCACTCTTTTTTAGTTGGGGGTTAGTAGACATCGAGAAAGAAAAAAGTTTGTGTTTGTCGTTCTTTCAAAGCTTTTCTACTGAACATATTTAACCCAAAACCATAATATTTAGGAAAGGTATAGTCATTTCATTTCGAATAAAAATTACTAAGGAGCACGACACGTTAGAGCTTCTCGCAAGCCATAAAAATTTAAACACTGGATCCCTATCCTTTAAAAAATAACAGAAGCAATTCCTTGGTTGTGCAATTTTTTTTGATTGCCAATTAGGCAGTGGTTCCTGGTACTATACGTTTAGCGATGATAGTGATAATGATAAAAGAACTATAGAAGAATACTACCTGGACAGTATGTCTGAGGACGAAGGCATAGTGCGTTTGCTGGCTAAAAGTAACATCAATGAATCGTGTGTTACACTGAAGCTTGTTACGAAGTATAAATTTGTCTCATTATTTCGTCCGCAAGCCGCAAAAACAAGCGACAACTTTGCTTCGGCGATCAGCACTACTCGCCCGCAACCAGAGCAACCACAGACTAAAATTATGACATGTTGATATTGTTGATAAGACGTCAAATGTCAGTCTAAATGTCATCCATATGTCATCGGAAGCCGTTTCGGTAGCGGAAAAAATCACGTGTTAGGTGCGTTCCTGAGGACCTACTTTGAAAATCGAAGTTCGAAGTGACGTTAGCTCCATCCCTGTCACTCGTCATTCGAGACCAAATCAAGAGAAAGGAATGGAGCTATCGTTACTTCGAACATTGATTTTCAAAGTAGGGCCTCTGCTTCCGTCAAGTCTGTCTGTCATATTGTCATTCATTTCATATGTCATACGTGTGTCATTTTTGGTGTTTGCGTCATTTTATTGTGATTTTTTCGCGCTGAGATTCCGAAAACCAGAATTAAATCGTGATTTTTAATGTGAGATGAAGAGTTTGTAGTTGTTCGTAGTTTAGAGATATCGGCCCGACTCGGCGATGGCGACGTGGGAGGGCTACGGCGTGTCGGTGCGCTGCGGCGCCCTGGGCTGCTACCAGGGCACCATCCTGGCGGCCGACGGCGAGTCCATCACGCTCACCAAACCCTTCCGCAACGGGTTCCCTTACCCGAAGGCGCAGGTCACGCTCAAGTAAGCGTCGATCGCCCTGAACATTGTTTATCGTACACAAACGCAAAGTTTGTGGGTTATGAATTGTGACCATTCAGATGATTAATGCCTTGCGGCGCCGGTTCATGGCTAAAAACTCTCCTTTAGGTTATCACGATGCTACTTTCTAGACTATCCAACTCAGCTGGCCTTATGTTGCTCAACTGGCCTGCCTGCAAGAACATACACATATCGGAGCTGCCCCTTAGCGGCACCCCCCAATGCCCGCGTAAAGCAGGCCACAGTGCAGCTTAGCACTAACTGTGAAAAGTACATAAAAAAAACTTTGCATATTAAATTATATTTTATGTGCAAAATAAAGAGGTAGATGAAACAGGTATTCTGCAATCATCCCATATCAAGCCTTCCAGTCTAAGTTACCTATAGCCAGATACCGGTTAGTAAGGGAGTATTCAATTGGATGCAGGATTTAAGAACATAATGAAACACAAATTTTAGATACTTTTTTGGGTTCCGTATCAGAATGGAGCCCAACAAGACCCTATTAATATACCTACCCTGTCCACCTGTCCGTCCACCATTCGATACCTTAGTTCACAATTGTACTAATTACATTTGAAAAGTTATTGTAATTAGTATGTTTGTGCACAAATAATAAATTCGTAAATTTACTGGCAAAAAAAAAACATTTAGTACGATTGTGCACTAAGGTATCGTTATTGGATAGCATGTTATTAGGTAACTTAGTTAAAGATTAGTCAAAAAATAAAAATGGTATGTTTATTATTTTCAATCTTTTCTTATTTGCTTTTTAATTAATGTGATCAAAGACTAGATAAGTGCCGCCGCTATCTTGCGTGGGTGCTCGCTTGGAGTGTATGTATTGAAAAATAGTACGAGCAGTGTAAACTAGCCACGCGTGTGGGACGGGTTTTTGTATGTAAACGCTGCTAGGAGAAGGCGCCCGCTTTTTGCACGCGCTCCGTGCACCCGCGCAAGACAGCGGAGGCGCTTAGAGTTAAAGATCACTGACACCTCAGTGGCAATTTTATCTGTTCCAGATCATCAGACATAAAGTCACTGGAGATAATCTCTTCGCGCGCGGAGGAGGCGCCCGCGCACAGCACGGTGCTGGCGGCCGGCAAGCGCCGCGCGCCGCGCGCCTCCGTCGGCGAGAGCCTGCAGGCGCCCGCGCTGCCCGCGCCGCCCGCGCCGCCCGCGCCGCAGGCCCAGCCAGGTACGCGTAGGTCCATCCGCAACACGAGTGTTCTCACTCTAGCGGTGCTCCCGAAAACTTGACGCATAAATTACAATCGTCAAAAGCCGAAAACAATAAATACGAGTAAATTCTGATACCTAAAGTACCACTTTAAGTAGTTCGCGTGCGATTCAAAATAATAAGGATGTCGGTTCTCTGGATATTGTTGAAGTATTCGGGCGAGGCCGCGAGGTGATCCCGTCGGAGCTGGCGTGTGACGTGCGTGCGCCCTGTGCGGGCGGCGGCGAGGGCGGCGGGCGCGGGCGCGCGGCGCGCAGCCAGCCCATCGACATCCAGGGCGCGCGGCCGGCGCGCGCGCCGCTCGCAGGTGCGTCGCCCGTGCCGGTGCCGCTGGACCGACACGGATCATAATAATAACTCTCACGAGACTATTTATCGATCCAGGGGATTTTTATTGCTGGTGGTTATGTGGTTACCGGCGATAGGTATATTACCAGTGTAGTGACTCGTCAGCTCGGTCTCGACAGGTAGCTACGGCGCGCCGGGCTCGACGCCGAAGGGCCGCGGCGGCGACAAGGCGCGGCGCCGCAACGAGGCGTGCTTCGGCTCCGCCGCGCTCGAGGAGCTCAACCAGGACTTCGACTTCGAGGGCAACCTCGCGCTCTTCGACAAAGAGGTATGCCGGTCGAAGGGGAACAGTCGACTAGCAAATTTGAAATAAGTAATCTCGAAAGTAAAGAAAGAGTGTTCGCTCTTATTCATTACTAATTAGTCGATCTCCGTTGTACGGTTCGTACATTTAGCACTGGCAATCTGCAAGGTCGTCTTTTGCTAGCATGCGTTCCGTGTCCGCAGGCGCTGTGGCAGCAGATGCGGCCGGACGTGGTGCGCGTGGCGGCGGCGCGCGACGAGCTCGCGGGCGCGGGCGCGGGAGCGGGAGCGGGAGCGGGCGCGGGCGGCAAGCTGCGCCACGACCAGAACGTGCTGCGCGCCGAGCCGCCCGACACCGAGCCGGTGCAAGTGCCGATCGAGGTACGCTGCACCTGCGTGGCCTAGACGAGGAAGCATACAACTTGCTGCAACCAGACATGGTCAACGGGACATTGTCTTCATCCTCTCTTTGTTTCGGGTCTATTGTTCGTAACGGCCTTGTTAGGGAAACCATGTTAATTTGGAGCATCGAAAATTAGGGAATTCGTTGTAGAAAGAACAATGTTAGTTAAGCGTGCTCTCGTTGTTTTTCAGCTGCGCGGGCCGGTGTGGTACGTAACGGACGGCGGCGTGCGCGTGCCCTCGCTGAGCGCGGGCGCGCGCCAGCGGCTGTGGGGCGGGCTGGCGCGCGCGGCGCCCGGGGACCCGGCGCTCACGCTGCTGGCGCGCGCCGCCGCCGACGTCGTGCTGCGGCTCGTCGGCGGGACCCGCAGGTCACTATACACTATACACTAGCGATACTTGTACGGGCTGTAACGGAATTTATCCCGGTCTCTGCTGTAATGTACTAATAAAGTTTTATGACATGGCGCGGGGGCACCGTAAAGTTTTGCAAGATTCAAATCACCTGCTTGCTGTACCTATACTGTATGATGCCTATGATCACGGACTAGCCGGAAATCGTTCCCTGGTTGCAGGCTGGATCCGCGCAATGCGCACCAACGGCCGACGGCGGGTGTCGCGCTGGGGCGCGGCGCGGCGGCGGCGGCGGGCGCGGTGTGCGCGCGGCTGCTCGCGGCGCACGGCGTCGACACATACGTCATCCCGCCCGCAGGTACCCCGGTCCCTCCTGGCAGGCTCCTGGCAGGCTGGACCCACCAGCTGGGGCGCGGCGCGGCGGCGGCGGCGGGCGCGGTGTGCGCGCGGCTGCTCGCGGCGCACGGCGTCGACACATACGTCATCCCGCCCGCAGGTACCCCGGTCCCTCCTGGCAGGCTCCTGGCAGGCTGGACCCACCAGCTGGGGCGCGGCGCGGCGGCGGCGGCGGGCGCGGTGTGCGCGCGGCTGCTCGCGGCGCACGGCGTCGACACATACGTCATCCCGCCCGCAGGTACCCCGGTCCCTCCTGGCAGGCTCCTGGCAGGCTGGACCCACCAGCTGGGGCGCGGCGCGGCGGCGGCGGCGGGCGCGGTGTGCGCGCGGCTGCTCGCGGCGCACGGCGTCGACACATACGTCATCCCGCCCGCAGGTACCCCGGTCCCTCCTGGCAGGCTCCTGGCAGGCTGGACCCACCAGCTGGGGCGCGGCGCGGCGGCGGCGGCGGGCGCGGTGTGCGCGCGGCTGCTCGCGGCGCACGGCGTCGACACATACGTCATCCCGCCCGCAGGTACCCCGGTCCCTCCTGGCAGGCTCCTGGCAGGCTGGACCCACCAGCTGGGGCGCGGCGCGGCGGCGGCGGCGGGCGCGGTGTGCGCGCGGCTGCTCGCGGCGCACGGCGTCGACACATACGTCATCCCGCCCGCAGGTACCCCGGTCCCTCCTGGCAGGCTCCTGGCAGGCTGGACCCACCAGCTGGGGCGCGGCGCGGCGGCGGCGGCGGGCGTGGTGTGCGCGCGGCTGCTCGCGGCGCACGGCGTCGACACATACGTCATCCCGCCCGCAGGTACCCCGGTCCCTCCTGGCAGGCTCCTGGCAGGCTGGACCCACCAGCTGGGGCGCGGCGCGGCGGCGGCGGCGGGCGCGGTGTGCGCGCGGCTGCTCGCGGCGCACGGCGTCGACACATACGTCATCCCGCCCGCAGGTACCCCGGTCCCTCCTGGCAGGCTCCTGGCAGGCTGGACCCACCAGCTGGGGCGCGGCGCGGCGGCGGCGGCGGGCGCGGTGTGCGCGCGGCTGCTCGCGGCGCACGGCGTCGACACATACGTCATCCCGCCCGCAGGTACCCCGGTCCCTCCTGGCAGGCTCCTGGCAGGCTGGACCCACCAGCTGGGGCGCGGCGCGGCGGCGGCGGCGGGCGCGGTGTGCGCGCGGCTGCTCGCGGCGCACGGCGTCGACACATACGTCATCCCGCCCGCAGGTACCCCGGTCCCTCCTGGCAGGCTCCTGGCAGGCTGGACCCACCAGCTGGGGCGCGGCGCGGCGGCGGCGGCGGGCGCGGTGTGCGCGCGGCTGCTCGCGGCGCACGGCGTCGACACATACGTCATCCCGCCCGCAGGTACCCCGGTCCCTCCTGGCAGGCTCCTGGCAGGCTGGACCCACCAGCTGGGGCGCGGCGCGGCGGCGGCGGCGGGCGCGGTGTGCGCGCGGCTGCTCGCGGCGCACGGCGTCGACACATACGTCATCCCGCCCGCAGGTACCCCGGTCCCTCCTGGCAGGCTCCTGGCAGGCTGGACCCACCAGCTGGGGCGCGGCGCGGCGGCGGCGGCGGGCGCGGTGTGCGCGCGGCTGCTCGCGGCGCACGGCGTCGACACATACGTCATCCCGCCCGCAGGTACCCCGGTCCCTCCTGGCAGGCTCCTGGCAGGCTGGACCCACCAGCTGGGGCGCGGCGCGGCGGCGGCGGCGGGCGCGGTGTGCGCGCGGCTGCTCGCGGCGCACGGCGTCGACACATACGTCATCCCGCCCGCAGGTACCCCGGTCCCTCCTGGCAGGCTCCTGGCAGGCTGGACCCACCAGCTGGGGCGCGGCGCGGCGGCGGCGGCGGGCGCGGTGTGCGCGCGGCTGCTCGCGGCGCACGGCGTCGACACATACGTCATCCCGCCCGCAGGTACCCCGGTCCCTCCTGGCAGGCTCCTGGCAGGCTGGACCCACCAGCTGGGGCGCGGCGCGGCGGCGGCGGCGGGCGCGGTGTGCGCGCGGCTGCTCGCGGCGCACGGCGTCGACACATACGTCATCCCGCCCGCAGGTACCCCGGTCCCTCCTGGCAGGCTCCTGGCAGGCTGGACCCACCAGCTGGGGCGCGGCGCGGCGGCGGCGGCGGGCGCGGTGTGCGCGCGGCTGCTCGCGGCGCACGGCGTCGACACATACGTCATCCCGCCCGCAGGTACCCCGGTCCCTCCTGGCAGGCTCCTGGCAGGCTGGACCCACCAGCTGGGGCGCGGCGCGGCGGCGGCGGCGGGCGCGGTGTGCGCGCGGCTGCTCGCGGCGCACGGCGTCGACACATACGTCATCCCGCCCGCAGGTACCCCGGTCCCTCCTGGCAGGCTCCTGGCAGGCTGGACCCACCAGCTGGGGCGCGGCGCGGCGGCGGCGGCGGGCGCGGTGTGCGCGCGGCTGCTCGCGGCGCACGGCGTCGACACATACGTCATCCCGCCCGCAGGTACCCCGGTCCCTCCTGGCAGGCTCCTGGCAGGCTGGACCCACCAGCTGGGGCGCGGCGCGGCGGCGGCGGCGGGCGCGGTGTGCGCGCGGCTGCTCGCGGCGCACGGCGTCGACACATACGTCATCCCGCCCGCAGGTACCCCGGTCCCTCCTGGCAGGCTCCTGGCAGGCTGGACCCACCAGCTGGGGCGCGGCGCGGCGGCGGCGGCGGGCGCGGTGTGCGCGCGGCTGCTCGCGGCGCACGGCGTCGACACATACGTCATCCCGCCCGCAGGTACCCCGGTCCCTCCTGGCAGGCTCCTGGCAGGCTGGACCCACCAGCTGGGGCGCGGCGCGGCGGCGGCGGCGGGCGCGGTGTGCGCGCGGCTGCTCGCGGCGCACGGCGTCGACACATACGTCATCCCGCCCGCAGGTACCCCGGTCCCTCCTGGCAGGCTGGACCCACCAGCTGGGGCACAAACAAATTAAATAAGGCGCAAAATTCACTATGCAATTTGTTAGTTATGCTGCATTGCAGGATCACCGACGATATGTTGTCCACCTGAGGTTGAATCTTCTTTTCAAATATCTTTTCTCCTCGGGGATGATGGTGATGAGAATGGCATTCCGATCTCGCTATTGAGATTTGGAAGTTGTTCGTTCCCAATAATTCGTAGTAAAATCAGGAGATATGAAATATGACTGAAGCATGTGTTCCCTACAGATGGCGGGTGCGCGCTGGTCCGCGGCGCGCTGGCGGCGTACGCGAGCGCGGGCGGGCGCGTGCTGCCGGCGGGCGGCGCGGGCGCGGGCGGGCCGCCCGCCGACCTGCTGCTGCTGGCGCTGCACGACCCCGAGGGCGCCGAGCCGCTCGACAAGCATCGGTGAGCGCGCGCACACACACAAACACACGCACACACACACACACACACACAAGCACACGCGCGCACGCACGCACGCACGCACGCACGCACACACACACACACACACACACACACACACACACACACACACACACACGCACACGCACACGCACACGCACACGCACACGCACACGCACACACACGTTACACAATACGTTGTAAACGCTGTTTGAAAAGGCTTAACTTCCCACTCTCTCTCTCTCTCTATGACATTTAAAAAGTAATAGTACATTGTGTATTAAGGGCGGTAAGTAAGGAATTACGATCGAAGCACTAGAAGAACGAGTCGAGGTTCGTAATTCCCGTACCACCCGTGAAACATACAATGTTTTTCATCACAATTGCGAGGAAATGAAATCAGACAAAAGATCATATTTTTAACTTACGATTGTCACTAATAATTTTAGCCGCGTTGGCGATGTCCGGCGGAGTCGTATTATCCATTTCTTCTGAAGACGACACGTTTTTTATTGATATATAAATTTTAATATGTGCACAAAGACACCCTTTCTTATTATTAAAGAAGTGCATGACAACTTAAAACTTAAATGGTAAAAATGCCACAATATTTTTTTTATATTATAAATCAAGAAAAGAAAACAAGAAAACAAAAATGGGGGATACAAGATTGAAAACCTACATAAAACTAACAAACCTTCATGTAAGTACACCTGTAAACAGGTGTTCATTAGTGATCGGCGATCGGAAGCATTTTATGTCAAATTGTTGACGAAATTATTACATGGACATGACTATTTCATTTCTTGTAAAAAAAAAATACCTTACTAAAAATGTATGTTTTTTTAACGAATTTGTTAGAAACTTGAGTAATAATGATAACAACGAAATATCAGTTTACGACTATGCACCTCTCACATCTGTTGATGTCGAACGGTCGTTCTCTTTATATAAAATAATGGATCCTCAATGTTAAAAGGAATCGATTGACAATATAAAAATATTTCTACCCTCAATTAATCATTTTAGTAACTTACATATCTTTATTTTTATATTACTTTGCAACATTGACTAACTTAATATAACCTAAGTTAAGAGTTAAGAGTGAATCAATAGGAACACGGATCTTACTCCACCGTGATACAGTTTTTTACTAGTACGGGGGGTAAGGAACATTGTATTATCACACTCACGTTATATAGTAACACAATACCTAAGTAAATTAAATATATAAGTTACATACATATTGTACTGATCATGTTTTGGTTGTTGTGTTTACTGGCAAATAAATAAATTTGTATTTGTATAAATTTGTAATATTAAACGTAGAAAAAATTATGATTATTTACTATAACAAATTAAATTCAGTTACTTTTTAAGAAAGGTTTTATTTTGAACAACACCGACTTATCCATATTAGTCATTACTATTCATGACGTAGGACGTCAAAGTGACATAAAATGCTTCCGATCGTCGATCACTGCATACACCTATTAAATATACACAAATGAATATATATATATATAAAACAGCCTAAAAAAAAGGTATGTATATATATATATATATATATATAAAACAGCCTAAATTGATTCCGCAGTACTTTGCATGGATAGTTTTTTGAGTTTACTCAACTTACTGACAAAAATATCTAAATGTACAAACTTATCATTATACAACCTGCATGCCCTTTTAATGAAACCATTACCCGCATAAGAAGAGCGACAACGGGGGATATAAAAAAGAGGTTTTTTTCTGCAAGCTCGCTCACAACGTCGGGGTACTCTAAAAGTAAGTGACTGTAATAAAATAGGAGCATCAATATTATTTTTAATAATTTTGAAAAGGGTCAAAAAATCAATACGATCGCGGCGATAATTAAGTCTTTTCATAGCGGTGGAATGATCGGTGTATTTATTTGTTTTGCGATACTCAATTGCCTTTACAAACTTTTCTGTACTATAACTGTGTGTGTACTTTATACAATGGATTCCAAACCGTACTTGCAAATTCCAATCGACTACGGACATAACTATTAAATAATATCTTGAACGTTAAAAGTGTTTTGAAAGGTTTTCCTACACGCAATATAGAGCCGAGTTGTTTAAAAGAGTTACGCAATACTTTATCGATATGAGGCACAAAGGTTCGTTTTGAGTCCATTATTACAACAAGATCACGAATCTGGCTGACACGAGTCAGCTCCTTATTACTAAGTTTATAATTGAAATCGATATTTCTTCTTTTCCTACCATCTAATAAATTATCTGAGACAAAAGGTCGCAAAATTGTCTAGATCGTTTTGTAGGGTATTACAATCATCTGTGCTTTGAATAACTCTAAATATCTTTGTATCGTCAGCGTATAAAAGCAAGTTAGATTGTCTTACGCATTCCGTAATGTCATTGATGTACAGAATAAATAACAGAGGTCCCAAATGAGATCCTTGCGGGACACCTGAAGTGTTAATCCTATACTGGGAAGTATAACCCCCAACCGCGACTGCCTGCGAACGATTCTCCGCATAAGACTTTATCCAACGGAATAGATCACCGTGAATACCGATATGCCAAAGCTTTAAAAGCAAACGCTCATGACAGACTTTTACCACACTGAAACAATTTCGAGATTGGCCGATATTTTTCAATCTCATGACTAACTTCACCTTTGGGTATTGGAGTAACAAGTGCACGTTTCCAAATGGTGGGCATGCGCCCCTCCCTGATGGATTTGTTGAAAAGTAATGTTACAGGTACTGTTAAGTTAGTAGAACAATTCTTAATGAAGATGGGATGTATACAATCCGGACCTGCACCTTTATTAGTATTAATGGATTTTAGGTATTTACTGACGAGATAATTCGTTATAGAAATTGTATCCATATCAAAAACTGTGTTACTCACTGGCGGAAGATTGTTTAAGTCTAAGGAGCTGTCAGATGGTTTTTCAAATACTGAGTAGAAGTGCTCATTAAATAAGTCACATATCCGAGTACCGTCAGAGGCTGTCACATCCTTGTAATACATAACCGTTAGAAGACCACTTTTTGCAAGAATTGATTTAATGTAGGTCCAAAAGAACTTTGGGCAGCTTTTAATTTTATTTTCAGTTTGGTTTATATAATTTTTGTAACATTCTGGCTCCAATTTTAATATTCTATTCCTCAGAACGTTATAACTGTCGTAGTCTAAGGGATTCCATACGTCTTCCACAGTTTATCATACCGCTTTTTTTTTCATTTAATAGTCTCCTAAGTGGTTTAGTGTACAATGGGGGTTTAGAACAAGAAATACGTTTGGGTACCTTAGGAACGTATTTATCGATTAGGTTGTTTAAAATGTCATAAAATGATAATACACAGTCCTCAAGTGCATGACCTGAGAATAGCCCAAACCAATCGATCTTAGATAGCTCGAGATTTATTTCTGTAAAATTTGCATGGAAGAAACGATATCCGAAAGCAGGGGCAGGTCTTAGAGGAAGTGTGATGTCAATATTTAATTCTAATCGAAGTGTCTTATGGTGTGCATCCCCTGGCGTTAAAGGTAAACACTGGCAAGAACTATGCAAGTTTTATTACAAAAAATAAGATCGAGAATCCGTTGATTACAATTCAAACAACTATTATACTGTCCCAGACCTGAGAATGATAAGAATTCGCCCAGTAGCTGTACAGGTAAACTACTATTACTGCTCCCGAGGCCTAATTTAGAACAATAGTTTATTTGCGAGATTTTTAGAATATTGGATGCAACTGACATTTCATGTCGAATGAAACTTCATATCGAAAGAATTGGGGTCCTGACGTACCTATTGTGATAGTTTGAGTCCAAGTATTATATTTTAAAAAAAAACTTACCGACCTTGGGTTTCATGACAAAAAGAAAGCTTGTCGTGTTACGTGGTCTTCCGATAATTCGGAAGACCAGGTACCAGACGTTAATGAAAGATCAGAGAAAAAGAGAGGTAGATTAGAGAGAAAAGGACAGCAATAGTAAATCAGGGTCTGGGTATTTATTTAACACTTAAAGGCTTTCTTCACACAGAATAAAATCAAGAATAAAATAATTATTACACACAAATTAAAAAAATAAAACGAGTCCCTAATATCACCAGGGTAAAGTTAAAGATTTGGTGGTGAGAGTGAAGGTTCCTCCGGGACTTCCTTTAGATCGCGTCCCGGAGTCGTCGGACCAGGAACACTGCTGGCGCTGTAATGAGGGGCGCTAGAGGCAGCGGCCCTGGTGGCACACGAAGGTAGGTGGGCCCGAGGTGGGACCCGTCAGAGAGAGTAGCGGTCCCCGAGGAAACCTCGTAGATGAAGGATTCTTGAAGCGTAGGGCTCGACTTGGCCACACTCAAAGTCGACTATTAGTATGAGGAAGATAGAGGCTTCTAGGGGTCCGACTTGACCCTAACTTCAGAGTTTTAAGTTTCCACTTTTAAGGCTGAAGAAGAACTGATCGCACTAGTCCGAGCCGCCGTTTATATACCCTGGTGATCTAGCTTTTTAATTTACAAATTCTAAATTCATAAAATTTCAAAGTTATACATGCCAGATATTAATTCTATGGTAAAACCGTCGTTTTAACTCCATGGTCCAGTATAAACCTAAGATATCGTTTCTGCCCGTTGTCTAGACAACGACAATAACAAACAGAAAAAATATAAACAAAAAGTGAATATTTTCGGCTACAAAAGTAATATCGTTAAAAAGAATAGCAATTATTAAAAGGAAAAAGGTACGCAAGACCATGGAAAACCAACACAAAAACTCAAGAATTATACGTCAAAAAATCAAAAATTATACGTCTCTAAAGTTAGTCGGTCCAACCGACATGTGAGCCGCGGCCGCAAGATAGTCGAGAGGAACGGGACAAGTAACCCAGGAACGCAGGTACAATATTACAAGCTCGAGGGTTTTATATGGGGCATTACGGCCAAGTTAACCTGTATGTTTAGATACTGTTTACGTGCAAGTGTGATGAAAAAACTTTTACCCACCTTTTACTCAAATTATCGTCGCACGTCTCTTTGACTTTATTGCGCAATTGTTTTGGTACGCCTCGGATGACTTATATTTTGCGGACTGCACCAACGTGGTTATTTCGTGATCATATTAGGGAGGTCGATGATGCGCTTAAGTTAATTTTAGAGTTGGTGCTTAACGTCGAGTTAAATGAAACACAGTGGGTTCAGGCTTCACTTCCGGTACGTTATGGTGGCTTGGGCATACGCCGTGTCGAAGATATCGGGCTAGTCGCCTTTCTATCGTCTTCGCATGGAACAGCAGATCTTGTCGCTCGCATTTATTCAGTTGATGGTGGCAATATCACTGTTCAATTTGTTTCGGAGGCGCTTGCAACGTGGTCAGTGTTTCTAGACGATGCGCGCCCTGAGAAGCTTTGTGTTCAGAGACAATGAGACGATATCGTTTGTCGGAGGGCGTACAAAGTGTTGGTGGAAGGGGCTTTGGGTGCGGATTTAGCGCGTTTAAAGGCTCTCGTACGACCGGAGTCTGGAGCCTGGCTACATGCCTTACCTTTGCCGCATTTGGGAACTCTCCTCCACAATGATCCCCTTAGAATAGCTGGTGCGCTTAGGCTTGGTGCCAGGGTTTGTGAGGCGCACCGGTGTTGCTGTGGGGCCATGGTCGAGGAAAATGGGCACCGTGATCTTAATTGTCGGAGGTGTGCCGGGCGTTTCCCGAGGCATCATTCCATCAATGAGATTGTTCGTAGGGCCATGATGTCGGCGAATGTGCCGTGTGTCCTGGAGCCCCCAGGTTTAAGCCGTATGGACGGTAAAGGGCCCGACGGTCTGACGTTGATTCCATGGCGGAGGGGACAATGTAGCATCCTAATGGTGAAAGAATTTTTAAAATCGGTCCAGTAGTTTTTGAGTTTATTAGTTACAAACATACAAATCTTTCCTCTTTATAATATTATTAGTATTAGTATTAGTATAGATTTGGTATAAATCAATAAATGGAGTTAAAAGTTAATTACATTTATTAAATAAACAAAACAATTCAAAGATTTCTTTTTGGCAGTAATTGTACATACAAGAATTAAACAAACACATTTCAGTCAAAAGAACATTTAATATAGTAGGTAATTTATTAATTAGGTACTTAATTACCCAGACTACCTAATTTGTATAGCTACATTCTATGCATTTTGTTGCATCTATGTTTTGACTATCTTTCATCAAAATCATCAAGATGATGGCCCATTATAAAATCAGACTTAAGCTGAATGACAGCGGAGGAGCCATCCTCGATAATATAACCAAGCTCCTGCTGTGGAGATATAGTACATACTTTCAGTCATATTTCGGTGAAAGAAACTTGTAAGTAATAATTAATAACATATATCTGATGGAGGCATTTGTTGCAATTAATGTGCAATTCTCTGACCGATGGATTAGGGAATTAGGATATCAATAATAGTTATTTGAACAATCAGATTGGAATTGGTGTCAACTCTATAACTAGGGACTAACAACTTACTATCTAAGAATTGTGAATTATATCATAAGAACCCTGACTTGTTTAAAACGACCAGCCTTCCGCTGAGCTAAACGTATTTTCTGGTAGAGTAAGAATTATGTGCAAAGTTATGTTCACAATTTAATAACATCTTGTATAGAGCCGCATAGGAATAAAGACTGTGATTTTTACTAACCTGTTTCATTAAGCTACATCATACGTCCTAGAATACTCCATTCTTCAAGTATTCTACAAACATTCTGTTACGTTATTTCGTGAGGGTTGCTGCGCTTATTATTATGATATTGTTGAAAGCGCGAGATTTTTATCTGCGGTTTGAAAAATACTGTCGAGGTACTTTTTTTAAATTAATAAAAAATTTAAGGCAAATTTGGATTATTTAAAATACAATTTTACAATTAAATTTAAAAGCAATTCGGTATCGCATCAACAAAGGAATAATCTATAATAAAAAAAAACTATTTAAAAAAAAACATTCGAGCGCTCTGGTCAAATTTTGACAATCGGAAGGCCGCTCGGCTACCTTTCGTATCGAAACTTTCGTTCGGGCATAGTTTATGTTGAAAAAAGAACGGTACACGGTTGCAGCGCGCTGCTGGAGTGGGCGGTGACGGCGCGCGGGGCGCTGGTGCTGCTGGAGCCGGCGGGCTGCGAGGCGGCGGCGGCGGGCGCGGGCGGCGCGGCCTGGGCGCGCGCGGCGGGCGCGGCGCGGGCCGCCGTCGTGGCGCTGCTGCCGCCCGCGCTGTGGGCCGGCGCGCCGCGCCTGCTGCTGGCCAACGTGGCGCCGCCGCCGCCGCTGTTCGCCGCGCTCGGCATCCGCTACCGCTCGCCCTTCGGCGCCGCCGCCGTGCTGCCGCTGCACCGCGCCGACGACTGACGCGCGGGCCGGCTCGAGGACGAGAGACGAATTCGAAAAGCCCCGTTCGACTTCGGCAGCGAGGACGCTTCCGCGGCGAACGATATCTCCCGAACGATTCATGAGTCCTCCCTCCAATAACTTACGATATGAATGTAAACAAAAATTGTACACGATTGTGCTTGTGAGCAGCAGTCACTTGAACCACAAATATGTATCTTTCGTAATTTTTAACAATAGCATAAGACTTATATCGAGTTTTGCCGGGTTTATGAAAGAATTACTCTAAACTCGCATTAATATACTCTTATATGATCTAAAATCAAGCGCCATAGAGAAATCAATTGTTGTACATTTTGCCTATTACTTATACCAAACGAACATAATTGTTTTATGAACGTCGTGTATAATTTCATTTTGTATAACCATCACTTGCTCTAAATCAGAATATAAAATCATGTGATGGTTATAAACTAGGTGCACTTGCCGTCTCCGGGCAAGTCTAAATGGAGCGAAGCTAAAGATGAAGCTTCAAAAAAAGGGTACGAGTGAAAAGCGCCGCCTTTTCCCATTGAAAGTATGGGAACAAATGTTGACTATTCCTCCGTAGTATGTCCGATCTTCTATTTTATTTTATCTTAACCTTATTTTATATGGCTAAATGTCTTATTACGGGCTAAATTTGATCCTGACATCTCTAATAGTTTGGGAGGAGTATGTGGACAAACAAAAACCCTAATCGGGGAAGAATGGAGTTTTGCTCCAAAAATGAAATGATATATTATGAAATTATAGCATTTGATTTTAGATCAAATAAGAGTATTAACAAAAAAAAAACGTTTTTACTACGGTTTTATAACAAGAGTAATTCAACACGATGCGCCACATTCATGAGCATTTATTCGTAGTGGAACATTAAGTGAGCTCGGCCCCCGAGTCCTCGACGTTCGACGCGACCACCACGCATCACATTGTCAGTGCAATGGTAGATCTATTCACTGGACAACACGAGCTACTGGAACGTCAAAAATATGACCAGCTGGCTTTTTGACTAATGCACTCGCAATCGCAATATTTTTCATTTTGACAGTCCGAAGACAAGCATGCATACAAAATGAAAACAATTATTCCACTTTGAAGTCGATTGCGATTACGAATGCGTTAGGCAATAGGCGAGCAGGATATGAAACAAGTGTAACATAAAGCGAGATTTAAAACCCAACTGCACGTTTTGGTATTGTAATAGATTACATACATATGAAGATGTAGGTTGATATGTAACATTTATATGTTTTATCTACATACCGTAAAATGGGGTTAGATTGATTAATTTTAAAAAGAAATCTTCTGTAACTCCCGCATTTAATCGTAAAATAAATTATTAAAAATATTTTATTGGGGACTACTCATTTGGAGTAACTTAAAGCAGCTAGAGGCAGACTACGGTAGACGGCTTAGTAGGAAAACATAATAACGCAGCTGAAAATCTCGATTCTTAAAATGGGGCTACTTTGATTATCCCTGTGTTTACATCATAATATCAAAATCACCCCCGAAGCATGTCAAAAAATAGTGTTTTTTTGTTTCGAAGGTTTTAAATCCAATATGTATGAAAATACTTGAAGTACTAATATTTTGCGCTCGCATATGAAACATATGAAAGTAATGTCGCGAAAGAGCTTAATAATAACTCAGACATTGCTCAAAATCAATGATTCAAAAAATTATCAAAGTCGCCTCGCGTTTCCAAAGTCACCCCATTTTATGGTACATAGATATCATAAACCCTCTATGATGCGTTCAAAAGATAATGTTATTATTGCTTAATAATAACGTCAAATTCGATTTTATTATACATTCAAATTTCGAACATTTCTGAAATACAAACCAATTTTATTGACCTCAATTCTAATATCAGTCGAGATGACATATTGGAAATGAAATGTCAATTGCATATAAAATCTCGCATGTTACTTGATATCGAACGATATCATAGTAAAGGCCGAGTCTAGTTTGTCTCTGAATTTAAAAAATCTACGATTGCGTGACATGACATGCGTGAGAAAAGTTTTCGTTTACCGCCATTTTTGACATTCTGTTTGTCTTGTTTAAATTGCTGTTTTTTAATTTTTGTTCTGTAAAAAGAAGAGAAAGAGATTTGTCAGGATCGTAGCAGGTGGAAAGAAGTGGTATCTGCCTACCCCTCTGGGAAACAGGCGTGATTTAATGTATGTATGATGTTCTGTAAAAAATATTTTGTTTTGTTGTTTGTAAATTAACTATCGCACCGCTTTCGTGAAAAATGAGCGATCAATATACTAGTTATCGAGATATTTCTTATAAATGACTTGTTACCAGCAAAGTTACCAAGATTTTATGGAATGGAGAATGGCGATAAATACGTCGTTCCTATCAGAAAACGTACTTTAGGCATATTTCGAAGAGTTTTCCACTAAATTTAAATCTATATACAAGCATGTGGACTTTCTATTCAATCAGTCATTCATAACATGCGGTTCCTGAACACATCATAGAGGGCTTATAATGTGTGTGTAGATAAAGCAGTGTATGTAACCGTACATAATTAGGCATGAAAACACTCGTGATGTTATTATGAAACTCGCCTACTCGTATTTTAATGCCTTTTATTATGTAGGTAACAGGCACAAGGCAGGCTGTTAGGTACACTTTTAATTCCGCCATTTGGGTTTTTTATTTCTGTGCCATAGCTCATCATGCACGGTCCAGAGGCCCTACTTTGAAAATCGAAGTTCGAAGTTACGTTACCTCTATCTCTTTCTCTCGATTTAGTCTCGAGTGACGAGTGACAGAGATGGAGCTAACGTAACTACGAACTTCGATTTTCAAAGTAGGGCCTCTGGGTATGCAGCCCGTCACGTTAAACGACCCCCGATCTTGGATGCGATCACTCAATTGTAGACTATTCTAATAGAGTCACGAAACGAAATCATCCAAGGCCCTTTTATTTGACGGAATCTATAAGAGATGCGTAAGAATGAGGTGTAAGTTATTATATGTTGCTCACTCTAAGGTACCTATACCTAAATGAGTCTCTTACGCCGCGCCGGCGCGGCGAGCAATGTTATAAAATAACCTCCAAATTAATATGCTAATAAATTAGTATTCGTCATTGTGACCTGTTCACGTTCATACTGGTCAAGAGCATTGCCCTCGTTCGGCAGTTGGGTGATAGCGATGGGTTGAGCTTGAGATACTATAGAGCGCTCGGCCGCCGGCGCCGGGCGCGGGTTGTAGGCTGTAGCCCCGTCCTCTGCGCATTTATTATGAATAGAACCATGTGAATGTTTTAGTCTATAATTTGTATAATTTGCATCTATTGAATTTTGTAATTATAATTTTGTCTCGAGCGCAGTCTTTTTTTTGATATCCTTCAGCAAATCAATGGGAGGGGTCTGTATTGTCTGCCATAATTATTTCTAGTCATAATGTGCTTTAGGTCATAATCATCGCAAGTCATTACGTATTTTTTTAAAGAAACTGTTACTTTTTCAGGTTAAAACGCTAACCTAACCTAGCCTTGTCTACACGTTAGATATTTCAGAAATTCTGAAAGTTTAGTTTCAGCGATATAAAAAATTATGACTATCAATAATCATGTCAGTTTATGACCAATAAATTTATGGGAATCAAAGGGCACCCCATTGGGAGCGCTCAGGTTCACTTTGTCCATATTCCCATTTCGTCCACATTCTGATCTCGGCCACATTCCCGACTCGTCCACATACCAATCCCAAATTGTCCACTTCCTATCTCGTCCATATTCCCAACTCGTCCGCATTCTTAACTCGTCCTCATTCCTAACTCGTCTGCAACCTAACTTAGGATAGTAGGGTTGTTTGATATCAAAACGATCACTCGGTCGTTGTTGTTGGGAATGTAAACGAAATGGGAATGTTGTCGAGATAAGAACGTGGACAAGATGGGAATGTGGACGAGATGGGAATGTGAATGAAATGGGATTGTGGACGAAACGAGAATGTGGATGAAATGGGAATGTGGCCGAGATGAGAATGCGGACGAGATGGGAATATGGACAAAGTGGACCTGAACGCAATGGGAGGAGGGTGTAAATTACAAGAAATAAAACGCAAGGAGTTAGGGTTTATCGATTTTATTTTGGAAGTAAAAACTTAAGACAGTCGCGAGCGGCGCCGGCGCCGGCCGCGCGCCGCCTGTCCCGCGAATGATCATATTTACATAACCTCGTATTATGCTGTAATAAAAATCTATTGAAAAATTCCTACCACTTATACTTAACATAACCTAAAATTTGTGCGGATCGGGACAGACAGCGCGGCGGGCCCGAGCGGCGCGACGCCGGCGCGGCAAGCAATGTTATAAAATAACCTCCAAATTAATATGCTAATAAATTAGTATTCGTCATTGTGACCTGTCCTTCTGCAGACGAATATACAAGATAGCAGTAACGTTCGGGAGCGGCCGCTTCGCCGCGTGGACCCCGGCGAGGCGGCCGGCTGGCTCCAGGCTCGAGCATACCTACATTATGCGTCGACCAACATGAGCTCAACCAGATTTTGATTGATAAAGTAAAAAGAAAGATGTTAGAAGTGTTGATCCATAAAATACATCGCAATAATAATAAAAAGTTTATATAAAACTGTAGATAAGAAAAAGTATGAAAAGATCATGTTTGCGTTTGTGCTCGAGTGTAGCGCCCGCGCCGGCCGGCCGGCCCACGGGCCCACGGGCACGCGGCGCCGCGGACGGCGTCCAGTCACACTTCAATATGTACATGATTTAAAACGACAAAATACTCGTAGAATACACTTGAAAACGGGTCGATATAACTTGCTATAAAACGTCTTTGGTGCAGACAATATGGCGGCTTGGTAATCGACGCGGCCTATCCGACCGCCGCGCGGTATCCTAGGGTGTAAACGATACGAAGTGGGTAAACGTTCGTAGAAAATATTTAAAAACTTCATTATAAAATATGTTGTTACGTTTTGGAAGCGGTTCCGAGTCTCGCGGCGACCGAGGCGGTCGGGAACATCGAGGTTTCACAATACAGAGACGACACCGATCACGACACACACACGCACAACACGTATCCTCGACACGCACACACGCTCCCACAATACGCTTACGATAACCGACGCGCCGCGCCGCGCCCGCTCCGCTCGCGCTCCGGTCGCCGGAGCGCGAGCGCGGCGAGCGCCTCCGCCCGGCGCCTGCCGAGCTATTCCCTACCTAATAATACTTAACATAAGGCTGCCGTCGCATCGCCCGGGCCGCCGGCAGCGCGGCGCCAGCCGCTGCGAGTCCCGACTCTAACGATAACATTGTAAAGTTTCGTACAAAATTCACTGTCGCGTCGCACGACGCCCGCTAGGAAATTGATATGGTTTCTGTCACTCGGGGGTCGAGAGCGGCGGGGCGGCGCCGGCGCGCGGGGCGGGGCCCGACTCGCGGGGCCCGCAGGGCGGGGCGACTCGCGCGACTCTCGCACTAGAAGTCCTTGTCGGGCTCGGGCTCCTTCTTGTCGTGTCCGTTGGCGCGCGCCGCGTCGCCGGCCGGCTCGGCGTCGGCGCGGTGGCCCAGCAGCGCGCGCGCGGCGCGGGGCCCGAGCGCGGCGCGCAGGCGCGCGTGCGTGTGCTCGCGCAGCCGCGCCAGCTCCGCCTGCACGCGCTCCGTGATGGCGCGCCGCGTCTCCTCCTCGCTCGCGTTCGACTCCCTTAACCTGCGCACACGAACGAGGAACAGGATTAAACGCGGGCGGCGGCGCGCACTCCTAGTGCGATCGCGACTAGAACATCCCGTCAGGTTAACTCGGTCTCGGATCAAAGAGACGACTCGACTATTTCGAGTTTTTCGATCTCATCCTATTCTTACCCTGAGAGAACTTAAAATTGAACAAGCAAGTCAAATCTTAAACAACGAACAGTGTGTTAGTAGCATTAACTCATTGAGCTGCTTGATGTGGTAGTTGCCACTCGAATGTTGTGGCGTGATATCACGCGAGGCACGCAGAAGACAAGTAGAGCCCGACGCCGGGCGGCACGCCGGCCGCTTCTGCTACTCCTCCTGCCTGGTGTCTGCCGGCGCGCAGGCGGTACGGCTCCGTGTCGGGCAGCACGCCCCCCTGCCCCCTGGTGTGACGTCACGCACCTGGTCACGAGCCCGGCGAGCGCCAAGGGCTGGCCCACGCCCATCACGACCTGGCGGCCGGCACGGAGGCGGTACGGCTCCGTGTCGGGCAGCACGCCCCCCTGCCCCCTGGTGTGACGTCACGCACCTGGTCACGAGCCCGGCGAGCGCCAAGGGCTGGCCCACGCCCATCACGACCTGGCGGCCGGCACGGAGGCGGTACGGCTCCGTGTCGGGCAGCACGCCCCCCTGCCCCCTGGTGTGACGTCACGCACCTGGTCACGAGCCCGGCGAGCGCCAAGGGCTGGCCCACGCCCATCACGACCTGGCGGCCGGCACGGAGGCGGTACGGCTCCGTGTCGGGCAGCACGCCCCCCTGCCCCCTGGTGTGACGTCACGCACCTGGTCACGAGCCCGGCGAGCGCCAAAGGCTGGCCCACGCCCATCACGACCTGGCGGCCGGCACGGAGGCGGTACGGCTCCGTGTCGGGCAGCACGCCCCCCTGCCCCCTGGTGTGACGTCACGCACCTGGTCACGAGCCCGGCGAGCGCCAAGGGCTGGCCCACGCCCATCACGACCTGGCGGCCGGCACGGAGGCGGTACGGCTCCGTGTCGGGCAGCACGCCCCCCTGCCCCCTGGTGTGACGTCACGCACCTGGTCACGAGCCCGGCGAGCGCCAAGGGCTGGCCCACGCCCATCACGACCTGGCGGCCGGCACGGAGGCGGTACGGCTCCGTGTCGGGCAGCACGCCCCCCTGCCCCCTGGTGTGACGTCACGCACCTGGTCACGAGCCCGGCGAGCGCCAAGGGCTGGCCCACGCCCATCACGACCTGGCGGCCGGCACGGAGGCGGTACGGCTCCGTGTTGGGCAGCACGCCGTCCATGCCCTCCTGCCACACCGGCAGCACGAGCGGCGCGCGCCCGGCCGCGTGGCACTCGGCGATCATGCGCCCGATGCCCCACTTGAACCGGATGTGCTCCTGCACACAACGACCTCGGTGAAAGTGGATGATGATGCGGTGCGGTAGTGACCAGCGAACACTATTCATGAATAATAGAAGCCATTCACATTGCTACGGTCGTAAAGATCGTTCTACGGACTTCAGTCGCAACGTAAATGGCTCCCCTTATTCACGTATAATAACTTGACAGTGAACTCCGTCTTACCCTCACGGATACGATGTCTTTTGATAAGCAAACCTGATTGGTGATATCAAAAAAGAATAACATCTAGTATTATTATTATTATTTTCTTGATTTTGAGCGGGTTTACTTGAGATATTCATACATATTTTTAGTGGTATCAAAGTAACCCCCCCAACTTTTAGTTTAACTTTGATTAAGGTGTTTTTTTTTCTTTATAGGAAACTAAATGTCTAATTTTTTTCTGATTTATTAATAGGATTGTGAATCTAAAAATTTCCATACAAAATGCGAAAACGTTTTTCTTCCCTTAAACTTAGTCCGATTTTTGAATATGTTGTAGATATCATGAAAAACTATGTCTGTACGTTTTCCTTTACACGAAAATATATCTTAGAATGAAACAAATCGAAAAAACAAAAAATAGAAACGTTAACACCCGGATCTAAATTTGTAAGGTTTTTTTTTTAAATCGCGTAGGTAGCTACCTACGCGATTTTAGCGGCGCTTCACAATCCTCTTAAGTCGAATAAACAAGAAAAGTTGATTATTACATATTTTTATTCTATGATTTTGTCAAATAGTTTCTATAAAAAATCGTGTGAAACTTTGAATTTGATCAAAGTAACCCCAGTTTACGGTAGTTAGGTGTGGCGGAACCCACATGCAAAGCGTTGTATGTTTAGTTTTCTAACGTCACGCGCATTAGATAGATTATGTAGGCAAAGTATACAAACTGCAGCGAATATTTCATAAGTTCTACGACATCATCACCGATAACGTGTTTCTAACAATAATTATTTTATTTGGAGAAAGCAATAATTTGGTTGCATCTGCAGCGTCCGCCGGCGAGGTCTCGCAAGCCAATTGAATGAAACGAATCAATGCTTCCGGCAGCTCATTCAGCTCAATAACACTCCATATTACCAATTTTGCTCTGGACGTTCGGTTTCCATACCTGTTATTTTATACATCAATTTTTTTTTTGAAATTGTTTTGTGATACCTTATAATAAGCTGTAAACTTCCACATAAAATAAGTAGCGTGTAAGTATTAAATACAAAAAATGACATGGCACAGGCGAAAGTAAAGATGCTTCCAGTTCGACTAAGTACCTACCTCGAAGTAAACGTACGTCAAAACGTTGAACTTTGACAGTTGTAAATCATGAGAATATAATTAGTGGCCGCGTGCGCCGGCGCCGCTCGGCCCCGCGGCTCCAACTATTGTTTATTTTTAACGGGCGTAGTTAAAACCGTCCGCGGAATCCACTCTTACATCAAACGACGCAAACGGGCTGTCGGTCACCTGACGTGGAGTGGTCGCCGCTGCTCATAGACGCTACTCTTACTTATTGCCCGAAGTGTTGATCATTCAATTCATTACATTTCAGACGGCAGGTATACACACCCTAGTAATATACTAATAAAGCCTCTTCCGTTTGGGCAAATGTATCATTTCCCAAAAAGTTATTTGCCCTCGCAGTTGACTTTTTTTTATGTAGTCACAAGTGTAACCTAACCTTAAATAGACTTAGCAAGCGGTTTTGATATCCCGGATATAAAACAAAAATAATACCAAATGCTTTTAGGGAAATGAAAATTTGGGAAATGAAATATTTGACCAAAAACATTTTGGCCAAACGGCGGGCTCCCAGGTGTACAAGATGAGCAATTCAAACGGGGCGGTAGGGAACGGAAACTATAAGTTTCCTAATCATATTTATTATATTCATATTCACATTCGATTTGTTGCATTCATTAAGTAATTGTTAACTTTTTTTGTTGCAAAATCCTTAGTTTTGTTTATTTTGGGCACAGAGCTTCAATGCAAAAAGTTTCTTACCACTTCCTCGTGCACTATAAGTTTCAGCGATAAAACGATGTGTTATTTTAAGGAAAAACTACAGGGTTCGATTCCCAGTACCTACTCTCGTTTTTTTCAATCTTTAAATGCAATTTTATTTTTTTCCAAAATCACAATCTCCAACTCTTATACCTAGTTTCCGAACTTACGATAATAGTGCACGTACTGACTGCTCATAACGCTAACATTCATGACATTGATGATCATTGATTGAGGTTGATGGCAGGTACCCTTATGCAAGTCTAGCTAACAGGAACATGCGGATAAACCTAATAAGGTCTAGGTAATGAGACCAGCGCATGGCCTTGCCTCATTAAATTTATTCCTCAGATTGTATGGAAAACAGTTTCGTCGTGCGCGCCGCGAACCTAACAGACGCATCACTGAAACTATGCATTATATATAGCTCGGGACCGCGTGCGACGCGCGGCGCGCGGTGTGGCTCGACCACGTGTCGCCTGGTTACGTCAACAACAACAATCCTCCGGCGAGCGGCGCGCGGGTGATAATGATAAGGCTGATCGGAAGATGTGATGCTGCAATAATGCATCGGGTGCCCGCTAAGAAGACAATGAACAAAAATGCTTTATGTTTTTGTGACGAATTTACTTTGTCTCCATTATTTATTATCATACCATAAGGTGTGAGTCATTTTATTCTGGACACTAGGAATAAAAAAAAAAAAGTTTAACCAATTCCTTTTTAAAATCACTTTGCTCCCTAGGGGTAGAATAGTAGATTGTGTCACAAGGGAGCAAAATGACGTATTTACGGCGAGGGCGTACATTGAATCCTGAGCGTAGTGAGGGATTCAAGTGTTAACGCCCAAGGTGGAAATAATTTTGCTACCGTGTGACACATACTGCTTTTCACATCACCTATGAGGAAAATAAAAGATCTTAGTGACGAAACAAATTTAATTATTTACACTCTCTAAAAGAGCTGAATTTATCAAATTTTACAAGAAAATTGGTGGTACCTATTTTTTAAACCGTTCCGACCCTGTTACGGTGACAGATGTCACTAGCTAACAATTAATAACCTTTAAACACCACATTCACAAAACTGTATTAAGATCAATCATATGTGACGTTATCTATGAAAAGGGACCTTATTGTCGATGGTCCTTCCGCCACTATTAAAGACCGCAGTGCGGCGTAAGCGCCATCGACAATAAGGTCCTTTCACATAGATGATGCCACATATTGTTTAAAAAATACCCACTATAAATTAAAATAACAATTATCTATTAAACCAAAAGTGCAAGTATTGCGTTTATATTTTATACTGGCAACAAAATGTCCTTGAACAGAAAAGTGCCACTTTGATCCATCCTAGAAGGGAAGAAAAGTCCCCTTTCCGAATAGGTGATGTGAAAATGAATTTGCCATACTATCGATACTCAAAGTAGAACCGATGTTACCTAGCGGTGACCACCAGCTGATCCAAGATCGACAGATCAGTGATCTAATAGACACGACATCGTTGTGGCGCTTTGTGTAGCAAGAGTCGAGTTCGCGGCCGCAGTGTTTTTCGCATAATATACAATATATTTCGTAACATTCGTCGATGTGACGCGTGACCCGCCGGCGACCGGAAACACGTTTATTTGTTTGTTAATACATTCTGCAACCGACGACAAACGTCTGTAAAGATCTAACGAAGCAAATTTTGCAGTTACTCGTGTGAATTACATAATGAGTATGACATTGCAGAGAAGTTACATTGTAAGCTCCTGCGTCGTTGATTTCTTCCTTGTATTTTAGTACTTATGTATATCTATCTTTCTATCTAATACCTTTAAATGAGCATTTTTTTTTAATCATTAATGGGTTTGCGTTTGACCTGTATATATATAATCTGAATCTCGGAAACGGCTCCAACGACTTACATGAAGTTTTGTATGCAGGGGCGATAAATCAATCTAGCTAGGTCTCTTTTTTATAAAACTTAGCAAAAAAAATACCGAGCAAAGCTCGGTCACCCAGGTACTATATTTATTTAAGTATCCTATATCCTATCCTATCCTTGTCTAACACCCATAGAACTTGTTTATGCTATTTTGGGACTAGGTTAATTGTAAGATCGTCACCGATCGTTTTAGTCACTTATTCTATCACAATGATGAAAATACGATAACATGTCCAAATCAATATAGTTTTACCGAATAGAATAGAGCCCCATCACAACCTGAGTCGCTATTGCCTAACGCACTTGCAATCGCAATCGGCTTCAAAGTGGAACAATTGTTTTCATTTTGTATGCAGACTCGCCTTCGGAATTAGACAATAAGCCCTCTCGCTCTCTGTGAAATGGCGTGTGTGAATGGTTGAGGGCGTACCTTCTCGATGTTGACGCGGCCCTCGGGGAAGATGTGCACCCACTCGCCGGCCGTCAGCCGCTCGATGCAGAAGTCGATCGCGGGCTGCAACACAACGCCGTACTCATTAGTCCTACCCCCTCCCTGTTGAACACTCTCAGATGTGATAAGCCGGGTAACGTACGTGGTTCGCAAACCTGCTGCGAGCGGTACGCGTGCGGGTTGCAGCGAGCCGACGTTTACAACGTACTCATTTCTGAACCCGTGACGTTGCACGTAACTGTAACCGTTACTCTTACTAAACACATACGTAGTGTGTAAGGTCTGTTCATTCTTACTAGTCTAATATAGTAAACAACTTTCTAACCTCAAAATGAACTTTTTTAGGCTAAAACCGCTATTTTAAACAAAATAAAGCAATCACAGACAATACATTGGCCAAATGGTGTCCAAAATGTTTATTCAGTTTACTTTATTTACGACCAAAAGGCCTGTTTTAGCCAAAAATTTCATTCAGGTTCATTTTGAGGTTAGAAAGTTGTTTACTATATAAGACAAGTAAGAATGAACAGATCTTACGTGGTTCGCGAGCCTGCAACGAACGCTACACGAGCGACTCGCAGCGAGCCGACAATCGTCGGTTTTTGCCGCGAATCAAAGGACGCTCGCAGTGCGCTCGTGGACGTCAATAACACACTAGAACCTCGTTACTGTATCTGTTTGGTTACAGTTACAGCTCGCGAAATGAATACGCTCGGAGAAAGCGTTCCGGCGACGTCGTGAGCCTAAACTGTAACACGCGTACACACTAGAACTTCGTTACTGTATCACGCATGTTACGGTTACGGCTCGCTAATGAGTACCCGGCTGTAGGTGATTAGGTGTACATTGAGTAGGTTATATGAAGACCACTGAACGGGTTTTAAACATATCCCGAAACTTCACCGGTCACCCCATGGGTCATAGGTGGATAGCTGACGCTGTGGGGCGGACGCAACGATGTGGTATTTGACGGTTGAGGTGCGGGACAACACAATACATACATGAAAATTTCATGGCATCACGCTTATGAGACATATGGTGGCTAAATAAATACACACATCAAAAATGTCTAAGGATGTCAAAAATATCCCTAAATTATTTTAATGTTTTGCAATGTAGGTACGTACTGCGTTGCGATACATTGCAAAATAATTCTGATCTTTAGACATTTTTGATTTGAATATTTACGAGTATTTAGCCGCCAAAAAGGGGTTGTCTCATAAGCGTTACGCCATGAATAGTTCGCACTATCACAGAAAACTTAACTCCCAGGGCACAATGTTAAGAGTAATCCTTACTGTCTTGACAAGGCATTGGCGCCTTGTAAGCGCATGATAAGTGGTCTGGTCACATCGCTAAAGAGCGTAATATTGTCTTGTTGACCGCGTCCACTCAATTCCCGTAATGCGCGGTGCGGTCGAGCTCACTCGACTGCCAACACAAGTGCGCGTAAATTGCGGCGGTGAGTCACGTCTCCGTCATCGACTTCGCAGCTAGCATCGTGTAGCGAATACACTCCCAAACTTGATCACATCTCCGCCGCAACTCCGGCATAATTCGGTTAAATTGGAGGAAATAGGTAGGTACAAAAAGAGCAAGAGCTTTACCCGGGACTCCTTCCACGATGAATTGGTTTATAGCTGTTCACTTTCCGAGCGTGAAGAAGCAGGCGTGTAACGTGTGTGTGTGTGTTGTGTGCGACGTCCACACGTACCTGGTAGACGCCGGCGCCGCGGCGCACGGGCACGCACTTGCCGAGCGCGAAGAAACAGGCGTGCAGCGCGTTGGTGAAGCAGATGTCGTGCGCCGCCAGCGACCAGCGCATGCGCCGCCCGCCGTACCCCGCCAGCGTGCCCACGTCCAGGACGCCTGCGCACAAACTGCCGTGTTACTAAAACAGGGCTAATTTGAATATCGAACGGCTGTTCGAGTTCGAGCCAAGTCTTAACTATTACTTACAAGGACGAATGCATCCCTTTTAAAAAGCTAGCAGTGTTAGGTATTATGGGTAATAAAGCAGACTTTTTGCGCATGGTATTTCAATGAATATATTTTCTACTCGCGTGCTATGGAAAACCTCAAATCGTGTAACCTATCTGTTTAGTCTAAGTATCTCTGTATATGCCATACGATAAATAAATAATACCTACTCGCATAACGGTATCAGAATACCGCCTATAGCATAACCGAGCGTGAAAACTGTTCTGTAACGAGCTTTGCCATAGTAATAACTATTATTTTATAACCATTAAAACATTGTTTATACCATGGTTATGGTCATTCCGAATATCAATCAGTCTTGGAGTGTAGTGAACACTTGACTTCCTAATTTGTATTTTTTTTTTATAAACATATTTTAATAACAATTCAAATGACGTAGACAAAATCAAAATTAATTTGAGACTAATAATGTGCTTAAAATTACATATTTTTTTTTATAAATCACTAAATCAAGATGAGATGATTAATATTCATCGAGTTGCTTTTTGGCATATCAACAATGGCGGCGTTTCGTTTGGCATTTCATTTTTGAATTCACATACGAAACATCGCTATTCGCTATTGAACGCTAATCGAAAATTTCGATTTCGATGGTTTTTCAGCTAATTTAATAGAATTGCCAGCAAAGTCATATTCATTAATTCGATTCGAAATTCCTAATATTAGCAGAAAAATCATGGAAAGTATAAGAAAGTTTATTCATTGTTTATTTTTGTCATTATCATATTAAGCTTGTAAAAACTTATGTATGCAACGGTACATAATTAGCTCTAAAGATACTCGTGCCTGTCATTAGACCTAACCTCGACACTCGTACCTTAAGAAACTTCATTATGTATCAATTACGGGTAAGGACTAAAAAATTGGGCACGCTAACTTACTCAATTAAATTTTCTATGTAGGGATAGTTTTCGTCGCACAACGCAACTTTTTTCGACTTCGTTGTTTGTATGGTTAACTGCGCTTAACTGTGGTCCAACTTTTCGGTCCTCACCCTAACATAAATAACTTTTATATTACTGGTCGTGACTATTTGTGACCCTATCAATTATTAATTATTATTAAGAAATCCAGCGATGACTTCCTTGATACGATGTATGAACCTATAAAATTTGCAAGCAGCGGCAGTAACAAGCAAGGAAACATCTATTTTCGAACAATATTTCGCTAATGAATGACACTGCTTGCTACACTCGAACAGTAAGTAGGTAGCGGCAAGGGCGCCGCGGGTGTGGCGCCGCTAAATATATTCGTTCCGTCCAGTCCGGCCAACTGAGCCACTGGGTCACCCGGCCCAGGGACGAGCTCTCACAGCCGAACTAACATCGCCTGAGAGAGTACACGTATCACTGTCGTCTGGACAGCAGCCAGAAAGACGAGGCTTCTATCCCATTCATTTACTCAACAGTTTAACGCTATCGACGGGAAGGAGTAGGGTGGCAGGGCTTAGCTAAATTGGAAATGTATTTGTGGATGTAGAACCCCTGAAGTGTTCTTCTGTTTGAGAGTAACCCACAGCGGTCCGGGGCCCCAGGGCCTCGCTATCAGCGCCGGCATTGACCCAGTTCCTCGCAATGCTCCAAACAGACGACTGGCCGAATCTTAGCTGTGATGAGCTTAGGCGAGTAAGAACGCGCCGATATCGACCTCTCACTCGTCAACTAGGTCAAGACTACGCATGTTTATGTTTCGATCGATTGCAAGATTCGATCCCGCTACCGGCGCATAGTTCGATTTTGTGAATGGAGTTCCTCGATCTGTGTTGTTTGACTAAATTCCACGAGTGAAGTTGCGGTACGCGCTGCGGACAAAGGGCCCGAAATTATCATAGCAGTTAAATATTTCGTAAAACGATACTTACAAGAATGTTACATACTACGGAATTTAACTACTCGAACTTGAACTTGAATAAATCAACAATACGTTGGAAACATTTCTAGTAAAAAATACTTTACAAAATGTTAGGGAAAACAAAATGAACAAATATTTACAGTGTTTATGTATAATTTAAAATAGAGATAGCTGCAGAGATAGGCGAGTTATCAATGACAGATAAACGCGATCGGTGATTGCGCCCGCGCATAGGTATATAAATTCTGACCGCCCGACACTATACATCTGGGTGTTACGTATTTCAAAAAACGGTTTCGAAGATTTTGCTCACTTCCGAGTGAAACTTTCGAGCGCTCGAAAGCGAAAGTCAAAAATCGGCACCCTGACTAAGGATACGACGCGATAATCAATAATTGTCTCAAAATGTCTAGTGTTACGCACGCATTGGAATGGCATATGCGTCTTATCCACGTAACACACGGTGTTCATTGAAACACGGCGAAGTTAATCAATCATCAAATCATTTAGCAGCGGATAAGTTCTCTAAAGCATGTTAGTTTGATTCGCCAACATTAACAGATCAACCGATCTGACAATCAGTCAGAGCTTTGTCTTTTATCTCTTGCACAAAGCGTTGCTCCCGCTTATCACTTGTCGTCCATAAAGACTGAAGGCTTCGACGAGTTGTATTTTGCCAATGTTTAACACTGCAGAGAGCAAACAAGTATTAAATTGACATGGGTTTGCAGTGGAAGTATTTCCGGTATAACCCATACAAATGGGTTAGAACTGAATCCCGAAAATACTAGTTCTTTCCTGTACATTGGGTGTATATAAGCTGTTGAGTACATTTTCTCAGATTTCTGCAGTTAACTTTCATACAATGCAAGCCAACTAATGCTAAATGTGAAAAGTCGTCGTTGGAGCCTTATTATTTATTTATATATTTATTATTAGTCGACACGCATCTCTCATCGCTGAGCCGTGATTTGAAATATTGCTCCAAAAAGTGGTTTTGAGACTGATTATGCATACAGTATTAACTAGATTAGTTGGCCTTCTTTGAGCAAGTCTAAACGCCGTGTGTATAAAGATTCCGTTTGCCCTCGAAGTCCCCTTGAGCGTGCGATAACTGGTAGCGCGAGCATTATCGAACAATTAGTGCACGGGTCGATTTCATAATTCGTGGATTGCGGAATGGGAGCGCAGCGGTGAGACACCGGACGCCCCGCCGGCCGCGCGCCGGCGGACAACCACCGGACAAACAAATGCCGTCAGACCTGCCGTAATAACACGTAAGGACCGTATCGAAAAGAAAGTAGACAACTTCAAAATGATATAAAAAATTTTCTGTGTGAAAACTGATAATGAAATAAAAAGAAACTGAAAAATAAGGTATTTATAAAAAGTTGTTTTGAATGAATTCGTCGTATTATATCTATTTTGCCTGCAACCTAACTTTCTTTTTAATGTGTCTCATTTATTTATGGACGACCACTTTTGATACATTTTTAGATGCCCTGTTCCATTTTTTTTAAAGTCGTTAACTGATGTGGCAGCTTTGACGTTTTTTTAGAGGTATCGATTCATGATAGCCCAATATCGCTCAAATGGGCGAACTTCTGGGCAATTAAGAGGATTCATATCCTTATCCACTACTTCTACCTTATAGGCTTTATACCATTCCTTCGTTGTTTTAGAGTAATGACAAGAAGCCAAATCCGGCCAAAATAAAGTGCTAATCCTGTGCTTCTTTATGAGTGGTAGTAATATTTTCTGTAAGCACTCGTCACGTTGTACCGCAGGCGGTCAAAGTCCCTGTAGTGCAGAAGGATTGCGATCGCATACCGCTTTGACAAATCGCTTGCCACACTAATACTTTTTTGCCGAATTTTTCGATGTTGATGACCTTATCTTATCGAGTAACCTCCTTATTAGCCGGCACCGTAATACATTGAGGTCCTGGTAAGGCTTTAAAGTTCTATTTGCATAGGTTTCGTCATCCATTATAATTCCCTGGTTTTTCTTGTTCAATATACGGTCGTATGATTTCCTTGTCCGTTTTCTGACAGTTATTGTTTGATTTTCATCTCGTTTTGGTTGTTTTTGGTTTTTTATTGGTTTTTAGGTTGCATCTTAGTTTGATTCTTTGTACCATAGCCGAAGAAGTTTTGTCTCTTTTTGCCGCATCGCACACAGGGGTATTTGACCCAAAAAGTCGGACATATACAAATATATACATTTTTGTGTTCAGGGATGATTGAATTACTTAAAAAAAATTGGCAAAAAAATATCGGTCAAGGTCAAGGTACCCAAATTCTGGTTTTATTAATTAAATGAAACAAAATCAATTTAAAATAGAAAGAACATATAATATTAGCAAAAAAATACATTAATAATCACTTCTTATCAGTTATATTATCAATAAAGCCTTCTACTATAAATTTAGGGACGCCTACCCATATTTAAACTACTATTAATTTACCTGTATGGTAACAGCATCTCTTTCGCAGTTGCCGAAAATGAAAGTTTATTATTATGGGATCTGCTTCGGATACTGCTCAAAAATGGGTCTGAAGTTAAAAGCAACCTATTTAAAACGTCTATGTTGCATTGCTCCCGTGAAAATTTTCGGCTGTAACATTCTCGGTACAATCGAAAATGTTTGTTTCTTGCTTCTGCAGCTTCTTCAGATAATGACCCAATAGGTAATAGAGCATGGTCTATCACTGTGGGCCCATGGATCAATATTTTGTGGACAGTGGGTGTCATGGGTTGCCATGGATAAAGGTGAATATATAGTTTGGCCGTTTCTTCGCAATATATGGAAAATTTGCTGGTGTCTACTTCGTGTCCACTTGAAATTACTTCTAAAATAATGGCGAATCTTTCAATCAAGTTTTGATCAATGCCAGTTATCCGAGCAGATATTCCAGCATTGGCGAAAAATCTCCTGCTTGTATTGCCATCATTGCTACTACCGAATCCAGGCTTAGGAACGTCAATGATAAGACCTAGTTCATTTCTAAATTGCTCTTGAATTATAGATTTTCTGTCTTTTACAATATTTTTGTCTTGCTGGGATCTCGCCTGCCACTTTTTCAATGGTAATTTATATGAAAGGTGGAGTAAGGATTCAAATAATCGGATTCTGGCGTGTAGAATAGATAAACCGAATTCTGTGTTCTCCATGATTACTTCTTTGGTCTTTGTTAAATCATTGAAGTCTTTTGAAGTCAATTTACATATAAAACACCTCATTGTAGATGTTGTTTGAGTTGCTGCGTTGCATACTTTTCCGTCTACCATTGTCAGAAGCATCTTGTGTGTAACATCGATTTCGTGAGATCCTCTTTTTGATTTTGTTGATTGAAGTTCCTTGATCTGATTATTAAAGTATTCAATTTCTTCGTTTGTGATGTCTTTAGTCTCGTGCACAAATCGTATCCTCATCGGTCGACAAAAACGAGGCGAAGACGGCGTTGGATTTCGCCAAATAACTTTATCATTGTGTTTGCAAATAAGTTGAAGAGGAACCAAAGATGATTGAAAGATATGCGCATCAGAGTCAGTCATGTTCTCAAATTTTTGTTTAAATTGTTTTTGGTGTGAACCATCACATCCCCACTTGTAGATGAGCTCAAGAGAACTAAGCTCCTCGGATGATAACGTATCTAAAACTTCATCCAAATACGATAATAGTCTTTCAACCGTATGATTGAGTAACTGTTGCAGTTTAACCTCGGCACACACAGAATTAACGTTAACGCTTTCTTCGCTAGGATAGCACTTCTTTTTCTCTTTTTGTATTAAAGTGTAGCATGGAAATAGGTCTTTATCGCAAGCTCTTATAATCTCATACTGTTTTCTTGTTAATGATGCCTCTACAAACATAGACAGGGCCTCTTGTGGTGTCAATTGTCTTCGAGAGGACACGGGAGTCCTAATGTTTTCTTTTTGGTTAGAATCATCCTTTGAACCCGTAGTCATAATATTCTTGACAACAGTAGCACCGTCAATATTACCGCTTTCTCGAAGCATCATTTGACCAGCAAATAAAATCTCTTGTGCTTCATTATTTTCCCTGAGAGATTCCGTTTTGCGTCTTTTGCTTCTTTCACACAAATCTTCAAAGGACTTTTGCGGCCGGTGGCCGGTATTGCATAACACTTTCATAGGTATTTCTATAGTTCCTTGCAACCAGTTATAATTTTTCTTCAAAAAAGCGACCTCAGCTCGACCAGCTGCTTGCCAGCGAGACTTCATATCGTATTTCAATCGAGCAAATCTCCGCAGGAAGTCTTCTTTCCGCTCAACTGGGAAGCAAGCAGTTTCCACGTGGCACTTTTCCACAAAATCCAGTTTTTTTGCAAAATCTTTCTCGGCACACTCTTTAGCCATGTTAAATATGGCAATTCGAGTAACCATATTCACGCCAGAACCACCTAAAACAAATAAACAGGAACGTTAGAATAACGACCGCAAAGTTATCGTGGTTTGGTCGAGCAGGCCGCTATTTCAAAATCAGAAAAAACATTGATGCAGCAGTTTAAAGCAGTATTTTTAAAATATTACATACAGAATACTGACAATACTAATGTAGTAAGAAAAAATCAAGACCTGATATTGCCGGGAAGTATAACTAAAATGCGAATACTTATAATAGATTGGTGAAAATGGTTAAATATAGAGAGTACTTCTATAAAATGTTAAATTATATAACAGAACTATGCACAACTAGACGTCTTCATATAAATATAAAATGTACATACCTGGTTGACTATTCTCCATTATATAAATCACTGCAGTTTACTTCAGAATAATTCCAAATAAATGAAACGTAATGTAAATATTTGTGATAATATGCACTCGCAACAATTCAACAGTACGCAACAGCGGTCGAAAGTTGACTGATACGTAAGTTGTGTGAATTCCACAATTTTATCTATCATGTATTATTATTACATAGACCCTTGGGTAACCGCAGGTAAAAAAAATTACCTCGATTTCGCCCATTTGGTTTTTGTACCTAATGTCCGCGGTTTAGTGTCAAATACCCCTGTGTGCATCGCTTATAGAAAGGGACGGATTTTGTTTAAAAATTCTTACAACTTTCTTTCTAGTGCCAAGTCGATTGTCTCTGGTTTTCTTCCAGATTTAGGCAAATCTTCGAGAGTACAGAAGTCACCAAATTTCTTTTTTATCTTTTGTACGCCCGCGGGACTCAACTCGTACTTTTTAGCCAGTTTTCTTATCGTCATACCGTTTATTTTGCACTAATCGTCCAAATATTTTTTTCGAATGTGTTAGTTAATTTGCCCCATGTTGACGGTTTGACAAAAATAGCAATTATTTTTGGTTTCAAAATAAAGAAAAGAATGTAGTACGGTATTAAAAAAAAAGTTAATGTCTATTTTATGTACGTGCTAGTTTTTAGAGATGCCTGAAGTTGTCTACTTTCTTTACGATACGGTCCTTATTCAAGCGCAGGCCTGCTCGACCAACACACCAGCGCTCCGAAATTAGCGTAACTTAATTATATCAACTCATGCAACTCCAATTAGGAATCTAGAATATAACCTAATCTGGAATATATACACCTCCAATTGCACCGGTTATTGTTATGTTTTTTTTAGAGCGTCGGTGGCCTACTGCCTTAGGGGGTCGACTCGTGATCGTAAGGTACCGAGTTCGAACCCCCGCGGTCACCATTCACCAAGGAGTTTTTCTAACATAAGTGCATTACACGATGCTCTTACAGTGAAGGAAAAACATCGTGAGGAAACCTACACATTCGTACAGCTCAGTGTGTAAGAGGGTAATATTGCACAAAAGATCCTAAAGGGTCGAAGTGTATCCGAAAGGACCCATCTAAGATAAGATAAGACCGGTTATTCTCTGTTAAACATGTGGATGACTGGTAGAGAATTCTTTTAGGCATTAAGTCCGCCATTTGTACTTTTTACATGTACTTGTATTGCGCAAAGAAGGTTAAATAAATAAGCGGTACGACTTTTGCGACGAGAGCGTGTAATACCTAATACATATTCCACACAAATGACACAATTCGTAACAGGCTAGGTGTTGCCTGTGATACCGTGCGTAAATTTTTCCTTATCGTTATTCTTTCAAGAATAATCTCGGGAGTAAAAAGTTGCTTATTATTGTCCCTGTGCTGACGTATTCTATTCAGTCAGACAGTGCTGCACAGGTAGTTATGTACATAATATTAGTTTTTCGTCGACGTTGCAGGATCGCGTGACACGGGGAGCGTTGCGACACGCGCTCGGATTGCTTCACAAATACTTACACTAAACTCGCACATTGCAATTTACTGGTTTCAGATTATAATAATACCGGTCGGCACTGCTTAGTCTGCGACTTAACTGGTCTTATCTTCAGAGGTACCCAAAATATGACGGAATCTCACTACCGTTTGATCAGAGTAAGACACCATACTTACATGAGTCATGAATACAAAGGCGTGTATAAATATTAGCCTGCATACTCCTAAGCGAGCCGTCTTATCATCAGATTTAGATATACACTTAGAGATTATAGATTTTAAATCAAACCATCTATTCAATAATCGCGCTTTAATAGATATACTTTCTGAAAACAGCTGCAATATAACTACTCGAGCAAGACGTAATTTGTAAAGTAACCTTCAAAGTAGGTAGGTACCTATTCAGCTTTATGAACGACAATGAAACGCCTGTTGATGAATCAACAGGTACAGTCGAGTTTATAAATATGTGTAGGTACACTTACTTTAATCGCTGTGACGAATTTACTCTTATAATGTTAGTTTAAAAATGACATTAAATAGACAAGGTAGTAAAGTACACACACACACATCACACATCACATCACATCACATCTTTACTGTACCTACAGGGTATAAGTACTAACCCAAAACTGAAAAACGCGTCTCTAAACCATTGCAAGCGGCAAATCGTGTAACAGTTGCGGTGACAGCGTTATCCGAGGGTTTTGACCCTGCAGAATACGGATCTGCCTGTCGCAACTCCAAAATTTGATCAGGAAGTATGCTATAGGTACCGGAAAAGGTGCAGCCGATACAAAGAATTCGTTGTACATTTTGTAAATCGTTGTTCCGGTACCCTAAAAAAGGTCCGATTGTTATGGTATTTTAATATGTTCTAGCTCTATTTATTTCTCCGCCATCTTGCAAAAACTGTCACTTTTTCGGTTTTTTGCCGATATTGTCGTCGAAGTTCATTCTAGTGCTAATCATGGTTCGGCAAAATTGTAGAGTATAAAATTTGCTAAAAATTTTGGTTTCAAAGATTTTTTCCACGACCCCTAGGAACGAAGATATGGAATCGTCTATGGGGAGCTAGCGTTAAAAATTGCAACTTTTTTCTAGTTTTCCTTCCATATTTACGATTTGGTGCATTTTAGCGCAAACTGTACTTCGGCAATATTGTAGATCACAAAATTAGCTGTAACTTGTGGCTTGAAACATTTTTTCCACGACCTAGAGGTCGAAGAAGATATGGAACCATCTATGGAGTGTTACCGTCAAAAATTGTTTCCTTTTCCAGTTTTCTTCCCGTATTTACGTTTTAGTGCATTTTAGCGAAAACCGAAGTTCTGCAATCTTTTAAAAGACAAAATTATCTACAAATTGAAAGTTTCTACAATACTTAGTAATAGTAATGTGGAATGCTCAGGCTTAGCTCGTAAACTTTGTAAAAATTGTGACTTTCAAACCATCACATCATAAAAAATGTAGTTAAAATTCAAACATTGACGAAAACGGTGGCACACCTTGGAGCATGCCAATCCGTTCTTCATGCACGAGCACGTGGTATTCAGTTACTGGGATTAACAATTGAAAGATACAATATCCGTGCAGGCTTTGAGGATTGGCTCGAGGGTCATTAGAATGGGAATATATTGGTTTTGATGAAGTCTTCACCCATATAACTTATTTTCCATCACCACCGATCGAGTATGATGAGTATATTCCCATACGTTCACCTGAAAGACTAAATAATTATTCAGTAACGAAAAAGCAATTGATTTTACACTAGCACTCCATACATGATTCCATGTTTTTTTTCCTAGAGGTCGTGGAAAAAATCTTTGAACTCAAAAGTTTTAGCAAATTTTGTACTCTACAATTTTGCCGAAGCACAGTTTGCGCTAAAATGCACCGAAACGTAAATATGGAAGGAAATCTGAAAACTGGAAAACTGAAAAAAAAAGAAAAATGTAGCAATTTTGAATGCTAGCTCCCCTATTCTAGATTCCCCTAGTCTATTTTAAAAACTCTTTGAACCTAAAAGTTTTAGAAAATTTTGTACTCTATAATATTGCCGGATTATGATTAGCACTAGAATGAACTTCAACGACGGTATCGGCAAAAAACAGAAAAAAGTGGCAGTTTTTGCAAGATGGCGGAGAAATAAATAGAGCTGGAGGGATGAAAAATTTGGGTTACCATGGCTATATTGTCCTTTACAACATATTAAAAAACCATAACAATCGGACCTTTTTAAGGCACCGGAACAACGATTTACAAAATGTACGACGAAAATGTTTGTATGCGCTGCACCTTTTCCGGTATAGCATACTTCCGGTTCAAATTTCGGAATGGCGACAGGCAGATCCGCATTCTGCAGGGTCAAAACCCTCTGATAACGTTGTCACCTCAACTGTTACATGACTTGCCGCTTACATTCTAATTCTTTAAAAATAGTCCCAGACTATTAACCTAATCGCGCGGCGAGTTCGATACAGGTCTTGACTTTAGATAATTAGCTGGGGCATCAAATGCTAATATATAAAAGTAGAATAAATCCGTTGGCTAGGCTCTAGGGTCTGAATTATTTAATCGAAAGCTATTGTTTGCAATACAAAAAGCAGTGTCAATTTCTTTTGTCCTTTGAATTTCGGCTTTTGAATAAAGAAGACTGTTGTTATTGTTCTTTAAGAAACGAATGCGACAAAATTAGAAATACTTAGTCATCAACATTTAATCAAAGGTAAAGTGGATTTTACGTCGCACGATTTCGTTAATCGTACGTAGAATAAAGTATAGTGGGGCGCGCCTTTGTGGAATGGAAACACGAAACAAACATCTAAAGTGTGTTGTTAGAATTATCAAATTATAGGTACAAGCTGCACACATCTACGAGTAAACAATGGTAATTATACGAAGAATGCTAGTTGTATTTAGGGCTCACGTCAGTCAGAGTATTCATAATGAGGTTGGTACTTAAATGTTACTTAAAATAATAAAATAACAGTGGACCATCTCACGCAAAGTTAGCATTATGCTAACCAAATGGCTTAAAGAATATGCATGTTTGTATGTAAACACTAACATATGCTGCGTACACTTTAACAAATGCGGATATGAACCTGCCTAAATAAGTTCCTGAGGTGACGTCTCCAATTGGAACCTACTTCATACTTCATAGGTAACATGTCACGGAAACGTCTCACCCTGAACAGAGTTAGAGTTATAGAAGCCGGATACTCTATTAATGCCTGTTTCGTGGGGAGAAGAGTATGTGGCCACGGCCCGGGGTCGGGGACGAGTGATTGCGGACACTGCTGGGTCGGGGACGGGATGAATATGTGAGGACTCACCCCACCGGCCGGGGTCGGGCGAGGACGAATGTGTGCGGACACCCCACAGGCCGGGGTCGAGGCGGGGACGAGTGTGTGCGGACTCACCCTACCGGGTTGGGTCGGGGAGGGGACGAATGTGTGCGGACACCCCTCAGGCCGGGATCGAGGCGGGGACGAGTGTGTGCGGACTCACCCCACAGGCCGGGGTCGTCGAAGCATGAGTGGTGGTTGGAGACGGTGATGAGCGGCACGCCGGGCGGCCGCTTCATCGCCAGCGCCAGCTGCTCCTTGTTGTACACCGTCGTCTTGTTCAGGAACTCTGCAACAAACACAACGCTCATACTGTGGCCACGGCAGGGAACAACCCGTAGTGGTCACTAGAAGAAAACAAATAAATTATTGTGAACAAAGTATTATGCTCCTACTTATATCGCTATGTGGCTGGTTTTTCATAATACTGTGGCGTTTGCCGCAAAGTAAATATGAACTATTATGTAATGTAAGGAATGTAGTTTTGAGAACAATATGGCTATTTCTCGCACAATGCACATTATAAATTTCCATTTCATAATTATAAAAACCAAATACTTAAATGAATTATAAAACAGCTTTGATGAATTACAATCAACATTAATGTTGCACATGAATAAATACGTTTAACAATCTTAAGTCACTAATTCACTAAAACATATCAACAAACTACTATGATTAGTTCTAAGTTTTTATCTCAATCAATGGCAGATTCCAAAGGAGGTTAATGTTTCTTAATTGGAGTGATTGTCATCAATCAGATTTCAAATCCCTTCCTTATCATGAACAAACGGGCACAATTAGATAGTTCATAAGTACAGGTTCCCCAAATCTCTACTGGCCGAAGCCTCCTGCTCATTCATCAATAAACGATAAATATAAGAACCGCAATCATTAAGTAGTAAGTGCAGTGCTTGTGACGGGGTTATTCTCATTTGTTCCTTTGAACTATGGTTTTTACTTTTGAGCTTTGTCAATGTATGATTGATTGTTTTTGGCAAAGTTATGTAAATAATGTTGTTTTATGCAACATATGGGAATCACCTCTGACACTGACTGACAAATGAAGCAAGACTCAAATAAGTATTCATGAAGTAATGTAGTTATTTTATGTGCACTCGTAAAGCACAGCGCAATAGTTAAAACACTCGCAATTAAATTTTAAATTGTAAATGAAGCTGTTCAGCCTAGCACATGACTCAATCCTATGGATAGAAAGACTGGAATTAGTGTTGTGAATAATAGGAAAAAATGCCACGCAAATAAATCTACACTAATATTATAACCTCATAAAGCCCACCATACTTCAAACAGGGAGTTTTTTGTGAGTGGGACTTTGAATCTACCATCAAGGCAATAAAGTTCAATTACGTTTGTTCGATAAGGCTAGTTTCAGTTTATGAAGATAGGAAAATAAACCTTATTCACATTGCAATATAGTTCAAATTAAATTGCCTTGATTATGTACATTCTATTCTACACTGGGCCTTACGAGGATAAAGAGGTAAAGTTTGTGACATTGTGGGGGTAATCTCTGGATCTACAGAACCGATATTGAAAATTCTTTTACCAATAGAAAGCCACATCATTTTTAAGTGTCATAGGCTATATATTAACCCAAAAAAAATGTTTATGGCCCAACAAAGTGGGCAGGGGAAGAGCTAGTAAATAAATATGTGTACAATTTCAAAGGATTTCTTTTAGTTCTTATTTAATGATAATAAAAATAAGCAATGCATGTATTTAGATGGAGTTTGGCACATACATTATTATCAATTTATTATATATTGTAAAAGGATTATAAGATTATAAGAAAATAGCAGTGTGTTTGCCGGCTTAGAATAGTACCATTCCATGCCTTCCCGTGGATGTCGTAAGAGTCGACTAAGGGAATAAAGGCTTGTAGTACTGTTAGGCGATGGGCTTGCAACCTGTCACTAATATACTGGTAAACATCTTAACCTGATTATGCAAAATGTGGTTACAGAATTATCAACAAGCTTTTAGAGTTGTTGGCAATTCTGTAGCTCTGCCTACCCCAAACTGGGAATAAAGGCGTGAGTTTATGTATGTATGTATGTATGATTATAAGAACAAAAGCTGTATAGGGCAGAGTATTATCTAGGGCAAACAATGGCCAACTTTATTATCAATATCATTAAGTCACATCGGAGTTTATGAGGACTGGTGTCTGTGCACCAGTACACGATTCACTAAATATCTTCAATAGACACTTAATATGATATATATAAGTTATGTTACTTACTTTACATATAGCCACTGACCTATATGAATGATGTAGAAGACATTGGCTTGCATATATTATACCAATCTTGATAAACTTTTAATATATATAAATTTTTAATTTAATTTACTAACACTTTATTATTATTATGGTCCAAAGATGGCTGAAATAAATGATTTTGATTTTGATTTATTTTTTATTTTTGATAGCAGAATAAGGTGGAAAATTTGGAAGTATAACAGAATAATATTGCTCCTTCAACCTATTTTTTTAATGCTATTTACTATTGTTTTAAAATACATTTAATTGAAAAAGATTTGTTCAATTGCAGTTGAGTTAGCTTAGTAAATTCAAGTGCAATGCCCTGAGGGAACAATAGCTGTCCCTCACCCTCTAGACAGGCCCCAGACAGCTATAGGTCAATGACTCTTGTACCTAGACATTAGCTAGGTTTGATGCTGCCTATAAAAAAGTCTTGTACAATGTGTTAGCAAATTCCTTTATCAGAGAATATTACTATAGCACACTGATTGGTTATTACTAAGAAAAAAGTGCAACAGTTATTTATTTATGCAATGCGCTCTAGTTGCTACTCATAAATATTAATATTTTCTGATAAATGTGCAACAGGAAGTGTATTGTTTGTGGGACAGCCACCATACCAGGTAGTACCATTGCATAACCAAGATCTTGAAGAAGAAGAGAAATCTCCTAGCGCACAATAACCTTAGAAACTATCCTAAGTTTAAAGTTCTGTGTCTAAATAAATATGCATACATGATTTGAAGATTGCCTTGAAAATGTAATCACATTTATTGCTAACAAACATCATTTAAATATTTATTTTTTAAACAAAGAAAATTGAGCTGTCCCATGAAAATGATGCCATGAATATTAATAATGTAACATCAAAACAAACTATTAACTCATACAGTCAAGAGTGGAGATTGTTCTTGGATAGGATTTGATGTCACTCCACATGGGCATGGTATATTCTCTCTGTATCCATATTTTGATATAATAACTCAACGGCTTCAAGACAAGAGAGAATAGGCCTCCACAGGTTAAGCTTGCTTCACATTATTATTCTACCATTATGCAAGGTTTTGGTGAAAATGAAATTCAGAAAAATATCACGGCACATACCAGACGGGTAGTAAAGAGATGGTCCCTACGATAGCCTGAAGTTAGGCGCTTTGGTGTGGCACTGGGTCGCGTGGTAGTCGACTCGCGTAGGGTATCACATTCCGCTGATGTAAGCAACACAACCATCACTCGCAGGGCACTACACCGAGGCCTGCGCCCCGAGCGGAGCGCGGGCGGGGCGCGTGGGGGCTAAGGGCCCCCGCGGGGCCAGCGGCCAGCACGCACCTAGCCAGATCTTGGCGAAGAGACCGACCACGGCGACGGTGATGGAGCTGGCGCAGCTCCATAGGCGTCCCGGGCTGCGCAGCCGCGGGATGATCCAGCCGATGTCGTAGCCCATGCTCGCGGCGCCCACTCAACGCATCCGCGCACTAATACGACATGTCTACTGTGAGTAAACTGGACGAAAATCAATTTTGCTAGCTCGCTACACGATCCGTGCGTACGAAGTACTGAATGGATGACATGACATATGACATGACAGGGCGCGTCTGACAGCTAGACCGGTGTTGCTATTTCAAGAGGCGTTTTTATTATTAATAGTGTTGTGCGCGCTCGTTTACGGTGCGGAGCGCTCCAAACTAGATAGCTGCGCGGTTAAAGGGTGCAAAAATTAAGATACGAATGTTAAAAAGAAAGATAGAATACCGTATCATCGGTTAGTAACCTTAAATTATTTTTATTGCGTGTCAAACAATTAATTAAACCCTAGAATAAATAGACACAATTTTGGTATCAAGTCTAAAATGGCGACGCGCGAAGTAACCTTGTAAGGTCGTCTTTTTTATCGTATCGTATCTTTTTTACAAAATAATTTATTGAAGTAATTCAGTATGTAAGTATCTTTAAAATATCACCGAAAAACTGACTAAATGAAAACAAAACGCCGAGTTCGATAAAGTTTTCGCTGACGCATTTTTTTATTATGGGCTCCATCATCTTAATTTCTTTTAGTTTTTAATTTTTATAGACATATTATTATCTTCTAAACTTCTCAGATATGGGTAAATAATGGTATAAATAAATATGTAGGTATAGAAATAGCGTCAGTGATCATTCTAAATTGTAAGTAAAATAAAATCAAACTAAATGTGGCATTATCTATGTAAAGGGACCTTATGGTGGATGGCGCTTCCGCCATTATTAAAGATGCTCCGATATAAATACAACGTCGCGTGACGCAGTGCGGCGTAAGCGCCATCCGCCATAAGGTCCCTTTACATAGATAACGGCACATATAATTTATATTGGCGTGGAGCTGACTTACGTAAGTATGTATGCATATATAACACTTTAATGTTATACAATAGAAATTTCTTATTACAATAAAAAATAATAAATTATTCCTGGACGCACACACAAGGTTACATCTATGCAACGCGGCAGTCATGTTTGAAATGTCATACAAAATTGTGAAACGATTGAAAGCGACAAGGTACATAAATGATCACTTATTTATGCTGTTGACTGTACATGAGGGCCGGGCGTAGATCTTTTTCGATGACACAAATATGCGTAGGTACCTAGTAAAAATATGGAGTGATTCCTTATCTTTGCCACAAAGAGGACAAAATAACTTATAATATTGAACACAAACGGTTTTATTTACAACAGATTAAACATTATTATATGTATACCTAAAGTTGTTCGGGTCACAGTAACACGTATAACGTACGGTCAATATTTACCTTTTTATTTCAACTGAATCCGACGATAAACACATACCTATTAGGTAGTTATTATTTCTCTAAGTGTATCATAACTTCGCTACATCAGCAAACTAGCCCCTGACCCTCTGTCGACTGGATCCGGTAGCTATTCACCATATAAACCTGCAGTAACTGACATAGGTATGTATAACACATTTTTTTATATTTCTTCTTCAAGACCGTATTCAACTAGAGAAGCTATCAGTCAAATCCTGGAACCTGTCTGTCTCTCTCTTTCGCAAGAAACTCGGACACCCTGTTGTTCCGTTTATTGTTACACACACAAGTATTTACCTATTACCTACTTGTTCTATTAAATTATCTTATTAGGTAGGTACTACTTAACACAGATGCAGCTCCGTGTTACTCGTAGCATCGCACAGCCACTGGATTACCAGTTGTAAACATTTGCAAACATTCAATGGGTTAAAAAGTCAAGATCTAAGTTAAATGATAGATGCGTCACTCGGGTACTCCTCTTTTACTTAGGTACCTAATTGTTACAAAAAATAGCTCTATACAAGAACCCATAATCGAAATAATAAAAGAAGAAACTGACTGACTCACATACTTATCAACGCAAAGCCCAAATTTGGCAGGGGGCCTCTTGAGATTCAAAATTTGGCACGTAGGTTTCTTATGAGGTCTAGGGGTGCACTAATAAAGCATTTTACGAAAATCAACCCCCATCGGGTAGAAATGGGTGGAGTAGCGGGAAAGTAATTCTACGCGTAGGAAGTCGCCGGCGTCCTCTAGTCAGATTAATAAGAGGTTTTGAGATTCACGTTCCACCTAATCCGTATTACTAGAGTCAACTCGAAAGTTTGCTACCTCCGGAACAGTTTGCTACCTCCGGGCACGGTTTGCTACCTCTGGGTACTCCAGTAGCGTCATAATCGTTTTCTGTCGTCGCCGGGCCACAGCACGAACTCGTACACTTCGGAGGGGCACAGGCGGGCAGAGGCGCGCTCGCACGGTGTCGGCGCCGCCGCTTGCACCAGCAGGCGCGCGCGCCCACGCCCCCCCGGCCCCGCGCCGCCGCCCTCCGCAATCCGCGGACGAGGTCCTCCTCCAGCTGCCTCACTCCTAGAGCCTACTCGTCGGGTATGATCCATAGCAGCATCCTGCGTTTGATGGATATCTTCAGTGTGTTTTAGAACTTTTAGTTGATTGTCAACATGTGTCGTCGCAGATGCTTTAAATATACGGGTAGCGATATTATTATCTTCAGAGGTCCCTTGCTCAGCTGCCGGAGCCCCTGCGAGCCCGAAGCTCGCGGCAGCTGCGCTGGCGCAGCCCAGAAGTAAGACAAGCAGTGCGCTCATCTCTCTCTGGTTGACTGGTGAGCCCGTTGGCTGCGATTGCGCACGACTGCCCTCGCGCCGCGCGCGCGCCGCTTTTAAGCTGTGAGCTCGCTTCCTAGACCCGCATCGTTTTCTTTTCCATGGATCCAATTGAATTGGGTTTTCACGGCATTATAATTTGTTTTAAATAACAAAGATAATTGTCGCATGTTGATAGTACACGATGATTCGCCATGTTTCACGCCGGCACAGAGCCATTACCGAGGTCATGTTTTTAGGTCGCTCGCAGTGTTTGTTCTCGCATGGAGAATCTAATTTTGAAAGAGGAAATTCATTGTGGAATTTAGAGATGTAATTGCACTAACAGGTCGACGATGTTCTTTTTATTGATTGATATGTGACTATTGGTTATTACTTACATATATTATATGTATGTTGAAACATTATGGAAGAATTTATGTTACTCGCGTCATTACTTACTTAGTATTCAATAAGCAATGCTATAAGGCAAGTCTTACGATGTAGAGATACCTACCTATCGAAGCAGTCATCATAACAATGAAGCGTCATCCGGGATAACCCGACGACACGGCGCGTGCGCACCGCGGCCACACTGGGCACCCGGCGGGCACCGTTTCCGAGAATATGTGTAGGTATATTTGAATACATCTAATACTTAAAATAACGTATACCGGTGTAATTAAGTGGAGTTCAGCGAGGTTCAGCAGACAAATGAATGATAATTATAAAAAATGGGAACTATATATGCTTCTTAGCTCAGTTAGTCTGGAAGAGAGTATAGTTAGTAATAAGTAAGTGTCTTTACAACATGAAAGTGTGTTTGTGTGTGTGTGTTTGTTTATTTCGATTTTACGCTCAGTTCAAAGAAATAGTTGGTATGAAATTGGTATACATAGATATAGTTTACTCTTTTGCCCGAAGACGGAGATTTACAAGTGTTTTTTGTTCAGGGAAATGAAACGATCCTAAAGGATTAACGAAAAATAATTTCTGTGTAGACGGTGTCGCGGGTAAAAGCTAAGTGTACCTACTTATGAAAGTTTATTTTGCGGGCGCTCCTAATTTTTGCGACAGTGAAAGTTTAGGCGTGGATAAGGTCACAGGCTGCACAGAAGAGGTCGTGTCTGCCTCGTCAGCAAGGAATCCACCCTACACATCCAGCGCCACCGATCTTTATTTCCATATACAATGGGCTCGCTTTTGTGTTTTCGGCAAGGAACTTGGTTGCCGGCCGGTCGCGTGCGCCACGCGGTGTCGCGCGGCGGCGCCCTGCTCCGCCGCGCGTTATTAAGTACTCCCCGGCACGAGGCCCCGAGGATTTCCGAAAAGTTTTCCTCAATCGTCAAATTTTTTGGGTTTTTTTAAGACTAATCTACTTGGTTTAGATTCATCCGCAAGGTTGCGGTTAGTTTATAAATCGCGGTTGTTGAGAATTATTGAATTATATTGCTTTAAGGTACGATAGAAGTAGATTCCCAGGTTTCACTTGTTCGATTTTGGCCGATTTGGTAAGCATACGTTTAGGATTTAACAAACTGTAGCAAACTGCCACGAAAGCGAAATGTTCCGGAACACTGGATTGCAATAAAGTTCAGTTTTGATTAAGATATCTGGGTTCGGTCTTGAGGCCGATTGACGTAAGTTATCGGACGGCCGCGTCGAGCGCTCATGTCAATTCTATACATACATTGACAGTTTTCGAATATCGTTTGCGATGCATACGCTACTAACGTTTTTTTCTCTATCACTCAAAATGAATAGGAATACATTCTCGTGTGTTGCGATAAACCACGTGGTCAACTGTCATTCCATACCTTTTGAGTGATAGAAACGAAAAACGTTACTAGCGGTTGTGTCTTGGCTACGGCCCGTTCCATTTCGCTTCCGTGGCAGTGTGCTACCGCGTTAACTCCCCACAAATGAAGCAAACCCCCTCCGCTAAACCACCTCTTTACGCGCTGCTGTCGCGCGGAATATAAAGACTCCCGAAATTCCTTCCTAAACAAGTATCGTCATCGATTTGAGAATAAGATAATAGGTATAAAATTGACCCCTCTGATATGCATAAAATTGTTGTGCTGAATTATTGTTTGGTCTTAAATATTATCATAGGAGTGTTGAAACTATCTCGCTGCGCCGTCATCTCGGTGACCTGCCGGGCGAGGCCTCGCCGCGCCGCGCTGCAGCGTGTTGCGTCACGAGTCGCGCCCGCGCCGCGGCGTCATCGCGGGAAGCCCGGCTGCGGGCGCGCCTACCACGGGCACGGGCCGAGAGCCCGAGAGTACAGTGAAAGACTTAGTGACCCACCTTAGGTCCAAACTCAATCTACATTAAACAAAAATAAGGTTGCGTTTCCTAAAAGTTACAAATGACTTGGCATCTCTAATGACATTGACGACTTCGAGCATATTTTTCGTGAAACGGGCACGAATTAACGTTCGTAGCGGTACCTAACTGGCAGGTTAGTAGAAACGTTCTTGACTCCTACAATTTAAGTCCGCAGTTAGGTACGTGAGCTTTGTACCCTTTGTATAATATCATCAGAACTGTAAAGTGAAAATAACCAGAGCATCTGACTGAAGCTTAGGACTGAAGTAATACCTACTGAAGAATCAAATGCTTAGAAGTAATTCACAAGGAGCGGTGAGCTGCGAGGGCGGGAGGGGTCGAGTGACGGTTGTTCTTCATCAGCTCAAATAGAGAGACGCATTTGAAGACTACAGTAATTAAAGTTAAAAATTCAAATTTGGTAAATATTTATTCAGGAAATTGGCCACATGAGGGCTCTTTTACACGTCACAGTAATTTGGAATGAATCTACTAGCGCTTCGGACAAGACCATGATAGTAAAGTGTATACGTTAGTTTATAACTAGGGATATATCTCGTTCTTAGTGGAGCGCTAATTATTATAGTTACTACGGGAGAACTAGCGTAATGGTAATATCGAATATTGGCCAAGTTCGTGCACGACTTCTCGCGGAGTTTCAGGCGTTGAGGGAGGTGAACGTACCTATCTAACGCAGTCGAGTGCTCGTTCTATTCCCATAAGGTAGGCCCCGCTGTCCCCTTGAAGCCTGTCCGTCACCCCGCGGGGAGGTCGCGCACCGGCTCGTTGGCCTCGAGTTGGTCTCGGGCCCGCCTGCCCGACCGTCCCGCCACTCGGGGCCGCTGCCTGGCGTGCGCTGGGTGAGAGCGCGTGGTACGCGCGGGGAAGCCCACGCGCCCGCAGCGCTCGCACCGATATATCACTTTACCTCAACCGCGCACTTCTGCCATAAACCATGTCAAGCGCGCGGAAAATTACCACCAATTCTAAAACCATCTGAGATACCTGAGGGCCTTGCAAAGATGCATTGCGTTAACTAGCGTTTCTATTCGTTTCGTTTTTAAGCCAATCGCGTCACTGGAAGATCACGTGACTTTTCGTATCACGTCATCTACCAGTGACGCGATTGGTTTAAAAACGAATCGAATAGAAACGCTAGTTAGCGCAAAGCATCATGGCTGTATCATTCTGCTCTCAAAAATTTTATAGGAACGTTTCTAAGCTCTATTTGTTAAGCATATTTCGTCGGTGAAATAGCAAAACCGCGCGATATTTTTAATGAGGAGCAAAATGCACCTTTTTCTAAGATGTTAAGGTTTATTTTGCTCTACAATAAATTTGTTGGTTACGACGATTTGCAGAAAATACCTCATCAGATATCGATGACACGGCGCTGTTGAAGATGCGAGAACCTCGGAGTACTCCGTAGCAAGTCCGCCAGAGCTATATGAGTAAAAGCTTCTTTTACGTACTCACTCAAAAAATTTACTTACGAATTCCTTCTATGGGCACGTTTATAAAAAGAAACAAGAAATCAAGAAATAAATATTTTTTGTTCAAAGTCGCAAGGAGTACGTATTACATGTACCTACATAATATTTATTTAAAAACTATTCAATGATACCTCACGATGAGATCGAAAATGCACAAAAAATACCTTTGTTTACTTTGAAGATTTTATTTTACAACTTTGTCCACGCAATTAAAATGTATAACTATGCCAAATTACAGCTTTATAGTACCAATAGTCTCTGAGCTAGACCGCGAACAAACGGTCAGACGGATGATGGACAGACGGACAGACGGACGTTGCAACTTGTAACTTGTGTTTGTTTTAAACTGTAAGGGTTCCTAGTTTGAATTCTTTGACTAAACGATCCTGAGGTCAAGGGACCCGGACACTGGATTACCTTTGTTAGGACCTTTTTGTACAGTGGACTACAAAGAAATGTATCAACTTTTGAACTTTATTACAATTCAATAAGGTGAAAAAGTGGATACATCTCTATGTAGTCGACTGTACCTATGTATTATTAATATACAAACACTTAAGAAATAACTTCTTAATCTTATTCTTAACTTATTATATTAAATCCTTGGATTATCACTTATACAGGGTGTCCCAGAAATCGACGTCAACCCGCCTAGGGCTGATAGAGCAGCTAAAAAGCTATCGATTTAACTCCTATGTATGTTCAGCGATTTTTACTAGTTTCAGATATATTGAAAATTTTAATCTGAATTCCCGTAATTTTCCCATATGTCCTTGTCTCTAAAAATCCTTAATTTCATGTTTTATTTCAGAAGTTTTTCAGTGGTATCTTACATTATTAGAATCATTACGAATCAGCAAAGTTTTTAAACGCTTCAACTTTTTAAGTAATGACATTAAGTTGTTTTTCCATACAGAGTGAAAAACAAACACTGAGACACCTAGTACGAGCCTAGTAAGCCTTAGGCGGGTGGACGTCGATTTATGGGACATCCTGTACACAAAAGTACGCACTTTATCTTACTGGGTTGCTGGATAGCGCTTCTGTAGGACCTGTGTCCTGCCTGTTGGCACAGGGCGGGGCCATGTATTGGTCTGGGTTCATATCCTGGGCTAGCCTTAGGACCTTGGTCAGCCCTGTTCTTCCCGCCTGGCCTGTTTAGTTCAAATCCCGGTCTCGGGGCCTTTCCCGTCTCCCGCCCCCCGCGTCCTCCTCGAACTTGCCTTGTCTTGGTTGAACACTCCTAAACTGCTCAAAGTCGAAAAGCAGCTGATTCCATTTGCCCGTGCCCAGGTTGACCCTTAAGCCCGGCATTCTCAGCTTGTGCATGTACGTTTGCGGCTCCCTCCACGGGTAGTCCCCTTTAGTGAACTCGCGGGGTTCCATCTTGAGTTTGCGCCCTTTGCGGTGCGGGTGCTCCCGGAATTTGAGGTAGTTGTACGGCTTGACGAACAGGGAGAGGCGTTGGGGGCGGAAGGACGACGCGGCGGGCGTCTGCGGACGGGGCGTCTTCGACGCGGAGGGCGCCGGCAGCGCCAGCAGCGCGGCCAGCGCGGCCAGCAGGCGAGTCAGTAGCAGCGTCAGGCGCATGGCGGCGGTAGCAGGCACGGAGGCCCCGGGCGGAGCGAGTAGACTCCGCACCCCGACGCTCGCTTTAATCGATAAAACGAAGTAAACAATAATCGCATAATCGGGCGAAAAATTGAAACTAAATTCACTACTTTCATTTTCTATGTTTCACTATAACATAATAAATTGGTTCTTAGAATATCAATACCGCAGGCGGCGCAGACTGTGGCAAATTGCGTATGATAATCGCTACATAACCTATTAATATTTCCAACTGATTTCGGTGGCACTTTGTTATTTGTTTTATTTCGTTCACTTTTCAGCTACAGTTGAAATCTACATAAATCATTATTACTTAGGCCCGTATTAATAAACTGATCTCGACTGTAATGCCAGTCTCGAGATACGTCAAAATTGACAGTGTTCTACGGCTTGACGTTTACTTTGACGTATCTTGTGACGGGCATCTCAGTCAAGGTGAGTTTATTAATACGGCCCTTAATTGCTCGTAATATTGATTTATGTAGCTTTTGCCCTCGACTTCGTCAGATTTGACCAACCCACAGGAACAGTGTTTTTTTGCAGGATAAAAGTAACGTTCTTATAAGTTAATTTAGGGTATAGGTAAGCTATCTCCATCGAAATTTGTTACGCCGTTTAGCGTGGAGAAGTAACGAACAAACTCGCAAGGAAACTTTTGAATTTCTAATATTAGTGTTATCTGCAAGCCGAAGTACCTACCTAGGTACCTAGGTAGGTAGTAGCGCTGAACAACCTGAAAAGGAGAGACTCATTATAATAAGATGAATAGTAAATGTTGTCACTTCGAGTGCTTCGAATAGGGAGCTATAAGCGTAGCCCTTGCGTAGCCGCCGCTGGCCGCCCCCTGTAGCTGCTCTTCACAAAAATGAGCAGCTACAGGGGGCGAGAAGAGTGTTGCGCGGGTTGATCGCGAGAGGTGGCTCGGGCTGAGACTCCGTCTTAACATCAGTAAACTACATCCGCAGGGTATCTTAAGGTCTAAATTGTATGATCCACAGTAATCCAAGTGAGTAGGTAAGGCAGGCTCAAACTTGATGGGATTAACTAATGCACAGGAGAGAGTGGCAGACGTCTCAATTTCATCACCGCTTGCATGTATGCGAGTTCATTTTAAAAGGCTGGTAGAAGTTGTTTCCTAACATTCTACGCAGTTAAAAGTTATCAGTCTTATCAGGTTACGCGGAGTGAAGACTAATCGGTTTATCCATAAATAAAGTGAGTCACAGTGACGAGTCTGCGATAGTGGCCAAGTAAATAGTATAATAATGACTAAAGCATGCCTATACAAGACGAGAAAGAAAGAAAACAGAAGCTCTATTGCACTCGGTAAAATCATATTGCTTTGCCATTTTGTTGTATTATCAACGTTACCATAGGCCTTATTTACTTAACAGTAATCGCGGCCGAGTTAAAACAATACCCAACCTACTATTTAGCCTGTAACGGGTGGATTGGAGCCGCACGTAGAACTTTTCATTCCGACATTCTTCAAGGATTTCACGGAAATCCTATAAATAGATATTTCTATTAATATACAAGCTAGAGATAGCGCCTTTTCCTCCAAAATTGACTCAACATTAATGTGTCATTAAATCTTTCGCGAGTTGGAATTTGTCCACCCGTTAGTTAGGGAGATACGATATCTACACAGATACAATACACAGGCATTAAGTTCACATCTTGTACTCAAATTAGTATTTTCGTGCAAAGAACATTAAATAAATAAACCTCCACACAGGCATACAGACACACACACGATAAACTTTCTAATGTAACACCCTACTTTTGCGTCTGTGGTTAATAGTTATTTGTTATACAAGGGGGGAAAGTTGTATTTTACCTGCGAGTGTTCATTTGAAACACGAGCTAGCGAAAGGATTCTATGATTGACCACGAGCGAATAAAAATAGAATCCTGAGCGTAGCGAGTGTTTCAACACACGAGACGTAAAATAACTTTTCACCCGTGTATAACACAAAACTTTTCATCTCACTACAGCGAGGAAAATAAGCTCAATTCCGCATTTTGCACGGTTTCCCGTAATTCCACAGGTGTTAATACGTCTTTCATCACTCGAATCACTCATTTTTAATAACAAAACAAACTAGAAAAACATGCGAATATTTAACGTTGACCCAAAGATGAAGGAAAACAGAGGCCCTACTTTGAAAATCGAAGTTCGAAGTTACGTTAGCTCCATCCCTTTCTCTCGATTTAGTCTCGAAGGACGTGTGACAGAGATGGAGCTAACGTAACTTCGAATTTCGATTTTTAAAGTAGGGCCTCTGTTTTACTACCTCTATGCGTTGACGTTAATTAAAAAGTTTTGAATTAAGTTTTTTTTTATTATTTCGGATGCGTTTTGTTCACACATCGACTTACTTGGACTGTCAGAACATTTTATCCGTTTTTACAACAAGGCTGAAGGGTAATGTTGAATGCTGATATTTATGAATTAAAATAAAGTTGTAAGACTGTATTTAGTATTTTTTACTCGATGCAATTCATTAAAAGTGATGTTAAAAATTCAGCGGTTTTAACGTTTTACGTTTTGTTAGCTGTCAAATAACACTAAAGCTGCCTTCAAATGTCAAAACTCTTTCTTCACATGTGGATAAAAAGCGATTTTCTCAATAGATATCAAACAAACAAAAAGGGCTTTCCGAGCTAGTGAGATGAAAACAATATTGGCCATGCTATCACTATCCTAGGGTTGCTTACGTCATGTCTTGGCGAAAAGCCAGAAACTTACACTCTTTTTCACCTAAGATGAGTCCTGCGTGACAGCCGTATTTCGTAATTTCGGGTCTATATTGACTCCCATAACATTAATCTTTCGATTTGTTTTATCCATACCGTTGCTTTTCATAATCGTTGCTCGTCATTTTGTCTTTGGTCATCATTTCGTTAACCCCCTTTTCATTAGTCATAACTATCGAATGCCATACCGTTATTGGCCATAACATTCAATGTGCTGATTGTATTGAATGGTAGAATTTCAAAAGGAATATTATTATTTTAAATAACGCTTACAAGATTGAAAATTATTTATCCGAAAATTTTAGTGCACCATAGGTCTTTCCACACCGATAAGATAAGCTATATTCCCCTCCTTTCCCACGGCACTACTAAGCAGGGGTCACAGTTCTAACCTAACCTTACCTACTTTTCTGACAGCCGGGGTTTTTTTGTACGCCAGTGCTTTGTTTATGAATGATATGTATTCTTTCTGAAATTTAAAATTAGTCCTTTAAAACATTAGAGAATAAAATGTTATGAATAAAAATAATAAATAGTAAATATAAAAACATGACCTACAATATTTATGAAAAATTAACGTTATGCCTTTGGATAGTATGCTGATCAATTTTATGACTTTTGTCTTGTATGATATGTAACATTATAGTACTTAATCATTATATCTATTTCGAGTTATATCTAACGACGATTATGACTATTGATTATTATGACTAAAAATAATATGGATACCAATTTCTGACATTCGAAAATCGAAACAATAAAATTATGGGAGTCGAAGGGCTCCCCGTAATTTCAATCACTTAAATACATGCGAGGTATTTAAAAATAGGCGATTAATTATTTGAGTTCCTGAACGGCGTCGTCGCTAGGTGTGCACCAGAGTATTTTTTAAGTAAAGTTAAAGAAACAAGTGTAGTCGTAATAAGTATTTATATGAGCTGTCACAGGACTCATCTTAGGTGAAAAAAAGTGTAGGAAGTCATTATTTTACAATTGAGAACTAGGTAATTAATCTAAAATTAAAAAAAAAGGTAATGCTTACTTGTGGAGATTTCCCATATATCTTAAGTGAATTAGAGTGAACATAAATGGATGGAATGGATGTTCCTGTTGAGTTAATTAATATATTTAAGTTCTGGTATAATAACCAGAGCAACTATGTTAGATGGGTCGGCTCATTATCAGACATGTACCGGTTGGAGTGCGGGGTGAGACAGGGAGGCTTGAGCTCACCCACCCTCTTTAACCTTTATATGAACCGATTGATTGGTGAGCTCAGCAGCACTAAAGTCGGATGTTCTATTGGCGGTAACATGGTCAACAATATAAGTTACGCCGACGATATGGTGCTGCTGTGCCCATCAATCAACGCTATTATTAAGTTGCTTCGTGTGTGTGAATTTTACGCGGAGGCACATGGCCTGAAATATAATGCAACTAAGAGTGAACTCCTGCTCTTTAAAGCGGGTACTAAAACCTATGAACCAGTACCGCAGGTTAAGTTGTGTGGTACTCCGCTAAAAAGAGTGTCACAGTTCAAGTATTTAGGCCACTGGCTTTCTGAGTCCTTAAGTGATGACGAGGACATAGAGCGGGAGCGGAGAGCGCTGGCAGTCCGATGCAACATGTTGGCCCGCAGGTTCGCAAGGTGTACAAATAACGTAAAAGTGACGCTGTTTAAAGCTTATTGTCAGTCGTTCTACACCTGCAGCTTGTGGGTCAACTTCACGCAGAAGGCTATCAATGCCCTCAGAGTCCAGTGCAACAATGGTTTCAGGATGTTGCTGGGGCTGCCTCGATTCTGCAGTGCGTCGGGGATGTTTGCGGATGCTCACACAGATGGTTTTACTGCTATACTACGCAAAAGAGTAGCATCCCTGTTGCACAGATTGCGGGGCAGCCCAAATAGCATGCTATGTTCCATTGCAGAGAGGTTTCATGGCTCCTTTCAGAACCATTGGAGCAAACTTCACAGGCCTTCTGCCAAATAGAACTTGTTTAATTATTATTTTAGATACATATTTATTTAATTTTCTGGAAATTATTATTATTATTTTGTGTCATGTATGTATATTTGTGTCTTACCGTTGTGTTCAATATGGAAAGAAATATCTAAAATAAATAATTTTGAATTTGAATTTGAATTTGAATAAAACAAAACCAAAAACCAGCTCATCTTCCCGTAGGTACAGTCACGAGATTAAATTTGGTACCCACCTTAGGTCCAAAGTCAATTTGACATTCTACAACAATAAGGTTGAGTTTCCTATAAGTTACAAATGACTTGGCATCTCTAATGACATTGACGACTTCGAGCATATTTTTCGTGAAACGGGCACGAATTAACGTTCGTAGCGGTACCTAACTGGCAGGTAAGTAGAAACGTTCTTGACTCCTACAATTTGAGTCCGCAGTGACGTGAGCTGTGACCCTTCGTATAATATCATGGTCACAAATTAACGCTCGCTCGTGATCGTAACTTCTTCTTTGCTCAAGAGATGACGTTACCGTTCCTTTGAATGATTTAAAGCATTCGGTAATTTTATTTAAGAACCAAACAACGTTTTTTCCAGTATCCATTAGAAAATATCTAAATAAAATGAATCGGTAAATATCGGGGGACAGTTTCACACAACCTGGTCCGGGTGTACCAAAGGGTAACCACTGAAAAAAAGACTTAGATTTTCTTGAACAAAAGTGTAAAAAACAGTAGTCCCCTGTCATATATGGATGATGATGATGATGATGATGATGATGATGATGATGATGATGATGATGATGAAGACGAAGACGAAGACGAAGATGAAGATAAAGATGATGATGATGATGATGATGATGAAGATGATGGTGATGGTGATGGTGATAATGATGGTGATGCTAATGGTGATGGTGGTGATGGTGATGTTGATGGTGATGGAGATGATGATGATGATGATGATGATGATGATGATGATGATGATGATGATGATGATGATGATGATGGTGGTGATGGTGATGGTGATGGTGATGTCGATGGTGATGGTGGTGATCATCATCATCATGTCAGCCGAAAGACGTCCACTGCTGGACATAGGCCTCCCCCAAGGCTCTCCACTCAGACCATGGTGGTGACGGTGATGGTGAATGTGTATGTGTATGTGTATGTATGTGTGTATATAATATGTATACATTATAGTAGTCTAACTGCTCCGGCGCTGCAGGAAGTGCAGCCCCATCGCCCTTGCGTATCAAATCAGAAGCACCAACGTTCACCTTCGCAGTTTCGGCTCACTCTGTGCCTCTGATTTGCTACAGAGGGCGAGGGCTGCTCTCCCTCCGCGCCTCCGGCTTTTTATATACACTCTAGGAGTAGGGCAGACCAAGACCACGAAGAGTCGGGTTGGGTAGATTCGGGGTTTAGTACCTAAAATATCCGCTAAAGTATGTGCTTATCTACATAAAATAACCTAACCTAACCTAAAAATATATATAAATATAAAATGCAATATCTCGGCCATTTTTGATTTCGGAGATAAGTTTTTCAAATAAAACATGCTTATTTTAGCGTAATCTACACGATACAATTATAAAAAAATATGTGTCATAATATGTGACACCCCACCAGTGAAATTTTTTCTAAGTCCTGGTTACCCTTTGCTACACCCTAACCCACGTCTTCAAACACAAGTAAAACTTAACTTCAAGAAATTATTACAAATTACCAGCATATTTTTTTTTTATTACCACCGTTTAAATGGTCATTTACCATATTTTTTTCTAACAACTACGCAAGCGAACCTGCGGGTACAAGCTAAGTTGCTAAATATTTACCGCGAACGCCTTCATGCACCGGAGTTAGTTAGTTAGTGGAGCACCGGCGGATGGGAAGGGCAGGTCAAAACACTTAGGTTTTCCCCGTGATTACTACAACCACATAATAACTATGTTCGAGATTGGAGATGATCACCATTATTTTTCCAACAAATCATTTTGCATTCCACGAAACAAATAAGTAAGTATGTAGGTAGGTACTCAGTATGTTCAACGTTCGATCATGTTTTGTAGTTTTCCGGTTATGTATTATTTATATTATTTTACTTTGTCTTTATTAGTAACTAGCTGCTGCCCGCGACTTCCTGCGCGTAGATTTCGATTGTCGTTATTACCTACTTTGGGAACTTTTTAATTTTCCGGGATGAAAAGTAGCCTATGTGTTAAAGTATGAGCTATCTCCATTCCAAATTTCATTCAAATCCGTCCAGCCGTTGCAGCGTGATGGAGTAACAAACTAACACACACACACACACACACACACACACACACACACACACACACACACACACACACACACACACACACACACACACACACTTTCGCATTTATAATATAAGTAAGATAGCTGTTGACCGCGACTCTCCGCGCAGAAAAATAAAACATAGTCTATGTTCATCACGGATAATGTAGGACTCTAATGATGAAAGATTTTTTCAAAACGGTGCAGTAGTTTCAGAGCCTATTCAATGTAAACAAATAAAACAAACAAATCTTTCCTCTTTATAATATTAATGTACACTAGACTAGACCAGCCCACGACTCCCTCCGCGCGGAAAAATAAAATATATGCTACTCAGTGATAATGTGTACCTATAGCATTCTACTGGTAAAAGTACACTCGCCTATTGCCTAACGCACTCGGAATCGCAATCGACTTCTAAGTGGAATAATTGTTTTCATGTTGTATGCAGACTCGCCTTCGGACTGTCAAAATGAAAACGATTGCGATTGCAAGTGCGTTAGACAAAGAGATTTAATATTGCTACTAGTACTAAATTAATTAATGTCTTTGGCGTTAGGCAATAGGCCTGTTGGTTGGGCCTTTTGACGTGTTATGGTATTGTTCTCATGGTTTTACTGGTTACCTATCTGAAATACTAAAAATGTTAGTCCGGATTTCGTTTCGACAAAAACTATTCGACAAATTTCGTTTTATTTATTTTTCATTTGTCCGAAAATTCATTTCGAATTCTTACAATTAGGCATTTATTGTGTCGGTTTTTTGATCATTCGACAAATTATATGTTTCCATAAATTTCATTTGTCCGAAGTATCAGTTTCCCGAAGTAACCTTTCGGTTTATTAATAATTCGACTTTGATTTCATTTGTCCGATGTAACGATCCGGATTTTTAACTACTCTGCTTTTCTGAAATGGAATTTATCATTTTTACGCAAAATGAAAATGAAATAAAGCAAGCATGTTTTTTTTTCGCTATGCTTCGCACCCGCCTTAGCCTTCTAACCTAACCTATCCGAGTCGCTTCTGCCCAGACTCATGTTGCTCGCTCGCTTCGCTCGCTCGCCGCGTCATTTACATTTTCATTAACATTTGGTAGAAAAACGGTATGAATAAAAATAATTGATACTATAAAAAATATATCCTAAAATATTTCTGACTGATTATAAATATAATTTGAATGTTTTAGGGTTTTAGGTTATGACTTTTGTATATTATAATCTTTTACATTATGGAATAATAGGTATTACAGCGGAAAGTGCCTCTGTCAAAAAATAACATAGGATAGCGTTAAAAAGTAAACTGAAAATTTGTCTAAACGTATGTAGTGCCAAAAGTATCATTAGTTAAATAAAAAATGGGCTAATAAACAAAATACGTAACAATTCATAGGGCAAGTAAATGAGACGGGAAAAGCTTTTCGGACAAATGATTCTTTTACTAAACGTAAAATGGTGAAGAAAAAAAATTACGGAACATGGGGGCCGATTTTTGACTTTCAAGTGCTCGAAAGTTTGGTTCTAAAGTAAGCAAAATCGGTGAAACCGTATTTTAGAAATTACGAGCGATTGAAAATTTAAAGACGATTGGTCCCCACCATTTGTTTTCAATTCTACCGCTCGTATTTCAAAAAACGGTTTCACTGATTTTACTCACTTTCGAGTGAAACTTTCGAGCGCCCGAAAGTCAAAAATCGGTCCCCTGTCATCGGACAAACGATAATAATTCGAATAGTTTACGGACAAATAAAATTCGGACAATGATTTTTAGTGTTTGAGATAGGTTACCGGTTTTACTGTGTAGAATAGAGGCCATAGAGGTTTTATTATTACTAGAGGTCGGAATAGGTAGTGCTTATTAACCTAAACTTGTTGCATCTTCAAAACAAACTAGAAACCGGAAAAATAAAGCGAATAAAGGACAAAATTCAAATTCAAAATCAACTGAGTTAATTAAAACATCGACACCAAAAAAACGACGGTCGAGGAAATCCAAATCCAAGGCAGTTAATAAGGTACCGGTTCTGCCGTTAGCACAAGCTCAATTACGACCTGAGTTACACAATAATAAGCGTAATGAAGACGACAACGAAGGGTGGTCAACAGTGGGATCGCGCAAGCGGCGTAATTACCAAAACCTGCATAAGCGAGTAGTTCGCGGCAGCGGAGCATCGAGCGATTTATTATGCGCAGCTGATATTACGAAGTACCTACACGTATGGGGCGCACATCCCGACTCCACGGAGGCCAACGTTATAAGTTATCTCAACGATAAAACGAAGTGTACTACCTGCTCCGCCGTTAAGATGTTATCGAAGCGACCATCTGACTATGCATCGTTTAAAGTTGGTGTGCCCGAAAATATATTTGACGAGTGCGTGACACCACAGTTTTGGCCTAAAGGATTCTATGCCGAGCGCTGGCTTTTTCGCCTCGAACGACCGTCGACATCGACAGAAACAAAGTAAACCTAAACAACTATGTAAAACGCTGTCATTAACAGTTTACTATCAAAACGTAAGGTGGTTGAAAACGAAACTCTTACAATGGCGAAATAACATCTTAACCTCCGATGACCTACAACTTGTATCAGCGACGGAAACCAATATGGACGAGTCGGTGAGTGACGCCGAGCTATGCGGCGCGGGCGGAGACTGGGCTGTGCTCCGCCGGGACCGGCGCGCGCGGACCGGCGGCGGCGTGCTGCTGGCTGCCCGTGCGCCCCTGCGGCTTGAACGTCTACCTAATTACGAAACTCCTTATGGTGAAGATTTATGGGCGAAGTTTCTATTCCACGGACAGACTATATGCGTGTGCGTCGTGTATATACCGCCTAGTTCGAGTGATAACGTTTATTTGGACTGGTTTACTAGTGTGGAAAAAGTATGTGCCGTCCACCCATCATCAAAAATATTAGTATTCGGTGACTTAAATTTATATAGCGCTAGTAGTATCATTAATGATTATTTTAAATATTTCAGTACTCTTTGTGATATGAAACAATACAATTGTGTGGATAACGTGAATGGTAGAATGCTAGACGTGGTGCTGACGAGTGCGGAGCTGAGCGAGTCCGTCTCCGTGCGCGCTGCCGAGCCTGATGAGCAGCTTGTCAATGTGGATGATCAACATCCCCCGTTGCTTGTGAGCATTGGGTACAGGTTTTCTAAACAGGTAACAAGACTTGACCCTTCTAACATCCCGTCAAATTATGACTGGAATTTCGCTAAAGGTGATTTTCTTACCTTATACAATATGATTAAAAAATTTGATTGGAACCATATAAATAACTTTAAGAAAGCAGAAGATGCGTTACGCTATTTCTATCAAGAAATTTATAAAATGTTTGACTGTTGTATACCGAAAAAAATTCGAAAGTCGTCGTGTAGTCGTACCTACCCGGTCTACTATACCTCAAGTATAATTCATGACATACGAAGCAAGGCCAAATTCCATCGTGCTTGGAAATCCAGCGGTGATAGCAGATGTCGGGATGAGTTTAAACGTTTGCGAAGCAAAATAAAAGAGGATGTAGAATTAGCCCATACAAACTATACAAAACTTGTCTCTAAAAACTTATGTCACAATCCTAAAGAGTTCTGGCAATATGTCAACAGTCTTCGAAACACAGGCGGGCTAGAATCCAAGGTGACACGGGAAGACGTTGAATACACGGGGTCCGACATGGCGGACGCGTTCGCGGATCACTTTAGCTCGGTGTTCTTGCCGCACCAGCCCGCGCTGGATCCCGCCGCCACCGCCGCCGCGCCGCCCGCCGACTGCCGTCGCGTGCACATACATGCTCTCAGTACTGCTGATTTACGCGCTGCGGTCAGAAAGCTGAAACCTGGTACGTCACCTGGACCTGACGGTCTACCGGCTTATATTATTAAAGGTTGCCTCGATGAACTAGCTGAACCGATAACTTATATTTTTAACCTAATACTTGACACTGGTCATTACCCGTTAATGTGGAAAAAATCAAGAGTTACGCCGATACCTAAGTCAGGCTCCAGGTCTAAGGTCGAAAATTACCGCCCCATCGCAATATTGTGTGCACTAGCTAAGGTGTTTGAGACAGCCCTACACAGCCGCCTGCTACCGCAGTGCCTGCCGTATATTACAGGTGCACAGCACGCTTTTTTGCCGCGGCGCTCTGTTGCTACAAACTTGGTGACACTGGTAGATGGAATATCCCTCGAATTGGACTCCGGGAATCAGGTAGACGTTGTTTACCTCGATTTCCAAAAAGCTTTCGATAGGGTCGATAATGACATTCTACTTATAAAGTTAAGTAATATGGGCTTTACTCCTAAACTTTTAAAACTCTTTGCTAATTATCTATCTGACAGGGAGCAATATGTAAAGTATGGTACGCATATATCCGATTATTATCCTACCCGCTCGGGCGTTAGTCAGGGTTCGAATCTTGGGCCTCTTCTCTTCGTGCTTCTTATTAACGACCTGCCCGATGTTGTTTCTCAGTCGACAATTCTAATGTTTGCTGATGACGTCAAACTGGTGAAGGCTTGCAATACGCCTGCAGATCATGACGCGCTTCAGCGTGACATTGACGCTGTCTTTGAGTGGAGTATGACTAACCGGCTCCATTTCAATCCCAGTAAATGCGAGACGATGACCTACACGCGAGGCCACAACCCTCGACAGCACCAATACCTAGTGGGCGGCACGCCTGTGGCTCGCGTGGAGCGCGTGCGCGATCTGGGAGTGTGGTTCGACCCGGAGCTGACGATGCGCGAGCATGCTCAGCGCGTGACAGACGCGGCGCACCGCCGGCTCGGCTTCCTGCTGCGCAACGCGGCCCCGCTGTCTGCACCAGCGACTCGAGCACTGTATGCCGCACTCGTGCGCAGCGTCCTCGAAACGAACTCAGCAGTCTGGAGCCCACATGAGGATAAATATATTCTCATGCTGGAGCGGATCCAAAAGAAGTTTTTACGGAATCTTTACAGGAAGATGTTTGCGTACTACCCCTACCTGTATCCTACTTTGTACATTCAGGGTCAATTAGGATACCAAACGTTAGAAGTTAGGAGGTCTCTCGCGCTGAGTAAATTTACGCTAGGAATAATTAGGAATAAGATTGACTGCACAGCGCTTGTGGAAGTGTTTCTAAGACTATCTGTACCCAATGCATACACTACATCCAGACTTCGTCCCCGCGCTCAGTGCGTGCTGTCCCCTGCTGAGGGGCATACGGTGCACCGCCGGCAGAGCCCGGTGGAGCGCGCGCGCGACCTGCTCGGCTCGGTGCTCGCGCAAGCGCCACAGTGTGACTTGTTCGTGAGTGGGATAGCATGTCTGATGAATGAGTGTAAGAGAATGTATGAGATGAATGCCAGAGAAACTAGTGTGCCATTATGATAATGGAATATAAATAAATTGACATTGTTATTATTTACATAATATTTATTTAACTTTTTGTTATAATAATAATGAAATGACTAAATTTGTACATTTATATTTATAAATGCAAATTATTTTAAGTTAATATTAATGACTGTGTTTGTAACGATTTGGTTATGTTACTGTTATGTTGCAAATTTTATGAATAAATAAATAAAATTCAATAACGTATTCCCATCTCACTCACGCATGAATGAACATGAGTCAAGTTTAGGTTAATAAGCACTACCTATTCCGACCTCTGATTATTACAAACAATAATACAAATCTTTTCTCTGTATAAATTAGTGTAGACTAGCTTTCCCTGGGTGTCCGTTTCCGTAGCGTCGTTCGTGGCTATTCCCGCGGGACTGTGCAATTTTCCGGATAATTACAAACAAGAGGCCTTACTATGAAAATCGATGTTTGAAGTTACGTTACCTCCATCCCTGTCACTTGTCATTCGAGGCCAAATCAAGAGAAAGGGATGGAGGCGATGGAGCTAACGTAAACTAAACTTCGATTTTCAAAGTAGGGCCTTAGGAACCAAGAAACACACGTTTATATTTTTCAACATAAGTAATGACTAACATGTTTAGCTAGACTAGAGTTTTATCTGTAAGTAATTATAAATAATTGTGGATGAAAGCATAATGTGCGAGACATAAGCGTTTTGTTAAGGAAACCACTCAGCGGCTTACTTGACCAGACAATGACAAACAAAACGAATTTCCTTAATACCCACCTGTAGACATAGGATAAATCCGGGATAGATGCCGCAAAGGGATAGACGCCTATTTTTCAAAAACCTAACTTCCCAAAATCGCAGCATATAATTAATAGTCTAAATAGGGAGCTCAGGGGCCACACACCTCAGCCCCCGCAGGCCGTCGCGAGGAACAGACTTGTCTTGCTTGTGTGTGCAAAAATCTTCGCGACAAGCGCAAAAAACGCCCCAAATTTTCAGACGCAAGTATTTGCAGTTTCATAACATAACTTTATAATTAGTATTAACTTCTGTTCTGTTTTTATTATATCATTTATATCAATATACGGGTTCATTAAGTGTATAACTAAGTGTTAATTAACGCTCTTTTGTATTTCGTTTAGATCATACGTTCCCAAACTTTTTTGGCTCGTAGACCACTTGGCAATTTTTTTGGTTTTGTGTGAACCCCCTGCTTAACTAATATTTACGTTATCACGTAAAAACTAAGCAATAAATCTTCGGGATTTTTGCATGGATAACGTTGGAGTTCTAGTCGGCTAAAAATGTACAGGCTACAATTAAAATTTAGCGTGGAAAGATATTTTTTACAAAACAAAAACTTACACGCAGCGAAAATTAAAACATAATTTATATAGATAGATACTACTAATTAGGTGCCTACTATCAGTGTATGAATATGGATTATTCCATTAATGGAATACCAAAATTAAAGTCACGACCTGTTTAAATGGGATCCACTGTCGTGGACCCCCATTTCCCTCTCATGGACCCCCATTTATTTTTTCCGCTCACATGGACCCCTTGCAGGTCGTCGTCGACCCCTGGGGGTCGATATAGACCACTTTGGGGATCACTGGTTTAGATTAAACATAAAAAGGCACCTATCCTTATCAAAAAGGAAGTCGCCTGATCTACGTGGGGCAACTGGGGCATACGTGGTTTAGGTTTCTATGTCCTTTTAAGAATGTATACCTACCCCGATATTGTTAGCGTAGTTTGTTTTTTTATTACAAATATTTTATTGACATTCATATATTTTATTCCATAGGGCATCTACTTATCCTATACCACGAGGAGAATTCTTACAATTTTCATGATGGGGCATCTATCAATATAGGTAAGCATTTGTCCTAAAAAAAAGGGTTCTGCAAAAACTCAATTTCTACACAAACAGTAATTATTACGTCGACAAAAACCAGTTGTAATGTAAGATTAAAGACTTAACTAGCTAAATCGAAAGGAAATATCCATAGGAAATTGGTAGTTTTGAAATAAGGACGCCTTTTTAAAAAGTGTGGCATCTATCCCGGATTCACCCTAAGGATTAGTTAGCTGCTCAGCATTTTGTATGCCAGCACCAGGCCTGGCGTTATCATCGACGAATCTCTTACGAATCTATTACACGGGTTCGCAATGAGCGTTTAGTGCGGCAATCAGCTAGATAAACATATCGCACATTTAAAAGGAAAAAGAAACAAATAATATTCTAAATAAAGTTATTAATTATTGCGAATTGTTGAATAGTCAGGACTGGTCAGGACTTATTGCCACTTCCTAATTTTTATTCAGCTTGTAAATTGCTTACAGGGTGTACACTGCCATCTACCGAGCGTAGCAGTTAATCCCTACTCAAACATTGCTTCAAGTTCGTTCATCCCGGCGAGGGGGTTCGTGCTTGAACTGAGGGGTAATTTCTATTAAAATAGTTTCTACTCTTTCCCCTAGATGGCATAAGTGTGCATTAGTAAATGATGATTAAATTCAATGTTCTCATCATCGACTCCGTGGCGCAACGGTAGCGCGTCTGACTCCAGATCAGAAGGTTGCGTGTTCAAATCACGTCGGGGTCATCGACACATAATTTTTGTGTCGGGACCCGGTTTTTTTTATATTTCAAAATACTAAAACTGATCTAGATATCTATTGTACGATGTTATCCCACCATATACGGAACGATCGGTCGTTACGATCGATCTGAAAAGATATCGTGACGATTCATATTTCTATTGAATTTTGGACGCGATATTGCCACACACGTACAATCCGTCGTTCGATTTCAGTCTGAACCGACGGATCGTAACGACGAATCGTACCGTATATGGTGCCCTTTAAACAATATTGCTTTTGACGTGTTATGGTATTGTTTTTAACTCGGCCGCCATTACTGTCAGTCAAGTAAACAAGAGCTATCAAAACGTGTTGACGATACGATAACACGTCAAATTTTTACCCAGTAGAATAGAGGCCTTGAAAAAAAAGTAAAACACTTTAATAATACAAAAAGTTGGAGATGCCGGGGATCGAACCCGGGGCCTTTCACATGCAAAGCGAACGCTCTACCACTGAGCTACATCCCCTGCTGTGCTGTGCGGCGAAATTGATTATTAGCGATAAAGTAGCCTGTTGCGCACCAAACACTCGAGTGTCAAACAATAATGACGCTCCAAGTCCAACGCAAGCGCAAGTAAGTAGGTAATATAAATTTTCTGTGTCCAACGTGTCCAAGGCATCAAAAATTTAACGTTTGTAAAACACAAAAGAGAATAATCTATGCGATAATCAATAGATTTTACGTAACGTCACCAACATTACTATAAAGTAACAAAACTAAATAACACGCAGTAACATCTTTTTTAATCGCTTCATGCCACCGTAAGCGCCACGTCATACGTCATACGTAATTATTCTAAAAGTGGCTTATTTTTCGCCGGTTTGATAAATACTTCAACTCAGCTTTAAGGTGATTTTTGTAAATAAAACATAAGCATTTAGTAAGACCTTCTTTTAATAACACAGTTGCTTATTTCTAGGGTCAGTTCCGTAGTTCGCGCCAGGTCGCTGCGTTAATACGCAATACCTATTTATAAAACTAAATTAAATCGGTACGTACGTAAGATAAAATAAACTGAGGCAGCCCTCGTCGTATTCCTCAGAGGAGAATAATAACGTTGTAGTCAGATACTATAGGGTAAACAGTAGACGGTCGTTAAGACGAAATACAGTTTTTTTAAACAATACGATTGTCAGATGAATGTTGTTACTTTTAGACAGAAGAACAAGGTAAGTACGACCTCAGATTCGATGAAAGTTATATAAAGGTAGTAGAATAGGTTATATACCTAGTTACAGATAGGTAGGTAGGTACACAATCATTGTTGATAAAACTCTATTGTTTAACAGTTAAGTTCGTATTTTGTGTTCTTTTCCCAAACCTAAACGATTGATTATTTTAGAGTCTAACGCAAGTTCTACTCTAACTAGTCATAAGTAAAACCTTTGCAATGCCAAAGAGCATCGATAAATTCGCACACCTCAAATAATAATTAACAAACGACACAGATGCGGTGTCGCTCGCACTCTCTTGCTCCTCGCCACGTCTCTGGTCGTGCTTACACAGGTGTACGAGTGAGCATACTCAAAACGCAAAGAACCGAGAAAAACTGGCCTTTACTAGAAATATGTAGGAATTGGTGATGATCTGCCGATTAATCTGACGTCTCTGTATGTTAAAAGAGCTAGAACCAGAAAATGTCCAATAGCCTTGGATGATCAAGGACATGTGCTGAGTTTCCGCAACGCAACGTTTTAATTGGAGATTAAAACAAGTAGAATAGCACATACCTAACAGGGAAGACTTTTCTAAAATTCACGGGATAAAACCTTGCCGAAGCCATTAATGATAGTGCCCTTGTCAACGGCCGTTTTCCTATCTGGCCAATGTTCAGATGATCGGAAAAGAGCTTGGTCGAGAAAGCGCAGGATCAGACGTTTAGATTCGAGTTAATGTGGGTTGATTGTGATTGATGATATCTGCTGCCAAATGGGTCACCAGTCGTTAGACTCTCTTAGACGTTGTTGCTTTAGAGACCGTAGAGGTGGTGCGGCTAGGTCTCGGATTCCATGATGAACTCGGCCATGAGCATCTCCATGGTGGGCGCGATGCCGCGCTGCTGGCAGCCCTTCTTGAAGCACTCGGCCACGCGCAGGATGCGCCAGCAATGGTCCGGCTCCGAGTCGTGCTCCTGCTCGCACTCGTGTATCAGCGCCACCATCTGCTTGGACAGCACCTCACCTGCACACACATTCAGCATCGGCATCAACAAACGTAAGATAGCCTGCGACTCAAGCCACACAACACTTGCGTATTCTAACGTTGCACAAAGAGTTTCCGTGTTCCGTGGTGCTTGATTTAAGAGTAAAAACTGCATGTTTAATCTACTTTCAGTGCTTAGGTAATGCTAAAAAAATATCAACCTATCTTCGCCGATGACCTTTAGATAATACTAGTAACATTAAATTTGATTTTAGGGTTGTTAATTTGAAAATTAACTTACTTTATGTTTGTTGCTAAGACCCGTGACCGTGAGTTGTGTTTTTAGTTACAGCCTACAAACGTCTCGCAGTGAATGTCTTTAGCTGATTCTAGTTAATTATCCATCTGGATCTAGTCTATGATTTGTCAGAGATCCTTTACGCATAAAATAGCAATGTTGACTAAACGCCTAAGACCCCAAGGTGCAAGGCGTCTCGTAGACGCTTAATGAACTACAATGCACATTGTACAGTCGAGTTCATAAATATGTGTACACTTTAGTACCTTGCCACTGTAATGGCTGTGACAATTCATGTAAGATAGTTTAAACATGACAATAAATAGACAAGGTACTAAAATGTACACATATTTATGAACTCGACTGTACATGCTGACTGACGTAGCGTAGTCGCATGTTAGTATTAATGTGGTATTTATGAAAAGTCAAAGATGCAAGTGTAACACGCATGTTTGTATTAACAATGAGTTTGATCTTGACTAACTCTAGGCACAGAGATCACCCTAGTTTGACCCTGGTATACTCGTAATTACACGTAAAGTATGCTTTGACAGGTGTCCTCATTATATCAAATCAAAATGCTTCTGATAAAATAACGCCAAAGGAATTAATTGAAAGCATACTTCAACTACTACTAGTCTCTGTATAAGCGCGCTACGTTAGTGGGCGGGCGGGGATGTTAGTGACCGTACCGTTGGGGAAGGACTTGATGAACTTGTCGGTGTTCTCGTGGTGCATGCGCTCGCCGTCCGTCAGCAGGTTGAAGTGCCGCGACATGCACTGGATGGCGCAGCCCAGCTCGCGGTGCTCGAACTTGAAGTCCTCGCGCCAAAAGTGGAAGAACTCCTCCATTTTCTCCTCCGTGAGCTGGGTCTGTGCGATTACGATTACATCGTTAATAAGACAAAAAATAATCGAAAGGACAAACTTTTTAAAGCTAGAAATGCATCAGGATATAAAACACAATCAATTATGAGAAGTCATGAGTAAGCTGACACCTCAAAGCAATACAAAACAACGTAAAATAAACTATAGCACATTATCGCATATATGTCAAGATCGCCCTGATGAAATGACGAGATGAGCCGAAGCGCAATGCATAAACATTTAAAGGCAGCAATGATGATCCTTTGAGAATTGCTAACAAGAGGCGTTCAGGAAGAAACAATTAGTTGCCACTTATCCTATACTTATCCTATACTTACCACAAGTTTACCTATACTTACCATTCTTTCGAGGATCTGTGACACTTTGCCACACCTTATACAGGTCCTATCTCCTGGGCCCTATTTCACAAATCTGACCATCATAGCTGGTATCAGTTAACAATTCGATACTATAGGGGAAACTGTTGTACCCCGGACATAGTTTTACCTCGGACAGTTGACAATATTTAAAGTATCCCGCATTCTTCAAAAAGAAATATATATGTCATTTGAACCATTATCTATTAAAATGAAAGTAAAGTTAGCACGAAACTCGAGAGCGGCGTGTGCGTCGAGAAAATTACAAAAATATAAAATTTGTTACAGAAAATGAGTTTTTAGAACTTTATTACAAATTCGTTTATTTAGTGTTTCGTATATATATGATAAAACTGAATAATGCATGCTAAAACTATATTAAATAGCTATCAGATAGTGCAGTCGTTTCATCATAACTTTTAGACAAAGTGCGTTTACAAAGGTTACTTTAAAAAAAACTTGCTTTGTTGTACCTTGGACACCGAACTTACGTTGTACCTTGGACTACGGACTAAGGTAGAAAAGTTCCAAAGTGTTCTAATTCTTACATTATTTTGCATTTTTTATGACAAGTTAAATATTTTTTACTATTTTAATTGTTGATTACATTTTTGTTTATGTTTTTAATTGTTCTCAGGGAGATTTTCCATTTGTTTTAGGAGAGTGGGAAAATATGGCCTTTTCTTGTAAATTTTATTAAGGAACCTATGAAAAGGTATAAAAAGTCTTCGTCCGAGTTGCCTTTTGTATCCTTAATAACTAAATACTAGATGATTATTTTCTGTTTTCTTGGCAAAAATGGTATTTGCCCAAGGAACAACATCGAGTGTCCAAGGTAAATCAGGGGTGTTGTACCATGGACACTTTTCCCTTTTTTTTCTATCAGCCTGTCCCGTCTAAACTAACTAAAGGATCGTTTAATATCATATCCCGGAATGTAGTACAATAGTACCTACAACTTTACATATTTGCACATTTGGCAATTCTGAAGAATCTCGTTTTTTTTCTAAAAATCAAAGAAATGTAAACTGTCCGGGGTACAACAGCTTCCCCTACCTATAGTTGAGGAAATACTCTGCACAGATTCACCTTAAAAGCGCTACGTTGAATCGGTGCAGATTATATTTCGTCAACTATACATCGGAATGTTGTCTAGTTCCCATGATACTGGGCTTCATTATCAGGTGCGCAATTTACACCTACCCTACTTCACTGTTACCTGTGTAAAATTAGGGGGCTAGCGTGCCGTGGCCTATGACTGGTGTAAAATATCTTACGCTCTCCCTGCACTGCTTAAGCGCCTCTCCGAAGCCGAGCGTGACGTCCTTCATGACGTCGACGCTGCCGCGCGCCGCCGCCAGCAGCGCCACCAGCACCAGCAGCGCCGGCAGCACAGGCGCGCGCGCGCACGTGAGCCCTGCGCGACCCATGACCTAAACAATACGCCACCTCCACTGCGCTGGCTCATAATATACCCATTGTAATTGAGTTGCCAGTGTGAAGAAAAAATCTATGCTGATTATCAAGGGTTCTGCTATTTATGATAATAAAGATGTTTTAAGTACCAAGATTAAGAAAGGAAGAAAAAGAGTAAGTTACTCTTTTTTAAAAGGGTGTCAATCGCGTTTGCCGTGTTCTAGTTACTGCAGTTTCAGCCCTCATTTTAAAATACTAATTAGCCAATACGCATTAAATGTTTACATAATATAAAATCAAGTCACTTTCCGCCGTCTGTCCCTCTGTATGTACACTTACATCTTTCAAACTACGCAACGGATTTTAATGCGGGTTTCATCAATAGATAGAGACACAACACCTGGTTACAGTAGTTAAATACTTCGACTTTGCTGAAAATGTGATTCATCCATCATATTAGAGCCGAAAAAAAAAGAGATCCCTGGTAACTCAGCAATAGCCACTATGTGTTCTAATACCTGGCATTAGGATGAAGTCTCTTTACAAGGGGGCGGGTTGCTTGTTTACGTGCCGCAGATGAGCCGTTGTGGGCCCAAAGCGTGACCGCCGCGATAATTACACGCCGTGCCCCCCATTACCGTCAGTCAAACAAACCGCTCCGTGCTTATTCTCTCGAAGGGCAGAAAAACTGCAGCTGTATCATTTGGCTAATGCTAGAGGTTGGTTTACATTGTGTGCAGTGACGTGCGACGTTACTTGCTTATTAGTTGCTTCAGGATTTTTCTATGACGCACGTGTATTACAAACTTTCCTTAAACTTCACCATTATATTAGTTAGTCTGAACCATTTATTGGAACGATTTATAAGTTTTGCAGTAGGTAAACAACTACACCCCATGACAACGAAAAATTATGCTGCCGTAAAGCTAAACTGACGGATGACGCAGTCAGAAGAATAAAGAAGATAGCCTTGGATCTCCGCTGTACTTAGAATCCTACAGATTACTCTGAATTGTAAATACCTAATAAAAAAACATACAAGATGTAGTTACAAGTATTCATGAAGTTGTGGTAGGACCTTGTCCTGACCGTCCGGATCCATTAACCCACCGCCCATTGAGAATTCGAATATGGGTCTCGGATCCCACTTACCATCAGGTGGCCTGAGTGCTCGTGTGCCTTTTCCTTGCCATAAATAAAAAAGATATTTGCCCTTAAACATGGATTGAACATCAGAACGCCATCTTCGTAGGCAAGGCTTTGTTCGCACTACCAACTGGGCTAATTGCGTCGCCAATAATATTCCTTTAAGACAGTAACGAACGCCTGACATAATAAAACGATAATTTTGCAGCAGCAACGCTCGGGTGCGTTTAGTGCTAGGCGCTTCGTTGACAGAGCCCAGGGGGGTTACCATGACGTACCAAAGCAGTTCAAATTACGGTGAGAGAAAGGGACAGAGTTGTATAGCTGCTATAGCTCTGTCTCTTTCTCTGAATCTCAACTGAACTGCTTTAGTATGTACTGGTTACCCCCAGTTATTATTTAGAGTGTACTGAGTATGCTGAGCTACCTGCAAAACTACGAATACAAAAGAGCTGTACTAAAAACGATGTCGTATCTTTATTCACGACATCAGGGCCTTACCTACCCAGTAGACTAGAGGCCCTGGGGCTTCAAGTTAGGTTAGAAGCTAAGGGAGTAAAAAACAAAACGAAACTTAACATGTAAAAATCAATATGGTTTTACAGCGCGTAGAAAAGAGCCCCGTCACAATTTTGGGTCCATTTTAACGAAACCGGTACCTATATTATACAGGGTGTAATCGTTAATTGTGTCCAGGCGTTTATTCCGTAAATATAACAGATATCAGAAAACTTTAAACTGATATCGAAAGTACGTTACCCAATGAGTAAAATTACATCGATAACTTTTTTTTAATAATAACTTAAAGTTAATATTTGGGATATTTCTGGTCTACGGAATAATCGCCTGGCCACACTTAACGATTGCACCTGTACCTATATTATCCATGAGTACTGTTAACTGATCCCCGCGTGTGAAATATTGTTCTTAATAATTTAATCAAATTAAATCCCGCTAGCCGTTCACTACGCGATCAAGCCCTTCTTAATGAGGCGCAGCTCGTTAATTGGAATGATTAATCAGTAATTGCTGATCTCGTGATCCGCCATTGATTCGGCAATGACTACCAATTCTCACAAATTAATCAGAAGTTACGTTTCTTCCGTTCCTTTCTTTCAACTATGGCACGTCCTTAGAGTAAGAAGGATGGGGGTTCAGAATGTTAACCAAACTGCCGAATGCTGCTTCTTTAGGATAGCGGTAGTCTTAATTCTGTTAATTGCGTGCTAAGTGACGGCTTCCTCGCGGCGACGCCGTGGGACCGGCTACTGATCCGTAAGATTTACTTCATTATCGATTTATATTTTTTCTTACTGATATTACACAGTTATGTATGCGTATAGATATGATATGACCATTTATGTGCTATTAAACTTCATAAGTCGCGCGTGCGCGGAGTGTCGTTTTAAATGTGTTGGAGGTCTAAACCAGGATACTTACATTAAAATGGAGTGTACGTGTTGAGAGTTAAAAGGGTTGACATAGACCCGGTATAATTTCTGAGATATAGCTAATCTCTCTCCTGGACAAGGCTCTTGGTTAGCTTCCACCAATAGCTTTGCCAATGACACCCGATGCGACATTGATTTTGGAGTCCACAATATATATTTGAATTAGCATGTTTGGCTTAGGCTTGGAGAAGGCCAGATTTGTCGAAGTGGTATTAATATTTAATAGTGACTTATATTGTCGCATTGGCCGTGGCGCGATGGTCTCAGTTACTAAAGTTTACCTGCACAGTTTGCCGCGAGTGGTAGGTTCCCGTGGTGAGTGGTGAATTGCGAAACTTTGCGGAATGATTAGCAGCTATAAGCGCTTTTTATACTCACACAAACTGATAGTTTTTTATGGACTAAATAATAGGGTTACCGATGTGCTCTTCGAGAGTATCTCCTCTGAGGCTGCGCGGGCGCGTGATGGTGTGAACCGCCGCGTTTGTTGTATGCCCGCAATTACCCGCCCGTCCGTCCGTTTTGCGCGATCCGGACGTTAAATACAGACGCGGGGTAATTGGATGTACCTCATGGAAAGCGCTGGGAAAGGTCGCGGAGCCGGGGGAGGAAGGGCTTAGTTCAGTGTCAGTCCCGCAAACGAACCTTTGGCATGTCCCACGCATCAAACCACCTGCCCCTAGTCATTGTCATAAAGTTCGTCGATGGGGGTGGTAGGTACTGGTTTATCCGGTTTACACTTGATTCTCCGACACTCACTTCATATGACGTGTCACTTCGCAGAATTTTCGTATCATAGAAAGCTATTCTCTGCTAAACCCGTGTCGGTTTCGGGTTATCTTAAATGTGATTCACGTAGGTTAGGTTAGGTTAGACTTGTCACCACACAAGATAACCTGAAATCAACCCGGGTTCAGCAGAAAATAGCTTTCTATTTATACGTATTTTTGATAATAAAAGGTATTTCTGTGCGTTATTTATTACTTAATTTGGTGAACCATTAAACATATGTAATTTTAATAAGAACCAATATAAAATTTGAGCCGTGTAACAAGCCAAACCAGACGTGAAGTCCAAAACACACCAGATACTTACTGCGAGTAGAGCGATTCAGGAAATTACGGTCGTTTGTTTGTCTTGGTATTAGCTTCCGATTAGTTTTGATGATGTCGTTAAACTATTAACAAGGCAATTATAGCGGGGAGAGGTTTATCGGCCGAACTAAACTAACTGTGAATGTCAAGAAGTGTGTTATGTATGGCCTCGCAGATCTACCGGGTTGGCGAGGAACAGGACCTGTCAGTTGCGGTCGCAGCGGGGTACCGCCACCGGACAACGGATTGTGAAGTCGTTCGATTGCTTTAAAAAGTAGTTTATAGCTAAACTACCTTCTAAGTAGCTATTAGTAGTTTGCTATTAGTATAAGATAGGTACTGATGTATGGTTTCATTACATACAACGGCGACGAGGGTGAGCCTAGTGCTAGAGACCCTGTCTACAAAGCTAGCGCTCCTGAGTTTGGTCCTCGGTAAGAGCAAAAATTAGGGTGATGACCACGAGTATTTGGTTCTGAGCTTTGGGTGTTTTCTGCGTATTTCTCGATATAAGATTTTGCTTTTTTGTTCGGTCAGACGGGATGGTGGACTGGTTGGAGTACGGCAGCACAACAAAGTCGCAGGCAAGTTCTGCTAGTAATACATACTAGTATAAACGGAGTAAGCCCATTAATTTTCTTCCAAGTCAATAGCTCAGGCTGCTCGCTGCGCGTGGGTCACGGCAGGTCACGTGGCTCCTCCGAGCAGTTACGGCAATCAGCTAATCGCGCCGTTTACCAGCAGATGGCGCTCGCGTGCGGCCGCGGCCCCGCGCGCCACGAACTACCCTCCATTGCGGGAATTAAGTAATTGTACGAGAAAATTGATTTTAAGTGCATGAGGCAAATACTGATACATGTGAACCTGCAATCTCTGACGAAAATTTACGATACTGTCCGTAATACTGTAAACACACCGTCTGGGGTGGAAAAGGACTGGATGCTGTTGGGGGGCAGTTTGGAGTTACATCAGCGGTGCTGATGCAGTTTTGTAATATTAAAGATATCCGTCTCTAATGTGCAAAACATGTGTACAGTTGAACTCACAAGTTGCTATAGATTTTAGTATCTCGTCGCAGTAAAATATTAAACTTAAAGTAACTTTGAATTTAGTATATTCATACCTGCGACAAGGTACTATGTATAGCTACTTCTGAGTTCGAACGTACCTAGGTTTGCGCTTGAATGAAAAAATATTGATAACATGATAATAACGAAATAAGCTAGAACATGATTTCATGACTTTCATCATTGTAACCCACCCAACACTGCGCGCGCGCCGGTGCGGCGACGCCCCGGGCGGGTCTTAATTGGCGGTGGCATATGAGGGATCGCCGCCGGCGCACAAGGTCGCCGGGTCCGCAGGGCTGGCTTTGTATTGAGAACATTCTCTTGGAGAAATAGCACTCGCCTTTCTACTAATCTTGTACACGTTAAAACTAGAAAGTTCGATTATGCCCAGCGCGTATCACATGCAAAAATGGGGCTTGAGGGTGACGACGAGTTGCGAAAACCAGCTCGTTATAATATAGAGAATATTGTAAAAAGAAGATGACTGCAATTTTTGAGTTCTCTGAACAACGAAAGTTTCCTGATTTTTTAACTACATTGTGGTTTCATCTCCCTTTTTGTTTTGGCTACATGATTACCCTTTTAAATGTCATGCCCGCAGCCTAATTTGAGTCGTTATCTATTCACCGATAACTCCATTAATTAAATGTGTCTCCATTCACAACTGAAAGTACAGTTCAATAGCTCTTAAAACCACCTTCGGGTTTGTTTGTACTACTCTTTACGCGCCCACATTATTCTCTTATGCTAGTCTACCCAACTTTGCCCGATCTCCAAAGACTTTTTAACCAGCAAAATACACTCAACCGATTATAAAGTAGTGTTTGGCTTTCTGCGGCAACGATGGTTGATGCCAGTTAGTTTACCTGCCGACTTCGAAAGATCCCAACAATTAGTAAAACTTGTTGTAATTTTGGGACGTGTTTGTAAACGTTTCTGGCAGCCCTGCGCGGGGCGCGCCGGCGCAGGGGTTTGCACTGTGCGTGCGCACCTCGCTTTAGCACGCACGGATTATTATAGATCCCACAGCTGGAGATTAGCCGGGGAGCCCACTCGTTGGCGGGTGGGTTCCGTTTCTCAAACCCCAATCATCGGTGTTAGGTTATAAATAGGTTACATATATAGAGGGATAGGATTTCGTAAAATGCTTCGGAAAGCGCCAGTTGCGATGGTCATCCACGTATGTGTACTCGTATGTTTAGATTTACACTACGTACATTCAACAAATATGATTCATAGGCCACTATCAAATCAAACTATGCGATGTCGTTTATGATGGTCGTATACTTGGTCGGTCAAAGAGGCTAATACAACAAGTCCAGAACGCGTGTGCTCGTTTTTGTTTTAGAGTCCCTCCCCGCTCCCGCATCACTCCATATTTGAACGCCGCTAACCTGCTAAACATGGCTGCCCGGAGGCGCTAGCACCTGGCGACCCCTATGCTCGGTGTGGTGCAACACATGACCCCGTCGTACCTCTTTAACAAGATCCAGTGGTCCAGTAATGTACGCAGGTTTAAACCTAGGGCGATTGTGCCGCTGCACCGAACCGCGGCGTTTCAGGGTAGTTTCAGGTTCGCGGCGTCCAAGTGCTGGAATGATCTCCCCCCTCCCATCCAAGGAGCGCCTAGCAAGTACGCCTTTAAGCGTAAACCTAAAGGCTATTTGTTGACGCTCCAAAAATCATAATTTCCCAACCAGCACGTTGTTCTTAAATTATAGTTTAGTTTTCTTTGTTTTTTTTTTGTTTTCTTTTATTATTGAATTATGCCAAATGGTCGATGCTGTATGCTGGCTAAGTAGGTATATTTATTTTAAATATTATATTTCTGTAAGGTATTTGCTTGTAGTTTTTGTATTTATTCTGTCACTATCTATAAGTATTTGTTCGGTAGTATATATTTTTGTATTACCTAGACTATTTATTCGTTTAGCGTACCGTCCGTCTGTCACAAACGGAGCTGGCTAAAAATCAGCGCTGCCGTGCCGTGAAGACACACTCACTACTCTTTTTATTGCTTTTTTCTGTTTTTACTTTTTTTTTTCTGTGTGTCTTATGTGTGTAGTGTATAAATGTTTTTTTCTTTTTTTTCTTTCTTTCTTACTATGAAACTATGTCAAATTGACGTTTTAATTCAGGTCGACAAGTCTCTTACGATTTGAATAGTGACCTATGGTTCAAATTGGTTCACTTTACGTATGCAAAATCTGTTGTTTTATATTACAAAATAAATGCCGAAAAGCCTAGATTGCGCTGGATTTTCACTATAGTGTTCAGGAGCGAAAGTTGAGCTACGGGGCTTGGGCGCGCCGCGCGGCTCGCGCCTGGCCGCCATAAGGCTCGCGGTGTAATTATGCGCGGGCGCGGGACGGGCTAATTGCGGGAGGCTCGCGGGCTTGCTTACTTTTGAATTAAAATATCTCCTGTGAACTTGGCGGGAACGTGAGTGCAGGTAAGTGCAGTCGGGGTTATACCTTGGCAAAAAAGAGTTTGGGAGCAGTGAGGGCGCTGCTGTTCGAAACTAAATTGGTAACATGTTCCAACTTTTACCCGACATCTAATGCATAATGTGGTGGTAGAATACTAAAAGGGTGGCGCCACTTCAAACATAATGTTTTCATTTCGCCTGTCACCGCGTCAACACACACATAAACATAAATCAGCATTTATGGTAGATGTATCTTTTGCACTGTAATTTATGTTTTAACGTCTTTATTTACATACTTAGTATAAAATGAAGTCGCTTCCGCTTAGATATTTTAAACTACTCAACGGATTTTAATGCAGTTTACAGCAATAGATAGAGTGATTTAAGAGGAAGGTTTATGTGTATTATACACTCTGGATTATCTACGGGTGGTGAAAACTCACATAAACCGATGCGTAGCTAGGGCGGGTCGCTAGTTAAACATAAAATAGTAATGAACAGTCTTCGATCTTTTCTTTAGAAGTCCATCGAAAAAAGTAGACAGGAGTTGGTGGTGGTAGGACCTTGTTTAGCGTCCGTCCGTATCACTACCACCATCTTATCCTTTGAAGGTTAACCTACCACCAAGCGGACTCTTCGCATTGTTTCCCGGTGAGGGGATAAGACAACCGGTGAAATTACTATCACCGAGGCATTCCAGCCCTCAGGGCTTTCAACGAATTAGCAGTGTTAGGATTGCAGTTTTAAGATTGTCTTGGGAATTCAAATGTGTCTGGCTCTCAGATCCCACTTGCGATCAGGTGGCCTGTGTGTTTGCCTTCTCTATGCCATACAGAACCAAATCATTCTTTTAAGCATTAACTTTATCGTAGCTGAGATAGGTGAGAATATTATAAAGGTTTTTTCCATTTTGTATGAAATCTTCTCCTCGAATAGAAGTAACAGATTAGCAGGTGGATCAAGAAGTGGTACATGCGGCGACAGGTCGTGTAGAAACCAGCAAAAAAGCTTTAGCCATTAAAATAACGACGCCAACTTAAACTGATATCTTCTTATTACCATAAACAGTCATAAAGTCAACGATTCGATTTAATCTTTCGATAAGCAGTCGTGGGCGGTCCGCGACGAACATAGCGCATGCGTTTAATGGCTCATTCTAATTGAATGCGCTTAAGTGATATGGCAGTGATATGGCTAATGTAGACCAGAATCGGAAAGGTCAGGGCGTTATCGGTTGTTTTTTTGTGTTGATTGCGAGCGCCTGCACTTTGCAATGACGGGTGCCGCGCCGACACGAGCTAGCTATAACGATATGGCCGAGCAGTGGTGAAGATAAAGGTTTCATGGCAGATAGATCAATCACGCCTGGTTCAAAATGTTCAGAAAATAAGGATAAAAGATGTAACCTGCATGGACACCTTTATAGATCAAAAATCTACCAGCGCTTCCACCACCACTGCTGAGAAGAAACACCCAAAGAAACTCAACAGGTACCTAGTAATTTATATAACATATTACCCAGTTTATGACAAAAGTAATAAAGTACAATCTAATTTAGATTTACTTCATTACAATTGTAGATAAAAATATTGACACTCTTAAAATAGAAATTGGAACTTCAAAAAAAGCTATCTGTGGCCTTTACGTTCTGTAACGTATCCTAAGGGCGCGTACACATAGAACGTCCGTTTTTACAGGATCCGTTTTAACTGATCTTTTCCCGTTGTAATCTTCTTTTTTACTGGATCCAGAATACTGTTTTTCGTGTGAAGTCGCTCATACAACTACATACGCCATCAAATAACGGACCTGTAAAACGGATCGCTATGTCTACGCGCCCTAAGTGTGGCTAGGAGTTCATACATTAGTTGTTGTGATGCATGCAGTCCATATTCAAGTTAAAGTTTGCCTTCGCGAGTATGTCAACTCATTGGAAAAGACCGTCACCAAAGACTTGAAAAACCCATTATGTAATGTAATGTAATGTGTATGTAAAGCAGAACACTAACTTCACAAGAGCTACTCGAGCTTGGCCAGTTTTTGTTAAATCGCTGCACAATTTACGTTGCATTTGCCAACGTCACCGACTAGAGCCGCGGCGTTTGCCGCGCGACAAATAACGCGCGGTAAATAACGCGCAATAAATAACGCTGAATAATCGCGCCGACCGCAAATAGTTACAAATTAGCCCGAGACCTGAACATTCCAAACACTGACAAATCGGAGCTGCCACAACTATAAAAGGCTTAAATTATTGCAATGAAACGCGAAATAGACATAAAAATAAATAAACGATCAGGCGGCCACGAAAGTAGACTTTTGAAAATCAACGTTTTTATTTTTAAAGATACGAAACTATCTAATGTACATTTGATTTTTTAAATTTTAATTTTCTAATATATTTATAAGACCAATGTTATTAACAAACTATCGGCAACGCCTGAAATAAAGGTTTTTGTTATTTATTTTTATTTACTATTGTGCATATACCTTTTTATTGCTTTCAATCGACGAAGGCGATCCCCACTACTAAATTGTAAACCGTGCAACGTCAATTTCAGAAGCGGGCGGCGGGCCGTCTTGATTTTAAAACACTATCCTCCAAAACAAATCCTATCAAGGCTACAAAATAGCTCAAGAAGCCGTCAGTCGACCACATTTATAACATTTTTAATTAAATCCAATCCGGTAGTAAAATATTCGTCACCCCATTAATATCGTTTACAACAACATAATTTTAATAACTTATAGCGGTGGCGCAGGCAGCCTCAAGTAGCTAATAATCCAAAACGACGGTCTAATTGCCCCTAACAAGCTCCGGAAGAGAGGTCCATTCGAGAAAAAAGAAATAAATCGATTTCCTAAACCAGCGTGTAATTTATTAGGAGCATCTTCATTTTGAGAAAATCGTTGTCAAAGCAACGGATTTAGTAATAAATTTGATTTGTTCTGGCACATGTGGCCCAAACGAAAGGAACAGGGCGTGAGTCAGCGCTGCAAGAAAGATGACATATGTTTAATTAAGTAGTCCCTAACCGGTAAAAAAGATCTAGAACGTAGTAAGGACTAAACAATAGTCTAATTTACCCCATATATGTATAAGTTACTTGGATCATTTCTTACAACTGCCGTAAAAGGGCCGTATTTTTAAAGTGATTTGAGTGAAATACCCGTTTCTAGAGATGACAGTTTTCTCAGACTAGACATTGTCATTAATACTGATGCGGCTGCCCTGAGTTGATGGTTTTGTATCTTCTAACTGACACCCAGCTACACTAACGTTTTTTAGCATTAATGTCCCATTAGGATACCTTCCGTCATTTCCTTCTTCGTCAAGGTAGATAGTGCCAGCAGAGGGCCCTGCCAAGATGCATTGCGCTAACTAACGCTTCTATTCGTTTCGTTTTAAAACCAATCGCGTCACTGGTAGATCACGTGACTTTTCGTATCACGTCATCTACCAGTGACGCCATTGGTTTAAAAACGATTCGAATAGAAACTTTAGTTAGCGTAATGCATCTTGGCAGGGCCCTCTGGCGACAGTGGCGACTTGATGCGGCATTCAATTTAACGAACGTTTGTCCAACTTGGTATTTAGGAGGAGTGCTAACTGTTAGTCTAGCTAGTTCAAAGGTATTTCCGGACTAGGTTTTACTTGTATGAAACAAACCAAGAATAAAAAAAGTTTTTTTGGTTGAGCGCAGGTGCTGAACCAGCTTACTTACCTTGTTTTAGTAAGTTCGTGCTGTTGCGAGAAATTCCCACCAAATTTAATGTGGTTTATTGCATCCATTACTCGATGGCTCGCCGAACATTCATCACAATTAAATAGTAAGTGGTTACAAAGTAGTTTAACTATTATTTTACGATTAAGTTCATTAGTCGGCGAGCTAGAGTTATGGGCTCAATGAATATTCGCCAACATCAGGTTGGATAGGAGCGCTTTTATTGCGGGCGAAATTCATACGAGATACAAATATTTACACTTCGCCCAGCCCTAACAGTAACTCTTATAACAACAGGCAAATGCATTTTCTTAAAATTACATTCTCAATCGTCTCACCGTACGTGCGTAGTAGGTTTCTATTATAAGTTTTGAGCTATACTAATATTATAAAGAGGTAAAGTTTGTGACGTTGTAGGGGGTAAAATCTGGATCTACGGAACCGATTTTAAAAATTCTTTTACCAATAGAAAGCTATGTTATTTGTGAGTGTCATAGGCAAAAAAAACAAAAAAAAAGGTTTAATGCCCAACGAAGTGGGCACGGGAACAGCTAGTCGTTAATCGTCGATTCAGATATACTATAAATGAGTTATTATGAAGTTTTCTTCAGCACACAGATCTACTGTGTAAATGACCACCAAAGATCAATATTTTAAAATTTAATTACTTGAACACACAAAAGTTGTCCTTGATTTCATGATGTGGTATACTTAATAACGAAGCTTATTTCATGCGGTGATGGGACAGTCGCAGAGGCCCAAGCCAGCGGAGTGGCGCGGGCTGGTGATCATGATAAAGAAAATATGTGGGCGTGTGATCTCTATCAACTATAAAATTATAAACATTTAATCATAAATTTGTTAGATATTAGACTAAATCACTAAACTTACAGAGTGTATGGGTGTGAGATGTCTCCGTGACTGCGTTTGTCTCGAAAATAACTATGAAATATGATTGGGACGGACGTAGGATTAAGTTGGTTTTTTTTTTGTATGTAAGTGTAAACTTTTCTAAACAGATCGCAACTTCACCATAAGAGCTAACTAGTATAACTAGATCGCTGTAACCATTAAATATACCTTTACAACTGCTGAGTCGGAATTTGGCAGTAGCTCCAGTCCCCCGAACTAGTTGGCGGAGCGAGTTTTGCCGCCAAGCGACGTAATTGAAGACGTGAGCATTTTTCGCCGACTTCGGGACGTGACGTCATACGGATCGTGCTACTGACAGTAAGTACACTATTACATTTCAATTTATCGTCCACAAGATTCAATTCAGCATAACTAGAAGAAGATACATCTGCCTGTCCAATATATTGCGTAGTTGCACAAACCTTCAGTTGGCGAATTAGAAAGGGACATCCTTATCGTATATGAGTGCTGATTCACGTTTATGCCACTGGCTGACAATGTTAATATCAAGATATCAGAGCCCCTAGACAATATGCATTCGGTGTTCGTTATCGCTATCAAAAATGTATAGGATTGTTGTACGCTGTCCGACGGTCGCGTCGAGCGCCTACGTCAATTCCATACATTTTGTCAATTTTCGAAAAACGTTTACGTTAGCGTTAAGTAACTTGTCTACCCTCGCCTTTTTGCTTTGGCAGTAAAAAACTTATTCTTGTACTCATTACTCGTACCGACAAGTATAAGGGCTTGTAAATAGTACAATCGAGTAACTCCTTGCTGCGTACAAATTGTTCGCATAACTTTGACAACACACACGCCGTCTCGTCATAACACTGTTGTAGCGTGTTTACGGGCTCCGCGGTAATCAACGAATGCTAATTAAATCCTTCGATAGCATATTACAATCTCCAGTACCTGGGTGGCCGATGGCTCGGGGCGAGAACGAGTTTCCCGAAGATGTGACCTACCTTGACAGGCACCAAGGTTAGAGAGGTTTACAAGAACGCGCTAAAGAAAAAATGTATGAGCATTTAAATTTAAATAGACCTATGAATTTCTCTAAGGCCATGCATGGCACTCGAGGATCGGTACTGTTGGCCTATTGGCTTTTTTTATCGGACTGCCGAAGGAGGCTAATATTTTTGACCTGTTCTCTCGTAGAACTGTCGTTAAATTCGTCTTAGCGTGGCAAGTGTTACTGGGTACTTTAATAAATCCTAAATTCTGGACTTTCTACATAGACGACAATATCAAGACACTAGTTACATGTTATGTTATAGTATACACGTTATGGTAGTTTTACACCGGATACAAGTCTCCTTACTTCTAGACGTGTCGATGTGGTGACTTCGACTACATCTTAATTGAATAAGTCGGCTTGTGGGAGTTGCGGTGGATCGTGTTTCGGGTGCCGGCAGAGGAGTTGGGCTTCCAGTATTGGATCGGATGTCTCGCGGTCGGCGCCGGACGGTGCGGTTTGTCGGGACATTAGCACGTCAGCGTACTGTCATGCGTTACAGTGGCAGTAATAATGTTAATATTACAATGCAATGGATCTGATTCTCTAGATGGGTAGCACGTAAAGTCTCTTCTTTCCTACCAGTTTGGGCTGACCGTCGGTCCTCGTTAGGAGAGCACTGTCAATACTACAGATGTTTGACTATTGATGTTGAATTAACTAGGGTTTTTCGTTATTAGTAGTCTGGTCTGGGATTGGTTCAGAGGTGTATGGGTTTCTAAAACTATAGTAACAATAGATACGAGTTTGATACAGGTGGGTATATGAACGACGACACGTTTGAGTTTCCTACGACGTCCATAACAGCGACGCTTCCGCCTTAACATATAAGTAAGTAGATGCAGTGGGTCGTATCGGAAATGTATGACATTTAGGACTAGGTCATTTTCAACTCCCTATCTGTAAAAACTGGAAATAAACTTTGTTGCTGCTGATGAATCAGAAACTTGACCGTAAATTAAAGCGTATTTAAAGGTTGTATTTACGTAAATGTTTGTTCTTATTCACTCGAAGCTTTTGCATTTCCGTAAAATACATAATATACCTTAGCGAATGCTATAGATAACTATGTGGTCCAATTATTTCCGTGATTTCGCGAACTCGCCCCGCGCCGGCGTTTCCCGCGCGTCTGTATAATCGATTCCTCATACGCCGGCGCGCGCGCACGTTCCCGCGCGGTAATTAGCGAGTCATTAGCAGAACTATTTCTTTTGATGTGGCCGCCGCGCAGCTTTGGGGACAGACGAGGCACTCTAGATACAAAAACTTCGAGTTGAGCCCTTTATAGGTCAGGCGACTACGACAGGGTGAAACCACTCTTCTTGAAATCTGGAACTTTATCAGTAAAAGTACCCATCATAGTTTTACTTATAAAGTTCTAGATTCACACACTAAGCCCTTAATGTCAAAAAAAAGCATTTCGTGTAAATGTGACAAAAGTTCAGAACCTAACGACACAACACAGGAACAAGAAATATGAAATAGCAAATGGTTTAATAGAAGGTAGGTGAACTAGAAGACTAGAGACCTAACAAGGTTTCGTTAAATAACCATGTATATGTTAGTGAATTTTCGATTTTTCTAAAACATCTCTTTATCTTTGGGTCCTACTCGTAGTCCAACCAATGTGGGCGTTGGCAAGTCGCAACGTTTGTAATGTGCAGCTTGCTAGGACCCTCTAGTGCATCAGCTGTTCCCTGCTGCGGGCGTCGTCGTGTGTGTCCCTCCCTGCGCGGGCGCAAGTATGAGTGCGACGCCGGCGACGGCGACAGTTCCCCGGTATAACCACGTGACAGCCGCCCCCGCGCTGGCTCATCTCAATATAGAGTTGCAAAAACCGGCTCAATGACGGCCCCAACATAAAGACATACTCGTAGATAATGATCGCTCCATTGCTTGGCATAGGGCTCATGTTGTAGCCTACAACATGAAGCCTCTACAATGCAGAGGATCGAGCCTCCGACACGCGGGCCTATAACTGATTGGCGGAATTTAGACACATCATTTCATTGCTTCGCAGATGTATCTACAGGTTTCTACGATATCAGTTCTTATATCACCTATCGTAAATGGAAGCCAATATCATTACTTATACAGCCGACATCTTAGGAAATGTATTCAAGATGTTATCATGATTACGCACTAAAATAATGAAATTAGAAGTCCTATAGGTATATATTAAGTATCGCATGGAACTACCTTGACATTATTCTAAGTTTCAAAATCAGTTTATTCCCTAATAGAGCACGTTCTTCATTCCTCAGCGGCAGGCAAATCACTAGACCCGCAATCGTCCGCGGCCAATAGGCCCATTTCTCACCCGCCACCGGCGCCTATTCAGCCCACAAAGTTCTCCACTTCATTGTGAGAGCGCAGATTTAAATCCTTGTCGCAGTAAAGCCGCTTCATTACGCGAATAAGACTAATATACAAGTTGCAGAGTGGTTGGAGGAGTTATTCGTGGAGTTTGACGTTCAGGAATAGTCGAGGCGCAAAGTGGCTTGAGTCGTGCGCTGTAGCCTTTTGCGGATGCGTCAGTAGAGAACAAATATATTTACGTCATGAGCGAGTCCTTTACTTTATGAAGAATAAGAGGGAGCTACACGTAGTCCAGGATAACATTGTTAAAAGGAGATAATAATTTAAGTTCAGTTTTTGCCATCTTGTCAAGAAAAGTCGGCCAAAGGGTTGTATATTTGAGATCTTTGTACTAGTAAAAACGAATCACCATGTAACATGACCCCTAGAGTTCCTGAAACACTCGCTTGAGTCCTGAGTGTCGGGTCTGCGCCGGCTACTCCGGCCCCTGCGCAGCACCAGCTACTTATGCGGTGGATTATCTCGGCGGACGCTGATAGGCGCCTGATTTATCACACGCCGTTTAATTGCGTAGCGCGGAAAGGTCGGGATTGAGCACGGCTAGCGTTGTTTACGAGGACTAGCCGAAGTCAATGAAGCAATATTCATAATTTGAGTATATGCATGCAGCATGATAAACCATAGCTACTTAGATGTGAATATTCTATGAAATGTAATGAAATCTTGCTATGGTGCCATACAGTAACATCAACTTTAAACTTGTACAAGTTGTTACACGTAAGCCGATGCCTGATAAATTCATTATTTCTGGAAATTAGTTAGTTTTGGTTCAGTAAGTGTTTATGTAGTTCAAAATTCTAAACTGAGTAGGTAACTTATTAATGTTTTCCCTTGGAAATATTGCAAGTCCTCCGTTTGTTTTGATCACCTGTATCTGCTTGCACCACATCGACCACCAATTAACATGGCGAGCCGACGTATTCTCTCGACGCAATTTATTCGCAATAACGGGAAATTATTAACTTATGGCTTTAATTTAGAACAACAGTTTATGCACGGGAGTTCCGCATAGCCAATAGAAAGACAGACGCGACCGCCTGGGATGCGACTTTAAGTCGAAGAGGTAAGGGTGTTTTTTGCAGTATGAAATGGAGAAAAAACGGATGTCTAAGATGTCAATAAGTTATTAGAAGGATTGTAAATCGACCACCGCGGAGAGAAAGGTTTTTGCCGCATGAGGCCCGATAGGGCTTGATTGTTGCCGAAGATTGATTATTGGCTCTGAGTTTATTGCAGCAATCAGGGAGCGACGGGCTCAATGGTAATTTTAATCTTTGAGTTAACTCTGAAGCGCGTAACGACCCTAATGAGATCATTAACTGTACTTAAACGGGAGGGCTGGTTCGTCTAGCGACCAGTAGTTAAGGTAAGTGATGATAGCTTTGTTGATTAATTTATTAGGTGTCTTTTAGCAGCTTTAATGTGGTAATTACTAATTAGAGGCAGCAGAGTGACGTCTGTCCGTGTAGAAGCTTCTGTTGTACTTATATTTACTTTCAAACTTGTAACCGGTCTAGTTTCAACACGAGTAGTTATCTAAGTAGTCGGTACAGTCTCTAATCGACCGGGACTTTATAAAAGTTCCTTGACAAGCCAACAACAAGCCAACATAAAATCACCTTAGATTAAGCCCCCATAATCACGTAAGTACGATTAGGTATTTAGGAAGCATACGGACTAAGAGTGGATCAGAAAACAGTTTATAACCCGACCGATTCAACTCTAGTCCCGTACCATGACGAGCCCCCGCGGATTAAACTAAGTATAATTATGTAGTAAGTGTAGTAAGTAGAATAGTGGGTTAATTATCAGCTGTGAATAAGGATGCCCTGTTCCAAAAATAAGATTTCCCGAACAAACCTCTGACCTAATTTAATTGACTTGTAATGAAATACGACTCCATTAAAGGAAGCAAATTAAACTTTTAAACAGAAGCGCGTTCACGTCGCGTTGTGTGTCGTCTGGTAAGGTACTTAACAATACTAGTTTTAATACTTTATAGCGTATTTAACCACCGTTAGCCAAATGAATGTAGCTAATAAAAAGCCGGTCGGCATCAGACGGATGAATCAATTCGCAGATTAAATGTCTTCCTGCGTTCGATGCATCAGGTCAGATAAGAGCCCTGATGTCCCGCGGCACGCGAGGGACACGGGACAAGGCAGTCACAGGACATGCGATCCTTCGACACTTAATTGAAACTATGTTTTGACTGATGGAGGCAATTTCACTAGAAAGGTAGTTTACTGAGCAACTATCGGATAAGGCTAACGACCGCTCTAAAGAGTCACTTAATGACGAATAAGTCGTTCCTTAGTGCCAATTTTTCATACACAAGTTCGACAAGGGATCGAGATAATTGTCTCTTGAATGTGTCTGAGTAAGTAACGGTGGTAATACCAGATGCTATGCGTGAGGCTTGATTAACGAGGAATAGCTTAACTTTGTCTTTGATTATAATACACCTAAGGCACTTGCTTGTCCCACCGCTCACGATGAGCGAGAAGTGAGTAGAGCCAGCGATCAACTAATGTGTCTCTTTTATTGACACGGAATCTATAATCTTTTGTTCAACAAACTAATGGAGAGAGAGTTCTCGCCAGCAGTGTGAACAGCTAGCGACCAACTACTCGTATTAATACAGGTGTCTCTTTTATTGACATCGGATCTATACCTACAGGGTGGAAAGTTCGAATGCCACATGGAAGGCAACTACCTTAAATATTAGAAATAGCACATTCTGTGTAAAGGGGACTTTCCTTTATTTTTAAAAACTATAAACTCTGCATTTATGGATTTATGAAAAATCGTCTGTCTCAACCGGGACTCGAACCGGTCGGTGAAATGCGGTAAAATAACATGCCGTATTTTATGATGCGGATCGAAAGGGTTACCGATATGGTTCATTTATCTCTAAATAACAAACACAATCAAAATAACGGAAGGCCATGAATACTAGCAATTATCATTTAACTTTGGTTTGACCCGTCACAGGAAATGTACCGCAGCTACCTTAAATATTGGAAATAACAAATTTTACGCAATGGTCTTACTTTACTGGACTTACTTTTATTTTAGAAAATAATAAATACTGCATTTATGGTTTTTTGAAAAATCGCCTCACTTAACCGGGAATCGAACAGGTCAAATATGACAGAAATAACATGCCGTATTTTAAGATGAAAATCGAAAGGGTCTTTCATTTTTAAAAATAAAGGAAAGTCTCCTTTGCACGGCATGTGCTATTTCCAATATTTAAGGTAGTTGCCTTCCATGTGGCATTCGAACTTTGCACCCTGTATATCTTTTGTTCGTTTCTGCTATTTAAGAGCTAATCGCGACCTTGCCGACGTTGGAACAAGTGCCTAAGGGTGCATTATCTATCGCCAACTACCGCCACACGTATCGTATCGTAAGCATTATATAGACACCGTAAGCGGGCAGATGAATAATTTATATAATTGTTGTTCTGAAATATGGAATCGATTCCATTGAAGATTATTTATTGTTTTATTTGGATGTTTTAGTGATTCTACCAGGAAGTATTATAAATCATGTGGTCCTCCCGTAACTATTACATCACTAATCACCACAAAAAGTCTATTGTGTTATTTTGGGACCAATGATCTCACTACATAACCTAGCACGTTACACAAATTCCAATGTTATCCTTATTAGCATAAAGTCGTTGTTGTTAAAAAGATCCTCGCGCCGAATTTGACAATAGCCAGTGTAATTTATGCGCGGGCCCGCCATTGGCCGCGCCGCGCCCCCCGCTGCGCCCGCGCCGCTATTGTAGCACCACGCCCAGCGATCTGCCGTCCAAACGGTGACGAAGGGTTCCATCTTAATCTTCAGAAGCGACAACGCTCTCGGAGCCCACTACCATCAGGTGGCCTCGTAGGCTCATAATTGTAAGGCTGAGCTTTATGTTCTTTCATTATGTTATTAATTATTATGGCTCGCTATGCCACGGCATTATGCTGAGTGGCACCCTGTTTGACATAGTTTCTATTTGAAACTCGCCGTGTCCTGGAGAAAAATCATATCATAAATTCAATCAGGGATCATAACCTGCAACTTATGTACCTATCGTACACGGAGAAAAAAAATATATTCATAGTGTTGTGTTTCGTTGTTTGAATTGTGTAAAATTTTGTGAATAAATGTGTTTCCTCTTATTCTTCGCTTTGACGATGACGGGACAAGTTAAGGTTTTCGATTTCCTTACCGTGATGTAGCAGCTACGTATTTTTTTAAACTGTGTCACTTTTTTATTCCCATATTTTGATTACCTAGAAGCTTTTAATACTAAACATGTTATTATGTTTTTGTTTAATGGTCTGATAAATTGCTATTGCTATTCAATAGCAAATAGCCGGTGTAAGTGAAGTAGGTACCTGCAACTAACGCGCCCCGTGCCCTTCAACTGCAGGCTCCCGACCCACAAACTAGCCGTGTACCCGTCCGCGGGCTGCTCCTGCGCGAGCGGCGTAAATCTCCCGGACCGGCCGCGGAGGCTTTGATTACGATATAATTGTGAAGCGCGCCCACGCATCAGCGGCAATGATTTAAAGCGGCTGTTCACGCGGCTGGCGGACAAGCGCGCGCGCCGCTGGACCGACGATCATTGACGGGTTGGGATCATTCTCATCGCGGGCTTCTGATTCGTAATATTTGCCAGTTTCACTGTATTGGGTAATAAGACTAAGAGTTGTTTTGTTTAGTGGAATTCAAAACACCGATGAATTAAAAATATATACAAGGAATGTCAATGGGGCTATTTTTTATCCTTGCAGAGCATGTATCCGATGGAAAGTTGTAGGTTCGGCGACTGCCGATTTCAAAACTCCTCCCCCAAGCTCTTCCAGTTGAGGCAATTTTTTTCAACAAACCTTTTCTTTATGCACCCATATAGGAAACATTTCTTCCAAATTTTAACTCCCTAGGATCAGCGGTGTAGGCTGTGCCGGTCAGTCAGTCAATCAGTTAGTGACGAAACAATTTCATATGTAAAGATTATAAGATAGAAGATAGATTACATTGAGGTAACCTGCCATAGAGTCGCGTCGTTTGCCCTTGTTAAATTCACATTATATTTTGACAGTTTAATTGAATCATTGTACATACATACATACATACATACAATCACGCCTCTTTCCCGTAGGGGTACGCAGAGACCACTTGCTTCCACTTGCTACGATCCAGACAAACTTCCCTCGCTTCCTCCACACTCATAAGTCTTTTCATACACTTGCGTCGGTTTCGGGTACTCTTGACCTGTACCCTGACCATGAGGTACAATTACCGTACTCGCTAGCGAGTCGAATGCTCTATCTCTCGCACTCTATAAGAACACTGCGAGGTCTGGGAGGGACAGAGCATTCGACTCGCTAGCGAGAAGGTACTGTAATTGTAACTCATGGTAAGGGTACTAACCCTTTCTTGATACTTTCCCGATCTGATCATTATAGCGTTCCTAGAATGCTATTTGTCTTTGCCTACAGTTCAAAAACATAAATTAAATCCGTAAAATACTTAGGAGTGCAGTGGGTCAATTAGCCAATCCACTTGAGATTGGTAATTGTATACATTTCGGATACACACCGATCAATTATTTCCATCTATTTATTTTGAGGGAGACCCAATTTTCACGTGATGTCCTTAGTAACCTTGCCTCTTCTTGCTGTGCACTAATTGAATATGCATGTTTTTAATTAAAATAAAAGTGTCCAATCCGTGAGATGGTATCAGGGCAGCTTTTGATTGTTAATTCGAACCATTTAAGCTCACATCGCGCGCCGTAAAGCCACTCGCGTTTATCGCCGGAACAAACTTGAGCTTGAAGAGTCGTTAATGCCTCGCATGATTTCGGAGCTATAAAACCACGGCCTTCCGATACTAAACATTTAATATTTATTAAGAAAAACAGTCTGACAGTTATCTCTGTCAGATGGTATTCCAAAGTTCTAGAGTCAAGAACACCGTTCACATCCTTAGCAATCAATTATAAAAGTATTTCTGTGCATGCTTGGTTTTTTATTGTTATCTGCACTGTAGAAATCTTCAAGATCTTGTACAATGGCGTTTTAAAGGACTAGTTAGTTAGAGGTTAGTTTATTTTTACTTTCAGACAGCCTTGTTTTTTTTTGTCATTTTATTAAGGACTTGTGTTCGTCGTTTTCAGTTCAGAGTTAATACGTTGTAATATAATGTGACAATATAAAACAATTTGATTGACACTCCTTACGATTTTAATCATAACGTCATTGTGACAGAGTTTTATGGTGGGTCATCAGGGTTGCATTGGGCTCATAGTAACTATGTATTGTCACCGTTTCCGCGCTATGCAGGCCTCGCACGGACTCGGGCCGGAGTCGCGGCTCGCCGCGGCGGTATTGAATAACTATAACTCACTTTATCGATTATTAACTACGACTACTATTACGCTATTATCTACGACTTCGTCCGTGCTATTACGAGGAATGGCCGACCACTTAGAACCAATTATAGAGTAAAGGGTGTCCAAGATTGAAATTAGCGAGTTGGGATGAGGTCTGCTAAATTACAGACGCGGGACAGGTTTGCTAACTGTCTGGTAGAGGCCTGCGGGGGGCTTTTAGGTGCGTGTTAACGGCAAGCATCGGTTACACCATTGTCACGAAGCTGTCCATCTTATTTTCATATTTGTAGTAGCTTTGCGTGGTATGGAATTGTTTTAATGCTCACATGCGTAATTAAATTAATTTTAAGTCGGTGTACCGTTAGTTATCTTTCAAGGACATTCACCAAACCCTAGGTATTTTTACACAGCTCCAAGGAGCCGATATCATCATAGTCGAGAAGACGAAGTAGGAGCGAGCGCGCAACAGAAAGATTCGTGTAAAATTGAATGAAGTTCTTCAGGCACCTGAAGAGTTTTCTACGGATCTCAGTAACAACAGCTGACTAAGAGATAGTCTAGTCCGTGATAGTAAACAAGTTTTTAACGGTAGATGAATAAAGGGTCAGTGTCACATTAAATACAATTTCAGGTTGGTACCATCAACTCTGACAATCGTTAGCTTTGTAACGCAGAGTCGTGTCATTCTTGAATTTCCTCGAGAATTTTCGAGAATCACAGTCTCTATTCGGAATATTCTATTTAGAGGACCACTTAATAAATATCAGGGGATAATGTCACACCATTGAACTAGTCCCAAACTAAGCTCTGGGCTTGTGTACTATGGGTACTAAACCACGATATAAATACTTATATGTATAGAGAAATATATACTTAAATACATAAAAAACATCTATGACTCAGGAACAAATATTCGCGCTCTTCACACAAATATCTGCCCTTACCGGGATTTGAACCCAGGACCGCTAGCTTCGTAGGCAGGGTCACTACCAACTAGCGTCCCCAAACTTGACTTTATCATACATAATTATACCGACAAAAATAAAATTCAGTCCATGATATTTTAAAATAAGATATTTGCTCGAACAAAAGCCACCCCTTGTCCATTCCTCACCTGTCGCGGCAACCCGAGCGGCGGGCGCGCGCGCATGGCGCGGTGTCGGGTGACACGTGATGCATGTGGGTGGGTTATCGGGGTTTTGTTTTATCTACAGATTCTCCATTTGTCTTGGATTTCGTGGGTCTTTTGTTGGATGCAGAGATTTTTTGTTAAACACAAGTGTATTATGATAATAATTTGTATAAAATTGATTTAGCTGTTGGGCATCAGTAAGGAATCTGTTTTGTTTAATGTGCTGATTGATAAATTTAGATCTTTTATCGGTCTCCAAAATACTACCGACTTTCGGGATTGTTTTAAGTTGTTATTGTAAGTTATGAAAGATGTAAAAAATATTGATACAAGATTATTTTTTTAATTAAAGAAGGAAAGAACGTCTATTACTCAAAGACGAAAAACGTATTAATAAACAGACTTGCTTAAAACTGTATATACTTTTTCTAGTCCACGAAGTTTCGTCCTACTAACCAATTTTACAAACGATGACGAAACCATGCAACGTGTATTTAAAAGTGGCGACTCGCGTCGTGGATTGAAAACACATATACAGCAGCACAGCAGTATCTTTCATATTTTTCTGACCCCGACATTTCTGACAAGTACTAATAACCGTTCAATCCTTTTCTTAGAATTTACGAAGCTTTGTAACTACGCCGTATCGATTAACGACTCGTACGATCTCCGCGGACTGATCGGATCTGAACAAATGAGGGTCGTCTCCGCCGGCGAGAGCGGGCCGAGCCGTGAATCAGCTGTTGGCGGGGCGGGTCGCGAGTCGCGGGTCAAGGGCTGCTGCTATTCTCTAGCAGCCGCTGAACTGCGCAAGAGCAGTCAATGAGATAAATGACGCCATAGAACTCGCTTCTTGTGTTGTTAGTGTTATCCTCTTACAAATGCGAACTAGGCCTCTGTCTACGTTTACAACTATAACGTAACGCTATGATAGCTCTTATTTACTCGACAGTCAAGGTCACCGCATTGTAAACCAAAAGAAAATGAATTACCGAATACCTAGGTATGTTGGATGGAATGGAGACCCTGATTTGGCAAATCTCGCCACACAACGGCAATGTGGCAGTACGCGTTTCGGTTACACACCGAGAGGATAAGAGAATTACATCTTTGGACTGGAGACTGGTGCATGGGAGTGTATCAAATAAATAGGCTGGTGGTAGGCCTCATCGAAAAACTACGGTTGCATTAATTGCTTGCATTACATAGTGAAGAGATACATGTCGGCTACGTTTGCGATACTTGCCAGCCTCGGGCTTTTAAGCTTGTACACTATAGAGTTCGTTGACGAACGCGCCCCAGCGTCAACGAATAACACCGCGCCGCTTCCTCTAGCACGTTCACCACTCAGATGATTTGTCGAGATACCCGATATTGATTGTAGTTTGTCTGAGCGGCGACGGCGGACTCGGCTGCAGAGAGTTGGAAATGAGGTGTCGTCCCAAACCGACGCGCGTTCCTTCTCACGTTAGTGTTGGTATGTTGCGTCAAATACATTAAAACACACAATATTGAGAAAACATCAATTTAACAACAATTTTAAAATGAAAACTATTTCTAGGTCGAAAACAAAATTTAGTGAATGGGCTACTGCAGGCATTCATAAAAGTAGAAATAGGCTTTATGACCTATATAGAGAGAGGGAGGATAATAGAATGCTGACTTCCTAAATTATGTTAAGAATTATTCAAGGATCTTTAAGCAAGTTTGTTTAACTGCCAAGGCAAATTTTCTTAGTCTCAAACTTAAATCATCTGACAACAAGGTAAAAACTGTATGAAATATTATAAATAGAGAAACGGGACAATCAAAGACTCGTGATAATCTAGTCACTCTGAACGCAGGTGACCAACAAATCACGTCAAATAAAGACGTTGCCTTAGCATTCGAAGATTATTTTTCTAACATAGCCATTAATACTACGAAATGTCTTAAATCATCCGCGGTTGAAGCTTAATCATTACTTAGCACTAATGTCAGTAAATGTAATATAAACTTTGATTTCAGCCCTGTAAATTCAGATTCAATAGTCAAGATATTTAAATCACTTAGTTTAAAAAAGACTGAAGATTTGTGGGGCACATCAGTTAAGGTACTCTTTCATATCATAGATGTAATTGCACCCCATCTAGCATTAATCTACAATAATTGCATATCAGAGGGGGTCTTTCCAGATCTCATGAAATATAGTAAAGTAATACCTCTTTTTAAATCGGGCGAGATGAGTGATATAACGAACTTCCGTCCCATTTCCATACTACCAGTTTTAAGTAAAGTCTTTGAGAAAGTAATGCTGAAGGATATGTTAGGTCACTTTAACAGAAATAAACTACTTAACAATAACCAGTTTGGCTTTACCAGAGGTGGATCAACAATTGATGCGGCATCTGTACTCATTAAACATATATATAACAGTTGGGAGAAATCTTGCGATGCAGTAGGAATATTTTGTGATCTTTCTAAAGCTTTTGATTGCGTGGATCATACGACCCTTATTTTAAAATTAGAACATTATGGATTGTCCAATAAAGCTTTAAGCCTTATGTCTTCTTATCTAAGTGATAGAACTCAAACAGTTGTTGTAAACAAAACGCAATCTGTTGGAGCTACAGTGAAAATAGGTGTGCCTCAAGGCTCTATTTTAGGTCCTTTTTTATTTTTGGTTTACATAAATGACTTGCCACCAACAGTAGATAAACTTTGTGATATTGTACTTTTTGCTGATGATACTTCACTAATTTTCAAGGTAGACAGAAAATCCGTAGACTACAGTAGGATTAACACCACACTAGTTAAAGTACTTAATTGGTTTACTAGCAACAATTTGCTACTAAATGCTAAGAAAACGAAATGTGTTAGGTTCGCTTTGCCTGATGTTAAACCGGTACATTCTAGTATTTTTCTAAATGACGAGTGTTGTTTGCAAATGGTAGATAAGGCAATTTTCTTAGGCATAACATTTGATAAATATTTGCAATGGAGTCCCCATATAGCTGTACTGGCAGGTAAACTAAGTTCGGCAGCTTACGCCGTTAGGAAAATTAGACAACTAACCAATGTTGAGACAGCTCGCTTAGTCTATTATAGTTATTTCCATAGTGTCATGTCGTACGGTATTCTGGTTTGGGGTAAGGCAGCTGACATACAAACTATATTTGTGTTACAAAAAAGAGCCATTCGTTCTATTTACAATTTAAATTCCCGTGACTCATTAAGAGAACTTTTTAAAGAAATTAATATCTTGACGCTACACGTCTCAATTTATTTATGAGAATATTATTTACGTTATTAGAAATTTAGATTCTTTCACCAAAAATTCTGATATACATAATTTAAATACCAGAAATAAAAATAAAATCGCTATCCGAAAATTCCGCGTCCGTAAAGTATATAAATCATTTGTTGGTCAATGCATTCGTTTCTATAATAAATTACCTGACGAAGTTTTAAAGTTACCCTTTCCAGCACTTAAAAATTACTTGAAAAGGTCGTTAATGTCTAAAGCGTATTATAGGATCGAGGACTATCTAACAGACAAAAATGCATGGCCTAAACCCGAATTAGTCAATAATAATTTATTCAAATGCAAAATCTTTATCTTGTCTAGGGGACACCGTTGATGTAGGAAAACATATCGAAACTTTTATGTGGTCGTCTCGCACCATCTTATATACACATAAGTACGTGTTTTTTTTTTCTCTCTATCTCTCCCGTAAGATTCTTAATTGGCATGTTTTCCTGCTGAACTACGCATGTTATTTGATACTATATTTAATTTAATATTTATAGCTTTATATAATGCTAGACTAAGTAGTACCATTGTAATAAGAAATATGTTTAAAAAATGACTGACTGCTGAGTTTCTTGCGGCGTTTCTTCTCAGCAGTGGTCTTCTCTTGGGAAGCGCTGGTAGATTCTTGACGTGTAAAAGTGCCCGTGCGGCCTACTTACTGAATAAATTTATTTTATCTTTATCTTTTATCTTTAAAAAACAGTAAATACCTACTTAATTAAATAAAAACGGTAAAACTAATTACCTCATCGATTAAAATAAAAGCTTTCATTTTTCATTTATGAACTGATTCGTATAACAATTACCAAAAAATATAACCCAGTTTAAAATGTCCTTTCTCCACAGACCATTTAAGGACTTTTGCATACAATTTTCACTTTCGTTGTAAAAATTTCGCTAGTTCGGACAACTTCTTACGCGTTGATGTCTTTCATATGAAAATACTTAAAAGTAAAATAAATTTCAAAATCCAAAATAAAAAATATGTACATGCTGGGTAGCAAAATATGGATCAGTTTTGAGGTCTAAAATAAGTAATTTTAAATTTATTTTATTTATTAAAATAAAACGACGAAGATAATGTAGTGTACTGCCTATTGCCCTTGAATTCCTACATTGTATGTAGGGAATGCAAATAACCGGTTTTAACCGATTTTAACCGGTTATTTTCATACTAAAACGATTAATAACCGGTTAATTTGCATTGCCTAATTGTATGCTGTTATAGGTCATTGAACCTATTTTAATTAAAGAACCTGTCAATTAAGGGTTTAGTAAGATCATGGACATAACGGTCAACACGTATATTTGAAAAAGTGTGTATTTACCTTGCATTTCGCTTCACTTCACTTTACGTGCTCGTCTGTCGATTGCTTTTTTTTGTTTTCTATTTTTCAAATCCTGATATTGTTTTATAAAATTAGCAATAGGTACTGCAAACAAAAACTCGAGACATACCAAAATAACTATGCTCAAAACGTCCTCCATCCAATTTTTTTTACATTATTGTAACATTAGATACAAGTCCTGACATTCGCCCAACGACATCAAACGATCAGCGTCACGATTAGACGACACTAATCCGTCGCACCACGTCACGGCACGTCACGACTAGTGTCGCATTCCGCGGGCACTCGGCCGTGCTCCACCGATCCACATACACACACACATACACGCATGTCGCACATATATCGCCCAATCAGTGTCAGATGGCCCATGGCTGATAAATGACGAACCGGTCCGGGGCGCTGACCTGCGGACCTTGATGACAAATTAGGCGCAATGAGCAAGTACATCTGAAGCTGACTAACTGGTTGGCGCAGTGGTTTGAGCATGAAGGTTGCGGTTCGATTCCGCTACAGACAGATGGATGTAAATACCTTAATAGGGACTTCGGTTTGGGTTTTCGACGATAGTAGCATCAACCCAGTAGAAATAGTAGTCGTTAACTAACGCCGAAATTCAGTTCCTCAGCTCAGAGCCTCTATTCTAGGGGGTAACAACCATATCGTCTTTGACCTGTTATGGTATTTTTTTTAATTCGGGCGCAATTACTGTCAAGTTCTTAAATAAGAGCTATCAAAACGTTGACAATACGATAGCAAAAGGTCAAAAGGTTTTTATCGCCTAAAATCTCGTCCCAGCTCCGTAAGTCTGAAAATACAAAATATAAATGTTGATCTACTTGAAAAATGCAAGCCCAAATGGACACCATCCCTACTTCATCTCTTAAACTATATAATTTGCAACTCCCCTATCCCCCTTGCAACAAACATACCGGTAGAGCACGAGTATCTGTTTCTGAGTTCTCGATGTTTGTTATGTAAAATAATGTTTTTTTCTACATAGAAGTCGTATAATAGTCGTGTTATATAGTTTTTTTAACGTCGCATTATCCTAGTTGGTAGTAACCCTTGCTAATAAGCTACGGGTCCCGGGTTCGATTCCCGGAATGGGCAAATATTAGTGTTATTGGTGTAATGTATGAACGCAAGTATTTAGAGGTATGTACCCATAGTCGAAGCCTAGAGCTTAGTTTGGGACTAGGTCAATTTGTGTGACATTGTCCTTTGATTATTTACATAACCTCGTCCAAATATACTACTTGTTTCAATTGAAACTCTCCGTGGTATGCAGTAAGGAGTATTGTATTGTATTGTATTGGAGGCTGATAGCTCACTCAGGCTCCTGACGTCGATCTATCACGCTGGCCCTCTGCGATGCGCCGGCGGCGACAGCTGTTCCGTCTGCCTGAGCCATTCTCGAAGCTTCAATTACGCAGTCGCCATATTTGGCGGTAAGAGCTGCGCTTCGGTGAAGTTATGGATATCGGAGAGAGGTTTCGTGGAATAATTCTTGGCCTATATCGACTGGGTAAAGTTGCATAAGCTGTAGTTTCATCTTATGTTGATCTAGGTAGTTTATATATAGAAAAAAAAATTAGTTAGGTAATATTATCTCATGTAATTAAAATATGTATTTCTTTTGAGTAATGAAGAACTGGCTATGGCTACGAAGCTAGCGGTCCCGGGTTCGATTCCCGGTACGTATAGGCAAAATTTGTGTGATGAGCGCGAGTATTTGAGCCTTGGATGTTTTCTATGTTTTTAGGAATGTAATTCTCAATATGTATGTTCTGACCGAGTACAACACATGTTAGAATGTTTAAAGATTTAGAATAGTAATAAAACCAATTGATCTAATTTGGAGAAATACTGAAAAAGATCTCAGTCGATGAAAATGTTAGTTGTTTTAAATGCTATGACTTAAACTATATTCTTTATTTCCGTACTGAGTTCCTCTTGAGAAGTTTCAGGCATTTATTTAGTTTTAAAAGTACTTGTTTACTAGTTATCCACTAAGTTCAGGCAGGGACCGATTGATCGGTACAATCGCGAGCAATAATTTATAACATTGGTCAAGTTTAGGCACAAAAAATCTTGACACCGTCTCTGTAACTAACATACCTTTATACCAACGACCCTTATTTATTTATTAGGCATATTGACTTATAAATATATAGGGTGAAGGCACCAATGATAGACACTTTTAGCTGACTGGCACCAGTAAAGGAAACTTCACTCTTAATTCAAATTTCATACAGTCCTAAATTGATTGTTGCAAAACACATGATTAACCCTTATCTTCTGTAAAATAAGACTCAAGTGTCCATTATTGGTGCCTTGTTCATTACTGGTTCCATCACCCTATGCCTTATAAATAAATAAATATATATTACCAGCGTATGAATATTGCAATAATATGAATTATATTTTATAACAAATATCACAAATCTAGATGATGTCTGTTGTGGCCATCTCCATCCACCTCCTTTAGGTACACTTATCAAAGCGTTTCAAACGCTACTTGTATAGTCAACTTCCAGTATTTATTGTTAGTTTCTGTCTGTGGTCCTCCTCAACAGTACATACGCACTTTTATCTGCGCACTTTATCGTATTAACAATTTGACAATACCGTTACTTCCGTGGCTGTCAAGCGACAAGTACAAAAGTTCTACTTTTGATGTGGACTGTACCATAAACGAATTAATAGACCGAAGCCATTACCGGGGGCTGATGGAGCCTTGTCGCTTTATAACGCCGCCTCAATCTTCCAATTAAATTGTAAAAAAACGGTGCAAAAAGCGTTATCGGAGTGATTTAGCCGCCACCGGCGCGGGCTGCGCGGGAGCAGGCGCGGCGCTTCCGCGGCGAGCGTCGCGCGCGGCGGCGCGGCGCTAGCGGGCGTCGAGTTGATTGAGTAAATCCATTAGGGGATTAGAAGCCATGTTTCAATGAAAAAGACAGATGTATTTTCAGTCTTAAATCGAGTTTTAAATCTGTCAGTTCTACATGTACCTACATACATAACTAAACTTTACTTAAACTAAACAATCGTGATGTTATTGATAATGATAGAGATAAGAAAAGAAAATGATTAACTAGGTACAATCATCTAAGACAATGTGGGAAAGAGGCGTGGTCACATCTGAAAAGCGTAGCGATATAAATTAAGTGTGACACACCATGCACACATACGTAAATGTTTCAACAGTTTATCCTTTAGGTACTGCGTTAAAATAACAAAAACGTGCAAGTTTATTTGTGTTTTCAGATATTTAGAGATGTACAGGAAGTTCATAGCCGCGAAAGCGCAAGCTTTAGAAAGCTGGAGAGCTTCTGGCTGGATTGGGAAGCGCGCCCGCGGGCGGCCACAGTGTTCTGTCGCGCCGCGGGGGCGCCCGCGCAACGCCGCTTGCTTTCTTATCAGACGCCCGATTCTGGCGCTGATAATGTGCCAGGGTTGCAGCAGAACGGCATCTGTACAACTGATTCAGTTGGCGACCTATTCTAAAATTATGGCGTGTTCTCCAGTTTTTATCTAGCTTTATTGACACTTACGATGCAGAATTTTGCCCTTTACTTATTTCAAATAACGAGGAGTCAAATATATGGCACGAGTATTATTTACGTTTTTCTTGTATCACATCATCGTTAAGGGAATTGCAATTAATCTCACATAATTTTTTGTACGTACACAAAAATAAAATAAAACGTAATTGAACATAATGGATTAATACAGTTCAGTGCATAGTTTATGGAACTAGAGGACGCCCAAGACTATTGGTTTTCCGTTACACTCCCTAGTTCTTCCCGTTGGTACACAAAGAATATTTACTCCAAATTTCAAGACCCTAGATTCAGCAGTTTAGGATGTGCGCCATCTGTCATTTAGTACCTAAGTTAGTCAGCCATGACAGAGTTTTATATGTGTATACATATAATATATAAACACAAGGAACTTCCAATAGGAAATAGGTACAGTGAAAATGTAGGTTCACTAATGTTTGACCAAAAAACGTTTCACCAAATGATTCATTTCACAAACATATCATTTGACAAACCGCTTTTTTTTCCGAAACTGTAAATATTTCAGGATTTTTAAAAAACAAACCTAACCTAACCTATAGGGTTCTACACGATGGTCCTGAAATAAATCCTGAAATATTTACAGTTTTGGAAAAAATAAAGGTTTGTCAAATGATATGTTTGTGAAATGAATCATTTGGTGAAACGTTTTTTGGTCAAACGACAGGACACCAAAATGTATGCAACGGTTGTAATTGCTTGCTTCAATTTATATGCACCAAGCATAAACGTCCCAGCCTCGCGAACAGAATACAACCGCAAGCTTTTTGCCGTAAAAAAGCTCGGAGCAGGTTGAACGGGGAGCTTAGTGGAGGGGGCCAGTGCGCGCGCGCTGCCGGCCTGCGCAGACGCTTCCGACCCGACGGAGCCCGACGCGCGAGTGAGTGAGTGACATACAGCATACAGTGTGTGAATAAGGGATGGATCTAGTGCATTGACCGGGTCGACGCTCGGTGGCCAGTACTAAGGACCTGGGACCTGGTTTCCTTACCCTGGATTGGGAGGAGAGGATAAAGTGTCTTCGAAATTTGTAAGTACCGGCGATGTAGCTGGCAATTTGTATATTAATCCTGTACAGGCTGAAGTATGGATAGTTGTATAAAATTTGCTCAATATTATCTTTTAGACTGAATCGTGTGATCTCATGCACATAAATATAATCTTGACGACCTTAAAGGCATTCCTTCACGTCGTCCTGTCAACTCATGGTCAACTCCGGTCTAGAGGAGGGGTGTAGGTATGTTTCCAGTTCAGAAATAATGTGACAATTTAAAACCAATTCACATTACATTATTAACAAAAGGATGTTTATGCTGGACGATGCTAGTCCTCTGCACCAAATTTTCTGCACGTTTTTTTTTGCGATACACTATGTCATAACATAATCTGAAGACCCTTCCCTGTTTAGGTCATGAGACTCATGAGAATTCTGTCAAAGTATCCGCTAGATTTTGGTAAAAAGGAACCGGAAAAGAAAGGAGCAGTATTTCATAATATCACAGGAACACCAATAATTACAACAAAGCGTCTTTGCACCGAGCGTGTTGGTTCGGGCACCGTTGCAAACTTATAGTCGCCATGCAGGTGCTTACTCCTGCTGTCGGACTATCAACCTTATTCAAAAGAAATGAGATTGTTTTTACTTCGAATAGTAGGCTTTTGCCTTCGGCATAATTCAGGGCCCAATACACAACATTTAAGGTCCGCTACGTATGGAAATAAGTGGTCCAGGCACCGAAGGTGGTTTTAGATAGTCGGTCCGATACAGCGAGCTCAGGAAAGTTTTCTGCAATTGTTTTTATTGGATACTTTATTACAGAGCAGTTCCTTCGAACTGAGGAAGGAGCGAAGGGCGAGTCGTTGGTCCGTTACGTCGGTTTAGATTAGCGGAATGATAAACCGGGAAAGCATGGAAACTTACACTGTTTTTTTTCATTATGTGCAGTTCCTTGGTTCCCGTTCGGTTAATTAATCTATTTGAAACCCGAAAATTCTGTCTCAAAATCTCGGGTTACCTTTTCAAGTAAAAAGCTCTCCTTATGTCATTTTTCGTTAAGAAAAAAAACATAGGTTCTCAATTACCTTGCGTATCTTTTTATACGTAGCTATTTAAAGACACTTTTAAGTTGAGCTTTAGAAATTATGCAGTCCTTTATTCCACTTTAGAAGCCAATCTTGTTTTGATATCGCAATCACACAGCTGACATTTTGATTACGATACCGAAGCAAGGTGGAGAAATACAAAGAGATAGAGAAGCCCAGGTATTTATTTTAAATATATTGAGGGATGACGTACACGCACGTCTCGTTTGTGAGATTCAATACCAGTCGTAACTATCATGTATCTATTATTTACCCCAAAAGTACAACTTTTCGTACTCTCCTTGATCAGTAATTATTTTGGCAAGTTTAAAGATCTTTAGTTTGAGCTTCAAGCTTTCTGCGTAACACCTAGAGCGCGCTTCCGGCGCCGCCGACCGGTCGGGGCCCGAAGCTCGTAAAGTGTCGCGTAAAGCTCGCAAATAAAAGGTTTTGCCGAGCTTTAGAACTATCTGAGTGGTGTTCTCACAGTTGCAAGCTTGCAGCGTTTACCCTCGTAATTGAAATAGGCATGTGTCGGTAAGACGTCAAGTTTCTTGGAAAACGTTAAGGTGCCTGCAGTTTATTTCGCCAGTTTTTATTTTACTATTCATCGAAAGCCTTCGATATTGATTGAGTTATCGGCCCAGAAAAAAATTGCCTAATTCCTATGAAAAATTCTTGGCAACTTTTAAAATAATTTGAAGTTTGGATTGAATAAGAACATTCTCAACGCTCGCAAATGTTCAAAAAGCACATAAGACTTTTTGGGAAGATTTTCGAACATCTGGGAATATTCTGCAACTTGCCAAGCCCAAACAAGACATTGCATAATTTTCACAGATTTTGTAGCCTTTGTAGGAGACCGAATACTACCTTTAATAAAGTTATGTTTTTTTATTGTTGATGTATCCTTAAAGATTATGGGTAATGTTGATACACCTATTTAATCGATGGCCAATTCGACTGTCTGCAAAAACCAGATGTTTTTAGGCGAGTTGATATGCTGTAGACCACTTGCGTTTTCGACTACTTGATACTAACCCAATTAAGCATCACCAGCAACTTAGGTTGACTAACTTCCTAATGCCTGTTAAAGACATACTCTTATTTATTTAAAGCTTTCCTTCTAGCCTTTGTAACTTCCTTTGCATAGAACTCGTTTACCGTTATTCCTGGCTAACTGACATAATTTCAGAAATGAAAAGTAACTTGTCCCTCTAAGGATTCTACCATGCCCTTGTCAAGATAATATCAAAATTAGTTTAGTTAATTTATTCTTGTTCTTATCATTTGACCTATTCCCAAACTAAGCCCTGGGCTTGTACTACGGGTACTAAATCACGATATACCTAAATATTTACATAGAGAAATAAATTGGTACTTAAGTAAATAGAAAATTTTCAAAACTCAGAAACGCTCGCTCGCGAATTCGCGCTCATCACACGAATATTTGCTCTTAGTGGGAATCGAACCCGGGACCGCTAGCTTTCTAGGCGGGGTCACTACCAACTAGGCTGACTCGTCGTCCAATATTGTATCATTAGTAACGTTTCTCTTCTCTACACACGTATATCCCAGTAATAAGTCTTAACCCAGGGTTTCGGGGAAGTGTTCAAAGCGCGTCCAGCTCCAGTTGCCGTGCGAAAGTATTACTTTATGCTGTGGTATTACTAAGTAAGAGCCATTAAGCCATCGCGTCGTAAACTCGCCGAGCGCCAATTTCGGGCCTTAAACCAATTTGCCCGTACGCGTCATTATCTGGAATATTACAGTGTTCTCGGGGCCGACGGAAATCACGAAGATTTTGTAAATGCAAATAATGAGTCACGATTTGAATGGATTTCAGTTTTGGTGTTCGTAGACGCGAGACGGTTTGATTTATTAGGAAGCAGTTTAGCTGCTCATTAATTAAATTTCATTAGTCGTTTCGACTACGAAGTTATTTGTAATGTGATATTATGTTTCGCCGCGGGGAAACTTGATTCCTCGCTAAAGTCACTGCTGAATATTTATTATCACAATAATATCTAAGCGACTTCAAAATCATAAATGACCCAATCATTTATCCATAGTACGTATTATCTCAGTTCACATGCGAAAAGTCACAGTTCCGAATCTACATTAAAAATTCGCACTTTGTCTTGTTAAGTTAAATACCCACGTACGTTAATGAGTAATGATTGTTTAAAGTCCGATGATGCAAGTTTTAGTTATTTAGCACTCTGAGCATGAACCTCGTAATCCGTCTTCCATCGGAACAACGCGAGGACTGAAGCGTATACTTACTGTCAATCTTCCAAATGCAGCAGCGACAGAGATTACGAGCCGAAGGTGGGCATTACTGCCGCGATGACGAGGCGAGATCGCGGGAACTGCAGTAATGTGCATACTTACTTGAATCACTTTACACCTAGAAAGTTCTGAAGTACCTAAATGAGGCCGACGAGAATTGGTTAGGGGCTGGCGGTTAAGTTTGAACATTATCTATACATAACGTAAAAGACTTTTGTGACTGTCTGATAGACAAAGCACAGCTTAAAGCGCTGGACCTAGACATTTTACCCATATATATTTTTTTTTTTATAACCCATGTTATTTTTTAAGACCCTGTAAAACGCATTCTAGCAAATAAAATTTTCTATTTCTATTTATTTCTATTTAAATTTTGATGGAAAAGTCCTTGAATAGCCAAGGATTATTTCCTCAAAAACGTAAGGGTGTACTGAGAAGGATATTATAAGTTAAACCCCCAACGAAACGAAAAAGTAGCGTCCTCTACTGTCCCGTATGGACGTAAGATTTTAAGGTTTAATTAAGGAAAATATCTTAAATAAAAGCACATGACATGTGACGAATTGAAAAGAAAAACTAGTATGACTAAACTTCATTGGTTCTTGAGAAACATGGGACAAGTCAAAACAAATAAGCAGTTGGAATCTCAGAATTCTCGGATGGCACAAATATTGGAAGGAAATATGAAATCGTCTACATAAGTTATTGGTTGAAAACTAAAGTGATAATAATAGCGTAATAGTAATAGTAATAGTGCAATATTCCTCATACACTTCTTCTTCGGCAGTCGGGTAAATATATTTCCAATCGCATTCTCAACCACAGTTATAGTAACACTACTTTATAAGCTGCAAACAAGATTATTGAACGAGCGGCGTTCCCAGATAACTCACTGCGAGCCTCCCAAATGGAAACGTAAGCGTTTTCAATGGAAGAACCATTCGATAAGAGGCGCTCGCGGATCTCACTCCGAGGCCTGTAATCTGCTTCACACACGCTAGGGTCACCACGTGTACCGCGAAATATTCTAATGAAGTCCTGGCGTCTGTCGAAAATCCTGGTATCCACTTGTCGCAGCATACATAGACGATAAGTCGCGTACTATAGTAACTAGTAGAATAATACTTTACATATTATTGTTGCTGATCTTTGCTAAGTTGATGCTTTACCTATCGATATGGTTAGTGTTATTTGAATTTAAGCGTTACCACAAAAAACTAACAATGATTACATTTATCTTCAGATAACTGCGTCTGTCAGATTAAGAGAATCTATCTTTAACTGTTAGACAATTTATCTTAGGATTGAAAAAACTGCTACAGAGAGGAATTCATTTTGATCTAATGTATTTCCAAACAGCGATAAATTGGGTCTTCTTAAGGCACAGGTAACATTCACATATGTTATACTATATCAGTAAACCTTATCGTAAGCCTCTTTGTCACCTATTATAAGGTAAAATCAATTGCTGTCCAGTTCCTTCTGTCTAAAAAAATCTGATCATAACTTCGTAATAGATGAACCTAGCATAGTTTATTTTTAACATGTCCGAACAAATCCTTGTAAATGGTAACCCTACCTGCGCAGGCGCAAACGAGGAAGCCCTAATAGCGCGAGATTGCGATGGCCGCTCTCTTTACGGCGCACAATCGCAGATTAAAGAGTGCTCAATGCTCTATTATGGCCGGGAATTGACGCTTTTGAAGTTTTGAATATAGAGGGAGGTGAATAGAAGCAAGATTTTATAAACGAAAATTGAATGTTGAGATTCACCACGCGGTTGCCCAAGTTAGTAGTGGCCTTTTCTACAAAGCTAGTGGTCCCGGGATCGAGCAGCGAGGGCGGTTTTTTGTGTAATGAGTACAAATATTTTCCCATCTTGGATGTTTTTGTATACAATAATAATTAAGACGCTTATAGGCTTGGTCGCTTCATCAAGTGGTAGTATTGGTTACCTATTGTTCATGGAAATTGTAGTGTGTGGAGCCGCCTTAATAGCATAGACTGGGGAACCTAGTTATGGTAATGTGGAACTAGAACTGTCATTACTTATAGGTTACATTCATACTACTGCTCCCCTGTCAAATTCACAGCGTTCCGGACGCAAATCAAATCATATTGTAATTCTAAAGTTAAGTTGTTGATTAAACGTAATCATATAACTTGAGTGTTTCAATTCATAAGTCAACAATCCCTGGGAGTCTAGATTATCGCTTTGAACCCGTGCCTAGGACTTCCGGGCCAGCTCAAGGAACATCATCAACACCACAGCAATCTCGCCGGCCAGGGTCAGGCTGCGAGTATTTGCGTACACCTATTGTTTTATCGAAATACCTCTCAACGAATCCGGAAAATATCATGGTTTCAGCAGAAAATAACGTTTGATGGAATGGAATTCGATCAAATGATACAATCGATGAAATGAGATCCGATATAATTATGAGTAACCGGTATTATTTTGAATTTTTAGGTCATCATACTCATCATTCACAGTCGCAAAATGATCAAAATGTAGTTCGTTGCAAATTCTCTATTTAGCGCTCTTTGAAATGCCTACAGCGCATTCAACCGTATACTAAATTCCTCACATCAAAACTATTTTTGACCCAATGCCCATTTCATTGTCTATATCGCTCATGTTCCCACACCTTTATTAAACTAGCTGCTCGAATATTCCATCAGCAATAATCGGAATACCTTGACGTTTGGAACCGTTTCGAATCGGCCCATTTCGACTGTTCTCACGAGTCGATTAAAACTTCACAACCGAGCATTTACCGATTCAATTACAACGAGTGTTGATTGCCTCCGAGCGAGGGTATCTACAAATTCTATCAAATATCTGATTTTCTTTTAAATATGGAAGGAACAACTTGGTAGCGTAATCATTTAAAACAAGTTATATCTGCGAGTGCTTTGCTAGGTGATAATTTAATAAAAAAAATTGCGAGAGTTTAGTGCAGTAAAAGGCAATGGAAGTTGAATCTGATTGCATTCGTACACAGCTTTGCCTAAATATAACCTGGGCCTCTGTTCTACTTCTTCTTAAGCCCTATCGTAAAGTATATTTTACATTATGGCCGCTAAGTAAGAAGTAATGAATTTGAGTGCTGCAGTGGTATCTTGTATGTTCTGTAAGTATTGTAAACAATATAATATCAATATAGTTTAAGATAAAGTGGAAAAAGGCCCCTTGTTCGTTCCCTCACTGTAAAGCAGAGTCACGCAGCTCCGAGATGATCAACTCTTGCGCATCATGAAAATCAGAGCAGCGGTAGTTCTGCTTCATTTGTACATTTAATTTGAGATAGCTAATCTAGCGCTGAGGTTTGACTAGTACCTAGTAGCAGCTGAAGTTAATTAATACTGTCGAATCGATAATTGACCCTAAGGTTAATTCGAAGGCAATGTAACAGATATGCGTGGGAATAATGGAAACCGTACAAAAGACATTAAATTTTATTCGATTTTACAATGTAGGTAGGTAATTACAGTTTAAAATTTGCAACTGCTCAAATTTTTCCTAAAACTGTTAAAATTCTGGAACTAGCACCGTTTGACTCAAAAGCATATCGAATGCGCGCACACGCTCCACGCACGCTTGCGTAAGCACATGGGTCAGTTGGTTGAGCGATTACAGGCTTTAAGGTAAAGCTCTAAGGTTTAAGTGACTTGCGGCTCCAGTAATTGGGATTTGGCGTGCAAAGCGCTCGTGATACATCGGGTTATGGGCTGGAATGTTTAAAAAGATATCGAAACTGACAACTTGACGTATTGAGAAAGCGTCGAAAGAACCGTCGGCTACTACGAGGTTTTAAACTTACTTTAGGTTTTTAACAAAGTTAAAAAGAAAATGTTAATCAAAATCATGATATTTTCGAGTTACATGAAGTACACACGATGTTGAACTTTTGACAACAGACTATAATTTGAGCACCATGATTAATCTTGATGGAGCTCGCAAATCATCGACTTATTAGGGATGCCTCTATAATTTCCTAACACTTTTGAGGCATGTCGAATCGGTACAATCACCACCAATCATACACAAAAAGCCGAACACTATGCTTTGAATAATAGTGCGTTTGGGGAGTCTCGGAGGATCCGGTTTGAAGAGTGTTTGGACAGTGACGTCATGCGGCGCATTAGAGCACTCTATTATCTTTGTGCTATTCAGTTATCGTCAACGTGTGTATGATGAATTCACAAAGACTACTTTATACCGGATAGCTAATTATAGCTATTGCCTTTATACAGTTTCGTTACTGTGTGACAGACAAACGACGCACAGTATTATCTACTAAAGATAAAACAAACGTTTGATGAGTGTTGTTGTATTGTACATTATTACACATACCTAATGAATGAACTTTGTAAAATAGTAAAACTAAAATTTATTTTCAATAAATGTTCTTTACGTTCTTTAGTTTAAGATACAGCATCCTGTTTTCAACCCACATCAAAATAAGTGTAAATAAAGTACCGAAGGCAGTCCCTCGAGGCAATTAGGTACAATCAGTTATTTTATTGTTTCTCGTGAATGTTGCAATTATGTACTGAGCTTCGCTGGTATTTACGACATTTTACAACAACCTTTTGCTATTAATATCATCTTCCATATTTTCTTCATTCATTCGTTCATATTTACTTCTTTCATTCAAGTCGAGTTCTTTTCTTGAATCATTTTGATGATGCTCTCCTCAATACGCATTCCTGTTCTATGTGTTCAATTTCTCGGCCCATTTATTAATTAGCCTGTTGTGTCCGGGCCGCCGAGTGGAAGGCTGCAGGCTTGCAGGCTGCACGTCGCGTCTAGCCGTCTCACATTCAGTCCTATTAAGCACGCCTGCGGTTTTGAATCGAAACCTGTTGCCTCGTAGTCGCGGTGGAGACATAAACTGTTGGTTTTGTTGACGACCCTAGCCATCCAGCCATTTGCGAGTAACTCCAGGATGCTCACAGCTACGTGTAAAACCATGCAAATTAAATGTTGAGTCACTAGCTTTTAGTTAAACTTGATTCAGCCGTTACACTCATGTCCAAGACTCTTGGGGACATATTATTGAACTGATTTTACCAAGATTTTTATCTCCAGACTTGTTACTTTGACATACCTTGAGGCATCTCAACTATTTTAACTAAATTTAAAATTGACGTTACTGAATATTATATTATGACAAAAATTAAGGCTAATAAGCTGTGTAAAGTTTAAATTGGTTTGTTTGTATGTACAATTGTTTCTAGAATATCAACTGTTTCCTCTGTTTCTCTCCGTCAGGCGTTAATTTATAAAAAAATGTTTCACCTCATTAATTGTATACATTGCAAATTATGATACGGTTCTTACATGTTTTCATTCTATGGATTAGAGGGCCACGGAATTGTTTTCCATGATTAAAGCACTGATATTGCAAACACCACGAGCTGCTACGAACTTACTTTACTAGGTATCTGAAAATGTGTTATATCTGTAATTACCGAGTAGCGTTGTTTCACGGATTTGGGTCGGATAAGAAAAGAGGAACCAAACAATCGTAACTTCACGGATCTTATCGTAACATTCCTTGCGTAATGCATCTCTGTGTAAATTCAAAACGTGTCGCATAGGTATTCAATGTGGCTGCGCCTGAGTTCAGTAATCCGCGGGTAACGGTATCGCACAGGCTGGCCGTTTCATTAGTCCTGTCTCTTTTGCTCGATTCTGTCACAATTTGAGAGCAAAAGGGCAGGACCATTGATGTTTTCGGCTATTTACTGTTACTATTACTAAAAATTAACCTAGCTTTATTTGGTTATATTGGTTAGTCTTATTTCAAAGAGTTGGCTAGGTAAAATGATATAGGGCGCCCTGTACCTTAACTTAAAATGCTAAATGGATGGTAAATATGCCTGTACAATGAACATCCGTCATGCCATTTTCTCCTGACTACTTGATAAAAACGCATTGTAGTAATGAAATCCAGTTTTGGCATTTATTTACTAAGAGTGTTAAAGTTTAGTCTAGAATAGTCTACTTAAATGAAACGGCCACCAGACTTTAGGGGGCTACATAGATACGCTAAATATATTATTCGAAAGTGATAAAATAGGGCCCATGAATATTTAGATGCGCGTACAGTGCCCATTTTAATTTCTCTCATATGTATATTTCTCTGAAGTGCCTAATTAATTTATTATCTGAAACGCAACTTGAAATAGGGGTTGCGCATTTTGTAAATGCGTGTGGCTCGTTCCAATTCCTACCTAAATGCAAACTAACAAGAATATCCTTATACGCGTTGGTGCAGCTACTTAACTGGCCGGAAACAAGTGCTATAAATTGAAGTGATTGACAGGTTGTCTTTTGTTTTACCAGCTTATGATGCCGGTAGCCCTCATAGTGTAGACGGGACGAGTGTGCTTGTTCCACAATGGCGCTTGTTTAAACTGAAACTAAATAGGAATTATGATTGTGTTCTTGGAAAACTGCGTGAGACTATTTATAATTATGCAGGGCCCGTCTGGATCGCTACCACCATCTTAAGGTGCTTTTTCACCTGCGAGGCGAGGCGAGACGAGGTGGAACGAGAATTGAAATTTGTATTGAACAATCGCGCACCCTCATCGCGCACGCGCGGTGGAAATGGGTGTTTTAATACAAATAAAAATTCTCGCGCCAACTCGGCTTGTCTCGCCTCGCCGGTGGAAAAGCACCTTTATACTTTAATTTACCGCCAAGCCGCAGTGTTCGCATTATTGTGTTACGGTGTTGGGATACGACAACCGGTGAAATTACTAGCATAGAACCAGTATGTTCCATCGTAGTTCTCAGAGCGTCCTTAATCCCTAAAATTGTCGTTTTAAGAATGCAAACGGGTTTCAGATCCTAGTTACGGTCAGGTGGCCTGTATGTTTGTTTGCCTTCGTCTTGGGATAGGAAAAAAGTCCTGTGGTGTTGTTCTTTAAACAGCAAAGACGCGGTCCGAGGCTTGCCTGAGTTAGCCAGCGCTACGTTGAGCCACGCTCGTATACACCACCAACCTAATGCGCGAAAATTTATAAGCTATTGCACTGGACTGACTTTGATTGATGGCGAGTGGGTGTGGCGGCACCCTATTGAGCGTATTGTTGGGTGGTGTGTGGCAAACAAGAGTGTCGCGTGGCAGGCACAGCGCGACGAAAGGTGCAAGGTCGTCGCACGCGTGCGCCCGCGCAGGTGCCGCCCACGTGCGCCGCAGGGGTGCCTACACCCACACACTCGGCTGGAATATGTTTGAGAAAATGTAGGTGTATCGTTTGTTTTTGGGGAAATGCATTTATAGGCGAAAATACATTTGGTTGTTTGTTTGTTTGTAATAGCGTTCTCGAAAACATGAGGAAAAGGGGTTTTCGGGACGGGAAATCATCGTCAAGTTCTTATTATTTTAATGAGTTCAAATAAAATGGAGCTCAAGCCTAGAAACAACAGGCTTTAATCATGATTTGGGCCTTTTCGCTGGAATTAAATCTTTACATTACATAGTATAAAACAAAGTCGCCTCCCGCCGTCTGTCCCTCTGTATGTACGCTTACATCTTTCAAACTACGCAACGGATTTTAATGCGGGTTTCATCAATAGATAGTGACTCAAGAGGAAGGTTTTTATGTATAATAAATTCTGGATTAGGTATGTATATGAGTGATTCAGAAAACTCACATAAACGGGTCGCTAGTTTATGATGTAAGAGTATCCTTTTGTCAAAATACAATTAATCTATTACCTAAGTGGCAGCCCTGAGTGGTCGGCCGTGTGTGCACATCCCCGGCCACGGCCCGCTAGTGCCGGCCGGCGACGGGTGACCCGGCCAATTACCGGGTAATCGCCGGTCAACAGAACCGACAAACACCGGATATTTTGTTTTACCGCGGGCTTTTAAGTTCGTTGTTTGCTCGTGTCGTGTTGGGTCGGTTCAGTTTCGAGAGCAAGAGATGACATTTTTGTCTCGGGCTGGGTTTGTTGACACAGGGTGGGGTTCATACGTCATCGCCAACTATATATATTATTATTATTATTATTTATTAAAGTAAATCAAATAAACATTTAAAAATGATTAAAAACTGCACCGTTAAACCAGTTTGGTTTGTCTCGATGGATCAAATCGATACAAAAGATCGATCGATATAAAATTCAAGCCTGACTCACTGACTTATATATCAACGCACAGCCGAAACTACTGTACCTGGAAACTTGAAATTTGGTACAGGGGTTCCTTTCATGATGTAAGTGAGCACCAAGAAAGGATTTTTCGTAAATCAACCCCCAACTGGAAAAAACAGGGGGAGTAGCGGGAAACGAATTCTACGCGTACGTAGTCCTGAGCGTCCTCTAGTGACTTATATTATAAACCTTTTTTTTGGGTTCCTTCTAAAGATAATGATGGCGTATTTTTTTTTTTGAAGTCACAATCGGACAGACAAACAGAACAGAGATGGAAACTAAAACATCCAAGACTAAAAAGCAAATATTGGTGCTTGGCACGCAATATTTACCTTTACTAAGAATCGAACCCGGGACAGGCAGGTTCAATCTCCCTACCAACAAGGCTAACCGCGTCTTCTTATCGATGACTAGAGAACGCGAGAATTAGTTCCCCGCTAACCCTTTAGGGGGTAAATTTCCTAAATTCCCTTCTTAGTGCACCCCTAGGATATCCAACGAATATATCCTCCAAATTTCAATTTCTTCCATTTCATTATAGACTTATTAAGTAAATATTACAACCTCATTAATTGAGAACATTAAAAAACACTGCAAGAATCTTCACAAGTGTATGTAATACCGATGAATTATACCTAACGAGAACTTCAAACGGCCTCGCGACACTTATCGCCGCAATCGCTAAAATAACACAAATAAACGTTGTTAATGCGTCTTACATGTAAACGTTTATATTGCCCGTGAAGCAGGGAACGAGAGCCGTTCGCACTTATCGACTTTATTGGACATTTGGGACGTTAACGGTGCGTTGAATTCCTGCCAGGATCAGCGCAGGCGCACGCTAGCTTTGTCTCACTCTTTTTCACATCAAAGTACTTGAGAGCGAGAGAGAAAACAATAAAGTGAACTCAGACATCATCAAACGTGTCGTTTAATACGTAAGAAAATATCATATATTTAACAGATAATATTTTAAAGATAATTGGGGTGCTGATGAGATCTTCAGATACAGGATATCAAATTTAAAGTGATTTAGCATATATCGCAGGTATAATAAGGAAATTTAATGACTTCCAAAAACCAAGCGCAAGAAATATTTGAAAGTTTTTTAATGTGTGAGAAAATGTTGCAAATTCCATGAGAAGCATATCTTTCCCATCTTAAAATCACCATTAAATGCAAACTTGAGTAATACTATCTTTCATTAACCCTAAAACATAGGAAAGCAGGTTGAAAGTTAGTTTTACTTATACTTTATGATATATATTTTTTCATTATCTGTAGTAAGCGCTACCTAAGCAAGTTAACCATCTAGTACCTTCATAATTTGGAAGAGGTCGTGTATAAATCGCTACGATCATAAAAGATCAATTATTTCAAAAGTCGAATTATACATAATTCTTATAATTTTTTACATAATTATTATAATGTGTAATCGGCGCGCCTGCCTCACTGGTCGCCAGGCCGCTGCATTTACGGCCTATTTCCGCCATGAAAGGGAAATTTCTACAGAACCACTATTAATATAAACTAGTAACTTATGGCTAATGACGTTGCATCACTTTACATCGGTAATTAAAGATACGAAGAACTCGAACCGTGCGACTCGAGGAAGGGAAATGAGAGTGGAATGTTCCGTGTACCAAGACTACAGGACTACGACGGTGGTGGTTAGGCAGCCTGAAGACTCTGACATTTTTTAGGGGAAAATTATGCCAAGATTTAGTTCCAAACGTATCTCTAACAATAGACAACTATAATGACATGCTTGTTTATATAGATTAATATTTAAGTTATAAAAGTACTATCTGTTGCCCGCGGCTCTGTCCACGTAGAGTCGTTTATTGCTACTCGATAAAAACTATCCTCGGGGCTCAAGTTATGTCCATATCAAAATTTATCAAAGTCGGTTCAGCGGTTCAACCGTGAAGCGGTGTTCTTCCTTTTCTCCCAACTTTTTTTGTCCGAATTTCACTCTCCAACCAACTTTTCGCCGATGATTCACTTTGACAACTAATTACTATCAATTTTTTGCACGATGAACTGAGAACGTTTCGTTTTCTAGAATTATTTTAAATTAGATTTATATAAAGACTTAAAGCTTTTGGGATACTTACTTATCATTTGGCCAATCTTTAACTAGGCCAAAAAAGTATTAAACGAATAACCTTTCGTAAGTGCAACCAGTTCCCTGATTAACCATGGGACGGAAACAAAAAAAAACATCGTTTATGAATTCCTAAAGGATAACACCCTGAACACTATTTGTAAACCAACAATAGATAATGTTTTTGTAATTTTTTATGTGTTATATGAAATAAAAATGATCCATTTCTTATGTCAACTATATTAGAAAGAGATTACTATTTTTAGGTCATAAAAAGTACAATGTAATTGTAGAATAACTTCAATGATTATTACAATAGATAATAATAATTATCGTTATGTATTAAATCCTGGATGCCAACGCCGGTATCGTTTTTCTGTTCTATCGTCTTGAAATGTATGGGGGAAAAATTGACCACGTGGTTTATCTAAACGAATAGAGTAAGTGCAAGACAAAGCGTCATCTTAAATATATCGAAACGAACAGAAAAACGCTCAGAGAGCGCAAAGAGCTGTCACAATGACATAATTCATACAAATGGCTAGTCAAGAAGCACTTTTGACGTGCATTCTGTTCTGTATTCTACAGTACAATATAGAAAACTATTCTAACTCCGAAGACTTGAAGAAAAACGCCCAACGTGCGCCCAACTAAACAATCAAAATGGCGGTTTTTGAATCAGCTGTGCGTGAGTGATTATTATTCGTGATAACAAGCGGTGATAAATCAAGTTTTTGAATTGTCTTTTTCCAAATTATGTACTATTTGTGACTTTTGTGAGCTGCAAACAATGAAAAGTGCTTAGTCAAAGTATCAGAATCGTCGAGGTCGTCCGAATCAAGACCAAATTAAGTAGTGTCGATGCTTTCTTGTGAGAAAGACTTCCTACACATGAATTACTCTGCTACAATAATGTAACATTTAAAACTACTTTGGACTCTATTCGAAGGAAAGGTAAGGATGATGTGAAATATGGTACCTGACTACCTAGTTACTCACAACAATAACAACCTATTTAAATGCACATCTACCTATTTAATAGATCGTTATTTTTGCAGGTTCCCTGTGTTTGATATGGGATATGACCAGGGATATAACCAACGGAAAATGGTTGTCATGCAGCACCTAGTAAACTAGTAATAAATAATGCAAGCCCTCAACCAGCCATTAAGTAATTACCTACTAAGATATGGATTTTGTTACCTCAAACAAGAAATGTGAACGATTGCTAATTTGCTGAGCATCAGTGAGAGGTAGGTACCTATATCTTCTTTCAACACTTAATACTTTCTCTATAAGCGCACTGTTTATCTTTATATGGTGATAAACTGATGAATGTATGATGATGAAATGAAATGAAAATTTTAAATATATAACATACTTACCTACCTAATAAAGGTTAGGGCCTCCTAGAAACAATTATAAATGCATATAAGTATTATGAGGTCCCACTCTCCCATTAATTAGTATCCTATATGAAGCGCTTTATTTATTTATATCTTAGCAGTATCAACACAGAATGATTCAAAAGCTTATAACAGTTATAAATAACCCATAGAATATTAAAGTTATGATAAATCTCTAAGATGTCTTGTGCTATTCCATTTCCACAAGCTTGAATCTGCCGTTCTAGTGCCACATTTTAAACTAGCTTCAAGCTGCAACAGGAGGTCATTGATTAAAAAAATGTTACTTACTCTTTAATTTTTCTACTAAGTATATCTCTAAATTATGGACTCTCCAAATTGTTTGTTAGACAGATTGTTGTTTAGAAAATACATATTATAAATAAGTTTAGGTATTCAAATATGTGTCCAATATAGAGGAAATTAAGCCAAGAGCTAACATAGTTTGCGACTGATATTTATTTATTTAATTCTTTTAAACAACAAATCATGAGAATAACTAAGTACACCTAAATGAATACTGCAGCAGAGTATTTACACAAATTGCCAAGGTCTAGGAATAGGCTTTGATTAGGTAGGTACTTCTATAAATAAATACATACAAAGAGAACATGCAACACTCAGAAACAAAAATCATCCTTGTCACAGCTTTTGCGCACGACTTGACTCGTGTATAAGTCGTTTAGCGCTATTCCCTCAGGAACTGTCCAATTTTTCGGGATACAAAAGTTGGCTGTTCCAGACTGTAATCTATCTCTGTGCCAAATTTCATCCAGAATTGTTTAGTCGTTCTAGTGAGATTGAATAACAAACATCCAAACTGTCCCATTTATAATATTAGTGAGAAGTTAGATACCATTTACTACAAACCAAATTGATAAGTCTCATCCTGCTTTGGTAGGAAAAAGTTACCTACTAAGTTTGCTTGTAAATTGTAACATTTTTTTTATGTTTTAGGCAATCCAGATTACTCAGGAGCCATGGATAATGAAATGACGCTCATTTTGGGAGCCGCATCAAGCAGGGAGAATTGCATGCAGAGGTGATTCAACATTGTTGGAATCAATTGGGAGCTGCATCAAGCAGGGAGAATTGCAATGATTTGCATGCAGAGGTGATTCAACATTGTTGGAATCAATTGGGAGCTGCATCAAGCAGTCAGAATTGCAATGATTTGCATACAGAGGTGATTCAACATTGTTGGAATCAATTGGGACCTGCATCAAGCAGGGAGAATTGCAATGATTTGCATGCAGAGGTGATTCAACATTGTTGGAATCAATTGGGAGCTGCATCAAGCAGGGAGAATTGCAATGATTTGCAAGCAGAGGTGATTCAACATTGTTGGAATCAATTGGGAGCTGCATCAAGCAGGGAGAATTGCAATGATTTGCGTGCAGAGGCGATTCAACACTGAACTGCTCTTATAGTTATTATTATACAACAATATTTTGTAAGAATCTTAACCCTTTAATGCATAGCATGTCGAAAGTGAAACGCGTCTTTAAAGTTCATTTCCAAATTTGAATTTTGACAAAGCTACAAATCTTACTGCATAAATTATAAGTTTGAAATTTACTTAAAATGTACGTTTGAAAATGAGCTTTAAAATATACGATGTATATCTACATCATTATGCATTTAAGGGTTAAAGCACCTAAAGCATTTAATCATGAGAAGTCGTTATGAAAACCAATAACATTTAGTTAGTTGAGTTAGCTGTCTGAATTGTACTTAGAATACTATGTTAAAAAGGGTATATTATTTTTTAAATTTAAATCCGCAATAAGATTTACATAGGATCATGTGCTGCAATGAGTTTTATATTAGAATTAATTCATAGTCATTGATATAATTATGTCATATAGAATTAATTCATAGTCATTGATATAATTATGTCATATCGTTTATAGCATAAACTGTTCACAATAGTCTTAAAAATATTTCATGTCCTACATAATCCCTCTTAGGGCACTGCATTTATTTCATACTAGCTTCTGCCCGCGAAGATTTCGAATATCGCTATTCCGTCGGGAACTTTTAAATTTTCCGGGATGAAATGTAGCCTATGTGTTAATCCAGGGTATAAGGTATGTCCATTTCAAATTTAATCCAAATCCGTCCAGTTGTTGCAGCGTGAAAGAGTAACAAACATCCATACATCCAAAATTTCGTGTTTATAATATTAGTAAGGATTATATTTAGATACCTATTCAACAACTAAATTACACAACTACTTAATTTAGTGGTATCCTACTAATAATATTATAAATGCGAAAGTTTGTGTGTTTGTGTGTCGAGTTAGTTTGTTACTTCTTCATGCTGTAATGGCTGGACGGATTTGGATGAAATTTAAAATGAAGGTAGCTTATACCCTGGATTAACACATAGGCTACTTTTGATACCGAAAAAAATTAAATTAAAAGCAAAGAATAACGATAGTTGAAATCTACGCGGACGAACTCGCGGGCAGAAGCTAATATTATTATATATTTGTACTGACATGTGGAGGGTCCCTCAACTGATCATTTTCATGTTAGCAAGAGAACTTACAAGCTTGTTCTTTTTTATAATTTGTGAGCTGTAGGTAAATAACTTAGAATTATTTCTTACAAATTTACTAATCTCAAAAATGTATATTGATGTTAGTGTTAAAATCTTTAATGGAATAAAATGTGGTCTACTACTTCTACTTATATTTATATTAGGGATAAGTTCGCTTTTGTACATTCCAATTCTGTAATTTTTTGTGTTTTGTACAATAAAGTGTTTACATTGTACATACATTCATATGTATGTATGTACTGTACGTACATACATATTAATTAACCCTTACGGCCTGGCCACGACATTGCGCGAATTGCGGCGCGCTGAGCGTTTTCTTAATACATTGCACGGTCGAGACGCGCAACGTTCTGCGGTTAGTTGGCATCACACGCAATGTATAAGAAAATAGCTTGCCGCGCCGCAATTCGCGCAATGTCGTGGCCAGGCCATTAACCAGGCATGGGATCCATGTGTACCACATAAAATCTACTCAATAGTACCTTGTATGTTAGTACCTAAGGCTGAATCTCTACTGTGACGTGTGACCTGTCAGCCTGGTTAAGGGTTTAATTAATATTCTTATACTTACACTTTTTTTTGTAATGTGAACAGCAGAGCTACCCTACCCAGACTGTGTGGACCCTATTCATTTCATAGAATGGTTTCAAATTGTCATACATTGTTAGAATTATAAATAGGTGTAAGTTTTAGACGTCTTTAGGATGATACCAATTATTAATGGTGTTTCTTACGAAATAAAAGACTTAAATGATTGAATATTTATTTATTTTCTTCCTTATAATCATCATCTATGTCGAATAACGAGAATGAACAATGTCTGCATAATTAACATACATATCGATTTACAAGAGCTGCCATAAATGGAGCCACATGTGATTGTATAAGTACTGTCTTCTTAAATGCAGTTTAAACATCAATCCCAATACACTAATTCAATTCATACGTGGCAGCTTTAGTGAATCAACTTATAAAATCATTAATATAGTATGAACAAATGGTGCAAATACAGTAAGTAGTTCCATTATTTGTTGTTTTATTCAATTTTGCAGTGATTTGTTATCAAACTTTTACAATGACTATTACAGATATACATAACTAAAGGCCGTTTAAAATTCCAAACAAGCATGATAACAGTTGTTCCTAAATAGAGCAACTGTACTTGTATCACGAATAACTAACTTGCAAATCAATTCAACACAAATATTTGCCCTTAACGGGAATCGAACTTGGAGCCGCTAGCTTTGTAAGCAGACCAGGGACACTAGGGTAACGGTGTCATCAGCGTCGCTTTCTGGTGATTGTTACACCTACTTATATCACTTAAAGGATCTACCTCGTGCCCAAAATACCCTGACGCACCGTAAATGTAGTGACGTGACTTATGCGTCGCGTTTTTACGTCATTTCATCCACAGCGGTGCGTAAAATATCCAACATGCGTCAGACTTTGGTTCAGAATAATCTAGCCTGGATGTAGCTCTTTACGTATGCTGACTTGCACGACTTGCTGAGGCTTGGAGTCCAGCTCCAGGTGAGGCCAGTAAGGACGCGACGCTACCTGCGCTAGCAGAAACTTTGACAAGTTGGATTGGGACATCAGCTCTGTAAAAAAATGGCAAATTTAATTTGAATTATACAAATCTAAAGATTAAGTTTTATCACACCTATGTCCATCAACCAATTATTTTATAATTTCATAAGTAATGATGTGTGTACAAAAAGATGAGATCTAGATGCCTAAATAAATTCAAGTAACTACCATACATACTAACATTAAAAAACCTTTCTTTTCAATACTGATCTATCACGCGGCATCTCTTTTTAAAAATATAATCATCATCATCATATTAGCCAAAAGACGTCCACTAATACATATACATATTTCTAGAATAAGTAAAAACTTAAGTAGGCACTGAAATTATAAGTTTCAATTTAAAAAATATTTAGCTAATCATATTATATTTAATCAATTTCGATTTTTGCATCTGAAAGATAAATTTAAGCTTATTTCATGTTCATAGCAATGGCTTATAATTAAATAGTTAGCTAGTTTTATACAAATCTTCATACAAAATGTAAGTAGGTATTCTAAAGGGGTTATTTTTGGCTGCAACATTAAATTGTCATTAATGCCATATTAATTTATTATAAAAATTCTAGTAAGTAACATTCTTACATAAATAAAATTACTTAGTCTTTATTATGGAAGGTTCTATACAAAAAAACCTAGCAACTAGCCAGCTTTGTGTTTATCTTTACTAAGTTTATAATTATTTATGAAGATGTGATGGCCTAGCGTAGCCTAAGTGCAAAATAAAAATTACCAATAAACCTTTGTAAAGAAATTAAATGTATAATAAAATGCAAACTAACATGATTTATGTACAAATGTAGTACGTAATCATACGCCATCATGTTTTGCCGGAGTTCCTATTGATCTTGTACTTTTAGTCAACTTTTAGTACCCACCGCGAAGCTAAAATTAACAATTAAGACAAAACCTAACCTAAACCTAAACCTACCAAACATAGGTATATTATAATAATCCTTCTTCTGTAAATACAGTTTTACTTGGCTCGTAATATCACAACATGATCACAACAGTAATTCGATCAAGTGTTTTCCGCTCTTATTAATTAGTACCTATCAAAGGCCCGCCGCGAGTCACCTTGCTTCTTGTCTAAAAGTTTAAACGAAGAGTTTTTTAACATGTTAAACATCAAATCTAACCGCAAGGTGATACTTTAACTAAAAAAGAGAGATGAAAAAATACTTATTTACAAGCCGAAATTATAACCTGCAAATATACTTTTGACAGTTGATGTCATTATGTTGACAGTGACACTTGACGTTTCAATTTGCGCAAAGCATAGACAATTTAAGGCTAAATCATCATTATAGCGCATACTGAAAACATTGTAGAATCGACAGCACAATTTTCTATTCTAAAGCATTTTGTCTTGCATATTTTGGATAGAAACGCTTAGGCGTTGAATTTTATAGAAAGGAAAACGCCTGGAAGCGTTTGCATCTTGTCTGGGCCCCCTGCTGACTCTTTCATTAGGCCTCCATAACAAGTTTTAATACTCCATAACAAGTTCTAACTATACCTAAGTGTGCGCAGGTGGGTGTTAGAAAATACACGATGTTCTTTACTCGGGGTACTTCTGACTTTTAATTAGCAGGGACAGGGTGGCCATGATTAAACAAAAACAAAAATAAACAAATTGATGAAAAATTTATTTACATGACTACATTAGCAATAACATAACACGAAATCCAACAGAACAGAACAGTCGACACTATGCTGTTTTTGAGTCCTTTATTAGTCTTTCCAACGCTACTTTCTTTATATCCACTTAAAATATGCCATTTTTTTTTTTTAGGAATTCCCTAAAACGAATTGCTTAGTCTTGAATGTTCAGGAATTCTAAAGAATAGCACCCTTGGTAGCTCTATTGGCGAATTTCTGGGGTACCCACGAGTACGACACGTCTCTATAGTTTTGAGTTTCTCCCAAACTTCCCCTCACAATACCGGCCAGTGTTTCATGAGCGTGCCTTCCTCCTCCTCCTCTTTCTGGACTTTGGGCCTCCTGCCGATGCGCTCGGCCTCCTGCACGGTATCTGGCAGCTCGCAGCCAGCCGTCTCCGGCATGTTCAGGGTTAGGACTCCGCATAGGAGTGACAAGGAGCCGAACACGAGCGGAGGGAACCCGCTCCAATATGTCATCTGTTGGATAGAAGAAGATTATTAAAAGAAGTTTTCGCTGAAGCGAATAAATATTGTGAATGAAATGAGGGCTTGTGAGGATGACTCTTATCATTTACTTTATCTAAAATACTGCAGAGCTCAGTCAATATTGTTTGACGTTTATATTTAATCCCATTTATATTTATTTATACACTTTTGCATATCAGTTCTTGCGAGTATACGCCACTGATAACTAAAGCAGTTTATATTGTCTCAGGTAAAGGTCTGCCATAATGGTGCCCAATAAAAATCACATCAAGTTTTGCTAATCACGGCTATATTTTTTTGTGAAAATTGCTTTGTTCTTTGTTGTGAATTTCGGTACAGAGACGAACGTAGGACAGGAACTTGTTATCCCGGAAAATGGGACAGGTTCCTTTAGAAAAAGCGATAAACTGTGTGGAGGATATCGAGAGCAAAATCTAGTTACCAATAAGGGGGCCTGCGGCGCCAGCAGCGCCCCCACGCGCCCCACCGAGGAGCAGACCGCCACCAGCGAATTGCGCGTGTAGGTGGGGAACAGCTCCGAGGTGTACATGTACACGATGTTGTAGGAGAACGTGGCCAGGCACTCGAAGGCCATCAGCAGTGTCAGCCCGACCCAGGCGTAGCCTGCGGGCGAGGAGCTTGGTGAGGAGGGTCGTATGATATGACTGTTCCTGTATTAGCAATCTTTTGAGACTATGAATAAATTATTCGGAAAATGAGCTGGGTAATATTTATTGAGATAGCACCTTGGTATGAACCGAACGCGTCATTAATAACGAACTTAAAGTTGGATTATATTGTACTTCATTAAATAAACTTACTCAAATCAAAAGACGGTATAGTTATGATTCTTAAATTGACATCGTTCAAAATTCTTTATTTTTATGTAACAAATATTGGTTGATACAACATTGAAATGAAAAAAAACTGTTAATGGAAAACATAAAAGGAGGCTGGCGCCCGACAGTGCGACGTATAAGGGTTGATTATAATTATGTTGATGAAAACCTAGAATCTTCGTGACGTAATTATAAAAAAAGAAAATAGACGAATAAAACTTAAGTGCGTCACTAAGACGGGTTACGAATCAAATTTGTTTAATATTACCTTCTGGAACAAACGGCTGTGACACGCAGAATGCTCCACCCACTAAGAACGACGCCAGCAGCGGAAGCTTCCTTCTATACTTCGACAGCGCCAGCCAGTAGAACACGTTAGCGGGGATATCCATCATCATCAGCAGCGAGAAGTTGGCGTACTTGTTTCCCCCGATCGACACCGAGCTGATCATCATGCCGTAATTGATCAGAGTTATGGTGAACCACCACACCATGCTCACTAGGAACCTTTGCATCATGATCTTAGACTTGAACGTTTTCAATAGAAGCTTCCAGTCACTAAATTTGGTAGACTCATCTTCTTCCACATAATCCAATTGGCTGAGCAAGTGTTTGTCGAGAGTGACGCCATTTCTTTTAGAAATTTTCTCGATGATTTTATTTGCTCTATCTTTCTTGCCTTTGCTGAAGAGCCAACGGATGCTCTCATCCAGAAATAATGAATAGCTGAGGAGAATGAGCGCAGGCGTGTAGATGACTCGGAGGAAGTGGCGCCAGTAGGGGAACGACCAAGAGATGTAGGGCAAGATGATCAGACCACAAGTGGCAACGTTCAGCAGAATCATTTGGTACAGAACCGCTTTTTCTTTCTCAACAAATTCAATACCTATAAAAATTAAGCATTGTCTTTAAAGAAGCATTGAACGTTTAAAAATGTGATAAAGAAAATGCGAAATAAAGACGACGTAATGCAAAGAGGTTTAATAAGCACATTGCAAACATGAATCATAGGTTGTTTGCTAAATAATTAATTCTTATCTTTACAAAGAAAACACCTACCTACTTGTTATTCTGGAGACTACTTGTACAATTAAATTACTGCGTTGATATTTTTTTATGTCGTGTGATTGTGTTAGCTAACACAAACTAATAAATTGCTCGGTAATAATAATTATGCCTCAGAAAGGCGCAAGGTATTATAAGTAATTATAACCACGCATCAAACCCGGAGCGCCCGTGGAACAGGTCCGTCCAGCGGGAGAGATGTCATTTCAACAATAACCGTCGATAATTACCTGTCAACTGGCGCCGGAGTAAAAACTTCTCTGATCAATTAACAACTTGATTTTGTACGTGCTTCACAGAAATAACAAGCAACAGACCTTATTCATCCAGAAGTAATGTACACCGTACTTTTAAAAACTTATATTATAACATAACAGTTTTTAATAATTTACGATTAATAATATTTGACTGCATATTGTCATCGGGATATTGACCGCAATTACCGTTCGATTAAATGTTGAGCTCCCGATATTTTAACGCAGTTTATGCGTCATGATCACTGATAGACTGGCTAGATGACGCATGCTCAGTAAAACCAGAGTACTTATAGTACTCGGCAGTTTATCGGTGTCAGCGATCAACCATTCATCATTCATTCAGATGAGTGTTTAATCACTCTATAACTAGGAGTTCAGGAATGGGAAAGGACCTGCCCCAAATGACGATGGAAGCTTTTAATGTGGACCAAACTTTTTGTCATAACAAATATACCGACAGATGCTAGAAAGAGAGTGACAGCGATAGTCACCGAGTAGGTACTGTTAATATTCTGATGTAACTGCGTTAAAAAGTCGGGAGCTCCACGTTGAATTGAAAAGTAATCAATATAAATATCCCGTTGACAATATATTTATATATTGATGATTTTTCCTCAGTTCGCAACATTTTTTGTAATAAAATGTATGGTATTATCACGAGAGACGGGGCTTCGAAGCCCAGGTAAGGAAACTCACTGAGCATGAAGACGGGGCTGAGCGCGTCCCCTACGGCGGCCTCCAGCGTCTCCAGTGCCACGTAGACCCAGTAGGAGCCGGCACAGCTCTTCGCCAACCCCAGGATCCCTCCCATCGTGCCCGCAAACACCGCGGCGGTCTTGCGCCCGAACCTGCAAAGGGGTCCTGATAAAAATGCAAATGCAAAAAGAGAAAAAATGAAATCATTACAAATGTAAGGTCAACAAACATTAAACTAAAAATAATGACTATGAGAACAACACGACGAGGTCTCTACGTTAAAAGCCATGACTAGAATAATTAATTGAACAACAAGGCCTTGCAATAGTATTTAGAGTGTATTTTTAAAGCTTTATTAGGCTGATAATAATAAAAAGTAATATAAGTAGGATAGCTAAAGTGATCAGATAGTTTGGAGCTACCTGTCAGAGATCTGCCCCTGCACGAGCAGGCCCAGCATGTTGCCGAAGATGTGCGCCGTGCCCACCAGTGCACGCTTCCACTCCGCGCATGCTAGCCCGAACTGTCGACAAAACCATTCTGAGGAATTTACATTTACATGGATAAAGAATGCTGTGTAAAGCTGAAATGAAATAAACGTGAAAAAAGAAGACCCGATGTACCTAAAAGAAAACAGAATTTGCTCTTCGCGATTTTGTTTAGGATATTTTGTTTCTAAAAAGAAGAAGATGGTAACTGTGTTTACGAACACTATCACTTATCTATCGCAGAATAATAGAATGGTATCTACTGGATAAAGTTCTTAATTTGTTCATATCACCACCGTCTCTAAAACACGAGTATGTCAACAACATGTCATAACTTCTGCAGCTAAGTCTCTTCAGCCTTGCTTGTGTATACGTGTGTGTAAGCATGATATGAAATAGCCGCCATTGACATACAATGTGCGTCCATTTTGTTTTTAATTCGCGTTCTGTTGGCTTTTACTACAATTAAATAAATAAATAAATAAATAAATAAATATCAGTGGACAATTTCACACCAATTGACCTAGTCCCAAACTAAGCTCTAGGCTTGTACTATGGGTACCAGACAACGATATAAATACTTATATAGAGAAATATATACTTAAATACATAGAAAACATTCATGACTCGGGAACAAATATTACACACAAATATCTGCCCTTACCGGGATTTGAACCCGGGACCGCTAGCTTCGTAGGCAGGGTCTCTACCAACTAGGCCAACGCGTCGTCGCAATTAGACCGCTACCTTTGGTTAATTTACCTACCTTTACCCACATTGCTTTATAAAACCGGCCCAGGCTCACAATATTTACGTGGGAGTTTAAAACAAACACTCGAGCAGAAGCCTCCTCGCCTGCGATACTATACGCTGAAGATAAATACTAGACCTAGTCTAAATATTTGCAAAAAACTTGATGCATGCCGCGCACCGTTGACCCTACCAGACCGGTCCGCCGCATACTTCTCAACCCGAGAACAAGCCATAACGGACCGTATTACGATGGGCCAAGATCCAGGTGATCATGACATGTTTGACTGTCTTACTGTAGTCTTTTCATGTGCTATAAGGAGCTATAATACGACGGCGTAAGGTCCGTTTGGTTTTGAAACGAAAATATATATGCGTGGAGTCGTTTATTGTCGCAGATTGTTAGCTTGACAGTCGTTGCTCTTGATTCTCGGGTGATATGATGCTTTATTTACTTATTTCAAACAATTTAATTTAAAACTTTTTTTTAAACAACGATACATATTGTATACTGCTGATTGAAAAGAAAAATACGGCACAGGACAATGAAGTATCAAAATAAAAACTGAAGAATGATGGAGGTGTCAAAACAGCGTGATTCTGAATTGACAAAGTTGATTACGTGCTCGTTGCTTGTTTTGGTCCAAAGTCAGAACACTCGTTGGTCCTCAGCAGAAACGGCGGCACGCGCACTACCAAATATATGATAAAAATTGTTTGCTCGAGTCATACAATAAGCAACATACTATTTGTTCATGTGAATGTTTCAAGTTTCTGTTGTTATTTTAATATTCCAACAAACGTTCAATTAATAAAATAAAATTGTACAGAACAAAACATATTGAAGAATCGATTGGATTATTACTTATGTGGTTATTTATAACGGAATGCCTTTAAACTTCGAATACCTACTATTTTATATTAGATGTTTTTTTAAATACAATAAGTAGTTGCGATACCTGGTACTAAGAAACTTTAGTTTAGGTAGGAGTTGTGTTGTGGTTTATACATATCAACATGTCTTTAGTCGAAAACTTATCCTCGTTAAATTAAAATTCTGTATTTGGATTATTACTTCTGCATTATTTGAACTTCAGAATTATAAACCCATTTATAATATGGTTAGTATGTAAATGTGGTCAAAATATCTTCAAAACGCCGCCGGCACCCCTATTATGCATGATTATTCATTTCTATAAAAGTCAAGTCCTAGGTTAGGCACATCACTCTGGTGACAGCAAAGTTAAGTTTGAATTCTTCATTGTCATAGCTACAAATTAATATTCTGCTCGTGTACTTTTCTATGACTAATCTTTCTGTGTCACCGAAGGTTTTCCTCGAAAAAAACACACAAAGTTGCAAGGGGCCGGGTCAAGCTTAGTATTTTTCGGATAAAGCAAAAATTTTATAAGCTATATCAAGACTTCAAACTGATCTCCGTTTCCAATATTCAAACTGTGGATATTTGATAACTTGGGTTAAATTTTGACACATTTTGTAAGTGACAAACGTCAAGTTTTAAGCTGAAGTTAAATAATCTATCCGAGATCGGAATATTAGGAACGGACATTTGGCATCTAGCTAAGGTCCGCCCGTAACCATAAATCATCATCATCAAGATGGCATAAGACAACAGTCAACTTCAGTCATTTTTTTTAATTCCCAGCCTAATCCAAAACAGTTGTCACGTCATGTCATGACAAGAAATTTGGCATAGCTTTAATGCCCATAACTTAAATCAATTCACTAATAACGAGCAAAAATTCCAAGTTTGAAACCGCCCTTGAAGTAAGTGGTGATCGTACCTCAGCCACGAAGCTGTGCGGGTCCTCGTACACCCACTCCAGACAGGCCTCGCTGCCGTTCCCGAAGATCGGCCCGCAGCCCTGCTGGTGGAACACGCGGCACTGTTTCACGCCCTCCGCAGGGGGGTCCGGAGACGCCTCGGTGATCCAAGGGACCATGAAGCTCGTTCCGTTATCGCAGGCGGGCAGTTTGCACCTTAAGAAACCGTCCGAGGATTTAATAATCTTTAAATAAAAAAATCGTTCTTTCCTAGTCAGTAAAATAGAGGCAATACGCTACGTACTACATACGTACTAGTTGATTTCATAATAATATAAAGTCAGAGCCAACAGAGTAACAGTGTATGGAACTAGGGTCAGAAACAGAAAACACTTGAATCTAACAAAAATTTCACAAACGTATCCCTTAATCGAAATATTTTTTGATCGAAAAGTTTGACTAAGGAACCCTAGAAAGTGGAATTAATCTGAGGATCTGTTTCCACTTACCTATAATTGACCTCTTCTACGGCAAATACGTAGTTGACATTGTACATGGTGTTCGTGGCGTACACCACGGCCAGCATCACCAGCGTCAGGACCTGGTGTCTTCCGAACGCGCCCAGCTTGCCCAGGACAGCGTCCAGGTGCACCGGCTCCGGCGCTTCCCCCATACCTCTAGATAATCCCTTCTGTTGGGTTTCAAAGCAGTCGCGTCAAAAGACCTGGATCTTCAAGATCTGATTATCCTGGGTTAGGATAGAAATGTAGAACTGTGTTTTTATCCAGTTTTGATGGTCAGGATTTCAAATTCATTACTCAGGTTTTATTTTACTGGAATTAAAATAGGCACTGTTATCACTCGTCTGTCACCGTTAAATGTGACATTATGACAAGGTTAGATAATTAAATTTGTTTAGTTAAATGTTTTAGGATTGTCGTGCGCACGCGCGGCGCCGGCAGTCTTTGAGGCAATTACCTGCGCAGTGTCATGCCGCCGCAGTTCTTATTGTTGAGATGTTGGTTTAGGTGCGGGAGCAGAGCGAGAAATTTTGGGCAGAAAGTATTTATCATACATACATACATACATATACTCACGCCTTCGTTCCCAGAGTGGGGTAGACACTAGGCTACAGAATTACCTACAACTCTAAAAACTTGTTGACAATTCCGCAACCACATTTTGCACAATCAGACTAAGATGTTTTACCAACGGAGTATTTATCATGGGCCGATTGCATTATAAAATACAAGCTAATAGTATTAGTGTTTTTGTATGGATTTTAACTAAGTATGGGCTTGTACTTTATTATGCAATAGGCCCCTGTAGTATAATATCACAGGGCGTTATTGATACGAAACATGGAGAGAGGTTGGTTCTCAAGAGAACAAAGGCTTTTAAGATGAAGACGATCTTCAGATAATAATCCATAGAAAACCAGCGTCGTACTTGCAACAGGTGGTACGACATATAGCTGAGTGGATACCGTTTTCGCAGCACTACTTTTCGCACACTGTATCTAATAGTTTAAAATAAAGCGAAATAAATGTTTTCCATTTATATTTCTAATAATGATTTATTAAAACAGTATTATTATTTCGGGTTAACTAAAATAATTCATGCCTATAACGATTTATAGATAAAGGTTTGATAGGCAGCTAATAAGCTCTGTATTTTTTACCAACTTCAAGAAAAGAGAAGACTATCATTTCGTCGGTTTAGCAATGAGTCGCTTAAAAATCATTGGCAAAAAGTTAATCATACAATTCCATCAGCATCGCAATAATACCAATGGTTTGGATTGCTATCGGCCGCTGGCGGTTCTGGCCCAGCCTCATCTACGTGTGTCATCGCCGTGGTGACGTCAGGGCCCGTTTAGCTGAAGGAAGTCCAATTCACCTTTTCCTGCTTTGAGTGCTCATCAAGAATGCCGCTATTTCGGTCGGAGACGGGGACCAGACGCCCGCGCATATTACTTTAAAATAATACCTACTTTGCAAAAAAATAATATATACGAGAACAGCATACAAAAAGTGCTACAGTTACACGAAGCTAAAGTTTCTTAAACGGTTTGATAGATTACCATGTCATACTAAAGTAGTTTAGTTTAGGTTGAGAGAAAGGGACAGATCTGTATAACTGCTATAGCTCTGTCCCTTTCTCTCAACCTAAACTTAACTGTTATAGTTAGTATGTCATGGTAACTCCCTGTTCTGGGTTGGCTGATTCGCATCCTGACGCTGCTGATCATGTTAAAAAGTTCCCAAGGATCTCCGCGACGGCTGGTTTTGTGCTACTCGCATTCATTAGTTACAAACAGTCGAAACCATTTTATAACTACGGCGGTATTACTACGGAACTTTTCGAAAGTTAAACATTCTGTGGAAGAATTATTAAACTCAATGAAGACATTTGCTTCCAGCCCTGCTTACGTAGTATACCCGGCGACAGCTGACACTCGCCACTCGGTGTCGACACTGAGTGTCTAGATAAAAGGGAATATGCATGCATTTTTTAAATCGCATTTCTCAACAAAATATGAAAATACCTTAAAAGAGATCACCAAAAGTGAAATTAAAATTAATATCGGTCAAGTAATACGGACGATACAAGCATTTTAAAATGCTAATTAGACAGAGAGATCCGAAGTGCACCGGTGACATCATCGTGCAGCGCGGCCATATAAACTCCACGTAAAATTCTGTTTTGCTAGAAAGAGATAGGAACAAATCTTTGTTAGCATATATCTTGGTTATTTTTATAGCTATTCATTAAATGATTTTTCTCACCTATTTGTTACATGAATCAGCTTTTATTTAAGCTGTAAAAAAAAACCATGCATATTCCCTATTATGAGTACATAGTCAACGTACTCGTACGGTGTATGATACTTCAGCATAATGCAGGGCCGGTGTCCCTGTGTTCTTGTGATGTTATTAAATTTTAACTTTTTTATATTTATGTTCTTTTTTTAGTCCTTATTAGTGTTTCAACTGCTGGGTAAAGGTCTCCCTTTGGTGGCCAAAGGTTTGATCTTTGACATTCAAAAAGTGTTCTGTATGAATCTATATTGAATAAAGAAATCTGATCTGATCCCCTCTTTTCCTCCATTCCTTCCTATTAAGTGCATGCTCCCACCACTTGCTTATATTTGTCAATAACTGTATGATTCTCCTTAAAAAAACAAGGTGTACAGATTCCTCCTTAAATAGATAAGACTACAATTTACCATTTCTAATAATAATAAAAAGGGTTACTACCTACCTATTAAACTCTTGATAATTTTCATGCAAAGAATTCCAGACTTATAATTACGTAGCAATTGCCTTTCGTTTTACGATCTTCGTTTTTAATAACGCGTCGAAGTAAACGCCATTGTTTCCTCAATAAACTCGACTCCTGCGCAGCTCGGGTGCTAGGTATATAGTTAAACCTGCCTCGAATAAATTACAATTAGTCTAACAAAAGCTGGCGTGATTGTTAACCAGGCCTGCGTCAACTTTTCTCGCTGATTAAACTCGACGCAGAACGGCTGCTATTTGACGATAGAGACAGATTAAAATATACCTGAATCTCGAAACCTAGACAAGTTGAAGAGGAGATCGGAATCGTAAAATATATAAATATGTTGTTCGAGTTCGGATTTAATTAGGGGTGTAAAGTACAATCATAGCGTTTCGACAATAGCCATGGTGAGTTATTTACAAGCTGGTATAAAATACGCATGTTCTAGACCTTCGCGAGAACAGGAAACGGTAAATAATCTGTGGTTAGTGCAGTCTGGAGTGAGCGTAAAGAAAATTAAACCGATTGCGTTGAGCTCTAGTGTTGCCAGACGTTCTGATTTCTGTGGAAGTACCGATTTTTAGGAGTATACGGATGAGTCCCGATTTCGAGCAACGAGCACATCGCCATAGTGTTCATATATTAGATAATAATTTGTACCAACCGAGAAAGCCAAAATGGTTAGTCACAATTGGCATTGTAAGAGGGCTGTAAGTAATTCATGCGATTTAGTCTCCTCGCACACTGCAGACTAAATCATCGGCCGATTGTATTTTGTCTCCGCTAACTTAGCAGAAATGGATAACGACAACAGCACGATCGGCCGATAAAAAGTCTGTATTGTGCGGGGAGACTTATGTATTTTCCCATTTATTTATATTTCTGTCTTAATTTACGATAGACTAGACGGACAGCGACAGCAGATATGCAGATAATGTACGTATGTTTTGATGCAGTTAGGTACGTCAACTGCATCAGAACTGCACTCGTAGTGCATTTTGCAGTCCATCCGTACCGGCCCTAACTGACTACTCAGAAGCTTATGTACGTACTGTACATACCATGTTATCGGCACCTAAATCACCTGTAAATAAAACATGTTCTTTTATCTTGAGACACTTTTTTAACACGATAATGCTCGCGTTGTTCAGAAAGTATTTGTTCAAGCTGAGGAAGCAGTAAGGGATGCCCTTGAGCTGTCTCTGTTCCGCAAGAGATACACAGATACACATTTCGAGAGTATAAAAGCAACAAACAAAATTAAACAATTAGCCCATTTAAAACCAAAAACAATTAGTTCTATTTTTAAATTTACTTAAGGCTAACATTTGCCATTATTTATATTAAGCTAATTTGTTAATCGTGTTCTCGTATGCGGTGTTTTAGAAAATGATCAAAATTAACATAATTTTGTCGATGCGGCAAAGTTAAAAGTTTTTAAGTGAAACTGTTATCTTCTGTCAGCTACCTAATTCTTATCATTATTTGCAGTTAACTAAAAGGTATTTAAAAGGAACGCGATGTTCACTTTCCTGTTTCTTCGTGCTAATTAAAAACCACATATTTAAGATTACTATATTTTTTCTAAAGTTAATTTTGAAACTGTGACTCTTGTCATTTGTGTTTCCGTCTTTAACCATAGTGCACTGACAGGGGCCTGTTTTATAAAAGTACAAATTATAATTTACAGTTTCCATTTGACACAACCTCGACCGATGACGAACAGCCATTTGAGCAGTGTTGCCAGTTTAGACCTGTAAAATTGTTACTTGTAGCTTTATAAAACGTGCCCCTGGTCAGGTCATGTCAACATGTCCCACGCTCTAACGTCTCGCCGTCGTTTTATCTTCTAAGCATATGGAATAACCAACTATAACCTAAACATCAGGTTTATATGCAGCAGATGAAGGTTCATGAAAGACGATGTATCACTGAAAAAATGATGATATCACTCGCTCAAATCATTACTCTTATACGCTCACTCTCATTTGATGATAAAAGTTGCAGCCGGTTAAATCGTGCCACGTGATTGGATTGGTTTAGTGCCACATTTGTCCAACAAACCCTCGTGTCTACTCCAATGATTATTGCAGCAATATTACTTTTAATGGTTCCTAGCTGCAGACGTTGAAGACTTTATTATAAATTAAGTCAGAGCAATCAGCGTGGATAATTTAACCCAAGGTCCGTCCAGCTGAGCGCAGGGGTGTGATTCTTTTAAGCGTACCTATCACTTGTTAACTCGACGCAGCTCACATTAACCAGCAAGTTTAAGTATCCCCGTCAAAACGTACAAAACACATTTTAGCGCGTACATTCTCAATTAGGCAGCTTTATACGAGATTGAGCTCGACAGAGCTCTCCAGGCTTCGTGGGGCTGCTGGGACTGCACTAAACGTTGCACTCAAGCATCAGTCATTACTCGCGAGTGCGCGCGCGCAATTTGAGAAAGAAGTTAATAGCCGGTGTTATTATTATCCGCTGCTATTAAACAAGGAATTCTTGTATATCCTTCGTTCTTGGAAGCTCTTTTAACGATTAAATTAAAAAGTTAAACTGGTCTAAGGTTGTGTGTAAGGCTTCAATGGTTTCGATGAAATCTCGATGTTTTTGAACTTTAGATAATATCTATCAATGTGGTGACATTAGGTGTGAATGGCACTTATCCTCGTTAGGCCCAACGTCCTAAATTTAGGACATTTGTCAAAGTGACTTTTAACTTTAGTTGACCGACATAAGATTCTTTTTCGAACTAACGAAATTTGACATGGGTCTCACAAGCTTAAATATTACTAGCGACCTGCCCTCGCTTCCCTTCGGTTTATGTGAGTTTCGTACATAAATCAGAATTTATTATAAATAAAAACCTTTCATCAAAAATTTGGTGAAAACAGCATCAAATTCGTTGCGTGCACTGAAAAAAAATTGGTCGCTTCTAACAAGATTGTGATTGTTGTGCATAGGCGTCTTGATTCCATACGAGCCTAACAAGACGATAGATACATCAACTAAGATGTTAATTGAATCGCTAAATAACTTGCTGATGTTACTATTACCTTTGGTTGATAATGATATCATAACTATTGTATTTATTTTATTTCAACTAAGAAGAAATCTCCCTTGGTTGGCTGGCATGTTCTTGAGTGTGGTTTAGAAGGAGTTAGTGGATAAACAGACAGACAGAAAGACAGATGGACGCTGAAAACGACTTTAGTTTAATACTATGTAACAATAATAAAGATGAAGAAGAAGACGATAACGAAAAGCTAAACCGTGATGACGAACAGGCAGAAAGACACGCAAATAACACGAGTAAGAGCGTTAAGTAGAATTTGCATTAAGTAGATATCTACGTCGTCCTGCTCCTGTCTAATAACTATCTCAATTTATTCCTCATTTTCCAAGCCCCAGATACAGGGCCGAACCAGTAAATCAGGCTCGGCGCACTTTTATCGAATATAATCGTGGATGAAGACGTCTGACTAACGAGCTGCTGATGAGGCTTTGATGGATCTATCCGTCTCGAAGGACCAGCAACATGGCCGACATGACGGACATGACGTTAATGATGCCTTTTAATTCCAATTACGTTTGGGTTTAATAATTTCCGGTTTAAGAATGAGTTCATGATGATGACGAATTGTGGTAATACAATTTTAGTACTCTGTCCAAGCCACATTAAATTCATAGAGGCTAAAGCAAGGTCCTAAAGGGTCAAAGGGGACTAGTAATGTATAGTACGAATTTTATGAAATGACTTGATTAGCAAAGAGATGTGTTTAGCAGAAAGGGCCAGTTTAAAAAGTTCTTACCATAATCGATTAACTAGTTTCAGCAATAGATATTGCTCAGAAGAAAACAAACTCAAAAGGTAAAATCCTAATATTAAGATTTTTAAACTTAACATTCTTTATTTTAATAATTAACGAGTAACCTGCAAAATCAGTAAGTAGGTAGGTACTCAGTGTTTTCTAGAATTTCTTGTCACCGCGGTAAAGACTTAAAAATGCTTTAAATAAACAGGTAACCTGATAGTGGCTGAGCTGTGGAGGACGCTCCAGGTCAATATTTATTCAGCGTGATAATATTATTTCTCGGCGTGATCGCAGGATTTCGAGCGTCAACATTACTGAGGGCTCAGACAAGATGCACTACGCTAACTAACGTTTCTATGCGATTCGTTTTTAAACCAATCGCGTCACTGGAAGATGACGTGATACGAAAAGTCACGTGGTATACCAGTGACGCGATTGGTTTAAAAACGAATCGAATAGAAACGTGGCTCTTGGGTTGTAAGCCTCAGGGCCTCTATTACTTTGGACATGTTATTGTACCTGATAAGTGATAACTCTTATTTATTTAACAGTAATGGCGGCCGAGTACAAAACAATACGATTACATTCCGAAAGTAATATGGTTTCACCAAGTAGAATAAAGCCCCAATTGTTTTTACAACTTCTACAGCACATCATAAAGTTCTTCATGATAAGATGTCATTCAATCGAGTAGTAAGCACCGTGATTCGATATGATACCAATGGGGAATAGTCATTACTTTTTTCACAGCTTAAATGGCTTCAATAAAAGCTGATTCATGTCTGGACGTTCATTCAATAACCTAACTTAACTTAACTGCACAATGGATGTTTATTAAATTTTGTAATATCAGTCTAAAAGGGTGTTAGACGAAATGGTTTTAGACCAAACATAACTTAGGACAAACGATCATTAGGTGATGCGACACGGGCTCCCAAAAGATCCATGTATATATATCCCCTATTAACTAAAACAGGTGCACATAATATACATGAATTATAGTGTTGAGTTTTTAGTATTCCGTAGTCAACAAGGAACCCTTATAGCTTCGCCACGTCGGTCTATCCGTCTGTCCACGGTTTATCCAGAGAATCTTGGTACTTACTAAAAAGCTGCAATTTGGCATTTAAAATACGCCGGCAATATTGTAAAATGAAAATCTTGAATTATTTTTTTTGGTACCTACCTCCCACAGGGAAAAGTTGTTTTTTTTGCATTATGACATCTAGGGAGGTGTCCCTTAAAAATATGTATATGTTAATATGTGTATATGTGTTTTTAGATTTTACCGGGACCGTTTAGAAAATATTAAACTTGAAAATTGTCCCCTCCTCCTTACCAAAAACTACAAGTTATGTAGTAAACTAAAAAGGAAGCTATCACAATTAAGTAGACTTGAGTGGTGCTCGAGTTACGGCGACTTTAGTGTTTATACCTACTAAAAAGAAATCTTATTTAAATGGCAAATTACTTTAAATAGACAATTCGTTCATACTTGTTTTACGAAATATTTATTTGTGTTTGTACCTACTATCAGGGTCGGAACCCTGCACCGAGCGTGGTGACATGCCCTTGCCCGGTGTTATTAAGATTACGTTGTAAAACAGGTCTCATCGGGAAGGTTGTAAACTCGGTGATTATCCGTAGTCGGCGGTTGGCGTTATGACAAGCATCCTTGCTAGCATCTGGTTACGATCTCAGAGCAATAATGTTCGAGGCTCATCTGATCCTACACTTTTTTCCGTGCCATAAAAAATATGGCAAAGAGGCAAATTAACTTACGGGCCACCTGGTACGTAGTGGGATCTGAGACCCATAGACATTTGCAATGTTAAAACTAGTATCTCAAAACTGCAATCCTAAAATTGCATATGCCTTACCAACCCTGCGGACTTCAATGCCTCTATACTAGTAATTTCAGAGGTCTCCTTATCCCTACACCGAAAGACAACCATGCGAACACTGCTGCTTGTGATGGGTTGAAAGATAAGATGGTGGCAGCGATCCGGACGGACCCGGCACAAGTCCTTCCACCACTAAACATGCCAATAACCCAATAACAGTATCTTCAATTCAATCACCAAAACAGATTCTATTCTATTCTGTTAGAAATAAAGTTCATATTACTACTGGAGGTTTATCTTAGTTACTGCCTATTACCGTAGGACGGCTTACCTACTACACACTAACACATTATAATTTAAAACTTAAGACTAATTACATTGCTAACACAAAAAAATTCGTTCTACGTTGAAGACGGATGGTTCAAATGTTTCACAGCCTGGCCCACTTAACCAATTTGAGAACAAGTGAGTGTCTGTGTTCCACGAGATAGCCTTCCGATACCAAGGCACGCTTACGGGAGCTTCAATAACGACTTCATTCACGATCGTGCGTTGATGAAAGGCAATAAGTTGATCTTTGTTTTCATACAAGGATGCTCAATTATGTCAAAGAATTATGCAAGTTCTAGCAAGAGCAAACATTGAATTATAAATAATAGTTCCAGAGCTAACGATGGCAGGGAAATACTCATGATTTGAAACACTATCAATATTCCTTTTGTGATTGATAGATGCTAAAAAGAGTAAATATGTCAGAAGGACAAACTCACACAAATTTACCTAGTTATCTAGGTACATCCAAATTAAGCTCTAGGCTTGTAGACTACGTACTATAGGTACTAGGCAATTCTTTTTGTTTTGTTTAGAAATAAGTAAATATGTACTTAAATACATAGAAAACATCCAAGACTAAGGAACAATGCGCGCGCTCATCACTCAAAAATAATCCCAAATAGAAATCGAAAAAGGAACCGCTAGCTCCAAAGGCAGCGTCACCAACTAGGCTAAATCCCTCGTGAAGTACATGCATGTGTCTTTTTTTTTTAAATTACATCGAATTGAGACAGAGTCTTCATAGTAATTATGTCAGCCGAAAGATGTCCGTCCGCTGCTGGACATACAGCACCCAAAGTTCAATAAAGGTTTCCGTGCGGTTCACATTTAATAGAGTTGATAACTAGTTACCTATTTAAAATAACTATGATTCTCAATCAAAAACTTTGTATTTATCCTTGTCCAGACCGTGATAAGTACATAAACTTTTGCAGTTGTCAAACGTACTTTATAGCTTCTTATGGCAGATGATACTTCGTAACAGAACGTGGAGATAAATGTGTGTTAACCGCTGGAAGTAATATGTAACTAACGGATTGTTATTCAAAACTACCTTGTCAGTACACATAACAACATTGTAGTTTAACGTGTAACTTTCCACCATCTATAACGACGTAAGTTTCTTCATAGTCAAATAAATTTGCTCCCTATTCATTCTGCAAGTAGGCTGTATTTACTAGAATTGTGTAGTGTCGGTTAACTGTTTAATAAAGGTGTGTAAACCGGGCACGTATCGTGTGTGAAACATGTCGGGTGCTTGCGACTTACCTGTGCTAACATTCCGTGCGCTGCATACTTTATAAATGCTTTTTTAGTTCAGGTCACAACGAAAGGTTGCCAGTGCTATTTTTTATTCTGTTAGTGGCAAACAAGCATGCGACCCGCTTTAGCAAAAAATGAACCGTTTTAGTGCTGTATGTATCTCCAAATTGCAATACCGTTATGTAAGAGTTTGAGTTTTGACATGGTTCTGACGTTGGCAGTTTAATAACTTGTCACCATACAAAGGGACAGTTTAAATGACTGTCAGTTACAAAGAGTTCACCACCATTCAGCCTTACTACTACATGCTCTAGATGCTCAAACTCCGACAACTCCATAGGCCTGAAACTTTAGCGAATTGCCAAATTAAGATCGCAGTGAGCGAGAACATGGCTCGAAGAGACGATGGTCTCTGGGGCAGAAAGGTTATGGAGTGGTGGCCACGTACCAGAAAAACCAATTTTGTCGTTTTTCCCACAAGACGGACCGACGATCGATCGACGTCCTAGGAAACAGCTGAATGCTTGTAGCAAAGACTGCTAATATGATGTAATAAAACTGTAATAGAATGCCAATGTGAGGTGATCGTGTGGAGCGTTATATTATAACTATGGTTTTCTCGTTTGAATTAGAAAGCAGGCTATGATTCTAGAACCTTGACCTTGTGAAGATAACGCAGTCACTGTTTAACAGCACACGGCCCTCTCTTAAACTTATGGGCTTGATTCCACACGACCATTTACATAATAATATTTCATTAGTGAATCGTTATCTTTTTCTCGCTTGTCGCTCAATGCGTCTCATACATTATAGATTGATTAGAAAAATACTTACTAAGCGACACACTGTTGCGGGTAAGTTGTGTTGTGCCCCTGTGACCCCCGCGGTCAGCTCGCCGGCGCGCGCGCAGCAAAGGGCGCGCAAGGCCGCGCGCGCACTTCACACCTCTGTGTTGCACCGGCACTCCATGCAACTTTACAAGCTTACTTTATTTTGTTGTTTTCTTCATTTTGTTCCTCCGCCATAATAAGGCACCGCTTACGTAAAAGAAAGTAGGAACTTGTAGACTGACCCGATGGCTCGATTTTCGTAAAGTGTTTTCTTTTATAGCTTGGAGTAAACAAACGACATAGAGGATAGAGGTCAACTGAATGTAAGTGGGCTCTGGAACACATTGCCATTATGCAAGATAGAAATTCCAAATGCGGTTGCCAATCCTTAGTAATGCCTTTATACCAACTAATTTCAATGGATGTCTTACTCTTGCAGCGAAATAACGCAAACGCTCCTTTTTGTAACCCAACAACGTCGTACGATCGTTCAAACCTAACGTTATATTGACAAGATACAAGAGACGTTATACTCACTTGACTGTACTTAAAATGGTGTCGGTATTTAAATGATTATTATTATAGTACCTAGTGAAGCCATGGCAACTTGAGAAAAACCGGTACAAACCCAAAGCCCAACGAGTCATCGAAAGTAAAGCTTGAAAGTGCGACTTGACACACTTTCCGGCACCGCTGCCAATAACCAATTTGGCTGTCAGAGCAACTGCATGCCCTGGGATACCGTTATCCCGTCTGATAAGGGTTTTATTTCATTTTGGCTGGCTGAAGCGTGCGCTGTGCAGTTTGGGAACAACTTATCACATCATCTACAGCTGATAGATATCGTCGTCAAATATCACTGCAATAATGGGCGCACGGTGGTACGCTGCAGCGGATTATATCCACCTCTACCAGTTGGTCAGTCTACCTAGTAGAGGTTGATGATTTTTTAACAAGGATTGATTTATTTGTAATATCTTATACGTGAAACCTTTACCTTAATCTGTACGTCATCTACAAGTTGTATCCGCGTTGCGTGGAGTTTATATTTATGCATGCTTTGCCCTTCGCCCCTTCGGGCATGATAAGCTGCCTAGTAGGTACTTATAATATCATTCTGTAACGGTCTAAAAATCACGTTCTTTGTAGAATACTGGCCTACCAAAAGTATACACCAATATACTTATGTCAATAATTAGCTACCTTTGTCTAAAGCAGCAGGATGAAATTCCCTCCGGTAAATGTGAGAGCACGCATGCCGGTCCGCATAGCAACTTATCCGCGGCATAGCCGACGGCGGGAGTTTTTGCGGAGGTGTCAGTTCCCACGTCCAGCTACAGAATACGGGGTTTTTATAAATAGCAGCCATTTCCCAAGAACGCAGCAGTGGGTTCAGCTGTTCTGGAGTAAAAAGTTTTAATGTTTTTAATTGAAGGGTCCACGGAAACTTGACGACTTCCGAGGAGGTACTAATATAATATACAACGTATCTTTATTGTTCACGATGTCATGAAAATATCTATTCTTTCAAATCGCATAACTCTGGATGCTGTATTTTTAATTAATCTAAATCGTAAACTTTAAACTAAACATTGCGAAGTAATTTCACTTTATTTTACCCGTTGCTTTGGTATCGTAATCACACTCTTGACGTTAATATCAGCTCCTGCTCTGAAGTAAATAAGAAGTCATTACTTCAACAATATGAGTACAAATGCAATGTGTAATAAAGGCTAAATACAACCTAATCAATCTCATTTGCAATGACAAGGCTAAAATATGCCTAACTTGTTTTTGGCTGACTGCGCTCTTGAAAACTGCCTGAAACGTGAGGTGACGTGGTGCAAAGTTGCTTCACCTGAAACGAAGTTGTTAACAATTGTGTAAACAACAAAATAATATTATTAACAATGGGTATAATTCGAGTACATTATTAATATTACTTCACCGGTATTTTGTGTGAAACGCTAATTAGCAGTAAACACGCGGTGTATGTTTGGCGCAAGCGCGAGTTATTCTCTGGTATTATTTATCCTTAACACGCAGTCAGGACTTGAGACCAGTCTTACTTGACCACGGTAACAGTATCAAGACCTAGATTCGTTAGAAGCTGTACCTATCTCGCATGGGTTTGCACACGACGGTGTATACCTACAGTTGAAGTCAGAAACTAACTGTACATTTTAGTACCATGTCGCAGTAACAGATTAAAGGGAGAGTGGTTTCAAATTAGTATATCAATAAATGCGACGAGGAAAGAAAATATAAATTGGCCGACTGTAATCTTCACTAAGGTCTTTTTGGTAATATTAAACAAAAGGTAATCGTAAAACTACCCTCGATCTTTAAACAGCACAGTGGGTTGAAAGGTTAAGGTTAAGGTTAGGTCCGGTAAGTCTTAACGCAGAAAAAAACATCGCAAAGTAGATAACAGACGGCCAAATCATATTTCCTGAACTATACTAAAATGTACAGCTAATTCTGAGTTCGACCATGACTAACAGACGTTCTTTACACAAGTGCTGTGTCGTATGCGCATCCATTTTGTTCCGAATCATCACTGGTTGGCTTGTCCGGCGTACAGTCAACAAGATGTATGGTCGTCTACCACTGAAGAACTCTGTGGTAACGAGATGATGTATTAAACGCTGCATAAATCAAGTTTGAGTGACGTGGCCTGCATTGCGACAGAATTCTAACACGAATCCATTACATTAAAAAAACGTCCAACAAGGATTTACCTATACTTAAATTGAATGAATGAATGAATATCACGGGACAATCTCACACCAATTGACCTAGTCCCAAACTAAGCTCTAGGCTTGTACGTACATAGTACTGTGGGGACTAGACAAAGATATATACGAGTATACTTGATACAAGACTGTTCGAGTTACTAGCAATAGGAACCTAGGTATGTACTAAAGGTTTGTTAGATTCGTAGAGCTCATTGATGATCGTTCACCGATCGTGATTTAAGACCACCTAACGCTCGTGTCGTCGGACACGGTCATTAAAATAACATTGTGTTTAATCATAAAATAATGTATCGAACACGGCGTTTATGGGATCACGATCATTCATTATGGGTGCGGTGAACTCAGATAAACATACACGTTACTTATACCTACATACACGTAGGTAGGTAATTACTAATATTTTACGAGCAAACAATTCGCGGCGATGGTTATCCGTTCGTTGGTAACGCATTCCGCGTAATGCCAAAGAGAGAGCTTGGGCTTTGCAAGAACGTTAGCGATTGGTAAAATGTATCGAATCGAAATAGGCGGCCGACGTGATGGATACATTTTCAACCTACGTCAATCATGTTTTTGATTTTGCGTTGTCTTTACATAGTATAAAACAAAGTAGCTTCTCGCTGTCTGCACCTTTGTACATTCCTTTGTATGTAGATACGCTTAGATCTTTCAAACTACTCACGCAACTAATTTTATTGCGGTTTCTATTATAGTAGGAGATCCGAATAGGAGACGATTTGGGACGGGCTGTTTATTCGATAAAAAGTATTTTATACCAAATTCAATATGCTAAGTAATATATGGCGAATAGGTAGGCTGAAAAATTTCAGTCCAGTATATAATTAATTAAAAATTTAAAAATTAACTTTGTTTTAAAAATTTACAATATCTTGTTGAATGGACAAATTACATACCAATCGAAAGTATGAAGCCTATAGAATATGCAAACGTTAGTTTGACAAATTTTTTCCCGTCAAACTGTTGGGTAGCATAAACAGGTAAATCGGTTCTAATTATTTGCACCAAACCTAACGTTTGCATATTCTATAGACTTCATACTTTCGACTAGTATGTAATTTGTTTATTAAACAAACATTTGCAATTTAAAAAAAAAGTTCATTTTTAACCGACTTCAAAAAAGGAGGAGGTTATACGTTCCACTGTATGTTTTTTTTTTTTTTTTTATGTATGTTCACCGTTTACTCCGTCAATTGTCAACCGATTTCAAAATTTTTTTTTTGGTTTGATAGGGTATACTTCCGAGGTGGTCCCATTGTCACCAAATCTGTATCTGATGAGGGGATCATTGAGGAATTGAGGGAACTCCTCAAATATTGTAGGCAAACATATAGCGATTTTAGTATTTTTAGTAACAAATCCAGCATTTGCATTCAGAAAGTATCCTTTGGTGTGGTGGAACTGATGATGAAGACCACAGATGGCCACCGGAACTCCTCAATGGTACCGATTTCAAGGGTGGCGATAAGATATCTCGATTAAGATAGTTGAGCGACTACCTACAACGAATAATATTTACTTGTTGAAATATGACTATGATTTTCCCGCGGCGTTGCTTGCGGCGCGCTTGATATAAGTTAAAGTTTCATTTCAACTAAGAAGTGGGACTACGTAACAGCGTATTATGATCACTAAAAAGTATAAAATAAAATAAATGTTTTAAAAAACAAAAAACCGCCTTCAAAAACGCAAAAAATAACTTCTTTAAAATTGTAGGCACCTATTAGGTTAGTCCAACTGAAGTCGGCGACCACAACATTTTCAACAAAAAGCCGACATCAGTTGGACTAACCTATTAGGTGCCTACAATTTTAAAGAAGTTATTTTTTGCGTTTTTGATTTAATTATTTTTTTAATGATATAAGTACTGGACTGAAAATTTTCAGCCTACCTATTCGCCACATATTATTTAGCGTATTAAATTTAGAAAAGAAAAAAAAAGAAAAATACATTTATTCACTACACACATAAGACACACAGAAAACAAAAGTAAAAACAGAAAACAGCAATAAAAAGAGTAGTGAGTGTGTCTTCGCGGCAGTGAATCGGACACTGGCTCAGCATAATGCTGAGGTGTTAAACACCTGCAGCGCTGATTTTCAGCCAGCTCCGTTTGTGACAGACGGACGGTACGCTAAACGAATAAATATATACTACCAAACAAATACTTATAGATAGTGACAGAATAAATACAAAAACTACATGCAAATACCTTACAGAAATATAATATTTAAAATAAATATACCTACTTAGCCAGTATACAGCATCGACCATTTGGCACAATTCAATAAACAAAAAACAAAGAAAACTAAACTATAATTTAAGGACAAAGTGCTGGTTGGGAAATTATGATTTTTGGAGCGTCAACAAGTAGCCTAAATTTGATATAAAATACTTTTCATCGAAAAGCAGCCCGGTCCAAATCTTCTCCTATTCGGATCTTAGGCCATTAATAGATAGAGTAATTCAAGAGGAAGGTTTTTAATTAAGTATAATAAATTTTGGTTTATGCGCGGGAGTTAAATAAAATACATAAACCGAAGCGAAGCGATGGCGCCGCCGGTCGCAAGTGTACATACAATAAAGTGTTTACATACATCAATATTTAACGTTATAGTAGACTTTACTGTTTGTTAAAAAACAAGGGCTCTATGCTACTCGGTAAAACCTAATTGCTTTAGACATGTTATCGTATCGTCATCATTACTATAGCTCTTATTTACTTGACAGTAATTGCGGACGAATTAAACACAATATTACCTCTATAACATGTATAAAGCAATTAGGTTTCACCGAGTAGAATACAGCCCCAGCTACCAAAACGTTAACAACATGATTTCGATATTGAAGCAAGGTGGGCTACAACAACAAAGATGTCGCCGGTGGTCGAACGGTTACCCTACTAGCTGTGCCGGCGCGAGGGTTCCGCGAAGCCGTAAGGACGTGGGCGGTTCAAGCTGCGCCGACGCACCTCTAACTCATTAACGGTCACTTCTTGCCCGGCAAGAAAGCGAGCCTAATATGGTCGCCCGCGCACTTAGAAATTTGTCAGAGACGGACATCTAAGTGCAATTTATCCGCGTTGGTAAACGCTACCATTATAAGCCCTAAAGGCTTATTTAACACGCAGAACGCTACGTTAACGATTTAAGAAAATCGCCAAAGTCTATAGGATTGACGTAAGTTGATGACAGATCGCGTTGAGGGCTTATGTCAACTCTATATGTTTCGAGTGGATAGAAAATATAAACGTCAGGAGATAAACGTTTGCGAGAGAATGAACAGACGCTTTTGCTTGCTTCTATGGTTTATCTTCGAGGTGTTGCGGTAATGAACATGTCATTCATTTAAACTATGATTGGGGAGTAAAACTCATTTCTACTATCATATGATTTCAGCCATATAATTTAGTAGTATCTGTAGGATTGTTAGATCTTTTCTTATAGTTCACTGGCTCTACAATGCCCACATCATTATCATTCCCTTATCCCAACTTATTTGGCGTTGGCATAAACTACCGTACCACAAAGGATAACAAGCTTTGCAATCATTGGCCTATAGTTTATTTTTTAAGGTCTTTAAAAAAATGTATTAACCAATCAAATACAAGATAACGCTTGTCAGCCAGTAGCACGAGACTGATACGTCAAAGTTCAGTAAGATGACGACGATTTTTGATTCACTGTTATTTGTTTAACTTTAATTTAAGTACCTAAATAAGTTGAGTACAAAACTAGATTAAATAAATACTCTTGACGCAAAGTTGAGTTCATCTATAACTATCAGTGTTACTAGCAGCATCTATAGTACTTGGGTAGATACACTATTGGCTACAGGTACATTGAACAAATTGACCATTGAACAATCCTCCGATTTTGCACTCTTAATCAGATTTATTTCAATTGCATTGACGGTGTTTTTTCTGATTCGCTACCTTCCTGACTGAAGCTCTCTAAATTCACCAAATGCTTGGAATGAAATGGGTCTTGGAATCTTCAGCGCTTCTATGTTACCTATTTTGTTCCAAGCAAAACGTACTGATAGTATTCCTAGAACCATGTAAAACTAACACGTTGTGTGGCAACAGTACAGCATGACGGGGTTCTGGCTGTTTTTATATGAAGTTCCTCTGAGTATCTCTCACAGTGTCAACACGTCAATAAGAAAAACATTTTTGTTACAGGTGCCAGTACTGCCAGTCATCGTCCAATCGAATTACACTACCAAATTAAAAACTACAGTAAGCGGCGACTTCACGTCGTTAAAAGGTTCTTCATAACACGGTAGAGTTGCTTTCTCCCAACTTTGATTGTGGCCTTAAGGTCACGGGAGGTCAAATTTGACGTTTCTTTTCGTTAACATCAATTTTATTCGATGAGATTACAATTTGAATCGAAGGTGTACTCACACAAAATTTTAAACACCTTCGTTTCCATTCAAATTTCAAGCACAGAATTATAAACTTAAGGTTCATTTTAGTTTACTATCTTTTAAAGGTTGTAAGAAGGCTTTTTGCTTACACGTACAGCCGTGGAAAATTTTAATGAGTGTAAATTGATTGATATTTTGACGTAGGAGGTGCCGCTGAATTATTGTGTACAAACTCCTCGTTACTGTTCAATAGAGAAAGCTTGGAGCAATTAAAACAAACCAGCTACGACATTAAAATAAAATAAAAACAGTGAGTGAAAGTGGCAAGAATTTAAACAAGAGTTCACAATTGGAAAAGAAGTGTCGCTAAATTCATGAAACAGTAAAAACGCAGTGTTCCAAATTTAAATTTAAAAAAAAGTGCAGTTTTAAAGTCGAACGCCGAATAGTGCTGTGACCGGGTCGATAGTACCTATCGATATTAGCGTGAGTGATCAGTGCAGCGATGTGAGGTGACGAGTGATCAGTGGTGATGAGATGAAGCGCAGTAAGTCGTACACGTGGCTGTCCGGGCTGCTGAAGATGAGGCCCGAGGAGGAGGAGTGGGGCGCCGTGCCCTGGGTGCGCGCCGAGGTTCTGCAACAAGACAGGTCAGTTTAGTATTACTTTTGATTCTAATCATATAGTTAAGATCGATAAGTTTAATCTTCGATGTATATTTTTTATTCGAGTTATTTTAATTAGCAAAGTTGACGCAATTTTTTCCCTAGTTACCCTAGTTTTTTTCTTGATTTTCATTAAGGTGGATTTGTTATCATTTCAGGCGAACGTATCCTTTTTGTCCTACTAATGTCCAAGCCTCAAAACGCTAGCTATTTATCTCTTGTGTAAAAGGTCATTCAGCGCAATGCTCTTTAATTACACCTTTTATAATTAAATATAAATTACAACAGTCAATGATATTGATAACAAAGCATACGCTTACAATAAGCCACCTGTTAATATAACAGTATTTAAACAAAATGACTTGGCAATTAAGCCTCCAATTGTTACGACTCCGAATTATCCGCGACCGGGCTTTGAACCCGTTCCCCAACCTTAACGGTGACGCGTCAATTTACTCGTGAAAGAGTTCGACTCGTGTGCGGCGCCATCGGTTCGCCGCGGGCTATGGGTCCATACATTAGGGCCAGGTAGGTTATTCTCTTAAACAATTCGTCTCTCAATTCGTTAATGAATCATTAATCGGCGATCGAAGCGTGTATTTTGACTCTGGTCGCAGGTGACATCGACAAAGCAGCTCGGCCGGCTAGGTGCAGTCGCTTCAAGCATATCAGAATTTTTAGAGGTTTTCTTGCGTGTTGAGATGTTTTTAATCACGTATGCACTTGTACATTATATGGTGAGTGTACATAATCCTACTAAGATGTACGAGAGTGCGAATGCGCGGGGCAACTTAAGGTCATCGGTCAATGATTCATCGATTAATTGAGAGAAGAGTAATTATGACTAGCCCAGCATCACACAATGCCAACATGCGTGAAATGTTTGCGTTGCCATAGTTGGTTGGGTACATCACTTGAGATAATTTCATCATGTTTTTAGGTTTTTACCTCACTGTTAATCGAAATGTTGACCTCCCGCGATACAGGCTTGCCTATTGTGGGGAGTTGGGGACCAGTTGGTATACTTGGTATACGTAGGCACACATTGTACATATATTTTGAGAACTGTGCATTTGGAAATTGAATTTATCTATTCATCATTTGTAATTTTGTGTAATGGTGCACTTCATTTTTGTTTTAAATATTATCATTTTTATGTTACCATGTATCTTTACTAAAACCGAAACTTCGATGTTTAATCATTTGCGAGTTACGACTCCCATGTTCTATTTAATTGATAACTTTGGTTGGACCCGTTTACTCGTTGGCCCCTCGTAAATAAAAATGAGAATCAAATCCGCATAGCAGGATAGCAGGACCACGATATTCATGGCGGATTTAAATATACAACGCTTAGAAGTTTTACGTCAACCATGATGATACATAAGCTAAGTATCGTATAAAACATCTGGTCTGACAATTAAGACACATAAAAGCAGCTCGGGGAGTAATAAAATTCTGCCGGTCGGCATCACTGGCTCTCTAGTAACTGTATTATGTATACCTTTGTTAAGCCTTGCCCGTTAGCCGTCTTCTCTAGTTTATTGTTGTACTATTACTATTATCTGTCCTCCGGTTTATTGCGCGACATCGACTGCGATCACGCCGCGATGCGCCGTGCGCGAGTAATTTACGGACGTCTAACTGTCACGTTCATCGATAGATGTCAGCGTACTTGAGCACTACACTACACCAATTTAACGACCCAATAACAGCAGGGTAAAAATATGGACTTGATAGGTATAGATACACGGCAGCTTCACAAATCTATACAAATGTTGGAAAGGGAGAGCGGGTTTTGTAAGTTTGTTTTTGAGTGAAGGGTAATTTCCAGAACCTCTCTATCTCTCTCTCTCTCTTCCTAGCTACTATTAATTCCATATTGTGGTGGGGTCAGCTTTCCTGATCTATCTTCTGCACTTCGCTCTGTCCTCTGTAAATCTGTAATCTTCAAAAGCCCCGCACAGAAAAATCTTTTACTATTTGAAAGGCTCTATATTCTAGATCGAAAGACATATGTTATTTATTTTATTTAAACTGGAGTAAAACAAAAAAAAAGACGTATGATTTCTTGTTACAGTCTTTAACGTTCACAGAATTCAACCATGTCTTGTTTATCAAAGCACTTAGTTTCATTATAGGATTTATTTAAGACCTGCGCCTCTATTCTACGCGGTACAAACGATAGATATCGTAGTTTGCCTGTTATGGTACCTATTGTTATGACGTCAGCCGCCATTACTGTCAAGAAAATAAGAGCTATCGAAACGTTGACAATTCGATAACAGGGGCTCTATTGAAGACGGTAAAAACAATATCGTATTTGATCTGTTATCGAATTGTCAACGTTTTGATAGCTCTTATTTTCTTGACAGTAATGGCGGCTGACGTCACAACAATACCATAACAGGAAAACTACGATATCGTTTTTACCGCCTAGAATAGAGGCGCAGATCAAATGCGATATTGTTTTTACCGTGTTGAATAGAGGCGTTGGGTATATTAAGATTATGGCTTGTGTGGCTTAGCGTTACCATAACATTTTCTAAGACACCATCAGGCGCGGTCATCAGACCTTAAGAGGATTGCGAAGCGCCGCCAAAATCGCGTGGCTGTCAAAAAAATCCATACAAATTTAGCTCCGGGCGATAACGTTACTCACCCCCTAAATCAAATCCGATTTCCACAATTTTTGAATATGTTTTAGTTATTATAATCAACTAGGTCTGTACGTTTCTGTTTTTTCTGTTTTTAAATTTGTTTCATTCTAAGAAATATTTTCTTGAAAAGCAAAACGTACAGACATAGTTTTTCATGATATCTACAACATATTCAAAAATCGTTTTGTATGGAAATTTTTAGCTTCACAATCCTCTTAATAATCTAATAATACTTATACATTTTAATAACTCTATCACAAAAGTTCCAAATCGTACTCCAATCTTTATAAAATAACACTTCGATGTCAATTAGCCGGCCATTAGGCCGAGCCTTATCTCACCGATCCCGCCCGACTTGATCTCCATACCCCACGCTCGCATAACAATCGTAATGCGATGTAATAATCGTCGCGCGCATGAGAACCAGCGCCTGAATGGAAGGTCATGCAGCGTAGCTTTACGCCGCGGTTCCGCTTGTGGGGTTTAATAACTTAGATAATTATATTCATGTGGAGATAGGTAATGGGGAGAAAATTTCGGAATTTTAAAGGCGTGATATTGAGAGCCGTCGAAGACCAAAGGTCTGGTAAAGGTCTCGGGAATCAGCTGGATGCGAGTAGCATAGCTATGTTATTCTCTTAGCAAACTCGCTTTTAATTTTGACGAACGAAATATTAACCGGTAAATTTTAGTTCGTCCTGTCCGAGCGTATTAACAATATTATCTGCGGTCCTAGTGAAAAAGGGTACAAGTGGACTTAACTCGTAATAAAGAAGGGTATACTTATACATGAAGTATACTGGACTTAAACCCTTTTTCACTTGATCTTCAGAAGACTTATACCCTTTTTCACTAGGACCCCAGTATTAGGTCGCGCATTTTTTAATTATTAGGTAGCTTGTTACGACGTAGAACTCTATAACCGCTCTTTGACGCGCATTTGTCCTATTCTTTATATTGTACCATCGTGGCGGAGATCTTCAGGGAAGGCCTATGTGTTTCGACGTGTTTTACAATACATAGTGATTACGACGAACCACGTCGTTACAGCAGCAAGAGAGAGATTAAACATTCCGGCAGAATCAACACAGGCAAAATGCTGTAATTTCAGAGTTATCGACGGTAGTTTACTTCGTCATATTTGTATTTGACAGGGACCTTTGGAAGCGTACTAGAAACGGTACTGTTATACTATAGTATTAGGGTATTAAGATATATGAAAATAACGGTACTATCATCCACATATTACTACAAACTCCCTATAGGTATCTTCCTTCAGGTTTAAGTATGCACATAGGGTACTAGTATACTTATTATACACGTACAAAAACTACACAAATGTATGTATTTCAAGGAGATAAAGTATTATAATGCACTCGGTATTCGACGAATTATATAAATTTTCGTCTGTAATCAAGAATGTAAAATATTAATAACCGTTGCTCATTTGTTCATACGTGTTGCGAATGTTGCGAATGGAAAGTTGGAGTATTAGCGAAGTGCGTAATGACAGTAGCGGAAGATTCTGGCCAATAAGTTGCACTTGTATTTTTACTGCGCCACGTTAGCTTGATACGAATGATATTCCGGCTGAAATACACCACCATCAATAAAGTATATGTAACTATGTACGTAAACACTTTACTGTACAAAAAAAACAGAACAATACACTTAATATAAAGTGCCTCTTCAACTTAGTGAAGGTTGGGTATCCGCTGCTGGAATCTGTCCTTATCTCTTGCGAGGCGGAATAGCTCGGACACGTTAGTAATTCCAGGGGTGTTATTCTCTCAACGGAACGGTCGGACGGCGGTCGGTCGGACGGACGAGCGAATCGAAGCAGCGAGTTTAAGTAGTCCCGTCCGAGCGAACAAAACACATTTATTTTTTTATTTAATTAGGCAAACTTATATGTTAGAGAAGCCATGCTGCCAAATTTAATACACGCGCCAAAATGTGTTTTGTTCACTCTGACGGGACTACTTAAACTCGCCGCTTGGACAATCACTCGTTCGTCCGTCCAACCATCGTTGTTGAGAGAATCACACCCCAGGCCAATAAAATGAAATACACTAGGCACTACTAACTCAGGTTAGATGATCTTATACTGTCTCAAAAACAGTGCAGTTGTTAAGTACCTTATCTGCTATAAAAAATAACTATTTCCAACACACTGTCTCTACTTAATTAATTGAGAACGGCTTTGATTTAGGAAAAACAATTCTAGAATTTCATAGAAATAGAGGCGAAGGAAGTTCGTCATTCGATATGTCCGGCTGGGTGAGACTGTGCTACGATGTCGCTCCGTTTTCGTGTGCTTTATATGACCTGTGACCTATGTGAAGGACATAGCTTGTAGGTCAAATTTCACATCTCAACCTCCATCCCTTTCGCACTCAAAGATGTTTGGGATTTAAAAAAAAGGAAACAATGCAGAATTAACGCCCGTTGTATTCCAGTCTTTATCTTTATTATTCGCTTTATTTTACGGAGTAAATATTTTGAATTTTGCCTATGTGTTGTGTGAACCGCGGTTATTACATTGTTGCGATCTACGAGTAGACAAACCCATGCATATTCATATCATTGTTATGAGATACCCGGTCGTAATTACTTTCACACTTTGACGCAAATAACGATTAAAAGTTTAATGTTTGTAAAAACTACGAGATATGAATTAATTAAATATAAAACAATTAAAAAAAAACTTGCTTATTCTTACGGGTATGAGGTTGTCCCGGGAAGGGGCCTAGCCTAGCCAAGTTGCATTCTACGTCGCAAAAAATTCAATTGTAATACATATTACTCTGACAATGCAAAGTTATTTCTACGTATTAATCGCCGATCATATGGAAACATATTGTGAAGTTTGTACGGCGCCCATTCCATTCCTTGGACTCGTTTTCGCACGCCGACTCCCGCGCAGCTAATGAGCAAAAACTGTATGAAGCCGTCCGGCTGGATGATCGATCCATGTGTACATCCACCTCAGACTGAACACGGGTTTAATCCAGGAACCGGCTAATCAAAACTGAAGCCTAACTCACTTGTTTAAAGTTCCAAGTATACTGTTGTATTAGTTAAAGTTGTTACGTTTTACTTTGAAAAATTGAAATATGTTGTCCTTATTTTATTGGCGACATTGCTTTGTTTAGAAGCTATTTATTTGCCTGGTTGATTGTAATCCTTGATTTTATCCAGCTAATTGTAGATAGTACAGTACGCGCTTTTTATTTACACTTCGTATGGCTGGACGCGTTGCTCGGAGAACTGGTAATATGGCTGCTTGGATGATATTATATTAGAGTTTTCGAGAGGCGTTTGCGCATAAAAGCATGCAGCAAGAGCAGACCTCCTACGCGGTGGACTGACCTAGTGGTGTTGTAGGATTGTACTACCGGATGAGGGTAGCGGAGGTATGTTTGTATTTATGTATGTAAACACTTTATTTAACAGAAACAATTACAAGACATGTTTGCATCAATATAAATAATGTACATAGGTGATTTTATCCCATACGGGATCTCTTCCAGTTAACATTGGAGTAGAATAATACGGAGTTCTGGTCATCGTGGCGGACTGAAGCAGACACATAAAATAATTATGGAAAGGATATATTTATTTATTTACTGAAACTTATTTGCACAAAACACAATAAAGAACTAATGGCTGACTTAATGCCCTATGGCATTATCTACCCGACAACCAGTAGGCGAAACAGAAAATAAATAAGGTCGGTGCGAAACTACATAGCGGTGAAATAAAAAACAGTATCGCTTCAGAAAGCCATCAGTGGACAACTCTTCATGCATATAACTGCGTTTTTAATGTCGACCAATAATGATAGGCGTGCATTTGTCTATCGGTGACTTCAAGACTTCCAAATTTTTAAAAAGAAAACCTGCTTTAATCGGGTTGTTTCTTTAAAAGTTTAAATGAAATCGATCAGGCCGTTTAAGAGTTACAAGCTCTCAAAGTAGGCATCACAATTACGTAAATTTATTGTTCACTATGTTTCCTTATATTCTTAATGCAACATTATTGAGTGGGACAATAACCATGTCACGCGGTAGTTGGTCGTGCCGGTGCAGTGAAAGTCGGTGCGGTACCTATCGCCGTGACCGCTCGAACACCGACCGGGCTGACTGGGGGTATAAATTAACCATGGACCGCGTAATTACGGGGAAACATCGCGGCAAGAAAGTAACCGTATCTTAAACCAAGTTACGTGATAGTTCGACGGGACATACATACTCGTAGCAGCTTAGCATAATATAGCATAGCATAACAGCCTATACGTACGATTCGCTTCCGGGCCCTCGTGACTAGAATAAAAAAACAAAAACCCGCCTTCAAAAAGCAAAAAATAACTTCTTTAAAATGGTAGGTAAATAGGTCAGTCCAACTGAAGTCTGCTTTTGGTTAAAATATTGTTGGACGCCGATTTCAGTTGGACTGACCTATTTACCTACCATTTTAAAGAAGTTATTTTTTGCTTTTTGAAGGCGGGTTTTTGTTTTTTTAAACTTTTATTTTATTTTATACTTTTTAGTGATCATAATGTTGCTGTTATTCTCCCACTTCTCAATTAATAAGAAACAATAGAACATTTCAATCTCGCAGCAAGCAACGCCGTGGGAAAGTCATAGTCATATATTTAAAACTAAATATGCTTCGTCATAGTCGCTCAACTATCTTAATCGAAATATCTTGTCGCCACCCTCGAAATATACACCGTTTAGGAGTTCCGGTGGCCATCTGTGGTCTTCATCATCAGTTCCACTTCACCAAATAGTGCTTTCCAAGACCAAATACACGAGTTACAATGAAAAATACTCAAATCGCTATAGGTATACCTATAAATTTTGAAGAGTTCCGTCGATTCCTCATGGATTCCACCATCAGATCTCCATTTTGATAAGAATGGGACCAATCGGAAAGCACCAGCTTTCAAATAAAAAAAGAATCATCAAAATCGGCTCACCCAGTCGAAAGTTCTGAGGTAACAAACATTAAAAAAAAATACAGACGAATTGAGAACCTCCTCCTTTTTTTTAAGTCGGTTAAAAACAAATAAGTCATCTTCTCTACATATGGATAGTACAGAACAAAGTCGCTTCCCGCCGTCTGTATGTACGCTTAGATCTTTCAAACTTATCATGAAGAGATAGAATGATTAAAGAGGAAGGTTTTTGCGTGCAATAAGTTCTGGTTTATGTTCAGTTGTTACGAAAACTGACATAAGCCGAAGCGAAGCGAGGGCGGGTCGAAAGATTTTAAAAATTGCGCTACTTACAGTCTAGTTCATAAATATGTATAAACTTTAGTACATTGTCACTTTAATCGCTGTGACACTTCATATAATATGGCTGTTTAAACATGATATTAAATAGACAGGGTACTAAAGTGTATACATATTTATGAACTCGACTGTACCAATCGTAACATTAAAAAAAACGAACACCGGTTTTATTTAATAATCCCTGAAATCCGATCATCGAACTCCAATTCGCTGAACATCACTTAGGTTTACATCTCATTTCTTGTTTTGCAAAAAGTAATCTGACACAACTCATACTCAGAACGAGCCAACTGCATTTTCCGTTCCAAATACAGACATAAAAATTGTACTATAATCCCTTACGGCTTTATACGTCGAGACACTTATCCGCTTACATGCGGGCACGTCACCAGCATTACTGCTAACGGCAACTTAAGACTTTTATACTTAAAAATAACTAAAAACAACCTTAACAGTATCAGAACTAAGGAAATGAGAACTGCACTGCACGTGGCATAAAATCAATTGTGAGTTTCGAACTTGAATGTGTTTTTAAAAGGGTATTTGGTTTCAATTTGTCAGCTTTGCCGCCGAGTACTTAATTCGTTATTAATTGTATTTGCTCTCTAGAGAACCAGTTTTTTCGATGTAAGGAGACTCAGGGTTAAAGGTGAAGGTGAATTATATGTTGTATGCTGTAAAAATCAGTTATTAATACAAGTAAAGTGGAGACGCAAGTTCAATTAATATACTCGTATAGGTCAAATGTTTTTAAATAATGGGTTTAAGCAAACCGTAATATTATATCATATTGGATAACAGAAATAGCAATTCTCAATTCTGTGTACGTAAAACCCTTAGAAATATTAAAATAATTATACAAATGCCGCCAAAATTCTAGGCCACATCAAACACTGCAACGATTCACATCACATGGCAGTGCAAAAACTGATGGTACACGATGCACATGCGCAGATCAACTTTAAAGTGGACTAGAAGATTGACGTCATCAGAGGGCTCAGACAAGATGCACTACGCTAACTAACGTTTCTATTCGATTAGTTTTTAAACCAATCGCATCACTGGAAGATGACGTGTTACGAAAAGTCACGTGGTCTACCAGTGACGAGATTGGTTTAAAAACGAATCGAATAGAAACGTTAGTTAGCGTAGTGCATCTTGTCTGAGCCCTCTGTACATTTTCTGGATCATACAGATTTGAAGACACGCGATCAACTAGATAGAGACTGTAGAGTTTCTTGCCTAAGTCCATTTTCCGCGGAATAAGTGATTCTTCGAACCACCTTCATTCGCGGAGTGTCCTCTAAAGGCTTGGCTCGACACAAATATACAGCTACTAGCTGGTACTTGACACCATGCTTTACCATTAACTAGCTTAAGTATATTAATGATATCAATATATATAATAAACTGGAGAGTTTCTGTCAAAGTGTTTCTTTCGTCTATAGTAGGTAGGTATTAGAAGTTAAAAGCATTTTTGTAGAGCTCCAATAAATTGGCAAAAATAATGCAGTTTTTTAAAAGATACTAGGTATTTATATTTATATCAATTAAAACTTAATTGATTAGTGACAGTCACGTTTTATGTGATTGTTATTGCCCTTTTATACAGCGTGTTCCTCGGAATACAGCAAGTAATGGCTGAGGCTGTGATTGCACGCGTGTTTTATGCGTGATGTTTGTTATTAAGCGGTAAATTTAATAACATAAAGGTACAAGTTTGCGGACGCACCAATAAAATACGTGAGTACAATATTTATTATAGCCCGTCAATAAAGTTTGCCCGGAAAACCGGGGTGTTATTCTGTTGAACAACTCGCTTGTGTGTTCGACGATGATCCAATTGATTGACTAGAACAATACGAAGTGAATGACGATATTTTATAAGAAGGCGAGGTTTTCAATATATAGTTTGAATCGTTGCCAGTGGTGGTTGAAACAGTGGCATTGTGGGTTTGCAGCCTCCCAAATACTCAGTCCGTCCGTCCGTTCCCACACAATCTATTACATCTGTCGCCGCGACCACAACCACTGCGGTCAGAAGCCACAACAAAAAATCATATTACTGACAGATTCCTAATGTCCGCCAGTGACAATGGTGTCACGACCAACTCGGATTGTCAGGAAAAGGTCGTTATCAGTAAAATTGAAGTTGTCGTGTGAAGGGAACAGGTTTTTTTACTTTCTTTAAATTAAGTGCCTTATATGTCTACATGTCTTTTTTTTCTTCTTCTTTATCATTACTTTAATTTCAACTGCATGTTCTTATACTTAAGTTTTTACAGCAACGCTGTCTGAGTTATGCGCTTTAGAAAATTATGGATTTACTATGACAATTTTATTACCCCATTATACGTCTATAAAAGCCGTTAAGAAATCTTGAATAACCAGTTTATTGTTCGGTAACTGATGGATTGAAATTGTACATTCTAATTCGTAATCACCGTGGATGCGTGATGCAAAACGTTTACTGCGTAACGTAAAAAAACGAAAAAAGATACTTTAAATGGTTCTTGTGTAAGGATTCATTAAAATAAAAACGATTAGCATTCAGTGTGGAGTTATCTGGATTTCTACTGTTAGGAGCAACTAAATGAGGTACGGGAGCAGTATCAGTCATGACCAACTTAATTGAATTCTCCAGCTTTCTGATTTAAACAAGCTTTCTCATATTATACATTATAAGTAGATAATGATTAATTTTAATTGTACTTAAGCCTCAGGAAGTCAAAGAACTTTAATTACCAATTCAATCGTACCCCATTTACCTAAACTGTAAAAACTGCCACCTGTCCATAAATTGATTAACCCGAATTGTCAGTAAAACGCATCCAACACCACAATTCGTTGTTTCTCGGAGCGTGAAATAGCTAAATTGAACCGGCGACCACCGCTGCCGTGGGAAGCCACTGAACCACTCAACCAATGCCTACTCGGCTTTGTTCCTGATTGGTTCCAATCATTGTAAAACATTGAGCACCATGTAAATCCAAACTATCATCTACGAACCTATATAATGTAAAGTCGAATGGGATTTCTGCAATTTACACTTTATATTAGATTAGGTAATTAAATTATAAAACAATGAAAAATATTAAGATGACATTATTTTTAGTCTCCGCAAACGTACTTTTTCTTGCCGTTTTTATTGATAAAACGAATTGGGTAGATAAGTGACTAAGTAGGTATAGGTAAAAAACTTAAGTAAAGCACCTCTTGCATGTAGTTGTGTACAAAACTTATATGGAATTTATGTCAAATTTCAAATATAGAATGTCGAACGGTCTATACAGATGTGTTACTACTACATGCGAGAGGTCATTTACTTAAGTTTTCTACCTAGTGTCTGATGATTTCAAACCCGAAAACAGGTACGAGATTTTTGGCAAATATGGTGTGGTTTGTCTGCAAGGTCTGAAAGTATTTTTGATTTTCTTAGTTGGAAACTGTTGTTTATCTTTCTCATTTTAGATAGTCTGTTTAGTCTAACGATAAACTAAAAGCAAGTCGAGTTCTGAATATTGTTTCGGCGGTTTACTAACGCTAATGGATATTTTAACGTTCGCCGTTCCAAGTAAAATCTGAATCTCGAAAACAAGATAAAATAAAACAGTATCATACTTATAGGTTAAAAGAAAAGGTCACAAATATCCATGTGTCCAGAAATTCCAGGGGAAATACCGAAACCAACGGGGTGTCATCAATTTAATTAAATATTCGTTGTATCCATCGCTTAATGCTTAGCATTCTCACGATTAAACCATTGATTTCTAACACCAAGAGCACCATTTCGGGTCTATTTCATATGAAATGTATGTGGCGGGGCATTGAATTGGTGTTCCAGTCGGTTCATATTAAACTGATATCATCCTAAATGCGGAAGTCGGCTACTTAACGACTTTCTTTCATAACCTTTAGTACCGTCGTCCTAAGTTCGGAGTAATTGTCAAAGAAATTTCAAACTTTTTTCAAGGCAATAGGGATACAAATACAAGTATCGTCCGGCTGTTGGTTTTTGGGATCTTAAGATAACGCTGAGGATCACTGGACCATGAACTCGTCCCGCATTATGGTAACTTTGAATTAAAAAAGCTTTCATTGCGAACTAATTTGAAACTTAAACTGTTCTTAATGCTGTTCTAAATTGATTTCACTTGAACATGCGAAGTTCGGAGTGTCATCGATTAGTAGCGGATGTCATTCGTGTGCCAAATACGGATTCAAAGACACCGACTTTTGGCGGAGTTCGATTTTAAATATGTTCAGTACCGGGGACACGCCTTACTCATAATATATTTATATTTATATTTTGTGAGAAATTAGAATTTGGAATATAACCAAAAAGTGCCCAATCCACCAGAGTTTATAAGGTAAATTCCTGCATATTCAATGAACTGCAATGCTACCTTAGCGACCTCATCTTGGGAGTGGTGCACTGGCTCCGCGCCCGGAGTTGCCTGCATTGCAATCCGCTAATGGCAGCGTCTTGCAATACAGTAATGTCTTGCGGCTTTCTTGAGAAGCTGGCATTCGTGGCTTATGGGAGAGCTCCTTGGGATCTGAAATGAAATGGCGGATCCATTGAGAAGGTTGGCACAGGTGACATTGCATTGCCCACAGCTCGTTCTTATAATTTTAGTTGGGCTGATGTGATGACTAACATAAACCTAAAGTGGGTGTTAAAGTGAAAATTAAGTCAGTTTGGCTTTATGCATTGTAGTATTATTCACTTATTGTGTACAGTAATACACCCTACAAATGAAAATAAATCACACACAAACACAGACATCAGAGGCAGAGGCATATAACTGAGCGGAGACCATTTAGGCCGTAATTAAAAATAAATGTTTAGACATTTTTATGCTTGTAAACTGACTTTATTTATGCCAAAATACTTATTTTTCATTTCATTTCATTTCACCATAAAATCACCCCTTTTTACACAATGTTGTACTGTATTCTGGGCAGGTTTTGTATGTATGTAAATTTATGTACTCGTAAACATTTTATTGTAATAAAACAATTACATTACACAAATATTAAAATTAGACAGAAATAAAAGCAGTACAGACTTATCCCTTTTAAGGGATCTCTTGCAGTACAACAAGTCCGTGTCTATCCAAGTGAGAAACTCAACAGTCTATTTTTAAACCAAAATACGAGTATACACTTATATTGTATATACCTACTAGGCAGTTGACAAGGTAATTAAGACAGAAATGAGACAGATGACTTCACTATATTCGCCAATCGTTCTCATATTATTTAAAATAGTTCCCGGCAGGTCTGGCCAGTTGGTCAGTTTGCAAAAATCTGGAGTCTGCGCGCAAGGCCGCCCGCTCGGGCGCCGACAAGACTAACTACTTTTTGTCTCAAAACAGAGTACGTCTACGAGAGCCAACCGCCGTGTGAATGTTTTGCTTAAGGCTTTTTAAGGTGTAATAATTTATTATATGAGAGATGGACTAGGTTGTTTATTATTTATTAAGAGATAAAAATGCATTGGTAGAATACATAGACAAACTAAATAGTACCGATCAAAGTTTCTAATTCTTTATTATTTTTGATACCTTTATAAACTAAACACAATGTGTAAGACGTGAGTGAGTTTTATAAAGGTATCAAAAACAATAAAAAATCAGTAAGTCTTTGAACGGTACTATTTATTTTGTCTATGTATTCTTTATTTTAGGTACTGTCGACTACAAAGAGATGTATCCTCTTACAAAGCAATAAGGTGAAAAAGTGCATGCATGTTTTTATAGTCGACTGTCCCTGTACCCATCGGCTTTTAGAATGAAAGAGATAAGTTACAATTTAGTCCCTAGGTCTTTTCATTAATTTGTTCGAATTTTCAGTTTTCCGAAAGATACGTTATGATGGAGCTATTTCATATTTAATATGTTAATTATTAATTTATTTCCGTATACATTAGGTGAGAACTATTTAGTATAGAAAAAAACACGATGTTTTTATAGGTACAGTCAACAGCATAAAATAAGTGATCATTTATGTACCTTGTCGCTTTAATCGTTTCACAATTTTGCATGACATTTCAAACACGACGTTAAAGTGACAAGGTTAATGATCACTTATTTATGATTTTGACTGTAGTTGTGGCAAAGTATGTGCTCAATAGTCATGCGTACAATGTTGTAACGATATTTCAGCGATCGTAAAACTACTAAGCCGCATTTAATAAATAAAATTCCTCGACACGTCATAAATAACATTAAACTGTCTTAACCGTGCTGGGAATACGAAGTCTAAATACCAATGAATAATTTGAAGAGGTCGCTAGATTTGAGCTTTATGGTCACTTATTAGTATGCATTATGGATTCTGGCTAAAAAGTTTTTATAGCATTATTTGAATATTGTTGAGTTGTCCTGGTAGATACGCTAGGTGGGCTTCATTTAATAGTTAGTTTTAAATGTTTAATTTGTATTTTATTGAGGAATTTATTGATTTATTGACACCTGTTTTCGTTTCATACGGAAACATAGTGCTTGCTATAAATAAAAAACAGATAAGACGGTTTTGTATAAAAAATGAGAAACTAGTAAAACAAATTCTCGAATAAAATTTCCATACAAAAACGACAAAAAGAAGAATATTGACCCCGACGTGATTTGAACACGCAACCTTCTGATCTGGAGTCAGACGCGCTACCGTTGCGCCACGGAGTCGATGGATGGCGGGGCCAAATTACGCTACGCTTACAACGGTCTATGGTGACGTCATCTAGTGACGTGTTTGAAGCCATTTTGTGTGATGAGGTTATTTTTAGGCCGCAGCTGAAATGGCAACGGGGTAATTAACTGTTTTTAATAATTATTATAGCACATAATGAAGTACAGAGAAATTCAAATAATCGTCTCAGTTATGTTTTTATTTATTGATCGCGTTTTAACTAATTTGGTGATGTATTTACATATGGGTTGATTTACTGAAATAAAACTAGTACAATGTTTGCAATCTTTTAATGATCATTGTGGCATTGTGATCCGTGTTGACTTTGGCTGTCTGTCAACAGAACTAATCAAAATTAGGACCTCACGCCGCAAGTGAGCCGTTATTAACCCAAGAAGTATTTTTTGCGCCGACCCGTTATCTAGTTGGGATTGTTGATCGAAGCTTAATTTACTGAACTTATTAGGATCGTGTGGAATTAAACTAAAGGTTACTTCTAATTAATTAATTTAGCGATTAAAATGGTGTGTCTAGTGAATGTTATGTAGGTAGTGTTCGAAATGCAATAAACTGTTGTTTTCAAACATTTTGTTAGTGATATTAGGATCGTGTTAATACTATCAGAACATGCAAAATAGACGGTTAGTAACATTTAAGTTATCTTTATCGGCTAAACCAATAACAATATTCGGAGTAATAAAATAAAGATAACGAGCGAGTGTCCGGCGAGCCACGCTACTCGGGACGGCTCGGCTTATCGGACCGCGATAAAGGACTGTATTGTGATAGTGATAGTGGCGAACTTTGATTATTGAAAACCGGTGAGTGTTTAAGATTATTTGACTCATTATAGTACATACAATTAATTGAAAAGGAAGATTTAATGTTAGACCAAAACCTTGATTCACAATATTTTAAAAGTTTTTTTATATCCTTTTGAAAACTAAGAAGGAGGAACGGTTTGCTTAACAAAAACAGATAACGGAACCTTTATGCACAAGGTCCACCTTTTTGAAAGTTACAAAAACGTGAAATGAAGCTGGTCGCCCGCGGCACCTTCTTTATAAGGGGAGCTTTTTAAAGCATTATACTCGTTCGTTTAAAAAAAACTGTTATCCTAAGTCACCGTCCAACCATTAAGCGGGCTTATTAACGTTTGGGCGCCATTTTTCGCTCGATACCACTTCTGAAGTTGGGTCGTTTGTCACACCACCCTGTATGCACTCGAGACTCGCGAGGAATTGTTCTGACGTTAGTGTGAGAGATTAGGGGAGGTTGAGTTTGATGTTTTGGCCACTTTTAAAATTCGGGCCTCATGGAATAATTTTTTAACGCTTTCAAACTTACTGCACCAGGTTGGTTTTCAATACCGTTCAGTTGCTCTGATTTTAGTAGGGAAAATGATTAAAGTAACTCATAATTATAAGTTTTATAAACACCCGATATAAAGGCGACAACCCCGTCTGTCAGAGCTGGTGTCTCTTAAATGGCTAGCAGCCGTATTCAGAGATATTTGAGAGATAATTAACTCTTTCCGTTTTCAAACTTATGTTTCAAATCGTCACTAAGGAACGACTTAATCGTCATTAGCTGCCTCTGCGGCCGTTAACTGACTCACAAAATATTTATTTTTAAGTTCAAATTATGCATTTAAACGTTCTACAGGGTGCAGTTGCGTATACACAAAAAATTAAAGAAGAAATAAATAAAATAAATATGTAAGTTTGAACCAGTTCCGTGCCGACACTTCCGTCCGTCTGTCACGCAAAGTTACGGCTCTACAGCAGAATATTACCACCGCTCGTAAACAGCTTAACGTCGCATAACCAACGGTCATAAGCTGTGGTGTTATTCTATGGGGACAAGAGTGAATTTAATCGAACTACGCTTACTTGACCTCTGTACTAAGATTCTGCGACCTTTCTTCGTTCGATTTTTTTACACGCTGCGGTTTGATGATTATTGGATGTTTTGATGAGTTAGTACTTTTACTGCTTTAATTTAAAAAAGAAACAGGCTGCTATCGTCTCTGGCCCGTATCACAAAGCTACAAGTTACAAATTACAAGCGGAACTCTCTTTCTAGAAAAAGGAGTTAGAAAGAGACTTCCGCTTGTAATTTTTAACTTGTAGCTTCGTGAAACGGTCCTCTGGTGTCGCTGTAAATCATTACTATGGCCATACTATTATTTATTTATTTATTCATACAAAAAAATCACAGCATTACAGTAAAACCGATGCACTGAGAAACTTAATATTATATACAGAAATAAACTAAATATTGAACATACACAAACTACTACAGCATTATGCAGGTGTGCTGCAGAATTTTTGCTGAGCTGGACAACTTTTGAGGTGCCGTAGATATAGTTATGTTTTTAGCCCTGTCTTTCTTTCTTACTTTTTTCTATGTTAGTTTGGCGCTCTCGATGGGCAGTAAGAATGGGACTGCACTCTTAAGCATTATGCAGCGGTTAATGTTTTTGTCCATAACGTCACGGGTCACGTTAAGTACATTGATCAGTTCATGGACCCTAGCACGGTCAGAGGTCAAATTAAGTTAGTTTGTCGATGAACTCGGCCGTAAAAGAATAGTACCAAGACGACGGGAGCCGAAGCCCCCCGACCTCGGCCGAGGCAGCCATCAATCCGGCTGAAACGGAACGTGCAACTTTGTATTCGGGGCCCGTTGGAAAGCTGACGTGTTGCATGTCGTTGGGCCACGAGAAACGGCACAGGTTTAAAAGTGTATAAATATTAAACAATCAGCCTGATAATGACCTCTGGCCCTGGAGAAGATGCATAGTTATGGAAAATGTGTAGAATTAATGTAAGCTACTGGACGGACGCGTTGAGCGCTTATTTTCAATTACATACGTGCAATGTAAATAGCTTTCGAAAATCGATTACGTTAGCGATACATCTTCTCTAGGACTATATAGGGGTGTTATAATCATAAGAATCTCGTCTTTCGTATTTGTCGACGAAGTATTAACCGGCCAATAGAGTTTTATAACTTTGGCCGAGCTGCTTCATTAAAGAAACATGCTACCAAATTAAAGATACACCCACCAAGATTATAGATCGTCGGCAAATGAAAATTGAGTTGTTTTAGAGAATCACCTGTGCAACTGTGCAACCCCGGCTGTGAGATTTTCTGTACGCAGCTGCGATATAGTGCTGCGTAACGTCGCGCGATTGTCGTGAAGAAGCGGCACAAGAAACTGCACTCACGAAAACGCACGTACCTAATTACCCGATGTGTTTTCATCGTTTTACATATTCGAGTAGGCTGCGGCTCCACTGAGGCGGAGAGCGGAGTGGAGTGGAGCTGTGCCAATATTTAGCAATAGTATCTAAACTAACGTGCGCAAGGCGAGCTCGACGTGACCGCATGCGCCTTATATTGGTTATTATTGGCACAGCTCCACTCCACTCCGCTCCGCTCGTATCCGCTCGTCTCCGTTTCAGTGGACCCGCAGCCTTATGATGCTCTGCAAAAGTTTCGACATGCTCGAAAGCTGACGTTTGTAGGTACTACCACTGAATACTATTGATATAAAATACATAGGGTACCGAAAATAGGGTCTCATACTTCAAGAATAGAACCGAATGTACAGTCAACCTTTTCAGGGCAATTATGGAACTTCGTTTATGTGAAAGAAAAAAAGTCCTAAGAGACTTACAATTTGACGCATATCGTTACTTTGATACTTCGTTATTTTTCGCTGAAATAATTGTGAACCAAAATTGTGTAAACTATTGTTCAAAGTATTAAGTCCGAAGTATTCTGGCGACTTCTAATTCGATTTCGCTTATAGGCAATAGTTGAAAACTTACTTCGGATATGTAACCCGCGTGTTTCGTGGCTCGTCTAGCGAAAGCGCGAGGAGAGCTTAAAGCGCCAGTGTCCTCCAGTAGCGCGTGGCGCGGGAGCCGGTGGCGAAAACGAGCCTCAATTGTTATTGCTGCTGTTATCGGTGCAATGAGCGTTATGCGGGGAATCTGCAAGTTTTTACATCGAGTGCTGAGGGCATCGGGTTTGGTTAGCAGCCAGATTGTAAGCATAGCGTTGTGACAATAAGTACAATATGTATTTGCGCAAGTCTGGTTAAATAGTTTTTATTCTGACTTTCCTTTGTGTTCAATTCTTCTGGTTACTACAATTTAGATCGGGTGAACGTGAATTTGGTTCTGTAATCATGTCTGTCCGTCACCGGCAATACACAATTCGTGGTGTTCTTTATTTGTTGTAAACAAGTAAACACTGCTGTTTCAAAATAGCCTATAAAACAGGTCTTGAAAAGACAAAGAAGTCAGTTCAAAGGCGAATATTCAGGTAATATTCTTCCAGAAATAGCCTACCTAGTGTTTTTACAATAAATATATAACGATAAACATACTTAGGTGTATGTATAGAGAAATACATACTTAAATTATCTCATTTACACCAATATTTTCACTTACCGGGAATCGAATCCGAGACTTCTAGGTTCGTAGGTAGGGTATCTACCAAATAGGCTAACCACGTCGTCTATTTTTTTTTATAGACAAACCACTTTTACTCGTCACATTTTAATAAAGTCCACCCGGCTCCCGTCCCTCACTAGCCCGCGCCCCGCGGCGCTGCTCCCACACTTTATAGCCCTCTTCGTTCTTTGGTTGACGCACTTTTACTATAAGTATTTCTTTCGTTAGGTACTTCTCGCCGCTAGCATCATGGAATGTGAATTAAAATAAGTAGGAATTATTTACTGCTTCATAAAAAATATTTAGTACTACAATTAGGTACCTGCTATTTCAATGGTTTACAAAAGAGTCCTTTAATTATTAAATTGTATTGAAGTGCTTCCTGAAAACTTCTTTCAAACTTTGTTGACCGCTCACACTTCCCATAACCAAACCCAAAACCAAAACATCCTAGTATTTTTACTTCCCTAAGCAACCATTGTTTATATTCCGCATTGCAATTGCAAACCGCATCTTGTTAGTTGTTAGACTTGTTTGGAAAAACGTCTCAACATTGTCACTTTGAAAACACCAATCAGACCCGCGTCCGCGGCATTTACGCCAATCAGGGCCTTTTGGGACACCACCAGGTGCGCCTCAATCCTCACCGAATGATGGTAATTGGCTGTTAGAGCTCGATCAATGAGATTGGCGCTTCATGAAATATTAACGAAATGAATTTGAAAATGATCAAATCGCGCAAAATGTGATTCAATTGCGTGAGATGTGCTTAAATTGTTGGAAATACTGTTTTGCTGGGATTAAGGGCGCGTACAAATAGCGATCCGTTTTACAGGTCCGTTATTTGATGGCGTATGTAGTTGTATGAGCTAGTTCACACCCAAAACAGTATTCTGGATCCAGTAAAAAAGAAGATTACAAGGTGATCCGTTAAATCGGATCCTGTAAAAACGGAGGTTCTATGTGTACGCGCCCTTACTTTGTTTATTTTAGATGTTTTTAAGTATGAAAGGATAACACTGGTTTAAAATGCAAAATGATTATCTTTATTTATCAAAGGGATTTATATGTTATGGTAGAATGGAAATACCTATCTCTAGCTGACGAATGACGACATGTAAATTTCTCCTCCAGATCTTTTGCCCGATTTCAGATGCCAGAACACCGTAACTTTCCGCATTTTTCGTGATGAGACGAAATTATTGCAAGTATCAAAACTTAATAAAATGTTCATCTGCTTCTGAGTTCGACTGTACAAGTCACAAAAGTACGATCTCAAGTATTTTAAAAGACCGCACCCCATATAAAAATTACACGAAACCGAAAAACAACTCTCAAGTAGCGTCGCGTACCTACGTACCTACTTGACTAGGGTAGTTTCAGCCAATCAGGTACTTGGTTCTGCGAAGTATTTCGCCCCAGGATCGAACTCGTTCACGGCACTCAGCGCATTTCCCCCAAACGCCACAAACCTCCGGTTATCTCCCATATCGTAAATGCTTTTAACTGCTACACGGATTTGTACCCTTAACGATTAGAAACTTTATTGGCGTCCTTTTTACTCTCAATCACTAGGCAGCTGTGGGAATGGGAGATGTTTCGAGTTTTATTTCGAGTAGCCCCTCCGTATCGGGTTTTAGAATAAAGTGGGAGACGGCTGAAGTGAGCACATTAAATAGCTTTAGTGGCTTCGGGCGATGTGGGAACTGTCGGAGAGCGATTGTGAATGCTTTGGGATACCAGTCAAGCTAACGAGGGACAGATACAGATACAAAATAATGTGTTTGTTCGTATTTTACGCGGTGCTTTAGCATGAATGCTGAATTCATCTTATTGCGAGTTCATTTAATATGGAGATAGTTTGCGTCCCAAGGAAGGACATAGGATACTTTTTATCCCGCGAAATAGGACAGTTCCTGAGATAATAGCGATAAACGACTTGTATGCGTACAGAGTCACGGGCAATAGCTAGTAAATTATAGTCAACTCACGATAAGTAAACTGCGTCAATAAAAAAAAATATTGGCTTCCTGTGGCAAGGTTCTATAATAATATAGCTATAATAGTTCGTCCATGATACAGCATAACAATAAAAGTTGTTGACGACACACCGCACGTATTCCGCAGCACTGAAGCTCGCACCAGAACTTGTGCGAGTTGTGTCAGAACGTGTGTGGGACCATGTGGGCCCACATACAAAAATTGTACGAACCCTTCTCCCCTTCCCTTTAATTTTTAATTTTATTTAATTTTAAATATTTTCGTTAGAAATACCCATTCTGTAAAAAAATCCAGAAACTACCTAGTTATTACGGTTCATGGAATACTGCCCGCTGACAGACAGACAGACGGACGGACGGACAGCTGGTGCTTGGTGATAGCCTGTGGTACCCTTTGGGTACGGAACTCTAAATACAAACTGACTTGTTAAAGTAAGTAGTTATGTTATTACGTGGATTTGCCCCTATATATCCTGTCTATGAAAATGCAAATAACACCAACTCCTTCCGGCACAGTGAATGCCCAAAGATGATATTTTTACATCTTACCTCGAATAAAGTGGCGATTCAGTATGTTAGAATAAGCTGGTGATATAGCGCCGCGCCGCGACTCTCCTTAATGCGCTCGCTGAATTTACAGTCTAGGGAGCTCGCAGAAGAGATTAAAATAAAGACGAAACTATTGAGTTATAATTATTCAAATTTGGACAAATTTAAGATAAGTATGTGAAGCGAGAGGCGATTTTAGAAAATAAGGTAATTCCCTAGACACTTAATAATTATGAAAAAACCCGCCTTCAAAAAGCAAAAAATAACTTCTTTAAAATGGTAGGTAAATAGGTCAGTCCAACAGAAGCTTTTGGTTAAAATATTGTTGGACGCCAACTTCAGTTGGACTACTGACCTATTTACCTACCATTTTAAAGAAGTTATTTTTGCTTTTTGAAGGCGGGTTTTTGTTTTTTTAAACTTTTTTTTATTTTATACTTTTTAGTGATCATAATTATGTTGTTATTCTCCCACTTCTCAAGTAATAAGAAACAATACAAAATTTCAATCTCGCCGCAAGCAACGCCGTGGGAAAGTCATAGTCATATATTTAAACCTAAATATGCTTCGTCATAGTCGCTCAACAATCTTAATCGAAATATCTTGTCGCCACCCTCGAAATATATACCGTTTAGGAGTTCCGGTGGCCATCTGTGGTCTTCATCATCAGTTCCACTTCACCAAATAGTACTTTCCAAGACCAAATACACGAGTTACAATGAAAAATACCAAAATCGCTATAGGTGTGCCTATAAATTTTGAAGAGTTCCGTCGTTTCCTCATGGATTGCACCATCAGATCTTCATTTTGATAAGAATGGGACCAATCGGGAAGCACCAGCTTTCAAATAAATAAAAAATCATCAAAATCGGTTCACTCAGTCGAAAGTTCTGAGACACATTTTCTGAGAAACATTTAAAAAAAATACAGACGAATTGAGAACCTCCTCCGTTTTTTGAAGTCGGTTAAAAATAACACTTTGACCATATTTAGTGAATTCGTTTACACAAGTCTGGGTAGTAGGTATGAGATGAATTAAGAGATTTTAATTCAATTGCAAGAAACTTAAATCCAAACGAAAAAAGTAATTACTTCTTTAAACTTGTGTTGACTCCTTAAGGCGTGCCTCAAGCCGTCGTATTTCGTGTGTTATCACAATATCACCTACACAAAGACATGAATAATAGCAATTAAACACCAAAGGCGTGGGAAGCTTTTTAATCAAAAGCTCAAAGTTCAACGTCTTTAGATAAAGAAGCGATATAAAAAGCAGCGCGTGCGGGCAGCCTAACCCAGCCACTATGAAAGAATAAAACTGTCAAAACCCATTTATTTGATGAATGACCGCCCTTTCAGATTTTTTAAAATCCGCCAGCATTTGAAAATGGACTTTAACACCGTATGAATGAATCCATTTTGGAATGTTAACGGGTAAGGTTAAGCAGGTTGTGAAGTATGGTAATGTCACTTGGGGAGGGGAAATACGTTTTATGCCAACTTTAGTTAGACGGTTATGAAATTTTAGAAGTTAGTGAGTTATTTTTCTTAAACATAGAGGGTGTTTGATTTGTAACTTGATGGACTCTTGAAGAGTAACACAGGCATCATAAAATAGAATAGAATAGAATAGAAATAGTTTATTCATGGCAAACATTAACATTAATTGACACACAGAATTTATAGAAGATAATTTACCACGAAATGGTCCAACTCAGCGTGATGCTGGCAGAGCTAGCGCTGATCTTCCGCTGTGACCATTTGGTGAAGACACTGCGCAATAACGCCACGAACGCACACGCATCTATTTACAGCACAATTAACAAAAAATACATCTAAAAATAAAAATAAAATAAAATAAAAAACCGATAAAACATGCCACGCAACCACGCAATGCTGACTTAATGCCGTCGTGCAGTGCAAACACCGCTTTACACCGCCTTATGCAGTCTGTGTGTAATATGAATTCGGGTATTCTCAATCAAAATCAAAATCAAATCAAAATATTCATTCAGTAAATTGGCCACATACGGGCTCTTTTACACGTCGGTAATATACAGTGAATCTACTAGCGCTTCGGACAAGACCATCATTGCGGAGAAGAAGCGCCGCAAGAAACTCCAGCAGAAGGTCATTTTTTCAAACATAAAATACAATAATACTTAAAAGTAACTTACATTACAAGGTAATAAAGCAACAAATATAAATTATTAGAACTATCACATAATTATAAAAAAATACAAATTCAAAATTAAAAACATTACAAATAAATGTAAAAATTAAAAAGATGACATGTCAACTACATGAAACTAAAAATAATGACTAGGAGAACAACACGACGAGGTCTCTACGTCAAAAGCCATAACTGGGATAATTAACTGAGCAACAAGTCCTTGCAGACGTGAACAGACCGGACCCCACAAACAGCACCCGTTCACGAGTATGACGCATATGAAGTTTCGTTTTCCTTCTCTCGATAAAAAATTAGGAACAAAATTAATTTTACGAGGAAATCCCTGTAGGTACTATTAGCCCAATGTAACCCTGACCCACTATAGAACTGTGTCACGTTTCTTGAGGTACGTGTCTCCCCTACAGCCAAAACTACAAATGGGTACAAAAATCGGGATATTTGAGATATTAAATAGAAGCAGATAAATTATTTAAACGGACGAATTTAAACGGAAAATTCAGTAGACTTCTTATAACTTCAGTTAGAGGCGACAAAAATTGTTTATACCGACTGAAATCATCTAAAAATTCACTAAATAATTTGAAACAGAAAATAAGAAAATAGATACTATCAGCCCAATGGAACCCTGACCACCATACTGTGTGATATGGCTTGCATTTTCAAGTTAGTGGTACAGTATTACCGATACTTTAATGTTTAGGTACCGATACTTTAATGTAAACATTACGATGCACTATACTTTAATGTAAACATGAAGATGCAACCACAGATACAGGTTTCTTAATATATTCGATTTGATTATCGCTTCTGAACATATTGTAGGAAAGTTATGATATGGATGTAGATAAATTGTTTTATGACGCCACTGTGACACCGTTGTATGGTGGGTCAGGGTTCTATTGTGCTGCAGTACCTACATAGTTTTTGAAGGATTTTTGTGTTTGTAGTACGGTAACGGACCTTATACTTACAGAGCGTGGTCCGGCTTGCTCTTGCCTCGTTTTTTCCTTTTCTTTTGTTTTTCAGTTTCTAGTGTTCGACAGTTCTTTGCTGTTGATCGCGATGACCCCCCTGTAATTACTGACCTCATTTTTATCGCCACGCCGGGCGGCGCGCGCGCTCCTATCTTAATGAAATCCGCTCTCCTTCGCGCAGCGCTAATAAGCGCCTCCGCGGTAATGAGTTATGAAACGCTTAACTTCGGTATTTTATTGTTCTCGGCTGAGCTGTACCAGTATATTACTGGTGTTGATAGCGGATTGATATCTTTAATTTTCTTTCTAAAATATGGGTTTACCTGAATGCCTCGACGTGAAAAAAATAATTACTTTAAATGGTCACAGGATAGCACGTGACTATGTTAATTGGTGTGTCATTGTCCCCTGATATTTATTTACATATTTTATTTTATATCATTATGACAGCCTAAGCTGATTATGATTATCGCTCCGGGTAAAATTGACTAGGTACTCTGTCAGTTCATCACCACCACCCGGTGAAAGATGTTCACTGCTGATAATGGTCTCCTTTAAGGATTTCTCCAATGATTTGTCTCATGCCGTGTGAGCTGTTAAAGTTAAAATAGGTCAAGTGCCAGATAAGAAAAGCAGAGTTATAGCAGTAATATATCTGCGTCCCATTTGCTTCCTGTAAGTCGGAAACTTTAACGTCGATCAATACCAATGCGTTTGGTAATTACGGTTGAGAACTCTTTCAATCTTGTTTTAAAGCGAATATTTAACGACTTGTTCTACGAATAAGTACTTTTTTTTTCACAATATCCTCATTTACTCCATTCTTCATCCTTTATCCAGCCAACGCGATACAACAGATTCTATTTACATCAATGGCCTCAACTTTCTTACTTTAGATTATTACTTCGCCATGAGTTCGCATATTTCAATATCCGAAGTGACGCTAATTAACGGCCACCGGCGACTTGCTACACTTCTCTCGCACCGCCAGCTATGTAAAGGTGCGTTTACGCAGAACTCATTTGTCCTAACACTCGTTAAGCCGGCGCGCGCGCAATGCCGATTCTAATCGAGCTAGTGGCTGGGCGAGTTCGGTAGTGTAAGGCTTAGTTCGCATAAGTTTAAGTAAGTCCAGTCCACAGAAGAACTGCCAATTTGCAAATAAAGCACCCAGTACCTCTGTAAGGAATGTGGATTATTATCGTCCTCTAACTTGTAATAAGATTTTGCACTTAATTTCGCTATAAATAAATAATGAAGAAGAAGGTTAGGTTTTGACGTGTAAAAGTGCCCGTGCGGTCTACTTACTGAATAAATATCTTTTATCTTTAAATTAAGAATTACTAGACAAGGGGCTTTTCTGGTACGTCTGGATTTTTGAAAATGAAGAAGAAAAAGAATACAATTATTTACCAAACATAGACACAAATATATAAATGATTAAAGAAAACAGTGAATATAACAGGGATAGCACACAATGTGCGGCCTCTCGGCAGTAGTGGAACAGACACTGGCTCAGCAAAATGCCGAGGTGTCAGACACCTACAGCACTGATTTTTAGCCAGTACCGCCAGTGACTCGCGGGTCTTTACGTATAAATGACTAACACAGAATTCTTATAAATTCATCTTTTAATAAGGTAGCTAAAGTGGTCATCCATTATAAATGTTTCGACGCATTCACGTCGTGTAGGCTAGCCTTAACGCTTAGGCTGTAGGCTTCGAGACCTGCGTCATTTTGTCGTCATATTATTCCATTAACTCGAAAGTCATTTATTTTTCTTGTTTTCGTTGAAGTCGACTGCAAATTCGTGGCGAGCCCTGTGAACTAAGATAGAGTGCCTCGATGCTAGTCATGCACCGGTTGTCTTATCCCCACACGGAATAAGACAATTCGAAACTGCTGCTGAGTGGTAGGTTGAGTTTTAGGGTAGTTGCACTTGGTCCCACTTCGTAGGCAGGGTCACTACCAACTAGGCCATCGCATCGTCAAATACATGGTCCTCCCTAAACCGCCACTTTTGAAATTTTGCAATTATTCAGATTCTGTCACGTGCCATGCTTAAATGTAAATACATAGTGGTACCAGTTTGTATTGAGTTTTTTTTTCCTATCTTTTACTTACCAAGTTAAGTACAATTATTATTTTTTACACTAATTGTGCCGTATCATCATTATTGTCATTGCTTATGGCATTCGTCATGCCTGGGTCATACGTCAATGTCAAGGTGTGGTTTTATGCAGCTCCTCCATGCCACCGGGGAAACAGTGAAGTAGGCAAAGCTTCGTGCCGTAACAAGGAATGGTTACCGGCACTCATTACTCGCTATCCCGCAAACCGTATCTTATGCAGCGGTGGATTTAAATATTTGAGTTAATTACCTCTCCCTCTCTCCGCGCCCTCTCGCTCGCATTACTGAACTGCGCACGCGCAGCGTTTCTTACTAAAGGAGGAACAGAAAGCTCGGGGCTCTACTGAGAAAATCGAAGTTCGAAATTACGTTAGCTCCATCCCTGACTTTTTATTTACCTAGTCTCGAATGAAGAGGGACAGGGATGGAGGTAACGTAATTTCGAACTTCGATTTTCTAAGTAGGGACTCTGTGATGAAAAACTGCTTTAGTTAATATATATGGGCCAGCGTTGACCAAATATTTATTTCCTTTCTGCAGGTGAACGGTTACATTGTATGTAAACTGGCATGTTGTTTATAATTTTGAACACCAGGATTTATAATTGAGAATGCCCACGCCAAAATGTATTTTGTACGCTCTGACGGGACTACTTAAACTCGCCGGTTCGCCGTGTTCACTCGTTCACTCGTTCGACCAACCGAACGCCGTTTTAAAAACACCCCAGTTGCACGAAACCCTGGTAAATACATACAAAATACTCGTACGTAGGTAGATATCTTTGGATAGATTTAGGTCTCTAAAATCGTTGAATTTAATCCAATTACTGCCACATTATATATGTGGCAGTAATTGGATTAAATTCAACGATTTTAGAGACCTAAATCTATCCAAAGAACAGATATTAATCCTTCTTCACAATCTCAAAATACCTACCCTGGAATAAATGTTAGTTAAACTGTAGAATGGAGCAAGAAGCGGGATTCCTGGCAGCCCGCGGAACCCTGGCGGTCCAACCGGGAGGAATCATCGGGGCCTGTTGTATTGATTAACATCCAATTACCGAAACCGATCAGGCTGTGCCCCGGGGCTCGAGGAGCGACGAGCGACTTATGTAAGTTCTAAAAGGCCGCATGAGAACAAATTAAAATAAAAAACTTTACTTTGTAAGTAGGCCATGCACTTGCATTTATTATAAACAATAAATAAGCATAGAAATGCTATTCTCTTAAAATTTTCATTATATTGGTAGGTCTGGAAATTTTTCGCGATTAAACGTCTTTAATAACAGTACCTGTCTACTCCGATATATTTGATGGCGATTGTACCTTGTTGCTTTAAAGTTTAAGGTTTGAACGTAAGACGAAGTAATTTAATCATTTACATACTTACCTACTTATAACGTCGACCATAATTTCTTATTCTATATTGACTCTCAAAATATTTTTTACTCATAAAGTGTTTTAAGTCATAATCATCGGAATTCATTACGTATTTTTTTCAGTAACTGTTACTTCTTCAGGATTTTTATAAATCAAACCTAAACTAACTAGCCTTATCTACACGTTAAATACTTAAGAACTTCTTTTCAGAAGTTTACGGTTCCAGCCAGCGATAATAAAAATTATGAATAGCAATTTTATGAAAACAAAATGACTATGAACAAAAAAGTTATGTGAAAAAACTTATTCACGTTAGTGCTAGTGTTCTTCATGCTTGTCTCTCCGTTCCCTCAAAACCCCAGCCTTACCGAGCAGAATTAAACGCCGTTTAAATACAGCTTAAGCTTCGTACAGTCGTCTCCAAATAAATTGCTTTTTTATTGTTCGTAAATCAGGCGTATCCACGACAACTGTACTTCGGAGATTTCGAATAAATTGGGAATTGATTGAGGAGTTATTAGCTTGAAGAGAGCAGGTTAATGTTGGACTTTGAAACTAATTTCACGTATAGATGAACTTGCACAAATAGCTAGATTTAAAGACGAAATAGATGTAATATAAATGTGAAAAAAATGCCAAGTTCGTAAATGGTTGCGCTAATAAAAGAAGTGAGAACCGTAACCGAGTTCTTTCAAAGCTCCTTAGCTGTCATGCATAACGTTAAAATGTTAAAATAATTTGTTATGTTACTAAATATATTACAATAAATTAATTTAAAAAGCTGTACATTTTTACTATTTTCATATTTTTTTCTTTGCGTATTTATTTGTGCTCAATTATAAGTGAAAAACTTAAGTAAATAAGCTCTTGCATGTAGTTGTAACACATCTGTATAGACAATTCGACATTCTATATTTGAAATTTGACATTTTCATATGAGTTTTGTACATAATAAAAAACCATTTGTATAAAGTATGACCACGTCTCTACTTTCCGTTCGCAGCTCAAGTGGCTTCCAATTCGTCTTCGCCGGCACTATCACATTCTCAACCTTCTTTACAGCATTCTTTTCATTCCGGCAACTCCCCACTATCTCAAGGAGCGTTTTAGTTTTTTTAATTCTGTGCGTTGCTCGGAAAAATGTATCTTAGCTGTTTCCTCTTCTTCTTCTAAAGTTTACAATAACTCCTTTACATTTCAGGCTGTTAGGTTGTGGAACTCTCTTCCTTTGGAACTGAGACAGGCTAAATCACTTCCTATTTTTAAGAATCATTTAAAAGAACACCTTTTGTCACTTCGTTAGTTTTGTTTTTCTCCTTACCTTTTATTTTGTATTTATGTATTTCTAATTTACGTACCTATATGTATTTATTTAAGGGATATTTATATGTATTTTTAAATTGTTTAATTCAGTTTGCACCGCCTGCCTATTTCTATCGTTTATATTTAACCATCTCTTCTTTGTAAGGTTGTCTGGAAGAGATCGCTATTTAGCGATAAGACCGCCTGTTGACTCACTATGTAATCTATATTTTAGTTTCTTGTATATTCGTTACTTGGTGTATGTGGTGTTTCAATAAAGTGTTTTGTATTGTACTAGCTTTTGCCCGCGACTTCGTCCGCGTAGAACTCGTTTATCGCAGTTAAGTAAATTAATAGGTTTAAGTAATTCTATAGTTTGACGTCCTCCCTGGCAAGAATGATCTTTCAAACACATGTAATATTGAGCTCAAAAATTACCGGGACACCAACTTTAACCATTAACTCTTACGGGAGGGCACTCCCGATACCTCGAAAGAGTTCAGGAACTCTAAGGGTAGGATGTGACTTGCTCTGTGTCTATGACATTGTCTAACAAGAGATTCTCCACAACATCGCCTTCTACATGAGACATATTTTTATATTTATCCGCCCGACAATTTCGTTTGTGGGTGCTAATATCGCCCTGTCGCACAAACATTCTCTATTCTTTATATTGTTTTTTAGATCGGGGTACACGTTATTTTTTAGATCATCTGTGTTTTATACAATATTACAGAATTCGCGGTTTAATGTATTCAAATCGTTACTATCTCTCGCCATACGATCTTCGCCAATTTTTAGTAGAGCTGCCGCATATATTGCCCCGACTGTGTATCATGGTGTACTCGTAGTTCCTGGCATATTTGTAGGAGGTATATTATAATAAGAAATATATTCTTCAAACAAATTTACTTCCAACAAATTTAATAATGCCTATTAATCTAATTCGGTTCCGCGGTTAATCCGTGAAAGCGTAACAAACAGACAGACGACAGATATAATTGAATTGTCATTTTGAGTTTCTACCTATACTTTCACATCATTTTCGAAATCTGCGTCCTCAAAATCTAAGAAAATGACAACTATGCCCACTTTTTAAAAAAGATCATGGCCTCCATCTTGAATTCTAACTTTGACATAATTTTCATAATCTGCGTCCACAAAATGTAAGAAAATGATACCAATGACGACTTTTCAATAAACATCATAACGGCCATTTTGAATTCCAAATTTGATATCATTTTCGAAATCTGCGTCAACGCAACCTAAGAAAATGACACCCATGATGACTGTTTCAAAAAACACCAAACATTGTCGTTATTCCCTCGGGACCTTTTAAATTTTCCGGGATGGGATTTTTCTATGTGTTAATCCAGGGTGCTACCTCTATTTTAAATTTCCTCCTAATCCATCTAGCCGTTGCAGCGTTAAGGAGTAACTAACTAAAACCCCCTTTTACCCCCTTAGGGGTAGTTTTTTCTAAATCGCTGAAAGCAGTATATTTTATTTATAAAAAGTAGCCTAAATATCAATTTCCTAATGTAGCCATTCCGATATCTCCCATACAAATTTCTAATCCCCATTTATCGCCTTAGGGGGAGTTTTACCGAAATCACTGAAAGATTTTTTAATGTTAAACAGTATTAAACAGTAGCTTAAACACCAATTACCACGTTTCTAACTAAAATAATTAAAATAAATGACCGAATTGTCATACAAAGTACCATCCCAAATCTCACCCCCTTAGGGGTGTTTTTCGAGATACAAATTTAATCTAATTCAGTTCCGCGGTTTATCCTTGAATGCATAACAAACAGACAGACGACAGACATAATTACTTTCACGTTTATATTATTAGTGTGGATTTTCTTTCTACATCAATATTATGTATACCTATCGATGTATAGTTTTTTTACCCCTTGAGTATTGTTTGAAATGACATTTTAGAATTAAATAACCGACCAATTCGTCGAAAAATTAAATGCCTGTCCGTAATTATTTCCAAGTGATCATAATAACCGCGCTAATATTAAATAACAGCCGTGAGAATTAATACGCCGTGAATAGTGAATAGTATTGAAAATAGCGGAAAAAATCTGGATATGTCAACTCTGACAACTTCAATCTGACACCGCTCCTTTTGATATAGACTAACAAAACTGAATGTAGGTACAAAGCTTGTTTCATGTTGTCACACTGGATGGGAAAAGCCATAGAAGAAATAAATTATTCAAACAATTTTGTCAAATAATTACTAATCTTATTCTATATTAGTAATTATTTGCGTCCCCAAAAACTAAGAAAATGTTACCCGCGACAACTTTTTCAAAAAACATCATTGCCGCCAGCTTGAATTCTAAATTTGACATCACTTTCATAATCTGCGTCCCCAAAATGTAAGAAAATGATTCCAATGACGACTTTTTCAATAAACATCATGGCGGCCATTTTGAATCCCAAATTTGATATCATTTTCGAAATCTACGTCAACGCAACCTAAGAAAACGACACCCATGATGACTTTTTTAAAAAACACCAATGATATTGTCGTTATTCCCTCGGGAACCTTAAAATTTTCCGGGATGGGATTTTCCTATGTGTTTATCCAGGGTATAAGCTATCTCCATTCTAAATTTCATCCAAATCCATCCAGCGCCATTGCAGCGTGAAGGAGGAACAAACTAAAACTCCCTTTTACCCCCCTTAGGGGTAGCTTTTTCTAAATCGCTGAAAGAAGTATTTTTTATTAATAAACTGTAGCCTAAATACCAATTTCCAAATTGCTTACTTTAAAAATAACTAATCTCCTATACAAATTTCTACCCCCTATTTTAACGCTTTAGGGGATGAATTTCCAAAAATCCTTTCTTAGTGTACCCTTACGGTACCCAAGGAATATTCCCTTCAAATTTTAAGTCCCTAGGTCCAGCGGTTTAGGCTGTGCGTTGATCAATCAGTCAGTCAGTTTTACCCCTTTCCATCCCTTCGGGGATGAAATTATCAAAAACGCTGAAACACGTATAAATTAATTTTCAATTTTCAACCTAAACACAAAATTTGAATAGTCTAACTTAAAGTAAAACTGACGGACTTTCATACAAATTTTCATCCCCTTAGGGGTGGAATTTCCAAAAATCCTTCCTTAGTGGATCTTTACACTATATAAGGTATCTATGTGCAAAATATCAAGTCTCTAGGTCCTAAGGTTTGGGCTGTGCGTTGATATATCAACAATCCGTTTTACCCCTTTTCATCCCTTCGGGGTTGAAATTATCATAAACGCTGAGACACGTATAAGTTATAATTCAATCGCCAACCTAAACGCAAAATTTGAAGCGTCTAACTTCAAAACTGACGGACTTTCATACAAATGTTTTCCCCTATTTTACCCCCTTAGGGGTGGAATTTCCAAAAATCCTTCCTTAGTGGATCTCTACACTATATGAGGTATCTATGTGCAAAATTTCAAGTCTCTAGGTCCAGCGGTCTGGGCTGTGCGTTGATATATCAACAATCAGCTTAGCATTTTATTGTATTGTATTGTATTGTATAATTACATGCAAGAGGTCATTTACTTAAGTGTTTCACCTATACCCAGCTGGACGCCAAATTTCAACTTTCTAAGTCATGGAAGTAGGTTAGGTTTTTTATGAGTGAGTCAGTTAGTGATAAAAAAGCTGCAAGCATTTTTAGACTTAAATATCTCAATAACCGTTTCAGCAGGATTTATGAAATTTGGAGTTCCAGTTATTGTAAAAGAGCTAACTAAATAATATTTAGAGTTATTATAGGGTCAAAAGTGGCCCGAATTAGTTCGTGCAATAAAGACAAAAAAAATATAAAAGATATTTATTCAGTAAGTAGGCCGCACGGGCACTTTTACACGTCAAGAATCTACCAGCACTTCCCAAGAGAAGACCACTGCTGAGAAGAAACGCCGCAAGAAACTCAGCAGTCAGTCATTTTTTAAACATATTACAATGGATACTACTTAGTCTAGCATTATATAAAGCAATAAATATTAAATTACTTATTATACTTACAAAAATAACAGTTCAGCAGGAAAACATGCCAAAAATCTTACGAGAGAGACAGAGGGAGAAAAGGAAAAAAAACACCTATTTATGTTTATATAAGACGGTACAAGACGACCACATAAAAGTTTCGATATGTTTTCCTACATCAACGGTGTCCCCAAGACAAGATAAAGCTTTTGCATTTGAATAAATTATTATTGACTAAGTTTCGGGTTTAGGCCATGCATTTTTGTCTGTTAGATAATCCTCGACCCTATAATACGCTTTAGACATTAACGACTTTTTCAAGTAATTTTTAAGTGCTGGAAAGGATAACTTTAAAACTACGTCAGGTAATTTATTATAGAAATGAATTCATTGACCAACAAATGATTTATATACTTTACGGAAGCGGAATTTTCGATATAACCCAAGGCAGGTCTGTCGCCTATTTTCTTTGCGAGCTTGGCTGACACACTGCTGTGTGTCTACATTAATACGTATAGCTATTGATAAAGGCTCCAATTTCGAGGTGATAACTCCTAAACGGCTGAACCGATTTTCATTAAATCTAGCTAAGAATCGGTACGTCTGTTTGGGAGCTACGATACCACATACCGATAAGTACCACATTTCGCACATGACAATCAATATCGTATTAACTCAAAAATAAATTGTAATGCATTACTATTTGAACTAGTTTGAAATGAGAATAATTTTTTCAACACTGTCACATTTCTGGTTAAGACGGTATTGATTATCATGTACGATTTGTGTATTGTATTTTTTTATTTTTAACTTCAAATTGCCATAAACTGACCTTATCTGACTGCCGAAGAAGTAGTACTTAGTAGTAAGTTGCATATATAATCTAACAGCTATTCGGATCTAAATAGTCACCACGACTACTAGGTACCTAGGTAGTTGAGCTAGCTAGACTTTAGTCTGCCTAGATTAAGTAATAGAGCTTTAGTAGAGGGATAGCGGTACTTTGAAATGAACTTCGATATTCAATGTACCTAACCAGTAATCAGCAAAATAATGTTACAAACTGCCGTCATTTTAGTAATAATTGTGCTCAGATTTATCATATTAACTACGTACCTCCATATCTTATTATAAAAGCCTGTGTCATTTTAAATTATTATCGACACACACATTAGTTTTTCAACTTAAACATGCGTCAAACAAGTTATAAGTTACATACCCAGACCTCTCCAGACGTCTGGGGCTCAATTCGTGCGGCGACCGGCCAGCGCGGCACGCGGCCGCAAAAACTAACCAATTAGGAGCCGCCGTGACGCGGGTGCTGTTTTGGGGGGGAAGGGGGAGTTTTTGCGCGGGAACAACTTACAGGAGTTGTTGAGTTTAAAATAATGATCAGGGACAAGTAGGAATGATGAATTGGTTTCGGTTAATTTATAAAAACTCGTCAAGGGCGAGTTGGACCCGAGCACCGAGGGTTACGCACCTACGTTTTTTTTCTATTAAATATTAGAACCGAACCTGATAGTGTCCTGCGGGCCTAGTATGGTTGCGTTTATCGCGTGACAAAATGTGGATAAAGCATCCGTCGCTCTCGTACATAATTATATACGAGTCAGAAAGTGACAAATATTTTTATCCACATTTTGTCACACGTTAAACGCAGCATGCTGCTGTTTGTTATCTTAATGTTTTAGAAGGCCCTACAAACGGGACATATCTTTAAAGTAAACAAAAGCCATGTTTTACTTTATTTTTGTCGACGGTCAATTTTTTGCCGAAATAAATGTGACAGTTTTTGTGTTTCTTCAAATCATAAATGCTAGAACAATTCTTTAATTTTTCCTGTAAAGTATAATAATAATAATTTCGTAGCCCGTGGAATTTTTTGTGGTTTTAATCTTTAGTAGTTTGTGAAATAAAGGAACAGAGTCCTTTTCTTTGCGTTTCATGATAATTATCTACGCAAATATCTCAAATGGCATCCATTTTAAATATATAATAAAAACATATTTTTATGTTACTTAAGAAACTTAAAAACTTGCAAGTGATTGCCAAACTATAGGCAAAAAATTTTTTTTTGTGGCTTTATATTAGCTGCAAATACAAATGTTTTGTTTCAGAAACAAAGGGTGTTGATAGAGTCGAGAGACGCGGACACCAAAGTCATCTTAATAAGGGTTCCGTTTTTCAGAATTTGGTGATGAAGTCTAAAAATTGGATTGGGGAAGGCCTGTGTCTAGCAGTGGACAAATATCGAGAGTGTGAATGGGTTTTATTCCACTATGGCTAAGCCCGCGTGCTGTTATATCTTAATCATGTTGTTTTCGTTACAATAGTGAATCAAGATAAGCTGAAACCAAGTTGAATTAGGTGCCCAGAACAAAAGTCGAAACTTAAAATAAAAGAAATCACATTCACTTTTGTATTTGCTAAGAACTTATGCGTACAACCACGAAAACTAACAAATTTTCGTTTACTTATTTGTAACTTGAACTGTGTATATTTTTCAAAACCAAGTCGTTTCAGAGGATCGAACTACGAAAAATAGACACACTAGAAACTAAGTAGAAACGGTCAAGAACAAACTCATTGTAAGGTAGCAAGAACAGTTAGTAGCACGAACAAAAACTCCCATACAACACTTAGGTACTATTATCTAACTTTAAACATCTCTTATCCAAACAGCCTCGAGGAAGATAGTCATAGAATATTACCATCCGTGCGTGTCCACTGCAATCAGATAAGTAAATAACGTAGCAAAAACCAGCCCAAGTACCTAATGGCTAAATTACTCTCTGACAATCATGGCTCTGAGAGCTTTAAGCTCTCAGGGCCTCATTAACTACGTTAGACGGACGGACAAAAAGCTTAAACATACGTTATTTATGAATTCCCTCGAATTGGCTAACAGGCTTTTTGCGGGAATCGAACCCCGGACGCGTAATGAGGCCGTATGATTTAAGGATCTTATCGTGATGAATATTTATGTAATTTCATGATTCTAGAAGCGTAGTGAGTTTTGGAAGTTTGATGGACGGAAGTTTTAAAACTTAATTAAGGAAGGTAAAACCGGATTTTACTTAAATTACCCTTTGTAAGAAACACACCGTCTTCGCTACGTATAATTAACGTAACAACGAAGCAGTACAGGCAGAGTATACGTCAAAATGCATAAACGAAATAATTACTGACATAATGAATTAACATCACCATTTGAAATTTCAATCTCAACATGTCTCTGAAAAGAGCAAGCAAATTCAAATTTCGTATTTCGAACGTCTCAGTTGCGCGTGCGCGGCTGTCAGCGATAAACTGCGCGTCCCGCTGCGCAGTGCGTAAACCACGCCACTAAACATGTCCGTCCGTCCGTCCGGCCGCGTCCTGTGACTGATGATGCTATTCAACCCTGGAAGGAAGATATTCGTTTCCTTGTTAAGGAGGAATGGACGGCAGCGCTGCCTGGGGTGCTGTAGCTTCTGACATTTTACATTGTAATCTTGTCCAACGCTTCCGTAGTGGTGGTAAGAACGATAAGTACCTGTGCCAACACGCCTTGGAAACAATACCATTTGAGTACCGTCCAAAATTTTTATTCAGTGTGTAAGTAGCTTTGGCTACATGTGGGACAAAACCGGCTGTTATAGGCTTAAAGTGGCGGGAGTGAGAGATGATAAAGCTCATATAGTTTACTTTGTCTTCTCCCTGCACCTCATGCGTACCCCGGCTCTCAATTAAGTTTTACGCATATAACATTGATGGCCATGTTGATGCTTATAGTAATTATAATGACGATAGATTATGTCGAGCTGAAAATCACACTGTCTCTTCGTCCGTGTGTCACGTTGGCGCCGCCACTGAAAACCAGCGTCGCGGTTTATGCTGTGACATTGTGCTGAGTGGTGTCAATTTCGACGTCACAGAATCACCCATGGCAACATTATTCTATGATTGTATTTTTTCTTTCCTTCTATATTGTTTTTGTTTTTATTTTTGTGTTGCCATCCTTTTTTTTTTGAATGATGTTTGTCTCTGTTCAGTTTTTTTTTCTCTGTGTTCATCGAATAAATGTTTCTATTTCTATTTCTATTTCAAAAATATGGCCTGTTATGTATATAGGTTGTTCGGGCTCTTTTCCGCAACTCGACGACTTAAATATGTGTCTATTTTGCGAGATTGGTCAGATATAAACCAAGCCAGCACCAACGCATTTCCAGGCCTCTTGCCCAGTATCTCCAGCATGTCTTTTCTATTCGAAAACGTGTATAAAACATATCCGTAGCACGAGTTCCGTGTTCAGTTCAGTTCGAGACACGTGTTCTACATTATTTAACCTTAAGGTACTCTATGATGGATGATAAAACAGTCAACGTCAATGTCAACTTATTATCAAGTTTAGTACTAAATACGGACACGAAGGCGCTTATACCAATTTCCACACACATTTTCCCGATGACGATACGTTAACTTTACTTGCTGGATAGAAGGTAAAAGTTTGTGGAGTACTGGGCGTCTCCTTCGTTGCAAACTAAATAGAGAGGGTTTCTGAGCGACGAAAAAGTTGCGGGCAACTTGTGCTAGCCGACCGGGATAAACATTCCTTTTATCCCGGAAAAACTAAGTGTCTGTAGGAATAACTTTAAACAAGTTCCAAGCGGACGAACGCAGGCCAACGTTAGGTAGAAGTACGAATTAAACCTATTTGTTGATGACGTGACTTAGGCACAATACTGCATCACCAACTCGTATCGCAAATCATGTGCAGTATTTTCGAAATCGATCCACAATGTATGTAGGTACTGTCACGTACTTCCAGACGAACTCGTGAGCAATCTTATTTATACCTACAAGTTCGTCCCTCCCAGTTTCCAACAAAGGATCTGCAACACTTCCCCGCTCCATTTCCGAGAGCTAAAAACGTTTTGATTTAGCGGGACCGTACTTTATCCGAATAGTTGGGGCAGGCAGTTTAGGGTTATGGGCATTTTATGAGCCGCGCAGCCGGTAACTGATTCTGAAGCTTTACATGCTAGCAGTGCACGGGTTGATTTGGTAAAGTAAAGAGTGCTTGCAATGTATATGCAATAAGTCTTGAAATAGCCTTCATGTTTGTACCTCTCTCCCTTACGCTCTTATGCGAGTCTAAACTAACATAAAGTGTTTCTAAGATCTGTTGAACTGTATTTTTATTTTCTGTAAAAGTACTTAACGCAAAATCTAATTTACGATTTGCTAAATTTGTAGGAGAAAACTCAAAATACATAACATCATATATTTCAACTTGTTACCCTTGTCGCTGCACCTAAAGTAAGCCAGATAACAGAACCTTATATACAACGTAACACAAAGGACAGTTGGGATATAGGTACTCAATGAGAGTGATTGTAAACAGTACCTAGTGTTAACTGTACAAATATTAATTTCCAAAAAAGAATATGGAATGTTTATCCCTGGTTTGTGGCGACACCGTCTCTGCGAGCTCGTTGGCGTACTCTATGCCTCGAGAATCACACAAGCAACATTACTGTTTGTGTGATTGTTTTTGACGTGTATGGCATGACGTATGGCTGCGATTATGCCCCGTAACCATCATTTAAAGCCTCGTGGCAAAACAAAACGGCCGGAGTTAGCGCGACGCAAACACATCGTAAACTAGTTACGACCGCCGCACGTGCCGAGTCGCCTCGGATATGACGTCGCGTAATAACCACCTAACCGTGTGATTTGCAGAATAACCTACTGCCGAATAACTTGGAGGTATATTGCCTAAGCATTTTTATAGTCTTCTGTATTAAGAATCTCAGTAAAAGGAGGAAGTAATCTGTCAAAATCGAACTGACTTTGCACGGAGACAATACGCTCTTTGAGTCTATTTGGAAAAAGCGCGTTCTCCTTTTATGCGGTCACAACGGGCGCTCTTCTAAAATTGGTCAGGACATAGATAAATTTAGTTTTTTTAATTATATGTATATGGTCTGGAGAAACTACCTTTAGGCCACATATATGGGATACTAGCTCAGGACATAGCACGGGCAAGATAGATGACATTATCAAGAGCCTCAAGAGGGCAGCGGGCGTTGGCATGCATCGTGCAGGCCATTCATCATACGATCTCACTAAGGAAACATTTTTGGTCGGTATTTGGTGGGAAGATCTTCATTGTGTAAGTGCCTAGTAGTTTCTACAACGCTTGTCTTGACTCCGCACAACTCAGATAGAAATAGGGCACGTAGGGTGTGTGTTTATTAACCTGCCAGCGTCACCGTACGTAACTCCGGAATGTCAGTCCCCTGTGCAGACGTGTCGGCACGCTCCGACTGGGGCAGAGGGACGGAATAACAAGTGACGTGACACGAACAAATTAGTTTTTACAGGAAAATGAGCTTGGAGTTATTGCTCGGTCATTTTTTACGCTTGGGTTATGCAAAAAATGCATGGACATTGAAACGGTCACGTGATCGCTGTTAAAAATTGGATATGTCCTATTATTGAAAAACTATTTTTATCATGATAGACAGATGTCGATCTTTTTCTTCTTGGTCATGCTATATTTGTATATTTTTTTCGGAATTAGAAAGATGCGTAATTAAGCTGGCTGGAATTGTCATTGAGTTATCATTTCAAAAGTAAAAAAATATCTCTTACTCTCGTGCGCGGGAGCAGATTGATGGCTTTAATTAATACAGTGGGATCGCGCGGCGACTCAGCCGTGACAACTGATAATGTCGGTGATACTTCCCTAATTACGAGATACTCGTGCTACATGACATGGCGTTTTTATGGATAGACATTTTTCTTATTCTTATGTGTATTCTTACGTTTTATTTAGTATTTGTTTGTATTTTACCCGAAAGAGGAGGGTACAAGATTTTTTTAGCAACAGTTTTTTTTATGAAAACTAGGCTATGTCTTCAGACTATTCGAGGACAAACCGAGATTGAACATTAATTGCTTGTGTTCGGAAAAAACATGAGTGAAGAGCTTCACGGAGAAATAACTAGTCTTGCATTTGCAATATCAGTTGCAAGTGATATCGTAAATGCAAAATTAGTCAATATAAGGATTTCCCTTGATGACGGAGAAACGATTTGACCTTGCGTATAAAGCGAAAATGTGCCCATATTTTGAAGTAGATTTTTAATTAATATACAACAAAGAATTAACTCCAGAAATCTTGTAAGAAATAGAAACAAAATTAAAAACAAGATTTTCATATGTTAATCCCAATGTAAAATAAGTGCTTCGATGTCTCACAGCCAGTGTACATCCATTACTTGCGGCCGTTATCGGGGCTCAAATCAGCCGGTTCGTGGGAAGTGTCCCCCCGATCGTATCTCGGGGCTGGGGTCACATTCGGGACCGGGACCTCGGAAATGGGACCTTCTTAAACGTTATATAATGCGTGAGATTAGGATCTGTGTACGTGACAGGTGTAATGAATGAAACATTAAGATGGCACCGTACGTCGTTTACCTTCTCCGTGGTATAAACAAATAATTACACAACCAAGACAAACTGAGGGTTACACGGAATGAACATGTCCGGTCACTTTTTTGAACATGAGATTTTAATCCCAAAACGTTCTTCGTTGTTCGCATTTATTAAATTTCGAAATTAAACGGTTCCTAACTTTCAAATCTATCTCTCGATATGTCAAAAAGTTACTAATGGCCAAACCCTATATTCAAACCGTGGACAGATAAGCTTACTTCGGATTAAAATTTGACACATTTTGTATGGGCAAGTGTCAAATTTAACCCGAAGTAAGCCTTGTCTGTCTGCGGTTTGAATATAGGTATTAGGTTTCGGCCGTAAAGTGACTATACATGTCCTTTCCGTGTACGCTTCAACTTATATTTTTTTAAATGATGTGGTCAAAGAAGGCCTCCCGTTTGCGAAGGTAACTTAACTTGGCACTACATCTGTCCATCTCTGGTTGTAATAAAAGAAGACACTATATAAATAGTGCTCAAGGGCATGATAGAGTTGTTTGAAAGTTACTGTGCCCTACCAAGGTCCATAAAGATCTCGTACCTTATAAGTAGTTATAAGGTACCCTATCACCTGCAGCGTGTACAAATTATGGAAGAAATAAATAATTGACTATTGATAAATATAATAAGGAAAGCTGACCCCACCACCATCTTGGATTAATCATGGTTAGGCATAGAGAAAGAGATATACAAAGGTTAAGTCATCCTTTTAAGAGATCTTCTCGAGTTAACTTTAAATGAATAATCTGAATAAGATAAAGAAGCGACGTCTTTAGTTCTAAGAAGTAAGCTATCAAACATGATAGTTGCTGAGATAAGTTTTTACCGATGATATCCCTGGCTAACCGCAGATTAAAACTACATGCGGGTTTAACTAGAACCGATTAGAGATAACTACCGTTTTTCAAGATTACGATCATCTTGTTCTCTAACGCTATCTCACACAATCAGTCAACGAGCTCTAGGACTTCGGACTCGCAAGTAACTTTAAAATCAGACCACACACAAGTGCGTTGACGTATGTAGCAGAAGGTATCCTGCCTTTTGGCCGAATGTATTGTTTTCCAACTGTTTCATTTGCCATCCCGCTTTTTTTTCTGTAACTGTAAATATTTCAGGATTTATTTCAGTACAATGGGGAGAACCCTAAATGTTAGGTTAGGTTAGTTTTTATAGAAATCCTGAAGTAATTACATTTACAGAAATAAAAGAAAGTTGGCAAATGAAACGGTTGGGAAATGATACATTCGGTCAAACATATTTCTGCCAAAAGGCAGAGGACCGTGGCAGAGGCCTCTTTGAATATTGAAATTCGAAGTTACGTTAGTTTCATCCCTTTCTCTCGGTTTAGTCTCGAATGACGACTGACAGGGATGGAGCATACGTAACTTTGAACTTCGATTTTCAAAGAAGAGCCTAAGAAGGTCAGTGGCCGGGTGGCTTGAGGTGTACACTCGAATAGTACGATAGTACAGAGTTCGATCCCTAGTAGCAGCCGTCTGCGGTTAAACTCAGAAGTGGTTGGTACCGTGTTGCAGCTATTGATGTACTAAATTCAAACCACTTTCACTTGAATTCAATACTGATATGTTTTGATGACGGTATCAATTAGGCACATTTGTTAAAAATTCGTCAACAAATGGTTAAATTCAAAAGCAAAAATCACCATAACAGTCGGATCAAATAGACATGTCAAGGGTACACCCTGGAAAGTATATGTCTAGTCGTATGTAAAATCAAGATAAAAGATAAAATATATTTATTCAGTAAGTAGGCCACACGGGCACTATTACACGTCAAGAATCTACCAGCGCTTCCCAAGAGGAGACCACTGCTGAGAAGAAACGCCGCAAGAAACTCAGCAGTCAGTATTTTTTTTTTAATATTACAATGGTTACTACTTAGTCTAGCATTATATAAAGCAATAAATATTAAATTACTTATTATACTTATAAAAATAACATGCGTAGTTCAGCAGGAAAACATGCCAAAAATCTTACGATGTCTAGACCTTAGTGACTTTTTGAGTTATCTCAATTTGAACGTTAGGGGCCATGGCATTTTGTACGTTATTTTTGTGTCCACTTATTTCCACTTCTAGTGAAAAAATTATTGTTTTATTCAGATTTATATATGTAACTTAAAAGTCCTAACGACTAGGTTCATCTTCATGTGTGCATCGATTGTGCTTAGTCTTTGTTCTGTTGTCTTTGTCACCAGACACACCTCACCCCCCAGTAATTGCTTCGGTATCTACAGAAGTAAATGGTCAATGGGCACGCTTTAGTTAACAATAACGTCCTCAGATGAATCTAATTTGCCTGTCGCTAAGTGTGCCAGCCGCGCCTGCACGTGCGTCTGCCGTCACGAGCGCACGATCACGGGACGTGCGCGTTTTTATACGCGCCGTGTGAACGGGGCTTGACACTAGTGTCGCAACAGCCACTGGGTAAATACGGAGAGATTATTGATGATACTAAAAAAACCGGTCAAGTTCGAGTCGGACTCGCGCAGTGAGGGTTCCGTACCGCACGTAGGTATTATTAATTTCCAATTATAATTGGATTGCGAATCAATCAGCGCAAGCCCAACTTACCGCTGAACAATTTTTAGTATTTGTTGTTTTTCTTTAGGGTTTGTTCTATAGCCATAACAAATTTTACGCTTGTATGTTATATCATTTTACGAAACAACCAAAATTAAAAATGCGTTGAAAAGAAACGTCTCTTATGTGGAGACCCCTTTATTATTTTACTATTTTTTATTTTAATAAATCCACCGTAATAACACAGCTGCTAGAATAAATCAACTCGTTATCTACAACGGTTCAAAAGATACAGCCTTTTGAAGTAAGGACGGACGGACAGATAGACAGCGTAGGCATGTTAATAGGGTCTTATTGGGCTTCCTTCGGGCGCGGAACCCTAAAGATGGGCTTTTTGTTCTAGCATTGAAGTGAAAATAAGACAGCAGTCGACTCTTGAGATCGTTTAAACAACTGATTATGTTGATATCTGTCAAGTTCAAATCGTGAAAGGGATGCCATACGGTCACATTATCACTGAACCTTTTCGCTGCCTGGTCAACTCATCCGGTTTTGACCGGTTACGGCTTCTGCAATTTTTAGCTAATCCGCCCAAAAAACGCGCGATAAAAACCAAGTAGTATTTGACCTGTTATCGTATTGTCAACGTTACGATAGCTCTTATCTACTTGACAGTAATGGTGGTGGGTGGTGGTTTTATCCCGTAGAATAGCAGCCAAAGGGTATACTGAAGCAGCCCAGTTTCGGTTGAGAGAAAGCGACAGAGCTATAGCAGTCATATAGCTCTGTCCCATTGTCTCAACCTAAACTGAACTGCTTTAGTATGTCATGGTAAACCCCCAGGACGGGTAGCACAAGTTGTATTTTCTCGCTTGTCGCTCGGTGCGTCTCTATCGTTACAGACTAGAAAGAAAGGGAGATTCGAGCGACAAACAAGTCGCGGACAACATGTGCTAGCCGTGCTGGAACTTACTATCAAAAGTGACGTTAAGCGTCAGTGGACCGGTGTGTACGTCGACCCCGACGTGACGAGTTCCCGAGTTAAGGCACTCGTCCCACAGCCGGTGATGAGAGGAAGCGAGAAGAGCCAGCGATCGACTATTAATATTGGTGTCTCTTTTATTGACCCGGGATCCATATCTTTTGATTCGGCAAACTAGTGGAGAGGGGTCTATATTGACTGATATAATTTTTTTAGTCATAATTTGTTTTAGGTCATAATCATCGCAAGTCATAACGTGATTTTTAAAGAAACTGTTACTTTTTCAGGATTTTTATAAATCAAACCTAACCTAACCTAGCCTTGTCTACACGTTAGATATTTCAGAACTTCTGAAAAGTTTACAGTTTCAGCGATATAAAAAATTACGACTATCAAAAATTATGTAAACAATTACATTATGACCAATAAAATTATAGGAAACAAAGGGCTCCCAGTGTAGGCGGTAGTGTGAATAGCCAGCAATCAACTATTAATATATGTATGTGTCTCTTTTATTGATGTGGGATCTATATATCTATTGTTCGTTTCTTGAGTGAGAAAATCGATATCTAATCACTTTCTGCCCAGCAGAAACAAGACTTTTTTCGGGACAAGTGCCTTATCGTTGGCACGACAGCGCCACGCGCACTATTATGTAGCTCGAGGCGTCGGTTTTTGTCGACTACTATCGAGTTATGTTGATTTTTTTGCAAGTTAATAGATGACAAGTAATATTAAGCTTCAAATTATGTAACGATTACTCTCCAGGTAGACTTTTTGTGAATTACCAAAACTTATACAACAAAAAAGTAGTATGTTTTTATATGTTTTAACATAGGTACAGTAAAGGAAATTAATTACTTGACCACTTTGGACTATGTAAGATTGACGCAATCAACCAAAACGTAAGAGACTTCTTATGATTTTATTTACAGTGTCACTTTGACATGGTTCAAAGTGGTCTAGGAATCAATTACACATATCCAGACCATACACGTATCCAGAGATGGGCATTATTCGAATAAATTAAAAAATAATTCGTAATGTTTTTATTCGCGAATAATTTAATCGTCGAATAATTTATTTGCGAGATGATTTATTCGAGAATAATTAATCCATGAATTAATCATTCGACTACTTTTCGAATAACGAATAATTATCCGCGGATAAATTATTCGCAAATGAATTATTCGACGAATATTTTTTTCGAATAAAAATAATCATTCGAGTATTTCATTCGTTATTCGCGAATAATTTGTTTATTCTTATTCGTTATTCGTCATTCGAATAAATATTGTCCATCTCTGCACATATCAAACTAAGTGCGATTTTTAGATGTAAGCAACGTCGGGCGCGGTCAGTGTTTGGATGGGTGACCGCTGGGAACACTACTCGTGACTTTTTTTATAACCTCAACCAGTATTTACTTATAGGCTTATAGGCTTATTTAAATAAGAAATGAACATGAGCAAAGGACTGTAAGTTTATGGAGTCATTCGTTTGGTTAATGGAATAATTTAAAACATTTCCCAAGCATGTTTACAAGCTAATGAAGAGTTCCAAAATACTAATTACAAAATCGCAAATAAATTACAATTAATTACATTGGTTCCAAGTTTTTATGTGTCTTGTTCATTACAGTACATTCTCCAAGTCAAGCAATAATAAACCTTGAAAACACAGTAAAAAAGTCTGAGCTAAATGCAATTGTAAACTTGGGAAGTTTAATTAAAACGCAGTTAACATTAAACTGTAATGACATGGATTAAGGTGCCTAATTGTTTGTAGTCGAGCACCGATGGAACGATCCGGTCGTTATGACAACGCTTATGAATTCGAACTTCGAACATTCGGAACGTGCTCGCTAAGTTTGTCGGGAGCGCTCGAACCATTTTGATACTGGGGAGAATAATCGCTAATTTAGTTATTTTCCAGACTTAAGAGGACTGTGATGCTGAATATTTCCATGCGGTAAGATTTTTCTCACCTAAACCTTGTCCGATTTTTGAATATGATACAGATATTATGAAAAACTAGGTCTCTCAATAAATGTTTAAACGTGGTTTACGTTTATTGGTTTAGTAATACATCAAATATACATACAAATCGGACATGATTTAGGGGGTGAGAAACGTTATCGCTTGAGCTAAAAAAATTGCCCCGCGGATTAAACGTTGCCTCACAATCCTCTTGAGAACTCGAGAGAACATTATAGAAAATGGTGCGTCTTACAAAGAATCGCAATTTCTCGAAAACACTCGAAGTCGACGGTTTATCTTTTGATCAGGTCACCAATGTTAAAATATTAAAACTGCCGAATAAAAACTTGCAATTTGAAATAAGATCAGTCAACGGCTTCTTTAAACGCTATTCCCTGGGCCACTGTTAAATTTTCTGGGATAAAATGTACTCCAAGTTCTTCCATCCGTCCTTCTTTAGGCTACTAACTATCACTTAGAACATTTGATCGATTTCGGTTCAGTAATACATACACTGACTAACTGACACTATTATCACTATTATTATAACTGATATTGACACTTTCGGAAATTATTATCCTTCTTGGAGTAAATAAGAATAAGAACGATTTATTTAGACGTACACTTACATGTTACACAGATATAAATTAAAATAATAATAACAGTAGACATATTAACTCAAGAAGTGTTGCGCGCAGTATGGAGTCTGCTCGGCAGTAGCGTCACGTCGTCCGTTTTTCAATATGTCCGCCGCGGGCGACATGCCGCTGGATCGAGGATCGGGGAATTCCACAATTCCAAATTTGAAAATTCGATGCGTAACGGAATATGGCTGCCAATTATGACTGTTGGGTTGGCAACAACTGACAATATGGCAAAGCTAACCTAACCCTACTAAACACGCGTAAGAGCGGGTTTAGCAATCGATTTCCCAAACTCGATTATTCCGCGTAGCAATTTTTCCTGGCCACATTTTTCCCCATTCTTAATTTTTCCTCGTCGCATGTTTTCCATTCTGGATTTTTCCCAGTCGCAAATTTCCCACTTGCAATTAGGCCAAAATAGGTAGGTAGCTTTAAGTTATGTTAGTCTTGCAGCACCAAACCACCCAGAAGCAGGAACTCCGCACCAGCGGAGCTCCGTCGATTCCGTGGAAATGATATAACTATTCAGATAAAGACAGATTGAGAAATTATGACACAGGAATTGACAGACTCGGGACTGCATGCAAATATAAAAGACGTAAGTTATTGCATGAATCTACAGATATTTTACTTGCTAGCTTGATATATTATGATTTTATAAAAGTGTAAGGCTGTGCTGCTGTATACTGGCTTTGAGTTAAGATAAGACCGTGGTAGTCTTAAAGACGCGGCGCGCCGTTGTCATATAATTACGAAATTAAATTGTAAGGCCTGTGATACCCTTAACATGATGTATTAAGTTAATATTCCCATGGAGATTTTCCCAGATGATACTTTCCGAAATTACAATTTTATTTAGTTACAATATAAATAGCGCAGTCTTAATTGAACTCAAAGCTTAGCAAAAGCATTAAAAACAATCGTAATGTAGCAAATAAAATACCTGTAGAGTCATGCAATAACTTACGTTTTTTATAGGTCGACTGCATTATTGCAGCGTTTAGTGCAATTACAAGGACTATAAAAGTCAATATATATTTATTTAGTCCATTAATCGGTTAGAAGCATCGCTCTGCAAAAAGGTCCGAACGTAGAGCCTATATATGGTGACCTTCAAGCCGTTAGCAACTGTTTAAAAGCAGATATCAAACACGGATGGTCACACGAATCAATGTCTGGTGTATTTTGGTCTCCGATTTCTAGAATTAAATATAGAGACAGGATTCAAGACATAATGGCTGATGAATTCGACATTACGTTTGAGTAAGGCCTCAGTTTATAACCCAGTTAAGTGCCGCATAATTAATTGTTTAGTGACTGTATTGATTCATGGTCCATTCGTTTGACATTACCCGTGGTATAGGGGCCCGGCCAAAAAACAACTCATGCACTTTCAAGTTACCTAACTAAATTAAAGATGCTCGTTGACATCGCGGATGGAAAACGCTATAGCATCTAATAATAATAAAACCAGGTAATGGAGAACGACCAATGATGGATACTTGATCCTTATTTTACAGAAGATAAGGGTGGTTTTTTATTTCAATCATTGTGTGAGTCCATTAATGGTGCCAGTCAGCTTTATGTGACGTGACGTGACATATAGTGACGACCTGATCTGACGACCACGACCGTTCTGCCAAGATTAACGACGAATAATGAGAAGTCAGCTTAAAGTCAGCATCAGCAACACTGATGTCATCACCCTAATGATTGTAGATAGCTGACAGAGGATCATCACCAGAATACATCATATCACCATAATATCAGCCGAAGGACATCCACTACTAGACGTAGGGCTTGCCCAATGATCTCCACGACATTCGGTATAATGTGTTGCTCGCTTTTGCTCCTACAAAGAAAATACTTATACAATGTAGAAACCATTATATACAATATAAGAATCATTATTGTGATGAGGTATCGTTAGGGCTTTATAAATGTGTACACAGAAGGTGTTTTTTTCAACGTAATTACTAATTTATTTTGAACCCAGCATGTTTAACCATGCGCCCGCGCCGGCCGGGTCCTAATGGCGCATGCCCCGTCGCGTGCGCTTATCGCGTAACGCATTACCAGCTGAGTGGCGGCGAAGCTTACTTACCACCTTGGGGCCACAGGAATAGCGATTAACAAAACAGTTGCATGCCTAGCTCCGTTCATAGTGAGAATATCACATTTGCAAAACATCATATACGCATAACATCATACTAGAAAAACACGATATTCGCAAAACATGATATTTGTTATTTTATTATTCTAGTTTGGTTATAGAATCGTAGGTAGGTTTAGGTTATGTCGGATTTACAGTAAGCCCGGAGGGCCAAACCACCAAGAAATAGGAGCTCCGTCGACAATGTCTAATCTAATTCATGTCTTACTAATAATTATGTTTTGCTAATGTGATGTTTTGCTACTATGATGATTTGCTTGTATGACATTTTGAGAATATTATATCCAACGACGGAGGGGCCCACACGTGTTTTGGTGATATACTTAAATATCAGAAAACTTCACACTGGAATACTCAATTATTTAAACGCTCTGAGTATGGCCACACATTGCTTTCGGGATACCTTAATTCAAACGTTAATCATGTCCCTTTTCAAGACAACATCAACATGTATTTATTAAGTTACACATTGTACCTAACAGCCCTTCACCTAAGCCTTAAACTCCCTCACCACCAATCAATCCAATCATAATCAAGGGACACATATCTTTTCTGTATGAGTTTTTTATGGGACTTTATAACGATTGAATAAGGTTTATAATGTGAGAATTATTTTATAAGTAATGTAAGATGTACGTTTATCTCCACTAATAGTGGTTGAACGAGTGTAAAGATATTTTAATTCCTTGATTAGAAATTGAAATGTTACGTAATAAATAAAGGGAATTAATTATTCTGGCGTTATATCTCGGTAATTTATGTGTTTGGTTTAATTAAATTGTTGCTTTCTAAAATAATGCAGCGATAGGTTAAAAGGGTTTGATGCGATCGTTAATTTCAGATGCATCGCTTATTTATTGGTTATCTGTAGAGCTAAGTACAGTCGTAAGATTAGGTTCCGTAAAACCTCGTATCACTAGTCCAGCATCACTCGCTTTTAAGTTAGGTCCTATTTTTTGTTTGTGTTTTTTAAAACAAACTGTGGAAGGTGTAGGAGATCCGAATAGTTAGGAGACAATTTGCATCGGGCTGTTTATTCGATAAAAAGTATTTTATACCAAATTTAATCTGCTAAGTAATCTATTATAGCGAATAGGTAGGCTGAAAATTTTCAGTCCAATACATAAATAATTAAAATTAAAAATTAACTTTGTTTAAAAAAAATGCAATAGCTTGTTTAATAGACAAATTACATACCAATCGAAAGTATGAAGCCTGTAGAATATGCAAACGTTGGGTTGACGTTGGGTATAATAATTTGCACCAAACCTAACGTTTGCATATTCTATAGACTTCATACTTTCGATTATTATGTAATTTATCTATTAAACAAGCATTTGCAATTTAAAAAAAAAACATTTTTCATATATTTTTTAATGATATAAGTACTGGACTGAAAATTTTCAGCCTACCTATTCGCCACATATTATTTAGCGTAATAAATTTGATATAAAATACTTTTCATCGAATAAACCGCCCGGTGCAAATCGTCTCCTATTCGGATCTTAGACCAGAATATTTCATGTGTACTTTTTAACTGTAAAATAACTGTTTTGGTATTTTGCATATAAATGCATTTTTTTGTAGCAAAATTTGGTTTTTAGTGGTTGTAAGGAGCTTGCAACTCGCAACTATGATTCAAGACACAGTATTTATCGACCGATAACTGAGGAGTGGGATTTGTTATGAATGTCCATTTTAATATTTATAGTTACATCTAAAAACTTAATAAAAACACAGTATTTTGATTAATTGAAATTTTGATTTTGGTTGAACTTAACCTAAGCTAGTTTTATCTACAGTCTACACGTTACGTATTTATTTAAGAAATTCTGAAGTTCACGGTTGCAGGGATATAACAATTATGATTTTCAATCATTATTATAAACAAATACATAATTTAAAAAAAGAGGAAACAACGGGCTCTCTAGTGATTCATCTAAGTTTTGCGGTCTTCGAGAGTAGAACCTATTTATTATTTATTTGTTACTACTTCTTGCTATTGGTTATTGAGTTTTTGACCCACATGAGAAGCAGAGCTTGTGTTAATTGAATATCACCTGTGATTTTCATCTGTTGCACAAGCTTACATACAAACATGCAAACATACAACTGGCGAGATCTAACTAGTTATACACCCTGATAATACAGTCGTCTAGATATAAATATTTTAAACTTTCCCGCAGCACCAGCTACTTATGCTCCTGACTGTACCTATCTGAAGATTCACTATTGATAAATATCTTTATAGCTCCGGCAATTAAGTAACTGACGGCTTTCGATAATATTAAAATAGGCATTAACATTTTAAAAAGGTTGTTTATATCCTTCCTCTTTTTCAAATATTTCTTTGGTTGCGATATCTAACCTTTTTTTTACTAATAGGATTTATTATTTACTAGCTTCTGCCCGCGACTTTGCTTGTAGGCATCGATTATCGTTATTCCTTAGGGAACTTTTTCATTTTCCGGGATGAACAGTATGTATTAGATACGTATTAGCTATCTCCATTCCAAATCCGTCTAGCCGTTACTGCGTGGAGAAGTAACAAACTAAACTAACACACACACAAACATTCACATTTAGAATATTAGTGGGATTACATATTCAAAACAAGCCAAAAAAAGCATATTGATGTAGGAAAACCTAATTAATAAATAAAATAATAAAATATACTTAATTTGTTACAAAAGCTGAAGGCCCGTGACGTATTGTCATTTTTCCTTGAAGCACATCGATGAAAAAGCATTGCTTCAGAAATTCATGAAGGTGTTAAGAAGTACCTACATAAATATTGCACACTTAAATAATTCTTCTTTCACATAAAACAATCATAATCATAACCCAAATCATTTTGCAGTCACATTTCCCCACTACTATTCGTACCCGTCAAGGTCTGACCGCGACGGACGGACGGACAAATCCTGCTCCAGCCGTAAAGTGATCAATGTGGATCGCTAATGGACCGCACACCGCATTAGCATTTTATGTATATTGATCTGAATTAGGTGACGTGATTAATGTTGGAGATAAAGTATTGCGTGCCTGGGAATACCGATCGAAGAGTTACATCGATACAATGTAGTGGGCATCAATCAAAATTAACATGTGGAAGATAATGATGTAAAACCAGTTATGAATGATAAAGACAGTAACGTCAATTCAGAAATTGATGATTTAAAAAAAAATGTTTTTAGTCAATAAATAAATAAATTCAATGCAGCTGTAGTAGTAGAATTACACAAGAAGCTTGCGGCACAGGCCGTTAGCGAAAAAACTAATCATAAAAATGTAACGCAATTGATATAAATTCTTCATAAGCGCTTCGCAAGCTACGTCCATCAGTTGCGAACATGCTTACAGCCTACAGACTTACTCTCCGATTATGGTTAATCGTTCCTCCATTTTATTCAATCAGAAGACGATTGGAGTTAACAATCGAAGCAATTAAGAAATTAAACCAATAGTTTAAGCAATAAAATGCAGGCGCATAAACATGTGGAATGGTTGATTACTCGTTTCCACCTTCAGGTTCCCTTTCCGGCTGCAAACCGGATGCACTGATACGGGGCCATCTCCCTGTGTGGCCGAAACAGTTGTAAAATTAGGGAATAAAGACCAGCAGTGTCTGGTCGCTTTACGACCAATTTTGAATAATTTCCCATCCGAGTGACTATAAATTAACTGCAAGCAACACGAAAACAGCTAAAATTCAAACGAAGAAAGACCAAATTTGAATAACTGCTGCCGTTAAAGAGACACGCCGCAATTTTGAAATATATGGGAACCGCCGAATAGTAGCCGACGAATAGGTAGTTCCATCTGTTAATTACCCGGTAACGCTTGGGTTAGACTATTAAAATGTGATATTTATTAACTAAGTTAGTTGGGCAGTTCTTTTTAATCGATTTGCTATTTGAATATTTATAATTTATGTTAATTTTGCGCTGAACGGTAATTAAATTGTCGTAAAGGCTCGGATCATTTTACACTCGTGAGTGTTTACGCCATGTTCGGTCAGAGATGTTCATTAATTCTCAGGAGGTCGAATCTTAGGAAAATTTTGCTCACGAATGTCACGACGTTAGGTTGTATGTATGCAGTTTTACTATAATATTTATATTTAAATGCTATTATAAAGAGTGAAAGATATGGCCTTGGATAAATAATGGATCAATAGAACTTACAAGCATTGATAACCTTCTGAGGCCCGTTTCACGAAGTTACAAGTTACAAATTATAAGCGGAAGTCTCTTTCTAACTCCTTTTGCTATAAAGAGAGCTCCGCTTGTAATTTGTAACTTGTAGCTTCGTGAAACGGGCCACTGGAAGCAATTAATGCTTTGAATTAAATTCCGATTGTATTAATTGTAATATTTTTCTTAACTTATTTACAAGTAGGCACAGATACAAATCGTTTATTAACCAAAAACACGTTAAGACATGAGGAATCTCCGACAGACTCCAACTTAAACTAGGCTGAGCATGTATCTTACTTAGACGCCAAATAGTTCCTATTAACACCACGAGACTAATTTACTTATTTTACATATTTTTAATTGTTAAACAAGTTTGTTGGTCCTACGACTACTTAGTTAATAGCGTTAATTCTGTTATCAGTAATGGGTCGTGTCGGACAATTATTATTGATGTCGTCGGATGTCGGAATATCCGTTAAATTTACAACATCGATATCCGTAAAATTAACATTATTTCTCGGCTCAATTTGGTGATAAATTTTAATGTAAACTAAGAAAATCGTAGCTCTGTTTTAGTTACGATTATTTTTTGTTAATGTATTCTAATGCTTTTAGTTTTAGCAGGAGATGAAGAAACAGCACACTGAGTAGGTAAATAATGTGAAGGTTGAAGGCCTTCACGTCGTCTCTATGGCCCGTTAATTTAAAATAGGAACTACTGAGAATAACAGATGGTTGCCATGGTCTTGTACGTCAGAGTCAGAACCTCTCAAGCTTTTGATATGGAAACATGTAAATAAACAACCACACTTATGTTTAAATAAATTATTAATATGTATATATATATTTTTTTTTTAATTTTTTTTTCAAAGGCACATATACATAACTAATTTTAAAGTTACTCGCCAAACTGCTTACGCAGTTTGTTGGCGAGACAGCGCTCATTCTTTAATTTTATACTATGCACCTAAATGAGTCCAGTAGGTACCCTACACCAGAGAACAGGATAGAATAGAATAGATCCATACTTAAGTTGCAATCATTCCATGCTTTCCGTAAGATCGAACTGAGCTACAACGACAAATCTAATAATAACAACTCACAACAGCTGAAATCAAGGCAAGTTATCTAAAAATGCTTTCTTTAACTTATTCTTAGCTTCCACTAAGCTATACTTCTTATCCTCCCTTAACCATTCTATTTTATTATATATTTTTGGGACCAAAAATTTATCTGCTCTTCTACCATAGTAGTTTTTGACAAAATGTTGCACATATTTCCTCATTCTAATATTCTTTGTTACATATCTGCTCTGCTTAAGTACCTTGTACTTATTATTACAGTAGTTATCTACAGCTATCAAATATTGTACTCTTTGAGTCATAGGCAATATTTTATACATTTTATATAGCTTTTCGTAGTCGCTCTTAAGTTTATTTTTAATTTTGTTATCCACCAAGTATTTCAATGATCTTATCTGCAGCTTCTTAATTTCAGCCATATAAGTTTGGAAGGTTCTACCATAAACATTGAGCCCATAACCTATCACTGAGTCCGCCAGTGCATAATACACTATAAGCATAGTTTTTTTGCTGATTAATTTACGCAAGTGGTACATTTTGCTTAATACTGAGCGTAATTTTGAACAAACCACATTAATGTGTGTTTTCCAATTAAAGTTGTGATCGATATGCATACCTAGATACTTATAAGTGTTTACGTATTCTAGCGGTTCACAGTTACAAATATTATTCTTTCGGTTGTGCAAGCAATCGTATCCGTGTCCTGTCACACCCAACTCCTTATAGTTGACTGACTTAGCCTTGCGATTGTATGGGGAATATATGTGCATACATTTCGTTTTCGTTAAGTTTATAATTATTCCGTTATCGTGGGCCCATTTAACAACCTCGTCAAAGTCGCCCTGAATACAACCATGAGCTTCTGATATATCTGCATGCGCATAAAGTAGGCACATATCGTCCGCATACATGTATACCCTGCACTTTTTTATTACGTTTACAACACTGTTAACAAGCATCAAGTAGCCGACAGGGCCGTACACCGAGCCGGTCGGCACCCCGAGCGTGACGTCACACTCCGCGCCCGTGGCGCCGGCTATGCTCGTACGCATTGTCCTGTCCGCCAGGTAGCTGCGGAACCAGTCGTTCACTGGGCCAGCTATGCCACACTCACTCATGGCCTGGAGTAGTACTTCATGGTCTAGGGTATCAAACGCCTTTTTGTAATCTATAAAAAGTGCGAGAACTTGCTTACCTTCGTTCAAGCAGTTGTTAATTTCATCTGAGAAGTGTGCCAGAGCCGTCCCCGTGCTTCGACCTCGCCTGAACCCGTGCTGCGCGTCAGTAAGTATATAAAAGTTTAATTGAAGAGCACCCCACCACCCCGACAAGACACATTATAGTGTTACATTTTCCAATCGCAATGAACCCACATTTGATAAATAACTCAAGAAGGAAACTTATATCTTCGTTGGATAATTGGTTAATTATAATATTTATAATGTCATTTAATTTGAGTGTAAAATCCAAATTACCCAAACAAGCATTTTTGAACAGTGCAAGATAATTTTTAAATATTTCATTTATCTACCACGAAATCTCTTAATCGTGTAGTATTGATTTTTAACGAAAAATTGTATACGAAAAATTCTTATGTCTTAAAATGTTCGATCATTTTAATCAGAGTCAATTTAAACAACTTATTAAAACACGAACTCAAATCACGTCCTGCTCTAATGTAATTACATCTCTACCTGTAGGCTCAACGATAGTCATCTTTATAATCGAATTCGAATCAAGATTTAATTAAGCAAATGACCCGATCGAAGCCAAGACCAAAATCAATACTTCTATCAAACCTCCGCGACATGCAAAAGGCGGTACTTCTAAACTACGCGAAGGAAGGGCCATTCGGGAAACGGGATAAATGGGATAAATCGGGGGAGGGGACGATACCATCTTATGAGATGATTAGACGGATGCCCGAAGCCCACGACCCTGTTTGGAGCGAGATTTGCTCGGGGATGGGACCTGTGGGCACTCGATTGAGATTTAAAAGGAGCTGCTGGCTACGGTCCGCAATCTTAACAGTTTGCATTTTCGCTACTTTAACGTATTTGCATGTACGTTGTTTACATTTGGATTATAGCGTGGCTTTGGTGAATCATGTCTTCTTATGACCAATGATTTGATTATTTCGTTTTTATTTAACCTTACGTTCTACAAACTTGTTTAGGTATTCGTTTACTCATTTATAAAAATTAACCAACTAATTGATAATCGCCCAATAGATAAAGTGTGCTTAATAAATATGTTTTGTCTTCATCTATCATTAACATTTGAATTTGACAGAAAGTGATAAAGAATACTTTAAATAAAATATTTAATAAAAGCGTTTATGAATAAAGGGGATTGGGGGGGGGGGTAAGTTTATAAAAGTGTTTTTTTTAACTTGGTCTTTAAAGACTATTTAAGTATAACTAGCAGGCTTAAAACTACACCCATGATGTACAGTCTCCCAATAAAAATGTTGAGCATACTTAGAACCTTGTCATTGTGAATGTCATTGTCATTGTCTTGTGTGTCATTTGATGTTCCGTTTGAAAGTTTACTATGACAACGCACTAAAGTGCTTAACATAATCCTTGGGGTACTGTACCTATAAGCCCAAACTTAGTGCAGAAGTCAAAGGGCCGAATTAATAAACTGTTGATGCCGGTCTCAAGTTACGTCACAAATGACGTGTCTTGTGTCAGGCATCTCAGCCCAGATGAGGTTACAAATACGGGCCTAGAAATCTGCATAGGCGTTTGTAATATCTCCTTCACAATCACGAGCTTACTGGATCTAATTTACCTCAAAAACTTTTATATTTGTAAAAAGATATCTAAAATGAATAACAAAACCTCTCTAAACCATAAATTACCCCCAAACTTCATATTGTTTCCAAAATATTCTTCAAAGCTTCGCTATTGCAATCCGTGTCGGGCTAAGACGAGACACAAGATGACGCGGAACGTGACCGGGGAGCTAAGTGGGGGGTAGGAACAGGTGGGGGACGGGGCTTAAGATCGGATATTGGATCGGTGAGTCATTTAGCCACTCAAGTTCAAAACACGAAAAAACAGTTGGCAAAATATTTGATGTTAATCCAAAATTTTTTGAAGCACCAAGGCCTTTTTTGTAGTTTGCGCTTTTATTTCATAGTACTTAAGTTGCACCTACACGAGTAATTTTATGAGCAATAATTGCCAGTCCACATTACGGGCGTCTCATTCTATTACACCAAATTGGAGGAAGACAGCTAATTATTGCTTAAAAATTGCCCGTGTAAGTGCACCTTTAAATGTTATTTTAAAAAGGTGTCTTCTGGCTTATTCATCTCTTATTGTAACACCTTTTGAGTCTAGATTTGCTTATAATACAGCTGTATGTATTCAACATTCTTAAATAAGATCATTGTTGTTTTGTTTAAATAAGCATATCAAGAAATACTCCTTCCTTGTAGAAAAGTCGTTACTACTAAACATATTGTTTGTATTCTAAGGACATCTTCATCTTACGCTCAAGTACCTCCTCCGAGTCCTCAAAAAACCATTTAAATGACATTTGCGTTTCTAAATCCCTGAGACCGTTTTGTATCCTCCTGGAGGCCATATCGGATAAACCGCGGCAATTTTGGATCCCGATCACGTCTTTGGGTTACTACTTCAGGGGTTTTGGTTTATTTTGAAATATTTATCGGAAAACTTTGGACTGATAGGAAGGCTAAGTTTAAAGATGGCAAAAGCAATTCGATTCACAAAATGGATATTATGGACAGTAGATGTTTGTATTTATTCATGCAGTCCTTAAAAACATGAGTTGTTAGATACATTTTGCCATAATCCCGGAACACACTGATCAACATTATGCTCATGATATTAATAGTCTTGATAAGCGGCTTTACATTAGTGTGTTAATAATTAATAAACACAAAGGTTCGATCTGACACATAGTTTGCAAAATCAGTTGAATAGATGCTGGGTGCCTAGTAAAACTAGTAATCAGCATACGCAGATCTTTATGGAACAGTTATTGAGAAGCAATTTAATGAAAAAGGATTAGTGGTTTAAAATAAAAACCAGAGGAGATGAAACCTTAGTAAATTGAGATTATATTAATGGGCCCGCTTCGACGAAACAGTTCGCTTTAACGCTCAAAATTGCTAAGAAAGAGATAAAATATATTGTGTATATACAATTAAATTGAATTAATCCTTCGTCGGCTCTTGTGCTAATTTGTATCATTATCGACATAATATACGACTTGAGGAGCGATCTTGATAAAATCTGATAAACTAAACCGACGGAGAAGTAGAAAATGAAAGAAAACGAGATGAACATCGTAATAAACTCTTGTATTTTACAAACGAAAATTGTAGGTTTGCGAAACGTGAGACGGATTTCTACAAACTAGAGCGCAACAAATTGCAAAATGCAGCCATTTACAATATTCAAATGCGAGACATGGATATGTTTAAAATGCAGTGGGAACGTTAAGTGTTAGAGACGACAGATCCAGGCAACTAGTCCCGTTCCATCCATCGGTGATGTGGGCCAAACCGGTCCGCGCACTCGCTAATTGACGTTCGACAGAACACAAACACGATCACCCCTCACAATGCAATATCAGACAAAATACAATGACCCAAGACTGTTTTTAAGTGCTTTGAGAAGATTCTGAATTCACGAAAGCATTCGACAAAACCGCGCTGTAAAAGAAGCCGTGCAAACCTCGAACAAAAAGGCAATGGATATTGATCTGTTGTTCGCTTGAAATAAAATTCACTTTATTGAGTGATCTTTCAACCCTTGTCACGTTTATATCATTGAAAAACTGGTGCACGTCTTGAGTTGCACAAGGACCTATAATGGGTCACGCTTTATTTTACTTTATGACTTAATTTCAAGGGTCAGGGTTTAATTTGTCTTACAACGGGCGCGGTTATTGTGTTATTTTATCAAAAGTGCAGCGAGCCGGAATGCCCGTTGCAAGAACCTGTCTTTGGAATCAGAAATGCATTCGGAGCTTCGTTAAATTCGCAAGGAGCTTGTTGACAAGTCGTCAAAGTGAAGCGCTGTTTTGGGTTCGTTTGATTCTTATTTAATCGCGTATTAATTTGAATATCTCGTAAAGTGATCGTTAAATTAGGAATGTTAATGTTTGCGAAAAGCTAATGCTATCACGTTTTTTAAATCACTCACTGTTTTATGTGTATCTGTCATTTGTTTTCGCAAGTGATTTAAAATTTAATAACTTCCTACATTTAATTAACTAAAGGTATTAAAAATAACAAGCAACATTTTAAATTAAGCACTTGTGATACTACCCCATTAAAAGTAATATAAGCACTTAAATTTCATTCCCCTGTAACACAGAAACAAAACAGAAGCAGTAGGTCATTTGCATCCAGAAACAATTAATTGTATAAAACATCGCAGCTAATAAAGAACAAAGGGCAGAACCAAACCCACGTCCCGAGGGCCCACTTAATGCTATTACTAATTCACTGGACAACCCACCAAGTTAACCAAATTACCTTTCCAACCGAATTTCACCCCAAAATACTGGAATACTTGTGGAATTTTCCGCATTTTTCCGCTGGAAGTGGTGCTTGAGTTGCGATTTTCCGGTTTTGTGGTGCGACTCGTATCTAGATGGGTCCGGAGTGTTTTTTAATCCGTAATGGCCGGTGGCGAGCTGATAAGGTCGATGATAAATGGCTGGTCAGTGGCATCGGAGAGCGGTGTGGAGGAGGCTTGTTCAAGGTAATCGCTGCTTCGAAGGTAGGATTATCATTCTGTTCAATTAAAGAAACGATAAAGTAATTTACCAATATTGCCATTTTATATTTCAACATGTGTATTATGCTACAAAACTTCAAGAATGAGTAAATTCATTTTCAAATCGTTTATTTACCTAATTTGTGCTATTATACTCGTATTTAGATTGCACGACAAGGAGAAATTGGTACTTATGGGAAAAATATATTTTATCTACTATACAAGTAAAAAAAATTCAAAACTAACTAATTTGGCCAACCTTCTCCAAGTTTGTTAAGTAAAACCGCATTAATGAAAGACCCAAGCACGGCTTGCGTGATGAATGGGGCCCAGGCACGTACGGGAGTCGAACCGGCGACCCGCAGCTTGTCCGAGGGGCACAGTGGCACATTAAGGTTATCCGGGTTCCCAATCTCCGCGCAATACCGAAGCCTTGCGACATTTATGTGACGGAATTTTGTTTATTTCGTGAATAATAATAGGTCTATCGTTTATCTGTCCGACTCCTTTATCTTTGCCATACTTATTGTTATAGCTATAGTTATCATAACTATTATCATATTATATAATCTCATAACTTTTATTTACAATCCTTTCATCATTATACATATAGGGTAAAAGATATCCGCCGCTGTACACGTGGACATAACATCAGTCTTCCGCAAGGATCTCCACGCCCGTCGGTTTTGTGTTTCTCTCGCATTCATCGGTAATAGTTCTTTGATTACATAAGTAAGCAAATTTTGTGACTATTCGTAATAGGTCTTAAACTATAGTCGATTTTACCATTGAGTCTATAACTCTTATCGAGTTATAAATGTATTCACCTTCTTGCATTTTTACCACGCGCAATTCCAGCTTAGTTTGCTACTTATTTCTGAAATTTCAGCTTCTACCTTACAATGAAATTCCCACTAATACCATAATTTACACACTTTCATAATTACCAGGACATAAACCACGTGCTGTCGACACTGTGCCGTGCGGGAATGCTCTGGTCTCCCCCGGGACTTATTAGTCCTCGTGGCTGATATTATCACGTTGGGAAGTCAATATGACTTGTACTAATTTTAAGTAGTTTGGGTTACGCTTATGGCTGGTCCCCGAAGTATTGTTGCTCATGGGATATACCAAACGGCAGGAAGTTTTCTGTAAACTTGCTTTACCTGTTATTCCACCGTCTATACATATAAATTTCCTTGCAGCCCTAGGCACTAAAACCAGAGTCTAGAGACTTGAAATTTGAAAGAACTATTCGTTGGGTACCCAATCAGTGCACTAAAAAAAGGGTTTTTAGAAAATCGACCACCGACGGTAAGAAATAGACGGAGTAACAGAAAACCAATTCTACGCATACAAAGTCAAGGGTGTGCTCTCTTTAGATAATTCTCCAGCCGTAGTTGTTTATTTATTTGTAGTAGACGTCGCCATGTTTTTAGTTAACGTTGTTTCTAGTTCTGTGTAGAGCGTGCGTTTATTTTTATCTCTTTAAAATAGTTCTAATATTTAATCGTTAACCCTAAAGATTTTCCCAATCCAAATCTCACTTCCACCGAAAGAAGCGTAAGACTGCCAAAATGATGCCGAAAAAGTATTTTTTGGAGATCATAATTTTAATTACAACTGATAATTTGCATCAACGGGATAAGTTATATCACTAAACCTTTCTATCGCCGTAACAAAGCCTCATTCTAAAACCACTTTAAAGCAGACATAACTCTGATTTCCCCTTCATCTTGCCAGTTCAACATAATGACGCTATTTTTGTCAACATAATGTATCTGGAACAAGACGCGAGCAATGTCGTGCCGATGGTTTCTTTATTCAAATCGCGTCACTGGGGGGTTGGGGGGTTAAGGGAGGGGTGATAATAGCTTCATCGAATATATTAGCTACAGATGGAGATGTGTGCGTTTTCACCCAACTTCTCTGAGAGAATAAGCTTGGAATAATAAAGGAGTAAGCCTAGATAACACACATTCTGCGAACGTTATTTTTATCGACAATGTATAGGATTGACGTAAGCTGTCAGACGGTCGAGTCGAGTCCCTAGGTACGTCGATTCCATACATTTTGACAGTTTTCGAAAATCGTTTACGTTACCGATAACCAACTTGCCGAACCTCTCAGGCCCGGGGTGCTTGCATTTTGTTGGTATCCTCTGCCATTTCTTACAACAAAACTTACAAATGGTCATAATTTTATCATCGATATATAAGTGCGTTTGCTTCCTTTGAATATATTGCAGGTAGGTTTCCTATGCAACACAGGTGTAATAATAAGACGTTAAGTTACTGAAATATAAGTCGCTCTAACCTACGGATATTTTTAGGACAAGAGTCATCGAATGATATATTGGATTCTTATGTCACATTATGTTCTAAGAAAGAGAAATTTGAAAAACTTGTGATTAGGCAATTTTTTCCGAACAAAGTTTTCAAAATGATTCGATTCTTAACACTACTTATAATGAATAACGATAAAAGATCCGGAGGAGAGAATGTAATTCCTACTTTATGTAAATGATTCCACACGTATCATTACGTCTAATAAACTAGGCGGTCACCATCGACGGTTCGATGGGCGGGCGTAATGGGCACTCGGCGGTAATAGATCGGTTATAACTTAATTAAAACATAATTGCAGGTATTTAATTAACTGCAGCTTACTACTCGGTGATCTTTAATGAATACAGGCAACTATTTCAACAAAGTCTAATATGGTAACTGACAAGTTTAAAGACGAAACTTGTCTTCCTAGAATACCCACCTATTCACGCTGGACTTGGATAAGATCCGGTCATAAGGTCTCCGAAAAAGGTACAGTCACGAGATTAAATTTGGTACCCACCTTAGGTCCAAAGTCAATCTGACATTCTACAATAATAACGTTGAGTTTCCTAAACGTTACAAATGACATTGACGACTACAAGCATATTTTTCTTGAAATGGGTCCCAAATTAACGCTCGTGACCGTGTGTAATAAACAAATTGTTGAACACAATTTGTTCTACATAAATTATAAGAAAACAAAATAAACAGAGCACAGTAAAGTCCAAAGGCGAATTTATTCTGGCTTGAAATTAAAGTGTGATTTAGTACTAAATCAATATGGGGGGAAGTAAAAAAGAATCGAGTTTAATTCTTTTAAACTAAAACAAACAAGGTAGACGAACAGAAATTAGAACCAGCGTGGTAAAAAAGCGCTGCTAGTTAGCTCAACAGAAAGCATAAAACCTAAAACTATTTCTTAGTTACATATCTGTATTATGTATCTGTAATCGGTGTTCCCCATTTTTACGGTCTACAATAGTGTAGGTACGACTCCTCAGGCTTCCTACAAATTCGTTTGGATCATATAAACCTTCAACAGGAACACCTAAACTTTCAGGAAATTGGAACCCTTTAAACACCATTTCAGATTCCTTGCCGACAAGTTAAAAAATACAGTTGATAAAAAATAGAGTGATTCTTATACTGAATAGCATAGCAATGATATTAGCTTGACAGTTCCCTGTTTATCCGTACGGAGTGATTTCTTTGATTACCTCTACGGTAAGGTGATCGTTTTGAATTTCAGTTACACGTTACGATTCGACTTTCCATCTTAAAGCGTTCCTACCTTTAAATATTTATAAGCGGTTTCTAGAGAAAATACCACTAAATTGTTCGTATACAAAGGTTTCAATTATTTTTTTGTTTCTTTTGTTGATATTTAAATATGTTTTTTTTTACATAGTACCATAATCTAAAAGTCGCCAAACTGTGTGTCAGTGAAATGAGAAAGTACCTTCAGAAATTTAACGTAGTTGTTCATGTTCTATTAGCGCCCTGGATGTTTTCAGTATTAGAAGAGGGCCAGAATATGCTTACAAGTAATTAAGTGGATTGTGAAGCTAAAGATTTCCATACAAAATACGATAACGATTCTCTCCCCCAAACATGGTCCGATTTTTACCATTTTTGAATATATTGTAGATAGCAGGAAAAACTATGTCGGTACGTTTTCCTTTCCAAGAAAATATTTCTTAGAATAAAACAAATTTAAAAACAAAAAACAGAAACGTACAGACCTAGTACCTTCATAATAACTACAACATGTTCAAAAATCGTGGAAATCGGACTTGATTTAGGGGGTGAGATACGTTATCGCCCGGAGCTAAAAAAGGCTGTCAAACATACAAAATGTTTGACAGCCGCGCGATTTTAGCGGCGCTTTGCAATCCTCTGTCGTAGTCGAATCGTCTCCTGCAAACAGTACAAACCTTCATTCCCTTAAATTGAAAATGTAAACTAGGCACTCCGGCGGCGGACATTTTGGCTGTTTACTGCTCAATGCTAGGGCGACAAAGTAAGACGACGACACAACTTCTTACTTAAGGAAATCAGAGAAATTCTACCTCTATTGATGAAATCCCCAACTGCCTTTGAAAAAACTACCATGTTAAACACATTTAGATATATTGCCATCATTCGCTAGGCGGCTCCATTTATTCTTGTATTTAAAGTAATGGTGATAATAAAATGCAATTACGCATTTTTATACTCATATCATAACTTTACTAAAAAAAGGCTTTCTTTTGTTTCAGGTAATTCTCCCACGGACCAATTAACGCGCAGCTGTTCTCGCGGACAGCCAATCAGCGCGCAGCATCTCGTAACGCAGCGCGGGCGCATGCAAATGAGCCAATCGTGCGCGAGCGTGAACTGTCGCGATTTATTTGCTACAATTTTGGTGTTATACGGGTCAGCGTTCCGGGCGGTAAAGAGCGTTTAATTTTAAACTATTACTTACTGATGTTAAGTAATGTCGCGCATGTAATAAGAAGAAAACCATAATATTAAATTGATTTATTACAAAAACTAAAAAAAAACGTGGCAATATATGAGTCCTGTTGGGACTTTTTGAGAAAGTAACCCCAGAAAATAGTAAGAGAACGCCAGTTTTCCAACACATTACGTTGGCAAACGAGCACATACTTTGCAATATCAAGACCGTGAGTAGGTGTATTTATGAGGACCGCGCTAAAATGCGTCTCCGCCTGCCATGGCACTAGTTATTTTAACTTTGGCGGGTCATTTAGCTCCTGATACCCATCATTTTAACGAATTTCACTTCATAGATTGTATCATTTTATCGAACTCTATTTGCTGCTTAAAACATGTTTTCAGGATATCTTAACCAAAAAATACAAAGATTAGTTTAAGTAAGACTTGTGACTGCCAAAAAAAAATCTTTCGATGAAATGAAAGTTCTGCGCAATGATACGTTGGTTGAAAGGAGATTCGATAAAATAATAGTTACCCATTGATAATCATTACATTAATTATATCTCTCCCGAGAATTATTTCTTGTAATTTCAAATACCCAAAAAAACTTTATAATAAAAGCGCACTCAGTCGCAATAGGATCCCGTATGTTTCCCTTATTTATAGCAGGGCAGGACGGAGGGCGCGATAATCCGGAGATTCCCCGAGATTTGCGACTGAGGGCTTTACCGTTACCGCGCCCTCGCTAAGTGCTCCGGGTAATGAGGAGGATAGTGCGAAACCAGCTGTTGATAATGAACCCACTTTTGCATACAGTGATAATGCAAAACTTGACGATTGCAGTAAAGCGAATCAGCTTCTCAATTAGCGCTCAAAAGGAACCAGAGGCCAAAGCTAAGATGCATTACGCTATCTTGCGTTTCTATTCGATTTGTTTTTAAACCAATCGCGTCACTGGTAATAGATCACGTGACTCTTCGAATCACGGGTTGGGTTCTGCGTATCGAGCTAAAAGAAGTATCTTAGGATTAGTGCGTCAGTTGGTAAAGTTATCTTTGTGTCCGAAATCTATATTGTGCTAGAACTTTTTTTATATTAAATGCATAATTTCATTTTGGTTAGGTTAGGTCAAAACTATGAGGAACATGAAAAGTCTTCAATTGAAAAATTACTTTCGGAAATATAAGAAATTAAAAAAATGCATAATAGACATGGTTTTAAACCCTGGATTGTAATTAGGAGAAATTAAAATATTTAAAATTTTCTGTGAATTTTAAAGCATCCTCCCATAACCTCGTGACCTTTCTACGCCTGATCCGATATATTATAAAAAGGAGGTTTATTTGCGTCTCCCTTTAAGAAGAATGATGAACTAAACCTACAACACCTTAAGGCTCGCAATTAAAGCAAATTACCAGCTCCTATTTTAAATGTAACCTGTATCAAGTGTATTGGGTGCATCTGAGTCTAGCCGGTTGGTCGAGTGCAACGCTCGGCTTAATGCGGCACTAAACCTGTCGTGCATTCCTTGCACTTGCATATGAAAGAGTTCTCTGGTTTTAGAAGAGATTAATAATATTGGCATTGCGCTATAATTTAGGTTGTTTTTCGTTTATTGTACCCTGCTATTTTCAGTTTTCAGTCTCCTCCGTACAATTTGATTTAGTTAGTGGTCAGTAATTAGATTTTGAAGATGAATCCTGGTCACGGCACCAAAAATGTTTGTTACTTTAATATTATATGATTATGTCGAATCACTTGTAATGTTATTACTTTGAAAAAACCGTGAAATAAATAAGTATTTAAAGTATCAAATAACTTTTAACTAGTAAAAATTAATACAGTATTGTTCCAAATATTTTGGTATTGAACATTATTGACGTTTAAATATTTGTGTCCAAAACACCAACTGTTTTTTGGTAATATATTTCAAAGACCTGTAAATAAACGTAATTAAAACCAACTTATTGGTTAATTAAAATAATAACTTATAGAAATAAATCACGATGTTTTGCAAAGTAAAATGCAACCGGATAATCTTTTCACTTCATTATTCATGTAAACGCATACGTCTTGCAACTTGCGATAACTATTTAGTCGCATTACTATTTAATCAATCAATGCTCATCAATACCTTTCCTTGTAACTTTTACAAAGTAAACGCTCAGTACAATCTCACTCTTATTTTAAACGACATAAAGTCCAAGTAAAATAATCAAAACTATAAAGCTACGGTATAATACGAAACAGACACAAGTTGCAAAAAATACTACTTCAAATTAAATCCTAACACGCGTTAATAAAGTTTAAAGCGGATCTAAACTACCCTTAGATTTATGTCACTTCTCATTAGATCCAGTGAAATTTCAACAAGAAACATTCGTTTGCGAGCGACGTATAAGGTAGCGTAGTCCGGTCACGTCCCGCTAGATGTCGCTGGCAGCACTATAGCATAATTAATTATGTCGTCAATGTACAACTCCCGAGATACAAGGTTTGTACTTACGTTTTTCTTTAAATGTATACTGCTCACTATTAGTGCATATATATACATTGTTTATTGATTTTGAAAAGGAATTTTCTATATTTTTTTCTGTCTATGGTTTGTAAAGACTGTCAACAATTAAGTATCATGTAGTATTAATTGGTAATTGTGTTATTACGTTCCCCTATTAAGTAATTTGAAGTCTTAAATAGTAAGTAACATATAAAGGATATTTCATCATTATTTTAAAAACCGCTCATTTAATAATATTTTATAGTTTCAATATAATACAGGAGATACCTAACTAATGATGATAATTAAAGAACCTAAGTGCAAATTAAGAACAGTATTTTCTAGGTTGTTCTTCCCAGATTTAAGCTTAAAAAATCTGCAATTCTTAAGTTAAACAAGTACTTATATGACGTTTGGTATGTTTGCCGCAGTTCGCACTGTGAAAACATTTTTATAGCTGCTTATCGGATTACCCACCGCACACTAGTATATTACGAGTATGTGCTATCTTTCGCTCATTATAGTCAGTCCCTTCCTGCGATTACCTATAGTGTAAGTACACGTACAAATCACAGTATTACCTCAAATGCCTTATAAGTTTTATGTGCATGCCGAGGTTTCTAGACTGGTTTCTGGCTGGGTTTCAGATTTATTGTAGTAAAAACTGATTTTATAGCCACATGCCAACAGCTTAAGTTAAGATCTAAAACTAGACTATTACTTTTTGTTATTTGCGCGCTTTCTATTAACATTTTTCTACCCTTAAGTTTTTAGAATCGATTTAATTTTTCAAAGGTGAGTAAATTTCGAAAATCTTTTTTAATTCCGTTTATAGCAAAAAAAAACTGTTATTCCAAAGATGATCTAATGAATACAACTTCTATATTACAAAGTTACAGAGTCTAGAAAAAAACTAAAGCAATTTACAATCCAAGCCAATAAATCTATAACTGTCAAACTGCCATCTTCTTTACAAACTATCAGCACGCGAGCTCTGGTACCCTGTCGCACTACATTGTAGCGTGGTAATGGATGGGTCAATTTGTCAAGACGTGGATTGAGTGATAAGAGACAGCCGATGACAAATAAGGTTTGATCGACGTGACGGGCAGAGATGGCGATGGTCTAAGTTCAGTAGCTTTAGCACAAACGTTTCAATAATTCGTAACGTTTTCGAATTGCCTTTACTATCCGAAAAAGTTAACCATGTCTTTTCGAAATTTATCCGTAGCATGAACTCCTCAAATATACTTATACATTACGTGTAATTTCACCTTACCTACTCTATGATGATACGAGAGACAGCCAATGTCATGTCAACGTGCTAAGGAATTAAAAGTAGGTACTAAATACTGACACGGGGCGCCGATTTCAATCGTCATACAAATTATCTTGACTTTACGTTGACGTTACTTACTCGATTGAAGGAAGTGTTCGTGCTCGAACTAACTACTATAGAGGCTAGACAAGAATTATAGTATATACAAAAATATGTCGAAGGCTCCCACGTAATATAGAAACAAAATGATGAATTTTGGTCGTGCAAAAGTACATTACATTATCTTTTCGCAACAAAAACAATCATGATTGAACTAAAATTGTAAAACAATATTTCCTGGCCATATTGGTTCTGAAATGAGAACCAGCGCTGTGGCTCCGGCTGCAGCATGTTTATGTGCTGAGCCGAGTCCTATTTGACTTCACAGTATAGCGAACGTTTCTAAATTTGTTCTAATTTTGCTTTATTGCACTAAGTATGTCTGTTGTGTTACAGTGGGTATTTGTCAAATAAATGTCATGAGCTTGAGTCTGATCTTTTGAAAAATCTTGACACGTTAACGGTGTAAATTAACACATTGTATGCCAGAAAAGCGGGTAAAACTGTTGATATTGCCTACACCTGTACCTATAATCCTTATACTTACACAGTTTTAAATAAATAAAAAATCTTATACCTATTCGTTTGTAACTGAAGAAAATTTGATTTAAAGTTCTGGGAAGCATTCATTAGGAATGGAACGTGATTGATAAATAACGGTTTGCAATATTCAAACCATGATCAGATTTGGTTACTCGGGGTTCTACAAATGCTACATGTATACAAAATTGTGTCAAATTTTAACCTGAAGTTACTAAATCTGTTTGCGGTTCGGATATTATTATCGAGAACGGACATTACTTTACACGATTACTATAACTCGGAAACTAAGTCCGATATTAAACTTGCAAAATAGGCATTTGCTCCATAATCCATGAGCACGTCACTCGGGCTTACGGCTGAAAAACGATCTCTGTCAGCGGACGGTTTATGTCCGCTGATATGAATAGTGGTAATGTTGGCATTACTACAATCCAGTCGTGACTGAATCTACTTAATACACGATAATGGAATCTTCTATGATGAAACGTCTCCGCTTAAGATATCAAGAGTGTTGTGCTCAAGGATCAACCACAAAGATAATTATTTTGTCCCTGCACATATTTATCTTAAAGGGTACCTTGTTGCCAAATTAATCTTAAATAACCAACATTATCTAAGAAATGAGATTTATATGCTCCCGTACGGTCGGCCAAGAAAGTGGACTACCAGTTTTGACAACAGATTCTGTTAGATCTAATTATCCCTAAGGTTGACACGTGTCACGGTCACAATATTATTGCAAGGGAAAATCGAACTTGTTGTATCACGATGTGCAAATGAACTTCAACCGTAGGGTGGTAGACCACATTTTTGACTGTCTATACGAAGCAACCCAGCCCATGCAGAAGTTACATTCAGAGATGCAAGCCCATGTGTTGTAGGTCTGCACTTAAAAGTGCGGAGTTCGCCGGGCCTGAGGCTCCAGACAAGATGCACAACGCTAACGTAAACTATTGTCGAAAACTATCTACATGACTGTATGGAATATACCTGTGGAATTTACAAAAGCACTCGACGCAACCGGCCGGCAACTCACATCAATCCTATACATTTTCGATAACGACAATGCTCTCGCAATGCATCTTATCTAGGGTCACTATTATATACTCTATGCAATAAGGTACTCAAGCAGGTATATAATAGTTTCAATTGTATTCTATCACCCCGTGTTACAGCTATTGAATGCTACCGCGATGCCGAACAATAGCCGCTAAGGGCACCTCTGCTCCGCCGTATGCTAATGACGGGAATCGAACCGATGCTATCCGCGCAGTTGTCCGTGGGAACGCGAGGCTTCCTGACTGTGCCTAACAAATTGTTGGAACACTAGATTTGCAGTTATTCAATTTGTTCGTGTTTTCAAATTGTTAAGGTATATCTACTACACTCACTTAATAATATGGCTCGTGGATATCATCACTAAATAAATATTATAAAACAAAGTCTCCCGCCGCGTCTGTATGTTTATTCGCGAAGATCTCAAAAACTACTGAACGGATTGTCATGCGGTTTTCGCCATCGGTTAGATATTTTTTTACGGAAGATTTTCATGTATAATATACATTTGGCTTATGTATGGGTGTTACAGAAAACTCACATAAACCGAAGCGAAGCTAGGGCGGGTCGCTAGACTCGCTAGTATATGTGAGAACTAGCGACGCCCGCAACTCCGTTCGCTTAGAAGTTGTTTATTGATATTCTCTCGAAAACAGATTTAATTTAGAAATAGTCCTATACCCATCTACCGACAATAAACTGTCTCCATACAAAATTCACATATTTCGATTTAGGTGTTGAACTGTGAAAGTAACAAACAAGCAAACACACTTTTGCTAATTTTAATATTATGTTAGGAGATCAATAAAATATGGTTAATAATTAGTCGGATGGTTATTGAATCGACGGCCTGTATTCTCTTTCAGAACTAACTTAACAGAACAGGGACCCGGACTGGCTCATTCTCCGCGAACGAAGTTGCAAGACCAACAGTAACACAATAATTTAAGTCCAGCCCACAAAACAATAATAAATCTGTGGCTAACAAGACCTACCAGACATTTAATAACTGGGTAGCTGTCTGTTGCACCGGCTGCAAATATGTTTAGACTGTCACTACTGATTGCCATTAAACTAAATTACTTAGTAAAAGTCGCAGAGGGCGGGTCTAGAAACCTCCGCAAGTGACACAGTTACGTTTTTCCGTTATTAAACCACTCTAAATTTAGTAATGAAAGAAAATAACCGGTATTACTAGTTACGGCGTGATTGAGGAAATTGATTAACGTAATTAATTAAATCAATAAAAGCTGTCCAATGCCCACGATCTCGTTTTTTGTTCGACGCGAACTGCATTGCTTAGCATTTGCATATTTGCTTTCATCTGCGCTTTTATCGCTATTGCATTGGTCAGTCCACTTTTTAGGGTTCCTTATTCAACAAGGCGTCCTTATTAGTTTCGCCATGTCCGTCTGTCCATCTGTCCGCGGTTTAATACAGAGACTATGTGTACTTTAAAGTATAGTTGTACATTAAATTTGAATGTATGTACTGGAAGGTACCCGAAAAAACTTTTTGTTTAACATGTTTCGGAATATAACTCAGAGTTTTTGCTTTTGCCATACGATACGATAAGAAAAAGCTATTCTTAGAAAGGGGATTTCTGGAACTCTACGAAACGCAATTTCACTTTCACGGTGGCGCGATAGAGATTAAAGGTGAGTTAGCATTTTATCTTGCTGACGTCACTGAATGGGGAAACTTAATTTTAAACTATGTTTTTTGCGCTAATTCCTGCTTATCCTTGCACTCTAAAACATTTACTAGCGTTGGATTGGATAAAACAAGTTTTTAGAGTTGTTGGTAATTCTGTAGCTCTGCGTACCCCTCTGGGAATGAAGGCGTGAAGGTATATATTGGATAAAACTGAATTAATTGTGAACTAAAATTTCTTTTTATTTTCCTCATCTCGCCGCAGCAAGAGTAAAAGTAAAACTGATAGTTCACTGTTAGCTTTGTTATATGGGAAACCACAAAGGAAGCAGAAGAATCAACGTGCAAACCGTGTGTTAATTTTCTTAGGTTTACAAATTAGATCTTTACGGCGCTTATTTGTCAAAATAAGTGGATCATAAGTTAACGTTGATAAAAAGTTGCCAAACAGAGCTTTGCATTTTTACGTGCACGTGGGTTTTGTGCGCTCCTCCATAAGAAGAGGTGCAGTTTAGAGAATGGTATAGGTTGAACTAAGGCAAAGGAAACTATTTTATTATATTCGTATTGGCAAAGAAACGCAGATCTTGAAAAAAAGATAAGTTGCGCCATTTAGTTGTTAGTAGGGTTGTTAGTAGATTTGGGTCGAGTACGATTCCTAAATATACTTTTTAACCAGCGCTGGACAGTGGCAGTTATGAAAGTCGAGGTAAATGAGTGGCTATAATAGAGAAGGGAGAAAAGTCTCGCTATTATCGGTTTTGGAGGAGAATGTGTCGTATTAGGTTTTGAGTACGTTGAGGGTACGTTATTCGATAATAATTTCGGTATTACATTCAAAGGCGTCGATCTATGTGTTACCATGAAATATCCGGGCAATATCATCAGAATAAGTAATAATCTTACTTACACCTTACTTAATAATTGGCATCATTAATATAAGCTAGGAAAAGCGTTGGACCATGGATACTGCCCTGTGGGACACCATGTATTCACAACGAATAAGTAAACGTTATTTTCAATATATAATTACACTTTCATCCTAAATGTAATAGGTAGGTAAGAACTAAGTATTGACAGGCTCGGTGACTCAATATCCAGTATCCATCCTGCCCACAGCGCATGCGTGGGTCCGAAAGTAATTAAAAGTGACATTTCGCCGGCCCCGTCACCTCGCAGCGGACACGACGGTGTTAGGAAGCCAACAGCCGGCGATAAACAAGTCCCAGCACTGCGCGCGCAGGTTCGCGGCGTTAATTGCGTTTGCGCAACTATTTGTGGAGCGCGGTGCTTGTGTAGAGCTTTCGGTTTTACTTGAACATGTGGGTTTGGTAACGTTGGAATTGGAAGGCATTATTTTAGGTTGAGCGATACCTAAATCAGGGTATGTGTTGTTTGGGTTTGTTGTTGATTGTATTCAATCTCACATTACCCATTCATTTTTAATAATATTAATTTTGTTTGATTGTCGTTTTACGTTAATTCAGAACTATGGATGGACCATGGCAATAGAAAAGAGATAGGTACAGTCGAGTACAGATGTATACACTTCTTCACCTTATTCCATTAAAATAAGATCCAAAAATTTATACATATCTTTGTACTCGACTATACAGGGGCTTTATTTTACTCGGTATGTGTTGCATTTGACACGTTATCGTATTTCTTTGAACTCGGCCGCCATTACTGTCAAGTTAATAAGCGCTATCGTAACGTTGAAATGTCAAAATCAATATGATTTTACCGAGTTAAATGAGCCCAGGACCCGCATTATGGCCGCCTTTATCGCGGTGGATAAAGCATCCGTCACTCTCACACTTACATACTGGTCAGAAAGTGACAGATGTTTAATCAACACGATAAACACGACCATAATAGACCAGCAGGGCTAATATGGCTGCGTTTATCGCGTGACAAAGTTTAGATAAGGCATCCGTCACCTTCTGACACGTAAATAAGAACGACAGTGACAGATGCTTTATCCACATTTGACACGCGATATAGACGCAGCCATGCTACTAGCCTGCCTAATATAACTGCGTTTATCGCGTGACAAAATGTGGATAAAACATTCGTCACTTTCCGACACGTATAGTAGGTATAAGTACGAGAGTGACGTATGCGTTATCCACATTTTGTCACGCCGTAAATGCAACCATACTAGGCTCGCAGCGGGATAAAGCATCCGTCACTCTTGTACATATAAACGTATCAAAAAGTGACGGATGTTTTATCCACATTTTGTCACGTGATAAACGCAGCCATGTTAGGCCCCCCTGTATCCCTTTTTGATTATCACGATCAATCCGTTGTTCAGATTTAATTTTACGAGAAGAATAGAGCCCCTGTCAACTATCTCGAAACAGCTATAAATATAATGAACGGAGTCACACGTAAAACCTAGTCTTTGCTTTAAAAGGCAGTTAATAACGTAATATTGTTTCAATTAGGTATTATCACATATTCAACGGTTAGCGGCCTTCTTTATCTACGTTGTAAATAAAATTGCACATTTAAAATCGCTTACTCAAACTAGAAAAAGCACTTCAAAACTTTCGTCCTTTTTTCGGCCGCCCAAACCCCTTATCTCGCGGCCGCCCTCAAGCCGCAGCTGCGCGGCGGCTGGGCGGGCGGCGCTCGCTCGCGGCAGCACTCGGCAGCGAGCCGCGGCGCCGACCGCCCGCCCTACGCCGCCCTACGCCCTAAATCAGCGGTACAACACACGGAACTACTAAAACTTCGAAACGAGTTTTGTGACTTAAAAATTGGTTGTTTTATAAACTATTAATTAAATGCAGTTTGTGACTTATAAAATTGGTGATTTTAGTGATTACAAACGGACATATTTTTTATTATTTGGTTGTGTTTTGTGGTACTGTTGTGTTTGTGTGAATCGTGTTTTATGTTGAGCTGTGATTTGGGATTATTTGCAGATAAAGTACAGGTTAGTATGAGCAGGTACAATTTTGTAATGTTCGCTTATTTAATGTTCTTAAAAGTATACCTAGAGGTATTTACTAGGTTTACTGTAATTAAATAACATCAAAATTACATTAACACAAACCTTTTTTCCTAATCTTTTGTAATAGCAGTTGTTGCTAAAAACATAAGTAACCCAGTGTTAATATGTCGATACATAAACGACAACAACAATTATAAAACGATTACGTATTTAATAATCGTGCATATTATGTAAATCTCAAATTGTGTAAATCTTGTAGTTTTATCTATTTTTATTCGTTATATTAAACCAATGAGTTTGGACGTTGTTTGCCTTTGATATCCGACTCAAAATTATATATTTTTTAAATACTTTAAAAAAATTACCCTTTAATTACCGAAAACATTAAGTATATTTAAACAAAAGGCTTTGCATTTAATTATCTACGACGGGCCGAACACGACCCCTAATTTTCCTTTTCTCGCTGCGACAATTTAGTTAATTAAAACTTTCAGGTTTACTTAACTCCGCAGAGCGCCTGTTTAAACCTTTTTATGAAATTAAAGAGCCTTGCCGCCCTAGTCCTTGTTAAAATTTTAAACACCAAATTGCTAATCATGCGGAATTAATTTTGTAGGTAAACATGTTAACATATTTTTACGATATGAAACGTTGTAAACAAGATCGTAAACACTTAAAACAATTTACACATGTGGTTTTAATATTGTTATGTAATGCAAGCTTATATTGTAATCTTTTTCATGAAATAAATAAAATAAACTAAACTAAACTACCTAATGTTGCAGTAGGTAGGAACTTAAATAATTAGATATCAGATGTTTTGTAACTATGATTAGATATCTATTGGGCTTTAGGTTATATTTTAAGACTAACATCACTTAAAACAAACTAAAGGTCGATAACGTTGAAGAATTAATTAATAAAAAAATAACACTTAAAGCAGTTCTCAAATGTTACTTATTTTATAATAAATAATTACACAAATTACAAGGGACCTGTTTCAATACATTTCTTTCTTTTTATAATCGTATAAACCCCACAACTAATTCCCCGATTATTAAAAGTGATCTTACCCCGATAACACGTCATTAACTTACCCTTCCACACTTCATAACTCCATAAAGCCACCAATTAAACCGCTTCGATCCCGTAAGTGCTCGTTATCAATAAATCAGTATCAGCTGATAAGCTAACGAACTGTTATCACGGGGCGGCGGGCGCCGGCGACATGAAGGTTTTTTTATTACATTAAAGCCTTTGCAAGCCATTAGGCACGTTTAAAAGCAGCTTGAGATTTATTTATAAGTGGGTTTTATAAAAGAAGGATGAACGTATTCACTTAACTTGATCGGGAACTTCAAATGTTCGTAGTTGAAATTTTTAACTCAAATACTGAACGTTAAAACAGTTGAAAGTTGAACAATTGGGCTAGCTATAAAGAGAGGTAATGCAGCCAGTGTCATGGGGACCATGCCGCGAGCGGACCTGCTAGAGGAGGTGTTCTTTTTATAGTGGTGATTATTATTTATATCTTCAATATTTGAGTAGCTTAGTTTTATTATAATTTAAAAACGTTTAGTTTTAGTTTTTAATTATATTAGTGTTGAGTTCTGTAAATACCTACATAGTAAATAAACATCGAATGGCGTCCGAATTTCGAAGTTAGAATGACAGTTTCAATCACGTATCTACGCCACGCAATTTTAGTTTAAAAATCAAAGCGGCCAATACCTACGCCGTTAAGTGCATGATTAATTTTTCAGTCGCTAATATTAGGTGTACTCGTATGTATGTATGTACGTAAATTCTTTATTACACAATAAAACTAATTACAGGTAAATTCGTACTTATCCCTTTAAAGGATCTTTTTCAGTTAACCTGACCATGATGACATTGATGACAATGATTGAATTATCATAGTGTGCTGATTGTTACGGAGGATGCATCATCGGTATATATTTATTACGACAGAGGTTTTCGGCAAAAACTCTGCTACGAATGTAGTGCTTGTAGATTTTTGACAAAAGTGTCGAAGTACCTGTGTGCCTTATTTACTGAATAAACATAATATTATGATACGAATGACTGTATTGAAACACTCTTTATAACAATAATCTACTCCGCTTCAGCATCAGCTTTAATGGTAGCACCGAACCCAATAAACTATATCTGATTATTTCAAATTTTCAACGATAAACTGTAGGAAAATGCCACAAGCCACTAAGTCCAACATTAAGCCCGATTTACATTGGTCAAGGACAGTGGCAAGGACAGTGGAGTTGAAAAATAGAAAGCGATTCCATTCGGATCCACTGGCAAGGCAACTTGACTCGCCACTGTCCGATCGGTTTACCTACACTACTGTACTGGGTACACTGTCACTTGTCCACTGTCCACTGTCCTTGACCAATGTAAATCGGGCTTTAGCATTAAACTTTTTAAAGCGTTAAATATTTCGAACATACCTCTAGGTACAAAGAAATAAATTTACACATTACAACTAATATTTTTTACGAAATGACTACACTCATGGGCAAAAATAAAGGGGTCAAGTTGTCCTAAAATTATTTTAAAAGTGACCGGTTATTTTTGATCGCCAGTGTGGTTATGACATTGTTTACCGTTTAAACCCAATACATTAAACATGGTCGACCCAAAAAGCTACCATACACTAAATCCGTTACCAAGCTCATGCACGGAGCTTCCGGCGAAGCTCAACTGAGCTTTCCGTAATATAAGCAACGCAAGTTAGGGCATAAAAACTATATTTAGTTGCTAACAAACAGACTAACTAAATCGGTCGTTTGTGCTACGTTGTAAAAGCTTGAACGGTTACTAAATAAGGACTCGTAACAAATTGTACAGTTGCTGACGCTAAGTAGCTACTGAATAAAGAGATTCAAATTATATTCTTTTTTTGTTTTGAATATAAAGGTTATGCTAAGCTCATATTAAACTCGCTGTACAACGTGATCGCCCAATTACCTATTAACCGGCGAGTTTAAGTTGTCCCGCCATAGCGTAGAAACAATATTTTAGGGCGTACATTCTCGATAGGCAGTTTCAAACTCACTCGTATACCTTCGCTTGACCAATCGACCGTTTGACAAGAAGCAGTATTTAAGAGACACATTTATGAAGACGCGAGGAAAATCTTATTATCGAATAGTTTCTCTTGCAAATCTAACTACATATGTATTGAAATAGTGATAATATTCTTGGTTTTGTTTGACGATTCTTCATTTACTATTTATGTTATAGTTTGAAGAGTTGAAAAGCAAGTATATTATTAGACTTGAAAAGGAATTGTTTAACAAAAAAAAGAGTATTTATAACTGAATTCATTCAAAGAAAAATAAAGTAAAAATACACCCAACATTTTCAGGGGATAAAGAAAATTATTTTGAAATATTAAAGTTGTACTAACAGCTAGTGTATCATTGTGCCGCTAACAGTATAAAGTTTTGATGATCTAGCATAAGTAGCCGGTTGGCGAGAACGACAGTAAAGTATCGAGTCTAGTAGCTGTCGGTCAGCTACTTGCAGTGGTAAACGAAGCGCAGCCCCGCACGTGGCCGGATACAAGATCGTTACGATGTCTGTCTGTGACTCGTTGCTAATTGCGCGGTTTCATATCAACTCAGTGGGCTTAGACAACGTGCAGTCGACAACGTCATAATGTGTGTATTTATGTAATATACTTTATTGTACATACAGGAAAATAGACAGAAACACAACAGTACAAAGCAAGCAAAACGCGAAAGCGAAAAGCAACGCGAAAAAGGCGAAGGGGGTTATCGTTATAGAAAATGTATAAAGATTGACGTAATCTGCCGGGCTGTCACAGCGAGCGCTTACGTCAATTTACAATAAAAAAAAAATCGTTTCTTTTATGCATCTTGCTGCCTATAGGTTTCGTTAATGAAATAGTCAATCAACGGGTGAGGTAGTTTTCCAACGCCACGATGGCTAGTTACTCTAAATTTACGAGCAAGTTTCGATTTTTGTAAATACATTTGAAGAACTTCTCATAAAGAGAGACAAAGAGAGAGAGTGTGCCGGTAGGCACGTTTCGTAATTGTTATCAATTCACGTATTGATGAATTGCATTTAGATTAGATATTATCTGTACGTGTGTCTAGTGCACATTAGTTAGTACTGTAGTAAGTTAACATTGTATATATACGCATGTGTAATTGTAATTAAATTAGATTGAAACTGACTGACAAAGTACTACAATGTTAACTTACTACAGTACTAACTAACGTGCACTAGATACACGTACAGATAATATCTAATCTAAATGCAATTCATCAATACGTGAATTGATAACAATTACGAAACGTGCCTACCGGCACAGAAACAGAGAGAGAGCTCATGGTATTTAATAAACGCAGCAATCCGATATACTTGCAGAAAAGTGTCGAAATTTACGAAACACCGACCACACAAAAGGAAAAATTTATAAAAAATACCAAATCTACAATCGTACATAGATAATATAGTTATTATCCTTAGGGTTATGTCCATTCGTTCTTCGGCTGATATGACACACATACTTTAACTCCTTAATTAATATTTCTATTTTATTAGTAGATCCATTCCTCGTGTGGTGTGGTTGCCGAGTTAGAATAGTGCCACTCCATGTCTTCCCGTGGATGTCGTAAGAGGCGACTAAGGGAATAAAGGCTTGTACTGTTAGGCGATGGGCTTGCAACCTGTCACTAATACGCTGGTAAACATCTTAGCCTAATTGTGCAAATTGTGGGTATGGAATTATCAACAAGTTTTTAGAGATGTTTGTAATTCTGTAGCTCTGCCTACCCCACTTTGGGAACGAAGGCGTGAGATCATGTATGTATGTATGTAGTAGATCCATATTTTTCCCCTTCTTATTAAATTATTATTTTAACAACAATTTAAAACGAATAGGTACCAAACATTTGTACAAATAGCCGGGTATGCCCGGAAACATCGAGTTCATTATTGCTATCTCGTTTCCCATCGAGTCGTGAAGCAATTACAGGAAAGGGAGCAAACGAAGTTTCTTATTTGTTTCGGAGAAGAACTTCTGCAAAAAATAAATTAACCAAATAAAGAATAGGAAACCATGTTTTTCCGCGGTTTCGTTTGCGTAGAACGAATTTATCTATATCACTTGAAAATTGACAAATTTCTAATCGATTAAGGGATGTCCTTCCTTGCACATAGGTACAATTATTTTTGCTCGTTTACCTTATCTATCCCATAAAAAAGCAGCGCTCCGCATGGGCACTTACTGAGCAGTACACGTCTGCGTCTACTTCTCGGAAGGAGACTGTAAATATAAAACACCACAACACAATTAAAAAATAACGTAAATGGGTGATTCCACAGGCGTTTCAACCGCCGTCAGTCCGCTGTCGTAAGTATTTAAGAAATAGGCGATAATATACTTAAAATTCGATCAATTGTGGCAAGAAGTACGATAACAGTATAGCTCTGTGTGAATGTTAGCTGCTTGGTGTAGCTCATTCTTTCAATATTTGTGACAGCGGACTGACGGCGGTTGAAACGCCTATGGAATCACCCAAATGCTGCAGGCCACGGTCATTCTGAATTGAACTAAATCGTCGGTTTCGAAACCGAAATATTAACTGAAATAAAGACTAAAAAATCACAGGTCAAGACTGCTAGCGGGCTAGCACAAGTTTTCCGCGACTTGTTTGTCACTGGGATCTCTCTTAAAAAGGTGCAAAATCGATAAGCGAAAACATACAAAATGTACAAACTAGCCTTTTTAAGGTGTTTTTTTCTGGAAAGGATAAGGCATACGACCACCTATAGTAAGATGTATCTAAGAAACACCTCAAGACTGCAATCCTAAGACTCCAAATGTGTTACAATCACTATTAGGAACTAAGATGGAATGCCCCTAAGCTTATACTCCATTTACGTTAACAACCTAGTACTGGAAAAGTGCAGTTGCACGTGATTGGCTAATGAGAATCCGCTAAAGCCGCACTCACAATGGAGCAGGCGATCAGTCGGTCGGACGAGTTAGTTTTCCGTTCTTGCGACGTTTTACCTGGGAAACGAATGAAACTTGGCTAGTGAAACAGACCGATTTTTCCCTGATCTTTTATTTTCAAATACCATTGTTAACGAGTCCTAGGAAGATTATCGTTTGTTGCCTTCCACTAAGCTACCTGCCTCTATATTTTGTCCTTGTCATTTGTATGACACTGTGCGAGTGAGAGAAGACTATACTAAGTCGTTAAAGTAAATGGAGTATAGTAATTTCCGGCTATCTTATCCCCACACAAGAACACAACAATGCGAACACTGCTGCTAGGCGGTAGGACTTGAACTTTCATCTCTGACTATCCAAGCCGGAACAGGCCCTTGTTTTCTAGTAATCCGTAAGTTCATCGGCAACACCCTGTACAATCCAAACGAAAGCCAATTTATTACAGTACAAACAGCACATTAATATAAAATCTCCGGCGGTTATTCTCAAATACTGATCGAGTCGATATTGCAACGAATGGCGGCGATACCATCTCTATGAAAACCTCATTACGCACATTATTTATATTATCTGCGATCGCGCAGCTGCTTAGTTGGCGTAAAAATAAGATTTATTAAACTTTTCTTTTAAGATAAAATACCTATTGACCAACGTATTCACTCATATGCACAAAGTGTTTTGTTCCGACGCGAGCTGATAAGGAATGGAAAGGAATTCACATTCTTCATTTATATTTTTAAGTGATAAGTATATAATAACACTCTCTATGACACAACCAGCGCTAGCGGCACGCCCAGCGTGCCAAAACTACATACTATCCCCCGTTGTCGGTCACGAATCAAATGTGAGAAAATAATTTGTGTTTCTGTGATCATGACTCTCAACACAAGATGATAATCTTCACGACGCGTGAGCGCTAGAGAAAAACACTTTACCTGGCTTTTTCATTAAAAGCTTTTATTAAACTTTTTGGTAAACTTACTTTGTCTGTGAGTCTGTCTGCAATTTAGTACATAATAAAGTAATCTCGAGGGCAATCCCGGGGGTTGATCTGATGATGGAGTCGAAAAGCAACAGGATCTTCGCTATAATTAAAATAAACCCAACCAATTAGGATTCGTTATAGTTTCGTCTCTAAGCGCATAATGACTGTACAAAAAAAACAGTAGGCAGTAAAAGATTCTCTCAAAATTAATTATTTTGATAAAAACTTATTTCAAAATGAAAAGAAATCTTGGAATGGACAAGACAGTCTCGTGGTGCTCATAAAAACTGCTCATCGTTACGCCCCAGTGGCAATGATGTCTTTGTATTACGTACACGCGTGCGGCGAACACAACGAAGAAGAAAAACTTAAACTTATCAAAACATACTTCAACTACCTTAATTACTAGGCAGATAAAAAGTAAATCCTGACACAAAGGGGGATGGGCGATTTTTGTATGGACCCCGTCCCCACCCTCCAACAGAAACGGGACGCATGTCTATATGTTCATTAGGACCTAAAAAAAGTCAAAATACCTCTTTTAGTAGCAAATCCGATGGGGTTTTTTTAGTAAAAAAAAACGTTTCAAGAGCCAAGCAAGGCAAGAATGTGTCAATTTTCAAACAAATTCCATACGATACGATAATGATTTTCCAAGAAAACCCCATACATTATGGCGATCGTTGCCATCGTAAAAATACATGATGTTGCCAAGGTCTATAAACTGGCACATGTTTCATCTCTGGTGTGTTATTCTCTCAAAAAACGGCGGCCGGTTGAACGGACGAGCGAATAAAAGCGGCGAGTTTAAGTAGTCCCGTCCGACCGAACAAAACACATTTTAGCGGGTGCATTGTCAATTAGGGAGCCTTATACGCTCGAGAAGTCATGCTGCCAAATTGAATACATGCGCTAAAATGTGTTTTGTTCGCTATGTCGGGACTACTTAAACTCGCCGCTTGGACCTTCACTCGAGCGAACGATCACCTTTGCTTGTTGAGGGAATCACAACCCTGTTGGTGGGTGGGGACATTTTTGCCCATCGTCCTTTTATCAATATTCCGAAACTACGCAGTTTTGGAATATTGATAAAAATGGTTGTACAATATGACGTGATTGACTTCTTGTCTGCCTATTGCCTGCCTATACATCTTTAAATGTAATTCAGTACAATCCTGCCTAGCCAGACACGCCCAAACTACATCGTCACAAACATGGGAATTCCGTTTCCAATCGCGGAAACCGTTTCCTGCATGCAAATGCGAAATGTCGCTCGATATTCTATTAAGATAGGCCCCCGTGCGGTCGCGCGACATATTTTCGTCAATCTGTTGGCGTGAGATATTATTTGAACGGCTTTAAAAGATATAGAGTGGATTTAAAATGTGGAATTAATTGTAAGTCCTTCGATTGTATAATATGTGACGAATATATGTACTTTACTTAGTTCTAAAAATATTACTGTTGTCTTTTATTTCGTACTAAAAATATTTTTTCCCACGGAACGTCACCGCATACGGGCCATAAAACGCCACCATAAAGTAGTGCACTAGTAAATGTAGTTTGAGTTGTAGTGCTACTTACCCTAGTTCACATTTTGGCCGTGTAATGCAAATCGGGTTTAGTCAGTTATACTTGTATATCGAGTATGTATTACTCGCCTAAATTATCAAGAGTTGCTTAAAGCAGGTGGCTTAAAATGCCCGTGTTGTTATAGTGCATTTCGCTTACGTTCGTCGTTGCCGGTCCCCGCCACTAACTACAAATGAAAATAACTCATTTTGCTAGCTGCACTAAAGATCCCTAGAGGAATAATTATTATCAATTATATCATTCATCGCATTCTTAAATACTTGAAATTCAACGAAACAGAAATCATCCTTATAAATACAGCTTAATTAATGTCTTATTAATTAGACGACGCGCTGGTCTACTTAGTAGTGACCCTGCCTACGAAGCTAGCGGTCCTGTGTTCAAATCCCGGTAAGGGCAGATAGTTGTGTGATGAGCGTGAATATTTGTTTCTGAGTCTTGGATGTTTTCTATGTATTTCGGTATATATTTCTCTATATAAGTATTAATATCGTTGTCTAGTACCCATAGTACCAGCCTACAGCTTAGTTTGGGATTAGGTCGATTTGGGTGAGATTTTCCCCCGATATCTATTTATTATTTATTTAATATCTTTAACCTAAATTGTCAGTTTCTAAACCGGGATAAGCATTTCAAAACACATTTTTTAAATTCCTGTCTTAACCTTCTCAACTCTGCACTACCGCCGCTCGAAAATATGAATATTATTCAAAGTGATTTGTCACAAATTGAAAGCGCGGCGCTCGGCGATAAAGTGCGCGGAACAGGGGCCTCGGAAAACTCATCGTAAAGTTTTCTTTTACACAGTTTGTTTTGAATTTATAACGACATCAAATGTCAACATTTTATTAGTGTAATATTTTTATCGATTACTATTAAATAGATATAAAAAAATATATGTCATTGTACCCCCTAATTTCAGAGCTGATTTCTCTGACGCGGCTCAATAAATTTTCAATAAACCAGGCTAAAAACACACTCCAGTTAAATTAAAAACAAATTCGAATTTAGATAAAAGTAGTTTAGTTCTGGCAGAAATCTAGCCGTCACAACTTAACCCAACACTCCTCCTGGCTTCGCTCGTTGCCACACCTAATTTGTGCCTTAAGCCAGGGTGGAACAGTATCCAACGATAATGAATGAATGAATGATTTTTATTTTTCAAACTAAGTCACAGTATATATTGCATGATATGTCAAAAGTATAAGAAATTACATTGAAATCGTCAAAAATATACACAAATTTTAATTTAATCAAAAATAGAAATAATAACAATAACAATATAGTACTAAGGAGTTATCACCGTTAAGGATACACTAGTTACGCTAGGTGTACGATGCATTCTTCAATTTAGCTTTGGTATCATCTGACTGTTCTTTTTATAACCCCAATTTTCATATTACCGATCTGGATTATGAAATTTCAAATTATACATTTAGGAGAGAAATAAATTCGTGAATGTTAATATTTGAATAATTAATAACTGAAAAACTAGTTTTCATGATTGTTTGCGCAAATTGTGGTTATAGAATTATCAACAAGTTTTTAGAGATGTTTGTAATTCTGTAGCTCTGCCTACCCCGCTCTGGGAACGAAGGCGTGAAATTATGTATGTATGTAGTTTTCATGATTTTAATACTCGGTAACATAAAATTATAAATTTGAATAATTCGGCCTTTGGTATATTTTTTCGGTTTGTAAACATCGGAATCATAAATGACGATATTTTCAAATTTGGATATAATTTGAGATTTTAGGGTGTTCCCATTAGGAATAAATCGCTTAAGACGCTAGGTATATAAGAGCACTAGCTTCTGCCCGTGACTTCGTCCGCGTTGACCATCACACGGGAACATTCACGTTTTTGGAATAAAAGATTAAGTATTCATTCAGGGTTATATTACCGTTCCAAATTTCATACAAATCCGTCCAGCCGTTTCAACGTAAAGAACACACACACACTCATAAACTATCGCATTTATAATAATACTAGCGACCTGCCCTCGCTTCGCTTCGGATTATGTGAGTTTTCTGCAACATCCGTACATAAACCAGAATTAATTATACATGAAAACCTTCCGTGAAAAAATATCTATGATGAAAACCGCATCAAAATCCGTTCACCAGCTTCTCAGACCGGTTCCTTCAAAAAGCAGATTTTGAGATCATCGCGAATACTGACGTGCAAGTTGCGGAAAGTATCCAAAAAGTTGGAAAAGTTCTAAGAAATTTCCGGAAACTTTCACTAGAAATATAGGAAATTTAAATTTAAGGAACGGAATCCCTATACAAAATTATGAGAACTTTCCGAAATTTGCTTACAAGAAATCTTCCTCAATTTGGAAAGTTTCCTTTGGCACATCAGTAATCGCGAACATACAGACATAATAATGATTACAGTGATTATAACTGAGATACTAAATGAACAAAAACTCCTCCTCATTCCTCCGCGCCTAACTAGACGCCATCTTTGTAAACGTGTGCTCATCGTAATTAATTCCTTGTCCGCAGGTAATTACTCCCGATTATGCAACGACACGGCTTCGGGACGTGCCCGACACGGCGCGATCGCAGATAGAGTCGTCGGGGATGGGTAAAGGGGAAGGGGGGCTAGTCGATGTACTTAACAAAAACGAGACGTCATTACTTTTTTTAAATTGATAAACGTGTGTGAACTTTTGAATAATGATGTTTTTTTTTCTATGAAAGTGTGTTATCAGAAAACTCAGATTTTTTGGTGAAAAATGCGCTAAAGTAAGTAAGTCATTTAAGGAATTAAATCATTGGCATATATATTTATTTATTTAAACTTTATTGCACAATAGACAGAGTATGTACAAATGGCGGACTTAATGCCTTGAGGCATTCGTTACCAGTCAACCATTGGGCCAAGGAGAGACAAGTAAAGGTTGGTGCTAAATTGTTGGTGTATATTTATTTAGTGAGTTTAGAAAGTGGACGTAAACTTTTTAATTTGATTTCAATGCAATACAATGTAGGTAGGATTGAAGAAGTTAAGAATTAATGGTTATTAAAGAACGACCATCTTTTTAAGGCACGATGTCAGGTCATTTATTATGATAGTGTCTTTTAATATAATCTATTACTATTTTTTTAATAAAGGCTAATGTTAACCCGTGAAATATCGTATAATAATATATCCTCATGTGGGCGTACAAACAAGAATAACAGCCACTCGTAATAATCGACAATTATTATACTATTGTAGGAGGCACCAATCTAATCACATAGCAACAGGGAGGGCCTGGAGGACGGCCCACTCCGAATGAAGGAAATTATATTAATCTATAAATCATGGAAACCTGAGACCCTGGGAAATGAAACAACCCTCATGCTGCGACGATTGGGTTCCGCACATTTCTCCAATGCCTGATGCGTAGTGGACCCATGAGAAAATTTCGATATCGGAGCAAAAGTGGGATTTTAGAGGTGATTTTGTTTATACGATGAATGCCAGCTAGTCTATCTATTTTTTAATTGACTTCAAAAGGGTTTATTATATTATTCAGAAACATGCGTCTACGCGTAGTATTTTTTGGCCAGTTTTATCCATAAAAATGCTTATATATCGTTAAAGAAGAGTGAGCTCTAAGTAAACAGTAAGTACCCATAAATAAATAATAAGTAGATTATTTCTGTTTAACATAAATATAACTACAAAAGCTGATGAATCTGACAGTATTTGAGAAACATTTTTTACTGTCTGTTTAATAAGTTAAAATAAAATGGTCGAGCTACGAAGCGCGTGCGTGTGCAAAATTAACATTAAACCAATATTTTTTCTTAACTGTAAAATGAACACCGAGTGAAACAAAAAACTATACTTAAAGCTAAATGCAAATGGCGCCTGAACATAAATACGTATTTATCCATCAAAGCGGTCTGCCTGCGGAACCCTAAACCCATAAACACCGTTAGCGCGCGTGGCGCTGCATCCCCGGAATGGCCGGGGGAGGGGGTGCATACTGCGTGCACTGCGCTGCACACAGCGATCGGGGTGGATATTACTCGGGAAGGCGATGAGAGGTGAAAGTGCTGCGGGAGAGGAGATAACAGATAAAATAAAACATGAAAAGTTTTGTTTAAGAAATAAGCAAAATCTGAATTATAATACGTTTAGATTTTAAATAGGAAAAATATACTATTGGCAAATTAAGTTATAAAAAAAATCTACATATTAAATAAATAGTAAATAAATAAAATATGTTGCTAACGTACAGCTGTACTGTGGATCCTTATAATAATGACGTGAACTTTTCGAGTTGAACATATCGAAATAAATTAGAATTAAAATAGCAATAGCAAATATCCATTAAATTATTTATTTGATATAAAAACACTTCTTCTAACTTCAAATTATTTAAAAAATCAAAATAGTCCTAGCACACTCTAGCTAAATATTTTTAAAAAGACTCCACAGACATGTCGGTTTTTTTTTTAACGCGTTCTATATTTGCGTGGATCTGTATGTTGTTCCGTGGTTATTTTGGTTCTAATACTTGTACAACGTATTCTTGATTATTTTTTCTCGAGGTTTATAAAAGTTTAATTTGAAGGGAAGGGTGCAAAGCTGAAACTCTCAATAGCAGTAGATAGTGGCACTAGTGCTAGCTAGTACCGTAACTAGTAGTCACGTGGCGCAAGGTCACCCCTCCCTCCGGCTGCATGAATGAAGGGGCGCCGGACCGCGGGGTGACGTTCATTCGGACCGATACGGTTTGATACTTGCCCAGTTCTGGTGAAAAGGTCAAACTTACATGTTACATTTAAACTGTTTAACAGTTTGGTCAAATTACCTTATTTTCAAATTGTATTTTTTTTTAAATGGTATACATAGGAACTTTTAAGTAGAAAAGTGGTAATGAGAAAACCGGAGGTACCCATTAAATATTTATGTCTTTTTATCACTTTCTGCCTTGACTGGCGTAGCATGAATGAGGCAAACGAGCACCACGCCAACTGATGGTTAATGGGTTATTTGGCCTTGATTGATATTTTTAACCTTCCAACATATTATTTATTTAACTTACACTTTTTTTAAAGCTACAGTTTTAAAATTTTAAATCTTTTTATAACCATAGTTAATTCAACTGAAAAATACTAAACAACTTCGACAACAAAAAATATTGCTTAAATAGGTTGGTAAAAAAAATATTGACGTTACAACTATTATCCATTGAGACAGTTAGGGTCAAAGTTCCCGAAAGGACCAAGACGTGTGTATCAGGGGCGTTTTACGAGCCCCCGCCATGCAAGGTTAGTCGCAACGTGGCCGCAGACGCGAACGCGCCAAATACTTCGAAAAACGTCACTGTATTTTCAAAATTTTAAATTTCGAACGCGCTAACTGCGAACTGTGTTTGTGTGTGTTGTTCCTAATGATTGTGATTGGTTGGATTACAAGTTTTTAATAGTGTTGGTTTTAATTTTCCAATTGGATTCTTGTTTGTTTTTTCCTCATGGGTTTGTTTACTTTTTTTATTTTATGATTTTCAAGGTCCGAGTTGTGGTAGGGAAAAACGCAAAGCTAAAACTGAAAACTCATTTAGTTACAGTATTAATATAATTATCTACTTATATTGCGAGGTTACAAATAGCAACAAAACTATCAAACACCCAAATCTTTCGTCCTTAACTCGGAAAATGCACAATGTTCATGTTTATTCCGGTTGTTTATGTGCATGTTTGTCCCCAAACGTCCCGCCAGTGCTCCAAGTGCAAGTGTTTACCAAAAGCGCATCGATTTCGCATAAACTGGCGCGCCTGCACCCCGGCTATTGTTTGATTAAGTATGTTCGATGTCACGGGGGCGTGCGAGAATTTTATATGTATACCAAAGACCACAATTTTAGTTAAAACTTGTTTCTCTATTTTAGTTAATTGACGGCCCTGAGGAGCTAGAGAATGTCAAATATTCCCGCCAAATCTCATATCACGCTCTAATTTTATTTTTTTGAAGCCCATATTTGACTTTGTGTGTGAGACACAAGATAATAAAATGTTTTAAAAAACAAAAAACCGCCTTCAAAAACGCAATAAAATAACTTCTTTAAAATTGTAGGCACCTAATAGGTTAGTCCAACTGAAGTCGGCGACCACAACATTTTCAACAAAAAGCCGACATCGGTTGGACTAACCTATTAGGTGCCTACAATTTTAAAGAAGTTATTTTATTGCGTTTTTGAAGGCGGTTTTTTGTTTTTTAAAACATTTATTTTATTTCATACTTTTTAGTGATCATAATACGCTGTTACGTAGTCCCACTTCTTAGTTGAAATGAAACTTTAAGTTATTTCAAGCGCGCCGCAAGCAACGCCGCGGGAAAGTCATAGTCATATTTCAATAACCTCCTTTTTTGAAGTCGGTTAACAAGTAAATATTATTTTCTTGTAGTCGCTCAACTATCTTAATCGAGATATCTTATCGGCACCCTTGAAATCGGTACCGTTAAGGAGTTCCGGTGGCCATCTGTGGTCTTCATCATCAGTTCCACTTCACCAAATGATACTTTCTGAATGCAAATGCTGGATTTGTTACTAAAAATACTAAAATCGCTATATGTTTGCCTACAATATTTGAGGAGTTCCCTCAATTCCTCACGGATCCTCTCATCAGATTCAGATTTGGTGACAATGGGACTACCTCGAAAGTATACTCTATCAAACCAAAAAAAAAATTTTGAAATCGGTCGACAATTGACGGAGTAATCGGTGAACATACATTAAAAAAAAAAAACATACAGTGGAACGTATAACCTCCTCCTTTTTTGAAGTCGGTTAAAAAATGGGCCATTTAGTGTGATATTTTCATTTATACGAGCACGTGGTTCGCCTGTAAGTTGTTTTAAAATTTGTGTTTTTAGCGGAAATAATAGACACCGGACTTTATAGGTTTTGTTTTGAAAAAATCTACAATTGTTTCAAAGTTTCTTTCATATTATAGTCGTAATTAACTAGCAAATGCTCAAGTTGTAAGGTTGTTAAATAACCATTTTTAAACTTTTGTACAACATAATCAATGTGCATCAAGCCTTACCGCGTACGCAGACAATTTGGCGTCTATAAATACTTTACACGCAAGTGTGAGTTGGACTTTTCTATGAGTCACGCTGCGCTAGCAAATACCACTTTACATTTACGGGCGGACATCCCAAACGACTTCTATTTCATACCAACTCGTTGCGTATTCTAAGACAGTAGCTCCACTTTAGACTGCAATAATAACTTTGTATTATTTCTTTAAGCGGATAAATTTGGAACTACAATCGTTTCATAGAACTTGTTGCATTTTATAAGATAGTAGCGCCACTTTGGACTGTACGCGGAACTTTGTAGTGAGAATATCAGGTGATTGGTCGTTACAGCTGTTATATCTTGAAACGAGATCTAGACGAAGAAAGTAGACTTTTATAGTCCTGGTTGCAAAGTATAGTAATGGCCTGTGTTTGGTACATAAGTAATGAGGCTTTTTCTTACAATGTTAGGGTAAGGTAATAGCTAATAATTATTATGATTCTAGTAAAAGTGCAGTAAACGTTCAAGTTCAATTCTTTGATATGTGGCTTCTGTCCAGTGGGACAATTCTGCCAGTGTCAAGGTTGGAAGTTACACGTGATCGGTGTAAATGATATCAAAAAAAAATCATAAGTCGACGTTGTACGATGATCCTCTAGCCTCCGTGAAGCGATGTAACTTTACGAAGACCAGATGGGATTTTCTTGGAGCAATCCTTCCAAAGGCGAAACGTGTTCAAACTTGAATTCTTCATTATACTGCACCTTTGAATGTTAATTTACTGCATATTAATACATCATTACTATCCATCAAACAACAAAATATGCAAAAAATAAATTACAACTAAGAAAGCGACGCTATCTTGTCGAAAACTCAAAGAGAATCCTGCAGTAAATGTTTCAGATTAGCCTTTAGATTGACAGGTGTCAAATTTGAGCTTTTAAAGTTGAAGTATGAAAACAATGACATATTTTTATCGTTTTAATTCATTTTGCAATGTACTGATGTTTCGAACAAAATGGAAAAACCCCTAGTACCTAGTTACCTACTTGACATGCTGAGAGAAACTATCACAGAATTGGGCTTGCGTTTATTTTTGCTTATAAAAACATAATACCTGTAACTTCGTCACCATGTCAATGTACCTACAAGTTTAAATTATAAAGAAGTACTAAAAACTTACAAATTAAAACAGGAATTTAAACATGGTCCTTAAAATTTTATCTTTTTCTGAAACTAACAGATTTTTACCCAAATTGATTGGAAAAAAATGGCCGACAGCCTAAGGACCACAGACAACAACAAACCTATGCAAATGGCTGCATATATTTTTAATTTTATCTGTACGGGACGAATGCAGACACCCATGCTAGGGTCTCACCCCTTCCCTAATTCGCAGCTGCTAATTTATACCTTACTCCATAAACTTTAAAACTTATTTTGCAATTGCATAGATTTCCCGCTGTTGTCCATTTCAATTTGTATCTAAGCCTAATTGATTTAGGGCTGAATTTGTGTCGCAGGCGCGGGTTAATCCAGCCGGCGTGATAATGAAGTTCGGTTTATTGTGTTTGACTAGATATTACGTTTTAGGGCTTGTATAGGGTCCCGTTGGTAAAAAAATATGCAAGTTTTAATTTTTAGGGTTCCCTAGGGGTCCATCAGCCCGTCCGTCTGTCCGTCAGTTTGTCACGGGTCTTTACCTCGTAAACGGAATAAGATACAGACCTGAAAGCATATTTTATATAAAAGGTTGACCTAAAACCGGATATTGAATAAGATTCATCTAAGTATGTATGTGTGTAAACTCTTTATTGCACATAAACAATTACAAGACACGTTTGCATCAATATAGATAATGGACATAGGCGAACTTATCCCATATGGGATCTCTTCCAGTTAACCTTGGAGAAAAAGAAGCAAGGACAATGCAGAAGGATAGACACATTAACAAAATTACAGGAAATAACAAATAGTACATACGACAGAGAAATAGGAAGAAAATAGAAAATGTAATTCATGAAAATATTTTTTTTTTCTTATAGCATGAGTGTGTCATCGTCAAAAACGTCTGATTGGTTTTTCCGAAAACATCCCACTAGTTGTGAATTGTGATGGTTTACAAACCCCAACTAGATAGCAACTCCGCGGGGTACCAGCCCAACACTGGGGTAGGACAGCGGGCAACTCGGAGCAAGCAGGGGCAAGTCGGGGCATGTAGCACGGGGAGGGCACGGTGAGACGGGACATTTGCAATTGATTAAATATATCTTGATTACTTTAGACGATATTTGTAGGGACTGTAGGGAGAGAGGATATGTAAGCAATGATTAGGTTAAGTTTCCATTATTGATTGTTTATAATTAGATAATTTCCTACCTTAGGTACCCTTAAATTATATTTATAATGTTTCATCCGTGATTTCACTAGGCCGGGCCTGTATCGTAGGTACGTATTATCTACAAATTAAAGTGAGTTTTTAAGTCTGGGATACGCATATGTACGCAGAAGCCATCAATTAGGTATATCAGAACGTACGACTGCGTCTTTCAGAGGTAGTTTCAGGTTTGCGGCGTCCAAGTGCTGGAATGATCTTCCTCCTCCTATCCAAGGGGTGTCTAGCAGGTACACCTTTAAGCGCAAGCTTAGGGGCTATTTGTTGACACTCCAGAAATCCTAGCCCTCATCCAGCACTTGCCTGCAGACATTAATATTTCAGCCTGTTGCTTTTAAAATTACCCTTCAAATTATTTTTAGTTTTATCAAGGCTGTGTATAGGTATTTATGTATGCGTTTTTTATTTTTTTTATTTTCCCATTCATTTTTCCGCTATATTAGTATTATGTAAGTAGTTTACACGTATAATATAGTTTGTTTGTACAGCATTCCGTGAGTCACTGCCGGTACTGGCTGAAAATCAGCGCTGTAGGTGTCTGACTCCTCAGCATTTTGCTGAGCCAGTGTCCGTTTCACCGCCGCGAGGACACACATTGCGTGCCTTCTCTGTTACCTTCACTATTTTCTTTAAAAAATGTATATGTGTGCCTTATGGTTGGTGAATAAATGTATTTCTTCTTCTTCTTCTTCTACGAGGTGCTCAAAAAATATCTGGACATGATTCCGCGATTAAAGCATATTCAATTATTCTTTAGCACAACACGTGCAGGCTTCATTATGTTGACGACCATAATATCAAATCGGTCACTGTAGGTACACCATGGCCAGTTTTCTTCCTAATTGACAAAAGCCAACTTTATTTAAAAGGTGTTTTGAAAAAAAACCACAACTCATGACGTTGCTCAAAATTCACTTACCTATTTAGTTTAAATTTACCTTCAAAATTCCGCCCAAACGTTCTTCCAAGCGGACCGAATTTTTCACCCCTCACTGAACTTAATTCAGTGTGAAACTATTTGCCCACTGCAGCGGGGGGAGGAGGGCGGGGGCCGGAGGGCCACTCTTTTGTTGGCCAGCTCCATCAAACTAAATGCATTGGAGGTAATTTTCCGAAGTGGGACTTCAAACAGAAAACTATTTCAGCCGAAATGAATATTGATGGATTTAATGTTTTGAACGGTTATATGTATTAACAAAATAGCTCGGGTTTTTGTGATTTGAATTGAATTTATAATTAAATAACTCGCGGTGCAACGAATTTGTTACTATAAAATATTAGATAGAGTACAACTATAAAAAAATATTCCAGCACGACATGAAAGCAAATTACATATGGAAACAGGTGGAATGCAGTCTATTAAAGTAAAACGATACCTACGAAGAGTTATATAAGTACCTAAGTGGTTAATTATATAAACGATGCAAACAATGGCAATAACGTGTTTACGTCGAATAACAGATCCTCAGGCGTTTAAGATCTGCCAGGAGATAACAAAGTTTGCTCAATTGTGGGGAAAATGTCGCACGACTGTGGGTCCTACTATGGATGTAGGATATGATGCGAGTAACCCCTGTTTGATATTTTAGGAATTAATCATATTCTGAAATTTATAAACATGTCTTATTTAACTTTGTTTAATTGACAAAAAACAAAACTTCGTGTTAAATTTTTTTTATTTGAACACTATTAATATAGGTAAGTAGATACCTCCGATCGATATTGATGCAAGCAAAGCTGCAAGTCCGCTAGTATTCCAAACTTAACATATCGTCTAGATAATACCCTATCATTGCCCCTCCTCGACCCCTGTTTGCGTCGTGTTTGCAAATTCATCAGTTATTAATGTTAAACCACGCCGACCGCTGACCGTTGCCAACTTGCCAAGTGGACGACTAGCCATTTCATTGTTTGCTTTTTGCTTTTTTTTTTTGCTTTTTGCACATTTTGATAATGCATCTTTGTACTGAGAATAATCTTTGTACAGTTCTTTGTATAGTTGAAAACGATAGTTATGATATGATGCAATATGTGCTGAAACAGGTTTAACCTTCCTTCGAAAATTTCGATGCTTCCAAAATTAAGATGTTAAAAAAAAGATGTTTAAGAGAATTGTGAAACTGTCAAAAATGACACGCTTTTAAATATGTTGTAGTTATTATGAAAAACTAGGTATATAGTTACGTATAAATATTTTGAAATATTTATTTGGAAAAAAATACGGTACAGTCCTAGTTTTTCATAATATCTTCAATATATTCAAAAATAAAAAAAAACAGACAAGATTAAAGCGGAGACAAAAGCTACCGCTTTTAGTATGGAAATTTTCATCTTCCTAATCCTCTTAATTAGTATGTTTTCCATTTTCTAACCTAACAATCTATTGGTGGAATTTCATTAAGCAATCACAAACTGTAATAGTAAAGTGTCCCCCTATATTTCAGTCCATAAACGCCATTACAGAAATCTTTAAAGCCTCTGCTTACCAATTCAAAATCTCCGAAACTGCATGTGGGAACTGGCGACGCACAATGGCACATAAGCGACGGGATGAATCCTGAACACCTCTCAGAAAGGGGCTTAAGATTTATTGCTTCCAAACTTCACTTCAACAAACCCTCATAACAATTCTAATAACGATCTCCTTTTCATACTTAAGGAAAACGAAGGGGACATAGCTATCGAAATCGAAAACGCCGAGGAACTGAATAGGCATGAAAAGGGGATCTTTAATAACGCTATTTTCCAACGGGAACTAAATACAATGCAGCGGATTGCTCTGACACAAACTTATTGCGTTCACTTCAACTAGACCATAGCCCAAAGCGGTAGAGTCGACTTTGCAACGTCCCCATATCTCTCTAGTTATTTTTGGGATTGATCCAGAATGGATTTTGGACGTTACCCACGTTGATACAGGGGAGGTTTTTGTAAATTTCCAGATGATAGACATCTGTAGAGAGCAGTTATCCATCATTGTTGTAAAATTTAATAAGACTTGTTAGGAGGATGGAGCTGCTGAGAGGTTATGAAAGTTTTGCTGATGCGTATAATTCAGGCGCTGTCGAATAAGCACCCTCTGGTGTTAGGGAGCAAAGATTTGGAAAGTTTTAACAGTTTATTGATATATTTGAATAGGATTACTTTAATTTTATTGAGAACCGTTTCTTTAATAGTTTCCAGGTTATTTGATATTTAAAATGATAAAAATGGCATAAAACGTGAACAATGATCGTTAGAACTTTAACGTAGTATTAAATAAGTGAATAATAAAATAAAATAAGAAATACAAGAAGTTTAGTGTCTAAATAATATACCCTGTGATCGGCGCAAATTATAAAAAACCCTGGTGCGTTGACAAACAAAGTGACTTCAAGTGCAGAATCCAGTTTGCCCCTTGATTGTGAGTTTGTCCCGCAATGGCGGAGCACTGGTCATGGCTGACGGGCGCGGAGACGGGCGAGTACACCTACAGCCCCCCCACGAGACCCTCGCGCCCCCCCCCATCGTCCACTCGTCAAGGTCGCCACCAGCGCGCATATACATACTATAGCCAGGTAAGTCATGGCTTAAAACTTATAACTCGAATAGTAATTCCCAAATTTTTTTTTAGATATTCCACATTATCCTAGGGTAGGTACGATGCTTAACATATCGAGAAAATAAATTTATTTTAGCAAAAACTCCTTTCCATGAATTGTAAATTCTGCAAAAGGATGTTTGGACTTACATTTAGGTACCAATGATTTTGATTTATCGACGAGTTCATACTATTTATTTGTCCATTGATCGAGTTGGAGATCTTTGGTGCACACCTACCTTTAGTTTACCAGTTGACGTAAGTACAGTTAACCAATTTGATCTCTAGGCCACTATGGACTATGTTAAAGTGAGGTTGACAACCAAACGTAAGAGACTCCCTTTGGTCTACAAAGTCACGTTGACAAAGTCCATAGTGGGCTAGGAATCATATTAGTTGACTGTACAGTCGGGTTCATAAATATGTGTACACTTTAGTACCTTGTCAATTTAAAAAGACAAGGTACTAAAGTGTATATATATTTATGAACTCGAATGTACGCAGTTCGGCTTACATAATAATACAATACAATAAAAAACACTTTATTGTACACAAAAAAAAAACATTACAGAAAAACAGTACAATTAAAAATAACACAGGTAAACAACAGGCGGTCTTATCGCTGATTAGTGATCTCTTCCAGACAACCTTAGTACCTTGAGATAAGGTGTCAAAATTTAGTTGGTGCGGACTGATGATAAAATATCTGCAATTATTATTTCAAAATCGATAAAATAAAAGGAATCAATAAGGTCTTCAAACATTTGCAGCATTGAGGAAAGCTGTACAGTCGCGTGTCGGCAAAGTTGAACCCTGTTTCACTATACATATAACTGTTTCACAGTGATTTTTAATTTTAGTTTCGCCAGGGGCACGTTTTATAAAGCTACAAGTTACAATTTTACAGGTCTAAACTGGCAACACTGCTCAAATGGCTGGTCGTCATTGGTCGAGTTTGTGTCAAATGGAAACTTGTAACTTGTAAATTTTAATTTGTAGCTTTATAAAACAGGCCCCAGGATTCCATTGGCCGATTGTACCTAACTTAGGTCTTAGTGTAATTCCTAAGATCAACAATTTATTGGCTTTTCCAAGTGCTTTTACTTAATATTCTAGCATCGTTGTACGTGAAAAATGAACCGATTCCCCGGGGCATTAATATTATTTGCTAACCGAATCACGTACAGTTTTTAACACATAAGCTGACCAAATATCACCTTTACTGCCAATACAATATAGCTTCTAAATATCTAAAATAAAGGCAATGTTAGACTTGTAAAATATTTACTTTGACCCGTGACCATCCCTCCACTTTTACTATCGTTGTCAATTGTATTCCCACACCATAAGCTATGTTTTCGAATAACCTGACGGTAAAATAATGATGTATTAATACCATTTTACATTTGCGCGCCATAAAGTATTTTTTCCTAGTATTTTGTAAGTGTTGAACGGTAAATGTAACTTGGTAATGCAGTTGTTGCAAACCGTTGACAGGTTGATGTATTATTGCAGTTCCTCAGAGGAATTCATTTAAACTTAATGCATGGAAGCCATACATATTTCATACGTATGCTTTTATTTTGCTTATTTAAATAATTGAGGTAATTTACAAGAGAATCTTTTTTGTTTTAACTTACTATTATTACTAGAAATCGTATTAATTTATTTTTAGAGACAATTAAGGGCATAGTCCTAATGGACTAGTACGACTTATTTAATATTTTTACGACCAATTTTTTGCTGCAACCAACTTAATGATGAGATTTAAGTGGGCCACTAAATAATTACTACCACTATTTCAACAGGTTTCTTAACAGTCCAATCGACAGGCAGGCACACGAACAGATGGACGGATATATATATCATAATTATCAATCTTATAAGGATTAATTTTTTTAAGCATCTACTACCGAATCCTAAAAAATACAAACGATGGTACAGATTGGAAAAAAAAAGTTTAACGTCGTGACGGGTAGACATTCTGATAATAATAATATTAAGTGGCAAACAACATTAGGTTTTTGATAATATTTATTACAGTATACTCCGAACTGGGCCTTTATTTTTTCTAACACATAAATATGTAAAGACTTAAAAATTAAAACAAGGTAAGCCAAGAATTATTGTAACATAATATTAAAAAAAACTCTCACTGCCTGAATTGGTTAGGCTGATAAATGAGAGATGTGTTTTATAGTTTCAATGGAAATAAGATTTATTTTAATAATATACAAATAGAAGAGTCGTGTAGAACTCATCTGTGCGATCTATACTTGGAGTTCCGGGGAAGTAGATATACTCGTAAGTAAACATAATGCTTTTAAAAGAAACTCTCATGAAAAACAACCTAAGTAACACCTGAGACTGTAAATTGAAATCCATACGAGTGACGGAGAATGTCTAGCTACCTACTAGTTTGAGTGTGACGGATTACTTTATGCGAATTCCAACAGCCCGTCATATGAATACCTACCACAAATTCAAAATTCGAAATCACAGTAGCGTTAGCAGACAATGAGTAATCGGTGTGGGTTGCCAGCTCGCGAGTCGCGTCACGTAGTGTTGCCAGGGGAGAAATAAATATATCCCAAACTTGGTCTATATGTAAATTTTTATATTTTTCATGTGATTGTTTAGACGCAGGTGTTTGTCGCAAGTGATATGTGTTTCGTGGCTGAATTTTAAAAGGAAAACACCGTTGTTTTTGTAGCGGGGAGCCAAATTGCTTGGGGGTTTGTGTAAAATGTTTTTTGTTGTATCATATGAATTTATTTTCCAGTATTGTACTTAACTGTTTATGGTCTATGTTAAAGATAGTATAAATATAAAATATTGTATTTGACACCAATGACTACAGTATACGATCGTGAAAATTTTTACTTTATGAAAATGAATAATCAAATTCATAATCAATTCATATGCTCGTCCAGAAAGGGCTACAGGTATTGAACCGAGTCATTGTACTGTTACTGCCCTTGATCCCTTATCTCGGGCAACATCAGTTTATAAATACGGCCAAAACTCTTTTCGCATTAAATATGTACCTACATAACCAACAACATCATCAAGTGATAATCACCACAAGAAGCTTCTATCTGATTATGTTGCCTAATGCGCTAAAAACCGCGCACTAATTTTATCCAAACTCTTTTGCCAATCTTTAGTCAATAGATGCGTTACATAAACGTAAACGTATAGGCAAACTGAGTCGGGGGAAATTTTGAAACTACGCTCCTTTCCCCCGGACGTTTTCGTTACATTTTTCTTACCCCGACCTGTCAAAGAGCTCATTACTGTGGACAGATTATTCCTGCAGACCCCACTGTTAAGATTGATGGACGAAGTTATTCGATTAGCAACGATATTACGGCTTTGACGTGACCTGACCAATTACTTTAAACTAATGATAGTTGTAAAAGAGTAAGTTTTGTACATAAAGTAATAGTATTCAATTGGTGGTGTTTCTAGTTGTAAGTTCCATTAAATTGGTGGTGTTTCTAGTTGTAATATTGGGGTCGACTGACCTAAAATTTTGTGCTAAAATTTTTTGGTCGAAAATGTTTCCTATAATATTGAATGGCATAACTCGTTTTTAGGATAAAGACTTTTTTGGATACAATTTTTTTTTCTAAAGCACATTTGGTCTAAAATTGTTTTGTCTAAAATTATAATTACTAAAAGGCTAAATCTGTAATATTGTATAAAACATCTAGGTTTTACCTAATCTATAGGTTAGGTTAGGTTAGAATTGTGTCAAGGCGCGAAGCGCCACAACTACGTGGAATAGGAGCTCCGTCGACTTCGCCTCACGGTCAGGGTTATACCAAAAAAATGTTATACTAAACAATTTTTCGACTAAACAATATTATGCAAAACAATTTCGATCAAACAATTTTCGTCATTTAAATCATTAGACGAAACGTTGGTATGCAAAAAATATGTGACGAAACGAAAATAGGCCAAAACATATTAGACCTAACGATATACACCCGTAATATTGATGTGGTCGATGTAACATTTTATTGTTTGAAAGGCCCTTATGTTCATTTTGTATTTTGACAACAGCGTTCAAATATGACACTTGTAGCGATTGGCGATCACTCCACCGACAAGAGCTTGGCTCTTAAAATAAAGATAGATAACCTTTAAAAGTAAAATATGCCTTGGCAAATGATACGGAACACTTTGGTCTCCTGTAATATAATATCTTAAAAACAAAAATATCTTTGTCACACGTTTAAAACTAATCAGTGTGCTTTTCATCCTACTTACACTATCTACTTATATACACCATTAAATGTTATTTTTAAATGTGTACTTTCTCAATATTTTTAAATTCTGGCTGAATCAATTTCAAAAAAAAACCTAACGTGCTATTTGAGGTTGGACCTTGGTCGAACACACGTCCCACTGCTTGAAAGGCGTATGTCCAACTAAGTTCGAAAACTTACGAAAACTATGTTTAGGGGTTTAGCTACACATAGTTTTCGTAATTGGCAGTTACAAAATGGCTTCATTAACTCATAATAACTTAATTACGGTCGCAGCGACGGTGAGTTGCGACTCGTTAAACGTTTAAATCATTACCGTACTGTTCTTTGGAAAAGTAATGGTTAGTTTTTGCAATTACAGGCAACTTATTTACTTTAAATGGTTGGTATGGAATCTTTTGGTAAGTTGGTTATGGTTATTGGTCAGAGCCGGTTATTAAATGATGGTATGACTATAATCGATCGATGCATCAATTGACGTCGATCTATCGTCGAACGATAGACGATTAATCGAATAATATTGCAAGATCGTTCGCTCGACTGACGTATGATCGAATAATTTTTTAAGGATCGATCGATTGACGATTCATCGACATCAGTCGATGCATCGATTTATTGGTGTAATAACACCCTATACGATCCGACCACCTACCCGATGAGCGAATGGCTCGATATAATGTTACAATTAACGTAAATTAAATTTTAAATATTTTAAAGCTTCTGTACCTACCTATTAAAACTGGCTTTGATGCCTTTTTGAGAATACTTTCACGTGTTCACTTAAAAATGCTGGTCCCTACAAATTTGCCCCTGCGCCATACGTCTCTTCCCGACGTGTGGGCAAGTGATTCCGGGTCCAATGGTCCATGAGATGGGGTACGGGGTTCGCATACTGATTAGATACGTTACCTATCAACAGTCCAAAATATATAAATATAGAACCTATAAGTTAAATTAGGTTTGTTTTGTAAAAATTCTGAAAAGTTAAACGGTTGCTGATAAAATGCATTTATAAAAGTTGAGAATGTTTGTTCTGCCTTTGGTTCTTTGGGCAGACTATGGCCACTGTATTCTGCCAGCTGATTCTTAAGGGCGCCATTGACTAACAGTCTGCCAACCGACATTGCCTGTCACCTGTCACTTTTAGAACACAGACTGTCGTTTAAAGTTTTATACATTCCTTCACAGATTAAGCACTGTCATGGAACGGGCGTACCTGCTAGGTAGATTAGCAGCTGATAAGGTTTCTTTACTTTTAAGGGAGGGAAGGTTATATTCCTAAAATAAATATTTTTTGTATTAGGGGCATAGTTCGCTCCCTGCAACCATCTGTACGAGATTTAGATATAGACACCTGGAAGACCGAGCGTATCTCGGGTTGAATGACAACTTGACAGATTGATTTTTCGCCCCCGTAAACCCTTATATTGCAAACATCGAAGTCGTTACAGCCGTTTTCGAGAACGTGAATGAAAATATATATAAATACAAACAAATGACGTAATGACGTTATAATTTTAAGTCTTTTGTATCCTGTTGCGCCTGAACACCTCAGTTTACACCACACCCTATCAAGTAATACCACCTTTTATCTACTTAACCAGTACATTGTTGAGCATGCGCAGCTTCTGACTGACGTCTGCTATCATTTTACAAAGTAAATAATGTACTGGTTACATCAATCTAAGTCAAGGGTGCGTGCTTGTTTTTTATTTCATTTATACATCATTTCATTTGTGAAGAACGTATTTATTCCAACATGGTCACAAATACACGAGCCAGTATCAGTATCAGGATTAGGATTCAAAACTGCGCCTGTATCTAAGGACGGTATCCTCTTGAATCACCGATACTGATTAGATCGAATTTCATTTCAACGAAAGCTTATTTCTGCTAAAACCTGATCTTAAGCATGGGTTTTGTAGGTTAGATTAGGTTAGACCTGTGAGTTGACCACCAAAAAATTATAACTCCTGCACGTGCAAATGCCTGTCGATGAAATAAAAACATTCTTTGAAATGAGTGTCGGTGATTCAATGGTAAACCATCTAGAGACCCACAGACAGAGTTGATTAACATAATTGCATAGAGAAATCAAAATACATACCAGAACATGATAAATGAAAAGATTGCGTAAGCATTGTAATGTATCAATATTTATTACTTTATCTTCCTATAAAAATGGCATATCTGATGACTCATTAGTTTTCAACAGGTTATCGGACATCTTCCGTTTGATACCCGCTTTTGCGAATTTTGATTGCTTATGTTGGTCTTCCAATCTTTTGAAAAAGTGTTTTTTGGGACGAGTATTACTAATCAACTGGTCTTGAGTAAGATTAACATGTAAAGACACGTCAGAAATAGCAGCTTTCAATGACTTGAGAGTCGCATCGTATTCGAGATCTGTTATCATTAAATACATTTGAAAAGCGTAAACAATTTGCTTTTGAGACCTTAGAATAAAAAAAAGACTACTTATTGTCAATATAGTATCACAATTTCCATATAGAACCCTAATCTGCAAACAAACACACAACCTTCAGGCCAACATAACATCCCAGGCATGAAGGCACGCCCCCTAATCACCACAATGACTTGCACCACCCAACCATTAAACTCCAATCATAGTTAACTGGCTGCAATCCAAAACCGTCCGTATTCCCTTCATTTCCAGACTACAGCTTCACCTGATTATCATATGATTATCATAGGTAATGATAGGAAATTCAGAACCAAAAAAAAATCTGTCCTCAATATAATGGTGTGGTAGTGTTACATGGTATAGCATTGTTACCGTCATGTCGGCTTGGGTGGTTTTGGCGATGGTGCTGGTGGCTGGCGGCCACTTGGTGGAAGGAACAGCCGAGGTGATGAGCCATGTCACTGCGCACTTCGGGAAAGCACTGGAAGAGTGTCGGGAGGAGGTAAGTTTCAGAATTATTTTATGGAGAATTTTTAAAGTTTGACCTGGTCTTCTACGATTTTTTACATTAATGATTGTAATGAAAAAGTAGAGTTGCTCAGCAATTACATTACTAATTTTTATCATCATCAGTATGGGGTGGTGCATCAAAAACTAAATTTCTGGAGGTTGAAAGAGGGCAACGCTGTCTTATTAAGGTAATGCATTCTAAACCGTACAGATTCCCAACGGATGAACTTTACCAACTTAGCGACCTGTTGTCAATGAGGAAACTGTACATTCTTTGTGCAACGCTAAAACTGCACAAAACCTTAAAATACAATCCTGTTTTACAAACGCGTAGACGAAAACACAGCGTTGCCCCCGTCTCAGCAACTAAGTCAGCATTTGCAAAAAGACAATTTGCAGCACAATCGGCTTACCTGTATAATAAGATAAACGGAAAATTATGTGTATATCAATTGCAATTGTATAAATGCAAAAAATGTATATCTGAATGGCTCAAAACACTAAGTTATAACGAGACTGAAGCACTGTTATATCGGGTCATAGCATAGTCTTAGTGGACGTGTTTTGAAAGTAATAAGTAATGATAACGTAATGTTCTTTAAAATAAAATTGAATTAATGAAATGGTACCGTATATTGCTATGATAGTGTATGTTAGTAGTTTAATATTCCAATGTAACAATGCTTCATAGTAAACGTACCATAGTAAATATTATATATAAATACCTATAGTGTCGTAAGTTAACTCAAATCGTGTTAACACACACACACACACACACACACACACACACACACACACACACACACACACACACACACACACACACACACACACACACACACACACACATACACACACACACACACACACACACACACCCACACACATTTATTTCTGTATAAGAAACTTGTTGTTATGGAGGAGCGGGGCTTCCTGATACAGGTATTGCATACTTAATAGGAAGTCCCCACCTTAGTATAATTTACACAAAGTTTTAACGAAATAAATATTTTTTTCATTTTTTTTTCATTTTTTTTAAAGTTTGCACACTTGTTTGATTTGCATATTTTTTTTAAACGTTTATTTTTATTTAGTAATTCCATATCTTTTTAGATGTAACCTGTTGCAGTTATTTGGTTATTCAATAGAACTTTGATAAATCTTAGTTAAATAATACTCCTGTTTCTAATTAATCGATTAGATCACTCTAAGTATTTTATATTCCGCAATTATCAGTTTTTTTTTCAATAACCTGATCTATGATCTTTCTGAATCCTCTCAACAGTCAGGGCTGTCTCCTGAGGTCCTGGAGGAGTTCCAGCACTTTTGGCGCGAGGACTTCGAGGTGGTGCATCGCGAGCTGGGCTGCGCCATCATGTGCATGAGCAACAAGTTCTCCCTTCTGCAGGATGACGCTCGCATCCACCACGAGAGCATGCATGACTATATCAAGAGCTTCCCACAAGGTCTGTCCTTTCAATATACTTTTAGACATACATACAATGAAGCCTCTTTTCCGTAGGATGTAGGCAAAGATCACGTCCTTCCACTTGCTACGATCCAAACTTCCCTTGTTTCCTCCACACTCATAAGTCTCTTCATACACGTGCGTTGGTTTAGGATACTCCTGACCTGGTCTTTTCTTAATACATCCCCGATCTGATCGTGGAACGTTCGTTCGCCTTGGCCATCCCCTTCCAACATTTCCATTGCTCTTGCCTCATATATCTGTTTTGTTGATCTCACTTCATCCATTCTCGCCACATGAGCAAACCACTTCAGCATTCCTTTATTAATCCTTGGCACTAATAGGTTTCTCCAAATAGTTAGGTCATGGAAGTAACTAAAACGAAATTGATATATCGTAGCTATGAACAATTCGCAGGTACTTAAGTTTACAGAAACGTTTTAGACCAAAGGGGGCGCCAAATATTTGCATTTTTGCGTCGTAAAACACATCAAAACAGAAAATGAATTCGGAATTCTTTTATCTGAAGTAATTAGAACTTATAATACTTATTTACTGGCATCCTATAATAAAGTAGGTGTTAATACTTCCTTTTGTAATCAGAACTCAATTATTACAGTATAAGTTATGCAGGGTACTTAAGGACTATAAATTGTAGGTCTAGCTGAATTGTCTAGATAGTAATGCAAAGCATAACTCCACGTACTCACTGTATGAAGTGAGTGCTCACACGCGATGCATTTCATACCGCCGGTTCAATAAACTCTCGCGTATTTTTAAAAGCGTGAAAATGCTGTTTATACTCCGCTAAGTACTTAGTACACCACACTAAGAGCAGTAAACTTAGAACAAGAAGTTACAACGCAATCAAGTTCAATAAATTTATCTGGCAATAAAAAAAATACTCATCTAATATTCTCGGAAAATTATACGCTTTGTATGTTTCGGCTGGCTGCTAAGTTTTCAGTACCGCTTCCTAGCCTAAATCTGTAAAAATACTTTTTATACCTAATGTCTTTTCTTATCAACTTCAACTATAAAGGTCACAGCTCATTATAACCACCCGGGCAACCGACTCGCACCGCCTCGCCTCGAGGCGGGTAGTATTCTCTACATGTATTCTCTCACTACATACTCTACGCTACGTGACGTTTTTAATACTAACCACCAGGCGAGGTGGTGCGGGTCGGGTGCCGGGTCGTTCTCATGAGCTGTGACCTTAAACAATATCAGTGCATACTCAACGTGAATAAAGTAAATCATCTCCACAATTTCCAGGTGAAATCCTCTCGGCAAAAATGGTGGAGCTTATCCACAACTGCGAGAAACAGTACGACACCATCACCGACGACTGCAGCCGCGTGGTGAAGGTCGCAGCCTGCTTCAAAATGGACGCCAACAAGGCCGGCATCGCGCCCGAGGTCACCATGATTGAAGCCGTCATGGAGAAATACTGATACCCTTTACAAGTATATTACATCACAGAACTTGGTACTGATGAAATTACAGTCTTGGTGGGAAAAATTCTACGATGAGTAAACGGACGATGAGTTCCAAAATGAGGTAGAAAAGATTGGGAACTGGCACTTGTCCCACCCTTGACGATGAGCGAGAAGCGAGTAGAGCTAGCGATCAACTATTAATATATGAGTCTCTTTTATTGATATGGGATAAATATTTTTTGTGTGAGAGAGAGTTCTCGCCGGCAGTGTAAACAGCCAGCGATCATCTATTAATATTGGTGTCTCTTTTATTGACAAGAGAACTGTATCTTTTGATCGTTTTTTGAGCGAGAAAATAGTTTATACCTAGCTAATCGCTTCCTTGTCGGTGGTGGGACATGTGTCCAAGTAAGTAAATGGTAGCGGGCACTGCATTTGAAATATTGCAATCATTTTCATACTGCTTTTCGTGGAGAGTAGTTAGAACTAGCAATTTAAAAAACCGGGCAAGAGTATGTCGGACCATGCTTAGTGTAGGCAAAAAATATCTCAAAAAACAACATGTATGAAATAATTTTCTATTTAAAGTTAGTGCTCTTTTAAGTAGATGATTTGTAGTAGGTACAAATACTTTAGTTGCCTGTATCTCTGGAACCAATCAAGTCTACTTAGTCGTTATAGTTTACTTTAAAATGCGTTACATGTGCATTCTTTTGAGATATTTTTACATTTTTATACACATTATTACTTGTAGTTTTAGGTGTACGGGGAGGGGGGGGGGGGCGGTAGTATTTCAATATTTCGGCGTAATTTAAACGTGTAACTATGCTAAATTACAGCTTCGACTCTTGGTAGTCTCTGAGTTAAACCGCGGACAGACGGACATGGCGAAACTATAGGGGTTCCTTGTACCCAAAAACGGTAGTACTTAAGTAGGTAAATAGTACTTAGAACTATACTGAAATAAAAAGGTAATCGCAGTTAATATCCTGGTGATAATAGGTTTCATAGCAATTCTAGGTTCATAGTGAAAAAGGGTATAAGTCTTCTGAAGATCAAGTGAAAAAGGGTTTAAGTCAGTCGCTATGAAGCGGCACTTAATTACGAGTTAAGTCGACTCATACCAATTTTCACTAGTTCCCCAGAATTAGCAAGTATTCTGTTAAAAGTTCTTTTCACGAATAGCAGAGCCTAATACCAGATGCAAAATGTTAGAATTTTCGTGGTTCGGCTTTGTCTGCCCTTGTCTTTCAGACAGCCAAGCCACAAAGAAATAGAATGGTGCCTGTTGAATGGACAAAGCAATAGACGTAGTGTGACATGGTTATTGGGAAGATCGTCCGGACCCGTAACGTAACTAACTTACCAGTTTGAACTACGCACAGTCACAACACGGGATCGTTGACCAACTTGCGGATGTTCGTATTTTGACCGTGTAATGCAAATTCGGTTTAGTTGGTTATAATATACATATACAGTATGTATTACTCGGCTAAGTTGTGAAGAGTAGCTCTGCTAGTAGCTTAACATTTCCGTGTTGTGACCGTGCTAGGAGTTCTGTGATGTGATGTCTAGATCGCGCGAGTCCCTGGATTATTTAATTACTAAGTAGTTTTAGCTGAGGTAGATTTTAGTTTTAGTATAATTCAATGTTTGTATCCTATTTTGGTTTATGCTTGAAATAAATAAATATTTGGGTTCATTACTTTTTTATTATAATAACCTATTGCTGTCTTATGCTAAAATCTTGAAAAGTATTATTCTTAAAATATATTTTTAACTTTATGAATTTTTATATTACAGTATTAAATATGATAAGTAATAATAAGTACCTATACATAACATCTGGGCCTTTTTTTTACCACTAGAATAGTGCCACTCCATGTCTTCCCGCGGATGTCGATGGGCTTGCAACCTGTCACTAATACGCTGGTAAACATCTTAGCCTATTTGTGCAAATTGTGGTTATAGAATTATCAACAAGTTTTTAGAGATGTTTGTAATTCTGTAGCTCTGCCTACCCCATTCTGGGAACGAAGGCGTGAAATTATGTATATATGTATGTATCGTATTGTTTTCACATTTTTCGTTATAATACGCCGCAATCCTTTGATGGATTCTAGGTGACATCAAAGTAAACAAAAATCCACGTATGGATTCTATCCTAAAAAAAGTTCAAATTAATCCGATTCTAGACGATGTTATATGTAGTTCACACTACTCTATTATGTATTCTAGTGTACATAAAATCCGCACAACTCCATTTATGGATAATTTCACAAAATTCTATGGATCCTGCCAATGGATCCTGTGGCCGAAGGGGGGCATCATACTAGACGACGCCTGGACGGTTTTATTTTTTAACTTTTGCCATTAGCTCTTATAGTCAGGCGCCAGTCTTCCCAATTCACTTACGAAATAGATAGGATTTTGGGTCCAGAACACCGGCTTTGTTCTTCTATTGACGCCCTGCGGACGTTTTCCACATCGTCTTTACTCCTACTGTTATCTACCCCCGCTAAACAAGGCACGATAGGTTGGCTTTTACCATCTAAGGTACAGGCTTCATCTACATCGACGACTTATGGTCTAGCTAAACTGCTCATGATGATGAAAAAAGTTACTAGCATATACCTCGCAGCAAATAGATTACACACGCGGTAATTTATGTAAAGACATCTTTAGTTAAGCCACTCTATCACCTCATACGAACTCCTCCAATCTTTTTTACGCCCTAAATGTCGCCATGTTTGTCACTTCTCCGTTCTAAGACTAAAAAAATAACTGGTAAGCACAATGTCTTTAGCAATAGAGTTGAGTTTCCATATTTTAAACACCCTGTATTTTTTGATATATTTAATGACGGCATAATTCTCAAGTACGAATAAAAATCTGCATAATCAACACGTGATTTTGACACCCTGAAGCTACAGTAACTTCATTTAATGTGGTCTGAAGCTGTTCTAAAGTACAAGTAGGTAGGAGGCCCTGGCAACAGAAAGCGTTCCATGGGGACTACGAGGGAATATTACCTATCCGGAACACACTTTAACTTTGTTGTTATCCTGATTTCCTTACTATGCCTTATTCCTTATTTCCTTAGTTTCCCAATTTTAATAATATTCGCTTATTCCCAATTTTAATAATATCGCTTAACGAGCTTTAATTAATTTTGGTAAACAGCATATCTCCGCTGTGAAAGCTTTACAAACAAACACATTTGCAAATATTGGTAATTAGGTATGGATAAACCGAACAAAAAATGTATTAAGTTTATTTTGATGGGTAGGGCATATTACACTGTAAATGACTTCATTGGTGACCAAGAAGTCTTTAAGTAGTGTTTAGGATATTTACAATATCTGTACCTTGATAAACATAGCCTTTAAGCAAACTGTGTAATTAAGCATTCAATGTTATGTTTACTATTTGTATTTTTTATCTTTACTAGTTCTTGTGTGTACAAGACGCTTTTAAACGAGAACACACTGTGATGTTTCTCGCCGGACAGCTGTTTCATACAATATTCATTTTATGTTGTCCGGCAGCATGAGCATGTCATGCTCGCTCAAAGGTCTTTGCTTACGGCGGCGTCGTTGATCGGGTCGCCACTTTCCCGAACACATGGTTGAGAGAGGCGATGGCTGAGATACGCGTCATACTCGTGAACGGGTGCTGTTTGTGGGGTCCGTTCTGTTCACGTTTGCAAGGACTTGTTGTTCAATTAATTATTCTAGTTATAGCTTTTGACGAAGAGACCTCGTCGAGTAGTTCTCATATTCATTATTTTTAGTTTAGGATTATTGACCTTAAATTTGTAATAAGTTTATTTTTGGTAGTTTTAAGAATTTATTATTTATTACTTTATTACCTTATTATTACTTAAAAATGACTTTCTGCTGGAGTTTCTTGCGGCGCTTCTTCTCCGCAATGATGGTCTTGTCCGAAGCGCTGGTAGATTCACTCTATATTACCGACGTGTAAAAGAGCCCTCATGTGGCCTATTTGATGAATAAATATTATGAATTTAAATTTTTTTGAATTTTGAAATAATAATACGATAATATTGAAGGTGAACATCAAAGTGTTATGTTTATAATAATTAGGAAAAGCGACTCCATGGATTCATAAACCACAATATGCCACCGTAAGTCCTAACCCTTATTATTAATTCGATAGTGCTTCTTTGTTTATTTGTTTGCCGACGCCTTCTCTGACCTGAATACTAGTTTATAGCCCGGAGACGGGTATAGGACATCCTTTTTTATCTCAGTAAATTGGACAGTCCATAAGAGAAAGAGATGAACCACTTCTACGCGGATGAAGTCGCGGGAACCGGCTAGTTTGTTTACAAGTATCGTTTTCGACCCAACATGAGTACCAAGACATCATGAATTGAAGCAAGACAACATCCCAACACGAGACTCCAATTAACCCAATCAGCACTTTTATCATAAGTAAGCATGACTCCAGCTCTTCCGAGCGCCAACTACGTTTATTCACTGACCAATAACCCGGCAATTATCTCTACTGTAATTAAAACGGATCGTATATAAACGATACTGAAGTTGACACGGTTATTGCAAGTAAAGAGGTTTAAAGAAACGACGTCAAAAAGGTAAGAGAAGATAGGGCTATATTTGGTGTTTACAAGGAGAGTTTAGCTGGTTTGAGTGTTGAAGAAAGCGGAGGAAAAGTACGAATCATAAAGAAAAAAATCAATCCTTATAAGGAAGGCGATAAAGACATTACATAGTTAGACATTATGCATTAGCATAACGTCGGTGATACTTCAAAACCGCGTAACTAACAAATTAAATAAGATACAAAATACACCTTAGTAAGCAGTCAATAAGGTACATTTTGCAACTTATTGAATTTGTTAGTTAGGTATTGCAGTATCACCGACGATAACGCCAACGGTAAGTGCCGCGGAATTCAAAGAATCTGTATACTCGAACATTGACGTAGTCTGTCTTGCTTTTGACACAGGTCATTTCATACATTTTTAATCCCCAACATAAAAAGAGGGGAGCTATAAGTTCGAACGCTATATGTGTGTCTGTCTGTGAATCTGTCTGTGGCACCGTAGCTCTAAAACAGGTGAATCGATTTGGTTGCGGTTTTTTTTATTTGAAAGCATTCATGAAAATCAGAAAGAACGGGTCACCATTATATTGGGGGTTTTTATCTATTGTTAGAACAAGTAGTTTCAATGCCATGTAGTAAATAGTTTCAATGCCTTAAGTGAGTGAGTCTTGACAGCGCTACCAATTATCCTTTCTTATTGACTAGTTTCATAATCTATATATAAAATGTTGGATAGTGACGACCGACTTAACGGCACTGTGAAGAATAGGTAAGGGTAGATGGGATTTCGGAATATAACTGGAGAGGTGGATTATCGATTGAAAATGGTGTGCAAGTAAAACGTTTGTCCAGTGGAACATTTTCTTTTATTTCTTCGCCTTAACAGTATCTAATACTTATGTCAGATTCCTACAGTCGTAGCGATGCAAATTTGGTAGGCGCCTTCGAATTTGCGATGGTTAGTGCATCTTGTCAACTTGTGTTATCGTCTCATGTTTAACCATATTAAGTTGAAGATGTGTCTTGGATGTGTCTGTTATGAAATTCTTACTGTTCGCATCGGTCCGGTCAGCCTGAGGAAATGGTAATTCGAGTTTGACTCTCGACACATTTTTTCCCTTTAATATAATTTGGAATTATCTCAATGCCGTTTTAAGTAATTCAGAACCAGAACCAGTGAAGAGTTAAGAGCTAAAATTAAATCAAATAAATCACAAAGCTGATTCCGCTGTTTATTGATACTGTTTAAGTTAATATATTTTATTTAATCGGCAATTTGTAGCCCGTTAACAGCTGAAATATGGCGAAGCAGAAAGATATGACTGCTGTGTTGATTTTGGTCGTATGCCTGGGTCTCGGGATGGTTGAATGCTCCCAAGAGGTGGTGAAGGAGCTGTCTATGAACTTTGGCAAGGCGTTGGAGGAATGCAAAAACGAGGTACGTACCTTTTTTTGTTTTTTAGTTTTATTCAGTGCTATCTTATTGATATCTACACTAATATAATAAAGAGGTTTTTTTTTTACGTTTTTAACAAATAAACTCAAAAATACTGGACAAATTTCAAAAATTCTTTCACGAGTAGAATGCTACATTATCTCTGAGTAACACAGGCAACTTTTTATCCCGGGAAAAAGAATCCCGCGGGATGTCAAAAATACGAATTCTACGCGAACGAAGTCGCTGCCAGAAGTTAGTATTAATATAAAACGTTGGAGATGCCACTCTTCGTGCCTATGAATTTTCCCATGTCCACTGGTCTAAACATACAAATTCCTCTACATTGATCCATCTCTTCATGCGGTTTCGGGTGCTTTTGATTTGGCCCTTTTTCAGTACATCGCGAATCTGATCACTGTACGTCCGTCTAGGACGTCCCCTACCGACATCTCCGCTCACTCGCCATATCTCAATCGCCATATCGGGGACTTTAATCTTCTATAGGTATATTTATTTAAGCGTGCATCGTCCGAGAGGTTAAAGGCCAAGCCACACCGGATGCGTGCGCGTAGACGTGACGTGCGCGTGCGCTTTCCACTGCGGTGTATAGTATGAATTCTCATACGACATGTCACTATGCAACGCACGTCTACGCGCACGCATCGCTGTGGCTGGGCCTTAACGCTCATGACCACAGTAACCTAAATATTCCAGATGAGTCTAGGAGATTCGATCTATCAAGACTTCTACAACTTTTGGAAAGAGGACTACGAGCTGTCGAACAGAGACACGGGCTGCGCCATCATGTGCCTCTCCACCAAGCTGCAGCTCATCGACCCTGAGGGCAAGCTTCACCACGGAAACGCCAATGAGTTCGTCAAGAGCCATGGCGCTGGTGAGACCTTTTTAACCCGCTGATTTTACAACAAACGACGCGTGACAACGAAGCTAGCGGTCCGAGTTTAATTTCTGATATGGGGAAATGTTTGTGTGGTGAACTCATGAGTGAGAATATTTCTTCCGAAGTCTTGGGAATTTTCTTTGTATTGCATGTATTTTTCAGTGCGAGGTGTCCCACGTGCTCGTATGCATAAGGCAGAATAAGGTACCTACCTACCGACTTTGGCCGGTTTTGACACTTTCGATGACGACGAAACATGAAAAAGTTGGTAACTCTTACAGCTCATGATTTCGCGGGACACCTTATACAAAATCGCGATTTTGCTGGAGTGCCGAGTGGCTTGATTTCACGGTAGATCATGAAGGTTATCACCTTCATCGTCTCGTAACTCTGTTTCGAGTAGACATCTCATTCGAATAACTATATAAATAAAATAAATAAATATCAAGGGACACTGTCACACCAATTGACCTAGTCCCAAACTAAGCTCTAGGCTTGCTCCCAGAATGTCCCCATATTTATTTATTGGTAGTAGCCTCTCGTGTTTTCGTAGCTCAATCTGAAGATAAGATTGCCTTTCAACTGGCTCTCCATTTCCCAGATGAAACGTTAGCCCAGCAGCTGGTGGACCTCATCCACTCGTGCGAGAAGACGCTTCCTGATCTTCCCGATGCCTGCCTGAAGGTTCTGGAGTGGGCCAAGTGCTTCAAGTCCGAGATCCACAAGCGGAACTGGGCTCCGCCAATGGATGTAGTGGTAGGAGAAGTGCTGGCCGAAGTCTAAGGGTTTGAGAGCACCTTGGCACTTTACAAGTATTTGTTGTTAATAATGTCAAGTTAGTACGACATGGGCTTGAAGACACGGCGTGAAACTGGATTTGTATATTTTAGAGTTATAATGTAGTCCTACGATTACTTATGGTAAAGGCAGGTATCATGGGAACTTATTTTACATAATTAAAGACTTTCTTTGTTATGATGTTTTTATTTAGAACACTTTAAATAATTTTAGGCTTACGGTCACACCCAAAAAAACTTGGTTCAAAGTTACTTTAGCCCGCCCTTTTCTCGTTTGCGAAAAAACTGGAGAGAAAAAATGATGACTTAAGTTTTAAACCTAGTTCTTCAGAGCAAGCTACCCGTCCTTCATTACCAATTAACTACAAACAAGCAAATACATTTTCCTCATAATGAGAAATATTATTTTTCTGAGTAACCGCAATCAAACACTACAAATGTCTTGAACAATAATACTGACCGTGGACTCTATGCCTACGGGACAAAATCTTTAAAAAAATGTTTTGTACAGTGGTGTCCAAAACGGTCCTTACACTCGAAGGGGTAACTAACGTTCATGCTGTTGTTATCGTATACATTTTTGGTAGGTATTATGAACTTCATTTCAAAGCAGTAGAGATTAACTCTTCAGTGCCTATGCGATAATAACTTCCCGGCTGTCTTCCCCATCATGATGGTTTGATGGAGCTTTTTTGCTTTAATCGTTACTTAAGTATCTACATCTACACTAATATTATAAAGAAGAAAAGATTTGATTGTTTGTTTGTATTGAATAGTCTCCGAAATGACTGGACCGATTTGAAAAAATCTTTCACCATTAGGATCCCACATTATCCCTGATGAACATAGGTTATGTTTTATATGTCTGCGCGGACGGAGTCGCGGGCAACAGATAGTAATAGTTGTTTTCCACACTCCACCACGTCAAGTGTCCAGTCATAAGTCTTGACAAGTTTGCCTAGTTTGTACTGACCCTGGCTACAAAGCTAGCGGTCCTGGGTTCGATTCCTGGTATGGCCAAGTATTTGTGTGTTGTGATGAGTGCTAGTATTTGTTTCTGAGTTTTGGATATTTTCCATGTATTTAAGTACCTATTTATTTATAAGTACTAGTATTTCTTAGTAGCCATAGTACAAGCGTAGAGCTTAGTTTTTGTGTGAGTTCGTCCCTTGATATTTCTAAAAAAAAACGCGTGCCGGGTGTAAAACATTTTCACCTACAGTCAAGGTTTAAATAAATATCCGCAAAAAGTTGCAAGAATATGCACACATAGACCTTATTCCCATAGTAATAAGGCCTGTGCACATATCTTTGAGACGATATGGTATATAGGCACTATACTAATCAGTCTATGGTCCGTAAAATTAGAGAAAAGTTCATTGAAGTGCTAGGGTTGTCGCTTATAATATAATCGAATAAATTAAATATGTATGGAGGAATGTGTTTATTCGGAAAGCACTTGTTATCATTATGGTAACAAATTGCCCTTATAGTGTTCATAGTTTATCTATAATGTTAAACTAAAACTTATCAGAATTGATAAATACATTGTCTATAGATTTACGAGTATTATCTTGTCATGATCTCGCCATCGTATGCGATCGTACTTGCGAAAATTATTACTTACTATCCCAAGTGTAAAATTGGGAATTATTTGGTTTGAAATTGTATTATTATTATTATGAGCCCATAATGTCCCACTGCTGGGCAAAGGCCTCTCTACCCCACCTCACTCTATCTGATCTTGAGCGGTTTCCCTCCAGGTCTTGTCCCATGATCTCAACTCATCACTCCATCTCTTCCTGGGGCGGCCACGTTTTCTCTTAGCATTTTCCGGGAGCCAGTCTGTGGCTCTCTTGGCCCAACACTTAGGGTGCATTCGAGCAACGTGGCCAGCCCAGTCCCACTTCAGTTGGGCAGCCTTCTGAGCTACATCTATTATTTTTGTCTGGGAACGCAGCTCAGTATTCCGAATCCGGTCTAAAAGCTGAACACCAAGAATGCTGCGCTCCATCTTTCTCGGGCAAACCCCGAGTTTGAACCATTGCGCGTCAGTCAAAGACCAGGTTTGGGCTCCATAGGGAAGGATGGGGAGAATGCACATGTCCATGAGCTTGCGGTTCAGAGACCACGGAAGTTGTCCCTTCATGAGCTCCTTCATAGACCAAAAGCTCTTCCAGGCATTGCCTGGAAAGATACTATTTGGCCTAGGTAGATGTATTCCTGGACTGATTGTAAATATAAAAAAATACCAGTCAGTAGGTAAACTGAGTTTCGGATTGTGTTCAATTTCATCAGTAAAAAAAATATTTATCTGTATTATTTTAGTACCTAATATTTAAGTTCATAAATTTAGAACCGTCGCCAACCCTAACTGGTTGTCATAAGTCATTTCAATGGATTTTGCTCACATTTTACGATCCCTGATAATCACCATGTCTTATCAAAACAAATGAAGTACGTCTTCTGATTAATTGAAAACCGGCGTCGTAGTTAATTGAACGTGATTTGTGTGATCAACCATACTTCTAAAGTGCATGCCGCAACCATGTTACGAACAACACTGTTGACCCTGATGCTCACTTTGTCAGTAGAAGCTTTTTCACGATACCTACTCGAATCTATATCCTACAAGTTAGCACACCAGGTCTTTGGCTGTCGAGAATCGGTACGTATCAATTCTACAGTTGCATGAGGGTAGCGTGGCGTTCCGTCGAGAAGTTTTATGTTGTAAGTTTAACGTATGTAGTGATAATAATGATTGGTCCGGCCGATCTCGCTCACGATGACCGTTTAAGGCTGCGGCTCCACTGAGGCGGAGACGAGCGGAGCTGTGCCAATATTAACCAATAGAATCTAAACTAACGTGTGCAAGGCGCGCTCGACGTGACCGCGTGCTCATTCTATTGTTTAATATTGGCACAGCTCCGCTCCGCTCCGCTTGTCTCCGCCGAAGTGGAGCCGCAGTCTTATGCCTCATTTATATTCAGCCTGTGCCGCTGCCCCTCGCGCTGCCAGCGATAATTCCCTAAGTATGCTGCAGCAGGATCGAGAGGAGTGTGTGTTTACATACTGCCCTACCACTCACTTCGCTTTCAAGTTTCGGCAATGGCAGATCCTCGAGGCGCTCGGCGAGTACTGAGCGACGGAGCAGAATGTAAACACGCACTGCTGCTCGCTCAGCCGGTCCTTTGATTTCGTCACAAAAAACTGCCATTTTGGGGAGCGCCGGGCAGCTCGAGTGGCAATGGCAGTGGCATTAGAAGTATCGTGTTTACACACTCGTCCTGCACACTTCCCTGCCACTTCCCTGCTCACTCATGAGGCATTAAATAAGACCCTGTTGTCGCTGGTGAGTTCGCAATGCGCAAGAACGTATGTATCCAGGGGTGTATACTATACAGCTTGGAAAAAACGAAAGCCACATGGAGGGCAACTACCTTAAATATTGGAAATAGCAAAGGAAATTTACTTTTATTTTTGAAAAAAAAACTCGCATTTATGAATTTTTGAAAATTCCATAAAATTTTCGGTTTCGGTCTTTTTTTTAATTTAAAGGTGTATGTGTTATAGACTTAAATGATCTGTATCATAAAACACGACTTTGCTGTTCTGTACTATTCAACCAGTTCGACACCCGGTTAAGGAAGAGGATTTTTTTCAAAAATAAATATTATTTTTTGCTTTTAAAAATAAAAGTTAGTCTATTCTGCGTAGAACTGGGTCGTTCTCAAAAAATTTGCACCGCGACCTGTCAATAGGTCGCTCTTAGAACTTTTTTTACACATCATCATCCAAATCAGTTATCACTTCATATTAAAAGACACTTTTTGAATAGAGGCCAAATGCTTTAACACAAATTTAAATTATATTAATAACCATAAAATCAATTTGTAACTACGTTTTGTTGTTTCGAGTTAATTAAAACGTAAAAATCACCAACGTAATTTAGTTCCAATACCATTTTTTACTTACAAACACACTCAAGATTTAAAACTGTCGTGTCGAATAAGAATACTATTACTTATATTTCGAATTATGTGAAATTTTTGTCCACGACAGATTTGTCACTGACCTGTCATGAGATAAATGCTACCTTTGTGGTTATACTATCTAGTCTAACCTGCCTTACCCCAAATAATTCAAGACCTACAGTCCCCAGCTAACGCTATTAAGTAGAAGTAACACATCGTCAGTGTGTCGTTCTCAAAAATTATAAACAAAAAACTTACGCGAGCGGGGTTTGTAATGGTTTGGCAGTGTGGCTTAACGAAGGTATAAGGCTGCCTAATTGAGAGTGCATGCGCTGAAATGTGTTTTCTTCGCTCGGACGGGAATGCTACCTTATGAATGAAAATGCTATACTGGTTACTGATAATACCAAAATGTGTAAACTCCATTTCAAATTTCCAATTGACTTGTCTTATTTAGTAAACAATTTTATAACCTCAAAATGCTCCTTTTTCGTCTAAAATAACTATTTTGTCTCCACTAAATAAGACAAGTCTATTGGAATGGAGCGTGTGCCTTTAAGGTTTGAGGAGGTCCCTCAATTCCCCACTGATCATCAGTTTCATATTTAGTGACAATGGGACTGGCTCGGAAGTATGCCCTCTCAAACAACAAAGAGTTTTCAAAATCGGTCCACAATTTGACAGAGAAATCGGTGAATATACATGAAAGAATAACACAGTGGAACAGAGAACCTCCTCCTTTTTTGGAGTCGCTATCCTGTGGAGGAAAAATGTGTTTCGTTCTGTGTCGGTGGTGTCGTGTACTAGTGATGGACTCGCGGCTGTTAAAATTTCTGGTGCGGTGTGTAGTTTTTTAGTATTTTCTGTGTAGATGCCCACAGATGACGCTACGCATTTGGTGGAGTTTACACATTGTTTGAGTGAAATCAATGCTATTATTGACAGTAGTGACACTTAATGTAGTTATATTCTTGGTGATTTTAATGCCCTCCCGGGTAGGCGTTTTGGAGATGAGCTGTATAATTTCTGCTCAGACCAGAGTTGGAACTGTGTTGACACAGAATGGCTTGGCTTGGCTTCTGGATCCTACACCTATGTAAGTGATAGTCACGGTACGAATAGTTGGCTTGACCACTGTGTAGTGACTCAGGCAGCTGAACTTACAATTGTTAATGTGTCTATTGATGTGTATTGGTCGGATCACTTTCCCCTAGAAATACAGTGCAACCTTGATATATTAAGGGCTAAAACCGAGTGCCTTAATGATGATTTTAATGCTATTTTATGGGGGGAGCGGGACGATGGTCAGATTTTATAGTAGGTACACTCAATATTGCAACGAAAGTTTGAAACATATTGATTTTCCACCAGTGTTAACAAAGTGTGCTGATAATTTGTGTAATGACCCTAATCATGTGAAAGTTTTGTTACGTTTATATAATCAAATTTTGGATATTCTAAAAGAAGCGTCTGTGTATAGTTATAAATCAAAAAAGAATAATAGTAATAAGAAATATGTTTGTGGGTGGAATAAGCACGTTAAGGCCGCTAATAGTGATGCTCGTTTATGGTTTAATTATTGGGTTCTACACAATAAACCACGTACTGGGTATACAGGGCGTCCCAAGACTATGGGACATGAAGGGAAAGTACCTTAAATATCGTAGATAGGATATTTTGCTGAAAGAAGACTTTATGTTATTTTTAAAAGTTAGTTATACTGCATTCAAAGATATTCTAAAAATTACTTGCTGCGTCTGAGAATCGAACCGACTTAATGTGAAAAAAAATCAACCGTATTTTTATGATGCCAATCGAAAGAATGAACAAAAAATAATAATTCTTCTTAAGTAACATAGTATCTTAAAAGAAAGGAGTAACGTAAAATGTTTGATTCAAATTTCAAGAAAATTATTTATTACCGACGACGACGTCCGAAAAATAGCGATATTATCATTCCATAGATTATTTGCAAATAAGTACCCACTTAATAAACGACTTACTGGCATAGTTTTTCTTATTATAGGTGCACGGGCATTACTTCACCGTTACATTACTTTTGGGGATACCTACGTGAAAGATTTGCTATACAAAAAGCAATACGACAACGTGGGCAAATTACAAACAGAATTGAGCCATATCATGACAATCAACGGGCAGCGGACTTATTAAAAGATTGGCGATTTGCATAAGATAAGAGGGATCAGATTTAATTAATTCGACGCCCCCGGACAATAAGTCGGCAATCGCAAAAAGTAAATTTTACAGGAAAAAATATTTACTGATTTTGTTCAATATCTTTACAACCAGAGGGAGTACTAAAGACATTGATATATCAAACGAAAGCTATTTTTTTAAAGAATATAATTTATACAATTATACTTTATAATACGCATTCAGTATTAGGCAATGAGAGAAAATGCATTTTACAGATAATGAGTTAAAATTTATTCCCAGTAATAGTGACTTACTGGATTATTGTGGTAAATATTATAAAAGTTTTGATTTGTAACTGCATAACATGGACATTTATAACGATATTTTTTGTTTGAAGGGCTAAACGTAATATGTCATTACTAAGGTTTTTATAGTAATTTAAAACCAGGCAAAATAACGGCATTGTATGATAGCTTTGTTGTTCTCGGGAATGTAAAACCTACATATTCAAGTAAACGTGCAATACTGAATGACATCGAAATAATAAAATAACATAGTGTAAAAGAAAACTATCATAAGTTATAAGTATAATAAGATTTAATAATTAAATTAATCGAAAATAATAATAATTATTATTATTAGCCTTTATTTGCTGTAATTATAATTATTTACATGTCATTATCACTATTCAAGTTATGATTAGTCAATTTTATGTTATGCTTGTCATTAATAAAGGATATAAAATGTTAGTTATTCTCTGTTTTTACATTCTTTCTGGAACTTGTCATATATGAATATTTATGTCTTTCCTTCCCTTTTTTCTTTAGTTAGCGCGCCCCTTGGATGAAGGCCTCCTCCAGTCTTCTCCATTCTTTCCTGTCTCTTGTCCTACTCCATGCTCGTCCTATTAATGCGTCTAAATTATTGCTCCATCGCAATTTGGCCTTCCTTTGGATCTCTTGCCATCTCTGGGGACCAGTCTGCTACTTTTTTTGACCAGAGAGTGGATATGACCAGCCCATTTCCATTTAAGTTTGCGTATTTTAACTGTTACATCTCGCACCCTAATTTGATTTCTAATATGGATATTTCTTATTTTATATATTCGTTTCTTATGTAATATGCTCCTATTGCTCCTATCCATATTATGTTGACATATCTACCTCAAGTTTAAGTTCATTTTTCTTTGTTAGGGCCCAGGTTGTGCTTTTCATAATTTCTTTTAAGGCCCAATATTTATTCCAGGATTTTTTTATTATTCTTTATATTATTTTGGACATATCTTCCTGCAAAGATATTAATTCCACTAGGTATATTTAGTCTCCTATGTAATCTTTTGTGAAATTTCTGACATTTATAGGCGGTTTGTTGCTGTTCGGTAGTATTTTAGTTTTTGATACATTCATGGTTAACCCCAGTTTCCTACTCTCTGTTGCCAGATTGTTAAGCATTACTTCAAGGGTATTTGGATCTTCTGCAAATAAAAACACTATCATCGGCAAATTTTAAGTTGATCATCGATTCACTTTCAATTTTTATACCTTTTCCATTCCAGTTTATGTTGCAGAACATGCTTTCCAATGCAGCATTAAACAATTATGGGGAAAGAAAGCCCTGTTTTACTCCTCTTGTAAGTTTAAATTCTCTCCCTTCTTTTTCCAGCTTGATTTTGGCTGCGTTGGTGTTAATATATCGCCTTGATGATACGGTTTTTTTTTTTCCCGTGTTCCCCGTACTAGCAAAGCTTGATGTATGCCATTGTATTCTAAGCTTTCAAACGCCTTGGTATAGTCAATAAAGGCTATGTATATTTTCTTCTCGTATTCATTATATTTCTCTATAATTTGGTTGAGTGTGTGTATAATATGATCTATGGTTGAGAAGCCGTGTCGAAAGCCAGCTTATTCTATGGATTGACTAGAATCCAGGGATTTTTCTATCCGTTTAGGATAATATAGGAATAGGTCTGTAGTTGTTTATGCTACCTATGTCTCCCTTTTTATGCAGAAGTGTAATAACAGCAATATGGAAGTGGAACCCTCTGTAAAGGAGACAGATATTTATTTATACCTGGATAGCTGAGACACTGGGTAAGTCCCTGCAGTTATCCAGGTTTCACTCTATCGGTCTGTCTCATTTACAGAGGGTTCCAGGTGAGAATAGATGTTATTTCAGTTAGACAAGCGCGATTATTAAATTAAATAACATATTTTTAAATATTTTATAGTTGTAATTTTTAACAATAATCAAAAAAGGTAGGTACTTAATAAACAAAAATAATCAAGTAGGTACGTAATCTTATAAACAGTTCAAAAATGCATACAAAATGCGTCAATCAAAAAAATCTGTCATTATAGTTTTGGTCATACTGCTTCGCGTCTAGTTTTTTTTACTAAATTTACTTAAAAAGTTATTTCGTCATCATCTTCATTTTCCAATGAAAACGAGAAGACATGACCAACTTCATCGCGTGTCTTTCCACTTTCATATAAGGATATTAACTTTAGTTTTTATCATTACAAGCCTTCGTTTCTGCATTTTTCAAATAAATATCCGTACGATAGCAAAACCAAACTGAAACTGGAGGTCATTTAGGCACAATTAACTAAGTGCGGAATTTGGGGGTCAACTAAGGATTAATAAACAAAACTGAAATTTATCTGCAAAAATGTCCAAGTTAGACAGGTACCTAATAAATTGACGTTATCTCAGTTACAGAGGTCTACCTATAAATTAAAAGAAAACATTGTAGCAAAGTATTCTTTAAAATATAGTCTCAGTAAAAGAGGTAAAATTCTCTCACCGTCTCAATTCAGTGCTAGAGTGTCAGGACCACAACATGAGTTCCAGCTATGGAGGTTTCTCATTTATCCTGGTCCCACTTAACCAAGTTGTACTGTATCTGGATATCTAAGACACTGAGTAAGTAGAATCTCTTTAAGTGAGACAAATTTGCAGGTCCTAGTTATCCAGATTTCACCATTTTTAGCCATAGTTTCAGCATATTTTAAAACTTTGCATTTTGTCGGTTCCATAGCACCTAATAATTTATTTATTTACACGTTTTGGTAGGTAACACACTCAATAGATTCACAGGTAAGAAACTATGTTTTATTTTGTCACTGACACGTAAACACAAACACATTTTTTTTTAACCAGACGCACCAATCAATAATTACACGTCACTTTCGGTCAATAGAAATTTGCAACTGTTTATAAATGTAAACAAACATTACGCGTTGCCGGTGCGAGAACAGACACGTGAAGGGGCGCGGCATGTATCTATTACTTTCTAATGTTTAATCAAAGACAGAGAACAACGTACCTTGTGATGGCTGAGCGGCAAAAAGACAGACGATATATTGGGTTCGTGACATGATCTGATTTGGTATTAAATAGTACACGCAAGTACCTGTTACGAATATTTACGAACGAATTATTTCCCTTTAAAACTTTGTTAGTAGCTATTGCCGTGTTAAGTTTATTAAATTAAATACGGTATTATCGTTTACCAAAAACTTCATGAAAATATTGACGCCAATAAACCGGTTATCGCATCGTACCAAATATCAAAATAATAAATATATTTGTATTGATCTGTAGCGACACTTTTCTCGTAACATTTTGATTTTGCAGTTTCCCTACAATAAACACGTCATTCTTAATATCTTCTTTAATTGCATTAAAAAAAATCTGAAAAAAATATATATGATGTATTCTGACCCGCTGATTCCGAATTTTGCATAACAATAAAATGTCCATAATATCACATTGCCGACTTATTGTTCGGGGGCGTCGAATTAATTTACCAGAAATTAATTAATTTACAAGAAATACTCAACTGACTTCGGCAGTTTCATGTATGTTTTTAATTTGATTAAAATGATTAATTTGACGTTGGTCCTTTCTTTTAAGATACTATGTTACTTAAGAAGAATTATTATTTTGGTTCATTCTTTCGATTGGCATCATAAAAATACGGGTGACTTTTTTCACATTTAAGTTGGTTCGATTCCCAGACGAAGCAAATAATTTTTAGAATATCTTTGAATGCAGTATTACTAACTTTTAAAAATAACATAAAGTCTTCTTTCAGTAAAATATCCTATCTACGATATTTAAGGTACTTTCCCTTCATGTCCCATAGTCTTGGGACGCCCTGTATATTTAATAAGATGCGAGAATCGAGAAGGGCATTTAAATTTAAATTAAAGTGGTGCCAGACTAATATTCAACAGATAAAGATGGACATTCTATATATACATCATTCTAATAAAAAGTTTTCAAGTTTTTGGAAGCATACAAGGAGATTAAACTCGAAACCAAGTATTCCAGCTAGTGTGGAGGGGTTAAATGAGCCCTCACAAATAGCAGAATTGTTAAAGAACATTTTAGGGTTCAGCCGCCTTTATGCTCAGCTGTGCCTGAGGAGGTTTCTGTTGTGCACAATAATCGTCGTAGTGATAAGTCAGTGGTGATTACGGCTAATGATATTATTTAGAACAGTTAAGGAAAATGAGACGTGGTACATCTCCCGGACACGACCATTTAGGTGTTGAAAACTTACAATAGGCGGGTTATCATCTGCCTCGAGTCTTGGCAATGTTGTTCTCTCTTTGTTTGAGTCATGGCTACCTACCTGACAGTATGCTAAAAACTTTAGTTGTGCCTATCGCTAAGAATAAAACAGGCGATTTTAGTGACAAAACTAATTACAGACCGATATCACTAGCAACTGTGTTGGCAAAGGTGTGTTTGTTGGCAAAAGATTGAGGCAAATTGGTGTCCTCATACAATTTTTTCCACAGTACCTCATATTGAACCAAGTCAAACGCTTTGGACAGATCCAAAAAAACAGCGTATACAGGTGTATTGCTACTAGGGTAGTACTGGACAGTCTGCTTGAGGCAAAGAACTGCAGCCTCGGTGGATAGACCAGGTCTAAACCCAAACTGCGCATCGTGTACGTGTACATGGGCACCGAGCTGTTGATCAAGCAGCCTGTCCAACACCTTTTCCAACACAGTTGCTAGTGATATCGGTCTGTAATTAGTTTTGTCACTAAAATCGCCTGTTTTATTCTTAGCGATAGGCACAACTAAAGTTTTTAGCATACTGTCAGGTAGGTAGCCATGACTCAAACAAAGAGAGAACAACATTGCCAAGACTCGAGGCAGATGATAACCCGCCTATTGTAAGTGTTCAACACCTAAATGGTCGTGTCCGGGAGATGTACCACGTCTCATTTTCCTTAACTGTTCTAAATAATATCATTAGCCGTAATCACCACTAACTTATCACTACGACGATTATTGTGCACAACAGAAACCTCCTCAGGCACAGCTGAGCATAAAGGCGGCTGAACCCTAAAATGTTCTTTAAACATTTCTGCTATTTGTGAGGGCTCATTTAACAGTACTAGCAGGTAAATTAAGTTCGGCAGCTTATGCTGTTAGGAAAATCAGGCAACTTACCAACGCAATGTTGAGACAGCTCGCTTAGTTTATTATAGTTATTTTCATAGTGTTATGTCGTACGGTATTCTGGTTTGGGGAAAAGCTGCTGACATACAGACTATATTCGTGTTACAAAAAAGAGCCATTCGTTCCATATATAACCTAAACTCCCGTGATTCCTTAAGATTACTATTTAAAGAAATTAATATTTTGACAGTACAACGTCACAATTTATTTATGAGAATAATATTTATGTCATTAAAAATCAAGACTCTTTTGTTAAGAATTGTGATATACATAATTTGAATACAAGAAATAAAAATAAAATTGCTATTAAAAAATTTCGTGTCCGTAAGGTATATAAATAATTTGTTGGTCAATGCATTCATTTCTATAATAAATTAGCTGACGAAGTTTTAAAGTTATCATTTCCAGCACTTAAAAATTACTTGAAAAAGTCGTTGATATCGAAAGCTTATTATAGGGTCGAGGACTATCTAACAGATAAAAATGCTTGGCCTAAATTAAACACCTAAATAACTTAGTAATAGCTTAGTCAGGAAAATATCTAAACATTGTAGGTATAATTATTGTCTAGGGGACACGGTTTCTGTAGGAGAATGTATCAAAACTATGTGGTTGTTTTGCACCGTCATGGGTAAGTATATGTATATATATATATATATATATATATATATATATATATATAATTATTATTATTACTATTTAAGAGTTCATCTGAACATACTGAGTTTTGACACATTTTCCTGCTCAGCTACGCATGATATATATATTTTAATGTTAAATTCATTGTTTTATATAATGCTAGGTTAAGTTCTATAATTGTATAAGTAATTAAAAAAAAAAAACGACTGACTGTTGAGTTTCTTGCGGCGTTTCTTCTCAGCAGTGGTCTCTTGCGTAGCGCTGGTAGATTTTTGACGTGTAAAAGTGCCCGTGTGGCCTACTTACTGAATAAACATCTTTTATCTTTTTATCTTATCTTAACCCCTCCACACTAGCTGGAATACTTGGTTTCGAGTTTAATCTCCTTGTATGCTTCCAAAAACTTGAAAACTTTTTATTAGAATGATGTATACCTAGAATATCCATCTTTATCTGTTGAATATTAGTCTGGCACCACTTTAATTTAAATTTAAATGCCCTTCTCGATTCTCGCATCTTATTAAATATATACCCAGTACGTGGTTTATTGTGTAGAACCCAATAATTAAACCACAAACGAGCATCACTATGAGCGGCCTTAACGTTCTTATTCCACCCACAAACATATTTCTTATTACTATTATTCTTTTTTGACTTATTTGTGTATAGTTATACACAGACGCTTCTTTTAGAATATCCAAAATTTGATTATATCGATGGCCCCTACGTAAATTATCGAAAGTCAAAAATGGCGTTTTTTTATTATTTGTGCAATCGGGTTATTTTCGGCTATATTTTACGACCACTTAAACAAAAAATAATATATCTATATTTTAACGTAAATTTCATTCGTAAAACATCGAAAATAACGGTACATTTCCGAAGTAGTTTATCGAAAGTCGAGATACGATTATTTACGCGGCGGCGGGCGATGTGTGAAAGAGACGAAACTACCACTCTCGACAGTTTACGTAGCAGCGGCGTCGTCAGTGTGCTCCGAACGGCTGTGGTAGCAACATGTGCAGTCGGCGACTATCTTCACTTTGCATATTAAATTACAGTTAATTTAACAATGAATGGCTCCAAGTTAACTGCCTCTAGATGTAGGAAAATGATTGAATTAGTGAATCTAGATATTCCAGATAATTCCATGCAGCGAGTGGTTGATAAGGAAATAGCTAAACCAGGTATGTATAAGTTTTGAAATATCTTTAATTATATTTTCAATGTATTTAACGCTTATTTATTAACATAGTGTGCAATATTTAGTTTTTATTTAGCACATAATGAACTCTTAACATCGTAACAGCGTAAACTATCGAAAGTTACAGATTCGATATTTTACTACGAAATTCCACTTTCATTTTGTATCGAAACTAGGAGATTCGATCATTTACTTGGATATCTGTCCAACGAAACTGACACTTTCAATTTTTTACCACGGAATGTAAATTTAATTTTAAATCGAATCTGCTACTTTCGATGCTTTACGACACTTTTTTTCTCACTTTCGATGTTTTAATTCAGTGTAATATTTTTATATGATCCAAATTTCGTTCTTATTTTGAACATACAAAAACAAAGGTTGGGTGTTTGTCTCATGTATATTTATGCTTGTATCTAAGATGGTATGCATGTAAATTAGTCGGTTCATTTATTTTTAAACATTATTGACATTATTTTGTGATAATTGTTTATTGTTTTAGAATCGCCATTACCTGCATCATGCACCTTTGGAGATTCGGAATGGGCTGCTCTTGAGGGAATAATAGATGAAGAACTGTCATCAGATACTGTTTGGCCGTCAACAAATTTGTTGGAAAACACACATCCCAGATCACCTAGTAACGAAGAGTCGTGTATTGAAGACAGTTTAGTAAATACGCCTGTACCTTCTCCTACAGATTTTGAATCTCCAGTAGCAGATCAAATCCGAAATTCCGACCCGGGCGTTAGCTCATCTTCTCCATCTGGACAGCTGCAGACTGACCCAGAAAAACAAATTGGTGATTATGCACAACCAAACAATAACCCAACCACCCACGATACGCAGCTTACTCCAATCAATAGTCCAATGCCAATAGCCAGTGTTGAATCTCTCATAACTATTTCAGAATGTGACTCCCCGAGTTCCAGCAATAACTTAAATAAATCAAGAAAATCTACTTTCAAATCAAACCCTGGTAGAAAAAGAAAACGATGTGAAGACAAGTGGATAGATAATAAAAGAAAAAAATTACTGAATTCTGGCCAAGAATATGTTACAAGAAGCGGTAAAGTTAAAAAGGAAAAAAAATACGCCCGGTCTGCCCTCAAACATGTAAACTCAAATGTTATGAGAAATTCGACACTGCTACCCGCCAACAGATACTCATACATTACTGGAAACTATCAGATCATACTAAACAGTGGGAGTATATTAATAAATTTACTGTAAGAAATAACAAGAAAAGCGTCATTACTGAGGGTTCTTCACGGCGAAATTATACTACAAAATATTTCTTACCTCGTCCTTCTAGCTCTAGGAGTAATCAACAAGATCCATCCTTTGAACGTGAAAGAGTTTGCCTGAAAACTTTCTTAAATACTTTATGTATCACAGACCAAATCGTTCGAACTGCTCATGGTAAATTAAATCAAACTGGAGTTACTTTATCCGACGACAGAGGAAAACATCCAAATCATCCAGTGGTACAAACTGCCGAAATGGTAAGGAGTGTTTGTGATCACGTCGCTTCCTTTCAGCCAGTCGAGTCACATTATGCACGCAAGACCTCCGCAAAACTCTACCTCGATAATAATTTATCCATGACCAAGATGTTTTCTCTGTATAAGGAATGGGACCAACTTCCTAATTATGATAGTCCAGCTCTCACCGTGCGTCAGTATACTGACATAGTAAACGACAATATGAACATTTCATTCTTTATTCCAAAGAAAGACATATGTGACAAATGTCATTCATTTTCGAATAATAAGAACCCAACGGAGCAAGAGCCAAATAATCATCATCAGCATTTAGAACACAAGAAAATTGCCAGAGAATTCAAGCTAATTGATAAACAATTAGCTCAAAGTAGTCAGGAGGTTGTGTGTGCTACATTCGACTTCCAAAAAATATTAAATTCTCCACATGCAGACATTGGCTTGCTTTATTAGAAGCGAAAATTGTCAGTTTTCAATTTCACGGTGTTTGATTTAGCTCAAAAGGAAGGCTTTTGCTACATGTGGACAGAGTGCACAGGAAATCGAGGAGCTAACGAAGTAAGTAGTTGCTTGACGCTATTTGTGAAGACGTTATTCGACAAAGGTGCAAGACAATTTTTATTTTGGTCTGATAATTGCTCAGGCCAAAATAGAAATAGAGTCGTATATTCTATGTACATGGCTTTGTCGAAGCAATACGGTGTCAATATTACTCACCGGTTTTTGGAAAGCGGTCATACTCAAAATGTGGGTGACAGCGTTCATGCTCTCATCGAGAAAGAGTCGAAAGGGAAGTCGATTTATACTCCTGACCAGTGGTTTGCGTTAGCCAGATGGGCTAAAACTTCTGGAAAGCCGTACAATGTAATTGAAATGACCCAACAAGATATCTTCGATTACAAGCCGCTACTCGATGACCGCAATTGGAAAAAAGACTCAAATAACGCTAATATCTCGTGGAACAAAATCAAAGAGATTAGGGTAGATAAAGACGTACCTCACTACCTTTTCTTTAAGTACGACTTAAAAGGTGAGCAACGTTGCTTAAATACTGTCATTGGAACTAGAAGGCGTGGTCAAAGAATAAATACCAATAAAGAGTTAAAACTGGCATATACAGAATTACAGATACTCTACCAATATCAGACGCCAAGTTCAAAGATTTAATTTCCTTGTGTAAGACCGGGGTGATTCCAAAGGAATATCACAGGTTTTACGAAAATATTAAACACGGTAGCGATGCTCAAATTGATTCAGATTCAGATTAAACGTTTTATAAAATTATACATGTTGATATATTTTTATATAATTTTTTAATGTGAAAGTCTAACTGATATTAAGTACTTATAAGAAAAGATTATACAATCTTGTGCAATTATTGTTAAGCCTTTAAGGTGTTTTTTCTTTATATTATTACATGTTTAATGTCAAAGTCTGACTAATATTAAAAGAAAATATTGTATGGTGCAATTTTTGTTGTCTTTAAGAAGTTATTTTTTTGTTAATATATAGTATCGAGCAAAAATAATCGGTAACTTTTCAGGTAAGATTTCACACTTACCATTTTGTAAGAAATATTATGCTTGCTCGACAGTGTATTTTTTTTTGTCTTGAGTCCGTCTGATGACTCTAAGAGGTTTTTTGTATATTTTGATTTATGTGTATTAGTTAATAATCGTACTGGCTTGGCTGGTGTCACTTAAAAGGAAAGTAGTTCACTACGCCAGATTTACTTATTGTTACTTGTCTTATTAAGGTACTCCTAATTTCCAAGACTGATTCAAACCGATTGTGATAATTAGGTTATACAAAACAATTAATAATAAACTTTCATAATATTTCAATTTATTTTTCATTACTCTACCCAAGGACCCGTTTTAAAAGTGTAATTAATCGTTTTTTTTGTCAAGGTGTACTAACAACATTACCAGTTTCGTTACTAAATTAATTAATACTTCCGGAGAAAACTAAGAGAACTGCCAGTTTCGTTAGTAATTTAAATAATACGTCCGGAGTAAACCATGGAAACTACCAGTTTCGTTAAAAAATAAAAACACATATGCGACGTAAATAATTGAAACTGTCAGTTTCGATATGAAACTTCGTTATTACCGCGACGTATACTATCGAAACTCTAATATTCAGAAAACTAGCATAAATTCCTCTAAATTAGTATAACGTACGTATAATGCTTAATTTATTATTATTTTTAATTATAACAGTATTTATGTATTTCTTTTAATTTAAGAATAAAATCGAAACTAAGCTTTAAAACGCCGTACTGAAAAGTACCATAATTGACTTTCGATGATTTACTTAGGGGCCATCGATATAAACGTAACAAAACTTTCACATGATTAGGGTCATTACACAAATTATCAGCACACTTTGTTAACACTGGTGGAAAATCCATATGTTTCAACCTTTCGTTACAGTATTGAGTGTACTATAAGATCTGACCATCGTCCCGCTCCCCCCATAAAATAGCATTAAAATCATCATTAAGGCACTCGGTTTTAGCCCTTAATATATCAAGGTTGCACTGTATTTCTAGGGGAAAGTGATCCGACCAATACACATCAATAGACACATTAACAATTGTAAGTTCAGCTGCCTGGGTCACTACACAGTGGTCAAGCCAACTATTCGTACCGTGACTATCACTTACATAGGTGTAGGATCCAGAAGCCAAGCCAAGCCATTCTGTGTCAACACAGTTCCAACTCTGGTCTGAGCAGAAATTATACAGCTCATCTCCAAAACGCCTACCCGGGAGGGCATTAAAATCACCAAGAACATTACTACATTCAGTGTCACTACTGTCAATAATAGCATTGATTTCACTCAAACAATGTGTAAACTCCATCAAATGCGTAGCGTCATCTGTGGACATGTACACAGAAAATACTAAAAAACTACACACCGCACCAGAAATTTTAACAGCCGCGAGTCCATCACTAGTACACGACACCACCGACACAGAACGAAACACATTTTTCCTCCACAGGATAGCGACCCCACCGTAGGGCCGCCCGCGCAAAATGCCTGCTGAAGTATCAACGGATGACTTCCCTGTGTACTCAAAATCTCGATCAACAGAGCGCAGTAGTGGTACATCATGCGGTAGCAGACATATTTCTTGAAGGGCAATCAAGTCCGACGACCGACACAATGACCTAATACAATCGATCGACCTTACCAGTGATCTGCAGTTAAAAGTAGTAAACTTAACTTTGTTCTCAATTATTGAGTTATTTTAGTCTCAGATTCAAACAATGTCCTATTAGGATACCTCTTGAAATCATCGAAACGTCTAATAGTTTTAAATATAATGCCCGTCATAGATCAACACCGGTGAACACACAATCGAAAAAAAAATAAGATTTACTAAGTTCTGGACCTCTGAGTTTGAGTTCGACATGTGGGCCGACGGCTGCATCGCGGAGTGCGTGTTGTTGAAGCACCAGCTGATCGACCGCCACGGTAACCTCAAGCTGACTAACGCCATCAATTTTTTGACGGAGAGCGGAGCTGGTAATTTCATTTTGGAATTATATTATATTTTTAGTGATGGTAGGGTTTTGGGCAAAAATATAAGAATGGCACGGCAAGCTGGTAGAGCCCCCCGCAGCGAGAGAAGCCGCTTCGCGCCTTGACGCCACTTTAATCTTAAATCGATTAGATCTTACCTTATCTTGCAGAGGAGCCCTTTGGGGTACACTTAGACCACTTTAGGACCTTTTGTGCAAACAGACACTCAGCTGTTCGAATGTGCAGGTTTCCTCATAGTGTTTTTCCTTCACCATTAGAGTATCGGATGACGTTCATAAGTTAGAAAATCACTAGTCAGCACCCCGAAAAGTACGCTGCTGCTACTAGAGACGGCGCAGCGGGCAGTTATTAAAGTGATGTTCAGGAAGCCCTTTCTTTCCCCAACTGACGCTCTTTATCGGGATTCGAAACTCCTGAGTGTAAGGCGGCTGTATGTATTAAAAGCAGTAGGTCGAGGGCATGCGGAATTAACAAACTTACCAAACTACACCGAACTGTTGGCCAAACGCACATTCAGGGTCCCCCTGCCAAGTTACAGATCAAGTCTCCCTTATCGTTCACCAGACTATATGAATCGACGTATTTATAACAACATCTGCAAAGTGCTCAGCATCCAACACTGTACAATTGGTAAAGCTAAGGTGACTGTGAGGAAGTGGCTAGACACAGAGGCCCTTCTACTTGCCAGCTAATGTTAATTCATGTCGGTACATATTCAGCTGCAGAGACACGCACACACACACACACACACATACACACATACGCACGCACACACACGCACAAATACACACACACACACACACACACACACACACACACACACACACACACACACACACACACACACACACACACACACACACACACACACACACACACACACACACACACACACACACACACACACATACATACCACACGGCGCGTGCGCTTATCTTATCACTCGTTAACATGAGTTTAATTAATATGTTTCACGCATTGCACTCCAGGGTCCATAGATACCGGCTCAGCCTAGTTTTGGGTCCCCCAGATATGTCTTTTTATGTATACTCGGTGTGTTTTAGCAAATAAAGTTTTTTGTATTTTTGTATTGAGTCGACCCTCTGAAGCCACTAGGCCACCGACGCTCTTTAACCTAACCTAACCAATAATGTTGAGATCGACCTAATTTACCAAATTAGCTTATATTAGTGATGGTAGTTAGGACCTTGTGCATGGTCCATCCAGATTGCTACCGCCAAGCAGCAGTGTTCACATTGCTATGTTTCAGAGGATTTCAGTATTGAATGCCAATATCTAAGATCACAGGTCTAATTATATAAAAAAAAATGTTCTGGTTAATGATCGTGAGTTTTAACCTTTTATCCATTGTATTAGCTTCCTCATTATTTCATATTGTAGACGAACAACAAGTATTTGAGATGATTGAAATGGTGACCACACATTGCTCGATGGGTAAGATCATGCCGCACCTGCCCGAGGTCAACGCGCCGCCCAACTGCGTGAAGCCCATGCTGACGGCCGTTTGCTTCCGCACCGGCATCTTTAGGACCATGGAAGGGTATTCCCTTAATATGTCGGCAAACCTTACAATACATATCCCGGACGTTCAGAACGATAGTGACGTAATTGCGGACTATTATTCGAGTTACTCGTAAGTCTCTATAATAATAAATTTATGACTTGAAGTTTGAAAGCTGAAATTTTTAATTAGGTCCCTATTGTTCTAAAGGTGCGATCACAGAGTACCTTTTTTATATACCGTAATAGAGACCTATCTCTGCGGTCAGAAAAGGTAACGCGAAAGTGTCGCCCTCTGAACTTGTGATTTGTAACTATCTGTCAGATTCATAGACCTATATATATACACACAAGCATAGGCACCCTGAATTACTCTTTTCAATTTATTCTAAACGTGGTGTACTTTTTTGCTGATTTTGGATTTAATAACATAGATCATGCCAGCAAAAAAGTAACCCACGCTAAAGATGATAAAATAATAACACTTCGAATATTTTATTATTTATTACAGGCTTTATTTACATCCAACTAAGTACAGAATTCAACATTAATACAATTAAAAATTAAAACTAAACGTATTTAAATTAAAATTAAACTAAGCTACACAAATATTAAAGATATAAATAATAACCACCACTATAAAAAGGGCACCCCCTCTAGCAGGTCCGCTCGCGGCATGGTCCCCATGACACTGGCTACATTACCCCTCTGGATAGCTAGCCCAATCCTTTGGGAGAGGTAAGCACCAGCTCTAGGATCTCCGGAGGATTCTATGAACCGGGAGGACAGGGCCTTAATAAAGCTTTTCATATCATCTGACCAAGGTCCCATGGTTTCCACTGCAAAAAATGAATGGCCCCAAGTTATCCGGATTTAAATGTACTGGACTTTTTCGGCTAGCTCACCAGTGCATGGTAGGCACTGTGCCTAGTATGTGGGGTGACTATAGGTATTGCAAGTCATAAACACAACCAAATAATAGTTATTATCCGTTGAAAATTATAAAGTCGGTTATTTTTTGTTAACAAACTTTAGCATTACATCCATACATACTCGTATAACAGATCTGCGGGTCTATTATGATCGTGTTTATAGATGCGGATAAAACTTCTGATACTTTCTGGACAGAGGCCCGTTTCACGAAGCTACAAGTTAAAGCGGAAGTCTCGTTCTAAGTCCTTTTTGCTAGAAAAGGAGTTCCGCTTGTAATTTGTAACTTGTAGCTTCGTGAAACGGGCCAGAGTATGTAAGAGCAAAAGTGAATCCACCATGATAAAGGCGACCATGATACAGGCCCTGAAATTTTACATGGAAGTGGTAAAGAATAACTCAGGGCGTAATTAATTGGTACTTAAATAACAATATAATTTTCTCACTAACCTGGCATTTTTTTTTGTCGGTACAGCTATGTTGCTGATACGATTATTCTGGCACGAATATTTTTCTTCGAAGTGCACATGACAAACAAGTCGGTACTTGAAAATATGACTATTTTCAAGTCCTAATATGGGACCTCCAACATTGTAGACACACGTGTTAAACATCGCCTTATCCTCTCCCGGATTCGGAAACTTATGTAAAGTCTCCTTGGATCCTGAATGAAAAGAAACTAGCCCAAAATATTATAATAGCCCAGTATATATAAATGTGCCGCCAGTGTCAAACTCAAGTCAAACCGTGAATCGACCAGAAGCTACCAAATTTTACAATGTGTTGCAATACATTAAAAAAAATATCTCCCGTTAGAACATGTATCTTTTTTTGTGCTTGTGATTTTAGAATTTTTGTGTGCTGTTACTATCTTTATTCAAGTACTTGGTGTAAACTTAAAGTTTTGAATGTTAAATGAAAGAAAACACCTTCGCGTCATAATAAAAAATCTACTGTAAATATAACAATGTCTTTGAGCTGGTCATACTACCCTACTGATGTTCTTTTTCGAGCAATAACACCATCTATCGCAGTTTTCTGTTATCAGGTACTCAAAGAACAGTCCAGATGCCGTAAAGTGCCATCTATACGTGTGATTTAAAGATGCGCGAAAATAATACTGCCGAAGAAAACGTCATTTAGTTCCATAGGATTCTTTGCTCTTTAGCCTCCTTTTTAATTTGACATACTTATCCGTTACTTCAACCCGAATAGCCAGTACTGAGATTGTGCACCCTGGGTGCGATCTTCTGAATATCAGTTCAAAGTCAACGTTTCCTACATTTTCATTTCATCGACTATTCATAGAACGATTAAATTTAGTATTTCAAAATCACCGATTTTTAATTAAATTAAAATGTTACTTTAGTCTCTGCATATTGAGACTAAAGCCCTTATTAGTCTCTAGGGACTAAAGTATTTTTTTAATTTACTTCGGAAACCCCTAAACACGGCGTTCGTGAATGCAGGATTATCGCAATTTTCAGTGATTGTGACATGAAATTTGGTGTGGAAATAACCTGAAAATGACAACCGTGCAAAAAGAAAAATAAAATCGATTTAATTTCGTGAATCACGATTAATGATTACGACTATGAATCTATTATTATGCATGGACCAATTAGTTTTAAAATAGGTAGTTTTCAAGTTTGAATCTATTTTCTAAATATGCAAGCATTTAAACGCCACTTTTAAAACAAAAACCGGTTAATTGCTAGTCGGACTCGCACACGAAGGGTTCCGTACCATTATCTATAAAACATCACGTTTGTTGTAGTGGAGGCCCCCTTAAATATTTATTTTATTCTGTTTTTAGTACTTATTGTTATAGCGGCACTGTCTAGCCATCACGGTTCATGAGATACAGCCTGGTGACAGACAGACGGACAGTGGAGTCTTAGTAATAGGGTACTGTTTTTACCCTTTGGATACGGAACCTTAAAAAACGAGGAAGAAAGGACATTTTTTTTTAAATACATATATTTTTTAATTTCTATTTTATTTTATTTTAATTTTATTTTATGGAGGTCTGAAAATAAATTTTATTCTATTCTATTATATTCTATTGGGTAAGTTTGTATGAACATTATTGTCATTTTATCTTTCAGTGGCCACGGATGATTTTCTTATACCTAATGGTTTAGATGACCACGACACACATAAATGTAAAAAATTTATTGCGTTAAATAATATCGGAGCGGAGATATTAAAGATTGAAGTATTGAGGCTTTGGTACTAAAAGTACACCCAAATATGAAAATTTAAATAGCTCCGATGCAGTTAAGAATATTTATTACATTACATACCAAAATATGTTTATTTTGAATAATTCTATCATAATTTACCACATTTACGAATGGCCGCTCACCTAGAAAATGTATGACTTTTACAAATGACACCACTTTTACCCCAACCCCTTTGTAAGAAACTTTGTTATAATAAACATTGTAATTTTGTAGTTCTTTTTTCCTCGCATTCAAAGTGAAAAGTAGAGTGTTTAACGCGAGACTAAACACGAGTATCTCGCGTCACTACGAGTATGGCTTGTTTTAGCCCCTTGTTGAATCTACTAATTATTTTGAATCTTGGAAAAACATTTCAATATTGATCGTTCCACAATTGCAATGGTTCATGTGCTAGTTTTATGAAAGCGATTTATTTTTGTTGGGGTCGCAGTTCTAACCTAACCTAACCTACTTTTCTGGGAGCGATTTATTTTTGGTGGGACCTAACCTTACCTAACCTGACCTATGTAGCTTTGTAGTAAAATATTTTTTGTTTATTATGTAGTCGACTTTGAAATAAGAGAGTTTTATAGTAAATTCGATAAATTATTTGTCGATATTTCAAGGGCCACCACCATGGAGCTCACGTATAGGAGACGAAAATACGACTACAATCCAAATTTATCTCAATGGGAAAAACTCTATTCAAAGTTGTCTCAACTATTCACATTTATATAGTAGACCTTTTAAAAGGTAGGTACGTATCTACTAATTAACAGTATTATTTAAAACAGAATTGACGAGCACAAGTCTAGCAACGCATTTGCAGTCTTGAGATTTTAATCGTAAGATATCATATTAATTGCGATTAGTTATGCAAACGCATGGACAATACAATTAAGCCGTAGCAGTTCTTCTACACGAGTACAAAGTCTCCTCTCCGACCTTGCTAGCTCACGTGCAAGCTAACCACCGCCTAAACCGCCAATCAACACCTAGCAATTAAAAGACCACCAATTAGAACGCGCTCCCAGCGGCTTATATACGGAGAAACAACTCACAAACACCACTTTTTACTGACTCTCCGAAATGGCACGACTGCCCATCTTATTCGCTCTAGTACTCCTGGCCGTGGGCGTGAGAGAAATAGAATCATCGGCGGACACCCTGAAGCAGATCACGTCGGGTTTCCTTAAAGTACTGGATGAATGCAAGCGTGAGGTGAACCAGTTTTTTTAATTAGTTTCCAGTTCAGTTTATCTGATAAAGTTGGTGAAATTCCTTACTTGCTAGAGACTGATTTTTCTAGACGTTGATGAATTATAAATTATAGCAAACATTACAACTGATAAAACTCCAGCATTTGTTTTTATAAGTAGATGCTTAGTAGATCAATTGATTTTCGGTTATCAGAATTGTCTTCATTCGCAAAATAATACAGTGAACTCACTGAGATGTATTTTTCATATGCTTCATTGTTACACGAAACTGTACCACATTAAATACCATCAGCTAAACCTCTCGGACCACATTATCAGCGACTTCTACCACTACTGGAAGGAGGATTACTCCCTCCTGAACAGGGACACCGGCTGCGCCATCGTCTGCATGAGCCAGAAGCTGGACCTGATAGACTCCAGTGGCAAGCTGCATCATGGGAATACGCAGGAGTTTGCGACCAAGCATGGCGCCGGTGGGTTTATCATACAAGTTGATCAATACTTTAAGGTTGAAAATCTATTGTAGGGTTCCCATAACCAATGTGTTCCAGAATTGTTGGCAGTCTGGAAACATTTCCACTATCATCATCATCGTCACCATCATCATCTTGCCCTTATCCTAATCATTTGGGGCGGCGCAGCATGTCTTTGTCTTCCTCACATCCGTATCAGCTGTCATCTTAGCGTTCACTCCCTTGTTTCTCATATCACTCTTCACACAATTCATCCAGTTTTAGGACTTTCTCTTGTCAATTTTAATTATGCTCGTTGAATGTATATATTTTGATATTTTAATTACTTTTTATTCTCTTCAATTTAATGTCTTAGGCTTGATTTCCTCCTGCGCTGACATCGGTCGCTGATGTCGCTCGAGCGTACGAATATATGCCAATCTGCGGCGGACGTCAGCGTCGCTGTGCGGTGTCCCATAGAACATGGTGTATATTTGTACGCTCGACCAACGTCAGCGACCGATGTCAGGAGTTAATATTTTAATTAAATCAGGTTATATTTCATGTATCTTAGTTATTTTCTTAGTTAGTTACTATTTTATATACAAAACTCAGAGACTGCATCATAATATTAGTCAATACGCGTGTATTAGTTTCAGATTTTTTTAAATGCCAACTTTTCTGAACTTCTCTGTCTTTTTAGCCAGCGAAGTAGCCTCTAAACTGGTGAGCATCCTCCACGAATGTGAAACCAAGCACGACGCGATAGAGGACCATTGCATGAAGGCCCTGGAGGTCGCCAAGTGCTTCAGGACAGACATTCACCAGCTCAACTGGACTCCGAAGATGGACGTCATCATCACTGAAGTGCTCACCGAAATGTAAATATTTTTAAGATTAAATTACAGGAGGTTTACTTTTAGGATAATGTAAGAACAAATTCAAACAGTATTAAAGTAGAAAAGATCTTCGAATTAATTATAGATTTGGATGTGATCTGATGCCTATTTTATAAATACTAACTTTACTATAAGGTGACTAACGCAGTGTTCATATTTTTAATAATATTAAAACAGTGATTCTATACGTTGTTGTTATTTCTAACTTATTAACACATTGATATTTTTTTCTGGAAATGTTTTTCAGGTTTAATGTCATTATCGTCCTATAAAGTCTGAGAGCCTTACATGGGAGCTGTTAATAATGGGTACCTAAATCATCTCGTACCCCAAGGCATAACTCGGCCGTTATCGGCCAGACAGCACAATCGGCTAGACTAGCACAATACAAGACCTAAACACAATAGATACATCTACTTAGTTCTTAATCGACGTCGCTGATAGCCAATAGTGTAAATTGGTCTTAGACCAACGAGACCCTTAACAATGTAAATTAAACTATGAATACCAACAACGAGAGCACATTTTCGATTAATACGGTTACATTGGCTCTTGATATTTCGTAGGTAAGGACTGCTTTATCAATTTGAACTGTAACGCTTCACACTATGATAACATTTACTTCGATTATGTTTGGATTTCAAGAAGATACTTGCATTTAGCAATTTGGGATTGTAAACCTCGGTGATAAGGTTGTATTTTCAATTTAATTTGGTTTTGCTATTGGTTTTAGGAGACAAATTAATGGGTATAGGATAGGTATGCTAAGTAAGTGGGGTCTTAAATCGTGGGGCAATGACTGTAAAGCTGTCAGCTGACAATGGAGCCGATGATCAGGCTCGCGAGATAAGCATCACGTTGAAGGGATTGGGCTTTTCTTATTAAAATCATAGGCTTAGTGAGGTAATTGATGCACGTTATATTATACTAGCTTTTGCCCGCGACTTCGTCCGCGTAGAACTCGTTTATCGCAGTTAAGTAAATTAAAAGTTTTAAGTAATTCTATAGTTTGGCGTCCTCCCTGGCCAGAATGATCTTTCAAACACATATGTAATAATGAGCTCGAAATTTACCGGGAAACCAACTTTAACCATGAACTTACGGAAGGGCACCCCCGATACATCCAAAGAGTTTAGGAACTCTAAGGGTAGGACGTGACTTGCTCTGTGTCTATGACATTGTCTACCAAGAGATACTCCACAACATCGCCTTCTACATGAGACATATTTTTTTATACATACATCCGCCCGACAATTTCGTTTGTCGGTGCTAATATTGCCCTCTCGCACAAACATTCTCTATTCTTTATATTGTTTTTTAGATCGGGGTACACGTTATTTTTTAAATCATCTGTGTTTTGTACAATATTACAGAATTCGCGGTTTAATGTATTCAAATCGTTACTATCTCTCGCCATACGATCTTCGCCAATTTTTAGAAGAGCTGCCGCATATATTGCCCCGACTGTGTATCATTGTGTACTCGTAGTTCCCGGCATATTTGTAGTGAGTTTTTTTTCCATATAAACCCATATCGTAGATGTCGAAATGCATTTATTTTATCCGCTGGTGGGCCCCTAGCTATCACCGGTAGATGAGAATCTGTCTAAATTCGCCGTCTCAAAGTACCATCCCTCCTATGACAGGGCTGATCTTAAAATATCCATCATAGTTCAATATTACATATATTATATCATGAGTCTTAATACTAATTTTAATGTATCTATCATTATAAATGGCCGAACTCCCAAACATGAATAACCGAATTCTCATACAAACTACCATTACCCTTAGGGGTGATTTTCGAGATAATAAGCAGAGGTCGGAATAGGTAGTGCTTATTAACCTAAACTTGACTCATGTTCATTCATGCGCGAGTGAGGTGGGAATACGTTATTGAATGAAGATGCAACAAGTTTAGGTTAATAAGCACTACCTATTCCGACCTCTGATAATAAGTATACATATAATCTAATTCGGTTCCGCGGTTAATCCGTGAAAGCGTAACAAAACAGACAGACGACAGACAGAATTACTTTCACATTTATAATATTAGTATGGATTTTCATTCTACAGCAATATTATATGGAGGTATTGTATTGTATTGTATTTTTTTTAAGTGATCATAATAACCGCCCTAATAATAAATAATAGCCGAAGAATAAGTATACGACGGACTAAGTAAACGGCGGAAAAAAAAGTTAAAATCTGGATATGTCAACGCTGTCAACGTCAATCTGACACCGCTCCTTTTGATATAGACTAACAAAACTGAATGTACAAAGCCTTTCCCATGTTGTCATACTGGGTGGCAGAAGCCATAGAAGAAATAAATTATTCAATTTCACAATTTTGTCAAATAGTTACTAATCTTATTATTCTATATTAGTAATTATTTATCTAAATATAATGCCATTTTCAAAATTTTACCCATCACAACTTTTTTAAAAAGATCATGGCCGCCGTCTTGAACTCTGAATTTGACATAATTTTTATAATCTGCGTCCCCAAAATGTAAGAAAATGATACCAATGCCGACTTTTTCAATAAACATCATGGCGGCCATTTTTAATTCCAAATTTGATGTCATTTTAGAAATCTGCGTCAACGCAACCTAAGAAAATGACACACATGATGACTTTTTAAAAAAACACCAATCTTTTAAATTTCCCGGGATGGGATTTTCCTGTGTTAATCCAGGGTATAAGCTACCTCCATTCTAAATTTCATCCAAATCCATATAGCCGTTGCAGCGTGTAGGAGTAACAAACTAAAAACCCTTTTACCCCCTTAGGGGTAGTTTTTTCTAAATCGCTGAAAGCAGTATTTTTTATTTATAAACAGTAGCCTTAATACCAATATCCAAATGTAGTCACTTGGATATCTCCAATACAATTTTCTACTCCCCATTTATCGCCTTAGGGGCAGTTTTTCCATAATCACTGAAAGTTTTTTTAAATATAATTTATAAACAGTAGCTTAAATAACAATTACCACGTTTCCAACTAAAAAAAATTACATAAATGACCAAATTCTCATATAAACTACCATCCCAAATCTCACCCCCTTAGGGCTGATTTTCGAGAAACAAAGTATAAATTTAGTCTAATTCAGTTCCGCGGTTTATCCGTGAATGCATAACAAACAGACAGACGACAGACATAATTACTTTCACGTTTATAATACGATTTTCTTTCTACAGCAATATTATGTGTACCTATCGATGTATAGATTTTTTACCCATTGAGTATTGTTTGAACTGACATTTTAGAATTAAATAACCGACCAATTTCCGCCGAAAAATCAAATTACTGTCCGTAATTATTTTCAAGGGATCATAATAACCGCCCTAATATTAAATAACAGCTGTAGAATTATTACGCCGTGAATAAGTATTGAAAATAGCGGAAAATATGTAGAAATCTGGATATGTCAACGCTGACAACGTCAATCTGACACCGCTCCTTTTGATATAGACTAACGAAATTGAATGTACAAAGCCTGTCTCATGTTGTCCCACTGGGTAGCAGAAGCCATGGGAGAAATAAATTATACAATTACACAATTTTGACAAATAATTACTAATCTTATTCTATATTAGTAATTATTTGCGTCCCCAAAAACTAAGAAAATTATACCAATGACAACTTTTTCAAAAAACATCATTGCCGTCAGCTTGAATTCTAAATTTGACATCATTTTCATAATCTGCCTGCCCAAAGTGTAAGAAAATGATACCAATAACGACTTTTTCAATAAACCTCATGGCGGCTATTTTTAATTCAAAATTTGATGTCAATTTCGAAACCTGCGTCAACGCAACCTACGAAAACGACACCCATGATGACTTTTTCAAAAAACACCAAACATATTGTCATTATTCCCTCCGGAACTTTTAAATTCCGGGATGGGATTTTCCTATGTGTTAATCCAGGGTATAAGCTATCTCCATTCTAAATTTCATCCAAATCCATCCAGCGCCATTGCAGCGTAAAGGAGGAACAAACTAAAACTCCCTTTTAGGGGTAGTTTTTTCTAAATCGCTGAAAGTAGTATTTTTTATTTATAAACAGTAGCCTAAATACCAATTTCTAAATTGCTTATTTTAAAAATATTCAATCTCCCATAATAATTTCTACCCCCTATTTTAACCCTTTAGTTAGGGGATGAATTTACAAAAATCTTACTGCACCCCTAGGGTACCCAAGGAATATTCCCTTCAAATTTCGAGTCCCTAGGTCCAGCGGTTTAGGCTGTGCGTTGATCGATCAGTCAGTCAGTTTTACCCCTTTCCATCCCTTCGGGGATGAAATTATCAAAAACGCTGAAACACGTATAAATCAATTTTCAATTTTCAACCTAAACACAAAATTTGAATACTCTAACTTAAACTAAAACTGACGGACTTTCATACAAATTTTCATCTCCTTAGGGGTGGAATTTCCAAAAATCCTTTCTTAGTGGATCTTTACACTATATAAGGTATCTATGTGCAAAATGTCAAGTCTCTAGGTCCTATGGTTTGGGCTGTGCGTTGATATATCAACAATTCGTTTTACCCCTTTTCATCCCTTCGGGGTTGAAATTATCATAAACGCTGAGACACGTATAAGTTAAAATTCAATCGCCAACCTAAACGCAAAATTTGAAGCGTCTAACTTCAAAACCGACGGACTTTCATACATATTTTTTTCCCCTATTTTACCCCCTTAGGGGTGGAATTTCCAAAAATCCTTCCTTAGTGGATCTCTACACTATATAAGGTATCTATGTGCAAAATTTCAAGTCTCTAGGTCCAGCGGTCTGGGCTGTGCGTTGATATATCAACAATCAGCTTAGCATTTTATATAATAGATTAGGTGTTTGTAGTGGATCATCGTGGATAGATAACTTTATAAATTTACTATGATTCAGAGCACTGAAAGTAAATTGTACCTCATTTCATACATTTTTGTAAAAGTCAACTTCAAATCTGTTGACATAAAATATTCACGTTAACCTTAAGACTTTATTTTGCCTTATCTCAAAGACCGGCAGTGTACAGTCACCAGCAAAAATACATGATTCAACATTGGCCTCAAAAATATCTGACACGCTCTTATGCCTCCAGTAATAAGGACGTGTCAGATATTTCAGTCCATTGTTGGATCATATATTATTGCTGGTGACTGTACTTACACCGAAGAAGGGGGGTAATGTTTTTTCTACCTATATGTGTGAATGTATGGTTCTTTGTTCCTACCCTAGATGCTGTACGGATGACCCAATTTCGACAAACGAGTCGTTAGATTCGTTTTAGCGTCATGAACACCACTGGTACTATAAGGGCGCGTACACATAGAACGTCCGTTTTACAGGATCTTTTCACCTTGTAATCTTCTTTTTTACTGGATCTAGATTACATACAACTACATACGCCATCAAATAAAGGACCTGTAAAATGGATCGCTAGGTGTACGCACCCTAATTTAAAAAAATGGCGGATTTAAAAGAACATGAGAATTTAACATATATCGAATACGACATTAAACATGCAGCGGGTTTTTAAAGTTGGTTTTTGTTTGACTTGATAAAGTTTCAGTTCAAGTTATAAATCGTAGTTGTGTACAATCGAAAACCAACCTTTATATAAAAAAGGTTTTACTGCCGTTATTTAGTAGAAATAAAAGCAGATTGTTATTTGTGCCGGCGATGAACCACCTGCGCCGTAGACGTCGTCGTGTGCTCGCCCTGTTTACAGTAGAGTATTACCTACACGGGGCTGCAGCGAGCGGCGGCGAGAGCATTCTTTCACGAACTTCAAACATTTCCACCGTTTCTGATTTGATTGCTGTAAATTACATATATACATAAATTCATGCCTTCATTCCCAGAGTGGGGTAGGCAAAGCTTCAGAATTACCAACAACTCTAAAAACTTGTTGCTAATTCTGGGGTCCTAGTTAAAAAAGGGTATAAGTCTTCGGAAGATCAAATGAAAAATGTTTAATTCTTGTATACTCCCTTCACGTACATCCCCGTTTTTATTATGAGTTAAGTCGACTTGTACCCTTTTTCATCAGGACCCCAGAATTCTGTAACCACATCTCGCACAATTAGGCTAAGATGTTTCCCAAGTTTAGTGATAGGTTGCAAGCCTGTCACCTAACAGTACTATAAGCCTTTATTCCCTTAGCCCGGCAACCACTCGGGTCGCTGAAAATTATAACTCTCGAATACTTTAGTAACGATAAGAAAGTGTAAAGATGACAAATGATAAATTAATAAACTGTGTAAAACTGATTGATTATTTGGTTGCCTGGCAGATGTCATTGGGCTTTGATTCTGCCATTTTTGTTTTTATACAATACATTAAGTAAATTTAAATAAATAAGAATGGCGATGATGAATGCTTAGCTATTTCAGCATGAGCTGATTCTTATCGTAATTCATGTTAATAATTAATAGGGATGGGGGAATGGGAAGGCAGTTTGTTTTCTAAGTTTTCTTAGCTTGTCAGCGTCCAAAAAATGGTGTCACTAAAGTAAGTGGTACTTTTTAACCGACTTCAAAAAAGGAGGAGGTTATACGTTCCACTGTATGTATTTTTTTTTTTTATGTATGTTCACCGATTACTCCGTCAATTGTCGACCGATTTCAAAAATTTTTTTTTGGTTTGATAGAGTATACTTCCGAGGTGGTCCCATTGTCACCAAATCTGTATCTGATGAGGGGATCAGTGAGGAATTGAGGGAACTCCTCAAATATTATAGGCAAACATATAACGATTTTAGTATTTTTAGTAACAAATCCAGCATTTGCATTCAGAAAGTATCATTTGGTGTAGTGGAACTGATGATGAAGACCACAGATGGCCACCGGAACTCCTCAATGGTACCGATTTCAAGGGTGGCGATAAGATATCTCGATTAAGATAGTTGAGCGACTACCTACAACGAATAATATTTACTTGTTGAAATATGACTATGACTTTCCCGCGGCGTTGCTTGCGGCGCGCTTGATATAAGTTAAAGTTTCATTTCAACTAAGAAGTGGGACTACGTAACAGCGTATTATGATCACTAAAAAGTATAAAATAAAATAAATGTTTTAAAAAACAAAAAACCGCCTTCAAAAACGCAAAAAATAACTTCTTTAAAATTGTAGGCACCTAATAGGTTAGTCCAACTGAAGTCGGCGACCACAACATTATCAACAGAAAGCCGACATCAGATGGACTAACCTATTAGGTGCCTACAATTTTAAAGAAGTTATTTTTTGCGTTTTTGAAGGCGGTTTTTTGTTTTTTAATCTATAATCAATGAAATACGAGTACAATTGCTTTAACCATTGCTATAGTAACAAATGTGATATAAATACCAATTCCTCTTTCAAATACCTTAGGCTTTAGCGGTAAGACCGCCTGTTGTATACCTATAGTTAAAATGTACTGTTCCGTGTTTTGTTTTTTTGGTGTTCAATAAAGGGTATTTGTATTGTATTGTGTTACATAACCTATACGGCCGTACGTAGGTACATACAGACAACCCTGCCCCAGATGTTTTCTCATCCCTTCCTCCTCCCTGGCAAACAAGCAGTTTTCTTTTTATTATATCGACAAGATTTATAAACGCTCCAGAGGGCTCGGATTTATTGAATCAGCAAACACACATGCTCCCGCGCCTCAGCGATTTAGCGGAAAAGCTTCTTTAACGGATTATCTTTGAAAATATTACTAGAAATCCCACTAATATTATAAATGTGAAAGTTTGTGTGTGTGTGTGTGTGTTAGATTGTTACTCCGTCACGCTGCAGCTGGACGGATTTGGATGAAATTTGGAAAGGAGATACCCTGGATTAACACATAGGCTACATTTCATCTTGGAAAAGTTAAAAGTTCCCGAGGGAATAATGATAGTCAAAATTTACGCGGACGAAGTCGCGGGCAGAAGCTAGTTTATAATAAGTTATACTTACCGCCTATTTCACAATCAAGAAGTAAAGCATATTTGACAGATAAATTTAGCTCTTTCTGTTTCTTACACTTAAAAATAGACAAGGAGAGAGTCAACTTTAAATGTTACTCGACGATTGTGAAACAGGCCCTTTTCTTTCTTTCTGAATCCTACTTAACATTTATGGTGAATCACCATTTGCCTACGAGAGACCGCCCGCGACTTTGTACAGTCGAGTTCATAAATATGTATACACTTTAGTAACTTGTCTATTTAATGTCATGTTTAAACTGCCATATATGAATTGTCCCAACGATTAAAGTGACAAGGTTTAAACATATTTATGAACTCGGCTGTACGAGTGGAATTAGTTTCCCGCTACCCCCCCCCCCTACTTCTTCCCGTTTGGAGTCGGTTTCCGAAAAAAGGATTCTTGAAAATTCCAAATTTTAAGTACCCTACTTAGGTCCAGCGTTTATATGAATAAATTATTACTTACGTATTGCTTTTTGTAAAAATGCATCCGTTTTTATGAGTTGATATAAATTGATGAATTACCTCCCTCTTACATTTATACCAAATTCATGCAATTAAATATCATGTACAGTACCTAAAGGAAATTGGTCATAGTGACGTAATCAATCAAAAGGCACGAGACTTCTTATGATTTTATTTACAGTGTCACTTTGGCATACTCCAAAATGGGCTAGTAATTAATTTCCTTGGCTTTACCTACATTATATGAGAATTAGGTAATCTCTGATTTTGTTTGAGTTTTGTTAAAGTTAATCAAAAGCAACTGCAACTTCCACCATAATTTTATTTTGTAAATATGAGAATCTTAAATTATATTGAATATGTTGTGTATGGCTGACGAAACCAAACTTTAAGTAATGGATGTATTTACACTAAATCCAGCAGAAGACCATTTATACAATACACATTAGCAATTTCTCAAAAGTCCATTTAACATTGCGTTTGTCGACGAAGTTAAAGTTGGTGACAAGATCAACAAAAAAAAATACAGGTAGGTAGTAATACCAAAGATTAAACATTACCCATACTATGTTTCGGAAAGTACATAAGGCACAGATTAGAATACTAACAATAATGTTAACCTTTGCTTAAGGTAAACAAGTCCTTGTCCGAAGTTTCATTTCCCAAGTGTTGTTTTTGCAAAAATTTCATAAATTAAAATAATTACAGCATATAGTAATCTAGAAGTCAATACAAATGTTCTTAATACAATTTTCAATCCTGACATGAATCAGAAAACTAAAGATAAAAGGCCAAATGCTGCCTGTAGCGAGTTCCTTACGTTACTATCTATTAGAAAAAATACATATTTCCAAAATTGGTTCAAGAGAAAAAAATAAGGTTTTGTTTTGTCGTTCTTACTTAACACTTTTGGTTATCCAAGGTTTTTCTGTGAGCGATAATCAAATGGACACACGCGCCAACCACGCCTAATGTTGGCAAAAATGATCGTGCCCACAACGCCACCGACGACTACAGATGTTGTTGTTGATGCAGTCATCAAGTTCATCAACATAAAGCAATCTTCATGCTAGGAACAACTGGCTGTTGAGTGCATAATGTGCATATTATGTGCCAAGTTTGGTTTTTAGGGAGTGCTAGGCACCAAATCATTGTTAGGCGCCCTGCTCCAATCTTCGATTCGAATATTATCAACGAACGACCATTAGTAAGTAATATACGTTGATGATTGATGATTTACTTCTCAACAAAAAGTCATTTTTTTATGACTCCTGGGGAAGATCTTGAAGCGATTTAGTGTTCAGTCTCATGTTAGCCTAAGGAACATAATGCACTTTGTGTTCATTCTGGGCAGCACTTGGTCCAATTCACATACAAAGATGGTCAATCTCCTTTACTAATAATGTCACCAACGAACTCCAAATTAGTTTCAAGCTAGATCTCAGTCAGAACCTCCTCAATAACGGTTTCCATGCTAGGGGCCCACTTGAGCGCGTGGATCTTGGTCCGGAAACACTTGGCGATCTCAAGAACGCGCGAGCAGTCGTCCTTGATGCTTTCCTGCAATTTCTCGCACTCGTGCAGCATCGTCACCAGTTGCTTTGCCATGTCATCATCTGAAACATGAAATATTAATGTAAAGAGCCTGTTACGACTTGTCACTCAAACTGTGGAAGATTGCGTTTTCGCCTTGGTCTTTCTCATCCACTGTCACTTGTACAAATAAAAGCCATGCGTTAGACAATTTAACCTGATTAAATCGTCGGAATATCTATGAAACTCTCTGTTAAATTAGGTTAGTAACTAAGGTAAAAAAAAACTCGAGACGTTAAAATGTTAATTAAAATTCAAAAAACGAAATCTAAATCTTGGTTTTCTTTTTCCTAATAACTTGGACTAAGCAAGAGTGTTTTATTGATCAGTCTTTGGACATTTCCTCATTGGAAGAAGACATCCGATACCCGAATGGTGATGGTAAAGACAAGTAGCGAAATTTGGCAAAAATAACAAACATAGATTAGAGAATATCATAGTAGGCTTTAGGATTCTAAGAGGGTCCATATTGGGTGATATAAAAATTTGTAGTCCGTATGTATTGTTATTCATAATCATCGCAAGTCATAAAGTGTTTTTTACTGAAACGGTTTTTATTTCAGGGTCTTTATAAAACAAACCTAACCTAACCTAACCTCATTTACCAGCTAGATATTTCAAAAATCCTGAAATAAAAACCGTTTCAGTAAAAAAACACTTTATGACTTGCGATGATTATGAATAACAATACATTCGGACAAAAAATAATTATATGAAACAAAGCGCTCCCTTCTAAGATCTAAAATCTCAACCCACCAGCGCCATGTAGCTTCGCGAACTCATGCGCTTTCCCATGGTGCATCTTCCAGTCCTCGGTGACCAGGTCGAACTTGGATGCCATGCACATGATGGCGCAGCCCATGTCCCGGTTCACCAGCTCGTAGTCCTCGCGCCAGAAGTTGTAGAAGTCCTGCATTACTTCATCTGGGATGTTTAGCTGTAGACGATGAAATATATCAATTCGATTGATTCTGATAAGGGATTCATAATACACAACATAAATACACGACTGCCCAAAACGGAAGTATAATGGTAGCCCTGAAGCTCTGCTCTTGCCTAGTAGGAACGCAGCCCTCTGGGCGAAGACATTGGATATTATAGTTTTATAAATATTAGAATATCTTTTTGTATACATTATTTAAGCGACTCATCAACTACCATACGATTAAATTAAAATAATTAGTAACGAGTACGACATCATTTTTTTTTATTACTTAAATAGTGATCTTTGTCATCAAAATGTACGATTAGCTGCTACATGTATCTAGTATTATGGTAGCAGGCTCTTCTTATTCAAAGCATCCCCAACAAACAACCCCATTGTCCTGTGGCCACAGCACACAAAAAGATAAAAGCTCTCGTACGCTATCGGACTATCCTCTTCTTGATTGATTTTTTGTTATATTAGTATTTTTTCTTATCCTATAGGTACGAGTATTATCCCACTGCTAGGCCTCGAGCTACTTGATGAACTTTTGATCTTACCTCACTTCTACATTTGTCCAACACCGCTGAAAACCCTGCAGTGAACTGCTTCATGATTTCCGCCGAGGAGTGCACCCTGTACACTCCAACAACAGCAAGCAAAAAAACCATAGCCCGCCATTTTGTTACAGCGGCGGCGGCCATTTCGACGCCGGCAACAGTCCCGAGTGTTACCAGCGGCCACGGGCGACGTTTTTATGGTAGAACTAAACTGATTATAGCAAATTAAGGGTTTTTTTAATTGTCGTTTGACGCGGATGTGTTAATTGATCGTTGCGGGATCAACGAGCATAATGCATGGGACACCTAGTAATTATCAGTTAATTTAGGCTATCCCTTTAATAAGTCTATTATTAGATGAAGCACTGAGTGACTAGCGAGAAAATAGAACTTGTGCTAGAGATTCAGACAATGAGATATTTGTATAAGTATAAGTTAATCAAGGTCCAAGTTCACAAAAGTTGATTCATGTAATTGCTTTCCGTTTATTTTTAAGTCCTTATTCTATTGCAAGATGTAGACGAGATCATTAACTACGAATCAATATTGAAATGTCCTGGCTATAAAAAGGCTTTAAACTTTTCAGTCTTTTAATAAGTAGGTAAGTTCATTTTGTCGTTGAGCATAAATAATATACCAGCTATTGTTCAATTTCTACACAACCCACAATTTCATTTTCATTGTTATTTCTAAACTGATCCTGCGTAGAGACATTTATATTTCGCTGATGTTAACATTCTTGTCACAATTGATTCTGTATTCGCGCCTCGTCCGATGGTAACGAAACGGATACGAAGCGGCCTTCGGGTCGGCGACTCTCTTATTAAATAACTAAAGGTCTCCTGCAAATACGTTAGAATGGAACAAATGTTTAATAAGGCGATGGTTATTTAAATATATTATTTTCTGCTGCCTACTTATGTAATTATTGCTTTTGTTGAACCATATTTTCTGGGTCAGAATCCTGTTGGAAGACTACGCAAAAACCCTACGCCAGGAGTGGTACAGATATGCTGATGATTATAAAAAGTAGTAAATAATAATTATTAAGTTTCCCAAATATCTTGATCAGGATGTTTGGAAAACTATACACGCCATCTCATAATCATCTAAGCTCAAAATTCAAAATGTTTATTCTGTAAATTGGCCACATGAGAGCTCTTTTACACTTCGGTATGAACTGTATGAAGTGATAATCTACTAGCGTCCTTTTACAAGCTTGCTCTTGTCTGTCTGTGGCACGCCATTCTTTTATATTCTTGTCATCCCGATACGATACGAAACGAAACGACTTTAAGTTTCTCCTTCACTCCCTCAAAGTTTTTCTGGATAGCCATCTGCCTCTTTTACATTTATCTTTTTTGTCATTTCGTAATAATCTTAAAAAGAAAATATCTTTAATCTCCAACGGTAAACATTATATTTTACACTTTTGTTTCCCTGTACGCATTTCTGAAAGAAAGAAAGAAAGAAAGAAAATTTACAATAAACAAAGAATTAAAACAGATAACATCTTTTCATCTCATCACCTGTGTGTATCTATATCTACGCATATAGGTAAATTTTTCATTAAACAATAAATCTCCAAATAGCACATACTAGTACGCCATGGGTTATACAAGGGTAGGCGCGAGCGCAGCCAGCTCTGTGCTTAGAGTTAGATTGAAATAAACAGCTACCGTTAACCCTGGCAGTTAATTGTGGCATTACACGACACGTTCAGCCGCTAGAGCATGCAAAGTTACTGCGTCCCTAGGGAATAACCGTTTCCATTGTGTCACGGCAATTTAGCGTGCACAGCGTGGAATCAACGGAACTTTTGATTAAGATACAGTACAATCGCTCTTTTGACACCAGACACGAAAATTACTCACAGTTATTTTTCATTATTGATATAAATCCACAGCAGCAGTATGAAAAGTTTGTAGGTTTATGCCCGGTTCCTACCTATATATTCAAGGGCAGTAGCGTTATGACATTTGCTACGTATAAAATGTGTCAAATGTTAACGAGACGTCACAACTCTACCAACAGTTTTGAATATAAGTAGGAACGCACAATTAATAGAATATTGGCTCATTACGAAGATTTGTCAACATTTGACTAGACGCACCTACTGACATTTCGTTGACGAGTTTTCTGATATACTAACAAAACTTAATCCCTGAATTGCGACATGTCATAACTGTGTGCTTGACCGGCGTGCTTCAGAGTAGGTAATTATCCTACTCACCACACGTTGCATAAGAGTAGATATAATAGTTCCCGTTTTGTAATAATGAGTCAGAAGTTTTAAGTATTTTGTTGTCATACATACACAGACATACATACCTTCATGTCTTGATTCCCAGAGTGAGGTCAACAGAATTAACAACTCTAGAAATTGGTTGATAATTCTTTAAGCACATTTAGCACAAATAGGCTAATATCCAAGTTCACCAACAATCAAACGGACGATTAGGAGTTTAACCGGTGTCAAATGTATTGATTAACAGCTGATTAAGACTTAACAGTCGGTTTAATTGTTGGTGAACTCGGCCCTAAGTAGACCAGTGTATTAGTGACAGGTTCCAAGCCCATCCATCGCCTAACAGTAATACAAGCCTTTATTCCCTTAGTCGCCTCTTACGACATCCACGGGAAGACATGGAGTGGCACCGTTCTAACCCGGCAACCACACGGGACGGCTTTGTTGTCATGTTGAAAATAAAACGCCATTTTCAGGACTTTCGAAAAAACATGTCTTGTGCAGTTTCAGTCCAGTATAACTTTCTCTTTGAAACATATGAAACGTAAAATGATTAATTGTCATTCTTACTTACTAAACAACTTTACTCACATTTTGGACATTGGCCTCAATTTTAATGACTTACGGGCATCATCCGCCACTTTTATTGTCGTCGCGTGTCGTACGACAATGCGCATGGGCACCATCGCACGTCGCTAATCCGTGTCAGGGATTACTCTTCATTAGACAGCGTCAGCTGAGAGACATTAGTCACGGCACTAAGTCCGCCGGCCGTATTATTAGCTTATGCACTAATTAGCGCTTTGATTTCTATGGTGTAATCTGTTCTGCAAATGACAGTCCCCTTCTTAACGCGTTTTTAACTTGTTTCGATTAACATTTTTTAGGCGAAACAAAATATCATATAATGAGGGTGCCAAGTAACTAGAAATTAATTTAAGTAATCTAGAAGTCATCTTCTTTCTTTACATAGTACTCGTATAAAATGAAGTCGCTCTCGCTGTCTGTTCGCTTAGATCTTTTAAACTACTAAACGGATTTTAATGCCGTTATCAGCAATAGATAGAGTGATTCAAGAGAAACGTTTTTATGTATAATTTTCTGCATTATGTACGGGTGTTACATAAAACTCGCATAAACCGAAGCGAAGCGAGGGCGGGTCCCTAGTAATGGTATAAAGCGATTGTATACGTATAATGAACAGTGACATCTTTCTATTACAATGTTCCACGTGCATTCTTACCTTTCGGGTTATAGCCTCTTTTCAATAAAGAAGTTATGGCAATTTTATTATAATACTCTCAATTATATTTTGCTAAATTTTGTCTTCTTTGTTTTCAGGTACGTTGTTCATTAAGAACTGATTCATCCAAAGACTTCGCAGCGTCTTCCAATGTAAGCCTTAAACTCAATCCTCGCTTTCGTCGTTTTATTCCAGGTATAAGGGTCCGTTGCCACCAGGGATGCGCATTAATGTGTTTTCATACATTTGACAATCGGAGCGAGGTGTCGCGGGGTGTCATATGTATGAAAACACATTCATGCGCAACTCTGGTGAAAACGCACCCTAAAGCTACTCAACTAACAATATACAATACCTATACTTAAATATCACTGTACCGTGTATGTATATCTACGAAATTTGTTTGTTTGTTAAAAGTAATCCACGGCTGTTCAAAACGTGTAAAGAAATGTGTCAATTTAACACGAGGTATCCTAACCGTCTGGTAATGCCAGCTAAAAGGACAAAATTATATGGTAGGAACACTTACTATATGAGCATTTCTATTTTCAATATTTTATGTGATGAAATTAAAAGTTTGCCCTTGAATATGTTCAAACGCAAATTTAAAAGTTGGCTGCTGCAGCACTGTTTCTACTCCGTAAACGAATTCTTTGACCATTTCCATAGGTTAAAAATGTGACGTGTTGATTTTATTGTTGTTTTAGTTATTATTTATAATATAAATGACACATTTAATAGTTTTTGTGGTATGTTATGCACGACTGCACCACTTTTTACGCAAAATAAAGATATTTGACTATTTGACTATCATTTTGTGAAACAATTTTTACACATCATAAGAAATACAGCACTACTCGTATAATTAGGATCTCAGTTTATATAGTCATTAAATATATGTATATACAAATCAAACCACGGTTTTGATTGGCTATGTTTAACAGCCAATGAAAACCGGGCTCTATTCTACTCTGGAAAACCTAATTGCTTTTAACTTATCGTGTTATCGACGTTATGATAGCTCTTTATTTACTTAACAGTAATGCTGGCGGAGTTATAAATACAGGGTATTTTTTTTAATCAGTGAACAAATTTTAGGGACTAACTTTGTAGGTCATACTCATCAACTTTAATTATGGGACCAACATCCAAATCGCGAAAAAAATATCAGCTGTTCCATACAAACTTCGAGAGCTAAATGGCCGAAATGTATGGAACAGCTGTTTTTTTATTAGCGATCTGGATGTTGGTCCCATAATAAAAAGTGATCAGCTGACCTACACAGTTAGTCCCTAAAATTTGTGCACTGATAAACAAATTACCCTGTGTAATAACGTGTCATGTTTTGTTCAACTTTGATGTAAGTACCCACCTATAAAATATTCTGCTTCCATTGGCCGACTAAATTACGCGTTTTTTTACGTTCATATGAAGTATACTTACGACTGGAACTACAAAATCATATACAACAAAGGGGTAAAATAAAATCGTCTATAAACTGAGCATCTTAGATCTGATGTAATCCGCATTTAATTGGCTTAGCAATCTCAAAACGCTGTCTGTAAGACACGGGCCGTAATGATCGCATTAGAGCCCCGGTCCGGTCCAGTCCGGTCCGTTCCGGTAATCCCGGACAGCTGCGTCCAACTGATTGCATGGTTCCGATACCTCGGCTGGTAGAGATGAGAATTCTAGACATGATATAAAAATTAAACAATTTTCATGATTACAATTCACCAAGGTTCAGTTTTGAGTTTGGAAATTTTAATTTTTAATAGATGTGTATATTTTAAAGTTAGTTTACTAACCCTGCAATTTATTAAGAATCAACTTTATTGCCTCTCTTTGTAAAGGTTACAGAACTGTGAACTTGCTGCGAAAAATAAGTTTTCAATACATACCTACAGTATTCCCAGCTTGTTAATAACTTTCGGCTGGCTATCACTATCACGCTTGCCCTCGCAACTGAAAGTATATTTGTCACTCGGGTGTCATAGACAAAGATTGCCGATCTCTATTAAGAAAATTATTGTACTGTACCTACCTATTTTCAAATTTTAGAACTTTTCCACTATTGCGTGTCTTCTCCATCACTAAGGCTATGTCGTTAAGAACAATCTCAAGACAGATGTCTTCCGAGCTTATCGGCCACGGTCCATTTGCTCGGACACCGGGACACCCGGGTCCCGACGTCCCGGGGTTCGCGGGATTACCGCCGAGTCCGTGTTCAATAATCCCACCAGTTTAATGTTGGTATTACCGGGATCTTAGCGGGATTGTCCAGGGTCTGCCTGCTTGATATACCAATTTATTTTGAGCCGTAGAATCATTACTGCTGTATTGTATTAAGGGTCAAAATATGGTGGCAAATGAATTTTAAAATAGACCAGCATACATGCTTCTATGTATGTAAGGGGGTTACCTAATGATTCGCCGACAAACGTTACGCAAACGTATCGTTTCGCAGAATTTTCGTTTCGCAGAAAGCTAATTCTGCTGAAACCTTATTGTTTTCAGATTAATTTTATTTTGGTGGTCACAGGTTTAACCCAACCTAACCTACATAACCCATGCTTAAGATAATCTGAAAACAAGCTGAAATTAGCTTGCTGCGAAATAAAAACTCTGCGAATCGAGACGTTTGCGTAACGTTTGTCGGCGAATCAATCGGTCACCATGTAAGGGATATCAGGAAGATGAAGACGCTGCTACGCTGATCACCAAATTATTGGGATACGAGCATTATAATGATGATGTATATTTGTATGTACAAAATGAAAAATCGCAATGCACTGTACTTATTGATCTCCAGTTCCGAACATTAGTTATAGTTCTAGGACTGATAGCAAGCCGTAAAATGTTCAAATTTTTTACGTATACGACTTTAAAGGACACCGCACAGAAAGTATGGAAAAAAAAACTTCGGTGAATCTATATTAAAAAAATATATGTTACGTATCTTGGTCAATATATAAATATACTTGGTGCGCAATTAAATCCTATAACTAGTTTTTGAGAAAAAAAAATGTGAAAAATGATGTGGATATTGGTTTCATAGAAAAATGTATGGAGGGAAAAAAGTGGCCTGTTTTGATGTTTGAATTTGAATCATTTATGTTAACAATAAAACAAGTTATGAAATATTTGAAATCCACAACTTTTCACCGACTGATTTAAAAAAAACTTGAAAAACCAAGTATTTTTCGTTAAAATTCATTTCTAATCTAAATACTGAAGAATAAATGTGACACCAAACTTATATCAATAAAAAATATACACAAAGTATCTCTTTGGTCATAATTACTATTACAGAAAACGGAAATATAACGATTATATTTTAAAAAAATGCGGACCAATTTTACATATTTTATGAAACGCTACAAATTAAAAAGTTAACACCTTTTATATCAGTTTTTTTGATGAAGTTGATTCATTAAACGGTCCTTAAAACATATATTTTTTTGTTCAAAACTGGCCACTTTTTTTCTTTCATACATTTTTCTATCGGACCAATATCAATATGATTTTTTACTAAAAATTTTTTTCTCAAAAACTACACACCGAAGTTCTTCTTTACATACTTTCCGTGCGGTGTCCTTTATGAAACTTTACCACCGAGTCTCAATTAATTGACAACTCGAAATATTTTTTTATTAAATTCTCAATGATTTATCTAACCTTTTTACTTTGGTTAATGCATTTTAAAGAGTATAATAATAAAGCGGCAAGTTTGCTGGGCGCCTCGCATTGCTTCTATGTACTATTCGACTCGATTGACTGAAGAACTAGCATAATATACATGATATAGGGTATATAGGTGATAGTAGTAGTAGTAGGTGGTGGTGGTAGTGTAGTAGGTGGTGGTGTAGGTACCTACTTAAAAAAACCTGCCATTGTTGACGTCTGTGAGTGACCGCTCCAGAAGCCTGTTTCCTTGATTACTAGTACTGTAATGCCTATAAATAAGATCATCATCATCATCATGTCAGCCGAAAGACGTCCACTGCTGGACATAGGCCTCCCCCAAGGCTCTCCACTCAGACCGGTCTTGTGCTTTTCGCATCCACCGCGTTCCCGCGATCTTTACAAGGTCGTCACTCCGTCTTGTTGCAGGCCTACCTATAGCTCATCTCCTGGTCCGCGGACGCCACTCAAGAACCTTCTGACCCCATCGGCCATCAGTCCTGCGAGCAATGTGCCCCGCCCACTGCCGCTTAAGTTTGGCTATTCTTCGGGCTATGTCGGTAACCTTAGTTCTACTGCGGATATCATCATTTCTGATTCTATCACGCAGATAAACCCCGAGCATAGCCCTCTCCATAGCCCTCTGAGTGACTTTGAGCTTCCTTATAAGGCCCATTGTTAAAATAAGATATTTCCTCTAAATGATTGTTTGTCAATATGTTCACTGACAATAATGTAACACGTAGAAAATTACTATCATCAGAAATAAAGCAGACCACGCACGAGCAACAAATTAAAGCGGCCATTAGCGAGCACGCGATCGTTTGGCGATCGGCCAGCCTATCGCCACTCGGAACGACAGTTTTTATTTATCGACATTTGATAGCCTATTAAGGAGACATATGTATGTAAATATGGCAATTCGTTATTTTAAATGCACACGTGTGAGCGAAATTGTTTATGGATAGCCAGGAGGTACACTTGGGATTTAGTGAAGGACTTTTCAACCCCTAACACAATAAGAGGGGTGTTGTAAGTTTACGCCTATGTTTGTCTGTCTGTATGTCTTTCTGTCTGTTGTGGCATCATAACTATTTCCCAAATGGTTAGAACGATTCTGGAGCGTTTTATTTTATTAGAATGCTTGTTTAACTATTTAACTTAGTTTGATTGAAATAGGTTGAGCCATTTCAAAGTAATCAGTAAAAATAGGGATGGTCATGTTATAAAAGTATAAAAGTATGAATATGTATGTAAGTAAACACTTTATTGTACGAAATAAAACCCAAAACAATAAAAGTAACATAAAATAATAATTAAGTAAGTGTATAAATTTATTTGGATATATAAAGTGACAATAAATAAATAAATATTAATGAACAATCTTACACAAATAAACAAACAACAATGATAAACATAAGTACTTATATTGAAAAATAAATACTTAAATATGTACATAGAAAACATCCCATAACTCAGGAACCAATACCTACTAGCGCTCGTCACACAAATATGTGTCTATACCGGGAATCGAACCCAGGACCCCTGGCTTCGCAGGCAGGGTCACTACCAACTAGGCTAAATACGTCGTCGATATAGAGACGTTTGGCCGCGACTTTGTCCGCTTGATCGTACTAGATGGTACTAGAACTACTTACTAGACAACGACTAACATACTACCTAATACTTAGATACCTACAAAATTAAAATCAAAATCAAAATATTTATTCAGTAAATTGGCCAAATACGGCCTCTTTTACACGTCGGTAATATAGAGTGAATCAATTAGCGCTTCGGACAAGATCATTGCGGAGAAGAAGCGCCGCAAGAAACTCCAGCAGAAAACTACGTAGAAAACATCCAAGACTCAGGGACTTGTACTTATCAATCAAATAATTTGCCCTTACTCGTAGAAAAGATCTAAAACCCGCGTCGTCGGCGTATAAGCACAAGTTATAATACAAGTTACTACAGATTAGGCAATAACACCGCTTTTCCATGCGGATATATTGGTTAAGGTAGTTCAACACTGTCCGACCGCGTTGCGTCCAGTATTAACAGTAATAAATCCGTCGGGACCCGACATATCGGGCGACGAATTTATCGACGCGCCACTGTCCTGCGGCACTGTCAACGACTCATCACACTATCTCTTTTGAATTAGGCCGGTTAGAGAGGGAGGAGCGAGGGGTAGCAGATGTATTGCATGAGCGAAAAGGGGATGTTTACTACGACATGCGGAATTTTTAATTATTTCAATGTCGAGTGTTTTGGAAATGTGGGAGCGTTTGCATTTTCAATTTGTTGGTGTTGTATTTTGACTGTTTGATATCTCTCTATAACTATTAAGCAAAACTGTCGTCCGTCTGTCTGCGCGTAGACCAATATCATTAAATTTCGTCCAAAAATTTAGGATTAGTCTGTGCCAATTGAAGTTGGCAACGATGTAAACAGCCAAACACACGTTGACAATAAAAAAAAGTAAAAAAGCAATAAACCTACTCCATTTATTAAAAAAAACCGTTACTTAACTAGATCTTGACGAACTTTGAATGAGTACCTAAAACAAAAAACCGCCTTCAAAAAGCAAAAAATAACTTCTTTAAAATGGTAGGTAAATAGGTCAGTCCAACTGAAGTCTGCTTTTGGTTAAAATATTGTTGGACGCCGACTTCAGTTGGACTGACCTATTTACCTACCATTTTAAAGAAGTTATTTTTTGCTTTTTGAAGGCGGTTTTTTGTTTTTTTAAATATTTTATACTTTTTAGTGATCCTATTTATGCTGTTACGTAGCTCCACTTCTAAATATTAATAAGAAACTATAGAACATTTCAAGCTCGCCGCAGACAACGCCGCGGGAATGTCATAGTCATATTTAAACCTAAATGTGCTTCGTCATAGTCGCTCAACTTCCTTTATCGAAATATCTTATCGCCACCCTTGAAATAGGTACCGTTAAGAAGTTCCGGTGGCCATCTGTGGTCTTCATCATCAGTTCCACTTCACCATATAATACTTTTCAAAAGCAAATGCATGAGTTACAGTGAAAAATACTAAAATCGCTATAGGTGTGCCTATAATATTTGAGGAGTTCTCTTGATTTCTCCATGATCCCATCATCAGATCCTGACGTGGTGACAATGGGACCAACTAAAAAGTATACCCATTCCAACAACGAAAAAATTTTTCAAATCGGTCCAGTGGTCTTCGAGTAATCGGGGAACATACATAAAAAAAAAACCGACGAATTGAGAACCTCCTCCTTTTTTTGAATTCGGTTAAAAAATAATCATTATAATCTGTTCGCTATGGGCGTAAAAAAAGAGTAACATACACAAATATGTACTATCACCCCAATGGAACGCTGACCCACCATAGAACGCTGTCACAGTGACATTATAAAACAATTCGTTTGACACTTCTTACGACTTGAATCACAACGTAACTGTGACACAGTTGTGTGTTGGATCAGGGCTGAACGGATCGGGATGGAATTTGGCACACATATAGGATAGGTCCTGGAATAGGATATAGGGTAGTTTTTATCCCTAAAAAACATCTCATTTCCACAGGAAATCAAATTGTTTGCGGACGTAGTCGCGGGCAGAGGCTAGTATTATATATCTGTCTATATGATATATGCATAATTTGCTTTATTGAAGTCGGTTGAGAAACAGTACACACAACTAACTCTGTGTCTAAATTATTATCCAAACGGAATCGAACCCGCGACCGGCGCAAGCCAAGCCATGCATCACGCTAGTTGAACCACAAATTAACTCCCATAAATCATACATATCGGTTATTTATAGCCGATATCTTACCCCATTAATTATACGTATCATGCCGGTTAACGTTCAGTGCCGGCTTCTAGATTCTCATACAATATAAACCGAAAATTTGATTCTTGGCCGTGAAATGTGTTAATAACTGTGAGAAAGTTCGGCTGCAGAACAAATAGGTGTGTGAAGTTTGTTTTGAGTTAGTAAAATGTACTGGGGTGTTATTCTCTTAAAAACGGCGCTCGATCGGTCGAACGAGTCAACGCGCCACACCGGCGAGTTTAAGTAGTCCCGTGAGAGCGCGTGCATTCTCTAGCCTAAGCAACGAATACAAATCAGTGGAAAAAACTCGTGTATAAGAAAATTTTGGTATAGTTTTAGGGAATGGTGTTTTAAACCACATAGGTACTAAAAGTACTGATGGGTGTGGGTGGACCTAACGGGTAGAGGGGGTAAAGGTCCCTTTTTTTAGTTTTTCGTAAATAACTCGTAAACAGTGGTCCATAGCAAAAAAAATCCTTTACATAATTAATCTACATAAAATTTCAGTACACTTTTTTGCTGAGATCAATATTTAATGAGATATGGAGGGATAAATGATTCCCGAAAGGCCATAGTCGGGTTTGCATAGTAAGTCGGCCCTTACATCAAATGGGCTCGGGTTTTTTTTGTGAGTACCTCTTATAGTGAAGAATATTTATGCTGAGTATCAACATCTTAATTGTGAAAGTTCTCGACTTATGATTACTTTTTTTTTTTGATGTACTGTTTTTCGGGATGTATTCAACGAATTTGCTTTAAATTTTGAAATAATGTTCTTTTCATAGATTTGCATCGCCTCCCAAAAAACAAATACTAGTTATCATATAAAACAAAGAAAATAAAGACCAAATAAAAAATATACATTATTTTTTATACGGTTGTGACACCGGAAGATTTTTTTTTCAGACTTTTCCCCTGATTCGATTCGATCTTATCGACAGAAGCCCTGAGGGCCCTGCAAAGATGCACTACGCTAACTAACGTTTCTATTCGATTCGTTTTTAAACCAATCGCGTCACTGGGAGATGACGTGATACGAAAAGTCACGTGGTCTACCAGTGACGCGATTGGTTTAAAAACGAATCGAATAGAAACGTTAGTTAGCGTAGTGCATCTTTGCAGGGCCCTCTGGTACCTAATTAAGAATGCACACGCTAACAAATCAAGGGGTTAACATTGAATGGTTAATGCTAAAAATAGCACCTGTGACTGAACTCTGTTGTTTACTACGAACACAACCACGTGTTTGTACCCACGCGTTTATTGATTGTTTGGATTGAATACAATCATAACGTGTTTACATAGCGGTTACGAACTTATAACATAGGACCGTTCGATACAGCTAACGCCATCTGTTGCCGAGTAGTGGAAACTTTGAATGCTTAATATGGTTAGTTCTGCCACTGTGCGTTGGATGGCGTATCTAAGGAAGAGATATAATTGATCGGATACAATTTTCATTTTGGGAATGATACCACTTTTCTCACTAGCGTTTGTCTTAAATTAAGGCTTAAAGTATTATTTATTTGGGGTAACTTTACACAACGTTATTTATACTTAGGTACAAATATTAGGTATCTAAAAACTGTAAACTTTTTGTACCGAGATACATTACCTAAATGTACAATTAATTAAATAGGTATCTCTTTGCTGTAAACAAATGTAAATAAGAAAACAATCAGTAACTAGGTATTTATAATTATATTGGAAGAACTGGAGATTTTGGCAACTACGTGTGTCAGATAAAATTAAATTATAGGTACCTAGTACATGATGAAAAAACCTGTTGTGTATTTATGGGAATTTTAACACCTTTTTAAAACACTTGTCACTCGACTTTAAATTATGCTTTCTATTTTAATAGAAATTCATTACTTACTAAACTTTTAAATTAAAAATATGTAATAAATTCAAGTACGCGGTCAAAACCGCCGGAAAAATCCTATCGTATATTTCTGTGTTAACTTGTGCGATATCAAATCGATATCGAAACGAGCAATAAATAACTTTATGACACTTTGATATTCGGGTGTGGCGATAAATATTTTTAAATTAATTGCCAATTAATAACTCAAATATTGTATTTTAAAGTCTACAACGACTGTAATTTATTAACCGATTTCAGCAAAAGTAGGTTTCAAATTTTCAATTTGTCGCGGAATCTTTTTGTTTACTTAGGTACCTACTTAGGTAAATTCTCCGATTAATTACTGGAAGAAGGCAGGAACGATTTGGATTTTTTTATTTTATTTGAAAGGGCTTCCCTAGTGGTCTCATTGTCATCAGATCAGAGTTTGATCATTTAGAAATCGAGCTAATTATTTGGAAATATGACAAAAGGTGGTATGTGTACTTATATAATAATTAGGGAATAGCGACTCCAAGGATTCTAGAACCACTCACGGTGTTCCACCGAAATCCTAACCCAACTTATAACCCATATTTTAACTTCCCATAGTCGGGTAAATAATTATTACGATCTCATATTCTTGGCTCGAATTTCTTATCAGTAATTCACCTTTAATTTGTTATCGGAACAACAACGACGAACGACTTAATAATACTTTGTCCGCAAGTTCTAAAAATAAGCAATCAACTCATTCCCTGCCATTAAATGCCAACTGAATGCTGTTTTGACACCTAAGTGTGTCACGTGCTAAACACGGAAAACCAAAACGACTTATGTCTAAACCAGAAAGCCGTACATTCTCAACTGTGTCAGTGGAAGTTGAGGTCGTAATTGCGATATGTTGATGGTTTCGCTTAGTTTTTTGTAGAGGTGATAATAAAGATTCGCTGTCAAGGTCAATCGTAATCTTTAGAAATTCTAAAAGTGATTAGACAAGGCTATCTGTGAGATAATTCACAGTATTAGGTAATATTATTTTGGCATTGCTTAACGTTGAAACTGTTGAAAGTTGGCTATCCAAGCATTAATTATTCAATAAATAATAAATGAATAAATATTAGACCTAGTCCCAAACTAAGCTCTAGGCTTGTATGTACTATGGGTACTAGACAACGATATAAATACTTATATAAAGAAATACATACTTAAATACTAAGAAAACATCCATGACTCAGGAGCAAATATTCGGGCTCATCACACAAATATCTGCCCTTACCGCGATTTGAACCCAGGGCCTCTAGCTTCGTGGGCAGGGTAATTACCAACTAGGCCATCGCGTCGTCGTCGTATTTACGCGACGTTAGTCAGTAATTATGCTCGTTGCTTCTTCTCCCTAAAACGACTGACATTCGGAATGGAGATAGGTCAAACCCTGACACATAGGCTACCCTTACTGTTAAAAATCACAGTTCCTGTGGGATGATCTTCGAAACGGGAATTAAGTTCCAATGACAAAATATCTAAGTCTAATTAAATTCGTAATTTCACGCAGAGTCCTAGGCTAGCTAGATAACTCATATCTGCCTGTTTTTCTTTCATAGCTATAAAAATAATCGGATAACAATTTTAATGATTCGCGGTTAATTTTGACTTTCGAGTGCTCGAAAGTTTGGTTCGAAAGTGAGAAAAATCGGTGAAACCGTATTTTCGAAATTACGAGCGATAGAAAATTTAAAGCCGAGTGGTCCACACCATTCGATTTCAATTCTACCGCTCGTATTTCAAAAATCGGTTTCACTGATTTTATTTACTTTCGAGGAAAACTTTCGAGCGCTCGAAAGTCAAAAATCGGCCCCAGCTTTGAAAGCAGGGGTCAAGTTATATCGTGTTTTTTTTATCGAATCGTTATTTAATTACACATCGTTGACTTTGTTCGTTCGTTCAACTGCTGTTAATATACTTCGGTGACATATTTGCTGCAGATGCAGATTTCCGAGGGCTAATTATAATGCATAAATACATGTGATGCTTGAGTCTACTTGGTTATACTTAGCGTTTACTTTTTTAGATACATTACCAAGATAATACTCTTATCAACTTCCTACCTCATATTTTAAATAGTTTCCCTAAACATGTAATAGAACGCATAGAGGCTAAACCGGGGTCTACCAAAAACATTGTTAAGAGATTTCTTATGTCTGATAATTCTTATAAATAGTGTCCTCACTAACTTAGCCAAATAATCTTAAATTAATAACGATTTCAGCGAAGTAAACATTGTAAACATAACAGAACATTGAAATAAACAGATTTTATTATTATTATTATTATCCATAGTACTTCTTCATTTCAGATTCTTTATTTGCAATAAACGTGGTACAAATGGTTTAAAACATCCAAAAACATGAACATTTAAACTAAAAATTTACAAAGATGCATTCTATAACATAAGTCTTAAAAAATTAATCATTAAAATAAAAGTTTAAAAAAACAAAAACCCGCCTTCAAAAAGCAAAAAATAACTTCTTTAAAATGGTAAGTAAATAGGTAGGGTTTTTGTTTTTTTAAACTTTTATTTTATTTTATACTTTTTAGTGATCATAATTATGCTGTTATTCTCCCATTTCTCAAGAAACAATAGAACATTTCAATCTCGCCGCAAGCAACGCCATGGGAAAGTCATAGTCATATATTTAAACCTAAATATGCTTCATCATAGTCGCTCAACTATCTTAATCGAAATATCTTGTCGCCACCCTCTATACCGTTTAGGAGTTCCGGTGGCCATCTATGGTCTTCATCATCAGTTCCACTTCACCAAATAGTGCTTTCCAAGACCAAATACACGAGTTACAATAAAAAATACCAAAATCACTATAGGTGTGCCTATAAATTTTGAAGAGTTCCGTCGATTCCTCATGGATTCCACCATCAGATCTTCATTTTGAAAAAAATGGGACCAATCTGGAAGCACCTGAGTTCAAATAAAAAAAGAATCTTCAAAATCGGTTCACCCAGTCGAAAGTTCTGAGGTAACAAACATAAAAAAAAAAAAACAAAAAAAAACAGACGAATTGAGAACCTAAAAAAAGTTAAATTAGGTACATGTAAATTTTTTGTCATCTACCTACGGAGTAAAACCCTTTCTCAATCAACCAGTGGAAAAGTATGGTTTTAAATTGATTGTATATTTTTAATAGCGTGTCGACAGCATGTTATGCTACATTTACACGCTTGCCGAGGCTTGGCAAGCGTCTACAAGCTCCAAGTCTTAACAAACGCTTGGATGCCATTTAGACGCTTCCGAGTGTGTTACTGTGTTCTAGACAGGCAAACAAGCTTCCTTTGATCTGTCTTAAAAAACCAGCAATAACCCGGATCGCGCCAAGCTCTTGCAAGCTCACGCAAGCCAAGCCAAACAACCCCGTTCACACGCTTGTGTTTGTGGAAGCTTGTCGAGACTTGCCAAGCATGTAAACGTACCATTAGAAGTGAGCTAACCGATATCCTGCCACGCGATCGGCATTGTCAGTGGCGTCATATAGGTCCTGCCGCGTGCAGGAGTCGGGGCACGCGGGGCTGCAGGAGATGCGCCATTGACTGTGGTGAAGCGCCGCAGCTGCGTGGTCCTCGGCGGTGTGATCTCACTATAGTTAAACAAAATCGACGCAATTGTGTTTGTGAATGTCGTATTTATTGTAGATAAAAAGAGGAAAATACATGCAAAATGTAGTGATATCATCGAAGAACTGAGTAAATATTTCAATTAAATAGTTAATAATGAATGAATATTAAACGTAAAAGGAAAATCTCACACAAATTGATTAAGTCCCATACTAAGCTCCATACTATGGGTACTAGGCAACCATAAAAATACTTATAGGTACATAATTATGTACCTATAGTTAACCTACACAATCGTTTTCAAGTTTTGATTTCTTCTTTTACATAAGTCCTGAACCTTTCTCTTCTCTGAACCTGATGTTTATCTCCCCTACCACACACTCCACTTTCATCTCTCTAAGCCCATAAACTAGGTACCGGAAGTATGCCCGCCGTAAACCAAAACTATGGTCGGTGGGGTCAGACGTTATTTCCGGTCCTATCTATTCGCTGTATCTTGCTTTACATTTAAGATTGCTGTAAGGGTAGGGGAGGTACGCTCAAAGCGGGTATGCTAAGGATGATGGTTAAAAAAACAAAGTTATTTTCGTTTTATTTCCTTTATTAGTATGTATGTGTTTTTATAACCTTTTACGCTTTCGCACAAATCAAAAGAATGAGAAAATACGTCAGTTTTATATAAAAAAATAAAATAAAATGTGCACCCTTCCAAAAAACCGCTTTGCCCGTGGGGGGTGCCTAAAACGGGTAAGACCTTTGGGCAATGCGGGTAGTGATTGTTCATATGCGATCAAATCAACTTGGACATTAATTACGCTCACAGCTTTGTCCTAAAATTGTCAATTTATGCAAATGGTCAGCTTTTATTCATGTGTCTTTGTAGTGTACATAAATTAATACCAAACTTTTTGGCTGCACTTTTGACCGATTTTTTGGTCGCCTCTTACATAGTAGCCACAATGTGATCTCGCGCCACGGCGCTTGGGAAGTTTTTCCTTTATATTTACTACCATCTACATACTAAAAGTAACTAAAACATTAGTCCGCTGATTAATTTATACAAATAGAGGCCAATGGCGGGTACCCGCTTTTCCCATACCCGATTTGCCTATGCACACCTTATTTTTTTAACAGCATAAAACTTTCAAACCGAAACGATAAAACACAAAGCAGCTTCATAAATAACAAGACTAATAACCAAAGAAAATATACTTAAAACAAATTAGAACAAGTTTTTAACCATTTTAGAGTAATCACATGTAAAAAAAAGAAATTTTTCTTAGTGAAAACACCAAAAAACTTCGTTGCGGTCTTACCTTGTCAACATGTACACCATGCAACTGGCATTACTGCCTGTGATTGGCTGACTTGTCGAATGTCACTTCGCATCCACAGATTTTTATTAGAACTAAAGGCACACAAATTTAAACGGCTATCTGCTTTAGGCAGGGTACACTTTAGGCGTACTTCCCCTATAAACTTAAATGTTGGGTTGCTGATGGTATTAACGACAACTTCGCTCTGGCCAGAGCGTTCAGTGTAAGCTGCTAATGCAAAAAACGCGTTTGCGTTTCTAGTATAAATAACATCTCAGGTGACTCTAAATACTTTAAGGGAAAGGCGGGCGATTTTTGATTTTCGAGCGCTCGAAAGTTTCACTCGGATGTGAGCGAAATCTTCGAAACCGTTTTTTGAAAATACGAGCGATTGAAAATTTAAAGACGAGTGGTCCACACCATTCGTTTTCGGTTCTAACGCTCGTTTTCGCTCTGCTATTTAAAGTTAGAATAGACGGACGGACGGACGGACATCGAAGGGTCAGTAATAGAGTTTGACAACCTTCGGCTACGGTACTCTAAAAAAACAGGGCACAGTCTCATACAAATTGACCTAGTCCCAAACTAAAGTCTGGGTCTGGGTGTCTTATCCTAGTATAAAACAAAGTAGCTTCCCACCGTCTGTCCCTCTGTATGTACAGTAAGCTGCAGAGAAATGTAAACCCCTTTGCTAGGTATGCAGGGGGTATACTTATCTCGGCAGCTGACTGTACGTTTAGATCTTTTAAACTACTACCTACCTATCTACTGACTTATAAATAGAATGCATCTAAGACCAGAATCGAATCAGGGAAATAACTTGGCCTTCTACAAAATTATACTTTAGCTGTCAAAGTTATCCGTCGAAGTATCAATTCGAAAAAATTGACATAAGCTTCCCACGCCGGTATTTGGTTACAAGTACACCCCTTCATAAAAGGTGTCGCCTGTTGGCATGTTGAGTGGCCGTCCACCGTCCGGGGATCTCCGGGACAGTCCCGAACTTCAAGTTTACGTTCCGCGTTTAAATAATTATTTATTTATTTAGGAGATAACACAGAAACATACATAAAGTGTAGACATGTACGCCGCTGCTGACATTTTATATACGTCGCGTCGGCGTAAAATCGGCGGCAAATCCGCGCGACGCACATAATGTCTAATAGAGTGTAACATAATTTATAAAAGATACAGACACTTCCCTGAATAGTTATATCTCACTATGAACACAAGAAATACTAAGATAAAAATATAACACGCAAAGTACCTACGTAAGACTTAAAGATAAAAATAACATTAAACAAACAAAATCGCAGTGAAATAGTAATGCTTGTACAAATTTGATACAGATGCTTTAAACTGGCGCGGGATGGTGTAGATAGGTCTATGTCATTAGGAGTCTCTTGTGATGGCCACACAGGCTATAGGTATATAGGTACCTATATGGGTGCCTACTCCACGCTGGGAATGAAGGCGTGAGTTTATACCAATTCAAATTCAAATTCAAATCTTTTATTTCAGACACAGTCCATAGTGTTAGTTACAAAATACTTAGTCTATGTTAGTTCTAATTTACATACATACATACATAATTTCACGCCTTCGTTCCCAGAGTGGGGTAGGCAGAGCTACAGAATTACAAACATCTCTAAAAACTTGTTGATAATTCTATAACCACAATTTGCACAATTTGCAGTTCTAATTTATGATTTAAAATATTTATAAATGCCGCTCCTGGACTCCGTGTGAATGGAGTTCCAGTGCTTTATAATAGCGCAGGCAGGTGTGCTCCAAACCAATTGTAGGAGGCTATTGCAACCCATCTAACTATAAATACGGGCCTCTGCGAACATTCCAGATGCGCTGCAAAAGCGTGGCAGTCCCATCAGCATTCTAAAACCATTGTGGTACTGAATACGTAGGGCATTAAGCGTCTTCTTAGTACATTTGGTCCACAGGGCGCACGCGTAGAAGGTCTGACAAAACGCCTTGAAAAGGGTAGCTTTGACAGGCCAATCACACCGCGCGAACCTACGGGCCAACATGTTGCAACGTACAGCCAATGCCCTACGTTCCCTTTCCACATCCAGGTCATTTTGGAGGTCCTCGGTGACCCAGTGCCCCAGATACTTAAAGCGAGACACTCTGTTAAGAGCAGTCCCACCCAGAAACACGGTAGGTACTACGTTTATGTATGTATGGATGGGTGCACGTTTTCCGGCGTTAGTCTTAGTTTTGGGAAGACTGAAAAGGTTTCTAGACCTCGGCCTCGTTCTAAGAGGAGCACGGAGATGTATTCTGCCCTACTAAGTTAATAGGCAGTAAATTTACTAACCAAAGCAGTTTTAATTCTCTTCTGTTAGTAATAAGGTTGATATTGCTACAGGAGTTTATCTGAGATACTGCGTATTGGATTAGCGGGGCAGTATTCTTGACAGGAGTTCTGGGTAATCGACGTCACCCACACAAATATTAGGCAACGTGATAGGATCGGCAATGCATCGTCTACCTACTCTAGGGAAAGGTGGAGTTTTATCTGAAATAAATACTTTGGAGGGCTAGGTTAAAATATACTTTTCAAAACACTGCTCGGAAATATGGCCATAGGTGGTCTTGTTTGGGGTCACAAAACGTCACTTATAAGGACAGACCAAGAATGTTTTTGTCGGCGTGTTTGCTGATTGGTCGAGAACATTGTTGTCCAACTTTAAGAACCAATGAAAATCAATCAATCAATTTTTGTGTCATAGCTCCTTAAAATGAAAAATTGAAGTTGACCAATAAGAACACACCATTTTGTGTCGTAAAAGATTAGGTGTATTTTTGATACACCTAGACTAAAAAGTATGTCACTGCTTTCTTTTTAAATATAATTCAAACTTGGCCCCTAATCTCGAACCACTAGAGATGAAATTACATGGGAGATATGGCGAAACAAATACAATTTTATATGGAGTTGACATCTTCATCTCGCATGTTAGTTTATTAATCTCGAGTGCCACGAGAATAGGGGTCCAGATTAAAAAAGAAGTTATCTATGGTAAAATTGGCGGTGATGTCATATTAACATGAATTAAAATTTGAGTTTTTTATATGATTTTTTTTTTTATTTCCTCTCAGTAGTTGTGAAAAGCACTATGTCTGCCTCGGTAGAAAGTGCAATTTATGGACTCGTACACTAGAGGGCCTCAACTACGTTTCGGCCCTCTATACGACTCGTCCAAAAATCGCGTAATTTCTATCCTCTGCAACAATGTACTATTTATTTCATGAAAAATACATTTGATGTGCCATGCACCGTGGCTTGGGAGCGACTGCCTATATTATACAAAACCAAGCGTCGCTGTTCTATCGAATCGTTCGCTTTTGAATTTAAATAATATTATTTTTACCATTATGGTCTAAGATCCGAATAGGAAACGATTTGCACCGGGCTGTTTATAATAATTTGCACCAAACCTAACGTTTGCATATTCTATAGACTTCATACTTTCGATTAGTATGTAATTTGTCTATTAAACAATCATTAGCAATTTAAAAAAAAGTTCTTTTTTTTTTTTATGATATAAGTACTGGACTGAAATTTTTCCAGCCGACCTATTCGCCACATATTATTTAGCGTATTAAATTTGGTATAGGATACTTTTTATCGAATAAACAGCCCGGTGCAAATCGTCTCCTATTCGGATCTCCTACTACATATTATAACCTTATCGCATTACACTACATATTTTATAATTTTTGCATATTTTTGCATATTCCACATTATGAGTATTTGTTTGAAAACTGGTGTAAGTAGAGACCAAAAACCTATAAAGCGAATATTGTTGTAATAACTGGTTAGTAATGTTATTTTCTAGTTCTCTAAATTTTATACAAAGAACAGTTCGAGTTGTACCTAATGACGCGGCCTTCCACTGAACACTTCGTAGAAATTCGATAAGCCTATAATTATGTATATTGCGGTAGGGTCGCGTCATGAAAACTTAGACCCAAATTACACACAAGCGACGCAAGGCGCAGGCGCGACATATTGTATGAGTGGACCACAGAATAAAGACTAAAGGCATAGAAACCGTACTAAATAAGCAGAAAATACATTATTGTTCACTTCTTTTTACTTATGGTTTTCATAGTGAGTTGAAAAGAGATGAATCTATAGCTGTTCTTTCGTTATTTGGTACATCGTCACAAATAAGGCGTGATTTGGCCCTATAAGCATCTATAGTATTTGGACCTATAGACAAGGAAAGACAAAACCTTCCTATAGAAAGGACAAAGAAGTCCCTGTGCAAAACCTTGTGATAATGACAGTTAAAAAAGAAAAACAGCCTACTTTTTGTTTCGTTTTTTCTCATGTACCTAATACGTAATCTAAAAAGTAGAGAAAGATAACTGACGCAAAGTACGTCTTATAGTCCGGTTTATATGCTACATGTTCTTATTCTGTGGAGTGGACGCTTTTGAATTAGGCCCGATTTAGACCAAGCGAACGAACAAGAATTCTATGGATTATTTCTTACGTTTTCTTTGTAAAATTAAAGATAAAACATGTTCTAGACTCTAGAGCACTTGTTCGCTAGGTCTAAACGCACCCTTAAGTACGTCTTTTGTGTGTTATTTAGGCCTCAAGGTGGTGAGACGAGGTGAGACGAGAATTGAAAGGGGTTTGGGTAAAAGTGTTGTCATTTGTAAGTCATAAGTACATTTTTAAGGTGAGCGGCCATTCGTAAAAGTGGTAAATTATGATAGATCTATTCAAAATAAACATATTTTGTTACCTAATGTAATACTCTTGAGTGCATCGGGGCCGAGTTATTTAAATATTTATAGCTGGGCGTACTTTTACTATCAAAAACTTAATAAGTACCTACTAAGTAAGTATCAAAAAGATATTAAAGATTACTTAAATCTTTAATATCTCCGCTCCGATATTATTCAACGCCATAAATTATATATATCTACGTATGTGTATTTAGAGGTCTTCTAAATACCTAAGTACTTATGTAAAAATCATCTGTGGCCACTGAAAAAAAAACATGATATTCTTCATACAAACTTACCCAATGCCCTTTATATTGATATTTCAATTCCCTCCTTGCGAACCTTTCGGTGGGAATGGTTTTTTAATACAAATTAAAATTTGTCTCGTTTCGCTTCACCACGCCTCGCCGGTGGAAAAGCAGCTTAAGGCACTGGTTCCACCACCGGCGATGAGCGGGAAGCGAGCTAGCTAAGCTGCGACCACACCGCTGCTTAAAATACAGTGACGGTACGGAATCGCAGTGACGCGTCGTATCAGTACCGTTTTTGACGCATGCTCCTCACATCGCTGCTTAACGGTGCGTCAAAAACGGCGCCATGTTGTTACAATGACCCCGTCTTTTGTTTACGCAACGATACCGTATTTTAAGCAGCGGTGTGGAGGGCATGCGATGAAAACGGTATGGATACGACGCGTCACTGCGATTCCGTACCGTCACCGTTTTTTAAGCATTGGTGTGGGCGTAACGTTATGCATTTTAACTTTTTGAATTTTCCATACACAATAAATACATAAGGTGTTTTCGAAGGGTGTTTTATCCTCGTAAGACCCAGTGTGCCATAAGATGTACATAATCAAGGCAATTTAATTTGAACTGTGTTGCAATGGGAATAAAGTTTATTTTCCTATGTTCATAAACTGAAAGTAGCATTATCTAACAAACGTAACTGAACTTTATTGCCATGACGGTAGATTCAAAGTCCCACTCACAAAAAAATCCCTGTTTGTAGTATGGTGGGCCTTACGAGGTTAAACTGGAGATTTCATAACAACTTTTTTATACAAAAATTGAAATATCTCAAAAACCAAGCCCGACCCAGCCTATATTATAGGACATTTTTATCTTTAAATATGACCGAATACTCTGTTAAAATCTTTCGCAATCCTCCCGGGCACCGTGTATATGTGTCTCTTTTATTTATTGACACGTTTCGTTTCTAGAGCGAGAAAATAGTCGATATCTATCGCTTTCTCGCCGGCAGTGGGACAAATGCCTTAGACAAGCTTATCTACAAGCCGTCATGGCAAAAAAAAGTGCCACTGACGACGTGACAAATAGTTGGCCACTTTCATGTTGAGACTACTTCAAACAATGATACCGTTTATGATATTTATGTCTCAAGTTCGTTCTTGAAATTATTAAGTGAAGAAGTTTAAGCGCCCTCGAACGTGTCGACTAGTTTAATTTTTCAACGAAACACTTAAATAAAATGCTCGTATTATTAAGTGTTTCGTCCGTAAATACGGGTTCTGCACAATAAATATTTTTTGTAAATTTACCGTAGGCAAGTGTCAATTGAAATGGCTGAAGATGTAAACAAATATATACCGTATGACACATAACCTCAACATTTCATCAGCGTATATTTATTTAAAAAAAAAAAATTATGTAATATTTATTTCATCATAAACTATGAAAGTAAATAATGATCAAGTGTGTAAATAATTTTATTAGAAAACAGACCTCAGTTGATCTTCAAAAGTACGTTATTATGGTAAATTAATCGAAAGTAAGTAAGTAAATGGTGGGTTATATTATAAGGCAGGCTTTGTGAAAGTCGCTTGCGCCGGGTATTTAACTAAATTATTACTAATTGATTGACATGAAGTATGTGATTTTGAATTTCATTAATTTTAGTTTCATTCTATGTTATATAATTTAAGGTTATCGACCTTATTGTGTATTAATTTTAATGATTGTATTTTATTTATTGTTTCCGACATAATTGTAAAATTGTAATGGAATAATTAAATCTGAATCAGTTTAAAGGCTAAGTACCAGCTCCAGAAGTAGGAGCCGCCGTTATTTTGGGACTCTTCATCAATTTATTGGGTTTAGCAGCTCAGCCCACAGCTATATCACTTTGAGTTACGGGACCCTAAATAACATACTTAATTTTAAATAATGTCAACACACGAAAACGCAATAACTTAGTGGAAGCGATCGAATTAATCATCATATTTCAAAGTACGCTCTTATTCCTGTAACTATAAAGTTTACATTCTCAACTAACATTCAGCGTTACGCTTATTATTTTCTATGGGAAACGGACACGATAAGGAGTGTTTTACAATAACGTATGTACAAGTAACTAACTGTTATACCTAAAATGCCAACACGACAAATCCGAACATTAAATAGGTAAAGCCCCCGATGTACTGACGACCCCTACTTGCAGAGCTAATACCTCTAAGGCGGGCTATTCACGCACCTGCCGGCAGGTGTGTCAGTAGCCCGCTTAACAAGGCCCAACAGATTTTCATAAAACCTTAGGAACACAGATACACGAGAAACTTATAACAACCCTCTTTTTAACCGACTTCAAAAAAAGGAGGAGGTTCTCAATAGGCTATTTGACTAATTTTAGAAAACCTTTTTAAATTATTATTTATGACATAACAAGCACACTACATCGATATTTCCTTGAGATTCTACTGTATTATCAATAAAAATCTATGTTAAAGTTAAAAAAATTAAAACCGCGCTATAAACGCAGTTTCTATCATGGCGCTGGCCATATGACAAGTGTGACGTCACACGCAAGTAAACAATAATCAATCATTTGAAGAGATATGCCCTTATGATCTGTAGTTACTTGCATGTGACGTCACCAGCAAGTAACCACAGCTACAAATCAATTCATAGCGTTTCTGCCACAGATAAGGTTTCAAAAAATATTACAAATTCTTTCGTGTAATTTCCAAAAAATTATACATAATTTAGTTTAAAATAAAATGAAATATATTGTTTCACGCTATTATCTGATAGGATGACCATAATTTTTAGTATATTTTCAATGCTGTCAAATAGCCTATTCGTCGGGTTTTTTTTTTTTATGTATGTTCCCCGATTACTCGAAGACCACGGAACCGATTAGAAAAATTTTTTCGTTGTTCGAATGGGTATACTTTCTAGTTAGTCCCATTGTCACCACGTCAGGATCTGATGATGGGATCATGGAGAAATCAAGAGAACTCCTCAAATATTATAGGCACACCTATAGCGATTTTGGTATTTTTCACTGTAACTCATGCATTTGCTTTTGAAAAGTACTATATGGTGAAGTGGAACTGATGATGAAGACCACAGATGGCCACCGGAACTCCTTAACGGTACCTATTTCAAGGGTGGCGATAAGATATTTCGATAAAGGTAGTTGAGCGACTATGACGAAGCACATTTAGGTTTAAATATGACTATGACATTCCCGCGGCGTTGTCTGCAGCGAGCTTGAAATGTTCTATAGTTTCTCATTAATATTTAGAAGTGGAGCTACGTAACAGCATAAATAGGATCACTAAAAAGTATAAAATAAAATAAATGTTTAAAAAAACAAAAACCCGCCTTCAAAAATGCAAAAAATAACTTCTTTTAAAATGGTAGGTCAGTCCAACTGAAGTCGGCGTCCCACAATATTTTAAACCAAAAGCCGAATGCAGTTGGACTAACCTACCATTTTAAAAGAAGTTATTTTTTGCATTTTTGAAGGCGGGTTTTTGTTTTTTTTGTGTTGGGGGTTAAAATTTGACGCAAACTAGCACACAGACTGATTGATAGTTTGGAGCCTGATTGAGGCCCATGACCTATCCTCCCAAATGCCATTATTTATTTTTTATCCATATCCATACTAAATATATACCATGCCCCTACTAAGGTTGTCTGGAAAAGATCGCTAATCAGCGATTAGACCGCCTGTTGTTTACCTGTATTATTTTTAATTGTGCTGTTTTTTCTGTAATGTTTTTGTTTGGTGTAAAATTAAGTGTTTTATATTGTATTTTAGTGTAAAGATGAAAAAGTTTAGCGTAGCAATAAATTGCATGGGTAGGTACAGATAGTGTTGCCAGACGTCCCGTTTTTCAGGGGTCTTTGGACACGTCCCGACTTACCCTTGGACGGGACGCCAATTGTTCCGATTTTCGGCACATCGCCAGAGTGATCATGAATAAGTACTTGCATAAATATTCATACAAACTGGAGGTCAAAAACCGTCGTCGTTATACTCTCCCGATTTGTAAAGCCAAGTCCCGCCGGTTTTAGCATGTTTTTAAAAGATTATACCTGGTAACCCCAGGAAGATGAGACTTATTTATTTAGTCAATAAGTATTCACTTACATAGGTACCTAATACGCATATTCATTACTAAAATACGAAACATCCAGATAGTTCTGCACCATCCATGCTTTAACTCCAACGGCTAACCTAATTCCTTTTTTAAATTGGCGTAAGAAATTCCCCGTGCATTTGCGGCGCGTGTGACGTCACCGCTGCATCCCGGCGCCAAGCGACCCGCGCCAACTTCACGGCACGCCGCGCGCCGCATGGCGTCACCGACGAGTACGCTCTGAAGATAGCGCCGCGGTGTTGCCAACTGATCAACTGTGAAAGATGCTAAAGTGACGGCCGAAATGCCGTTAACTCAAAAAGTGACTTATTTTATTGTGTTGATATGGAGTTTAACCTTCTAAGGCTGAAATATTTTTACTGAATTTAAATGGCCAAAGTTCATTAACTTAATCTTGTTCTAAAATGCTATTTTTAACTTTGAAACAAAAGAAAAGGACCTATAATCCCATTGCAAAATAGTTATATATTGCCTTCATTATGTACATTTTATCGTACATGTCATGGCGTCACATTTTTATTTATTTAGTTAGCCTTTATTTTCTGAATTACCTACTTATATCATTGATATATTGTCATGCTTTGTCACTTTTATAATTACTAAACTTATTGTAAATTTTTGTATCGTGGTTACTAAGGCGTCACGTACTAGGTACATATTTAATTTTATATGTATGGAAAACTATACATTCAAAATAAATATCTAGGTAGTATATATGGTTTCACATAGCAAATAATAACAAAAATATAAAATTTCGAATCAAAAGGTGCTAAGTTTAGTTACAAAGTTTCTAAATTGGCAACATTGCTCTGCAAATCAAACCGGTCCACATTTTGGCACCGGTTCGCTCTACTGGAATACGTCATAATCGACAAGTGTCGACTCCAACGGTTAAACTAATATAAGTCATATTTCGTTCGTATAAAGTTGCAAATGGGATGCGCTTAGTTTTCACTGAGGGGTGATTCGAAGGGCGGAGGGGTATCGACCGCAGTTTGTCTCGCTCACTCACAGACGGCTGCCGCGCGCCGAGAATGGCACACGCGCGGTGCGTCCGCTAACCGACTCGGTCCCGCTATCAAACCTCGTCTATCGATGTTGGCCGAAATGTCGAAAATAAAAACAAAACAATGACAACGCTTTCGCGATGGGCTGGCGTCATGTGTCCAAATTCCAAAAGACTTTGCTTATAATACTGTTTTACTTCACGGTTTACGTCCTGGTGTCGTACTCGATGCTGCCGGAGGCGAACTTCGCGTTTGTGAGTGATGATCTCCGAGTGGGTGATAAATATGCTCTGATTTATCTGATGGGGACGCGTGTGCCAGTGTTTTCTGATGCGCAGGGCGCTGATGTGTTCAAGGCGAGGAGATGTGGACAGTGCTTCATAACCAATAAAGAAGGCTTTCTGCCTATGAGCGAGTATGACGCCGTGGTCATCATCGGTGACAAAAGCGTCATGTGCGAGAGCCCTGCGTTCATGGACCCGGGGAAGCGGTTCTTGATGGAAACGACGCGTGCCTGCGTCAGGAAAAAGCTTCGGGGCTGCTTCGCCGAGCCCCGGCTAACGTCCTTCGAAGAAAACCGGCCTTACGACCTGTGCAGCCTCTGTGATTACCTCCAGAGAAAGCGTCTAAAGCAGAAAGTTTGAATCTCCGGTGATATGGGTATAGGCTCAGCGATGGCCTTCTAGTGTTACGGTCAGGTATGGGCCTGCCAAATGTTTACCTAATCTACGTTTAACAATAAGTACAAAATCTATTTTCTTATTAGGCGAAGTAAACTGCGTTCACAAGTCGTTAATTTTGAAAAAAAGAACAGAAAATACGTACAGAACTTGTATTAACAATGCTGTGCAAAACATCGCGAGTTAACTTTTTTTACAGATTTCGTCGCTATGATTGAAATAAAATAATTAAACCTAACCATCCATGAACAGCCAGTAAACTTTTACTTCGTCTGATAAAAAATAGGTTTTAAGTAGGTAGGTATGAATGAATGTACCTAGGTTTTATATGTGAATTGGTGCTTAGTTTAAATTTGAAAAATCTCACTCGTTTACTCGATTTATATTTGAAAACAATCATTCGATCTTTTGTAAGGAGGTACCTCCTTACCTACCTAGACTGGTATTATTATTACGCCTAACTTTATCTCAATTTTATGCAATTATAAATTAAAAATACTCAGTGTTACGAATGAACGCGTTTCGACTGTAACCGATTCATTGCGACACCCAGTTTCGAAAACTTCTTGCTGTGGCGGTGGAGTCCGCAAGGAATAAGTGGTACCTAGCCCACAGTATTCCCAGCTTCTTAATAGCTATCGGCTGGTTATCGCTATCACGCTTGCACTCGCAACTGACAGTATATTTGGCATTCGTGTGTCATAGAAAAACGAACATTGCCGATAGCTATTGGCAAAATGGTAGCACTGTATGTAGGTCTTAAAATAATGCAACTTGAAAAGGTTGTTAACCACTGTTGTTTTTAAATTTAAAGAAATCCAAAAACAACGATAGTTTTTGGTCTAAGATCCGAATAGGAGAAGATTTGGACCGGGCTGTTTATTCGATGAAAAGTATTTAACATCAAATTTAATACGCTAAATAATATGTGGCGAATAGGTAGGCTGAAAAATTTCAGTGCAGTACTTATTATCATAAAAAAAAGAACTTTTTTTAAATTGCAAATGTTTATTTATTAGACAAATTACATACTAATCGAAAGTATGAAGTCTATACAATATGCAAACGTTAGGTTTGGTGCAAATTACTAGTACCGACTTACCTGTTTATACAATCCTACCCAATAGTTTGACGGGAAAAAAATAGTTAAACTAACGTTTGCATATTCTATAGACTTCATGCTTTCGATTGGTATGTAATTTGTCCATTAAACAAGCTAGTGTAATTTTTGAAAACGAAGTTAATTTTTAATTTATTTATTAATTATATACTGGACTGAAATGTTTCAGCTTACCTATTCGCCATATATTACTTAGCACATAAAATTTGGTATAAAATACTTTTTATCGAATAAACAGCCCGGTCCAAATCGTCTCCTATTCGGATCTCCTACTATTTTTTTTTATTTTTTTTATTCAACACCAACAGTAGCACAAACAAATACAAATACAAAAGATACAGAGAAAATAGTCCTGTTTGTGCACCAATTACAGGTGTGCAACAGCATTAGCACAGTCGGGGATCAATAAAACTAAAAACTAAGCATTTATCACAATTACAGAAAAATTACAAAAATTACAACAAATTACAACAAATTACAAACAAAAATAGAATTAACAAATATTTTGAAGATTAAAACAGCACAAGCTACGATAAAACTAGTAAACTACGTCTTACAGCGTTGAGAGAATCGCAGTATATATCAAGCTGGTGAACACTAGCCAAGGAGTTGTATTGGGTTTGAAGCCGGAAAACTGGCAAACACTTACCCAAATTGTTACTACTACTGGTACTATTTGTTCCCCAAATTGGTACTATTTGTTCTAGGTAAACCCTTCTGAAACTTAATTTGAAGGAATTTTAATCGATTTAAAAATGGTACGCCTCAATCAACGGCGCGTTAAAAAAATTGATGACACGGCTGCATTATACATCCGGATGCATCCTGAACGAATAGGTTTAATTTAAATGATCACATTCCATTTGCGTTTATGATAGCATTTTAGGTATTATTGTTTTTTTGCTGATAGCTACAGTGCATTTTCACAAACTAAATTTAACTGGACGGTCGCCAATTAATGGTTCGACCGCCAAAACTTCAAAAGAACAAATGGAATGCCCGATGTTATGTCACCTACCCGTTCTCTAAGTTCATCGACTCACAGACGCTAATAGCCACAGAATAAATAAGAGTTAGCTAGGTAGGTACATAGCACAGAATATATAATAGTACCTTCAAATGGCTATAGGTAGGTGTTTTTGTGGACTGACCAAACATTACACCTACATGGTACAATTAAGAAAATAAAATGGGCTCCCTAACTACCTACCTAGGTAGGCTACTATTTGCATCACAAAGTTGATACCTATCTAGGTTTTTCCAGTTGCGTAGTCAACAATGGAATGCTTTACCGTTTTTTACCTTAAGATCTCGAAACGTGAAGTCCTGTGTCGATTCGAGACCGTTTTCCTTTAAGATAGGGCGGGTACCTACCGTGAATTTCTCTGAACGTGTCTCTTTTCACATAGGTAGTCTTGACTCTTGTCTGATAGGAATAGCTATACGTCTATAAACGATGGATCTTTTATTGATCTTTTATAAATTTATCTTCAACATTCGCGTTTTACGCATAAACAAGTCTGGCCAACGCTCTTACCTCATTGTGTCAAATAAAATAACTTAATAGATTTCATTAAAGTTCAACGTTTTTGACGCCATTGACTGCTATAATTACGCCGCGCCGTAAACTACGGACGGATTAATCCGTCATCATCGACATCGTAGGCAAATCGTCGTTAAAAGTTACTTTATATTCATACTTTTTGTGATATAGGCAAGTACCTAGTCTTGAATGACAAGTGATACGAGATGAGGGTCTCGATTAAGTGTCTCGTAGTTTACCTAGTAACTATTCGGAGCATTGAGGTCATCGTTATTATTATTGTTACCTACCTTATCGTCAATCTTTCTAACAACAGTCGATTGAAGTGCCTACTTTAAGTTTGATGGCCTTAATATTTTTTGTGCAACCTTGAATACCAGCCAGCCACTTGAACAAATGACTTGAAACTTGTTTCGGATTTGTTCTAGTTTTTGTTTGCTCTCAATTTAATATGGCTTTGTTCAAATCCTCGAACTGTAATGAATTCGTAACGGCTTTAGGTTCTGAATAATACTTAAAGTGAAAAATTGGTGACATTGTCGTCCGTGTGTCATACAGTCGCCATCAGATATATTATAGCGGGCGAGGTACTCAAATATTTCGGAGCAGCATTACTTTTCAATAAATTCGTTACACTAGTTATGGTCAATAACACCAGAACATGCAATTTGTCATAAATATAAGAGCAGCGACTTTTCAATAAATTTGGAACATATAACGAGGTAAAAATATCAGAAAGCACAGAACGTCAAAGGTATCTTCGCAGTCAGGGTGATCGTAAAGATCGGAACATTTATGGAAAATATACCTTAAGTCTGTATCACACAGTTTAAATTCGTTACTATAATTATTATGATCTTTGGCATGACGTATTTATGTTTTGTTTGGAATTCGAATCTACTCATGACGTGTACACGACATGCATAATAATTATAGTAACGAATTTAAACTGTGTGATACAGACTTAAGGTATATTTTCCATAAATGTTCCGATCTTTATGATCACCCTGACTGCAAAGATACCTTTGTCGTTCTGTGCTTCATGATATTTTTACCTCGTTATATGTTCCGAATTTATTGAAAAGTCGCTACCCTTATATTTATGACAAATTGCATGTTCTGGTGTTATTGACCATAACTAATGTAACGAATTTATTGAAAAGTAATGCTGCTCCGAAATATTTGAGTACCTCGCCCGCTACAATATATCTGATGGCGACTGTACATAGGCACGTTTATATGCATATTTATTACTTAAGACGGCGAGTCATGGCACGCATATTAATTGTCACTATTTTTATATATTAAAACATTGACGTCTGTAACTAAATTTAAACATTGTCAGAAACGACAATCGTCAACTCAAGGGTCTTGAGCAGGACTCGACCTACATCTCTCGAGCGTCGATACAGACACATTACATTACTAGTGTCACAAAATCAGTGGCATACTATTAATAGTTTAAGTACCAATTTCACCAAATAATGTTTAATTTAATCAATGTTAATCGACTGTTAGTTCATACATTTTGACAGCTGTTAATGCTCTAATCGTCTGTTAAGTGGTTAACATCGTATGGTGAAATTGGTACTAAAGGAAATGCGTATTTTAACCTTACGGATACAAAAGACGGTATATTTTGGTTAGTCAACCGTGACTGATTAATCCGTCTGCAGAGGTGGACGTATCCGTCATTGGCGTTATAAAATTTTAGGAAAATAGAAACCATGAAAGTAGGGTTTAAGAGAAGACTAAGGAACTGTGGTTAAGGTTATGTAATCTGTTTCGCAGTGATGATGACTGGCTCACAGCGCAGGAGGTTAGAAGCCAAGCGAAGCTCGTAGACACAGAGGGTGGTGCTGTTCCGCACACATGTTAGGTTAGGCTAGTTTGATCGAGCAAAATGACACCATTGCCTAGCAACATTGAATGTCTTTTAGATAGGCATAATCTTAAACCTATTCTAAACATCACGAAACTCAACCAAGGTCAAGTAGGTCAGGTTTTCCTTGATCGAGTTGGTCAAAAAATGGTATCGTGAAGAACAGTTGGACACCAAATTGAATGAATTGAAGTTGCCGATCGTATAGAATAGGTTTAATGTTATAAGTGGATTTTGGGGTTTTAATTCATTTTATTTCAACTAAACTACTTATTGCCCATTTAAATTTCATGGTAAAACTACCGTATCATAAGCGCTCCGCACATCTCCGCTCATAAGGATTTATGAAGCTTAAGATGAACATAGCAACAGCTCTTTTAATAATTATAAGTTGTTCCAGCTGCCTGCGTCTACTAGTCGCTTGTTGCTATCGATTATGGTAGAATTACTGACTGAAAGGGCCACAGCTTAGTTAAATAAAATGAAATGTAAATATGATGGACGGTTGCCTTATTTTCATATTAGTAGGTACCTAACTCGAGGCTGTGGAAAATAATAAAAATAATATGTTTTTAATGAATCTTCTTAGTTACTATTATTAGGCAGCTAGAAGAACACTCCGTCAAAGTACATACCATGGCTGTTGTTTTTTTTGGAGATTTTAAAGCAGGTACTTAGCTTAATTTGTTACATTTATTAGTAAGTACTTATTTAAAATTCTTCTCGTGAAAAAAAAGCTCCAAGTTTATGATTTCTGTCGTTTGTCGCATTTTAGTGAAAATAACATTTTATTAATGTTTCTATTACTCTTCTTCGTAGTATTTTCATGTGACCGACTAACGTTTTGGCGAAAGTAAAAATAGCACACCTTTAACTTTTTTCTTCAGAACTGGGAGAAAAATTGCACTTTGGTTGGGTTCATCATTCTGAACAAGAAAAAATTGTACTCCCGATATATCTACGAGTGAAAGGAGTGCTATTTTTTTTTTAAACTCCCCAGTTACAAGCTCTAACCTGTATCACTTTGATAAAAATATCCTGAAAATAATAAAACTTCATCAGAAAATGGCTTTCGGTGAAATTATATATTCTTTAAATCTTTTCGTTTGTGTATGACTCGATTTTTTAACCTTTTCAATCGTTTTGTACACGCCAATGGTAAATGAAAAGCAGCGTAAATTAAAATATTTTTGGCGGACGGATGAATCCGTCGTTGGCGTTGGGGCAGGGGACGGATAAATCGGTCAATAGCATTGAAACGGTTAAAACGCGTTTTTTGTGTAATTGAAAGATTTGACCTGAACTTAATGTGCTATGTTAATTATAAGAAGTTCGAATATTTAGAGCCATAGTAATTTTCTTGTGGGTCCAAGTTTGCTTGAAAACATATATTTATTTAAATTCCTATTTAGGTGTAAGTGAACTGAGTTGTAAACGCCAAATAAATTCACTGGTGTACATTCGTCTAGTCAGAAGAATGGAGTAAGACGACAAATGTGGCATTATCTAAGAAAAGGGACCTTATTGTCGATGGCGCTGACGCCGCACTGCGTCACGCAACGTCGCATGACGTAGTGCGGCGTAAGCGCCATCGACAATAAGGTCCCTTTTCATACATAACGTCTCAAATTTGCTTCTAGTTAACATTATCACTGTCAACGATTCAAATGAAATAAAACTGTTTAGCTATACGAAAGACACCAAATAATCCAGAGAAAGACTGTCACATTCTGAGTTTGAACTCGGGACCTTGTAGCTTGCTTGCATGTAACTAAGCCAGCTCAAGTGTATGTTTATTCAGAATGAAAGGGCTCTACAGACTAAAAGTTCGTCGGCCGTATTACATGGACTATCAGTTTTTCTTCAGACGATTGTGAAACTGAAAATTTCCTTACAAAATGCAGTAGGTAATCTTTCTCTCCCCTAAAATCTAGTTAATTTTCCACGATTTTTGAACATGTAAACCTTCACCTTTCACCTTTTGTACTCAAATGTGTATTTTTAACCGACTTCAAAAAAAGGAAGTTCTCAGTTTGAACTTTTTACGGAGTTGTCTGATTTAAAAAAATTTTTTTTGATTTGCTATAGTATACTTCCGAGGTGGTCCCATTGTCTCCAAATGTTAATCTGATGAGGGGATCCGTGAGGAATTGAGGGAACTCCTCAAATATTATAGGCATACATATACAGCGATTTTAGTATTTTTAGTAACAAGTCCAGCATTTGCATTCAGAACGCATCATTTTGGCGAAGTGGAACTAATGATGAAGACCACAGATGGCTACTGGAACTCCTCAACTTACCTACCTATTTCAAGGTGGCGATAAGATATCTTGATTAAGATAGTTGAGCAATTGTAACAAAGAACATTTAATTGTTTGAATATGACTATGACTTTTCCTCGGCGTTGCTTGCATGGATAAGAGCTTAAAATGTCTTAAAGTTTCAACTAAGAAGTGGAACTACATAATAACATATTATGAGCACTAAAAAGTATAAAATAAAATAAATGTTTTAAAGAACAAAACTCACCTTCAAAAACGCAAAACATAACTTCATTTAGAATGGTAGGTATAGGACACACGGGTAGCACAAGTTGTATTTTCTCGCTTGTCGCTCAGTGCGTCTCTATCGTTACAGACTAGAAAGAAAGGGAGATCTGAGCGACAAATAAGTCGCGGACAACATGTGCTAGCCGTGCAGACTAGATAGAAAGGGAGATCCGAGCGACAAACAAGTCGCCGACAACATGTGCTAGCCGTGCAGTCCAATTGACGTCGGCGACTCACAATATTTTTACCCAAAGCCGACTTCAGTCGGACTGTCCCTATAACCATTTTAAAAGAAGTAATTTTTTGCGTTTTTGAAGGTGGTTTTTTATTTTTTAAAACATTTATTTTTTGGTGCAATAAAGATTAAATAAATAAATAAAAACTAGATCTGTGCGTTTGTCAACGTAAAAGTACAAACTTATAGTTTTTCATAATAACTACAATATATTCAAAAATCGTGGAAATCGGACTTGATTTAGGGGCGGAAAACGTTATCGTTATCGCCCAGAGCTAAATTTGTATGGACATTTTCTGATAGCTACGCCATTTAAGCGTAGCTAACAATCGTTTTTAGGTGTCATACATTTCTTTACAGTTTTTGGGCTGTCAGACGGCCTGACAGACCTGGGACTGCAGAAAATCTGTTAGACTGTGATACCCTTAGGAAATGCTGGCATGTGATGTTTTTCTACATTCGACTTGTTTTTAGTTAAAACTATCTTAACGGCTTAAGAATTACCCAAATATTAAAAATTAATGGTTCCGTACTGCACACCGTATGTTCGGCTCAGAAACGTACCTTAAAGGTACCTAATGAATGCCATAATGTCGCATTTTATATGTTTAAGTTAATTTAAGTAGTTGTTCCAATTACGGTGTCGCGTCAAAGATACTCATTGTAATTGACATGGGATACAATAACTGTATATTTTATTATTTTATTCGTGTTCTAAAGAACTATGCCATATTTTTGTTAAAACATTTGAATACCATGTATCACTGCACATACTTGTCGTTAGAGCAGATGTTCTCTTCATAAACTTAGGGTCTTATTTATTGACTAATCTTGGCCGAGTAGTCCATCTTAAGATGCGTCAAAAATTTACGTATTTTGAGACTAGGATCAGCCAAGATCAGTCATTGTTAATATGGCTCTTAATCACTCTTCTCTATTTTCGGCGAGGCTAACGTAACCCGTAAGCTCAAGAAAAATGCGTGCTTGGGTGTGTGTATTACACCTACGAGCGCACCCGTCTAAATATGATTGTCGAGCCAGATTAGAAAAGACTTGCACTTTGTGTGGTTTTTAAGAGAATACATTGGGCTACGTTGCATTCCACGAAAACTAACGATTGTATCTGTCAATGTGTATGGAATTGACATAGACAAACGCACGACGTTTACGTTACGTCAATCCTGTACATAGGTATTCTTGAATCGCAAAGATCGTTAACGTCAACAGAATACAGCTAGTAAGCCCCGCTGATATCATGGTATACCTACCCAAAAAAGAAGCGATAACTATTTGTTTGATATTAGAAAAAACATGTTACTGATTAAATTTTTGTTCTGACAGTTTAAAATTATATAAACGCGCTTTATCATTATAACGTAATTATATTGAGGTACATTAAAAATGGAATGTACCTATATGTTTTGTAAAGTACATACATAGCTTATGTTAAAATTGTAGTTAGCAACATGAATGTTCGATATAAGAAAGTAAATAAATTTGCTATTAAAATTTAAACTTTGTTTGATATCACGTAATAGTCCTAAATATTTTCTACTACTGACTAGTATATTATTTACAAGTATGTGGATGGACAGGGCCTCTATTCAAGGCGGTAAAAACAATATCGTATTTGACCTGTTATGAAATTGTTTTTAACTACTCCGCCATTATTGTCTAGTAAATAAGAGCTATAAAAACGTTAACAATACGATAACAGGTCAAAGGAGGTATGTTTTTTACCCCCTAGAATCTCGCCCCCAAAGTCCTTTCAAATATACAGTGTGCCCCAGGATAAAGTGTACATCGAAAGTCCAGACGTAGAGCACCTTAAGGGGCATCCGAATCACCCCCATGTAATGTTCAGCGATTTTTAGTATTTTCGGAGATATTGATCATTTTAATCGGAATTTTTGTACTTTGTCCTTATGTCCATGTTATGAAAAACCCTTAAGTTCATGTCTTATTTTAATATTTTTTCAGTGGTTTTTACATTGATAGAATCATTATGAACTTAGGATGTTTATAAAGCTACATGCCACTTTTAAATGCTGCTAAATGTACACCATATTTCTTTTTCATCTACTATGGAAAAACGAACTTTGTGTGATTACACAAAAAGTTGTCATGAAAAAAAAGTGGCATGTAGCTTTATAAACATCCTAAGTTCATAATGATTATATCAATTTAAGAAACCACTGAAAGAATATTAAAATAATACATGAACTAAAGGTTTTTCATAACATGGATAAGGAAAAATTACAAAAAATCCGATTCAAATGATCAATATCTCCGAAAATACTGAAAATCGCTGAACATACGTGGGGTGGATTCGGATGTCCCTTAAGGTGCTCTTCCTGTGGACTTTCGATGTACACTTTATCCTGTGGCACACTGTATATGTTTTAATATGACCCGTTGTGGAGCACGACGGCGCTGAATCCATTGTAACTGGCGGTCATCGATTGTGTTAGTTAACACTATTACCATAAGTAATGGCGATGGGAAGCGTTTACGACCGCCCGCGCAGGAAAGGAACTAACGAAAGCGGCCAAGCGCGAACCGCTTTAATTACTAATGACAAGTACTTTTGGGGTAACTTGGTTTTTTAATTAATTTGCTGATACTTGGACCAACTTGGATGGTCGACAAGGGGGCGTAGATAAAGTCAACCTCTTAAGTATATAAGTAATTAAATTACCTTATAGGTACCTAACATATTGTGAATATTGCACAGTCAGCAGCAGAAGTAGCTACGCAACCGAAGAGGTCAAAATGATCTGCACTCAACTCTATTGTCAAGAGAATACGTCGCGTCTAGATCATTTTGAGCATGTTATTCTGCTTAGCTACTTTTGATGATGTACCTACCATCATGGAATCGTAGTCAATCAAATTTCAAACGCCAAACGACTTCGGTCCTAATGACCTTAGTTTTTCGGTTGAACTCAGGCCACAACCCACGGCAAGGTCACGATCAGAGGCCGTAGCCAACATGTAAACGCTATATACAAACGTTTTCTTTTCTATCACTCAAAATATACGGGATGACAGTTGACCACGTGGTTTTCGCAACGCAAGAGAATGTCATCACATTATGAGTGATAGAAAAGGAAAACGTTAGTAGCGTTGCAACTTGGCTAAGGCCTGAGGCATGAAGACAAATTTTGCAGTACAGATTTTATTTTGACATTTACCTACGATCAAATTTGGCAGGACGCCCTTCCAGAAAACACAATAGACGGACTTTAAATGTCTGTTGTAAATCAAAGCCTCAATTTCATATAGTATTTAGCCTCATCACTTCGTCATCTTAATCATCCATTTGGATTTCTTGCGGCGCTTCTTCTCCGCAATGATGGTCTTGTCCGAAGCGCTAGTAGATTCACTCCCTATTACCGACGTGTAAAAGAGCCCTGATGTGGCCAATTTACTGAATAAATATTTTGATTTTTGAATCCTATCGACGTTATGTTGTGATAGCTCTCATTTTTTGACAGTTACAGCTGCCCGAATGTATATAATTATATATATATATATATATATATAATTATATACATTCGGGCAGCTGTAACTGGATATATATATATGATCGAAGTGGCTAAATCAAAGTAGAAATTAAGGCCTAAGGGCACTAAGGTGTTATACAAATAAGTACGATTCATGGTAAACCGCAACTAAGAGCTTGTTTCGTATAAAATTACAAATGCGAAAGCGTGTTTACATCTCACTCGTCATACCTCACATATTCTCACTTGTAAGTAAATAGGCAGACTTCGCAATACCGTCGCCGACGTCAGCCGATTGTCAAGATAAATATATCAAACAAATGTAGTAATCCAAGATAAGGTCTATCTTTCTTGCATATGGCTGTTCGTGAATCATGGAGCGACGACACACTGACATCTTTATAAATCTTTACATTAGTGCCTAATTAAATGCTCGGACAGACAGATATACTTACATATTCTGCCCTCATAACCTCGTATGGCCCAACGTCCTAAATTTAGGACATTCATCTAAGTGACTTTTGACTTTTTGACCGCCACAAGATTCTTTTTCGAACTAACGAAATTTGTCGTGGGCTTTACGAGGTGCCAAAGGCGGTATCTCAAATTCATTAGCCAAAGCAGATCAATCCACTTCTGCAATCCACGTCTATATCGCATGCATATCGCATGTCAAATGTGGATAAAGCATCCGTCACTCTCTTACTTCTATACGTGTCAGAAGGAGAACGATGCCTTATCCAAACTTGTCACGCGATAAACGCAACCATACTTGGCCCTCTGGGCGGTATTTTTGACTGAAAAATCATTAATTTGCTTGCCACTTGTTGTTTTGTGGTTGTAAGTATGTACAAAAAACAATAGACATAAATTTATTAACAGTAGTACACTTTTACATAGGTGAACTTATCCCATATGAGATTTCCAGTTAACCTTAGACTAAAGCGAGTCATGCGAAATACAAAGCGAAATATTAATAAATTTATTAGGTTCAAAACAGCACTGTACCCTGAAACAGACAGACAAACTGACGAACGCGTCCTGTTTCCAAATGCTTCCTTTTCGCAACTCCTGAGCAGCGCGATCACTTCCATTACAGCGCGGCATTGGGTAATAGTGCGCCGATCAAACAGCTGTTATTGTGAACATGAACGTCTTAGTGCTCATCAGGTATGTATTTCAATTTGTTAAGACACCTTGGACCACAGCTCTGGGCCTCAATTATTCTAGGCTGTAAACCCATATTGTTTTTGACGTGTTTTGGTATTGCTTTCACCTTGGCCGCCATTACTGTCAAGTTAATAAGAGCTATTAACGTTGACAATAGGACTTGACAGGATCGCGTATAGCTAACCCCATGTGCTTCTCTTTAGTCCATTAGAGAAAATACTCTTTTACCGAACAATTGTCTTCGCGTGTGATATGCTCTTTATAGACACTCCCATGGACTTATTAGAGAAATAAGTCCACGGGGGTGTTTATAAACAACTCGACATTGGCGAATTACGGTATCCTATCGCAAACACTAAAAACGTTTGCCATCTGTTTCATTTGCCATAATTTTCATTTCCCATAATTTTTCATTTTATTCTGAACCCAATAACTTTTCAAAATGTTTAATGAGATATATTTACAGAACCTGTAGGTTAGGTTAGGTTTATTTTATAACAAACAGGAGAGTTAAACGGTTTCAGAAAAAAATGACTGTCGTACAAATGAAAATTATGGCAAATGAAACAGCTGGCAAACGTTTTTTAGTGTTTCAGATAGGTAACCGCGAAATACACCTTAACAGGTGTGAAAGCCATTAGGTAATTTCTTATCTTATCTTATCTTACAGACGGGCCCTTTCGGATACACTTCGACCCTTTAGGATCTTTTGTGCAATTACCCTCTTACACACTCAGCTGTTCGAATGTGCAGGTTTCCTCACGATGTTTTTCCTTCACCGTAAGAGCATCGGGTAATGCACTTAAGTTAGAAAAACTCATTGGTACATGGTGACCGCGGGGGTTCGAACTCGGTACCTTACATTAGGTAATTAAAATTAGAATTAGAATTAGAACGTTGACAATACGATAACAATTCAATAGCAATATGGTTTTTAATCTGTATAGGTAAGGGTCTTATTTACTTGACAGTACCTAGCGGCCAATTTGAAAACAATAAACAATACACGTTAAATGCAATATCATTTAACACTGTAGAATAGAGGCGTTGGTATCTTAAAGTTGAAAAATGATAACATGTTACAAGCAATATTGTTTTACTGAGAAGAATAGATTGCTCGCACTGAGTAAGATAGTGATACTTCTGTGGGTCAAATTTGTGCAAAATCCAAGCGTTTAGTCAAGCATTTCATCAAAAACGAACGCTATGTGGACGGCAACTACCTTAAATATTGTAAATAGAAATTTCTACGCAAAGAACCCTTAATTTTACTTTTGAAAAAAATAAATCCTTCATTTATAGATTTTCGAAAATTCGTCTGCCTTAACTGGGAATCTGGTCAAATATCACAAGATAATGATGACGGTTTTTTTAAGGTCTTTATTTAATTCAAATATGTATATTTGATACACGTAAATGATGGATTCGTATCAAAACACGACTTTATTGTTTTGTCATATTCGTGTACTTCGATTTTCGGTTAAGGAAGAGATTTTTTTTCAAAAATCCAATTAAGCAGCTTTTTTTTGTTTTTATAAATAAAAGTAAGTCTTCTTTGCGTAGAACTTGCTAGATCCAGATTTAAGGTAGTTGTCGTCCATGTGGCGTTCGTTTTTCCCACCCTGTATAAGTAAATAAGAATTTAATTAGTACGGATTTCCATGTTTTTCCTGTTTATTGACAATAATGGGGGGCTAATTTATTGGTAGCCTGTACAATTTAATCAATCGCTTACGGAAAACAAACCATACAATTAGCGTATATATCTTTTACCTTCTAATTAAAATAATATGCCTAAGATTTATATTATAATCGAGTTTTTCGAACTACTAAGCACAGACACGTTTATCGCTGTACTCATTCGGGTTATTTTTAATAAATTACCTAATATCAGGGGACAATTTCACACAGATTGACGCAGTCTTAAAGTAGGCTCTAAATAGGCTTGTACTAAGGATTACTACACCGTAATAAACGTACCTACTTATTTAGATAACTATTAAGACTTAGGCACAAATGAATACTCGCAATCATCACACAAATATTTGACCATACCGGGAGTAGAACCTAGGCCACAGGATAAATAAGAGTTACTACGTAACCTACGCTGAGAACGCCAGATTTGTAGGCAGGGGCACATTTTATAAAGCTACAAGTTACAATTTTACAGGTCTAAACTGGCAACACTGCTCAAACGGCTGGTCGTTATTGGTCGAGGTTGTGTCAAATGGAAACTTGTAACCAGTAAATTGTAATTTGTAGCTTTATAAAACAGGCCCCAGGTCTCTAGTTCTCTATCAACTTATCATTTTGGGTCATTGGCGTTTAAGTTTAAAGTTGTATGGGATTAAAATTAAGTATCCTAATTACTTCTCTACGGTTTAATCTAGCTCTATACAATATTTCAACAAAAATTTAGCTAATTAGCCGTGACAGTGTAAATCGTAATTACTTAAGGACCAAATTACCACAGCACGACGTCGTTAAAGCCCAGACCCGATGCGTGTACGTAGACGTGACGTGCGCGTGCGCTTTCCACTGCGTTGTATAGTGACATGTCGTATGAGAATTCATACTATACACAGCAGTGGAAATCGCACGGGCACGTCACGTCTACGTGCACTTATCCGGTGTGGCTGGGCCTTAAGGCTCTGTCAAAGAGCCGGCATGGCATGAAACGGCGCGACGTCCTAGAAAGGCACGTCGCCGTGTAGCAACGGCTTCAAGCTATTTTAATCTCTACGCGTGGGATGTTCGACTTAATATTGCACTTTATAATGAAACAGCACCGCGCATCTGCACATCGCGGCAACGTGCTTTTCTAGGGCGCAGAGTCCGAGACGCCGTTTCACGACGACGCTTGCTTGCATGCCATGGAGAGGCCCATTGCCTTGGTCGTACAGATGCTAGGTGCGGCGCCACGTCGCACCACGGCACGACGCCGCACCGTGATGATGTGAACAGGCCCTTAGAAACCGATGGACTAACTCACTTTCATACTTTAGATTTAGTATTCTGTGACACAAATACCTAATTATTCTTTTATTGCTTTTAAAATGATTCTAATTCATAATAGATGGTTTACGTTATCAGAGTTAGGCTGCGGCTCCACTGAGGCGGAGATGAGCGGAGCGGTGCGGAGCTGTGCCAATGTTAACCAATAGAAGGCGCATGCGGTCACTTGGAGCTCGCCTTGCGCACGTTAGTTTAGATTCTATTGATTAATATTGGCACAGCTCTGCACCGCTCCCCTCATCTCCGCCTCAGTGGAGCCGCAGCCTTATGTTCTATGAGAGTATATCATAGCATACTTTCATAGTATATACTTTAGCATAGCAGTCTTTATTCTACTATTTTATAAATCAGCATAAGGGAAATTATAAACATGCATACAATTACGAGGAAATAATAGTTTCATAGTTGAATGCGTCATTGCCTTTATATGTCAATTGCGTGGTTGCTTATCAAGAGCCAAGGTACTTTAGAATAGAAAAATGTAACGTTATTCGAACGGCGTTGATTTACTCGCCATAATAATAGGTATTTACATTTTATTTTCATTTTAATGAGCATAGACTTGTTGCATTCCACCTATACATACCAAGTATGAAAAATATTTAAATAAAAAATTATACCTACTTAAAAGATAATTGATGTTTATTCATACGAGTAGTAAGTACAGGCCGCACGTGCAATTTTACACGTCAACAATCTATCGGCGCTTGCCAAGGGGAGACACTGCTGAGAAGAAACGCCGCAAGAAGCCCGAGACCATTCTTTTAAATATTTTTTATGGCAATGATCAATAAAATACCTTTATTTATTTTCTCTCGCTGGGGAAATGCATTTACGCATACCACCCAGGTCCAGGGGGACCTGGGATGGTTATGTGGGACTCGCCAACCGAGAACGGCCGGAATACCCACTAAAAACCCAGCGGTGAACCATCTGCTTCCTTCAGGGAGGTGCCACGCGACCACGAACAAGCGCACTCGGCTGTGGCACCTCGACGCCAACTACTCCGGGAGGGAGCCTTGGTTCACCAAGGCACCCTCAGACTTCCGGTGCGCCCCGGTGGACGAAGGGGTCCCCTGACCCCTTCGGCCAGCGCAATCAATAATATCCCTAACCTAACCTAACCTAACCTAGCATTATACAAAACAATATCATGCGTAGTTGAACAGGAAAACGTGTCAACAAGAGCAAAAAAAACATACTTACCTATGACAGTGCTGGAAAACCACATTAAATAAAGTTTCCATTTAAACTGTTATACATAATATAGAACGAATGGCCATTTCTAACATAATTCAAGAGGAACACGCGTGACTTTCGTTAATATTGACCTGAAGTCGATAATTCCGCACTAAATTTATTGTTTAATTATTCAACAGAAGTAAAAAATGTAATCTATAGGAAGCTGTTGTATTAATGTCGAAATCCATTTGCCCGTTTGTGTAACATCCTAAACCTAAATACGAGCTGAGTCATTATCAGTATTATCATGCAACTTTAATGCTCATGCCCTTGTGTAGCTCGGGTATGCACGATAATGCGTTTTGTTTTTAAAAGGTCGTCATTTAAATTCCAATTGAAAGTTTTTATTCTTCCCCTACGAAGCTAACGGTCCTGAGTTCGGTCCCCGATATGGGCAAATATTTGTGTGATGAGAGCGAGTATTTATTTCTCTATATAAGTATTAACATCGTTGTCTAGTAGGTTACCTTTGTTTCTGCGAAATATGTGTGCCAAATGTATCGTTTCATTTGCCAACCCGCTTTGTTTTCTGTAACCGTGAATATTTCAGGATTTTATAAAAACAAACCTAACCTAACCTATAGAGTTGTATCTACCCGATTGTACTGAAATAAATCCTGAAAAATAAATATAACATTGGATTGGCAAATGAAAAAGTTGGGAAACGATACATTTGGCAAACATATGTTTGCCAAACGGCAGGCTCCGACCCATAGTATGTACAGTCAAGGACTTTAATTGTTATGCCACTATGGAACCCTGTCATAATGACAGCGTCAAGCCACATGACAGGAATTACGCTTAAATGAATGATTAACGTTATGCGACAGGGTTCCATAGTGGCATAACAATTAAAGTCCTTGACTGTACAAGCCCTAGAGCTTAGTTTGAGACTAAGTCAATTGGTGTGACATTGTTCCCTGATATTTATTTATAATTAATGGCTTTCTCTTCTTTTAAGGTGTATTTCACCAATTATTTATACATACACACTGTCATGTACGTTATACGTAACTATATCCATGCATATCACACGCGAGGACAATAATTGTTCGGTAAAAGATAATTTTCTCTTGAGGTCTATACAGAAGTACTTAGGTACAGTCACCAAATAAAAATGTGAGCATACTTAGAACCTTGTCATTGTCATTGTCATGTATGTCATTTGATGTTCAGGGGGCCGATGTTTGACTTTCGAGCGCTCGAAAATTTCACTCGGAAGTCAGCAAAATTTTCGAAACCGTATGTCCAGCAGTGGACGTCTTTTGGTTAAAATGATGATGAAAAATACATCATATTTCCGTCTTTTGTTTCATAAAAGATAACACGTGGACCTATCAACTGCACCGATCAAAGAATTCGCCTGTCATTCCGAACATTTGTACACATTTCTACGGCTTGCCGTCGTAGAGTGTCAATTAGTAGGTGTTTTCTATCAACGACACGGCGCGCCTCGCCGTTTAAATTGATATGGCACTTTAGCGTCAATGTACGGAAAATTAAGTAAATTATCGCGCCTTTGAATTGAAAAGACTACAGGACCCAGATAAGATACCTAGTTAAAATGTCCTTTTGTGAAGTAATCAATGCAAACCGTCATATTTCTTTACCTATAACTACTTAACAGTCCTTGGACACCATAGCACTTAAAATTCCAAAAAAAAACGATAAAAACCACAGTAACATTATCCATAAGGTTTAAACATTAAAGAAATAAGAAATACCATTTTCACACGAATGCCCTAGTTCTAAACTAAGTTCTAGGCTTCTACTATGGGTAGACTACTAGACCATTATTTTGTGGTAAGGAAAAACACACCACACATTTGAATTCTCAAGACTACAATCTCAAGACTGCAATCTTAAGACTTAAAATGCGTTGCCAACCCTACTAACCACAACTCAGATGAAATGCTAGTAATTTCACCGGTCGTCTTATCCCCACGCCGGAACACATCCATGCGAACATTGCTGCTTGGCGGTGGGTTGATGGATAAGAGAAAACATTCAAGACTCGGGTACATATACTCGCGTTCATCATACAATTTCTAATACAATGCCTAATATTTGTATGATACAAATATTTACCGCTATAGTTTCGTAAACAGGGTTACTACCAACCAACTAGACTCACAGTTAGCCTAGTTGGTTGGTAGTGACCCAAAGCAGTGTTGCGGGCATCCGTCACTCTCGTGCTTATGTAATGTAAGTGTCAGAAAGTGACGGATGTTTTATCCACATGTTGTCACGCGATAAACGCAACCATACTAGGCCCGCAGGAGTGGATAAAAGCACTTCTTTCTAATTCCTGTTATTACCAAATCCAGTCTCATCTCCTCGTGTTCCGCGGACCTGTTCAGCAAAGCCACCAGGACACGGGCCGAGGAGCTGGACGTCAGGAACAGCGTGTTCGACTTCATCATCATAGGCGGAGGCACCGCGGGCTGCGTGCTCGCCAACCGGCTCTCCACTGTGCCGGAGTGGAAGGTACCTTCACATGAAGGGGTTCAGGGTTGCATGAGAACACAGAGTAGGCGTCAGGAATAATTGGTCCGACTTCATCATCATCGGCGGAGACACTGCGGGCTGCGTGCTAGCCAACTGGCTCCCCGCTGTGCCGGATTGTCAGGTACCCTCACATGAAGGGGTTGGGGGTTGCATGAGAGCACAGACCTAGCTAGCTAGAGGCGTCAGTAACTGCTTATTCGATTTCTTGGGTGAAGGCACCACTGACTGCGTACAGGCGATAGCAGGCTAAATGATCAGCCTGAGTGGAAGGTATAGTCCAGGGTCACACGTGCTGATAACTCAGGGACGTATTACACCTCTAATAGCACTAATAGCACTGTTTATAAACTGATAATGCAAAGCCTTAATTAAGAGATTTGAAGATTGACGTTGGATTGATACGTTTATACTTTACAGTACCAACGTGTGTTTTTAACAGTCATCGGAATAGGAAATCAATTGAACTTAACTGAACGGCTGTTTATTGACGGATGATTGAGATAGGAATTCATTTTTATAAATATTTACTACTTACTGTTTTTATTTCATTCACGCGTGAATGAACATGCGTCGGGTTTAGGCATTTCGATTCTACCTAAATCATTAGTTATTGAATGACCGTATTTAATCGACTGTTAGCTGTGGTTCATCACGAGAGTTACATGAGATAAGAATACAGGGTACTTTAAGTAAGTAAATCATTTATTCACAACAATAACAAAGACAAAAAAAATGTAACAACAATAAAGGAAAAGCTGCAGAGCATAGCTGGCTCTGAAGTCGTGAAGCCAACGCTGGTCTTCCGTTGGGACCGCTCGCTCGCTCGTTGGGTATAGGTGTACCAAAGGCATTAAACATCGTATTTGGTCGGAAACCCTCGTACTTATCTTGCTTTGTCAGTCGACTTCAGTACCTATCGATAAAATCGAGAAAGCAACAAGAATACGAACTTTTCCGACAAAACACAATATGAATAATCGTAACATTTGTATTGGAATAGAAATGTGTTAAACAAAATGGAATGCGGGCCTGAATCATAGTTATTATTACTACTTTCCTTAATACTGTGCCTCAATGGTGTCAATGGTAGCGGCGCGGTGACATGTGTGTGTATTTAAATATATCAATGAGATCGGCGATCGTACGTTACGATAGACACGGTCGGTAGAACAACCAAGGGCAAAAATACGATAAAGGTCAAAGTATTTATTAATTAACGACTACGTGCCCTTTTTAAATTTGTTTTCTATAAAAGGGCACTTTTCTATTGTAGTACCTAGGGCCTAGTGCATTCGTTATCGATATCGAAAATGTATAGGATTGACGTAAAGCTACCGGACGGACGCGTCGAGCGTATTAACCAATTCTCTACAATTGTGTGCCTTGGAAAAAGAGCATAACGCTTGCGTAAACGATTTTCGATAACTGTAATGGCCCTTCTTCACGATGGCCCATCATGGGCCAACGTAAGGGACGCATCTACACCTTAGAGCGAGCAACATATTCTTGCATCTCACTCTTACGTATCACTCCGTCCCTACGTTGGCCCATGATGGGCCATTGTGTAGAGCAGCCATAAAAATGTATGGAATTGACACAAGCCCTCGACGCAACCGCACGGCAGCTTATGACAATCGTATACATGCGTTAGCGATAACGATAACGCTCGCTAAACGTATCTAGTTTTGGGCCACCGTAATGTTATTTCATCAGTCTTATCACCAAACTATCAGCATTATCTCCTGTCAATAATAAAATATATTTTAAAACCTTTACTCTATCATAATTTTGTCCTTGACTTTGTTAGACTGGGAAACTATGAGTGCTACTCGTGTGCAAAAAAAGGACATTGAAAACATCTCTAAGAACCTGATCAACCTAATGAACTTTAGCCTCCCACACGAGTGGGCCGATTGCTAGACGGGTTTTTGCGATTTGGAGCTTAACTTTGATTCATTAAAGGTCAGTTCAGTTCTTAACATTTCTTTTTTTTATACGGCTCGTTTGTTCGGTACTTTTTGCTCTCCGAGTCTGCAAAAAAGGCTTTTTTTTGCTTACTCCCGCCAACCCACGAAAAAAATATAATGGCTGTATAATTTATAACACGAATTATCTCAAGGATGGATGGTTTTTTTATTTATTTACTTTTGAATTTTAAATACATAAGTTGCCGCTTTTATTCTTTGGCCCTTAGTACAGATTTCATTTCGTCGGTGTGTGGCCAAGAAAACAATTCAGAACTAAATCAGTGTGCCAATTTAAAGCTTAAAAAAATCAATAATGTTCTACCGGAATACGAAGTGCTAATTAGCCTAAATTTGACACTTGTTCATATACACGCGTGAATGAATAAGAAATGAATAGGTACCTACATTGTTATTTGTGTTTTTCTATTACTGAGTGAGTATGCGTCGAGTTTCGGCATAATATTAAAAGCACAATGTTTGCTTCTGGCTGGATTCGAACTCTCAACTCTTGGTATATGAAGGCTGTTTTTCTACTAACGATTCCAAATAGTGCCTGGTTGCTTTGCTTTTTTTGTGCCTTAAAGAAAAACTGCACATATTTCATGACACGAATACTAACACATGAAGACTAATCACTCGTGAAAGGTCCCACAAAGGTCGATGAAATGCCGCGACAGCGAAGGAACATAAGGTCGAAACATTTTATTAGATGATCTACTACATTATTCAGTTCTTACAAAATAAACAGGATCTTTTTGATTACATTAAATGATACTGTCTGTACTGTGTAGTTGCTCCACAATCAAAGTAGAAAAATGATGAAGATACGCCCTAAAAAAAATTCATTAAGTACCAGTAAGTACCTGCTTAACATTCTTAGCATGTGCATTTATCATGGTCAATGCTATTTTAGAGCCATTCAGCGGTAGCTTGAGGCGTCGATTCTTTTCCTTTTGTTCATAAACTCCAAAAAGCTAAAGTGTGCTTAAAGTCTTTGTTCTTATGTTTTAATGTGACTTTTGAATTTGGCAGAAAGAGATAAAGAACACTTAAAAAAAGTTTACTGTGCGTCTCTGAGTCGGGGGTGTATATTTAGGGCAGAGTTCAGTTTGACACGCGTTTAGCCTAGTTAGTGACCCTGCCTGCGAAGCTAACAGTCCCGGGTTCGATTCCCAGTATGCGCAAATATTTGTGTTTATGAAAAGCTTTATTAAGGCCCTGTCATCCCGGCTCATAGACTTCTCCGGAGATCCTAGAGCTGGTGCTTACCTCTCCCAAAGGATTGGACTAGCTATCCAGAAATGTAATGCAGCCAGTGTCATGGGGACCATGGTTCGAGCGGACCTGCTAGAGGGGGTGTTCTTTTTATAGTGGGTATTATTTTTTAAATATTTAATATTTGAGGAGCTCAGTTTTATTTTAATTTAAATAAGTTTAGTTTTAACTTTTAATTGTAGTACCTATATTATGTTAAGTTAGTATTGTGTTATTGTAATCAATGAGCACGAGTATTTCTTATTGAATTTTGGATTTAAGTAAATAATGTTAGTATGTTTATCGTTATTTAGTTCCCATAGTTCATACAAAGCCTGGAGTTTATTATGTATGTATGTATGTATGTAAACTCTTTATTGTACAAAACACAGTAATTCAAATACAATATTACAGGTTTAGTTTGGATTAAGTCAATCCATGTGAGATCATTTCTCCCCTCTGTTTAAATAGTTCCTAGTGGAGGCAGTGCACTATACCAATGAGTATTTATTTATTTATTTATTTATTAAGGATATCAACAGCACATTACAATTCATAAAAGCAGTAAATTAACAAGACAATAGTGCCAATTACAGACATCCACATATGAGCAATAAACAAAGAACAACAACTACAGATACATGCAAGTAGTTTAGTTGTAAGTAAATAAAGACGAACGTTACAGCTACGTACAGATGCCAACACTACCTGAGTTTGATTTGGGTAACTTATGTATATAATTACGGTGAAATGGTAAAGTTTAGAAAATAAATTTATTTCTATTCTGATCTTCATATAATCTATAAAATAAAATAAATGTTTTAAAAAAGAAGGTTTTTGTTTTTTAAAACATTTATTTTATTTTATACTTTTTAGTGATCATAATACGCTGTTACGTAGTCCCACTTCTTAGTTAAAATGAAACTTTAACTTATATCAAGCGCGCCGCAAGCAACGCCGCGGGAAAGTCATAGTCATATTTCAACAAGTAAATATTATTCGTTGTAGGTAGTCGCTCAACTATCTTAATCGAGATATCTTATCGCCACCCTTGAAATCGGTACCATTGAGGAGTTCCGGTGGCCATCTGTGGTCTTCATCATCAGTTCCACTACACCAAATGATACTTTCTGAATGCAAATGCTGGACTTGTTACTAAAAATACTAAAATCGCTATATGTTTGCCTACAATATTTGAGGAGTTCCCTCAATTCCTCACTGATCCCCTCATCAGATACAGATTTGGTGACAATGGGACCACCTCGGAAGTATACTCTAAAAGCGGCAGATGCTTACGATTATTCAGATCCAACATGGTCTATGTAAGATAATAAAATAATACTGGTCATCGACAAATATAGGTGCCGAAATTAATAGCAATTGTCTTTTAAAAGCGGCTCAGAATAGTTCAGATTAGATTTAAATGGCACTTTAAACCACGTTAATTTTTAAAGCCCCATTTTAATTTAAGTTGCGGTCAATCTAGAATGTCTAAATGTAGAATGAAACGACTCGAGATTCTTATTTGTCTCCATTAGGATTGTTTAATAGATTCCACGGTATTCCTGAAGCAAACATTGTTCTTAATTTAAGCTACTTTGATCGTCCACGTAGAAGTCGAATATGTTTTATTTCTTGGTATTAGACCAAATGCACTGAACTAAAAGGAAAAACTAAAAAAAAATGTAGGAAACACGGGCACTTTTACACCTCTAAAAACTACAGAGCTTCGCCAGAGGCGACCACTGCTGAAAAGAAGCGCTGCAGGAAACTCAACAGTCACTAATTCTCTAACATATTACTAGATAGGGTTACGTTCGTTCCCAGACTTTAAACTGACCCTGTACCAAAATTTAGTAAAGTCAATAAATACACACAGACCAAAAACATACAATACCTACGTAGAAGAAAATGAGAAGACACATTACCTAGTGCCACTGTTGCGAAACGGTCCCAACTCAGCCTCTGCTGGCTGTGAAGTCAACGCTGGTCTTTCTTCGGACCGCTCTCATTACTATAAATAAAGACCCAAACAAACAGACTTTGGCATTTAATTAGTACCTAGTTCTGAGATCAGTAATCGTTGTCACAACTTCTTGCCTTGAAATGATTTGATTTCACCTCAAGTTTCCGTTTATAGGTTATTCCTCCATCTTGGTTCATTTGACGCACGCTTGTGCACCATAGATGTTACTAAGGTCGTAGACGCACACCGCTGCATAATTCTTACGCAGTCACTAATCGATCGTGAACGTGGAACAGAATAGCACCCTTATATGATTTGCACAGGAGTATTAACAGTGTGACAATGTCATTGTGTTGCTTTAACGTTGATCAAATATGGAAATGCGGATGCCGCGTGCAATGGTTGTGAAGCATTGATTAGTCAATTAAGAGGCTGAACTTTATTCCACTTTAATTTAGGACATCTCGCTTTGATATCCTAATCATATTGTTGACGTTATTACAGCTCATATTCCCTTGACGAAAGGTTAGCGCTGACATTACCCAACATAATCGTGACCTAAGTATTTCAGAACCTGGGCCCTGCCTGGACCAGATGCTTAACACATATGTACAAGATTTTCGAAAACTTTTAAATATACGTATGGAATTGACATAAACGAAGCGCTCGTCGTGTCCGTCCGGCAGCTTACGTTAATCCCATACATTTTTTGCTATCGATAATGTACGCCGAATTCATGTTGTGTTGTCTATCTAGGGCCCAGACTCTTAAAGCGATGGTTGACCCAAACGATTAGAGATTTTCTGTAACATAACGAAGTAAATTAGCACACATCATTACATTACCTTCCAACCTTGTACTAAACTATAAGCTAACTGAATTATATTCCAGGAATGTTATACATTTTTCATATTTCTACCCATTCTACAGTCGTAATCTTTTGTAGAAAGAAACTAATCTAAACCTACCGAAGCTCCATTACTTTTTTAACTTGAACAGAGGACGCAAATAACGACAAAGCCGATCATTTTATTCGTGACGGTAATGGCAGGACCGAAATAGCGTTATTTCTAAATGAAAACGAATAGGCGTTTCCTGACGTCACACGTTTTAAGGCCCAGCCACACCGCTTGCGTGACGTGCACGTGCACGTGCGCGTTCGCTTTCCACAGCGTTGTATAGTGACATGTCGTAATGAGAATTCATACTATACAACGCAGTGGAAAGCGAACGCGCACGTGCACGTGCACGTCACGCATCCGGTGTGGCTCGGCCTTAAGTCTACAACAGGGTAAAGACACATTTTCATTAGTTTATACAGGTCAAAAAACCATCTTACGCTGCCCAAATACTCCGAAATATTTTATACCGAATTTTAATTTTTCCGAAAGTTATGTTATCTAGGAGCTATTTTAAATTAAATTCAATTGATAGACGTAGGTTACGTTATTAGGTTTGATTTATAGGTGGTATCATAAAAATCAAGTGTTCTAAAAAAACATTGCTTTCGGAATTATGAAATTTCGGAATTATGACTCTTCTTAGTTATGTAGTGTAGGTACCCATCTTGTACATATGGGTCCTCCCGGATATACATACATACATACATAATATATATTTCGGCATTATTGGATCTTTCGTGCAATTACCCCTTTTAAACCCTTAGGGCCACTTGCACCAAAAAATTAAAAATAGGTTAAGACACTAACTGGAGTTATAATTACAATTTTCTTATGAATCTGACGTTTAGGCCCCAACTACACGGACGGTTCTCCCGCCGCGGGAATCCGCTTCAGAACCGCACTGGACACAATTTAACATAGAAGTTGTATGCTGTATACTACACTGCGCGGTTTTGTTAATGTGTTGTCGAGCGGATTTCCGCGGCGGAAAACCGCCCGTGTAGTGGGGCCTTACTAACTCGAGTTAGTGCCTTAACCCTATGTTAAATTTTTGGTGCAAGTGGCCCTAATATAGTTACCGGAATCTGCAGGTTTTTTAGCGATATTCCTCATTCTCCGTAACAGCAGTAGCACAGTTTAAATGTATACAATTTTATAGCAATATAGAGAAAGTAGGATAATACTCGTATGTCAATCCTGACAGCTGTAATTCCAGTAGGAATTATAACCACAAATCCAAGAGCCGGTTATAAACTGTCCATCATCCAGCATCCAGGTATTTGGGAACCGATGAGGTTCGAACTCGGTACCTTGCGATCACGAATCGACACCCTTGTTTTTTATCGTTAGACCACGTGTCGCTCATTTTGCTAGTAACAATATATTGACACGTGTTGGCGCACGTTGTTCAGTCGGAAGCCTTTGCATGCCATGCAATATTATGATTCTAAAAATGTATCACTACTTACAACCAGCGCTGCATAAACGTTAATTAGCACTAAGATCCTATAAAGACACTTAGTCTTGTCCCTTTCTAATTTTTTGCTTTCTTCGACGACGCGGTGGCCTAGTTGGTAGTGACCCTGCCTACGAAGCTGGCGGTCCTGGGTTCAAATCCCGGTAAGTGCAGATATTTGTGTGATGAGCGCGAATAATTGTTCCCGAGTCATGGATGTTTTCTATGTATTTAAGTTTATATTTCTCTATATAAGTACTCATATCCTTGTTTAGTACCCATAGTAAAAGCCTAGAACTTAGTTTGGACTAGGTCAATTGGTGTGACATTCATCATCATCATCAGCCCGTTGCAGTCCACTGCTGGACATAGGCTTCTCCCAAGGAACGCCACAGAGCCCGGTCTAATGCTTTATGCATCCAGTCACTGCCGGCCCTCTTATGCAAGTCATCCCGCCATCTGGCCAGAGGGCGTCCCACGCTACGTTTGCCAAGACGCGGTCTTCCAGAACACGCTTACTCCAGCGGTTATCCGTTCTGCCACATACGTGACCAGCCCATTCCCACTTCAACTTACTAACTTTCAGAGCTATGTCGGTCACCTTGGTTCTCTGACGGATCACTTCGTTCCGAATTTTGTCCTTCAGAGAGACTCCGAGCATAGCTCTTTCCATAGCACGTTGAGCTACTTTAAGCTTATGGACCAGTCCCACAGTCAGTGTCCACGTCTCGGCGCCGTACGTCATTACAGGTAGGACGCACTGGTCAAAGACTTTCGTCTTCAGGCTATGAGGTATATCGGACGAAAATATGTGGTACAACTTCCTAAACGCTGCCCAGCCCAATTGGATCCTCCTATCGGCTTCCTTTTCGAAGTTGTATTTACCCAACTGCATTAGTTACCCGAGGTAAACATATTCCTTGACAACTTCGAGAGGCGTGCCATCGATGATTACTGTGTGTCACAGTGTGACATTGTCCCCTGATATTTAATTATTTTAATTTATTTATTTAATTTGGTAGTGTAGATAGTGTCAGCAAGCGATTTGAGGCGACATTCAAAATACTTGTTTCTGCAACTGGGCGTAATTCTGTCGGCATGGAAGTACCAGACCTTTTATTTGTCAAAAATAAAATGTCGTGAATATAAAACGTGTTAGATCTTAAAACAGGATGAAAAAATCACGAAAAATGTATAAAAAGAGTCAACTTGATCTTTTGCATTGGTATGTTCCTTAAAAACATGACAGCAACGGTTGCCGTCATGTTTTTGATCGGTTACCGATGTTTATTGTGTAAAATTCTCACATGTCAAGTCAGGCACTCGTAAGAGTCCCTTAAAGACCTCGGTAGCTAGAACTCTTAATACCGTTGCACACTTATGCGATTTCTCCGATATTTATAGATCGCCTCGCTCGCTTCAAGTAGATTTCCTGGTGGGAAGTGCTAAAAATATATTGTTTGCATCGTCACGCATTCGTTAGTGTACCTTTTGTTGATGCGGTGGTACAGTTGGCCTTGTACACCTGAATATTCTACTGTAGTGTTCGTAAATATGCGTACTCTAGTACCTTGTCTATTTAATGTCATGTTGAAACTGCCATATATGAATTGTCACAGCGATTAAAGTGACAAGGTACTAAAGTGTACACATATTTATGAACTCGACTGTAGTGTTCGCACCTTGCCTACTAAGCTAGCGGTCCCCGGTTCATATCTCGGTAAGGGCGGATATGTGTGTGATGAGACTGATGAGCGCGATTATTTGTTCCTGAGTCTTGGTTGTTTTCTAGTTGTATACCTATAATTAAGTATGTGTTGCTCTATATAAGTAAGTTTATCGTTGTCTGGAACCCAAAGTTTAAGCCTAGAGCTTAATTTGGGGGGTGCCCTTCGACTGACCTAAAATTGTATGTGCTAAAATTTTTTGGTCGAAAATGTTTCTTATAATATTGAATGGTATACTTTTTTTTTGCATATTTTTTTTTTTTGCATACATATTTTTTGTTCTAAAGCACTTTTGGTCTGAAATTGTGTTGTCTACAATTTTAATTACTAAACGGCTAAATCCATAATATTGTTTGGTCGAAGCCCCCCCTAGTATAAAATACCTAGGTCTCAACTAATCTATAGGTTAGGTTAGGTTAGAATTGTGTCAAAAATCATTCGACAAATAAAAGTTATTCCAAAGAAATGTTATACCTACTAAACAACTTTTCGATCAAACAATATTATGCAAAACAATTTCGATCAAACAATTCTCGACATTTAAATTTTAGACAAAACGTGGGTATGTGAAAAATATGAGGCGAAACAAAAATAGGCCAAGCAATTTTAGACCAATCGATATACACCCGTTTTTTTACCCGTGCGTCGATAGCATTCATCGCTCAGGCGGCTGGGTATTTACTTAAAAATTTATTTATTTAATTGGTTATTAGCCGATTAAATTTTAACGACACATCGTTAAAACAATACATTTAAATCGCGTTAATTGAGCTTATCGATTTACAGCACGTTTTGTTTCCGAACACGAGTATTACAACTAGAAAACGGTTCAATTTCACGGCATAAAAAATACATTAAAAGTAATCACGCGATCGTTTAACTCGTTAAAACGTTAAGCAAACAAACAAACAAACAATAGGTACACTGATTAGTTAGGATTATGTACAGTAATATCAATGATTATTAATTATTGGTTGTCATTGTAATTATCAAAATGGGTAGATTAATCTTGGCGCATGTTCATTCACGCGTAAATGAGAAAGAATATTACTTTTTTCTTAACTCTATTTGATCCAAGCGTAAATGAACGATGAGTTATTAGTAAATTGTCCCCAATCATTCCGATCATTGGCAATAACGGTCCGAAATCACGGATCGAGCGTGTACGTTAATTATTGTCACAGTAACCTTGTCGCAGTAAGCTAATGCTGAGTGCGTCGGAGTGCGGTGTGAGGAAATTGTTGCAGGTGTGCGAGACATACGTTGCTAGTCATGGGCTGAAATATAATGTATTAAAAAGCCAGTACATGGTCTTTGAAGTCGGACGGAGGCGGACTGTCGATGTCCCACGTATCAGTCTTAACGGTGTTCCCCTTAACAGAGCTTATACATTTAAATATTTAGACCATTTGGTTACGTGGGATCTAAAAGACGATACAGATAATGAGCGGGAACGGAGGGCTCTGTCGGTCAGGACTAACATGATTGCGTGCAAGTTTGCACGGTGTTCGAGGGAGGTTAGGATAGCTTTGTTTAGAGCTTACTGCACCTCTCCTTATACGTGCAGCTTGTGGCAACGTTACACGCATCGGGCCTATAGGGCTCTCCGGGTCCAATTTAATAACGCGTTCCGGGTGTTGGTGGGGCTGCCCCGTTTTGTAGCGCATCAGGGATGTTTGCAGAAGCAAGAATAGATTGATTTTATGCAACTATGCGCAAAAGAGCCGCATCCCTGGTGCGCCGGGTGCGTGGCAGTCCCAATAACATCCTGAGAATGATAGGGGACAGGTACGACTGCCCCTACACCTTGCCCCTGTTGTGGGCTACATGCCCCAGTCAATTATTAATAATTTATAATAATTAATACTAACACTTAGATCTAAGATACTAACAACACTTAATTAGAGATGAATGTATGGACTTATGTTGTCTGAAATAAATGATTTATTATTATTATAATGATTCATTTTGACGTTATTCCTTTCTCATGTCTCGACGCTATTGAGGCTCCTAACAGTATGGCGACTCATCTAGCTTGATTATTAAATTCTCGAACCTTATTTTGTTAGGAACTAAATTAATATCATGGCCATTCTACAGGATGGCCCATCATGGGCCAACGTAAGGGACGCATTTACACGTTAGAGCGAGCAACATGTTCTTGCATCTCACTCTTACGCATCACTCCATGCCTACGATGGCCATGATGGGCCATCGTGTAGAGCAGCCATCAGAACACAATTTAACCTGCAGGCTTATTACGTAACTCACTCTTTGCGATCGGTTTCAAAGCGGAACAATTGGTTTCATTTTGTATGCAGACAAGCCTTCGATTTTCAAAATGAAAACGATTGCGATTGCAAGTGCGTTAGGTTAGGTTAGGTAAGGTTAGCTCGTTAGGTAAGGTAAGGTTGTCGAGGTGCCACAGCCGAATGCGCCAGCTCGTGATCGCGTGGCCCTCTTTTAAAGACGCAGATGGTTTGCCGCTGGGGTTTTAGTGGGTATTCCGGCCACTCGTGGTTGGGGAGTCCCACATAACCACCCCGGGTCCCCCCTGGACTTGGGTGGTATGCGTAAACGCATTTCCCCAGCGAAAAAAAAAAAAAAAAAAAAAAGGTAAGGTTAGCTCCTCTGGTCCCAATTTAAAGTCTAGGCTTGTACTACCAACGATAAGATATAAACATAATCTTTAAATAGTATAAAATGAAGTCATTCCCGCTGTCTGTTCGCTGAGATCTTTTAAAATTCTCAACGTATTTTAATGCAGTTTTCTTTTCATAGATAGAGTGATTCAAGAGGCAGTATTTTATGTATCATAAGCAGGGATCGGAAATTCGGATCGATATTTACCTAAAGTTGGCAAAATCCCGGAAAAAGATAGGCGAACATGGCGTCGGCTTCTTAAAAATATTATTTTAATAATACACAGGTCGATTCACAAGAGCTGGCACCAATGGATTGAATGAGTGAACGAAAGTATACAATTGTGTACAATAATAACAGGTTTTCGGTTTGAAATTCGAACATCGGTTCAAAGGACGGCACTCACACAGTGATAGGTGACATTACTTTCGTTCAATCCATTCGTGCCAGCTCTTGTAAATCGACCTGTAAGTTCCAGGATTCCGATTCTACAAAACGTTAATAATAATAATTTTACATGTAGGATAAAATGTTTCGTTTTGCTCCTATAAATTCGTTAGGTCAATGAGTTACAGGTAAATTAAATAACAAACTAAACTAACTTTGGAAAAAAACTTAAAATACTTACATACATACATAATCTCACGCCTTCGTTCCCAGAGAGGGGTAGGCAGAGCTACAGAATTACAAACATCTCTAAAAACTTGTTGATAATTCTATAACCACAATTTGCACAATTAGGCTAAGATGTTTACCAGCGTATTAGTGACAGTTGCAAGCCCATCGCCTAACAGTACTACAAGCCTTTATTCCCTTAGTCGTCTCTTACGACATCCACGGGAAGACATGGAGTGGCACTATTCTAACTCGGCAAACATACTTAATTATGAATTTATGCTGGCGTAATTTATTTATTTAGAAATACCGGGAATTTTATTAATGAATTACATGATTGAGTCCGCCTCCATACAACTGAACAACAACGCCGCCGCGAAAGTTTAGATAAATATCGATCCGTATTTCCGATCCCTGATAATAAGTTTCGGATTACGTGCGGGTATCACAGAAAATTAGCATAAACCGAAGCGAAGCGAGGGCGGGTCGCTAGTATATTATAAAATATCCAAGACTCAAAAACAAAGCGCCGCCCTCACCGCCCAAACAATGCCATCGAAATCAAACCCGGGACAGCTAGCTTTGTAGATTTTGAACTATTCGCTTTACTATTATTTATAATTGTGCCAAATGATTAAGTCATAGGGTCAAGTGGCCAGCCATTACCACATCACGCGACGAACCATCAGGGCAATAACACGAATTCTACCCCGCTAATCCAATACGCAGTAACTCAGATAAAACTCCTGTAGCAATATCAACCTTATTACTAGCAGAAGAGAATTAAAACTGCGTTGGGTATTTAATTTGGGATATTGCTTATTAGCGTAGTAGGGCAGAATTACCTTCAATAGCTCACTCGGTACCATGACCCGATTATGGGTCAATTTCGTATGACGTTAGAGAACTTGGCATTGGACGAGGCGAGCACTGGTCAAAGGTTAAGACGAGGTATACGACACACTGGCTAAGGTTTTACTTGGGTGACAGATGCTATTAAAACTGGTGTTAGTTGTTAAGCCGCAAACACTGCACGGCTAGCACATCGCACCTTTAGAACAATAATGACCTAATTCAAAATTTGTGCTTTCAAACTTCGAGTCATAAATTTATTATCATAGAGACCTAACTCGAAATTTAAAATTTCTCAATTAGGTCACTATTGTTCTGAAGGTGCGACATGTTGTCCGCGACTTGTTAGCTCGGATCTCCCTTTCTCTAGACTGTAACGATACAGACGCACTGAGCGACGAGCGAGAAAATACAACCTGTGTTACCTGTGCTGGGGTGTTATTCTCTTAAAAACAGCGTTCGGTCGGTCGAACGAGTGAACGCGGCGCAGCTCGACAGAAGCCCTGCTGCCTAACTGAGAAGGCACACGCTAAAATGTGTTTTGTACGCTCTGACGGGACTCCTTAAACTCGCCGGTTTATATAAGCTGCGCTGCATTCACTCGTTTACTCGTTCGACCGACTGAACGCCGCACTCCACAGACTAAAGCATAGCTCTTAAGTAATGATGACGATGATGATGATGATGATGATGATGATCATGATGATGATGATGATGATAATGATAATAATGAAGATGATGATGAAGAAATAAAAAAGAATTCGGCTTACCTTATCAGTGTTTAAAGAATAGGCTCGGAATATGGTAGAATGGAAACGACTCCACCGACAAAAGTATACTAGCTTGTTGACTTGAGTTATATGTAGCAACCGTGTATCTTTCGTAATTACCAAGTGTTTTCAAGAAACCCTTTTTAGGTAGTCGAAGGCTTTTGCCGCCAAATAGGAAACAAAGAAAATATTATGTAGTAATCTCCATCCTATCGTAAATCCATCCATCAGTCCATCCGTAATGGCTTCCATCCGTCCGTCTTCGCTTTCCTACAATAGCTGTTATTCCTGCTTTACCGGGGTTATCCAATCATTGGGGTTCAGTAATATTAAAATAAAACGTTATGTTAATAAGAGTGTTAGTCATGTGTCCCTCTATCACCGCCCTCTGCAATGACACGAACAAACAAAATACAATAGAGTAGGTACAGCGATCCCACAGTGATATCATTTTATTGCAGCGTTATTACCCCTATCAATTTCCTTTTTAAGTGTCACAAATCATGATGCATTCATTATTTCTACACAATTAGGTCAATTATTTATTTAACTAACGTTATAAGTAGGTACGAGTAGTTCTTCGGGGAACGAAAAAAAAAGTCGACAAAGCTCATTCATCCAGGTCCGTCCGGATCAACAATTTTATTCTTATCCTACCGCTAAGCAGCAGTGTTCGCATAGTTGTTTTCCGGTATGGGGATAAGACAATCGGTGAAATTACTAGCAATGAGGCATTCCATTCCGAAGGATTAAAGGGCGCTGCATACGTAACGTGATTTTACACGGACGGGACGGGAACGGGACGAGACGACAATATCGTTTCATAGAAGATGTATCGGAATGTGCATACGTAACGATTGCAGGTACCGGACGGGAAAACCGAAAATGTGTGCAGTCCTGATCACGTTACGTATGCAGCGCCCTTAAGTCTTCAGGCTTGGCAAGGCATTTGCAGTCTTAGGGTTGCAATGTTAAGAATTTAGTCTTAAGAATGCAAATGTCTATTGGGTCTCAAGTCCCGTTATCAGCAGGTAGTCTGTGTGTTCGTTTGCCTACTTGTGCCATATAAATACCATCCATTTTTGAGTTGTTACCATAGCTGTTATTTCTACTGGTGCCGGGATTGTCCAATCATTCAGTAACATTATTATAATTTAGTCATATTGAATAAAACATATCGCACTGCTATATCAAAACAGTATCAACTCAAAACCCTTGCTAGTTTTGTTTCAAGTTCATAGAAGTTGTATTAAAGTTGATTTTAAAATACAGTTGTATTTTAAGTTACAACTATTTTGATCTAGCAGTGCGATTAATGTTTATAAGAGTTTTAGCAATTCGTCCCACTCGATAACCGCCCTTGCCAATGACACAGACAAACAAATTACAATAATGTTGATATACAGCGATCCCACAATTATATCTTTTTTTTTTTTTTTATCCTTATAAATTTCCTCGTCCCAATGTGGTCGCTAGTTTATAATATTACCGATGATAATCTAACTTTGAGACAAATTTTGACACGCGTTTATATTTGGACACAAATACACAATAACACACAGCACTAGGGCGCTACTTTGAAAAAGAAGTTCGTGATTATGTTAGCTCCATTTCCTCCCCTTGATTTAGTCTTGAAGGAAGAGTGAAATGAGTGGATACCCGAAGTTTCGAATTTGGTGCTTCGCCGTGGCACGTCATGTAGCCAAGATGCAAACGCTACCTACTAATATTTCTGTTTTCTATCAAATCTAATGTATGTTGTTGTCATAAGCGGTCGACCCGATCAGTCATCAGCTCGCATCAATACTTTTTCTAAATTCACTAACTTAGCATTATACATTTTGACTAGGCCCCTGGTATTTCCTACACGGTTTGGGTATCCGAACAATATCATTGCTTTACTCGTACAAAACAATGCCTTCATTACACCTTTAATTAAAGCTCTTTAGTAAAAACAACTGTCACAGTTAAAAATAGACAATCTCAAGCTTTTCGAAGAAATGGAAAATTACCGGCTTAAAGATAATCAGTTGGGAACGGCTCGACAATCCGGCTCTCTGGAAGTCCTTCATGAAGGCATACGCGAGTTCTCTGAAGTGTCTGACTAACCTCACGAGTACGCCGTAATTTTTCATTTTTAACAGAACCTTACGAACACTACACATCTTGCCAAATGTTCTAAATCAGTTACCAAAAGATATTTTAAAAAATTGTTAAGTGCAAAAAATAGTAGACAGGGTAAAAATTTACTAAAAAGTCACTACATATCTAGTTACATAAACTGATTAATTAGTTATACATACCTACTCAATGTTGCATATAAAGTGTCAAACGACTCACTGCTTACGATTAAGCCACACAGGCTTCTGTAAGCATTTAATGTGATGTATTAGATTAAGTTTTTTTTTTTATATTGAATAATAAACGAAAAAAAACTTATTACTGAAAGTGTTTTTATGAGTAACAGGTATGAATTGCGCGGTGATAAATTTAATCAATACCTTGTCATTCGTTTTTAAGATTTATAGTAATTTAAAATGCCCAGGTGTTGGTCCTGGAAGCGGGTGACGAAGAGAACATAGACTATGACATCCCCGGCGTCCCCGCGAGGGACTACAGGCCCATCTTGTGGAACTATAGGACGGAGAGGAACAACTTCTCCTGCTTATCCAGACCAGGTGGCTTCTGCGAAGTCAGGACCGGCAAGGTATATTTACTCGTGAAGAGTATTTACGTGACCAGCCACCTATTCATCAAAACTGACAGTAACATCTGACGGGTGACATTGCGTAGCTTAGATGAAGCTCAGTGACGTTGGAACTCGTCGGAACTGTCACCTGTGTATCGAGCTGGCATTGTAAGCTTTGTAAATTAGGGACAGCCACAGCTGGTAAATCTTTAGTATTCTATGGGTTACTTTCAGTCATAAGTTCTTTGAGATTTAATTTTATAATGGTTTTATTACATAGGGTATATACCTAGGTTTTTATAAACTGTCTAATGTGAAATAGCTCTCAATGAACAGTTTTATTTCAAAAATGGTGACTAGGTATCTCTTTACTGAGTGCTAACTCCTTCTTGTTAAAAAAAAACACAAGAGGACTTTGAAACACAGTTTATTAATTAATTTTACAGCAATGTTTTATGAACAAACAGCCGAAGGCGGCCATGATAAACAGGAAGAGAGAGCAGGTCAGCATTGCCAGCTCGAAAAGAAATTAAAAAAAAACACATTAAAGTTTTTACTTAAATATTATTAACAAATAATTTTAACATCGATTATTATGTTTATGTATTAAACACTTCTCACCTCTATTGTCACTTCCCTCGAAGAAATATTTTTCTTGTCGGCTGCCTTTCCACTGAGGCGGAGACGAGCGGAGCTGTGCCAATATTAACCAATAGAATCTAACTAAACTAGCGTGCGCAGGCGCTCAACGTGACCGCGTACGCCTCCTATTGGTTAATATTGGCGTAGCTCCACTCGTCTCCGCCTCAGTAGAAAGGCAGCCTAATGCCAGCCTTCCACTGCGAGCCTAACGAGCACCGTACGGACTCAGTTTAGGTACTGGTATTAATTATTATTCTTTGGCTTACTTGTACCATTACTTATTCTGTGGTTTAGGTTACAACGGTGACTTCAAGTGTTTCCACCGTGAGCAAACCTCTTGAAGAGCCACCGTTGTATGCCAAACGGAGTCCGTACGAGGACCGATCAGCTCGCAGTAGAAGGCGGGCATAAGTGTTCCCTTTGAGTTCATTCACAATATTCTCTTTGCTAGGTTCTAGGAGGTTCTTCTGTGACCAATGACATGAAATACACTCGAGGATCTAAAGTGGATTACGATGCATGGCACAAAGAAGCTTTGGGTTCCGTAGACTGGAAATTCGGGAACCTGTTGGAGTATTTCAAGGCATCAGAGGATAATGGTAGGTTGTATTATTTGCAAAAGTCAATTATAGGTAATATGCAGAGCCCGAAATTTTCGCGGCAAAACAAAAGACTGACGCAATCTAGCTAGTGTTAGAAACACCAACAAACAAAATCATGCCGATATATTTACATATTATTTGATAATCATTAGTGACAGTTTTTAAAGTGATAACTTCTTATGTGAGGGTAAACCGCTTCGTTACGTATAGCGTTACGGCGCCAGTCTGTCTGGCTTCCCTTTCTCTCACGTATAGCGGCGGCGGGGCGGTATAGTTCAACTTAGATTAGTTTAGGTTATCACTTTTGTCAGGTGTCCCGAGACGCACACGTTTTTTATTTGTTATTCCATCTAAATCTTAACTCCTACTTTATCATATCAAATAAGTAGGTAATAAAATAACCCGTCGGGTAATTAAGAGGTAAAACTTGAAATGAAGTGACTATACTACCTCATTGAAAATAATAGACACTTCAGAAAATGAGTACTGCATTATTCATCACTATTATCATAAGATAATAATAATAATAATAATAATATCACGGGACGATCTCACACAAATTGACCTAGTCCCAAACTAAGCTCTAGGCTTGTACTATGGGTACTAGACAACGATATAAATACTTATATAGAGAAATAAATACTTAAATACATAGAAAACATCCAAGACTCAGAAACAAATACTCGTGCTCATCACACAACTATTTGCCCATATCGGGAATCGAACCCGGAACCGCTAGCTTCGTAGGCAGGGTCACTACCAACTAGGCTATCGCGTCGTCAAGATCATTTTTTTTATTAAATTTTTTTTATTACGTGGACCGTTTTTTTTCTTCTATTACACAACTATCTATTATATCGATAAAAATATTTCTAACATTAGCTACATTGCGACAGTTTTTTGTTTTGCCGTGAAAATACCGGGTTCTGGTAATAAGGAACCGGCAACTTTAGTTCCGTTGTCATTACCTACGGATTTTATTCTGATGCTAAGGTAAGTGGATTCTTATGAATAATCAATAAGGAATAAGACTAAGCCAGAATCATTTTTTCCTGTTAAGAAACCCAAGAACACACTAATACGAGTATATCAGCGCTGACTATTTTTCCAATTGTGATTTCATAATTGGAAAATCCGCTTACAAACACATCAAGCAGTTCTTGAATTAATTTCCTTAAGATAAAAAATTCCTTAAACGTACAAGCTTGAAACTACAAACAACCGAGATCAGAATATTCAGAATCGAGCCGACTTGGCTGCAATTTTAAGTTATACGCGTGTAGTGTACAGGTAGATTCACTAAAGCTGGCACGACTGGAATGAACAAAAGTAATGTCACCTATCACTGTGTGAGTGCCGTTCTTTGAACCGATATGTTCGAATTTCAAACCGAACCCCTGTTATTATTTTACACACTTGTATTCTTTGGTTCACTCATTCAATCCATTCGTGCCAGCTCTTGTGAATGTACCTAGTAGTAGGAGATCTCGTTCTATGAGGGGGGGAGCCCTCATTCTTTTTCCAGGCTAAATATACTGACAAGCCCGGTCGTGTTAATATGTTTAATTGTTTAAAAGTTATATATCGCTTAGCGCTTGGAAGGAAAGTGAGTGTTCCACCACATAGAGCCAGTTTTTAAGCCATCGAAATAAACTGGTCTTAAGTGAGATGACTGTGTGATTGATGTCTGATTCTAGGGCATGCTATTCCGAAATTTATTTAAACGTTATACCAAACCAAACCAAATTAAATATGGCCATCATGAGACGGGTATCTCGAAATTGGTTTTTAACAAGGCCATAAGTCATCGACGCTCATTGGGACGCAGCTCTGCCAAGGTCAAAGCTACCTCTTGCTGCGTAACATACTATGGTAACGCTTACTGTTGTGTGTACCCAGATGAAGATGAGTTTACCGGCACTGTTTTTTCAAAAGATTAAAACCTAACGCAACTGAAACGGGTAACAAGCTCTTGACCGAGTTTGACAAAAAATAATCGTGTAACGTGGCATTTGGTCATTTCTGGTTTGACATTTCAACTGTGTGAAATACAATGCTTTCCCAGCAGTTTCGAAGACAATACTAAATATTTAGTTTCTCTCCTAACGTTTTATTATTAAGTTCCTGATTCAACAGCGCGCATTACGGCAGATTCGATATCTATTTTTACCTCCCAAATTGTTTAAGTAGTCAGGCCGGGTGCAAATTCTAACACGTAATTCGTAAACAATTTGAACATCAACAGCATTTAAAAACATTTGAGTTCAAAAGCCAACGTGAACAATAAGACTTACGTTGGAGATTTAAATTGTAAACACTGTTATTTTTAAAAACATGGTTTAGGTATTGTTCCGAGAAATCTCTTCTTTTCCTGACTAATCTCTATTTATATATTTTGGCTTTAATTGAAATGTAACTTTTATCAAATTATAAAGCCCCTTTAAAATTCAACAAGTGATGAAGAAAAATTGTAGTTTTGTAGTATTAAACAGACAGGAAATAAAAAAACGGCCAAGTGCAAGTTGAACTCGTTCGCGAAGGGTTCCATACCTTCATACAAAAATAATGATTATGATGTATCATAACCACCGTGTACTCAAACTGTTTATGCATGTTCAGTAGACCCTTTGAGAGTTTCTCGACCAGAGCAAAGATACCTACAACCTAACCTAACTTACGAATGGAACTTAAATAAAGGGTTTAAATCATCTCTAATATTATTTATACAGTGTACGATCTGTCTATCAATTTCTCTTATTCCAACTGGAGTCTCTCTACAAGTGTTGGAAAATAATGCATCGTATTTAATTTTCAGGTGATTACGACGTGCTCATGAACTCTTTCTACCATTCCCGCGGCGGTGAAATGCGTTTGCAAAGGTTCAAACACGTCGACAAGTACATCGAGTCCTTTGCTACAGCGTTTGCTGAAATGGGTCTTCGCACTGTAGATATAAATACCAATGTCCCTGAAGCCATCGTCCTGAACCAATTCGCCGTCTCTAATAATACAAGACTTAGTACCAACAATGCTTTCCTTAAGCCCGTCAGACATAGAAAGAATCTTATAGTTATAACAGGTGCTACTGCTACAAAAATTGTAGTTGACAAACAGGAAAAATCCGTTGAAAGTGTAATGTATGAGGTAGAGAAAGGAAAAGAGAGAGCAGCTTATGTCAAGAGAGAGATCCTGCTGGCGGCTGGCGCGGTTAACAATGTAAAGGTGTTGCATCTATCAGGCATTGGACCGAAATCTGAAATGAAGAGGCTAAACGTCAGTACGATTGTAAACTTGCCTGTTGGATTGAATTACAGAGATCAAGTAACGACGGGTGGACTAGCATTTGTTTTAAATGATGTCGCTCCAATTACTGACAGTGATATCATTGCCGATTTTAAAAAGTGGTTTCAAAGTCGAAACGGTAATTTGGCCTCTAGAGGAATAAACCAACTGTCAGCTTTTATACAGTTGTATGAAAATGAAAATGCTCCTGATGTTGAATTGAGTTTGGAAGGGAATTTTGTAAGAAGTGATAAATTTCTGCTCAATAATATAAGTGTGCATGCGGCTGAAGAAACACAGCTACCAATGGCTTATTATAACTTAGTCAATATTTATCCCATTTTGTTAAAGCCAAAGAGTAAAGGAAAAGTAACGCTGAATAGACGCAACCCTAAGTACGGCCGTCCTATAATACAAGCTAATCTTTTAAAAGAAATTGAAGATTTGGATACTTTAGTAGATAGTATAGATATAGCTTTGCAATTACTTGATACCAAAGAAATGAAGAGGAATGAAATAAAATTTGCACCTTTGGATTTGTTTCCATGTGATAGACTAAAAAACAGAGATCAGTGGAACTGTATTGCAAGACATTACACAAAAGCTGTTACTAATCCTATAGGAACTTGTCAAATGGGAGAAAATAGCACCACTTCTGTAGTTGATTTTCAATTAAGGGTTCATGGTATAGAAGGACTAAGGATTGTAGATGCTTCAGTAATGCCTACACATGTTCGCGGTGGGATATTTGCGCCAACAATGATGATAGCGGAGAAGGCTTCAAAAATGCTGCTTAAAGACTGGAAAGAAAACAAAGGTCATTCTTTTAATAAACGGTAATGATGGTAAATAAATAAAACACTTAAGTCAATACCAAGATGTTTTAATGAAATCACTGGCTTTTTCAGCAATCATGATGACTGGGGCTGCTGTGGACCCTCTCGTTATTTTCGGCATAATAGACGCATCGGCTATTCTTAAATTAGCTACACCATATAGTCTTAAATTAGAGTCTACTACAGATTCTGGGTCTTTCGTAGGCCCCATCTTACACGTGCCCACGTAATTATGCATTGGGGCTGAAAACTGCCTTATTATACATATCCAGAACTCTTCTGAAACTGACTCGTGGTTTTTGCAATCATTTTTCAAAATTGGTCGTGGATCAAACTCAAAATCAGAGTTTTTAAACGCCTCAGTATCAAATAGTTTGACAATTTCTTGGATTCCTTCTAACAATTTCTTTTCATCTGATGGATCCTTTAAAAAGTTTGGATATATTAAAGGTTTTCCAAATAAAGGGTCTGACGCATTTAAAATTACTTGCCCTCTGCTTTTAGGCGTCATTAAAGAAACACAAATATCTATTCGGTCATAATACATATTGGAATCATGTCCTTTGAATCTCACTTCGATATCAGGTGTGTTCAGAATATCCGACACACTTGACTCGATAAATGCAATCACTTGAAAGTTTGCCGATAACGGGCCGGTACCTTTTGTATAATATGTTGAGATATCTTTCAATTTATCAGAAAATTTTGCAATTGTTGCGGTTTTAGTTAACTTAATTATAGGCAGACATACTGACACGTGATCTTGAAAATTTGAACCTACAGGTAAATCATGATAAGATACTAAATCTAAATATTCCAGATATTCTTTAGGGCCGATGCCAGACTGCATCAATAGTTTAGCAGTATTGATAGCACCTGCACTTAGAATAACTTCTTTTGACGCTTTCACTTTCACCTTTGTACCATTGCTAATATACTCTACTCCCACTGCTGCAAGATTCTCATTCTCATTCTCAAATAAGATCTTAGTCACTAGAGCTTCAGTGACAATTTCAATATTTGTCCTAGTTTTTCTAATTGGTTCTATAAAAGCCGTGTATGTACTGACTCTTTCACCAAAATACGACATAGTCTGCAACCTCATGAAACCCAACTGATTTCTTCCATTTATGTCAGTGTAGTTATACCCTAGTTCATTGAAAGCGCTTAAAAGTACATCCACGTTATCGTCAACGTAGGGGTATCTTCCTACATCTAGTGGTCCTTGGGTGGAATGGAAGATTTTGTTCTTCGAAATGTCTTTATCATAGTTGCCTTCGGAGTATTTGAAGTAGGGTAGGACGTGGTTGAAGTCCCACCCTTCATTGCCCATAAGAGCCCACTCATCGTAGTCAGCAGGGCTGCCTCTCATGTAACCCATGTCGTTGATGGAGCTGGTGCCTCCCAGGACCCTACCCTGGACGACTTCGCAGCCAAGATCCAAGCGGTTCTGACAAAACCTGAAAAGAAAAACTACTTGTTTAATGATAAATATTGTTGTGAGAATGAATGGGTGTGGTTGTTCGAAGTGGAATGCACCTATGAAGTTCCTTGTGAAAAACGTGAAGTTAAAATACTATGCATCAACTTCCTTATATACCTTAAATGTTAAATAAATTGTAACCCCACTATCTATATAACTACTGTGCCTCAAAAATAAGTACTTGCAGAGTGATAACCCTGTTTATGTGTTGTCACACCTTGAGAATATTTTTAATACTTGACATACCCTAAACCCTTCTGACTGGTGGGATGACTTTCTTCTTGAAAAAAGGTATAAACAACATGGACAAAATTACTTGCCCCCTTACTAATAAACGTTGAGTAACGGTGGTATAGCTATACAATGTTTTGTCTTTATCTGTCAAATTCAAATGTCACCATGACAGATAAGGACAAAACATTGTATAGCTATACCACCGTTACTCAACGTTTATTAGTAAGGGGGATGCAAAGTGACAATTAAACGAACGCTGGCCTTGAACTAAGTCATCAATTAATTGTAGAAACGACTATGATTTTATAATGATGTTACCACCAGCGTGCCTGAAATCGTTTTAATACGATGTCAGATACTTGATATTAGTGTAGATATTATAAATGGTTTCCCACGCCATATTGAATTAAATAATAATCACAACGAACACGTAAAGTAACACGTTTACTATAATGTTTTGAACCAAGGTGTTCTTTGTGGTTTTTTGTTGGCCTCGGCACACGTTCGGGTCGATCTTTGAGAAACGTAAGTACACTCGAAAATTTCATTCGAGATCGAACGATTAATGATAAAATCCGATTTTTTTATTTGGGGTTGGTGGTGACGATCCTTTCCAAGCGATTTATTTTCTACTTTAGAGCGCTTGGTTTCTCAAAAATGGCAGCAAATCTATGCCTATAAATTTTATATTTATTTCCTGTGGCAGGCATGTGGCAGATTAATTAACTTTAAGTTTTTAAACTCGTTAACTATCATAGAATAACCTCCAAAAGGTGGGCACAGTCAACTACAAAGAGATTTATTTACTCATTGTTTCAATAATTTAAAAAAACTCTAATGAATAAATTAAATCTTGACTGCAGAAAACGAAGTAGTACCATACCTAAAAAAATCGAAGTTTAGTTTTAATATTTTGGTTTCTCAAGTGGTGAAAAAATTAATAAATATTTTTGTAATAAAAGTACTTATTAGAAATCTGAAGTCAAGACGCTTTCAATCGTTTGAACATCATGATTTTTAAAACTCCTAACTAAGAAAAGCTTTGACATAAAAACCGCGTGGCTCCTTCCATCACTCACCCCTTCTTGGGCCGCATGCTGTACTGCCAGTCCAAGCTAGAGCCACGGAACTCACTGGTGAGCCCGGGAATGACCGCCATCTTGGGTTCCTCTGGTCCGGCTTCCAAGAGCAGTACCTGAGGCAACAGGTGAAACTTCTTCAGCAGCAAGAAAAAATAACAACTAAAAAGGGTGGAACGTGGAACTCTTGGGACTTTCAAATTCAATTCAATTCAAATTCAATAATACTGCATATCACATTACAATTCAAGGTGCTAAATAAACTTATTCTTTTTTTTCTTGTTTCTATCAAATAAATAATAATAAACACAAAATGAGACTGGTCAACCCTGATTACTGCTAAAAATATATAACCTAGAACTAGAACGACCTGTTTCACGTATGTAAGTACACAATACAGAGATCCTTACGAAATAATATACAAGTAATTAGACATCGCTGGAGATAGTACAATACTCCGTAACTACCAAAATAATCATGTAAGGAAGAATACTGTGTAATTTTACTTGCTAAATTGGTTAGTTACGCTATTATTATATCCCCGATGAAATTACAGTAAACGTAAATAATGATTTTTAATCTGGAAAATCTTAACGCGATATTGGTGCCGTGACCAGGATTTTAGTAATTTTATCTTGATTTTAATAATTTTGCCCAAAAGTTTAGACTTGTTATTTTAAACCACCCATTTATAGTCAAAACCTGTGTTTTATTCATAAGGATAGTCTTATCACAAACTGCGATTCCGTGTTTGTGGTGAGCTCTTATTATAACCTCGAGTAATGATGTTATTAAAACAGATTCAGGGATATTTGATTTAATTGTTATAACCATGTGCGTTATTAAAACGAGGATTCCGTGCATTATTACATTTCCGGTTTTAACTGTTTCAATAACATTAAACGGTTAAACATACATTTTTATTGTATTTTCACACGTAAAATGTTATTTTAGTCGAACTAAACGTCGCTGTCACTGCGTGATGGGATGTCACAACAAATCAAACATATTATTTTTATTGTACAAAAATACGTGACACTTTGATAATATTACCGTGGTGTTTGGATATTTAACAGAAAATACAGCGTCCGTACCTAAAACCCCGGGTAAACAAGAACGAGACATATTTTTGCGCAATCCTAGCACATACAAGGGTGGCCTTTTTTGCGTAAGAGCACCTATTGCATCACAGGAATGTAAAAAACAAAGAATAGAATTTAAAAAAAAACAAAGACTTCTTAAAATACACACAATGAAGTAAAATATGATTATCCTATTAAACTTAAGAGCTTTCAAATGATACCATGACAAAACAAAACATTTTTTTGCGAAGCCAATATTAACAAATTATTTCAAATTATCATATATCTAATCATGAGTGAGACTTTGTATGGGCAACTTAAAATACTATTTACAGATATACCAAATTTTAGGTCAATTGCTTTAGCAGTTTCCGAGAAAAAGGATCTTGGCAGATTGACGGACAGATGGACATTAAAGTCGTCTTATATGGTTTCCGTTTTTCAGTATTGATGGAACGGCGCGGTAGCCTAACAACAACAAACTGTCGCTTTCTAACAAGAACTACAGGAATATCGCCGTATTACGTCACCTGTGGATAAACATCTTTCTCGCTTCGCAGATGCGCAAGGGTTTAAATATATTAGACACTATGGATACGTACAGCTGGCAACACTGACAGCTGATAGACGTCAAATTTTTATCTCCGTATTTTATTAAAGGATATTTTTATAAAAAATACATTAATTGACCAGATTAGCATTGTAGATTGTAGATAACAGTTTTCCGTGGAATTATAACAACGAAACTTACTACTTAACAGTAAAACAGGCCGCTTGCGACTGCGCCTGTCAACCGTCAACGGACGTTTTCAAATTCGTCAAGAATCCTGGGGAGTATTTCTTTTATTTATTTCTTATTTACGCTGGTTTCGTATTTTTTTTAACACTGTGTTCATGTTCATACTTCACATTGCTCACTGTTGAAGCCGTGAGCGACGTCAAACACAAAACATTGGCACGTGAGAACTCTCTTTGCTTGACGAATAGTGGAAGCATAAGTTGAGACATCACATTCGCCACAGACATTGCCGTACACGATACACTGTTCACTAAAATCTATTCACTCACATCCTTGTTATAATAATCAACAACCTTCCTTTGCTCAAGTTACTCAGTTGTACTCAGTTGTTTTATATCTTTCAGTGCGTTTGTGGAGTTACTGTGAGACAATGAGCGCGTTGAACATGAAATCTCGCAAGGCCACTGCACGTCAGCAAGAAATTCAACTCAAGGCCACCTTGAAACAGCTGCAGGAAGCTAGGACCTTGAATGACCAGTTAATGGGGGAGAGGGATGACAGTGAGGAGGAACTGAAGAAATTGATGGGCAAGAACACGGTGTTGAGAAGCGACCTGGTGGAGTATGATTACAAGTTATCAGATGCTCAAGATAAGTTAGAGCAGTTGCAGTCTGTCATTGATACATTCAACCAGTGCGCTTCCACCCATGAAGTGGCATTAAAGCGCATCACAAACCTGGAGGAAGAACTTGGCGCAGCAAATGAAGAATTAAATTATCTAAGGAAAGAACGTCAGTGTTATGATAGTTTAACAACACAGAACCTATACCAAGAGCTCGTAGGTAATAACGACAAGGATAGTAAGAAATTAATATTTTTTAACAGCAATAATAAATTGAAGAAATATGTTAAAATTAATAATTATATTAGGCGTACACAGAAATTAATTAGGAGCCAAAAATGTATAAAAAGCTATTCTACAGTGAAATTAGAATTATCAATAATGAAAGATAGGGTGCGGCATTGCAATGAAAAGTTAGATTCCAGTAGGATAACATATGATTTAAATATCCAGAAACTGGATGCTGAGATAAATAAGTTAAAGGACCAGCTTGAAGTTACTTCTTTAAAGTATTTAACTGCTCAGAAGGAAGTCAAGGAGCATATCCTGGCTTTCACTCAATTGGTGGAAGAAAGTAGATTGAATGAAGAGCGCTTTAACTCTTTAATGAACAGTGGTTATGGTAATTGTGATAGATTAGGAACTTCACCAACTGCTGTGATTCAGCCAGATATGGCTTTTGATACTTCTAAGGAGTCCCCTAGACAAATTATAAGTAGGTATAAAACTATTGTTTATTCCGACCAGCTTGGATCTGGACTAGGTTTATTGTTAAATAACAAATTAAAACAAAATGTTACTAATTACTGTTACCATAATGCAACTCTTATGCAATTAAGTGATTTACTTTTAAAAGGAAGTTTTGACAGGACCACCACTTTAGTAATTTTGGTAGGAAATAGTCTTAGTGTGGACAAGTCTGGCGTAGATAAATTAATATCAACACTAAATACTATTGAAGGTAGGGGCATAGGTAAAATTATACTATGTGCGCTACCATACTCACAAAGCATGCCATTTAGTCATAATAATAGAATAGCACACTTTAATTCTTTAATATATAATGCTATAAGCTGTAATAATAAATATCATTTCTTTGATTTAAACAAATTTATAAAGCGACTTGATCTAACATCAGGAAAAATTCATTTGCCCAGGAAATATATTTTGACCTTGGTTGACCTATTAGCTTTTAATATAGAACCAAATACATACAGTAGTACCCAGCCCCAACAAGCCATTATTGGCAATAATGCCTTGCCTCATGATTTAAACTAAATTATAGGACAGCGGAAACACCCTTGAATATAAATTTAATTCACCAAAATATTCAAGGTTTTTCCAGCAAAGAACTAGAAATAGGGTTGTTCTTAGATAATGAAAATGTACAAATTATGTGCATTACTGAACATTGGCTTAGACAAGAGCAATTAATTTTTGATTTTTTAAATTTTAAATTAGTTAGTTATTTTGCCAGAAAAAGTGCCATTCATGGTGGCTCTTTTATAATTGTAAAAAGTACTCTTAAATCCAAAGAAAGAAAGGATATTGTAAAGCTATCGATAGAAAGGATTGTAGAAATTTCTTGCGCAGAACTAGAAAGTTATATAATAATATGTGTTTACAGACCACCGTTGGCTGACTTTTGCACATTTGAATCTACTATGGAACATGTGTTAAAATTAGCATGTAATACCCAGAAGCATGTTATAGTTTGTGGAGATTTTAATATTAACTTACTCGAAACTTCAAATAATACCACTAGGTTACTTAGTTTATTTAAATCTTTTAATTTAGGTAATCTGTTCTTAGAACCCACACGGATAGGTGTTAGTAGTGCAACCTGCTTAGATAATATTTTTTGTAGTTGCGAATGTTTGGATAAAGAAATATTTAATTGTTTTAATTCTGACCATAGTGGTCAGAAGGCATCTTTCATCTATGATTTTTATCTAAAACCTGATACAATAACATACCGACCTATAACTAGTAATCGTTTGGAATTATTCAAAAATAAAGTTCAGAGTAATCTTACAGTGTTACCGTTTTTACAGAATGAGTGTAATAGTATTTATAAAGACTTCTTCGGCGTAATTCTACATCAATTTAACAACAATTTTAAAATGAAAACTATTTCTAGGTCGAAAACAAAATTTAGTGAATGGGCTACTACAGGCATTCATAAAAGTAGAAATAGGCTTTATGACCTATATAGAGAGAGGGAGGAAAATAAGAATGCTGACTTTCTAAATTATGTTAGGAATTATTCAAGGACCTTTAAACAAGTTTGTTTAACTGCCAAGGCAAATTTTCTTAGTCTCAAACTTAAATCATCTGACAACAAGGTAAAAACTGTATGGAATATTATAAATAGAGAAACGGGAAAATCAAAAACTCGTGATAATCAAGTCACTCTGAACACAGGTGACCAACAAATCACGTCAAATAAAGACGTTGCCTTAGCATTCGAAGATTATTTTTCTAACATAGCCATTAATACTACGAAATGTCTTAAATCATCCGCGGTTGAAGCTCAATCATTACTTAGCACTAATGTCAGTAAATGTAATATAAACTTTGATTTCAGCCCTGTAAATTCAGATTCAATAGTCAAGATATTTAAATCACTTAGTTTAAAAAAGACTGAAGATTTGTGGGGCACATCAGTTAAGGTACTCTTTCATATCATAGATGTAATTGCACCCCATCTAGCATTAATCTACAATAATTGCATATCAGAGGGGGTCTTTCCAGATCTCATGAAATATAGTAAAGTAATACCTCTTTTTAAATCGGGCGAGATGAGTGATATAACGAACTTCCGTCCCATTTCCATACTACCAGTTTTAAGTAAAGTCTTTGAGAAAGTAATGCTAAAGGATATGTTAGGTCACTTTAACAGAAATAAACTACTTAACAATAACCAGTTTGGCTTTACCAGAGGTCGATCAACAATTGATGCGGCATCTGTACTCATTAAACATATATATAACAGTTGGGAGAAATCTTGCGATGCAGTAGGAATATTTTGTGATCTTTCTAAAGCTTTTGATTGCGTGGATCATACGACCCTTATTTTAAAATTAGAACATTATGGATTGTCCAACAAAGCTTTAAGCCTTATGTCTTCTTATCTAAGTGATAGAACTCAAACAGTTGTTGTAAACAAAACGCAATCTGTTGGAGCTACATTGAAAATAGGTGTGCCTCAAGGCTCTATTTTAGGTCCTTTTTTATTTTTGGTTTACATAAATGACTTGCCACCAACAGTAGATAAACTTTGTGATATTGTACTTTTTGCTGATGATACTTCACTAATTTTCAAGGTAGATAGAAAATCCGTAGACTACAGTAGGATTAACACCACACTAGTTAAAGTACTTAATTGGTTTACTAGCAACAATTTGCTACTAAATGCTAAGAAAACGAAATGTGTTAGGTTCGCTTTGCCTAATGTTAAACCGGTACATTCTAGTATTTTTCTAAATGACGAGTGTTTGCAAATGGTAGATAAGGCAATTTTCTTAGGCATAACATTAGATAAATATTTGCAATGGAGTCCCCATATAGCTGTACTGGCAGGTAAACTAAGTTCGGCAGCTTACGCCGTTAGGAAAATTAGACAACTAACCAATGTTGAGACAGCTCGCTTAGTCTATTATAGTTATTTCCATAGTGTCATGTCGTACGGTATTCTGGTTTGGGGTAAGGCAGCTGACATACAAACTATATTTGTGTTACAAAAAAGGGCCATTCGTTCTATTTACAACTTAAACTCCCGTGACTCTTTAAGAGAACTTTTTAAAGAAATTAATATCTTGACTGTAGCGTCTCAATTTATTTATGAGAATATTATTTACGTTATTAGAAATTTAGATTCTTTCACCAAAAATTCTGATATACATAATTTAAATACCAGAAATAAAAATAAAATCGCTATCCGAAAATTCCGCGTCCGTAAAGTATATAAATCATTTGTTGGTCAATGCATTCATTTCTATAATAAATTACCTGACGAAGTTTTAAAGTTACCCTTTCCAGCACTTAAAAGTTACTTGAAAAGGTCGTTAATGTCTAAAGCGTATTATAGGATCGAGGACTATCTAACAGACAAAAATGCATGGCCTAAATCCGAAACTTAGTCAATAATAATTTATTCAAATGCAAAATCTTTATCTTGTCTAGGGGACACCGTTGATGTAGGAAAACATATCGAAACTTTTATGTGGTCGTCTCGCACCATCTTATATACACATAAGTATGTGTTTTTTTTTTCTCTATCTCTCCCGTAAGATTCTTAATTGGCATGTTTTCCTGCTGAACTACGCATGTTATTTAATACTATATTTAATTTAATATTTATAGCTTTATATAATGCTAGACTAAGTAGTACCATTGTAATAAGAAATATGTTTAAAAAATGACTGACTGCTGAGTTTCTTGCGGCGTTTCTTCTCGGCAGTGGTCTTCTCTTGGGAAGCGCTGGTAGATTCTTGACGTGTAAAAGTGCCCGTGCGGCCTACTTACTGAATAAATTTCTTTTATCTTCTTTTATCTTTTATCTTTTACCGTCGCATCCCGCTTATGGACGCATTGATCTAGTTTAGATTCTTTTTTGTGTTTGTATTATTTAGGAAACTGGCTCTAAGTTTAACGATACTCAGTATGAGAACTACTTGATACATAAAATGGATCTTATATAGACTTCTAGGCACTAAACGTGTAAAGTGTAGAGCACTAATGTTAATTAAAGCGTCATAGTTAAGATCTCTGTTATCCTAGAGTCGTCACGACACCGAGAAAACAATGCTAACTGTTATCAATTAGGACCACGATGATAAGTAATCCCAGCGCCTCCACCTGTTTACGACGACCTTGGCTTAGTTATCAGACTTGGAAGAGTTGGAAGGTAGTTCAAGGTTAAATAATTCAGAAATTGCGGTAATTACTTATGTATTCATACCAAATTTACCCAATAACATTTATGTATGTATAAAGCGCTTCTTAGGATTTCTATTTGACCTAATGTGAGCCTATTTTGCTTTTATATCGTAATTATATCGTTAACGTTATGGAAGCTATTTTTAAGTTGACAAAAAGAGCTACAAAATCGCGTTAACGGTATAGAAGCAAAGTAGGCTTCAACAATGTGGAATGATTATGATGATAAAATACCTATAAGGGTGAACGATCAAATGTGACGTACTTACTTAAATCAAATCCTAATTGAATTCTTAATAATTCATGATTTTGTTCAATTTTTTTGAGGCGAACGCTTTTAAACTTTGCCGTCGTATGGTATACCGTAAAGATAAAGTAGGCGACCTAAATATATGGCATTTAATTTACCGTCCTCGTGTGGATGAAGACAGTAAAATATTTCTGTGCAGTGCGACGGCAAACTCTAAAAACGCTTGTAACAATGGCATTTTTCTTTAGGTACTTATAGTATTTTTAATAAGGTATCTTCTAAGATTGGACATTACTACAGTCTGACGTGACTGCGCGCCACGTTTCTAATCTTTTTTCTTCTCCACATGATATTTATCTTTCATCGTGCTGTTATCACTACTAAGTGTATTTGCTATACACTTTATATCTACCGTAGCTTGGAAAAATGTCTATACTACGATTGTTATCTATAATAATTATGATAATTTACCGTTTAAAAAGTAGTTTTTTGTTCATTAATATTTCACGATGAAAAGCGATAAAAACGATACAACAGCTTTTAGAGTTTTTCGTAGTTTTCTTTTCTGAGTAGTAGTTTTACGCCTCAATTATAGTTATTTGGAATAACTTATGCTAGCATTCATGATAAATGGCCTAGTTTATTATACACTGTAAAATTTATTTAGTGACAAGAAGGCTGTTAGTTTTCCGAATATAAATAAAATAAAATAAAATAAATGCCGATAAAAACGGTGGATTCGTCCAGCAAAGGATAGGCTAAGTGCAAAATGGCGTGAAAATGGTCTCTTATAGTATCCGCAGCGAGCTAAGGACAAGTCATAGTGTAGAAATTCACTATACCTATTTACCCCTGCAGTGGGTAAATGCGGAAAGTCTAGTGGTGGACTAGTGCTGCCAAGCAGCAGTGTTTGTGTCACATTGTATTTAAATGTGGGGATAATACAACCGGCAAAATAACTAGCAAAAAGGCATTCCACGATTGAGATTACATACTGCCTATAGGCCTCAGTCTTTCACGATCAGGTGGCCTCTGTACACATCTACTTTCTCCATACCATACAAAATTAAGCTGATAAATTCGCCTACCTTCCATTTCCGGTTCTCCGAGATTCGGCTGGCCACCACGCAGCCGGCCGTGCCGCCGCCAACCACGATGAAATCGTACTCTTCTTCCTTCACCACCTCTTTGGCTGCTTGGAACTTGTTCAAACTCTGCTTTGAGGTCCGCTCGTGTATCTTCTCCTCCGTCTTTATCAAGGGGTGCCTTAACAATAATGTCATGTAAAGATATTTGATCGCTGGTTTCCATTCCATATTTTTTTACAGCTAGGGATAATATATTTGGGTATCCAATCAACTGATTAATGTCATAAACATAGCATGCATAACGCTTTTTTTCCAAACTGTTAATAATTCTGGATTTATTTCAGGGCCATCTTGTAGAACCCTATAGGTAAGGTTAGTTTTATAAAAATCCTGAAATATTTACAGTTTTGCAAAAAAGTGTTATTCAAAATTTTGCGTAATGAATCAGTTTGTGAAACGTTTGTTAGCAAATCATGGTAAACTATATATGTGCTCTATAATAATTCAAAACAATATACGGAAACATTCAATCCAAACAAACGCTTAAAAAGTAGAGTCCCTTAAACAAATCTAGATAGTGACAATACTCGTTAGCATTTAACATATTCTTTAAAAGAGGATCCATAAATTTAGTTTGTGTTTCCCTAATTAATTAGCCAGTGGCTGCCAACTGGCTTTAATTTTATACAGTTTTGCGCTAAGTTGTGATAAAATAAGTGATGACTCTCTCTTTAATAGGTATACAGCACCTTGCCTCACCTTGCTTGGGGTCAACCAGTCAGCATTCGAAACAATGCCTTCTTAACGCGATTGTTTCACAATTCAAGTGTAACCAGAAGAACACTTATATGAACTCTGCTTCCACAAACGAAAACTGAATTCTCCGATGCTTGTGACATCGAATTTCGATTTTCAAAACGTTTAATCATTACTTGGAAACACAAGATTAGAAAATAACTAACCCACTTTTGAGAAATTTTAGCGCAAAACGTTGAACTTCAAATTCAGATTTAAATTCACTAAGTACTAATATAGATCGCTCGCAACTACGGAAAATAACAATTGAGGCAAGGGTAAAATTAAAAGTAACATTACCTATAGCTCCCAAAATAATTTGGCTCTGGACCGATATGCCCATAAAGAGTATGAACAAGGGAAATCAGCAGTATAGCTGTGGGAGCACACTCAATTCTGCCGTCACAAATCTTGCATAAATCGTCCGTTATATTTGCTGTCATTGCATCTTGCGTTTATCGGCTTCTCTAATTCAGTCCACGTCTTGTGTATTCTAGTTGGCTGGTTTTCAAATATTCTATCATTACACGAGTATCTTCAGACATTTCTTAAACAAAGGGGTCATCACTTTTATCAGAAATTCTCATTGTTACTAGGACTAGATCACTTCTATTTTCGTTGAAAGTTAAACACTTTAATGATAATTCTCGAAAATTTTATTTTCTACAGTCTTTATTGCTTCAATTTCATCTATTAAAAATTAATTATAATGTCCAGTTTCATCTTGTGCTTCTATGATATTGATTTTGGCATTGACCTCTCAATTGTTACGTGTGCCTGGACCGGTGTCGTCCGCGAGAATGAGACACGCGATGATGTTTACAGTCATTGTCTGCGGACACCTCTGTTTACAAGTTCCAAGATTTTTTTGTTTGTACTCCGGCACTTCTATTTAGATTGAAATATTATAAACAAGTTGGAGCGTGCCACGATTTGTTTATTTATGTTGTCTTGCTTACTAACTGAAATAGCTCTTATAGGCGATCGGGTTGGGTTAAAATATCCGAGCTTATAAACATTACCTACATTATACTTAGTCATTATAAGACTGTTTTAGACTTCTGACTGTTTATGGGAAGTTTGTGTGCAAAGGTCGTAGTAGGTACCTAGTATTACAAAAGTGGGAATAAAATAATGTACGTTTGAAAAATGTGATACGTGACTCATTGTGTTTTACTCATTAACGTGGAATTGCTCGATTGTGGCATAGTGTTTATAAACATAATTTTTTTTTTATTGCTGAACATTTACATCTTAATGTATTATTACAATTATCTAGTGTACCTATTAAATAATCATAATCATAGAAATTGTGGTTCTGTGTGAGAGCAAAGTTAAAAACATTTGTTTAATTTAACAGAAACGTCTGTTTCGGAATTCTTAACTATATTAAAACAAATCCTATCTAAGACCGACGATTCTTTTTTTCGTTTTAATAGAGTTTAGCAAGATTATAGTTCTGGATTCATAAACCAATGCGAAAGAGATGATGACTTATTAAATTAACTCGTTAATGTAGTAATTGCTAGTGGCTGGCAGAAAATCGTCTTAAAGTATTTCTTTCAAGTATGTCTACATTGTTTACCTTATTCCTGAAATACTCGTAAGGTGCAAAAGTCAAAACATATATTTGACATCGACCGTACTTAACAGAAAACTTATCAGTCATGTTACCAAAGGTCCAAACACTCATTACTCCCGCTTTACGACGTGAAAAAGGCAAACCATAAGGTTCAAGGGAGGGGGGGGGGGGCTCGTCTCATATTTACTTCAAGCCGGAATTCCACCGCTATGCACGCACGAGCTACACATGTGACCCACGTGGATCAATTGTTCTAGACGTGTGTATCTGACGTCCTTTCTTGTGACATTTGCGTGTGTAGCGTACTTCGCTGAGGAATTCTTCTGGAGGCTTTGCACCGGAGCCCAAGCGACACCCTGATTGATACAGGGTCTGCGGATAATAATCTATATAATCTTCCTTCCCAACCTGTCGCAAATCTGTAGATATGTATACATTTTACTCTATTGTCTAACTATACCCATCTATCAGTTGTGACAGGTCGATCGTAAATCAATGGGATGGGCCAATCGATGATCTACGTCGACCGAACTGATTTACAAAAAACACGAAACAGTTCCGTTGGTCACTGAAATTTTAAAAAATAGCATGTTAAATGTAGCGTGTCATAAGAATATGAAATGAACAGGGATAGCCGTTGGTATAAGGTGAGGGATTTTACAAAGGCGTGAGAATAGCGGTTCCGTTGCGGGTTTATCACCCTTTGTAATGCAAGCACGTGTCAGGGAAGGGCGTTATGTGCGAAATGATATCTCACACATTTACAGAGACGAGTTCCCTTTTTCTGACAGTATTTTTAACTCTCGGAAGATCTCATGAGTCAATGAAAACACACGTATCAGGTTACGTTAGGCAACAAGCTAAATAACATTGAAATTACATATTTAGGGCGACGGATTCATACACCTATATAGACTACGAACTACCTAATTATTGCCCGCGACTCCATCTGCGTAGAAGTCGTATATTGCTATTCCCTCGAGAGCTGTCCAGTTTTCCGGGATAAAATGTAACCTATGTCCTTCCTCGTGGTGCAAACTATCTCGGTACCCAATTTTGTTAAAACCGGGGAAAGAAACACAGCACATTAATATCATTATGGATATGGAGAAGTGTGAAGGATTGTAGTAAAACAAATAGTTTGTTTACACTTTTGGCAAAAAGTTAGTAAACAATTTTTTAAACACCAGTTTTGTCCCAAACATCCTTCATAATGTTTACTATTTCTTGCTGAAGTTTCTTGCGGCGCTTCTTGTCCGAAGCGCTAGTAGATTCACTCCATATCATTACCAACGTGTTAAAGAGCCAATTTACTAAATAAATTATTTGAATTTTTAATTTAAAAATTGGTAAAATAAGGAATGCTCTATCAATGTCCCGAAATAAAGTATACCATGGAACTTCGCATTTTGTATTAAGCTATTTTTGTACTTATTAAGAAAATGTTCTACTCTCGGATTTTGTACTTATTGTATCGATCAATGAGTACAAAATCCGTAACTCTATAGAACATTTTCTTAAATGGCAAAGGGAAGGTGAACGAGTAGACAAGCCACCAGGGCCCGTTTCTCAAAAAGTACTTATTAGTATAATAATATTAGTGTATTTATAAGACAAAACACCAATATTATTAGTTTAATACTTTTTGAGAAACGGGGCTCTGATTAGCGTTGAAAAAGTCCGGAAAAAATTCAATTTTTTTCCAAACAACTCGTTTTTTTCGGATTTTTATGGAAAAATACAATGAAATTTTCTGCTTTTATTTTAGTCTATATTCGGTCTTATTTGCACCTACAAAAGGGCGATATCAACAACATGGAAGCAGAAGCAATTGAAATAGGTGGCGAGAGTGAGAGTGATTGACTATGAATAAATTGTCTTATTAATTTGTTATTTTTCCTAAAAAACCCGATAAAACCGGAAAAAAACGAAAATTTCAAAAACTCAAGGAAAAAAACATTCGTCTTTTTCCGCAAATTTCAACACTAGCCCTGATGGTAATTAGGATCGATTTAAAAGCCATGGAAATTTGAATTCTCATCACAAGACTGCAATCCTAAGACTGCAAATGCCCTAAGAATTAAGATAGAATACCTCTTTGCTAGTAATTTCATCGAGACATACCCAAAAATATCAATACACAAATATTAATTGCAATTTCAACGCCTACACAAATGTAATAGCAACTTGTGTTTCCGCTACAATGGACAAATTATTACAGGCGATGTGAAAAATTATACAGCAATGTTATAGTAAATAACTTGACATCAGGGATATTACGCATTCATGGCTTGCGACGATTTTACGATGCCTTTGTGACGCACCGACATACATATTTACATGTATATAGAACACAGGGTGGTGTTAAGATGTTGAATATGATAAAGCGAGTAGGTTGATTGTTGAATTAATAAATAATTTAAGGAAAGAAAGAGGTCATGTGTCATGAATCATGAAATAAACATACATACATAAACTCATGCCTTTATTCCCAGTTTGGGGTAGGCAGAGCTACAGAATTGCCAACAACTCTAAAAGCTTGTTCATAATTCTGTAACCACATTTTGCATAATCAGGCTAAGATGTTTACCAGTGTATTAGTGACAGGTTGCAAGCCCATCGCCTAACAGTACTACAAGCCTTTATTCCCTTAGTCGACTCTTACGACATCCACGGGAAGACATGGAGTGGCACTATTCTAAGCCGGCAACCACACAGCTCAGCAGTATGAAATAATACTTAAAAAATTAATTATTGTTTGTTTAATGGGCGGCGCAGGTTAAAAAATGTGATTTAGATTAAATATAAACTCATAACATTAATTATAACTAAATTTAATTAGCTCGGTAAATCCGCGATGGATTAGTTATACATTTCACTAATTAAAATAGTATGGAGCGCGACTTAAAAATATTCTACACAATTTTGGCTTCATTCTCGTTGAAATAAGAATATGAACATTAAAATAACAGTGATAAGTAGGTAAATAAAACAAGAAGTAGTAAGTTTATACTCGAAAATCTAATTAAAGACCAAAATCTGACAGTTATCATCTTGATTATTTCGTTATTTTAACATTATTTCATAAAAACATCGTGTAACCAGTAATATTAGGGTAAGTTTTATTGATTAAAATACCTACACTTAAACCAAAATGCAGTAATCACAGCGAATGTGCGCCCGTTGAGGTTAGGATTTTGGTCTTTAATTAGATTTTCGAGTATAAGTTTGTTTGTAGTTTTTTTATTACTTTAATGCTGTCCACAATCAAATTTAATAAACGGTTTTACCCAAAATCGAGGCTTTTTTCAACCTAATTTCCTAAACGTTCAGTTTAGTACTTCTTCACTTATTACCCGACTGCGGCGGAGCCCAAAAGGAGCGTTATGTTTTTCACCGTCATGTATGTATGTATGTCCAGTTCTATGTTCCCCGCTACAGCAAAAACGGCTTGGACGATTTTGACAAATGAGGTATCATTGGATTCGTCTTCGCAGCGAGATTGTCATAGGATACCTAAACTGTTAAAATTGAAATAACAACATAATATATCGACGACAGTATAAAAAATGCAGTCGGGTTTTTAAAGCTTGCTTTTCATATAGTTATTTAGACTAATATTAGGTTGTTTAGATAAAATAAAGACTCGTTTTTGGACTATTGAATACAGGACACCCTGTATGTAAAGCATATTATAATATAATGTTAGCAAAACTGAAGGCGCTCCCTAAAGTGATATTAAAGCCGAACTAGGCTCAATCCATTATATTGTCCGCTTTGTTAACGAGGCGATCCATTGTGGAAAGCTTTTTGTATAATTTCGTTTAACCAGATTAAAATTTGGATCGATTTACTTACATGAAGCTTTCGACTTACATAAAAAAATAACAAATATCAAGGGACAATGTCACACAAATTAATCTATTCCTAAACTAATGTCTAGGTACCAGGAATAAGTACTAGACATCGACGCAAAAATACTTATTATGGAGAAAACGGGAACACCTTAAAATTCCGAATTACTTTTGTCCGAATATTCACATGACCGAATTTTCACTTTTCAAAGTTATGTTACGCTGGAGCTATTTTAGATTAAATACATAATTTAACTGTCATACGTAGGTTATGTTCGGTTAGATTTATAAGCGGTAACAAAAAGTTAAGTCTTCCATCAAAAAATTGCGTTGGGAATTATGAAAATTCGGAATTTTGATGAATTCGGAATGTATCCGGAGAAAACATCAAAGACTCAGAAGCAAATACATGGACCCAGAAATGATTGCCCATATCGGGAATCGAACCCGATACCCGACCGCTAGCCTTGTAGGCTGAGTCTCTACCAACTAGGCTTAGGCACTTGTCCTACTGCCGGCGAAGAAGCGACTAGCTATCGACTATTGATTGTCTCGCTCAAGAAACGAACAAAATCATAGATCCCGTGTCAATAAAAGAGACACTTATATTTCAGTCAGTCAGTCTGTTACACGCCTTAGATTCATAAGTAATCTGGGGTGACGCCTTTACGGCTGAATCGGCTATAGGGACAAAGTTTGAATTGTACCCTCAAAAAAGGACATAAGATAGAGTCTGTCTAATGAAAGCTGAACCTGGGAAAAAGCGGCAAATTCAAAAAATCTTGATATGGTATTACCGATCAATGAAGGAATAAACGATATTGATACTTTTATTATTTTATTTATTTTGGTGGGCACAAAGGAAGAGGAAACGCGTACTATATTTTCATATATATTATTACGAGCGCTATATTTTGATGAAAAGCACTTTAGGTAAAATACGATGACAGTGACTGGAGCACATTTGGTTTTTCGAAATATATTTGACATGAAAATATAGTGATCTGCACGTGTAGCACAAGTTGTATTTTCTCGCTTGTCGCTCTGTGCGTCTCTATCGTAACAGACTAGATAGTAAGGGAGATCCGAGCGACAAACAAGTCACGAGCAACTTGTGCTAGTCGTGCTGTTGATAGATTTCATTGATACGAGAGGTTTTCGTCTGTGTCGCACACAGCATAATAAAACAATGATGATGAGGAATATTATATTCAATCTTTTTAATAAAGTAATTAGAGGTAACATTATTCTCATCACCCTTACACCTCTATCTAACGACAATTATATCTTGGAGAAGAAGCGCCGCAAGAAACTCCAGCAGATCATTTTTTCCAATCATAAAATACAATTATTCTTAAAAGTAACATTACAAGGTAGTAAAGTAATTAATAATTATTTCTAACAACACAAACTTAGTCGTTACAAATGTACGCTCAATAACATTGAGTAAATTAAAAATAGTGACTAGGAGAACAACATGACGAGGTCTCTACGTCAGGAACGATAACTAAAATAACTAACTGGAAAACAGGTTCTTGCAAGCGTGAACAGACAGGACCCCACTGACAACACCCGTTCACGAGTATGACGCTGATCTCAGCCATCGCCTCCTCAACCATGTGTTTGAAAAGAATAATTAATGAGGGCTAATAAAACAACGGAATCTTTAGCACTCCTGGTATGAAGCGACCTCATCCAGCCACGGTTTCTAACTTGGATAACTTTGATGTTAAAACTATCCGTAATAAAGTCTATGAGTTTTATGTTGTAAAAAAGCAAATTCCGACTCAGAACACTTCTGGCAAATTTGAAAGAAAATATGGGTTTTACAGGCTCCAGATAGACTCTACGTAAAATACTGATGAGCAATGGTTTTGAATAAAAAAAACGTTCAGTGCTCATAGAACGATATGACATTGCAGTCTTGCGACAATGATCTTGAGAACCAAAGCCACGAAACGTGCCAAAAATAAGCCAATTATATGAGTGTAGGCACTTGTTTTTTTACAATATAAAATTCATTTATTTTATTTCGGATAGCTTGGATGTCAAAGCTATCCAAATTAGACACCATGGCCTTGTGAGGTCGCTTTTTTCCGGGAGTACTAAAGACACCGTTGTTTAATTTTCCCTCATTACTTATTCTTTTTAAAGATGAAACACTGATATCTGTAAGAAGAAAGAAAGTGTTAAATAAACAGAACACCATTTAGAAATACATTGTGTGGTTGCGCAGTACAGCCCCATTGTACAGTCCGACAGCCCTAAAAACATTTGGGTTTAGGTGAAATGAAATTGCATCGGTGAGGTTCTAATCGCAACGGTTTAAGAACAAGGAAGACTCATATAACCCGAACATCTTTTATATCTGGCCGATCAAAAATGACATTAAATAAATAGATAAGGTACTAAAGTGTACACATATTTATGAAATCGACTGTACAGTGTACATTTGGTTCATAAACAACAAAATGCTGTTTGCTCCGCACACAGAAAATACATATCAAATAATATGTTTATGATATCTTTTAACTAAACACCTCCTTATTGTTTTATTGAAACTATGAGTGTCAGTTACATTAATCATCTGTCTATTAAATTAATTTAATAAAATTGTGAATGCTAAGAGATTCAACATGATATAGGGACAGACAATAGGTACCTACACCTATTATATAGGGAAAGACAATGATAATTTTAGTAATTACCGGTCATTGAAGATACTTCTTCCAAATATTTCGTCTGAGTCTGGCAGGCTAACTCAGTTTCCTCAACCTCTTTCAGCTGCTTTACGTTTTCCAGCACACTTTTGTCAACGTGCACGTCCAGGTTTTCTGAAACGAATTTAATTTCGTTTAATTTCTTAATCTCATCGTATAATAGACAGAAAAAGGTAAATTAAACTTAGGATTGCACATAGAGAAATAAGAAGTATCAAAATGAACATGCCGTACTAAAGCCGTACTAACCTATAAATTTGGTCACCGTAACTAAACAATTAATTTTTTGCATCAATAATGCTTTTCTTTCTTCTTGTTTTTCTTTGTACTTCTGTATAATAGTATACAGAATCTCCCGGACACCGCCTCTTATCGTCGACGGCATGATTACTCCGTATTTTTATCAATTTAGATCTCGAATTGACAAGTTTCTAACAACAACAAAGTCCAAACGACATATTAAATAGTGTTGCCAGACTCGTCAGCCAAGAAAAATCCAGGTTCAGCTTTCATTAGACAGACTCTACTTAGGTTCTTTTTATCGTAGAACATAAAAAATTTTATTATGGGAATAATTATTATACGAGCTCTTCGCGGACGAAGTCGCAAAATAAATGTTTTTTTTGGTACTGAATTGCCCTTGGTATAGCTAAAACAAGCCCCAAAAGAAAAAAATTGTCTTTCATATATATATCTATTAGTCTTACTGAAATAGGTGGGTAGTTCTCTGTTCGATCCCCGAAATCCTTTATCAGCACCAATTTTTATCGCATCAAACAACAAGACATGATCATGGCAAAATTTTAATTGCCAAATTGGATCACAATTATGACACACCAGATTTTGGATAATAAATTCACGGCTCTGATAGTTTTATGGTTTCATGCGACTTAAAATTGTAGGAAAAGTTCTTAGCTAGTCCATCAGCTGCGGCTTCGACCCAGTTTCCCACGCGTGGGCAGCCGGGAACGACCAGCTGACGATCGATGGCGACGTGTGATGCCACACCTGACAACTCACTTAGTTGATTGCCTGAATAAGTGTCAGTGAAAACTAGGGAACCTTAAAATGGTATTTGTTGTTAGTTACCGAAATTACAAATGTGTTTTCATTACACATAGTGCCACGATTACAGTAAGAAAAATACTGGTATAGCAGGACACATTTAATATTGCGTGCGTTTAGCTCTTACGCTGTTGATCAAGACTCTATTATTGCCTAATCCGCGTGCCAAATTAATTGTGTCTAAATATACTCAATGAACTGTACATATTGAAAGGGATGATTTTCAGCTAAACTTATCGGTAAATCTTGTTTCCTTTTGAAATTTTGAATAATGTTTTGGGTAGGACGCCTACTTGTGACTGTATAAAGTTTTAATAATGCTTTTGCTAATGGTCCAAGAAAGATAAAACATACCGAATTCATGGTGAAGTCATCACGTAGGTAGTTTTATAATAATTAATAATTTGAACTAAGAAAATACGAACCGCTTCTTCTATGACAATGTCGATCACGAGTATGGCTCTTTGATTTAGATTCATCCCCTAGGGTCCTGCCAAGATCGCGTCACTGGTATGGTCTGTTCATCCTTACTTGTCTTATATAGTAAACAACTTGCTAACCTCAAAATGAACATTGTTTTGGCTAAAACAGCTATTTTAAATAAAATAAAGCAATCACAGACAATACATTGGCCAAGTGATGTACAAAATGTTAACTCGGTTTATTTTATTTTCGATAAAAGAGCTGTTTTAGCCAAGAAACGTTCACTTTGAGGTTAGAAAGTTGTTTACACTATAAGACAAGTAAGGATGAACAGACCTTAGATGACGTGATATGAAGAGTCTCGTGATCTACCAGTGATTGGTTTAAAAACGAAACGAATAGAAACGCTAGTTGGCGTAATGCATCTTCGCTTGGCCAGCGAATAGAAAATGCAAAAGGGGTGTGCAGTGTGAGCGCTATGCTGTTTTATAGCTCGCTGTCAGGCTTCCAAGTGCTTACTGAGAAATAGTATAAATGCGTGATGCAACTTAGTTTAAATAATGTTCTTAAAATAATAAATTCTTATACTTACCCTTACTTATGCTATAAAATCGAATGTGTTTCTTATTTTCCAATAGATCGATGTTAAATCTGACAGGGATAGTTTACTTATAGCTCAATAAATGACATACGAGTAGGTACTTTATCCCGGGATATTTCCAATTAGACAGTTCTTGAGTGAACAGCGATTAATGGCTTCTACAAGTTCGGAATCGTGGCAAAATCGAGTAATAAATATATGATACGCACTAAAAATTTTCAGTGTTTTTACGGCAATTTAACGTTTGACATTAGACTTATTTACAACGGCATATATACAGAAAGCAGAGAAAGAAAAACCCTACACATCCACCTACATATAACATAATAAGAAAATAATAAATAAACTATACCTAATAATGACATTGGTGGGATGTGATACAAATAAAGGTCTCAATCAGCGTGTGCTTCAACGCTACATTTCTGTGGAACCCTTTGTGATTCACGTCATTGTGATCAATGACGACAAGTGACAGGGATATTATATTGACCCCGATTGCCTTTATTCTAGATGAATCATTAAAAACACTTGATGTCTAGTAATTATTGTCTGGGTAAATATTTGAATCATTATCTAGTACCCGCACCGCATTCTATTACCGAAACGAGATCGTTGTTTTGTGTTTGAATTGAGATTAAATGGGATGCCGACGTTTTTAGCATCGGGGTGTTTTACTTGTTATTTTACTCGTAGACTTAAGTAAGAATATTCAGTGCCTGTTAACCTTTACCCTTACGAATACCATTATTTTTCAAGATCTTGGCACACCGGTTTTAAAATTCCTCAAGTCCAGAAGTCTTAATAAACTAGGCTTCTGTAATTGTGGTTTCCAATATTTAAGCCATAGAACTCCTACGTATAAGTTTATTAAGAGTGTTAAATTAAAGAAAGATTTTTAGATCATAGATCTTTTGAAACCCAAACAAGATATATGTTTAATTTAAGAACAGCTTGCACTAAGTGCGAAGTGAACATAAAAGATTTAAGCTCCTTAAAAAAAGAACGTCACATCGTGACTGATTTCCCTATAATTACTCCGTCCATATTAAACGAGAGCTCCAAAGTCGTTAGGCGTCGCTGGGCGTTGCCGATGCAACTTTAATCCTGCCCTTAAAGTCCAGTTTAAACTGTTTAAACGCCTGTGAAGGCCGACGAGCAGTCATGTTGTTCGACGCTGACGCTTGCGGTAACGGAGTAGGCGCTGAAATTGTGCAAGGGTCTTCGATACTTTCTTAATTTTGGTTACTTTAGTTTATAAGTAACTAGACGGATTGTCTACTGTTTGATGAGCGGACTTTTTACACCTGTGGCATATTGTCGGCAAATAAAAAAAAAATTACCATATTTCCACGGCGGGGTTAAACAAATACATAGTGACATGTTTAAATAATTATGTTATTATATTTAAAAGCATTTGTACGTTTATTGCAAAGTAAGAATCCGAATCTAAATCAGAAAGAAGTAATATTTGCTGTTACCGTGTTCATAAATAACCAAAGCGTTGGTTACTACAATAAGTGCACACAAAATATTTTATAAGGCATTTTAAAGCTAACGACCGTGTTTTATGGCATTGAGAAGGGCGAACGAGGAACGAGGGATTAGAGACCCAATCCTTAAATCGGTTATCCCGCTGCCGACCGCCGCCCACCATTGCGGGTTAATGTTGGTGGTACCGTTTGGCTCTTTACCCTATTGCATGTTTTCAATCTCTTCTTCCTTTATATGTGTTCAGTTGCCTTCCTTTTTTATTTTGTTCGAATTATCTTGACCGATTTTTGTACCTATTTTACTCAGTTTTCATATTAAAAAATGTATTTAATTTATTTATTATTATCTTACTTGTGAATCTACTACTATTTATTATATTCTTTAATTAAACACTGTCTCTTCGTTCGTGTGTCACGTTGGCGCCACTAAAAACCAGCGTCGCGGTTTATGCTGTGACATAGTGCTGAGTGGTGTCAATTTCGACGTCACAGAATCACCCATGGCAACATTATTCTTTCCTTCTATATTGTTTTTGTTTTTATTTTTGTGTTGCCATCCTTTTTTTTTTCTTTTTTTAAATTATGTTTTTCTCTGTTCAGTTTTTTTTCTGTGTTCGTCGAATAAATGTTTCTATTTCTATTTTCTATTTCAATAGACATTTGCATTCTCATGACTACAATCTTAAGACTGCAATTCTAAGACCGCAAATACTTTGCCAACCCTGGACTAAGATGGAATGATGCTAGTAATTTTACTGGTTATCTTATCCACAAACAACATAACAATACGAACACTGCTGCTTGGTGGTAGGTTAAAGGGATTCTGGTTCCGAAGAATCTTGCACAAGGCCCTACCACCACTACTCGTAAGCGTAAAGTTTACAATAAAATTACTTAAATCGACAAATCAGAGATTACAATTTATAATAATTATATTTACACACACGTTACACTAACAAACCATTCCATCTTTATCTTTATTACATACCTAGTATAAAATGAAGTCGCTCCCGCTGTCTATTCGCTTAGACCTTTTAAACTACTCAACAGATTTTAATGCAGTTTTCAGCAATAGATAGAGTGATTCAAGAGGAAGGTTTTTATGTATAATAAATTGTGGTTTATGTACGGGTGTTACAGAAAACTCACATAAACCGAAGCGGAGCGAGGGCGGATCGCTAGTAATGTAAGGTCTGTTCATTCTTACTTTTCTTATATAGTAAATAACTTATAACCTCAAAATGAACCTTTTTAGGCTAAAACCGCTATTTTAAACAAAATAAAAAGCAATCACAGACAATACATTGGCCAAATAATGTGCAAAATGTTTATTCAGTTTACTTTATTTACGACCAAAGCGCTGTTTTAGCCAAAAAAAGGTTCATTTTGAGGTTAGAAAGTTGTTTACTATATAAAACAAGTAAGAATGAATAGACCTTATATAGCTAACTAAGTACTTCAACGATCTTGATGTACTTTTATAATGTTTTCTCCAAATATACTTACATGGTAGGCAATTATCTCTATCAACATTTATTATGAAACAGACAAAACTCCGAGCCACGATCAAATTCCATAATATAATTTAATAAAGAACCGACCGGCGGACGGCAATAATATAATAACATTCACTGACAATAAACACAAATTGGTCACGAAACGTTATTTCTTTGAATTGTCCATAAACAACGGCAGAAGCGACAAAGTTATTAAGGGAAATCGGTACAACTAGTAATTTTGAGGGTGTACCGGAAATTTGGTTTGAGTTTTAATTTGAAAAATAATGTATTTGGACAGGATTTTTGACATGAAATTGAGAAGATTCACACTCTTAGGTTGGCCCCCCAGGAGACAGGTCAGGAGTAGAAGCCATTACAGTTTACAAACAAATTTACAAACAAAATGGAAAAGGAAATTGCTTAATTTGACTAAATAATCATGTATCTGATTAGCCGTCATCATTCTCCTAATATATTTGTTCTCGTGGAAATGAAATCCGAATTTGCTCTTATTTAATGTTCCTTTACCCTGGACGTCTTTTATCTAAAATTAGCAACACAATATCCCTACTGTTATTATTCCCAGATATTTAAAGTAGGTAACATAAAACAGCACCGCAAAAGCACACCCATCAATTTATAAATAACGGAAACGCAATTATCACTGCAGTAATTGCATTTGCAGTCGCGATTCATTATGAAACAATCCGACGCCGTTAAGCTAAATTGCGTTTACGCAAAAATATTAAATGAGCAATGACAATTACCTTTTATAAAGAACGTAAGTACGTTCAAACCTTTAAAACGCATAAGCCCTTTTAATATTTAACTGTTTTATGTTCGCTATTCCGCGCAGATGACCAAAATGACATCGTTACGACCAATAAAACCCCAATAAATGAAAATATGATCAGGCGAATGCTAAAATGGCGTTTTGGTCGATGCTATTCGTTTTAATTCTCGCCAATAAAGGGTTAGGGGCTATTAGAGCGCCACCTGTTATCGGGCGGCTCAGTTTTGTTCGTTTTAGTTCCGCTACTGCACGCCGCGGCGGTGGCGTCGTAAAAAGTTATCGCAGCTTAGGCTGGGTGCAAATGCGATTTGTGGATTCGTTGATTTGAAATTGTTTTGTGGATTCTGTTCCAATTTGCTGTATTTTATCTGTCTGTGTGTTAAGCTTTCATTATTTTTAACGTCTATTATTATAAGAAAGGTGGAAAGCGTGACCAAAGTTTTTTTTTAAGAAGAATGAAATTTTGAAATTTCTTTTAGCCGAATGAAACTCCTTAACTACCTTTGTGAGATATAAATAGGTACTCATTATAGTCATATGTATAAAAAAATAAGTTGGTATGTTGAGAATTAGCAATCTATGCCACATGAATCTACATACATATAATTGTAATTATCTTTCTGCCCTCATAAATGAAAGAAGACGTCCATTGCGGAAATCTTACTAAAAAAAAAACGAGTACATAATGTATATACTTAATATGTAATGTATGTATGTCTCAAACATGCAAGTTGTTAAAATGTTGTTCTTGGGTTTCAATCTTCTAGGCAAATAATTTTTACCTAAAAGGCATATTGTGCCAGTAGATGTAACCTTCTAACTGTTGCATCTTTCTAGTTACGTCGTAGTAAGTTGACCTACATGTATCACAAAAGTATGAAACTATTAATTTGCTAGTGGGGTCAAAACAATTATTTAATTAAGTTATTTGTGAGTGCAGTATTATTAAGTAGTGCACTCACAATTACATCACCAGTGACCTCGTACCTATCAACTTGACTGGTGGTCAATTATTGCATACTCGTATAAATGCTAATATAAATGCGTTTGTTACATCTATATATACATACACACACAAATATATATAAATGAACCTCTATTTCTCCTGGTCACGCTATAACTTGAGAACGGCTAAACCGATTTGGCTGATTTCTTTTTTGTTGTGTTCGTTATTGTCAGGATAAGGTTTATATGTAAAAAAAACATTTTAAAAATCCAGCGGGAAGGTCGGAGCTTGCAGCGGGGCTAAGCCGCTGGCGTGCCGCTAGTACACCATATAAATGCCTGTATAATGTATGTTATGGTTAGGTACCTACTTACCGTAAAACGAGCTGAGTAGGGATTAAGGGGTGAGTAGGGACACAACCTAAAATGAAGCATATGTTACTAATTATAAGACTGAAATTATTTCCAATAGACGTAACGTTATTGTCCATTTAATACTTTTTCTAATTTTTTGATGTAGCTTTAACTGTTTGGCATGGGCCAGTTTGATCTGTTGTGACACATAGTAGCGTAAGCTGATTCCCAGGGCTCCTAGATCCGAGCCAAATATGATTTATCAATTAATCTAGATTCCCCAACCGGTTTAATATTAATAGAGAGCCACAAAAAACGTCAACGGTAAACGTAGTCGACATAAATTACTGTCCGGTGTAGGAATGCAGATGATACAGTTTTGTTAATTTAATTATACAGCTTGTCTTCTTTATTACGTTATTTTAAATAGCTTTCTGGTCAAGTTGTGTAGCTGGTTACATAATAAATTTGGATGACACAGTTTTTTAGTTAAAAATTTAAGTTAAGGTAGCGGTTCGCGCCGCGACAGAGACAAGCGACCGAGACACGAGACCGCGACCGGAGACCGCGACTGTCACTTGACCGTAGGCATCGTATGAGCGACAATTCGCGAACGAGACGTCTTGCTGTCTCCTGTCTCGCGTCTCCGTTTCCTGTCTCTGTCTCGTTCGCGAATTGTCGCTCATACGATGCCTACGGTCAAGTGACAGTCGCGGTCTCCGGTCGCGGTCTCGTGTCTCGGTCGCTTGTCTCTGTCGCGGCGCGAACCGCTACCTTTAGATATTTTTTTGTATTGACTTAGTGTTCTAATGGCCTGCTAAGTTCAAGTGATGTCATTAACGGATGTCTTAATTTAAGGTCCTATTTAATAAATAATTAAAATAATGAGTAATCATCATCATCATCACCTCCTTGGCCGTATCCCAATTATCAGGCGTCGGCGCAGCATGTTTTTTCCTTCCACAAATCCCTGTTGCCCGATTTACATAGGTCAAGGACAGTGGACAGTACAGTAGTATAAACCGATCGGACAGTAGCGAGTCAAGTTGCCTTGGCAGTGGATCCAAATAGAATCGCTTTCTATTTTTTCACTCCACTGTCGTGCCACTGTACTCGCCACTGTCCTTGACCAATGTAAATCGGGCTTAAAAGCCGTCATCTCAGCGTTCACTCCCTTCTTTCTCATATCACTCAATAAATATTATATTATTAAATTAAATTTAATCAAATTGATTTATTTATTGAGGACAAAATGTTTTTCTTGAAAAATATAAAAATATCGATTATAACAGACATTTGAAAGGGCTTAATCTGCACATTTCAAAACTATATTTTTTTAATCAATCAAATGAAATAAACAGTTACAAAACTAAAATTATTTTTTTACAACTTACATTAGTACACTTTAGTACCCTGTCGCATTAATCGCTGTGACAATTAATATATGGCAGTTTCAACATGACATTAAATAGACAAAGTACTAAAGTGTGCACATATTTATGAACTCTTGAGATTGTAGTCTTGAGATTGCAAGTGTCAATTGGTCTCATTTCCCACTTAACCGCCATCAGGTCAGTCAACGAACCCATTGCAATCAGTAATGAATATTCATAACCATAACCATATCGTCAGTAAATGTGAGATCAATCAGCCTCGATATTTTCCCATACATTCTGCTAGATCTAAAAATCGTTGCTCATCAGAAACCACGTAACTCACAATTAAGGCTATTTAAATTTAAACCATAAACCTCCCGCTTAAAGTTTAAATCGCATGAGTTTAAATTTGACTCATGGAGTTTTCATGTATGTAAAGAAATATTTGTGGACCGGTTTAAAATATATTGAGTGCCGATAAGTTGAATTTGGCTCTATTTTACAAGGATCCGGTATCATAATATATTCGATGGCGCAAACACTTCGAGTTAAACACATAAAATTAGAGATTGCACGCAGTTTTTAAGATGCGTTGATGCAACCGACTGCATCCACTTGCATTCCGTTTCGTCGGCAAAGAAGTACATACATAAAAAAGGTATGTACAAAGGCGAATGTATCCCATTTAGGGATCTCCTCCATTTAACGTTATTCAACCTTAATCTTAGTTATTATCTTATTATTATCTCTTAGTATTTATTTAATAAGTAGAATGATACAATGATTTACATTTAATACTATTATAAGTAGACTTAGGTATGTGACAAAATAGTATTGCATTCTTTTTTTTATTGCTGTGGCTTCTAAATTTTTATGCGGCGTTTGTTCTAATATAGCGTCTTAAATGCAATTAATAAGTTTTTTTTGCGAAGTTCATTAAAAATCTACGTTATGTATCCTGTAGATATCAAGCTTCATCACTTAAATAATAACCCAACACTCCCACATCCCGGTACACGACGAAAAAGCTAATGAAGCCGTTCTAAAACTTATAACTTAGCATTCACATTCGCTGAATACCTGAACAACTTTCCAGCTAGGTAAGCTCTCCCATTTCCCTAACTCATTCCTTGCCACATGGTATGCAATTTTAACACGCGGGGGACTCACTGGTACTTAACGAGAAGATATATTACCTGCCCAAGGGCTACAAAACGAGTCGTAAATCCATATAAATAGACGATTATTGGCACAGAAACTGTAACACATGGAATTTTAATCATCTCCTTATGCGCATGTAATAATAATGTAAAATGAAATGCATAACTTACCCGGTTTAGTAGTTAGTTTAGTACTAGAGCAGGTCGACTGGTTTAGAAACTGTATTCGTGGATTAATGCAGAACATGTTGATTTTATTAATTTTGCATCGTTATATGTATTTGGTGCAATCAAGTTGTTTCTAGCTTAAAGATAGGGCTAAACCGATAAGATAAACTAGCGATATAACTTGATTCAACATTTTAGCAAACTTTGAATGAATGAACGTGTATCAAATGTCTCTTTTCACAACACTGCTCGGAAATATGGCCATAGATGGTCTTGTTTAGGGTCACAAAACGTCACTTATAAGGACAGACCAAGAATGTTTCTGTCGGCGTGTTTCCTGATTGGTCGAGAACATTGTTGTCCAACTTTAAGAACCAATGAAAATCAATCAATCAATTTTTGTGTCATAGCTCCTTAAAATGAAAAATTGAAATCGACCAATCAGAACACAACATTTTGTGTCGTAAAATATTAGGTGTATTTTTGCTAAAAGATACACAGACTAAAAACTATGTCACTGCTTTTTTTTTAATGTAATTCAAACTTGGCCCCTAATCTCGAACCACTAGTGATGAAATTACATGGGAGATATGGCGAAACAAATACAATTTTATATGGAGTTGACATCTTCATCAGTTAGTTTATTAATCTCGAGTGCCACGAGAATAGGGGTCCAGATTAAAAAAAAAGTTATCTATGGTAAAATTGGCGGTGATGTCACATTAACATGAATTAAAATTTTGAGTTTTGAATATGAATTTTTATTTTATTTCCTCTCAGTAGTTGTGAAAAGCACTATGTCTGCCTCGGTAGAAAGTGCAATTTATAGACTCGTACACTAGAGGGCCTCAACTACGTTTCGGCCCTCTATATGACTCGTCTAAAAATCGCGTACTTTCTATCCTCTGCAACAATGTACTATTTCCGTTTTGTTTTAGTCTTTCTTATTTTTACATCGTCAACATATAAATATTATTATAGACGTTATTGTGGCTCTTATTCATTTCACAGCTACCCTTAGCGCAAGATAGGCTAGCAAATCGGAATCGAGACTTAGAAATTCTATTCTATTCTATTCTATTCTATCAACAATAATTAAAATAATTTTGTTTGGTTTGTTACAGGTATGCAGAAAACATCATAATGCTGGTTTCAAAGTAACGTAAGGCAAAGAGAGTGCGATTCAGATTATTTTACTTTCTTTCGTAGAATATAAATAGGTACTAGTTTCCAAAACAAATATGTATCTAAACTAAACAATGAAGAACACAAGACGTCCCCTATCTAGTAGGGCTATATCGCTCAAGCATGTTAGCTTTGCTTTTGTATAAATGTGTGTTATGCATGGGGTAATTTTACATGTAATGTCTTTAATTTTTACATTTGTAATGTTTTAAATTTTTACATTTGTAATGTTTTTATTTGTGCTAGTTCTAATAATTTATATTTGTTGCTTTATTACCTTGTAATGTAACTTCCTTTTAAGTATTATTGTATTTTATGTTTGAAAAAATGACCTTCTGCTGGAGTTTCTTGCGGCGCTTCTTCTCCGCAATGATGGTCTCGTCCGAAGCGCTAGTAGATTCACTTTAATGATTAAATATTTTGATTTGATTTGATTTGGTCACATACTTGGGATTGGGCGAACTCTGGTGTTGTATTTTTTCATTATTTACGTTAAAGAAAGAAACTCCAACAATTTAACAACAGCTTTTACGTACAGTCACCATCAGATATATTGTAGCGGGTGAGGTACTCAAATATTTCGGAGCAGCATTACTTTTCAATAAATTTGTTACACTAGTTATGGTCAATAACACCAGAATATGCAGTTTGTCATAAATATAAGAGCAGCGACCTTTCAATAAATTCGGAACATATAACGAGGTAAAAATATCAGAAAGCACAGAACGTCAAAGGTATCTACGCAGTCAGGGTGATCATAAAGATCGGAACATTTATGGAAAATATACCTTAAGTCTGTATCACACAGTTTAAATTCGTTACTATAATTATTATGCATGTCGATCTTTGGCATGAAGTATTTATGTTTTGTTGGGAATTCGAATCTACTCGTGATGTGTACACGTCACGAGTAGATTCGACATGCATAATAATTATAGTAACGAATTTAAACTGTGTGATGCAGACTTAAGGTATATTTTCCATAAATGTTCCGATCTTTATGATCACCCTGACTGCGTAGATACCTTTGACGTTCTGTGCTTTCTGATATTTTTACCTCGTTATATGTTCCGAATTTATTGAAAGGTCGCTGCTCTTATATTTATGACAAACTGCATGTTCTGGTGTTATTGACCATAACTAGTGTAACGAATTTATTGAAAAGTAATGCTGCTCCGAAATATTTGAGTACCTCGCCCGCTACAATATATCTGATGGCGACTGTACCGCAGCAATTAAGTAATACCCAGGACATCATTGTCTAATACCAGCGGCTCTCTAATTTCCATTCGAAGTGCAGCCGATTTCTGGTTCTCGGGACCAAGTGGTAATTATTGGACTGGTGCGATCAAATATGGCGGCTGCTATAAAGAACCAGTTCGGCTTCGCTTGCGTTATGTTTACTAGGTACTTATACGATAGAATTTGCGTAGAGTAAAAAGTAGTTTTTAAGGGCTTCTATCTTACATATTCTTGGTAATAAACGTAGATATGCAGTTGGTCGTCATATGGCTGGAAAGGCTGATACCTACTCTTTAGACACATTTTTGAATGACAAACTAGTGCTTGAAAATATGGACGTCTATTTTAAGGGTTCCGAACTCAAATGGTGCCAACGTGACGATATTACCAAGCCGCTAAGTCCGTCTGTCTATCGCAGGCGTATCTCATAAACCGTAACAGGTATACAGTTGAAATTTCCACAGATTTAGGAAAAATAACGGGGTCCTAAGGCAATAATGGTACGGAACTCTTCAAGTGCCAGTTCGACTCGGTTACCTACTACAAGGTCGAATTTCAGTAACCAACGGTTTTGTTTGTCCGAATTTTCATAAGTAAGAAAATTATTATTTTCTGAAACTGCTTAAGTTTGATTTATTATTTTAATACAAACCTAACCTTGCCTACAGGTTCTGTAGGTGTATCTCTTTAAACATTTTTATAACTTAATGGATTAAGAAAAAGATGACCTACATTATGATTTTTTGGAAAAATTAAACAATTCGATTCGCACCCTAGGCCGATTTTTTTCTTACAAGGCTATATCAAGATTGTGGTGTGAGAATGACGGCATTGGTGTTTCGGACCAACACACCTATACGCAAACATTGCCACATGCGTGCAGATCTCATCACTTACGTAACTCGCTGGTTATTCCCTTAAATAACTGACCCGCGAGCCTGTCGACTAGCAGCCATTAGCGAGTCTCACTTGCTCCGCCGTCAGTGAGTACACTAGTATAAATAAACTACGTGTTTATGTATGTCTTCCTTCATCCTTTAATTCGATACGGCTCAAAGTAAGTAGTAGATATCTAACGTCGTCTATGCTGACAAGCATACGCACAAGTTATAATTTTAAGGCAAGGGGAAGGCAAGGAACAAACAGGTTTAGCTGATGGTAAGTTTGATCTGAGACCTATAGATATTGGCATTCTTAGGACTATAATCATAACACTAAATAACAATTCTAAAAAAGCGAATGCGTCACCAACCGTGAGGACTATTTAAGATGAAATGCCTCCGGTTGTTTACCTTCCACACCCGAATACAACAATGCGAATGCTACTTGGCGGTAAGACAGGGTCAAGTTATGATTTTCTTTTGAAATAAACAACCGACGAACTTATTGTCAAACAACATTGCAAACATACCGTAAAACGGGGTGAGTAGGGATTAAGGGGTGAGTAGAGACACAACCTGAAATGAAGCATATGTTACTTATTATAAGACTGAAATTATTTCCAATAGACGTAACGTTGTTGTCCATTTAATAATTGTTCTTATTTGTAACAAGTTATGATTTATTTTAGGTTGTGTCCCTACTCACCCCGTTTTACGGTACTGCAAAAGCTTGGTCTAATACGGCTAGCAACTCTCTGTTCCAAACCACCTTGTTCTCGAAACTATATTGCCTTTTCATGATAGCTATACTATGCGGTTACGATTACTGTAATTTTAAGAATATGATAACTACTTGACTAAAACAAAGTGGAGTTAAGCGCGAGTTGTGTGAACTGAAATGATTAAGTGCCGAAGAAACATCACAATGAAAGTAGAAGATTCTCCAAAACTTTGAACTATTTTAATTTTAAAGACGTTTATATCTAAACGGAACCCATAAATCTTCGTAGTAATAGCGCTTAATTCGGGGGTTCGGGAAAGAATGCGGTCGGGGTTCCTCGGGCAGTAAATTGGTCTGTGGAAAAGTGTTGAATGTGTGTCATAATTTTGGTGTTTCGGAACTGGTTTTGAGTAATAGTTATAAAACTAGGAGAAGGTTCTCAAGATGAGTTTTCACGTCAAGTACAGGCAGCGGCATGTGGAGATGAATAAATAAATATTAAGGGATAACTTTACATAAATTGACCTAGGCCCAAAATAAGCTTTAGGCTGCTACTAGGAATATGGGTACTGGACAACGATAGACAAACTTATAAAAATAAATAAATACACTTCGGAGCAAAGAAATCGAGCCACTTAGTGCGGAATTTCCATAGAAAGTGCCTCGATTTCTTTGCTCCCAAGTATACATAAATACTAAGGAAACATATAAGATTCAGGAACAAATATTCGCGCTCATTAGAGAAATATTTGCCCTTTCTGGGGATGGACCCCGGGATAGCTAGCTTTATAGGCACGTTAACTACCAACTACCGTCTCGTCAATAATGCTACTCTTGAGCACTCTTCAGGCCCTAATAAGCACGTTTTCGTATAATTAAGAACTACTTGACTATAATCAGCCTATAACGCGCCTACTGTTAGGCATATAAAATTAAATGTAGCAAATTGAATATGTAATGATAATCATTTAATGGTGTCCGATTAATATGGGACACTCGTATCGCGGATCTCTGAAGAAAGACGCAGTACACCTTATATGAATAGTAATACTACGAGAAATACTCGTAATATAATCCTAATGGAACTGGGCGGTGCGCTGAGATTTCAATGACAAAATAATAATAGTTATGATAAATACATATATACATACATTAAATCACGCCTGTTTCCCAGAGGGGTAGGCAGTTTTTTTTTGCAATATTTTGATTTTAACATTTCTGGAACGAGCTTACGTTCGCGGCTTATATGTAATAGTAGCTTCGACTTTTTAACATTTCGTCTAGTTTCAGATTATTGTTTTACATGTAACTTTCGTAAATTTATTCGTTTTTTTTCTTACCAAAGAAATATTGTAATATTAAATAACTAATATGAAAAGCAAGCTTTAAAAACCCGACTGCATTTTTTATACTGTCGTCGATATACCTACATATGTTAATAATTTTCATTTGGCCATTGTTGTTATTTCAATTTTAACAGTTTAGGTATCCTATGACACTCGCTGCGAAGACGAATCCAATGAATACCTCATTTGTCAAAATCGTCCAAGCCGTTTTTACTGTAGCAGGGAACATAGAACTGGACATACATGACGGTGAAAAACATAAGCCTCTTTTTGGCCTCGGGTAAAAAATACAGCACTAGAACAAGTACTATTTGTAAATTAGCCTTAAATAAATCAGTTCCAACAGTGTTTACTGTTTTATTCCGCGACTGTGGCCCAGCGGATGTGTTGGAGCTATTTCAATTACATGCAAATTCCCGACCGATGCAAAATAATAATTCGTCATTTTAATGGCTGTCGCTATTAATGCGTGTCGCAAATGAATGTCCAGGCAATTCATCAAGATGGCGGAAAAATAAATCAAATATGACAACTTGTAACTGTAATAAACCGTTTGATTTCTTTTTTTGCACAATTGAAGGCATAATTATGCAATTATTTACATTTAAAGTTTTTTATTTTATTTCCACAAGCTCTTATTTAACTTATGTCTTTGTCTTGCGGGTCAAAATTTATGATTGTTGAGCCCAAGAGTATTCATAGTCAGTTTGTAATTTTTTATAAATTAATAAATGAATAGTACCATTGCAAGCTGGAGTTACTAGAAAAACAGTTGATGCACGAAAAAAAAAGCCTGTCTCAGAAACAAACACAACAACTAATTTACACTCATTTTATCTAGAAAATCTTCTTATTCCATTATATGGTAGGTACTCGTAGAAAATGGCTACTCCACTCAATTTAAATTTCCCAATCACTGCTTCCCAGAATTTAATTAAGCCTGTAAATAGAGGCGTAACCGAATCAGTTAAAAGGATCAGGCTAATTAGCGCGGGTTCGAGTCCCGATCCGATCTGCGCGCGCGCACGCCTGCGGATTACGTGCGTGCGACGGTTTTTTTGTATTTAAATTGAGTCTGTGAATGTTATGCAGAACTGGTCGGGAATACTAACTAATTTGTTATTTGAGTTGCGGTTTAAAAAAAATATTGTACGAACTGAGTTAAAAGGACGATGGGCAAAAATGTCCCCACACTAACAGAAATGAAAAATATCTCAGTTTATAGATTTGGCAACACATATACGAGATTATGGGGTTTTCTTGGAAATTATAATCGCATTCTTGCCTTTGCTTGCTGTTGAAAGTTTTTTTTTTCATTAAAATACCCCATCGACTTTGCAATTACAATATGTATTTTGCCTTTTTTTGGGTCCTTATGAACATATTTTACATGCATCCCGTGATTGTTGGAGAGCGGGGACGGGGTCCATACAAAGCCCATCACCCTTTAAATTCTTTACTCTTACTGTTCAGTTTCCTGTATTAACAGATAATTGTAGATGCTTCACGCCTTGCCCACCATTTTGCCAGAAAAATAAGCTTTTTGATCGAAATAAACCATGTTGGTTTAACTTTAACCGTTGTTCACATTTTCTATCCTCTGCGGCCACTCGAGCCGTACCACTTTACTAGACTCTATTACGATTTCTCAGGAAATTTGAGTAATTTCAAGAGTACGCAGAATCGATGATATCTCGGCTAGAGAACCTCAAACAAAACAGCAATTTATGAGATAAATATCTACAAACTAGCTTTGTTATCTCGCGTCGTTTCTACCGTTACGGTAGAAATCTACTGGATTATTTTGGTTTTTTACTTAAGTTTCTCTTTAGGAGCAATAAAATAAGATTTGAAGTATTTTTTATGTGATTTATGCACAGCTATCAACTAAATTTTAAACCAAAATCAAACCAAACTTTTCCATTATTTCTATGATTATTTCAATGGAAAGGAGCGAAAAATTATTTCTGCTCAAAAAAAATTTATGTAACTTTAGTAGTGACCCTGCCTAAGAAAGTAATGGTCCAGGGTTCGATTCCTAGTAAGCGAATATACATTTGATTGTCAAAATATGATTCATTCTAATAAATTCTACTATTATACATATAGCAGCTTTTATCAACTAGACAGCCAAAGCAGCCTCAAATCATTGGCAAGAGGCCATCGTGACATAAAAAAACCTAGTAAAAAATGATACTGGGGCCGTATTTTACTCGGTAAAACCATATTGCTTTTGACATGTTATCGTATTTTCAACGTTATAATAGCTCTTATTTACTCGACAGTAATGGCGGCCGAGTTAAAAACATCATGTCATGGTCTTAACGAGTATTATAGAGCCTATGTATGTATTCATGTGAGCGACACACGAATTTAACGTAATAAAAGTTTCAAGCAAAAACTGGAACGAACAAAAAACCGTAGAGCTCACTGACACACACATTACCGATCAATCCATCAAATTAGCCGCGCTGTCGTGTCTTACCGACCCGAGCCTGTCTAATAGAAAACTAATTCAGTTTTAATACGCCGTCACGGCTAGATTCAATTTCGGGAAGTGTGATGACGGCAGTAACGTAACGGACGTGGACAATGGACATTGGCTTATGATGATTTCGGATTCGATTCGGATCACAAAGTCACTCATTGCCTAATTTTAGAATGTGACAAATAATGATAGATGATTTTCGTCATTAAACTTTAATAGTACTGATTTATACAATGGAGACTGTGAAATGAAAATCTATCCAGCCGTTCTCAAGTGATTCTCTTACCAATGAACACCATTTCATTTTTTTGAAGTCATAACTTGTTTACGGAGGGTAAACCATTTCGTTACGTAACGCGCGTTACTAGACAGCCTGTCTGGCTTCCCTTTCTCTCACGCATACGGCAGCAGTACTAATATTTACACAATTTTTAAAATACAACAAGATACTGGAATCGGATGGGATTTGAACCGCGGCACAATGGTGTCATAGACCTACCTCTCAGCCGCTAGGCCAATCGTAACTTACAGGTATGGACGAAAATGGTAAACGGTATCTTACCTGCTGACGTCACCCCGTATTGCGTTTCTAAGCATAAATACTGTCGAAAGTGAGCATATAACCTAAAACTAACACCGTTGTTGAAAGTGATTAGTTAAAGTTAGTTGTTACTGGTTCGATCGTCTTGAAAATCGATATCTGCTATTTTGAACTTTTTGAAGTGATAACTTCTTATGGTAGGGCAAACCGCTTCGTTACGTAACGCGTTACGGCGCCAGTCTGTCTGGCTGCCCTTTCTCTCACGCATATCTTAGTGATAGAACACAAACGGTTGTTGTAAACCAAACACAGTCCATTGGAGCAACTGTTAAATTAGGTGTGCCTCAGGGCTCTATATTAGGTCCTTTCTTATTTCTGGTCTATATAAATGACTTACCACCCACGGTAGATAACCTTTGTGATATTGTGCTATTTGCTGATGATACTTCATTAATTTTCAAGGTGGACCGAAAATCCGTCGATTACAGTAGGATAAACGCCACGCTGGTTAAAGTACTTAATTGGTTTACTATTAACAATTTGCTACTTAACGCTAAGAAAACTAAATGTGTTAGGTTCGTTTTGCCTAATGTTAGACCGGTAGAATCTAGTATATTTCTAAATGATGAGTGTTTGGAGATGGTGGACAAGGCGCTTTTCTTAGGGATAACTATAGACAAAAACTTGCAATGGAGTCCCCATATAGCAGTACTAGCAGGTAAATTAAGTTCGGCAGCTTATGCTGTTCGGAAAATCAGGCAACTTACCAATGTTGAGACAGCTCGCTTAGTTTATTATAGTTATTTTCATAGTGTTATGTCGTACGGTATTCTGGTTTGGGGAAAAGCTGCTGACATACAGACTATATTCGTGTTACAAAAAAGAGCCATTCGTTCCATATATAACCTAAACTCCCGTGATTCCTTAAGATTACTATTTAAAGAAATTAGTATTTTGACAGTAGCGTCACAATTTATTTATGAGAATATTATTTATGTCATTAAAAATCAAGACTCTTTTGTTAAGAATTGTGATATACATAATTTGAATACAAGAAATAAAAATAAAATTGCTATTAAAAAATTTCGTGTCCGTAAGGTATATAAATCATTTGTTGGTCAATGCATTCATTTCTATAATAAATTACCTGACGAAGTTTTAAAGTTATCATTTCCAGCACTTAAAAATTACTTGAAAAAGTCGTTGATGTCGAAAGCTTATTATAGGGTCGAGGACTATCTAACAGATAAAAATGCTTGGCCTAAATTAAACACCTAAATAACTTAGTAATAGCTTAGTCAGGAAAATATCTAAACATTGTAGGTATAATTATTGTCTAGGGGACACGGTTTCTGTAGGAGAATGTATTAAAACTATGTGGTTGTTTTGCACCGTCATGGGTAAGTATATGTATACTATTATTATTACAATTTAAGAGTTCATCTGAACATACTGAGTTTTGACACATTTTCCTGCTCAACTACGCATGATATATATATTTTAATGTTAAATTCATTGTTTTATATAATGCTAGGTTAAGTTCTATAATTGTATAAGTAATTTTTAAAAAAACGACTGACTGTTGAGTTTCTCGCGGCGTTTCTTCTCAGCAGTGGTCTCTTGCGAAGCGCTGGTAGATTTTTGACGTGTAAAAGTGCCCGTGCGGCCTACTTACTGAATAAACATCTTTTATCTTTTTTATCTTTTTATGGCAGCTCAGGCTCTTCCTCTCTCACTCTAACCCACAGATTTAGATTAGGTATCACTTCTATCGGGCGTCCCGAGATAATCACGTTTTTTTATTTCTACAGACATTATAGAAGACTAGATGTTAGCCGCGATTCCGCCTGCGTAGAAGTCCGCTATTTAAGCTTCGGTTCACAATCCTCTCAACAAGCATTACCTGTTTCGATCTCTGCCTATTTCACTTGCGTGATCAATAAATGCATAATGTAAGTCTGTTGCAAATAAAACAGCAGCAACTATATGGATTGACAGTTCCATTGTGGATATGATCTACCCACGAGCTCCAAACTCGTTATCGCAAACTCGATCCCGTTCCCACGCTTCTAGTAGGTTAGTTATTACGTGCCACGAATTGCGATCGCTATCTCCATAAACACTTAAGATATAGAATCTGGTGAGAATATATTGACAGCTATTCTTAAACATGTAGCTTTTACTTGCTTTGTTTATCGCTCGTAATTTTTCGTATAGTTTATTTTCCGATCTTCATTTTGAAGTAAATAAGTTGCACGATTTGTGAAGGCACTTTTATAAATCTCCAAAGAAGACGAATGTCATAAAAACCGGACAAGTGCGAGTCGGACTCGTCCACCGAGGGTTCCGCACATGAAACGGTTCACTCAATTCAAAATTTAGATCGCCGCTCCTTGCATAAAGGCCTTGTTTTTTGTGATTTTATTAAAAATGTGTAGTTTTCAGATTTTTCCCTATATTTTTAGTATAAGACGGTATTTTTTGCCAAATTTTATAGTTCTAGGTTAACGGAACGTACCCTATAAATTTTGATTCCCTTGAGAGTGTCAAAATATACGTTTTTTGCGAAATAAACGGCCGTATCTTTTTTTTACGTTAACTGAAGTTTTTTTTTTCACAGCTTGAAGGGACTGTAGACCTGAGCATATAGTTTTAATTTCAACTCGATACCTCCACGTGTTCCCGAGACAAAGTATTGACACTCTTGACAAACAGACGGACGGATAGCAAAGTGATCCTATAAGGGTTCCGTTTTTGCCTTTTGAGGTACGGAACATTTCGAGAAAAATAGGCTTGAAGTCGTCAATGTCATTAGAGATACCCAATCATTTGTAACTTATAGGAGACTCAACCTTATTGTTGTATAACGTCAGAATAACTTTGGACCTAAGGTAGGTCCCAAATTTAAGTTCGTGACCGTACATCAAAACCGATTTACTAAAAATCAACAAGCAACTCTAGTTTGATAATGACCAAAGAAACCACTAATGTAGGCGTCGAATTATACAGCAATTGTTGTAAAAACCGAGCAAAAGCACACTGATTGGTCGACGCAGGCGCCGGTCGGTAGAGAGCTTGAGAAATTGGTGTTTTCTCTTAGTTATTGTTCCGGCCGACTAGTTATTACTATCAATTAACAAGTTTTCCATTTCATCTTGCTGTCATTTATATAAAATTTCTATTTACTTAGCACCGCTTGTCAATTTATTAGGTAGTTGGAGTAATCATTTATAGAAATCGTTATCTAATAAGAAAAAATATGGTACTCTACAACGGGGTGAGTAGGGATTAAGGGTCGAGTAGGGACACAACCTAAAATAAGTCATAACTTGTTCTAAATAAGAACAATTATTAAATGGACAATAACGCTACGTCTATTGGAAATAATTTCAGTCTTATAATTAGTAACACATGCTTCATTTTAGGTTGTGTCCCTACTCACCCCCTTAATCCCTACACACCCCGTTTTCTCAATGGGACCCATAGACATTTGCATTATCAGGACAATCTTAAGACTGCAATTCTAAGACCGCAAATGCGTTGCCAACCCTGAGGACTAAGATGGAATGTCTCTATGCTAGTAATTTCACAATCACCAGGTGTCTTATCCCCACACCGGAATACAACAATGCAAACACTGCTGCTTGGCGGTAGGTTACAGGACTGACAGACAAGACAATGCACCTAAACCGCTGAACATGACTGAACCTAAGATTTGAAGTTGAGAGGAAATATTCTATGTGGCCGGAGAAGGAAAGGGAAGAAATAACGGGAGTAGCGGAAACCTAATTATTTACGTACAAAGTCGGCGGCGTCCTCTAGTTTTAGTTTAAAAGAGAGTGACAAGTGATACGAAGAGTCACGTGATCTACCAGTGACGCGATTGGTTAAAAAACGAAACGAATAGAAACGCTAGTTAGCGTAATGCATCTTGGCTAGAGCCTCTGGACCTCACCCAATACGAAGATGACCAAGTCGAACGTTCGATGGATAAGCAGCAGTCCATATACCTTGACGATTCGTTAGCGTTAGTTGGTAGTGATCCTGCCTACGAAGCTAGCGGTCCTGGGTTCGATTCCCGGTCAGGGTAAATGTTTCTGTGAAGAGTGCGAGATTTTTTTTCTGAGTCTTGAGTATTTTCCACGTGTATAAATATTTATTTCTCATATTATATATATAAGGTAAGTATGTTTATTGTTTATCCCCATAGTACAAACTGAGAGCTAAGTTTAGGACTAGCTCAATGTGTGCGAGACTACCAGATATTAATTACTAGCTTCTGCCCGCGACTTCGTCCGCGTAGAATTCGATTATCATTATTCCCACGGGCACTTAAATTTTCTGGAGTGAAAAGTAGCCTATGTGTTAATTCATGGTATAAGCTATCTCCATTTAAAATTTCGTCCAAATCCATCCAGCCGTTGCAGCGTGAAAGAGTAACAAACACACAAACTTTCGCATTTGCAATATTAGTAGGATTTATATCTATAGATAGTTTCTAAGAAACTTCAGAAAATAACGCATTGCAGAGTTTTTTAGGCGCGGAAATTGATCAGTCAAATTGCCATGTTCGGGAAAACTCGTTTCCAACCCGAGCAACACCCGGCTCCCAGTACCCTTAGTTACTATGAGTTACAATTACAATCCTAGCGAGTCGAATGCTCTGTCCCTCGCACTCTATAAGAACACTGCGAGGTCTGCGAGGGACAGAGCATTCGACTCGCTAGCGAGTAAGGTAATTGTATCTCATGGTAAGGAGGTTACATTTATTCGCTGTATAATCCCCCGTCTAAATGCCAACTCCTGCGCATTACTCATGCCGACTAGTTTTTACACCACTGGTTCTTTCCCCATCAATCTTGCTATCGTCGTTATTTACTATTGCCATTTCTCACTAGGCGTTAGTATGGTTTATTTAATATAAAATGGCATCACATTATTATTAATTAACTAATAGCAGTTTATGCAACTGATGCATAATGAGAGGCCTTAAAATACGAGTGTGGTTTTATGAAACGAGCGTCAGCGAGTTTCATAATAGGATCACACGAGTGTTTTAAGGCCTAATTATGTACAGTTGCATTGCATATACTACTTTATCTACACACATATCATAAGTTTAGAATTATCCTAGTTTCGAAACAGAAAAAAAACAAAAACAAATGACAACAATAATGGCGGCAATTCGATCCTCCGTCACGACGAATGTTTTTTTTTTAATTAAACGAATGAAGTCCCTATTCTCATTTCACTCAAGATCAAATGTCGTGCGGTTTATATTAAAAAAACATACTGAATTGACGTTTTGCATCGATAACTGTTTTAATATCTATAGATACTAGAATAGAGACCCCCTTGAGTTTTCGATAAAGTAATGAAATTGCGTTACAGCTGTCATCGCTGTCAGACTACCACAAGTGATGCTGGTCAATTGCCTTTTGGCTTCTGTACAATTTCGTCATAAAATAGTACATTATTGCCTAGGCATGGAAGTAGGCAATTGCGGGCCAAGTATTGGTTTAAACGGACGCTTGAACTTATTTTTTAAATTGCATACAAACAGAAACTTCATGTGAAAAAACCATCACTCTTTACCGGCTTTTTTTTATGACAAGGAGAAACGCAAGCTTTGTTTTAAAAAAAACATAAGCTATTCCACACACAGATAAAAAAGTTATGTTTCGAATAAAATTTGGATGTATAAGACTTGTGCCATCATAATATTATGGGCTTTTTCACTTTTTAAAAAGTTACAAGCTAGATAGTAATGGAATTTGTATGCAACATTGCGGGCTTGTGTAGCGAGCACGCAATGTTTTTTTTTTTAATTTGAGAGCTCTCAGTAAACTTTTTACTTCGCGTCTCATTATGTAGATAGTAATGTCAACATTTCCAAACATTTTTGAGAAAAAAACCTTCCATGATGTAAAATCAGGAATATAGTGTGCAAAATGTGGTCTCTAGTCGCTTTATTCACCAGAAAACGGCCGTTTCAGCCAAAAACGATGCACTTTGAGGTTATTTAAAAGTGTTTTGGTACAAAATAAGACGAGTTACATGCACATGGTATAAACTATAGATATACACATTAAACAATATGAAATAAATGAGCAACAACATTTCGATTTTGGTGCTCTGGAAACTAAACGCGTGGTTTAGATGAATTTTATGCCAATCGATTTGAATCATGTCAGTATCACTAAAGATATGTCAGGAATCAAAATTCAATATGGCGGCAACCAAACGTCATATTGTAAAAAAACTATTTTTTTTCATTTTAAAAGATCATTTAGGTTTAATTACGATTTAAAGTTGGTTAGCAACAGCAGGTTTTTCAAAGCTTGCTTTTAGTTATTGAAATGGAAGTTAGTTTAATCAGAATTGTTCTAGATAACCTAGGTTTAATAATTATCGATCGGGTCATTACATCGGTACTTTCCATCTATTTAATAGTTGACACTACTTCAAGTTCGTACTTAAATCTATGCAAAGGTTATGACTACGGTCGCTTCGCAGGAACATCGGTACTTTCAGCTATTTATATTTTAATGCTGGCCATAAACTGTATTTAGGCATTAATTGAATCTGCTATCTGCTCTTATAGCTGTTTTATGTTCCTGGGCGTAAAAAAATGCTATAAAAGTTATTCTAGATTTATTGGAGACGCTAACGGTCGCCTCACAGTGTTAATGACAATTAAGTCGTTCCTCAGGGCGCGTTGTTTGGTCCGCATTTAAGTCAACCAACGATTTAAAACTAATAGGAAATACTCATGGATTTTTATATCGCCTTTCTCGACAAAATATGAAAATATCGTAAAAGATATAATGAAATACGGATGATACAAGCATTTGAAATTGCTAATTAGACAGCGGTTAGACAGAGAGACGTCATGTCAAACTCCATCTTAAATCCTAAAATCTTTGTTGGCTTATATCTTGGTTATTTTTATAGCTATTCAAAAAATGTTTTTTCTCAACTGTTTGTTACATGAATCAGGTTTTATTGAAGCTGTGGAAAAGTCATGATTATTGCCTATTGTTAAATCTGATCCAAATGTGTCGAATATTTTTGATTCGATTTTCGAATTTTTACCATTGGTTCGTGATCTACTGATCAAATAAGGCCCTGAGTGGCGAATGACGACTTTTTACACACAAGTTTAAATAACAAAAAGCAAGCTTTAAAAACATTTTGTTGGCTTTAAAGCTTTAAATCGTTAAAAATCCTAAATGATACTGAATGATGAATGAAAAATGATGAAGGAAACCTTTTTAAGTACTGTGGGGGTGGTGGGGTGCTATTCAATTAAACCTTGAAATAAAATAAAATAAAATATTATAGTGGTTGTTTATTTATAATGTTTTTTATCAAAAGCTTGAGTGGTTCTGACGTACAAGATCATGACAACCATAAGTTATTTTCCGATTTACTTATTTTAAAAATTCGGGCCATAGAGGCGACGAGAAGATAAAAAAAAAAAGATAAAATAAATTTATTCAGTAAGTAGGCCGCACGGGCACTTTTACACGTCAAGAGCCAAGAACCAGCGCTTCCCAAGAGAAGACCACTGCTGAGAAGAAACGCCGCAAGAAATTCAGCAGTCAGTCGTTTTTTAAACATATTTCTTATTACAATGGTACTACTTAGTCTAGCATTATATAAAGCTATAAATATTAAATTAATATAGTATCAAACAACATGCGTAGTTCAGCAGGAAAACATGCCAATTAAGAATCTTACGAGAGAGATAGAGAGAAAAAAAAAACACATACTTATGTGTATATAAGATGGTGCGAGACGACCACATAAAAGTTTCAATATGTTTTCCTACATCAACGGTGTCCCCTAGACAAGATAAAGATTTTGCATTCGAATAAATTATTATTGACTAAGTTTCGGGTTTAGGCCATGCATTTTTGTCTGTTAGATAGTCCTCGATCCTATAATACGCTTTAGACATTAACGACCTTAAGGTCTTCAACCTTCACAATACCTATTTAATGATACCCTACTTGTCATAGTTTTCTTTTTACTTGGCGTATGGTGGCCGCCATATTGAATTTTGATTGGTATCATATCTTTAGTCATACTTACGAGTTTAAAACGAATCGATTGACATAAGAATCATCAAAATCGATGTTACAGAAAACTCACATAAACGGAAAGCGTTGTTTTACACTTTGTTACTATCACACATTCATAATTGTTTTGTGTTTGTTACAGGTATGCAGAGAAACATCACAGCGTAACGTAAGCTTAATATAATTTTAAGTGATCGGCCGACGGACTGGTAGTCCGTGGTGCCCTTACGTACCAGATAAACTGTTTTAACTCCGACAAAGTATTGTGTTAAGACTATACTGCCGTCCTTAGAAAAAAGGGCGTATGTCTCATAGAACCGCGTATGTATAAGTGACCTTATTTCTTAAGATGGAGGGTTTAATTTACTTTGACCATCAAATTGCGCATGCGTTCTTTTTATTTAGGGCGGCAGTATAAAACCGGTCAAGTGCGAGTCGGACTCGCGCACCGACGGTTCCGTACGACGTTCGACAGTAGGTATTATTATATTCTGATTTGAAACCGATTTTGAATCGAATCAGCACGAGCCCAACACACACTTGACCATTTTTTAGTATTTTTTAATAAAAACGTTTCTTGTATGAACAGCCTTTATTATTCCACATTCGTTATATTTTTATACTAGTTTCTGCCCGCGACTTTGTCCCCGTGGAATAGTTACTTAGGGTTAACGCTAACTTTAACCCGCGACTTTGTTTACGTAGAAGGTTGAAACATTCTTCATTGGTGCTCCGCTCCTATTGGTCTGGACGTGATGATATGCCTATAGCCTTCCTCGATAAATGGGCTATCTAACACTGAAATAATTTTTCAAATCAGACCAGCAATTCCTGAGATTAGCGCGTTCAAGCAAACAAACAAACAAACAAACCAACAAACAAACTCTTCAGCTTTATAATATTTTTATAGATTTGTTAGTAAATTCGCAGTAATAATAATAACACATATTTCGAAGATGAAAAATAATCCGCTATCTATTACAGTTCAAAAGATAGATACAGCTCTTTAAAGATTGGACGGACCGCGGAGCAATATTAATAGGGTCCTTCACACCCTTCGGGCACAGAACCTTAAGAAGAAACTAAGAATCAATTTGAAAGAGTATGAATAAAACTTTCACTTGCCTAATATTTTCTGTCACATTCATCTGTCAATCTGACACCATGACAGCTAGAGACTGCCCTAATCGACGCTCTCTTTCTAACGTACCTAAATTGAAAGAGACAAACGACTTTTCATCGAAGTCACTCGTGCGTATAACCATAGTTACTTCATTACTTCCTGTACACTATGCTAGCTGTAATGGAGACGTGAAACTGAAATAAACTTTAAGATACTAGAGATACGGTTTATTTTAGATTGTTTTAAAGATACATGCTAAGATGAACTTTAGCTAGTGGTGTTAAGATTGGTTTTGGGATATCGTGGTTTTTATTTTGGATGTGGTTCATTGACCTGAATAATTGGTACCTAATGGATTCAAAACATCTTCTATGATTAGAAGTAATTTCGTTCGCCGTAATAAGCTACTTATACAAATTGCATACACTTTGAAGAAAGGTTACATTCCTTTGAACGAGTGCTTTTAGGAGAAGACTTAGTAACTATTAAATAGATAAAATTATGATTATAGGGAGGGGAGGGACATACGTACCCATACATAAACTCACGCCTTTGTTCCTAGAGTGGGTTAGGAAGAGCTAGAGAATTACCTACAACTCTAAAAACTTGTTGATAATTCTGTAACCACATTTTGCACAATTAGGTTAATATGTTTACCAGCGTATTAGTGACAGGTGGCAAGCCCGTTGCCTAACAGTACTACAAGCCTTTATTCCCTTAGTCGTCTCTTACGATATCCACGGGAAGAAATGAAATGAAATGAAAATAAGTTTATTTAGTGCACACAAATAACATGGAGTGGCACTATTCTAACACGGGCATTGGTGTATTTAATTTTTGAAAAAAAAAATACCCTTGATTCCTGCTCTCAGAGCTGGATATCTCTTAATCGGCACAACCGATTTCCATAAAACCAAGCTTAGAATCATTCCAATTCAACTAGCTTTCTTTTAAAACGAACCGCGTCCACATCGCTTCATTCGTTTGGGAGCTACGATGAAACAGACAGACAACCGAAATCAAAATTAAATAGGGTTACACCAGAGCCAAATCATCATCATCATCATCTTAGCCAAGAGACGCCCACTGCTGGACATAGAGCTACCCCAAGAGTGTCCACGACCACTGTTTTAGTCCTTTTATCTTCTTTCAGTTTCTCGCGATCTTCTTTAGACTGTCGGTCCACCCCGTGGAACAGTATAGTTCGTTAGTTGAAATAGTTTGCATGCTTTGATGTGCCACTACAATTGGTACATACTCGTAGAAGCCGCGGCGCGCACAAAGCGGTGTCGGCAACTTCAAAGGGTTGCAATGCACACTATTTGAACGAACGAACTACAGAGGGCCCTGCGAAGATGCATTACGCTAACTAACGTTTCTATTCGTTTCGTTGTTAACCCAATCGCGTCACTGATAGATCACGTGACTTTTCGTATCACGTCATCTACCAATGACGAGATTGGTTTAAAAACGAATCGAATAGAAACGCTAGTTAGCGCAATGCATCTTCGCAGGGCCCTCAGGCTCAAACGCTGCTATGGTTTCTATTTTCTATTGATATAAGCGGTCAACGCAATCTTTATGTTCGCGCGTCTGGATCACTACCACCATCTTAAGCCCTAGACAAGATGCTTAACCCTATCGTAGACGATTCTCGTAAACTGTCAAAGTGTATGGTATTGACATAAGCGCTTGACGCAACCATCTGGCAGCTTACGTCAAGCATATACATTTTCATTAACGATCATTATCTCGCAATGCAAAGTCACTTATCCTTTAACATCCAGCCATGCAGCAGTGTGTTGGGGAAAAGGTGAAATTACTAGCATAGAGGCAATTCATCTTAGGGTTGGCAGAAAATTTGCATTTAAAAAAAAAACTGTCGTAAGATTGTTGTCTTGAGATTGCAAATGCGTATGGTTCACAGATCCCAGTTACCATCAGATGGCCTGTGTGCACGTTTTGCCTTCCCCATGCCATAAAAAAGCATCTTGACTAGACCCCATGCCAGTTGGCACTCAAGAAACGTTAAATTACTCACTACACCTCCCGATATCTATTTAAGTACTTAACTTCCCACTTCATAAATAAACAGTCCATTTTATCGAAACGATTCCAGATAGAAATACCGTGATTTATCGACTATCGACTAATGGGGTCGATAAAGTGGGTCGATATCACCTATTAACGTGGCAATGGGACATAGTGTATCGCTGATGTTTTATTTACTATCATTGCTATTATTTTCTGCATTTTACATGGGCATTAGAAAGGAGCTGCTTAGTGAGTTACTGACAGTAACTTAGTGTAAGTGAGGTCTGTTTTAAAGCTATTGGTAAGTAATAACAATAAATAATATATTTCACGCAATCCTTCACAAACTTCATTTTCACGCCGTTTTGCCCGGTCTCGTGCTAACGCCATCCATCCTTTCCCAAATCTCTGCCAAATGTCATCATACCAACGAGCTGATGGTCTGCCCATTCATCTGTGACCTAATGTAAGGAATACATAGAAAATATTCAAGATTTAAAGAAACCAATACACTCTTATCACTATGTTTGGTCACACCAGGAATCAACCTCGGGACCGCTAACTTCGTATCGAGAAAATGAAAATTGTAAAAAAAAGAAGGTAAAACAGCGGCTTCGGGGATTAAGCTATGTACAGGTCAATTCGAATGGATTGAATAAGTGAACGAAAGTATACTAGTGTGTAAAATAATAACAGGTTTTTGGTTTGGAATTCGAACATCGGCTCAAAGGACGGCACTCACACAGTGATAGGTGACATTACTTTTGTTCATTCCATTCGTGTCAACTCTTGTGAATCGACCTGTAGTATGTAGTGTAACTTTCGTTTCAGCCGATTTGGGCTGGTTAATATAATATTCGGCGTTTCGTACGTCGTCATTTAATTCCTTGACAATGTCAATGAAAATAATGTTCACGATAATTATGGTATAAATGTCTAGAATGAGAAGAAGTACTACTTTATCAAGGATATGGTTCATCTGATACCAATCATCTTAATCTACTCGTATTACGTCGTCAACGTATGATTAGAAACAATCAACCATTTGAATCTCTTCACGTTTCTGATGACACGGATGATAGAATAAATTATACGTACGTGTATTTTATAATAAAACAAATGGCATCACATTGCCTTAAGCAACGTTTGATGGTAATTACACAAATTGAAAGTACGAGTAGAAACGGTAAGCCAACAAAAATAGGACTTAAGTGCCTTGTCATAATAAACTTCTAACTAAACATACATTGACAAGCACTACAATGACAATGATAACCAAGATAACAAGGTTCTAAGTATGCTTAGCATTGCTATTGGACGACTGTACCCAGTTATTAAGAAATCATTCAAAGTTTTCGCTGGAGGCAGTGAAGCAAAAAACTATGGCATGATGATTGTTGAAATCGTACTACGGCATTCATAATCATGTGCTGTATGATAATTACATTTATAATAGTTTTTTCCTCTGTTACATCATCATTCAATCATTATTCTTGACTGTAGGTAATGAAATTCCTTTCATTCGAAGCCCACAATAATGATTGTCATTGATAATTTGTATTTCTTCCTCTTGGCTAGTTTTTTTTTAAAAGGCGAAACTAATGCATTATACACAAATTGAGAATTTACCTAAATATAATAGTCAAGAAAAATGCGTGTGTAGGTAATGATTAAGTTAAAATAGTAAGCATTTCCTTTCGGTAGGTGGCTCCTAAGCAACGTAGGTTCTTATCTAAAACTAATACCTAGTACACTACCACTGTCTTAACAGACATCTGCGGTCAATAAAAGACAACATAACATTCTTTTAATAATAAAAAAACTTACACCATCTTTGATGTTATCAGCGACTTTATCAAAAACAGCCGAAAACAGATCACGACCCGCGGCGCCACAAAATGGATGCAATTACACTAATCCGTACCTTTACAGCAGAAAAACCTCTTCAGTCTTCACAATGCCCTACCGTCAATAAATAAAGTCTATTTTTAAATGGCAGGAGATCAACATGTAGAGCGGTTCAAAATGTTTAATGGCTCCCTAACCTGAGGGTGTGGTAAAAAATGAAAGGTTATTTGTCTTTTTTGTAACTAGTTCGAACCGGTTTGTAGCTAGTTCCTGGTCTTTGTCTTAGAAGTTTTGAACCCTTGTGTGAACCATTTTGTAAATATTGTGGATATGGCCTTGTTGTAAAGGGTGTAGATGCTTGCTGAACATGAAGCATGCACTTGCGTGACCATTTAATCTGAAGGGGAGCCTACCGTTTGGCTGAAATATTTTGGGTCGAATGTATTAATTCCCAAATTTTCATTACCTTTAAAAAGCTATTTGTATTATCATTTTGTTCAAAATCAAAATCAAAATCAAAATATTTATTCAGTAAATTGGCCACATACGGGCTCTTTTACACGTCGGTAATATACAGTGAATCTACTAGCGCTTCGGACAAGACCATCATTGCGGAGAAGAAGCGCCGCAAGAAACTCCAGCAGAAGGTCATTTTTTCAAACATAAAATACAATAATACTTAAAAGTAAGTTACATTACAAGGTAATAAAGCAACAAATATAAATTATTAGAACTATCACATATAAAAAAAATACAAATTCAAAATTAAAAACATTACAAATAAATGTAAAAATTATCAAGATTACATGTCAAATACATGAAACTAAAAATAATGACTAGGAGAACAACACGACGAGGTCTCTACGTCAAAAGCCATAACTGGAATCATTAACTGAGCAAAAAGTCCTTGCAGACGTGAACAGACCGGACCCCACAAACAGCACCCGTTCACGAGTATGACGCATATCTCAGCCATCGCCTCCCTCAACCATGTGTTCGGGAAGGTGGTGACCCGATCAACGACGCCGCCGTAAGCAAAGACCTTTGAGCGAGCATGACGTGCTCATGCTGCCGGACAACATAAAAGTAATATTGTGTGATATAGCTGTCCGGCGAGAAACATCACAGTGTGCTCTCATTTAAAAGCGTCTTGTACACACAAGAACTAATAAAGATAAAGTACAAAAGTAAACATACAATTTCGTGTTTGAATACACAGTTTGCTTAAAGGCATTTTTATCAAGATAGAAATATCAGAAATAAAAAAATTACCTTAAATAAGTAATAGCCTAGACACTACTTAAATACATCTTGGTCACCAATGAAGTCATTTATAGTATAGTATGCCCTACCTAACAAGCAGCGCTTGATGTGAGACTTAAATTTATTGAACGGCATATCGACGATATCAGATGGTATCTTATTGTAGAAACGTATACAGTTCCCTGCAAACGAAGTGCTTACCTTACGGAGACGGTGACCTGGAAGAGCGAGCTTATCCCTATTTCTAGTATTTAAATTATGAACGTCGCGGTTATGCCTAAACTCGTGTATGTGTTTGCGTACATACATAATATTCTCAAAGATATACTGCGACGCGACTGTAAGAATATTGATTTCTTTAAATTTATCCCTAAGCGAAACACGAGACCCCAATTGATATATAGCACGTACAGCCCGCTTCTGTAATACAAAGATGGTCTGGATGTCAGCCGCTCTTCCCCACAGTAAAATTCCATAACTCATAACACTATGAAAATAACTATAGTACACAAGTCTCGCCGTCTCGACGTCAGTAAGATGTCGGATTCGCTTTACCGCATAAGCCGCTGAACTTAGTTTACCTGCAAGTGTGGATATATGCGCACTCCATTGCAGTTTTGAGTCCAGAGTGACACCTAGAAATACTGTTCTATCCTCGAATTCCAGTGTCTCATCCTTCAGTCTTATTCTAGCCGCATTCACTCGCTTCACATTGGACAATGAAAATTTAATGCACTTGGTTTTTTTGGCATTTAAAAGTAAGTTGTTGGCCGTAAACCAGTCAACAATTGTGGATAATGCATCATTAATGTCATTAAAATTATCCTGTTTCCTATCCGCTTTAAATATAAGTGAAGTATCGTCAGCAAACAAGACTATTTCATGTTTATCTCGCACTACATATGGGAGATCGTTAATATAGATTAAAAACAAGAACGGACCCAGAATAGAGCCTTGAGGCACTCCCATAGCAACAGATGACCCAGAAGATTCCTAGAATACCTACTAAAACTGCTGATTTCTTATTTTTGGAAAGGTTAGACTAGAGTCTGACAAGGAAAATAGCTGCAATAGGAGTTAACTTTTAACAAATGAACATTTTGGAAATGATACGTTTGCCTAAAAATATCTCGCCCAAACGGTGGAGACCAAATTTCAAAGCTTTCTATGTCCTAATTTTCTCGATTTTAACAATAGTAACAATAGGAAAAAAACATAAATTCACGTAAGGTAACATGTTTTAAATCGTGAACTCACCTGCAACTGTTATGATATATCCAAGTCACGACATGTTATTTAAGTCTTTACTCAGTTCCGGTGTCCATTCCAATAATTTTGTTAGACCAATTTAGATTCGTGTAGAGTTTTTCATATCTAAACTATTTAAATACTAAGAAATTGGTTTCTTCGAAGTAACAGATAAATTGAAATAAATTAGGTTCCTCCTGTCAGATGTAATACCCTGTATTATCCCAACGTTTCGTGCCGTTTTGAGGTCTATCCATCCATAACCGCAGGAATCTCAAGACGTGAGGGAATCCGTAAGAAATATTTATTTGAATGTACAAACGCTCTCTTAAGTTCAAAACGAGTCTTAGAACTTTCAATAGATTATATGAAGCTACTTATAGACGCCTTTTTGGCTTAATCGTAACCAGTGAGTTACTTCCCGCCTATATTCTGGCTTCATCAGTCATCATGCTTCATGTAGGAAGATATGGTGACTTAAATAATACCAAATAATACCAGGGGACAATGTCACACCAATTGACCTAGCCCCAAACAATCTCTAGGCTTGTACTACGGGTACTAGACAACGATATAAAATACTTATATAGAGAAATATATTCTTAAATCATAGAAAACATCCATGACTCAGAAACAAACATTCGCGTTCATCACACAAATATCTGCCCTTACCGGAATTTGGACCCAGGACCAGTAGTTTCGTAGGCAGGGACACTACCAATTAGGCCAGCGCGTTCTCTTGTTTCCGCATAGAGACGAAAATTTTAAAAAAAATATGTAAAGTTGATAGCACTACTCTACTGTGCTGTTGATAGAGCAGGGCTTTTATTCCACATTTTTACCACATCTTGCTTAGATATCGTGAGTACACTGTTGACAAAAACAACCCTCACAGTCGAGTGAATAAGAACTGTCAACCGACAAATAAAATCTCAAACGGTTCCAAGCTTTCCCTATTTCTCTGTTAGTTTCCAAGTCTAGCTACCGTACAACGCGATGCTACGGAGACTTTTTCTTTTTGCGTAGTTGGCTAAAAATATTTTCCTAAAGTTAAAAATTTGACAAATTTATATTTCCACAATCTCTGCCAAATTGCATCTGTAGCATTGTTCATAATTCGCGGTTAGCAGACAATGGAGTTACGGGACCGGCGCTTGCGGTCGGTAACGGGCCGCGTTATGGCTTCGGAACCATTTTGTTTCGGTGAATATTGCAAAAGTCGAGATCTATGGTTCCGTCGATGACAGAGGACCGTTGGAGAGGAACTATTTTTATGGAATGAAGGAGGTAACCGAGCAAACAGACCACGCTATGATAGCGCTTATATACTTCACAGTAATGACGGCCGAGTTAACAAAACGATAACATGTTAAAAACTATTAGATTTATTCCAAGTAGAACGTAGCCCCTGATGGTATAGTATCTGAATAAAGACCCATGACATTTGAAATCTTAATACAGAAATACTAAGCCTTCAAATGCATTGCCAACCCTGATGAGTTATGCCTCTATGCTAGTATTTCACCGGCACCGGTAATATTTCTTCACCCGAACTCATCAATGAAAACAATATAGTTTGATGCTAGGTTAAAGGATGGCAGTAAGCTGCACAAGGTCCTAGTTACTGAAGCTGTTTAAATGAATGTCCAATGAAGAGGACGTTGATCTGACAAGGGTGTAGGAAAGGTGTATGGCCATGATGGTGTTTTTCATCTGCCATGATGATTGGATAATTCTTTATCCATGGAAGGAAAAACTATCAGAGATTGGTATTTTTTGGGAGTTACGCTGTGTAGGTAATTCAAGGGATGATAAAGAAGTTTGAATAATTTTGATTTTGCGTAGTCGGTGACAGGTGCGTGGGTAATGACATTAAGTCACTTTAAGTGCTCTGTACAGCACGGGTAGCACAAGTTGTATTTTCTCGCTTGTCGCTCAGTGCGTCTCTATCGTCACAGACTAGATAGAAAGGGAGATCCGAGCATCAAACAAGTCGCGGTCAACATGTGCTAGCCGTGCAGCTTATATGATAATTCGTAAGCTGTCGAGCGCTCTAGAAATCAATGCCAATTTCATACATTTTAACGGATTTCTACAGTCGTTCTTATTTTACCTGAAATATATAATATGTGTATTTACATTGACGACGATAATAACGAAGCTAGCCTAGTTTATCGTTGTTTACATCAAGCCTACAGCTTAATTTCGGACCAGGTCTATTTTAACGAGATTTACCCCTGATATTCAATTTTTTATTTATTAGCTACTTGGCTAGCCCTATTATTTATTATCTCTCATTATCACCGCCACGTTGTCCTTATCCCACTCATCTCAGTCATCTGTCTTCTATCATCTCCGTATTTCATCATCATCACCATAAAACATTTACAAAAGCTAATTTGGTAACAGCATTATTTAATGCTTTATCATCTGTATTTATTCTTCTAAATGAGAAATCAGGAATGTTTCCAGGATCCAGGCAACACGTCATATTTCAACTTGCCTTCAGTTCGTTCATTGTCTAACTTCCAACGACTCGCTAAGGAAGAAATTCTTAGTAAGAACAGAAAATAAGCTTATACACATGCATCAAGCAATAATAGACCTAATCACGTTGCCATAAGAGTCCACTGGCTGTTTTTGCGTAAGTTGCGCTTGCGCAGGTTATGGGCTATTGTGGCCGACAGCCATCCGTCAAACTTCTGCGCTTATGAGAGTTGGAATCGAGTTTTATTATTTAGTTTTTCTTTGAGTTTTCTAGTTTAGACTTTTTCTGATTGTGAAGGTATAAATAGATATGTGCGAAGAAGTTACTCAGCGTGCGATTCGCCGAAGAATTATGTTTATTTAAGCACGCCAACAAAACATGCGAAATACATTTAAGATAACAAACATGTTCGCCCGCATTGTAATGTTTAAATCTGTTGTTTCTCTTTAATTTTAATGACTTTTCTTTTAATGTTTCACTTTCTGGTTGTCCAGTCAACAGCAATCATATATTACCCAATACTGGACTCAAAAATATCTGACACCTCTCTATTACAAGAGGCATAAGAGCGTGTCAGAAAAATATTGAGTGCATTGTTGAATAATAATATTATTGCTGGTTGCTGTACTCTGTTTCCTATTGAAGCTTGTTATGGCACCGAAGGAAGAGGGTAATATTTTTGACCCGTATGTATGTATGTATGTATGGTTCTTTGTTCCCTTGTAACACTTGAACAGATGAACCGATTTCGACAAGCGAGGTGTCATTAGATTCATGATAATTAAAATTAGATTAACAACATCATCCAAGTAGCAGAGTTGTGTTTTTTTAAAGTTTGCTTTTTGTTGGTAGACTTGTTAAATTACTATGTAATGTTTTCCACGTCTTCAAGATCTCAAACTTGAATAGTAATTTAAAATTATTATTATTATAATACATTTTAATAGCTGTCTATTAAAATATAATTATAATACAATTCGTTATATTCCTTCAAGTCAGCAGTCAACCGTAATTTTTCAGACAATGCATCTCTTAACAAGCTTAATAATATCAAAATAAGGTTCAATTTTGGAAATCATGAGGTAGTAAGAAAATAATACAATGATACAACGACCACCTGTCAAAGCGCCTCAATCATTCCATAAACACCCATAATTCTAAAATAAACCTTATTTTCAACACATAAAATACAAAGTCATATAAAGGCATGTCATACAGCGAAACAAAGTAGAATCAAAATCAACAGGTGGCAGTAAAAACTAGGTCTTGTTACAATGACATTAGGGTCGTTTTTGTGGACACGGTTAAAGAAGTTCTGCGGTGTTACTATGAAGGGAACTCATTTTTTTGTCACTTATACTTTTCCCTTAAAAAGGTCTGCAATTTCTGAAACACCGCTTTTTATCAACGGCGTGTGACTTTTCCGCTTATGGTAGTAAAGAAAAACTTATAACATTTGATTTTATCAAAGTAATAAGGTTGAAGGCCAGTTTTTGTATTACTTACTATCATTCTTATATTTTTTCACGGTACTGATATAAAATAGATTGATGATAATGAACATCGAATGATTGTATATTATGTAATTTCACTAATTTTGTAAAGATCTAGTTAGTTTAAATGGTAATTTTTAAGCCGCTGTTTTTTTAAAAGAATATCAGAATGGTTAATTAAATATTAAGAAATTTAATTATTTAAAATATGGTTTAGGCTTAGGCTTAGCTTACGAAACCCGTTTTTTATTTAGAGCTATTACGATGCAATAAATACATGATACTGCACAGCGGCTTTTTTTACTTATTTATTAAAAAAAATGTTAACTGTTACGTTTTAACTGATAAGTCATATTATAAACGCAAAAGTGTGCTACTTTATTTGTTCGCCATCCGTTCACGTCACAACAGTACGAGGGTGCAACGTCACTAACGCAGGGAAACTCAATTAGAATTGATATCTTGTAGTGTGGGCCTAGAGAAGTGGCATTTTGAAGTGATTGCAGAAATTGATGAATTCGTACAAGAATAATATAGGTTTGACGTAAGTTGTTATCACAACAATTGGACACAACAGTCAGTTCTACTGTCCCTCGCTTTTTAAAAATGCAACTAAGTTAACTCTGGCTTAGATATTTATTTAGTACAAGCTCTCACCTGCGGCTCCACATGCGTAGAGGTTATTTATGGCTTTTTCCCTCGGAAACTAGTAAAATTTTCTTAACAAAAACAAAAATAAAATTTTCTTTTAGTAACTTATATTTCCTTCCTTTCAATTTTATTCAAATCGGTTCAGCGGTGGACCCGTGGAATTGTAACAAATAAACAGAGTTAATTTTGCAATTACAATACTGGTAAGGCTATTAAGTGCTCGTTTGAATATTAATTAAAAGTGAGTCCTTAATGGGTAAATCTGGATACTATCGAGACCGGTTGAATACCGTCGAGTTCAAGTGGTATCCCCGCAATTGTCATCTGCCGCCATTACGTTGATTGCTGGTAGCAAATGATACCCGTCGGCCGCGGCGTAATTGTGCTTCCTAGGGGCTCAGCAGGAATACCACTATACAACTAAACAGTCTTATATCGAACGTATCCATTGAAATATGAATTTAATGGCTATAGAGCAAAAGGTTTAAAATGCAACAGAATTAATTTATGAGGTATGGTGTTTTCCCATTCGATGTTTTTATCTTGTATTGTTAAAAGGTTACAAGTTTTAAAAAAGAACGTTGTAATTTGAATTTTGATCCAAGAGTGTATAGTTTAGAATGTAAGTTTATTTTGTTAGTAGTTTTTTTAAATTGTGTTGTGGAAAAGGTTACAATGTGGACTTAATTCGAGCGAGCTTTGTTAAGGTGTACGTTTTGTGTATTTTTTAATTTCTAAACTGTAATGTTAGAGTTCAAGTTAGTTTTGCAGTAATAGGACATAACACAATGAAGTAACCTGCATATTCGAAAAGCTGAGTGTGTAATAGGGGGGACCAGGAGCTCATAACATTCTTAAAGATCTTTCCAAGCGCCTGGTCGACACATCTCGTGACCAAAATGCTGGCCTTTATTTGGCACAAAGATTAAGCATTGCCATTCAACGTGGCAATGCTGCCAGCATTTTGAGAACGATGCCCACTGGCAGCGGTTTATTAGATTAGTGTAGTTTTAAGTTAATTTTAGGTATATTTTATTGTATATATTTTTAACAGACATAACATTATTAATTTGTTAAATATTACATATTATATTATGATTCTTAATACAAAAAAGTCCCAATATACAAAGGTACTCAAAATGACTCACGGGTTGCCTCTGACCTCTAAAGTTTCTTTGAATGTATTTGCAATATGTTTTCTATATTTTTCATTAAGTAAATAGACCGAAGTAAAACATGTTTACAAGTTTTTTACTCTGCTGGCTTCGTGCCTCATCGTGACAGACGGACAGACGTACGAACGGACACGTGAGTGATATAACGAAGTTCTTTTTTCTGTTTTAACTCATATAAATACGAGAATTGTATATATGGAAAGTTTTTTAGATCTAATACATTGATCTTTTTGTTATTTCAGTTATTTTCTCAACGTTTTCCCTTTGAATGTTTGTTAGTTGTTGCAGCATACAAAAGAGCACTCATCCCACCTGATGGTAAGTGGGGTCTGTGACCCATAGAAATTTGCATTTTCAAGACTGCAATCTAAAGACTGCAATCCTAAGACCACAAATGCATTCCCAACCCTGAGAACCAAGATGGAATACCTCTATGCTAGGAATTTTACCGGTTGTCCCACACACCAGAACACAACAATGCGAACACTGGTGCTTGGCAGTAGAGTACGTTAAAGGATACAATGGTGGTCGCGGTCGCAAAATCTTGGCAAAATGAAACCCTAACCCACCATAGAACTGTGTCACAAATCAATGTTATAAATCACATCGTAAGAAATGGCTAACAAATTATTGGATAATGTCCCTATGACACAGTTCTATTTGTGGTTCAGTGCATCATTTTGCCATTTGTGCAACAGTCACGAACTTAAATTTGGGACCCACCTTAGGTCCAAAGTCATTCTGACATTCTACAACAATAAGGTTGAGTCTCCTATAAGTTACAAATGATTTGGCATCTCTAATGCCATTGACGTCTTCAAGCCTATTTTTCTTGAAATGGGTCACAACTTAACGATCGCGATAATACATACATTAATTCAAACTGATAAGTAAAACTCGTTACCCAAAACATACAAATACTCTATCCTAGTACAAAACAAGTTCCTGTACAAGAGACCGTGCTAGAAGCTTATCAGCAAATTAATTAATTGTTGCACGAGCTTAGAAAGCTCAGATAAGCAGTTAATGCTTGTCAATTTCCTGCGAGCTTTCGACTAGACCAATTAAAATGATTTCTCGGGGATTACAGGCTTGGCGTTTCGTTGATAGCGACGTGTTTAGAACTAGGATTGAAATTGTTAAAGTAGGGAACTACTTTATTGTGGTTTTTTATTCGATTACTGTGTCACCACTTTTATTCACTACAATATAACAATAACTTTAGAAGTTACACTATAGGTATTTAATTCGTTGTAAATAGTACACGCCATTAATTTTTGTCGGGTATGTTTATATTTAATTTGCTAATAAATAAATGTATAATCACAGGACAATCTTACACAAATTGACCTAGTCCCAAACTAAGCTCTAGGCTTGTACTATGGGTAGACAACGATATAAATTTAATCTTACTTACTGTGTATTTACAGAATTCAACAATAATACAAATAAAATTAACACTAAACGTATTTAAATTAAAATAAAACTAAGCTACTCAAATATTAAAGATATAAATAATAATCCCCACTATAAAATGAACACTCCCTCTAGCAGTTCCGCTCTGGATAGCTAGCCCAATTCTTTGGGAGGGGTAAGCACCAACTCTAGGATCTCCGGAGGAGTCTATGAGCCGGGATGACAGGGCCTTAATAAAGCTTTTCATATCACGATATAAATACTTACATAATAGATAAATAAATACTTAAATACATAGAAAACATCCAAGACTCAGAAACATATACTTGTGTACATCACACAAATATCAGTGGCGGTACTGCCATACAAGCCCAAAAGCCGGGCTTGCCTTACAAATATAACAACGATCAAAAATCAAAGGTCACGATCACAAACTATTTCAATTCGCGCTCTCATTAAATTTTTCAAATAATGCAACAGCAGCGTAGTACCGAATTTGATCGCGCTCCGCCGCCGCACGGCGGGCAGCACTGCTGCGCGCTGCGACGACCCGAACTCTCTTGAGACACGGCTAGTCATCCCGCTCGCACGCGGAGGCTTGCAGGCGGGCTTCTATCTTAACCGGTATATCTCTTTCTTACGCATTAGAACTGCCTTATAATGAGATATAACTATTCATAGGTTCATATAGCAAATAGTACGAGATTTTAAGCCCTGCTTGCGTCTGAAGTTGTACACTAGTCGAGTAAAATGCGAAATTCGCGCATGCGCGTGTTGAGCCGCGTTGACGGCCAACTTCACTTCTATTTATTTGCTTGCTTACTTACTTCAATAATTTTACTTGTTTTGTTTTGTTTGTTGTGAATTGTTTTGTTTGAGTCAACTGCGGTCACTAAGTATTTTGTTTGTTGTGTTGTTCAATTGGATTGGCAATGTAGGAAGTATTCCCTTGTGAATCTTGTGATTGTGATTATTTAAAGTGTGCACAAATTTTGCTAGGCGAGTGAAAGGTAAACTCTTTAAACTTTGCTGATAAAACATCAGATTTTCAGTACCTACCTATTTCTCATTTCTCGCATAAGTAAAAGACGGTTTAATGTTTAATACCTAGATGAGTGTAAAAAACACAATATTGCTGCTGTTGTAGGTATATTATTATCGAACGACAAAAAGTTTGGCTAATACCTATCTGATAATGAAAAATCAAATACCTAACTTAGCTGGCACGATTACAAGGCATATGAATTTTATTTCAAAATTTAATTTTAAAAAGACACGAACGATTTTAGTAATTTTGGTAAAAAGCGAATTGAGACATTTATCCGCAATAACTTTAAAAACTACAAAATCATATCTGCTAAAATCAGAATCATATTGGCTTGCCCTATCCTGAAACCCTAGGCACGCCACTGACAAATATTTGCCCATAGCGGGAATCGAACCCAGGACCACTAGATTAATAGTCATGGGTACTACCGCCTCGTAATTTATATAATACTATGTCGTATGATTATTTACTACTTACATCTGTAGCTGGTAGCCTAGTGTGTTATGTATTTAAAAGTATGCTATTTGTATTTGTATATTTAAAAAATCTTGCAAGTCAGATTAATCAAGATCTAGTTATTGCAATGGGCTCTTTAAAATACATATTTGAAAACACGATGAAAATTTAAAAGAGTAGTATTTAACAGCTGATCTAGTGATGGAGATGAACGATTACAAAACTAAAGATCTCCGCTTGATTTGAATTATAACCGTCAAGTCTTGAGACATTATGTTGGTCTTTATAAGTAGATGACGTTATCAAGTACAGACAGCAAAAACGGCTTCTTAAAATGACATTTTGACAGTAAATATATGTTTTTATTATTCGACAAAAATATTTATAGTTTATAAAGTCACAGTCAACTCGGCTATCAGCGCCACATAAATATACATAACTATGTGTTATAAAATGTGATAGAGTAATCGACTTTCTATCTCCTAATTGGTCGCGCGGTGATTTATTGGCACCATTAACATTTACAGCTCGGCTTGAAGGAAACTAGTAGCGGCGTGCTTGGGAGGTTAGAAGTAGCTTTTGATATCTTTATAAAATACTAGCTGTTGCCCGCGACTCTGTCCACGGAGAAGTCGTTTATCGCGGGTAAAACGTACCCCATGTCCTTCCTCGGGGCTTAAGCTAACTCCATACCAAATTTCATGGAAATCGGTTCAGACGTTTAACCGTGGAAGCGTAACTGACAGACAGACATGTTAAGGGAAACTTTTTGTATGAAGCTGCTGCAGGTTATAAATAGAATAGAATAGAAATAAATATAGGTATCGAGGAAAGTTTTAGTGGTGGTGACCTTGCGCAGGGTCCGCCCGGATGGCTACCACCATCTTATCTCTTAAACTACCGCGAATCAACAGTGTTTGCATTGTTGTGTTCCGGTGCAGGAGTGAGACAACCGAGTGAAATTACTAGCATTCCATATTAGTTATCAGGGTTGGCAACGCATCAGCAGTCTTGTGATTGTAGTCTTCAGAATGCAAATGTGGGCCTGAGATTCTATTTCAGATCAGGTGACCTGTCTGCTCGTTTGCCTTCTCTTTGCTGTTACGTTAAATGCGTAAGATTATAGCTGCTTCTCTTGAAAATACGGTCTTTGTAAGCCAACATGTCAATTATTCAGATGGAAATGATACGCATGCGTCACGGGGACAGCATGAGATTGAATGTCAGTCCTAATTTTCATTTATTGGCACACATTTAAAATATTATATTTTGTCGAAAGAATATTTTATCCGTTCGTATTCAACGTTCTGTTTCATCTTCCAAAATATTTAATTGTGTTTGTTATCCAATTCGAAAGCATTTTTTTTACTAAATAAAAGATAAGGTGGATTCAAGGTAAGTGTAAGGTTGTTTGTATTGTAATAAAACTGTTTTTTTTTATAAGTATGCTATAGGATAAATTATTATTTGATTTAGACGAGCGAAGCATAGGATTTATAAAAAAACAAAAAACCGCCTTCAAAAACGCAAAAAATAACTTCTTTAAAATTGTAGGCACCGAATAGGTTAGTCCAACTGATGTCGGCTTTTTGTTGAAAATGTTGTGGTCGCCGACTTCAGTTGGACTAACCTATTCGGTGCCTACAATTTTAAAGAAGTTATTTTTTGCGTTTTTGAAGGCGGTTTTTTGTTTTTTAAAACATTTATTTTATTTTATACTTTTTAGTGATCCTATTTATGCTGTTACGTAGCTCCACTTCTTAGTTGAAATGAAACTTTAACTTATATCAAGCGCGCCGCAAGCAACGCCGCGGGAAAGTCATAGTCATATTTCAACAAGTAAATATTATTCGTTGTAGGTAGTCGCTGAACTATCTTAATCGAGATATCTTATCGCCACCCTTGAAATCGGTACCATTGAGGAGTTCTGGTGGCCATCTGTGGTCTTCATCATCAGTTCCACTACACCAAATTATACTTTCTGAATGCAAATGCTGGACTTGTTACTAAATATACTAAAATCGCTATATGTTTGCCTACAATATTTGAGGAGTTCCCTCAATTCCTCACTGATCCCCTCATCAGATACAGATTTGGTGACAATGGGACCACCTCGGAAGTATACTCTATCAAACCAAAAAAAAATTTTTGAAATCGGTCGACAATTGACGGAGTAATCGGTGAACATACATAAAAAAAAAAAAACATACAGTGGAACGTATAACCTCCTCCTTTTTTGAAGTCGGTTAAAAATTAGGATTTCCATTTTACCAATATTGAACGATTAGATTATCTTTAACTTGATACATTTTTTGTCAAAAATATAAGCAGCTTTAACTTTTTGTAACCTTTAAAAAACATCACACACGTGTACTTTTTAATAAAAAAAAGTTTTCAACTATTTTAAGGTAATAATTTATACTGAACCTGTTTCATCTATACGGTAGCGAAATTTCAGGGTCTCTCCCTTTCCCTTTCCAACTCATTAAGAATACTATGTTGTGTCTCACGCCTCGCCGCGCGCGGTTGGCTGCCTTCAGTAGCGCACACGCACCCAAAGGAGACACGCGTTTTGAATTTGGAATTTTCGCGCGTTATTTTCTAGTGTGGCCAGTGTTTTGAGTTTTTAGTGAGTGGATATAATTTAAGTGTTGCAGTGTATTTGGATTACAGTGATTGGGATACAGTGAGTGGTTTGGTTTTTTGGTTTTGATGAGGTTGCAAATAACGTGTAGAAATATGAATTACAAAGTAAAGGGTTTTAGAACTTTTTCACGTATTTTAAACACTTTAATATACATAGAAGCATTGCGAAACATATCTCTCTTTATTAAAATAATTCCAAACTCAATAGATATGAATATGTATAAGTTGTATGTCTATAAACTGTATTTTCTATTAGAAAATGATTGACGATACGACAGTTTGGTCGTCAGAAGCATTGACAAGACCAATTTGTATAAAAGCCCGAGACTAATAAAAATACTAAATGAAAGGAACAAATTAATTTCCAAACGATGTGTTTTCGAATATTTCTGTGAATAAACAGATACCTTATTTGTCGATATTAGCATAATGCTATCTATCTGCAATAAAAAATAAATAAATCTTAGTTTTTGCATATATGTCTGCAAGAAAATACAACTATAAAAGTAGGTAGATAACAAACACCATTAAAAATTTACAGCACATGTGTGTTTTAGTTTTGTTGAGTGTGTGTTTTTGTTGTTGGCTTATACACTACACAAAAATCCCGTACTTCTTTAGTGATTAACCAATACTTGACGACATAAAACAACTTTTAAGAGGCCTTAAATATCATTTTAAATAACATATTTATTTTGTACAAGGTAAAGTTAAAATATTGAATCTTCATCTAAGTGTACGTTATTTCAAATTAAAAAAAAGTAAACAATTAGCACTTTTATAAACTGACTATGTTCAGCAAGTCTTTGAGAGTTAAAGAAGCCCGTTGATGTCTTTTCTTTAAAGATCAATTTGCTCTAAAAAAAACCGTGTTATTCAAAGCACTTTCTACGTTACTGACAATTTTATTAACACTTAAGAGTGTAAACGTGATGCTTAGTAGTGTTAATAATTTATTTTTCGTGTTTTATAGTTTTCTAATCATGAATGTATCTTAAAAAAATACTTTTTTTTATAATAATATGTAAAAAATGCAATAACACTCGTTTATGTGTTTTATTCCGCTTAATTTAAAGGTCAATAATGTTTAATATAAAATGAACACTCAGGATCAGTAAACCATTCTGTTAACTGTCCTCAGATGAATTGTAAAAATATAGTAAATAACTAAATACCAAATTAATACTTGTAACATAAATTAAAGATTCATTTTCATACAAAGTTTTACATTTACAAAGTTTTTAGCTCACATTCCACAAAAAAAATATCGAACTGAAATATTTTATAATTTAAACACGTCACGTGTTCAACTACATGAATTAATTAAGCCCCAAAGTAAGCTCAAATTTATCCAACAAATTTAATTCTTGACCCCCATAAAACCCTGTAATTATGGTAGCGTTAAGTCACCACAAGTGAATTATTTTGCGACAAGGTTCTAAATCAGCTAATAAAAATATAGACTAAACTTTGGGCACTATTTTACGGAATAGAATAGACCCCAGGGCCTATATCTACTGGGTTAAACCATATTGCCTTTGACATGCTATCGTATGGTTTTTAACTCGGCCGCCATTACTGTCAAGTGAACAAGAGCTATCGTAACGTTGACATTACCATTAAATATCAAAAGCATTATGTTTTTACTAAGTAGAATAGATATGATCCCAGCATCTCCACCACCTACTAGTCTAACCGCGTCGCCTGCGCTCATTATAAAACAATACAGGCTGATTAATGTAAAAACTGTACCCTTACCATGAGTTACACTTACCGTACTCGCTAGCGAGTCGAAGGTTCTGTCCCTCGCACACCTCGCAGTATTCTAATAGAGTGCGAGGGACAGAACATTGGACTGCCTAGCGAGGACAGTAATTGTAACTCATGGTAAGGGTACTGGTGCCAAAACGGACGCGTTTATCAATAATTGATTATCAAGCGCAAGAACTGGACGCGAGTGGTTGCCTATAATGGGTTAATCGGAGTACAGGTATAATACTGCGTATAGTATTCCGTACTTGTTGTTATACTATTAGAGTTCAAGACGACTTATTTTAAAGTTAAGCAATATAACAATATGTAAAAATCATGGGTTGCTCATTATTTACAAAGCAGTTCTTTTTGTTTTGTTTACTTTTATGAAGATAAAAAATTATGTCATTATTTAAGCTCGTTTTGGTAATAAAATGCGCAGAAACTTATTAAAAAAAACGGCTACATGTAGTTATAATGACTTTATCAGAAATGAGAAAACTGACACTTTGGGCATATTAATAATCAGATATTAAATGAACCTTCTTTTCGGTAAAACTATATTGTCTTTGACATGTTTTCTTATTATTTTTAACTCTTTTTTCTTCTCTTTTTTTTTAAAGTTAAAATTGCTACAGCAATAATAGCAATAATACGATTACAGATCGAAGGAAATATGGTGTAACTCAGCAGAATAGAGGCCCTTAGGGCCGATTTTTGACTTTCGGGCGCCCGAAAGTTTCAGTCGGAAGTCAGCAAAATCTTCGAAACCGTTTTTTGAAATACGTGCAAACAAATGGTGTGGACCACTCGTCTTTAAATTTTCTATCGCTCGTAATTTCAAAAATACGATTTCACAGATTTTGCTCACTTCCGAGTGAAACTTTCGAGCACTCGAAAGTCAAAAATCGGCCCTCTGGGCTGTGTCCCAAAACAAGTCATCTATGACAGTTTTCTTTGAGATATGCATCTCAGACAAGTTTATTAATGCGGTTCTTACAATCCAACCGTTAACTCTTTATAATGCAACCGTTACTCGACAACTATACCACCAAAATATTCCGCATCCAACTTTAATAGCCAATAACTATGCAGGAATGTTAAAAATGGGTGTAGTAATGTTGCAAGTAGATTGGTTATGCATATTCTAGTTAGTAGCCCTCCTTGTCGTGTAATGGTAACCGGGGTATTATTTATTGCGGACGCCCACCGCTTCAAGTGGTATAACTGTCGGGTAACAAACAAATATGACTGTTTTAGAGCTTCTTGTGTAATTGGTTCTACGGGGGGTCCATTAAAATAAATCTGGGTCACTTTTAAGCATTAATCCAAAATAATGTCGCATATTCTAGATGAATCTTGATAATTAACATATCGAGTTGAATGCATCATTCATTTTTATATTAGTCGCTACCTATCTGATTGCCAGCGATTGCTAGATTACCCGCTAAAAACCAGCGTTAGATTTGCACCATCCTAGCGAGGTATAGACTGATGCCTTTATTGGTATCCTGACTTTTTACCAAATCATCTTTTGACAAACTATGTCATTTTACAAACTTTCATTTCGCAAAAATGTAATTTTGTGCTTAAGCCATTAACTACATACTACATACATAGGTTACATGGACTTATTAAATAAGTAAGGTTAGGTTAGATTAATAACCACAAAAGAACAAAAATATGTGGCGGGAAGTACGTCTTTGCGAATTGAAAGTTTGTAAAATGATATAGTTTGTAAAATGATAATTTGGTAAAACACTAGTGAACCGCTTTTATCACTAACATAGTCTTAACCTCAAAAATATTTTACTATCGTTAACTTTTTACGTCAAAAAGAGCATATACTATAGACATACATTCAGGCAGAGCCACACAATTAACTACAACTCTAAAAACTTGTTGATAATTCTGTAACCACATTTTGCAATAGGCTAAGATGTTTGCTAGCGTATTAGTGACAGGTTGCAAGCCCATCGCCTAACAGTACTACAAGCCTTTATCACCTTAGTCGCCTCTTACGACATCCACGGGAAGACATGGAGTGACACCATTCTAACCCGGCAACCACACGGAGCACGGAAGGAAATGGCAAAGAACGACTTAATCGTCATTAACTCGCATCTTTGGTAGGACAAGGGCACAATGGCACTTTTTGTCATATTGTACATTGTAGCCTTTTTTTACCGAAGGTGCGAACTGACTCTGTTCGCGGCCGATATACTATTTTTTCCACTGTAAAGTTAGATCATCCTGAAAGGTCACAGATAAACTTATCTTCAGCGTAACACGTACACATCCCGTTTACTGTTGTACAGTTGAACTCAGAAGCAGATGTACATTTTAGTACGTTGTCGCAGTAACGTATTAAAGTGAGAGTACCGTAAAACGGGGTGAGTAGGGACACAACCTAAAATAAGTCATAACTTGTTACAAATAAGAACAATTATTAAATGGACAACAACGTTACGTCTATTGCAAATAATTTCAGTCTTATAATAAGTAACATATGCTTCATTTTAGGTTGTGTCCCTACTCACCCCTTAATCCCTACTCACCCCGTTTGACGGTAGTTTGAATTTAGTATATCAATAGCTGCGACAAGGTACTGAAATGGTCAGCTACTTATGAGTTAGACCATTATATGTATGGGTATTATGATGTTTTAATAATTATTTCTCAACCGCCGAAAGTTAACTGAAAGAGATGTTCTTTTTTATTGATAATGGGTTTGCTCTGGACAATTTTTTGCCCTTGGAGGACGATAAATTGTATCGAGGATGAAACGAGCTCACCCCCAGCACGAGTAGCACAAGTTGTATTTTTCGCTTGTCGCGCAGTGCGTCTTTATCGTTACAGACTAGAAAGAAAGGGAGATCCGTGCGACAAACAAGTCGCAGATAACATGTGCTAGCCGTGGAGAAGATGCCTAGTCACCCTAGCTTTAACTAGGTTCAGATTGTATGCACTCGGAAATACAGACTCTTAAAGGGATAAATTCGCTTTGTATATACCTTTTGTGTGTTTATCTAACTATTTTGTGTTTAATATTATTCTGCTCGTACAATAATAGTACATTATTGCCTAGGCATGGAAGTAGGCAAATGTGGGCCGAGCATTGGTTTAAACGGACGAGCTTGCGAGTCCGTTTAAAAATACGAAGCCCGCAATTGCTGTTACTGCCGAGGCAAATATAGTGCTTTTCTCAAAAATCGCCAGAAAAAAAATGCGTTGGAGTAAAATCTTCATCGCTTGAACTCATTTTTTAAATTGCATACAAACAGAAACTTCATGTGAAAAAACCATCACTCTTTACCGCCTTTTTGTTTATGACAAGGAGAAACGCAAGCTTTGTTTTTAAAAAAACATAAGCTATTCCAGACACAGATAGAAAAGTTATGTTTCGAATAAAATTTTGATGTATAAGACTTGTGCCATCATTTTATTATGGGCCTTTTCACTTTTTAAAAAGTTACAAGCTAGATACCTAGTAAAGGAATTTGTATGCAACATGTTTTTTTTTAATTTGAGAACTGTCAGTAAACTATGTACTTCGCGGCTCATTATGTAGATAGTAATGTCAACATTTCCGATCATTTTTGAGAAAAGTTTTTTACACACATACATCAAACGTCAAATTGAGCCAGGTATCCCCACAGTAAATTTGAAAAGTAATACAGCATCAATTTACAGTTCTTTTTAACGTCTGTGAAGCGTGTCAACCGCAAACAAAAAGAATAAACAATTAATTACTCAGCTAATTTTTGAACAGTTAAATTGCGCGGGTAGTTAAGTTTTATTATCCTATTTTACAAATTCCCTAGACTCTTTGTATAATTTGCTATTTCGCAGTGTTAGAGTAACGTGTTTTGAAAACAACGGAGGTGCGGATATTTCGTAACAATCTAAGCGTTATTTTCTTAAGACTGTTATACGTGAGACATTTAGAGTCGCTTTTATTGGATACTAGCGGCCCGCCAGCGGCTTTTTCCCCGCTGCAAATTTCCGAAATTTCCGGTGGTTTTTTTTTCTTTCATACAAACCTTTCCCTGACAAGAACGAATACAACAAAAAAGAAATCAGCCAAATCGGTTGAGCCGTTCTCCAGTTATAGCGTGACCAGGAGAAATAGGGGTTAATTTTTATATATATAGATTCTTAATAAATGTTCAAATTATATCACTGCACAAAACTTTATCTTTAAATTAACAAGTTTATATAAAGTAAGGACATTATTTAAACTAAAATAATAAGATTGTATTACAATCGTTGTCCTGATATCAATAAATAAATAAATAAAATAAATCACACTAACATTATAAAAGCTTCCAACTTTGAAAGCTTGTTAGTCCTTCATGGTAAAACAGCTGGAGATTCTGATGAAGTTTGATTGAACATAGGTTACCTTATATCCCGAGATTAACTCTGATCTCGTGGAACAGTTAACGCGGATGAAGTCGCGGACGGATGTTACTTTGACATCTATCTATATATATAAAAGGCAATGTCCCGGGTGACTCATCATCGCCCAGCCAAAACTACTAGAAATATGAAAATTGGACAGTACTTTTTTTTGTGACGCAGAGATCCACTAAGAAGGGATTTTTCGAAATTCAACCCCTAAAGGCATGAAAGTTTGTATGGGAAAAAATATTTTTATGGTCCAATTTACTTGAAACTTGGTAGAAAATGTAGTTATTGGTAATTCTGTAGCTCTGCCTGCCCCACTCTGGAAATGAAGGCGTGAGTTTATGTATGTATGTATGTATGTATGTATAAAAAGAATTAGCGTTATAAGTTATTATACTATTTTAACCTAAATCTAAACATTTCTAAAACGCCGGATTCTCCTGTTTACCGCAACCATTGCGTAGTATTGTGTAGTGATTATCTAAACTATCCATTATGCTGATACTCATAGAACATTAATAAGTAAAAGTAATAAGAATTTTCTTTTGATTTACAATTACATGACTTAAGTGTACGAGTTAAGCTATTGTTAAGCTCGTCATATGAATGATGTTATAACCTTTTTCCACTAGTGGCTTAGTTCTCAGGAGAAACTTTGAAAGCGCTGTTCGCTTGCGCAGCGATCTATTGTTGGCTTTACCGAATTAGAAATGATTGGCTCTATTATAATTAGAACTATTATACTTTCTTGTTGTCCGAAGTTATATCATGTCACCATTGTATTATGACGTCATTTTGAACTGCTCTAGAAATATACAATAAATTATAGATATGCTTTTAATTATAGATAGAAAACATGCTCCGGGGCAATGTAAAAATAGCCTTGTCATGCACTAACTTTCAATTTATTAAATATTTATCTACTTACTCAAAATTAAAATCCACCTAGCAACTATAATTATAGCTAAATTGACAACTTTATACCATTACAATATGTTAGGTCCAAATCACTTTTACATCAATTTAGATAATGGACCTAAATTAGGCAGTTTAAGTAAAACATTCAGCCTCCAACTTTAGCTTAACATCAAAAATAATACTGACCAGCAAAGTTCTGGGAGCTCTGTAGCACCAGAGACTGCATACTCCATTATACAGCCACAATATAACCACAATACAGCCTGAATGCAACTTATCATTGATTACTCGCATTAGTGGTAGCGGGATTGAGTCACGTGCGCGCGAAGATTGTGTTCGGAATTAAATTACAGTCGGATGGTGAAGAATTTAATAAAAAAAAAGTAAACATATACATCTATCTAAAACTTGGATGGATACATTTTAATTATTAATAATGGGTATCATCTAAATCACAAAACACATTTTCATAGAATGAAATTAATATGGACTACTGAAACGGATTAAATTTGATAATTTATATATCCTATGAAATTTATTGGAAAATAACGTCAAATGAGTTGATATTATTATCTGTAAAGAGCTACGCGGGAGAATATAATGATGATTTAGTTGTTAAGAAGTTATTAAACACACAAAGCGTTATGGAAGTTTTAACGACCACTCACTATAGGCCTATTCAGCACAATATATTATTTATTACAGTCTCATTAAGCTCGAAAACTTCCTTTCATATGAATTACACAAGCAGTAACGGTTTCCTTGATAGCAACAAACATAAAAGAAAATATTAAACGCTGCGTTATTTTCCTTGGTTACGTATATGCGACTTTAATGTAAATTTTAGCTGCAATATAGTCTCTTCACATGTCTATAACACTTCTATAGAGGTTTTATATGACCGTTCAACAGCTTAGCTGACCTGTAACCTTTTAGAATGCTAACCGATAATTGTTGTAAAATCGAGTAGTTATGATCCTGTTTTTAATGTGGACACGAAATGCGCTGCAATTGCAATATTTAAATGCCAGAGTAATTAAACAGATATTACTTTTAAACTTGTAAGCTTACCTGTTAATTTCCAACACAATTTTAAGAATTTATTTACTTCGATATTCATTAATGGTTGGTAATATTGAAGACCAAACTAAAACAAGAAGACAATTAACACATGGCTACAATATAGCTATAGCATAGCTTAACATCTTGCTTCATTCTGTCTTCTACATCAGCTAGATGGGTCTATATTGGATGGCATAATTATTGTTTGGTCGTAAATGTTTTTTATAATTGTAACCGTATATTTTTAATTGTTATAAAATACTAACCTAATCTAACTTAACTAAACTACACAATAGATGTTATTAAATTCTGTAATATAAAAAAGGGTCTAAAAGGGTGTTAGACCAAATGATTCCATGACCAAACAATCTTTAGGACAAACAATCATTATGCCATACGCCGGGCTCCCAGCTAGATATACATATATGATGGTTATTCTGTATATTTGCCATGATTCCGATTTCTAAAGAACTAGTAAGCAGTGAAAATATGTGAAGTTATCTATAAAAAGAGACCTTATTGTCGATGGTGCTTCCGCCATTATCAAAAGGCTCCGATATAAATACAACGTCGCGTGACGCCGTGCGGCGTAAGCGCCATCGACAATAAGGTCCCTTTACATAGATAATGCCACATATGGCCGCCAATAAACTACGATGGTTTCACAGTAATCATAACTTCTCTAAGAAGTAAAACCATTCTAAATCCAACATAACTACTTAACCGCCATAGTCATGTTTAAATCAGATGATTTGTATTCTCCGTAAACAATAAAATGACCAGACAGACTACCTCTTAAACTATTCCGTACACATTCAACAATTGTTCATGGCAATGAAAACCCATTGTAAAAGTCGCAACCACCGTTTATTTTACCGTCAAAACAGACCTTCACGGCATTGTCATAAAACTAAAAATTACATGAAAGATACATTCAGTTGTAAACTGGTTCGATATAAAAACTTGCTTAGAACTAAATCATAAATAGGCTTGTAAAATTCTAGCACCTACTCCTGTACTAGAAGCATCCGAAAAATGCGGGTTAGCTCGTTAGAGTTGTAACGGCTTTTTGCACGGCTAAGTAGATCGCACTTATAAGGTAATAAGGAGTTCTATAAGGGTCGGGTAGTCCGCAAAAAGGCTAACGTTTGGTTTGATGCACATCGAGTGTTAAGTGTGATATTTGTTGTAAAAATTGGAAGGTATTTGATTTTTGTTTAACGGTTAATTTTAATTTCTTCACAACACATATTAGACATAAAATCAGGTGACAGCTGGTTTCCAAACCAAGCCAAAACGTTGGATTAATAACGAGGTATGTCTATTCTTACCTATCGTTAGTTTTCATCGCGTCAAGACCTCTTATATCTGAGTAGTATGTTATGTAGGTATAATGTGCTTTTCAGAACGTTTTTTGTTATGAAACATATAGCTTTATGAAAAAGTTACTGGTTGCGAGAAATTGTCCTAGGGGCACATGTGTAATTTTCGAGGACTATGGGATTCCCCGGATTAAGAAAATTGCATTATCTCCAACGCTGTCTTTCCGCTCGGCTCCTATTCAAAGAAGCCCCAAAAATACTACAGACCTATTAATCATACAAACGGCATCCACTCTTTAGTCATTTATGACATTTTAAACAGATTTAAGGTGTAAAAGTCTACTCTATTCCTAAGTTCTAGACACAACCACTATCTCAAGATCACGAGAACCATTAACTTCCTGGGAATCCTCTTATCGTGGCCAGCCCGCTAAATGGTGGTCATCAATAACTGGAACTGGTTGCAGAATCCATCACAACTGTGGCTCCGGACAAAGTAGACGTAACCAGTTTAGAGATAAACTATGGAAATTGAAATTTGAAATGAGGAGGAAGGAGACTGTAAAAACTAATGCTGTTTCCTGTCTGGTGCTTGACATTTTGATAATGGTTAATCATATGTTGATGATGTTTAATATAAATAAACAATTGAGAAAAGTCTTGCACAAGATGACGCTAGTCCCAAACTAAGCTCTAGGCTTGTTGCATGGGTACTTATACAAAGACATATGGATCCCAATACTTGTATATAAAGATGAATAAGGACAAATAGCTGGTCCGGTATGTACCCGTTTAGCAAAAGACAGGAATACGTGGAAATCTTTAGAGGAGGCCTTTGTCGACAGACAAGCTGTTCCACACAAACATCTAGTCGCGATCATTAAATGCAAGTTAGAGTTAGAATTTATTAAATCAATTTAGTTTTAGTAAGTACGCACATATTAATTATAAGGAAAGAAACAGCAATAAAGGTTTTTTTTTTATAAGTACAAATAAATCATGTCTTTCCCGAGGATCGAAACCGGGACCACTATAAAAGATCGATAGACAAAATCGAAAAACGCCTAATGATAAATTAAATTAGATGCTTCTTAGTTTATTAGGAAGGGCAAAACATATTTGTGTGATGAGCTCGAGTGTTTGTTCCTGAGTTTTAGATAATTTATTTATGTAGTTATCTTTATAACTATGTTTATTGTTGTCTACAATTCTAGAGCTTTTTAAGTCATTAGGTCAATTTGTGCGAGTGATTAATTATTTATTCATATTTCTCTTTTAATAACTACACATAAACAAAAGATCGTAAACACCTCATAGTCATTGTGACTATAAAGAAGAAGAGTTAATACCGACTGACCAGACCAGGGGACAATAGAAATATAACCTTTGGTAGTTTATGTGACCGTCTATTGTATGAATGACGTATGTCCCAGAAGTAGTTTATACTCGTCTGGTTGCTGAGTTAGAATAGTGCCACTCCATGTCTTCCCGTGGATGTCGTAAGAGACGACTAAGGGAATAAAGGCTTGTAGTACTGTTAGGCGATGGGCTTGCAACCTGTCACTAATACGCTGGTAAACATCTTAGCCTAATTGTGCAAATTGTGGTTATAGAATTATCAACAAGTTTTTAGAGATGTTTGTAATTCTGTAGCTCTGCCTACCCCACTCTGGGAACGAAGGCGTGAGATTATGTATGTATGTATGTAGTTTATACTACATGGAACATGACATGTTCGTCCCAGTGTACTAACGTCATTTGTTTCTTAAATGTATCTCTAAAACAATTAAATACAAGTATAAGCTTATGTTTGAATTTATGTACATTTAATTTTATTGAATATTGTTTTTGTTGTTGCAAGAACACAGTAAATTAGTTGTTACGAATTTGGTAGTGCTATGTGGGCATACCACATGGGCATGCAAAAATTAATTAGGCGGTACAAAGTTTTGACAGTCAATTTGTATAATTAAGGTCTAATTTTTTAGTATCTATCACATAATCGCATAAAACAGAACAATATCCACAACAAGTTTAAAGTTAAAAGATAAACGTTAAAAGGTTAACAGTTGGGTAAAGTCTGTAAAATCAATTTTTAACGACCGTTTTTTTTAAATTGTGATTCCCTCGGGAACTTTTTAATTTTCCGGGATGACCAATAGCCTATGTGTTAAACCAGGGTATAAGCTATATCAAATTTCATCCAAATCCGTCTAGGTGTTGCAGCGTGAAGGAGTAACAAACTTGCACACACACAAACTTTCGCATTTATAATATTACTAGGATAGGATAGCTCTAGCACGAACATTTCTATCATACCTACGTCAAGTTTTCGAATCGTGTTATCTATTTGAAATACTTTACGACTCGATGACGATACGAAAGTCAACGTCAATGTCAACGTGCTAGGATCATTTAAGGCCCAGCCACACCTGATGCGTGCGCGTAGACGTGACGTGCGCGTGCGCTTTCCACTGCGGTGTATAGTATGAATTCTCACGCAGTGGAAACCGCACGCGCACGTCACGTCTACGTGCACGCATCCGGTGGGGCTGGGCCTTTAGTACTAAATACCTACGGACACGGGGCGCTTCCAATCGCACGTTAAGGACTATGTAGATGGAATGAAAAAAACATGCTTGAATTACCGAATTATTTATTTAAAATACGGCGGAAACTTATTCATAATTTCAATTACTTTCTAAATTCAAATATTCAAAATTCAAAATGTTTATTCAGTTGCCACATTGGCCACAAGAGGGCTCTTTTACACATCGGTAATATAGAGTGAATCTACCAGCGGTTCGGACAAGACCATCATTGCGGGGAGGCAAAAAAATATGCATAACTTATGAATATGATTATATTTTTCGATTAACTTGGTAATACATCAATAATAGGCATTTACCGGTTTATTCCGGAATACAAATGATTTCCAATCAATAAGAATAATATTTCCCGAGATGATTCGAGACCGGAATTGATGGATTCCCATCGTTTCCTCGTTATTGATGGCTTGTGTTGACTTTCTCCGTTCATGAGCATTCTAATCATTCCGAGAATGATGACGGTACTTTGTAATGTATGAAGTTATCAAGTTTTTTTCTTATGGTTGCACTTTCTTTTAGAATTGACAAACGTTTAATAATTGTTTGTTATAAATATTTATTGTACTGTTTTTTAAGAGAAATTATGAATATATTTTAACTCGCATTATAATGTTATGACGTATATTACCAATTGTTTTTTTTTTCCTTAATTAATGGCTTTCACTCCTTGTGTTTAACAAGGTGTATTTCGCCAGTATCGAGTTTTACACAATCACCATGGACTTATTAGAGAAACAAGTCCATGGATATCACACGCGAGGACAATTGTTCGGTTAAAGAGATTTACTCTGGTGGACTAAACAGAAGCACATGGGGTTAGCTCCACGAGCTTCTGTCAAGTCCACCAATTGTATTATTCTAAAGAAAGCAAATGATGTATTTACATTTTGCAGGGAAGCAGAGGTACCTAACTTAGGAGAAAAATATTGTGTTTTGATTATTTTTATTGAAAACAAATGATAAATAAGAAATGAAACTTCCAGCACATGAAATAGTCTTAAACAAAAGTTATAAATTAAGAATAAAATTGTAAATATGACTAATTGAAGTCAATTTAAAAACACTGAAGTTCTTAGGTTTTGCATCAGCAGGTCACATGACATATTTAAAAATAAATAGAAAATATTTTTTATATATTGACGTAAGCTATCATTACTCCTTAAATCGGTATTCTATGTCAATTCCATTTTTATTTCTACAATCGTTAACATCCCTCATTTACAGTACTGGACCTTTATTTATTCTAATTTACTATAACCTAGTAGATGGGTTATAGTAAATTAGTTTCCATATCGTGATCGTGACGTTATGACTGCTCTTTGAGCTCTTGCTGTCAAGCGAATAAGGAGCCTTTAAATCGTGAAAAATGTAGGTATATGCGATATCGAAGCAAGCTAAATTTCAAAGTGTGATAAAGGCCTAGTACTACTGTTTAAACTTGACGCCTTTTTCAACCTCTCTTCATTGTCACGTCAACTCCTCGACAGTATGGACCACATTTCTCATGGACCAATTTACGAGCACTCGAAACCAGTCCTTCGGAACCAGTTAGCAATATAGCTGATCTATTGCGATCACGTCTCTATTTACAAGAGCTCGGTCTAGACGAGATAAAAGATAACGATTGTATAAATCTGTCATAACGCATGGAATTGACCCAAGCACCGCAGCTTACGTCAACCCTATGCATATTTGTTGATTTATGCTGTTGTCAACGTTTGCATAGCGCAAGTTAATGGTGGAAGGACTTGTGCAGAGTGCTTCCGTATTGCTACCACACAGTATACTTTTACTGCCAAGCAGCAGTTTTCGCATTTTTGGTTATTTTAATCATCGTTCCTGACGTAGAGTCCTCGTAATGTTGTTCTCCTAGTCACTATTTTTAATTTAATTTAGCTTACATTTGTAATGATTTTTAATTGTGTCAGTTTTAAAATAATTGTTTATTACTGTATTACCTTGTAATGTTACTTTTAAGTATTATTATATTTTATGATTGGAAACAATGACCTTCTGCGAGAGTTTCTTGCGGCGCTTCTCCGCAATGATGGTGTTGTCCGAAGCGCTAGTAGATTAAAGCTGCGACCACACCGCTGCTTAAAATACGGTGACGATACGGAATCGCAGTGACGCGTCTTATCAGTACCGTTTTTGACGCATACTCCACACACCACTGCTTAAAATACAGCGACGGTACGGAAACGCAGTGACGCATCGTATCCGTACCGTTTTTGACGCACGCTCCCCACACTGCTGCTTAACGATGCGTAATATGAGTTTTAGCCGATACAACAAAACACGTGTTCATTATTTTTCATGTTCGTAAACATATTGACGACGTGTTAGCCTAGTTGGTAGTGACCCTGCCTACGAAGCTAGCGGTCCTGGGTTCAAATCCCGGTAAGGGCAGATATTTGTGTGATGAGCACGAGTATTTGTTCCCGAGTCTTGGATGTTTTCTATGTATTTAAGTATTTATTTCTCTATATAAGTATTTATATCGTTGTCTAGTACCCATAGTACAAGCCTAGAGCTTAGTTTGGGACTAGGTCAATTTGTGTGAGTTTATTTATTTATTTATTTATTTATTTATTTATTTATTTATATAATCAAAAAAAGTAGGAAAATAGCATGTTGTTTTTTTTAATTCTCTATAGTTAGAGGGTTTAGTCACTTTTCAGTACTTTGGAGGTCAATTTCTGCCAACAGGTTGAGGATGGGCCTCCTCCTCTGTAAAGGGTTTATTTTACAAGTTCCTATTTAATTAAATACACGTTGGAAATAAAAATATTTTATCTATAAAAAAACTTTTAAGAGTATTTTCTTGATTCTGCAAACAGGTTGAGGATGGGCCGCTAAAAAAAAATACGTGTCTGTTATTTTAGACTACTCTCTAACATATATCAAAATAAACCAAATCGGAGCCGGACAGTTGGGTACCTTTCCTTGTTAGTTAACGGGTTGATAACGCATTTGTTGTTTTGAGATTGTGATATTGATTGCAAATCTCAATTGATCTCAGATTTCACTTCCCATCAGGTGGCCTGTGTACGTAAAGTCGAGTTCATAACTATGTGTACACTTTGGTACCTTGTCTATTTAATGTCATTTTAAAACTGCCATATATGAATTGTCAGAACGATTAAAGTGACAAGGTACTAAAGTGTACACATATTTATGAACTCGACTGTACTTGTTAGCCTTCTCCATGCCATGAAAATTTTTGTAAATCCACTGTTAATCCTCGAAGTAGTGATCCTGCTTATAAAGCTAGCGATCCCGGGTTCGATCCCCGGAGTAACTATTTATGTGATAAGCACAAGTATTTGTCCCTAAGTCCTGTATGTTTTTAAAGTATTTAAGTATGTATTTTTTATGTAAGTATGATGCCAAGTTCCAAGATATCCGTTAAAAATAGACCTGTAATAGAGTCTTAGAACTTAAGTCATAAACTACAGGTTTAACTTTTTACTGAGTTGCGAGTGATCTTATTTACGACCTAAAGCGTAAAGTAGGCGTTTACGGCCCGGCGTACGCCGTGTGCGAGTTTCGTAATTATTTGACTAGTCACTGGCCGGAGACAATAATTATCAGGCCACAAAATAGGCATTACATGTACAGCTAGCTGGTAATTTTACTGTTTTATAGCTACAACACAATTTTAATGGTGTTTGTGTATAAATCTCGGTAAAGCTTGACATCGTGAAATTGTTTGTAAGTATATGAATCAGTCAAACTTGAAAGTTTCTTTACGAGGTATGTTTTATTGACTGAATAGTCAATAGCCCACATTATGACGAACTCACTGAACAATGCGTAAGTGACTATAAACTTTAATTTATTTGCGTTTGCTCAGATTTATTACGCGTTTTCAAATGTCAGACGTTGTTTCAGGGCAGCCATAATGTAAAATACTATACTCCATTTATTTAGGTGCTTTATTAAATGTAAACAAACACTGTTAAATAGCCAATCACAACTGTTTTGTTCAGCTTTGATATATCAGTGTACTGCTTCTATTGGCAGACAAATTATATAACGAGGTTTTTTGTTCAAATTTATTTCAGTACCTAAAGAAATAAAGTATAAGGTCTTGAATTAATGGTATTTCAGTCTATGTTCAAAGCCCGAAAAAATACTAAAACAGTGATGGTGCATCGGCACCATCTTTTCTTACCCGCTATAAGCAACAGTGCTCGCACTGTGTTGCCGGATGGGATAAGACAACCGGTAAAATGAGTATCATGGAGGCATTCCGTCTTAGTTCTCATGGTTGGTAACATATTCATATTCTAACACAACATTTCCAATCTTAAGATTGGTCCATGGGTCTAACCGCCCACACTTACCATCAAGTGGCCTAAGGGGTCAATTTCCTTAAAAATACCAAAAATAATAATAATAGGGATTTAAAAAACATTGAACCACTTCTAAAAAAGTAAAAAAAAATTTTTTGGTGAATGGCCAGTCAACTTAAGCCGGCTTCCCACAAGATTTCAGTTGCTTGACCTACTATCATTTTATTTTATTTTTTACTTTTTTGGAAGTTAGGTTGTTTTTTTTTTCAATTCCGATTCGGTCCATAACTGGCTTAAAAAAATGGAAAATACACACAAAAAAATAAAGGCCGATTGAGAATCTTCGCCTTTATTAGAAGTCGGTTAAAAATGCCTCACTGTTTTTGTCCGCCAGTGCATAAATCTGGTGTTAATGTTTTCACGTACATCTGCATAATGAAGTGTTAAGTAATTCTTGGCAATCAAATTGTGGAATTTGCAATTAAATTAGCATTTCTGTTTATTCCTCGTTAGTTTGGTATTCTGTGCTTGAAGTGGTTATATCTTTAAAGCTTATTAATTCTTTAATTGAGAAAATTCGGCAGTAAAAGTTTAATTGATTTTCGGTTACGAGCAATTTCAAGTTTCTGAGTATTTTAATAAATAAAACTTAAATCGCTGCTGTATTAACTATAAAAATAAACAGTTCATTTTTTCTTCCTAATTAACTTTTTACGGACACCATTTATGTTTTAATTTAAAAACACCTTATTCGTGCTCATGCGCCCATATAAGTAAATTTAGAACACTTGCTTTTCAAAAGCCATAATTTGAAAAACGTGACAAAACTTGAATTGCTTCACTTTAACATCCTAATATAGAACACTCGTTTAAAGAATAGTATCAACTCGCATCTCAATTTAACGACGTTATATTAACCTTGCCTTAGATCTTAGAACTATACTCCATTGCATACCCAGTCAGCATACCCTCAGAGTATAATAAGCTTTCAAAACCAGACTGTTGCTAACCAACTTTAAATCGTTATAAATCCTAAATGATCATTCAAAATGAAAAATGATCAAAGAAACCTAAAGATGATTTTTAAATCCCTATCAATGATACCCCACTTGTCATACTTGGTTGATTATTATTTTTTTAATTTGCGCTATATGGCGTCTGGTTGCCGCCATATTGAATTTTGATTACTGTCATATCTTCAGTGACAATCACCAGATTAAGACAAATCGATTGACATAAGAATCATCAAAATCGGACAACGGGTTTAGTTTTTATAGTGCCACAAAGGAACAAACATACATATATAGGCTGTGAAACACATTACCCTCCTCCTTCGGCAGTCGGGTAAAAAAGCAAGCGATCACTAATTTCGTAGACCTTAAGTAGGGTCTTGGTGGCATAAGTGGTAATGCGCCTGCATCGGCCCGGAGAGCCAGAGATTTAGGTTCGAATCCTACCTAAGACCAACGTATTTTTTTTGCTTTAATAATGATTAGAATTTCGTAACAGACGTTTCTGTTAAATTAAAAAAAAACTTTATACTCCATTGGTTTAGGTAGTTAACTAAATGTAAACAAAAAAACCACGTGATAAAGTCAGCCAATAGCAGAACACTAATACGTCAAAGCTAGACAATAGAGTTTCTATTGCCTATTTAATAGAGCCATGTGGACCAGACAGAAGCGAGTGGAGCTACCCGATGTGCTTCTGTTTAGAGTAAATACCGTAAAATGGGGTGAGTAGGGATTAAGTGGTGAGTAGGGACTCAACCTAAAGTAAGTCATAACTTGTTACAAATAAGAACAATTATTAAATGGACAATAACGTTACGTCTATTGGAAATAATTTCAGTCTTATAATTACTAACATATGCTTCATTTTAGGTTGTGTCCCTACTCACTCCTTAATTACGGTACTCTTTAAATAAACAATCCTCGCGTGTGATACTTGTATCCATGGAATTATTTCATGGAGCTCGTTTTATTCCACATTAGAGTGTTTAAATTAAGATAAGATAAGATAAGATAAGATAAGATTCATTTATTGTCAGAAACTGTGTACAATTAGGTCACATCATATAAAAGGTCCAACAGTTTGCCCATTTCGGGCGTACAATAACAAGTAAATATATTATATTAAAAAAGTCTTAACCAGGTATACATCTGGAATATTCATTTAAATTGTAGAAACTTTCAGTTAAAAGCCATTTTTTGAGCTTTGTTTTAAATCTAATCCCATCTAGCGATTTAATATGTTCAGGCAAATGGTTAAATATTTTAATTCCATATACATATGCGCTCTTACCAAGTATAAAGCTGGAAGGTCTAACTGTACAAACATCGTATTTATATTGGGATCGGATATTATTTTTAGAGTCACTTTTTTTAATAAAAATATCATTTCGGTCTTTAACAAATAAACAAATTTGTAGTATATATATACATGTCAAAGTTAATATTTCGTTATCTTTAAAAATGTCTCTTAGGGATTGCATATGTCTGAGCTTAAAAATAATTCGCATACATCTTTTTTGAAGACGAAATGTGGATTCAACATTTACGGAATTTCCCCAAAATATTATACCGTACATAAGTACGGGGTAAACATTTCCATAGTACGCCTTCATCGCAACATCAATCGGAACTATGTTAGTCAATATGGATAGTGCATAGCAGGATTTGGCTAGTTTTTTATTTATGATATCTATGTGGGACTTCCAATTAAGGTTGCTATCAATTGTTACTCCTAAGAAGTTTGTATTATTCACTTTTTCAATTATTTTACTGTTTACAACAACATTTAAGCTTTTTTGTATCTGCTTATTGTTAATAAATTGTACAATTTTAGTCTTATCTAGATTTACACTTAAATGTAACGTGGACAACCAATTTATTACAATTTTCAAGGTATTTTGTAACTCGTTAGCTATATCGGAGCCCTTTTCTTCAGATACAAAAATAGTGGCATCATCAGCGAACAAAACACACAGGTGGTTAATTGTCAAGGGGAACTCATTAACGTATACCAAAAACAAAAAAGGCCCCAAAACACTGCCTTGTGGTACCCCTTGCAGATTCAAATCATATTTTGATTGTACTCTTGTAATTGTTTTTGTAGTCCTGTCGTAAGTGTCTAATATTGTAGCTTGAGTCCTATTTGTAAGATATGTCTCCACTAGTTTCAAGGCCACTCCTCGAATCCCAACACGCTCTAACTGTTTCAGTAAAATTTTGTGAGACACGCAGTCAAACGCCTTTGACATGTCTATAAATAGTCCAATAGAAGTTTTTTTCTTATCCATGTCTGTCCAGATTTGCTGTAAAATTTTGAATATAGCTAATGTTGTGTTCTTACCTTTTTGAAAACCAAACTGATTTATATTGAGAATTTTAAATTTGTCAAAAAACGAAATTAAGCGACTCAGTATAACCTTCTCGAATATTTTTGAAAAATTTGACAACAGTGCAATAGGTCTATAGTTATTTATGTCCTGTTTCGACCCTTTTTTATGTAAAGGCTTTATCAATGCCTTTTTAAGGTCGTCAGGAAAAATTCCATTTTCCAAAGTTAAATTGATAATGTGAGTTAAGGGTCCAGCTATGTTGCAGCTAATTGTAAAGTAAAACTAGTTTAATGTAATGCATGATGCATGCTTTCATATTTGCATGCCTAATGGCCAAACATTGATACTTACCCACTTTTACAATTGTACTATTATTGTTACCTATGTTTTACAAATAAATAAATTGATTGATTGATTGATTGATATTTCTCTAATAGTTCATGGTGATTGTCTGAAACTCGAAATGTACTACATACATCTTGTTAAAACAAGGAGTAAACAGTTGAGTGTTTTAGAGGGTAATTGCACGAAGGATCGTAAAGGGTCAAAGTGTCTCCGAAAGGGCCCATTCTGTAAAAACATCAGCCGCGATTGTCATCTATTTGTACATGCGCTCACGCATGTTTGCAATCGCCAAGCTACAGCTTTCGAACGTTACTTTGTCTTTTATAGTAATAATAATTTATCAATTTCCCGTCGAGCTAAGCTTATCTGGCTCCCTTCATCGTTTACACTGTCACTACAAATTCAGTAAACTATCTCCAAAAACCATATGTGTCCGATACTTCATTTAAAATTATGTGGCTATATTATTTAAAATGACTATAGCAGCAAATTCATAATTACTAAAAAAAATAGGTTAAATACATCACAAAATCATGTTAAAATTCAACTTTAAGCCACTTCTGTACCTTTCAGTCGTGTTAGTAACTTGTTCAACAATCTGCTATCGCCTCGTTCCAAAGCGAGCTATTTATCACAGACTGAATAAACAGACAAAGCTCTTTATTTGCCCTCGATCGGATTGCGTCAACACGACGCCAGCCTAATTAACTCTTTGGATCGACTAATTTTGCGGCTTTATTCCTCTGTAAAGGGTTTATGTTACAAGTTCCTATTTAATTGAATACACGTTGGAAATAAAAATATTTTATCGATAAAAAAACTTTTAAGAGTATTTTCTTGATTCTGCGTCTTGATCTTAAAAATCCTGTGTTAATGGACCCATAGCAAGCAATTAGTAACACTTTAAAAATAATATTGTAGACTTTACAGTCTTGTTACTACACAATACTACAATTACTACAAATTACTACATACTAAACAATAAGTACCTATTATATCGTAATTTAAGTAACGTAAAATCTGTAAATTTTTCTCTCTTAAATTCCTCTTAAACGAACGTTTAGAAAAAATATTTCAATAACAATCGGCATAAATCAATTCAAGTTTTCGAAATCCTTCATTTTATTATTTGTTATGTACTACAAAACAAAAGCAATCTATGAAAGTTAATGAAAAATAGCGTGTAAAAGAGAGGGAATTATCCTCGGTCTCAATGTAGACGGTTGTGAGCAGCCTTCCATGTTCTTTATCTGAGAGCAAAAAACAAGCCAAGTGCGTGTCAAGCACGCATTAATTCAGGGTTCCGTGATATGTTCAACGTAAAAGGTGTATTTTTACATTAACAACCAATTTATCTCGTCTTGTGCTACTAGCCTTAATTTTATTCAATTATTTAAACTTACCGTTGGAAACTTAACCGCCGGGGACAATTTTTTACCGACTTCAGAAAATATCTTTTCACAAATTTGATTAAACGAAAAGATAGAAAAGAAACTTACAAACAGACAGTCATTACGAAATTAAAAGCGTTTCGTTTTTGCTATTTGGCTATAGAACTCTAAAAACTACATGAATGGAATGGGTGAACGTAGCCGTAGTGTAATCGCGTTTTGTTTGATAAGTGGCTAGTCGGTAGTAGTTAGTACCAAAGTAGGTACTGTTATTTTTTTGTTTTAAACTTTGTGGTCGATGGGTAATTACAGGATGTCTTATTCTCTGTTCTTGTTAACATTTAAAACTATATTTACCACAGATGGAAAGTTGTTTTACATAACGGTTTTTATATACTTTGTTACAAGGTGCTTATTAAATATAAATATTTATTCCTTAGCAAATCTTCAAGAGAAATAAAATAATTCTGAATGACACCAAAGAAAATGTACCTTTATTACAATTATACATAAAATATCGATACAAAATAGTACAGTCGAATAACCCCATAACAACTAAACTTTTTCATCCACATAAAGGTCTCAACGCTAAACAACAAAGTTTCAATGCAATGGTCACAGTAAACAACAAACAGGCAATTATACAGGCTCCATTGGTCTCAGGTCGACAGGCGAAGGCAGTAATTTAGCCAAGTAACCCGAGGCCAGTCATTAATGTCCACCACCACAACCTGACCTCCCACACCAGCTTACTCTGTCTCAGCAAAGTGCCAAGTTACAGTGGCCGTGGAGTAAGTTAGCGTAGCAGACCCGGCTCCGCCCGCGGCTTGGTTTTTGTCGGGTTGATTATTTTTTAATGGCTTCTTGGTAGCTTTGGAATGATCGGGTTAGACGTGAATTTGACAGTTAATGACACGACGAAATGACGTATCGTCACGATATTGCCATTTTAAAAATGTATGAGGATGGGAACAATGAAAATGCATTATAAGATTTGTCACACTTAGTATGGGGAAACTAAGAGCAGGCATGACATTATGAGAATTTGACGACACGTTAGCCTAGTTGGTAGTGACCCTGGCTTTGAATCTAGGTGTCCGGTTTCAAATCCCGGTAAGGACAGATATTTATGTGATGAGCGCGAATATTTGTTCCTGAGTCTAGGATGTTTTCTATGTATTTATTTGAGGAGGTACGCAGGTATTTCTCTATATTCATAAGTATGTTTATCATTGTCTAGTACCCGTATTGCAAGCCTATAGAGCTTAGTTTGGGACTAGGCCAATTTATGTGAGATTGTCTCCAGATATTTTGCAACGTAAACGCTACCTAAATGCATATAGACTTCAATACAGCCTTGTTGGGTTTGGAATTCGCTTTCAATCATAAAATCCTGCCGACGGAAAAACGTTGCAGTGAGGATACAGTACAGTACGTTTGACGTCACCTCAACTCACCTCACATTATAGAATTTATCTGCTATTTGACTTTTTATTTTTGTTTTTGCCTACTAAATAAAGAATTATGAATTATCTAACTTCCTTCTACAACGTACTGGCCAAAACATAACCACTTATTATCATGTCACGACATCGTGTAATCCGAAAAATGACACTCTTTTAATGGAAACAATATGGTTTACGAAATTTAAACGAACGTTGTGACGTCGCGTAAAATTGCTCCTACGTCGTTATTCTCCTCAAAGACAACTAAAACGTTAAAAGAAACATCAGAAGCACCATTAAAATCAAATTATCCTACTCTCGCGCACGAATTCGCAAATAACTCCCAAATTGCCTTCGCCCGAAACCATGCCCTTCGGTAGCTAGCCAAAAATTACCATAATAAGCGCAAAAAACATACATCCATCCCCCTCACTCGTACTCAAACCGTGGCGTGTGAGCAGGAGCGTCGATTTCTCCTTATTTGCATGCGTGTGCGCAGGTATAATAAGGTGTTTTATAAATGCTATAACGGTGAACAGGTTGGAAGCTCCATTTTGTGAAGCATCTGCTAGATAAAGATGATGGGGTTCACTTATGAATAAAATATTTCTATTACGTGGCTGGGCTGGGAATGGGAGGGCATTTATTAAAGTCAATTTATATGTCTCCCATCAAGCAGGCTTACCGGCATATGTGCATCAAACAAATGAATTTCTAGGCCACCATGGGACTATGCCAGAGTGACGTAACAAACTCGACGTAACATAATAAAGATAAAAGATAAAGATAAAGAGACATTTATTCGCAACAATTCAAAATCACAAATAATAAAAAATACTTCTGAAATATTTATAACCTATGACGAAGCGATATTGTCCCTGATCGCAGCCAGTCCAAACGGACGAAAAAATAAAAACCTAATAAACTTTTTAAGATTTGACTTACTTATTGCGTCAATTTGACGTAGTGCCATTGTGACCTAGAAATCTATTTGTTTGACTGAAAATAAGTACATATTTGTGACGTCATTAGGAATGGTGCATCAGATAAGGTTTACTATTATACTGTCACTCTACCAAACCGCGCTACTTGCCATGATATGCAAGTGGCGTTGTGCCGTCCACATGCAGTAAGTACAGTGAAAATCCTGTGTTCATCCTCCAACTCCATCATCAAAACAGCTTTTAGACACCATGATATTACAATGTAATCCGAATTCCTCTCTTTACTTATGAAAAATTTGAGCTCACGTAAACATCAGTCGGTAACCCACAAACATTAGGACTGGAGAAAATAAATGAAACCTTATAACAAAAAAAACAATATCTTTTTATACTTAACGCTGTTTCTATAAAAGTAAGTTAAGCTATACGCCATGAAACCAAAATAACTTAATACAAAAGGCAAACAAAACAGCGAATTCCTATACTTACGGTTTACGATGGTCATATAACTGGAGACATTAACATGGGCATTAAAAATGAACTTAATTAAAAATTGTTGTTCCATAAAATTCAGAATATACCGTCATATTTTGAGCACCAGAGTCGTAGGATTTGTTTGAAAGCAAAGATCATTTACACTGGTTCGTTTGTTAACTACTAGAGTAGATAAAGGCGCAAATACACCTCTAAGGGTCTCCCCAGATCTATCGACGCGGAATCGGCTTGAGCCGGTAAGAAAAAGTTTTATGTCCATGCAATAAGAGCGAAAACGACGTCGTTCCGTTCGCAACGCCGAATCGAGCCGAGCCGAGCCGAGCGACGTCGTTTTCGCTCTTATTGCATGGACATAAAACTTTTTCTTACCGGCTCAAGCCGATTCCGCGTCGATAGATCTGGGGAGAAATAAGAAATTGCTGCAAGAATATGACCGACAATTCCTAGAGTGGTAGGTTTACACGGGCAAGCTTGCAAGTTGCTGTCAGACTGCACTGTCGGACATATCCCGAACATTTTTTTGCGGGTGGATGCAGCCTTACATAATTCTTGAGTTTAATTCTATATCCGTAGGTCTCTATATCTGTATTTGGCTTTAAAACCAGCAGAATTAAAAATTATTCAGTTTAGGAAAATAAAATAACATCACTTAAACGACGAGGTGAATACTCGTAAAGATTCGTAAAAGATCGTTTTAAGATTATAAGATAAGGAAAGCATATTATAAGTCAACGAACTGCCAAATATTGACAAATACCATTGCAAAGATAATCAAAAAGCCTCCGTGGATATTGTTATGGCGCTTAAAATAAAATTCTCCAAAATTGGAAGTTTTAATATATACATTGCAAAATTTTGGTCGTTGCAACATTTACAGCATTTACAACTACCGAAGAAAGATTTTTTATTACGAAAGTAGCCATCTTTGGAACGATGTCAGATTTCCAAAACATCTGTTGCACTTTTTACGGAATGGATAAGGCGAAAAGACACATGCATGTACATTCGTATTTTCATGATTACTGATGCGTTGCCAAGTCGGATGGCTATGAGATGGAATTTTATGCATCTATGCTGGTCAATTTACTAGCAGTCTTTCCCTCTAAATACTCAGGATCATAACAAGCTAACATTACTGCTGGCTCTGATGGCGGCGGCGGGTAAGAATTTTTGTAACAGCCCATAAGGACGCATAAGGTCTTCACTACAAAAAAAGAAAAATCTATAAAATGATGTGCAAGAAACCTTTTGTTTCCTCTCATCAACGAACCGGCAAAGAAAATTAAACAGAAATTATCCTATTTCAATGTAGGAACGTGATGAAATAGGAAGAGTAGCGCAAATAATTTGACGTGTAAAAGTCGCAGGCGTTCTTTATAATTATAATATTCCTGGAATCACTTTTTGGCTAATGTATAAATATACATTTTAGATTAATTTTGAAAGTCTTTTTTTCTTATTGATGTCATTAAAATTTTGTTAATTTGGGTTAGGTTTTTACTGTGTAATTTCGTCTATAGTGATTTCTTACCTTCTTACGTTTCTCTTTGTTCCTTACACTATATTGTATTTCTATCTGTGAAAACCTTTAATTGGCTTTATGTGTTTTTGTGTGAATGTATTTTATCAGCTGTTGGTTGTTCTATAAAAAATAAAAAACAAATAATGTAAGATTAAAAGGAAATTATTCACAATTCTACAGAATTATCTATTACCATGTGTCCACGCAGCATAAACACTCACCATTATTATTTCGCACACCTAATAACACAATTGCATCTCATAATACGATATAAATCTTGGTACAATAGTGGTGCGCGCGAGTGGATAGCATCGATAATTGCGCGCTTGATCTATAGATCGCAATTAGTGGCGCGCAAACATTATAGCTACCTGCGCAAGAGATTGCTATCGATGCGCGTGCGTTTGCAGAAGATTTAATTTCAGCTTTTATCTTGTGATCGTGGCTTAGGAATATGATTTCTTTTTTTAACTGAATTATGAAGAATCAATTATAAAATAAATTAAATTCTACTTCTGATTTATTCTTTTGACAAATTTGAGACCTAATTTGTTTAATTACTTGTGTATTTTTTGCTAGCATCAACTATTTATGAAAATCAATAAGCTTACAAAAAGCCCAAAAGGTAGTATTGAGACCCAGGGAACCCAGATAAGATGCATATCGGTAACTATATCGATTTTCGAAAGGGTCTCTATTCGAGTTGGGAAAACCATATTGCCATATTAACTTATACTTGCCATAGTGTTACAGTATTGTTTTTATCTCGGCCGTCATTTCTGTCAAGTAAATAAGAGTTACCAAAACGTTGACAATACAAAAAACACATCCGGTGTATTGAAACGACAACATCGAATTTTGTCGGGAGAGTTCGTACTTATCTGGCAGTCTCTGTTAGCTTATTGAAAGATACTGAAGCTTACTGAGAAAGCAAGATAAAAACGAACAGGTAATCGACAAAATACGATGTCGTTTTCTTATTTACTACATCTATGTAACTACATATAGGCGGAGATGTTTTGTTGCGTTAGTGTTAGTAAAATTACTAGTTTCTTAAGAACAGTGTTTCAACGAGCGCATTTCTTCCATCATCATCCCGTTAGTCCAGTGTTATCCCGCAGACAATTAACCGGTAAATCACGAGCTAGATGAAGCAAATAAACCGTAATAAGGTTCGCGAGATTGCTCCGTAATGACAGACTAGTCGACGGCCGCAGGGCTGCCTCTTTACAATGGTTTTGCTGTGGCTAATGGTGTTATTCTTCTAGCATTGGGTGGAATCGTTGATGAACTCGACTATTATTCCAAACCATATTGTTATCATATGTTAACTTTATGGTAGTTCTAAGTAATATAAGAGCAATAGTGATTAACAATATAATTACAATAAGGTTTATGAAGGAGTAAAATAGTAACCCTTTACGATTCACCAACCCAACTTCCAAATTTAACTCCCAAGAAAAACTTGAATTTGCCATCAATATGTGGTCAAATAGCTCTACCTGTGTATGTGGATGTTCTCAATGATTAGAGCATGCTTTTTTTTAAATAAGAATACAACTTCTTAGTAAATCAAATACTTTTTTTAGTCAAATGTTGTACTTTTAAAAGTTATTCAAGACGTTGATAATCGAATAAAAACGTATTTTACTTACATAAAACTAATGAGAGCAGCTTCTAGAAATCAGTCATTGCATTTTTTTTAAAAGAAACACGTCTTTAAACAACTTTCCTGTTTATCTTGTGTCAGCCCTAGCGACAGCAACTTCTGTTGCTTTGTTATTTTCTGTATTTTGTAATCTGGCGCAGCTATTGCAGGAAGCGGTTCACAACATTGTAACACAAAATCCCTTACCCTGTTACTACGCATATTTCATCAAGAAAAGAAAAAGTTATTGCAATCTCATCAAGAACAATATCTATTCCAAACAAAACCTGACATTAACCAAATATTTCAGCTTTTAAAAATCCAAAATGTCGGCGACGGCGACTCGCCATGTTAAATCCTCAAACTCAGCAAACATTCTGATGTGCAAGCAATGGTGGAAGGTCTGTTGGATGTACGGAGACCAAGAAAAATACTACAGACAGCTCTACGGAAGAAGAAAAATGAACAACATGAACAAAAACTTTATACACTTTGACTTAACTGATGTTAAGCGTCCAGGCGCCCAAATCACAGAGCTAACTGATGATTTTTTTGAAGATACCACTCAAGAACCAGCTCCGGATGAAACAACAAATGCAACTGAAGACAATAATGTAGAATATAATTTCGAAGTTGACCCAGAACCTATTTATGGCGTTAAAACTTGGCAGAAAGACCAAAGACGGCAACCTATACAGCACAACTATGAAGTAGATTTAGATAGCATTATAAGTACAAATCTAAATTCTAGTAGTATTAAAAGTATGTTAGAGAACGGTCTACCTCAATCAATTATAGATTCCAACGAGCAAGTGATTCGAAGTGGGAATAAAGTTGGGAAATCTTCTAAAGTTGTCTCAAGAACTAAAAAAGGGTCGATTGTGACTGAAGCTACAGAGATCTTGACTGATGGAAAGACTACAGCGAATTTGAGGTTTGAGAGGTCGACGGTGAAGACGGGTCCTAATAAGGTGAAGGAGGTGCTGCAGCCGCTGAAGGAGGACGCAGTGCTGGACGAGTGCGAGAGGAGGAAGTGCGTGGGTGACCGGCTGACGACGACCACGACGACGCTGGTGACAGTGTCGCAGACTTCAGTGACCTGCTGTAATGAGTGAGTACTCTTAATAATCATGAAGTTTCAGTTTAAGGAGAACGAGTTAAATTCTCGTCAATGACGAAAAAATACTGTTCCTTAAAGATTTATGCATATGCAAGCGTAATAGCTAAAATATGCTGAAAATATGCTTTTTCCTTATCTTTCATTATGACATTTGCATCTGTCAGAAAGTGATAAAGCATAATTCAATTCATACTGCGTTTACATCAAGTTCTTTTGACTTTACAATGGAAGCTGTATAGTACATTATTGCCTAGGCATGGAAGTAGGCAATTGCGGGCCGAGTATTGTTTTAAACGGACGAGCTTGCGAGTCCGTTTAAAAATACGAAGCCCGCAATTGCTGTTCCTGCCGAGGCAAATATAGTGCTTTTCTCAAAAATCGCAAGATTTTTTTTGTATTGGATTAAAATCTTCATCGCTTGAACTCATTTTTCTAATTGCATACATCAAACAAAAAAAAAACAACCACACTTCATGTGAAAAAACTATCACTCTTTACCGCCTTTTTGTTTATGACAAGGAGAACCGCAAGCTTTGTCTTTTAAAAAACATAAGCTATTCCAGACACAGATAAAAAAGTTATGTTTCGAATAAAATTTGGATGTATAAGACTTGTGCCCTCATTTTATTAAGGACTTTTCACTTTTTAAAAAGTGACAAGCTAGATAGTAATGGAATTTGTATGCAACATTGCGGGCTTGTGTAGCTAGCACGCAATGTTTTTTTTTTTAATTTGAGGTCTGTCAGTAATCTATGTCCTTCGCGTCTCAATATGTAGATAGTAATGTCAACATTTCCAGACATTTTTGAGAAAAATACTAAACCATCGAATTCACAAAAAAATCTAAGTGACACCGTCTATTAGGTACATAATATCTTCTTAAAAGGCAAAAACAGAACCTCTCTTAAAAGATTCTTTAATAGACAAGAAAGTATGCAAACATATCAACCCTACATAATCATACTCATACTATGTTCATGCAAATCACAAATCATAACATTTCGAACACAAAAGAAACGTATTTTTCCAAACAATGAAGTTGGCTGTTTTACAACCATTAGCACCACAACTTTCTTTGAGGGATTCTCGGTAAGCTGTCGCCACATACACTTAGTATACAGGGTGTAATCGATAAGTATAGCCAGGCGATTATTCCGTAAATATAACAGATATCAGACAACTCCAAACTGATATCGAAAGTACGTTACCCAATGAATAAAATCACATTAATAACTTTTTATAAATAAGGGTAGTAATATTAAAAATTATTAAGTTTTAACTCTGCCATATCCATATAGATATAGTGCGGCGTTCCTTGAGGCTGTAATTTCCCTACCGTAAGAGATAAAACTGTTTAAGATCCATAATTTACACAAATAAACTGTTATAAATAAATAAAAACATGAAATGACTAGGCCTTTTAAACTAAAGCCTCTCAAGTATCTTAACGAATGACGCGACGTACTAAATGTATGGGAGGGTTTGAAGTTAATATTTGGGATATTTCTGGTTTTATTAAAAACAAAGTTATTGATATGATTTTACTAATTGGGTAACGTACTTTCGATACCAGTTTAAAGTTTTCTGATATCTGTTATATTTACGGAATAATCGCCTGGCCACACTTAAGGATTACACCCTGTATATCCATTATACGAGTTATTGTGAGCAACGTTTTGCCGCCATATTGCTTTGCAAAATTTTACATCTCTTGTGGTCTGCAGCTTGTGGCGCAAGTTACGAAAGATCTCTGGTGGCAAATTTGGCCAGCGAAGAGCTACAGTGTGCTATCAAATTTCATTCTTCGATAGCATTTTACTTAAAGCTTACTTTTACTTCTTCCACTTTGTCCTATTTTTTTCTGCCCGCAAACTTTAATATATCCTATGACCGCTTGTTGACTGCCGCAACGAAGCTTGTTGTCTGCCACCACTTATTTTCTCTAACCAGAGCCGGCAGGCCAAAGCAATATGGTTTTGTACCAAGTAGAATACAGCCCCAGTCCTGTGTCAAAATAGTGAACAGCCAAAGTACAGCCGAGTTAATAAACAATTTAGTACCTTGTCTATTTAATTTCATGTTTAAACTGCCATATATGAATTGTCACAGCGATTAAAGCGACAAAGTACTAAAGTGTACACATATTTGTATAAACAAAACAGAACGTTTCGCTTGTCGCTTTAAACCTATCTTATGTTATTTTTTTCGACACCGACATGTCGAATTAAGAGTAATTTATTAAAATTGACAAGATTATATCCCGCGACCAATGTTTTTGTTAATTTTGGTAAGATTCTATAAGTTGGGTTCAGAACGTCGGATACATCTTATAATTTTGGTGTTATAGTTAAATTACATTAGCATAACTACATAATTCATACACATCTCCATTTTAATAGTGGATCAATGCAAATATTCAAGTTAATATTGATCTGCGAATAATTATAAAGAAAAGCAAAGAATGATAAATACCAATTTTAGTGGCAATTTGTTCATATTGGCGTTTGAAATTAGCTATAAGTCATATTATTATGCTTGAGAAATTCGTATTGATTGTTATCTGAAATCAGTAAGATCAGAAACGGTTGCTGTGACTATTTTTACTAAATAACTTTACTTAGAAGTGGTCTTTTGGCTGATATTATTTTAATGAATATTCAACTTCATTTTGAAACTGAACCACTCGACTCTACAAAATTTCACAGTATCACTGTTGGTTTACTATTTCCAAAAGAACATCAATGTTGGAAAGTGTCACAAGAAACAAGACAGGGAATCTATTCTTCACTGTAAAACCATATTGCTTTTGACGTGTTACGTTATTGTTTTTAACTCGGCCGCCATTACTGTCAAGCAAATAAGCGCTATCTCGTTGACGATACGATAACACGTCAAAAACATTATTATTATACCTTGTTGAATAGAGGACCAGACTCAGGACCGGTACAGACGAATAGCATTTGAACTCCAACCCAGCTGCAAAAGGCAGTTCGAGTGCCCCGTTTGCCTGGTGCCTGTTTAGTGTTTAATGATGTGCAAGTTGCGGAAAGTTTCCAAAAAATAGGAAAAGTTCTACGAAATTTCCGGTAACTTTCATTAGAAATATAGGAAATTTTAATTTAAGAAACGGAATGTTTCAATCCCCATACAAAATTGTGAGAAGTTTCCGACATATTCCTACATGGAACACTCCGCAATTTTGGAAAGTTTTCTTTGGCACTTCAGTATGCCTGTTCCTTAAATTCAATTCAAAACAAGTGATGATGACTTTTATCTTGAGTAGTGTAGCAAGTAGTGGCTGACGTTTGTTGTCAGTTGTCATTCAAATCTCTCTGTTTCCAACAAGCTGTGATCTATAGGTATGTCACTATAATTGTGTGCATCGGAATTAGAAATAAATAATTTCCAACGTTTCTAAATCAACCAAAAGTGATAAATTAATTTATTAACTTACCTTTTCATTGCTCTATCATCATTAAATTAATCGAAATCTCGCTTTGCCCAACGTAAATCGCAATTCCAATAATCCATCAAAGTTGAGCTGCGCAGAAGCCTATAAATCGGCTGGAGGAACCTCGCATCGCTCAGGTACAAACAGTAGCCGATACCAGATACGAGATACCATCTTGTCGTTCGACCGACGCCATGTTCCTTTTAACTTTTTTATTTTTTAACCGGGCGAGGGTTCGTGTTCGCGGCCAGTGTTAAATTGCGCGGACTTCATCCGATATTCGATTACATCTCGGTTTTGTAAAAAGGTAGATGTTTTAATGCGAGCTCGATTGATAATCTTAATCGATTGTTTTTGACGCGGCGTTTCGTTTAATCGGTTGCGTGTATCTTTTTTCTTTTTTATTTGTAGTTTTCATGATTATTTTAACGTGGCGTAATTATCATGGACACATTGATCGTATTCTCTTGGCAATAGAATCGTGTATAGATGATTTAACCCCATCGAATATAAACCTACTTTTGCTGCTGATTGTACCTCCCGAGGAATGCTCTGGCATCGAATACATAAAATTAAAATTAAAATTGATAAAATTTTAAAACACCACCTTCCTCAGCGGATCTTAGGGAAAGATAAGCTAATGGTATATGTTTTAATTAGTTTTTTTAAGAGACAACAACCTCTTAATCCGTATCGATTAAAATTTGATAAAAAATCGATTAGTATGTGATGGAGACATTCGATTCGCCATCGAGTTCCTGTCGATTAGTGATAATTGGCTCTTATAGATGGCCAGTGTTATTGAGATTTTTGGTTTTAAGGAAAAAAGTCTAAAGGGATCCAGATGCGAGTGAAGAAAACGAGTAGGATTCATAAATTCCGAACATTCCTTTTTTCTTGCTTTCATTTGTTAATTTCTCCTATTTTTCCAGTATTTTTTTGTTGGGCGGTGCTCATATTTTCTGTTTTTTCTTAAGCAGAATTTCCATTAATATTTTCCCCAATCTTAATTTTTTCAGCTACATATTTTCCTACCCGGATTTCTCCCAAACGCAATTTTTTGTACAGTCAAGGACTTAAATTGTTATGCCACTATGGAACCCTGCCGCATAACGTTAATCATTCATTTAAGCGTAATTTCTGTCATGTGTTTTGACACTGTCATTATGACAGGGTTCCATAGTGGCATAACAATTTAAGTCCTTGACTGTACTTACTCGTACTATTAGGTCAACATATAATAAGATATGTGTATTTGACAAATAAACTAATGTTCCCATTAATATGGTCCCGATATTTAATGACGGTGGTTTATAATTGTTTGCATTTTTACCTAATTTATAACAGTAGAATCGCTATGAAAAAGACAGATATAGTACATTGTTGCAGAGGATAGAAAGTACGAAATTTTTGGACGAGTCATATAGAGGGCCGAAACGTAGTTGAGGCCCTCTAGTGTACGAGTCCATAAATTGCACTTTCTACCGAGGCAGACATAGTGCTTTTCACAACTACTGAGAGGAAATAAAATGAAAATTCATATTCAAAACTCAAATTTTAATTCATGTCAATGTGACATCACTGCCAGTTTTACCATAGATCACTTTTTTTTTATCTGGACCCCTATTCTCGTGGCACTCGAGATTAATAAACTAACATGCGAGATGAAAATGTCAACTCCATATAAAATTGTATTTGTTTCGCCATATCTACCATGTAATTTCATCTCTAGTGGTTCGAAATTAGGGGCCAAGTTTGAATTACATTTAAAAAAAAGCAGTGACATAGTTTTTAGTCTGTGTATCTTTTAGCAAAAATACACCTAATATTTTACGACACAAAATGGTGTGTGCTGATTGGTCGATTTCAATTTTTCATGAGAGGGAGGAGAACAGGAATGCTGACTTCTTAGTTTACGTTAAGAATTATTCGAGGACCTTCAAGCGAGTTTGCTTATTTGCTAAGTCAAACTTTTTAAGTCTTAAACTCAAAGCTTCTGATAATAAGGTAAAAACGGCGTGGAAAATTATAAATAGAGAAACGGGTAAATCTAAAACTCGTGATAATCAAGTCACCCTAAACAAGGGTGACAAACAAATCACGTCAAACAAAGACGTGGCCTTAGCGTTCGAAGATTATTTCTCCACTATAGCTATTAATACAACGAAATGTCTTCAATCATCTGCGATTGTAGCTCAAAAACTACTTTGTGCTAATGTTACTAAATGTAATGTAACCTTTGATTTTAGCCATGTAGATTCAATTTCTATTGTTAAGGTATTTAAATCGCTCAGTTTAAAAAACACTGAGGATTTATGGGGAGCGTCAGTTAAAGTGATCCATCATGTCATAGATATAATTGCACCTCACTTAGCTTTAATCTACAATAATTGCATTTCAGAGGGGGTTTTTCCAAATCTTATGAAATATAGTAAAGTCATACCACTTTTTAAATCGGGCGACATGAGTGATTTAACGAATTTCCGTCCCATTTCTATTCTACCGGTTTTAAGTAAAGTTTTTGAGAAGTTAATGTTAAAAGATATGTTAGGTCACTTCAATAGAAATAAACTGCTTAACAGTAATCAGTTCGGCTTCACCAGAGGACGATCCACAACTGATGCAGCATCTGTACTCATTAAATATATATACAATATTTGGGAGAAATCCTGTGATGCAATAGGAATTTTTTGTGACCTTTCCAAAGCTTTCGATTGCGTAGATCATGCGACTCTTATATTAAAATTAGAACATTATGGTCTGTCAAATAATTCTCTAAATCTTATGTCTTCATATCTTAGTGATAGAACACAAACGGTTGTTGTAAACCAAACACAGTCCATTGGAGCAACTGTTAAATTAGGTGTGCCTCAGGGCTCTATATTAGGTCCTTTCTTATTTCTGGTCTATATAAATGACTTACCACCCACGGTAGATAACGTTTGTGATATTGTGCTATTTGCTGATGATACTTCATTAATTTTCAAGGTGGACCGAAAATCCGTCGATTACAGTAGGATAAACGCCACGCTGGTTAAAGTACTTAATTGGTTTACTATTAACAATTTGCTACTTAACGCTAAGAAAACTAAATGTGTTAGGTTCGTTTTGCCTAATGTTAGACCGGTAGAATCTAGTATATTTCTAAATGATGAGTGTTTGGAGATGGTGGACAAGGCGCTTTTCTTAGGGATAACTATAGACAAAAACTTGCAATGGAGTCCCCATATAGCAGTACTAGCAGGTAAATTAAGTTCGGCAGCTTATGCTGTTAGGAAAATCAGGCAACTTACCAATGTTGAGACAGCTCGCTTAGTTTATTATAGTTATTTTCATAGTGTTATGTCGTACGGTATTCTGGTTTGGGGAAAAGCTGCTGACATACAGACTATATTCGTGTTACAAAAAAGAGCCATTCGTTCCATATATAACCTAAACTCCCGTGATTCCTTAAGATTACTATTTAAAGAAATTAGTATTTTGACAGTAGCGTCACAATTTATTTATGAGAATATTATTTATGTCATTAAAAATCAAGACTCTTTTGTTAAGAATTGTGATATACATAATTTGAATACAAGAAATAAAAATAAAATTGCTATTAAAAAATTTCGTGTCCGTAAGGTATATAAATCATTTGTTGGTCAATGCATTCATTTCTATAATAAATTACCTGACGAAGTTTTAAAGTTATCATTTCCAGCACTTAAAAATTACTTGAAAAAGTCGTTGATGTCGAAAGCTTATTATAGGGTCGAGGACTATCTAACAGATAAAAATGCTTGGCCTAAATTAAACACCTAAATAACTTAGTAATAGCTTAGTCAGGAAAATATCTAAACATTGTAGGTATAATTATTGTCTAGGGGACACGGTTTCTGTGGGAGAATGTATCAAAACTATGTGGTTGTTTTGCACTGTCATGGGTAAGTATATGTATATATATATATATATATATATATATATATAATTATTATTATTACTATTTAAGAGTTCATCTGAACATACTGAGTTTTGACACATTTTTCCTGCTCAACTACGCATGATATATATATTTTAATGTTAAATCCATTGTTTTATATAATGCTAGGTTAAGTTCTATAATTGTATAAGTAAATTTTAAAAAAAACGACTGACTGTTGAGTTTCTTGCGGCGCACAGTGGTGCACGTTGTATGGAGCCGCGGAATTAATTGTTTTTTTTTTTAGGTTTTAGGTTTTTATATTTTTTTGTGAGTGGGAGGGTCGGAAGGGGCCGACCTAGGCGTACTTTTTCGAATCAAATCGGAGAAATACTGGAAAAGGGCCGTATCTTAAGTACCGGAAACCGACGTGCATGCATGACTCGATGTATGAATGTGGAAGAAGCGAAAGAGATTTGTCAAGATCGTAGCAGGTGGAAAGAAGTGGTCTCTGCCTACCCCTCTGGGAAACAGGCGTGATTTAATGTATGTATGTAAAATCATTCCTACTTATATTTAAAATAATACCTACATTGATTGAACTTAAAATTAAATATACAATTAGGTGTTGCTTTATTGGATTCATACAAGTAAATGATGCACAATGTTGTAAATACCCTTTTAAAATTATTTTATAATTTAATAGTCTTTGTAATTACCCTCATTACCATCGATAACGCATTTAAATATTTTTCTTAGAAAAATATAGCTCATTCACTTAATGAGGTAGTAATAAATAGTTTGCAAATTATTGCAGCTAGAACCAATTAAATAATGATCTAGATTAAATAATGTGTAAATATTGTTATATAAGAGGTTGAGGGTCGTTGTAGCTAAAAAGTTATAGCCAATGAAATGTAATATTTAGGCGAGAAATACTATCAACTTCTTACAGCCCTAAAATGACTCATAATTTATGAGAAACCATAAAAATTATTTCATTTACAATAGTAGGAATAATGTTTCTTGTATATAAATGAAACATGTTAAACAAAATCAATAACTTGAGAGGAATACACCGTTTGCAAATGCAAGGTATTTTTAACGTTTATTTCATGCGAGTTCATTTGTACGAGTTTGGCGGCCTAATTTCTTTATAAAAATAATATATATATGCAATATTTTATTAGATCATAGGTATTTGAAATGTTTTATATACATATCAGATAAAAAATGTGACTACTTCTGACCATCCCAAAATTGAATTAATTCCGCCGTTGCCCCACTGTGCGGCGTTTCTTCTCAGCAGTGGTCTCTTGCGAAGCGCTAGTAGATTTTTGAAGTGTAAAAGTGCCCGTGCGGCCTACTTACTGAATAAACATCTTTATCATTTTAAGGAGCTATGACACAAAAATTGATTGCTTGATTTTCATTAAAAGATAAAAAAGATAAAAGATGTTTATTCAGTAAGTAGGCCGCACGGGCACTTTTACACGTCAAAAATCTACCAGCGCTTCGCAAGAGACCACTGCTGAGAAGAAACGCCGCAAGAAACTCAACAGTCAGTCGTTTTTTTTTTTAATTACTTATACAATTATAGAATTTAACCTAGCATTATATAAAACAATATTATTTATTATTATTTATTGGTTCTTAAAGTTGGACAACAATGTTCTCGACCAATCAGCAAACACGCCGACAAAAACATTCTTGGTCTGTCCTTATAAGTGACGTTTTGTGACCCCAAACAAGACCATCTATGGCCATATTTCCGAGCAGTGTTGTGAAAAAATCTTTTCTAAACAACCTATTATAATAGCTATTCCTAGTGGTAATGAAATTTACATTTCAACCAAAGTTTCCTTCTTGTTAAAGCTTTCAAAATATGCGTAGCGTCCCAAAACATGAAATTATTCAAGAAAAACACCTGGTAAGTATAAAAATGGCGTTTTGTAAAGTTTCTTCGCTCTTTACCAGCGGGCGGCGTATCCGATTCCGTCCAATTTAAAAGAGTTATGGGTTATAACTCAACTTATGAATTTAAATTTAAACGACCTTTATTACTCTTGAGGTATTCACGGCGCTTTTGAATTTGAAATTATATGACGTATTTTTACTTGAACCTAAATACCTGCAATCCTTGGAAAGCCGTTCTAAATAATGTGAATTTCTAAGCTTAGACTGCTTAGAAATAGAAATTGACGACACAGGTGAGTCCAGCTGGTGCGCATGCCTACAAAGCTAGAGATTCCGGGTTTAATCCCCAGTCAGGGCAAATATCAAGAGCTTAGTTTGGGACTAGGTAATTTTTTGTAAGCGTTTTTCCACTCTATTTATTTATTTTTATTTATTTACATTTTTAGTTATACAAAATTAAATGAATAATTTTCGGGGTACACTCACACATTTTTGTTAAAATTTAGCCATTTTTTTGGCAAATTAGCAAGAGTAAAAATTAGTAAAAACGCAAACATTTCTGGCCCGTATACAATGATACGACCTCTTCATATCATTATAAATTATAAGATATCGTCGTTATTATCAAGTAAATAAGAGCTTTCGTAACTTTAACGATATGATCGCGATATCAAGCAAGATGGGCTAGTAAAATGTAAAAGAGAAACCAGGGAACGTGGTTTTACACAGTGTTTTATAAAAATTCAAAACGTAATCTTAAATCGTATTCATATTATTCATTAATAACTTCAACCACATAATGCCCTATCATACTCTTTCTTAAATCACAGTATCAACCCTATGTATAATCAATTAGGGTTTAATTTACATGAGTGTAAGCTTCCGTGCTCAGAAGCCGTAACTCTCGCGCATGATCTAAGCCCGCGTGCGCGGCGCGCAGGTGTGACGCGTCAGCGCAGAGGAAATAGATTAAGTGCTAACTTTCAGCTTAATTGCATGCGTAATTCTACCTTTATGACATTTACATTGTAAAAGCAGGAACGCCGTTAGTCTTGAAGCCTTTTAGTTTCACCGTGTCTGTCTGTTCGCCCGTCTGTCCGTCCATATGTTCCGTCAAGATCGTTTTATATAGAGACGTAAAGAGAGTTAATATTTGGAATGATTAAAATCCAGAAATGCCTCTAACTTAAACACATAATATAAAGTGACATAAGTAATTTACAATTCACTCTACCAAAATTTATTTATTTATTTATTTATTAAACATTTTTTATGGAAAACCCGCTAAATCACCATTTTACGCTATTAAAGGTATTAAGGGTCTGTAACCATGCATTAGCCTCAGCTGGTGATACACGTGACCGAATCTTACATGAATGTTATACGTTACATCCCTATAGGAATTTCTGAATCATCATCATCATCATCACGTCAGCCGAAAGACGTCGACTGCTGGACATAGGCCTCCCCCAAGGCTCTCCACTCAGACCGATCTTGTGCTTTTCGCATCCACCGCGTTCCCGCGATCTTTACAAGGTCGTCACTCCATCTTGTTGGAGGCCTACCTACAGCTCGTCTCCCGGTCCGCGGACGCCACTCAAGAACCTTGTGACCCCATCGGCCATCAGTCCTGCGAGCAATGTGCCCCGCCCACTGCCACTTAAGTTTGGCTATTCTTCGGGCTATGTCGGTAACCTTAGTTACCGAGTATGTCTATGTGTATGTCGAGTATGTCGGTAATTTCTGAATAGTCCTTGGCGGTATCTTTTGTAACATCTATTTTCAATCGAACGTATAAACCCATAAAAGTTCATTAGGTACTGCATAAACATGTTGTTCTTGCATGTTTTGGCCGGTAACGACTATTTGATTATCTTGTTTTGTACTGCATTTAATGCACTATACATCTCTACAAACCTACTCAGGGCTAAGAACTGATTTTGTTATTCTGCAGGTAGATCAATTCAATCGTTTATTCATTAAAATATTACGTTTTATAAGTCAATTCTGTTAGTTACATATTGTTTTATCACACACATCATATTTCATTTAATATAACATACCTACATGTCACATTTCACCAATCACCAATTCGAATTCATTTCGTCAATGTAGTACAATGCATCAGCAATCGGTTTTCCCTTTAGTTATCTTACAAAGGACCCATAACTAGGTGCTTTTTAGGGTTCCGTAGTCAAACTAGGAACCCTTATAGTTTCGCCGTGTCCGTCTGTCCGTCCGTCCGTCCGCAGCCTAGCTCAGAAACTTTTAGTACTAGAAAGCTGTAATTTGGCATATTAGTCATGCCAACAAAGTGATAATATAAATATATATTTTTTTTAGTCTTTTTCCCCTAGAGGTAACGTGGGGATGTATTATATTGCTAAACGTTATTTTTAGCTCTACAATCATGTCACAAAAAAACACGCTCTACTGAGCACCCAAGGTCATGATGAGCAACATTTCCTCTCATGCGCATATCTCGCGTACTAATAACTTTATGCAAAACTTGCATTTTTTCCCTCGCTCCAAAACAAGATTTTCTAGTCTCCGCTTCTCACGCGTCGTGCATACCCGCCGAGAACCAGTAGAAAGCAGATTAATCGATTACTAGATCACTCATTTAGATACGAGTAGCCTGACGGATGGATGGGATGTGACCTACATGCAGGACCTAGAATTAACAAAACCTGGTTTAATTAAAGATAGTCTGTGAAATATCGTGCCAGCAGAACCACGCCTGCTCGATGTACCTTGAGTAGTTGTGGAATTTTGCTGACTTCTTTTCAGACGGTAAAAGACAAAGATAAAAGATAAAAGATATTTATTCAGTAAGTAGGCCGCACGGGCACTTTTACACGTCAAGAACCTACCAGCGCTTCCCAAGAGGAGACCACTGGTGAGAAGAAACGCCGCAAGAAACTCAGCAGTCAGTCATTTCTTAAACATATTACAATGGTTACTACTTAGTCTAGCATTATATAAAGCAGTAAATATTAAATAAAATATTATACTTATAAAAATAACATACGTAGTTCAGCAGGAAAACATGCCAAGAATCTTACGAGAGAGACAGAGGGAGCAAAGGAAAAAAACCACCTATTTATGTGTATGTATAAGACGGTGCAAGACGACCACATGAAAGTTTCGATATGTTTTCCTACATCAACGGTGTCCCCTAAACAAGATAAAGATACATACATACATAAACTCACGCCTTTATTCCCAGTTTGGGGTAGGCAGAGCTACAGAATTGCCAACAACTCTAAAAGCTTGTTGATAATTCTGTAACCACATTTTGCATAATCAGGCTAAGATGTTTACCAGCGTATTAGTGACAGGTTGCAAGCCCATTGCCTAACAGTACTACAAGCCTTTATTCCCTTAGTCGCCTCTTACGACATCCACGGGAAGGCATGGAGTTGTACTATTCTAAGCCGGCAACCACACAGCTCAAGATAAAGATATTGCTTTTGAATAAATTATTATTGACCGTAGTCTCGGGTTTAGGCCATGCATTTTTGTGTGTTAGATAATCCTCGACCCTATAATACGCTTTAGACATTAACGACTTACAACAGCTCTTCTTGATGATAGGACCATCTCATTCTTTAACCTACATCTGAGTTACTCTATTCTGTGTTCCGATGTTCCATCATATGATAGTCCTCAGGGCTAGCAACGCCGAACATATAAAGATCAAAGGCAGGCCTTAGGCAAAACAACTTTAAAACTACCTACCTAATTTCAATCGGCTATTTGATTTATTCGACGTCATTAACAGTTATCCACATCTCGCTGTAAAACTAGAACAGATCTGTTGGCAGCTTTATGAGACCAGTTTGTGATTCATAAATTTGACCGTCTGTGTATAATGAACAGACCATTCGCTAACTGATCCAATCGAATCTAAGCAGGATTGGAAAACGCACTACAGTGTTTTTTAATCGATAGGTTATTTCGGAGCGATCGCCCATTTCTGGTCCACTGGTGGATCCGTATTTCTTTTCTATTCCGATCCGACCCGCCATGAAGATCATGGTTTTATATTGTCCTATGTACTGAGGACTCCGATCGAAATAACAAATTGTTTAGTGGGTCAGACAAGAATAAAAATGCTACAATAACCAAAGGGGGATCTTGGCAAGTTTTAACCTATATATGCCTGAACTATTTTTGGTTTCAAAGGGTACTATAATGAAGACTCTAATTGAGGCTACGGGGTGTGAGAGGGGAAGACGACCTACTGGGCACATATGTGTCAAAGAAAAAATGGAGTTCATTTCCTAGAGCTATAGGAGTCATATCTGTCAGTTTTACTATTTGGAACTACAGGTGTTAACACCACAGTAATACATCAGGAAAGTATACCTACGTATGTATTTATTTGTTTTGAAATCACAAATCAACGACTTAACTAGCTCACATATACTTCGTTACTTAAGATAGAAATATTAGGAGCACATAACATCGACGTGTTAGCCAAAACGTCAGTCATAATGACGAAGCCGTAACAAGACTGTTTAACCACAACTCCAAACCGATGCCTATGCGCACGCTTGTTCACACTTTCCCCCATCCTTCTTACTCTACAGCCAACAACAGACGAGTGAAAGGGCGAGGAGACGTAAAATTTCTCAGTAGCTCGCAATATTTGTCGAACACTCGAGAAGTCGTTGGCTTTTCTAATTTACTCGGTCAAAAGCAGGTGCTGTGGCGAGGGTATGGATATCGTGTTATGTTAGGGCTGGACACAATGGTATAATAAGAATCATAAGGTATTGAAGTGGACACACTTATTTTTGTAATAAATCAACATTCGATGCTAGCTTTATGTTGGTTTGTTTAAAAAGAAAATAACCGAGGGTTTCAATACGCAGAAGTATTCTGTATTTTTAGTGTAGATTTAGTAGTAGGTAGTTTTATCATTATGTTAAAATAAATTATACGAACTCAAAGTCAAAGTAAATATTTCACACAAAAATATACACAAAAACATGCTACTGTTAGTAAACAAAATAAACTAAAATCAATACTTTAAGTGAGAAAAACAAAAATATATTCTTCAATCGTCTAATATTCTCGTAACTTCTAAATGTCTGAGGAGGTACTGGCTTTTGGAATAAGTGTGTCATAACATAATCATCGTCAATAACTATTTCGAGTTCATCATTGAAATGGTAGTAAGAATGGATCGTTATTATTTTTCCTTTATTTTGCGGGGTTCAACCAATGATATAATATAAAAAGTGGTAGATATGTTACCTATACGGTATTTCGCGTGTAAAAATGGCCCGGCGTACGCACTCATAATCAGTAAATATTTCAATTACACACTAATTCATAAATTACAAGTGAAAGCAGGATGGTATGCTAATTTCCGGGTGCGAAACAGAGACGAGTGTATGTTGCTCTGCAGACTAGTTCACGGCTCCGTTGACGGCGCAAGACTAAGTAAAGGTGTACCAATTGGCTTGGTTTTAGGGTGCCACTATCGAAGTGCGTATAACATATCTACCTCTTTTTACTATATTATATCATTGGGTTCAACGAGTTTTAGATTGATCAAAAACTCTTTTGTGTGTTGAGAACAATTATTTTTAGACTTTGACTCAGACTTCGAACAAAATATTTTAACATATGAAGACTCCATGGATTCTATAACCACGGTATGTACCCAAAAGTCCCAAGCCTAGTAATGAGTATTTGTTTGCAGGAAATTGTTCCTGACAATACATACCTATTTAAATTATCTATCGCAGTTCCATGTAGCTCTAACTCAGCTATTTAAGGTATAAATCCGAGCTAATTGGTCCCCAGGCCCAGTCCGTATACGCCTGGCTCATTAAAAACCGCTAATTAGCTAAGTAGAGGCTAACCAAGCTTTAACTAGCGGCTAACTGCGCCTGTTCGATCCAGGAACATCCCGGAAGAATGCAATTTATGGTTGTATAGAGCTTCACGGTTGATTTATCTAGCTATCGGATATGAAAAGAGTTTAGTCGGTTTCATCGTTTCTTTAGACATTAACAAGTCTAATAAAAAGCATTTTATTAAATTGTCGTAGTTAATTTTATAACTTATTGAGTCCCTCCCTCATTACTTTGATTGAAATATAAAAAAAATTAAAAAATTAAAAAAAAAAAAAAAAAAACCATCCATCCATCAAGCCGTTAAGGCTGCAGAGCGTGCCAAAGAAATAGACATACATAAATACATACAAACACTTAAACAACATAACCCTCCTTCTGTCTGACACAGTCGGGTATACAGGATAAACACTGAGAGTACACGGAATACTGCCCACCTTAGAAAAAAGGGCGCAAATGTCTCATAGAACCGCGTATGTATAAGTGACTTTATTTCTTAAGATAGGGGGAAGAGTTACGAAAAAGGTTGCGAGTCAGCGAGGGAGTGAAGATATCGATAGAAAGCCAGACGCACATACACTGATTACATAAGCGATGTAGTGTATTCAACAATAATACAACCGGTGAAATTACAAGCACAGATAGAGACATGGCAGGAAGAAAGAATGACAGGTAAGAGCCGAGTTAAAATCACCCGAAACCGACGTACGTGCATGAAGAGGGTGATGAATGTAGAGGAAGCGAAAGTTGTATGTTTAGACCGGTGCACCTGGCGTTCCATAGTCTCTATCTACCCCATTGGGAGACAGGCGTGAAGGTATGTATGTGTATTTATAATTAAGGGCCTTATTGCCCACAGTATAAAAAAAATCTATAAAGGTATTTTAGGTGTACTGCCTTTTTGCCGAATTATGTTTCGTCAAATTTCATTTGGCAATCAACTTTTCGCCGAAGTTTTATTTGGCAAACAAAACCTTGGCATAATTTTACTTCGTATTTTTTTTATTTCGCTACATTTTTATATTGCAATATTTTATTACGTCAAATTTTATGTGGTAAATAATTGTGTAGCAAATGATTATTTATGGCAAATAACATATATTTTTATGACCCTAAAAACGAAACTGCTCCCAGAGATAGGTAGATTACGGTTATTTTTAAATTAAGGTATGCCAATCAATACATTTGACATCTTAAAACACCCATCAACATCTTAAAAGAATCCCTGGTAATAATTTGTCTAACAATAATTTATCAAATCATTAGTTGGGAAATGATATCAGTGCGAAACGTTGAATTGGGAAATAAAAATATGGGATACGTAGTTTGGGGAGTTAAGAATTTGCTAAATAATTTTCGTCGAAAGATTAGTAAACCGGTATTTTATCTTAGTCCTCAGGGTTGTCAATGTATTTAAAATCTAGAGCTTCCTGCGATTCAGAAACCACTTTGTACTAGTTAGCTTCTAGATGCCATAAAAGCCCTGGTGCGTTAAAAAAAACCCCTTTGACAGCAGTTTGCTAAACCAGTGCACAAACGACATCCGAGCGTGTGTTTGATGATTGCGGTCTATAAACAGTAGGTCCCCAGGCATCAATTATCCTAGGTTCTGCTACTTGAGTTGAGTTTTCTCACGATAAATAATAAGTGTGCTTACGTCTGGTATTCCATGTTCATTTGAGTGTTTCGCTCGATGAGTGAAATCCTGTAATTTATGTCTGGTATTTTTGCTTATTCATCCCATTATTTATGCCATGATCACTGGATTTATTCGTACTATATTTCACAATGTAATACGCGAAGGGATTTTTAATTTAACCTATGGGCTCTATTTTACTCGGTAAAACGAATTGCTTCTGACATATTGCTATGGTATTTTTAAGTGATAGCTCATTTACTTGACAGTTATCGCGGCCAAGTTAGAAACTATAACATGTAAAAGCAATAAGGTTTTGCGATGTTAAATTTAGCCCCTGACAATGTTGGGTTGCCTTCAAAAACTTGTTGGGCAGAAAGGAACGAAGTAACGTTGTTTTTGGTCTGGGAAAAGTTTGTACATCTTGGAAACGCAGGGCTCGGAAAAAGGAGAAACTGTAGCCCTTAGAAAAAAAAGCGTATGTCTCATAGAATAGCGTTTTATTAGTGACCTAATTTCTTAACATGGGGGGTTAAATTAGCTTTGACTATCAAATTGCGCTTACGCCCTTTTTATTTAGCAACTTCGAAACTTCGTTCTTCTTCGCATTACTATGTTTGCCGGACTGGTTTAAACACATATTTATGTTAGGCGATAATAAACCCTTTTAGCTTTTCTTCAACAAGTTACTAACACCCCGGGAATATCGAACAAAAAGTAGTCGGTATATCAGCTACTTACCCATGTTAAACAGCTGCTTTTGATAAAAGGTTTAATGCGTTAACTCTAACCCGTTTTTACTTTGTCCGCTAAAGGTGCGCGCCCGCCGGTAAATTAGAAGCCCACGCCTTCGACTAATTATCACCCAGTTGCTAGCTAAGAGTTTTTAAAACAAGATGGCGGTGACAGCTGCTTAGAAAATCTTAAAATTATTAATATAATAAGAGTATTGCATCAAAAATAGAGAACTGTCAAGTGTATAATAAAGACCCAAAACGAAGAATGCTTAGACTTTAGGTAACCAGATACATGAGGGAATAATTCGTTCCTTCCTGTGTTCCGTACCTCAAAAGGAAAAAACCCTTGTAGGATCACTTTGTTTTCCGTCTGTCTATCCGTCTGTGCGTTTGTCTGTCAAGACCCTTTATCTCGGGAACGCATAGAGGTATCGAGTTGAAATTAAAACCATATCGTCGCTGGAAAGGCAAAACTACTAACATCCAAAAGGGTCATTTCGAGAAAAAGCATTTTTAATGTTTTTTTTGTCTTTACAATGTCATAACTTTTTTTCTTTTGAATGAAAATGGAGGCTGTAAAGGGTGACATATCATGTTTTTTTTTTATCTGCACGATTCATTTATCGTGTTGTACGTGTGTTCAGTATTTACGGAGTTACGTGTCGCTTTAGCATTAATGCTCTCAATCCTAAAAAAATGCTGGTAAGATAAAATTACTAACCTCCACATTAAAGTTTTAGGTAAGGAGTCAATAAATACTAAGGACTTGTCTCCTTTTACTTACTCTCGAGAAAAAAATACTTACATGTATAAAAAATATGTTAATCATAAGCGGAAATGACTTATTGTCAAAAATACTTTGCAAAGCCATAAAGCAAATAGGAATTTAGCATTTAAGATAAGTTAAATTTCAAATGTATGTTACTTAAAGGGCAGAATGATCAATTAACCATCCTGATGATTTACCTTTTGTAGGACATTTTTCTTGTTTCAGCCTTAACAATATTACTTACGCATGAATGTCAGTTGAAATTAATAGACCAAGAAATAAATAAAACATGAATTACTTTGAAATTCCCTTGAGATAGGTTCCTTGCCACCTTTACCTATTAACAACTGGTGTCACCTTTCTGCTCCACAAGTCCCGTAGTACCGCGGATCCAAAGAACTACCTACCGACCCATTACATGCTTGCCTACCATCTACAAGCTCCTTACATCCATTTTGAGCACAAAATTAAATGTACATTTTATTGCAAATAATGTTTTGGCCTCTGCTCAAAACGGATGTAAGGTTGGGTCCCGGGGTAGGTACTAAGGAGCTCCTCCTCATAGACATAACGATTTGTCAGCTAGTCAGGCATAGCAAGGCGGCCCTTTTGGCTGCTTGGATTGACTACAAGAAGGCTTACGACTCGGTGCCTCACTCATGGCTCGAAAGGATCTTAGAGTTGTATAAAGTTGATGCAACTTTGAGGTCCTTTTTAGGTGTGTGTATGAGGCAGTGGGTCACAGTCCTTCGTCAACCAGGTGGTCGAGAAGTCCCCTTTGATTCGCCTAAGGATTGAAAGAGGCATCTTCCAGGGTGACAGTAGTCCTTTGTGGTTTTTGTAGTTCAGTAATGCGATCAAGATGGAATTCGGTGTAGATAAGTGTGCGGTCGAATTTGCAGCTTTCTGAGACGATGACTCTCAGATCTCTCTCCGAAATTGAAACCTACAAATATCTTGGTATGTCACAGTCTTTGGGTATTGTGGACGGCAATGTCAAGCAGTCAGTGAAAGAGCGCTTCTTCTGCCGCTTGACAAAAGTTCTTAGCAGTCTTTTGTCGGGTGGCAATAAGGTGCGCGCCTTCAATGGCTGGGTGATACCGCTGCTCACATATTTCTTTGGCATACTAAGGTGGACTCAGACTGAGCTGAACGCCCTGGGTAGGAGGGTCCGTCTACTGCTTAAATCAAATCGCATGTTGCACCCACGCTCATCTGTTATGAGATTGTACATCCCGAGGAAATGTGGTGGTCGAGGCATTTTAAATGCTAAGAATCTCCACAACCGCGAGGTGTGCAATCTCAGGGATTATTTCCTTAGCAATGAGTGTGGGATGCATCGAGATGTGGTTGCATTAGACAAGAGCCTCACGCCTCTCTCCTTGGCAAACGAGAACTGGCACAGACCAACGGTGTTGAGCACTGAAGACCGCAAGAAGGTGTGGAAGAGCAACGAGCTACACGGACGCTTCTACGGGGCCCTAACAAGACCCGAGGTAGACTTTTTAGCATCCGTGAACTGGCTGCGATTTGGTGACCTCTTTGGGGAAACCGAAGGTTTTGTCTGTGCAATTGCTGGCATGGTCATAATGACGAATAATTACCGGAAATATATTCTGAGGGATGGCACGGTCGACATTTGTCGAGCATGCCGTTGCCCGGCGAGTCCCTCAGTAATTTCCGGTTGTTCGCATTTGGCCAACGGCGAGTACTTGCACAGATACGAGTATCACCTCGTGGCCAGGATCATCCATCAGCAACTTGCTCTTCAATATGGTCTTGTTGAGTCTGAAGTGCCGTACTATAAGTACACACCGGCGCCAGTTCTCGAAAATGGTCGTGCTACGCTCTATTGGGATCGATCTGTCATCACGGACAGGACTATTGTCGCCAATAAGCCTGATATCGTATTGACAGATCGATCTCAACGACGGGCAGTGCTCGTCGACGTCACCATCCCGCATGACGAGAACCTCGTGAAGGCCGATAAGGACAAGCAAGTACCTTGACTTGTCTCACGAGGTGACCGCCATGTGGGATATTGAGTCGATGATCATTGTCCCGATAGTTGTTTCGGCAAACGGTCATATAGCGAAGAGGCTCGACCAACACCTCAGGAGACTCTCGCTAGATGTCTGGACCAACGGCCAGATCAAGCATACATTATCGTATGAGAAAAAATAAGAAATTGTGTACCTATTTAATTAATTTTAGAATGTTGTACGTTCTTAATAAATAAATATCAGGATTATCTACGGAACTTGGCACCCATTTAAATCTCAATTCTTATGTCGGTGAAGGCGATAACCATGCATCGCATATTCTTAAAATATTGAACTTGGCTCCCATTTTCACATTTATGTTTTTGACGGGACATCATTCTTTTTTATCAAATAAATAGGTATGCGTTTCCATAAATAAATAAATAGTATGAATATTAAATAAATTGGCATTAAATAATATTCATTAAATCCCAACCCATGAAATTATTAAATTATTGAGTAAGTAGGTAGTTCTGGTGAATCTGTGATCTTCATTAATTATCATCAGTTCTACTTCACCAAATGGTGCTTTTCAAGAGCAAATGTACGAGTTACCATATGCTATTTATACATACAAAATACCCAAATCGCTATAGGTGTACCTAAAATATTTGAAGATTTCCCTCAATTTCTCCAGGACCCCATCATCAGATTCTAACCTGATGACAGTAAGCCTACTCCAGAAGTATGCCCTATCAAACCAAAAACGAATTTTCCAGATCGGTTAATAAATGACGGAGTTCTGAGGTAACTAGCATAAATAATAATTATAAACTGGCGCGCATAATGTCAAAAGATATTGTTTTGACATTGCTTGCGCGTCTAATACGCTTGATGTCACCCGAAAACAATTTGAGAAATAGACTAAAGGTCGAATTTGTTACAAATTTATGAATCGCATAACGCCTTACCTATACTTTTCTAATTTATTTTATAACTTAATAATTACTAATATCTCGTAATATTCTTTAAGTATGTAGTTCAAAGTTTCTTAACAGATGTAACAGATAGAAGTCCCGCATTGAAATATACTAATATCCTTTTTACTTTGTTTATTGAGTAAGGTAAAAATACTAAAGCGCCACAATCGTCGATTCCTGCTATAAGATTATTTACTAACAAACATGACTTCACATGATTTCAAAAGAGAAAAAATACTAAATTACTACAACTGACGGTTATTGCGTAAACGTTATTGACTAAAATACATTTCATTTAGTATGTACTACAAGCGAAATTTACATAATCACCACCGAGTATCCTCAGTTATGTTATCTAAAATTACTAATAAAGCTTGAAACGGCTAGATACAGCAAGCACAATACTTAACCGCCAACTATTCAAAAATATGTCTAAATGAGTCGGATGTTAGTAAAAAATCCTAAGAAATTATTGAAATTTTGACCCAATTTTCACTACTAAAGCGCCAAAAACATGCTCCGATCGCTACGAGACCCAGACCAAACGAAGCAGAAAAAAAAAGCAGTCGTACTGTATATATAACTCATTTTGACCAAAATGGCGCTTTAGTAGTTTTGCCTTTCCAGCGACGATATACACAAGTCTACAGTCCCTTGAAGTTGTGAAACAATCAAACATCTAAGTTAACGTAAAAAAAACATACGGCCGTTTATGCCGCCAAAAACGTATATTTCGCACTTTCAAGGGAATCAAAATTTATAGGGTATTTTACGTTGACCTAGATCTATGAAATTTGGCAAGTAATACCGTCTTAAGTAGTTTAAGACGGTATTACTTGCCAAATAAGTTTAGGAAAAAATCTGAAAAATATACATTTTTATTTAAATCACAAAAAAAACAGGGTCTTTATGAAATGAACGGCGGTCCAAATTTTGAACTGAGTTAACTGTGTCCTGCGGAACCCTCTGTAGGTGAGTCCGACGCACTTGTCCGGTTTTTCAAATTTGTGTATGAAATATTGTCACTATGGAACGACATAATCGTCATTAAGGGCCTGTCCATATCACCACGGCGGGGCGCCGTGGAGAGGTACGCTGCCGTGTCCGTGCAGCTGCACGGTGCCGCGCTGCGGGCCCTATCTGACTTCCAGTGCGGTAGTAACTCAAACAACAACCAAACAAACACCGACTAATAAGTTTATAATAAACTTGAGGCATTTAAAGATTGCGTAAGAATCGTAAGATATTATCAATTCCGATTATTATTTATTTAGAAATGTTGCGGAACTTACGGTTGTGCAAGAGCTGGTGATTACTTGCCACGAAAACAATAGCAAGATCAAATCGAATTAGTTACTTATACCAATATTACGGGACCCCTACGAAACGCATAATTTTTGTAAGCATAATGTATCATTTCGCATAACACCCTTTTAGGCTGACATTGCAGAATTTAACGCATTCGCTGCCACCTACGCATATATGCGTCACCGTGAGTTCCACCCAGTGCCCTCAACGCATATGTGCGTTCGTACAGTAGGCAAGCTCCGTATAAAACAAAAGATGTGGCACCTGGCGAAAGTTCAAAAAACAGTACTGGCAGTGAATGCGTTAATAAACGTCTAAGTATTGTTTAGGTTAGGTTACGTTAGGTTAGTTTTATATAACAATTTAAATAAAACCCTTTCTATTGTAAAAACCATTTTAGGACAAACGATTTTATGCGTTATGATACGTTATGCGTAATAAACATTATGGATTTCGATATATAAACCCCAATATGACATATTATGACATTTTAATAGTAGTGTTAGGCACCTAGCCCTACTTTAAAAATCGAAGTACAAAGTTACGATCACCATCCCTTTTTCTCAATTTTATCTCAAATCACGAGTGAAAAGGATGGCGCATCCGAGGATTCGAATTTAGTGCTTCATTCACATTCCAGATCTAATGCCTGATTTCTACATTGCCAACAAGCCTGAAATAATCAAGTACTAAACTAAATAACCTATAAACAATCTATTAGCAAATGAAATACTTTCCTACGACACATCAGATAGGGTGAAAGCTAATTGTGGAGTGAATGGGGCCCTAAATCACCGCCGACTTATCGCGCCGTGAGTCGGGCCCTAATTGACGTTTATACAGTAATAGGGGTATTGAATTAAAGAGATAATGAATAATATTCGCTAGCGAGGGGATTCCAATGGATGCGGTAAGACAAGTAGTTAAAGTCAAGGGATATTTTAATAACATTCGCAAGTTATACAAGACCTATATATTCCACATTGCCTTCAACCAGATGTTTTCATATTGTTTCTCTACATAAGTAGGTATATTTATTGTTGTCTAGTTCACATAGTACAAGCCAAGGTTAGGTCGAGTTCAATTTGTGTAAGATTGTGTAAGTTATTTATATATTTATATTTTTTACCATGAGTTTAGTAATATGATGACGATATGGTCTAAGACCTACTTAACCCACTTGGGCTAAAAGTCCAGTCTTTGTTGCCATATGAACCACTAAATTATTGTCGCCCAGTCGCCCAGCATTCCACTTTGATTTTGCTTATCGATTTACGACTGAAGTTATGGTAGTTCTTATTCTCTTGACAATAAGAGCTGCTATAAAGTTAACAGTATGATTACGATATAGAATGAAGATAACCTAAAAGAAGTTACAATTTGTCCCCAGATCTAGGAAACTAAGTTAGGTTGCCTCAGGTGACCATAGGGCTGGCTCTTTCCTCGGCCAACGGCTTGCAATAGCTATCCAACGAGGAAATGCAGCCAGCATTATGGTCACCATTTCCGGTGGCAGTGGCCTAGGGGATATTCTACATATTATATTTGCTTAGAATAAGTTAATTTATTTTAGTATTTAGTTTTAATTGTTTTTATAATATTCCTGTTTTTTTGTTTGTGTCTTGATATTTTTTTTAAGGTTTAAATATGAATGAACAAGTCCACTGAGAGGTAAACAATATTCAGATGAATGAAACCCAAATATTTCTGCATCGCCTGATTGCAACCAGCCGGTTGTGATCAAATAAAGACGTAAACCTAATTACCCAATAAAATACTTATTATCTGTTGTCGATTTCCTGCTTTAAAAACGAATAAACAGTTCTCAAAACAATCTCAACTTTACTGATTAAAAATACCGTTATGCGGCAAAACATCACAAATTCTCACGAGCACAAAATGAAACATAAAAATTTCCATCATCTTCCTGAACATGATAAAAACATTAATAAAAACTTAAGATAACAAGTATACGTTTTCGATATATTTAGCAAAGCATTAGGGAAAGCCAAAATAACATATTTGTCAGAAACGTTGTAGAACTTGACTATGTTAATTAAGAAGATAACCGAAATGAGACGTCTTCATTTTAAGAATCTGTGCCAATGAATGAATCAGGTTCTGTTTTGACTCTGGTTTAAGAATGTTAATTCTCCAATAGCTGACATCATTTAATTATATTAATTCTATAGGTAAATTATTAATGCGGAAGTGTTAGTAGGTATGACCTTGTTCCACGTATGACGTTATACCGGAATAACAGATCGGCATGACATTTTCCTCTGTAGCACATAACTTTAAGTTCTATTAAAGTGCTTTAAAAGTCCAGAACACTGGTTTAATTTGCTTATCTGCTGCCGCAATCGTAAGCATCAACCAAACAGAGTAAAAGTTACAATAGTTCTTTATAGGTAAAACCCATTCATTTTAGCTTTTAGAAAGAGGTTATGAAGAGATACCTTCTCTTATCACTTTTGTACATTTAGAATAGAGTAGAAATAGTTTTTATCCAACGCACACACACATATTTAAAATAAATGACAAGTAAAACAACACATTAAACATGGCGTTAAAAAAGGTCCCCTAGTACTCAGCTTTGTGCCGCAGCAAGCCGCGGCGCTGGTTTTAAGAGGGACCCTGACTTCATTTGTGCTCTCTCCTGGACAACAACCCGCTTTATGGAGATATTCATTTGCCTAAGAGGTGCTTCTTACCGATATAGTTTAAAAAATCGATTAGATCAGCTCGGATTGTAAATCATAATGCGCCGGCGCAGACTCTAAACGGACCAACCAACCTTGCCGGCCCACCGGGCCGCGCCGGACCGCGACCGTCACGCCGTTACCATTCCGGACCGTGAAATTATTTTAGGGTTCCTTTATTAACGGAAATCTCGTTAAATCGTGAACTTCCGTAGAATTTAGGTGAAAATGTCGGTTGAATTTTGTATGCCTAATGGCCAAACATAGAAGTCGTTTGGCCGAAATATTTTTGGTCAAAAGTATCATTTCCCCATTGATTGATTTTACTTTTTAGGGTCGAAGAGGCCATATAGCCCTCCTACGGAAAAAAGGCGCATGTGAAAGTAATTTATAGAAGAATATTAAACTCTCAAAGGTTATAATAAGGTTGGATGTGCAGTACAATTCATTAGTAGATGCGTATTTTCTCCGTAGGATAGCATATAGGTTTCGGCAGGCTATAAACGCTAGAGTTTTAAAGCGGTTGAAGCTTCTTGAAGAAATACAAATGGAAAGTCCATAGTATACTTTTACTAGAGTTGTATAATTATATTATTTTAATAACTTTTGGACAAAAAATACATGTCGACTAACCAGAAAACAGATCGGCAAAAATATTGTTTGCCTGTTTATCACTGCTGTTTTGTGACACATCTTTAGCGATATTTCCGAGCAGTGTCGTTAAAAACAATATTATTTGATTATTTATTGTTTTGTTTCAGGTAAGTTTCCTCACGCCAGTAAACGAGCGGTACATAAGCATGGTGATGTACCTAACTACAAACGAGTATGTGTGTCTATTATAATAATAATATACGAGTAGGTACATATAAAATGCTCGTTCGTTATGAGTTTTCATAAGTCATAACGTACCATGAGTATCATGACAACAAATAAAAGGGGTTTTATAAGTTTAACCGTTAACTTCACATCCGTACAGTATACCCAGCTTCTTAGGCCGTGTTGTTTGATCAGTAGTTAAACTAACTAATTGTTAAAATTCGAAAAAGTAATGGAAAATTTGACACATTTTCTTGAGATTTTAACCATTAGGTCGTGTTGTTTGATCAGTAGTTAAACCAACTAATTGTTAAAATTCGAAAAAGGAATGGAAAATTTGACACATTTCCTTGAGATTTTAACCATTAGTAACGTTTTTTGACAATTAGTTAATTTAACTACCGATCAAACAACAGGCCATTAATAGCGTTCGGCTGGCTATCGCTATCACGCTTGCACTCGCAACTGACAGTATATTTGTCACTCGGGTGTCATAGAAAAACGAAGATTGCCGATCGCTATTAAAAAAATGGTAGCACTGTATCTATTTATCTGTGGACAAATTACATACCAATCGAAAGTATGAAGCCTATAGAATATGCAAACGTTAGTTTGACTATTTTTTTCCCGTCAAGCTATTGGGTAGGCAGGTAGAAACAGGTAAGTCGGTACTAGTAATTTGCACCAAACCTCACGTTTGCATATTCTATAGACTTTATACTTTCGATTAGTATGTAATTTGTCTATTAAACAAACATTTGCAATTTTAAAAAAAAGTTCATTTTTAATAAATTTTTTAATGATATAAGCACTGGACTGAAATTTTTCAGCCTACCTATTCGCCACATATTATTATTTAGCGTATTAAATTTGATATAAAATACTTTTCATCCAATAAACAGCCCGGTCCAAATCTTCTCCTATTCGGATCTTAGACCATATGTGTCTGTCTGTGATATCGTAGCTCCCAACTAATGGACTGATTTGGACGCGGTATTTTTTTTTAAAGAAAGCTAGTAGTATAATTTAGGTTTCATGAAAATCAGTTGACCCTTTGGAGAGATATCAGCTCTACGGGCCTAGTACGGTTGCGTTTATCGTGTGACAAAATGTGGATAAAGCATCCGTCACTCTCGTATCATATACGTGTCAGAAAGTGACGGGTGTTTTATCCACATTTTATCAAACGATAAACGCAGCCATATTAGGACCCCTAAAAGAAAATAAATAAATAACAACTCTCGATATAATGACGACCTTATAGTTAGTGTAGTTTAATAGTTATTTACTTATTAAAACTAGAGACAAGTTTTCTTTTGACCACTTGTGGCGTCGGAAGCTGTCAAAAGCTGACAAGATGCAGCGACAGTGACAAAGATATATGACTCCCATAGCTCTATCCCTTTCACTTAGAACGTGGCAGGTTATAAAGGTTATTTACGGCTAACAGATCCACTGAACCGTTAATATATTGACGTTCGCGATGTTTGCAAGTGTTATAAAGCTACGGATCTTCGTGTGTCATGAGAAAATCGCTTTGTTATCGCTTTATTGTCGCTTTCAGTAGTCTCGTGTGGTTGCCAGGTTAGAATAGTGCCACTCCATGTCTTCCCGTGGATGTCGTAAGAGGCGACTAAGGGAATAAGGGCTTGTAGTACTGTTAGGCGACGGGTTTGCCACCTGTCACTACGAAAATACGCTGGTAAACATCTTAGCCTAATTGTGCAAAATGTGGTTACATATCAACAAGTTTTGAGTTGTTGGTAATTCTGTAGCTCTGCCTACCCCACTGTGGGAATGAAAGCGTGAGTTTATGTATGTATGTCTCTTTCGTTTGACAATATGCTCTGGTAAAAACAGGTGTTAAAACGAAAAGGTTCTAAGGTGATCGGTTAGGTCCTATGACGGTGACTGTACTGTAACTTTTTAATGGCAAGGCGAAAGCGAACGAGCACACGGGCAACCTGATGGCAAGTGGGATCTAGAATCATAGACATTTGCATTCTCAAGACTGCAATCACAAGACTGCTAATACGTTGCCGACCCGCGTTGACTATAAAGATGGAATGTTATTATCTATGCTAATAATGTCATCGGTGGCCTTATTCCCACACCGGAACACAATAATGCGAACAAGTAAATATCGGATGGACGAAAAATACTTATTTGGTATTTTTTTTACGTTATTTTATTTTTTTGCATACCAAAGTTTTGTCTACAAATGATTAACATGTCTACAATTGTTTGATCGAAATTGTTTTGCATATATTGCTAAAGATTGTTTGGTCGAAAAATTGTTTAGTATTAAATTTGCATGGAATAACGTTTTTTTGACGAATGTATTATTGGTATAACGTAATAATTCCGAATATTGTTACCACTAATTTGAAATGAACCATGACTCTGAGGCGGGTCGACGGAGCTCCCGATCCACCTAATTTTGGCGCTTCGCGCCTCACTTATAGATTAGTTTTAATTTTAGGACATTGTATGTAATGCTAAATAACAATTCGACCGAACAATATCATGGATTTAGCGTTTTAGTCATAAAAATTTTAGACTATACAATTTAAAAGAAGATTTTTATGCTAAAAAAGAAGTATGGCATTAAAATAAACTTTTAGAGCATGCGAAGACCATGATGCTTGGTGGTAGGTTAAGATGGTGGTAGCAATTCGGACGGACAAGGTCCTACCACCACTTAACAGCTACCGCTTTTATCGTTAAAATGTTCATTCAAAACATACATTATTAATTTAACAACCAATACACCTACAATTACTTCCTGAATATACTGGTTCTTAGTATCCAATTTTTTTTCGGGTACGGGCAGATAAATAATACGTTCCTATTTACGTAAAAACATGAACAATTAATCAGAAATTTCTCGAATTATTATTAATTTGCATTTCGATGTTAGATTAAAAATCATTTACAGCAAATGAGTTCATACGATGCGAGTGATTGATGGGGCAATAGATGAATGCGTGTGCTCGTTGTCATACGGTAAATCTATTAAGGAGTAGTCAGGAAAAAAATGACGTTGTTGAACGCAGTACATATTTTATTCAGACCGCGCGAAACCAAAAGAAGGGCACCAATTTAATAGTCTATTCATATACAAGTATATATATGAGATATTTTTTTTATAATTCACTTTATTTCCTGAACTAAAGGACTTTGAACGTGTGACTCTCATAGGCTTTATAAAAATGAAATAGTGCATCGTACAGTTTAAGTTACAAACTTTTTTTAAATATATTTTATGCTAAGGCATTACATTTTTGCTAGTTAAGAATATGTGTTATTTGCAATTCAAGAGTTTTAAACTGGTATAAACGACGTTAATCGTATATTTCAAAGATATCTCTGTCATATCATTAAAATGTGCAAATGTTAATCTGTCTGAAATAACTACTAATTATGAAAATGTCATAGTTGCCTTTGAGTTTATTAACCAGAATCTTTCGCAATTACCGTACATTAAACATATCTTTGACGTATCATGTGTATATTAATATGAACAGGTGTTTCTTAAGTAGCCACCGGTTTTCAGATCTCTGATTCTGTAAGAATTTAACAGACCCAGTTCAAGATAAAACAGTCCTTGATTAACTCGGCGCTGAATTCAGTGATATCAAACAACACGAAACCTGTATATTTAAAAAATATAATAAAAAATTGTTTTAAATTTTGAATGAATGAGTTTTCTATTACTAAGTAATACACATTACATATTTTTATTAAAAAGCAAGTACAAAATAAAAAGAGATACGAAAAAAGGACCTTATTAATAAGATGCTTTTATAAATTACTGCAAATAAAAGTTTTTCTGACGTACAGTGTTTTCAATCCACGACGTATTTCCCAGTACTTAATATTACGTCTATTTTTATGGCAAGGCGAGCCGTCATTTGAGGTGACCGAATCGTTATAGAGAATGACGTGACGTTTGCAACAATGGACCCACATTGACGTCCAAAAGCACGCGGTTGTCTCGAAGCAATTTCATTTAAAATCAATTTACTTCCGTAATTAGAAATAATTGAAAGTTGGTCCGGTCCAGTTATTAGCCGCTGATTGGTTTCGTGGAAAGGTTTTTTTATTAAATATTTACGTTTTTTTTACCCGCAGTCTACGGACTATCTGGAAAAAGGAAAGAAAAGGAAGGATTTAAATAATAATGCCTTACTACTCTTACCTTGTAAGAAATTTTAAAAGATTCTGTTTTTTTTTTTGTTTGTTTTTAACTGAAAAAGGAGGCAGACGAGTAAGGCTGCGGCTCCACTTAGGCGGAGATGAGTGGAGCTGTGCCAATATTAACCAATAGAATCTAAACTAACGTTCGCAAGTCACGCTCGAGGTGACCGCATGCGCCTTGGTTAATATTGGCACAGTTCCGCTCCGCTCCGCTCGTCTCCGCCTCAGTGGAGCCGCAGCCTAAGCGAGCCACCTGATGGTAGGTGATCATCGCGACCCATAAACACCCGCAACACCAGAGGAGTCGCAGGTGCGCTGCCGGCCTTTGAGAAAAGAGTAGGCTCGTTTTTTAGGGTTCCGTGCCCAAAGGGTAAAAACGGGACCCTATTACTAAGACTCCGCTGTCCGTCTGTATGTCACCAGGCAGTATCTCATGAACCGTGATAGCTAGACAGTTGACATTTTCACAGAAGATGTATTTCTGTTGCCGCTATAACAACAAATGCTAAAAACCGAATAAAAATACTATTTACTATACAACAAACGGGCTTTTTTTGCCGTTTTTTGCTCGATATTAATAACGGCAACAGGTAGACACTTGACATATTCGCTGAATATTTAGTTGTACATTAACTTTAAAAACAAATAATTAAATTAAAATAAAATAAATATTTAAGGGGGCTCCCATACAACAACCGTATTTTTTTTGCCGGGTTTTGCTAATGTTGTATAGATAATGGTACGGAAACCTTCGTGCGCGAGACCGACTCGCACTTGGCCGGTTTTTTGAAGGCCCTCAAGTCGTCAACACTGTAGATAGGTATACTATTTAGCCTTCCGCCAAAAAGCAGTGCTCGCATTGCTGTGTTCCTGTGCGAGGATGAAACGACCGCTAAATTAGTTGCATAGAGGCATTCCATCTACTTCTTGAGATTGTCATCATAAAATTACAATTTGGAGATTTCAAATGTCTACAGCGTGTGTATTCCATACGATCCTAAATTTTAACATACGATAGATTTAAGCAGTATTAAGAGGTACAGCAATAAATTTTAACAAATACTCTCAATAGTTAAGCGTAATGATTTTTTTAAATTTTTCCCGGCCAGCAATGTAATGCAAATATTGAGAAGACAATAACGTCGTCAATAAAACAATGAACACAAAGTCCTTACGTAGACGACTTGGTTATTTGAATACATTGCGTGCCGAATTAAATTGTATGAAAAAAATAATGTTTTCTTTTGTTAACTTAATGTACCAATTTACGTTAATTAGGGTCTTATCTAACTGCCCTTAAAATATAGGATCGTATTGAATACACACGCTGTATAAGCTTCAAAGTCAACTTGTTTGCCTTTTTTATTCCAAGACAAAACAATGCATACTATACTATAAGTACTCTAACCCTCTACGTGATATGTAACTTGGTAATACGTAATTATTCGTATTAGAATACCACTGCACTGAAAAGTGAAGTAATTCCGGCGGAAATTACTTTATCCTCGTAAGCCCTATGTTTTCTTAATAGCAGTAGTCCTAACTACCGAATGTACTATACCAAGTACATATTAAGAATAGTGTTTTAGAGTCCATTAATTAGTGCTTTAGAGTTAAAAATATTTTGTACGATAGTGAGTAGACAGGTCTGAACTACTATCATTAATTTGTACTTGTACAAGTACGCGAGGACTTACGGGGTTAGAATACGTGATCATGGCAGAGGTCGTTGGGGAGGAGCTATATCCTGCAATGGACGTGTTAATTTAATATAGATCATTAAAAAAAAAACACTACACACTTACTACCCTGATAAAAAGAAACATTTGTGTTCAATTGTTAAAAACAAAAGTCAATCATAATTCAGACAGTTTAAAACTGAGTCATTTATTTTTTGAACGGGATGTTTATTTTTGTTAGGTGCTTAGTTTCTAGATATCGTTTAGTGATAACGTCAATAAAGAAATAGGATTAGAGTACTTAGCTAAGAGTACTTCTTTTTTTATGGTTGATCCGTTCCATATGTCACGCAACTTGACATGAAACTTAAATAAAAAAAATCTGGATCCGGAAATTACTTAGCTGGTTTAACTGGCATGTCTAACAATATTGACGGCAAATTGAAGCTTAGAAGAAATATATTGTAAAGCGTCCTATTATTAGTGGTTAATGTAGTTTAGGTATGTGTACCTAGGCCATGGGCATGTGTGTGTGTGTGTGTGTGTGTGTATGTGTAGGTAATATGGTGTACAAAGAACAGAACAAAAAAGAAATCAGCCAAATCGGTTCATCCCTTCTTAAGTTATAGCGTGACCAGGAGAAATAGGGTTAATTTTTATACATATAGACTAACTAAAAAACATATTATGTATGTCCCTACATTGGCACCAGATAGGTCTTGGTCTTCTTCCGTCTATTTCCTGGAACTTTCAGGCACGCCTTTAAACTTCAATCATTCAAAAAATAAAATAAAATGATAACTTGCAATTGAACTTCACGTCTGAATTTAAATGTTAAAAGAGTTTTAAAGTAGCCTGACGGGATCCGGAACATCGTAAAGACCTGGTTAATTTCACGCGATTTTAATTCCGTGTCGGACTAAGTTGGTAATTCCGCAGAAAACTGACAGACGGACAGACGATGACAGCTCGACGGATTATATATCTTAAAGACATCTTTGTAAGCGGAAATGTTATTTTTATTACAATTTTAGCTTTTGCTCTCTGCACAGACTTTCTAGTTATCTACTTTTATTCCTTCAGGGGGGCTAATAGCTGCGTTTAACGCGTGACAAGATGTGGATAAGGCATCCGTCACCTTCTGACACGTAAATAAGTACGAGAGTGACGGATGCTTTATCCACATCTTGTCACGCGTTAAACGCAGCCATACTAGCCGATTAACCTATTAGTTATTAGGTATTCAGTTTTTTCGAGAACCAGTAGTAGACGCAAACACTATTTTAGAACCTGAAGCGTCATCCAAGAATTTAAACAGTAATTTCAACAAAACTATGCGTTAACTGTAATCTAGCATTCCACTGTCACCAAGAAGGCGTTTGAAACTAAATCCCGAAGACTCAAAATGGAGTCAATTTTATACTTAAATCAAGAAACTGAGCCTTAAACGTTTCAATTCCTGAATTCTTAGACTTCCATCCGATGCAAAAAGGACGCATATACATAATGACTAAGTGAAATTCAAACCTATGAAGTAGGGGTAATGTCGCGAATGTATTGGGCGTTGAATGACAGATGCGTCTTATTTTCTGATATGCGCGGCTTAGCTTCCCACGCTTGCGTGCAGTCGATCTGCGATACACGCCCACTAGCGCCATCTCGTGGGCGCCGACGGAATTTGTGATTAAACGTGTAGGGTGTTATTAGAACGGATACTTGTTTAATTATTTACTCACTACCTTTAGCATATTAATTATATGTTTACGTATAATTTTATGTATTATAATGCGTGCGTGCGCGCATGTGGGGAGCGGACTCAAGGTGCTTTCACGCAGGCGGCATTCGTACTACTACTTTGGATAATAATGTTTGCCAAAAGTCATAAATCGAATTAATACTTTGTCTTTCTGAAGCTAACAACAGGTAATAAGATTTTAAATTGTGATCCATAGGTATGTAATGTCTTACGACACGTACGTTTTGTCAAAATTGAACGTTATGTTTCCGTGTGGGTACTTGGCATACAACTATACCATGAACCGCTCAACGAATCCCGGCGAACCAGGTTTCAAGTGATCGAGTCACTTACTTGGCCCTCTTCTACCAATAGTAGGTAAATTTTTTTTTGATGACAGCTGACTTCAGTCGCCTCTAAGCTTTTTCTGCATGAGAGTGTTTTTGTATATTATACTTACATTTGAACTAAATATTTTCAAAATGCCTCGACCTAAAAATCGTGATAAAACTCGAACCAAAAATTTCAAGCAATAAACTGGTGCCTTCTAAACAACCCTATCGTTAGGAGACTAAATTCAAAGATATCTGCTGAGAACTTAGAAAATGGCAACCATTTCAAGATTGACACAACCCCGTCAGCGCCCAAGCGGCCCGCATCTCTAATATCTAGGTCATCCGACCGCTCATTCCCGAAATACCAGTAATTTAAAATACCAAACTAGGTACTCTTTTTAGTAGAATCTTAAAAAACCAGAATCTAATTATTGTGTGAAGATAATAAACAATACTGTAATTTGAATGTTGAGTTGAATGGGATTCCGATATATTGAGAACCTGGTATTTTAAAATACTGGTATTTCGGGAATGAGCGCATCCGACGTACCTCCAAAGCGAGCTAGATTAAGGATGCGTCTGATCTGACCTCGTCTACTGGTAGTCCCAAGACTACCAGAGCATTTTTTTACATTTACAGTTTTGAAATTGCCTCTGGGGGCCTAATATGGTCGCTTGGCAAAGTTTGGAAAAAAACATCCGTCACTTTCTGACACGTAAAGAACGAGAGTGACGGATGCTTTATCTACATTTTGTCACGCGATAAACGCAACCATACTAGGCCCGCTGGTGTCGGGTTCCACTTACCATGAGGTGGCCTGTTTACTCTTATGATTTGTCCATACCATAAAATAATTTTTTGCCTGTAATAGAAGTCATGGTCAATTATTTACAGGGATATTTAGACTGTAATATACGCACACAGCAGCCACAAAAGGCAAATATAATTTAACTAACTTGCTCAATCTCTAGTGTATAAACGAATAGGACCTTTTGGCTCAGTGGTTAAATAGTTGCCCGCCGACCCCGGGGTCGCGCGGTGACTCCGCCGTCCCGACGTATGAGCGCATCAGAGGAGGGTGTCTACAACTTAGTAAATGTCCTCGCTATCTGAGGTACCGGTGCGGGCAAAGCTTCTCAAAGATTCCTTACAATTTCTTCTTAATTTACTTTAAGGTAGGCTCAGGAAATATGAATTGGCCGTCTGTAATCTGCACTAAGATCTTTTTGTTAATATCAAACAAAAGGTAATCGTAAACTGCCCTCGTTCTTCAAACGGCACAGTGGGTTGAAAGGTTAAGGTTAAGGTTAACATTATGTCCGGTAAGTCTTAACGCAGAAAAAAAGATCGCAAAGTAGATAACAGGCGGCCAAATCATATTTGCTGAACTATAGCAGCTTGGCTTCGCAAACATGGGGTATACCCTTCTACATGTATGTAACCTTTGTAAAAATGTTTTTCAATGCATTTAAATTAACATTGAGCGTAAACGTTGCTTTATAATTAAAAGGACTTGTGTTACAAAACCGACAAGCGATACAAAACCTTATAATCTCTTGGACCATGTTTATTTAATATGAGATAAGATAATGCCTCTACCTTTAATTTAATCTTTGTATTAACAAAATACCGTATTATTCATTAATTTTCTTTGACATTTAGCCTGATCTACAGAATGTTTAGGCAGTATGTTTTACTTCACGTTTAATTGATGTAAACCTCTTTTTCCGAACAAGCAACAAAGCCAGCGCTTTTGACCAAACGTTTTTTTTTAAATTAAATTATTATGAACACGCGGCGGACTTCGGCGGTATTGGCGGGATGAGTTTTTTTAAACTGGCCAGAGACTGCTCAGAATAGAGAATCCTAGAAAAAGTGGGGGAAACTTTTGCCCAGCAGTGGGACAAAACAGGCTAGAAAAAAAGAATGCCAACAGTTGTAGTACCACTGCCGCTAAAGCACGCCATGCACTGTCCGATGCTCGATACCGACGACTAATGCGACGCGACACGGCCGTGTAATGTATGGCCGTTTTAGATGAACCGATACGCGGCGCACAGAACAAATCAGCTTCTTCTCTTCAAGAGACAAACATTACATACATACATTAACTCACGCCTTCGTTCCGAGAGAGGGGTAGGCAGAGCTACAGAATTATCAACAACACAACTCTAAAAACTTGTTGATAATTCTGTAACCACATTTTGCGCAAACAGGCTTAGATGTTTACCCGTGTTATTTAGTGACAGGTTGCAAGCCCATCGCCTAACAGTACTACAAGCCTTTATTCCCTTAGTCGCCTCTTACGACATCCACGGGAAGACATGGACTGGCACTATTCTAACTCGGCAACCACACGGGGCTCTAATTAAACATATTATTTTCTTAAACGCCAGTAACGTATCTACGATTCCTACGTGGACCCCGCATCCACCCAGGAGCCATGGCTTTTAAGGAGCTTTTCCACCGGCGACGCGAGGGGAGACCAGGCGAGGTGAGATTTTATATTTGTATTGAAAAATTTCAATGCACCTTTGTTGGAAGTTTATTTTTTGATAAAAATTAAAATTCTCACACCACCTCGTCTCATATCGCTTTGCCGGTGTGAAAGCACCATTTAGCCTTTAGCACTAGGCTATCCCAAAATAAAGGAAACAAAACTTGTCCTAAGGACGGCTGAATTTGTAGGTCACCCCCAAAGGAGAGGTGTGCTTGCGGTTTTTAAGCACAGTGCAGCTTCTATAAACTATTCTGTGCTCTCGGGATATAGTAATTGCGTCCCTCCATTAGTATCGAGGACCGAAATTGAGGGTACTTCTGTGTGTCCATTAGCTTGATAGGACCTTTAGTGGTTCCTAGGTGTGATTTGAATCGTAGTGGCTTGTCTAGACCAATTAATAAAATAATGTTAAATCAAAATCTATGTAATGAACAGCAGTCAACGTAGCGTGATGTTGACCAGTAGGTACCTGGGATACCAACCGTTGCTCGAAATTGACGAATGACAGATCTATTTCTGGAGCCGAAGACACCGTTCTTTTTGTCAAAATCATTAGAGACGTTTTCAAGAATGCGATTACAAAAGGATGCCGATGGAAACATCATTACGTATTGTTTCCGCGTGTATTTAAGAAAGTAGTAGAGCTCATTGGCATAGTATAATTGTAACAGTAGTCCATCTTCATACAAATTTATATTACGGTACCAATAATGAACAAGGATGGACAATCGAATCTTATTTTATAGAAGATAAAGCCCGATTTACATTGGTCAAGGACAGTGGACAGTTGACAGTGACAGTAGATAATGGAGTAGTGTAAACCGATCGGACAGTAGCAAGTCAAGTTGCCTTGCCAGTGGATTCAAATAGAATCGCTTTCTATTCCTTCACTTTACTGTCCTTCGCTCTTTACTTGCCACTGTCCTTGACCAATGTGTATCGGGCTTAAGGGTTGTTATTTTTTTTTGCAATAATAAACAATTTATGAATCGTTAAGCTTTGGTTTAATGGATAAGTGTCTATGATTGTTGCCTGTCAGTTAAAAGTGTTCAACACTGGTATACTATCACCCTATGCCAATGCTGCCTACTCTAATAATATTTAATCAGAGATTGTTATAAAAAAAACCGGTCAAGTGCGAGTCGGACTCGCGCACCGAGGGTTCCGTATTTAAGATAATAGGGTTGGAAAAAGCAAAAGAAAATACTTACTTTGTTATGAACTTTATTATTATCTATGCATTAAGGCCCATTTTGACTAGCCTAAATTTTAATACAGATTTTTAAAGTTTTTTGATAATTTTTCCAATACTGTAAAGTTTGACAACTTTATTTTATTTTTCCTGTAAAATATAAGTACCTAATTATCTTTAAATCAGGTTTTTTTCAGATTTTTTCAATAAATCAAAAAGTACGTCGCGAAAAATTATAAAAAAATAGTTTCGAAATGTGCAGACTGAGCCCTTTCATATGACACCCCGTTTGCTATAATCAAATAACTTTCATTTTTCATCCCCCCATTCTAGACCCCTTAACAAATACTTAGAAAAATATTTTCATACTTTTTTACTAAAATCAGATGCGGCCAAGCAAGTTATACAACTATGCCAAATTTCAAATTGACAGCTTCTATAGTTTCTGAGAAAAACTGCTGTGACATACAGACAGACAGACAGACAACGAAGTCTCACCATAAGGGTTCCTTTTTTACCATTTTGGTACGGAACCCTAAAAATTGTAAAGCAAGGGTCAATTTAGAGTGTTATATGAAAGACGTTGTTGACAAACAGCGGTCTCTTTAAAGGATAAAATCGCTACTAACTGTGTTGTTTATTCGTCGCCGTTTCTTCCACTAAAACTGCTCCGCTGAGATCAAAGCCCTAATTTAAATAACCAAAACAAAATTAAACAAAGTGCCTATTTACAAAAAAACCCGCAAATAAACAGTCTTGATCCTTTAGCGGATCATTAAAAATGCTATATAAGATCTCGACACAACATTAATATAAATATAACCAAAAAAACGGCTGAACGCGTCATACCCTGCGCAAGAGTCGATATCAGAATATGCGAAGCGATTAATAGGTACGAAACTTCGGAAGCTCTTTTTCACTCTACAGTTATTACGTGATAAGAGAAAGGGACAGGGGTATTGTACCTTCGAATTTTGATCTTAAGACCCGCTTTTGCAAAAGTCCGAACTTAAAATGACATTATCATGTATAAAGATGTTTATGACGTAATTAAATTGATGCCTTATTAACAGGATAATAAAGTTGAAAGTGGGTTAGCTAGCGGTAATGAGGAGATTTTGGCGATATGGCTTTGAATGTGGTTTTTTTAAGGTTAAGGGTTCCTTGATTGCTGTTTGCATAAATAAAAGTAAGTGAGTAAGATGTTTTGTTTTGAAGATGTTGTGTATAAAAACAATTCAGTAAAAGGTAGACAAGAAATCAATCCTACGATTTTAAAAGAAGTATTTTTTGCATTTTTTTTAAACATTCTTTTAAATTTTTGTAGGTACTCATGTATGTCACAGATGGATAATCATTTTTTCGCATGCTCTGCCTGATGAGTGATGACTTAAGCTTATGTACAAAATATATGTATATTAAATACATTTTTAAGTTTCATTTTTAAATAGATCAATTACGTGAAAAGATGACTAAGTATTATGTAGTTAACATTACATTAGGAATAGAATAGTTAAGCCAAGCAAGGCACACCCATCGCTAATTACAATATTTATTTATTCTGTCTGTTGCAACGGGAAATGCACAGGAGTCGGTTTATATTGGCAAATAATAAGGAAAGTGCGTCGGAAAGAGAAACGCGATGGTTTCCGGTGGTCGGAGCATGCGGGTAATAACGCGGCAGGGTAAAATTACCAAGTACAGTCGTGTCGTCATATCCACATACGTGGTATGTGGATATTAGCGTGAATATGTACAGTCACTCAATAAAAATGTTGGGCATACTTAGAACCTTGTCATTATGTCTGCCATTGTTATTGTCATACCGTTTGTCATTTGATGTTCAGTTTGAAGTTTATTATGATAGCGCACTAAAGTGCTTAACATTTCCTTGGGGTACTGAAAGTGGAGGAAGTTCATTATTTAGGAGTTTGACGTATTACGTCAATTTGCCGGGTTACACATTTTCCACGTGTCATTAGTCGTTTCACGCCGGGAAATGTATAACACGGCTATTTCGCGTATTATTTCAAACTGCTATAAGCAATCAATTTCCTTGACTATTACTCGTAGCGAGACGAAAGCGAACTGATCCCAGATAATGCAAGGCGTTATGTTTTTAAATCAATTCGCTTTCGAGGTAGTTCGCTCTTTCGACATTAATATTTTCGCTTACTAGTCTAACAAAAAGCAATCTTTGAAAACCCGATTCCCTTTCAAGCATCAAGACTCAGAAATTATCAAAGGGTTTTGGGTAAAAGTATTGTCATTTGTAAAATTCATACATTTTCAAGGTGAGCGGCCATTTGTAAAAGTGGTAAATTATGATAGAATAATAAAAATAAACATATTTTGTTATGTAATGTAATACTCTTAAGTGCATCGGAGCCGAGATATTTAAATATTCATACTTGGGTGTACTTTTGTACTAAAAACTGAATACTTAAATCTTTAAAATCTCCGCTCCGATATTATTTAACGCCATAAATTATATATATCTATGTGTATTTAGAGGTCCTCTAAATAACTATGTAAAAATCATCCGTGGCCGCTGAAAAAACAAATGACAATATTCTTCAAACAAATTTACCCAATGCCCTTTAAATTTAGAACCTACTTACTTAATAACCGCCGTTTGGGTTGGGTAACATAAGAATTTGAGAATCGAACGTTCAAATATAGCCTATTACATTCCTTGGATCAAGAGGCATTCCACCTTAATAAATAATAAATAAATAAATATCAGGGGACAATCGCACACAAATTGACCTAGTCCCAAACTAAGCTCGAGGCTTGTACTATGGGTACTAGGCAACGATAAATTTACTTATATAGATAAATACATACTTAAATACATGAAAAACACCCAAGACTCAGGAACAAATACTCGCGCTCATCACACAAATATTTGCCCATACCGGGGATCGAACCCGGGACCGCTAGCTTCGTCGTCAACCTTACCTACCTTACGTACCTACGTACCTTAGTCCTCAGGGTTGGCAACACAGGTTGGCAACGCATTTGGAGTCTCAGGATTGCAGTCTTTAATTAACATTGTCAACCAAACCTAAGGGACATTTTATGATTAGGTTTACAACGGCACGTTGACTGGTCCGTAGTGGCCTAAGAATCAAAGAAGTTGACTGTACCTACTTACAATCATACACACGTACATAGGTAACCTATGTACCTACATACGAAACTACATTACCCTTCTTCTTGGGAACTCGGGTAAAAGTACCCTACATAACATTTGGCGAACATTATTATTGCTGACTGTACCTTGCATGTAATTTCGAGCGAACCTGCGCAAGCGCATACCCATTTGCATGCTAGTGATCTTCCATTAATGCACGGCAAATTAATACATGTACACTGTTCCGTTTGAAAATATACCCTATGAATGTTATGTATAGGGGCAAAATTCATGTGGCAAGTGTGTTTTGTTTTTATTTTAAGGGAGTGTTAGATATTCGCAATAGAGTAGAAATTTATTTGACAGTATAATTAAGTTAGTTTTGTTATGTTCGATGAGTTTGATTCTTTATTGTTTTACGATATTATTTCTATTTTTTATAATTATTTTTCAAAAAGGCATGCGGTTACGTAGATGTGACCTTTATTTATAAATATCTCCCGTAATTTTTTGCCGTTTTTAATTTCTGAAATTACATGCATCGGGTAGATTTTTGAGAATGGAACACTCGAAAATTTCATTGGATAATGAAAGTGAAACCGTTTCACTGAAACGGTAACGTCGTAAGTTATAAAGTTCGGGGCTGGCTGTGTTTTAAATACCTTCGCTATCTCGAATATTTTTATTTGCTTCTATCGAGCAATTCATTGTCAAAACCCACAAAGAAAATAGTACAGATACAGATGTTGTATGGAGATTTTCAGAAGCAGCCTGTTTTGTCACATTCAGAGGGCCCTGCAAAGATGCACTACGCTAACTAACGTTTCTATTCGATTCGTTTTTAAACCAATCGCGTCACTGGGAGATGACGTGATACGAAAAGTCACGTGGTCTACCGGTGACGCGATTGGTTAAAAACGAATCGAATAGAAACGTTAGTTAGCGTAGTGCATCTTTGCAGGGCCCTCTGACATGCAAATAGTAATAATGGTTGTTGTTGCCATATGCATATCAACCGACAAGAAAAATCATACTATACCTATGAACTGTATTATTTTAATGATAATTTTAACTTAACGACTATCAGACGGTACAAATAAGACACAGGCCCTGAAAAAAATGCGTTGTTAAATGTCAAATACAAGAATGCAACCATATTAACAAAAAATAGTCCGTGTTAATTAAATTATACATGCGCTGGCAAAGGAAACGGTAACTTTCGTTTTTTTCAAGTAGTAATAATGTAACTAAATGATATGTTAAGCTGCGTAATGAAGAAAATTATTATTCTCAAGGAAAAAGTCCGCGTCCCGCCCTCGCTTCTCTTCAGCAGAAATTATTATACAGAATGATTATACCTTCCAAGAAAAAATATCGAACTGATTGAAAACCGCATCAAAATCCGTTGCGCTGTTTAGGACGAGTTAGCTGATATACAGAGAGGCAGACAGACACACGCGAAAAGCGACCTTATTGTATACTGTGTAAAGATACATAATTTATGTTTATTTAATTTTTGAGCATAAAGTCTCATTTCCGTACACAATACTCGTATTTAAATTACTCAAAATAATCTTAAGCGACCGTTTTTTTTTGCAAAGTGGTTTATACAGGGTGGAAATTTCGAATGCCACATGGAAGGCAACTACCTTAAATATTGAAAATATCACATTCTGTGTAAAGGAGACTTTCCTTTATTTTTAAAAACTATAAACTCTGCATTAATGGATTTTTGAAAAATCGTCTGTCTCAACCGGGACTCGAACCGGTCGGTGAATTGCGGTAAAATAACATGCCGTATTTTATGATGCAGATCTAAAGGGTTACCGATATGGTTCATTTATCTCTAAATAACAAACACAATCAAAATATCGGAAGGCCATGAATACTAGCAATTACCATTCCCGGTTAATTCAGGCTATTTTTCAAAAATCCATAAATGCAGTATTTATTATTTTCTAAAATAAAAGTAAGTCTCCATTGCGTAAAATTTTCTATTTCCAATATTTAAGGTAGCTGCGGTACATTTCCCGTGATTTTGATTGTGTTTGTTATCTAGAGATAAATTAACCATATCGGTAAACCTTTCGATCTGCAGCATAAAATACGGCATGTAATTTTACCGAATTTCACCGACCGGTTCGAGTCCCGGTTGAGACAGTAGATTTTTCAAAAATCCATAAACGCAGAGTTTATAGTTTTTAAAAATAAAGGAAAGTCTCCTTACACAGAATGTGATATTTCCAATATTTAAGGTAGTTGCCTTCCATGTGGCATTCGAACTTTCCACCCTGTATAATCATATATTTTCTTAACTATTTAACCATGAGCTTCTGTACGTCATCGCCCATTGCGGAATCTCAAGTTAATTATAAAAAAGTACAATAAGTACGAGATAATCGACTTGAGTTTATTGCGTCAATAAAACAAAATAAATAAAAGAATTGCGATGGAGTCATCGCGCTGTGCTCCACAATGCGCCACTGGGTTTAAAACTATTTAAATTATTGGTCGTAGAGTTTTATTGAGTGTATAGTAAACTGATTGAAGTTGAAATTATTTATTTCCAATTTATTTCCAAGAACATTTACTAGTGTACAGGTGCACAGATGTAATATATATTTATATACCTGTCAGGAGGATTTAAATATGACCGTATGCTCTGTCACTATTTGGCATGCAAAATCTTTATTTACAATACATCAAAATATTAATTTAAATTATAAATTGGTCGAGTATCCAAGCAGCATTTGAATTTTCTAGAAAACTACATGGTTTTATATCCTTATTTAAAAATTTATACCATTATATTAATTTAAGACTAAGTAATAATATTTAAGATTTAATATTAATTTAAATACGTTTAGTTTTAATTTTTAATTGTATTAATGTTGAATTCTGTAAATATTATGTCGATGTTTAGACTAAGGTCTATAATTAATGTTAAAATGATATCTACATAATTTACGTGCTCTGTTCTTACTATTGCATGTAAAACTGAACTTGGTATTGTGGTAAAATGATTAAGAGATAGCTTAATTGTGTTAATAAAGTAAATGCATAGTGCCACAACGTAGTTAATCGTGAGACGACTCTTTCTGCGCCATCTTTGAATAATTTACTAGATCTTTTGGTGATTGGTAAGTGTAATAATTGAGGTGGATTAAAGCACACATGTTACAGTGCTTGTGCATTTTTGGCAGTTGTGATATAAGTCTTAGCAAGTTTACATACATAAATGGAAACGCAAGGCCTAAATAATTTTAGAGGTGTAATGTTAATAAAGATAAAATTAAAAGAGCGCCTGTGTTGTAGACTTACATTTGCCAACACACATTTAGGCCCTAAATGAAAGGAGAAATATAATTGGTAAGAATTGTCTAAATGAAGTTCGATTATTTAGGGAAATTAATGAAATCGAGTGTGACTATAATTTTTTTGTATACGGCCTAGAATCTTTGAAGTAATTGCAAATAGTGTGGTGGCAAGTGAAGCAAACCTGCTCGTCCAAGCGGCATCGGCAGCCATACTTGTTCAATTACCTACCTTTTTACAACTTTATACTCTTTGTGCTCTCATTAATGGATAACACGTTACCAATTTAATCTCTTTATTGCCTTTGATTGGGTTTCGCGGATCAATAAACGAAATAACAAATACATGAGTCATATAATTGACTTTCGGAATACCGTCGTCCCTTTCAAACAACATGGTTTTGCTAATAGAGGGAAAGGACACGTGGTTAATTGAAGTAAGGAATAAATTCGGCAATTAGGTATTGTAAAAGCGTACGATTAAGCAATAAATTGGCGTGTGGTGGGTAGCATGCGCGGTTTTTAAGAAACCCTATTTTTATCCTAATGTTTGTCTTATCTTATCTTTTCACTGAATAACATAAAAATCCGTATTTAAAAAAAGCATTCAAAACCCAGGACAAGATGACCACAAGCTATACTTTGGAGTATATTGATACAATTATAATAAATAAATAAATATCAGGGGACAATGTCCCACCAATTGACCCAGTCCCAAACTAAGCTCTATGCTTGTACAGTCAAGGAGTTTAATTTGTGACCCACCTTAAGTCCAAAGTCAATCTGACATTCTACAGCAATAAGGTTGAGATTCCTATCAATTACAAATGACTTGGCATCTCTATTGACTATGACATCTTAAAGCAGATTTTCTTTGAAATGGGTAGCAAATTAACTACCGTGACCGTACTATGGGTACTATACAACGATATAAATATATACTTAAAGGATTGGGCTAGCTATCCAGCTGGCTAGCAGCCAGTTTCATAGGGGCTATGCCGCGAGCGGACTTGCTAGAGGGGGTGTTCTTTTTATATTGGTAATTATTTATATCTTTTATTGTTTGAGTAGCTTAGTCTTATTTTAATTTAAATGCATCTAGTTTTAATTTATAATTGTATTCATGTTGAATTCTGTAAAATTAAATGTTTTACTTAAATACATAGGAAACATCCATGACTCAGGATCAATTATTCGCGCTCATCACACAAATATCTGCCGTTACCGGGATTTGAACCCAGGACCGCTAGCTTCGTAGGCAGGGTCACTACCAACTAGGCCAGCGCGTCGTCAACGTCACTTTTGGACCAGATTACAATTCAATAAGGTGAAGAAACATCTGTTTGTAGTCGACTGATCAATCGGTAAGTTAACAGAGACAGCAAGATAAGTACGAGCTTTTCGAACAAAATAAGATATCGTTGGATTTTTCTTTACACCGACCTAACAATGATGAACACTGGCCTTCTCTTATATTTATAATGCGTTGGTCGTCGTAGTAATATTTAATTTTGAAAACATATATCTATTCTATTTCCTACAACGTAACACTCGTAACCAGAGACCGTAGTTTTTGCTAGCTACTAACCAACAGCGGAAATAACGTTTCATTCTCTGTAATGTATTCAAATCCGACCAAACGAAAGGGCTACTACTCATTTGAATACCTCACAATGTAGTAAGTAGGGCGTGCGACCGCGTAACTTTAGACGGACAGACGGACAGACGGACGAGGCGTGAAGCGTGAAAGTTATGGCTCGGGTTACGTTCGCGCCTGTTTGTTAGTAGATACGAGACAGATTACGTTCTGTTGTACGTTTAATTGTTTAGATTAAGGGACAATAAGTGTGGAAAGGAAATAAGGAAATGTCTTAAATAAAATGTTTTTAAATAGTTTTTTTTTTTGTGGTTTTGTAATTTATTCCTTTTTCACCTAACTTTTTGAAGCATGAACTTTTTATTGTACTTTTACTTTTATATTTATTTATTTTTATTTACCTTTACTGTATCAAACATTTTCTTTTGTCAGTTTGCGACCGTCCCGTCTCTAGGGACCAGTCTGAAAACCAGCGCCAGGCATATCTGCCTAGCACATGCTGAGATTGGGACCCTTTGCTCAACCTAGCTTAGTTACTATAAGTTTTCATTTGATTTTTTTCTTCACTTGGTTTTTCATTAAATGAAAAATTTATTTTTGATTATTTTATTTTATATTTACTAGTTTTAAGGTTGTGGCAATAAAGATTATTCTTATTCTTATTCTTTTTTATGGCATGGAGAAGGGAAATGTACAGACAGGGGTCTGTTTTATAAAGCTACAAATTACAACTTACAGGTTACAAGTTTCCATTTGACACAACCTCGACCATGACGACCAGCCATTTGAGCAGTGTTGCCAGTTTAGACCAGTAAAATTGTAACTTGTAGCTTTATAAAACGTGCCCCAGTACACCTGATGTGAGGACATTTGTAATCTTCTAGGCTACAATCTTTAGACTGCAAATGTGCTGCCAACTCTGAGAACTAACAAGGAATGCTTATATGCTGCCTTCGTGTCTCTGATGTCTTGTCACATCAACACTAAAATGCGAACACTGCTGTTTGGCGGTAGGTTAAAAAAGCATTTGATTTTAAAAGGCAATGAACATATTGTAAACTGTTGTGTAAACTTAAGTCAAAATTGATTAGCTATTAATAAAATTGGGCCAGTAACTTCATAATATAGAGGAACCAATGTAACTCACAGAACCGATAACCGTTAGAGGGTTCTCCTATCTTCACTTTTTAGCATTGTTATAATACAACCCTAACCTAACCGAACCGCAGATATAATTGGAAAACTTAAAAAGTTGCCTGACTCATCTGAAAACCAGTTTAGGGCAAATGAAAATTGGGACAAACGATGTGTTAGGACAAACGTTGTAAGGGATTGTGAGGGACACCCCCGTTAGAGATATCGTGTTTTTGAGTGGAGGCCGCGGTTAGCAAATGCAGTGTAAGGCACCCTCAGACTAGGTGGACTGACGATCTTCGCAAGGTCGCTGGCAAGAGCTGGATAAGAACAAAGGGCTCAGACAAGATGCACTACGCTAACTAACGTTTCTATTCGATTCGTTTTTAAACCAATCGCGTCACTGGTAGACCACGTGACTTTTCGTATCACGTCATCTTCCAGTGACGCGATTGGTTTAAAAACGAATCGAATAGAAACGTTAGTTAGCGTAGTGCATCTTGTCTGAGCCCTCAGCCACGAGTCGTGCTCGGTGGCGAACAACAGGACAGGCATGTCCAGCAGTGGACTAGTATAGGCTGATGATAGTGATGATAGAGCAAACAAAGTCGTGGTTTCTCTTCACTGCAAAAATCACTGTAACGCAACCAGTACTATAATGGGATAATAGGAAAAACTACCACATAAAATAAAAATTGAACTGTCTTTATTGCGCGTAGTTTGTATGTTTTTTTGCCAACACCGTCACCCGCCTACAATTTGAATTGAACAATCTTCATGTGAAGGTCAGTGTTGTACAATGAGTAAATACTTACTCGTACGCCTTGACTTTAAATCGGATGCCAACATAAAACAGTGACGTAAAGTGAAGACCCACTCATTCACAGTTTAACGTAGGTATGTTCTTCATCGTTAGTGAAATAAATAAATAAATATCAGGGTAAATAAATAGGGTACAATCTCACACAATTTGGCCTAATCCTAAGCTAAGCTCTAGGCTTGCACTATGGGTAATGGACAACTAAACTTACTAATAAAGAGTAATACATACTTAATGTAGAGAAAATATCCAAGACTCAGGAAAAAGACTATTGGGAATCGAAAATAGGACCGCTAGCTTTGTAGGAAGGGTCATTACCAACTAGGCTGAGAACGTTTTCAAAGCTCTTTAGAAACCGCGCTAGCTGTATAGGATAGATGTTATGTTAGTGACTTCAACTGTACATGGGCAGCGTAAAAACCAAAACCCTTTGATGTTTCCGTCAAGGCTGCCACAACGTTAAAAACAAGCACGTTATCTGGAATGCAAATTGACCAGCGAATAAATACAACTATTAATTACATGAATAATGCTCTGATAACGACGTCAATTTGCCGTTTTTGGATAAGGGAATCAATTAAAATTGTATGAGCGGTTTACGGAATGTTTTTAACAGGTTTTTGGCCTGACGGTAGTAGCATGTTACAAGAAGAGTTTTGAGTAGAATGTGGAGGGTTAATAAAGCAAGAGGAAGACCTTAAAAGAGGTGCATGGATTGTGTGATGAGTTATGAGAGAGAAGGTAGTGAACGCTGAGATGACGGCTAATAGGGATGTGTGGAAGGAGAAAACATGCTCCGCCGACCCCAGATGATTGGGATAAGGAAAAGGAGTTGACGATGATGATGATGATGGTGGTAGCATCGTATGAAATATTTTTAAGCTTATTTTTTATATTATTACGGTGCATGTTGTCACGTCCTACCGGGGGCACGTTTTATAAAACTACAAGTTACAATTTTACAGGTCTAAACTGGCAATACTGCTCAAATGGCTGGTCGACATTGGTCGAGGTTGTGTCAAATGGAAACTTGTAACCTGTAAATTGTAATTTGTAGCTTTATAAAACAGGCCCCGGGTGGCAAGTAAAAACTCAAGAGAAGTTTAATAAATTTATTTAAAAAAGAACTCAGTAGTGTGAACAGAAGACGGTAGTAGGTTCGTAGGGTGTGGTCTGGTTCTGTGAAGCGAGCTAGCACTTCCCTCGCAGTTAGTGACGTGGAGCATCAGTGAAGAAACCGTCGGCAACCCGACGGTGTGCGATGACAGGATCCTGGCGTCCGGGGTAGCACCGGAACCCACTCGACGATCCTGGTCACCGAAGGTAGAGGCCGTTCCGACCAAGTAGAGGAGTAGTCAGGGTGTAGAACCAGAACCGTCTTGTGCTTCGAGCGGGGCTGTGCCTCTAACGGTGAATATGCCCCTAGCGGAGCAGTAGGTACTCCCAGCCGTGGACCCCGATTTGGAGAATAGCACTGATTTTATATAATATAGGTATTAAGTACCTTTACGTTAACACATTAAGTTGTTTCACAGTACTTAGTACTTGAGGTGGTAAAGAGGGCGAAGGAAATGAAGTGATATTAAGGCTACTTTGTCGATAAATTGCAAAACAGTTAAGAAGCGTAATAACAACATTGTTACAATGTTTATATTCCCGACTCATAACAAATAGAATAGAATAGAATAGAATAGAAAAAACTTTATTCACCTTAATAAGTATGCCATGGACATGAAAATACAATAAAAATCACAAAAAATACGAAACAAAATTGAAAACAACGTAAAAATTATTTTGTGGAAGTACTTAAACAATATAAATAGTGGACCATAATTTAATACCACGGCACATCCGTGAAAGGGCGCCAATAAATGGCCATCATGAATTATCGCTTAACAAGTGCGAAAAAAAAATAGTCCGTAGAATCACCATGAGTAATTCTTTGATAAGAACGTAAAATCACGACGGATGTGTTTAGCATTAGACAAAATAATAAATTTTCCCTTTAGTACCATTATGATTAAAGTTAATGAGTTTCCGAAGATAAGCAAGACGGTATCAATAAATGGAGTTAATTTTTTTGCAAAAGTTTCATCAACTTGCTATATTTATCTGTAAGTATGTCAGTTTAGATCATAACTTGCAAGTCAATATTAAACCAGAACGGAAAATGGATTGCTATTAATGTAAATCCGATGACAATCCAATATTACGGTGTCTAAAGAGCTGATCTGATGATAGAGAGGGAGATGGCAACAGAATCTCCGCTACACTTGGCGTAGACCCTCCGAGTTGGGACTCGTTACTTTGGTCTCGATAAGCAGATGATGACAGTGCAAAAATAAGTACAGTGCGCAACAAAAGTTTGTGCCTTAAGTTATTGACAAATACTTATTAAATATCAACAGACATAGAAGTTTTTGTGGCAAAAACGTCAATTAACTAGGGATTTCCTACCTTATCATAGGTATTAATTAATCTTATCGATAACTGTTTCAAATACTTATTTCAAAGTGACATTTCATAGTAAATAGGTATTAAGTTCACCGGATAAAATAGAAACTAATTAATATGCTGAACTACCCATCGATGTTATATAACGATAGGTAATATTTAATTTAAGCAATAAAGATAAAGATAAGATAAAGATATTTATTCAGTAAGTAGGCTGCACGGGCACTTTTACACGTCAAGAACCTACCAGCGCTTCCCAAGAGAAGACCACTGCTGAGGAGAAACGCCGCAAGAAACTCAGCAGTCAGTCATTTTTTAAACATATTACAATGGTTACTACTTAGTCTAGCATTATATAAAGCAATAAATATGAAATTACTTATTATAATTATAAAAATAACATGCGTAGTTCAGCAGGAAAACATGCCAAAAATCTTACGAGAGAGACAGAGGGAGAAAAGGAAAAATACACCTATTTATGTTTCATAGGCATACTTTTTAGGGAGTTTAAAATTCAAATGAACATCAATTTTAATAAATAAAATTTTACTATTTACGTGTTCCTTACACAAAAACTTCTTTTTCTCAAAAATGTCCGGAAATGTTGACATTCCTATCTACATATTGAGACGCGAAGTATATAGTTTACTGACAGTTCTCAATTTTTTTTAAAAAAAAACATTGCGTGCTCGCTTTACAAGCCCGCAATGTTGCATACAAATTCCATTACTATCTAGCTTGTAACTTTTTAAAAAGTGAAAAGGGCCATAATAAAATGAGCGCACAAGTCTTATACATCCAAATTTTACTCGAAACATAACTTTTTTATTTGTACCTGGAATAGCTTATGTTTTTTTTAACAAAAATTGCGTTTCTCCTTGTCATAAACAAAAAGGCGGTAAGGAGTGATGGTTTTTTCACATGAAGTTTCTGTTTGTATGCAATTCAAAAAATGAGTTCAAGCGATGAAGATTTGACTCCAACACAAATTTTTTCTTGCGATTTTTGAGAAAAACACTATATTTGCCTCGGCAGGAACAGCAATTGCGGGCTTCGTATTTTTAAACGGACTCGCAAGCTCGTCCGTTTAATCCAATACTCGGCCCGCAATTGCCTACTTCCATGCCTAGGCAATAATGTACTATTAATGCTATTCAATCGATTTCCGTACAAAGTAAACTAAAACCAAGAGTGCCTCGCAACAAAGGCTTATTTAGGTAAATTGTTATTGTACGGAAATTATACTGTTTAATAGATATGAAAGTTGCATGTTCATATTATACGTTATCTCATAGTCATAACTGTAATAAGAAAGTACAATTTATCGATAAATTAGTATCGTTCGGAAATCCTTAGGACAATTTTATTCATGCCAAAAACTTCTATGTCTGAATATCAATGTAATCTAGACAATGGATCTTCATGTTCGGTCATTTATCTATTTGTCAAATATAAATAGGTGCCGTTATTGGTATCTTTAACTTACAACAGTATAGGGTAATCTTTTATAAATGAAAACATCACAGAAGATGCCGTTGACGTAACCTAACCGGTAGTTAAGTTCAACTCAGGCGCAACTTAAAGTGTACATCGTTGATGTAATCTTTGACATAATAATCTTCCTTAACATGATTTTACTTATATTAGGCCTGCCTTACATCCGGTATTTTCCGCATCTGTCCTTTGGAAGGCGTCCGGGAGAATCCGGGTATTTTTAAATTGTCCGGGTTAACTTGCTCGTGTGGTCAATCATTGCGTTATTGGCCATCTTAATAGCTAGAGAACAAGATTCTAGATTACTTTTTATGGTAATGCAGTGACTTTTTTAACTTGAACGGACAAAATCCCCGTAAACCTAAATGCAAGAGATTTTGAAATTATTTGTCCGTCATCAGATTCCGTCCGCCATAGATGCCACTTAGCTACTTACTATGCACTTAGTAGTAAACTAAGCCTAAAATTGCTTCAACACAGCTCTTAATTCGGTCGTTTAAGTACAGTGTATGTCCTATTAAATTCCTTATAAGCTAAAACGTCCTCATAACCATAAATTGTAAAATCGACTATATAACTAACATGTTATAGTCGGTTTTCCAACAAGACCAACTCGAGTACGAGAACACGAGTCCAAAGATAACTTTATAGGACATACTTTGCAAATGTCTATTTATTAGATTAAGCTTTAAGTGGGTACTTAAATCCGTACATTCCATTAATAAAAGATAAAATATATGCTAACGGTAGTAAAGTAGATTATAAGTGGCTATTACTATTCAATTTAGTTTATTATGTTGCTACATGTTGAAATACATATACAAGTTGTATAATAACTATGTATCTATAGTATTCCCAGCTTCTTAATAGCTTTCGGCTGGCTATTGCTATCACGCTTGCACTCGCAACTGACAGTATATTTGTCACTCGGGTGTCATAGAAAAACGATTCTTGCCGATCGCTATTCAGAAAATGGTTGCACTGTACAATGTTGTGAGATGGTAAATAAATAAATTATAATGATCGTATCCTATCGCAAACACTAACGTTTGCCAGTTGTTTCATTTGCCATAATTTTCATTTCCCATAATTTTCATTTTATTCTGAACCCAATAACTTTTCAAAATGTTTAATGAGATATACTTACAGAACCTGTAGGTTAGGTTAGGTTTATTTTATAACAATTCAGGAAAGTTAAACGGTTTCAGAGAAAAATGACTTTCGGACAAATGAAAATTATGGCAAATGAAACAGCTGCCAAACGTTTTTTAGTGTTTCAGATAGGTAACCTATAATGATCCTTAAGTCAGTTAAACTGAAGACAGCTTTTAAAATATTGCATGACGCTGACTTTACTTTTACTGACCTCGGATGATTTGGAAAAGAGTTTTCCGTCTTTTAAAACCTTTATTAATTTCAGGCAAAAAGACCCATAATAATAAATACCTCACCGACTAACATACATAGCAACATAAAAAACTTGAAACTGAACTAATAACGAGGTTACAAAACAACTGAGTTGAGTTAGAGTTAATGAATCAATATATTATGGTGTTATGGACAAGCGACTCCGCATTTAAGGCCCTGTGAACCTATTATATACTAAAACGGTCAATATCGTGCCAAACATCCATCCATCAAGTGTCATCACGAAGGACTTGACACAGATCAGGTCTCGCCGGAAACGAACCCGCTTTCGCACTTTCACGACCCATAGGTGACATCCGACACGTGAATAATTTTCACTTTCTTTAGGAACTAGACAAAAACTCCCGACTTAATTGGGACCCATACAATCAGATCTGATAACGCTTAAACTTCAGTCCGTTATTTTTTGCAACAAAAAATGTCTGAATTGGTTACTTGGTTATTTGATGGTGGAAATATACTAAGGTCTTTTCATTACAAAAACTAACTTTTGATATTTTTCCAGAGTTTAAATGCCAGCAACAACAATCAACAAACCATACCACTAGTCTTTCTAAAAAAACAATTTAAAAACTGATATACATAGTTATATGGTTTCGGAAATATGAATTGGCCGTCTGTCATCTTCACTTAGATCTTTTTGTTAATATCAAACAAAAGGTAATCGTAAAACTGCCCTCGTTGATGAAAGAATAGTACATTGTTGCCTAGGCGCGGAAAGTAAGGGATTTCCTGACGAGGTGGTTAGCAGGCCGAGCAACAGCGAGGCCTGCTAAACTACGAGTCAGGAAATCCTCGTTTCCGCCGAGGCATACATAATGCTTTTCTCAAACAATGCTAGGAAATTATACAAATACATGATTATAAGTATTTTTAAAAACCTTTGACAAATTCGGAGAGAATGTTTGTTTGCGTCATACGAGTATTAGTTAAGATAGTTTGACGCACAACGAGCCGCCGCCCGCCGCCGCCGCTCCGCAGAGCCCCGCCGCGCCGCCGCCCCTCACTGCGCCCCCACAAGTTGGGTGTACGGGATTTTTTTCATGGGCCTTTCGATTTTATACGCAATAGAGAGCACTTTTGAAAAAACAATATGGACATGGACGGAAAGTATTTTCATATGGTTTTTTTACTCCTAGGAGTAAAAAGAGGCATTTTCCGTCCATGTGTTACAATCGGAAAACCGTTATTTCCGAGCATGTTTGAGAAAAGAATAGTAGATGATTGGCGGCGAAATAATATTTCGTACACTATACCTAGTCATATAGTGAAACCGTGTTCGTTGAAATAGTTTCCAAATACGAGAAGCCACAGCAATCACATCCTTCCAAATATTAATACGAATCTAATCGCGATAATATTATGTAAATGTCTTCCCACTCTTCTAATATACATTTGATTCTCCACGGCAAATCGGAAAGGCTATAAATTAAACCAAGAGCTATTCACAGCCATTTACACCGTGTGGAAAATATATCGAATTAATTTCACATAATGTACCATTAATCATAGATCCTATTTGAAAATAAATTGATGTTTCGACAGGATTCATTATCTTTAAATTGTCTTGAAGTGTTTTTGTTATTGAATGTGCCAATTTTGTCCTGGTACGTTTTAATGAATATACAGTGAGTGTTATGAAATTATGAAGCTCTTTCGCAGCAGAAATCTCTCAGAGAAATAGTTCCTACATTGTCATACGATTGCACTTTGAGTGTGACTTGGAGTCAGTAATTAATGACGATTAAGTCGTTCTTTATTGACAATTTTTCATACAAACCTTTGAAAGAGAATGAGTTAATTGTACGTTAATTTTCTTTGAGTGCGGCGTTAAGTCAATCAGAGTTCTAAATATTTGATTATCATAAAATGTCTGAGAAATCTTTTCATAGTTTTCACGAAAATGACAACTTGTCCGATCGAGTTTTTACCATTTCTGAGAAACCTATGTTCAATCGGCATAATTAATGAAAATTGTGCCAAAATCAGGATGATTCTGGCACAAGCTGGATGGTTTTGGCACAATTTCCAATGAATATTTAATAGTTATATTAAAAAGATAAAAACCCCCAATAATGGCGACCCCCTCCCACTATAGGTACTTTCAGACCAGCATCGCTATTGTCTAACTCACTCGCAATCGCAATCGGCTTCAAAGCGGAACAATTGTTTTCATTTTGTATGCAGACAAGCCTTCGATTTTCAAAATGAAAACGATTGCGATTGCGAGTGCGTTAGGCAATAGCCCCTCGGATATCTCTTAAACGGCAAAACTGATTTTCATCCTGACTAAGAACCATCCCGATTCTACCACGTTTAAAAAACGCCGTGTCCGAATCGGTCTTCTCGTTTGGGAGATACGATGCCACAGACAGAAACACAGATACACCATGTTACACCTATAATTATAACTTGCTAGCTTTCGCGCATGATTCCGTCCGCGTAGCAGTTATTGATCGCTGTTCTCTAGAGAACTGTCAAAATTTCCGGGATAAAAATAGCTATGTGCTATTCCTGACTATAATCTATCTCTGTGCCAAATTTCATCCAGATTCGTTCAGCCGTTCTGACGTGATTGAGTTACAAACATCCAAACTTTTGCATGTATAATATTAGTATAACACGCCTCTTTTTACCTCGCCTTCAATTGACAGACGCATCACATCAAAATTATATCGTTTTATGTCATGAAAACAGATTTCAACGTTACGGTGACAGACCACATACTAGGCCGACTGTACAGTCTATCTTAGCTATTTCTAGCCAATAAAACTAATATTGTAAATTCTGAGCCCGTAGAGTGGTCGTTAAAGTTTTACGAGTCAACCTCTGGCCTCCGCGATCAACAGCTCTATCGCTCTGGCTATTAGCGACCAGTCGTAATATAGTACAGCGGACGTCATATCACATAGTTGGCCACTTTATTACCTTGTCACTTTCATCAGTTTCATAATGAAAATGAAAATAGATAACTTTCAAAGTACGCCCTGTTGGCACTTACACGTACGTATGGATCAATCTTACCCGATTTCAAAGAGTAGAAGGCGATTCTTCTTCCGAGAAGAAGCGCTACAAAAAAATTCAACAAACAGACTTTTTTTTTATTTATATCTGAAGCTTACATTTAAAGATAAGTTAAAAGTAGAAACACGAAACAGGTAATCTTAAGCTTACATACAGGGTGTCTCGGAAACCGACGTCATCCCGCCTAGGGCTGATAGAGCAGCTAAAAAGCTATCGATTTAACCCCTATGTATGTTCAGCGATTTTTACTAGATTCGGAGATATTGATCATTTTAATCTGATTTTTTGTAATTTTCCCTTATATTCATGTCTCGAAAAATCATTAATTTCATGTTTTTCAGTGGTACCTATCATACATAATCAGAATCATAACAATTCAACGAAGTTTTTCGTGACATGGACATAAGGAAAATTACAAAAATTCAGATTAAAATAATCAATATCTCCGAAACTAGCAAAAATCGCTGAACATACATAGGGGTTAAATCGATAGCTTTTTAGCTGCTCCACCAGCCCTAGGCGGGTTGACGTCGGTTTCTGGGACACCCTGTATAAAGATAAGTTTAAAGAAGCAACACGACATAGGTAATTAAAATAAAAAATACACATGACATTGGACTTTTAAGTGTCACAAGGTCCCAGGAACAGTCAAAATAGTGTTATTTAGAGTCGTACAACTGAATTGATAGCCGAGTAAGACATGAGGTGCGGGGGTTGGGTACGATAAAGCTCGTATAGTCACCATTGCCCTCTCCCCGCACTTCATGCATACCCCGGCTGTTAAGTTGTACGCCTATCCTCGTAAGGCCCAAAGTCCTAAATTTAGGACATTTGTCAAAGTGACTTTTTGACTTTAGTTGACCGACACAAGATTATTTTTCGAACAAACGAAATTCGACGTGGGCCTATACTGAAAATAAAAAGAGTCTCGACTGTTAAAATATGAATAACTTCCTATGCAAGTACAAGGTTTTCTTTAATGCAATGTCAGTGATGCCTTATAAAAAATGCATCCACATGTGATCAGAAACACACACACAGAATAAGAACATATAGCAACGGTCAGCAACAGGCGGACCGCGAAAGGTCGAACCTTGGACCGCCAAATATTGTAATGTATTGCATACCAAGTATAAATTAATACATAGATAAGGTATACTACACCTTTATTAATTGAAATAATATTTTTAAGCCACATAGAATCTAACTTAATACTTTTGTTTTTATCTGGACCTCGTTGAAATTTTCCCACAGTATCCGGACCCCACCTAAAACTACTTGCCGACCCCTGACATATAGCATAGAAACCGTACTAAGACGTACTTTGCGTCAGCTATCTTTCTCTACTTGTTAGATTACGTATTACATGAGAAAAAAATTAAACAAAAAGTAGGCTGTTTTTTCTTCTTTAACTGTTATTTGTCACAAGGTTTTACACAGGGACTTCTTTCCTACAGGAAGGATTTGTCTTTCCTTGTCTATAGGTCCAAATACTGTAGATGCTTGTAGGTCCAAATCACGCCATACTTGTGACGATGTACCAAATAACGAAAGAACAGCTATAGATTCATCTCTTTCCAACTCACTATGAAAACCATAAGTAAAAAGAAGTGAACCATAATGTATTTTCTGCTTATTTAGTACGGTTTCTATGCCTTTAGTCTTTCTTCTGTGAACACACATCTCTGCATTTATTTAAAATATTTCATTATCAGGATGTAAAACAACACTTGCTAACGAAGCCACCAAAAAATAATGGTAATAAAGTGTCAAATATGTCATACTAATGATTCCTACGAATAATATAATACATTATTCAACATATTAGAATACCACGTTACGTTTACAACTTAGATAAGTTAGCTAACAAAGAATTCATATGAGAAGTGTTTTTTTCCAACTGTGTTAATATGTTGGGAAACTATTATACAATCATAATTATGGTCATATGTAAAAATTAGACATTGACGTCTATAGAATGCGTTATTGTTATGGAGATGACATTATGAAATTAATAATGTAGATTGGTTGGGTTTAGCTAGTGAGAATTCAAAGGGTAGACGTGAATGGAAAACGATCACCTGGGTCAGTGGTCTCAATGGGCGTACCACAGGGCTCAATTTTGGGTCCATTTCTATTCCTCATCTACATAAATGATTTACCATACCTTATAAAGGACAACCATGATATAGTATTGTTTGCTGATGATACCTCACTCGTAGTTAAAGTTAAAAGACAACAGGAGTTCAATGTTGATGTAAACAATGCTATATCAAAAGTAGTAGATTGGTTCAGTGTTAATAATTTATTACTGAATGAGAAAAAGACTAAATGTATTAAATTTATGACAACCAATGTGAAAAATAGACAAACTACTATAACTATTAAAAATGACAAACTAGACCTAGTTAATGATACAGTATTTCTTGGTTTAACGTTAGACTCCAAACTCCAATGGGGTCCTCATCTGGCTAAATTAGCAAATAGACTCAGTTCTGCAGCTTTTGCAGTTAATAAAATTCGGCAACTAATAGACTTGAAAACCGCTCGATTAGTTTATTTTAGTTACTTCCATAGTATTATGTCATATGGTATTTTACTATGGGGTAGTGGTGCTGACGTAAACAGCATCTTTGTTCTGCAGAAGAGGGCTATTCGTGCTGTTTACAAGATGGGTCATAGAGACTCTCTTAGAGATAAGTTTAAAGAAACCAATATATTAACAGTATACAGTCAATATATTTATGAAAACCTTATGCATGTTCATAAAAACATCATTAATTTTAAAAAGAACTGTGACATACATAATGTTAATACTAGAAATAAACATAAGCTCGCAGTGCCCTTTACACGGCTTCATAAAATAAAAAACTCTTTCACGGGTAATTGTATAAGGTTCTATAATAAGCTCCCAAGTAGTGTTACTCATCTATCAGTAAATAAATTTAAAAGTTACGTTAAACGTAAACTAATTTCTAAAGCGTATTATAGTATCAAAGATTATATGAATGATAACAATGCTTGGGACTGAATTGTTTGTATTACAATTATTATTGACCGTGGAGACTATATACATCTCCTTTGTATGCTTATTATTTTAATTTGACATCTGGAGACTCTTTACATCTCCATAATTGACCGTGGAGACGTTCTACATCTCCTATGGATGTTTATTTCTTAAATTTAATTTTAATTTGACATTTGGAGACTCTTTACATCTCCATAATTGTATTATTGACCGTGGAGACTTTCTACATCTCCTTACCTATGTCTATTTTTAATTTTTATCTGAAATTTGGAGACTTTACATTTCCAATTTAAATTGAATATACTTTAAGTCTCATAATTGCTCCTGGGACCTGTACATCCCTGTGACATTTAAATTAGTTAGCTTAAGTTTATCATAGTAATAAGTTACTCATATAAAAAAAAGACTTCCTGTTGAGTTTCTTGCGGCGTTTCTTCTCAACAGAGTCCCTTGGAAGCGCTGGTAGACTCAGACATGTAAAAGTGCCTACAGGGCCTATTTACAGAATAAATGAATTTGAATTTGAATTTGAATTTGATGCGTTCCTATATTCAAACCGTGGATAGATAGGGTTACGTAACGTAAAAATTTGACACATTTTGTACGTAGCAAATGTCAAATTAAAAGTCGCGCCTACTGGAGATGCAGAGCGCCAAACAGGAGCCTTTTAAAAAAAACAGCCGAAGAAATATACAAGAGACCAGAAACCGACACTGAAACGGAACCGGAAGATAATAACGCATGAAGGAGGAGGAAAAAAAAAGAGGAAAAGAAAAAGGAAGCACCAGAAAACAACCTGCCGGAGCATTAGTAAAACGCAGTCCCAGCTTCCTCTACAAATTTATTACACACCAATTACAGTATCTATCTTCCCTCATTCGGGCCACGATGCTATAGTAGCCCTCAACCAAACTGACGACTGGGGCCATAAAACCCTTGAGCTCGCGTTATCAGTTTCCCATTGTCTTGCATTGTCCTTGTCATTGTCCCTTGTATTGCACCTCACCCGAGTTTTATGGCCCCGGTCGTCAGTTTGGTTGAGGGCTACTATAGTATTCGGGTCTGATCTATCCTCCCCACACCCCATCCGACTGCAAAAGCCCCGAACACTCCCTACCTGTAACTCTGGCTCCCCGGTGTCTCGGACAGGAGTGGCAGTTGCTGCCATCGGGTGGCAAGCGAAAGCGAGGCTATACGAGAGGGTCTAGGTATCGACGAGGTCCCTACGGGACCTGGTCTCTGCACGGGGATGTTAATGTTCCTATACACCGTCGTCCTACAGTTCGCTTAGTGACACCGTGGGCACCTGAGCCCCCCTGTTAAACCGACCTGTTTCTACCTCTTTGATGGTGGTAAACGACTCTGCGTCCTTGCAGCAGAACTGCTGGCTGGGTGTAGTCATCGGAACGGAACGGATCGGAACGCACCATAAATTGTAAAGCTGCATAATGAATTATGGTGTTTCAACACCGAAAATGATTTTTGTGGAGTAAAACTTCCAAGTGTCTGTGGGAAACATCCGATGAAATATTACCTTCGTAACAGATATTAAATTAATGACATAATTTTGAAAAAATCTTTTCTTCACGTAAAGTTATCGGTTTTAACGATACGATTAGTCTATTGTATTTGTAGTAACCCTGCTTACAAAGCTAGAGGTCCCGGGTTCGAATCCCGCTAACAGCAAATATTTGTGTGAGTATATATTCCTGAGTCTTGGATATATTTAAGTATGTATTTCTTCATACATATAGATGTTAATCGTTGTCTAACTAGTACCCATAGTAAAAGCCTAGAGCTTATTTTGGGACTAGGTCAATCGATGAGAGATTGTCCCCTAATATTTTTTTTTATTATGAATCTAATTATGTTTTTCACCGTGTTAATTTAGTAATTTCGGTATGCAAAAAAAAATACACTATAAGTACTAAGAATGTTTTATTTTTTTGAAACTTACAAGTTACAATGAATACTTATCCAGGCATAATTACTAAATTAAAATTAAATTAAAAAACCAAAAACTGCCTTCAAAAACACAAAAAATAACTTCTTTAAAATTGTAGGCACCTAATAGGTTAGTCCAACTATGTCGGCTTTTTGTTGAAAATGTTGTGGTCGCCGACTTCAGTTGGACTAACCTATTAGGTGCCTACAATTTTAAAGAAGTTATTTTTTGCGTTCTTGAAGGCGGTTTTTTGTTTTTTAAAACATTTATTTTATTTTATACTTTTTAGTGATCATAATACGCTGTTACGTAGTCCCACTTCTTAGTTGAAATGAAACTTTAAGTTATTTCTAGCGCGCCGCAAGCAACGCCGCGTGTAAGTCATAGTCATATTTCAATAACCTCCTTTTTTGAAGTCGGTTAACAAGTAAATATTCTTCGTTGTAGTCGCTCAACTATCTTAATCGAGATATCTTATCGCCACCCTTGAAATCGGTACCGTTACCGTTAAGTTCCGGTGGCCATCTGTGGTTGTCATCATCAGTTCCACTTCACCAAATGATACTTTCTGAATGCAAATGCTGGATTTGTTACTAAAAATACTAAAATCGCTATATGTTTGCCTACATTATTCCCTCAATTCCTCACGGATCCTCTCATCAGATTCAGATTTGGTGACAATGGGACCACCTCGAAAGTATACTCTATCAAACCAAAAAAAATATTTTGAAATCGGTCGACAATTGACGGAGTAATCGGTGAACATACATAAAAAAAAAAAACATACAGTGGAACGTATAACCTACTTATTTTTTGAAGTCGGTTAATAAACCAAGTTCAATAATAAATTTAGTTAGTAACTAAAGTGTAAAAACTACAGTAAAATTATGTATCTAGATACTTTATCGGCGTTGTCTCGCACATTAGAAAATCTCTCCTAACACTTCAACAACCCATAAAATTGTATGAAAGTCATACAATTTAACACAATCATAGAAACCGGCCCATAAACCAGCCTCCCATTAAATCAAACGTGAAGACGGTTTATAAATAACAATTAGAACCACATTCAAACCAGTTAATAAGAGCCTCAAAACCTCTACAATTTCTACACATTCAAAGGTCTAATAAAACTGGATAAACCATTTACCCAAGACCCTGAACACCCACCAGTTTAAACACAATTGGGGGCCAAGAGTTACTGGCGAAGTGTAGCCGACTTGTTGTGAATTGCCTTCGTTAAGGAACTCGGCGCGGTACGGTACAGGAGAGCAATAAAAGGCCAATTTATGACAGTGGTAGTATAAATAGTAGCTTGTAAATTTGTTGCGCCCGCGACGTTATACTTTAAGGTAGATATCCATTTATAAGATTTGCTGGTTTAATAACTACCTGCTGTGACAGACACGAATTTAGGATCTAATTTAAAACAGACACTTTTATTCATAAAGGCATAATAGCTAAAACATGCTAAAAATGCTTTGTCCTTATCTGTCATTGTGACATTTGCAGAAACAGAAACTTGCAAAGTATACTTTAGCTAAAATAGGTTTAAAGTGCGTTTATCAATAAGGTTTTTTTTATATAAATAAACCTTGCATAAAGTGTATAGGTAATATTATTTTTAATTAACATGTATAAATGGGCTTCAATAACCATAGAATGGTTAAGTAAATGCTCCAAAAAATATATTAAAAGGCTAGTGTTCGATTGGATTATGTTAGCACCTAAACCTAACCTGACTTATAAAAAAAAGTTTAAAAAAACAAAAACCCCCCTTCAAAAAGCAAAAAATAACTTCTTTACAATGGTAGGTAAATAGGTCAGTCCAACTGAAGTCGGCGTCCAACAATATTTTAACCAAAAGCAGACTTCAGTTGGACTGACCTATTTACCTACGATTTTAAAAAAAAAATTTTTTTTTTATTTTATACTTTTTAGTGATCATAATTATGCTGTTATTCTCCCACTTCTCAATTAATAAGAAACAATAGAACATTTAAATCTCGCCGCAAGCAACGCCGTGGAAAAGTCATAGTCATATATTTAAACCTAAATATGCTTCGTCATGGTCGCTCAACTATCTTAAACGAAATATCTTGTCGACACCCTCGAAATATATACCGTTTAGGAGTTCCGGTGGCCATCTGTGGTCTTCATCATCAGTTCCACTTCACCAAATAGTGCTTTCCGAGACCAAATACACGAGTTACAATGAAAAATACCAAAATCGCTATAGGTGTGCCTATAAATTTTGAAGAGTTCCGTCGATTCCTCATGGATACCACCATTAGATCTTCATTTTGATAAGAATGGGACCAATCTGGAAGCACCAGCTTTCAAATAAAAAAAGAATCATCAAAATCGGTTCACCCAGTCGAAAGTTCTGAGGTAACAAACATTAAAAAAAAAAAACAGACGAATTGAGAACCTCCTCCTTTTTTTGAAGTCGGTTAATAAGAATAATTATAAAATTTAAAAGTGAGAGCTATTCTTTGCTTCAGACCGTATTCTTTAAAAATCTACTTGCATGTTGCTGTGCAAAAGAAATACGATTAGAGTAAAATGAATAAATAAATATCTCTACCTTTTAAAGCGTCTGCCATCTTATTTTTTATAGCATGTTATTAAAATTAGAGTTGTATCGAACAATTTAGGCGATCGTTGAAAACTGCTTTCACTGAAGCCGGCCGAGTCACGTCTAGTTAAACGTTTATGCCCCGAAACTATAAATTATAAATATAAATTACTAAATCGCTTAGCAAAGCTATTTCGGTTTAAAAACAAATTTCATCAACAAAATTAGTTTCCGGGAAGTTTAAAATTAAGTAATAAAATTACATTTTAAAGGTTAACTTCAGCATGGTGTCTCGTTTTTTTAATGTTGTAAATTAAATATTTTACTTAAATGTGACTTAAATACATATCATTCTTGGATCAAATATTAATTAATAAAATTTAGGACGTTTTATGACTATGTCGAATAAATAATTAAATAATTCCGTAAACACATTCTGCTTATTTTCAAGGGCATTATCTTATCTTATATTATGTTATTTTACGGATTGGCCTCTCGTTTACACTACGACCCCTTTAGGATCTTTTGTGCAATTACTCTCTTACACACTCAGCTGCTGTAATTTGCAGGTTTCCTCACGATGATTTTCTTCACCGTAAGGGTAATGTAGACACACTAGAAGATAAATTAGAAAAACTCATGAAGCTATTATAAGTATAACTAGGCCACCGAAGCTCTCTTTTTAAGAGCATTGAAAACTATACTTAAATAGCGTTATTAAATACAAATATATATAAGCCCACCGTGGTCTGGTAGGTTATTCCCTTAAACAACTCGCTCTTAAACTCGATGGACCCTTTAATAACCTGCCAGTTTAAGTTGTGCCACCAAACAGTACAAACAACACTTAAAGGCGTACATTCTTATAAAGTAGCTTTACCCATCGCGTGAGCGCACTCTACTCTTAATAGAATAACGCCTCACTCTGCTCTTATTAATCTGTGTATTACACATATCAGATATCTGTAGCCCTAAAGCGTTACAAACCACACGTTAACAAATCCCAAGCTCTGATTGGCCGAGCCAAACCAAGGCACTCGGCGCTCACCCCGCGACATCCGCTACGCTAATGGCTGGTAATAGTTAATAATTGGTGAATACTGCAAGCTGCAGCTTCCGCCATTATGGCATACCCGAGCATTAGAACATAACACAGGGTAATTGCAGCGAATGCAGTTATGTTGCACATTTGTCATGATTCCCTGGGACTGGGAGTTAGTTGAGGAAACGCTAAATTCTTTGGTTTTTGCGGAAAGGGGAGACATGTTGTTGGTTATGGGAACGATCTGTTTCTCGCACGGGCGTGGATTGGAGACCGTTATCACTATATAATATAAAACAAAGAACCGTGTCTGTCTGTCTGTATGTTCGCCACGATCTCAAAAACTGCTGAACTTTCATGCTGTTTTCATCATCAGTGAGATATTTTTTCAAGGAAGGTTTTTAATATAAGACTCCTGTAGCTCTATCGGTTTTACTCGATGTGACCTAATACTCGTACATACCATAAAGGACTTCAAATTTTGATACACCATAGAACCTTGTCATAATGACAGCGTCAAGTGACGGGATAGAAATAACATAGGAAAAATTGTTGGTTGTATGCGACAAGGTTCTATAGTGGTTCATCAAGTAAAGTTCATCCGTACGACCTCTCTTTGCTGTATGTACCGTTTTCTTAAGGTAAACTTAAAAAGTCATAACTCATATGCTAATTAAAAATGAATGAATAGCCTAAAACTACTCTTTATTTTGGTAGAATAATCCACTTGTTGAATTAGATTTTTTTTAAAATCTGCTAAAAACTAAGTCTCTCTTGTTGATTCTGTTTTCTATTGAAACTCTCGAGTTCTCTCACGGCATTGTTTGCTCACTTTCGTTCAACAGCACCGCCGTTAAAGCTAACCACCACTTAACTGTTATTTAACTAATCAACTTAATTACTTGAAGATAACACTAACGTAAAAGTAATTATACGACAAATTACTCCAAATTATGTACTAAATTTTCCGACATACCTACTAGTCAAAAAAAAGTTAAGGAGCTATCGTAACTTTTTACAATCAGAATCAAAAAGAAAATGCCTCTCAAAACACAGTTATATAAAATTCCTTTACATACACACTTTCATTAAAAAATAAACTACAACAAGTCTCCATAATGTAAACAATGTGCAAAAGGCTCAGAACTCATCATATGCTATAAAACGGGGTCTACACAGCGCGGTTTTTCAGTGTGTACCTCCCTCTTAATGTGTGAATAAGCCTTATGGGCACTGGGTTGTTATTCTTTCAAAAACGGCGATCGGTCGAACGAACGAGCGAATGTTCAGCGGCGAGTTTAAGAAGTCCCGTCCGAACGAACAAAACACATTTTAGCGCGTGCATTCTCAATTAGGCAGCCTTATACGTTCGAGAAGCCATGCTGCCAAATTGAATACACGCGCTACAATGTGTTTTGTTCGCTCTGACGGGACTACTTAAACTCGCCGCTTGGACATTCACTCGTTCGTTCGCCCGTCCGTCGTTGTTGAGACAATCCTGTGCATTACTTCACAGCACAAATTTTAAAAACAACTTCCTCTTACATTGAAGTAATTTTGATTAAACACGTATTTATGGGCTCACTTCTTGTTCGTTTTATGTATTACTAACTTCCTGGGGAATACTTAAATCTACCTTTGTTTAAACCCTGTAACAAAAAAAAGCAATTCTTAAAAAAAAAACTTGATTTCAAAGTCACTGAATTAACTTCGAAGTCACAATTAACTTATTGACCCCCCGATTGTGGCATTTTCGCAGTTCTTGTCTTTATGTGTAGTGGTAAAAATAAATCAAAATTCATAATTTATTTCAGGAATCCCCATAGAATAGTTAGTAAAATTACTTATTGCGTATGTTACAGCATCGTCATATCGCATCGGTTCGGTCTTTTGAATCACTTGTTACATCAAATAGACGTCGAATCAACCATGAATCATCAAAGAGGTCAATTTTATCCGTTCGTTATACCCGATGCGTATCGCTAACGGATGCGTATCGATTTTCGATCGTTTCAAATCGATACATCACTCAGTTGGCGCTAATAAATCTCATAACTCACTGGCATCTGCGCATGAACGGTATTCAGGGATCTAAAGCTCTGTGATAATGGTGTAAGGTTGATTTTTATATGTCTTGGTTTATGATTTATTAGTGCAATCGCTACTGTGATTATGGCTGAGCTAGTCGTTTTTTTTTCTGGTCAACTATTTAATTTGTCATAAATTATAGTTATGACCAGTGCCGGATTAAGCCTCCGTGGTGCCCTAAGCATTTTCTTGTGTGGTGCCCCCTGTGACCTTAGCTATTACATACCCAAAGGCCTCCCTTAAGATTTCGTAGTTAAACTATACTTTCGTTTGCCGTTCTTCTACCCAAGGAAAAATATCTACACTTCACATGATATTCAATTACTTTTCTTCTCAATCACCCATAGGTTAACGGAATTTCACGCAAAATAGGCGCATTTTTAAGTCGTCGAGTTGCGGAAAAGAGCCAGGGGCCACAACCTATAGGGATGAGTTCGCCTCTGTCATCTTTGTATTTTTTTCTGTGTATAATCAGGTATATAATCTATCAATTATACTGTATTTTTCAAGCAAAAAAAAATTCTGATTTTTGATCGGAGATTTTGGTGCCCCCTGACTCGTGATGCCCTAAGCAGCTGCTTACTTTGCTTAATGGCTAATCCGGCACTGGTTATGACACATAAACATATTAGAAAAGCTCTTCTTAATGAATTTAATCGGTTAAGCTTTTCAAAATATGATATTACTGCTGTTTCAAATTATTTGATATAGGTCATTCGAATTAAAAATAGTAAATAGTGGTTATCCTGTTTAATTATCAAATAATTGTTGTTGAAAATTCTTAACGTTATTTTTTATATAAAATAAAGATAACTAGAAACGTATTTTTGACTATGTGACTCGTAGCATATATTTTTTAAATTAATTTAACTACCAGATTATGAAAATGAGGACTTAAAAGATATGTCTGAAATGCAGTTATATGTAACTAAGCAACGTTTAAAACGCCCTTAAAACAATTTAGTATCGCAGCAGGTTTCAAATAAGACCGAAAGAAAGAAAGAAATCCATTTATTCACTACAAAGAATATGATGACAAGTTAAGTTAGGCTAAACCACAGGCTAAACGCAAACACAAAATCTACTAATGAAAATTCACGGCGCAAAATAAATGTTCGTCTAATAATAAATTCTAAGGCCTACCGTTTTTCGGCTACGTTGACTAAAACCTCAAAAGTCATGTTAAACACGAATACGTTTAGAAGTGTTGAGTGTGTTATGTGCGCCGCGTGCGCAGCCGGACTCTCCCACGGTGCGCCCGCGCCGCCCCGCATACACAAAACAAACGCTAGTAACGCTAACTTATTACACTATTTGCCCGGGATCCCGGGATTTCAGTAAAGTATAAGTTAAATGTATAAGGACGTGTGGTTCGGTTGATAATCAGACGAAAGATATTAAAAACCTTTTACTTTGTTCATTTATTTAAACATTTTCTATTTTAAGAAGTTGAAAATAAGTTGTATAAAAAGTTTTTCACTGTGGTTATGTGTAATTATTTATTCCTATTTTAAATGCCGCAGTGGGCCCATATCGAATACATTACTACTGGCGAGACATATTATGGTTACCTAAATATTCAAAATGCTACGAAACGTAAACTCGTGTTTGTTTTGTTACCAAATCGTGCTCATTATGAAGACATTTAGGTGTTGGATTTTTATTCAAGTATTACTAGCAAAGCTTTCAAAGTACCTAACGTTATAATTTAATCCTAAGATACCTTTTTAGGATGTCCTACCGTTAAGGCTTGCCAATCTTACCATAACGGTAATAAAGTAACTTCAAGGCATTAAACACTGTTACTCGTACAGCTCTTCTTGAGTAGCCGGTGTGTTTATGGGCGGTAGTAATTATATCCATCAGGTAACACGCACGCGCGTTTGCCTCCCTATCTTATAAAAAAAATTAATCGATAACCAAGGTCTTGATATTATTAAAATGTGACTAAAATCACGGCCAAATAAAATAGGTTCTTAAAATTCCCGTAATCCCGGGATTGTTTGAGTTATCACACCACTTTTTTGAAGGACGGTTGAAGACGGTCAACGGTTAAAATATTTTCGTGATGTTACATTATGCATGTTTTATTGTAGTTTTACTGTTTTATACGCGGCGTAGCTTCTGGATTTAATAAAATATGCAAATAAACATAACCTACTCTCATGGCTTAAAGTAATAAAACATTTCGTCGACCTGTTCGTTGAGCTTAATGAAAAAGATATATTTGGGTTATAAAAAAAAACCGGCCAAGTGAGAGTTCAACTCGTGTGGAGAGGGTTCCGTACATAGGTAATTTTTATTTTTGATGAAATTCTTATAGGTTTTCCTGTAATCTACAAGCAATGAACTATGTTTTGTTTTTTTTTTTCATCATTTTAGGCTCAGTGGTTTTGGAGATCAGGGATGGTCAATTTTCGTCTTCTTTCATAAATAAAATAAAATCTATTTATTTTACAATAATAACAAAAATATATTCGAGCTCCTCATAACCAACCCTTTCAATTGATATATAACACAGTAAGGTTTGCAAAACTTTTTTTTTAATTTCGTAATTTGTCCCCTGAAAATGATCCTTATTTAAAAACAATATTTACTTAGAACATCTGTGTTTGGGTCATCAATTTACATAGGTCTACCAAATTTCAACTCAATCGGTCCAATGGCTGTGACAGACGGACGGACAGACAGACGCACGAGTGATAAGGGTTCCATTTTTTTCCTTTTTTGTACGGAACCCTAAAAATGTATATCAGACGCCGATCTCACACACATTGAACTAGTCCCAATCTGAACTACGTGGAGGGAGACAGTCTAGACTTGTTGTTGTTGTACTATGGGTACTAGGGAATGCAATTTAACCGGTTATGAATAGTTTTTGTATGAAAATAACCGGTTAAAACCGGTTATAACCGGTTATAACCGGTTATTTGCATTCCCTAATGGGTACTAGACAACGATAAACATAAGTATGGATAATAAAGATTGCGCTCATCACATAAGTACACGTATTTGGACATTCGGGAGGTTCGAAGTTCGAACCCTGGACCGCTAGCTTCGTATACTAACTACCAACTAGTCTAACCACATCGTTAATATATAACTGTATCAATATTATTTCATCCAGATATCTTCCTTCCATTCTCCAATTGCAGCTCATTGCACTGTGCAATAGGGGCGTTTCACATCGTCAAACAATTGACATTTAACATGTCGGTCACGTAAAGGGCATCCCAACCCCTCTAATGGAAGGGATGCTACTGGCACGACACCTGTCGCCGCTGCGAATGTATTAGTTTCTGCGCTATGACATCTGCAAATAAAAATGTGTAGCTAGTCGGCAGACGGCATACCCGGGGCTGACCAAGGTGCATTAACTAATTTGATAGATTATTAACCATTGAATTGATCAATTCTCGTTATAATGGTTACCTCGGTTTTCAGAGCCGATGACTCTTAGGGCTTGTTTACGGTAACGCGGGGCGTCGCGCGTAGCGTTGGGCGGCGCGGTCTGCACTAAATTCAAACATTATGGCGTTGTATAAAAGCGTTTACGGAGAAGCGGATTTACACGCGTTTGCTTCAAATACAGCGTTACTTGCGGCGGAGCCCGCGGATGGCACCGCCACGCTGCACGCAGCATCGCACGTGTCAATAACGGCGGTTCCCGCCACTGCTCCCGCAGCGGGGCCTGCGGCGGCATCCGCGGCGGAACCTTCTGACAGTCTTGTGCGCTCCGCTACAGGCTCGAGAGTCCGCCGTGGATACAGCGGCGGGCACCGCTACTCTCTACGCCCCGCTCCACGCGCCGCATCACGCCCCGCATCTTCATAAACAACACCGTACATTGCCATATGTTTGTGTTTCCGCGTGTGATGACGCGGTCCGCTGCACGCGCCGCCTCTCTGTAACCGGAAAAAACGCCCGACGCGCCGCGCGACGCTCCGCGTCTCCGTAAACTAGTCCTTAAACAGCCCATTGATTTTCATGAAACCTAGCTAAACCCCATCGCGCTTAAACAAGATTTAAAGAAGATAGCGTCTGTACTGGTCCATCTGTTTGGGAGCTATGATTTAACAGACAGATACAAAGATACGTAGATATAGAGATACTCTGATACACAGACACAGAAACACACAGATATACAGGTACACCCGTTTTTATAGCGCCCCTTTCTTTGCATCGAAGGTACAAATGTATGGAATGACAGACGAAAATATGACAGTTTACGTCAACCCTATACGATATATTTGCAACAGCAACGGTTTCAACTAGAATTTATTTCTTTATTAGTGTTAAATTTAAAACGCATACATATAAGATTGGTCTATTATTAGGTCAAAAATTTGAAAAATTACCTGAGATCCTAAGAAACGCATTTGACGAACGTTATCGTTATCGAAAGTGTCGTTATTGGCCGAACTGTCGGACGGTCGCGTCGGGCGCTTATATCAATTCCATACATTATGTACGTTTTCGAAAATCGTTTACAGCCTTATGCATCTTGTAGGGCCGCTATTATATTTGCTACTTTTGCTATCAGCGCCCTAATGCCGCTTGCTAGGTTACCTGTCTTGTCGGAAGTGACCCTACAAGGGAAACGAGGGCGAATATGTTAATAAGTTAGCTGGAAAGGGAATTTCAAGTTCCTTAGCCATCAAGAGCGAATGCCAAGTTCTTATATAAAGGGTGTCAACTAAAGAACTGGTTTTTTGTGTTAAAATGTTCAGGTTCTTGTTAATAATCCATAATTTCACTTGTAGTTTTCTAAAGATTACACAGCAAATAATAAAAAAAAAACGAGATTAAAGGGCATTGGGTAAGTTTGTATGAAGAAAATTGACTTTTTTTTTTCAGCGGCCTAGGTTTATTTTTACATAATTATTTAGAGGACCTGTAAATACACAAAAATGCATATAATTTATGGCGTTAAATAATATCGGAGCGGAGATATTAAAGTTTTAAATATTCAGTTTTTGGTGCAAAAGTACGCCCAAGTATGAATATTTAAATACCTCGGCTCCGATGCACTTAAGAGTATTGCATTACATAACAAAATATGATTATTTTTAATAATTCTATCGTAATATACCACGTTTACGAATGGCCGCTCACCTTGAAAATGTATAACTTTTACAAATGACAACCCTTTTACCCAAACCCCGTTGCATAACATTTCACGTCTTTAATATGTAACTATTCAACAGATATCACAATGGTACCTATAAAATAATTAGGAGGTAAGTACTTACCTACTTAAAATATTGTCGCTTATTACCAATCTTTCAACAAAAAACAATAACAATATATTAAGACCATAACGAAAAAAGTTGCATATAAAATCACAATTACTATAAATCTTGTCGCAAGCCACCGTGACATACATCTGTCATACATGCTTCGCTGACATGATGCTTTACTTAACATAAAACAGCTTAACTACCGAACAGATGACTTCCAAGTTCTACCTCATACCGTTTTCATAAGATCTAAATTGGTTGAATTCAGTCATTGAGTTGGTGCACATTGTGAATGATGGTACCTCTCCATCTCTATGCCGGTTATTGATGATGGTCAGGAAGAATGACGAATCATTCAGTTTCTAAAAGATGCCGGTGATATCTGTTAGCAAGGAGATTAAGTAGCAGATAGGAGTTATTGTTTTTTTATCTTTCGAAGTTATGGGTTTGGAATGTAGCGAGAACTTGGCTTGTTTTTTACGCTTTATTAATTACAATTATTCGTTTTTTGTTAAACAGCGATCGATCGTATCGATAACCCATTGTTTTATGAGATACTTTATTGATTTTTATTTATATGCGAGATAAAGCGGTATACATTAAGAGGAATAAAAATCAAGTTAATACAAGTAGTTTTAAAAATGATTATGGAAGTTTACAAAAGTAAAAAATACATCATCAATATCATCATACTTATTTGAATTCTTTAGATTATTTTATTTTACTACTTTTAATTGTGACGTATGTAAAGGGACTTAAGGGACCTTATGGCGGATGGCGCTTACGCCGCACTAGGTCACGCGACGTTGTATTTATATCGGAGCATCTTTAATAATGGCGGAAGCGCCATCCGCCATAAGGTCCCCTTACACAGATAATGCCAAAATTTATCATTTCTATTGCCGTCCCAAAAACCTCATCCGTTTTTTAAACAAAGTTTTAACCAAACTCTTTTCTTCTTTCCAGACCAGTCTGCCGCAACTGCGTGATATCACCAACCGGCTCATCTCCGCCACCATTACACGAAACAACCCCTCCACCCCCTGCCCCATCATCCCCCCCTACTTCTCCCCAACCACTCCCATCTCCCCAACCCAGCCACAGTTCTCACACCAGCCAATCTTCCCCACATCCTTACTCCTACCCAAATTTTCGAAGACATAACCCCGAGTACATGCATAGCCACTCCATGTCACAGCTGAACTACCAGTCTCCTCAGTCTCCCCAGTCGGCCATGTCGCTGTCTCCCCATCCTGTGCCCCAGGGGAAGTTCCGGGGGCTGTTGGAGCATGCTGAGAGGCTGATGAAGCCAGGGGATCCTCATCGGCATTCGCAGAGTGATGATGATTCAGGGTGCGCTTTGGAGGAGTACACTTGGGTGCCACCAGGATTAAGGCCTGAACAGGTATTTTATTTATTTCCTTTTAAATATATTTTAGTTTCTAAATAAAATGAATAATCATGCGTCTTAGATGTGAAGAGTGGTTTTAAACCATCATCACAGTCTATATTTTTGCCCTCATCCATACTAACACTGAAACATGGGAAAATTTGTGAAATAGTTGAGTGGGTAAGCAAGTTAATCGATTATTTACCATAATACGAAATGAATCAGTGATTCGCTCCCTAGGCTAGGCCAGTCTCGATGACGACAACGGTTTCAAGACATGTTTGTTTGTTTATTCCGTGAATTTGGTACAGAGGCAGTTTATAGCTCGGTGACAGTTCCTGAATTAATATCGATAAACTAGGTACTTCTGTTCTGCTGGAGTCGCAGCCAAAAGCTAGCAGTTACCTACCGTTAACGACAAAAAAACGGATGAAAAGAGTAGGTACCTATGCAACTTGGGAGTAGACTATACTACCAAAAATAAAAAAGAGTCAGCTTTTACTACTACCGAACCGACGACGTTCTGCTAAATCAAAACCACGTATATTGAAATTGCTTCATTGTTATGCAGAACCACAAAATAGCCATTGTCACATTTAGTCGCCGGGCATTGTCCGCGGGCATTGTGCTCCCAAAACACCTATTGTCTCAGCCGGGATTGCTCTTTTTCGTGTCTGGATTCGGGGTACTTTAGGATATTGGAAGGAAAATATAAGGGGTTATAGATGTATACCTAGAAAGCTAATATTTATAGTTAAAACAATAGACTCAACCTACAACATCATGTCTTTTGTTTTGTGGTAAAGTTAAGTAGCCAGCCTCTAATATTATTTATTTAATAGCACGTCCAGAGATCTCCCTAAACGCTCGGTTTTGTACTACTACACGTGGAGATTGTTAGGGAATACCTGTGCGCAGCAATGGACGTCTTTCGGCTAATAGGATGATGTCCAAATTAAAACACATATTTAGGTTACTGTGATGTATGCATAGTGAAGCCAAGATAATAAACGTATCTATTATATGTTAACTACTCAACACAATTCAAACATTAAAGAAAGAAGAATTAAATTCCCAAATTTAGGTTCGCAAGCGGGTCTTTTCAGGTCTCTTCTTATCTAAATAGCAGAGATAATTAAAATGCCTCTATTTCATTTACTGCAATATAATTCTAATTAAAAGAGGGTGACAATTCCGTATTTCCTCCTGAATACCGCATCCAGTATTTATAATTGGTATAAAAATAAAGCAATAGGATCAAGAAGCAGCGGAGCAAAAAATTAAAATGTCCCCCGAGGGGCGCGACGCGTTTACCGGGTTTTACAAATGGACAGCGGGATTACGACGCTTTCTTGTTTATATTTTTGTTTTATTTATGTTTCTTCAAGAAACTTACATTATATTTGGTATATTTTTTGGATAGATTTTGTCTTCTGTTATTCCCTCAGGAACTGTCGAATTTCCAGTAAAAAGTCAAGACTACATAAAAAAGAGATAGAAGGACATTTATTTACGATACGGTTAATTAAGTAACTAGCGAGAGTTTAAGTGAGTTTTCTGTAATACCCAAACACAAACCAGAATTTATTACTGTATATAAATATAAAACTGATGGTGAAAACCGCATGAAAATCCGTTCAGTAGTTTTTGAGATCATCGCGAACACAAAGACAGATGGACGCGGCGGGGGACATTCTCTCGTAATATGTATTGATATTTTAAATAAGAATAGTTGAACTTTAAACAAAGGATTAGTTTGCCTCTTTCTTAGGGGTGTTATTTTTATATTTACATTTATACGTTGCATATGCGACAGAATATGAGAGCCCTGTTTTGTTTTTAAGACCATATATTTACTGTACCATGTTCTTTGTAAATAAATAAATACTTACTTACTTACTTACTTACTAAGCTATAGTTTTCAAGACCAGTAACGCCATCTAGTTCAAAGTCACTAACATTTAGCGATTAACATCGTTGACAAAAAACAAGCTTCTTACAACAAATTGCCGATATTAATGCCAATGGCGTTGTAAATTGTATTACTTTGTTTAACGTCGCTTTATTTATGTGTTAAGTACCAATTAATCATGCTGTCTAGAACGGCGCCACTGTCGCAATTTATCTACAACTTAATACAAACCAATTTCAAATCTACTTGTTTTAACCTACACTTAACCTTGTTTTTCACAGTAAGTTACACCCAAAAAACTTAACTATTCTATCGCAAAACTGGTCTCTATAGTTATTTCTCTTCAAGATAGTATCAACCTTCGATAGTTCACTGTTTGTCCAACCGTAAGTTAAATTGGTAATTCTAACCTCACGACTATCTTGGCGTGGGCAGAACTTATTAAATTGTGGCTGATCTAAAACGGTGCAGTAATTAGTTCGATTTATTATGTTTTATAGATGATAGGGTGAAGTTATTGCTATTAATTTTGTTCACTTGTCTATGCGCCATTTTCTAAGTACCTAGAACTGATTTATTCGAATTAGACAGGCTAAGAAATATTGTTGAAGACTTTACTATATGCAAATAATAAATAATAGACTAATAAATATGCAAATAAGGGACCACTCGACTAATAAAAACACATCAATAAATAGTGTCAACTTTGTCTTTGATTATGCGCGGCATCAAAAGAGTATGCACTTAAAAACAGGCACTTGGCCGTGCCACTGGCATTGCTGACTTTTATGGGCGACGGTGACCGCTTACCATCATGTGCCTATCTGTTCCTTTGCCTTGAATGGCTATTAAAAATACATTGTTATTTAACTTTACCTATAAATAACAACCACATACTTAAGTTTATTAATGAAAACACCCCGTATATTACTCAAATAATAATGTAACTCTAGAAACATCTTATCACACACATAGCGATACATAGTATCGTAATAAATATATTTAATAACGTCAACACATCGTTCTAATGAAAGCGGGACGTGCCCACCATACTCATACAACTCATACATAATGGCGTCCGTTATTACACGTAGTTTATTAAATTAGGTCCCGTAGCGTTAATATGGTGCTATAGGACAGGATTTCTGGCGCCGGTCATAATATAGGATAAACGGCTTTCTTGCTCGGTAGACAATTTCTGTGACGAAACTGTACGAAGGTTGGGAGGTACGAAACAAAACGACCGTAGTTTTAAAAGAATAGTCAATCCAAAGATAATTTCGATAAAATGTTATTATATCTAAGAGATTTTTTCTAACAGATCAGTTAATTTCTTCGTCATGTGTTATATCGATGGTAAAATTTTATCTGCTCGTAACTAATATAACAAAATAACGGGAAGGTTTTTGAATGACCGTTAAATAATAACGTCAATAGCTATTCAATTATTCAGGACACTAATTAATATTGAACGGGGTCTTTCTTACGGATCCTAAAAAAAGTGAACTATCCAATTAACCGGTAATGTAAAATCGAATCACAAGAAGTTCACTTAGCCTTAATCTTACATTGTAAACAAAATGTTTGTCCCAATTTGAAGGGTGTACGGAAAAAACATGAATAATAACTTTTTTTTAAAAGCTACCTACTTATTTTAATTTCAAAACGAAAAGTTCGTAATGAACGTTTCCTAACCATTGCAACCAATTAACAATCAGTGACACTTATAAATCTAAACATTTATTATTCATTTTTGAAAAAACCTCTACACGAAAATCACGTCCGAAATTACACAGTTCCTAACTTTCAAAGCGCGATAACTTAACTCAGGTGATTAGACGTGTTCTTTCCGTGTACACTTCACTTTCTTCAACTTTTCTTCTCATTATTTCTCGCTACGCTTCCACTCTAACCATATCAACTAAACGGTTCCATCACCTCGTTCCAGGTCCACCTGTACTTCTCCGCGCTGCCGGAAGACAAGGTGCCGTACGTGAACAGCGTCGGCGAGCGCTATCGGCTGAAGCAGCTACTGCAACAGCTGCCTCCCCAGGACAATGAGGTGAGGGTCAGCATATATACCATACCAGCAAGTTCACGAGGCAAGGAGGTGAGACCCAACATGTACCTCAGCAACGAGTTGACAGGGTAATGAGGTGAAGGCTCATATACAAAAGCTTCTGCCTTTACAAGACATATCTTATCATCATCAAAATCATAGGACAATGAGCTGATTACAAGTTAAGTTCTCAGGGTAATATGGTGAGGGCCAACATAGGAATAATATACAAAAGCCAGATCATAGGGTGATGGGATGAGGATCACATACAGCAACTACCTTCAAAGGACCATGAGGTAAAGACATGAGGTAATGAGGTAAAGACTATTATACGCCATAGCAACTGCCCTAAAATGGCAATAAGGTATGGTTATAATATACATCTGCAACTGCTTTTATAGGGTAAAAGGTGATAACAGAAGTAGCCTTCTACATTTCTTAAGCAAATCAAGTTTGAACACATCCAGTTTAATTGGGATACTTCTCGTAAGTGAAACAACACATGAAGCTGAATGCTTGACCTTGGGCAGAAAACATCCGAATCATGACCACCATCTTCTCTTATAACTCATCCTCAAATAATCAGTTCTGGCAGTTGTTCCAGTGTGTAGGTAGACAAACAGATAACTTGTGAGATCACTAATATTCCACATTACTCCTCAAGATTTTAACGCATTTTGTTAGGTGCCTGATGATGACTATTCCAGGCACTAGATATTTCTGCTATTCTATGGTAAAAGATGCTCAATTCTTCCAATTTTCTTCTCATTCCAGGTCCGGTATTGCCACGCCCTCTCTGACGAGGAGAGGAAAGAACTGCGGCTGTTCAGCGCTCAGAGGAAGCGAGAGGCCCTGGGCCGCGGGCAGGCGAGACAGCTGCACGCGCCTGCGCCGTGCGAGAGGGTACGTACCATAGACATACTTGCAATTACACTGGGCCACCGACCCATAGAAAACAAAACCAAACACTTAAAGTAATGTAAGCAACAAAGAGTTAGTCATAAATTATGTTATTGGGAAGAGGCTGATATCTACTAGCAAGCATTATATTGTTCTTGTTGTCCTACGGACGTCATATCATCATCAGCCGAAAGACTTCCTCTGCTGGACCTAGGACTTCGCCAGGGGATCTCCACGATGGTCGGTTTGTGCTACTCGCATACATCGGTTTCCCACGATTTTCAGCACATCATCGGTTCGCCTTGTGGGAGGCCTACCAACACTTCTCGTGCCACTCTTCTCCTACGCGTATATTGTTTTACTACCGAAAACTTTTAGCTACCTGCACAAGCAAAAAAATATTAATTCGATGTCTGGTGCAAATCTTTTCATGCCCAAATACAAGGTATGATTCAATGTAGGACATGCTTATTCAAAGAGTATTGTTGAAGTCCTAATACTAAACCTTCAGACCTAACCTTCGAACCTTCAAAGCTTACGTACCATCAAGTGGGTTTAGTGGTAGTAGGACCTTGTGCCGGGTCCATCCCGCTCAACACCACTATCATATACTTTCACCTAATATCAAGCAGCAATATTCTCATTGTTCCGGTGTAAGAATAAAATAAGACAACCAGTGAAATTACATCTTGGTCCTCAGGGTTGGCAACGCATTTGGAGTCTTAGGATTTCATCCTTGAGTGTTCAAATATTCATGGGTCTTAGATCCCACTTACCATCAGGTAGCCGAGTGCTCGTGTGAGTTCTCCTTTGCCATAAAAAATTAATTCAATAAATGACGTCACTCTCTACCAAAACAAAGACGCATCATAACATATCGGCTACTAATCCCGCATCTCTCCTGCTGCGCTGATCCTCCTAATTAAACCACCCTCGTTGCGCTTGCGACCCCGTCCACGTCGCAAGCATTTGTTGCGTCGCGGTGGGACCTGGGGCAGCGTGAGGAATACTAAGGTTTAGGGTGGTTTAATGAGAATATTGGTATAGATGTCTTTGTTTGTAGCTTATGGTACATCTTAAGTAAAATAAATTAATAATCTTGCACAAATTGTGTTGAGCTTGTACTATGAGAACAGGAAAACGATATACCTACTTATTTATATACTTAGATAATTATTTACTTATATACATATTTTGGGTCTTCTGCCACAAGTAGGTATATTCCTAAGCTTAATTTTTGTTATAACCAATAAATCATTTTTCATTTTTCATTACAATTTTTTTCATTGAAAAGAAACATTAATGAAAAAATATTTAAGTATCCAAATCCAAACATTAGGGAATCTCCTTTGTTATGAAGCCAAAAATAACGTGTAAACTTCAAATTATCCTCGAACGCACTTAGCTACTGAGTTGCCCGTTAAAATTTAAAAAAAAAAAAAAAAAAAAAACAGCCTCATTTAACTGGTGGCTACAAAGTTTATTATACTCAATGAAGAAGAAACAAAAACTCCCCTGTAAATAAAACAATATGCAAATGCGCGAATTCATTTTACTCTCCAGTTAATTCGTTAGGGCTAAAGCTAGACAATTAGTTTAAATACAGGTTTAGCTCATGCTTTGTCTTAAGTTCGGGTGAGGGCTTAGAGCTAGCGGGAGCGGGAAATGGGTATGCGTGATCTTAATGTATGTGTATCTTTTACTTAACGTCAAACAACGCAAATTACGTAGTCCAAGGGTGTTATTTTATTAATAAATCACTTTAATATTAGTTGATGAAGTATACTAACTGAAAACTGAAGCTATCTCGCATGCTCGTAGTTACGTATGTAGATACGTTCCTCAAAAGCCGAGTTGTTTCGACATCGAAACCTGCGACTAATTTAAAAAGCCATTAGATTTTTTTTAATGATCTGACGGGACAACTTAGGCTTGCCTATGAAACTCTCCTACTAACCTGATAATTTTTTAGTTCACCTTTTTTTTATTTATCAGAGGTACTGTTTTACCGGTTGAGTTTGTAATTCCCCTAATGTACGAATCGTAAAATCTTGAAAAAGTAGGCACTTTATTTATAATGTTGGATATTACGAGTCGTACTCGTATAGAATCAAAACGGGCATCTGCTCTTGCTTTGTATGAATTCTACACAAGTCACAAGTGATATGTTCGTGGAAAACTTAAACATGACTACACAGGCGGATGGAAACCCGCTACTCGCTCCGCTTATCACCATCCCTTCTCGGGTTCATGTCCCGGGAGGTAACATTTTAATCCCTTGGCCCGTAAATCATCCCCCGTCTGCAATTGATACGTGTTTCCCCTGTTTCCCCGGAGCGCGGCGTGCAGTGTTCGTCTGGTTTGTTTCCGGAAAAATAATGGGGCTATTTATATTATTTTTGTTTGTTTTACAACGCTGCGTGTTTTATAAATTGATATGCCTTGTGTATTTTAAATTTATATTACAGATCGCAAGCAATCGCTACAGACATTTAAAATAAAAAAATATTTTTTAAGCCGATTGTGTTCATAACGACTATGGTAACAATAACTCGGGGTGCTACAAACGACTGCTCTCCGTCCCGAGCTAGTGCTGAACATCGGAGACAGGGTAATTCTCTAATATATGATTGACCCAGACACCACCAGACCACCGGAACTCCTCAATGGTTATTGAATACCTATGTACTGTACCTAAATTCTTCACAATAAATTGATTTGATTTGATTTGATTTGATTTGCCTTGCTTGCGGCGAGCTTGAAACATTCTAGTTTCTTATTCAATGAGAAGTTGGACTACACAAGACAGACACAACAGCATAATTATTACAAAATTACTAGAATATTAAATACGTTTTTTTTAACTTTGATGATAACAAAACCAAGGCAACGCGACCAAAGTCGCGGAACGAGCCAGTGTTTAATATTCTAACCCTCATTTCAACTTAAATTAATATTTGCCTTAAATTGGAAATTCTCAAGTCCACTTTCAAGGGGCACCTTAAAATTAGTGAAGACGGAGTTATTTTTAATTTCCCTGTCTGTTAGCCTCCCCCAAATTAAGAGTCGCAATCAGAGTGTGGGCGCAGGTTCGGTCCCGGCGAAGCACTTTCTACTAATGACCGAAGTTTAAGTAATTTCTGCGATTTTTCTAATTGGAGTGCTTAAATTGAGTTTGTTAAGAGTTGATGATTCTTTTTTACTGTTTTGCTGACGCTTGCTTTATAGCTTTATACAGTTAGCTTTAGATTTGTTTAAGAAAAATGTATAGGTAACGCAATTTCAATCCGTTTGGCAAATTAGGTGACGCAACCCTTATAATATTTATTTGTCACTTACGTTCTTGCCAATTCGTAAATATGACCGCACATTTAATTGTGCCAAGGCTTGCGTGGAACATACCATTTTTTTGGACATATACGTACATACACTATCATTACTTTCTTTAGCTTCTAATAAATAATAATTTAACTGATTCAATAGTGACAACTTTCCAAAGCTTTAAAACTAGTACAGTTTTATTCAACCAATATAAAAAAGAATTAAGTACCCAATAAAATGAAATCCTATTATTAAGCCGCGTCATCAATTCTTAGGATCTCTAATATCTCAAAATTGTCTATCAGAACTTTTCATCTATCTCAAAAACCAGCCGCGCATAAAATCATAACGTTTATTAAAACAGCGGCCCCACCCCTCGCACCGCCGCCGGCAATTAGCGATTAACGTACTGGAAATACTTTCTGTATAATTGTGCGCTGTGGCGACACTCTTTGATTCTTGACGGGTTTCCATAGCACGACGTCATTTTACTTGGCAAAAATGGTAATCATGCAGTCGGGTCAGTGATGGCAAGGAGAAGGCAAGCGGGCACTCAGGCCACCTGATGGTAAATGGGGTCTGAGACCTATAGACATTTGAATTGTCGAGATTACAATCTCAAGACTGTAATCCTAAGACTACAAATGCGTTGCCAACCCTGAGGACTAAGATAGGATGCCTCTATGCTAGTAATTTGACCGGTTGTCTTATTCCCACACGGGAACTTGAAACAACACTTGAACTTGAACTCACTTTGAACCTAATCGAAAATTATAATTAGTGCTAGTGAATGTTTATGAAACTGTGTCTAGGGCCACTTGCACTAAAGAGACAAATCCATTTTAATCTTATTTAATTAAAAACAAAGTTCAATTGCCTAAATCCGATTAAAATATTTAATCCTTAGAACAAATACTTGCTGAAGTAATTTCCCCGTGCAATGGAAAAAAAACACTACACACATGGGGCGCGTCAGAAATTATTCCAAAGACATTCTGAAGATAATTGCTCGTACATATGACTGCCCCATCCTTATCTACTGGGTTTCACAGGTCTCCTGTGGTGTTAGATATAACAAATAATCCTGGCACCTTAGTTTTTCTTTTGTGTTGCTCTAGTTATATTTAAATTGTCACTAACCTATTTTAAGTAACATGTAACTAACCAATAATATGGGCAATAGCCTGAAATAAATGATTATATTCTATTCTATTCTATAATGGAGACGCGCGCCTCTCGAGACCTCTTGAAGACCTCTTTTTGCCGCTTCAGAGGTTTTAACGACGAGAGTTCTCCATTGCGGCCTTTTAATGGCGAAGCGATAGCTCTTACTTCGAGGCTTTAATGTTATAGTCACTTTTACTAGCAGCATCTGTAGGTATAGAGAGCATCAGTGGCCTAAAGTATCGACTAGTCGTATTAAGGTACCGAGTTCGAACCCTTGCGGTTTCCATGTACCAATGGTTTTTTCTAATTTGATTTCACAACGCGATCCTGTAACCGTGAAATCAAAACATCGTCAATAAACATGCATGTTCGAACAGTTGCGTGTGTAAGATGGGTAATTGGACAAAATATGCGACGGAGTCGAATGAAGCCGATAGGGTCCATGAATCTGTACAAAGATAGGGTAATTACATCTATAAGGTAATTCCCTGGAATAAGGACGTAGGGGTTTAACCCTATACTTACTTTTTTTTCATAAATAATTATGCGAACGAATCCATTTATTGAAAAACAATAGAGTGACGCTGTGGGTCTACTTTTTTAATAACGCTGTGGGGCCCTTTCCTAAAAAAATAACCAACTACAGTGCAACCATTTTCTGAATAGCGATCGGCAATCATCGTTTTTGTATGACACACGAGTGACAAATATACTGTCAGTTGCGAGTGCAAGCGTGATAGCGATAGCCAGCCGAAAGCTATTAAGAAGCTGGGAATACTGTAATTTGACTTATTTTCTTCTTCTTTATGATACCATATAGGTGTGATACTGCTGGGGTTTACTTACATTAGACGCTAGGGATGGCTAGGATTTACTGAAAAAGCGACGTATATTCTGTGTGGGAAAGCTTTATAACAGTACTAAACTTTAGTTTTTGTATTACAAAGCTCAAAGCTCAAAGCTCAACCGATGCACTTCTGCATTTACTTGACTTGTACAATTGGGTGTGTATAGTCCATTCGCTTAGATGGTGTCGCTACACTCGCACGTACTTGTGGTTATTTTGATAAAATACAAATATTTTTCGATGTTAACCGCCAAATTCACTTGAGGCGTAACACCCGCAAGTGAATTTGACAGTTTACATCGAAAAATATTTGTATTCTATCAAAATAACCACAAGTACCTGCGAGTGTAGCGACACTATCTAAGCGAATGGACTATAATAAGTAATAACAACAAGGATACAAATAAATTGATAAAATATTGTTTCTCACAAATTCGCGGCACATTAGTTCCGTCACTATAAAACAGATGGCGCTATTAACAATAAACTCGACTTTTGGCTTCATAAGAGCAATTACAGTAATGTGTTGCGTGTGCAGTTTGAGGGAGTGTTGTTATTCATATTTATACTCTGTGGCGTTATTTATTGCTTGTCCTGTGAATTAAGTTCGCTTTATGGTAGCGTGACTTTATTGCAGGACATTATTCATAATCAGATCTTAGGGAAGATTAACGTTACTTGCAAAGTTATCGTGTTGATAGTATTTTTTAAGCTTTCGTCGCACTAGCCAATCCCCAACAACCAAGCAGCTGTGTTCGTACTGTGATTCGATGTGGGGATAAGGCAACCGGTGAAATTCTAGCATATAGGCATTCCATCTTAGCCCTCAAGGTTGGCGACAAAGTTGCGGTCTCAGGATAGCAGTCTTTAGATTGTAGTCTTGGAAATGCAAATGTCTATGGCGCACAGAACCCCCTCACTTACCATCTGATGGCCTGACTGCTCGTATGCCTTCTCTACGTCTAAAAAATATGTAACAAGGTTAATTTAAGTAACTTGACATATCAATGTAATTAATAATTGAAGGTTTTAATTTAGGCATACTCCAATACCTTTCTCTTGATTTTTTTCTTGTATGACTACAGAGCATTTTCACGGTATTTATCTTGCGTCGTATAAACAAGGTAGTTTTCGAAACAAATAGCGTTACATCTATAAAAAAACTAAATATTATTGAAGAAAAAACATCTTACGGAATAATTCATGTACTTAACATTTTAATAATAAATATTGGTATTTTATAGGCTAGCGGTGCCGTTTGCCGTTTATGTGCTTTATTTTTCTATACATTAGAATTCAAAATAAATAAATTAATCAAACTATTCAGCCTTTAATGGGACCATAAATTTCATAATAATTCATATAGGAAAATTTGATGATCATGGGAAAAGTACGCTTCTTTCCTAGGTGCAGGAAATAGCACAAACAATCTATTGTTTAAGCGCAAACTGCTATAACAAGCGCCACCTTCGCTAAGTAAATTGTTAATTAAGGCTATTAAGGTGTCTCCACACACGTAGATCAGCGTGACAAAGGCAGTGTCGGCGTGTGGTGAGGCAACGACCCATTAAACGCTCCCCGCTGAGATGAGGTGGAAGTTGTATTCATGTTCCGAGAAAGTAATGTTTTGTTATGCTTGAGGGATTTATTTATTTATATACTGTTTACCCTAAAGTACAAAAGGAGGAATTATGCCTAATGGCAATAGATTTTATTGCAATAAAAATACTTATGCGTCAAGATATATAAAGAATATTAAATAAATATAAGACGATCCGTTTGCCTGGTAATGAAATGACCCTGCCTTGGAGGGTTCAAATCCCGGTAAGGGCAGATATTTGTGTGATGGTCGCGAATATTTCTTTCTGATTCATAGATGTTTTCTATGTATTTAAGTATGTATTTTACTATATAAAATAAGTTCGTTCGTTTGTTCGTTATCTAGTACTAGCACCCAAGGTACAAGCCTAGAGCTTATTATCGGATGAGGTCAATTTGTGTGAGATTGTCCTCTGAAATAAAATATAAATATGTTCTGCTCCAATAGGTTACCTCCTTTTTTGAAGTCGGTTTTAATCATCTGTGAAGCTCTATGTCGTAACAGTCTGAATTCACGCTTCTGATAATAATTAAATAACTTGACCTCTTGGCTGGCAACTAACTCGTCGGTATGTTTACGTTAGTTAAATCATACCAAATTGTTTGAGTTCAATATATAACTATCTTTTGCTCCCGACTTTGTCTGCTTAGAAGTCGTTTATAGCTATTTCCTTGGGAACTATCCAGTTTACGGGGTAAAAAGTATTGGATGTCCATTGTAATATTGGCTGTACAAAGTTTTACGTCTATAAGTCAAAGCATTGCTCCGTAAAGAAGGATCTACCAAACAAACCAACACTTTTACACTTTAAATTATTAGTAAGGGTAAGGCCATCCTTACCTAACCTAAGGGTTAATAACCTTCGGGATTCGAAGTTATCTTATCTCCAATACTTTCTCGATTGTGCATCGTGGTAACCAAGCTAAAAGTGATAAATGATTAAAAAAACTTCTCTTCTGCCATTTAATATTTACGGTTAATATTTCCAAGTTAATGAGTATGCAACCTATTGACGTCTTAATGAAAGCGTTGCCAGATTTAATCTCCAAACAATAGTTTCACAATAACCATAAATCAGCATCACAAAGGCGACGCCAGCGTGAGGTGTCGCTAATGGCTAATTAAGCACCGCCCTGCTGGGAATTTGTGAAAGTAGGGTATTGGATTATGGAGCACATTTCGAGACGTAGGGTTTTAATGCCAACAACATGGCATTAACAGTTGATTTATTACAAAAAATTATATCACATCATCATCATATCAGCTGAAAGACGTACACTTCTGGACCTTCCTTCCCCTAAGATCTATATATTGGCCGGTTTTGTACTACTCGCATCCATCGGCTTCCCTCGATCTTCACCAGATCGTCGGTCCACCTTGTGCAAGGCCTGCCAACACTACGCTTTCTGGTCCGCAGCCGCAACTCTACAAATTTTCCGCCCCAACGGCCATTAGTTCTACGAGCCAAAGTACCTTATGTGGTTTTTGCGCTTCATGATCACAATTTTTTTCCTAAGCTCATTATAAACAAGAAAGAATTCGCTAATAAAACAAAAGAGTTTACCTTCAAAGAACTATACTTTTCCCTCACCTGCACCTGCTGTCCCAAACTAAGGCAATAAACACAATATTTCTCACTTTTATGTACTTTTGTTCATCCAATCAACATCAACTCTCAAACATAGCCATTGTAATCCCAATCTTATCTCGGGTAGTAAAAATTCAAACGCGAACATCGTTTTATTTCACTTAGTCCGTTTTTGTTTCTCTAGCAGTAGGTACCAGTTGTATCTGTCACTACTGCGCATATAACCTGCAGAAAATTTCCATTTAGACTTAACTCGTACGCAATAAGGTAGCTTACAGCTCTATGGGGAAAGTTTGCAAACGTGCTTGCGAAAAATACCATGACTTTTGATATATTGTTTAACTTACGGCTCCCTCTGTTATATGATTTACGAGTTGTGAGTAATGAACGCGGCCGGCAGATGGCGCTAGAGTTGTTTATTGTGGGGAAGATTTATCGCTTGTAGGGGATGTCGAAGGGAACGATTTAAGTGAGTTGTTTTAATTGTTTTCCGTAAATCATCGGGAAATGGAAGGTGTGGAGTGGATACCAATTTGTGCATTTTCTGGTGTACTTTAGTATTTAATAAAAATATAATCACGGACCTAAAACATATTTTTTTTAAGGTCAGTGTATATTATATTGATTGACCCTAAACGCAAGTGAAGGATACATCGGCACCACAAGTTCGACGCCATCTGCATGATTAAAACCTTTTTGCCGTTGTGACAACCGCATCTCACAGTCCAATACAACAGGCCAGGCAGTCAGAATAGTAGGGTTTGACTGTCAAATAACTGACTTCTGCAGTGTAAATTCGTACTGCATGATCATACAGCACTTCAGGAAGCGAAATTTGCCTTGATTTTCTATCCGTTGCGCGTGGGCAGTACTGGTGTGTGCGTCTAATGGTTCCAGTGCTACCTAAAATAGTCTTAGGTAAACCACAGACTCTACATTGCCCGGATTTTTCCATTAAGACCTTTCGAAGAAAACAATGCTTAGGTTGACTTATTAGCTATTGTAATTGTAAAGAATTGGAGTCATAAATTTTGTTTACACTAGTTAATGCAATATTATGCAGCTATTCGCCTAGCCAATTTAGTTATCCAAAAAAAAAAAACCGTAGAGCAAAAGTACATAGATCTTATTTTGGTTTATTTATCATCAGCTGATACTAGTCCACCGCTGGATACAGGCCTCTTACGTTACCTAGCATGGTCCGTGGTCATTCTCATCCAGCTCTTGCCAGCCACCTTGCGAAGATCATCAGTTCATGTTTACCGATTCAAGCCCCGCGGTGTTTAGACAAAGAATGGCTGAATTTCAAAAGTATCGTCCGTACCAAGGAATCAGTTAAAAAGTCCTTATTTTTTGCTTTGTGTAGTAAAAATTAACCATATGATTGTGTAACTAACTTTCGTTACACAATGGAAGAAAATTAAAATTGTCTCTATTAATTCCAATACGTATATAGGAAATATATTGTTTAGCTGTTTCACGTAGGTATACATAATCTAGCCGCCTTATACATTTTCCGGCGTAACACGACTAATTTATGTGTTATGTCAAACGGCTAAACGATCAAATTCCCCGATTGCACGAACGCACAATATTATTGAAATTACGATAATTCCGAGGTACTAGTATTAGTATTATATTATAATGTATCCAAGGGTTATTAGTTCTACAGTTTTTTTGGCTAGCCCACTGCCATGCCCTCTCATTCATGATTACAAAATTTACAAATGTCTTCTTTAGAATTTGTGGCAGCAATTTTGAACTTGTTTAACCTTTATTCTCTCTATTACAACAAATAATGCAGGTAATTTCGTATTTTCCTTACTTTCCCTTGGATTGCTAGTAAACACACTTAATTTTTTACCACAATAACCACAACAGTTTATCCAACGAGTAAACTAAGAGATATAACGCGATTCACTTACTACTTCACTTTTCATTTCGTTTTAGAACTTCAAAAGAGCAACTTGTTTTTCTTACAACAAAGTAATTTCCTTAAAGAATTTAATTTAACGACTTTATTTTTAATTCTTCAAGCTCATCAAACAAAATGTACAGGAAAATTATTCAGGTACGTTAAAAGTTTTTCAAAAAAAAAATTTTTTTACATTAGTGTAACTTTTTCTTAACCGGACATTGTGCTGCCCTCTATTTTTTATCGTGTAACGTTGTATCAAATTTTCAATAGATGGCGCTGTTAAAATAACCGTTACAGATTTCGTTCCCTAGTTTTCACATTAAAGTATAGATGGCGTTGTACGGGCAAGAAATTTCAACGTCGAACTGTTACCGCTTAAAACTTGTAGATGGCTCGCGGCCAAATATTACCAAGCTTTCACCACAGATGACGCCACCAGTCTCAAAACAGTACAAAGAAAGTTCATCATTATTTTACAACATTCGTAATAAAAGTTTTAAAACGTTTCCGCGAAGGTGTGAAAATGATTTTTGTACGTTTTTTACACGGCCGTGGGAACAGGTAGCGCGTTTTATATCTATTCACGGCGTTATGGCGTTGTAAAACTACTGAGTTATTGTTGGGGACCGCTTTTGCGTCACGTTCGGGTCGCATTCAAGGCGTCGGACTTTTAACACAATAAAAGCTCGCTCGGTCAATGAATTGGAAAATTGTTACATGCTGCAGATACCTGCTAGTTTCCTAGTGATTAATAGTTTCGACTGGTAGAGAATTCTTGTAGCTTTAAGTTCGCCTTTTGCACACTAGTTCAATTTCGTGAAATAAAGTATTTAAATAAGTAAAGTACTTAATTACTAAGGTGTGCTTAAGACTAAAGTTGTTTTTAGGCATGAAGAAACATTTTAATGTAGGTACAATAGTATAGGGTAAACCGCCCAATAATAGGACCGCCTTAGGACCGCAAATAACATTTTAGGTCAAAATGCCGAAACACTAGGTACATTATTATTGCTAATTCAAATTAATATAAATTTAAATGCTGAGTGGAATGCGTAAACGTGAGTTTAGGAGGATATTTAACTAAAGTATCATATTATATTCATTCTCAAACTTAAAATACCACGACCAACTAGAAAAACGCTGTTTTTTTTCTTGTTCATCGCATGTATTGTATGATTTCTGCCATACTTAATAAGTTAAGCACAGAAAATAAAAAAAGGAAAACAGAATAATGACATGTAAATTCATCCTGAGACTTATGCGAACAGTCGGCAGTAAAATGTAGAGTATGGAGTTAAAAAAACTTTTAATGTAATACAATACTCCAGTGTCACCAACACACGACATCCTTGTGCATAATGTCGCAGACAACCTCTAATAGGTCACTTGTTTAGTTCCCTGACCGCGGTTATTTTAGTGGCCACGTCAGTCTAGAATTTGCACCCCTCGCACAATAGCATACTTGTATTACTGATCTATTTGAACGCGTCTATTGTTAGTCCAGTCATGAATGAACGCACGCGCATTCCTCGCTTTACGCGCTTTGTGCGATTCGCGGAAATATAAATATGGCGGCCGTTCATTCATAAAATGGCGGCATATTTTGATCGTGCTTACGAGTTAAATACACGGGTTTTTTGATGAGCTTGGTGAGGTTCTAATTTTATTTGAAATTTTTGTTATAATTTGCTCTAATTTTGTTTGTAGAATCGCAAGTGCAAAACACTATTTTTCCTTAGTAAAATTATAAGTATACAACTTGATAGGTAAATAATTTTACACCAAATTTCAACCAAAAAAATCAATGGTATAATAGTAATCGTAACTTGTTTCATAAAAGCAAATGTTCCAGTATGTACTGTTTATGTATACAACCAAAAGCTGAACTTTAATAATATAAAGTAAAAACCCGAACAGCCGGTATTTGAAACTTCAAACTATAACTAAACCAAATAAGAAATTTCACGTCCCTAAAATAAAAACGATGACTTTTAATATGAGCTTAATAAAATAATCACAATGGGCACACAAAAAAAGGCTCGTGTCGATTTTTTTGAAAAAAAATCGTATTCAAATCATGAGGGAGCCTTCGCCTCACCTGCCGTCGTTCGAAAAAATGCTAAGTACCTAAAAATATATGGAGGGTTTACTGGTTTACCAACTGACAGATAAATTAAAGTTATTATTGGTTCGGATATAAGACCACAAATCAATCGTACTTAGCAAATATTTAATCATGCAACTAAAAGATTTAACCTCCTGAGGTTCCTTGTACTAAAACTAGTACAAAATACGGCCATTCAAATAAAGATCTAGTGCAAAGAAAGTAAAGTGTAATTTCTTTTGTTTTTATGACATATTTAAATTGGAAAATTGACTTTATGTCACTCGTAATAGATTCATATTCCATTGTCAAATTTCGTTGTATGCTGGGCCGTAGGAGGCTAACAATTAAGCCAAAAAACACCGGAGTTGGCACTTTTAGCTGTGGTAGGACCTTACGAAGTCTCTATCCGAATAGGTACCACAATCTTACTCCTTTAACCTACCGTTAAGCACCAGTTTTGACATTGCTGCGACCCAGACTGGGGATAAAACAGCCGGTTAAATGGCTAGCATAGAGGCATTCGTATTCCTCAGGGTTGATGGCAACGCATTTGTGGTCTTGCGATTACTGATGTTAATGGACTTCAGAAATGAAATCAAATATATTTATTTAACAAAAACAAGTTTATTTATAAATCATGGCTTTGGTTCCTGAGCTAGGATTCCCTGTATTACAGAACCCACTAAGGCAACAACCTTAGTTTGATACAATGCCTTCGTACAGAGAGCCCCCTTACCAGCCAGCGCCAGCGGCCAGATGGCCGTGTGCTTATTTGCCTTCTTCATGCCTTCTAGTACAGTTGGTCTTATCAATAGCAGTTCAAACATGACGTTAAACCGACAAAGCACTATAATGTGCAGTTATTTACAAGGCTGACTACACACTCAAATGACATATTTGACATAAGCCAAATAGTAGTCGCCTGAATAGCCGTATGATACTATTAACCTGCCACTGAGCCTGCCAGCCTCGAACCCTTAGCCTTAGCAATTGAAGCAGCCGCTTATCTGAAAAAGTAAAATTGTTTCATTTGGTCCCTATACTTCACTTAAACGCAGTCAAGCAAAAAGTTAAAAACCTCGCATGCTTAAAGAAAGTCCTCGTTTTTGCCAAGCCCCAATCCAATAAGTATTTAAAAAGAAGTAAAAGAAGACTTTTGAGCTAAACCCGAGCGATCAAAGAGACCGCAGCAGCAATTTAGGGCCCATTTATGTAAGTAGAGCAACTTTGTTTCCTTTTTTTTCCAAATTACACCATTAACCATTATATTTACTTGAAGTGTTTTTTTCCTCTAATCAATACTAAACTTGATTTTGTACATAAATACTGATTCTGACTAGCTGATTTAAAAAATGATTTATGCTATTAAAATACATACGTAATTTCCATAAAACTTCTTAACCAAATATCACACTTCAACGGGTTACGTTTTTATAAAACAAATTAAAAGGTGCTAATCCTCTCAAACATTAATTACGATTCCTTAAGAAAGTGTTTAAAAATATATTCGGCACCCTCTTGCGGTTACAAAAAAGTACCTTCACCGACTGTCGAACATATATTAGGGGCAACAGGCGGTGAGAGTAAAAAAGCCCATGGAGAAAAAAGGTTTTTTATCATATTCACTGTGGACTTCGAAAATAAATGTAGCCCAGAAATTAACAATCAAACTTCATCTGTGGAATGATTGTTCATCAAGTAATTGCACTTTTAACTTTTAACACTGTACAAGAACACGAATTGTATCTAATAAATAACTGTTACTTCTTTCTAAGTATATTAAAGTGATGTATTATCAAATCAAATCGAATAATTTATTATGTCACCTAAATGCCACCTTCAGAGATATATTGAAAGTGTCTTGGAATTAAAGACAATTAAAAAATCTATATCATGAAGCAACGAAAACGCAACAAAAAAATATTCTTATGAGACCACTATCAAATTCCATTTTATTTGCTTATGCTTTTATAACCATAGACGTGCCAGACGGCGTCGAAAAAAAAGAAAAAAAACCATATCTGCGCCGGCGCATGTGCCGCCATGTTTGAATTCAAATCGGATGCGAAAAAAATCCGACGCAATGTGCGCACGCGCGACGCCATATGTTTAAGAAAAAAGTTTTTTTACTCATCAAACCCAGAGATAAGTGAAAAAAGCATAAGCATAATATTAGTAGCAGTAAGTTAAATAAAAAGGGGGGCAAAAACGCGTTTGAGGTTAAATAGAGGATGTTATATGGCCAAGGGCTGGCGCTTGACATGCTTTAGTCTTGATTTTATGTTGTTTATTGTTAAATATTGTTAGTCTACAAACAAATACAATAAATTCAAATATTACTGAAGTCTTTAAATATTAATAAAACGATAAGTCTCCCTCTCTCTAAATATGTTTGCTGTGCCCAACAGGGTTCATAATTGAGACATTTATTATATTTCCATCTTTGTTAACATTATGATTTCAACAAAAAAAAGAGTATCGAGTATTGTTTTGAACTCGTATTTTTAGAATATAAAAAAATATATTTCCTTTTGTAATTTTGCAGAATCGTTTTTTTTTTAAATATCAAAAATTAGTATTTTTATCACCAACGCATATTATATCACGTATAAATTCGAATCAAATTCTTATTCATATTTTTTTTCATTATGTTTATGCCAAGTGGCAGCCCTAGTAAGCTTCAAAGTATGCGCACGCGCCTCAGGACATCTGTCAGTTTGAAATTTGTTAGTCTATCGTCATTTAAGCCGTAAATGCAACATTGTTGCAGCATTTTTTTCTTAGAACTTTCGAAAGTTTCAAGACAAACAAAATACTGTAATTTCAAATTTGAGGTACTGATCGTATTGAATAACTTAATAGTCCGGGAATAGAAGAACCTCCCTAGTCTCCCGACTGTGCTGAGAGTCATTTCATTTATAATGATAATGATTTTAGCTCCGTTTTATGATAAATTAAAGATGCTGCACAAATACGCTAATATTCTACCCGATTAATGTGTTATATTCGTGTAAATAAATTAAAACAATTAATTTTCACAAGGACATGATCATACGCTCAAAAAAACTACAGCGATTTAAACCTCTGCAGCAGCTAACATGGTATTTCGTCCATAACTCCACACTATAAAAACGAAACAACAAATGGAGAAAAGGCAGACCAAGATTGCAAGATGAACTGGACCAGATCAGTTAACCAAATAGGTATATATCTAGATAGGAAATTGTGAAAGGCTAGAGAGAGGCTTTTGCCCAGCAGTGGGAAGGAAATACATACCCAATACAAATACATACCTAAACGTCTTCAGTTTCCAAAATATCGTTCTATTTTACAACATTTTAAACCTACACATAAAAATTATATACCATTAAATGAATTATACTAACCGCCTGCCTAAAACAAATAATAAAAGCGTTATTAAGATACCCATCGAACAAATAATTTTCCGATTATTAAAATTCAATTTAACTTTAGTAATCGTTCGGACGACAACCGGCGCGCCTACCCTACTTTTTGTCTACTGTCACAGAACGTTAATGTCTGTTATGATACTCATAATCAATTTAATGTATGAATTATTCATAATAGTTTATAGGTTTTGAATAAATTAAATACTGAAAAGGTGTTTAATACTTTTCAACTATGAATAAGTTTTGATTGCATGGAAACATTATCTTCATGCCAAAATACCAAACTGCTTCCTGGTTTCTCTATGCAATTAAATCAGCTTAAAAAAAGATCATAAAAAATATTCAGTTTATTCAACCACTCAATGTTATAACTAGCGGTTGCCATAAAACTACCCTGTATCGTAATTCGGGGTCGTTGACCGGCGTTACGCAATATGCAGGGTGGGCGCCGGTCTGCCTTTACGAGTTATACGGAAAACGCCGACGCGGAAGGGAAATAGTGAGGGAACTTCAAAATGTGTATCGATAAAATAGCAGTCGAGATAGGACGTATTGATATTTGAATATTTTATCACTTTAAACTGGTTATTTAAGCATAATGTACATTTGTTTAACAAACGATATTGTAATCTCCACTTTTTCTAAAATAATAAGCTCTTCACTACCTAACAAAGTTTTGCTGTCGATTCTGTATTAGGTAAGCGCATTGTTAAAACAGTCTATTACTTGCTAATATTTGTTTAGGCACAAGAAAAAATACATAATTTTTTGGTTTAAAGACTAATTTATAACCTGAATTTAAAGTGGTAACAACCACAGATTACAATATATTTCGATAATAAGAATAGCATGGATAACTAGAAAATTGGTTCATTCGAACAGTAGAAATACTAGAAATTTTTAAAAACATCGATAATTCTGTATCACATCCCTACTAGTAACTGACTGAATCCTAGGCTTGGACAGATCCCAAAAACCCTCAAGGCCGCACTGCACAGCAACTACAATACTAACAATTCATTACATGCTAAATGTATGTAAATACACACATATATTATGTGCTTACGATGCTCATAACTTGCGCGCTCTTTATAGCTTCTGGCCGTGACTTTGAGAGCTTTCAGCAAGATATTGTGTGTAATATTGCTTTTATCTATCTGTTGGGGAACAGAGCAGGGGACTTCCTGTCGTAGACAAATACTTTGAAGCTGAGAAATGTATTTTTTGAAAGTTTTTTTACCACGTTTTTTAAAAGGATGACCATTATAATAAAGTTGTCTTCTAGTTCCAAAATATGATTAAAGTTTCAAGTTTCTAGTTCATCGATAAGTTCAAAATCGATTGCATAAATCGTACTACACTAAACAGACAAAATTGACTTCCAAGATTTGATTACGATGTTTGTTAGTTAGTTAGTAATACTTGAGGATAGTATACTCGTAAAGGGTGTTAAAAAATAGTCAGACTAGAAAAAGAGCTAATAAAAATCATATTAAAATAAAGTTAATGTAGATTTAAAAACCGTTAGGGTGTTTATGTTCCAAATGGTTTCTAAATTGATGTTCAGCCCACCAGACCTGGCATAGAGGCATGACTAGCATAGACGCCTCCCTTCTTAGTCCTCAAGGTTGGCAACACATTTGTGGTCTTAAGATTTTAGTCTGGAGAATACAATGTGTACGGGTCACAGATCCCACTTACCATCAGGTGGCCTGTGTGCTCGTTCGCCTTCTCCATTCCATAAAAAAAACTTTTTGAAACAGATCGTTCAGGTAAAGATAGAACTAAAATTACCTTGCTGTCATTTTTAGAGCAATAGCAATGAAATATATGAATTTGAAGGTACATTCATGTGTACAAATTTAAAATAGAAAATTTATCCAACATTTCATGTCTACCATTAATTTTGGGGTCCTGGCGAAAAAGGGTATAAGTCTTCTGAAGATCAAGTGAAAAAGGGTACAAGTCTAGTATACTCCGTGCATGTATATACCCTTTTTTATTACGAGTTAAGTCGACTTGTACCCTTTTTCACCAGGACTCCAGAGTTATTATGCTGTTTGTAATGTAATGTCACCCAAACTCTATAGATCCTCTCCGTTTTATCGCATTTTTTTTTTGTCAAAACCTAATTTTAAATTTAATTCTGCCCTTATTCTCGTGCTGTGACTTTCTCCCTTAACTAATTACTTAGACAGTGAAGGTGTGTGTAATGGGACATCCGATCTAATGAACGTTGGTGCATCAGTACATCCTTATACGGTCAAAGTCCACCGCTATATCTCATTGAGCCGAAAATAATTCGCACTCGATTCTAAATATGCGCAGACGTCTAAATATGTGACATTCCGCTAGTGCCGTCTGAGAGTCCGTCTAGACGGCCTCTGTTAATTCTTCGCCGGACTTTTGTCACTGAATCATTCGGTGACAAGTAACGTGACATGTTTTAATGTACGCCGTTACGCATTGCAGCGTTACAAAATGACAGCCAAAACGGAAACCTATAAATTTTGATGCAGATTTAATTTTACACAGTTCAAAATGGCCCATATGATACAAGCGGCTGGATAAGATGTCACGTACATACAGCGATATTGTATAGTTTTAATCAAAAACTAGCTAACCTAATAAACTGAAGTCTCACATACAATACTGCAATAACTCCTCAATTCTTAAGCAATTTCTCACTATACTAATAAACTGATACTGAATAAAAACCTAATTTAAATGATTAATTGAAATATGCTGATCTCAGATAACCCTAAATACGTGTTTCATCTCTTTCTAAGCACGGGTGGCACAAGTTGTATTTTCTCGCTTGTCGCTCAGTGCGTCTCTATCGCGGGCAACTTGTGCTAGCCGTGCTGTACAAGCTTAAAACGAAGGAAGTGGTTAAATTGGTTTTTTAGCAAACAAATATTTATTGCTCATAATCATTAATAAATAACCACAAATTAGGCTCCCCTCTTGTCCTTATCGCGATTTTATTAAAATAAACAATTTACCTCAAAAGTTGCAAAAAAGACATTATAATCGTATTTGCAATTATAGCCCACAGTGGTGCACGCGGCGCCCGTTGTGGACAAAATAATTGAAAATAGGGTCGAATAATTAGGTATGTCTTAATTAATAAATCCGGTTGGATTGCTTATCTGATCATAATATCTGATCTGAACGCGGATCTGGTAAAGTAAAAAAATATTAGATATATGTATACATACATATATTACGACCAAATTTCTCCTTAAAAAATCAGTAATTTATTTTAAACGTAGCCAACAAGCGCGTGCGCGTCTCTTAAAAAGCAATCTACAAATACCTATTTCCCAATCATTACCTAGTCACCAAATTCCTTTTCATTATTCTGTTTGTATTTTTTCACTAGCTTATTACTTTATACCAACAGAAAGATTAATTTAAATTGAAAATGTGTATTCATCATGCCATCAACCCTATTCCGCATTGCAGTACGTTGTGTCGTACCTAGATCGGAGATAGCGGAGTTCCCACCATTACGTTGAAATTATTTCTGAACCGGAGTTAATTGATATAAGTTTTCATGTTTAATTTGAACGCGACAGAAAACCTTATCAGACACATCTCGAGCGATTACTTAGATTGTTAATGTAAGGAATTATTGTTAAGGGGACTGCGGCGCAAAATGTAGCAATTTTCTATCTAGATACACTGAAAGGCTGTGTTTACCAGACTGTGAAATGAAGAAACATTTGTTGGTTGTTACTGGAATCATCATTATCGTAATAGCTATGCCTATGACATAAAATCAGTTTCCAGTAAGGTAAGAGCACCTATTACCGCCCCCCCCCCAAAATCGGCACCCATTACCGCGGTATTTTTAAATATGCGTTTTATGAACAAGTTGATTTACTCGCTAAGAAACTTTTTTGACTCGAGCAAGCGCAGTTTGTAGACTACCGGATTTTTTTGGCGCTAGTATGTCGTTAAGCAAAAAAAATAAAATTTACTTCTTTGCGGCGGTATGGCGGCCATTTGGAACGGTCGGAAAAGTATGGCATGGTGATTTTCGTGAATGGCTACTCGACAATGATTAGCTGTGCAAAAATTAGCCTGGTAAATGGTTGAATTGTTTTTTTTTAATTAATGTGTTTTCGTCGGTATGGCGGGCTGTAAGCCACACCGGAGAAGTATGGTATTACGCTACCGCCTACCTCATTTTTGATCGACTATCGGAAACAACAAGAATTTTTGTGTTACAAATCGTTCGATTTTCGTAATTTATCCGACACCGATTAACGCCCACGCGTTTGGGCCGCCAGTACCAGCGCTATGCTATGACCATCATTTTCCTTTTTATCATTACTTAATTAGACCCTAGGTACAAATGACTGGAAATTTTATGTCTGTATCTCCCGGTCTATAGTAATAATACTTAAGTGTTATCATATATTAAATACTAACATACTAACTGACTGTTAAGTTTCTTACAACGCTTCTTCTCAGCAGTGGTGTCCTCTTGGGACAATCTGGTAGATTTTTGACGTGTAAAAGTGTCCATGAGGCCTGCTTACTGAATAAACCTCTATCTTACATATCAATTTGTTAGCCGACTGACTTTGTCTACCCTAATTGTAGCTTCCAGGGTTGGCAACGCATGCGCAATCTCATGATTATATGGACCTTAAAGCCTACTTACCATCAGGTGGTGGTCAGGTGGTGTGCGAAACCTCTATAACCCTCTAGTAGTCTTCCTTAATACCTAGAGGAAAACTTTTGAATGTTAAAAATACCTCGCATAGAATTGACAATGGCTAAAACATTCCGGATTAGGCCTGACGCCCGCGAGCCGCCTCTCGGCCGCTCCGGTATCGCCGAGTAATCGTTCGCGGCGCAAATAAACGCGGCCCCCAACAGACTGCACGAGGAGTTGCGAAAATAATGGACGAGAAAGTGATTAAGTACATGCGGTATTAATGCAACTTCATTTTTTGCACAGCCCTTATAATGGCAGGTTCTGCTTTTTAACCGACTTCAAAAAAAGGAGGAGGTTCTCAATTCGTCGGGTTTTTTTTTTTATGTATGTTCCCCGATTACTCGAAGACCACTGGACCGATTTGAAAATTTTTTTCGTTGTTTGAATGGGTATACTTTCTAGTTGGTTCCATTGTCAAGACGTCAGGATCTGATGATGGGATCTTGGAAAAATCAAGAGAACTCCTCAAATATTATAGGCACACCTATAGCGATTTTGGTATTTTTCACTGTAACTCGTGCATTTGCTTTTGAAAAGTACTATATGGTGAAGTGGAACTGATGATGAAGACCACAGATGGCCACCGGAACTCCTTAACGGTACCTATTTCAAGGGTGGCGATAAGATATTTCGATTAAGGTAGTTGAGCGACTATGCCGAAGCACATTTAGGTTTAAATATGACTATGACATTCCCGCGGCGTTGTCTGCGGCGAGCTTGAAATGTTCTATAGTTTCTCATTAATATTTAGAAGTGGAGCTACGTAACAGCATAACTAGGATCACTAAAAAGTATAAAATAAAATAAATGTTTAAAAAAACAAAAACCCGCCTTCAAAAAGCAAAAAATAACTTCTTTAAAATGGTAGGTAAATAGGTCAGTCCAACTGAAGTCGGCGTCCAACAATATTTTAACCAAAAGCAGACTTCAGTTGGACTGACCTATTTACCTACCATTTTAAAGAAGTTATTTTTTGCTTTTTGAAGGCGGGTTTTTTCATTTTTCTAAGTTAATCGGGCTAGCAAGGATTGGTTTCTCGTAAAAGCCGAAGAGAACATCCGATATATTTACTAGTGCTCCCGATTATTTTCATGAATGCGAAAGTGTGTTTGTGAGTTTGTTGGTTTACGTATCCTTTGTTCACGCCGCAACATAACAACGTAGTTTTAGCACAAAGATAGTCAGAAAGTATTACTTTTAAGTTAGCTCACCAACAACTATTAAATGGACCAAACCGGGGTCCTGTCGTTTGACCAAAAAACGTTTCACCAAATGATTCATTTCACAAACATATAATTTGACAAACCGCAATTTTTTCCGAAACTGTAAATATTTCAGGATTTATTTCAGGACCATTGTGTAGAACCCTGTAGGTTAGGTTTCTTTTTTTTAAATTCTGAAATATTTACAGTTTCGGAAAAAAAGCGGTTTGTCAAATCATATGTTTGTGAAATTAATTATTTGGTGAAACGTTTTTTGGTCAAACTTTAGTGAACCAGACCAAACCCCCTATATAAATGGCGACCAATACTTTCAGAGCTGATTACTGCTTAACAACCCAACGGACTTTCGTCAAACCAGTCCGATTAAACAAACTTTCCTTCCGCGTTCAGTTCGGTGCATTCGTTTAGGAGCTACGATACCGCAGACAGACGCACCAATCGTATAAAAATATCTTAATAATATTTTTAATGCGAAAGTTTGGATGTTTGTTACTTAATCACGCCAGAGGGCCCTGCCAAGATGCATTGCGCTACTAACGTTTCTATTTGTTTCGTTTTTAAACCAATCGCGTCACTGGTATATCACGTGACTTTTCGTATCACGTCATCTATCAGTGACGCGATTGGTTATCCGATCCCTCTGACGAGGGAACGGATCTAGATAGAATAGCACAAAGGCTACTTTTTTACCCGGAAAATTGGTCAATCCCGAGAGAATAGGTATAAGCGACTTCTACGCGGACGGAATCGCGCGCAAAAGCTAGTAATTTAATATGGTCTAACTTGTTGACACTTCAGATTTACAATGACAGCACGTCCGATATTTCTGTGACTCCAATATAAAAGGGTACAAGTCTTCTGAGATTCAAGTGAAAAATGAGATAAGTCTATGCTCTGTTTATGATTTATACCCTTTTTTATTACGAGCTACGTTGACTTATACTCATTTTCACTAAAGGCACAGATTTCATCACATACTCCATGTTCTGGTTCCCGGCGCATCCCCGCAACGCACTCAAGCGCAGATCAAAGCGACGGGATGCGCAGACGACGTCTCCACGTCCCCTCCCCCCGCACAGCATCTTGATCTTTTTGCGCCGGTAATAGTGGCTATAATGGTGCGGTTGTCACGCCACGCGCCGACGCAGCTTTTGTGGCGCCAAGCATATTTGCACGGCAATTGAATAATTTAATTATTATGAATGGATAGATGAGCGTTGATGGGTTTATTTGTAAGTCGTAGGTCGATTTGAGTCTTTAAAATGATGGACAGTCCGATTTTTAGTAAAAATACTAAATATGGTATCGGAAAAAATATACCTAACTAGATTTATTTTCTAATACGATTATATGATGTCTTATCTTAAATTATTTAATTCAACACTTAAGTAATAAAATGCTAATGATAGCTAAAACGTATAATTCCAAATCAAAGGTATACTCGTAACATTTATGTAACAAATCATAATTTACTATAAACGACAGTCCAACTCCAATACATTTCCGTCAGCAAACCTGTCAGCGAAGTGTAGACGGGACGTCAAAAGATGACAAATCGCCCGCCATTGAAGTACTGTCGCGTTAAGTAGAGCATTTATCATGCTATCATAATAGCTGTTACGGCGAAGTGGAGACACCTTCGTGATGGGCCGTGAATAAATAGTAAGAAATATAATTGCTAGTGTAGTCTGTATATTTCCTTTGATAGGTTGATTGAGAATGTTATTTATTAGCCATTTAGACGCTATTTTATACGACATTAATAATAATGAATAAATAAATATTATATTGTTTATTTGCCATTAAGTTAACAAAAGTATACAAACGTTTTTTGAATAGTACTGAAATAATAAGCCTTGAGTATGATGGCTGTAAGGAAATTTATGCTGATTCAAAGTGGCTAGTTCACCTGTCAGGAGCGTCCAATTATTAACATTAACGCTGTTATTTATCTAGGCCACTAAATTACCGATTTTGTATGCACCCAATAAGCAGGCATGATATTCTCTTTAATAATTCACTAGCAAGCTAACCTAGTTCATCTATCATTTAAGATACATAGAAAGCTGCCTCTATGTCATCCTGTATCATTCTGATTAATGTGCAATCATTGTTATAGTTCCAAAAAGAATGTGATTTAATCCACTAGAACTCCAGGCATTGACCTAAGATGGAAAAAGTTTTTTACAATGACTACCACTAATACTGAACTCTGACATTTCATTGTTCAGGCTTTTAAGCAACTTGATATAAAAGCCATTATTTTCCGTATTGTTCTTTATTACGCACAAGCGCTGGACAAAAGCCACTCCCACGCAGCCTAGGCCAAGTAGGAAACTAATACAGAACATGTAGAAGCATTATAGTTAGTATAATGGTTAAGTCAGAAATAATCTACAATAGCTTTCAATAAAATAACAAAGGGGTGTTTATGATATGAAAATGCTATGCTTTTAATATTTTGTCTGGGTTAAGTGACAGACTTAGTCCACTGTGCGCAAATAGCGCTTTAATTATTTAATGTGTAACGTTTTGTAACAACCCATCTACCTATAGCCATTTTTGGTAGCCGTTACGAAAATTGACGAAACTTATGTGTAGACACTGACTGATTCTAGTAACACGTTTGGTCGCTGCTCCGTAATTGTTACGTCGCGGCGACTAAACTTGGGGAAGAGTCGACACAGTAACTTTTGGTTTCACTGTTCCATCGCTGTGTGGTAACAATGTTCCCAGTTTTAAACCAGTTCGTTAGAAATCATTCGTTCATTCACTCTTTTAAATGAAATTCGTTGGAGTGTCTGATGTCGTTTTCATAGTGATTTAAAAAAATACATAAGAAGAGACGCCATCATAAAAAAGTTTGACAACGTAAATATATCGTTTTAGTGTTAATTCATTATGATTGTGTTCAAATTTCAATGGGAAAATAATTTAATCGTGTCATTTGATCATATTGGTTGAAATTCATTAACGCGCCATCATAAAATCATAATTTAGCCAATTTAGCGAAACACATTACTGTACTGCGTATTATTGCATTATTGAATAAGTCTATAATTTAAAGATCTCTGAAGCTTTCATAGACAGAATAATATATTTGAGCAATAACAATAAATATAAAAGCAAGAATAAACCATAAAACTTATTAATTATGATATAAATATGTTATTATGACGGACAAACATTGCAGTCACAAGTGGTCACACAGTTACTAGTTTGTATCGACATGTGTCGACGTGAAACTTAAAGGAGTAACAAAGTTACTGAAATTACAAAATGGTTCCATGTATTTTTTTATTTACAGAGTCTCTCAAAGTTTCACGGACACCGTCATTTACCGTTACAAAGTTCCGAAACATTGAAGTAACATTACTACACTTCGCGTTTATTGTTTATAACTTGGTTACAGAGTTACCACACGGTTACTACACATTATTTCCTAGTTTGTACACTAGTCACAAACTAAACGCAAAGTGTATAAAATGTGTGACACAAATGTTTCCGTTATTTGTGGACGCAGCGACTAAACATTGTTACTAGTTATTTAGTGGTAGCATTGTGTATCAACTGTTACTACACTTAGAATCCAAACCCTTACACAGTAATGTGCCGAAACAGTTACGAAACGATTGTGACTTGTTACTGCTTTGAAAAGTCTGCGACCAAAAATGGCTTTATGGGAAGTAACGTTAGTTACTGTTATCGTCCTAAAACTTTGTTTAAATGTTGCATAGTTAAACATGTCTTAACCACTTTTGCGACATCCTTTACGTACTACATATTTCTTTAAGTTTCAAAGCTTGGTTCACTAAAGCTGTTGTATCAATAAATGAATTATGCCATGATAATACTCAAATCCTAAATTCGCTACATCTTTTCGCTTCAACCAACTCTCAAACTAGTTATTTCGGTGCAGACGCACAAAAGGGAGGCAACACGCGTTTTTAAGGAAATTGCGAATAAATAAAAATAGTCGTAGGCGTCTAATCTTCCAGTCATTTATAATTACACGTGTTTTCGCTATTCCATTCACCCACAGTGAATGGCGGGTTCGTATCACTCGCCATAAATAAGGAGCCATTGACTTGATGTTATTTTTATTCGATTGTACCTTGGGTTATAAATTAAGACCCTAATTTTGCTGAATAAGTAATGGAATGGGGTCCGACCCTTTGGCAAACCTGTTTCGTTCTAAAATTACTATTTTCGTGTAAGTTTGGTTTTTCAAAAATTCACATCTTTTTTATAGGTAGCTCGCAGTAAATTCATAAAGAAAACTTATTTATGTTGAATTTTAAACTATTAGTAAGATGATCAGAGATATATCACGTATCCACACATACAATACAACAACATTATTCATCCTTATGATGAGTTATGAGTCTTCTGTCTTAGCCCCACTGGCACAAGCTCCTTGTTACTAGACAGGGTTGAGCCTAGACGTAGGTAATTAAATTTTCATCCGACTAAGTACTTTTAGCAAACAACGGAGACATTACATGGTTTGCTATTTCTACTAAAGAAATGTAATTAATTAAGCTTGAATTAGCATTATATGTATTCGTAAACAACTTGCAATTTCATAAAGTATCTTTACCACAATGCTTATAAAGTTTAAAATCAACAGAATATACGTTTGTCAATACTTTAAGTACGTGTTTAACAATAGTTTTGTAGCCTCCAGCTGAATCCGGGCATGTTTGCGGCGTTAATCGCGCGTAGGCAGCTAACTGTAAAACAATCGCTTAGGCCGCGCGTGCGCCTTATACGACACGAGCTTTACGCCGCCGCTTGCGCATGTCTGTAGCAATATTGCTGTTTGAAACAAAACACAGTAAAATGAAGTAAAATTTACACGCTATACTACCTTTCTCTTCTGAGTAGCGGAATTAGTAGAAGTCAGGTTTTTTTTCTAGTTACTAATATGTACGGTAAAATGTTGACTACCGACACACATGTTTCACTGTAATAAGTTAAAAAGTACTTGAGAAAATAAGTAATACATTTTGCATCATCATACCGACCACACCTGTGGCTAAGTACCATCCAAGCATATACCTCCAATAAGAACTTTGATTACATTATTAAACCTAACAAACGTACCACGGTAATCTCAATTCTCATCCCAACAACTGAACTGCAAAACAAACTTAACTTAATAATAACAGCATTATCTGGTCCAAATGTGGCAAACTTTCTCCGCACCCAACAATACCCTAACAGTAACCCAAACTTTTTTTCTAACAGTACTAAACCGCTACTTGACAAAAACTGATCTCGAAATCACCTAGCACCATCTGGCGTATCCTTGGCGAAACATACATATGTCTTTATGTCCAGATGACTTGCCTTGGCTGAACCGCCGTGCATATTTAAAATAAACTCTATTTATATTGACATGCGGTTCAAAATTATCAAACGAACGACGTGAAAACGTGCTCACGTCCTTTTATAAATTTTAACCTTATGGTTTTTATGCTAAGGTTGGATTTTGTGTGTGCGTGTTTTTGTGACAGTTTTTTTCGGAAGTAGCACAAATTCATATGGCAAGGAGCGTGTCAGGTTTCGCGGCAGATGCGCCGGCGCACGCTGCGCACGCGCACAGTGGGCTGTTTGTTTGCAAAAAGGTTATAAATCTATTTTCGTTTATAAATTTGCAATAAATTTAAAACGTAATTAGGTTTGGTATGGTTTGGTAATAAATAATGTGTGGTTATTAAAAGAAGCGACTTAATTACTTTGAGTGTTGGATTGTTAGCAGTTATTTTTATAGGCGCTAGCGGTGCATAGGAACAACATAATAATTAGATGCTGCAGATTTTTTTCTTCTGCGCAATCGGTTAAAACTAAGGCTAGAAGGAATCTTCCTTGATTACAGCATCAGTATTTCCTACAGAATAATTTTGAAAAACTTCCGCGGTCTCGTGCTACCCGCAATTATGCAAAACATACATAAGTCGAAACCGACCTATCTCCAAACCAAGAACACACCAATTTAATCCATAAGCCAAAAACATTTAGTCAAAAATGCCAAGCATTTATTTTTAGAATAACGCTTAAATATTTTGAAACCTCCTAATATGCTAGCATAAAAAGCGAAAAATGCACCTACTATTCTAATTTGAATAGTAACTCCACTCGACAAAGTCCAAAATGGGCGTGCTACCTTTTTTACTTACGACGTTTATCTACGAGGCAAGTATAATTCATATGGATCTCAAACTCCAATTCGACTCTTGCGCAACTCAGCCTGCCCTCAGGATCAAAATGTGCACGCGATGTTGATCAAAACAAAATTAGCATGATAATTTATAATTTGCAAATTCCTTGCAATTTGTGTATTTTTTCCTGTAGGTACTACATTGATATTTAAATAAAATAAGGCTTCTAAAGTCGTTTAGTGGCCTCCACGTGGCCCATTTTTATCAAGTGACAACGTCTGCTTATTGGCTTGTCACTGGGTTGGACATCGTATCAGAGACTCTATTCTACTCGGTAAAAGTATATTGCTTTTAACATGTTGTTATCGTATTATTTTTTACATAGGCGCCATTACTGTCGAGTAAATCAGCGGCCCTATTGCTGCGTCTATATCGCGTATCAAATGTGGATAAAGCATCCGTCACTCTCGTACTTATATACACGTCACGCGATAAACGAAGCCATATTAGGGCCCCAGAGCTATTACAACGTTGACAATTACTATAACATGTCAAAAGCAATACCTCAGTAGCATAACTAATTGGTAACTACCGACCAAGTATACTTTCAAGTAGAAACACCGTCTTAATCCAGGCATTCTACAAATTACATAATAAAAAAGCATCAAATTCCTCCTGCACACGCGATACCCTCAGGATCAAAACAGAGCGATGCGCCTGCGCACGCAATGTTGATCCAAACAAATTACCGCGATAATTGCGTATCTGAATAATGATCATAACAGCTTCCGTGGGATTTCCGAATGTTTCCTACACTTGGAGGACAATGTGACCTTTAACCAATGGACTCGAAAATTGGAATGTTACTCTAAATGTAAGGCATAAATATAAAGCACTTGATAATATAATTGAACCAAAATTAAAACTGATCTCAAGTACTCATGGACAGGCAAGTTTTAGACGACGTCCAATTAATCATCATCATATCCATGATGACCTTGACCTTGAAGGCATGACCTCAACGAACATAACCGAGATGATCGCGCCAAGTTCAATTAAGAACTTCAGTTATTAAAAACCCTTTATTTCTTATACCATCTACTCGTATTTCCTCCAAACCGGAATAAAGTCCGTTTGACAGACGCAGAGAGCTAGGCATTCATAATGATACATTGAATAGCCGACTAAATCGCAAATGACCACTTGCCCCCATTGGCCCCTATTAGATTGAGCTTCACCACAATTAGATTGGAGCTGAAATCCGTTCACAGTGACGTCATTAAAATTGACTCGAGGAGGATAGGTTAGAGCAGGTTAGAAGTTCAACAGTTTTTGCAATTCAGTCTGGTCAGTTGTGTTTCTCACATTACGAGTACGTACTTGTTTATTCGGTTGATGCCGGTACTAATCTCAAGTCAATTTTGAACCAGTTCCCGTTATTTTAATGAGTTGAAATTTTGGAATACATGTAGTAAACCTGCTGATGATGTACTTAAGTTAGACCCATACTGTGCCCATACAGATTGGAATCGTTAGGTCATTAGGTTGATCTTTGCAGTTGACTTATATGCGAGAAAATATATCAGTAAGTTTGTCTTAGAAATATTTTGTGGCAGAAATTTATCTTAGTTTACTGTTCAGAACCTAATCTATCTTTACTACTTAGTTAATGACATTATTTCTGAAGGGCTATAGAGTAAGGTCATCGCTGTTAATTATTTTATTACTTACCCATTGGCTATAAACGGTTCAGGATATTAGACAACAACAACAATACTACTTTCGTACGTAACTTCGTCAGCGTTAAACATTCTTTTGGACAATAAATAAACTTTATTTAGGCTTGATTTGACATAAGCATAAATAAGCCTAGTGACGCATATAAGAACGATGCATTTCTATCGTGATATAAAGTCCATCCGCTTAGATAGTGTCGCTACACTCACACATACTTGTGGTTATTGTAATAAAATACGAATACATCGATGTAAACTGCCAAATTCACTTGCGGGTGTTACGCCGCAAGTGAATTTGGCAGTATACTTCGAATTATATTCATATTTTATTACAATAACCACAAGTATGTGTGAGTGTAGCGACACTATCTAAGCAAATGGACTACACTTACAGGGCTAAAGGTTGGTCAGTTTCTTGTCAGTCTACCGAAAACTAACAACTGCTGTCTTAGACTAGACTTGTTCATGGTTAAGAGTATAAGTATATTCCAGATCTAAAAGAGTGCACAACAATATAGTTACTGAAGCTCATTATGTAAATTCAATCGGTTAACTGAAATCAAGCAATGTCATCTTGTTGCGTGGCGTAAATATTTTTTGAAAACCCTACGTTTCTTGATTGAATGAACTAGAGAAACTCTCCGTAACGACAAGAGAATAACCCAAATGTAGAGAAAAACTTAAGAACAAACAGGCTCGTCTGTCTCGCTTCCCCGCGCAACTTGTCCCAACCTGCCCAGCTGCGCGCGCAGCTGCCTGCGCGTGCGCTGGTGGCGTATGACCAACGGCACAGACGCACTTACTGTAGCATACTGTACATTAACCGCTAATTCAATGCCCGCGACACGTTTTGTGAACTAAAATTACGTGAAATATGTACTTAGCGGTACTGAACGAGTTTACAAATTTAAGCAGCCACTTGATCTTCCACATTTGTATGGGATATTGGAACTGTTACCTGTGGTATTTTATACTTAGTTAACGTAACTTTTTTTAATAGTAGCGATATTAGTAGGGATAAATTACTACCCTGTCAAAAATAAAACTTAACATATACTTGTAGTGCAGCTTTCTACCTCAATATAAGGGTGATAGAACCAGTAATAAACAACGACCAATAATGTACACTTGATTCTTAAGGTGCAGAAGATAAGGGGTATTATTTTATTTTGAGACACTCAATTTATAACCTTATGATGTTTGAATTAGGAGTTAAGTGTCGATTATTGGTGCATTGTGCCTTTAGCTAAAAGTGTCCAACGTTGGCGCCGTCACCCTACGTAATTAAGAAATACTTCTAGGCCTAACCAATTTAATACAAGCTCATGGACTTGATCATTTCATCTTGACCTTATCTGGATTATCAAAAAGGTTGCAGTCAAGGTAAAGGTTTTAGTGGTGGTAGGACCTTGGGCAAGGTCCGCCCGGAGCGCTACCATCTTGTACTAAGCTACCGCCAAGCTGATGTTCACATTGTTGTGTTCCGATGCGGGGATACAGCCGGTGGAATTACCGGCATACATGCATTGGGTCTTGAGATCTTAGCTTAGGATTGCAATCTTGTGGTTGAAAAAGACTATGTGTCTCAGATCCCAGACCAATGTTACCATCAGGAGGCCTGTGTGCTTGTTTGCATTCTTTATACCATAAAAAAAGTATTGACACGGGAGTGTAGCTATTATAAAGTACTAGCGACGAAACTCCCTCGCTTCGCTTCGGTTTATGTGAGATTTCTGTAACACCCGTACATAAATCAGAATTTATTATACCTATTGCTGAAATCTAAGCGAACAGACAGCGGAAGCGACTCCATTTTATACTATGTACCTAATAAAGATTCAGTGTAAATTAGCTACTGTTATAAATAAATCACTCAAACATCTCAAATATTCTTATTATAAAGACGCTAAACGTATAACAAAGGAACATGGTATTGATAATGCCCCCAACAATGACGAATGCACCGTAATGGCCGTCGAAAATGACACGTTAGTGAAAATAGCATTAAAATAATTAAACGTAACGAGCACAAACAAGTTATTAGGACGAAAAAGAGGAGTTTTCGCGTGAGCCTGCGCGCGCGCAGGTGGCCGGCAGGGCTGCCGACTTGAAGAATATACTGTGTTTAATGTAAAATTGATAATGTTATAACATCTCACACCAGAACCCCATGTGCGTCGATTTACCTAATTCTGAATCATGAATGTTTTGGCTCTAACCTACGTCCAAAGACGACAAACACGACAAACAGACCTAGCTTAGCTAGCCTAGTTGGTAGTGACCCTGCCTACGAAGCTTGCGGTCCTGGATTCAAATCCCGGTAAGGGCAGATATTTGTGTGATGAGCGCGAATATTTGATTTTTTCGATTCATGGATGTTTCTATGTTTTTAAGTAGGTATATATTTATATGTATAAGTATTTATATCGATGTCTAATCGTAGTACCCGTAGCAGGTACAAGCCTAGAGCTTAGTTTGGGACTAGGTCAATGGTGTGAGAAGGTCCCCTTGTTTTTTTTTAAACAAGTTATTTCATTGAAGGCAGCTCACTGCTGGATCGACCTCTGTTCTGGGTTCTGGCCCACTTACCATTAGAGAATCTCAACAGGCAGGATGTTATAAATTATAAACTTGGGTTTACAAATACCTAATACTTAAAATGAGAGAACACTGATCCGTATTGGCCCTAATGTGCACCTAGTTTAAAGTGTTTTAAAATTTTCTATTTTCGTACAGAAATAAATTTTTAGTGTTGAGTAAAGTTCAAAAAATATTAAAATTTAATATACTATGCCTTAGATAAATGAGTGAAACTTTTATAACTTTCGACGCATCTTTATCGGATAAAACTGCAATAATTAAAATACCACTGTTTTCACATTTGCACTAATATTGCGATGATATGAAAGATACATCTCAAAATATTTACAAAGTCATAAACATTTCTAGCTGTAAGTATTTATTTATCGAAGTTGGCAACCCTTGTATAAAAATTACCAATTGCACGCATTTACAGACGCACGCGCTGCATTCTATTTTTGAATATTTAACTTTTTTAATATCGGCATATTGATAGGCAAGCGGTTTTTTGTTCAGCCAGCTTAAGGTTATTTTTCGCTAGAGTTAAATTATCTTGCGATTATCTTTATTAATGCGAGATCAGATAATTTGATCAAAATTAACTTTAATTTTTGTTTCGCATTATCTGCTTATTTAACAGGTTAAAAGCCGCTGTTGCGGATGTGGATAAAAAATCGCATTTAATAAAGTAATTGAGCTGTTTTTTAACCGCTATTACCTACATCTCGAAACTTTAATCAAGTAATACATATTTTAAAACGTTAATTTTTTTATGTTTTTCTCAAGACAACCATTTTATGGGTATGCATCGTTAATATATAAATATAATACTAAGTTATATACTTATTATTAATTTTCTTGATTTTATATGATTTTAATGAAACCCAAAGAAACCCGTTTATTATGATAGTACTAAATATTTAGAACATTACTTATTGTTAATATCATTATTATCATGATCAGAGAAAAAAATATGTCAGTTAAATTATATTTATTACTTACAGAAGTTCTGGGTTTTAAAACTCATCCAAGAACAAATCTCACCTCACCCTTATCCTTTTAGTATACGGAACGCATTTATTGAAAATATATATCGTTTCACCAGAAAATACAGGGTGTTTGGTAGCGGGTTCGACAGCTTTAAGGGGGTGATAGAGCAGCTCATAAGCTATCGATTTAACCCCCATGTATGTTCAGCAATTGTTATTAGTTTCCGAGATATTGATCATTTTAATCGGAATTTTTGTCATTTTTCGTTATGTCCGTGTTACGAAAAACCCCTAAATTCATGTACTACTTAATTCTTTGTTTTTCAGTGTTTTCTTGCATGATTAGAATCACTATGAACTAAGGAAGTTTTTAAAGCCACATTTTTTTTTTTCAATACAACTTTTTGAGTAAACGTATAAAGTTTGTTTTTCCATACTAGGTGAAAAACAAACGCGGGGTTCTCTTAGTATGGAGAAAGTAACTCTGTGCGTTTGCTTAATTATTATAAAAAAACTTGGCATGTAGCTTTAAAAACTTCCTTAGTTCATAGTGATTCTAATCATCCAAGAAAACACGGGAAAAAAACGAATTAATACATGAATTTAGGGGTTTTTCGTAACACGGACATAAGGAAAAATGACAAAAATTCCGATTAAAATGATCAATATCTCGGAAACTAATAACAATTGCTGAACATACATGGGGGTTAAATCGATAGCTTATGAGCTGCTCTATCACCCCCTTAAAGCTGTTGAACCCGCAACCAAACACCCTGTATATACCTAATGCGGTATTTTGGAATTTTGCAAAAGCTCTTTTTGATTTTACCTTTAAGCTCAGCGTGCATATTTAATAAAGCTCAAACCCAAATCATTGGCAACCACAAAAGCTCCTCGCAGCCGCTTAGGGGTCGGTAAAAAAAACGTATTTAAGGAGTCAACGCCCCCGCGGCATCTGGCGCGCGCGCGCCCGCGCAGCGGCGCAGGAGGCGCTCGGGATCAGCGCGGATGGTTCTGTATAGAAATCACTATGAAGAAGAAATACATTTATTCAATAACCACAACACACACAAATACCAATGATAAAAGAAAACAGCGAAGGTAACAGAGATAGCACGACAAATGTGTCCTCGCGGCAGTGAAACGGACACTAGCTCAGCAAAATGCCGAGGTGTCAGACTTACAGCGCTGATTTACAGCCATTAACTATTTGGTAAAAGAAAATAAATGAAGGTCATATTAGATTAAAGGTGTTCTGATTACTCTTCGAAACAATAATCAACTGTAACAGTAGGTACCTGGAATACCGGGCGTCGCTTTCAACCGAAAACGAATTTTCCCGAAGAAGAACACGATATTGCAAATTTTATGTATCTAAATCTTCAGAGCCGTCTTCCAGAACGTTATTACAAATATATATACAAATATTGATCATTTAATAGTATTGGATACGATAGCTTCTGCCCACGACTTAATTCGCGTTGACTATCCCACGGGTCCTTCTGTTCCTTTGTAATAATTAAAGGTAGGTATGCTATCTCCATTTCAACATTAACCGCCACACAACAACATTATATAACATTAAGGAATAAAACGAACATACTCACACACAATTTTATTTTTATTTTTGTGTGATCATCGTGTTAATGGAATAACCAATATTCATGATTTGGCGAACCAGGTTTACATTTCGAAATCAATGCTAATTTACAGCATTCAAAGAGGATTCGACCAATTTCTTGAAACACAGATCCCTAAAACGGTCTTTTTGTTAATGCACCCCGTAGCAACAGATCACCAATCATATTATTCACTTTTAAAACTAAGTACTCTTCGATTACAAACGTTATTTCAAAGGCATAAAGTGCAACTACAGGAAAATCAAACGAAATATTACGTGGTATTTTGGGGGTTGTTCTTGCACTCAAGATATTTGCAGATGTTTGGTGTTTGTGTAATTTAAGTGGCTGTAATTGGCCCCCAAATTAATTATTTTGACATATTTATTTTAATGCGGCGTATAAATAAATAAAGTATGCTAATAACTACCATTATTATAAATTTATGACGACAGTGCAAATAGTTATAATAATTTAACAGTTCTTTAACGTCATATTAAAATAACACAAGCTGGTTAAAGTTTAAAGCTTAGCATAGTCAATGTTGATAATTAAATATTTAGAAAAAACAAGACTTAAAAAAAATATATGCTAAAGGAGGCAAACGAGTTAGCGAATCACCTGATATACCTTGCGAAACCTTACTAAATGCGACCAAAAAAAGGAATGTCAGCCCTTAACCGTAATAGCCGTATACCAATTATTCGAATAAAATTGGGCAAAATTTTATTACGTACGTATACAAAAATCCGAGTCTGACTTTGAATTCCATCGCAAGGTAGCAACAGCCAGTTAATTTATATGTAAAATCTGACTTCTAAGCAAAAGAGCTGAACTACTATAAACATGCTAATCCTAAAACAACCTTACTAATACTTTCAGAAGATTGGAATCGCCATGGCCTTTTAATGAAATATATACCCTTTTAACATAAGAGAGCAGAAATATCCACACGCGACCACGAAAAACAATAAATCGAAAGATGTTATCTAAACGTAACATTGTTTTGGGCGGGTTCATAAAGTGCTATGAAATAAAAAGAAAATGGCCAGCAGTTATTGCTGACTAACAGGCTATAATTCAGAATCATGAAACTGGACTAAAAGTCCTGGATCAATAATATTATTGGGAACAGTAGGTTACCTAAAAAATAATAAGTTGTATTAAAAATATATTAGATTGGTTCAAAACGAGTATACCTCTCTGCTTACAGTTGCAATGGCCCTCCACTACGTAATGATAAATATATAAATAAAGATAAATGGATTTTATTTGGTACCATTTAATCAGAAATGGAAAACTGTAATTTTAAAAAATCATACCAAATTATGTGGAATTATTTTTTGTGAGATGTTTTGACCAAAGACCGAGTAGGTACTTAGAAACATTAGTCTTATCAAGTTATGACAAAGTCTGTGAATGTATATTTTACAAAACACAGTACAATTATTTAATACAATTCATGCTTCGACAAGTTTAAACATGTCAAGTAAACAACTACAACCAATCCCCAACCAACAAGAGCGTCTGAAGATTTCAAAGCGCACAATACAACCGTGACCTCGGGCCCAAACACCCTTATTATTGGCACCACTTAACGACAAACTCGGCAAACCGGAAAAACATTATGGCGATCTAATTCTGTGTATATTTGTACATACGGAAGCAAAGCTGCCAGTTTTTCTGCAACCACCCCTCGCACGTGGCCAAGAGTAGACCCTTGAGGCACACCTGCGGCAGCAGACGCCGCACAAATCTTTCAAAATCCAAGCAAAACGAACCCTTATTCCAATGAGATAGGGGTTGTTAAAACGCAGGGTGTTGTTGGGAAGTATAGCACATATTTGGCAGGAAGAGGGTGTCTATCGCATTATATTTAGTCTCCCTCCGATTGAGCGATAGCAAGGTGTGTCGAGACTTGCTCTCGGATGTGCATTATAGTCTATGATTTGAGTATCATATTTTTCCTTAAATAGACTTGATGATAGCGCACAATTTATATCTAGACTCGATAGTGAACTAGTAGGATACCATCCAATATCGGCAACTAATTAATCATACGCAAAAAAAAACATAAAATTAACACTTCATTGTTAGATTTGCTAAAACAAATTAGCAATTAAAATGTGTGCCCTTTTGAATCTATAATCTAGATCATTCAAGATTTCAAATAATAAGAGAAAAATGTAGCTAAACCAAATTTTGAGTAATCCTTTTTTCTTACCATAAGTAGATAAAAACTGAATAACCTAACAATCCCACTACTCTCATACAGCCTGTAGCTGTCAATCCACTGGTTAGCGGTTGTATACAGCTGTTGCTTAGGCACCGTATGAAACCTGCATTATTCCGAGCACATCTCCCCAAACCTGTATTAACTTGTGAATATCTCCACATTCATCAAACACACCTTGTACACCGTTACATCAATCTATACTAAATTCTTCATAGTTAAGGTTCAAATTACTTCTTTTTTAAAATTTATGTATTATAAGTTCTACAACAGTTGCAGTTTCTCTTTCAATTTTGCACCTTTAATTTATATCGATATTGGGCCAGATGTCGCGACCTTTTGTATGGCTTCCATTCAACTCGTGTCTAATGCATTTTTTGTTTATTTCAGGTAAGTTGCAAGTTTGATCGAGGACAAAAAAATTATAGCCAAAGGTAGGTTTAACGTTGTTCGTGTTTGCGATGAAGAAAAAAATCAAACAGCGCCAAAACTAACCATATACGGTCTACTTCAAAAAGCTGACAGAATGTTGGCTAGAGAATCGCAAAGTAGTTTCGTAGCAGATGAAAGTTTTTTATTTATGTAACCAAGTATTTCTTTTTATACGATAAAAATACTGAGGACTGGGGTTTGTTTGTGCGTTTGTAAATGTTAATATAAACTTTTTTTTCTGTATTTTGATATTATTGCATAGAATTAAGACAAATTTTACGTATGTTAAAATAATTATCGGGTCTGATGATTGACGATTGATTATTTGACTATGAGACCAGAAAATGGCGAGAACTTCAGAATCTAAAATTCAAATCAAGGTAACTAAGTTTAAAGTAAAAACACGCGGTAATAAAGATACTCGAATAGTTTAAAAATTTGTTGGTATAACAAATATTTTCCACATATTTTCAAGATTACAATCATACTCGTATTTTTTATGCACGCTTGCTCCCATTTCGATAGATTCCCCTAAAGCTGATCTACATACATAAATACGACTTGATTGATTGCTTATAGATCCAGATGATTTGTGTTTTTTTACGATCGGCATACGTTACAATAGAAAATATAAGTCGATGATTTAGGTCGATTTGTTTAGAATTACAATAAAAATTATAAACATGTTCCTACAGTCAAAGAATACCCAAATGTCCAAGAGATATGAATGTGTTAAATATGTCATGTACTCAAGCAAAACCTTCCGCTGCAAAAAATTTGTTAACTTAAATTGAAACTTAGGTATTTGTCATAAGAAGTTGAAAATCAGATTGACAGATGACCTATTAAAGGGCCTTTGGGCGTTACGAGGTTAAAACAAGTTAGAACTTTTAATTACATTGAATAATCTATTATCTGACTCTGACTCTCAAAAAGATCTTTATTCTCAATTTTAAATTTTAACTAAAAATACATATAATAAATATTAGAGTATCTAAGTCACAGTTGGCATGCATCTCTGCGTGTACCTAGTGGTGTAGACAAGACTATTATTATTTAGAACAAATTTGACTAGTCCGCGTCCCAACTGCTAACTTAGTTGTTGCATCAATTGGTAAAACAACTTGCAAATTTATGCTTAAAGATATTCAACTTTGCCTTTTAAAAGTCTTTCTACATAGTTTCTTTGAGTTTCTTGCGGCGGGTTTTCTTAACAGTAGACTTAGATGAGCAAAAGTACAGTGCTTCATACTTAGTAAACGTTTGTGAAGTTATTTTACGTTCACTCGTATTTGTAAACTACAAGATATCGTTATCCTGACCTCCCTGACCCCTGCGGTCATCCCCTCGCAGCTCGATCGATCGACGATCGATATGGATCGTCACGGCGCGCGGCGACAGGTGCGCGCGCGTCTAATGGACGGTGAAATTGAAAGGGTTGAGACGTGGAAACTTAAATCTCGAACGTAATTTCGTAATAAGGTTTATGTTAGCGTAAAAGAACGCCATTTTGAAGAATTAGAAACACTAGAAGTAAGAGAGACAAAGGACATATGCAATCTCAAAACTTCTTCAATTGTGAAAGATTCTAATGAGAAAAACTCGGGATCTTCTAAGAATATTCTTACTTTTTGTAGGGAAAAAAAGAACGATCTCAATAGGTACCGAGAATGTCCTTTCAAAGGTCTTTCTCTCTCTCTCTCTACATCTTTTGGGAATGTTCTACAACTTGCCCATTGTTGCTCTGGGCCCTATAAAAGATATGCATATCGCTAAGAAATGGAGGATAAGGAAGGAAGGCTTGACGCCACCGTCTGGTAGCTTATGTCAATGATATACTTTTTTATTAAATTAATGAGGTAGACGAGCAAGCGGGGTCCCCTGATGGTAAGTGATCCCCGCGACACATAAACACCCGCAACACCAGAGGAATTCCAAGTGCGCTGCCGGCCTTTCAGTACCCTTACCATGAGTTACAATTACCGTATTCGCTAGTGAGTCGAATGCTCTGTCCCTCGTACTCTATGAGAATACTGCGAGGTCTGCGGGGGACAGAGCATTCTCCTGCTGGCGAGTACGTTAATTGTAAGGGTACAGAAAAGAGAAGCCTTTTAAAAAATCGTATCTCTCACTACCGGCCATGAATACATCGTAGACTGCTTTTTGTCTAGAGCCACGGGATCATGTCTCCCAAAACTTTTGCCACCCAAAACGATAACAGACCGTTTCCAATCATTTGGGCCGTGAAACTCTGTCTAGTTTGTTTCCACGGCGGCACTTTACTCCGTTACATCAAACCCCGGTTTTAGCTTAAACGGGAAATATAAAAACTCTTACACAAGGATTCTCTGTATTACACAAAATGGCAAATAAAAAAACAAAGCAAGAGAAACCGCAAAGCGTTATAATCCTCGCTTTAAATCAGTTTGTTTGGAGATTAACCATAATGGTTCCTTTAGGTAAGGATATTAGCCTTCCCTTCCGTGTAAGGACCACACTGACCGATCGTTGTATAGTCTGGGTCAATTGAAATCGGCAAAGATGTAAACACAACCAAACGAACCAATTTACCATTATTACGCGATAACCACGTACTTTTGAGGATCTGGTGAGGTCTTAGCCATGATTTAAACACTTGGAATTTACTTTCACATTAAGTTTAAGGTTAAATAACGATTCATTGTACGTTATTTTAAACAAAAACACGCTTGATGAATATTGGAGGTTATGTGTCAAACAGTATAATTTGTTTACATCTTTGGCAATTTCAATTGACACAAACTATAGATTGTTAGAACGAAGGGATGACATGGCTTAGTAATTTTCGGACTAGTAAGGGACAGAGCTATAGCAGTTATCTATTATAGTCTGTCTCTTTCTCTCACCGTAAACTGAATTGCATAACTACATCATGGTAACCTCCAGGGTTGAGATTATATAAGGTAAAACCTTATTGTTTCTGACGTGTTTCCGTTTTGTCAACGTTTTGATAGCTCTTATTTACTTGATAGTAATGGCAGCCGAGTGAAAAACAATACAATAACGTCAATAACACGTCAAAGACAAATGGTTTTTACCGAGTTGAAACCTTAGAGGCCCTGGTTTTAAGAGACATTGAATAAGTATGAATAGCAGTTAAAATACAGGAGGTGTTAAAATAACATGGTTTGACCATGAATCCACTAAAATAAAATTAACTATTCAAATCTGTTTAGGTATTTTAAAAAAAAGTCGCAAATAAACTGTCTGTTTTTTAAATTAAGTTTTATGACCTTACGGTATTTTATAACGTTCCAAGCGAAACGGCTGACCAAGCTTCCCTAATTAATATAATAAGAACCTTAACTATGAAGGTTATCGCGATTAAGCTGAAAAACCGTGAAATTCTACTCGTGTCGCGAACGAAACTATTTTACTACGTCCTAATTGGTGCGAACATGATACTAAATTCCTCAAAAGCCTTTTAAAAAGCGTTAAAACACCATGAAATTCCTTTTTAGACCTTTAAATTAATAGCAAACTATTTCTATAATTTCTGTGACGGAGGTGACATTCTAAGTTAAAACTTCTTAAATTCTCTAGGTTCTTAAAACTAAAAATGCAAGGTACATAAAAAAATTAAAATAAATTGTTGATGTTGACGTGCTTGAGTCTAGTAATATAGGTATTCAAAGTTACAATATTAATTTTTGTATAAAGGTAGTCCACCCTTGTGGTTCGGTGAACCAACGTATCTGATACGTCTCGCTGTGCGTCTCGCTACTATACTCGCCTTGCTGCTTGCGCTTTCAGGAGGTCAAGCTAAGCTGACATTTTGAAGAGCTCATCGATAAACTCGCATATCAATCTCTCTCAATATATCAATTCTGTTATCAAAGTATTTAGCAATGTTGGAGAGCAACAAATGGATTTAAAAACCGACTGTATCCTACACTTAAATGACATAATATTTGACTTGTCCATCCAACAAAATCTACTTAATTGTTAGTAGGTACATTTAATGGTTTAAGGTCATTCGTCTGTCCGTTGGTCTTGCCTCGCGTGCAAGAGACACGTCCAAGCTGACCCTTTTTGACCTTTAAAATGTGAATTATACCTATGCATTGTTTTATCTTATTAAAATAATTCTTTTGAAGGTTGTAAACCAACAGAATTATCATCAGTTTTTCAAGTGGCATGCCAAGTTATTAGGTACTTGGCAGTCTATGCATTTTAAGCGACGTTCTTATAAATACATTAAATTTAACTCGCTGAACATATAAAAAACAAAAAACCGCCTTCAAAAACGCAAAAAATAACTTCTTTAAAATTGTAGGCACCTAATAGGTTAGTCCAACTGATGTCGGATTTTTGTTGAAAATGTTGTGGTCGCCGACTTCAGTTGGACTAACCTATTAGGTGCCTACAATTTTAAAGAAGTTATTTTTTGCGTTTTTGTAGGCGGTTTTTTGTTTTTTAAAACATTTATTTTATTTTATACTTTTTAGTGATCATAATACGCTGTTACGTAGTCCCACTTCTTAGTTGAAATGAAACTTTAACTTAGGTATATCAAGCGCGCCGCAAGCAACGCCGCGGGAAAGTCATAGTCATATTTCAACAAGTAAATATTATTCGTTGTAGGTAGTCGCTCAACTATCTTAATCGAGATATCTTATCGCCACCCTTGAAATCGGTACCATTGAGGAGTTCCGGTGGCCATCTGTGGTCTTCATCATCAGTTCCACTACACCAAATGATACTTTCTGAATGCAAATGCTGGACTTGTTACTAAAAATACTAAAATCGCTATATGTTTGCCTACAATATTTGAGGAGTTCCCTCAATTCTTCACTGATCCCCTCATCAGATACAGATTTGGTGACAATGGGACCACCTCGGAAGTATACTCTATCAAACCAAAAAATTTTGAAATCGGTCGACAATTGACGGAGTAATCGGTGAACATACATAAAAAAAAAATACATACAGTGGAACGTATAACCTCCTCCTTTTTTGAAGTCGGTTAAAAAAGGGGTTAAATCGATAGTTTTTTAGTCGCTCTATCAGCCCTCTCAGTTTTGACGTTGGTTTTTGGAACATCCTGTATATCGGAGGTTTTTAATTTTTAATTGTTATTTTACAATCGCCCTGTATAACTGAGACCCTGCTTTCTGAGCTGATATCTCTTTACGGCTTAACCGATTTTCATCAAACTTAGTTAAAAACTATTCTCGTTAAACCAGATTTATTTTTGGATAAAGTTCATTCGTTTAAGAGTTACGATGCCACAGTCAGATACACATACGTTAAACTTACTGTTTTCGTCGGGGATTTATGTAAACTTTTCTTACTTTACCCGACTGCCCAAGAGGAAGGTTGTTTATCGGGATTATCACACTAGTAATGTATGTATGTTATTATTATCCAAACTAAAACATCTCAGCGCAAAAAATACTGCTATTGGCAGGTTTCAATATTTTTAAAGTTAGAAATTTAGAAATTGTAGAATCTAATCTATACTAATTAGAGTTTAGAGCAAATTATTTTAGGCCAATAAAGACCCGTCCAATCACCGAGCTAGATAGACCTAAGTCTCATTTTATTAAAAATGTATCATAATCACCATAATTCACGGCTGATGCTATCGCAACGGTGTTGCAAGGTCGCCCTAAGCCTTTATGAGCCCTAGCCGCGCCCAGCAGCCCCCCAGTCACGCACCAGACTCTTTATGAACCTAGATTATAATATTTAGCTCTGAAAACGGAATTTTGGGGATAATTTCCTTTGACCTCGGTAATTGGCTCGCGTGTGAAGCTTATGTTTCGTTAATTATATTATAAACTAGGGTAGGTAATTGGGAAATAACGTAGTTTGATTAGAGGTTACCGAGTGGAAGCCCGACAGCTTGAAAAAGAAACAACTGGACCTTATCAGCATTTAATTTGGAACTGACCGGAGTCTGCCCGAAATTGTCTTTAGATTTAGATTAATTTATTCAATTAGTAACTGTTTTATACATCAAAACAAAGCATCGGATATATTAAAATGTTAATGTTCTTCCTCGCTATTTTACTGTTAAATGTCACGACTTCACTCGTATATTTTGGCCAATCTGTGCGATCGTATGGTGAGTTTTCTTAGCAAATTGATTTTCAAAGTAAAAACTACTTTATCCTGGAAGTTTAGGCTAGCAACATAAAAGAACCACGGTCAAAGGCTAAAACGTATACACTGAAAAAAATAATTGGTCGCTTGTAACAAGATTGTGATTGTTGTGCATAAGCGTCTTGGTCCCATACGAGCCTGACAAGACGATAGATACATCAACGAAGACGTTAGATACATCAACTATGATGTTAGTTGAATCACTAAAGAAATTGCTGTCGTTAACTATCAGCTTTGGTTGATATAACTAATATCTTAACTATTGTAATCAACTTTTGTCAACTAAGTGAATATCTCTCTTTGTTGGCTCGCATTTTTTTGAGTGTACGTATACCTATTATAACGATTTTGCACACAACTGTTTCCTTTTTTTATTTATAATTGTTCCCTCAGAAACTTTCGATCTTCCAGCATTGAAAGTACCAAATCCCATCTCTAAGCAATAAATTTATCCTCAATCGGTTGATTCGTAAAACCGTTAAAAAAACACATTTCCGAATTTAAAATATTAAGAATCGATTTTTAAATCAAACAATACTTATCTAAATCAAACTAATTTAACACCCTTTTATCAAAGCCCAGTTCGCGGACTATCTCAACTGCTCGAGCGGACAAACACAGCCTTTAATTAAATGGACATTCCGCGAGATAACACACATAAAGGGTGTTCACACGAAAACAAACAGCTCACAAAAACGTCGGAACATCGGAACAGACTTAACACTGCGCCTGATTCTGGTTACAGCCTGTAGCTGTTGTTTTGGGCATAACCACAGAATATACTATAGTAGCTGTTGCCCGCGACTCCGTCTGTGTATTAAGTCGTTTATCGCTACTCGCGGAAAATTACCCTTTGTCGTTTCTCAGGGTTCAAGCTATCTCCATGCCAAATTTTATTGAAATTGGTTCAGCAGTTAAACCGCGAAAGCCGTGAAAGTTACTTCCATATTTAGATAATTATTTGGGATTAATTGTACCAGTAGAAGTAGTAGCTGTAGGTGGGTCTCAACCTGTCTGCTCTGGTCTTCTATTAAATGTGATGTTTTTTTTTTCAATATGTTTATAATTCTTTTGAAGTGATTGCGTGTGTAAAACGTAACTAAAAATCGAGAAATTGCATTAAAACAATGTTTTTAGTATATAAAGTTTGCTAAACTTTATTGACATTTGTCCGGCTTTGGCCTATCTACGTCTTGCTGAAGACTGGAAAACAAACTTAGTAACTTAACTTAGGCTTTATTGAATTGTACCAAAGATATATACATATTCTACCGAGCTTATTTTTTTATGGCAAAGAGAAGGAACCATAGACATTTGAATTATCACGACTAAAATCTCAAGACTGCAATCCTAAGACTTCAAATGTGTTGCCAACCCTGAGGACTAAGATGGAATGCCTCTGTGCTAGTAATTTCACTGGTTGTTCTATTTGGCAATTTGTAGGCTAGGCTTTGGATAAAATTAAAAAACGAATATTATCAAAAGTGTGTGAAGTCACCCACACCCTCGGAAACCTCGGATATTCTTTAGTTGAGTATAAAATAAAGGTAATTAATGATTCAGTCGGTAAATGGGTCAATCCATTATCGGGCTGATAGCCTATCGCTATATATTAGCTTTTTTACCTTTTGACTCGCTGGTGTTACATTCCTGGGGCCAGGAGCGAGAAGACGGAGTTTAGAATGGATATGACATTAATATTGTGAATTAGGTATTTTTTGGATGTTTTCGTCAACAACGGTTACTAATATGATACTGTAATGCTAAATAGTAAAGTTAAAAAAAAAAAGTTTTACCTGTTAAGAATTGTCAGAAGAAAAGCAAACTAATTAATTTAATTGTTAAAATGTGTAAAAACGGTATCAATTAAAATAAAATGTTATTTTACTAAGTTTTTGCGTTTGAATTCTTAAATCCATCTTTTTCTAAAGATGAAGACCTGACATATTTGTATAGGCTATATGTCAGGCCTCCGAGGACTCAATACTCATTCCATTGCTACGTTGAGACTTCTACTCCCAGGCACAAAAGGAGTGTTATAATATAACTTATAAGTTGAACGTGTGTGTCTGTTTGTCTGTCTATTGCATCGTTACTCCCAAACGGATGGAGCAATTCATATGCAATTTTTTTAAATAATTTATTTTTTCTGTGTAGTTCTTGAAAATCTTTTGACGCATTTAAGAGATATATAAGCTCAAAAAGTAGCGGTTGCCATTATACGAGGGGGTTTGGCCTATTTAATAGCTATGTATTTATGTATGTACTAGCTTCTGCCCGCGACTTCGCCCGAGTAGATTTCGATTATGCACTCGGGAACTTTTAAAATTTTCGGGATAAAAAATAGTCTATGTGTTAATCCAGCGTATTGGTATATTCATTCCAAATTTCATACTAATCCGTCCAGCCGTTGCAGCGTGAAGGAGTTACAAACTAACACACAAACACACAAACTTTCGCATTTATAATATTGGTAGGATGTATGTAAACACTTTATTGTACAAAATAAAAACATATACAATTCAATGAAGATGTAAAAAATAAAGGATGTACAAAGGCGAACCATGTAATTTGTGTGTAAAGTATAACTTGATTTCTCCTAACAAATGCACTTGTACATTCGCAGGTAAGATTACATACGAACAGTCAATTAAATCCATCTGGGTCAATATTAAACTGCCGCATCCACATCCAAAACAACACATCCACATCTCCGACCCCAGCTTCTCAGAACGCGCTACACTGATAGTCGCTTAGCGCATCCACACCTCGGGCCCGCGGGGCCTGCGGGGGCCCGGGGCCCGGCGGGGAGGGGGGATCAGCTGACAAGGCCGGCGGTGACCACCGCGGGACCGGCTAGGGTTGCCAACGTTGAGGTATTAATAAACTGATGAATGAGAAACTTAAGTTACAGGCCCTGTCAAATTTAATAATAAGTCATAGAAAACTGTCATTTTTGAGACGGCTTTTTTTCTCAAAATCTGTTTAGAATGGGCAATCTTATTAGGTATGTGTTTAATTTTGGTTCAAGCCTTGCATCATGAGTATCATGACTAGGGATAGGACTTTCGGTGGCATATCGTGGTTCTAGAATCCATGGAGTCGCTATTTCCTAATTATTATAAACATATCACTTTGATTTTGACGTTCAGTATTGTCATATTTCAAAAACCACTAAATACATTTTTAGGTCGTTTTATCTATACTTAGTTTATCTAACTTATATTTGTTTGTCTGTAACCCTTGCACAGCGGAGATATCCTCTAGTATACAAAAAAACATTAAAACTGGTTTAGCAAGTTAACGAATGAATGCGTTTTTAAATATTGTTATGACAATACTGAAGGTCAAAATCAAGATGGTGTGTATTATAATAATTAGGAAATAGCGACTCCATGGATTCTAGAACCTCGATATGCCATCAAATGTCCTTACCCTAATCATGACTAAAATTGTTCTGGGCGAAATTAGCTATCTTTTTGGGAATAGGGTTAAAAGTTGGTGTCGTTTATATTATAACCTATAGGGCTACAATTATTTTAGAAACCATCGCATTTTTGTCTCTGCATTTTACGTGTCAACGCTAACGTTAGATATTTAAAAAAATACAAATTGTATTACAATGACGTAAGCTGACGATCTATCGCGCCTTAACAGGAATTAAGAGGAGTCAATTTCATACATTTTGTCCGTTTTCGAAAATCGTTTATGTTAGCGTTAAGTATACATCTTGGGCCAATAATTATAATTGCCAAAGTTGACACATTTGCACTATAAATTCATAAAAAAACAACTATTGTAGCTACTTATTTATCAAAAACACCAGAAAAAAACAATATACCTAATAATAATCGTGTTAATTGTAAGTACAAATTAATCGAAATTCGTACATTTGAAAATACACTTTACAATCTAAAAAAAATATACCTCTACATAAATATTTGCAGCTAGTGGCAGCCCTATTCCAAAATCTGTGCGTTTAATTCCCCGATAAAGGCCGATAGTGCTAAACGCCTTATCTCATTTATTTCTCACTCGGAATGTCGTCTCGATTCTCGAGAATCGACCCTTTGGATTCCCTGAATATATCCCCTATTAGGAACTCCTTTTTATACGGGACCATCTCACAAAAATTGGCTAGCCCCAAACCAAACTCTGGGCTTGTACTATGGGTACAGTCGCCATCAGATATATTGTAGCGGGCGAGGTACTTAAATATTTCGGAGCAGCATTACTTTTCAATAAATTCGTTACACTAGTTATGGTCAATAACACCAGAACGTGCAATTTGTCATAAATATAAGAGCAGCGACTTTTCAATAAATTCGGAACATATAACGAGGTAAAAATATCAGAAAGCACAGAACGTCAAAGGTATCTACGCAGTCAGGGTGATCATAAAGATCGGAACATTTATGGAAAATATGCCTTAAGTCTGTATCACACAGTTTAAATTCGTTACTATAATTATTATGCATGTCGATCTTTGGCATGACGTATTTATCTTTTGTTTGGAATTCGAATCTACTCGTGACGTGTACACCTTTGACGTTCTGTGCTTTCTGATATATTTTTTTACCTCGTTATATGTTCCGAATTTATTGAAGTCGCTGCTCTTATATTTATGACAAATTGCACGTTCTGGTGTTATTGACCATAACTAGTGTAACGAATTTATTGAAAAGTAATGCTGCTCCGAAATATTTGAGTACCTAGCCCGCTACAATATATCTGATGGCGACTGTACTAAACAATGATAATCATCGTTATATTTCAAGAAAGTGCGAGTCAGGCTCACGTACGAAGGATTCAAAAGTCACGTTTGTTGTATGGGGGCTCCCGGTGCATATTACCCATATGCATAATGGAGGACTTAAATATTTATTTTATTCTGTTTTTAGTATTTGTTGTTATAGCGGCAACAGAAATACATCATCTGCGAAAATTTCAACTGTCTGTCTAGGCATCACGGTTCACGAGTTACAGCCTGGTGACAGGCAGACAAACAGCGGAGTCTTAGTAATAGGGTCCCGTTTTTACCGTTTGGGTACGGAACCTTAAAAATACTTATCATACGTAGAAGTAGTAGATTGTTCAACGAGAGACTAAAACAAGCCATAATGACAAGAGATGTTTAGCCACGCGAGCGAGTTCGAGTGTCATTGTGGTTGTTTAGTCTCGCGTTAAACACTCTACTTTTCACTTTGAATGCGAGGAAAAAAACTACGTTCTATACAAAATTACAATATTTAACAAAATATGTAACAAAGTTTCTGACAAATTTGTTTCGCGGTTGTCAGTTTTTTGTAAAGTGACACAAATGCTTGCAAGCCAAAAGATACCAGCTTGAAAACTATTTAGACCATGCCTAATAAAATAAAATTATCCTTTATATATTTCAATAGATCCATATTCGTAATCATTAATCGTGTTTAACGAATATATTTTTTTTATTTAAATATTTTTGCACAGTTGTCATTTTGAGGTTATTTCCGCGGCCTAAAAATGGTTCATACACAACCACTGAAAATGGCGATAATCCTCCATTCACAAACACCGTGATTGGTTGTTTAGAGGTTTCCGAAGTAAATTTAAAAAATACTTTAATTCCTTTTGCAAACATAATTATTTCGCCGAAACAATGGTTATTATAAGTAGCATACCTATATAAAAAAGCTGTTTTTTATCGTAAATAAACATACATACATACATAATCTCACGCCTTCGTTCCCAGAGTGGGGAAGGCAGAGCTACAGAATTACAAACATCTCTAAAAACTTGTTGATAATTCTGTAACCACATTTTGCACAATTAGGCTAAGATGTTTACCAGCGTATTAGTGACAGGTTGCAAGCCCATCGCCTAACAGTACTACAAGCCTTTATTCCCTTAGTCGTCTCTTACGACATCCACGGGAAGACATGGAGTGGCACTATTCTAACTCGGCAACCACACGAGGCCACTCGTAAATAAAGTAAACTGAATAAACATTATGGATATCACTTGGCCAATGTATGGTCTCCGATTGCTTTATTTTGTTTAAAATAGCTGTTTTAGCCAAAAAAGGTTCATTTTGAGGTTAGAAAGTTGTTTACTATATAAGACAAGTAAGAATAAACAGACCTTACATACAGCCAGCCGATAGATGCCCCCTTGCTAGGCCTCCCCCAATGGTCTGGTCACAATGGCCCATGAATTATTTAGATATAAATAAATATGCCTTGTTTTTGATTATTCCATCCGAAATGATTGTAAAATCATTTTCAATAGCCATTTTGTTGACACCTATGGTCATTGTTCGTTCGTATATCCTCTCGCATACGAATTGTTTTCAAATCGCTGGTAAACTATGATTAGTCCGTCTGTCTGTCTTCCGAATGATATTATATAAATTATCTATCAGGAAATAATAGTGCGTTAATTTATAAAACGGGTTGTTTCTAGGGTTCCGTATGCGAATAAAGGAAGCCTTATAATTTCGCTATGTCGATTTCCAGGTCTGTTCGTCCATCTGTTTATCGCAATTATCCCTGTAAGGGCGAATATTTATGTGGTGTGAGTATTTGTTTCTGAGTCTTGGATGTTTTCTATGTATTTAAGTATGTATTTCTCTATGTAAGTATGAGAATTGTTGTCTAGAGCCCACGGTACAAGCCTATAGCTCAGTTTGGAACTAGTTCAGTTTGTACATACAGAGGGACAGACGGCAGGAAGCGACTTTGTTTTATAACTGTTAAGACTTATTTACCTGTATGTTTGACCAAAAACCGTTTCACCTAATGATTCATTTCACAAACATATCATTTGACAAACCGCATTTTTTTCCGAAACTACAATATTTCAGGATTTTTAAAAAACAAACCTAATCTAACCTGTAGGGCTCTACACGATGGTCCTGAAATAAATCCTGTAATATTTATAGTTTCGGAAAAAATTGCGGTTTGTGAAATGAATCATTTGGTGAAGACGTTTTTTGGTCAAATGACAGGACCCCATTTACCTTCCTGTTAATACTAGTCTATTGGGGCTCTATACCAATGTTTTAGGTCATCTGGCTTCTTAATCGTAATTCTATTGGTGCTAGTAGCTAACCGTCAAGGGAATTAGAACAACCACAAAGTCAAATATGACTAGGATACAATTATGTAGAAGCGATAATTATTATATTGACTTTAGCGTTAGAACCTTCGACCTAACCTAACCTAACCTAACCTAAACTAACCTTTAGGGTTATAGGTTAGGTTAGGTTAGTTTTTATAAAATCCTGAAATATTTCCGATTACAGAAAACAAAGCGGGTTGGCAAATGAAACAGTTGGGAAACGATACATTTGGTAAACATATTTCGCCGAAACAAAGGTTACCCGTAAGTACAAATGTCGGACTTAATGCCTTCAGCTATTCTCTACCAGTCAACCATTGACATGGCCGTCATTTTAGCACATCTAAGTGAAAGGAGCAACCATGACAATATGGTTACAATATAGAAGCAACATGGTTAAAGCAAAGTGGAATAAAGCCCTGGTCGATCGATACTTGCCCCGGCGCCAGCGCGCATTAGCATGGGTTTCCGTCGCAGGAAGCAGCGCCTGCGCAGGAAAGAGCATTTGTCTGCGATGACACACCGCAGCGGTGATCTCAGACACGGCTCCAGAGCCCTATACTGCTTGGTAAATCCATATAGCTTTTGACATCGTTATCGTATATTTATAAACTTTATTGCACAGTGCAAAAAGTAAGTACAAAAGGCGGACTTAATCCTTTAAAGCATTTTTTACCAGTCAATCACTTGGCCGAGCAGAATAGTTGAGGTACGAGCATATCAGAAAGAAGAAATAAATAAATAAATATAGGGACACCTAGTATGGAGAAACAAATTATACATCATTACTTATAAAATTATAGGCGTCGACTGAGAAATCTTTTGTTGGATAACCCCTTGTACTCAGTAGATGAGTACATGGAATTAATCCTGTAGCTGTTGTGTATACTGTTGCCATAATTATGTAATCCTTATTGACATTTATTTTTCATTAGTGTGTGTTGTTTTTCTTATTACTATTGTACCTTTGACTATTTAATTACTATTGTATATTTTTGACCGTCATTATTTTATTTCATTGTAACGTATTTTAAAATTATTATGACGATCTCTATTGGTAAAATGATTTGTATTATTAATTTTATTTTTTTATTCGTTTTTGACAATCATGATGAGGATTTTTTTATTTTGACATGTAATGCAAACTTAAATTGTAATTTTTTTCATGAAATAAATAAACTAAACTAAACTAAACTATTGAGTACAAAAAATAAATGTTTAAAAAAACAAAAAACCGCCTTCAAAAAGCAAAAAATAACTTCTTTAAAATGGTAGGTAAATAGGTCAGTCCAACTGAAGTCTGCTTTTGGTTAAAATATTGTTGGACGCCGACTTCAGTTGGACTGACCTATTTACCTACCATTTTAAAGAAGTTATTTTTTGCTTTTTGAAGGCGGTTTTTTGTTTTTTTAAACATTTATTTTATTTTATACTTTTTAGTGATCCTATTTATGCTGTTACGTAGCTCCACTTCTAAATATTAATAAGAAACTATAGAACATTTCAAGCTCGCCGCAGACAACGCCGCGGGAATGTCATAGTCATATTTAAACCTAAATGTGCTTCGTCATAGTCGCTCAACTTCCTTTATCGAAATATCTTATCGCCACCCTTGAAATAGTACCGTTAAGGAGTTCCGGTGGCCATCTGTGGTCTTCATTATCAGTTCCACTTCACCATATAGTACTTTTCAAAAGCAAATGCATGAGTTACAGTGAAAAATACCAAAATCGCTATAGGTGTGCCTATAATATTTGAGGAGTTCTCTTGATTTCTCCATGATCCCATCATCAGATCCTGACGTGGTGACAATGGGACCAATTAGAAAGTATACCCATTCGAACAACGAAAAATTTTTTCAAATCGGTCCAGTGGTCTTCGAGTAATCGGGGAACATACATAAAAAAAAAAAAAAAAAAAAAAAAAACCCGACGAATTGAGAACCTCCTCCTTTTTTTGAAGTCGGTTAAAAAAACGAGCAAGAGTTTGTAAACTTCGCTGATTAGTAATGATTCTAATAATACAAGATACCACTGAAAAACTTTTGAAATAAAACATGACATTAAGGATTTTTCGTGTTAAGGACATAAGAGAAAATTACAAAAATGGCTCAGGATGACTTCGGCCATAGTTCCATTTCGTCACCTTCTTAAGTCGTTCTCGTTCGCATATGGTCTACTGTTTCGATTCGCCAGCATTCCTATATCGTCACTTGCCTATCTCGTCCGCTTTTTTACGTGGGCCACTGTACCGACTCGTTTACATTCATAATTAGACTACAGTACCAATTCGTCAACATCACTTATTAGTCTACAATGTCAACTCGTCAACATTCTTATTTAGACCACAGTGCCAACTCGTCAACTATATAGTAAAAATATTGAACACCCAGACTCGAGTACAAATATGCGGACGAGTTGACACTGAGGTCGATACAGGAATGCGGATGAGTTGGCACTGCTGACCAAGGAGTACTGAGGTCGATAAAAGAAAGTGGACGAGTTGGCACTGTGGTTAAAATAGGAATGTAGACAAAATGGGGTATTGACGATATCAGAAAGTGGACGAGTTAAGAAGGTGACGATTTAGGAATTACATGCTGACGACATGGCATTGTGGACGAGTTAAGAAGGTGACGAAATAGGACTGTGGACAAAGTCGCCCTGAGCCACAAAAAATCAGATTATAATACTCAATATCTTTGAAACTAGTAAAAATCACTGATCATACATAGGGGTTAAATCGATTGCTTTTTAGCTGCTTTATCAGCCCTAGGCGGGTTGACGTCGATTTATGGGACACCCTGTATATTCTGAAACGGTTTCATGGCAAAGTTAGAAAACCGCTTACGAGGCGACAACTATTTACTGGCCACGAAAAATAACACCCAAACTAAAAAAAAAAAACTAGACTGGATTTATTTTAATGTTTACTTTTTTAAACTATCGCAAACCACAATAGAGACTGACATCGAAAGTCACATTTATTTCAATTGAGTAATTTGACTGTTATTTTTCCCGGTTTCCTAGTTACGACCTCTACCACAAAAGCTAATCACGGAAATTATGTGAAATCAACTAATTTATATTCATCAGCAAAGCCTCGATGATCCGGCTCCTTTATTACGTCATTTCGACGACGCAGTTCGCCTAGTTGGTAGTGACCTTGCCTACGAAGCTAGCAGTCCCGGGTTCGATTCCCGGTCAGGGCATATATTTGTGGGTTGTTTCTAAGTCTTGAGTGGTTTTTATAAAGGGTGGAAAAAAAATATAGGCCCTGGAGGGGAACTACCTTAAATCCTTACGTTAGGTCATTTTACTTCTAGGAAATATTCTTTTATTTTTCAAAAGAAATGAAACTGTATTCAAAGATTTTCTAAAATTTGCTTGTCTCAAACGGGAATCGAACCAGCTAAATATTCAAAAAATGAACACTCGCTATTTCGATAGGATTATTTTTTAGGATAAAATCTCTCCAATAAACATTAAAAAAAACGCTTGAATTCGCTTGAACAACGAGCAAACCTTCGGGCGATCATATTGGCTCTCACGCACAACGCCCTACGCTCCCGTTCGATATCGGCATCATCGTTGAGGTCAGACGTGACAATATGACCTAGGCACTTGAACTGTGTCACCCTTACTAGCGGCGTGCCATTCAAACGGACGGGTGGAACGCTAAACGGTCGTTTGCCGCCGGCCTCAAAAACCATGAACTGACTTGGTGGATTAATTATTATCTTATTTGGTCTTAGAATTGAAAAAGATCGTGAAATCTAACATTAATTACAGCGAGTGTTTATTTTTTGAATTTTTGCTGGTTCGATTCCCGTGTGAGACAAGACAAGGGAATTTTAGAAAATCTTCGAATGCAGTTTCATTCTTTTTTCAAATGGCAATTATATCTATTTATTAAAGCATAATAAATAACTTCTAATGATTCTGTAGCATCACACAGCTCTGACAGAGCATTTTATTTTTCAAACTACACAAGAAAGATCTTCAATAACAAATTTACTCGCATTTAAATTAAAGGAAAAACCCAAACGTAATCTGGCCCATACAATAGGTCACGTTAGGAAGCATAACCACGAGAATATCAACAAAGCTCAAATAAAATTAAGACATTCAACTCCACCCTTTCAATCTCACGAGTATATCTTTATACTTTATCTTAACACCGAAAAACGGAAATAAACGTTAACACAATAACTTTACGGTTTAAAATCCAAACGACACCGTGGCACGACAAATAAAATTGTAAAAAAATGGCCCCCAAAGTAATTTGTGTAAACTGATATAAATCGGGTTTAAAACGGACTTATTTCGGTGAGCAATATGAATATTATTATGATTTTATGATTATTCCGTATGAAGGTTTGAATCCCGGTCGAAACTTCTTGGAATTTCATTTAAATAATTTAAATCACAACAAATACTTAAACTTTAGAAAAAGCACTTTTAGGATTTCATATCAGAAATTAAATGATTTTACTTTTTCAACGAAAAAATCTATATTTTAAGAGCGTTTTTTGTCCGTATCGTTTTTGGGCACCTGTAACACATTTATTTACAAAGTTAGTAGCAACAAAATCATCGAAAACCATCAGCATTAGCCCAAGACAATCCCACGTCATGGCCGTAATCCTTGAATAAACGCAGGTGATCGCACAGTGGGCCCGCTAATCTTCGGACAAAAACCGGGACAACATTTATCTTGACTTTTTACACGTAAACATATCATTTTGTATCAAACAAGTGATAAGGGACAAATAATTGATAAGGGCCACGCGTCGCAAGCTGCTCTCAAGTATTAATGGAAAGATTAGAATGACAAATATTAGTTCTCTGAATGCAACACTGTTCCCAATTCGTTTCTTTTGTGGCAGATAACGTCACCGCAGGTGCAACTTAAAAAAAACACTACTTTACAAGTTAACTGTGAGAAAATGTAAGTCACTTTCATAAAAGTTGCTCAAACGCTAATTCTAACAAAGCCATAAAACAAAACCTAAGAATTGAATTCGACGTAGAAACATTTTTTTAACCGCTTCCCACGTCCACCGGACAATACTAAACTTACAATTTCACCTAAACAAATAGAATGGGCATGATCTTACGGCGGCGTGCCAAATATTTAACGGTATATAAATTAGTAGGCTAGCTCCCACTGCCCGGGGGGGCGAACGTGCACCGGCGGCGACAAAAAACCTTTTGTATCTCGCTTTATTATTTACACCTCTGTGGGACAACAGCGGACGAGGTGAGCTGGCCGGAATTGCGAAAAAATCTTTTAGGAAACTGTCATTTAAATGAATTGTCGCAACTCAGGGTGTGAATGAAGAGATACTTCGCCGACCATCAATTGTGTCCTCAAAACCCTTAGCGTCATTATATTCATTGTCGTTAATGGGTGGTACGCCCGCTTTTTCATTTACAAATTCAAATCCTTTCATGCGCTTACATCTTATAAGACTAGAACTAAAATGCGTCGTCTAAAATTATAATTTCTGTCGTCATCGCGTCCTCTATTGAAAATGCTTTGCTATAATGTCATTATACCGTTTTTAAACATAATTCTCCCTAACATACATGCATCATTGAGATGTATCGACCGAATTTCATGGTCGTTTCACCTTAATGACCGTCCTAAGCCCCTACACAACCATGATAAATGCAAGTCGGCGTTTACAAAGGAGCCATTGACAGCGTGCCTTTACCCAACCCAATTATGCCTTCACATGTCCGAAAAAGATTTTGTCCACCCGCCGGTCTGTGCCGGCCCATCGGGTTGAAAAAATACACGTTGTAAAAACAAGGGTGTGTTGATATAACCAATATTTGCGAAGGTGGATACCAATATATTAGAACACGAAATGCTTATACATTCATTGCAAAAGGTATTCGATAAGGAATGCGACAATGTGAACATGTTTTCTGTGCAATTTGATTTGATGAGCCATTTGATTCAGCCCACTCTTCTCAGCATTTCAAGGGGATTTTTAGTGAAAAAAATCACAAAATACCTAATAAATATTTAAATCAAAACTGCACAGTTACAGTTTTCATCATCTTTAATTCATGATCTTACATATTTTTAGTTTTTTGTTTGAAAATCAAAACTTTACATGTAACAAACTAATCAAATCGTATATCGTCCCTAAACTTTCTCAACCTCGAATCTGATCGAATAGTTACATAGTAAAGTATTCTTTATTCTTTAGCGAACATGAGTGCTTTTCCTATCTAACTATTCGATCAGATACGAGGTTGAGAAAGTATAGGGACGATATGGTCCGTATTTCAAAAAAAGTTGTACAAATATTAAGAATTCTCTCACAACATAGTATCAAACATTTTGAGAGTGGACAGAAATAATCGATTGAGGGTCTAAATCTGTTCTTAATAAGTGTTAGAGCAACCTGTCAGCTTCTGTGGGGCAGGTTACCTCAGCAGTCCGTGGCCGGACCTGACGTCATGACGAACGCCCATGGCTCGAGCACAGCTCTGCTCATGCAGCTCGCAGCAATAGGCGCGCGTGAACCGCTGCCCGCAGTACCGGCAGGCGAAGCGGGCGGCCGAGCGAGCGGCGGAATGAGGCTTGATGTTGAGAACATGATGGCAAATGCAGCAGTTTCTTGAACAAACATTGGATATAAAACAAAAGCTTTTAAACTCTGTAGTATCATTTTATCGAATTTCACTTCATCGATTGTATAATTTCATCGAACGCTATTTTCTGCTGAAATCTTGTTTTTTTCAGGATATCTTAAACATTAATCACGTAGGTTAGGACAGGTTAGACTTGTCCAAAAAAAATTAACTCATGCGGCGAGATGCCTTTAGATGAAATGAAAATTCTGCGTAATGATGCGTTCGTTCAAATGGTGTTTCGATAAAATATTAGGTACCCATAAAAAATATCTAAGGTCACGGAAGTTCTTATGACGAGAATTACTATACAGATTATTCAAACGTAAGTATTCTTTTTTCGTAGTTTCTATCCAAAAAAAGTTTTCGAAACAAATTATATTTCAGCGGAATCATTATCTTTATCTTTATTATCATTATCTACGACCAATTCTACAACTATAACTGATAGCCGTCTTGATTCTGGTGCTACACAAACGACTCAGTTGACCACTTTTAAATAAACGAGAAACCTTTGCTAACTAGATTTTTCAGTAGTATTAATACCATTAAGTAGTATTAGAAATCTTGCTCAGTGACACATTCCTTTCAAATATCTATACTTAAACAAAGCTAGCAAAAAAATAATCTTACTTGGTATTGGTCAAATCATGTGTCCGGATGTGATTATTCAGCTGGGATGGTCGAGAGAAGCAGGCTCCACAGATGTTGCACACGTAGTCTACCGCGGTGGTCGTCAGCTGCGGCAGCGGCGACCTCACCAGATACCGGCTGTAGTCCACGCAGGGCACGTACGATATCAGCTGCTTCAGCGTGTCAGAAGACATCCTGAACCACGCCAGCAACCCCATGGGCTCTGTGTTAACCGCAATTGTCATCTGTCTATTCCTATCACCTAACAACGTCAGCTCTTCAATACTTATCTCTTGTTCTTCCATGAGCTTGGTCTTGGATAGGGAATCGGTCACTTCAGTACAGCGCTCTCTAGTAGGTATATCAAAACTAATTTGCACTGCGCAAGCTGAGTTCGATTGACATAATATTTCCTCTATATCCTTTCTAAATTGATTGCTTTTGACTAACTCTTCACACATAATTTTGTCGATTTTAGAAGTTGAGGAAGAGATATTTCGGTATTTTGTTGGAAGAGGCCGTACAACGTATTCTGTTTGAAAATTAAACGTGTCGACTGGGTGGTCCGGGCGCTCCGGCTTCTCCGGTAGCTCCGGCTGCTCTGGACGCTCCGCCTTCTCCGGGAGAACCGGCTGCTCTGGACGTTTCGCTTTCTGCGGGAGCACTGGCTGCTCTGGTCGCTCCGGGGGCTCGCCAAGTGTAGCTTCGCAGTCGCAGTCAGTATTCGTAGTCTTCGTCATATTTTCAACTTCATGTACAGGTACATTGTCACCGGAGACACTCGTACTTTTTGCCATATTTTTAAATCCATGTACACCGGAGATAAGTTCCGTAGACCTGTCCGATACATCCCTTACCGCTTCTAATTTTGATAAAATGGCTTTAATAGAATTCGAGAGCAATTCTATTTTAGTTTCAATACCACTCAAGGCATTTCGACGTTGTTTTTCCTGGTCTTGAAGATCAATTAGATTCTTCAGTCTATTCACATTTTGTGTAATTTCCTCATATTTCGCTTTTGCAGCCGCTTGGTCAGTTATAATAAACTCAATGTTAGTAGTTTCTATTGACGAAGTTTGAGTTATGACATTTTTTTTTAAACTTATGCTAGTAGCGGGATATGTTTCCCTCGAATTTTCCTCCTCTTTCATGCTAGCAAGGAAACACGCTTTACAACAACCACCCTGGGTAGTAGCGGGATATGTTTCCCGCGAACTTTCCTCCTCTTTCATGCCAGGAACTTGAGACGTTTTAAAATGACCACCCGTGCTAGTAGCGGGATATTTTTCCCTGGAACTTTCCTCATTCCTGTTAGCAAGGAGACACGCTTTACAAATACCAACCGTGGTAGTAGCGGGATAGGTTTCCGTCGAACTTTCCTCCTCTTTCACGCTAGCAAGGAAACGCGCTTTACAATGACCACACATTGTAATAGCGGGATATGTTTTCCTCGAACTTTCCTCTTTTGTGCCAGGAACGAGAGACGTTTTAAAATGACCACCCGTAGTAGTAGCGGGATATGTTTCCCTCGAACTTTCCTCTTTCCTGCTAGCAAGGAGACACGCTTTACAAATACCATCCGTGGTAGTACCGGGATATGTTTCCCGCGAACTTTCCTCCTCTTTGATGCCAGGAACTTGAGACGTTTTAAAATGACCACCCGTGCTAGTAGCGGGATATGTTTCCCTTGAACCTTCCTCCTCTTTCATGTAAGTAAGGAGACAGGCTTTACAACAATCACTCTTAGTAGTAGCGGGATATGTTTCCTTTGAACTTTCTTCCCCTTTCCTGCCAGGAACGAGAGACGTTTTAAAATGACCACCCGTGCTAGTAGCGGGATATGTTTCCCTGGAACTTTCCTCTTTCCTGTTAGCAAGTAGACACCTTTCACAATAACCTTTGCTGTCGTTTTCGCTTTTGCCTGAGTCTACAGGTATCCTTGAGGGGCTTCTCGGGCGATCGACTGGGATCCTATGAGGGGTACTTGATTGCCACTCGTTTCCAAGCATCAGGAATTTGTCGAAGGACGACGTTATGGACAAATGCGGTCTGTTTTCATGGCCACTTTCAACTCCAGGGCAAACCGGAACCCTTTTGTGTTCAGGGTGGTTATTAAAACGAGGTCCGGTGTGCACTTCCGAATTAGGATTTTTGGTAAATTCGTGACTTTGAGTACTCGGTTCAAAACAACATCGTGCACAGGATTCATTGTGCCGCGGTTCGATGTTCCGCGATTCGATATACCGCGGTTCCATGTGCTGTGAATCGAAGTGCTGCGAATCCATGTGCCGCGGTTCCATGTGCCGCGCTTCCATGTGCCGCGATTCCTTGTACCGCGCTTCCATGTGCCGTGGTTCGATGTGCCGCGATTCGTAACTAAGATAGTGACCTGTGTTTTTTAATTTATTAAAGTAGTTATTCCACTCCCCTCTTTCCTTTTCTTCTTTTTCCTTTCGTCGAGCTATAACTAATTTTTTAAGGAGCAGCTGTAACTTGGCATTTCTTTCGATCGCTTTATAAATGTAATCTTGGTGGTATACATTGAAAACTGGTCGGCAGTAAGTAGTTTTTTCAGCGTACTTATTCTTAGATGACGAGGCGTTTTTCTCGTTCCAGTTAACTTTAACATCACGATGTGTCGCTCCGTCTTGGGAGTGGGTAATTAAGTTATCTAAATTTCTAATGTTTTTGGGGTAACTAGTGTTGACTGCAGTACTTTTAAGAGTACTCTTTCTACCGTCAGAATTATAATAATTATAATTTTCCACTTCATTACGCTCTCCGTAACTGTGATTATTAACATCCGCATCTTCATTATATTCATAGCTTGCAGGATTTTGTTGATAATTCTCATTTGTATTCAATCTTGATCGATTTCTATTATTTACCCATTCTTTAGATGCTTCCGTTAAATACATCGTGTCGTCGTTGCTCTTGCTACAGGCAGTGCCGATATCAAATTGAACTCGCGCCTGAAGCTGTTCGACGCCATACGTAACATAAACCTCCCTCAATTTCGCCTCAACCGCTGCCCTCGAGTCGGCATCTTCTATTGTACACTTATATAAAATTTAGATGGTTTTTGTTCACATTCATAATTTTGAAAACGCCAAAGCAGTATTATTTGACAGTTGACACATGATTAGACGATTAGACCAAAGATTAGACCGGCGTTTTGATGGAACAAAGCATGGAGTTTTCTCAGTAAGTTCCTATTAATTTAAGTAAAATAGTGGAGGTTGGTAGTATAATTTATTTCTGTGTAAAAACCATAGTAAAAACTGCTGTTTACTGTGGCTCTGTCATCACGTAAAACTCTTTCTTGCCAAGCCAATATTCGTTTTTTTTTTACATAACGCGTAAACAAGGTTTTTTCGATTCACGAAGGCTCGTCCCGCTACTCAAATAGACATTGCATGGTTGCATTAATGTACATAAAATTAGTGCGGCAGTATACTTTAAAATTACATCATAAGTAACTTACCTCTTATAATACGTATTATAACTACTCGTATAAGAAGTATACTTACTTGTATAAAAAGTTCTGGCTCCACCGTGCCGTGGACAGACGATGGCGAGGCCGGGGCTTAGGGCTTCCACAGACCAGCAGTTGGTCTGACTCACAGCCCGAGAGAGGCGCAGCTATTCGTTAAAATGACCAAGTTAATATACACCTCTCCATAGAACAAGGGCTAGCATAGAAACCGGGCTATAAAATGAACAGAAGACGTATGTTGAAGGGAGCCCAATGGCCTAGTGAAAAAGGGTATAAGTCTTCTGAAGATCAAGTTAAAAAGGGTTTAAGTCTAGTATACTCCGTTCATATATATATACCCTTTTTTATTACGAGTTAAGTCGACTTGTACCCTTTTTCACTAGGACCCCATTAATCTATGCCTATTCTGTCCGTCCGCCCGTCCGTCCGTACTAACTAGTAGAATTAAGGTCCCATGTAATATTTAGGTATTCCATAAACACGCAGGCGCACATCGGGTGGGTATTTGCATGATTCCGAGCATTTGGGTGGTCGAATGGTTATTAAAGACCACCTCTGCGAAGCGCTTTTGGAGATTTGTTCGAGTTTGATTGTTTAATAAGCGAGATTTCTCTTAATATGAATTCTTAAGACTTGGTTGTTTTGTTGTGCGAATAAAGCGATCAGAGGGCCCTGCAAAGATGCACTACGCTAACAACGTTTCTATTCGATTCGTTTTTAAACCAATCGCGTCACTGGGAGATGACGTGATACGAAAAGTCACGTGGTCTACCAGTGACGCGATTGGTTTAAAAACGAATCGAATAGAAACGTTAGTTAGCGTAGTGTATCTTTGAGGGGTGGCTCATAGCCGAGATTCTAGGCGGTAAAAACCATATCGCCTTTGACCTGCTATCGTATTGTAAACTTTTTGTTAGCTCTTATTTACTAGACAGTAATGGCGGCCGGGTTGAACCAATACTATAAAAGGACTATGCTGCCCTATAGTAATAAACAGTATCCCAAATTTAATAATCAAAGCAGTTTTAATTCTCTTCTGTTAGTAATAAGGTTGATATTGCTACAGGAGTTTTATCTGAGATACTGCGTATTGGATTAGCTGGCAGTACGATATGCTTTTAACCGCCAAGAATAGAGGCCCAGTTCAGTGGTAGAAGGAAAATCGAAGGTATACCTAATTATACATAATTCCTGCAAGAGTCAGGTGCAATTTCAATATATAGTTGTTTCTTTAAGTATTAATTCTTATTCTTACATTCTTATTTGGATCTGGACCTTAAACAGAGTAAATACTAGATATGACCGTATTTGAAGTGATATTTGTTCGAATGTAACTAACGACTGAGTGTAAAGACAACCAACATATTTTCTATAAATGTTTAAAAAAACAAAAAAACCGCCTTCAAAAAGCAAAAAATAACTTCTTTAAAATGGTAGGTAAATAGGTCAGTCCAACTGAAGTCTGCTTTTGGTTAAAATATTGTTGGACGCCGACTTCAGTTGGACTGACCTATTTACCTACCATTTTAAAGAAGTTATTTTTTGCTTTTTGAAGGCGGTTTTTTTGTTTTTTTAAACATTTATTTTATTTTATACTTTTGAGTGATCCTATTTATGCTGTTACGTAGCTCCACTTCTAAATGTTAATAAGAAACTATAGAACATTTCAAGCTCGCCGCAGACAACGCCGCGGGAATGTCATAGTCATATTTAAACCTAAATGTGCTTCGTCATAGTCACTCAACTTCCTTTATCGAAATATCTTATCGCCACCCTTGAAATAGGTACCGTTAAGGAGTTCCGGTGGCCATCTGTGGTCTTCATCATCAGTTCCACTTCACCATATAGTACTTTTCAAAAGCAAATGCATGAGTTACAGTGAAAAATACCAAAATCGCTATAGGTGTGCCTATAATATTTGAGGAGTTCTCTTGATTTCTCCATGATCCCATAATCAGATCCTGACGTGGTGACAATGGGACCAACTAGAAAGTATACCCATTCGAACAACGAAAAAATTTTTCAATTCGGTCCAGTGGTCTTCGAGTAATCGGGGAACATACATAAAAAAAAAAAAAAAAAAAAAAAAAAATATCCCGACGAATTGAGAACCTCCTCCTTTTTTTGAAGTCGGTTAAAAATAATCACTATTGTGCAACCGGCAAAATATCCTGACCCACCATAGAACTATGTCACATTGACGTTATAGATCAAGTTAGAGTTTTTAAAGTAAATGTTAAAGTGACACAGTTCCATGGCGGAACAGGGTTCCATGGTCGAACTCCAAAATAACTGTACATTTTAGTACCTTGTCGCAACTATTCAAATACTGTCTAACCACTCTCACTTTAATGTTACTGTGCCCAGTAGCTCTGTTCCACTCGGTAAAACAATATTGCTTTTGACATGTTATAGTATTGTCGGAATAAAAGCTTTAGGTCCACATCTCGTTAGGACTAGGTAGCAAATACGACCAGATCGCTTTGCAACTACATCTCAAAAAGGCCGAATTGCAAAATGACCACTTCGTTTGCGTTATTAGGTAGGTTAGGTTCGTTAGGTAACTTTAAATGCCCGAAGGGCAAATTACCCAGGAATAGTAGCCCCGCCATGCGGGGCTCCGTCGACATTGTAAAGACAGACATAAGATGAAACAATGTGGTCATTTAGCGACTCTGACTTTTTGAGATATTATCGTAAAGCGATCTGGTCGTTTTGCGATCTAAACACATAGCTCAGATGGACAGACTGTAGTCAGATGGACATGTAGTCACAAAGCGATCTGGTCGTATTAGCTACAGTCATATCGTGATATGGACGGCCAGCTTGTATCCCGTATTGTCAACGTTTTGAGAGCTCTTATTTATTTGGCAGTATTGACGGCCATTAATTAAAACCCGATAGCATGTCAAAAGCAATATAGTTTTACCGAGTAAAATACAGCCCCAGATTCTAAAATGACTCGTACCTCGTCACTTTAACATCAGGTTTTGACTGCCATACGATACGCGTGTGTAATAAGTTAAAGCGATAAGGTACAGTCAACAACTTTAATTGTTGAGCACCTATAGGTAGAACCCTGTCGCAGAAAGACAATCGTTAATTTTGAAGTAATTTATTTCTTTAGACTTGACGCTGTCATTATGACTGGGTTCTATAGGTCAACAATTAAAGTTGTTGACTATACAGAATTACAGATAATTTAAGCAGAGAAGTGACCAGCCGTACTTTACCCTAAAGTGGAACATACAATATTGCATGCAAACGCCTCTTATTTTAATGATAATTTTATTTTTATACTAAAAACGACTATTAAGTTGAAAAACTAAAGTGTTCCGAAACGATAAAACTAGCATTAGCATTATACGATGTTCAGACGACTTAACAATAGTTTTTTATTAATTCGGAACTGAATTTTGATAGGTTTTTTATGGGTGCTTTTTTGTCGCGCCGTGTCTCTTTCGCGGGTGGAGCGATTATGCTAAGGACATGGAATATTCAACGAAAAAACATCCTGATACCCTTACACAGCTGGGCAGTTTCTAAATTACTGGCAAATATTTAACATTAGTAAAAGCAGTTCTATCACTGCAAAAATTGTATTTATTGTCGTAGCACAAAACTTACTAGAGAACTTCTTTTCTTCTAATACTTACTTATGATCCTTGGACCTTTTTGATGTGTGTACTTCCACAAGAAAATACAAGTTCTGCTATAGACATACCAAAAAGCAAAGTAGGCATTCGGAAAGTCAGAGAGTTACCAAGGCTATTTTTTAACATGGTAACCAGCATGGTTACCTGCATGGTAACTAAAAAGATGTCGGCTAGGGAAACTAATTCCACGCAAACAAAAACTCCGGCCATTTGTTGTAATGTAATCTTCCTTTTTTATCAAAAATGGGTTTGCTTTTGACCTCAATCTCAGCTGAAGTTAAGTGACGACGAGGTTGAGGGTACACGCTTACCCAGAAAAAAGCCTATTCACTCTTGCCTGGAAACCTCTAAGGTTATACGATTCCGGGAATAATAATATAATCATAATAATAATTTAGATATAATACTTTATTTATAGAAGTTATCTTTTCATGAAATAGATTAATTTTACATTTCAAAGAAATCAAAAAGTAACATTAATAAATACCTACTAGTATTATTAGTATTTACTTTGGACATGTAGCTGATCATATTTATCAATTTTAAAATTATAAAAAATCCACAATCTCTACGCCACCGTAAGCTGTTCAGTTATAAGTCACCCTCCGCTACTCCAGTACTAGTTTACACTATGTCCACTAACGGTTATTCTCAAAAATCAATCCTTAACTCTCAAGTTAAGGTGAAAATTTGAATGGATACTATTGTCACATAGTATACAACTATTAGCTTATGTCCATGCAGCGCCCTGTCCACGTCCGCCATTCAGGTGCCATCTATCATAAAGGCATTGTCATCCTTTCAATGATTTACAAATGTGATGATACAAGTTTTATTACACTCAAAAATATTAATAAGACTTTGTTGGTCACGTTCGTGTCTGTACCAGCATTTCAAGAAAAATGGGCTTGAAGTCGTCAATGTCATTAGAGATGTCAAGACATTTGTAACTTATAGGAGACTCAACCTTATTGTTGTAGAATGTCAGAATGACTTTGGACCTAAGGTGGGTCCCAAATTTAAGTTCGTGACTGTACTTAGATTTATAAAAATATTATTGCAAAAGCCATCCCATGAATCGCTATGCATTTTTGTATTAGTATTGTTAGGTATATTACTTTTAATCTTAAATATTAAAAAAATTGAGTAAATATCTGAACTTTTAAATGTAAAAGTTTATGAGGTTGATGTTTGTTTTGTCACGGCTAAACGGTTGTGGTTGAAATTTAGTACAAGGATAATTATAAGATCTCGAATTAGCACATAGGATACTTTTAGTTCCAGAAAGAAACGAGGGAAAAACGATAAACGTGATCTACACAGATGAAGTCACGGGCAACGGCTAGTTATATAATCGCTTTAGTTCAAATCCAGGTCACTTTCAATCAAAACAATAAAAACCCTTCAAGAACCAGCCCCCCTTGACGACTATTTGATTTCAATAGCGATTCAATTACCCAACAAAGAGAATGTCGAGATTATTATACAAAAGACGCCCTTCTAGAGGTCACAAGAGTACCGGGCTCAGAACACTACCCTGAGCCACCCCATACGTTTGCCACGAAACTCTGTTGACTTCGCTTAGGAAACAATCGTCGCTGAAAGCTACATTCATTGCTGTACCGCACAAAATATTACGAGTGAAGTTTCCAATAACAACAGTAATGTATTTTATCTTTTAAGTCTGATCGTTGAGATCGAAAGCTTTGGGAAAGTATACCTTACCAGACATGTCATTTACTCCAAGGTGAAGGCCGAGCCTGTTGCCATGCCATCCGACCAGTCTTTTGAAATATAAATCGTCAATAGAAATTACGATATTGCGTAGTAAATGAAATACTACTGAATAATTGAAATAATTGGAGTTGATCCGATAAACAAATCGTTGTGATGAAAGTTCGGAGGCAAATAATTTGTCGTTATATTTAATGAAGAATATAATGAAACAACCTGTCTTATATAATATAATTATTTAATTATTGCTTGTACTGAATAAGACCGTTAGAAAACTGGCCTTTGGCTTTAATAATTTTAGTTTTTTTTTAATGGAAAACCAACAGTTAAGACAAATATGAAAAATTGAAGTTTATTAGTTAGACGTCAAATAAAAATGTCTACTTTATTCATAAGAAAATCCTCGTTGGAAAAAAAATCGTGACGCGAAAACATCTAGAAATCGAAACCCACAAAGCCTTAACAACATTATAAAGTAATTCAAATGAATGAAACGGGTATAAAAAATCCCATTCAAAAGCCGGTGAGCGAGAGAGAGGACGATAGCATTGTGTTTGTATAATGGTTTATCTACATGCGCCCGCGATTGTGTCTCGAGCATTTTTTTATTTGTCGTTATTTTATTTATGAATAATAGGGCATTGTAGGGCTAGTTTGGGTTCCGTGGTGTTTGCATTGGGGTTCTTAAAAAAACTTGAAAGATTAACAAGTTCAATTTACAGAGTATCATTCTAGAAAGAAAGAAATAACGTTTTTAATAACAACAAAGATACACAAAGATGCACACTAATAACAAAGATTCATAGAGAAATAAAACAACCTGTAAAATTTATGTAATAATACGTAATATTACTAACGTAATTAAATTAATGAAGAGTTTAACCTGTCCAACAATTCCAATCCGACTCTCCTTAATTTCTCCATTACGCTCAGGCCTCGCTATAGTTTCCTAAAAAGCTTGTAGAAAAAACACTGAAAACAAAACGACAGATCAGAGTTACGAGTAGAGTAAATCATCAAAATCTATACATACATAGTATAAAATAAAGTCGCTTCCCGCCGACGTCCGTCCCTCTGTATGTGCGCTTAGATATTTGATTGTAATACGATTTTCATCAGTAGATAGAATGATTCAAGATAAAGGTTATGTATTCATTCTGGATGTTACAGAAAACTTACAAAAACCGAAGCGAAGAGTCTCGCGTCGCGGGTAGTTTTATAAACAAGCTTGATCATGTTGATCAATCACTGGTTACGATTTCGACCACCAACAAAGGCAAACGTAAAATGGCAAAACAATTGGGCAAGCCCAATATTTCTACAGACCGCTCGATATTAGAATACTGGCAGCATTCTCTAGCAAAGACTTGTGATCAACTTGAAACCAACAATCAGTAACTATGATTGTTAAGTGTTGCTGCTTAATGTCGTCGTTTTATCTCATATTTTATACCTTTACCTCAATCCCATAGATCCCAAATGGTTCCTTTCCACGATTCCCTTCAATCTATGATGTGAGGAATGCGCTGTGGCGGGGATTACGCTCAAAGGCTGCGTGCGCGCATTGTGGGGCCATCGTCAATAGCAGCGCCTTTGTGGCAGCCGGGGAAAAATATTTGCCACTTTTGTGTGCTTGAAATTTGTGTTTTTTGATACAAGTATGTGAGTCACCATTCACTGAATGTAATATTCTTGGATTTGATTACAGGTATTCGCAAAAATTTCAAATTCAAATAATATTTGTTGGACATACGTAAATTAAATATTTTAGTTTGATGTAATCACACACATTATGTAATACACCATTCTTAGTTTTTACGAACAAATCTAACCCTAATGCTATAAACTAAGTGAAAAGTGAAAAGCACAGCTTTGAGCTGAAAACTAGATTCTATCTATTCAGCTTCCTCCCTCTAGTTACTATAGGGACCTAAAACCACACCACGTATAAACTAAAGAAGCTGATTTATTTTTGATTTTATAAGAAGAGCAAAAGAGCAAGATAGTACAAAATCGAAACCATAATCCGTGAGACAACTATCTCAACTCATTCCTCACCTCACGTTAGTAAATTACTAGTGATTTAATTGCTGCCACTTGTAATATTACTTAATCTATGTCACTAGTAACCCTTTATCTGTTAAAGTGGTCTCACGGATTATCGTTTCAACTTTACATACACACTTTCATATTCAAAACTTAAAGGGGTTTGGGTAAAACTGTTGTCATACATTATCAAGGTGAGCGGCCATTCGTAAAAGTGGTAAATTATGATAGAATTATTAAGTGCATCGGAGCCGAGATATTTAAATATTCATACTGGGGCGTACTTTTGTACTAAAAACGGAATACTTAAATCTTTAAAATCTCCGCTCCGATATTATTTAACGCCATAAATTATATATATTTATGTGTATTTAGAGGTCCTCTAAATAACTATGTAAAAATCATCCGTGGCCGCTGAAAAAAAAAATGACAATATTCTTCAAACAAATTTACCCAATGCCCTTTAAAATTTTCTTTGAGAATTCTCTTGAAGAATTTAGTTTTAGGTTCATTCCTCATTTTCGACGATGATTTTGAAGTTTGCAGAATGTATGAAAGCAAATTTGGATGGCGGATTTGAGCAAACCTTTTTCAATGTATAGTCAATGCGGACAAATATTGGTAAAACCCGTAAAACATTTTCCAAAGTTGACACAATGGATAAGATAGTAAGTACTAAACGGAATTTTCTATGAAAATTCTCACGGTACGTGACGGAACTTGAAACAATGATTATTTGCTTTGGCGATAGATAAAAATATTAGTAATGTACGCCGCGCCTCGTCCTACCTATCACTATTACACTGTAATATTTTTACCGATGTCCAAAAAGTTTCAGAAAGATTAAATCGCATCAATCTCAGCTCAACTTGCATTCTTTAGTTAGAGAATCCTCCACTGGGTTTTCTTTAGTAGTACTTAATGTACATACATACATAATCTCACGCCTTCGTTCCCAGAGTGGGGGAGACAGAGCTACAGAATTACAAACATCTCTAAAAACTTGTTGATAATTCTATAACCACAATTTGCACAATTAGGCTAAGATGTTTACCAGCGTATTAGTGACAGGTTGCAAGCCCATCGCCTAACAGTACTACAAGCCTTTATTCCCTTAGTCGTCTCTTACGACATCCACGGGAAGACATGGAGTGGCACTATTCTAACTCGGCAACCACACGAGAGACGAGTACTTAATGTATTGTGTGTAAATAAAATTTACGTAAAGATTTAGATTAATAATTATTATTATTCCGCTTTATTGCCTGATTCTTGCTACCGCCTATGGAGCATAGGAGTTGGAAGGTTCCAAAGTTTTACGTATTCAGGTACTGATAATATTTGTGTTATTTTTATCGAAACAACAACCGTAACATAACCTATAGAGATTGGTAAGTGAGATTAATTTGTCTTGTTCCTTGATCAATTTATAGGTCAATTGTAATTTTCACTTTCCTGAGTTTTGGCTGCATCAATATCATGTGGTATCTTCTTAGTAAAAATAAAGTTTAGGTATACTAGTTCTCGACGTATTATTTTAGATTTTAGCCATATTTTAAACATCAAAATGTTAATACATAATATTAAAATTGCTCGTGCCTTATTAGTTCATTCTGTTGAAACTCAAATAAATCCAACTTCAACACGGGCTGCGTTTAACAAAAAACAAAGTTTGAATATATTACAAATGAATTCAGTATTTGGCACGCCCACCGCTCGAGATTAAGGCTTCGTCCAACCTTCTACTTTACTGATAGGTTTAAATAAATTAGAATTCAGGTAACCTTACCTGAGAAATAAGTACCTAGCGGTCCTGATCTATAATTTATATTATAAACACGTAATGGACCCGATTTTACGTGCACATCGCTTAAATAGCCTAAAACTAAATTGTCTAATTTGTAGACACAGTTTAGACGGCAGATTTAACAAGTGCTATTCCAGAATGTCAATATAATATTGCATAAGACCATCTAAAATAAGAAGCGTCAGATTCAAATTAGCGCTGTCATTTGATTATGACAGCTGCTCATAGAATAGCAAAGTGTTTTAGCGACACCTAAATAAAATTAGGAACTTTAAAGGCCTCTGTAGAATCGGGTCCATTAGTAGGTTATTTTGTAACCTAATGATCCAATACCGAAAATTACTGTAGGTACCTACCGATAGAAAGTTACGTAAATATGAGTGACATGTACGTCGTCAAAGTCATCTCTTGTTAAGTCAGACGAAGTCATGAGCCAAAACTAGATACTTAGGTAAAGGATTTTCTAGACGATTCTTGGGATATAATTGAAAAACATAGAGGTGATATTGACACTCACAAAATAAAAAATCATGGACCCAAACGTTAACAAAGTATGAACCTTAATCCGATAACGCAAATGCAAACGCAATAACCTGCCACATCACTAAACGTGTCATCCATGATGTATTCTTAACAGATACAGAAGGTGCAATTGCCAAAAAGCTGTACACTACTGAGTTTTTTTTATTTAGTTTAACCAACTTCTCCTTAAGCAAACCTGCAGAAATGCAAGGAATGTTAATAACATCCCCCGTCTCTCCTCCCTGCCTTCACCCCCCAAGGCTCCATACCTCACTATCGTTTACTTCGATGATCCTGATTTAATGTAACATTTTATTATTGGACCTTAGATTTAAATTGTGAACTAAATTTAATGCTAAGTCTGGTAATAATAATTTAGGCAAATTTTAATAATTCTCAAGTCAGAATGTTTTTAAACCAAAACAAGCAAGATTCAAAACTTGATACATTAAAAATATTTCTCGGTGAAATTTGGAAGCATAAGTAAGTCATCGTCTTTATTACAATGAAATTAAACTATTACAGGTAAATCACGAATACTATGATTATTCACAAAGATGACAAATTTCACAATCAATGTGATTTGAAATCATCTCGTACAGGACTTACCGGTGAATCACTTTCATTGTCATATACATGCTCTGTGTCCGGTTCAGGCACTTTCGTGTCTCATAGATCATTCTCGTTATTATCAAATTTGTCATGAAATGTTCAAGTAAGATAATTATCATGAATACTAATCAATAAGACACATCTTGCTAAAGAACTGATTCCTGTTTAATAAGACTTATTTCCTGATATAATCTGAAGAACACTATTCCCAATACCTATTTCTTACTTCTACAAGTTATTCAAAGTTATGTCGGTTTTGGTAAACATCATTTAGCTAGACAAATGTCGACAATAGGACTTAAGGTTAATTGTAACAATCATAAGTATCATAATAACTCAAGACAATAAAAAAGACTAATCATTAAAAATCCTATAAAACCAAACCAAACAATCAAAATCCAGTTTGGAAACATTAAAGTTAGATAACGAAACAAAATCAAATGAAAACCAATCAATTAGTAGACGTCAAAAAAACAGGTTAAGATGGCGATAGATCTTCCACTTTTAATTATCGGATGCCGACGCCGGCGCATTGTTTTGGTTCACAACTGTGGTGAAGAAAAAAAAGTGGACGAGAACATTGTGGGTTCTCAGTTTTACAGTTTTTTTGAACTTAATTATATAAAAACTACTTTAGGAACCAACAAATAATGAGAAAAATAATAGGCAACAGTAAGTAAATCTATTATTTTGTATCGAACAAAATAATCAATTGAACAGCAGAAAATGTATCAAAGTAACATAAATTTAAAGAAATTAATAATATAATTGCTTTGAATGAATTTATTACAGATTTAAAGATAAAGAAACGAATTAAAGTAGATTTTGCATCAAATGGACTCTTAAACATACTAGAATTTGAAAACGTTTTGACAAATAAAATTTGCTGTAAAATTGCTAAAGATACGGTAACTCTACCAACAAATAGCCACAGTGGTCCTTTTGCCACTGTGGACGGTACCCTAGTTCACAGCGAGATAAAGTTGTCAAACAAAGATCGTGGCACAGCAGTAACTCAACAGGGACAGATCCGCAGAGATAACCCTACCTGGCACACTGCCGGTTAATAAGGGAACTAATGTGGGATTCACAATGGGATTTAAAACCAACAAACGTATCACGGTTATCGTAAGCAACAAAACATTAATTACTCTTGCATCAAAAAGCAGAATCAAAAATGGTATGCTTCTAAATAAACGCTAAGATTTAAACTCGAGTATCACTCACGTAAAAGTTTTATAACAGCCATTAATTCCTCCTAATTTGGGTCTCTGATATATTAATCTGTAAAGTACGTTTGTACGTCTGAATAGAGTCCAGAGCCATTGATAGACAATAAAAAGACCGTATGTTTTTACAATAGACGACCTCTCATTTTTTTTTTCCGAACCGGCAACTAACTGCATTTAAGACTCTCATGAACTTAATTTGGCTCTGCAAGTATGAAAAATGTTGAGGAATGTCTTTATTACTCATTAAATTAATAAAATTAAGGCAAGTGTGCACTTATCATACACTTTATACTTATAAGACATTTGCATCTAAATGATTTTGCGGCATTCTCTAGGTTTGCCCTTTTGTTTTTTTGGACTAGCGCAGAACAGTTAAGTCCTCTCTGATGGCTTTTAGCTTCCCTGGCGGCTTGTATTCCTTTAAGGTTGGCCCAATATTGCAGTCCGAAGTTACATTATTTTCATTTTTTTCTTCCGATTTACTCGCAGTATCTAAAGGTAAGTAAAAGGGATGGGGCATTGGAGGTTTCAATATCAGTGCTTCATTTTCAAAAGAGTGAAAGTGACAATGCACGACTATATTCGTTCATGCCATTGGCAAAGGAGGACATAACATTTCTTTAAGTTTTACAAACAAAACCTCCCCCACTATACACATAAACAGAGTAAAACCTTCAAAATCAACATCTTTGTAGTCATCGAGGTTGATTCTAAAAAAACTGGGCTTGGTGTGATTGGTGCCGTCACGGCGTCGTCGCGTCCCGTTCGAAGACACGTCTAGTCACACGGAGGGCGATTTCACGCCAGCCGTTCCCACATGGACCCCCGGCCTGGCCCGGTTTTTACGCCGGGGGTCCGTAGTACAACTTGTTTTGTTTCGGTTTTATTGAGTACTCCACAAGAGGTTGTTCAGGTGAAATAGGGTTAGGATGCTATGGTTCTGAGAGGTGATTGCAAATCGGTGGTGTTAGGTATTTAGCGCCATTGTATTGATGTTCTTAATGGTCATGACTGACACATTCGGTTTGTTGTGAGATTACATGCACAAAATACTAAAATAACCGAAAACCCCATGAGTTTTATAGTTTAAGGCGCGTCTTCTTTCTCAATTTTAATTTGAAAGAGAATAATAGAGATGAGTTTAATAAGTCCCGCTACCGTAACAATGCTTTGAATATACACTAAGGCCCTGTTGTTTGATCAGTAGTTAAACTAACTAAATGTTAAAATTCGAAAAAGGAACGGAAAATTTGACACATTTCCTTGAGATTTTAACCGTTAGTAACGTTTTTTGACCATTAGTTATTTTGACTACCGATCAAACAACAGGGATATTAATATAGGGACTTAACTAGAAGGCAAAGAAAGAGAATGCCACCTAACATGTGGCTGGTAGAATTAAAACCCCTGATCTTGCCCGGTACCTAGTAGATAAATAGAACATGAATAAATAAGGGAGATTTTAGAAGCTAATACATCTCTATTAAACGAAATAGGTCACGAACTGTGCGCAGACGCCGTGCCGAGTCTCCCACGCACACGCACGCTCACACATCCATACGAACACGCACACACGCGTGAATAAACAAATAGCGTTCAAACATGTTATGAATCAATACGGAGCAGATAGATTTGGGATAGGAGTAAATAAACTTTTTGTAAACTTTGCTGTCTGAGACAAAAAGGTATATGTTCAGGAACTAGTTCCTATAGCATTAATGATCTTATTAATGACCTTTTAGAACTTAAGCTGCTGCAATTTTTGATTTACTAAAGCACCTTTAACACTATATCTATATCTTTTTCTTAGCATGTTTATCATACCATGTTTTTTAACAACTAAACCTAAGAATATACTTTGTTAAGCCTAAGAATGATCTTGTTTAAAACAGATTAGCACTTAATCTAGACTTTTACTTGAATAAAGCATCTTTTAGGTACATTTTAATTACTATTTTACTTGATTTCTACAAACATAAACATGCAAATATTCCAGAGGAAATTTCAATATTTTTCATATCTTTTTTTTCGGTTTTTGGACACAATTATATTTTAGGCTGTTATAAATAATACCAAATAAGTCAAGTAGAAAAAATACGGGGTGTAGCCATAACATTACCTCAAATCTTGTTTTATGCAAATTTTATTACGATGAGCTTCCACATGATTCATAAAAGGCAAAGGTATTTCTAAAGCAGCCTTTTTTCTTGTATTGGAGTCATAGAGGCTGTTAGAGGTCACATCACTTCATTAACGTGATCATCCACTTCATCATCATCTTCGTCAATACGCAGGAACACGGATCATCGGCAGGGAGAATCGTATTATTATTAGGGGGTGGAGATGGGCCTTGTGTGGCACTTCGACCATTGCTGATCTTTTGTGGCAGCCCTTTGTTTAGAGTTCACCGCAAAGGCCCATTGCGTCTAAGAATTTTCAGATGCTTTGGGCCGTGAGGAGTTGTATCACTTCTGGCTCCGTGATAGAGGAAACGTATAGTTATTGAACGAGATTAGATCGTCACAGAATTCAAATATTTTCTTCGAACTTATCACGGAGTCTACTTTGTCAGTTATTACCCCTCTAGCTAGATCTAATAAATTATACTTTCGTACATTTCGGCAGTAGTTTTGTCGCTTTGAAACCCCTTTTTTCGGGATAACCCGAAAAGTAGTTCCGCTCTTTAAGATTCATTTTTAATAATTGATAAATGTTTGAAATTGAATGCGTAGGTAATTGTATTGAACGCAGCCCTAAACTGCCAGTCTTTCTAGGGTTCCGTACAAAATACTGAAAAATGAAACCCTTATTGACCTTATTGCCCGTCTGTCCATCGGTCTAATCAAACCTTTTGTTTCTGAAAAAGACTACCAGGATATTTGGAATAAGTTTGGTACATAGCGGTAAACAAAGCCTCATCATTATAAATTAGAATTCCATCATCATATCAGCTTTTAAGCTTTTGCGTATCTTCGGGAAGCAAGATTTGATCCTAACCCACTAACACTTCAGGTTAAAAAAGCAAAATAAAACCTTGTAAAAACCAGTGAACCCTCTATGCATCTATAAGTACCCTATCTATCTTCAAACTTGTTCGTTTATTCGTCGAACTCCGTTTCGCTAACACCGTAACGTACGTGCCTGCCGTCCATCGCTCTTTCACAACTTTACCTCACAAATTCCATAGTAACACCGCCTCACCATCCATTACCTTCTCTCCACTGAATCGACCAAAAACACCCTAAAGTGACGCAGTAATAGATGCGTCTCTGTTTTGGTTGCGTTTAGTTATGCCGTCAAAGCGTTAAATGACTGCCCAGGGGGCAGTCGGCAGGTATTCTCCTGTTAGCAAAAAAATACTCAATTCTAATCCTTATTTTTATAATAATAAGAGTAACGTTAGATGCATTTGGAGTTTGCTAGATGGATGCTAACCGTTTTCCACGGGATTGAATAATTTGATGCTTATGATGGAAGAAATACGGGTGGTATTAGACGCATTTGTACAAACATTTTGGTGGTTTTTGGAGAAAAAAGAGGCCGTTCCCGACAAGTGCGTGAGGTACGCTTTATCGAAGGTGGGAATAAGTCCGAGTTTGTTCTTTGAATGGTTCGGGATACTATAGATAAATATTTAAGGAATTCAAACACGACTGGGTGTTTGTTTGAGCGCGACAAGTCTATAGAAAAGGAGTGGATATCGATGTAGACATTTTTTATACCTAATTTATTTGAATGAATTTTTGATACAGAAAATATTAAGAGCAGATGTCGATCACTTAAAAACAGTATACGAGTATTATAGTTACACAAAGGTCGAGTAAGACCTTAATTTTATCCATGGTAAGACTGTAGTTACTATGTACACTACATAATATAAATTATTTCAATGATAATGTCAACAAACTTACTAAGTAAAAATATATTATTCCTCAACAATATACAAGTTACCTACCGCCGCCTAGATTTGTTTTCTCTCTAATAATCAACAAAACCATCAAACTCATCAGCCCCCTTGTTTCGCCCCGCTGGTGGTCCAAACATTTGCGCCGTTCATCAAACATCGCCAACACCCTCTGTAATCATTTCACCGAAATATTTGTCCAAAACCAAATCACTGTCAAATTTTACTATGATTCCCAAATTATCTTTACCATCCGCGATTTCTGACAAGTTCCTAAATGTTTCTACTATAGAATTCCTTTTGGCATGAGCTTTTGTTTTTTATTTGCAAAGTTCTTCCTAATTGGGTGAGGTACAATCGGCTTCCTTTGTAGCATAATTGTGGTAATGGGTGGGGGCGGGTCATCGGTGATCTGATCTCTGTTTGATTCCACTGTACCGACTGTGTTTTTTAACAAATTAGCGACTCCTTGGGTCCTAAGTAGGTCGTGATTGAGATTTGATTGTTTTCTTTTTAAATTGGACAAGGTGTGGTCCGTCGGGAAGATCTATCGCATCTTAATGGGTATTACTAAATTATGGACTCTAGTGTAAATATTTAATTTGGTACGAAAAATTGCCAAATTTGCAACACAGAAATATGTGCTCGCCTTCAAGACTATGCTAAGGAGATCTTCCCTGAGATTAAACCCAAGTTAAACACCATTTCTTCATTAGCAGGTATTCTACCTACTGCCAACCAACAGTGCTCGCATTGTTGTGTTCCGGTGTGGTGACATAACAACCAGTGAAATGACTAGCATAAAGGTTTTCCATCTTGGGTTGGCAGCCCTTTGCTGTCTTAGAGCCGAATTGATCAACTGGTCTTAACTGAGATGCCCGACTCAAGATGCTTCAGAAATTACAGTTTCTGATCTTGACGTTTACGTATCCTGAGACGAAGATCTCAACCCAGATGAGTTTATTCATTCGGCCTTTAGGGTTGCAGTCTTGAGATTGCAAATCTTTATAGGCCTCAGATCCCCTGACAATCAGGTGGTCTATGTGCTCGTACCATACCGTATTCTGCATGCCAAAAAAAGGTAAAGGTCCCGTCATTGTAATTGTCCTTGGAACTTACCTGTATCTTGTTTTTTGTCTCTTTACTGGTATCCTCTTTACCCTTACTAATATTATACACGCGAAAGTTTGTATGTATGGATGTATGGATATTTGTTACTCTTTCACACTGTAATGGCTGGACGGATTTTGATGAAATTTGGAATGGAGTTAGCTTATACCCTGGATTAACACATAGGCTACTTTTCATCTCGGAAAATTTTAAAGTTCCCGAGGGAATTACGATAATCGAATTCTACGCGTAAGTCGCGGGCACAAGCAGTTATTCATTATTATATGTAATTGTAGATTTTTCTCCATCGTGCTATATCTTTGCCAATATTGTCTTGAGCTAACTAACTAACGTCGCTAATATAAACTTTACTCCGTCCTTCATACTGACCGGCCTTCGCCCCAAATCAAAGTGACTCAGCAGCTCAAAAACTTTTGCATTCCTGGAGTCAAACCTACGACAACCGGTGACGTCACGTCCTGCTTCCGTCGCTCAGCTGCTAGTGAAAGTGTACGCCGTATGCATTTTACTATTAGGTGACTAACGTTATAATACAGTCCCGAAATATCCGCCCAGAAAGGATACATTTTGGGTTTCAATCTCATTTCCAAGGTTCCCCTACGGAATCCCTAATCGTCATTTGTCCTAATGCATCGTTTGTCCAAATTTCCGGCTGAATTTAAAATCATTTTAGTGTTGTTTATAAGACAACCCTAACCTAACCTAACCGCAGGTATTTTGGAGAACTTAAAAAGTTGTCTCACTCAGCTGAAAACCAATTTAGGATAAATGATAATTCGGACAAACGATGCGTTAGGACAAACGTTATTAGGGATTCCGAGGGACACTCCATTTCCAAATAGTCTGTTAACTGTGCAGATGGGAACTTGGTTCCACTATCACTCATTCTATATCAAATAGAAGCCATAGTCTTGCAGGTACTTGAAAAAAAAAGCCGGGGTACATAACTCTACTACGGGCCGTCAAGATACAAAACATAACCTAAGATAGCGATTTTCGAAAATCGGGACCGCTTATGTAAATTTCATACATTTCAAGCCGATAGAGAACAGAAACGTTAAAAGCGTTTGCACCTTGGCTAGGCCTTCAGGAAATGACGAGGGCCCCTACTTTGAAGTTACATTAGCTCCATCCCTTTCTCTCGATTTAGTCTCGAATGACGAGTGACAGGAATGGAGCTAACGTAACTTTGAACTTTGATTTTCAAAGTAAAAAGGCTTGCAAATAGTTGACAGTTGATGCAATAAGAGCAGACTTTTCTAGATCTAGAAACGAGCCTAAAGTCTGTGAGAAAAAGTGAAAAAAACCGTAATTTTCCTTATTGTTTCCTTACAAGATAAACCGTTTCTACAGATCTTTTATAACCTAATTTGGGAAGACATACGCCATGTTGATTCATGCCGTACCTATTCGAGATCACTTTAATCAGAGTCAACTTTTATCAGGGTCGGCGAACAGACAAGTTTCAACTTGTCAACACTACAGGAAACTACTCCAAACGACACTAAAGTGAAAATAAAAGTTGATCCATTATTAACATAGCTACTGGAGACGAAACTTGATTACCTACTTAGTATTCATATGACCATTTATTTACGAAACTTGATGACTCTGTTATCTAAAGAATTATGGCAGGAGGAATTGTAATGAAACGGAGCTAAGCTAAAATATGACTTCCTTCAAGTAGATGGCAGTGCTATTGGAAAATGTTTGTTTGGTTTTTTCTGCAAATACGTCAGTATTTTGAATAACGTGAAAGTTTTTTATTCTAAAATCCACCATAGCCTCCTTTGATTCCATGGTACCTTTTATTTCTGCTACATACTTAACTTCCAAGTCTTTGAAATTGTAAGTTGCTACTTAACAGTAGTAGTAATTGTAAGTTATTTCACGGTAACATTGTTTTTTTTAATAAATAAACTAAGTTTCTTGACTTCTTATGACGTCATGGAAATCTTTACAGTCAGTTTGTTTTAACCAAGTGAGTGGTTAAACAAAGCCCTTCCGTATTGAACGTACAATAAGGTGGATACCTAGTTGAAGGCAAAGGGCGCAAGTTATAGGAATTTGCCTGCCTAATGTGACGCCGATTTCATCTCGTAGTTACGGCTAAAATAACACAAGATAAAATAAATAGAATTAAATAAATAAGCATGAACGTCAGTAATTATTTTAATTGATGACGATAAGTGAGGATTATTAAGATTATTATTTAAACTCATCCCATTTATGCTCAACTAGACGGATAAGCAATTACAGAAAATATTTCCATGTTAGGAAAGTCTTCTAAATTGTAATTGTCTATGGTTTCAGATCCTACTTACCATCAATTAGCCTATGTGCTGTAGGCCTTCTCCTAGCCATTAAAAAATGCTATAGAAAATGTTTCAAAATGTTCCAGACATCAACCCTTAACACCACTGTCATGAACTCCATTCAAATTGTTTGTAAACTTATTAATGTAGCAGCAACGTGTTGAGATCTTGATGTCCCCTAGTTCGTAGCTTGCGCCCGCGCCGGTGACTCACGCGCAAGCCAGACAGACAGCTATGTGGAAGTAGCTATACCGCCACGATCCTGCCTGGATCAGTATAGTGAACAGACTCTGCCGCTCTCAGACGATCATCAACATAAACCTACATGTCATGGAAATTATTGCTATCGGCAACCTTAATTCTATAAGGAACAAGGATATCACTTGTTGTTTTAAATTACCTTTTTTTAAGAATTATTATATTTTGACTCTCTTGTCTTGTTAACTAAGATTTATCGAAGATTGGTTTCTTTGATATTACCATATTCACAATCATGTCATGTGTATGGTTAAGTCGTATCCGTATGAATATTGCGGTTTTGTTCGTGTAGTCAAAGCGTCGAATACCGGAAGAACTTATTACCTCTATGTAATTTATCATTGTTTAAAGCCCCTTAGGGAACGCACCCGTATTTTCTGAGCTTGGAGTGGTTGCAAACTAAAAGATAAAAAAAACTAGTTTCTAATAACTTGCTAAAGATGCTGCAGGCGTAATCTGGAGGATTCCTCGTGACACAATTAGGTACTGCGATAAACGAGGAAACTGCTACTCAATACGTTATACGTAGACCGGCTTGTTCTTATCTTTTATCGACAGCATAAGTACTAGAGCCAAATAATCAATTACTTTAGGTATGTAAAGGCATACGATCGATTCTATTCTGTTATCGCAGAATCTCTGGCTCGCAGCGATGGAAATAAGGAACCTATAGATATTCGGAAAACTCGTTTAGTCGAGCATACGTTTATAGGCATTTTTATAGCCGATTTCAATGTTCTAACGTTTGTTAACGTCCTCTGCGTGACTAGTGACTACCCTCAACGTTCGCCATTACGATTCGCATTCAATGCCTAAAACTAACATTGGGTTAATTTTGGACGGAAATTACGAAGCGGGGCACTGATGTGTTTAACATGCGACTCGCAATTGGAACGGTTCCAAAAGAATTGGGAAGGTTTCGGGATAACTGATTTATAACTTGTTTGCGACTTGTTATGAAAGTCCACACTGACTGTTGTTCTGAAAGATTCCAAACACTAGCAGTTTTCCAGAATACATTTATTTCCAAGTGAGGCACTCTTTTTCTCTCTGTTAGATTTGTTACCGAGTTTACGTCAATTTCAAATCTGTCATTTTTATTTAACAGAACAGTTTATAATTAGTCTTAGTCTCACTGATACCCCTGCTTATTATTTACTTATTTAAAAACTTCATTGCATAAAACAACGGGCACACACAGCGGACTAAATACTACAAGCGGTCTCGACTAGTCAACCTCTGGGTGAAACACAAATCAAACAGACGCTAGCTCAACCTTTAAATTTATAAATGCTAAAGAAAACTGCACAATACCAACTTATAATGGCAGGTGGGTGGTGACTACCGTCTAAAAGAAAAAAGCAGTATAAGTGTTAAATCTATAAGGCAATACGCCTTTTTGTTGTGTTTGGCCAAATTCAGGTGAACCTTCCGCGAAGGCGAGTACGTGCCGTCGCCGCGCTCTCCGTTTACCTCTTTACACGCAAAAAATCAGTGCCTTACAATTTGGGGCTCTATTTCTATAGCTATGAAATACGTAAAATCCTCCGATATCATTGACGACGCGCTAGCCTAGTTGGTAGTGACCCTGCCTACGAAGCTAGCGGTCCTGGGTTCAAATCCCGGTAAGAGCAGATATTTGTGTGATGAGCACGAATATTTGTTTCCGAGTCATGGATGTTTTCTACGTATTTAAGTATATATTTCTCTATAAATATAAGTAAATATTTATATCGTTGTCTAGTACCTATAGTACAAGCCTAGAGACTAGATCATTGGTGCGAGATCGTCCCTTGATATTTATTTATTCATTTTAAAATGGTGACCCCTAGTTTCAGAGCTGGTATCTCTTAGACGGCCCAAGCGATTTTCTTGAAGACCTACGATTGGTGTCAAGATTGAAGTATTAACAATGCAAATGTTGATGGGTCTCGGGTTCAGGTCCCACTTGCCACTAGGTGGCCTGTGTGCTATTCGCCTTCTCCATGCCATGAAAATAAACAAAATACTCGATTTACTCACTCACTCGAATTAATGCACTTGATAGATCGATGAATGAGTAAAAACACATATCTATCTCTTTTAGAATAGAATAGAATAGAAAAACATTTATTCGACAAACACACCAACACAGGGGTACATCATAGAAAAGATACAATAACGTGATAAAACTACTTCTTATCTCCTAACAAGCGATACTATTAAATTAAAAAAGTACAGTGAGGATGATGTGCCGAAATGGTCTCCACTCAGCAAAATGGTTGGCACGGGAATGTCAACTGGGCTGGTTTTAAGTGGAGCCAGGCGGGCTGTTTGGGACAGCGTACTGTGACTTACGACAAGGGATTTAATAAAGACGTTACATAACATACATACATAATAATAAAACTATTGTCCTGAAACACCATCAATTATAGAAAGTAAATAAATTAAGACATTAAATTAAATTAAGAGGTATGGTCAAATACAAGCTGTGATGACTGAAGGGAAATAAATAAAACAGAAAAACACCGTATAGTGACGTATCGAGAGGCTGGTTGTTTGACTACAAGCCCCAGACGCACGCTTCCGCTTTACGCTTCTCTATTCGGGGTTATGTTAGCTCGTATTAATTGTTAAATGTGTGCGAGGCCTATAAATATATCGTTTTTTTTAATTAACTCTCTGGACTGGAACTGAACATTGCACCGAAAAAAGACCGTCATCCAGATGACACGCTTGATACAACAACCGGCGCCTTGCAATCTACATCACTGTATAGGTATAGAAACAAAAGAAGATTTTTTTATATTCTCACCGTATGAATCGCAAGTCTAATTAAACTAAGGTGCGCGTGCGCGGAATGCGTGAATCAGCGCGTTGAATAGATCTAAACTAAACAGATCGCTGCAGGAATCCCAAACAACGGCATACCGCCGCGCGCAACTAGAAACCGCTTAGGATACCCGATATTTGCTAATCTAATCGTTCATGTGGTATACATGTTGCTTGGAGAACATAATATAGACAATGAAGCCGAAGAGTTCTCGATTGGCGGAAGACACAGCCTCTAAATAAAGTGAACCAAGGACATTAAGGTTCAAGCGGCCCAAGACCGGTCCTTGTGGCAAACTTTGGGCCTATGTCAACAGTTGATGTCCTTCGGCTGAAATCATGATTTCATATACATGAGATCGGACCGTTGTTGGCAGGGAGAGTATATCGATTAGGAAATTGAACTTTACCGTATAGGCATCATCTTGTTGGGATGTACAAGTTCAGTAGTTGCATCCAATGGTCCTATGGGAAGACCAGCACTGACTTTAGTGCAGCATAAGGTTCACTGAGTTAGAATTATTTTGTGACAGTCAGGTCTTTCTTCCGTATCTTGTTTGTGTCTTGATGTTTGTTTGTCACGCATACATGTTTTCTTACTTTCTTTCCTTTCTTTCAAAGAACTGGTATTTCTGAAATTCCTAAGGCCGTAGACCTTTGACCAGACGTCTTTCAGCTGACACGATGACATTAAAAAGCAGACATCATAATCGGACTGGTATCAGTGGCTGACAAGCAACCATATCGAGAGCAATGGACACCTGCGCTTGGAATAATAAATAGAAATACAACAAACGCAGTGCTGCAATATTTTTGTTCCTTAACGACTCCATTGTTACCAATTATCAATTGAAACTCCGTTTGAAATAAAATTGGCTATGAGCGTTTAGAGGATGTATTTACAAAACGATCTCGACTGTACTGCTCGTCTCTAGTTTTCTATGGCTTGACGTTTCCTTTGACGTATCTTGTGACAATTTGATAGACATAAATAATTATGAATCGTTTTTTTTACTACCTTACCAGACCTTACCAATTGCATTACTTACGTCAAATTTAGGAATAATCAGTCATGGTTAGTTATAGTCTTAAAGCAACAATCTTTCTCAATCCTTTTTACATTTATTTATTTTTAGTTGGGGTTAACAATTGACGTTTACCACTTCCAACCTTGATACAAATAGAATTGTCCCACTGGACAGTAGAGATATATCAAAGAATTGAACTTGACATTTACCACGTATATATTTTAGTGGTGGTGGAAGGTCCATCCGGATCGATAATACCATCGTATCCTTAAACCTATCGCCAAGCAGTACTATTCGCATTGTATTGTTCTGATATGGGGATAAGACTACCTGTGAAATTACTAGCATGGAGGTATTAACTCCTCACAGGGTTGGCGACGCATTTGCAATCTTAGGCTTGCAGTCTTGAGATGGTAGGGTTTAAGATGCCATTTACCATCAGGTGACCTGAGTGCTCTTTGGTCATCTCCATGCCATAAAAAACACACATGTCAAATCTCAACCAGAAGTAACCAAGACTACAGAAGATAAGATAAGACATTGGAACGGGCAAGTAATGATAATGATCAAAACGCCATCCAAAGTGCAACAGCCGAGCACCAAAACAAATGAAGTCGTAAGCTTGTAACGTTAAAAGCTCGGTGCTATCTCGGCCGGATCAGGCTCGTATAAGGACTGGTGCATGAGCCGGGTCCATGAGTTGTGGGAAAGACGAACATGATGTAGACACCGGCATTGGACCATTACGCCCACATTATGTTATTCTTAGACTGGTACCTAAATCTTGCATATTCATGCTATCGATCTTAATATCGTGGTGGTGGAGTTTCGCCAATGCATTAATTGCGGAGATTATTATTTTAGCGTTGATTTACGAACAGTTTTCTGCGACACTTTCTTTTTTTATATAAGTTTTGAAACTATACCAATGAAGAAAGTTATTTTTATAGATTACTATCGTTAATCAATTGAAAATCCTTTGATTTATATAAATACCTCGCATCCATAACAAAACAAATATAACAAAACAGGCCGTCGTGGAGATCCTTGGGGAAGGCCTATGTCGAGCAGTGGCCGTCTTTCAGCTGATATATAAATATGTATTAAACGATATGTCTCATTTCCACCCCTGTTGGTTCTGATGAACCCCCCATTCAACGCTGTCTTTTGTCCACAGTGCGAAGAGTCGATGTCAGCTGGCGACATGTGCGTCTCCGCCGCCCGCGCCGGCCCCTCTGCTCGCTGGCACCCGGCCTGCTTCGTCTGCTCCTCCTGCCAGGAGCTGCTGGTGGACCTGGTCTACTTCTGGAAGGACGGGAGGATGTTCTGCGGGCGGCATCACGCTGAAGCTCTGAAGCCAAGATGTTCGGCGTGTGATGAGGTAAGGATTATTAATTTAGTAAATTACTGCAAAAGTACTAGGGAAATCTCTAGTATCTAGATTATAGATAGTATCTAGGCATTTCGCAAACGCTTTAAAATTTGCCTGAAACTTCATACACTTTGAGTATTTACGGCTATTTAGGCATTATGGCTACATGCTCTGTACGGCTACTCCGGCTAGTACAAGCTGTCAGTAACTCGTTTGCTCGGATATCCCGTTCTGAGTAGTCTAAACGATACAGACACACTGAGTGACAATTGAGCAAAGTCGAGACTTGCTAGCCGCTAAGCTGGTCAATTTTTGAGAACTGAGTGCTCGAAACGACAGGCTAGCGTTAGAAATAAATCGTATGTGAAAGTATGTCACCGTCAACTAAGGAATCTCCGAGAAATAACCATTTAAAGTTTCATTTCCATTTCCGAATGAAACTTTCGACCGGTTAATCCTCAAAAATGGTCCCACTGCAAGTATTCGAGGTTACGGTTACCCCTATCAAAATGCTTGTCTGTCAAATAAATAAATGACGCAAATATTGTGTCTGTGTTTGCTTCTTCCTAAAGTTCCGCAAAGTTGCTTCCGCAAGTTTAACCTTTTTAGCTGTTTAGCCAGATTTTAAAGGGAGTTAGAAACCAGTAATAGGAAAGTAAAGAGATCAAAGCCAAAGGTAGGAAGGAAGTTAATATCGATTCGATGAGCCTCAAAATTGGCCAATTTACTTTTAACACCAGCTGTATATCAAGTGTTTTAAACTACCCTCGTTTGGGGGGTGATGCTATCTCAGTTCCGCGCCGGATATCGACGCGTCGTTGTCGATGCGTGTGCGCAAATTGCAATATTAGGGCTGGGATTACGGTTATTTATGACGGCAATTTCATGGTGGTGAAGTTTTGCATGGTGCAATTGAGGATGGAAATTAAATTATAATGTATGGTTGCGTGGTTTGAATGAGGGATGGCGATTGGTCATGACTTAAGTAAATATACCTAATGACGACTTCATATTCATATATTTGATTGCATATGAATCACATGTTACTTACAAACTAATTGCATACAAATAGGCAAGTTAAGCATATAAAACCCTGTTAGGCACAGCAGTAGCAGATGTAGGAGAGACTGAGGTCTATGTTTAACGCATACCAAAGATGTTGACGCATTTATTTTAGTAAGAGTTCTGAAGGGCCACTTGTACGTACAAACTGACAGTTCCATACACCGTTTAGTGGTCGTAAGGACCTTGTGCTGGGTCCGTCCGGATAACTACCACCATCTTATAAAATCCTTATATCATTTATTTCTCAGGACTTTCTAAAAAATATTGGCCATTCTTTAAGTACCTTTCAAAACTTAACATGGATACAATAATATTAATTAACACTTAATCGCAAACTGATTTTTAATTACCACTACGTGACTTCTCAATATTTTCACCCGGAAACGCAGATCATAAATTCTCGATGTCCGCGGTCGCTCACCCGGGGCTCTATCTTGTCGATGGCATCTAGATAATAGATAATTAGCCAGACGTGATCTGCATTGTGGCGGTAACCAATTAAACATGTGTCTATGGTCACGTTTCGGAAAATTATTGAAAGTTTCGCAGGTGTGAATGAATAATTGTAATTATAATTACAAAGGTTAATAAATATGGCGGCTGGGAACGTGTTGTAACCGCAGCTACCATGCTCTCTAATACTTACTATGAAACAATTCTAGGTTGACCTCTGGAACTGAGGCAGGTGTTGGGAGTTTGAGGGCAAAATATGCTGGTTATGTTGGTTAGCGGTTTGGTAGAACCAGCAAGTCGTCTGATCTCGAAACTTAGACATTATTTAAAAAAACCGATTTAAATTAAAAGGCTGACTTTAGTACATTGTGTATTAAGGGTGGTAAAGACAGAATTACAAACGAGAGTCTGTTAGAAGCCCGAAGCCGAAGGCTGGGGCTTTAATGACTCAAGCTTTGTATTTCCTTTACCACCCGTGTAACATACAATGTTTTTCATCACAATTGCGAGGAAATTAAATAAAATCAGTCAACAGATCATATTTTTAACTGACGATTCTAACTAATAATTTTAGCCGCGTTGGCGATGTCCGGCGGAGTCGCATTATCCATTTCTTCTGATGACGACATGTTTTTTATTGATATATAAATTTTAATATGTGCACAAAGACACCCTTTTAATTATTATTTTGAAATCACACAGTTTATAATCAGTATTTATAAATTAGCGGCAGACTACATCATTGTCTATGACTTACCACAGATAATGTCAAACGTGTTCAGGAGTCCGATTCTAGTGACAGTCGAGATCAATAGTTTATATGCGAGATTTTTAGAAAATTGTATGCAACTGACATTTCATCTCGAATGAAATTTCATATCGAATGGCACAAGAATTGGGGTCCTGACGTATTATGATACATTGAGGCCACGTATTATATTTAAAAAAATGCTATTACGCACGATAAAAATGTAGGCGTAATGGTCAAAAAGGCCCGCGGGTATTATTTTGGATTTGCAGACGATTTTTCTAGCATATTAGGACACTATTTACGAGCAAGTGTGATGACAATTTATATACATAATTATACAGTATATAATAAATGAGAAATTGTGTTAATTAACGTGATATTGTTTAAAGTTTAAAGATACAAAGGGTACTTTTTATCCTGGATAATAGCACAGTCTCCAGGGAAAGAATTATAAACTACTTCTACGCAGGCGGAGTCGCGGGCAAAATCTAATAAGACCACAATAATCATTTTGAGCATCAAAACCACTGTTTTGTTGTAAAATAATACCTAAATTTATGATCAAGACTTTGTATAAAAATGATATCATTGTATTGCCCACAGCAAGGAATGTACATTGTTGAGACTGTTCTTATTAGAACTGTGCAACGTGCATTGACTTAAAATATGTATTTTCCGTTTTTTTTTATGAATTGGAACCACAAACGAAATTAATTATAGAAAAGTAAGTAATACCGTATTATTAATTTATTGCATAACATAATCTCTCAAGCCTTCGTTCCCAGAGTGGGGTAGGCAGAGCTACAGAATTACATCTCTAAAAACTTGTTGATAATTCTATAACCACAATTTGCACAAATTAGGCTAAGATGTTTACCAGCGTATTAGTGACAGGTTGCAAGCCCATCGGCTAACAGTACTACAGGCCTTTATTCCCTTAGTCGTCTCTTACGACATCCACGGGAAGACATGGAGTGGCACTATTCTAACTCGGCAACCACACGAGGCTAATTTATTTATTTATTTAAGACTTTTAATCGTATAGCGTACTGTGACTGCCACATTGTACAAAACAATCGTTCTCAATTATGTTATTGCGTGAAGCTTGGAGGCCATAACCGATAAGCTTTCTGGGTCGCAGACTGGAGGGTGGGTTCGATCCATTACGCCCTTGACAACGTTTCCATAGGCACTTGGTCTTTGTTTTTCCAGGCAAAAAAATAAAGCAAGTTAAAGGGTTGTTTATTGTATTTAGAAATACTAAGTACCAATTTTACCATGTTAAGTACCAATTTCACCATACGGTGTTAACCACTTAACAGACGATTAGAGCGTTAACAGCTGTCAAAATGTATGAATTAACAGGCGATTAACGTTGATTAAATTTAACATCGTATGGTAAAATTAGTACTAAATTTAATCAATGTTAATCGATTGTTAGTTCATACATTTTGACAGCTGTTAATGCTCTAATCGTCTGTTGAAATAAGCACTTAGAGCGTCTTATTTGACACTTTAGGAGCGAAGTCGTTTTTCTACTGGTTTGCTAGCCTAGCTAGACTAGCATTACCTGTGGTAGTAGGTGACAGCGATGACAGCTGTTCATTTTGGAAGTTGTTCCAAATTTGGATCTAATTACCTTACAATATTCGATAACGTAATTTCAAAATTACGTTACTGCTGTCATCGCTGTCACCTACATTTGCCTTTCGGCTTCTGAACCCATCTTAGAGTACTTATAATATGTGTGTAGATAAAGTATTGTACCAGACTCTGCGTAATTAGCATTACGCAACCGTCACGTAAACTACTATTGTATGTTTGCGTGATTGTTGATTTAAGTGATGGTAGGACCTTGTGCAGGGTCAGTCCGGATCGGTACCACCATCTTATCCTTTATCCCACTGCCAAGCAGCAGTGTTTTCATTGTTGTGTTCGGTTGCGGGTATAACACAACCGGTGAAGCTACTAGCATAAAGGCATTCCGTAAGGCCTCAGGGTTGGCAACGCATTTGCTGTCTTATGATTGCAGTCTCGTGATTTTAGTCTCAAGAATGCAGTCTATAGGTCTCAGATCCCACACACCATCAGGTGGCCTGTGTGCTTAAAAAATAAGGATCTCACTAATGCTCGTTTCTAATATTCTATTCATTTATAGATATGAATACTTCGGGTTAGAATTTGACTTTTGCCCCATACAGTAAAATTTTTCATTTATTTAAGGTTTAATATTTAGAAAAGAAACTTTAAACTGAAGTTACTAAAGCTACCCGCGGCTTGAATATGGGCAATTGGCGGCGTAAGACATTTCTGAATTTAAGTTGAAATACGAACAGCCGGTATTCCGTTACAGCCCGCGTCGAACACTTCTCGTCCGCTGCGCAGGCGCCGCGATAAGGGTGATTTATCGCGCAACTGGCCGGTAAACGGTCAAATTCGGCGCACCCCTATAGGGCACTAAATAACGCTAGGTTTATTTAGGGCACCTAAAATATGTAACTGCTGCTAAGGCTGCTTTAGGGTTGCCACCTGCTGTGTTATGGAACCTCACACTGTTTATTTTTCAACTAAGGGGGGGGGGGGGGGGTTATTCCTACGTAAAGTGAAGGATACCTACTTTTCCTTTTTTTTTGTGTTATTGAGGCTGTATTTTATTTTGAATATATTTATTTGCATTTGAATGTTATTTATTTGATGTTTATCTATTACTTAGTGACGATAGTAAAGGCATTTGACATTAATCCTTAGTTTTATGACCATACTAACTTAATTATTATAAGGTATTTTGTAAATAAATAAAAAAATACAAAAGGGCGTAAAATTACCAACCTTAATGAATTCGTAATAGAGTTTAATTTAGCGTTAATTACAAAGCGATCGTTCTGCCGATACGATCTTTATACCGTTTGTAATGCCCACGGCTTGAGGGAAAACTGGGACAGGTCTTGAATTTATTAAATTAGTTAAAGTTCAGTTAACTGTTACGAGTAATTATTAACTATAAGAAATATCTTAGGTAATGCTCTACCTGATCTTAGACATAGTTTTTGCCTATCGTAATGTTTCGGAAGTATGAATAATCATTTATTATTGAATAGAGATACAGTCAACCCTATCAATATAATAAAAGTGAATTTGTGACGATATATTGTCTTCCAATTAGTAACACACACTCGGCTTAATCGATTTGGGTGATTTCCGCCATATACATACCTATACATATTTAGTCCATGTCCTACCTATATTATATTAAAATTTCGAAACTATTATAAATTTTGGTCCGCGAATGATTTGATTTGATTTGGTTCCCGATAAGATACGTAAAACAAATTTTATGTAAACGAAGTCTAGGGCAAAAGCTAGTGTTTGCTGCTTGTTATAAATTATTTTTACGGGTGAAAGTTTAATACTTGAGTAACATTGAACGGCCTTAAACACGAAATGTTTCTCCTTAATACATCTATTTAATAGCTTAATTAATCAAATACTCTTATCCAACAATACCGCATAACTTCAGTCGTAGGAAAAAGCTCGTCATATTTATTTTATTCAATTATTTCAATAGCGTGGTCACCGCAGTGGCCTATTCTCTAACTTAACATTAGGGGTCATTCGAATTCATTGACTGGCCATTATATTTGGACATGCAAACCAGTAGCCGCTGGTTGGAATAGCGGGTCAGAATAATTGTTGTAAATATTGTTGAAAAACTATGTCTGTACGTTTTCTTTTCCAAGAAAATATTTCTTAGAACGAAACAAATTTAAAAAACCAAAAAAAAAACGTACAGACCTAGGTCTTTATAATAACTACAACATATTCAAAAATCGTGAAAATCAGACTTGATTTAGGGGGTGAGAAACGTTTGCGCCCGGAGCTTTGTATGGATTTTTTCTGACGATTTTAGCGGCGCCTCACAATCCTCTTAACTTCGTCGTCGACTTCGGCGTGCCACCACTAATACCTCCGAGCCGCCGCGTACCCGTAAGGTCACGGAGGCGCTCCGGCCGAAATGCCGTGGGCCTTATCGCTAACTAGGGCACCGACCCCTCCGCACAACCATTACTTTATAACGCACAAGTATTCACCTATTAAATATTTTCTAGAATTTACGGTTATGCGTTACTTTCACGAGAAAAATAAAAAATACTTTTGTATATTAAATAGGTTTTAATGCGAACCATAATGACCTTTACTGCCGCACTCAGAGTCGTCAATTAAATTTAATGCTTGATTAAAGTTGCTGCTGCCACTTTCTATGCTATAGCAATAGAATAAGACGACACGTCACTAAACAAGCATTACATTTAATTGACGTCTCTGAGTGCGGCAGTTAGTAACTTATCACAAGTCATGAAGTCAAAGTTCAAACTTTTTTATTTACCAATTTTTTATCGTGTTGAAATGATATTTGGTCTGAAACCATTAATTTTTCAGGACTTTTGAAAAAGAAGATCGATATGCATCTATTATAGTACGCTATAGGTTAGGTTAGGTTTGTTTTATAATTATCCTGAAAAAAAATAGTAAAAAAAAATAGTAGTAGGTAGAAACAAAATGCATTTAAAAATTGTGAAAATTAGCAAAAGAAACTATTTAACGGTTTAACGAAAATGCGGCCTAAAGATGAATAACTTTAACCGCTAACCGCTTACCTGTTTAAGTGATATTTTCAATGTAAAATAAGAAACACATTATCTAATTGTAACAAACTTATTAAACCAACATTAAATCGAAATACACGATGGTATTTATAACAGCAATTCTTCAGAACAAAACCCATCAATGTGGTCGCCAAATGTGAAATGCAAATTGTAACGAGCTCGCATTCCATTCAAATGTCTTTATTTCTCAGGTAATAAAGGCTGTAATTGTTTGAAAGTATTTTACCTTCCGTTTACCCCGGGTACAGGTAGCGTAGGGTTGTCACTTTCACAGGAATATTTTTTGAAATGTAAGAAAAATCATTTAACATTGTGTCAAAAAAAGCTGTCGGGTTTCTTTTTTTGTACCTACATCCTTCATCTGATGATCGATATTAAACTCGGTAGGTCTATTTTAACTACATAGAAGATCCTGTTGCCACCTTCCGACTGTATCATCAGATCCAACGCCATCAATGTCATCAGATCTAAAATTGATTAAATAAATGACTTAATTTTAAATTTGATCACTCTCTTAGAAATATTGGTACATAAAGAAAAATCTTATGTAGGTAAGCTTTCGCGTGGAACTCGCTTATCGTTACTCCCTCAGGAACTACCAAATTACCAGGTGAACCGCCTGCTCGTCTGCCTCCTATTACTAAAAAAAAAAAATTAGGCAAGACAAAAAGTTACCAAAATGTGCTTATCGAGGACTAAACTTTATTTGTTTGCTATGAATTTATTACAAATCTATTTAATCATTCATGCGTCATTAAAAGACAAACAGCTAATAAACTTTCCCATTTATAAATTTAGTGAAAAGCAAATTGCGACATTTATAACACAATGTCCAAGTGGCAGCCCTGTGTGTCGCTCTGTCAGTCCCGCCCGACAGACGAAACGTGATGGCGCCGGGGCACGCGATCCTGATTACGATATTGGGGTACAAACTGAGTTGATAACAATCCTACTTTCCACGCAGGGTGAACCGGACATAGCAACATAGGTCAATTCAGGCTAGAGGTCAAAGTTCGGAGTAATGTTAGCACGGCTTTATCAATTTGAACTTAACTCCCAAGAGGAGATCGCTGTTATAAAGAAGTGCCACGTCCATCAAAAGGCAAAAAACTTATTGACTAAAAACCGGCCAAGTGCGAGTCGGACTCGCGCACGTAGGGTTCCGTACAACTATACATCTAAATAAATGTTTTTCTTTATTCTTTATTATATTGGAGTTGATTGAATGAAAGGTAAAATGCGGTTTACGATTTATAACGTATTAAAAAAAAACTAATTATTAGATCTCGTTCAAACCAATTTTCGGTGGAAGTTTGCATGGTAATGTACATCATATATTATTTTTACATTTATCATTCCCTTATTTTAGAAGTTACGGGGGGGGGGGGACACACATTTTTCCACTTTGGAAGCGTCTCTCGCGCAAACTATTCAGTTTAGAAAAAAATTATGATAGAAACCTCTATATCATTTTTGAATACCTATCCATAGATACCCCACACGTATGAGTTTGATGAAAAAAAAAATTTTGAGTTTCAGTTCTAAGTATGGGGAACCCCAAAAATTTATTGTTTTTTTTCTATTTTTGTATGAAAATCTTAATGCGGTTCACCGAATACATCTACTTACCAAGTTTCCACAGTATAGCTCTTATAGTTACGGAATAAAGTGGCTGTGACATACGGACGGACAGACGGACAGACATGACGAATCTATAAGGGTTCCGTTTTTTGCCATTTGGCTACGGAACCCTAAAAATGGTACTAGGGGATCAGCGCTTCCCAAGAGGAGATCTCTGTTATAAAGAAGTGCCACGTCCATCAAAAGGCAAAAAACTTTATTGACTAAAAATGGTACTAGGGGATCAGCGCTTCCCAAGAGGAGATCTCTGTTATAAAGAAGTGCCACGTCCATGAAAAGGCAAAAAGCTTTATTGACTAAACATGGTACTAGGGGATCAGCGCTTCCCAAGAGGAGATCTCTGTTATAAAGAAGTGCCACGTCCATGAAAAGGCAAAAAGCTTTATTGACTAAACATGGTACTAGGGGATCAGCGCTTCCCAAGAGGAGATCTCTGTTATAAAGAAGTGCCACGTCCATCAAAAGGCAAAAAACTTTATTGACTAAAAATGGTACTAGGGGATCAGCGCTTCCCAAGAGGAGATCTCTGTTATAAAGAAGTGCCACGTCCATCAAAAGGCAAAAAGCTTTATTGACTAAAAATGGTACTAGGGGATCAGCGCTTCCCAAGAGGAGATCTCTGTTATAAAGAAGTGCCACGTCCATCAAAAGGCAAAAAACTTTATTGACTAAAAATGGTACTAGGGGATCAGCGCTTCCCAAGAGGAGATCTCTGTTATAAAGAAGTGCCACGTCCATCAAAAGGCAAAAAGCTTTATTGACTAAAAATGGTACTAGGGGATCAGCGCTTCCCAAGAGGAGATCTCTGTTATAAAGAAGTGCCACGTCCATCAAAAGGCAAAAAACTTTATTGACTAAAAATGGTACTAGGGGATCAGCGCTTCCCAAGAGGAGATCTCTGTTATAAAGAAGTGCCACGTCCATCAAAAGGCAAAAAGCTTTATTGACTAAAAATGGTACTAGGGGATCAGCGCTTCCCAAGAGGAGATCACTGTTATAAAGAAGTGCCACGTCCATCAAAAGGCAAAAAACTTTATTGACTAAAAATGGTACTAGGGGATCAGCGCTTCCCAAGAGGAGATCTCTGTTATAAAGAAGTGCCACGTCCATCAAAAGGCAAAAAGCTTTATTGACTAAACATGGTACTAGGGGATCAGCGCTTCCCAAGAGGAGATCTCTGTTATAAAGAAGTGCCAAGTCACAAATCAAAGGCAAACAAACGTTATTGACAGAACACGGTAAGTAGTAGGGGATCAGCGCTTCCCAAGAGGAGTGCCAACTCTCAAATCAAATGGAATTATGGAAACAAACTTTATCGACTGAACACGGCAAGTACTAGGGGATCAGCGCTTCCCAAGAGGAGACCTCTGTTATAAAGAAGTGCCAAGTCTCAAATCAAAAGGCAACAAATTTTATTGACTGAACCGGGTACCAGGGGACTAGCGCTTCCCAAGAGATCTCTGTTGAAAGAAAGTGACGCAGAAGAAACTCAACACTCAGGGCCTCTATTCGACCATATAGTTTTTACATGTTATCACTGTCAAGTAAAAACAGCTCTTATAAAAAATACCCATAGTCCCAAACTAAGCTCTAGGCTTGCACTATGGGTATGTACTAGTTAGTGCTACACAACGACAAACATATACTTATATAGAGACATAATACATACAAAATATCATCAGGAACAAATACTCGCGCTCATCCAATGATATAATATAGTAAAAAGAGGTAGATATGTTATACGCACTTCGATAGTGGCACCCTAAAACCAAGCCAATTGGTACACCTTTACTTAGTGTTGCGTCGTCAACGGAACCGTGAACTAGTCTGCAGAGCAACATACACGCGTCTCTGTTTCGCTCCCGGAAATTAGCATACCATCCTGCTTTCACTTGTCATTTATGAATTAGTGTGTAATTGCAATATTTACTGATTATGTGTGCGTAAGCCGGGTATTTTTACCGGGAATACCGTATAGGTAACATATCTACCTCTTTTTATATTATATCATTGCGCTCATCACACAAATATTTACTCATACTGGTAATTGAACCAGGAACCGTTAGCTGCATAAGCAGAGTCACTACCAACAAGGCTAAACGCGACGTCAAACACTGATTTTACTAATATTACTAATGTTATAAATGCAAAAGTTTGGATGTTGGTTACGCAAGATTGATCACGCCAGGACAGCTGAACGGATCTGGATGAAATTTCGCACAGAGATAGATATCGCACAGTCTGGAATAATTGCTACTCTTTCTCCCGGAAAATTTCCGAAGGATTAGCGATAAACGACTTCTCGGTACTAGGAGTCGAGCGCAAAAGCTAGTTTGGAATAAAAGAAAGGCTCTTCTTACGCCGGCTATCCTGTACTAACGTATACTATACAACATATTAAACGAGAAATGTTTGTATGGGGGCGAAACATCGATCTGCGAGAATTCGTTATCAACCTGACCGACGCTCGGTCTTCCAGGTACTATTTTATATAATAAAAACACGCCCGATCTTATTGGCCGAATGGTTAACGGGCTACCTTAAATACTCATACACGAATTTAGGCTTAAACTGAGTTTTAAAGGTCAAGAGCACTGCGGAACCCAGGGGCTTGGCAGGCGAGTGCAACGCAAGCTGCAATGAGGCAAGGCTGCACTGCACTGCGTTCAGTGTTTGACCTCTGCTATTAAAAGTGGAAAGTTTTAAGTAGCTTTTAGATAAGATAAGTATTAAAGAAGAAAAATGTGCACGAGTTTTATGAATAGCTACGTTATTTTATAATCTCAGCAAAAACAAGGCCCGAATTATGGATGCTTTTATAGCGGTGGATAAAGCATCCGTCACTGTCTCACTTACTGGTCAGAAAGTGACAGCTGTTTTATCCGGGAGCCCTTTGTTTCCCATAATTTTATTGGTCATAATGTAATTGTTGACATAATTTTTGATAGTCATAATTTTTTATATCGCTGAAACTGTAAACTTTTCAGAAGTTCTGAAATATGTAACGTGTAGACAAGGCTAGGTTAGGTTAGGTTTGATTTATAAATATCCTGAAAGAGTAACAGTTTCTTTAAAAAAACACGTTATGACTTGCGATGATTATGACCTGAAGCACATTATGACTAAAAATAATTATGTCAGTCAATATAGACCCGTTTTATCCACGTTTATCCACGTCGATAAACACGACCATAATAGGTCCGTAGGAGTGTTATAAGTTTACCGTGTGTATGTGCTATCAGGACATGGAACCCTGACCCACCATAGAACTGTGTCACAGTGACGTTATGATTCACGTTGGAAAAAATGTAAAGGGCCCAACACTTGCTTTTTAACCCCCGAGGTAAAAAGAGGGGTGTTATAAGTTTGACCGCTATGTGTGTCTGTGTGTGTCTGTCGGTGGCACCGTAGCTCTTAAACGGGTGAACCGATTTGGTTGCGTTTTTTTTTATTTGAAAGCAGGTTTTCTAGCGGTGGTTCTTAGCTAGGTTTCATGAAAATCGGTTGAGCCGTTTATGAGATATCGGCTCTGAAAGAAGGAGTCAACATTATATCGGGGGTTTATATCTACGAGTATCTACAACAATTACAATAGACAAGGTTTAGTACCTTGTCATGTTTAAACTGCCATGTATAAATTGTCACAGAGATTAAAATGATAAGGTACTAAAGTGTACACATATTTCTGATCTTGACTGTAGTCAATAGTTTTTGCAATATGTGACGAGGCAGTTGGCGTAGTTGGTAGTGACCCTGCCTACAAAGCTAGCGGTCCCGGGTTCGATTCCCGGCACCGGCTAGTATTTGTGTGACAAGTGCGAGTTTTATCACTGAGTCTTGGATGTTTTCTATATATTCAAGAACACAGAACTGCAAAAACACTAGACGTGTCAAGGGGGCGTGTAACGTGTGGCATGGTTATGCGGAGTTCCGCGCAACCTACCATACTTTTGCCGCGATCGCCTATTTCAATATTTCGATATTTCTAAAAAGGAAATAAATCCAGAAGCATGCCTTATTGTGCTATTTTGGAATGTAAAACGATAGTCGTACCAAAAACATTTTTCATGGTGGCATGTTGTTTTTATGGTAGTATGGCGACAACAGGTCTGAGGGCCCTGCCAAGATGCATTGCGCTAACTAGCGTTTCTATTCGATTCGTTTTTAAACCAGTCGCGTCACTGGTAGGTGACGTAATACAAAAAGTCACGTGATCTACCAGTCACGCGATTGGTTTAAAAACGAAACGAATAGAAACGCTAGTTAGCGCAATGCATCTTGGCAGGGCCCTCTGATACTAAGCGAAACTCATGTTTTTTCTATTCCGTGTTAAAGAATGTATTTCTCTATATAAGTATTTTTATCGTTAGTCAGCTTAGTATGGGACTAGGTCAATGTGAGATGGTCCCCAGATATTTCGCACCTTCAGAACAATAGTGACGTAATTGAGAAATTTTAAATTTCGAGTTAGGTCTCTATGATAATAAATTTATGACTCGATGTTTGAAAGCACGAATTTTGAATTAAGTCACTATTGTTCTAAAGGTGCGATTTATTAATGAGTTCATTATAAGCAGTAATTTGTGGTAACACTTCAAACGATAAGAATCTGGTTGACCTTCACCGAGATATCTACTCCAACATCTTAAGTGACATGTGTAAAGTGAAACGGCAACGTTATGTCAATTAAAATAACAGACTGCTGTGAATCACGACTCCTTGGTCACGTGTGAATTATGTCAGCTGTTAGATAAATCTCAAACGTATGTTTTAGTGTGATAAGTACAGTCAAGGAAATATAATCGCGTATCAAAATACAATGTTGCAATGACAAGCTTATCACATAAGTATTTGGAAGTAGCTTCTGCCCGCGACTTCGTCCGCGTTGATTGTTTTCGAGACAAGAGGTAGCCTAACTTTCATCTAAGTAAATCCAACAAGCCGTTTCAGAGTGATGAAGTAACAAATACACCTTCCCCAGGGTGACGGAACCAGTAATAGACAAGGACCTCAGATGGAAACTTGATTCTTATTTTAAATAAGATAAATGTTATTCATTTGTTTTGCAACAATCAATTTAGGATCGTTTGAAATTTGAATTAAGAGTTAAGTGTCCATTACTGGTGCCTGTCACCTAAAATTGTCCAACACTGGTGCCATCATCCTACTAACTTACAGACACAAACTTTCGCATTAATAAAATACTAGTGACCCGCCCTCGCTTCGCTTCGGTTTATGCCAGTTTTCTGTAATACCCGTACATAATCCAAATTATACATAAAAACCTATCTCTTGAATCACTCTATCTATTGAAAAAACCGCATCTAAATCCGTTGCGTAGTTTTAAAGATCTAAGCATACATAGGGACAGACAGACAGTGGGAACCGACTTTGTTTTATACTATGTAGTGATCAAATAGTGTAACGTAATGGAACCAGTAATCGACAAGGACCCATGATCGACACTTGATTTTTATTATACAGAAGATAAGGGTTATTCATTTCTTTTGCAACAATCAATTTAGGAACGTATGAAGTTTGAATTAAGAGTTAAGTGTCGATAACTGGTGCATGTCCGCTTAAAGTGTCGAACACTGGTGCCATTACGTTAATTAGTTTGAAGCCGGCACCCCTTGCCAAGGCAAAGTCGCGTTACGACAAAAACTAGACAAACAAACTCAAACTCAAACTCGTCAAACTCTACAAAATATCACAATAATGATACTTAATGATTTCTAAAACTCACTTATTCCTGTATTGTAGACGGTACTCTCCGAACATACGCACAGACAGCCGGCAGATGGAAATTGTTTCGTAGACAATGAGTCTCGTGGCTCCCATGGCCGTAAATGAAATCCCAGATACAAATGAAATGCGGATTAGATAGGCGAGTTGCACTTTTATGACGTAGGTTACCAGCTATTACGTTATAATAATGGCTTTACACCTTGGAAATAATATAAAATCAAGCCTTAAAAAGCCGATTATATTCTTTATATTGTCACCTATATCAAAATAAAGTGATCACTTAGCTTATCGCTTTCGTTCGTTTGTTAATTTTGTTTGGCAGTTCAAGTCACACTGAAATATAATTTTACCTAGGATGTTTTACTGCTGTGCACTTAGAGTTGCCAAACGAACGTAACCTGTGCCTTGCGTCGTCGTCGATGCCTTATTCTACATATAAATTAGGACGACATGCCACACGATGCGTTGAAACACTTGCGTCGCTCTATGTTGAAATCACAGCGTTGCGACGACGCAACGCACCGGCAACGCTCGTGTGCATCTCGCTCTGAAGCTGCCCCTCTCACATGCACACGAAATCCTTGCACAAATTATTAACAGTAATTAAACTGATAATGCAACAATTTACCAAAAATCTCGACATCAAGCATCAAATATACCGTTCTAAATTATTAACGCGAGGAAACAGTTCACTAATGAACATGAACAAACATAAGTTTGAGGTCCGTGGGAGACTCCCAGCGGTATTGTGCGCCCGCGCAGCTATAAACCGACGCAAGCGCATATGAATTGTTAAGGCGCTTGGGACTTTTTGGTTCGTGGTGTGACGGGGTCGTCAGCATCGCAGGCACGATGAATGTCCAATTAGTCTCCAGGTTCTTAATTAGATGGAACTGGTTTGGGCCGGGGGGAAAGTCGGTGATTTGGAGCTGATTTTGGATTTGGATTATCGAATTATTGGGTTATAATATTTTAAGATGGAGAGTCAATCAAAAAATATGGAAATATTATGTTTAATTGATGTAACGAATAAAATCTTAAGGTGCCTATTACGATTTGTTTTTGCAAGAATCCATGACAGACGAAGAAGTTGGACAGATAATACTTGCTAGATAGTATGCAATTCCCCCGGCCCCCAAGCTACAGGCTCAACCTAGTTTGGGGTCCATGGGATACCTTTTATTATATGTTCTTGTGCTTAGTTATTCAACAAACTTATCTTTATCTTTTTTAATTTTATGGTGACGAGGAAATGGTGACCTTTCTTTATCGACGCGACCTACACGTTAGTCACCTGACTGAGTTATACGAAGAGTATTGAAAATATAAATGATACATATGTATAAAGTTATAATATAAAGATAAAGAGACATTTATTCGCAACAATACAAAATCACACTACATAGACACAAAAAGAACAAGACACAGAGAAATTGTTGCGAAACGGTCCTAACTCAGCATTCGCTAGCCGTAAAGCCAGCACTGGTCTACCGTTGGGGCCGCTTGGTGAAGAGACGGAAAGTGACACACTTAACATTACCACAAAACAACGTAAAAAGAAAAACAATATGACACGAGTATATATTTTTTGAAATTTACTTATGACAGTCAGTTTCTTTTTACATAGTCGAATTAAGAGTAGGATTATTAATAACTTATAAGTATGAATTCGGAGCTACGGGAGACTATCTAAAAAGAGAAGAATTATATGAGGAATGTTGATATGGTGGTGTGAAAGAATTAATAACTTGCTGCATCTGCCTCAGATAAGTTTAACCTGCTGATGAGTCACGACTAACTCCAACCCTTCTTCCACAGATAATCCTCGCAGACGAATGCACAGAAGCCGAAGGCCGGGCGTGGCACATGAAGCACTTCGCCTGTGCCGAGTGCTCCCGGCAGCTGGGCGGGCAGCGGTACATCATGAGGGAGGCGCGGCCCTACTGCCTGCCCTGCTTCGACGGGTGCTTCGCGGAGTACTGCGACGCCTGCGGGGAGCCCGTCGGGGTGGACCAGGGGCAGATGTCGCATGAGGGACAGCACTGGCATGCTACGGAGCGGTGCTTCGCCTGTCATACCTGCAGTGCGAGTTTGTTAGGTTAGTAGTTATATTATTAAGAGTAGAATTATTTTAAGCTGGTGACCATGGACCCAAAGGGTTGCATGGTACGTAGATAAAGATTTGTTATTACTCGTAGTGCCTACATTAATTAAGACGATATAAATGTGACACGTGTGTCACGTTTCCACTTTAGATAATATTAAGCCTTCAATTTTTTTTTTATAATGAAATTTTGATTTTGACAGACCTCGCTATAACTAGGTATAGTCTCTCAACTAATTTAGGATTAGCTTTTGATCAATTTTAAATATGATCTCTGAAAGACTAAACTCCGTTTGCTTTTAGCATAGTACGTCTACGAATATTTCATGTAGAAAGTTATAGCCACGTCGCAGGCTAGATACTGATGATATTTGTAAGTTGCATGGTCTTTCTTACTACGTAATACCTAATACTTTTTTTTTCCCTAGGTCGGCCATTCCTGCCCCGTAAAGGAGCTATATTCTGCTCCATAGCGTGCTCCAAAGGAGAGCCTCCGACGCCGTCGGACTCCTCGGGCCCCGGACCCAGGCCCCCCCGCGCGCTCCGGCCTCGACGGCTCCCCTCTCCTAAAAGCCCACCGATGACACCTCCACGAGAACCCTCTCCGCATATAGACGCTGACTCCGAACCCAGCGGGTCCTACAACCCCGAGACCCCCCCACCTCACCCACCTCCTCCGCCGCACGCTTGCCTCAGCCTCGACAGAGCCCTAGCAGACCTTCGCCTAGAACAATCCATGACAGAACACCAGATACAACCGACGCCGGTTTCAGAGGAACCTAAGGAAGAACCTGCAGATTGGCGACCGCCGCATCCTATCGACGCGCAGGTGGTAACTCCTGGACACTCCACGTCCATGCCTGAGCTGACTTTGGTAGATGGGAAGGGATCTCCGAGGAAAGCTAGAGGAGGTAGGACTGTTAGGTTCTGTGGTGATGATAACGAAGCCTTTGAGCCTGATGAGCCAGCGAGGAAACAGAAGGTCCGCGATGATGATGCGAGCAGTTATTGCAGCACCTGCTCCTCGTCGTCATCGTCTGCGGAGTCGTATACGTTGCCGACGAGGCGAGCTTACGGCGGGGTGAGGATCTCCTACGTCCCCAACGATGCCGTGGCCTGCGCGAAGCGAGAACGACAGAGGAAGAACGCCCAGCCAGACAAGAACTGCATCATTTCGTGATCCTGGCTCACTACACAACCTCCGATCAAAAGACTGACTTTTCGATAATTTTATCCCACGCCATAGTTGTACGACATAAAGTCAATTTAATAGAGAATAAGCCAGTCTACGTTGAAATCAAGTCTTGCAAAAATCTGAGTAACATATAGCTAAGTGTCTTCTTGGATATGACAGATGAACTGAACCTCCGCTGGTCGGCCGTTATGTAAGGTCTCCGCAATACACAGTGACCCTTGCAACCCGACGTAATTTCAAGACACTGGTATATAACCAAGGCTTTTCCTATACTGGTGTACTGATTCCATTCTGACGGTAGTCAGCTATCAGGACATTTGTCTTCCTTATAGTAATAAAACTCTCGCTTTTGGGTAAACGCCTGCAACTCGCAAATAAAAGGAACCAGGTGTGTCAGCCGTCACTAATCATGTTGTGACATTTTAGCGATTCCAAATATACTACAAAGTTATTGGGTGCAGTGGATTTATTTTTAACTAGTGTCGCTTGATACTTATATCCCTTTTGGCATCGATGATAGTGCCACTATCGCCCGCACAGTTAAGTTTGCCGTAGTGTATCGACATAAAGGGTTTACCATTGAATAGGATTTTTGACAAATTTATACTGTAATTTGGACGTAATCGCTTCCAAATGTGTCGTTCTATTCATCGTACACCTTTCCAAGTGATAGATTAAAAGGGATCGCATTTGATTGAACTTAGAGTGGGGCCTATTATATTTAATGTCAGCTTTAAATTATTTGGAATAATTTAACTTTTAGACATATCTAACGCTTTTTATACGTAATAACCATATCTTGTTCATAGATTTGTTTTAAGACATATCCCACTTTGCCACTTAGCTTATAATTAATTTTAGGTGTATTTTAAGACAAAATGTATGATAAAGAGAAGTACAAATGCGCGTATTATTTTGTATTACACTTTGAATGGAAACGTGTGTTCAAATTTTGTAAATAGTTATAAGAATAATTTAATATAATTGTTATAATAAGTAAGATTGCCTTATGAGTAAATTTGCCTGTAATTTGACTAAGTAGATCTTTTTAATTAATTTGTTTTTTTTTTCTAATATTAGAATGTGTCAACAAATTTAAATTAATACTTATGACGCTTCTCGTTGCTCCTGTTAAATGTTTCTTATTTATACATTACTTTGGTTTAATAACTTTTTTATACTGAAATACGTGACAAAACCGAGAAATAAGTTTTATACAAGTGTTTGTACAAATAAAATTAATTGTAAAATGTAAACAATGTATGTACGTTTGTAAGTTATTTGTAACGCGGAGAAAAATAAAGTTTTACAAATAATTCGTTTTCTTATTTGTCCTTTGACAATTTGTTTTTTTCCGACCAAGATTTTAGTCATGCGTTCTACTGGCGCGTTTTTTCACGTCGTAATTTCCATATTGCAATAAATCCTATTCCTAATTTTGCTCATTTGGCCCTCCGAGTCTGCTGAAAAACTGTCATTACCTTCCCAATATTACCAATAGCAGATGGCAAAAGTTGAGATTTAGAGAGATCCGGATCGGAAAATATTCGACTGGAAAAAATATTTATCGGGGAATAAATGCAAATTGAAAACCCTCGTCCTAGACATGGCATAATACGCACCCAAATGTTTCCTGTGTCTCTTGAGGCTCCTTACAGGATAAGATTTATCTGCAGCCGCCTGACAATTCAAAATTTATGGCGAATTGCATGAAACATAAAAACTGGTAGTCATTTATATTATAACTTAACAGTAGACACCAGTGCGTTATATAATTACACAAAAAAATAAAAATATTTCATTTATTAAAATTAATATATAATTATGACTACAAAATTATTAAATTATCTCTTTTCAATTCTGTATAACATCTTTAGTATAGTAGTAGTAGTACATCTGTAGTAGTATAGTATGGGTTCCAGTCTGTGACACGATCATAGAAAGGTAGATAGATACTTAAGTAGATGGTAACTTATTATTTTATCGAACTTCACTTCATCGATTGTTTCATTTATTTAAATTTCATTTCATCGAACGCAACGAAACCATGACGTGTTCATGATTATCTTAAATATGAATTACGGAGGTTAGGTTAGGTTACACTTGTGACATCTAAAGTCATGTGGTGAGAAATGCCTTTCGATGTAATGAAAATTCTGCGAAATGAAATGATACATTCGTTGAAAGGGGTTTCGATAAATAATAGCAAGAAAGATTGATAGATAGGTATTTCGATAGATAGGTAGATATATATATAGGTATTCAAAAAAATCGGTGAAATATTTAATCCACAGTTAACAGTCAGTTGGATCCTTTAGTAGCGGGTAGATTTTAGAAATGCGAGTGATCGAAGCGACAGAAAAAAACGTCACATTTTGACGTAATTTCTTCTTCGTGACTTAATTGATACTGTCTGTGACAGGGTTCCATGGTGATTCAACAATAATTGTTGTTGACCGTATGAAGAACGATGTCCATTTCCCAACCGGTCACCAAACAGCGCCACGCTCCTTATCAGCGAAAGTGCGTATTGACAGAGCGGCGCGGGCGCCTGGGAACTCATTGTGCGCGCGCGCCTCCATTGTAGCGCCGCCGCGGAGAAAACTGGCAGCTAAGTTGAAAATGGACGGATTCTATATCACTATGTTCTGGGTTATACGCGATATTTTTTTATGACATAGAGAAGTCCATAAAGGAGCGCCTCACTGAGAGCATTCGCGTGTAATGAGCATTCGGAGCGAACATCGAGTGGTGTGTAACCTTTGTAACGCTCGGCTCAACGTCCACGCCACTCGAATATTCTCGCAAATGCTCTCAGTGGAGATGCTCCTTAAAAGAAATGAGCAAACAGCCCACCTGAGTAAGATCTGAGAGCCATAGACATTGGCATTGAGAACTAAGATGGCATCCCTCCATGCTAGTAATTACACCGGTTGTCTTATCCCCACACCCAAACTGGACGAACCAGTGAACGAAACCGGTTTGGTTGTTGACGTCTAATTCCCTGAATGTCTAAATCCGCGAATGTCTAGATCCGCGAATATCTAATACCCTGAATGTCTAATTCCCTGTATGTCTAATTCCCTGAATGTCTAAATCCGCGAATGTCTAAATCTAATGACTATAAACTAATTAGTATGGAGGGTAGAAGTAAAGGATGACAGACTTATGACAGCCTTGTATGGAATGATAGCTATTCGACGGAGCCCTGCCTGGGGCAGGGCTCCTATTTCTAGGCGGTTTTGCCCTTCGGGCATCTAAAGATACCTAACGAACCTAACCTACCTACTTTTGGCAAGCGGCTATTAGACATTCGGGGAATGGACGTACGGCGACTAGACATTCGGGGAATGGATGTATGGCGACTAGACATTCGGGGAATTAGACGTCCGCAACCAATCCTAATGAAACGTATAACGATAAAATACATAATCTCATAAAATATAACGAACTGTGGACAATTAAATTACATAATATTCATATTATTTAAACATCACAACCCATAACATACATTCAATATACTCGTACCAACGAAAAATGTAACGCTTAAACAATGTAATAATAAAAAATAAAAAATAAAATACAGACGAATTGAAAACCTCCTCCTTTTTTGAAGTCGGTTAATAAATGAAATTGTAGTTTTTCTTGTTATATCTAACAATTGTTATCATCTTTTAAACCATTTTAAAATAAAATTATATCAAACGTTGTTATTATGTTATGAGGCGCCCGTTATATAAGTAAAGATATAACGGTTTGTATGCAAAGTACAATAAGTATCATAAACCGAGTCACAACGTGATATCCGATAAAAGCAATGCACATAAACCCGAAGCAAACCCGCCGCCGAACGGAAGAAAGGTACAATTATTCCATTTCTTTGCCAAAACTTGCATCGTTATGAAACACGAAACCAGGAAACGTATAATTTTATTTCTTGCGCAAGTCGATTTAATATCGCTGATGGCAATGAAGTGAACTAAAACTTGGCAGACGACGAGAAGTTGGGGGAGCCGGGAAATTTGCAGTTTGGATTATAGAATTAATCAAAAAATGGACAAATACAGTTCATCATAATCTAGATTTATTTTATTTACAAGTCGTTAAAAGTACTTATATCCAGAGAGAAATCTTTACATACTAAGCATAAAACAAAGTCGCTTCCCGCTGTGTGCCCTCTGCATGAACGCTAAAGTCGCTAAGATCTTTCAAACTACGCAACGGATTTTAATGAGGTTTTCATGAATGACATAGTGATTCAAGAGGAAGGTATGTTTCTCGTTTATGTACGGGTGTCACAGAAAAGTCACATAAACCGAAGCGAAACGAGGGCGAGTCGCTAGTTACCAAGAGTTCAGAGAAGCCAACAGGAAGTTTAACCAGTTTTTAAAAAAGGTTGAAGAAAATAACTTTATTATTAATAAGAAAACAAAAAAGATGCCTAAGCAATACTAACTGTTAGTACTTACTGCCGCCCGCGCCGCCTTCCGAGTAGAAGTCGTTTATCGTGGATAAAGAATACCCTATATCATTTTTCGAGGCTTAAACTTAAGCCATACAAAATTTCATCGAAATCGTTTTAGGGGTTTTACTGTGAAAGCGTAAGCGTAAGTTACTTTCGCTTATATAAGTTTATTATAAGTATTATTTACTAGCTTTCCGCCCGCGACGTCGTCTGCGGATAGTCAGAACTTATTTTAAAAGTACAGACATAGTTTATATCACCTTCAAAGAGTTTTTTTAATGAAAAAAAGTCCAGAACGTGAATTTTAAGTAAGCGGTTCACAAACACCTTTAATTTTTGACTCTAATACTACAAAATTGCCATACAAAATAAATTCACTGCCCCTCTTTCACCATTACTTTTTTTTTAATCAACCCTAGATTTAATAGATTGATAATTTAGTCATGTCATTTATTTACTAAATTGCTATACAATCAATTAACCCACTCAGCAGAAGATTTTCGAAAAACACCAAAGTTGGATATTTTATTTATGTTACAGTATTTAGTCGCAAAAAGACTTAAGTACGTAAGTAAGACTTAAGACTTAAGACGTAAGTACAGGGTACGCACCTTAAAAACAGCCAGTAGACAGACAGGACTCGAAATAAACTTTAATAAATCAAAACTTATGCCTAACAGTTTACATTTGCCACTGAATATCGAAGGCATTGACATGGAATACGTTCCGAATTAGGGTACGGACACCAAAAGATGAACGATTAAGCGACTACACCAACTTTAGACAGTTTATTCTCAGTGAAATTAACAAATTTCACCCTATTTTATTTTTTTATATGGTACAGTATATGGTCTAGATTGAAAATGACTATTATAAAGCCTGTTATTATATGACCGTATTTTTCTAAAAATCGTTGAAACCAAAAATGCACCGATTTGCCCAAAAGATGAACAGCGTGCCCTAATTCTAAACGGTTTGGGCCCAAAAGTTGAACTAACATAATAAAAAACCTATATCATTGTAATTCTAAGGCACTTTTAGAAATAAAATGCAAGTTAACGATTTTTTTATTTTTATTGTTTACATTTATTTAATATTACTTACGTACATGAGGTTCCTATTTTTTATGCTTATATGTGTCATAAAAACATCGAATTAGTATTTTTATCAATAATCATTAGCAAAATTACTTACTTACTTATCTTTTGACAAACAGATAAACCGACAAAAAGAGTTACTTTCACATTTATAATATTAGTAAACATTTCCATAAATACTAGTAGTGTTCATATTATAAAACTATGCCTAAAAGTTGAACGACTGAATTTACTCAGTTCAACTTTAGGACACACAATTTGTGAAATGAACGAACCAAATCAATTAAGTGTTCACATATTGGAATAGAACTAGTAAATTTAATTCGTTCAAGTATTAGGCACACATTTTTTATTGAACAGTGACAGTTTTCATAGTAATTGAAACTCCAAAATCATTGGCTTAGACATCAAAAGCTATGTTCATCTTTTGGTTTAAAAATACAAGAGCATTTAACGATCATTTTAAGTTCTAAACTTTCCATCTGTCATTTCAGTACGATTTATTAAGAAGCTTTAAAAAAAGTACGCCTTGCCTAGTAGCTGAACACCGTTCAAGTATTGGCTTAGGTATACATTTTTGAAACCATTACTTGAACGGCTTATTCTCGTTAACTAACAAAAAAAAAGAAATATCGTATAACTCCAATAAAAGAGTAATTAATCAAGAATACATACCAAGCAAATTCGTCTAAGACTGTCAATTATTGAATTTTATACGTAATTAAAAGCTTAAATTTGGAGAGCACTATCCTTATGTATTTTCCCATACTATCGACGTTTTCGGCGGGAAGCTCAAGAACGACGACCGATCACGGCCAAAAAGAATATAATACTATGTTAAGATTTAATGGAGGTGTAAGCAAAGAGTTGCTGTTTAAGAAAAATAAATTCCGAACTATGTAACATTTGTCACGATTTAATTATATGATTATTCTGATCGAGTGTTCACCTTTTGGGTGTCGTTCATCTTTTGGTACCCCTACCCTATATATGTATATCTTGGCAAACAAATTTCATTCGAAAGAAATAACGATGAAAGTTGACAGGAGAATCCAAATTACGTGGAATAAATTTTGGAGCCGAAAGGAAATACTAAAAAGCAAAATACCTGTTAAATTCAAAAAGAAGATCATGGACTCGTGCTTACTGCCATCGCTTACATACGCTGCGCAAAGCTGGAAGTTTACTACCAGTATCAAAAATAAAATAAATACTTGCCAGAGAAGCATGGAACGAAGTATAACTAATATTAAAAAACTTAAAAAAATCAGACACAGCATTATTAGATCACAAACCAAACGCACGCACTTAGTTACGCAAAAATACAAAAATGGAAATGGGCAGGACATGTCGCCAGAATGAAAGACAAGAGATGGACGAAAAAAGTAACGACATGGCCGGGGCCACTAGGAAAACGCACGCAGGGCCGACAGTACACTCGGTGGTCAGACGAAATAGTAAAAGTTGCAGGTACAAACTGGACGCAAAAAGCACAAGACAGGACCGACTGGCTTACTCTGGAGGACGCCTTTACCTGAGAGGGGGTTCTTGCTTAGAACATTGTAGTTTTTAACTAGAAAATATTCAATTGTAAAATATTTAAAAACAGATAATTTTGCAAAATAACTAAAGTAACATGTTTAAATAGAATTAATATTTATTAAACGTGACTACAGAACTATATTATACTGACAAAATTAAATCAAAAACTACTAACAAGCATTGACATTGTAAAATACTGGCAAGAAATAAAAGGCTTTTTTTTTTTTTTTTAGTCGCAATACCCATTTTCATATCTTGTAGGTATATACGTTTGAAAGTAACTTTATTCTTAGATCCCATGTTTTTCCCTTTAGTTTTTTTTAATGATGATGGGTTTGTTCTTGACTATTTGTTTCTTTAAAGGTCAAGTGTTTAAAAAACACTCAAGCTTGCACTTTTTTAAATTATAACATTCATGTAACTGGAAAAATATCAACTCAAATACCTACAAAGTTTCACCCCGCTTTTCACAATGTTAAGGGCTTATTTTAAAACCTGTTTTTTTATTTAATTAATATTGTTCTTGATATCGACTTTCATGTTTCTAACTTGCCGAGTCATAATTCTTATGTATAGGTGAAACCTTAAGTAACCTTAATACCAATAATGTCCACATTTCTCACATCAAAAATGGCCAAATTCCCACAAAAACTTCTACCCCCATTTTACCTCCTTTTTCGAAATTGCCGTATTTGTTTTCATTTATGTAGTAAACTACGACGTTCACTATTCTCATTTTAAACATGGCCAAACTCTCTTTAATTTTACCACCTTTGGGGAAGTTTTTCAAAATCGCCCAACGCTTTTTTAGGGTTCCATAGCAAAAATGGCAAAAACTGTTATAGTTTCGTCATGTCCGTCCGTCCGCCCGTATGTCACACGCATTTTACTCGAAAACTGCAGAGGTTCATAGATGAAATTTGGAGTAGGAATAGTGTCTTGTAGAAGCCGCTACTTAGTTTGTCTTACCTTTATCGAAATATCTTATCGCCACCCTTGAAATAGGTACCGTTAAGTAGTTCCGGTGGCCATCTGTGGTCTTCATCATCAGTTCCACTTCACCCTATAGTACTTTCAAAAGCAAATGCATGAGTTACAGTGAAAAATACCAAAATCGCTATAGGTGTGCCTATAATATTTGAGGAGTTCTCTTGATTTCTCCAAGATCCCATCATCAGATCCTGACGTGGTGACAATGGGACCAACTAGAAAGTATAACCATTCGAACAACGAAAAAATTTTTCAAATCGGTCCAGTGGTCTTCGAGTAATCGGGGAACATACATAAAAAAGAAAAAAAAACCCGGCGAATTGAGAACCTCCTCCTTTTTTGAAGTCGGTTAAAAACAGTAGTCTCACCACATTTCTCCTTTCAAAAATATCCAAAATCCCATACAAACTTCTACCGCCAATTTACCCCTAAGTTTTCCATAATCGCTAAAAGCAATATATTTAATTCATATTCATTAGCCACGTTTCTCACTTCAAAAATATATATCTTCCATACAATTTTCTACCCCTCATTTTACCTCCTAAGAGGTAGTATTTTCTGAATCACCGAAAGTAATATTTTTTGTATGTATATTGCCTTTGTACGTAGACTATATTTGCAATGAAGAGCATTTCTACCAAATTTCAAGTAAAATTTATCATAAAAGTAATCCCCACAAAAACATTGCAACTACTTTCCACCCCCCCAGGGGTTGAATTTTAGTAATCGCTGAAATACGTATCTCATTATATTCTTTGAAGAGCATTTCTACCAAGTTTTAAGTAAATTTTGATCACAAAAATATTTTTTCTTTGCAAACTTTGCAACCCCCTTTCTTCCCTCTAGGGGTTGAAATTTAGTTATCGCTGAAATACGTGTCTCGATATTTTCATTGAGGAGCATTTCTACCAAGTTTCAAGTAAATTTGATCACAAAAATATTTTTTGCCCCACAAACTTAGCAACCCCCTTTCATCCCTCTAGGGGTTGAATTTTAGTAATCGCTGAAATACGTGTCTTATTATTTGCATTGAAGAGCATTTCTACGAAGTTTCAAGTAAATTGGACGATAAAAATATTTTTTCCCATACAAACTTTGCAACCCCCTTTCATCCCTTTAGGGGTTGAATTTCAAGTCTTTCGGGAACGGTCCAATTTTCCGGGATAAAATCTATCCTATGTCCTATTCCAGGGCCTAACCTATATGTGTGCCAAGTTTCATGTTGATCCGTCCAGTGGATGAAGCGTGAAAGACGGACAAACATACACACTTTCACATTTATAATATTAATATTTTATATTAATACTTCATTGCACAAAATCAAATAGTGTCTGAAGGCGGACTTAATGCTAGAAGCATTCTCTACCAGTCAACCTTAAGAAACAGTAATGGAAAAGTAAAGTGCAATAAAATGACAATCTTTTCCCGTTAACTAAATCTGGAAAAATGTTGAACTATTAAAATATGGATTATTTTTCTCGTCTGCTTTCTGTGTCTTAGTAAATTTAACTATTTTGTGTCATATTAGGAGTACACTTGTTCTTACCTATACATATATACATGTGTAGGTATTAATTGCAATGCGACCAAGATAATATTATGTTAGAATCTGAGTCACTAAGTCTCCTCGATTAAGCCGAGTAAATGTAAATACAATAAATTGACACATTTTCCTGTACGACAATTCTGAATATGTAAACTACTCAACAATCCATACCAATACTTCCATACTCAATGTTATAAATTCGAAAGTTACCATCTTTGTTTGTTTGTAAGTCGTTCACAGTTAAAGAGGTAAACCGATGTTGATGAAATTTGGTCAAGATGTGATCTTGAACCACGAGTAATGACAGTTCCCAAGGAACTTCCGATAAACAACTTATATGCAGACGAAGTCGCGGGCAACAGAAACTACACATTCGTTTAATAGGTAGGTACAACAGTAGACATATCTAATAGATACCATCAAACAAAATCAAGGGTGTTCCCAAAAACGTAAAAGAATCCGCAATTCTTGAGTGCGTCTCGGAAATATCTGCCCATTTTGCCAAAACTTTTTGTACATCCACTAATCTTAATTTTCTGCGGAGACGGAGTCAACAAAGCGTAAGAGAGCTGGCTGCCAAAAATCCCGCCATTTAGCCGGCTAGACGCCGTTTGGCAGATAAGGCCTAACTCAATCCGGGGCTCACATATTTCAGCGCTGCAGCCATTTAGACGCTTATTTATCGAGACGGCAAGTGTTTGCAATTTCGCGTGATTCATACGTAACAATGGCTTGGCTAGCAACACTGTACAAATGAAATATAGAAGAGCATCGACTTTTGCGAAATAATCGGGGGACCGTGTCTGGAAAATGCTACAGTAGGGTGATGGAACCAGTAATGGACAAGGCACCAATGTACTTATTTTACAGAAGATAAGGGGTATTCGTTCGTTGTGCAACAACCAATTTAGGTTTGAAATTTGAATAAAGAGTGAAGTGTCCATTACTGGGGCACGTTTTATAAAGCTACAAGTTACAATTTTACAGGTCTAAACTGGCAACACTGCTCAAATAGCCGGTCATCATTGGTCGAGGTTGTGTCAAATGAAAACTTGTAGCCTGTAAATTGTAATTTGTAGCTTTATAAAACAGGCCCCTGGTGTCAGTCAGCTAAAAGTGTCCATCATTGGTGTCGTCACCCTAGGTTATGTAAATAATCGAACTTTTTACTTGTAAGATTTTTGACATCAGCAAGTTAACTTTACATTCTCGACGAGGTTTGGTGATGAGGGCATGTTGTCCTTTACACATATATTTTGTTCGTAAAGGACGTGAAGTTAATACTACTAATAATTTCAAATCCTCAGCATCAAAATGTATTAGGATTATGTTACTATTATTTTATCGAAACAACTTTCACCGAACGTAGAATTTTCATTTCATCGAAAGGTATTTCTGGTAAAAAAAAATTGGCAGTCACAAGTCCAACCTAACCTACGTAATGAATGTATGAGATAAACTGAAAACATCAAGGTTTCAGCAGAAAATAGCGTTCGATGAAATGATACAAACGATGAAGTGAAATTCGATTAAATTATGGGTTCAAAACACAGTCATTCATACAAGAGTACAAGACAAATAAGGCAAAATAATACAAAAAACCGCTATAAATTTGCCTACACACCTATACAATTAAACACATTTTAAATCAATTAATTGAAACCCTACGCAAGGGTGAGAACATGACTAATTCCGAATAATTCCAATGTCGAATGACTAACCCTGCGACCTTGGGACACCCCTGGCGGCTCAACCCTTTCCCCGCTGATTATTATGTCATTACAGCCGACACTGGAGATTAATGAATCGTCACGAGAGTTAGATGGCCATAGAGTAAATAATTAAATTAATTAATTACTACTCCTCATAAAAGGCGAATGTCTCTGGAAGTGCTAGCAGTCTAGCATAGCAAAATGTTACAAAAATAATATAGCATTTTTTGGGTTAAAATATTAATAGTAATAAAAGAGGAAAAAACGGCCTAAGATTTATGTCGATAATTCTTCAATTGGTTTAAGATGACCTACAGGCGGTGTAAATAGGCAAATTTAGCATTTTTTGGGAACTATAAAAATTATTAAAAAACATAGGGAAAACATTTTCTTCATTTGTTTGAGCATTTGTATAAATCTTCCGCGTTTCTTTTCGTAGATAGCAATATGTCTCTAAGGTGGAATGTCCAATAATCTCACATAATATTATAAGATGTATAATTTGTGGCCCTAGACATGCATTCATGCATTCTGAGGACGTTATCGTTGTTGAAAATGTATTTACGGATCCTCAGTGAGAATACGACACAGTGACTTGGCTCCTCTACGCCCCCTTTGATCTTTGCAACTCAAGGGCTGAACCAACCCTTTGCTTGTTACGCTTCGAGTCTAACCTCAGTTTGCTCTAATTGCGTCGGTTTGTTGGTTAATGGGTTTTACTAAATAGGGTTATTTAAATAGAAAAGGTTATTTTAGATGTTAAATTTAGCTAGATTTTTAATTGTTCGCGTGTTCTGACGAAATTATCGTCATAATTAAAGTGTGAATGGCTGGGGTAATGGGAAAGAAAAGACATATGTATGTATGTAAGGATGTGTAAGTATGTTAATACATACAAAAGGTTGCAAATACCTTGTTTTTACTTTAATCCGACTTTTGTTATACCAAATGGTTCAGGCAGATTCATGTGTATTTTTTTTATATATACATACATACCTTCACGCCTGTTATCCCAGAGTGGGGTAGGCAGAGCTACGGAATTACCTACAACTCGAAAAATATCGTTGAAAATCTTGTAACCACATTTTGCACAAATAGCCTAGGATGTTTACCAGCGCATTAGTGCAAGCCCATCGCCTAACATATATAGCCAGAATAAAAATTAAATAAAAATTAAAAAATATATAAAAAACTATCCGACGGGCCGGATAAGTTGCCGAACCCACGTGCATGCATGACTCGATGTATGAATGTGGAAGAAGCGAAAGAGATTTGTCAGGATCGTAGCAGGTGGAAAGAAGTGGTCTCTGCCTACCCCTCTGGGAAATAGACGTGATTTAATGTATGTATGTATGTATGTATTCCTTACCAAGCAAGTTGAATACCTACGTTTCTGATTATTTAAACATTATTGCGGCATGGGCAATAATGTAATCATGAGTTTTATCCGTGGTTGTAATGGTAGTAGGACCTTTTCAAGGTCCGCTTGTAACGAGGTTGTTACAACCTCCTTTGTTTGCGTTCCTGGCCACTCTTACATTTCGATCTAAATCTTTCCAAATTCAAAATTGTTTATGATCTATTCGGATATCGATCCATAAGCTCATTCTCTAGAAAAATTCAATAGAACCAGACACGGGAGCTCGTGTCTTGGTGCTTCTTTAAAATTTAAATATTTTATTTTTGTTTACTTATATTCCTGTAATCTTATTATTAGAAAAAGTATTAAACACATAATTTATAAAAGTGATTCATTTATTTACAACTTCAATACAACTTCTCCGTGTGGGTCTCAGCGATACTACCCTATACCTATACCGTTAGACGCTAACATCACATCCGTTAACTTACTACCAAGCACAAGTGTCCGCATTGCTGTTCTGGTGTGGAGGTAAGACAGCCGATGAAATGTCAACATTATAACAATAAACTTTATTGTCGCGTTTGAGGGAATAGTATAATAAGAGCATTGTTTTACTGCTGTCGACATTATCGTTTTGCAATGTGTTAGGATTCACTTCTTATCTAAGGTCTGGGCCCGTATTATGGTCACCTTTATCGCGGTGGATAAAGCTTCCGTCACTCTCGCACTTACTTACTGGTCAGAGAGTGACAGATGTTTTATCTACGCTTATCTACGTCGATAAACACGACCATAATCGGCCCGCTGTTCATTCTTACTTGTCTTGTCTTAACAGCTCTGTTATCGTAAATAAAGTAAACTGAATATTTTTTTTTGTCATCACTTGGCTAATGTATTGTCTGTGATTGCTTTATTTTGTTTAAAATAGCTGTTTGAGCCAAAAAAGGTACATTTTGAGGTTTGAAAGTTATTTACTATATAAGACAAGTAAGAATGAACAGACCTTACCTAATACTGTAATGCGTACAAGACAAATAAGGTCGCAAAAAGTACCTATAATAATATTTCCTCATAAACTGACAAGATACAAAAATGATATTTTGTAATACAGTTTCTCAAAAAGTGGTATATTTCGTAGCTGTATATCGTGCAGTAAGTACCTAAGATTTTTCGAACAAGTGCTTTTTACTTTTTAACCGACTTCAAAAAAGGAGGAGGTTATACGTTCCACTGTATGTATCTTTTTTTTTTTCTATGTATGTTCACCGATTACTCCGTCAATTGTGGACCGATTTCAAAAAATATTTTTCGGTTTGATAGAGTATACTTCCAAGGTGGTCCCATTGTCACCAAATCTGTATCTGATGAGGGGATCAGTGAGGAATTGAGGGAACTCTTCAAATATTGTAGGCAAACATATAGCGATTTTAGTATTTTTAGTAACAAGTCCAGCATTTGCATTCAGAAAGTATCATTTGGTGTAGTGGAACTGATGATGAAGACCACAGATGGCCACCGGAACTCCTCAATGGTATCGATTTCAAGGGTGGCGATAAGATATCTCGATTAAGATAGTTGAGCGACTACCTACAACGAATAATATTTACTTGTTGAAATATGACTATGACTTTCCCGCGGCGTTGCTTGCGGCGCGCTTGATATAAGTTAAAGTTTCATTTCAACTAAGAAGTGGGACTACGTAACAGCGTATTATGATCACTAAAAAGTATAAAATAAAATAAATGTTTTAAAAAACAAAAAACCGCCTTCAAAAACGCAAAAAATAACTTCTTTAAAATTGTAGGCACCTAATAGGTTAGTCCAACTGAAGTTGGCGACCACAACATTTTCAACAAAAAGCCGACATCAGTTGGACTAACCTATTAGGTGCCTACAATTTAAAAAAAGTTATTTTTTGCGTTTTTGAAGGCGGTTTTTTGTTTTTTAAAACATTTATTTTATTGTAGCTGCAAGCGCACATAGTGCGGAAAGTTAAATTTTTCGTACTAGTGTGTTCTAATTTTCCATTGTTTTACCCTACATTGTTCAAATTATCATTGTAATTTTTTTACTTATGTACTAAAAAAACGGAACTGTCAATTTCACCTAGACATCTCGGGACTCGTGTAAAATGACATATTTTCCGCTCTTGTTTGCATCAAAATGTACTATTCTACGTCCACTAAAGGCAATATGACGCCTAGAGCACGATCAGAGGAATACCCTGCGCGCACGCAGCCTGATTACATTGTTATATGACGTGACTAGGTTAATACCAATTGCTCACCTTGCACACAACTTTATTGCAAATAATCAATTAAAGGATTGAGTACTTCGTTTGCTATAGACATTTTAATTCTTATGCCGTATCCACATGCATGGTGTTTGCCACAAACACTGCAGGACGCAACTATACGTTAGAGTGAGATGGAAATACATCGTACTCACTCTAATGTATAGTTGCGTCCCGCAGTGTTTGCGGCGAACAGCAACCATGTGGATACGGCTTTAAGTACCTAGCGTGACCCGCTATTTTGAAAAACAAAGTCGTGCATTGAAAACACTATAAATACGCTTAATCTTTTGAACACCACACACGGCCCACCAAAAAAATGCAACTGACGCCACTACGGCTACAGCCGTCACAAGTTCAACATTAAAACAGACTTTATTTCGTATCAATAAGGTGTAATTTGCATAGCATAGCAAACATGTTTGGCGTGTGAGTGAAACATTTTGTGTTCGACGTAAGTGCTAACGCCACCCTCGTAACAGATCCCTCAAAAAATTAGCCTGACTTCTGCGCCGACCGAAAACCCTGGACCCGCTTCAATCGGTATCGATCTGACCACGGGAATACCAACCATCACCTACACAAGTGGGGATGAGAGACTCACCACAATACGACTGCGTAGCACCTGACCAGACCCGTTCCCACGTGGTAAATGCTTGCCCACTTCACTGTTTTCTTGTTTGCATGGAGGAGCTGCATAAATTTTCGTCTGCTTCAGCGAAATGGCTGAAACACCTGGAAATAGACGTTCGATCCATGCAAGATGAGTGAGATGATGATGATTCAAAAATCAACGTTTGGCCTATAACATATTCTCGTATTGCCAACGTTATAATAGCTCTTATTTACACGACAGTAATGGTAACAATACCATAACATGTCAAAGGCAATATGGTTTTACCCGTTAGAATAGGATCCAGGTCGTCGGTCTCGTGGGAGGCCTGCCAACATTGCACCTTCCTCACCTCGACCCCTAAATAAGTGTTATTTTAAACATAAATCTCCAATAACGAGTAACGATCAATCGATATAAATCCCGATCCGACCATAAATCGACGCAGCCCTTCGATCAGGTGCGCGCGCGCCGTGGAACGACACCTTGCGTCACGCGCCGACGCGCTGCGGCCGGGGGAGGGGGATTGCAGTGATTTACGTGTTTCACGTGATTTGTCGGTAATAATGTTAATGGAAAAGTATTTGTTACTTCTTTAAGGGTCTAGGTACAGTCGGACAATGTATTCGTGTATCGTAGAACCCTGTCGCAATGAAGTAACATAGAATATCACAAATAGGAATGAGGATTTTTTTATGGCAAACAAGCACACAGGCCGCCTGACAGTAACTGGACTCTGCAACCCATAGACATTTTGAATCTCAAGATTGTAATCTTACGATGACAATCTCAAAACTGCAAATGCGTTGCTAACAGTGAGGAGTTGGATGGATTATCTTTATACTAGTAACTTCACCGGTTGTCTTACCCCCGCATGCTGTTTGGCGACAGGTTAAAGAGTTAGATGTTGGTAGCACTCTGGTTGGACCCTGTACCATCAAAAACTCTAAATGTTGATCCACCTTAGAACCTAGTCTTAATGACAGCGTCAAGTGACGATATAAAAATTACATAGGAATTAATCATTGGTGTTATGCGACAAGGTTCTATAGTGGTTCATCAATTAAAGTCCGTGAGCGTACAAGGTCCTTCCAGGACTAAGCTTCTGCAAGGGTCTTAGGTTCAGTCCGATCGTGTAGGTATTGTAGCATAGATAACACCCTAACGCAATGAGGCGACATATCCGATATCACTTAAGAGTGGCGGGTGGTTGGTCATGGCCCACCATGGTCATAGGATTGTCACACACATGTCAAGGTAATGTAATGTAATGCAAACTTTAATTTAACAATCCTCTTGGTTCGAGGGTCGAACTAAGTGGAATTAAAAAAATCGTCTCGATCCGATGATCGAACCAAGTGGAATTTTAAAAAGCCTCTTAGTCCGATTGTCGAACTATGTGGAATATAAAATTCCTGATAGTCTGACATGGTTGACAGCAAGGAAATAAAATTCCTCGTCGTCCGACATGTCGGACAACGTTGTCGAACCACGCGGCCGTAATATGAAAAGCGCGAGTATTTGTTCCTGAGTCTTGGGTGATTTCTATGATGAGCGCTAGTGTTCCTGAGTTTTGGATATTTTCTATGTATTTAAGTATGTATTTCTCTATATAAGTACGTTTATAGTTGTCTAGTACCCATAGTACAAGCCTAGAGCTTGGGACATGGTTAATTTGTGTGAGATTGTCCTTCGACATTTATATTTTTACTAGCTGACCCGGCAAACGTTGTTTTGCCATATAAATAATTTAGGGGTGGACTACCCCTAACATTTAGGGGGATGAAAAATAGATGTTGGCCGATTCTCATAGATACCGGATAAGCACAAAAAATTTCATCAAAATCGGTCAAGCCGTTTCGGAGGAGTATGGCAACGAAAACTGTGACACGAGAATTTTATATATTAGATTGTATCGATTGAAATTAAGATTAACAGATTCTTTGGATATTTTTGAGGACGTTATTTTTCTAACATTTACTTTTTACCACACTGTGTTTGTGCCTATTTCTCTGCAGCAAAGAACTTTGACTTTGACTTGGACTTTAAGAAGGCACACTATGACCTGCGGGCCTATTATAATTATTACTTTTATCGTCGTGACAAGCCAGTTATATCACGAGTTCATCGACAAATAATCACTGTCGACTTTACATAAACCATAAACCTTAACATAAACCATAGGTTACAAAATTAGTATCAACCCTGACTGACAACCGCGGCCGCGAATCGCAAGTCTAAAGTTACCGATGTTTGCTTATAAAGTGCTCAACGTTTTCATTGGTACATGTCACTTTATTCATTCATAATCTGACCGTCAGCTACCATACAAGCCGTCAAACAAATGTCCATACAATCGATACCCCGCGAGCCACCCCTGGTAACCTGAGCCTGCGGTTACCATATCAATACCGCCCTTCAGTGCCTCTGGCTCCACATCAAGCCCGTTCTGTATGCCCTCCGAACATCCTGGCAATGATAGCAAGCGGATGATTTACTTGATAATGTAATGTGCACTTTATTCTGTTGGGTTGAGGGCATAAGTGTCATCCTGGTTTTAAAGGGTACGCAACAAGCGTGGAATATTTGTATAAAGTATTTGAGCAGGTTAGTTTTGTTTGTTAGAAAACTCCTCGTACCGTTTCTTTTTGTGACAAAGTCGGCCAGTTCTGGGATTTTGGTGAGAATACATATTCCCCGAAAATTGGGAAAGCGCCGGGAGGATGATGAGATAACGCAACGTAAAATATCTCTGTGTTCAGAGAAGCTCTTTTATGACTATTCTGTCCTCTTTCTACAATTATCAAACCCCTTGCAAAGAAAGGCACTTTCGATTTTTTCAAGTAGTTTAAACATACTGTAGAGGTAACGAAATGAAATGTTATGCTACCGCATTGAACTAACATTATTTATTTTAAATCATTGTTTTTCTTCGTCAACTATACTTGTATCATATTGTAGCATGAAATCTTATTTAGTTATAGTGTATTTAAAGTATTTGAAAAAATCAAAAGTGCCCGTTTTCTTTGCAAGGGGATTTATTTCCTTGGAAAACCAGTAAAGGCTAATATTTATAAGTTAAGAAAATTCCCTTAGCGTCTAAAAATGGTCTTATTTTAGAACATTGAATATTGGTCTCACATTGGCCTCTATTCCACTTTGTGATGGGCAGACAAAGTGGAATAGAGTGGAATTCTATATCATAAGCATATTGGTGACGTTATAATAAGCCTTATTCATTTGACAGTAGGAGCAATCGATTGGCAAATTACATAAGGATAGTAGAGCCTCGAATACCTACATATGTACGAGTGAAGTGGATAATAAAATCATTACCTTAACTTTATATTTTGTCCATTTTCATCATTTAACTTACAACTTAAGGTTTGTTTTTCATTTTGTCTAAGGGAGACCAAAGACTTGTCTGTCAATAGCATGATGGTGCGGATGCTGTCGAATCGAACTTAGTAGTCGCACCAAAATAATATTTTCTCAAAAATGTCCGGAAATGTTGACATTCCTATCTACACATTGAGACGCGAAGTACATAGTTAAATAAAATGAGGGCACAAGTCTTATCATCCAAATTTTACTCGAAACATAACTTTTTTATTTGTATCTGGAATAGCTTATGTTTTTTTTTAAACAAGAATTGCGTTTCTCCTTGTCATAAACAAAAAGGCGGTAAGGAGTGATGGTTTTTTCACATGAAGTTGCTGTTTGTATGCAATTCAAAAAATTAGTTCAAGCGATGAAGATTTGACTCCAACAAAAATTTTTTCTTGCGATTTTTGAGAAAAGCACTATATTTGCCTCGGCAGGAACAGCAATTGCGGGCTTCGTATTTTTAAACGGACTCGCGAGCTCATCAGTTTAAACCAATACTCCGCCCGCAATTGCCTACTTCCATGCCTAGGCAATAATGTACTATTAATTCAAACCACTCTCACTTTGGCAAGATATTAGAATGTTCAGCTAATTCTGTATTCGAAACTTTAAAATAGCCAAGGAGGTTGTTAAATTCCTATTTTTTAAATCCTACTTTCTAGTTTCACGAAGTTTTGAACATAGCATCTGTCAACTTCAAGCAAACTTTTTTTAATATTGTCAATTTTTAAAGATGGCGATCATAACGATCGCGTGCTTTAGAATCGATCCGTATCAGTCGCGGTCATGGCGGGAATCCATTAAACATTAGAAAGCTAAACTCTATGGTTTAACTTTTCTTTGATGCCGTGTCCCCTAATAGTGGGAAGATTGTCACTAGATATTTTAAAGTAATTTTGGTCATTTTGGAGGTTAGTATAGTTTTCAGGTTTTACTAGATAAATATCCATAGTTATGGATCAAAACTAGGTACAGTGCAACCATTTTCTTAATAGAGATAGGCAATAATCGTTTTTCTATGACACACGAGTGACAAATATACTGTCAGTTGCGAGTGCAAGCGTGATAGCGATAGCCAGCCGAAAGCTATTAAGATGCTGGGAGACTTGACAGAAGCGCGTGGAGCTAACCCAATGTGCTTCTGTTTAGTCCATTAGAGAAAATTCTCTTTTACCAAACAATTGTCTTCGCGTGTGCTATCCATGGACTTATTTCTCTAATAAGTCCATTGGAGTGTCTATAAATAACTCGAGATTGGCGAAATACACCTTAACAGGAGTGAAAGCCATTAATTAAGAATAAAAAAACTGGGAAGTAAGTACCTATATTACTTAAAAACTTCGACATTGTCCGTATGAATTCTTGTATGCTTACCGTAAAATGTAAGACCAAGATTAAGTGGAGTTTTGTAGTAGATAAATACGTAAATACAAACTTATTACCTACGTCGAAATTTCTTAAAAAAAACTTACATATATATATATATATATATATATATATATATATATATATAGATGGTAATGAAAAATAAAATTCTGCTTACCTATTGTTCTAAATAAAACTTATGCCGTTCTATAAACTGACTTTGCTAATTCTGATGCACATAAAACAAAAAGGAAGAAGAGTCAGGCTGTCAGGCATAACACATCGCACGTTTCACATCTACAAAAAAAAACATTTGAATGGTGACATATAATCGTAGCGGTTAAAAAGCTTCTTTGTTCATATATGACCATCGTGAAGCAGTTTAAGCTTATACCTATTATCAAGAATTGGAGCATAATATTATATTAGTGCATGCGCACTGGAAACTGGGTTATAATCATTCCTTATGTTAATTATTTAATTAAAAAATAACAAATCAATCACGCGCCTTGCAGCACGCCGCTTACGCACGATCAAAGTCCAGTATCCACTATCTGTTATTTAGTAACACTTGTGAGAATTCCTCCCACCATACTTGTACAAAGTTGCAACTGCATATAACAACGGAGATAGTAACAACTATGTCGCTTTAACCGGGTGAAGGCAACGCAAGGACGGTCGGTTGACTCAACACCAACATGTCAGTTTGACAGCGGTTTACGCGGGAAATCGAGTTCGATACGAGGAAATTTTTAAGAGGCTATGACTCATTGTAAACAGGTAGGTTTGGTATTTCCTAAATATTTTCTCTGTAAGTGTTTTTCCTATCAGGTTTGAAGATGTCGAGCGTGATGTCATAGGTTTTAATTCATCTTTTGCAACTAGCATTAATTCTGGTCATGCATGTATTGTCGTGCTTTGCGTTGCATCTAAGTCAACCGTTAATCATTAAATTCAGCCATTACATTCTTTTAACGACATCTACATAACCCTAAGCATCCCTAAGCTCAATATTAATTTTAAACTTTGAAAGAAACTAATTAGAAAATATGGACTATCCGAAGAAGATGCATCATTTTGCGAACTTTAGCGTCTGTCTTACTGAGTTTTTTGTTTCTTTAAAAGGCATGCATAATAGGCAGAGCCCTAAGGGCTTAAAATAAACTATCTTTCTGCGAAACTGACCACCAGCCCTATCGCAGAAAGCATAGAGGAAACTCCAGTAAACAGACATTTGACAACAAAGAAAACATACGGACACACAAGTAGTTATTTATCTATTGTAGAAATAATTGCTCTATTGCGATATAGGTAATTTTATCATAAAAAAATAACATTCGAGCGTTAAAAAATAACACTCGATTTTTGTGGAATGATCTACCTACCTGTAGATTCAAGGCTAGTAAAATCACTAAACGTTTTTAAACATCGTCTTCTTATTTTTTAACCGACTTCAAAAAAGGAGGAGGTTATACGTTCCACTGTTTATATTTTTTTTTTATGTATGTTCACCGATTACTCCGTCAATTGTCGACCGATTTCAAATATTTTTTTTGGTTTGATAGAGTATACTTCCGAGGTGGTCCCATTGTCACCAAATCTGTATCTGATGAGGGGATCAGTGAGGAATTGAGGGAACTCCTCAAATATTGTAGGCAAACATATAGCGATTTTAGTATTTTTAGTAACAAGTCCAGCATTTGCATTCAGAAAGTATCATTTGGTGTAGTGGAACTGATGATGAAGACCACAGATGGCCACCGGAACTCCTCAATGGTACCGATTTCAAGGGTGGCGATAAGATATCTCGATTAAGATAATTGAGCGACTACCTACAACGAATAATATTTACTTGTTGAAATATGACTATGACTTTCCCGCGGCGTTGCTTGCGGCGCGCTTGATATAAGTTAAAGTTTCATTTTAACTAAGAAGTGGGACTACGTAACAGCGTATTATGATCACTAAAAAGTATAAAATAAAATAAATGTTTTAAAAAACAAAAAACCGCCAAACAAAAAGTTATTTTTTTGCGTTTTTGAAGGCGGTTTTTTGTTTTTCAAAGCATTTATTTTTTATTTATCTAAACCATAATTTCCCTTTGTCCTTTATTTATTTACTATCTTCTTTTAGGTTGTAACCTATGAACCTTGCCTTTTCACTTTGGCGAATCTATGTATATGTGACGAAACGGTAGCCTAAGTAGTTGGTAGTGACCTGCCTACGAAGCCAGTGATCCCGGGTTCAAATCCCGGTAAGAGCAGATATTTGTGATATTTTAATATCTTCCTTGTGATTTAATTTCACGTCATATGACCAGGATCCCATATTGGCTAAAGAGGTCTGTGATGCTACAATTTAGCAACTATTAGCGAGATGTTTGTAAACTGTTAGTAAATAAGTGCTTGTGTTTGTGCAACTAACGAGTGGTGCCGTGACTCAATCGCCAAATATTTTTATAATGACCCGAACGGTTAAGGTAAATGGACGGATTCCGTTGAGATATTTTTATTGACTTAAAACCACTTTGTTGTTAAGACATACTTGTTGGAATAAGAGAGGGTTTACATAAAATAATTTAACAGTCCAGATTCAATAAAGTTATTTAATTAATATCGGAGGACAATCTGACAAAAATTGACCTAGTCCCAAACGAAGCTAGGCTTGTTCTATGATTACTACTCATGTCCTCCATACCGTGTCCGGTAACGGCGAGTCCCGTAATATGTCTAGTCTGGGTGATGTGCTAGTACTAGTTAACATACATAAATACATAGAAAACATCCAACACTCAGGAACAAACACTCTTTTTATCACTTTAAATAATTTGCCCTTAAGATCTACCGACAATGCTTTTAACAAAATAAGTCGCCGTTTGTACCCCAGGACCGCTAGCTTCGTAAACATGGGTTAGGACTTAAACTCCGTCTGTTTAGGTACCTACTTAAAAACAATTAAAAAATCCAAACCACGTGGCATTGTTAAACAGCCAATCAAAACTGTTTTATCGAACTTTGATGTATCAGTGTTCTGGTTCTATTGGCCGACGAACTATATCACGTGGTTGTTTCGTTTACATTTTTTTAAGTAGCTAAACAAACGGAGTATAGGACGGCTAAGTATTAAAAATAGCAATCCTATTCACTCTACCTCGCATGTTTCAGAAAACGAACACACAAGAAAATATATCCTCTAATGCCGAGTGTCACTCCACATCTCCATTTGAATATCATCCAAACTTTAAATGAACCTGCAAAAAACCGCCGTCTGCTCCAGATGACGGCTTTAATCACTACCTGCGCACGCGCAAATGCCAAAGATAATCGCATGCGCCATCTGCCGACCTACTTATTTTGAGACCTTTGCGTTTTATGCTGTTTTCTAGGCTATTTAAAACACCTGTGGCGATGGGCAGGTAACAATGTACGTTGTTAATTTTGACCCGAAGGTGTAGGAAATATTTGAAATCAAAGCCTCTGTTCTACTAGGTGAAAACAAATGCTTTTGAAATGTTATCATTTTGTTTTTAATTCGGTCGCCATTACTGTCAAGTATTTATTTAATCGTATGGCACATTATGGTATATGGAGTCGCTTATACTGTTAAATAAGTACAAGCTACGAGGCGCAAAGCTGGTTTGATAAGTCATATCATAACAAAAACTTTTTTGAATTTTTCTTTTAACCGACTTCAAAAAAGGGAGGACGTTCTCAATTCGTCGGGATATTCCTTTTTTTTATTCTCAATATCTTTGGTACTGTTCTGTCAAGTTTTTTTCTAAATTCCAGGAATATTAAAGGAAAATCGAGTGATTATAGTCAGACCGTGTTCATTAAATCGGGTGTTGAATAAGTATTATTACGTCGACAATACGATAACATGTCAAGAGCAATATGGTTTTGCCGAGTAGAATGGAGGCCCAGAGGTTGGAATTAAATTATTGAACACTATTGAGTTAAAGACATAGTTAAAGAAGAGGATTTGTGGTTAGAAGGCTTTATTATAGCTTTAAGGCATTTCTATAAAAAAAGTAACTGCTTTCCTGTTTCGATTTCTGAAAAAGTACATGAAACTATGCAATAATTAAATAATTTTTCAATGTAGGCACGCAGACGACTTATTTTTACTGACTGAAGTTAAAGTGTGCGAGGGCAGGTGACAGTACTCGTATTCATTCAGCTGACAAGAATGTATGTAAGTATGTAAATACTTCATTGTACAAAAGAGTGTTAAAGCGACACAACAAAACAAGTCACTTCAAATAAGCCTATGAATTGTGAAAATCAGCAAGTGTGAGAAGAGAGTCGCTTTTAAAACTGAGCGTCTAAATATTTCACGATGTTAACCTTATGGTCGCTCTTATTTAATTCACAGTAAAAGTGGTCTAAAACAGTATGGTTTCGAAAGCAAGATGGGTTAATACAACGTGCAAAAGAGGCCGTAAGCTGTAATATGAAGAGTACAGTTGGCTGACTTGTGCTAATAGGTACAGTCAAAGTCATCCATATATTCACGTTTCCAAGTCGCTAAGAATACACGCCACTATGCCACTAAGAATACACGCCACTATGCCACTAAGAGTAAAGTCTTTGTATACTTAAATATATTTGATGACTGTCTAATTAATGCTTTCGCCTAGTACCCAATAGATTTGGAAGGGTAGACCACCTCAAAAGGGCATTCCTGACAATAAGTTGTAATTATATCAGTGAAATGGCTAACACCACTATTATCCCTTAAGATAACGATAATGTTGACCTATTTGCGAGTCCTAGACCACGTTACGCAATCTAGACTGACACAAGCCGACTCTAACGAGGAAATGGAAAATTCCTACTGACTCAGGAGTCGGGATGTTCAGCAATCATGCAATCATACAATCACAATCACGCGCAGGAAGAGCGGCGCCAAAATTATGTAGCGCCAGATATTATGATATGATTGATGTTAACAGCCCATGATACTTTGAAAGAGGGGACCAACAAACAAGTGTGGCTTATGATAGTGGGGGATAATTCAGTGACATTTTTTTATGTAATACAGGAGGCAAGCTTGCCTATAAGCCACATAATGAAAGGTAATCACCGCCGCCTACGGACACCCGCATCACCAGAGGAATTGCTCGCTTCTTAAATAATTAAATCTGGAGGTATTTGCGATGGTGGGCAATCACCACTGCCAATGGACTCTTGCAACACTATAAGAATCTCAGGTGTGTTTTCCGGCTATGACAAAAAGATAATAAAGTAAAAGTGGTAGCTTCTATACTACCAATTTTACGCTACGCTTTCGTGGGAAAACGCTATTTTTTAGTAATTTCCAATAAATTTATAAAGTAAGTTGTAGAAGTGGAATCACGCTGCAAGCTGCAACCAACGTAATTCATATGAACCATACGGTATTTGAGTTGTGGTAAAACCAACGCTAATGTGATTCACAACAAAAATGACGCACACACGTGACGTCCCGGCTCTTGTCTGATATTGAATGTCAGGTGCTACTGTCTCCGATTTGTATAGCCTCACCAGAAGAATAAGAAACTAGAAATAGACCGCCCACTACCTAATTCTTGAATATAATCTGTGTTCCGTAGGTTGCAATTAAAAATATACCTAGTTCATATTTTCCACAAAATTGTAAGGTGTTCTTTTTTATTCCTGGCACAATTGCTGTACGGTCGGCGTTGAGTAGCTGCACACTCTAGTACTTTGTCAATTTGACGTGATATTTGAACTGCTGTAGGTACTAATATGTCAAAGGCGTTAAAGCGACAAGGTACAAAAGTGTACAGCTATTTATAATACCGACTCTTTATGTATTTCACTTGTTGCACCGACGATAGCATCGTGTAATTTTTCCTAAAAGCCAGGTAAACCAGGTCTATCCCGGATCACCTGATAACGCACACGTGTGCTGACAATGGATCCAGGCCAGATGTGGCCGACCCTGGACTTACCTGTTGAAGGTATAACGAGAATTGAGATTATGGTACCTTAGGACATGTGGTTGGCAGATGTTGGCTAATTTTTAATGGCAGGTATGGAAAGAATGTAGCTATTGCTTTTCTTACCATTATGCTTCTTTAGTGTAGTTGCTGACGTCAAGTAATGCGTCAAAATATTATATTTTTTACCGAAATAGAAATAAGAAGGAGATCATATTACTTTCTCTTACGCACGGGGCGGGGCTTTGAGGATTGAAGCACACTATAATAATACCTAGATGGCATAGTGTGCGATACTTTAGCAGATAATATACGGATATTTACATTTAAAATAAACATCGAAGAAATACTGGAAAATGGCCGGATCTTAAGTACCCGAAACCGACGTGCACGCATGACTCGATGTATGAATGTGGAAGAAGCGAAAGAGATTTGTCAGGATCGTAGCAGGTGGAAAGAAGTGGTCTCTGCCTACCCCTCTGGGAAACAGGCGTGATTTAATATATGTATGTATGTATGTATTTACATTTATTTATTAATGTTTCCGGTCTACTATCCAATTAAACCAATTCAGTTGTGACTTACAACTTGTAAACCAACATAACAGCTATTTTACTTAACGTAAAAATGCAGTTCGGTCTCAAAAACCGCACATTCATAGACAATCAGCGGTATCTTTTGTACAACGGTACGTTATCTGTGAACACGTGCTGGCACAACAAAAGCCGTGCGGCGGTTTGCAACAGTTAGCCTTATCTGTTGCAATTTAAAAAGGTAAAGACCCGGCCCAGGTGTTTTGGGTAGTCATTAGTCCTTTTGTTCATAATCTGTGAAGTGTGATAAACTTTTATTATTGGTCATTTTAGCTAAGCGGATAACATGGGATTATCGAAGGATTACTAAGTTAGACCTTTTTGGTAAGGTCTATTTATTATTGGCTATTAGGATCCCGTTTTAGTTACCCTTAATTTGGCAGTGTATGGTATACCATACATACCATAAGGTTCACATTTTTTGTTTGATTTGTGTTTTTATTTTTTTTCTGATTCAAAATCAAAAAGGGTTTGAATTCCCGACTTTTTTTATTTTTGCCAAATTAAGGGTTAAGTTACATTGTGTTTATGATAACAATAATGTGTAATAACTGAAAAAGTTTGTAAGGGTCTTTGGATTCGGACTCGGATATTTAGATGTAAAAATGGATTTTTATGAATGTATCTCTTTCAATCACGCATCGCTGAACGGATTCTGCTGAAACTGTTTATATTGGTAGTCCATGATATGGATTAACACATTTGAAGAATTGTATCCACTTTAAATTTCCAAGTAACTTTTAAATATGATTAATTGATTGTATATGTCTACTTCTAGTGCAGGTAAACGTGACGACATAGATATTTAGTCGATAAGTCACAGTTCGTGCCTAAACTCCATTACTCACAGAGTGTCCCCCCCCCCATATTCAGTGCTCCGTGAAATATTGTTAGTTATCAATAAAGTATGACTTCGTTTACCTGTCTCAGTTTTAATGACAAAATTTATGGATTTTATTGTAAATGGATACAATTTACAAACTGACAATATTTATTTGACAAGAAAAAATCGAGTAAGAATAAATAAAAACGCTGTAAAAAATGGGATATATTGTCAATACACTTACTTCTAAATTGGTAACAATACTCAATTTCAACCCCAATTCTGCTGCTCAATGAGGCGGATGCCACTTGTAAGCACCACGAAAGAACTTAAAAATATGGTATTTCCACTTGCCACTATGTCAAACTTATTTGACATACATACATACCTCCACGCCTGTAATCCCAGAGTGGGGTAGTCAGAGCTACAGAATTACCAAAAACTCTATAAACTTGTTGATAATTCTTTAACCAAATTTTGCACAATTAGGCTAAGATGTTTACCAGCGTAAAGCGTAGGTACTTAAGAGTACAATTTCAAGACTGCAATCTTAAGACCTCAAATGCGTCGTCAACCCTGAGGACTAAGATGGAATGCCTCTATGCTAGTAATTTCACCGGTTGTCTTATCCCCACACCGGAAAATAACAATGCGGACATTGGACCCGATTCTACAGTGGCCTCTAAACTTCCTAATTTTATTTAGGTGTCGCTAAAACACTTTGCTATTCTACGAGCAGCTGTCATAATCAAATGACAGCGCTAATTTGAATTTGACGCTTCTTATTTTAGGCGGCCCATTCAATATTGTATTGAGATTCTGGGATAGCACTTGTTAAATCTGCCGTCTAAACTATGTCTAAAAATTAGACAATTTAGTTTTAGGCTATTTAAGCGATGTGCACGTAGAATCGGGTCCACTGTTGCTTAGCGATCCGGACCGACCCTGCACAAGCTCCTACCACCGTACCATTGACTATAAAACCTTCCTGTTTTTTTATTCGTCCTAAAACACAAGGACACAGTCTATACGAGTAGAGCCGTGGGCGCATCGTGGCCTAGATACGGCGGGTCAGTCTGAGGAAACTACGCCCTAGCACTAGGCACACCATGCCTCCAGGGTGTGGGAAACTGGCAGCCTGAAGACTACACATCATTATTATTGTGACGACGCGTTTTGGCCTAGTTGGTAGTGACTCTGCCTACGAAGCTGCTACTACGAATGGTCCCGGGTTCGATTCCTGGCATGGGCAAAAATTTGTGGGATGATCGCGAGTATTGTTCCTGAGTCTCGGATGTTTTCTATGTATTTAAGTATTTATTTCTCTATATAAGTACGTTTATCGTTTTCTAGTACCCATAGTACAGTCAACAGCATAAATAAGTGATCATTTATGTACCTTGTCGCTTTCAATCGTTTCACAATTTTGTATGACATTTCAAACACGACGTTAAAGTGACAATGTACATAAATGATCACTTATTTATGATGTTGACTGTACAAGCCTAGAGCTTAGTTTGGGACTAGGACAACTTTTGTGACTGCGTCCTCTGGTTTTTTTAATTATTATTTTTAATTAGTCTGTTGCACACGCTCTAACGGTAAAAAAACATGGCTGTACCGTAATTAATTACAGTGAAGTGATATTCAAAAACTAGATCAAATCAGAATCAGATATTAAAGGTAAACATATCTATAAAGACAACCCAAAATGATTGATCAGGAATTTAAAGATTTAAAAAAAAGCGGCTTTAAATGGTCCTAATTACTCTTTATAGAATCTTATGGCGACATTTTTGTGATAATATGAAACAGTTTAGCGAAATCATGGCAACCCTACCTAGGTCGAATCTAGCTAAGACTAGGATCCACCCACGGCTTCCGGCGCAGGCGCGGGAAGTGACGTCATTGGCGCTCCACTTTCACAACTGGCAACATTTTCATAACTTTAGCAACTGCCATTCGTTCTCGTACGAACAATGTTAATTGCTTAATACTAACGTGAACTGACCAATTTGTAAAATTACTTTAATGTTAAAAAATAAGTACCTACTACAAATTTATCATCGTAGATTGAGACTCGAAACTTTCAACTTAGCTCAGAACTGGACGACAAATACAAAACTTATGAAACACATATGGAGTCTTAGGATTGCAGTCTTGAGATTGTAGTCTTGATAATTCAAATGTCTAACTTCTACAGACTGCAATCCTAAGACCACAAATGCATTGCCAACCCTAAGCCTCTAAGCTAGTTATTTACGCAACGAAACACAACAATGTGAACACTGCAGCTTTGCGGTAGGTTGAAGAGTCAGGTGGTGGTAGAGATACAGAGGGACCCTGCACAAGGTCCTATCACCAATAAGTTTAAACGTAAAACCCTCAAAACGCGACTCCTCGAACTTGTTTTTTTTTACTCTATGACCAGACGTCACGTGTCAGTTTTGCGCGGGAAACGTCGCCATTGCCACAATTGTCGTAAGCAGGATACCGGCGATTCACCTACGCGATGACTCAAAGGCGCTTCGGGACTCATCAGCATCGTTTGTAACATATTTGTCGAGTGGTATGTAAAACCAGAGGTGGACAACGAATTTTTACGCGTGGATTTCCCGCTCTTTTTACCCTACTGCCGAAGTAGGAGGGTAATGTTTTAGACCTGTTTTTTTGTAATACTATGCACTCGTGTGGTTTTTTTGCTTCTTAGTGATTATTTTGAAATTCTAATGATAAGTGCAGACCACAAAATACTTCACTTATTTAAAATTTCACTCCGATATGTTCATCCATTTCAGAAAACCAGGGTCTTGACAGACCGATAATGACAGATGAACAAAGTCATTTCATAAGGGTTCTACATAGTTTTGATTATTCGGTATGGGACCCTAAAAATTGCAAAAATCACATATTTAAAACATAACATTGGTAAAATAGTGTACATATTTGTATTTTTACATACTTTGACGATAAAATGGAACCATGTAGTCGGGTTTGTCAAACTTGTAACCCATGTTATATATTACATAAATTCGACCATTTTCGCAACAAAAAAAGGTAATCCTTCACTAGATGAATAGAGGCCCGACAGCCATATCGATGCATCTTTCACAGACATGTGAGACAGACATCATCGTCGGGGGCCCGTCGTCGTGACGTCACCGCACCGTGTTTGGGTCTCGTCCCCGTGGGCTGCAGAAGTAACTGCCTCTTGACTCCGCAGAAACTTAACTCCTGTCCTTATCGCTTTTAGAAAATGGCAGGAATGAAGAAAAGGGACACAGGACATGTACATAGGTATTATGTTGACATTTTAAGAAATATCTTCAACTTGATAACAGCTAAAGAAACCCTTAAATCCCGAGTTTTTAATTGACAGCACCCCCACGACATCATAATTTAAAAATCAAAAGTTAAAACATATTCGTTGACTAATGACTATTATTAATTATGTCGGGTTTCGTTTTCCTTTGTAATATTATAGGCACTAAATAAATGTTTTTCTTTCTGTTTTTATACAGACCGTTCCAACGACACCTCACTTTTCAAAATTCATCAACTCAGAAAGGAACAGACCTGACCTTACCACACCACACGTTGGCCCCAAGGTAAGACCAGCGCTGGCTTTAATGCCAGCACTTCGCTGAGATTTTTTCTTGAAATTTCTTGACAAAAAGGCCGTATTTGCACGTGTCTTTTATTCCTTCTTGTTTCTTTCTTAGATACATATACGCACGCACATACGAATACATACTCGAAAACATTATCTTCATTCCTTAAGCAGTCAGATAGCACGTCTAACAAAAACGAGACTTTGAAAATCCGATTACCCCTACAGCATCAGAAATGATGAGGTTCTATTGTAGCCAATGCCACTCCTTGGCTGGATAGGTACCAATCCAACGATACCCCGCGCACTTTTAATTCCGTCAGGCCTTCCTATAGCCTACAGGAGGTCGTAAAGAAACAAAGATACATACAGTCGGAAAACATTACCTTCCTTTTTGGTTATTCGGGTAATAATAGAATGTCTATTTGAAAGCAAAATGCTAAACAACGTTCGCTGTTTTTGCCATTCGCGTACTATGTGTTTAGTCACACTCATGTCTGACTAAAAACAAAATCAGCCATCAGCCAAAACGATCTACCTATTTCAAAGCTTAAAAAAATATAAGTCGTAGTATTACTCGTGATGATTCCACATTAAAATCAAGCGTTATTTCTTGTATTCGATTCTGGATTGCTATGCCCTGCCCATACAGTCTATTACGGAGCGTCAATGTAAAAAAAACAAATGGGCGGATTTGATAGAGGGTATTCTTTTTATACAGGAGTCTAAATATTATTATTTAATTATTTATTTATTTATTGAACAAGAACGGTTTACACCAATTAGACTTGCCAACATTCTTATAGTGGATTATTTCTATCTTTTAATATTTAAGTAGCTTAGTTTTACTTTTATTTAAACACGTTTAGTTTAAAAAAAATATTGGACTTACTACTACAAACAAATAAAAATACTTAAATACTTAAATTACCAAATGTATGTGTACACATGTATGTGGTGGGTTGATAGAGAAAAACAAAAAAAGAGTTAACCGCGGATCAAATTGACGGATAACAGTTGGTAAGAATACAAACTACTACTTATTTTTACATACTATATGCTTTACAACCCACTTTTGTCCCATGCTTTTCTTCTCTCATCTTTTCACGTTTCTTTTTTTCCTGGCCCGTTACCAAACACCCTATTTCCAAAATCGGAGTAACATTGGCTCCAACGCTAAAACAAGAATAAACCCAAAGCAAGATCGAACGCCATTTTTCAATATATCGATATTTTGATCGCATATCGATTATGCGAAGTCGAGATCAATATCTGGGTCGACATATAAGGCACTGGTCAAGTTCATTAGGACCAGATCCTTTCTGAGATGCCTACAACTAAATCACTTTGGAGCGGCGTTTGCATTTGTGTGTGTGCGCATGTACAAATACTAAACTCACACAAGCACCGTAGCGTGTGTGCAACAATTTTGTTTTCAATTATTGTTGTGTGGACTTTACCACTACACACAAAGACCGTACTGTTATGTGATTTATAAATACCTACGGACGGACTAAATCTGGATATATAGGCGATGTACCTAAGAAAAAATATGTTTCGACTTTTTTTATGTATGACAATTGTTATTACAAGTTAACTCCAAGTTTCAAATAATAATATAGGTGCATGTCTAAAGGATTCCTAAACGTGAAGGCAAAACAATCATGCAGATTAAAAGATTTAATAACAAAAAGTAAGACTGACTGTTGAATTCGGAAACTCCTGCTAATTAAGGAGTTGAAATTAAAAACTTCAATGAAAATTCCTTGCTTGATCTTCAACACAAACACAGAGTTGCGATTGCGCAGAGTTCAGGGGGTTGTAAAATAAAATTTTAAATTTGAACTCCTTGAACTCTGCGATTTAGGTAGAGAGTACCTCTACATGATCAGAATTTGAGGATTAAGGGTTAAAATATATAACCTATGCCACTCCTTGAAAAAATACCAATCAAAAGATAACTCGCATTTCAAAATCTGTCGAGCCGTTTCGTGTACAGGAGCTCACAAAGAATCAGACATGAACACATCCCCACATACATCATATACGCTCGACAAAAATCACCATTCTTAAAAGGCACTTGGGTAATCACAGATTCATCTAAATTCACCTTTATAGTTTAGGTTTTAAGGTTGACTGAGTGAGATTGAACATGCCTACTTTCTTATATCAATACGTCTGTTAATCAATGGATCCACATTGCGATCGTGCTAATATGTGGATATAGTTCAAATCGTATGGACAGAGGCGAAAGTTTGGACGTATTACCTACCGCTGCCTCTTGAAGTAATGCTGGCATATTTCCATTCATCGATTGATCATTTCATTGAAGGCTATTTTCTGCTGAAACAAAGTTTGGTGTTTTCTACTTGTCTACTTATAATATTTTATACTTCTTCCCGAAAAATCGATCAGTTCCCCACCGATAAAAAGCTAAACTGCGAACGAAATCGCGGGCTTAAGCTACGAGTAGTATTTCACATTAAATATACAATATACAGAGCCGGATAATTTCCATTAGTTTCCACGATTGGCTACTCCTAGGCATTCGATTGTTCCCCACCATTGTGCCAACGTAAACACTTATTGTGAAAACTGTGTTTTATATAGATTTCCACGGCGCTGTTTACAAGCCCGGATTATCATTAGTATTGTTCGATTGAAAAATGCTATGATTCAAAGGTTAGCAGGGTCAATATGTCAACAAGGGGATTCATAACTAATGACGTGTATGTATGTTTGTATGACCATGCAATTCACCAAGTAAATGGTACCTAGTCATAAAACAAATAACGCGCACCAACGAATCTCGAGGAAAAATTCGGCTGCGCAATTTCAAAACCCAGCAAGGGGCATTGAGCTAATTTTACAGAAGGGCGAAAAAACATGTTTTGTCTCAGCCGTACTAAATTTTGCAATATTTGTTCAAGAAGTTATACTTTCTCGATTAATTAGATTAAGACGAATACATTGGTATAAACATATTTTCTTAATTTCGTATATTACATGTTTTATGTGCCATACTAGCTTTTTAAGCTAGTAAGTGCATGTCACATACTAGGTTTTTGAAATAGTTTTGTGACATACTAGGTTTTGAAATGGTCAAGTCCGTTTTTTTGTGTACTTACTAGGATTCGGGGTGTGGGTAAATGTGAACCTGAGAGAGATAGGGCTCTAACAGATTTTGCATCTTGAAGGGACTTGCTAGAAACCGCGATTTAAACAAAAATCGCAAAATTGAGTTTTTCAGACTTACTAGGTTTTAAAATTGCGCAGCCGAAATGGTGTTCAATGATTTAAATACTCATCTCCATCCCAATAAGAGCTATCAAATCGTCAACAATACGATAAACCTATCAAAAACAATAAGGTTTTATCATGTAGAATCTCGGCCCTGTGTACTGGAGCAAGAACGTGGTCTACCACTTTCGACAAAAGTTTCTGTGAGAACTAATTATCGCTAAGGTTGACACTTGCCACTGTCATAATATTATTGCAAGGGAAAATCGAACTTGTTGTATCATGAGTATCATGACGTGCAAATGAACTTCAACCGTACGGTGGTAGACCATATTTTTGGCCAACTGTACCTGCATAAAAATGCCATAACAATATTCAGCTACGTCGCTGTGACCCAACACCAGTATCTAACAAACGTAACTACACAATGAAAGCTCCATTTTCTATTTCCTCTTGCAACAAACAATTCGAGGCAAAAATTCCGCAGCTTCCCGATGGCGATCTTCCCACGGCGGCGACCATTTCCCTGCAATTGTGGTGCATGTGCAACGTGGGATTGCATCAGAGTATGCAAAGTCCCAAAGAACTGACAAGACATGCTAAATGCCGTCCGTTGTATCAACATGTAGGTACATAATCATACGATATCGTATTTTTAACCACGCGAACAGAGGGTTGTTATAATTTCAATGTGTGTAAGTACGATCACGAGCGTTAATTTGGGACGCATTTCAAGAAAAATATGCTTGAAGTCGTCAATGTCATTAGAGATGTCAAGTCATTTGTAACTTTTAGGAAAATCAACCTTATTGTTGTAGAATATCAGATTCACTTTGGACCTAAGGTGGTTACCAAATGTAATCTCGTGACTGTACCTATCTGTTTGTCCGAGGCATCGTAACCTCAAACGGATGAAACGCGTCGCGAGTCGGAATTTATCATCTGTTCTAAGATGGTTTTCAGCTGATTCAGACAACTTTTTCAAGTTTCCAAAAAATCCTACAATTTTAATAAGTTTTAATTTCAGGCGAACATGGCTTTAGGATTAACGGAAATTCGGACTACCGTTGCAGTTGCATTAGGACAAATGATCATTAGGATTTCCAATAATTCAAATTCAAATTCATTTATTCTGTAAGTAGGCCCTGTAGGCACTTTTACATGTCTGAGTCTACCAGCGCTTCCAAGGGACTCTGTTGAGAAGAAACGCCGCAAGAAACTCAACAGGAAGTCTTTTTTTTTATATGAGTAACTTATTACTATGATAAACTTAAGCTAACTAATTTAAATGTCACAGGGATGTACAGATCCCAGGAGCAATTATGAGACTCAAAGTATATTCAATTTAAATTGGAAATGTAAAGTCTCCAAATTTCAAATAAAAATTAAAAATAGACATAGGTAAGGAGATGTAGAAAGTCTCCACGGTATAAATAAATATCAGGGATAATTTCACACAAATTGACCTAATCCCAAACTAAGTTCTAGGCTTGTACTATGGGTACTAGACAACGATAAACATACTTACGGAAAAATAAGTACTTAAATACATAGAAAACATCCAAGACTCAGAAATAACTACTCTCGCTCATCACACAAATATTTGTCCATATCGGGACTCCAACCCGGGACGGATAGCGTCGTAGGCAGGGTCATTACAAAATAGGCTAATGCGACATCTATATAGACGCCCAATTTAGGTATCTCTCTTACTAAATCTACACAAAATACCCTAAAATAGTAAATTAACTTGTGCATTTTACGTAAAACAATCAACGATGACCCGGATTGTCGTCATTTGCGCCGCGCCTCCGCCGCGCCGTGAGACCCGATGATTGTGATTTTACTTTCACGTCCAAAATACAGCTGTCATATGAAACGTATTCATTTTACGCTTTACACGGCATCATTCTTAGTTTTGGTCCAGTTGATAACGTGATGTTTTAATTGAGGTGATTTGACGACGCGCTGGCCTAGTTGTTATTGAGCCTGCCTACGAAGCTAGCGGTCCTGGGTTCAAATCCCGGTAAGGGCAGATATTTGTGTGATGAACGCGAATATTTGTTTCTGAGTCTCGGATATTTTCTATGTATTTAATTATGTATTTCTCTATATAAGTAAGTTTATCGTTGCCTTAGAGCTTAGTTTGGGACTAGGTCAATTGGGGTGACATTGTCCCCTGATATTTAATTATTTATTTAATCAGCTATTGCGTTTATCTGTATCGCGTGAGTTACATGCAAACGAGCATACAGACCAACTGTTAGTAAATCCATAGACATTAGCATTCTCAAGACTACAATCTTAAGACTGCAACCCTAAGACTGCTAATACGTTGCCAGCCCAGCCTTAGTCCCCAACTAAGGTGGAATACCTCTATGCTGATAATTTCACAGTTTGTCATATCCCCATAGCGGAACACAGAATTTGATCACTGCTGCTTGGCGGTAGGTTAAAGGTTGAGATGGTGGTAGGAATCCGGGCGGACCCTGCACAGGTCCTACCATCACCTCATCATCAATTTAGTTACCACTTCTTATTAGTTTAGCTTGACGATCTGTTTACTTCTAGTGGTTGTAAGTTATTATTTTGGACACTGAATAATAAGTAATCCTAGTTCTTAACTAGTTTTCTTATGCTTTGGCTATTAGCCAACTATGTGTAGCAGAAAAGATACATTCATTAAACAGACAAGTAAGACAAGACTGCGTTAGGAATCGACCAAGTCTGCTGGCAGAAGTGGCGCGAATTATTCTAAAAGCGAATTTTTAAACTCACTCAATTCTCCGTTTAGTTAATTTCACTGCGGTCAAATGTATATTCGACTTATAATATTTTGAGACTATTATTTAAGAGAATAATCTGGTTTTAAAACCTTAATACCCACTCATGATGGTTTTCAAAATGCCAATGTGAAACAATGTGAATGATAAATCGGGTTACATTAGGTTCACTTAAAACTTTCTGAAAAAAAAAAGATTTTGGAAAGAAAACCAAGTTCCTAGATGCGCGTCATCCAACCTCGCTAAGGTAAGGTGGGGGTAAGAGCGTCTACGGGGCAAATCCGTCTAACCAACTTTTTTTTTTCTTAGCCTGTTTTGCGTCCCACTGCTGGGCAAAGGCCTCCCTCTTTTTAACCAACAATATCTCATAAAAAATATATGGTTTGTCGCACTTACCCCGTTCGACAGTCTTACCCCACCTGACCTTATAGCTTGTCGTCGTCGTCAATTCGATCAACGCTTTTGCTGCCGCCCCTTTACCTAGGTCTTACGCGTCTTTGGTTTTACACGAACCGCACAAACGCGTCAAGGCTCTGAATGAAACTCTGGAAACGCTTATATCCGTCAGCAATGAATGCGTAAAGCCGTTAATTATGATATGACGCTGTTTATCAAAATGGTGCCCTATGGCGATTATCCACAAAAAACTTAACAGGCACGATCGGCGTCCACCTGCGGAAGCCATCTTCCACTCGAGCGCCGCTTCCTGCGCCAGATGCCGCGCGTGCGCCGCGCACTCCGGCGCACGACCACAGCTATTACACCTCGCTACCCAGGGCTGCCACGTCAAGGACTAGGGTACACACATAATTCCGAATTGATCAAAATTCTGTCTCCACATACAATGATTTAAATTCAAAAATGCTTATATAGATAGTGATAAACACATTAACTAAACAAATATAAACACTAATTGCTGAAGTCAATTAGAAATTAATATATTTGTAGCATAAAATTTTGCTTTTATATTGTATAATTTCCCATATTTAATAACTATAACTATAATAGTAACTATGTGAACCGCGCACTTTAAATGTGAATTACATGCCTGTAATAGGCTGGCATAATAATGTTGTTAATAAGTAATATAATGTCAATGATGGATATGTATGCTGTTGCCATGTCTTTAAAAAAAAAGAAAAAACTGGATTTTCATAATTTATTTTTTGATTATTCATATAAATCAAACATAACATAACCTAAGTACGTAGAGGTATTGAAGCATTTAATCAACTCTATCTCTAGCACAACATAGCTTTGGTAAATATAAAAATTCGGACGGAGAAAAAAACGGAATTTTAAGGAAGGATTTTTACCAGATAAAGTACGTACAAGATTTAAATAAAATCGTAAAAACCATACACTTTTTGAGCAGTCGTGAGATAAAATAACATTAGATTTAGAAGACTAAGTGGTCCCAGGCTTCATTCCCGGTAACGGCAATTATTTGGTGATGCATGAACATGAATATTTTTTACGTATGTACCTACATCTTTCCTATTTTCCGTGTTATTATTTTAATAATTATTTGTCCATAGGTACAGCGATTCAAGTCCTGTCCGGCCACCGAGTTCAGAGGGCTCAGACAAGATGCACTACGCTAACTAACGTTTCTATTCGATTCGTTTTTAAACCAATCGCGTCACTGGAAGATGACGTGTTACGAAAAGTCACGTGGTCTACCAGTGACGTGATTGGTTTAAAACGAATCGAATAGAAACGTTAGTTAGCGTAGTGCATCTTGTCTGAGCCCTCAGAGCGTAACTCCTTACCTCCATATACATTAAAAAATCCTGAAGTCACCTCTTTTTTTTATAAATGCAAAGGTTTATTTGTGCCAACGTTATAATAGTTTATAGGCCGAAGACGGACATAGAGTAGGTGTGATTTTGATCCCTATAAATTTGATTAGAATGGCGATAAACGATTTTAGTATGCTTATCTTTCTTGAAAACCCAGCGAGCCCTATGCGTGTGTCAAATAAAATAAATGTATCTATCCTAAAACGTTTGTTGTAAATGCTCGCTAATAACGACTCAGCAAGGTTGACTTCGTTTTGACAACTAAATTGCAGATACGATTTTGTTACAGATGCTGCTGCTAGGTTTACACGACAGTTGGTGCCTGTTTTATAAAGCTACAAGTTACAATTTTACAGGTCTAAACTGGCAACACTGCTCAAATGGCTGGTCGTCATTGGTCGAGGTTGTGTCAAATGGAAACTTGTAACCTGTAAATTGTAATTTGTAGCTTTATAAAACAGGCCCCTGGTCGTCATGGTCGAGGTTGTGTCAAATGGAAACTTGTAACCTGTAAAGTGTAATTTGTAGCTTTATAAAACAGGCCCCAGAGGCCCGTTTCACGAAGCAACAAGTTACAAATTACAAGCGGAAGTCTCTTTCTAACTCCTTTTGCTAGAAAAGGAGTTCCGCTTGTAATTTGTAACTTGTTGCTTCGTGAAACGGGCCTCAGGTGGTGCGATATGAATTTTAATAATTGTACAGTATTGCCAGCCTCTTAATAGCTTTCGGCTATCGCTATCACGCTTGCACTCGCAACTGACAGTATATTTGTCACTCGTGTGTCATGGAAAAACGAAGATTGCCGATCGCTATTAAGAAAATTGTTGCACTGTAACTTGTTTTTAAACTATTATGGACTTTGCACACTTATAGTGGATGTTATGAAATTATCTCAGTGAGAAAAAGTGCAAGAATGTGAGATGAGTTTTGAAAACATTACATGAGTAACCCTTTGTAGAGATCATGTATCAATCTCATCCGATTGAAAGTAACAGAATATTATTACATTATTAATATAATTATAATATTATGAGGTGAGCTAAGCCTTTCCGTATGTCTGTTATTTATTTATGACTTAAGTTAGGGCTCCACTATCAATCCCTAAATAAAGAATCATTCAAAAATGTCTAAGAATCAATAATATCCCGACCTACATTACTTTTATATTTTACAATGTACAGTCAAGGAATTTAATTTGGTACCCACCTTAAGTCCAAAGTCAATCTGACATTCTACGGCAATAAGGTTGAGTTTCCTATCAATTACAATGACTTGGCATCTCTATTGACAATGACATCTTCAAGCAGATTTTCTTTGAAATGGCCCGCAAATTAACTTCCGTGAACCTACAATGCTCAGCTTTGTGCCGTAAAAGCGTAACAGACAGACAGACGCACATCGCATTTATGACATTAGTATGTAAGTACAACTTTGACGACGCGATAGCCTAGTTGGTAGCTACTAAGCTATCCCGTACCCTGCCTACGAAGCTAGCGGTCCCGGGTTCGATCCCCGGTATGGGCAATTATTTGTGTGATGAGCAAGAGTATTTAATTCTGAGTCTTGGGTATTTTCTATGTATTTAAGTATTTATTTCTCTATATAAGTACACTTTAGCACCTTGTCACTTTAATGGCTGTGTCAATTCATATATGGCAGTTTTAACATGACATTAAATAGACAAGGTACTAAAGTGTACACATATTTATGAACTACCTACCTAAAATTTTTTTTTTATATACCCATTGTAAATATAAGCCTAGAGCTTAGAGTGGGACTAGGTCAATTTGTGTGAGATCGTCCCTTGATATTTATTTATTTATTCTAACATGAAATTTAACATATCGTTGTAAAAAGTAAGTGATCACTGTAGTACCTTATCACTTTAACTTTATCCTCGAAATGCCATACAAAAAAGTCTGTCAAGTGAAAGCGAGAAGATCCCAAAGTGATCATCTAGGTAGGTACTTATGTATGGCGTAATATTTTTAAGACATGATGAGTATGTAACGTCATAGTGTGAACTTGGATAGATAAAAAAAAACGGTCAACTGCGAGTGAGACTCCCGCACCGAGGGTTTCGTAACCTCATATCATATCTATGCTAGTAAAATAAATAATGAAGAATGTTAATTGACCAAAAAAGTATAACACAAGCATCCACATGGTTCTGCGGAACCCAAACTTGGCTAAGTCTGTATTTTTGTAATACGGCAGATATATCGCAATAGCTCTTAAAACACTTTCGGGTTTGGTTTAAAGGTATGACGGACGGACGGACAGAGAGACGATCATACAGCGTAAGTTTGCTCCGTTTGGGTACGGAACCCTAATAAAGCCTCTTTACTTCATCTCTGCTCCGCTTTTTAGTCTATGGTCCTCAAACCAGTCGCGAGGGTGGCCTGATAAAAAACCCCGCACGTGGCACCTGTCCCTCTCTCGCCAATGACATGTGATGAAGTGTCATCGGACGTAGCGCCAACTTATCCTTACCACTTAGTTTACACCATCGCCATAGTTTTCAGAGTAAGATTAAAATTAGCAGCTGCATTATTAACTTTGTAAAGTTTTACAACTTATATCTGCGGCTCATTAAGCGACGCTGTCTTTGATTTTTATACAATTAAAAAGTTAATTTTAATTTAGCCAACGCATTGTTATCTGTGTAATTTTTTGAAATGCTACCGAACAAGTGCTTTTTGGATTTTGGATTTTATTTAAAAGGAATTAAGGTTAGGTTCAAAGCTGGTGATCTAAGTGGCTATAATATGGTAATCGATACACATTACGTGATTAAAGTTTTTTGTGCTCGATTATGTTATGGCTGATCTATCTCTGTCATTTAATAGAATTGGTATCAGTAAACCAAATGGATTCCTGGCCCAGTATGGACAATTGATGGATAATTTACTTCAATGCAATTGTGTTCTGTCGTAATATAGGTAACGTAACTATGTACGCAGGCAGTGCAGTAAGGAAACATGCATCAGAAAAATGGGACAGTTGGTGACGTAATCACGCATGTAAGCTGAACGATCTTAGAAAAAACTTTAGCACGCATACCTATAAGTATATCTGAATTAAGGCAGGGTGTTATTAGTCCTGAAAAATCCTGGGAGATTGAGCTCACAACTATCTGACGCACCCCAATTGCGTCTAGCCTCCAGTATAGAAATGTGTCAAATATTTATAGCCCCATGTAGGATAAGATATCATTTGCTGGTGATTATCTGGGTCTGCTATTGACAAGAACAACTTCAAAAGCAGTCTCGAATAAGTCATAACTTCGGTCATCCATCCTGACGTGTCCAAAACAGCCCATTACCCTAACCTAACGTCTAGCGCACCATGTTAGTGAATTCGCGAAGGTAACGACAAGTGGGCCGGCACGTCGGCACGTTAATTGGTCCCAATGGGCACTGCCCGACGGCCATTAAAGAACGGCGTGGGTAGGACCGAAACACAAAGACCTTGCGTCCAACACTACGCTCAAACTGTTGAAAACACATAAGAAGTTCTAATTAAACTGGTAGAGTTTAGTTGTTGGAGATCTTGAGTAAGACACTATTGACGTTGTGGAAAATTATGAATAATTTGCGTACAAAAAAAATTAGAATTTTCAATAGAATCCCCTAACGTAATGACGACGCGTTTATCGGTTTTTGAGTTATTCGTTATTCAGCCACGGATAGACAGAAACATACGTTTGATCTTTGGTTACAAACGTAAAATATGGTACCGCGCGTCTGCTACTAAACTAGAGCTAAGACTTGATGAAGATTGGATGGAGTGTTAAAAGCTGATAAAGTTCAGCTGTTAGTGACCAGTGTGAAGAACTCCTGGTTCACTGTCTTTTCACCTTTCTGGTCGAGGATTGTGGGGAAAGTGATACAGGGGAGGGTATTAAGGTAGGTCAGGTTAAAGAATGTACAAAAGCGAACTTACCCCTTTTGATCACTTCCAGCTAACCCTTAAGAGATTGAGAAAAATTAAAGATTGCGCATCGAGTAGGCAAGTGTAGGTATGTCGTGAATTTTGTGTAATGTGTTTTAAGATTAGCCTTTTATTGAATGAAATCGTAGAAAATATGTGTTGTCCTATAAAAAGGAATACATTTCTTAAATTATGTAGGTACTTATCATTATTCTTCATTGCACCATCGCAAAATGCCAAATTGACCGTTCGACAGTCCAAACGGGACACCAAATACTGCAATCAAAACTTTATAGCGCGTCCTTAAAAATATTTTTTAATTCAGAAATATCATAATTAGAGTCTGTCTAATGAAAGCTGAACCTGGATTTTTCTTGGCTGACGAGTCTGGCAACACTATTTAATATGTCGTTTGGACTTTGTTGTTGTTAGAAACTTGTCAATTCGAGATCTAAATTGATAAAAATACGGAGTAATCATGCCGTCGACGATAAGAGGCGGTGTCCGGGAGATTCTGTATACTATTATACAGAAGTACAAAGAAAAACAAGAAGAAAGAAAAGCATTATTGATGCAAAAAATTAATTGTTTAGTTACGGTGACCAAATTTATAGGTTAGTACGGCTTTAGTACGGCATGTTCATTTTGATACTTCTTATTTCTCTATGTGCAATCCTAAGTTTAATTTACCTTTTTCTGTCTATTATACGATGAGATTAAGAAATTAAACGAAATTAAATTCGTTTCAGAAAACCTGGACGTGCACGTTGACAAAAGTGTGCTGGAAAACGTAAAGCAGCTGAAAGAGGTTGAGGAAACTGAGTTAGCCTGCCAGACTCAGACGAAATATTTGGAAGAAGTATCTTCAATGACCGGTAATTACTAAAATTATCATTGTCTTTCCCTATATAATAGGTGTAGGTACCTATTGTCTGTCCCTATATCATGTTGAATCTCTTAGCATTCACAATTTTATTAAATTAATTTAATAGACAGATGATTAATGTAACTGACACTCATAGTTTCAATAAAACAATAAGGAGGTGTTTAGTTAAAAGATATCATAAACATATTATTTGATATGTATTTTCTGTGTGCGGAGCAAACAGCATTTTGTTGTTTATGAACCAAATGTACACTGTACAGTCGATTTCATAAATATGTGTACACTTTAGTACCTTATCTATTTATTTAATGTCATTTTTGATCGGCCAGATATAAAAGATGTTCGGGTTATATGAGTCTTCCTTGTTCTTAAACCGTTGCGATTAGAACCTCACCGATGCAATTTCATTTCACCTAAACCCAAATGTTTTTAGGGCTGTCGGACTGTACAATGGGGCTGTACTGCGCAACCACACAATGTATTTCTAAATGGTGTTCTGTTTATTTAACACTTTCTTTCTTCTTACAGATATCAGTGTTTCATCTTTAAAAAGAATAAGTAATGAGGGAAAATTAAACAACGGTGTCTTTAGTACTCCCGGAGTTTCTTGCGGCGCTTCTTCTCCAAGATATAATTGTCGTTAGATAGAGGTGTAAGGGTGATGAGAACAATGTTACCTCTAATTACTTTATTAAAAAGGTTGAATATAATATTCATCATCATTGTTTTATTATGCTGTGTGCGACACAGACGAAAACCTCTCGTATCAATGAAATCTATCAACAGCACGACTAGCACAAGTTGCTCGTGACTTGTTTGTCGCTCGGATCTCCCTTACTATCTAGTCTGTTACGATAGAGACGCACAGAGCGACAAGCGAGAAAATACAACTTGTGCTACACGTGCAGATCACTATATTTTCATGTCAAATATATTTCGAAAAACCAAATGTGCTCCAGTCACTGTCATCGTATTTTACCTAAAGTGCTTTTCATCAAAATATAGCGCTCGTAATAATATATATGAAAATATAGTACGCGTTTCCTCTTCCTTTGTGCCCACCAAAATAAATAAAATAATAAAAGTATCAATATCGTTTATTCCTTCATTGATCGGTAATACCATATCAAGATTTTTTGAATTTGCCGCTTTTTCCCAGGTTCAGCTTTCATTAGACAGACTCTAAAACACATTTTATACAGTGATAAAATGAATTCATTATATATCAAGTGTTTTTATGTAATAGAATAGAATAGAATTGAAAAACATTTATTTCGCTTAATTATAAATTGTTAAGTATTACAGTGTGTTACAAGTATTGCTGCGAAAATGGTATCCACTCAGCTATATGTCGTACCACCTATTGGAAGTGCGACGCTGGTTTTCTGTGGACCCACGGACTGGTTTAGCTAGACAGCATACATTGTATCAATAAAAAATAAATCGACATTCACGCATCTGGCGGCTTGTCCCCGTCACATCGACTTTTGTCTATGATTTACAAATATTGGCCTTGTCTCTGGTCATCCAACCTAGCGTTGGTCAATATATGCTATTGTGTCGTCATTCATAAAAATAATAGCGCCTCTCAGTCTAATCTGACCGGAAAATCTGGCAACCAGACAAGATATCATGGTCTAAAAATAAAAACCAGATTTGCCAAAATCGGTCATTTGGTCGAGTGTTGTGACCAGCCGATATCGAGTTGTAAGTAGATCTATTGATCTATTGATCCAATGATCTAATGGCCTACTGGACTAAGTGCCAGTCTGGATCAGGGTAATGACTAACTAGAATTTTAGGGAGCATGCGTCTTTCAAGAGGAACGCTTTAAAAATATAAATCAGGTTAGAAGGGCCGAGGTGCTGACTGACCGTCCGATTGGCCTAGTCCATGGTTTCAAAGAGGGCCGTCAGAGTTGCTAAAAATATCCAGAGAGGGCGCTGAAGTTTACCAATGATTTAACGACGCGTTTAACCGAGTTGGCAGTGACTCCTGCTACAAAACCTAGCGGTCCCGGGTCCGATTACCGTATGGGAAAATATTTGTGTCAACTTCTTTCCGAGCTGAGGCCCTATTCCACTCGGTAAAGCCATATGGCTTTTGACATGTTAATGTATTGGCAAGGTTTTGATAGCTCATATTTACTTGACAGTAATGGCGGAAGAGATAAAAACAACACTGTAACCGGCGAGCTTGAGGGCCACGTTTAAATTTAAATCTAGTTTTAGTGCTAATACTGATAGCTTTGCTTTTTTCTCGTTTTCGCCTTAAACGAAGTGAAAACTAAAAATTGAATAATAAAAAGTGAAAACATTTAGGCAAAAAATCCTATCAACCAACTTAATAAAAGGTGGGTGCAGCATTGGGCGGCGGCGGGCGGCGGGTCATTGCGCGTGAAATTACTCGTAGTTTTCAAAAGAAGATTCGTCGATATTTTTACAAATACTTATAATTATGTATTTGTTTCAATGTATTTTTATCATTTCCTCGCATTGATTGCGAAAATATAAAATACTAGCCTTCGCTCGCGACTCCGTCCGCGTAGATCTCGTTTATCGCTGCTCCCTAGGGAACGGTCCAATTTTCCGGGATAAAAACTATCCTATGTCCTATTCCAGGACCTAACCAACATTAGTGCCAAGTTTTATCTCGATCCGTCCAGTGGATGAAGCGTGAAAGACGGACAAACATACACACTTTCACATTTATAATATTAGTGTGGATATGTCTCGGCAAATATGGTACTGCCTGACCTGACTCGTATTTTAGCGTCGTGTCTATTGTATAGCGTCACTAGCGTCAACCCTTAAAAGAAAGTGTAGGTACTTGGGGTGTAAGGAACCCTCGGTACGCGAGTTCAAGTCGCACTTGACCGGATTTATTGGACGTTTGTAAACGTTTAAAAAGTGATGTTTAATGAAACCATAAACAATCTGTACGTATCGCGTGTGATGCGCGCTGGCGCTGGCAGCCTGCCGACCGAGTCAATCAAGCTGATTCGATTGACCTGGATGCCCCGAAAGCCCTCTGAATCGGCGCGGGCGCACCAGATTGAGCGTTTGATGGCTCAATTGGCAGATTTTCTGAACAATATTATTGTCTTGTACTTTCGTGATTTATAAATAATTGTATTTTTAACCCTAATTCAAACAGTGTTACAACTTCGCTCATCAGACAAATATTTGCCCTACCGGGAATCGCACCCTGGACCGCTAGCTTCGTAGGCAGGGTCTCAACGACTAGGCTAATCGCGTCATCAATGCTTCTATGCTTCACTGTTCCGAAACATAACATTAATTGTAATTTGTAATCACTGCTGCTTGGTGGCAGGTTACTGGGTAAGATAAAAGTATTGTTAAAAACCTTCAGTAAGGCGCTCGCCGCCTCACGGTCTGGCCACGACTTGGTGCAGTAGCGGAAGCGGCAGCGGCGACCGTCGAGCGTCAGCAAAAGCATGAGTATTAGAAGAGGTACTTAGGTCTCTATGAGCAAAGTCGACGGGTAAAGCGGGAAAGTTGAGAACATGTCTTTAAAGGTGGCTCTGACGGGACAACTTGAACTCGCCAGTTAATGACTAGTCCGTCGATTTCAAGAGCGAGTTGTTGAAGAGAATCAGACTCCATACCTTTCTCTCGGATGACGAGTGACAGGGATGGAGCTAACGTAATTTCAAACTTCGATTTTCAAAGTAGAGCTGTTACTATTTGTAATCATCACTCACCTCACGCTAAAACGGAGCGAACCCGTCATCGGCTGAAGATTACCGAATCATCCACGAAACTCTGAGAAATATTAACTAAATAGTTTCATTGAAACGCATGATTAATGCAATGAATCAAACGCTATTCACTCGGTCTCTGACACTGAGCACGCGCCTCCACGAACAGCCGTCTGACTAAACAATTGGGGAATCAGCTGGGCTTGAACTGAGACTAGATTCTCCAAGGGTGCACCGCAAGGGCTCCGCTGAAAGAACTATGTAAAGTACAATGTTATGTAGAGTTACCTACAGGTGCCTCTTTTCGGTCCCCGTAAATTATTAAAGGTTCCGGCAATAAAAAAAGTTGAGCACCGCGGAATTAAAAAATCAGAAGGACCGGTGAGGAGGTCCGGAATTTATTTAACTTTCTTTGGTTAAATCGGTCTTATTATATGCTGAATTAGAGTATATCTCGACTAGAGCAAATATAAAAAAAAAGTTATTTATTATGCCTTAAAAATCGGATTCTCCCGTTTGGCCAAATTATTTTTCGTCAAATGTATCGTTTGGGCAAACGCTTTTTTTTCCAAAACTTTAAATATTTCGTTATTTATTTCAGAACCATCGTGTAGAACCGTTTTGGTTAGGTTAGGTTAGTTTTATGAAAATCATGAAATATTTACAGTTTTGGCAAAAAAAGCGTTTGACCAAATAATACATTTGACGAAATGATACATTTGACGAAAAATAATTTTGCCAAACGGCAGAGATCCCTTAAAAATATTAGGTTTAAAAGTGGTTTCCTGGATTTTTTGGCAAACATTGAAGATTTTCTAAAGAAAAGTCAAAATCTAGAAAATAACTGATTTCGTTGGAATGAACGGATAAACAGACAGACGGACTAACGAATTTGCACAAAATACTTACTATAGAATGGAAGCTATCGAGCGTCCAAGCCTATTTCGATTGGAAACATATATTTTTTTAGATTTAGCATGTACAGTAAGGTTCAAAAATATCGTGACAGGAAAAAGTGCTCAACACCATTGATCAATGAGATATTGATGAGAAATATCAATTATACGTACCTACCTACTTACATACAAAATAACATGTATAATTTTATTTGTGTACATTATGTTTATTTATGTGTATTGTTTACGGATATTCAGCAGTAAAAATATTGGTTTATTTACTTTTTGTGCATATCTTTATAATCTCGCCTATACTCGCACAGTTCCCTCAGTCATGGTCAGGAACTGGAACAGATCCCTCAAAGAAATAAGTTCGCCATTGTACATGTTAATCTTAAGTTTATGTACCTACGAACTTACTTGTAACTATTTTTTGTGCAATACCTAAAGAGTTTACAATTAATCTCAAAGAAATATAGTTTTATACTTTTATGGCTTTAAAATAATATAGTGGACGTGACATGATGATGAAAGTGATGAATGCCTTCAATCTTACCATGGCAGTTTTTGATTGTTCTTGTTGGTAAAATATTTGACTTAAACGTGGTATCAAACTTTGATACAATTTTAAGAAGGATGCTAACTTTTATGAGATATCAAAAAGATATAAGTGTTGTGTTGTGTGCTGTGGTGTAGTCTGTGTATGTGTGTGAAATGATTCTCAAGAGTCAAGATATTGAATAAAACTGCATATTTTAAGTACTTAATATCATGAGTAAGTACATCTATGTCTGCCTGAACTTGTGATAATCTTGTTTCATCAAAACGGGCCCATTGCAATGCTTAGTTAGGACCTCTATCAATTTTCTAATGGAACACCTAAAAATAATGCAAACTGTCATTAAAAAAATCAAGCATCGATCACGGAATGCTCTACGCGTCCTTAAAAATCCAAAGCCAAACCCAAAACTAATCTACTTGGGAGCTATTTCGGGCTCATCGGGAGCTATTCCCGGCAGGTTTTCGGGGAATGTCAACAACAGCCATTCATTGAACCCGCCAGGACCGGTCCGGCTATTCATAAAAATTACACTCTCAATGAACTCGTCCAGCCTCTTTGTGCGGGCAAACAATCGCTTCTAACTATGATATATAAATAATAAATAACGAGTCGTACGTATACCAATAAGAATCAAGTCTGAACTTTTCGTTGAGCACCTAAATGGTTATAAGAGATTTTTTATTAATATCAAGTTTTAACTTAACTTTTCAGAAATAAGCTGCGAGATATGATCTAGAGATATTTAAATACGAATGAGTGATCTCATAAAGGTTGTTTACATTTAATGAAAGTACGGAAACTAAAGAGTAACCAAATAATAAGTAATCGCTGCTCACAGTTACAAAATTTACGTAATTTAGGTGCTCAAAGAATGAGACAGATACCTATTCGAAATTCTGCCTATCTTTTAATTTACTTAACCTTTATTTGATGATAATAGGTAGGTAGGTAGGTAACCAATTTTAAAATAATTTTATTAAATAACTTGCCTAGTTGTCTAACAAACCTCAAATTCTAAATTGGAAAGGAAATTCTTAGCGTGTTTTACGAACATTAATAAGAGTAGGTAGGTACATACTTTTATTTGAACCGATTGTCAATTTCACAGCATTGAGTCAGATTGTTTTTTAAGTAGTTTATATCACAGGTGTGGTTGCACAATTAAGACTAATATTGTGAGATTGTGACGGCTGTGTGGGTGGTAGCGTCCGCCGATGCTTGATACATCGTAAAATGAGGTTAAACAATAAAATATGACTAGCTTCTTTGTCATTGTGATGTAACCTTGATATTGGCTCTGAACAAGTTTTCGAACTTTCATCTCTTTCTCTCACCTTCGAAATGAAAGAAAAGGCATAGGCAAGTGTGCTAGCAGGTTAAGTTAAAAAGCTAGGAAATTGTAGAAAAGCTTTTAACACTAAGTACCATGAGACTACTTTTTTAAAAATTTCAGAAAAGAGAAGTTCTCAACTCGTCTAGAACAGACGACCTAGGTATGCAGTGTAAAGGGAACGTCGTCGCTCAAGTATCTAGTCCTTGTAACCTTCTTTTCAATTATTACAAAATTAAGGAAACATTAAATAACTGCTCGAACAGGTTAACAATGTAACGTGACTATTAATTCGGCAAAAACTGTAGCAGCACCTACTGTTTATTCTTTATTCCAATCTAGGTCAAGAATATAATGATTAGCTTATTTTTGTTAGATTGTTAGAAACGTTTCTTTTAGTACGTTATTTAACAAATCAATGCGAATCTAGTACTAGGTTTTCATCTGAGTTTTCGCGTACAGTCAGCTCTGTATATCAAAATGAAAGTTGTACAAAATGTAAACTAATCTATTTACATTACGAAACGTGCTCAAGACTTTGAGCACTTGATCAATCTTATTAATGCTGACTGTACCTTTTTTCCTATAACTTTAACAACTCTTATGCGTGTTTAAATATAGGTAGTTACTAACAAGGAACTGCAAATATGTACATCAGTTGCTTTTCGTGACACACTGCACGTTATCGATAGGTCAGTCTGTGGATGCAGAACTGGTTTAGGCATTAAGCCAGTGCATATATTACCTAGACTGATTAAAACAATACAAAAGAGGCTTCCCGAGCTACTAGTAATGAGTAACCACGTAGGCATGCGGTTCTACGTTAAGGTCTTTACGTTTTAGAGATCAATAAAAGCCAGCAAATAAGGATTTAGTTTCGTATAATTTTCTTTTAACAAATGATCAATAGAAAACTGTATAATTAACAATGTAGCGTCTTAACAGATACTTCGAAATTATTAGCGATGTACGTAATATTTTACAAATACTTTGGAATGTTCATATTATATAAACAATCTCATGATGAATACCTTGTCCACTGCTACAGGGCGATTCGACGACAGCGAAGCCCTAAGGCGCGATCTGGGCCAGGCGCTACCAGCAGTGACAGCAGACAGTAGTTTCTACCTCTTAAATGACGTTTTTGAGAAGGACACAGTACAAAACTGTCACTAGAGCAACTGCTAGGGTCTGGCCGACTACTAGGGACAAAAAATATGCTCCAGTTCTTAAACTACTGTTTTCAATATAGGTCATATTTTTTGTCACTCCCCCCTGTAACCATTAACAAATTTGCTATTTTTTTGAGTCCCTCGTGCAGTCTAAACAGTCTATAGACTTCACATTTCAGCTGGATTATACAAGAGTTAAAAATAAACAGACAACCTTCCTTACAAGTAGTAGTCAAGTTTTACTGTGGCTGTTTACATTCTTACACCAGTTCACAGGTACATTGCCTTTAGATCAATATTTAGAAGAAATACTAAGGATATTTGTTATAGCGAGGAATATGTTTACAATAAAGATAGAAATTAACTGACTGATCACACTGCAGAGAAACAATTTTATACACCATCCAATGTTATTTAAATTTTTTACAATACAAGACCGTAGGAGATTCATAATGAGATTACAATTGGGAATAAGTGATTCGCGAGGCCATGCGTAGCAGGTGAAATGAAAATGCAACCGCCACGAGTTAGGCTTACATGTGGCTCATCTGGAGATAACTAAATAAAGCAGTCAATAAATAAACGATCATAAATATCTAATAAATACCTATGCGGGCTATATTTACAAGAAGCCTTCCTCCGGCACGTCTCAGCCTTTAAACGAATATAATACAGCACTATCCCAGCGGGATAACAGGTATAAATTATAAAATAAAGTAAAGCTGCCGGCTTAACACTCATTACAAAATAATACTGACACCAGTAACATACACTATCCGCGAGATGGAATGTGCGGGCCCGGGCCTGAGACCCAGGCCCGAGACCAGACGGACCCGGGCCCGAGGCTCAGGCCCAGGAGCCCCCGTCTCCGCCTCACACTCTTCCATTTCATCACAATTCTATTCAGATACAACGGAGGACTAATGAATACAATTAACAGCGATCCGCGACTATCCGGGCGACACGGCGCGGGGCGCAGCCTGGCGCTGCCGGCTCCGAGTCCATAACAACATAACAGTAACAGCCCCACCGAGGCGAGCGGCCTAGCGTCCTCCTCACCCACCGACACCACCGACGTACAGGGTACCACCACAACACTCCGGAACACTGAATTTATCCGACCCGGTATATACAAAAGAAATTCCTTCCGAATAAATTATAAGCTTCGTAAAATAATTATCACATAAATTTTCTTATTCGTTCGCTCGACACTTAACACGTAACTATGTACACTGGGGCTGAGCGGGCGCGGCCAGGTCGGGCGCGGGCGGCAGCGCCCGGGCGCGCGCGGGCCGGCCCGGCGCCGCCAGCGCCACGAGCTGCACGCGCAGCACGCCGCGCTCGGGCGCCAGCTTGCCGGCCGCGGGCGCGCGCCGGCGCAGCCGCACCCACGCGCCGAAGCAGACTAGAATGGCGAGGAACACCGCCACCGTGGCGCCGCCCGCGATGGACGCCGTCTCCATCATCAGCTGCCGGCTCGTGAGCACGTACGAGTCGTCCAGGTCCTTGAACTCGCAGCGCTGCCCGACGAACCCGCTGCGGCACTCGCAGTTGTAAATGGGGCTGTCCGAGATGACCACGGTGAAGCACGAGCCGCCGTTGAGGCAGTAGTACTCGGAGTAGTCGGGCTCGCACTTGAAGGTCGGGAAGGTGACGTTGAGGCGCGGCTGCGGAGCGCGCGGCGCGGGCGCGGGCCCGGCGGAGGCTCCGCCGGGCCGCGCGGGCCGCGCCGGCCGCTTCGAGATGGAGCTCGAGCACGCGCCCGCTAGCGCCCAGGCCGCCGACACCACCGCCCACCAAACTACCAACGATTGCATTTTCCGCACACTCCGGAGGGTACGCGGCTCCCGTATCGGCGCTCGCGGTACGTGCACGATTTTGACATTGGACGGTGACTTATACGAAATCCGAGAGGCGATGACATGACCGCTTTCGAATTTCGAACCCTTCGCTCGCATCCGCGTCGGCGGTCCGCCGAGACATGTTTCCTGTGTTAACTTTTTTTACGTCGCTCGCTCGACGATCACTCGCTCATGACGGAGGCGCGGTTTCTACGGGCGCCCGAGATATCTCATCGATCCCCGGACGGGCATGTCGCGAGCGAAACACAGAACTCGACTCGACACTTGGCAGTTCGTGCGATTCAATTATTCACGGAGCACATACACACAATGTCCCGTTCGAAACGATACACACAAAATGGTGCTGAGCGAAAACACTGTGCCCGGTCGGTTGTCTATGCGCGACTGACGGCCGGAGCGGAGGGCGTCTACTGCATCCGCCATCTGCCGACGAGAATGAATGGCGGTGAACTCGAGCGCGCGTGTGTGCGCGCCGCGTCGGGACACGGGGAAATACACAAGTATGCGTCATTTGGTGTTTGTGTGGGTGAACCTTTTTTTTTTCTTTCGTATGGGATTATGAACAAGTATTTAGCTTCTTTATCTCAGACATTCAGCTAGCTTCGTTCTGGATCCCGTGTAACAAGTAAGTTCACAGCTTCCAAAACGACTAAGTTATGGTGTAGAATATCTCCAATTAGGTACCTATAAAGTTTTATGAAACAGTTATGCAGTAACTAGGTAGGTAAGCACGAGCAAGTTGCACTGGGTCCGTGAAACACTTTGCGTCACATTACGAAATCAACTCGGAAGGTTGAACCTTTGATTAGATTACCTATTACGGTACTGCACTCGTTAGGAAAATTATGAAAGTGTATAAGAGGTGGTTTGTATTGTAGGTCTTTTAACTGTTAATTATTGAGTTTCTTAACTCCATCACTCCCATCACTCTAATAATGTTCATCATGTGTTTATAAACAAGCTGTAAGTAAACAAAGATGAATCTAGTGGACGCTTTATTTTACGTTGTTGAATAGGGTTAAAATTGATATCCACAATAAGATAAGGAATAAAACAATAACTTAACTTTAACTATTAACTATAGGCCTACCTATATATCCTATGTAGTGTAGTTTTTGCGTTATTTATAACTTTCAACCCTCTCACTATTTTTGGGTGCAAATGCAGAATGATGCCGAGCAGCATTACCTACTCCGAAAATTACCTCCATGTTTGCAAAATATGTTGTGGTTAAAAAAATATGAAATTGCTGAGTAAAATTAACTATTTACATTAGTGTAGTTTCACTAGAACCATTGCTAAGAATTTATTGACTAAGAATTTATAAAAATCTAGCAAATAGTCCTAGTCTTGGCTCATAAACTTTCATTTTAATCTGACTTATGAGATTTCGGCACAGTCGTCCCTGTAATAAGTATTTTCTTTAAAACATACAAAAAGATGTACCTAATGAACTTCGATAGCCTAAAAGTTATCCCAGATTACCTATAGGGAACAGCGACACAAACGTAAAACCTCGTTAGACAACAAATCCCAATGCGATACTATGGTTCGCTGGTTACTGTGGCTACCCCCTCAGGTTAAAGGGCGAAATAGGACTAGCAATAAAAATTGCAGAAGTTGATTGCTGTCTTACTTTAACTTTAGTTCTAGAGCAAGAAGCACATATTTACTCTCTTTTTCTAACTTTAAATTTAGAGAAAGACAGCAGTTAAATTCTGCAATTTTTAGCCTTTAATGGCCTGTCTCTCTGACTCAGTTACCGCCGAATTCGGTACACATTGTAGTATTTATTCCAAAAATAAAATAAATGTTTTAAAAAACAAAAAACCGCCTTCAAAAACGCAAAAAATAACTTCTTTAAAATTGTAGGCACCTAATAGGTTAGTCCAACTGATGTCGGCTTTTTGTTGAAAATGTTGTGGTCGCCGACTTCAGTTGGACTAACCTATTAGGTGCCTACAATTTTAAAGAAGTTATTTTTTGCGTTTTTGAAGGCGGTTTTTTGTTTTTTAAAACATTTATTTTATTTTATACTTTTTAGTGATCATAATACGCTGTTACGTAGTACGCTTCTTAGTTAAAATGAAACTTTAACTTATATCAAGCGCGCCGCAAGCAACGCCGCGGGAAAGTCATAGTCATATTTCAATAAGTAAATATTATTCGTTGTAGGTAGTCGCTCAACTATCTTAATCGAGATATCTTATCGCCACCCTTGAAATCGGTACCATTGAGGAGTTCCGGTGGCCATCTGTGGTCTTCATCATCAGTTCCACTACACCAAATGATACTTTCTGAATGCAAATGCTGGACTTGTTACTAAAAATACTAAAATCGCTATATGTTTGCCTACAATATTTGAGGAGTTCCCTCAATTCCTCACTGATCCCCTCATCAGATACAGATTTGGTGACAATGGGACCACCTCGGAAGTATACTCTATCAAACCAAAAAAAAAAATTTGAAATCGGTCGACAATTGACGGAGTAATCGGTGAACATACATAAAAAAAAACAAAATACATACAGTGGAACGTATAACCTCCTCCTTTTTTGAAGTCGGTTAAAAATGAAGTTATTTGCTTGTTTTTCGAACCATAAACTTTGCACCATATTTTATTGCTATTGGCACTGATAGCTTTAGCTAATCCAAATCTTCTACTACTGCCTTAACTAGCCTGTACATACCAGCGAAATTCGCATAGAAGTCGTTTATCGCTGTTTCCTCGAGAACTGTCCCATTTTCCGGTATAAAAAGTATCTTAAGCCCGTCTCCGGGCTAAAAAATATTCCTTTACGAAATTTTACATGAATCGTTTGAGACATTGAACGGAGAAGACCTGAAAAAACAAAGACACACTTTTAATATTAGTAGGGATACCTATTGATAAGGATGTGTGTATTAGTTTGTGGTGATGTTTGGATATATGTGTTTCAATCTTTATATTACATAGTATAAAACAAAGTCTCTTCCCGCCGTCTGTCCCTCTGTATCTAAGCGTACTTAGATCTTTCAAACTACCTATTACACACTTGCAGTCTAGGTTGGTTCTGAATTTGAACATACGATACTATTTATATATTTTAATCCCGGAAATGTTATAATTCCCAGAGTAAACATTAAACTATTTCCTAGTAGGCTAGGTAAACGCTAGTAGCCTAGTTTATAAACTAGGTACAAAAAAGGCAAGAGTACCGTCTTAAATTAACAAACAAAGTCTTATGATGAGGGTCTATTTAGAAAAAGTCCTCTTAAATTAACCAGTGAAAATGTTGCCGAATACGTGGAACAGTGCAACAGTGACTTAATAGTCAATTAGTCAAACTCTAAATTAGTCAACTATATAGTCATTAGAATATATTTTTAACCCGTAAAACTACTGGAAACTACTGAACTTATTATAATCAAACATGGCTAAGGTACCCTTACCATGAGTTACAATTACCGTACCTACTCGCTAGCGAGTCGAATGCTCTGTCCCTCGCAGACCTCGCACTATCTTATAGAGTGCAAGGGACAGAGCATTCGACTCGCTAGCGAGTAGGTACGGTAATTGTAACTCATGGCAAGGGTACAGGAAAACTTTGCAGGTACATTAGCGGCCTTTACACGTAAAGTTCGGACCGCGGGAAACGCCACGCGCCATTCCACGCGCCAGTCCGAACAGTACATTTTTCACACGTACGGTTCGGAGCGAAGATTGGAATGGCGCGTGGCGTTTCCCGCGGTCCGAACTGTACATGTGCAGGCCGCTAATATAATTGATCACTCTCACTCATCCCTCACTCAGGGCAAAAATTAACCTATTATGATGATATATGGCAGGTCGTTCAGCCTCTCGATCATTCCGCCCTAAAATCATCATCTGTTATCGAGACCAAAACTAGCCAATCTCAATTCGGTCGGCCTACAGCAGTGATCCCCAAAGGTGTATATCGACCCCCAGGGACGACGACGACCTGCAAGGGATCCATGTGAGTGGAATAAATAAATGGAAATAAATGAGATGAAAATAAGAGTCGTGACTTTAATTTTGGGTTTCCATTAATAGAATATTCCATATTCATATCTACACAAATTAGGTAGGTACCTACCTACTTACTTACGTAATACTTTCTTACAAATATATAAATAAACAAATTGTCAATTTTCTCCGCGTATAGTTTTTTACTTTGTAAAACATATTTTTCCGCGCTAATTTTCATTGTAGCCTATGTAAATTTTTTGCCGGCTAGACCTCCATCGTTATACGTGCAAATAATCCCGAAGATTTTTTGCTTACTTTTTACGTGATTACTTAGGGTAAATATTAGGTAAGCTAAGCCAAGTGGTCTATGAGACAAACAAGTTTTGGGGACCTCTGGTCATCAGCCTACAGCAGAAATCTTGCTACCCCATTCCGAGTCTATCATCAGATCAGTTCCTAGATACCATAACTTTGTATTGCTCTCGGGTTTACCTACGTAGTATTCTAAATCTCAGCCCTAGGTAGGTATACTGTAACGGGAAGTGGTTCAAAGTTGACTTTCCAGATCTGAATTTGAATGACAGAAGTAAGTAGTTACAACAAAGCGAGTTAAAAATACATATCTACATACGTAAACTCACGCCTTCATTCCCAAAGTGGGGTAGGCACAGCTATTTACTAATATACCATTTTAACACTATTCCGTCTCTTTTCCTTTGCATAACTTTAACTTTTTTAAATTCATAGGAAATAATTTGCAACTTTATGTCCGTTGATGTCCATGGCAAGAATAACTCTAACCCAATCGGCTTAATGTATACAATCACAAAAGCTGATTCAAACATGATAAGTAGCGTAACGTACCTAATAACTAATAGTTTTCGGTAACGCACCTTTTCCCCACTTGTATGATTCTGGTGTTGGCGAACGCGAGCGACGACTACCTACAGCCAGCTTCCATTTCACCATCTTGATTATTATAGGTGACATTGTGGTGTACATAATGAATCCCAGTGATGTAAAAGCTTATTAACTTTACAATGTACACCGAATTGTCATTTGTATCACTGTCAGGATGATGGATCAGGGAGTACCTAGGTCGTGCGACCCGCTGTTCAGAGCTATTAGGTATATCACGCATCGTGGACTAGTTGCCGGCGACGGCGACGTCAACGGCTACTGTGACTTTCTATAGTTTCATTATGTGTTTATGCACTTGGCCGTCGGTAGCCCGCCCATATTTTGGTCGCCGAGACACAAGACAAGTCGACAGTGCGTCGATGTTGGCGACTACGACCGGCGACCGCGACCGTCGCCGTTACCGACAAACGGTTACGAATTTACGAGTAAAAAATCTATTACTCTTACATAATACAGAAACCTACATTTTGCATTAAGTCCTTCGCCGAGTCTGTATGTAGGTATGTTCGCGCCAATTCTAAGTATCTCAGACATTTAAAGACATTTTCTTAAGGAAGATGAAGAAGATAAATGCGGGTCTTTATTAAAGTATGAATCGAGTGCAGGCAATATTTAATTCTTACATAATAGGCACTTCTTCAATTTCCCGGGATATAACGTCCGTTGTTCATACCTTTCAGCCCAATAATATAATATAGTAAAAAGAGGTAGATATGTACGCACTTCGATAGTGGCACCCTAAAACCAAGCCAATTGGTACACCTTTACTTAGACTTGCGCCTTCAACGGAACCGTGAACTAGTCTGCAGAGCAACATACATTCGTTTCTGATTCGCTCCCGGAAATTAGCATACCATCCTGCTTTCACTTGTCATTTATGAATTAGTGTGTAATTGCAATATTTACTGATTATTGTGTGCGTAAGCCGGGCCATTTTTACACGCAGAATACCGTATAGGTAACATATCTACCTCTTTTTATATTATATCATTGTTTCATCCCGATATATTCACATTGATCGGTTAAGGCGTTGAACCAAGGTTGAACCGTAAAGAAAGAACCTTTAACTAAAGAACAAACAAACACACTTTCACGTTCATAATTTGTAGTAAGAATAAGGAGAATGATAAGGTTAGGAATAAGTAAAGAGTAGATACCATGGGTATATAACATTTTGACGAGCTTTTTTTTTGTTATTAAATCGTGAAGCCTGATTTTCTAGAGACATAGAGATAGAGAGAGAAAGACATCATTATTACACGACCGCCCAAAAAAGGTGTTATATAATTTTTAATTTTTAATCTTTTTTATACTGATGCCATAAACATTTTCATTATATTTCTGTTAAAGGATAGGCAAAGGGATCTACGTCCATACTTCCGAATGTGTTAATTACCATAAACAAAACAAAATAAGAACGAAACTCAAATGATGTCGTTTTTACATAATACTGGAACAGCGTAAGAAAAATAAACTGTCAAACGCTAGCGTTCAAAAACTAGCTGTCGAGTCAAAAATACTAGAATCCTGTACCTACATTAGTTTTTGTATTAGTCGTAATCATACTTTTGAATTATGTATAATGATTAAAAGTATTATAAAAATGAGAAAAAATACAAATCACATTGAACGCGACATATAGATGACGATCGACATGGAATATCTTGGTTGACCATTAGGTTCAGAACAGACAGAACAAATACACCAGAATGTATTTGTTTTCTCAAGCTTAGAAAATATATTTTCATATTGAATTACTATATTTGTTCGCGGTGCTGTATATGATATCGCTTCGTTAGTGTTGTTTCTTTTAAACTAGTTCTACCATGTCAGAATCATCGAAGTCTAAGAGTTTGAACCTAAACCCGTCACCAACTCTGCAGTGCAAAGATCTTCATGAATACCTGAAAAGCCGCTCAGCACAGTTCCTAGAAACTTTATACAATTATCCCACAATATGTCTAGCCGTATACAGGTAAATAGTTACAAATAACATACATTATTTATTTAGAAGATTTGGTTGTTAGGTTAACTTGGATATAAGATTTTTGTGTAAGATGTTTCAACTTTATATATCGTATTTAATTAGCTATTATTCCTGCACATACATTTAAATTACTTGTTTAAGTAAAATTACACTATATGAGCAGTAGTTATAAAGAATGTATAAGGAGTGTTGACCCATCATTTCGTTGATTTCAGAGAATTGCCAGAGCTAGCGAGACACTTTGTGATCCGGCTTCTGTTCGTAGAGCAGCCGGTCCCGCAGGCGGTCGTCGCCTCCTGGGTCTCCCAGGCTCATGCCAAGTAATCATCTAGTTCATTTTACCAAAATATTCATTAAAACTCGGAACAAAGGACAATGCCAGGTCTCCATACAAGCTTTGGCCTAAGAAAAAATTGTGACGGATAGTTATAGAATTGGGTTTATTTGATGTAGAAAAATATTTAAAACAATGCTGTAGTGTTCGTTTTTCTTAAGAACTTGTCCTATTTTACTTTACATTACATACATTACTCACAAGTTGTCTTATTTATAAAGTATCTTAATAGATGGCTCTATTTTTTTTCGTATAAGTTCCCTGAATGTGTAAGTAAGAAGATACTGAATTTAAATCTCATATAAAATAGGTCATATCCACATCCTTCGTATCGGCGAGCCTTTTTTTTTAAAAGTGTTTTAAGCCAAGATCTGGCATTGTCCAACCAAATGTAAGTTATTATTGCACAAAATTTGCCTGGTGTCTGAATGCCTGTTTTGGGAGCTTGATTTTGATTGTTCTTTACTTAATTTTAAAGTGGTTTTGTTGGGTAAACATCTAAAACATGAAACCTTAACCTTTTATTGTTTAGTTTGTATTTTTCTTTCAGTGTAACATTCATTGTAATATCAGGTGTATAGTCAAAACAGTACTTTACACAGACTAACCATAGTGTACAGTCAGCTTCAGAGATAAGTGACCGTCCCTGCATAAAAGTTACCTAATCATAATTTAAAAAGACATTTTTTGTTTAACAGCTTATGAAAGTTTAATGGAGTATTATATTAGCCAAATGCTTTTTCAGAGAACAGCTGAAAGCTGCAGAGTCATTGACCCAGCTGTCCGTGTGGCAAGAGGCTCCCATCCCCGGAGGCCTGCCTGGCTGGATGCTTGCACAGTCTTTTAAGAGGAACCTGAAGATCGCCCTGCTTGGAGGGTAAAAAAAAAACATTATTTAGAAAAATGCAATTTCTGTCTACATGATTTGTTGTTCTTGATCCAGACTAATATAGATAAAATTATAATATTAGTAGAATGTTTACTCTCCTAATAAAGTATATTAGGTATATCACATAATAATGTACTTTATTTCATTTAAGAGCTTATATTACTCATGTACTAGTTGTTGAGATCTTCTAGTTAGTTAATGTCCCTGAGGCAAAAAACTTGTTCTCCCAAAATTAGGACATTTTGTATTTATTTTGTGAAATAACTGTTCCAACAATTCCATTCTATTCTGTATCTATATGCAACATGGAATCTATAACTTTGCTTGTGTAACATTCAGATTTGTGACCTGAACAAAAATTAACAAACAAATATTATTCTTCTTTAGAGGTCGTCCTTGGAGCATGTCATCATCGCTGGAGCCGGATGGCAAGGCCCGGGACGTGGCGTTCCTAGACGCATACGCCCTGGAGCGCTGGGAGTGCGTGCTGCACTACATGGTGGGCTCCGCGCAGACCGAGGGCATCAGCGCAGACGCGGTGCGCATCCTGCTGCATGCGGGGCTCATGACCAGGTATGATCCTCAGTGGAGCGGCAGGTCATCATCACTGGAGCCGGACGGTTAGGCCCAAGGCATTGCCCTGGCCTTATTATGGCCTGGATTTGGTGGAAGCTGCCAATCATATTTACAAGTTTCAGTATTTTATGGCAACATGCACAGTGCTTACTCCAAAATCATTGCTAACCGGGTAGTCCTAGTAGTTGCCGGTGTTGGCTTCATTATACGGCGATTTGTGATTAAGAGATTTCCTTTAGCCGAGTTGGTCCTTGCGACTCAAAGATGAAGGGGAGCCATCAAAATTTCAAATGTAAATTTTGTAGGGGGTGGGGGGCTTACCCCGAATTACCTAACTATAATTTATTAAGCTAAAAGGGCAAGTTTGTTTGATTTTCTTTTCTCTTTTATCTCAAGTTTTTAATACAAAATGGTATAAACATTATTTCATAAATGAATTCGTCATCTTTCGTTTATTCGAAATCGACACCAAATTTAATGCCTACACACAAGCTGTTATAAAATTGAGACATATTATTGACAACGGACCCCCCCAACTTACCTGCATCAAAAATCAAGATGGCTCCCCTTCTTAAAACGGTCTAAGGGTTCAGGGGATGCACTTCGCCAAAGGAAACCTTTTAATCATCAAAAGCCGTATATTGCACTTTTATGTCGTGTACAGATGCCACTATAGTTTGTTAAAATGTTAATAGTCAAATTCGCAAGCAGAGCCTGCAGCCCTTACCATCATCGGTGTGGAGGGAGAATCGCTGGGTTTTAGTAGGTGTTCCTTCCGCTCTCGGTTGGTGAGTCCGACAAATCTTGGTTTCCCCCATGTTGTTAAAAGGTTTGTATCGGTGGTGGCCCCAATATTGGTATAAAATTACAGGTTAAGTGATAACACGGTGTGTTTTATTTTGCTTAGAGACGCAGAGGACGGCTCCGCTGTTATCACGCGCGCCGGTTTCCAGTTCTTGCTACTCAGTACAGCCAAGCAGGTATATCATTTACTCATAAAACAAGCAGGGATACATACCAGCGTCTGAAAACGGCTTAATTACATTATTTTCATAATCAATCATAGCTCATTGGGAAGTTTGTACGGAACAAACAAATGAACAGACAGAGCGAGCTAATAAAAACCAAACTACTAAAAAATATATCACTTGAACCCCTATTTGACGTTTTTGTTCGTACACATTAGAAACTTAGAAGTTGTAGGGTTTATATCAACTATATTCCTGCGCTGAATCTCACAACGATCAGTTGAGACGTTGAACCGTGAGGGCGTGTTATTAAAGCTTCCTAGAACATCTACCTACACAGGCCTTATACCAAAGAAGGCGACTAACTACAAAGTGATAGTATAAGCATTTTAAATATAATTTGTATACCAATAGAGTATACAGGGCGTCCCACAGCTATGCCACATGGAAGGAAAGTACGTTAAATATTGTAGATGGAATATTTTACTGAAAGAAGACATTATTTGAATTTAAAAAACAATTTAAACTGCATTCATAGATATTTAAATAATTACATGGTTGAACCGGGAATCGAACCCGTTACACGAGAAAAATAATTACGCTGTAGCTTTATCATACCGATCGAAAGGCTTCATCATAAGGATTATTTTTTGCTAAATAACATAGTGTCAGAAATAAAAGGAAGATAATGAATTCTAACATTTTTAACTCAAAATTAATCAATTTATCAAATGCTCAAACTGAGTCCCTTCCTGTTGAATAGAAATTCGCACTCTTCTTGATCTTGTTGTGGTGGATATTTAGAATAATACCTCTAAGTTCTGTTTGTAGCTCGTGGACACTTTCATACTGGTTCTGGTAAACATAATTTTCTACATAACCCCATAAAAAAAATCTAACGGGGTTAGATCTGGGGATCATAAAAATGTTAAAATTCATGGTCTTCCTTTTATTTTTGACACTATGTTATTTAGCAGAAAATAATCCTTATGATGAAGCCTTTCACTCGGTATGATAAAGCTACAGGGTAATTATTTTTCTCGTGTAACGGGTTCGATTCCCGGTTCAACCATTTAATTATTTAAATATCTATGAATGCAGTTTAAATTGTTTTTTAAATTCAAATGTCTTCTTCCACAAAATGTTCCATCTACAATATTTAAGGTACTTTCCTTCCATGTGGCATAGCCGTGGGACGCCCTGTATTATGCTTCGACTACAACGTTGCACTTGCAACTTCCTTTGGCAGTACAGCTAGCCTATTGCCTAATGCGCTCGCAATCGACTTCAAAGTGGAACAATTATTTTCATTTTGTATGCAGAATCTTCGGTTGTCAAAATGAAAACGATTGCTATTGCGTTAGGCAATAAGCCTGCGGGTGAAGGTGACATTTCAGTACTAGGGTGAACGTCAGATTCCAATGATAACCCAGTGCCCCGGTGATCAGGTGTGGTGTGGTTTCAGGTGTGGCTGTTCCTGCAGCACTACCTGCACACGGCGGAGAAGCGCAGCCTCAGCGCCGCCGAGTGCCTCGCCTTCCTCTACCAGCTCAGCTTCAGCACGCTTGGGAAGGTACGATCTTATGGAGCGTTAACACTTGAAATTGGCTGCTTCCTTGACTGGTTTTTTTTTTAAATATACGGTCTCAGAGGGGCGTTGTTGTATGCGTTGACCATTAGAGATATTAGTTAATGTTACGCAGACACAGCTCAGATTTTCAGTTTGAACCTTTTGTTGTATTTTATTAATTCGAATGTTTTTTATAAACGTGTAAAGAATATTAAATAGAGAAATGTCATCATTATTTTTGTAATTTAACTCACAAAAATATATTATTTTAATTTGTACTGTATAATAATTTTAAAATGATTTGCAACGCCCTAAATAGGGTCCATGTACGTACTTATTTTATTTTATTTCTATTTTAAGACCACCTCATGTAATACCATGGTTATGCAAATACGTAATAAATAAATAAATAAATAATAAATAAATAAATATTCCTTATTAGCCGTAAAAAATTGCTTTCAGTACAATTTGACAAATAGTCATAGCTTACAGAAATGGAAGCTGATTATATTGGAAATAAATTCTATCAATTGTATTTATTTTTTAGTTATCCTTCTGGTAAAATCGTAAGAGCAAGTTGCCCTATGCTTACACTTACTTTTGTATTAGCAATTAAATTACTTCAAATTAAATGCTTGTCTTGTTTTCAGGATTACAGTACCGAGGGCATGAGCAACAACATGTTGGTGTTTTTACAGCATTTAAGAGAGTTTGGACTCGTCTACCAAAGAAAGGTGTGTCCACGATGTTAACTTAACACAGGTTACATTGGTTATATTATATTTGAAATTCTATTAAGATATTGAACTATTAATTTTGTTCTTTCACATTTCGTTTACAGTGTTTTTTTCGTAATAATAGACTGTCCATCCTTTCAATGTAACAATAAAATGTAAGATAGGATTATTTTTTACATATGTGATAATTAGGGATCGGAAATTCGGATGCTTTTATTCTTTTGTTTTTCTTGTTGTATTGATGTTATGTAGTATGGAGGCGGACTCAATTTAATTTTGCTAATAAATTTCCCGGGATTTCCCGGAATACCGCAAAATAGGATACATATACACATAAGTATTTGAAGTATTTAAATAACATATTTTAGTTGTTTCATTTTAAAAATATGTGGTTTGTTTAACTAACAGTACCTACACTATTCTTTAACATCAAACTAAATTAAATTTGTTAAGTTACATATTATTCTTATGAAAACGAATGGTACTAACGTTAGTAGTTTTGTTAAGTCACCAAATTAAAACAAATATACATAGTCATACAAAATTGAACTGTTTACCAACGTGTATGTTAACAAAATTGCTGAAATTAGTCATAACCTAAATATTTTGACAGTTATCACTATATCCTGATGTTTTATACAATCCCGGAATCCCGGAATTTAACTAATTAAAATAATATTTTTAAGAAGCTGACTCCATACTTGCTGGGCTTTTTCCGGAAATTTGCTAATTTTAGGTATAAAAGCATCCGAATTTCCGATCCCTAGTGATAATGATAATGATATATCGGTAATGTCAGTTTGTTTGGGTCAAAACTTGCAAGTTAATTTCAAACTGGTTCCTGTTATTGGGATGGGCTGAAATTTGAAATGTAAAATACAAAATACATAATGCTAATCCAATGAATATACAGTATGGTATAAGATGGGGCTTTATTTCAATTTGTTTTATGCCCTTTTGATTGTGTATCTCTAATAATGTTATCGCGCAAGCAAGATGAAGATGATGTTAAAAGAAGTACTTTTTTTTCTAGTCCCGTACTATAAACCGCTAATATTTGTATCGTTAACGGCATCAGAATAACACTTATAGTGTGACCGGAGCGGGAAAACAGTTCTATAATGAGCGTTGCCATGGTAATAACAGTTCTATAATAATAATAATTATTGGAATTTATACTTTTTCTGCTAAGCAATTAAGTGATTTAAAAAAAACACGTTATTAGTCTTAAAATTAATTTTGTTTTAAATCTGCGTCATTTCAATTTTTATTAAAATATCTTTACCGATGTCAAGTGTTCAAGACTGATATCCCTAATGACCGTAACCATGGTAATAACAATGCTCTAACGGTTATAAAAGAACCGTTATCACAATGGCAATGCTCATTATAGAACCGTTTAAGCTACGCTATGTGGTATTCTGATACCGTTAACTATATCAATATTAGCGGTTTATAGTAACGCGATAGAAAAAACTATAATGAATGTTTGTCTAGCGAAAGGCCGGGCGCTTCTACCCGACGCGGCTGGCGCTGAACATCGCGAGCGCGCGCGACCCCGCGCCCGAGGCGGGCGCCGCGCCGCGCGGGTACATCGTGGTGGAGACCAACTACCGCGTGTACGCCTACACGCAGACCAGCCTGCAGGCCGCGCTGCTCGGCCTCTTCGCCGAGCTCGTCTACAGGTGCCGCTTCATATTACGAAACGACTAATCGGTCCGATCCCGAACCGGACCGACTCATTCCCGCCTGCAATTATTTATGTAACGTCCGTAATGAAGCTTTTTTTAAGGTACAAGTGCCGAGGTTAATTAAATATTTTTCTTATTTTTACTCATTTAAATTATTGTAAAAACAGTTTTCGACAAGTATTTTATAAAAGTTGAGATGTCAGTTGATCAGCAAACATTGTCCCTGACATTTTTCATGCGCGTGGTAATAACAATGCTATAATAATTATTATAGAACTGTTATTGTCATGACAACGCTCATTATAGAACAGTTTTCACGCTTTGATTCCCCTATCCCTATAGGTGGTATTCTGATGCCGTTAAGCATGTGATGTGTCTAAGCTGTGTTCGGGACGCGCAGGTTCCCGAACGTGGTGGTGGGCGTGCTGACGCGCGACTCGGTGCGGCAGGCGCTGCGCGGCGGCATCACGGCGCAGCAGATCATCCGCTACCTCGAGCAGCACGCGCACCCGCAGGTGCACACATTATAATATTACTAAACAATTAAATAAATACTACATTTTGATACAATTACGGAAACTATGTCATTTAACGACACTCCAGGTGTCCCGGGACGAGTGAAAATGACAGTTCCGCACGTGTATAAAACGACGTTTTTTTATACATTTGCGAAAAATATGTATATGTGTATGTGGGTATCTGTGTATCTGTCCTCTTCCCCCCGGACCTCTGAAGTGAGCTAACGTGTGAGTGAACACACTCCTTCCGAAAATACCTAAATTTTATGTTTATGCACTCCTAGTATTTAACGTTATAAATTTTGTTTTGAACAAAAATTATAACGACAAATACTAGAAGTGCATAAATGTTAAAAGTAACCTACAGTGCTGTGCATTGCTGTGACGTGTGAGTCATCCGCGCTGTGTGGTGTGCGCCCGCCGTTGCGCCGCACCGTGCCGTCATCGCTTGCGATCAAAGTTGCGCTACGCACCCCGTCATTACCGCTGTGCTCCTGCTACTTTATTTAAACATACAAACTCTTTGGTTGGACGCAGGGCTTAGAACACAAGTATATAAAAAATATATGGAAAAGTAAAACGCACTAAATGCGAAATATACAGCATTCCGCATGAGATGCAGATAGAAAAAGTATTAAAACACTAATTCGAAAAATCCAACTTTCCGCACGATATATAGCTACGGAAAGTACCATTGAGCAACTGTATTAAAAATACTGTACCATAACGAGGTTCGTCACCACCAGATGCTGAAGAACGACGCGGGCATGGTGCGCTCGGCGTCGGTCCTGCCCCCCACCGTGGTGGACCAGGTGCAGCTGTGGGAGGGCGAACGCAACCGGTTCAGCTACACCGAGGGCGTCGTCTACAACCAGTTCCTCTCGCAGGTACACACCTACACCTATATGGTTACAGTCTATCAAGGTGCGCGTCCCCCCCCCACCGTGGTGGACCAGGTGCAGCTGTGGGAGGGCGAACGCAACCGGTTCAGCTACACCGAGGGCGTCGTCTACAACCAGTTCCTCTCGCAGGTACACACCTACACCTATATGGTTACAGTCTATCAAGGTGCGCGTCCCCCCCCCACCGTGGTGGACCAGGTGCAGCTGTGGGAGGACGAGTGCAACCGATTCAGCTACACCGACGGCGTCGTCTACAACCAGTTCCTCTCGCAGGTACACACCTACACCTATATGGTTACAGTCTATCAAGGTGCGCTTCCCCCCCCCACCGTGGTGGACCAGGTGCAGCTGTGGGAGGGCGAGTGCAACCGATTCAGCTACACCGACGGCGTCGTCTACAACCAGTTCCTCTCGCAGGTACATACCTACACCTATATGGTTACAGTCTATCAAGGTGCGCGTCCCGTCCGTCCCCCCCCACCGTGGTGGTTCAGGTGCAGGTGTGGGAGGGCGAGTGCAACCGATTCAGCTACACCGACGGCGTCGTCTACAACCAGTTCCTCTCGCAGGTACACACCTACACCTATATGGTTACAGTCTATCAAGGTGCGCGTCCTTCCCCCCCCCACCGTGGTGGACCAGGTGCAGCCGTGGGAGGGCGAGCGCATCCGGTTCAGCTACACCGAGGGCGTCGTCTACAACCAGTTCCTCTCGCAGGTACACACCTACACCTATATGGCTACAGTCTATCAAGGTGCGCGTCCCCCCCGTCCCCCCCCCCCACCGTGATGGACCAGGTGCAGCTGTGGGAGGGCGAGCGCAACCGGTTCAGCTACACCGAGGGCGTCGTCTACAACCAGTTCCTCTCGCAGGTACACACCTACACCTATATGGTTACAGTCTATCAAGGTGCGCGTCCCCCCCCCCCCCACCGTGATGGACCAGGTGCAGCTGTGGGAGGGCGAGCGCAACCGGTTCAGCTACACCGAGGGCGTCGTCTACAACCAGTTCCTCTCGCAGGTACACACCTACACCTATATGGTTACAGTCTATCAAGGTGCGCGTCCCCCCCCCACCGTGGTGGACCAGGTGCAGCTGTGGGAGGGCGAACGCAACCGGTTCAGCTACACCGAGGGCGTCGTCTACAACCAGTTCCTCTTGCAGGTACACACTAATATGCTTTCCGTTTTGCAAGATGCGCCCCGCTACTTCATTTTACGTAACTAATCGTTTATTTGAGGCACGGGAGGATTGAAACATTACTTTTAAAACAGTGTAGTGTGCATTTAGTATTATCATATATTTTTGTCAAAGATGCTATGTAATCTTGCCATAAAACCAGTCAAGAGGAGCCAGTAGCATAAGAATAAACAATAACTACACGTAGAAGCGAAACTCCCGGCTCCGGACGCGCGCTCGGCGCGTTAGATACCTACCGCCTGGTGACACCTGAGGTGTCTAGTCAGTCAAGAGCGTCACAGACTGAATACACATTGACCAATATAATATTCTTATTTCTTGAATTGGTTTTCGTATTTGTGTTGATTTTAGTGTTTATGGTTGAACTAAGATAGTGTTTTAAAAAGTGAACGACTATTTACGGCAAAATAATTAGAAATAATTGATTGAATGAAGGCGTTTTATTTGTTAATTAGTACATCCCCTAGATGTTGAAGAAAAAAAACCGGAAACCTTAAAAATGAATTTATAGAGGTAGATAAGAATCTTAATATCAAAAATTATTATTAGGTACCTAATTTAACGTAAATGCAAAAAACTCATATTGCAACAATTTTTCCACGTTGAAGAAAAACATAATTTTCTATACATTTCGTGACTAAATTTTTATACCACACACATGAACCAATTATAATATTTCGCAACTGACAGCCCTGACTTTGGGTGTAGCCCTGACTGACAGAGGGGCGTAGCGGGGTGAAGGGGGAAGTAGGTATTTAAAGCGCGGCATGTGGGGCCTGCGTAAAGGAGATTCGCTTCTACGTGTAGTTATTGTTTATTCTTATGCCAGTAGGTTGAAGTTCCTGGACAACTATCCAAACTGTCCAGTAAAGTTGAGCAATCGTTTGCTTCGACCATTAAGAGCCATCCTGGACTCGTATGTATAATAGTACATTATTACTTAGGCAGGGAAGTAGGCAATTGCGGGCCGAGTACTGGTTTAAACGGACTAGACGAGGACTGGTTTGCTTGCTTTTTGAATTGCATAAAACTTCACGTTAAAAAACCATCACTCTTTACCGCCTTTTTGTTTATGACAAGGAGAAACGCAAGCTTTTGCGGGCTTTTGAAGCGAGCACGCAATGTTTTTTTATAAATTGAGAACTGTCAGTAAACTATGTACTTCGAGTCTCAATATGTAGATAGTAATGTCAACATTTCCGGTCATTTTTGAGAAAAAGCTTTTTCTCAAACATGCCATGAAATATTGATGTTAAAAAAGATAAAGATAAAAAGATAAAAGAAATTTATTCAGTAAGTAGGCCGCACGGGCACTTTTACACGTCAAGAATCTACCAGCGCTTCCCAAGAGAAGACCACTGCCGAGAAGAAACGCCGCAAGAAACTCAGCAGTCAGTCATTTTTTAAGCATATTTCTTATTACAATGGTACTACTTAGTCTAGCATTATATAAAGCTATAAATATTAAATTAAATATAGTATTAAATAACATGCGTAGTTCAGCAGGAAAACATGCCAATTAAGAATCTTACGGGGGAGATAGAGAGAAAAAAAAAAACACATACTTATGTGTATATAAGATGGTGCGAGACGACCACATAAAAGTTTCGATATGTTTTCCTACATCAACGGTGTCCCCTAGACAAGATAAAGATTTTGCATTTGAATAAATTATTATTGACTAAGTTTCGGATTTAGGCCATGCATTTTTGTCTGTTAGATAGTCCTCGATCCTATAATACGCTTTAGACATTAACGACCTTTTCAAGTAACTTTTAAGTGCTGGAAAGGGTAACTTTAAAACTTCGTCAGGTAATTTATTATAGAAATGAATGCATTGACCAACAAATTATTTATATACTTTACGGACGCGGAATTTTCGGATAGCGATTTTATTTTTATTTCTGGTATTTAAATTATGTATATTAGAATTTTTGGTGAAAGAATCTAAATTTCTAATAACGTAAATAATATTCTCATAAATAAATTGTGACGCTACAGTCAAGATATTAATTTCTTTAAAAAGTTCTCTTAAAGAGTCACGGGAGTTTAAGTTGTAAATAGAACGAATGGCCCTTTTTTGTAACACAAATATAGTTTGTATGTCAGCTGCCTTACCCCAAACCAGAATACCGTACGACATGACACTATGGAAATAACTATAATAGACTAAGCGAGCTGTCTCAACATTGGTTAGTTGTCTAATTTTCCTAACGGCGTAAGCTGCCGAACTTAGTTTACCTGCCAGTACAGCTATATGGGGACTCCATTGCAAATATTTATCTAATGTTATGCCTAAGAAAATTGCCTTATCTACCATTTGCAAACACTCGTCATTTAGAAAAATACTAGAATGTACCGGTTTAACATTAGGCAAAGCGAACCTAACACATTTCGTTTTCTTAGCATTTAGTAGCAAATTGTTGCTAGTAAACCAATTAAGTACTTTAACTAGTGTGGTGTTAATCCTACTGTAGTCTACGGATTTTCTATCTACCTTGAAAATTAGTGAAGTATCATCAGCAAAAAGTACAATATCACAAAGTTTATCTACTGTTGGCGGCAAGTCATTTATGTAAACCAAAAATAAAAAAGGACCTAAAATAGAGCCTTGAGGCACACCTATTTTCAATGTAGCTCCAACAGATTGCGTTTTGTTTACAACAACTGTTTGAGTTCTATCACTTAGATAAGAAGACATAAGGCTTAAAGCTTTGTTGGACAATCCATAATGTTCTAATTTTAAAATAAGGGTCGTATGATCCACGCAATCAAAAGCTTTAGAAAGATCACAAAATATTCCTACTGCATCGCAAGATTTCTCCCAACTGTTATATATATGTTTAATGAGTACAGATGCCGCATCAATTGTTGATCGACCTCTGGTAAAGCCAAACTGGTTATTGTTAAGTAGTTTATTTCTGTTAAAGTGACCTAACATATCCTTTAGCATTACTTTCTCAAAGACTTTACTTAAAACTGGTAGTATGGAAATGGGACGGAAGTTCGTTATATCACTCATCTCGCCCGATTTAAAAAGAGGTATTACTTTACTATATTTCATGAGATCTGGAAAGACCCCCTCTGATATGCAATTATTGTAGATTAATGCTAGATGGGGTGCAATTACATCTATGATATGAAAGAGTACCTTAACTGATGTGCCCCACAAATCTTCAGTCTTTTTTAAACTAAGTGATTTAAATATCTTGACTATTGAATCTGAATTTACAGGGCTGAAATCAAAGTTTATATTACATTTACTGACATTAGTGCTAAGTAATGATTGAGCTTCAACCGCGGATGATTTAAGACATTTCGTAGTATTAATGGCTATGTTAGTTATGTTCCTTATTGGCCGCCAAGTATGACGTTTCAGGTAAGGCTAGGACAAGAGGTCGTTTATGGAATTTCATACAAATCTTGCAGGCCTAGGTCGGCAAAGTCCTCTTTTTTAATTTCTATTCCACTTAAATTTATGGCACAGGCATCATGACATTCTGCCACTATGCGTATTAAAAAAACCAATAAACTTTTTTTTTTTAATTTTAGTCTAAACGTGGCGGCTGTGTTTATGAACAGGCTAGATAGCTGTTTTTTTTTTAACATACTAAGCCGTGCATCCAACCAAAGCGTTTGCATGTTTATCTAAAGTACTAGGAGAACAAAGGTAATTAGGGGTGCGTACCGCAACTTGGATCGCAGGCGGTGCGCTGCGGGGCACCGGCGGGCGGGCGGGCGCACACGGCACAGCGCGGATGACTGAGCACTGTAGGTTACTTTTAATGTTTATGCACTCCTAGTAATTTGACTTTGTAATTTTTTCAATGAATTATTATTATGTTTGATGTTTGAGAAAAGCACTATACATACCTCGGCGGGAAATATGGGTTGCCCGCCTCAGACCTATCCAGCCTCGCTTTGCTCGGCTGTCTATATGTCTTCGGCCGGAAACCCTTTTTGTCCCGGCCTCTGTAGTAATGTACTATTACCTCATACTCGTCAGGAAGGCCCACTTACTGGTCTTTGCAGTAATGTACAATGGTCTTTAGTAAAATGTTAACAAATAATGTTGTTTGATTGTAATTTTTAGGTAATATTTTAATAAACTTCGTGTGATACAAGTGCGGATATCATTTTCACTCGTCCCGAGTCTCGCCCCTCTCTTGCAGTTCGGGATTCGTATTTATAAAATGGCGTAGTTTCCGCAGTGGCATCAAGATGTGTTATTATTGTGTGCAGGCGGACTTCACGGCGCTGCGCGACTACGCGCGCGCGCAGCGCGTGCTGACGTGGCAGAGCGAGCGCGCGCGCACCATGGTGGTGACGCGCGCCGGCCACGACGACGTGCGCAAGTTCTGGAAGAGGTACTCCAAGGCCTCCTAGGGACCGCCACCGCGCGCCCCCGCTCCACGCCCGAGGTTAATACTGTTGCCGGATACGTCCAGCCACCCAGTTAAATTGTTGAGCATACTTAGAACCTTGTCATTGTGACTGTCATTGTTAATGTCATACTTGCCGGGAGCCCTTTGTTTCCCATAATTTTATTGGTCATAACGTAATTGTTGATAGTCATAATTTTTTATATCGCTCAAACTGAAAACTTTTCAGAAGTTCTGAAATATCTAACGCGTAGACAAGGCTAGGTTAGGTTACGTTTGATTTATAAAAATCCTGAAAAAGTAACAGTTTCTTTAAAAAACACATTATAACTTGCGATGATTATGACCTAAAGCGCATTATGACTAAAAATAATTATGTCAGTCAATATAGACCCATACTTGTCATTTGATGTTCAGTTTGAAGTTTATTATGAAGCCCTAAAGTGCTTAACATTTTCGTTGGGGTACTGTACCAGTGTATAGTCGGGTCAAACTAAGGTGATCCCGGTGACAGCTCGTATAAACAGGTGTTACGCTTGTTTCTTTGACTTTTCATGAATGTTACTAATATTATAAAGGGGTTTGGGTAAAAGTGTTGTCATTTGCAAAATTCATAAATTTTCATGGTGAGCGGCCATTCGTAAAAGTGGTAAATTATGATAGAATTATTTAAAAAAAACATATTTTGTTATGTTATGTAATACTCTTAAGTGCATCGGAGCCGAGATATTTAAATATTCATACTTGGGCGTACTTTTGTACTAAAAACTTAATACTTAAATCTTTAAAATCTCCGCTCCGATATTATTTAACGCCATAAATTATATATATCTATGTGTATTTAGAGGTCCTCTAAATAACTATGTAAAAATCATCCGTGGCCGCTGAAAAGCAAAATGACGGTATTCTTCAAACAAATTTACCCAATGCCCTTTGTTACTCAATTACAGCTGAACGGATCTCGATGAAATTTAGCACAGAGATAAATTATAGACTGGAATAGCACATAGGCTACTTAATATCCCGGAAAATTTGAGTTCCCGAGGGAATAGCGATAAGGCTATCGACGACGTTTAGTAATTTAAATGATTAATCACGTCGTTTTAGCTTCATATACCTTGCTTGCGAGTTAAGTATTCGAAATTACATAGTATGACTGCCACAGGGATCAAACTACATTGACCGAATTATGCTAAATAATATTATCATATTTTATTTGATATTTTCGTTTTTATCCTACTTTCAATATGGATATTGAAACAATAAGACAACTAAGCAAGATAATTACGAGCTAATCCAGCAAGATACAATGCCATACGTTGATTACTGTATGAACTTTTATATTGAGGAGTAAATATCATTGTTTTAGTGTCGGCTCGACCCACGTCACATCACTCTACCATCGGAAATGTCAAATTAAAGTTCTGTTAAATATCAAATTATTTAAGTCGCGCGATCTCAAGTTCTTTAATACAACCTTTATACTACGAAACTTCCCCAGTGATACTGCCAAAATCTTATTATAACAAGCACAAATATAATGTTAAACATTTGTGTAACTTAAATAAAACTTATGTGAATGTATGGTAATATAAAGAACTGATTATAGAACGCTAGGCGTTTAATAATAATGCCGGAATTTCATTGCGGCGCACGCTAGGCACGCACCCGGTACAGTCAGGGGCGTTCCCGGTCGACCACCTCTAGGGTGATATTCGTTTGCGCGTTCGACGCGCAACGACCTGAGCGCTGTAGGATTAGCTAGCTGTAGGATTAGCTAGCTGTAACGAACAAGCCAAAATGTTCTTAATTGGACGACCGCGATGTCTCTGACCGTACATACCTGAGCCACGCGGATCCATTGTTCTAGGAGTGCGTCTTTGACAGAGATCGGAATAGGCAGAGCTTTAGTTCGCGACATAATATAGAGTGGTTGCAACCGGGTTAAATATTTATTTATTTTTATTGCATTCCGGTTCTGAATTAGGTATCTATTTTATTTCTAGCCAAAGTGTTAAAGTATATTGTAAGTATATTCATTCATTTCGGATTCTTTATCTCGGCAAAATAAGGTTTTGAAAAAAGCTTTTAAAATTAAAGTCTTCTTTAAAATCGAAGTATATAATATTATTGCAAAAGATGAAATAATTTAAAACGGGTATCAAAATAACACTCTTGGCAAAACAAAATGTGGCAGGCCCCTTTTACCACAAACTTACAGAAATATCCCGTACTGTGAGTAAATATACATATACTTAGCATTACGCAAGTTCCAGAAAAATACCGCGAATCCGGAATGAAATAGAAATAAATTAATATTTTACCCGGTTGTAACCACTCTATATTAGGCCGAATTTACACTGTCATGCAAGTTACTGCTGTAACTTTCAAGACGCAACTATGGGTTAGAGTGAGTGGCATATATCTGCATCTCTCTCTTTCATATAGTTGAGTCTCAAAACTTACGTAATAACTTACAGGTAAATGTGGCAGGCCCCTTTTACCACAAACTTACAGAAATATCCCGTACTGTGAGTAAATATACATATACTTAGCATTACGCAAGTTCCAGAAAAATACCGCGAATCCGGAATGAAATAGAAATAAATTAATATTTTACCCGGTTGTAACCACTCTATATTAGGCCGAATTTACACTGTCATGCAAGTTACTGCTGTAACTTTCAAGACGCAACTATGGGTTAGAGTGAGTGGCATATATCTGCATCTCTCTCTTTCATATAGTTGAGTCTCAAAACTTACGTAATAACTTACAGGTAAATGTGGCAGGCCCCTTTTACCACAAACTTACAGAAATATCCCGTACTGTGAGTAAATATACATATACTTAGCATTACGCAAGTTCCAGAAAAATACCGCGAATCCGGAATGAAATAGAAATAAATTAATATTTTACCCGGTTGTAACCACTCTATATTAGGCCGAATTTACACTGTCATGCAAGTTACTGCTGTAACTTTCAAGACGCAACTATGGGTTAGAGTGAGTGGCATATATCTGCATCTCTCTCTTTCATATAGTTGAGTCTCAAAACTTACGTAATAACTTACAGGTGTAATCCCGGCCTTAGAAATAGATGGAAATATTTTTTTCTCATTCTAACAGATAGCTGCGTCCCTACTTACGTAAGTCGTAAGTTTCAAAGTAAAGCCGGCCTTAGGTAAGTTAGTTCTGCCTATTCCAATAATTGGTCATTGACATTCGTGCGCGCGTCGCTAAAGGAAGTATCTACTACATACATTTTGTGTGCATGCATAGCGCGCGCCGCAGTGCAATCCCAGCTTTACCCCCTTACTAATAAACGTTGAGTAACGGTGGTAAAGCTATACAATGTTTTGTCCTTATCTGTCATTGTGACATTTGAATTTGACAGATAAGGCGAAAACATTGTATAACTATACCACCGTTACTCAACGTTTATTAGTAAGGGGATTAGTGTAAATATTAGTTATAAGGGTATTTGTAATAAATAAATAACAATCGTTAATTCATTGGCTTTTATTGTTAACAATAAGAAATACTTATACAATACACCGCAGGACCTAGTTCACAATCTCACTAGTTCAATGTATAATTCATTTTTTCATCTCGCCCTTCCCAAATTATTGTGTATAATAAAAGTAAATTTGAATTAATTTTATGCCCTAAGTTGGCTCAATTTACAGTTAAACTGAGAACGTTGCATTATTTAATATTTCTTTATTATTGAAATACAATTGAGTTCCGTCGTGATAACTCAGCACATCTGTTGTATTTTACGTGTTTGCAACATTATAGTCCATTCGCTTAGATAGCGTCGCTACACTCACACGTACTTGTGGAAATTATAATAAAATACTAATATAATTCGACATAAACTGCCAAATTCACTTGCGCCGTAACACCCGCTACTGAATTTGGCAGTTTACATCGAATTATATTCGTATTTTATTACAATAACCACAAGTACGTGCGAGTGTCGCGACACTATCTAAGCGAATAGATTATACGTCATATTCAAGGATCGGAAAAACGACCGTCATTTTGAAAACATAACCCTGTTCCGTATAGCAGAGACTTCCTTGATATTAGGTAATTAAAAACATTATTAGGTATTTTATAGATTTATTATACAATAATTTATATGTACTTAGCGACAATTTTATTAATAATTGACACCGAAATGTTAATTAGAAAACACAAACACACATACAAACAGTAAACCAATGTCAACGATTGCCCCAATGTCCTCCGTAAACTGTGAAAAAACTTTTTCGACTCATAAATAGGTCCTAAATTCACGTCGTTATGGAATAACAGGCGAAAATTAAAAAAAAAGACATTCTTTTTGATTGGCGAAAGTGTTTTTTTCCCATAACCATTATGGTTTTATTCATTAATAATAATGTTGCTGAATAAATATAAATAATGGTATAATAAATGTAAAATACCTAATAATATTTTTAATTAACATCAGAAGGAAGTCACTCCTGTACGGAACAGGGTTATGTTTTCAAAATGACGGGCGTTTTATTGGTTATATTGTGGCCTTTTATTTTATATTACGCGATAAAATAAAAATATGTAACTCTGTGCGTGTTTCCTTATTTGTGAAGACCACCACACGCACAGAGTTAATTGATTAAGTTGCCTTATATTATTTCATTATTAAAATTAAAATAGTCGAAAATGTGGAAAGTCATTAAAATATAAAAAAAAGAAGTAACTATCAGTTTCCATCCAGGGGGAGTTTTAGCTTTGAGCTCAACACTTCGATTTTATTATCTAATACGTCGATAAGTACGATTCGTTCTGACTTACGTTTTGAGTTCCAGGTTAGTGAACAAAATTGGTGGAAGAAAGTATTATCAATAATCTAATTAATATTAACGATATATTTGTGTATGTATGTATGGATATAAAATAGTTTATTGAATAAACAGGATAATAACACAAGTTTATGTAAGAACTATGTGTGTTTTAAATTTGATGGATGAAAAAAGTTGGGAATACAAATGGTGATAGAAATTATTTATTTCTCTTAATTTTACATGCAAAATTTTGCATGGTGCAAAATTTTCTTATTTTTAATAATATTTATGTATGAATATTTTTCCGGGATCAATTTATTTTATCAACACTTTTTTTTTAATTTAACTTTTCATTTAACTTCGTTTATTGTCAGTAAAACATTGTTATTTTACCAGCCGCATCACTTTGGGGACTATGGTGTTCCTGGGCTGTCGAGGGGCAGTTTTTTTTTAACCTCGAAACCAGTTCGTAACGGACCTTTAACAGTTTTGCCGCTAACTTATTTTCCATGCATGAGGGTGTATAGCGGCGGCGACTCCAGAAGGGGGGGTATGAAATGGAAAAATAGGTCTGGTTTACAATGTGGGCATATCAGTCCTCTCTTTATGAAATAGTACCCCGTTTGCTGCCTCGTGCGGGCGCTCACACGGCGAGCGGGCGCACGGGCGCCAGCGCCGCGTACAGCTGCGTCACGGCCGCGCCCACCGAGCGCTGGATGCTCTCGTCCGCGCACGACACCTCCTGCAGGGGGGGGGGGGATAATTAAAACCACGCCTAACCTTAATATGCATCTTTTACACAGAGACGCGTTTTTTACGAACACCGAAAAAACACCTGTTACTTTTCGCAATTTTAACGCAGCGTATTTTAAACTTTAATATGGTCGACTAATAAAAAAAAAACCATTCGGTACAGTCAATGACAAAAATATATAGGTACACACTTATTATGCACGTTATCTTATTCAAAAAAGATGCAGAAGTATACATATCTTTGTACTGGACTTTATCACAACATACATACTCTTATAAATAAATAAATATTAGAATCCGCATGCGCCTAGTTGAACAAACATTCACAAATTGAATCTCTCTTTAAATCGCGTACCATCATTTTGTATCTTTAAAAACATGACAGAAAAGTCATAATAAAACTTTACAAAAACTCGTAGGTAGTAACCTCACAAACATTTTCCCCTACCAAAATTGAAATCCAAAACCTTTAGCTTCATAGCCAGACTTACTTACTACCAACTAAACTAAAACCGCGTTTTCAAATACGTTAATGACATAACATTCGTTTCAAAGCACCAATTTTATGCGTTTTTAACAGGTCATCCAATTCCTACATTATCCAATTCCCAAATTGATCAATTTCCTATATGACCAATTTCTATATATGACAAATTCCCACATGTCCCATAACCCGTAAAACTTCTATTGCCATCACTCACCATGTTATAGAGATCGATGTCGGCGCGCTTGCCGTCCACGGTAACGAACAGTTTATCTCCCTTAAACATCTTCGGCACGGAGTCTTCCCCGAACATCTCTTGAAGCATTTCTATCACGCACTCCTGTTAAAACATATAACCCCGATAAAACCAACTTTGCTCTCTCGTTGTATGTACAATAGTAGATTGTTAACCAAGGGATAAAAGTGATCAATTGCAGCCCGAGACATTTAAACCGCACGAGCGAGAGCGAGTGCGCCTATAGTTCAAGGGCGCAATTGATACTTTCATTCGAATTAAAAACACTCTACTTTTCATTTCGAATTGGAAAGTAAAAAATAATTATTTCACTTCTCATGCCCTTAAAATGTTACTTTAATCTCTGCACATCGGGACTAAAGCTCCTTATTTATCTCTAGGGATAAAAGTAAAATTGTTTTAATTTACTTTGGAAACCCCTAAACAGCCAATCACGGTGTTTGTGAATGGAGGATTATCGCCATTTTCAGTGATTGTGCATGGACCATTTTTAGGCAGAGGAAATAACCTCAAAATGACAACTGTGCAAGAATATTTAAAAATTCGATTTATTTTCGTGAAACACGATTAATGATTACGAACACGAATCTTTTTAATTATATTAAGGATGAAGTCATTTTATTACGCATGGTCCAATTAGTTTTAAAAAAGTTTTCAAGTTTGAACCTGTTGGCTTAATATGCAAGCATTTAAAGCGGCACATAACAAAAAAAAAACCGCGGAACAAATTTGTAACAAACTTTCTTATAATCAATATTGTAATGTTGTAAAGAACGTCGTCAGTGCCGGATTGAGCAAGCTGTTTTAGGTTAAAGGTTGTGGCGGGCTCTTTTCCGCAACAAGGCGACTTATTTATATGCGCCTATTTTGCGTGGGGTTTTTTTTAGGTTATTCTGCTGGAGAATATCGACTGGATTATTCATCCTATCATCAACCCTGACGGATATGAGTACACGCATACTGATGTAAGTACTAAAACAGGAGAATTTCTACCAGACAAGCATTTTAGAGATTAGAGATGAGTGCGCGGGGCCACCCAATGCGCGGGGCCCGTAGCATTTGCTACTCTTGCTACGTGGTTAATCCGGCACTGAACCTGAACGTCGTTTTTTTTCCTCGCATTCAAAGTGAAAAGTAGAGTGTTTAACGCGAGACTAAACAACCATAATGACATTCGAACTATAGCCACTCTCGCTCGCCCGCTCGCTCGCGTGGTTAAATATTTCTTGTCATTATGGCTTGTTTTAGTCTCTTTTGTAACAATCGACTATTATTTAAAACATTTTTGGGAAAATACTACAACGTCAAATACTAGGAGTGCATAAACATTAAAAGTACGTTACTGTGACGTGTGGGAGACATCCGCGCTGTGTCGTGTGCGCCCGCCCGCCCGCCTGCGATCTAAGTTGCACTACGCACCTCCTAATTACCGCTGCGATCCTGGTACTTTATTTAAGCATGTAATTACTTTTCTTCCCTAGGGTGGACATGTATCACTTTCAACCCGCTTCTAAGATAAACAATGACCTACTTTCAGAGTATGACACATGAAAATAACTATTATACTCGTCCAAAAGCCAATTCGTTACTCGGCACGGGTGACTTCGTCCCAGTTAGCGCTGCACCAACCTTAAAGTGCATGCGGTCGAGCTTGGGCGCGAGCGGCAGCGCGCGCGGCGCCGGAAGTGATGAGGCAGACAAGATGGCCGCCACCAGCGCGTCCGCGAACATGTCCGTCACCGGCTGCGCCTGCCACTGTAACAACAACACTACCAGTCAGACAAATATTAGCCGAAACAAATTATACATTTTTGAAAAGGTTAGGTATCCGCCTTTTTTGGATATGTTAAATACACAAGTTTTCGTCCGTGGCGTGCTGGCGCGGGCTTTGCCAAGGCCATAAAATAACTAAAAATTTGACGATTCAACGAAACTTTGGGTTTTAGACCGAAGTTGATTTTGAGGAGAGTTAAAAAGACTAAATCCGTTTCAATTTAAAACAAGAAGATAGTCGATAGTAGTCGAGTAAAAGGACTTTTAAGGATGGAACATTTTTTCAATATGATTATAAGAAAAAAATCAAAGAGCCAATATTTCGAAAATTATAAGGATTTTCATAATAGGACAGGTCAAATATGACCTCAAGCGTGATTATACTATTGTCCACGATGAACCCAGAGCACAGCTCTGGCGCTGGCTCACCTCTGACTGGGCGAGCTACGTCCACACAGCACTGACCTCGAGCGTGATCATGCCGTTGTCCACGGTGAGCTCGATGCACTGGTAGAGCCGCCAGCGGGTCTCGGTGAGGAACTCCACGGCGCCCGCGACCTGCATCACCACGTGCCGCAGGAGAGGCACCGAGCCCGCGTAGTGGATGGACTGGCGCTGGCTCACCTCTGACTGGGTGAGCTCCGTGTATTCTGTAAAGCAACGGGATATGTTTCAAAAACGCACAGGGAACCACTTTGTTTGAGTGCATTTTATATAGCAACGCTTTTTTTAACGATACAGCTGCCTTTACAGTCAAGTGAGAAACGTTAGCAATATGATAACGATATGAATCAGTAGAATAGACACAACTAAGTTAGTCAAAAACAAATAAAATAAAATGATGATGATGATGGTTATGATAATGATGATGATGAATGAATGATGGTGATGGTGATTAAAGTAATTCTTACTGTTTAAGTCACTCGGCGCCAGAATGTGATAGTTGAAGTTCCTTTTGACTAGAATACCCTGTAGCTGCTTGCCTTCCTCGGGGGGTTCCATCGCTAAGGAACCCATCACCTGCAAATAACGAGGCATGATTTACGACAAGTAAAAGCAGAACTTAAACACTTTGATCAGTTGGGAGAAAAAAAGGGACGTGACGAGAGGACAGAGGTGGGGCATGAGGGGAGGTGGATGAGAGGAGGTGAGACATGAAAATGGGATCGAAAGGACTTGTGAATAGGGGAAGCGTAACGAAAAAAACGGAGTAGGTGATAAATGAAAATGGGTAAGGAGGAATATGTGGAATTAGAAAAAAAGGGAAACGTGAGACATCACAATTTTTTTGATGGAAGAAAAGTCATTTGAATAGGAGAAATGCTACTAAAAAACCAAGTGAGACATGAAACTGGAGAAGGCACATGTAAATGGGGGTAACGTCGAGAGAAAAATCGAGAATGTGAGACGTCACAATGGCATGACGTAAATGGCAGCGGGCGGGGCACATCGCTCGCTGAACAGATGACCGATGTGGTCTCGAGTTTTCAAGGCATCCGCGTACAGCAAGGTGAGCCGACGACGTGGCTGACGTTGCAGGACTGGTCCTTGAGCCAAACCTTACGAGAGGCCTATGTGCGATACCGTACACGCATGTTACAATAAGCACATACATAATGTGGGTAAACTTTGAATGTATTGAGTTAGTTGTTTGTTAACCGCCATTTTGTATCAGAGTAGGATCTATGGAAATAGTGTTTTTTTTAATTTATGGTTCGGTGTTTTCCTAATAATTAAGATCTGTACCCTGCAGCCCCACAGCCGTGTTTCTGCTGGAATGATGTTGTTAAAATTACCTCGTTTCCTATCTGCTTTAAATTTAAGTGAAGTATTGTCAGCAAACAAGAAAACAATTTCATGTTTTTCGCGCACTACATTTGGGACTTTTGGGAGATCGTTAATAGAGATTAAAAACAAGAAAGGACCTAAAATAGAGCCTTGAGGTACTCCCATAGCAACATATGACCCAGAAAATTGTGTTCTGTTAATGTCTACCTGCTGAGTTCTGTGAGCAAGGTAAGATGTAATAAGATGAAGAGCACTGTTTTTGATGCCATAGCAGCTTAACTTCTGCAATAACGTAACATGATCAACACAATCAAATGCTTTGGACAGATCACAAAAAACTCCAATTACATCCAGTGAATTTTCCCCGGCATCAAAGATATGTTTCACCAAAGTAAATCCGACCACAGTTGTAGACCGTCCCTTGGTAAATCCGAAACGACAGCGGTGAAGTAACTTATATTGATTAATGTATGAAGATATTGAATTAAGAATTAATTTCTCAAAAACTTTACTTAGTAGTAGTATCGAAATAGGTCTAGAATTTGTGGGGTCTGATTTTGCCCTCAACTTAAACAAGGGAATGATCTTACTGAGTTTCATACATGTCGATGAGCCGTGTAGTGTGTAGTGAGTGTAGTCGTACCTTGGCGGTCTTGTCCCCGCGGAAGGTGAGCGAGAGCTGCTGCGTGTTGCGCGGCGTGTGCACGGTGAGCGCGCCGCGGTGCTCGCGCTGCAGCGCCGCCTTCAGCCGGGACATCTCATTCTGCTCGCCGTGCACCAGCACCTGGGCAACGTACTAACTGTACAACTGGAAAAGGGAAACGACCTCATAGGCCACCTGACGGGTGGTACCCGAGACCCATTTCCAGACTCCAATCTCAAGATTGCAATCCTATGGATCACGAGTTAAAAAAAAGAAGATAAAAGATGTTTAGTCAGTACGTAGGCCGCACGGGCACTTTTACACGTTAAAAATCTACCAGCGCTTCGCAAGAGACCTCTGTTGAGAGTGCTGAGAGACCACAATAACACTGCTGCTTGGCGGTGTTTGCATTTTTGTGTTCGGTCAGCTATGTCAGTTTTCTATAACTTGACGTTAGGTTATCGACGTTTCAGGTTTATATTCTATTTCAAATATCATTAGACTAGTAACAATCTAGTTCGTGAATGTTCCGCAGTAAATACTTTGCTACCTATAGCTTCCGCTACAAATTTCTTGCAGAAGGACATCACACATGTTTTACCTCATTTTGTAATCATTTTGCTCCAAATCATTTCGAATTAACATAAATAGATCCCAGGCAAGAACAACTCACGACATGCGGCGGCTTCAGTATGTTGATGAACTCGGATGTCTGCTGGTAGTCGGTGTGCGCGGAGAACGAGATGTAGTCGACGGACATGCGCAGGGGCAGCTTCTGGCCCGACATCGACGTCACCTCCTCCGGCTCCGACAGGATCGTCTTGGCCAGCGTGCCTTCCACGCAATAACCTGGGAGGTTTGGAAGTGACTAGAAATTACTATGATGAAAAGAGCAACAGGGAAGCATCAAGACTTTGGATGTGGCTTCGTTCGCGTATTACTTGCTTCTCAAAGACCACCAAAATTTCTGGAATAGGTTCGGACATTTCTCTTACAAATCCATATTACAGTCTGATCTATCTTTTGTGCAATAAAGTGTTTATATACATACATATTTGGGTAGTTCTACTAGCGTTTCAACCGCTATCACTTTCCTGGTCGCATTATTCACCATTTCCCTGTAGGATCGGATTACTATTTTCGGTTATTTTCTAGGAGTCCAGGCATTCTTCAAAACAACTCAAAATGGTAATCCGATCCTACAGGGAAATGGTGAATAATGCGACCAGGAAAGTGATAGCGGTTGAAACGCTAGTAGACCTTCCCATTTATCTTTGGAAGAGATCTCTTAGAGGGATAAATTCACCCTTTTTTCTGAAGATCGTACATTGTTTTTGTATAGTAAAGTATATACATAAAAAAAAATAACTTGCATATTTAAGTTCGTGTAGTTTTTATCTTCTAAGTATTTTACACAGAAGACCTTTATTTAGAAAAAAAAAAAAATGCCTGACCCCTGTCATTATCATATCAATCCAAGCGTCAATTGAGCTATGCGACGGCCAAATAATAAAACAACGTTCAAGCATGAGTACTAAGCAAAAAAAACCCAAAACAATCCAAACCATTTCGACAAAATCTGTATTGCTGGTTAAAAAATTACAGGTGTTAACACATACTATACGGTCTTTTTGTAAAACGTCAGTAAGGTTACCAGCAATGATGACGCCGTTCTTGGGGTCCGTGCACCAGGACTCGAACAGCTCGCGGGACAGCCCCGACTGCATCATGCCCGGGGATGCCATGATCACGCAGGGGCCGATGTCCTCGAAGTGGTCGATACCCTGGAAACAAGTTTCTGTTAAGGCTTGCCGACGTAACCGCAGTTTTAAACCATTTGCAATCTATTGAAACAACAATTATATACGCCGGGCGTTCAGTGGCGCCCTCACTACCATTGTCGTGTTTTCTAAAAACTTAAGTATTTTCTTGAAATCGAAGAGTGGTTATTAGTATAAATGAATACACAATGTATAGGGTGCATGAGATAACTAAATAACATTGAACTATGAGTGAGTAACTTAATGGAAAAAAGTGGCCACCTTCAAAGTTAAGTTGACTACAGGAGGGTTAAAGGTTATTAAACTATATCATTTATGCTATAAATTGTGTATTCGTTTGTACAACAAAAAAGCACTCTTAGGTTTACAGAAAATACTTTTATTAGTTTATTATAAAAGATAATAATAGAAGTGAGGGCGCCACCTGTGCATCGCATAGGCGCAGTCAGTAGGTGCATTGCTATAGATTTTAAAAGCTTTTGCTGAGATTTATCGATAATGAAGAATAAATTCGTCATGACAGGCCGCTTACGAAGCTATTATAAAATAAAACATCGCTGAATTAATAAGCAAAAATAAAATACGAGTACGTTACGTGTTTTGTGAATGAAATGATCAAAAACACCACGAGTAGTTAAAAAAAACTTAATTAAAATAACATACAAACTTATAGATATTGTTTTTTTACACTTTTCTTGTGATTTACTTTGCATCATTGAGTGTAAACCCACGGCTTTCTATATTTGGTATGACGTTAAAAGAAGCCTTTTGAGGATCTAGGCAAATAAAACAGAAACAGCTATATGAGTATGCCTTCAATATAAATAATAAACAAAGCGAGTAAAATCCAATTTTCGACGTTTCATCACCTCAAAGAAGTTTTTGACATTTTTATCTAAGTTGTAGAAACTTAAAACCCTTAAAAACACAAAAAAGTAGAACAAAGAAAGCGGCTGAAAGCAGGGAATGAGTGCTCAGAAACAAATGTTAATCCACCAAGCTTTGTTAAATACTAGAGGACGCCCGCGACTTCGTACGCGTAGAATTAGTTTCCTGCTGCTCCCCTTATTTCTTCCCGTTGGGGGTCGATTTTCGGAAAATCCTTTCTTAGTGCTCACTTACATCATGAAAGGAACCTCTGTACCAAATTTCAAGTTTCTAGGTACAGTAGTTTCGGCTGTGCGTTGATATCTAAGTCAGTCAGTCAGGTTTGCCTTTTATATATATAGATAGATGACAGTTAGAAAGTCAACCTATCTTTAATTCATAAACAACAAACATCACAGATACAAACACGAAGTATAACGTCACAAAATCAATCCATCATTGAAGTAGTATCACCCTTTATCAACACAATATAGGCATTAAAATTGCTTCAACTCGCTAGAAGTAGCTCAGTCCGAAATTATTGAATCTGTGCTATTCAAGGTTATCGTGTAGCGGTGTATCGGTTAGTTTATATTTATAATAAAAAGTGTGTTCTGTGTATTTTGGTACAACTTTAATACAGTATAATAATTGGGTTGAAAAGTGTCGTGATTTGTGATGTAAGCAGAAACAGGCCATCATATAAAAACATCATAAAACTAGTTAATATTTATACTTAGTATTAGACAGAAAAGGTGAGTTTGACAAGGTATAGTTCAGGAAATATGAATTGGCCGTCTGTAATATTCACTAAGATCTTTTTGTTAATATCAAACAATAGATAATCGTAAACTGCCCTGGATCTTCAAACAGCTCAGTGTGTTGAAAGGTTAAGGTTAAGGTTAGGTCCGGTAAGTCTTAACGCAGAAAAATGTTCGCAAAGTAGATAACAGACGGCCAAATCATATTTCCTGAACTGTATACGTTTAATCTAGGGTTTATTCTACTCGGCGAAACTTTATTGATTTTGATATGCTATCGTTGTTTTTTACTTATTACTGTCAAGTTAATAAGAACTATCGTAACGTTGACAATATAACATGACAAAAGCAATAATGTTACCCAGTACAATAGAGCTCGTTCTCGTGATCCTTGTACAGTCGAGTTCATTCATATGTATACACTTAAGTACCTTGTCTATTTAATGTCAACTTTAGATTGCCATATACAAATTGTCACAGCGATTAAAGTGACAAGTTACTAAAGTATATTTATGAACTCTATCCACATTTGGAGGTTATTTTACCGGCATTTGTTTGTTGTAAATACTTTAAGTCAGTGTTTGCAATCCACGTAGGTAGGCTGGCGTCCCGCGTTAATCACGCTGACCTTGCACGGCACTATGTAAATTTAAAAGACCATATTTATTTAGATATTACTGTATATTATGTTCTATGGACGTAATTTCTGTGTTTTATGTTTTAAGTACATACTAAGAAAATGACTTCAACCTGAGAAGGAAAGTTTTCAATTTTTTGTAACTTTTAAAGTGATACCTTGTTTTTTATATTTTTTCTGTATGTTTACCGTCTATAACACGCCATTAAGAATGAAATTATAAAAAAATACTAGCGACCCGCCCTCGCTTCGCTTCGGTTTATGTGAGTTTTCTGTAACATAATCCAGAATGTATACATTTTTATGTATTATAATACCTGAAAACCTTTCTCTTGAATCACTCTATCTATTGCTTAAAACCACATTAAAATCCGTCCGTTCGAGTGAAGTCCTGCTCTCAGTGGCGTGGCGCCCTCCTTAAGTAAATGTGGTCGGCATCTTCTCAATATATCAGCGATTATTTAAAAAAAAACCGGGCAAGAGCTTGTCTGACCATGCTTAGTAGGTTCCGAAGCCGTTAATTAACAAAAACTATCTCAAAAAACTACAAGTATGAAGTAATTCTCTATTTAAAGTTATTTGGTGCCGGTTTAGGTCATTTTAGTACGAGGGCTGCCTTTTAAGTTCTGTCGTTTGCAAAACTCTCGTGATTATTAAAAAAAAAACTAGTATCATCTTAAAATATTTGAATTTAGAATTCAAAAACAAAAGAATGTCTCGAGTTCGGCCGATTCGTTTTAGTACAGCGTCGGTTCAAAGTTGACAAGTCGGTTGTGAAAATGGAAATTTCGAAGGAAAATTTACGTGCGATAATATTTTACAACTTTAAAAGGGGTTTAACGCGTCTTCAGTGCTTTGAAGAGCTGACTACGGTTTTTAAAAATGAAGCACCATGCATCCGGACTGTGGAACGTTGGTATTTGGAATTTCAACGTGGTTGCTCTAGTCTTAGTGATAGGCATCGTGAAGGCCGACCAAAAACAGCTGTAACCCAGGAAAACATTGATGCTGTACGGCAACTGATCGTCGAAGATCGCCATGCGACATACCGCGAGATAGAAGCTTCATTAAGCAGTTCAGGGACCAGTGTTCAAAATATATTGCATGATCACTTAGGTGTAAAAAAATTGATCTCACGCTGGATACCACATTTACTTAGTGAAGACCAAAAAACGGCTCGCGTTAGATGGTGCCGCAAAACTCTGCGGCAGTTCAACCGAAGAGACTCTAAACACGTTTATGACATTATCAGTGGTGACGAATCTTGGATATATGCCTACGATCCGGATTCTAAACAGCAGTCGACTGTTTGGGTGTTTCAAGATGAGCCAAAACCGACCAAAGTAATACGCTCACGGAGCACTTCGAAAAAAATGGTCGCCACGTTTGTAGCGAAAAGTGGCCACGTTGCGACCATCGTGCTCGAAGATCGTAAAACAGTTAATGCTGACTGGTATACCACTGTTTGTTTACCAGAAGTTATCGGCGAGTTCCGAAAAAATAACCCAAGACGTCGTATAGTACTGCACCACGATAATGCTAGCTCGCACACCGCCCGGCAGACAATTGCGTTTTTAAAAGAACAAAACGTCGAAAATTTGGATCACCCGCCGTACAGTCCAGACTTAAGCCCTAATGACTTCTTCACTTTTCCAAAAATCAAGCAACGACTTCGTGGTCAACGGTACCGGACGCCTGAAGAAGCGGTTGAGGCATACAAAACGGCCATTTTGGAGACCCCGACTTCGGAATGGAATAAGTGTTTCGAAAACTGGTTCGATCGAATGAAAAAGTGTATTACATATCACGGTGATTACTTTGAAAAACAATAAATACCATTTAACACTTAAATTGTCTTTAGTTTTTTCAAACGACAGAACTTAAAAGGCACCCCTCGTAGGTATAAACACTTTAGTCACCTGTATCTTAGGAACCACTCAAGTCTACTTAGTCGTCATAGTTTTCCTTTAAAATTCGTTATATGTGCTTTCATTTAAGATATTTTTCAGATTTTCAGTATTTGTAGTTTTGGCTGTAGGGAGGGGGGACGGGGGACAATTGACACTAACAAAAATTAGCGCTTTAAAGCTTAATATTTCATAAACGGATCCCTCAATCGAAATATTGTTTCCACAAACCCGCAATATTTTTGAAAGACCTATCTAACGCGACACCCTACTATGGGGTAGACGGGAAAAAACAATATCCCCACGTTACGTGTAGGGGAGGTACACTAAAAAAAAATGTTTTTCAAGATTTTATTTTACCACTTTGTTGGACGGACCGACGGAAGGACATGGCGAAACTATAACTATAGTTTGACTACGGAACCCTAATAAAAAATAAACAACAACACTTTTAATCATTAAATGCTTCATATAAGATTCGTATAAAAAAAAATATTTTCGTTATTCGTCTATTCTTTGGAATAAAAATTATAAAACTAGCAGTTTTTAGGTGATTTTCTATTTTTTTAAATCATAATCGCTATAGTAACAGCTGACTCATTGATACAATACTAATCACCAATACTATTAATAATAAAACAAAAGTTATCAAGCAGGTGTTTGCGATACGTTATCAATATTAACGGAAGTACAATATCTATCAGACAGACTGAGGACTTGTTTACGGAGACGCGGAGCGTCGCGCGTAGCGTTGAGCGGCGCGGTCTGCACTAAATCCAAACATGTGGCGTTGATAACAGCGTTTACGGAGAAGCAAATTGACACGCGTTTCCTGAGGCATTGAAAAATGTATCGTTGTAACACAAATCAAAGCTCAGTTTTCAATGTTTCACTTTGAGTTGATCCAGTGTCGAGCGGTTAAGTCATCGCCAACCATAAACAACATTGTACAATGTACATTGCCATATCGTCCCTTTACTTTCTCAACCTCCTATCTGATCGAATAGTTAGATAGGAAAGTCGTCTTTATTCTTTAGGGAACATAATATAAGTGCTTTTCCTATCCAACTATTCGATCAGATACGAGGTTGGGAAAGTAAAAGGGACGATATTTTTGTGTTTTCGCGCATGATGACGCGTAAACTGTATACGGAAAAACGCCCTACGCGCCGCGCGAAGCCGAGCTGCACGGCACGCGTGACGCGCGACGCCCCGCGATTCGGCAAACAAGCCCTAATCGAGTCTGTTGACTCATACATAAGTCATATCTCATATCAACTATCAATTAACGCTGGCAGACAATTGTCAAAGACTGCTGAGCGACAGTGACATTGACATGAGTTTGATGGAGGCATTTCATTTGGTTATTCTTATAATTGTGATTGAAACTTTGTTAGAAGAATGTTAATATCTGGGAGTGCTATGATTATTTACGGTTTGTATTCAAAACATTGATAGAATATCACGTGGGAAATGTTTTGTTGCCATTTGAGCAACGGATGTAAAGTGCTTATCATCGTTTTTATACTTGTGTTGTCAAACAATGTAAATAATAGACGCGGTTTGTACGGACAAAGTTTTAATATATTACTAAAACCTATTTTGGTGTTAAAAGATATATAAAACACACTTAGGTATCCTCCAAAAAGGATAATTCGGAGGTTCCAAGGAAATCCTTGTATGGAAAAAGTTATCGCATAGCAAACAAAGCGTATGTATGTGGCTCTATGCCAATGAAATGCAACTGGCTTGCCACACATCTAAGCGGCTAGGCAACTTATATTTCCTCGGGTGCCGCTCAGTGCGCTTCTATCATTATTCATTAGTTCCATTACAGACTACATCCGAGCGACATACAACTCGCGGACAACTTGTGCTAGTGTTCACTAATGGTTTACTAAATCATCATTTGGCAAACTATATCATTTTATAAACTTTGATTTCGCGAAGAAATACTTCCCGCCGCATTTTTTTTGTAGTCAGAAGTCTTACCTGACCTAACTTATTTAATAAGCCCATGTAACTAGTGTAATATTATATGTAATGGTTTAAGCACAAGTACGCGAGTTTGCAAAATGAAAGTTTGTATAGGTCTACCAGAATCTCATGAGAAAAAGGGAAATTTAAATTTAGGGCTTGCAACTCTGGGGTAATAGGATTTAAAGGTCTTGATACTTTATTTTCTCCGTTCATTAAAAGCATGGTGTGGCGGACTCAGTCCGCGTAGAAGTCTTTACTTCTTTGGGAATTATTAAATTTTCTAGGATAAAATTAAAATATCTGCACGTTTGTGCAACTAAGATTTATAATATTAGTAACGATTAGTTACCTACGTAACACTTTAAGGCCCGTTTTTATAAAGGTAACGGACCTTTATAAAACCGTTAAATATGTCAGATTAAATTTTAGTAACTTCATACAAGTTTTGACATTCCTGACCGAAATTTGATCTAACGGATCTTTATAAAACCCAGCCTAAATCAATTTTGGAATTATATTTCCTAATAAATAATAAGTAGGTTAAATTGCAACAATCGTGTGCAAATAATACGTACTTATGTTTATTAGGATCAGTGGCGGTACTGCCATACAAGCCCAAAAGCCGGGCTTGCCTTACAAATATAACAACGATCAAAAATCAAAGGTCACGATAACGAACTATTTCAATTCGCGCTCTCATTAAAATTTTCAAATAATGCAACAGCAGCGTAGTACCGAATTTGATCGCGCTCCGCCGCCGCACGGCGGGCAGCACTGCTGCGCGCTGAGACGACCCGAACTCGCTCGAGACACGGCTAGTCATCCCGCTCGCACGCGGTGGCTTGCAGGGGGGCTTCTATCTTAACCGGTATATCTCTTTCTTACGCACTAGAACTGCCTTATAATGAGATATAACTATTCATAGGTTCATATAGCAAATAGTACGAGATTTTAAGCCCTGCTTGCGTCTGAAGTTGTACCCGAGTCGAGTAAAATGCGAAATTCGCGCATGCGCGTGTTGAGCCGCGTTGACGGCAGACTTCACTTCTATTTATTTGCTTGCTTACTTCAATAAATTTTACTTGTTTTGTTTGTTGTGAATTGTGAATTTTTTTTGTTTGAGTCAACTGCGGTCACTAAGTATTTTGTTTGTTGTGTTGTTCAATTGGATTGGCGATGGAGGAAGTATTCCCTTGTGAATCTTGTGATTGTGATTATTTAAACTGTGCACAAATTTTGCTTGGCGAGTGAAAGGTAAACTCTTTAAACTTTGCTGATAAAACATCCGATTTTCAGTACCTATTTCTCATTTCTCGCATAAGTAAAAGACGGTTTAATGTTTAATACCTAGATCAGTGTAAAAAACACAATATTGCTGCTGTTGTAGTGTAGGTATATTATTATCGAACGACAAAAAGTTTGGAATACACCTATCTGATTATGAAAAATCAAATAACTTAGCTGACACGATTAAAAGGCATACGAATTTTATTTGCAATAAGACACGAACGATTTTAGTAATTTTTGACATTTATCCGCAATAACTTTAAAAACTACAAAATCATATCTTTCGGCTTGCCCTATCCTGAAACCCTAGGCACGCCACTGATTAGGATTTAGTTCAAAATTACTTCAAACATTCGATGACGTATCGTCGCTTAGCTAACAATACCGTACAGGTCAAAATTGAAGTTTGTATTATATTAAATTAACTCTTAATTCGCGTTCAGTCATTGACATACGCGGTATTGTAAGCTAAGCGACAATATTATGCAATTCTAACTTAAATCAATGTTGTATTCTGAGGAGGTGCGAGACATATTTTTTTAATCCTCATAAAAATATCATGAAAACCATGCCGCACAGCCACGATTCGCCATATGGTGGCAATGGGTAATCCTGGAATTAAATGGCACTTAATTATTAAGGGTGCTAAATAGACTTTTGCGTGTGAGACTTAAAAGCCAAATGGGGTGATAAGTAAAGTTCCTGCAAATGTACAACGGACCTTAAAGTATCAATATTATTTGGCTTCATTTACTAGTCTTTTATAAACACGACCCTAAATCAAAGATTGTGTTTGATTCACATCTTCTTCCTTACAAATATTACAGTACACATGATTAATGATATTTTTCGCTTGAGATCGAAGGCTTTTAGGACATTTGCCTGATAACTAACGTTATATTTGTGTAAAAATAACAAACAATAACAAACCCTGACAAGCGGTGAAATTTGAATTGACAGGCGTAAGGCAACTTTGCCATATAAAAATCGATTTCTTTTTACTTTAAAATTTTTCATGAGATTCTGGTAGACCTATATAATGGTAAGTTTGTCAAACGTACTTTTGGTAAAAATAAACGGACTCTTTGTGCTAGACCTCCAGTGAGGATTTTGTATTTTTCACCGTTTTGAAGTTAACGCGTAACCCGCCGAAAATAAGTGTAACAAAAAGTGGGCTTTGAAAACCTGACTACCGGAGCAGCAGGACTGAGGAAGTTTTAATATAACCAATGACACCTTGGATGAATACCAATCTAACGATACCCTGGCACTTTAAAATCCATCTGGCGTTTAGCCTGTAAAAGGTCACAAAAAACATGGACACATCTCACTAATATTATAAATGCGAAAGTGTGTGTATTTGCGTGTGTGTTAGTTTGTTAGTCCTTCACGTTGCAACGGCTGGACAGATTTGGATAAAATTTGGATTAAACACATAGGCTACTCATCCCGGAAAATTTAAAAGTTACCGTGGGAATAACGATAATCGAAATACACGCGCAAGCGAAGCAAGTAGTGACGCTGCGTACGAAACTAGCGGTCCCGGGTTCGATTCCCGGTAAGAGAAAACATTTGTGTGATGAGCGCGAGTATTTGTTCCTCAGTCTTGGATGTTTTCTATGTATTTTTCTATGTGAGTACGTTCATTGTTGTCTTGTACAGTCGCCATCAGATATATTGTAGCGGGCGAGGTACTCAAATATTTCGGAGCAGCATTACTTTTCAATAAATTCGTTACACTAGTTATGGTCAATAACACCAGAACATGCAATTTGTCATAAATATAAGAGCAGCGACTTTTCAATAAATTCGGAACATATAACGAGGTAAAAATATCAGAAAGCACAGAACGTCAAAGGTATCTACGCACTCAGGGTGATCATAAAGATCTGAACATTTATGGAAAATATACCTTAAGTCTGTATCACACAGTTTAAATTCGTTACTATAATTATTATGCATGTCGATCTTTGGCATAACGTATTTATGTTTTGTTTGGAATTCATAATAATTATAGTAACGAATTTAAACTGTGTGATACAGACTTAAGGTATATTTTCTTTTCTGCTCCGAAATATTTGAGTACCTCGCCCGCTACAATATATCTGATGGCGACTGTACTAGTACCCATAGTATAGTCAACTACAAAGAGATGTATCCACTTTTCCACCTTATTGCATTGTAGTTAACTTATTTTATTCCTGCCGCTCTCGGTAGGTGAGTCCCACATAACCACATTGCGAGGTTTAAAATCAACAAGAAGTCTTCTTCTCATAGTGCCACTCCGACTAGCGAAGGCTCACAAACAGCTCAGCATACTCCTCTATATTTCACACACAAAACAGTCTCTCTTTTCACCAGATTCGAAATAATAAACCATATCTTAATTTGAATGTGAAGTTTTAGGCTTCCAGTGTGTTGAGAATCTGGTAATTCGGGATTAAGTGAAAGTCTTGCTATTATAATAACTAAGTTCTGATCATAGTTGTCTTTTGATCATCATCATGATCATTTCAGCCCAAAGTCCACTGCTGAACATAGGCCTCCAGGTTTGCCACAAGCACCGGTCCTGTGCCGCTTGCATCCATTGGCTTGAAATCGTCAATAGGGAATACCTATTCATGACTTTTTTCCACAGCTTCAATAAAAGCTGATTCACGTAACAAACAGTTGAGTCATTTTTGGAATAGCTATAAAAATAACCAAGATATAAGCCAACAAAGATTTGTTCCTATCTCTTACTAGCAAAACCGAATTTAACATGGAGTTTAGGCCGACCTGTTATATGACGTCACAGTGCATGTCGGATCTCAGTCTAATCGCTGTCTAATTAGCAGTTTAAAATGCTTTTATCATCCGTATTTCTTGGCCAATATTAATTTTAATTTCAATTTTGGTGATCTGTTTTGCGGTATTTTCATATTTGGTTGAGAAATGAGATTTAAAAATCCATGCATATTCCCTATTGTGTCCACAGCGATGCTGCCCAAGACCTGGAAGGCCAGGATCATCCGGTGGCTGGAGCAGCACCGCGAGCTGGTGGTGGCGGTGTTCTGCCTGCCCGCCAGCTTCCTGTTCTCGATGCTCCTGCGCACGCGCGCGGCGCTCCGGAGGCTGAAGGGGGGCAGCCACGAGGACAACGTGAGGGAGATACAGCGGAAGGTGTGAACCGACATTGTTAAACAACGGACTAACAAGCTCACACCTTCCTACTTAGTTCAGTTGCGACCAGAGGACTTTCTATAGGAAGGCAAACGAGCATACGGACAACATGGTAATTATTATAATTCATAATTTCCTTTTGTATTTCAGGTGCAAGAATGGAACAAACTACCAGAGAGCGAGAGGCGACTACTCTGCACGGCGCGACCTAACTGGCTATCCCTTTCTACCACGTTCTTCCAGAAACATCTACACCATAAGGTTAGTTACCATTTCACTACTTACCAAACATATTAAGCCAATGTCTAACAGTAATTAAATAAATGAATTTGAATTGATTTGATTTTGATTTCATAAAATATAACCTAACACGCATCATGCATTCTTAGTCATAGGGCCCTCCCAAAGGTCGCCATAACTAAGAGCTGCCGCACTTTAGGCCACTAGTCTTCGCCACCAAGCGCGACCACTAGTGGTTCAGTCAAACCATTACACGTCGCAACTAGTGGCAGCCGATGGTGGTTGGATGCGGTCACGAACGACTTAAGCAAAGCTGCCACTAGTAGCGAGAGCGGACGACTCCCGCAACTTGTGGCTCGGACGCAGCCACTCAAACGCTAATTTGCGCCGATGCTATGAAAATATTCTTCCGCAGCTTGTGGCGGCCACAAGTGCCTTCGCTGTGATCGCCACAAGTGGCCTAATGTGCGACAGGTAGGGTCTTGAGTTTCCGCATCTAGATTTTACCAAAACCACAAAAACCTTCATAGCTAGTCTTTGAAATAAGTTTGTAAGCACACCAAATCATTCCCAGGTTCCAATCCCTCTTTACGAGATCCTGGAACTGGACGAGGAGGCGATGACGGTGCGGTTGGAGCCCATGGTCACCATCGGAGACATCACGGCGTTCCTCATCCCGCGGGGGTACTCGCTCGCCGTCACCATCGAACTAAATGACGCTACTTTAGGAGGTAATATTAACCTTTAGAATTACAGTGACCTAAGTCAACATTTCAGCTTTCGACATCGAATCATTTTATTGTTATACAGACCGAACTCGAAATCCAAAATTTGTTGGTCAATATAATAGGGTATTTGCCTGATATTCAATTTCATATATTAATTTCGATAATATATCAATATACATAATATGATAAAATAATTCAAAATGAAATTGGCAATAAAATAAAAAAGTTATAGCTTTCTCACGAAACGATGTTTTGCGTGTAATTCATATGGCGGTTGAGTAATATGACGTCATATTACTGTATTTTCCTCTCTGTCTAAAAGCGAGTTTTAAACATTTATATCTTTCTTATTTTTAAAGATATAAAAAAAACTATTTATACTAGGCTATTCGGAAGGTAAAAAAGCTTCAATTTAAATACTTAAAAAAATTAGGCAAGTACCCTATTCTAAAGATGGGTCTTGGTCTTGGGATGGAAATCCATGGCGTGGAAAAGACATGACACACAACTACTACCTACTTGTTGGCTCAAGACAGCTACTGTGGCGTGATCAAAAATACAACGCCTCTGTGCAAAGATCTCACTAAAACCGCGCCATTTCTTTACTAAAGTTTAATTTCCTTTCTTTGTTACTATTTCTTTTGAAACAAGCCTTGAGCCGTAACAACCAACTATAAACCCATTTTCCCAACAGGTCTGGCCTTCGGCACGGGCATGTCAACACACTCCCACAAAGCCGGCCTCTACCACGAAACAATAACCAGCTACGAAGTGGTAACCGCTGACGGTTCAGTGGTAACTGCCACTGCAGACGAGCACAAAGACCTGTTCCAAGCTTTACCCTGGTCCCACGGAAGCTTGGGATTCCTAGTCGCTTTAACTTTGAAAATCGTAAAGATAAAACCGTATATAAAGATCAAGTATACCTCAGTAAAAGGTCAGAGTAATTACTGCAACATGATCAGAGAATTATCAGGAACTTATGAAGAAAACCCTAAGGTATTCCCGGATTATATAGAAGCTACGATATTCAGTAAAAATGAAGCTGTTATTATGACTGGAGACTATTCCGACTACGATCCTGAGGTACCTGTGAACGAGTGCTCGAAATGGTACAAGCCGTGGTTCTACAAACACGTCGAGACGTTTTTGGAAAAGGGGGAACATGAAGAGTTGATTCCTTTGAGAGATTATTTACTGAGACACAACCGAGCTATCTTCTGGGTGGTGGAAGACATGCTGTCATTTGGCAATAATTTCCTATTCAGGTTAGTTTTTGACTGGTTATTACCACCAAAACCAGCGTTCCTTAAATTCACAACGACTCCAGGGGTTCGTGCGTATACCTTCACGAAACAAGTCTTTCAAGACATAGTCTTACCATTAAAAGAACTAGAGAAACAAATAGAAATAGCAACAGAACTCTTTGACAAATATCCCTTGTTGGTTTACCCATGCAAAGTCAAGGACCATGGACCTTCTTCGGGTCAACTTAAGAGACCAGACACAAAATACATGGTGCCAGGAACGAACTACGCTATGTATAATGATTTAGGGGTGTATGGTGTACCTGGGAAGGTCAAAGAGAAGAAACCGTATAATCCAGTGGAAGCGATGAGGAAGATGGAGAAGTTCACCAGAGACGTGGGTGGTTTTTCGTTCTTGTATGCGGATATTTTCATGACGCGAGAAGAGTTTGAGGTTATGTTTGATCTGACGTTGTATGATAAAGTAAGGGTTAAGTATGGTGCGAAGGAAGCGTTCCCGCATTTGTATGACAAGGTGAAGCCTGAGTTGGATGTGTTTGCTATTGGTGAAGAAAATGCTATACAGGAATAAGGAGAAATAATTTTCTTGTTATATAATTGGTTGTTTATTTTCACGCGGGTATCCTGCTTTTGGCCGAAAAACATTTTGCCAAATGTTTTTCGGCCAAAGGCAGGCATTTTTTTCACAACCGTTTCAATTGCCAACCCGCTATTTTTCTTTAACTGTAAATATTTCAGGATTTATTTCAGTACCATCGTACCCTACCCCTATAGGCAAGGTTAGTTTAGTTTTTATAAACACCCTGAAATATTTACAGTTACAGAAAAAAAAGCGGGTTGGCAAAAGAAACGGTTGGGAAACGATACATTTCGCCAAACATATTTTTGCCAAAAGGCAGAGAACCCTGCAGCGTATGCGAGGAATGGGTTTAAACTAATCGTTATTACTTTAGAAAAAACTCGTATCTGATATGTCGAGATGTATGAGTTTGAACTTAATTCTCTTCAAGTTTAAGTTTAAAATCGTACGTCACGAAATATGAGATACGAGGTTTTCTCAAAGCAATGACCAGTGGCGGATCCACGGGGGTGGTCAAGTACGTCATGACCACCCCCTTCGGCAATCGTAGATACGGGTCAGAAAGTAGATAGTCGTGTGGCATTATCTCGCACTTGACCGAACTTCTGCGTTCAGCAGATAATGACCACCCCCTAATCTGAAAGCTGGATCCGCGCCTGGCAATGACGATATTTTGCAAAAATGTAGCTTCGACTTTCTCCAATATGTATTTAAAGTTTATTCTTAATTATTCGCTTGAAAAAGGGTATCGACTGACCTTCAAGTTGGAGATGTGCCGGAAGACGAAGGGGTTGTTGACAGCGATCTGCCGCCGGATGCGGTCGTTCATCGCGTTCACGTACGTCTGGTACACCGCCATGCACTTCTTGGCCAGCGAAGACGCATAGTAGATCGGCACGTCCTGCAGCTCGGGGTGCAGCGACCAGAATTCGTCTGTATCATAGACCATGCAAAGTAACGGTAGCAAATGTAATTTTTGGAATTAAGACTACTATAGTCATCATTATCGGTATTGGATTTATACTTCCAACAATTTTGTATTGCAACGACCGTGATAACGAGCAGACTGAAAAGGCGAGCATCATTGTCAGCCCTATAATTATAATAAAATAAAACCTACCTTTGGTCCAAAGACATTCTACAGCAATAAAGTTAAGTTTTCTATAAGTTACAATTGAGTTGGCGTCTCGAATGACTTTTTTTTGCTTTCGACGGACAAACAGGCGGACGGGAAGTGGTCACGCGGCGCCTATGGACATTGACAACGTCGGAGGGCCGCTGTTAAAGATATTGACGATTTGTTTTTCTTGGAATATCTAGGTTCTAAATTTAGGTTCGTGACCGTACCTGACGACTAGCGCACGTACCCAGTATGAGCAGCAGCTCCTGCGCGCGGCCGAGCGCGAACACGGGCACGAGGCAGCGGCCGCCGCGCGTCACGATGTCGCTCACGAGGCCGGTGAAGCGGCTCTCGCGCTCCTCGCGCTTCTCGTGGATGTGGGTGCCGTATGTCGACTCCTGTTACGTCACCGGACTTTAAAACTTCTTGTTGCGTTGCATATGTCATAATTAAGGGTCGGGGGTAAAACGAATTGATGACATTGATTTGTCAGTATGTTTCGTTTCTATTCTTCTCTTCTTAAGTATGCTTCTTGCCACAGCTCTTTGATTTACTTTGATAGAAGGCACTCAGAAATATAGTCACCATTGCGGTTACTGTAGTTTTAAGTTTTTTTTAATGATATTCTCCGATAAGGGGCTATAAATAAATAAATAAAATGTTTATTTAGTAAATTTTGGACCAGGTTCCATTTGTTGGAATGTGCTGTTTGGAATGGAACACATAGGTTAACCTAATGACAATGCATTGTGTGTAAGATAACCCCTGTAGATGAAGTAAACACTCCTTCGTTTGGTTTCAATAATAAGATACATTGTCATTAAAAAAATAAGTACAGTACCTCTTACTTATTGTACCTCTTTTTACTTCATAATGAGTGTTGTAGTTTACTGACCGTAATTAATACGTCTGGATGAACAGTAGGAATTTCAGCCGCCATCAAATGTCTGTCTTCTTGTCTCGAGAAATCACCTGTGTATAAAACCTGAAATACACTATGACAGTTATCTATAGACATTAACTTTGACGATTCTTAAGGCCAGTTCAATAAAGATCAGTTTGAATTGTGGTAATGTTACCTTCCACCAAGACAAAAGATGGACCCTACAAATGACCAAATGGCAAGGTCCCAAAGGCAAAAGGAGTGTTGGACGACAGAGGAAGAGATGGATGGACGACATTGCAGAGGTGGCTGGCGGGGACTGGATGCGTGTTGCCCAGGACAGAAAGAAATGGGGAAAGATGGAGGAGGCTTTTACCCACATAGGGGCCATATAAATCAACTTTATGAATTTTAAATCTATTGTCATGTTATGTAAAATATGGAAAAAGGTTAGAGCATATTTTACCTGGAGCCGCCATTCAGTACATTACCCCTCTGTCGAAAAACCTGCACAATGTGCAAAAAGTTATACAAAACCTATTTCAAAATCGATTTATGGTCATTCACAAAATCGCCGCTAAGCAGGGAACACTCATTGGAAAAATGCCTGCTGTAAGTTCATGTAAAAAACGATCAACGACTTCAAGCTTCGAAAAAGATGGTACAACATTTCATTTGTAAGTAATTTTATTTTTATATACGTAAAATAATATTTTGATAAAAATATTTTCATCGCACGTCAAATTTAACGATTATGTGCAATTGATTCCAATTGTTACTTGGATTAGTCCGTACTCCTCACGAGACTCGGTTTTAAAGCTTTGTAAGAAATGACTTAACAGTTTTTGAAATAAAGTCGATAATAAGCTAAATAATTGTTTTCATCAAAATGATGACGTCGGTGCACTCCCCCGAGACTCGGTTATAGTGATGAGGATAGTCTCGATTAAATAAATAATTATCGACGATAAGGAAGATTTACTAAGGACCGGGAAATTACCTACTGAATACAATTTATTCTAACCCCCTTACTAATAAACGTTGAGTAACGGTGGTATAGACATACAATGTTTTGTCCTTATAATAATACGAGGGGTGATCCAAAAGTTTTGAGAATCAGTAAGAACCATCTACATAATGATATTCTTTTAATGTGGACTATACCATGGCACTAATGAAACTTAAAATAGAGAAAAAAAATGTAAACATTATTCCCTATGATAGCTAAACAAAAAACATCTGTACTAACAATTTTACAAGACGGCAAAAATAAGAGTTAGTTTTGTTATAATTTGGAGTTGTGTGGAAAAAGTTTTGGTACACTAATAAAAAATATTGTTATTGAAAATGAAACCTTGATTTATCATTATAATTTAAAGGATAAATAAGTTATCATTGCAGTGGATTTTTCTATCTCCAGCTCTGTCACCAAAATTTAGGGTGGTTTTTTCGGCCTTTTCCAGGATTATTGAGGCCTACAAATAAATACTGCGACATTCTTTATTAGCAATTGAGTTCAAATAATCTAGGAGAGTTATATAACATTATTGTATCCTAATTATGGCAAAATAATAAAAATAAGCTAAAGAAAAAAAATTACAAATATTCGGCAGGAATTGTGCTTCAGAGCCTTCTAATTGATAAGGGTGTTGCTCGTCGACCAAAGATCAGAACTGATAACCGCTCTCCCCGTTATTTAGCCCTAACTTTCGACTACTATTTCTCATTCACTAATGTTCAAAAACAACTACATAAAAATCACGAGCTGGTGATGACATAGTGAAGGTACAAAATTTGGCCTCCAAAAGTAAAATTATTTTTATAGTGGTAAAATAAAACAATTGAATGACGTTAATAAGTGTTCGGAAATATAAAAAGAGTGCACATTCCAATTAAAAAAAATCGATTTACATATCTCCCATTTTTTATACCGATTATCAAAACTTTTGGATCACCCCTCGTACTCGCTACTTTATATATGTATTTAGTTAAGTAATTGAAATGTATAAACTTGTTAACAAAGATAAATAAAAGAACATCCAACTTTTACGTTATTTTTATTAACTATTTAATTAACCAATAGTATCCTATTACGATGCTCGTAATAGTTTATAGGTACTAAAATTGTATGCTTGTGCAAATGTCAGTAAAAATATCGATATTAGCTATCGACCTAATCCTCGCACCGTAGGTTATGCCGCTTACATTCGCATTTACGTATTCTTAAACTGCGTTTATACAAAGTCTTTACATGTGTGATATGTTTGTGTGCATTAAAATTTATATGTGTTAGATTTTTCTCAAAATATTCGTGTGTAATGACACAGATAGGTTTTGCATTTGTAAGTAATCTTTTGCATGTGTTATTTCTTCACCCCCCGCAAATCTCGGCAGACATGATTGTACTCGAATATGACCTATAAGGCGGCTCCAGGTAATATATTCTCTAAGGGAAAAAGGTATAAATAAATAAATAAATAATGTTACCTTAACTCCAGCTATCTCGATCATGAACATGGCAGCCCCAAGTACATGACCAGCGTTGTACGCCCAGAACCGCACCCCGCGCACATCTCTCTCTTCGTGGAAGTTCACTGTCTCTATCCGGTCCATGGAACCTTCGAGATCTGATTCGGTGTAGAGCATCTGCTCAGTTGAAATGTTGCTGAAATAAAAAAGATGACGCTGTTATTATGACAATAGTGCAGTTCAATGTGTGGTTATACAACTAGCTGGCTGCCAGCGGCTTTGCCCCTGCTGCAAATTTCTGACTTTCCTGGTGATTTTATCTGTCATACAAATTGTCCTGATAATAACGAACACAACCAAAAAAGAATTATCCAATTTGGTGCAGTAGTTCTGAAGTTGTACATACATTTCAACGATTCATTATAATTTAATATCAAATTCCTATACTAACCTAACTTTAATATAATCCGAGACAAGCCACCGGTAGATAGCTTTGGTGGCGTGAGTCATGAACACGCGTCCTTTGAACGAGGTCTTGGTGAGGAACCAGGGTAGGGCTCCGCTGTGGTCCAGGTGGAAACTGAAATTAAATAAAAACATTGGTATTAGTTACACTTCTCCCCCAACTCTTCAATATGATGCCAACTACACAGTCGAGTGGGAAAATTCTGCCAGTGTCAAGGTTGGAAGTTACAAGTGATCAGTGAAAACATAGTGTGTCATCACCTAGCGCCCAAGTGGGTGAAGCAATATCAATGAGGTTTTTTATTTAAATTAGTTTTAAGCAAATTTTCAAGAAATCAAGAGGAGCCAAACAAGGGTTGCCTTTAAAACAAGTTTGTGTGTTCACATTGGGGGTTTTTTTTCAATTGGTAATGATGATGATATTTCTACATTTGAAAAAGGCCTTTTCAAGCAAATTTACATTACCTTACCTTCAAAGATTTGATAGTTTTGATAGTTATGCAAAATCACCAAAGGCCCGTTTCATGAAGCTACAAGTTACAAATCACATATGGAAGTCTCTTTCTAACTCCTTTTGATAGAAAAGGAGTTCCGCTTGTAATTTGTAACTTGTAGCTTCGTGAAACGGGCCACAAGTGTTCTTTAAGTTAACGTATGTGGAATGAAATCTGGACAAAGTTCAAAACAATTTATGTAATAAAAAATGTGTTTTGTTTAAAATGTTTATAATAAATAATAGTATTATTAACAATGTTTAACGCAAAAAATAATTTACTCCTTTGCGAGCTGCTTTGCGACAGTTCCGTGGAACTTTGTCCATGGCTGACGTAAACACAGATGTTAGCATTTTATTTTATTCTAATTTAATATTTCGAATTAAACTTTGTACATTTAATTGACGAAAATTATTCGAGTAGATTCGCCGTTTCAGATTTGCCCAAAAAAATTTCGATTGGGCGAAGTTCTGGGGCGTTAGGTGGATATGCTAATTTGGCGACATACGGGATTTTTAGCTTGTTCATTTGGCCTCACTTTTTTTTGAGTAGTGACTGAAAGTCAAACCTGGCCAAAACAACAAATTAGCTTCTCTATGTTCCGATTTTATAAAATCCCGCACAATTGGCAAACATCGCTCCATGTATCGGTCGGCATTAAGCGCTAACCCAGATTCAAAAAAACTGCCTTAGACATACCGCGAGGGCTGATCGCAAGCCACAGTAAAACTTTTTTGGGAACCGTCGTACGCTCCACATATTTCACGTTTTCTTCAGTTCGGTTGAAAAAATAAGTCCCTTGCCATTAATTTCCGTCCAATGTGAAATATGATTCGTCATTCTTTATGCACAAGACGTCACTTTTAGCGTGGAATTTATTTTTGACCAAATTGCAAAGCCGGATTTTTTGAGTAATTTTTTGATTTTCGGCACAGTAGTCTTAACTTTTCATGATTGTTTTTCAATACACGTCTTTAAGATACTTTTAAATGAATTTGCCGTCGCATTAGGATTTTGTTCCGAGCTCTCTATATGATTTTGCGATACGGCCGGCGGTCATTTTCTTTCAACGACTCCTCTCAGTAGACTGGCTTAAACTGGATAGTCTTCCATAACCGGGCTTCCTTGTATTCGTTTTTCTGGGTGGGTAGGACGCTAAAATACTATATACTGTGCTTTGACTCTAAACCCTTTGTGTAAAATGCTCCACAACCTTCGCATTCGACCAGAGGGGATGTGTATCGAAGAAATTACAAACAGTTTCGCGACGTATTTTTTCTCGATTTGCCATAATTATTGTTAAAAAAATCCTACGTCCATGAAATTTGTCGTAATTATGTGAAGATGAGTTGATAAACAAAAGACAACTCACTTTTGTACTTTTTTAAGGAATTGAATATTTTAAACAGAGGGTCAAAACTTGTCCAGATTTCATTCCGCATACGTTAAAAAACTTTAAGGAATTTAAAATCTACTTACTGTGATATAAGAAGCAGGTCCACTTCATCAGCCTCAATCAGGTCCACAAACGGCAGGGCATCCATCCCCGACAGGCCAGGGTGGATCCCACAGTCCAACTACAAATATTTAGTTTATGGTACAAAATTAACACATAAAAATCATTGTCAAAACAAAACAATCATAATCGTGATTGATACAATTTGTTAATAAGTTTTCTGCAGTAGCCAGCAGTAGTAAAGAAAAAGTTATTGACTAATGAGGAATTATGATCTTGGGATTGGGACTAAAGGTATTATATAAACTTTTAACCTTCATAGAATGCTTAACCTCGTAAGGCCCACCATACTACAAACATGAAGTTTTTTGTTAGTGGGACTTTGAATCTAACAGCAAGGCAATAAAGTTCAATTACGTTTGTTCAATAATGCCATTTTCAGTTGATGAAAATAGGAAAATAAACTTTATTCCCATTGCGATACAGTTCAAATTGAATTGCCTTGATTATATACATCCTATTGCACGCTGGGCCTTACGAGGTTAATTATTCATGTATCAAGTGCCAAGAATTTAACATAAAAACAGCTAATTCAAGTAAAATAAGTATGTATGTAAACACTTTTGTACAAAAGAAATAAAAACACAATAGGGCCCTACAGTCAAGATAGCAAAGGATACCAATACTCTAAAAAATTATATCTTGTTAACCATTTGTCTTCGTACATAGACAAATGGTTAACAAGATATAATTTTTTAGAGTAATTTCTAGTTGACATTAATTTAGGTTAAGACTGTATTTCCCAGCATGGGCATGTACCTATCTTAAAAAGTATACAAAATAATTATAACATGCAGAATAAAATAAAATAAAGTATGTAGGTAAAGAGTGCTTTACTTTATAAACTGTAAATGTTTCATGAGGTATGGGTTAAAGTAACACCAGAGCAGACTACAAACTGCACAATAGTAAAAGATGGAGAAGGCATATCTTTAGACAAATGACACTCCACTATAGGCCTCATATAAAGATTAAACGAATTATCAAAACCCTGAATAGATTAGATTGCAAACATGTTAACAGCTTCTACTATAGTTGAAATTAGTAATTAAATGTGTGATTCTCACCATAATCTTCTTTCCTTTGAACTCTAGCATAATACATGATCGTCCTACTTCTTGTCCCGCTCCTCTGAAACACAATACTAAAGCTTAAGAGCCTCAAAGTATTTATAGCAAGTAAGTTGTAAATACTATCCATAAGAATTTTGCTATCACAGGGGACGGTGAGCCGTAGCACACCAGGAGGAACTCAATCAACTAATCAAATACAGTTAGAAAACAAACTTTCATAATGATAACACGTCGGAAATAAGAAGAAAAACATTATTTATTTACAATGGCCGGATTGTAAGCTGATCGCTTTCCTCCAGCGGCACCGGATCGGTGCCTTTTCTAGGGTTCGTCGTCATATTCGTATGATCTTAAACACCGTAGCAATTATTAGACACACATTTGTCAATGATAAATTGAAATTTCTTGAAAAAAATCGTAAAATTTATGATGGAAAACAATGCAAACCGGCTGCTTGGCAGAAATCAAATAATGATAGGTTACATTAATGTTGCTAGGTACTTAAATCTGACACATGATTTAGCGTGTTTTTCTTCTTCTCTTTAAATTTATGGCGGTTTCGTAGTGATTTCGCCAGTGTCAAGTGAATGAGAGTATATTTATTTAGTAAATAATATAAATCAAAAGTAAAAGTCGGAAATTTTTCAATCGGCCTTCTTCCGTCCCTGACGGTTTTCGGGCGTTTTTAATGGTGACTCAAACTATTTCTGTTGTTGACGTCAAAGTAAATGTCAACGTGACATGTCATTTGCCATGTTCCTCACGCAGTATCGTGTAATTTTGTAATTTTTGGTTATAAAATGTACTAAACTGAATCAAAATTCATTCAAATCATGTCTAAACAAACATTATTTGATGATGTCTCCGAAGAGGAAGTGTCTCTTAAAACAGAAAATGAATATGCTAAGAAATACGACGCATGGCGGCAAAAAGAAGAGTTGCACAAGTTGGAACAGAAATATGGACCAAAAGCTTTGAATTCAGACGCTTCGTTATCTTCCGACAGTGAGGACGAAAGCGATGAACCCCCAGAAGTCTCCGAGGAAACAGAAACGCAGTTTTTAAAAACATTAGCTTTACTAAAAACAAAGGATCCTAGGATTTATGACACGAACATAAAATTTTTTGAAACTGAAAAGAAAGAATCCGATAATAAGAAAGAGGCTAATACGTTGAGCTTCGCTGACAGTGACGACGACGAAGAAGACGATGGTAACATATTTAAAATTGAAAAGGCAGCTGTAGTCAAAACAGAACTACCTGGGACATCTGAAACTAAGACTGAAAAGCTAAAGGATTTCTTGACAGGCAAAGCAGAGCGTATTGATAATGTTGTGGAAAGGGATCTAGCTCCTTTGAAAGCCTTTTGGTCTGACCCTAAATTGAATGAAGGAGAAGCTTTTCTTAGAGATTACATTCTTAATAAGAAATATCTAGATGATGGTGATGCAGGAGAAGCAGGGGATAAAATAAGAGATGATGAGGACTTGGAAGCTGACGAAGCTCTTGTGGAGGAGCAAGGTAAATTTGAGAGAGCTTACAACTTCAGATTTGAAGAACCTGATGAAGAATATTTAAAACGGTTTCCTAGGACTATGAACTCCATAAGGCCTAAAGATGATAAGCGTGCTAAGAAGAGAGCCGAAGTAAGAGATCGCAAAGAAGAAGAAAAAAAGAAAAAGATGGATGAAATAGCCAGAATGAAGGCTCTCAAACTAAAAGAGATACAGGACAAAATTGCTAAGATAAAAGAAGTAACTGGAAACCAAGATTTAGCCTTCCGTGATGAGGATATGGAAAGTGATTTTGATCCAAATGAACATGACAAGAGGATGAAAGAAATATTTGATGAAACTTACTATGGAGAAGTTGATGGTGAAAAACCTGTTTTCCCTGATCTTGATGAAGAATTGGAGATTGAAAATTGGGAGAAATATGAAAATGCAGCAGAGCCACATTGTGAAGATGATGAATTTAACATGGATGCCGATTATGATGCAAAACAAGCTAAATTGAATCTTTTAGAAGAATTGCAGCAGAATATGACAAAAAAAAGAAGGAACCGTAAGAAGAAATCCAAACTAGCAGAACTATTAACTACTGAAAAGCCTAAGTTTGTTCCAACAGTTGCTGATAAGACTTACGCAGAGTACATGGAGGAATATTACAAGATGGACTGTGAAGATGTGATTGGAGGAGACTTGCCCACTAGGTTCAAGTACCGAGAGGTGGTTCCAAATGACTATGGGCTAACAATTGAAGAGGTTACTACATTTACTCTATTTTATGGAATTGATGATACAAATTCTGTAATATACTTGCTCTAACTTTTGGTTTCAATAAGTAGTAATTACAAATCTTTTGATAATTGGCATTTGGTGCTACTTGCACATGTTAGTAAATTATTTTACAAACTTGGACAGCAAAAAATATATCTTTGTTACATAAAGTTAATATGGTGTAAAATCTCCACAGATTCTTCTAGCAGATGACAAGGAGCTAACCCAATGGGTGCCTCTAAAGAAGATAGTGAAGCACCAGCCAACCAACATTGAAAAGGGGGAAGTCAAAATGTACAAGCAGAAGGCAGCTGATACTAAACTGAAGAAGAAAATGCTGCCAAGCTTGTTCAAAGATCTACCAGAGTAAGATAATTTTATGTGGTTTTTGTTTTTATTTCAGAGTAAGATCATTTCATATTGTTTTTTGTTTTTATTTCTGAAACAATAGTTTAATATTGACATATTGTTGCTCAGCTGACAATAGCACAAGTCAAAATTGGTTGTGCATCATTTTGAACTTTGAATTCATTATCACATGTTCAATTGTTAGCTTACAAGAAATTGTTAGCTAAGCAATAATGTAAATTACTTGTTATTGTACGCCCGAAATGGGCAAACTGTTGGACCTTTTATATGATGTGACCTAATTGTACACAGTTTCTGACAATAAATGAATCTTATCTTATCTTATCTTATCTTAAATTATTAGACCAAATTAGGGAGATGTATTTTTAGACACCAATTTTGGCAGCAATATGTTTAATTAAGTTCAACAAAAAATAAATTATTGATTTTATGAGCAAAGCAGTATCTAGCAATGATCTCTACAATTACATCAAAACTTGTTCAGGTTTTTGAAAGATTGATGTTGGTTTTTGTGACATTGTGACAAAAGTAAAAATCTACTATTCATTATAAAGCTCAATGAAATTTATCATTATTTCAGGGAGCCAGAAATACTTGTTCCAGTAGAGACAGCTAAGAAAAAGAAGAAGAAGAAGAAAAAGAACAAGAACAAGAGTGCAGATGATAGCAAAGTGGATAATGAGAATAAAGATGACAATGCACCTGATTCTCAAGAAGCTAGTGTACATGATGCAATTGTTGAAAAAGAATCTAAAAAGAAGAAGAAACATAAGGATAATGACAGCAGTATGGAATCAGAAGTCAAACTGAATGGTGATAGTGAAAAAAATGACACAATAGAAGATAGTCAAGTTTCTAAGAAAAAGAAGAAGAAAAATAAAAACAATTTAGTAGACATTAAAGATTCCCATCAACCTACTGCTCAAGTAGGTAACCCTATTGAAGATACAAGTCACAGTAAAAATCCTAAAAAGAATAAGAAGAAAAAACATAAAGCAGAAAATGATGATAGCAATGTAGATAATAAGCAAAAACAAGGTGACTTGGAAAAACCGAAGTTTGATATTACAAATAAACCAAAATCTAAAAATAAAAATAAATCTGTTGCGCAGAACACTCAAAAACAGGGCATTAAACGGAAATTAGAAGATAACAGTAATGCAGAGCCTAAAAGTAAGAAGAAAAAGAAAAATAAGAATAATGCAAATGTTGATAAAAGCCATAATAATAAAGATGTCAATAAGTTTAAGAATAAAAATAAGCAAAACAATAATAAAACAGACAATCCGTATAGTAATTTATCTGATGAGAGATTGAAAGCATACGGGTTAAATCCCAAGAAGTACAAAGGTTTTATGAAGTATAAAAAGTTTTAGGTATAGTCAAGGAAATTAATTGTTTAGCAGTTTGACGTAATACGTAAATTAGCCTCATTATGCATTTCCCGGCGTGACAAAACGAACGAGTAATGGAAAATGTATAACCCGGAAAATTTACGTATTATGTCAAACTGTTAAAGGGGTGATCGACGGGCGAGCAAGTACGCCGTACTTGGGCATGTTCACGAAAGAGTGTACCCAATTAAGGACTTAAATTAAGGAACTTTAACTTTGTCCGTTTTGGCAGCCGTCAATGTGTAGCTAATTTTCGTCACAAAACTGACAAAGTTAAAGATTCTTAATTTCAGTCCTTAATTGGGTACACTTTTCGTGAAAATGCCCAAGTACGGCGTACTTACTCGCCCGTCGATCACCCCTTTTAAACAATGAAATTCCTCGACTGTACACTGGTTTTTTTATAGCAAATTTTTACCCAGTTTGTTGTTAATGAAACAATTTTTACAAATTATGTAGGTTACTTGTAAATAAAATGTAAGTGTATATATTGTTGGTTTTTTTAATTACCATTTCGGCTTTAAACATACTATCGCGATTCGTGTAAGAAACAGAACAGGCCTTGATTCCTCATGTTTTCTTGACGTAATGGCAGTTATTGACCGAACAGTATGATATTCATTAAATAATTCGACATCGGCTAAAAACACCTTAACAGGAGTGAAAGCCATTAATTTACGATATAGAAGCAGGAGGGCTTTAGCAATGTGGAATAGAGACCCAGAGCCCCTACTTTGAAATTCGAAGTTCGAAGTTACGATAGCTTCATCCCTTTCTCTCGATTTAGTCTCGAATGACGAGTGACAGGGATGGAGCTAACGTAACTTCGAACTTCGATTTTCAAAGTAGGGCCTCAGCCCCTTTTGCACGAAGCTGACTAGTGACTATTCGGTTTACATTGCGTAGCTTGAGTTAAGCTAAGGGATCTAGGAACTTGTAGACCTGTCAGCTTTGTGAAATAGGGGGCAGGTGTAACCATACGACGTCTATGTATTATACTATACAGAGGCCCTACTTTGAAAATCGAAGTTCGAAGTTACGTTAGCTCCATCCCTTTCTCTCGGTTTAGTCTCGAATCACGAGTGACAGGGATGGAGTTAACGTAACTTCGAATTTCAAAGTAAAGCGATATGACTCCTGTAAATGTGTCTAGGATAAAAATAAAGGAAGATAGATCCCGTGAGATGTTACGTGAGTAATTATATTCCTTGATTTATTTGCTATAATTAGAATTCTATCTAATTAGTTTTTTTCCAATGACGCACTATTTTGGCATAAATGCACAAGATATCCTTTGCCATGTTTGACTTTATACTTTATTCGAATAAAAAATTAAAACTTTATGGTACTGTTACTGTGCTGCCAGATTAAGCGTAAATACTGGGTATTGGGGATTTTTGAATAGAACCGTAATAAAGTTTGGTAGTTGATAGTATTTGCTAGTTAATTCGTGCGAAAATATTACTCTGCATTTAATTGACAATTATTAAAATACAGAAAAAGCTTTTTTCCGAGCCAGTCTTGTCAACTTCTAAGTTGAGTTGAGTATGATGGTAGGCGACGCGACGGTTTACACACACATCGTCTTAACTTTAGATTTATATAATACATTTTATCCTTTATTGTATTGTAGGTATTCTAACACTAATATTATATTAAATCAAGTCAGTTAAAATACTTATTAGGTTTCTTGCGACGCGACAGTGCGACGCGCTTCTTTATTACTAACGATAATTGTACTCCTTTACCTGGCAACTTATTTATCGGTTTTGACATTGACATTTCTCTGTACATTCTTTCTTTCTGTTTTTGAGCGACGAGCCGTGTTGACGGAGAGAGGTGAATATTGTGAATTATTATATTTAGTTTCGAAATAAGTGCTTGGATTTGTGCAAAGAAAGGTGCTGTTACACATTCCATTTTCTCTTTATCACAATCCTCTGCTGAATCTGTGATTCAAATGGATTACTGCGGCATAACCTCAAAGTCAGCCTTCAATAGTAGATCATGTCTTCAAATTATTGATGATGTGTGTGGACAAAAAGGCAACAGCATCGCCTCGGAAGTATCCCCAAGCGCACCCTTAGCTCGAGCGGCTATTGTAAATCCGAATTCGAGTATTTGCGTTTGCAACGGTCCGTGGCAACATGCAATATATTTACCACGATAGTGCATTATGTGCAATCAAATCTCTTCCAAGACTAGGTGATTATAACGATCATTAGATCGTAGTGCTAAAATTGTCACGTGGTAAATAATGTATGGTTGCTAATAACTTGAAACTGTCAAAACTTTTTTTTATAACCTCATGCTAACCTTTTCAGCTCGTCATGGTGAACAACCGAGTGCCCTCGGTCTTTTCCAAGACCTATGTCACCCCCAGGCGTCCCTTCGAGAAGGCGCGTCTCGACCAGGAGTTGAAGATCATCGGAGAGTACGGTCTCCGCAACAAGCGCGAGGTGTGGAGAGTCAAGTACACGCTGGCGCGCATCCGCAAGGCTGCGCGTGAGTTGCTGACGCTGGAAGAGAAGGACCCTAAAAGGCTGTTTGAAGGTGAGCTATGCATTTAGTAGCAGGATTGCACTATAGTAGTTTGATTTTTAATGTTTCCTTAAATACTTGACCTGTAAACAACGCTCTGGTGCGTGTTTTATCACTGAGGAGTATTAAACCCATTTTGGCATCTTTCTGCATGCCTGAATTAAATATACCATCTGCAATTTCCTTTTTTATGAAACCTTGATCCAATGGAAAGACAATGTTATGTGTCAGAAATTACTATGATATGAACTTAACGGATTGATTCTATTATATTAAGTCAGTTGTTGCACAGGTTAATTAAAATGCGACACTTAAATGATGATTTACTTGACACCTCTTGTCAAAATAACAAAATGTTGACACTCAATACATCTGATTTCCAACTTTCTTCAACTACTTGCTTCTGTCTCCATTCCTGTCTAATGTAACCTAATCTTGCAGGTAATGCGCTCCTCCGTCGGCTGGTCCGCATCGGAGTGCTGGATGAGAAGCAGATGAAGCTCGATTACGTTCTCGGTCTCAAGATTGAGGACTTCTTGGAGCGCCGTCTGCAGACCCAAGTGTTCAAGGCTGGTCTCGCAAAGTCCATCCATCATGCCCGCATCCTCATCAGACAGAGACACATCCGGTAAATATGAAGTAGTTTATTTATGGAAATTATAAATAAATGTTGAGATGACAATGATAAAACTAGAGTTTTAGACCTACCAAATCTTCTCTTTGTCTTCTCCGGAGAAATTGCTATTTTTAGTGATGTATCTTATACTGAAACCATCTAACAGGTGAAACAGCAAGCCGGACAGCTCTGGTTTGAACTGCGCTCTGTTTTCTTTAAGACCACTTGGTCAACCTTGTGTTGATTTCAATGTCTTCAAATGTTTTATGTCTCTTTGGAGACTGATGCAGGTAATGTGTATAGCATTTACTAGCTTTCTTGAATTTACTAAATTGCAAGAACCCCTCCTAGCAATTTAGTATTTATCTAATGGCAAAACTGAAAAGTACACATAGGAAGGGCTAAGTCATAGAATACTGTCTTCTCATTCGCGTCTGTGTACACATCATATTTAGAATTGGTTATCTATAAATACTTATTTCCTGAAGAGAAGCGGTAACAGCGACTATGCATTAGTAGCAAACTCTGTCTAGCTCTTAATTAAGTTGTAGCTGTGAAATAAAAGCGCAAGTTCCTGTGTAGCTTATGCTACATAGTGGCATATAACGCAGGTCAATCTAAATAATTTTATTTATCTGCCCCCTCCCCTCACAGCGTCCGCAAGCAAGTTGTGAACATCCCGTCGTTCATCGTGCGCCTGGACTCCGGCAAGCACATCGACTTCTCGCTGAAGTCTCCGTTCGGCGGCGGCCGCCCAGGCCGCGTCAAGAGGAAGAACCTGCGCAAGGGACAGTCCGGCGGCGCCGCTAATGACGAGGAGGAGGATTAAGCAATAAAGTGCTCTAAGCTACATAGTGTTTTATTTAAGACTAAGTCGGAATTCCACTGCGGAGCACGCTACACACGTGAGCCATGTGAATCCATTGTTTTAACACGTTCGGCGCCGGTGACACAACGTCTGTGTTCAACAAATTCTGACTCCTATGCCGGTGACACATATGTTGTGTTTTTATTTTCAAGCCTTTTTCTCGACAAAGGGGTTTGGGTAAAAGTGTTGTCATTTGTAAAATTCATACATTTTCAAGGTGAGCGGCCATTCGTAAAAGTGGCAAATTATGATAGAATTATTAAAAATAAACATTGTATTACTCTTAAGTGCATCGGAGCTGAGATATTTAAATATTTATACTCGGGCGTACTTTTGTACTAAAAACTGAACACTTAAATCTTTAAAATCTCCGCTCCGATATTATTTAACGTTATAAATTATATATATCTATGTGTATTTAGAGGTCCTCTAAGTAACTATGTAAGAATCATCCGTGGCCGATGAAAAAAAATGACAATATTCTTCAAACTAATTTACCCAATGCCCTTTCAAATTTTTTGTTTTTTTATTAAATGTACTGTTATTGAAATATTAATCGAATTCCGCTTTGTTTTTAAAATCTAAGTTTTAGATTTCATAAAAGTTACCCTTATAAAATGCCGATGACACAAATCTGTGTCATTTTTCGACACAAATCGGCGGTTCTCAAAACTTGCATTAGGACTTTCAATACTATGCATTCCACTACCTGTGCCACTACCTTATGGAAATAGTCGACACCTTTACCTTTACTTTTGAGAAACACTGAATGATAAACTAATTACTTACGGTTTTCTTCCATTTAGTGAGTTTTCAAGTGTTTTGCAGTATTTTTTCCAGCACTAGCACCATTCGACTACACGTTAGAAAGACGACTGACGCCGCAAAATAAAAATAAACGCATTTTAATATTTTACCTATAAACTATGCCAGTTGACACGTATTTGTGTCCATGTAATTCGTACTCCAATGCCAGTGACACAAATACGTGACCGCGATAATTTCACCCGGCATAGCTTAGGGCTCAGTGAATCACTGCCGGCGCCGGATGGGTTAAGCGTGAGCCGCTGCAGGAGTACCTACATACATTTTGATACTAAGCTACTTCGGTGCTACGTATGCAATGCACGTAGCGTGCCCCACTGTGGAAAATTCGAACTTTACCCTTGTGGCTATTTGACCCAGTTTCAGTTGTCATGGCCCCTCGTAGATTCAGTTGCAGACTTGTCGAGACTATTAATATGGCGACTGTTAATGTCTCTCTCGCGGTCCTTATCTAATGGGTTCGTTAACCTTTTGAACTCCACACTGAAATTCGTGCCACTGACGGCACGATGGCTACTATAGCCGTCACGAGTTCAAGATTAAAACAGTTTCGTATCAGACCGATTCAGTGCGGATGACACGGCAGGCGTGTCATGAAATAATTGTTAGCCGCCACAGCCAAGTTTTCGAAAATGGAAGACTACGAATGTGTAAGGGATCGCTGGTGATAAATTAATTTTATCGAAATATTACAAGTCTCCACCTTTAGCACGGATGGGGGCTGTATCTCGTAATTTCTGCTGCATAGAAAAGGACAGCTGATTTTGCGTCGCCGTGTGAACCAAACAGGAGTTTTGTATGAAACTGAATGTAACAGAAATTACGCGACTCACAACTCGCAAAATTACGCTCGTGTGGCTTCACCCTAAGTCTTGCCCTTGGAGGTCGAAGATTTCGCCAGCTCACCCAGAAGATGCCTATACACCCTAGCTTTAAAACCCCCTTCTCATTGCTAACTTTGATTAAAATATGCCACTCGTACAATCAAGACGAATCTAACGATACCTCATTTGTTAATATCCATTACGCCGTTTAGGCTGCAGAGCGAAAAACAATCCTGACAGTCTGGTACAAAAACCAAGGTTGACGTGACTGGGAATCTAGATTCAAACAAATTAGCCCTAAGTGCACTTGTAAAAGAAATAAAACACCAACACGTTTGAATATTTGCCATTAAAGTTTTCATAGCACATTTATTCACATAGAAAAATTGTAAAAATATTTTACAGAACGTAAGTAAATCCGCAAACATGTAAACTGGGGCAACTAGAACAACTTGCAACTCTACCTAATCTATAACATAGACGAGAAAATACAAGTTGTCCTAATTTTGTAGACTATAGCTTACAAAGTCTTTCCCCACAACGGCAATCCTAACAAAGAAAACATAGAACTAATTTGTAAGTTGGCCAAACAGGTCAAAATCAGAGCACTGGTCGGAGTGAAATTGGCAACATGATCCAATTTTTACACAGAACCTACTAACAGCAACACAGTTAACTGACCACTTGTGAGTCTTGTCACCTTACAATAAGGCTCACTATAGTGAATTCGCAGTCATTACTGATACCCGACAATTTATAACGTCCTATTTAATTCGTAGAAGTCATTTATCGCTCGATTATTCCTTCCTACTGCCATACAAATTACACCTTATTGCTACCAAACAAAGTCTCTTTTAATCTTGCACTCTTGTCGGCTGTAGCCGACGTGGCGTCTGTGGCACGACGTTTAGTTGATGGCCAGAGCCGACTGTGGCGTTGAAAATGTTAAAAGTATCCTATGTCCTATCCCGGGACTTAAGCTATCTCCATACCAAATTTCATCGAAATCCGTTAACGGTTAATCTGTGACAGCGTAACAAACAAACAGACAGAGTTGCTCTTACATTAGTAATGGAATAGATTCTTGGGTTTGAGATTATAATTTGTACTAAAATGACAGGTGTCAGAAAGGGCTTCTTATTTTCCTTTTACTATAGAGGTTAGTTGCGATGTTAGATAGTAGTCGACTACAAGAGATGTATCTAATATTGGACCTTATTACAATGCATTAAGGTCCAAAGTGGATACCTACGTCTATTTGTAGTAAACAGTACTAAAAGAAATGGTTGCCTACTTACAGTAGTTTTATGATTTCACCTGTAACCAACTCTTTTTTGCCAAGCTACAACTGCTTGTATGACTAATTATTCTAATTAATTACATTCCTACATAAAATCCTAATTTTCACATAAAGTCAGACCAGCAGAACTAAACGAAAACCTTAAAAGATAAAACAACGCAATCATAACACAGTTCCATTTAACATAGAATTCCGCCAGCAGCTTTGAAAGTTTAATAGATTACAGACTTCCACTATAGATAGTAGAGTAAATTACATATGCACTATAGATCAATCAAACTAGAATGATCTCTATGAAAGCCTTATTTCGTAATTTCAGTATTACTAGTAAGTACTCTACTGTCTATCGCTGTCATACTCTGGCATCTGTCAGTGTGTTTGTTATGCCAGAGAAAGTGTGAAAGCGATAGACATTCGAGTACTATTCATACTGTAGTTTCTCTGTAAAAAACGAGGTAAAAAAAGAAAAAAAAGAAGTGACAATTTATTTAAATTACTGAGCGTCGTCGTAAGGTTTGTATTAATTTAGTATTAATGAAAAGTCAAAAAAACAAGTGTAATATTACGTGTTAACATGAGCTGTCACTGAAATCATACTAGATTAACTCAACTATATATAAAAATAGACAACGCAGCGATATTATTTTAAAGCATTTGTAATTTACTGGCTAAGGTAACAGAGTTGATAATCCATTGAAATCTCAAGGTAGTTGCAGCCTTTTTTAGGGTTCTGTCACACAGGCTATGTATCTTTTAAACTGTAATAGGAAGTCACTTGAAATTTTCATAGAGTTACGACCCTATGACAACAAATAATTATTTAAGAAAAGTTAAAAATCAGAGGGGGCCCATAAAAAATCGTGATTATTTTGGCGTATTTACAGTGGTAACGAACCCTACACTCACGTTGTGTCGGACGGTAATGAAATACCGCAACACAGTGACTTAGTTCAAATACAATGTATTGTTCTGTACAGTCGACTACAAAGAGAGGTACTTTTGGGCCTTATTACAATGCAATAAGGTAGAACAGTGTATACATTTCTTGGTGGTCGACTGTACAAGTTGTTTTTTTTCCTGTGATATTGAACTTATTCGCAGTCGGTAAACCGACCGCGACCTATGTCGATGTATGGGGACGACAGTTTTTTAAGGGCAAAGTTAAGTTTGTCCCTCAAATCAGTTTAAGAGTATTATTTTCGACCAGTAAAGAGGACCCGAGACCGTCTAAGGTCATACTCTAGGATGGAGTGCAATGGAAGAGGCCTGCTACGCATTGGGTAATCATAGACTGAAGAAGAGGTGAGAGCAATGTTCCGTGCTTTCATAGTTTAGATGAACAAACTACATACCTACAGGTATGTACGGAGCCCTCGGGGCGCGAGGGTAACCGATTGCCGGTTGTTTTTATTACGACTTATAACCAGTTACTAGGGCCGCAGAGGCCCGAGGCGTCAGTCTCCGTCGGGCGGGGGGGGCCGGGGGGGGGCTACGTGTCCTTGGCGTCCTTGTGCGCCGGGTCGCCGGAGTCCAGCTGCTTGAGAAGCCGGAATAGGGCGGCGGCTTCGCGGATCCTGCTGAACTCTACGCAGAATGCTTCCACTTCGATGAACAACTCCTGAAACATTCGATCGTCATCATTAATAAGAGTTTTTCAACTTTACGAAAAACAAATTTTCTGCAATAAAAACGCCCTCTGAACGGCTACATATTTGCCTTACAGCACATAGAAAAAAAAGATTTTGTACTCATCCCACCTTGACGTTAATGATCTTGTTCCTAATGAGCGACTGCAGGAACACGCAGACGAGGCGAACTAGACGGTTCTGCATGTAACGGTCGCGGATGGTCTCGCACGTGGATATGCAGTTGCTGATGTACAGGTGCACGAACTCTACGGGCAGGTCTACTGACGTCGTTAGCCTGGAGAATAAGATATTAATTCAACTCTTGGAAAATTTGATATTAATTCAGCCCTTCGAACGTTCCATTTTAGTGTGGATGTCTAGCTCTGAAAATGTAAAAAAACCACCTTTGAAAACCAGACTGCTTTTGTAAAAATATGAAATATGAACCTCTGCAGAATTACGTTTGAGGAGCTGTAACTTGAAATTTACTGGAAGAGCCATTGCTTGATATCCTAGGGTTTGGGTAGGCAGCAATAGAATTTAAGGGCCAGCACAATTCCCCTACCACCACCATTACCCACCATCGGGTTATTTCCCAAGTTCGGGAGCTGCGACCGACATACAGACTGTTCCAGCTGTAAGACTCGCCTGTTGATGACCTCCATGTTGACGAGCACGCTGAAGTACTCGGTGATCTGCGCCGAGTTGATGAGCTGCTCAGCTGTGACCGACACACAGACTGTTCCAGCTGTGAGACACACCTGTTGACGACCTCCATGGAGTGCAGCGACATCTCAGTGTTGACGAGCACGCTGAGTACTCGGTGATCTGCGCCGAGTTGATGAGCTGCTCAGCTGTGACCGACACACAGACTGTTCCAGCTGTGAGACACACCTGTTGACGACCTCCATGGAGTGCAGTGACATCTCAATGTTGACGAGCACGCTGAGTACTCGGTGATCTGCGCCGAGTTGATGAGCTGCTCAGCTGTGACCGACACACAGACTGTTCCAGCTGTGAGACACACCTGTTGACGACCTCCATGGAGTGCAGCGACATCTCAATGTTGACGAGCACGCTGAGTACTCGGTGATCCGCGCCGACTTGATGAGCTGCAGCAGCTGTGACCGACATACAGACTGTTCCAGCTGTGAGACACACCTGTTGACGACCTCCATGGAGTGCAGCGACATCTCAATGTTGACGAGCACGCTGAGTACTCGGTGATCCGCGCCGACTTGATGAGCTGCAGCAGCTGTGACCGACATACAGACTGTTCCAGCTGTGAGACACACCTGTTGACGACCTCCATGGAGTGCAGCGACATCTCCATGCTGACGAGTACGCTGAAGCACTCAGTGGTCTGCGCAGAGTTGATGAGCTGCAGCAGCTGTGACCGACATACAGACTGTTCAAGCTGTGAGACACACCTGTTGACGACCTCCATGGAGTGCAGCGACATCTCCATGCTGACGAGCACGCTGAAGCACTCAGTGGTCTTCGCCGAGTTGATGAGCTGCAGCAGCTGTGACCGACATACACACTGTTCCAGCTGTGAGACACACCTGTTGACGACCTCCATGGAGTGCAGCGACATCTCCATATTGACGAGCACGCTGAAGTACTCGGTGATCTGCGCCGAGTTGATGAGCTTCAACAGCACGGAGATGGCCACCATCGGGTTGTTCTCCACCAGGTCTGGCAGCTGCAAAAAAGACAGATTAAGTTAGATCATAGATAATAATTAAATACGTTTATGACCTACACGATTTGATCCTTGATCCGCCCCTGCTACTGTTAGCTTTCTGGCCTCTGTGCCGGGAACACTTCCTTCTCTGGTCCCCCACTGTTTACCTGGTAGGGCGTGACCCCGATCTCGTAGACGACGTTGGGCTCCTGGTCCAGCAAGGCCAGCAGCCTCTGCTGGTGCGGCACGCTCAGGGCCCCCTTCAGGGCCAGCTGTGTCAGCTCTCTCGCTTCTGTCACCGGGTTCACTTCCTTCTCGGGCTCGGGTTTCTTTTCTTCTGGTTTTTCTTTTTCTTTCTTTTCTTCCTGTGAAAGAAAGCAGATAAATGGATTCCACATTTTGGATACAATAATACCAAATTGAAAATAGTCAATGTATGGATTTCGCAAAAAACAAAATAATTCCGAACTTAACAAATACAATTTTCCGAAATTTTGGATTAGGATTTTGTTGTGATTGTAATTATTTTAGAATATTTTAGTTTTAATGTTTTTGCTATATTGCTCAATTAAATGTGTTGGTAGTAGAATGACTAGCTCACAAAATGACCACATTGCTTGTAGACTACATTTCAAAATGTCTGTCTGAGTCGCAGAATGACCATATTGCTAATTTAATTTTATAATATGTGTCTGAAAGGCGACGGAGCCCCGCACAGCGGAGCTCCTATTATTGGGCTATTATCCTTTCTTAGGGCATTTGAATTTACCTAACGAACCTAACCTATTTAGTAACGCATACGACGGTCATTTCGCGACTCAGATATTTTGAGATGTAGGCACAAGCGATATGGTAATTTTGCGAGTCGGTCATTTTCCCGATAATTATTTGTTTTTTTTTTGTCTGCACTCCTTGATGTGATTTTGTGACCGAGTTATTCTACTTCTACCCTATGAAGCCGGTAGCAGTGTTAGGCAGTAGGCAGTACCTTGGGTTTGTGCGGGTCCTTGTTGACGCGCGGAGGCGCGGGCGCGGGCCGCAGCCCGGTGAGCCCGTCGGCGGCCGCGTCGTACAGCGGCACGTGCGCGCCGCGGTTCACCAGGTTCTTCCACACCACCTCACAGGAAACATACAAGTACAACTGACTGCCCTATCGGCACCCTATCGATTATTGCCAGCCGAAACTTTGATGCGAGGTAATAGAGGCGGTAATAACTGGTAATTAGGATGGCAATAATTGGGTGTTACCTTTGTCGGTTTACACAGAGGGCATGGCACCAATGTTGGGACACTTTTACGGTTATAAATTAATAGTGGCAAATGTCCAACATTGATCTTTGTCTGCCTGCCTGGTGCTTTCGTCCTACTTGTTTTATGGTGTAAATCAATTTATATTTGTTTGTCATATAAATATTAAATGTACATGTTGCAAGTCAATTTTGAACGAGTTTTAGTTATTGTAATGGACTGAAATTAGATGTCAATGCAATCGATACCCAAGAGTCGATCTGATGATGGAGTCGCAAGGAGACATAAGCGCTTCGATCAGCTCCTTCATGGCGATGCGGTTGAAAGTCTCTGAGCATTGTCGTGTAAATGATGTTACCTCGTCAGAGAACGGTATCTCAGCGGTGTCCAGCAGGCAGGTGGGCGGCGGGATTGGCCCGCAGGCCTTCAGGGTGCGGTGCAGCGGCAGGTACTCCGTGGACATCAGCGCTTCGATCAGCTCCTTCATGGCGAAGCGGTTCGGAGCATTTCTGAGCAGAGTCGTGTAAACGATGTTACCTCGTCAGAGAACGGTATCTCAGCGGTATCCAGCAGGAAGGTTGGCGGCGGGATGGGCCCGCAGGCCTTCAGGGTGCGGTGCAGCGGCAGGTACTCCGTGGACATCAGCGCTTCGATCAGCTCCTTCATGACGAAGCGGTTCGGAGGATTTCTGAGCAGAGTCGTGTAAACGATGTTACCTCGTCAGAGAAAGGTATCTCAGCGGTATCCAGCAGGAAGGTTGGCGGCGGGATGGGCCCGCAGGCCTTCAGGGTGCGGTGCAGCGGTAGGTACTCCGTGGACATCAGCGCTTCGATCAGCTCCTTCATGGCGATACGGTTCGGAGGGTTTCTGCAAGAGGACACTTGGCTCATGCTTTTTGTTAAAAAATATATCTTAGACACATCAAATATTTCCAAGAATCAAAAATATTTTTATTGATAATGTGTCTGTTCTTGACTCTTGCCCTTGGAAGACGAAGACTTTGTCGACGATGAAGCAAACTCATCCAAAAGATGCCAATTCACCCTAGCTTTAAATAGGTTCAGATTGTATGCACTCGGAAATACAGACGCCGGATGCGCATTCCACTCTTTTGCAGTACGCATTATAAAGGATGAAGCAAAGCGCTTTAATAAAGAAAAAATGAAACGTCATATTTGTAGCCACTTGTTTGGGAAAAAACGCAAGCGTCCTTATTTATGTGACCAACACTGTATGTCAACTGACTGGAGAAACTTCGCTAGCGCAATGTAGCGCACTATCAGATTTATGTCGAATTTCACCAACCACTTAACGGAAGAAGAAGAAGAAGAAGTGTTAACGGCTGTCAAAATATATGATCTAACAGTCGATTAACATTGATTACCATTTAACATCGTTTGTTGAAATTGGTACTTAGTTGCGCTGTCTGACACTATTGGCGCTATTAAGTTGGTTGTTGCAAGTTGTCGCTAGAGCTTTTCGATGTTTTATGTTTCAGCGAAACTTTTGTAAAAATGGGAAGTGAAGGAAATATACATATTTCTAAGTATCGCCTCGCGGATTCTTATTCAAGGTCTCATCAAAAAAGAGGTGGCGCCTGCATATTCTGTCAAAATAACTTACAGACACGGAAAATTGTATTCTTAAGTGAACTTTCGGAAGATTATGTATTTGAATGTTGTGGCATACAAATCTCATCAATGAAATGTATAGTTATATGTACTTACAGAACGCCAACAGCAAATTTGTCTCGTTTCTTACATAAATTAGAAAACCTCGTCTACAGACTCAAGCTCAAAACTAAATATAAGATAGTTATTGTAGGGGATTTTAACATAGACATTTTAAAATCCACAGAAAGCTCTAAAGAGTTTAAATAATTGCCTTATGTAATAATTTTAAGTTGCATATTGTTTCTCCAACACGTAAACTGACCAGATATCGTAGACCGTGTCTTGACCAGATATTGTCCAATGTCTCTGATGCACGTAGTGAAATTTATAACCTGGGTTTGTCAGACCACGAAACTGCCCAAAGCATTGCGTTCCCTGTTCTAAACAAAACGATGCCAATGTCGTTCATGTACCACTACAAGAGGGATTACAGCAAAGAAAATATCTTGAAATGTCTTAACTGTCTAAATGCGTTATCTTGGGCTGATGTCTATAACGAAAACAATATGACCAAGGCTTTCAACAATTTCTACGACCTCTTTACACTGTTTTATTGTTTATGTTTCCCAATTATTAAAATTAAACAAATATTTCGACCTAAAACTGTTAATTGGTTCACTAAAGGTTTAAAAAAATCTATACTTACAAGAAGACAGCTACGTTTCTCTTATTATAAACATTTATGAAAAACGTTACATAACTATTATAAAAATAAGTATCAGTCTTACTCTAAACTCCTTAAAACGTGTATTAATAATGCTCAAAAAATTGTTAATTCAAGATATATAACCAAATCAAAAAACATGCAAAGCAACATGGGATATTATCAAAAATAAAGCAGATAACGAGCCTTGTGGAGCAGGTATTAATAAATTAGTTTTAAATAATAATATCATAAATGACCCCATTGACATTGCTAATACTTTTAATAATTACTATATAGATATGACAAACTCTAGATTTAATCATGTAAATCAATCTGATATGTTACTTCCGAATTCTAACACTGCTAATTTGTTCTTAGCCCCTACAGATAAGCAGGAAGTTACTAAAATTATTAACTCACTTAAACCCACTAAATCAACAGGCTATGACAACATTCGAACTGATATATTAAAAATATGCAAACTAAAAATTTCACCTGTGTTAAGTTATCTGGTGAATTTGTCCTTCACAAGTGGCATTTTTCCAGAGCCTTTGAAGGTATCTTTAATTACACCTCTCCAGAAAAAGGGTAGTAAAGTAAATGTGGAGAACTTCAGGCCAATTTCCCTTATACCTGTCTTGTCAAAGATTTTTGAAAAAGCTATGCATACGCGTATCACAAATTTTCTAGATAAATTTAAAATAATTAAAAAAGAGCAGTATGGATTCCAGAAGCAAAAATCGACATCGCTAGCTGCCTTTTCTTTATTGAATAAAGTTTTTGAGTATCTGGACAAGAGTATACCAGTAGCTGCTGTTCTTTGACATGAGCAAAGCATTCGATAACGTATCCCATGATACATTGCTTAGAAAGTGTGAACATTATGGACTAAGAGGAATAGTTAACGATTGGATTAGAAGTTATTTACATGAAAGAACTCAGTTCGTGGCAATAACTAACATTGATCCTGGCCATGTAGTGACAATGTCTAAATCCTCCGTTAGGGTAAACGCAGTCGGTGTACCACAGGGTAGCATCTTAGGACCACTACTTTTTCTATTATACATTAATGACCTTCCAGATATCACAGAATTTAACTGCACACTCTTTGCTGATGACCTTTCTATTGTTATACCTGGTCACGATTTGCAATCTTACAACAATAACATAAATGACACATTGTCTTAAATTATAGTCTGGTTGCATAACAACAATCTTAATGTTAACTTGGATAAGACTACGTTTATACAGTTTATAAATAAAGGGGGCCGCAAGCTCCCTCTAATGATAGCTTCTGAGAGTCAAGTTATTAAAGAATCCTCGCATACAACTTTTCTAGGAATTACCCTAGATGACAAATGTTCGTGGAGCGAACATATTGATAAGTTACGCAGTAAAATTAACTCATTCGCATATGCTCTCTGGCGACTTGTAAAAATGAGTAGCAAAAAAGTGGCAATACAAGCGTACCATGGTCACGTGTGTTCCTTGCTTAGGTACGGTATCCTACTATGGGGTAACTCAAGTCATGCGAATCGGGTACTAATAGCACAAAAGCAATGCATCAGGTCAATATGTAACGTAAACGCTCAAACATCTTGCAGACCCTTATTTAGAGATCTGCGACTATTGACAGTACCGTGTATGTATATCTACGAATTTTGTTTGTTTGTTAAAAGTAATCCACGGCTGTTCAAAACGTGTAAAGAAATGTGTCAATTTAACACGAGGTATCCTAACCGTCTGGTAATGCCAGCTAAAAGGACAAAATTATACGGTAGAAACACTTACTGTATGAGCATTTCTATTTTCAATATTTTATGTGATGAAATTAAAAGTTTGCCCTTGAATATGTTCAAACGCAAATTTAAAAGTTGGCTACTACAGCACTGTTTCTACTCCGTTAACGAATTCTTTGACCATTTCCATAGGTTAAAAATGTGACGTGTTGATTTTATTGTTGTTTTAGTTATTATTTATAATATAAATTACACATTTAATAGTTTTTATGGTATGTTAAATCTGCTTCTTGGTCCGGTTTGACTTGTTTCAATTTTATTTCTATTATGTAAATTCATATTAATTAACATTTTGCATGCCTGACAATGGCAAACTGTGTGAGACAATCTTTTTCAACATTGCGATCTGTACTGCACCACTTTTTATGCAAAATAAAGATATTTGACTTTGACTTTGACTTTAGATGTCGCTAGTGTAATAGTTTGTCCCCTACCCGTCGCTGAGCGGGATGAGCGCCGGCGCCGTGGCGCGCGCCGTGGAGCTCATGTCGGCGAGCCGGTCCGCCACCAGCGCCTGCAGCGGGGAGAAGTCGAACTCCAGGTCCTTGGGGTTCACCTCGGTGAGCATCACTTGCTTGGCGGACTTCTTCATCACCTGGACAAATAAATAGCAATAATTATAGTAAATATCAGAGGGCAATCTCACATAAATTGACCTCTTCCTAAAATAAGGTTTGAATAACGATAAACATACTCGTACTTACATAGAGAAATACATCTTTAAAAACAAAGGAAACATCCAAGACACAGGAACGTACCGGAAATCGAAACCGGGAACGGGAAGATATAATAGGGAATGTACTTCACACGTCCACTGGTAGGCTGGTTTATATCTCGACTACAATTTCGTCCTGTGCTACTTGTTACCTAACCGATTGCGGATTCTCGCGCCTCCTTATCAGATTGTCGGTCCATAAAGTAGGAGGACTGGTTTATTTGTTGTGCCTTGGATGTTTATGGTTGCCTACAGTTTGGTCGTTTTAAGAGGGCCGATTTGACAGCTGTCAACTCAGTACAAAATATGTGTTTGAGGTTATATTTTATACTGCGTTGACAGCTGTCAAATCGGCCCCCTTAGAACGACCAAACTGTAGTACCCATTGTACAAGCTTAGGGCTTAGATTAGGACTAGGTATTTTTGTGTGAATGTGATGCGTGGGGACACTTTACAAACTTTCCGGCCCATCAGCTATTGGTTTAACAAGACGTTAAGAGGAATGTTAGTAAGAGTTTTTAGATGTTTATTTTAATTCACGCAAGTGGACCCACGATGTGGCTAAGGTGGCGGGAAACTGATGGATGCAAGCGGCGCAGGACCAGTCTCATTTGGGGGAGGTGAAGCTAACATTGGGGGAGGCCTATGGCACTTGTCCTATTGCCGACGATGAGCGGGAAGCGAGTAGAGCCAGCGATCAACTATTAATGGTTACCCTTTAGGGTTCCGGGCTACCCAGGTAGCCCGGAAGCGGTTTTATAAGCCCATGGAAAGGGTTTTTATACCACAATGGGTTACCCCTAAAAATAGCGTTTAAAAACCCAATTGAAGGGGTTTTGACGAGGAACGGCTTTGGTAACCAAAGCCCTTCGCAAAACCCTTTCCAAACCCCTTGAAGGGTATACCGGACCGGTCCCTGGATAGTAATGATAAATAACTTGAACTATTAACGCGTTTAATTCTATTGATCGCTTGTATATGTGTCTCTTTTATTGATACGTGATCTATATTGTTTACTCGTTTCTTGAGCGGGAAAATAGATAGCTAAATCGGTTCCTCGCCGGCATTGGTACAAGTGGAGGTCTTTCTGCTGAAATGATGATGATGGATGAATCCCGCAAAAGCGACTAAAGAAGCGGATTTAGTTGAAATCCATCGGTAATTCGAATTTCTAAGGAACCAGGTGCTAAGTGGAATTATGTCATAAGCCGATTTCCTAAAAATGTCTTTACCTTGTGATATTGAATCAGGCTGTTAATTTAAAAGGAAGTGTTGACACTTTGTCACAGACCACGCAGTTCAAGTTTTGATCTGTTTGCTGCGTGCAAACATTGCACTACAAACAGACAAACAACATTTGTTGCTTGTCGACACTGACATCAATACGTCAAGGTCAAGAACTCAAGACCATTGTGCAGTTTCAGAATATAAATAAATAAATATCAGGGGACAATTTCACACCAATTTACCTAGTCCCAAACTAAGCTCTAGGCTTGTACTATGGGTACTAGACAACGATATAAATACTTACATAGAGAAATATAGACATAAATACGTAGAAAACATCCATGACTCAGGAACAAGTATTCGTGCTCATCACACAAATATCTGCCCTTACCGGGATTAGATACCCGGACCGCGAGCTTCGTAGGCAGGGTCACTACCAACTAAGCCAGCACGTCGCCAAAATATCTGTAGATGTAACATTCAGACTTTTTAAATGAAGCTGTTGCCCGCGCCTCTGTCCGCGTAGAAGTTGTTCATCGCTATTTCCCCCCTAAAAAGTTCTTCCACTAGGTGTATATCACCATACCAAAATTATACCCATTAAAATTGGTTCAATGATTTAGCTGTAAAATAGTAAGAAGCAAACAAACGAACAGAGTGACTTTCGCATTTACAAATTTTACAATATTAGTATGGATGTTTAATGTTGTTTGTTACATAGTCTGACTGATTTGGTACTTACCTCATTATAGTCAGGTTAATCTATTGTGATACTTATGACAGCTCGTATAAACCCATATTAAAATTGTTTCTATGTCATTTCATAAATACTACATTCATAGAAACTTTGCGACGTCATGCAGTAATTTTAATAATTAATTACCTATGTTTAAATACGTGGCTTGCGAGTATAGTAAGTGTTTGAAATTACGTAATACGGCTGTCAATGGGTTCATCACAAATTGACTGAACTGTAGGGGCCAGAAAAATGTATGAAATTTCATTTAAAATCACAACAAATGTTATCGCATACCTTATCTTGTAGGTGGGGTCCTTACGGATACACTTCGACCCTATGGGATCTTTTGTGTAATTACCCCTCTTTTAGCAATTAGTCCAATGCAGCCTCCACCCCTTCCAAAAAGCGGATGGTGGAGTGCAATGGCAGTGCCTTGAAGTCGTTCGGTTCTGGGTAGCCACAACCGAGGATTTTCATTCTTACTCCGGCGAAGGCATCACATTCGCACAGTAAGTGTTTCATTGTTTCCTCCTCTTCGCCGCACAATCTACAATCTGTGTTGTCATAGAGGCCCATCTTTGCTAGCAGATTTTTAACCCCAAAGTGCCCGGTAAACGCTCCGATAATATATCGGAGTTGTCTTCTGCTGAGTTTCCAAAGTTTTTTGGTCCAGCACTGGTCCACTCTTCCTATGAAGAGCTTTGCATGCCCTAAGCCTACCGTAGTTTTCCACTCTTTTTGGTGGTGTTCTAGGGGGTGTTATTGTTCAGGGCTGTTTTTATGGTGCCCAGTGAGGGTGCCACAAATGGCTCAGGTCCAACATATACGCCCTTGGACCATTCCCCTGCCAGTTCGTCCGCGTCCGTCGCATACAGACGGACAGATGGACGGACAGACAAATGGACGGATGGGCAGACGGATGGACAACAAAGTGATCCTATAAGCGGTCCGTTTTTACCTTTTGTGGTACAGAACCATAAAAAAACCATGAAAGAGCTACAAACATACCAAATATCAACAACACATGCACACATACACAAACTTTCACATTTTGTACTGTGATAAGTGATAATGGTGTAATTATTAACCGACTTCAAAAAAAGGAGGAGGTTCTCAATTCGTCGGTTATTTTTTTTGTATGTTCCCCGATTACTCAAAGACCGCTGAAAAACAGACAGATTTGAAAAATTTTTTCGTTGTGTTTCTAGTTGGTCCCATTGTCACCACGTCGGGATCTGATGATGGGATCATGGAGAAATCAAGAGAACTCCTCAAATATTATAGGCACACCTATAGCGATTTTGGTATTTTTCACTGTAACTCATGCATTTGCTTTTGAAAAGTACTATATGGTGAAGTGGAACTGATGATGAAGACCACAGATGACCACCGGAACTCCTTAACGGTACCTATTTCAAGGGTGGCGATAAGATATTTCGATAAAGGTAGTTGAGCGACTATGCCGAAGCACATTTAGGTTTAAATATGACTATGACATTCCCGCGGCGTTGTCTGCGGCGAGCTTGAAATGTTCTATAGTTTCTCATTAATATTTAGAAGTGGAGCTACGTAACAGCATAAATAGGATCACTAAAAAGTATAAAATAAAATAAATGTTTAAAAAAACAAAAACCCGCCTTCGTCAGTCAGCTTTTGGTTAAAATATTGTTGGACGCCGACTTCAGTTGGACTGACCTATTTACCTACCATTTTAAAGAAGTTATTTTTTGCTTTTTGAAGGCGGGTTTTTGTTTTTTTAAACATTTATTTTTGACAAACAAATGCAGTAAGTTTCCGTTTTGTTATAAATTGAGAACAAAAAAATCAAACAAGTTCTATGCCGATACTCACGTCCCTCACGTTCCCCCCAAGGAACCCATGCAGTTGCCCAACGAGCAGCCTCTCCTGCGGTGCGAGCGGCGCCAGCCCCGCGCGCCCCTCCAACAGCCGCAGGAACAGCGGGCTGAAGGGGTTGTCACATTTATATACATCATAGAGCAGGGCGAGGGCCACTACCCGCTGACCCGGCAGGGAAAGGTCACCTCCAGTTACGAGGGAAGACAGGAGGAGGCATACTGTAATGAAACAGAAATAGCTTTTGCATGTGACTGTGTAGGTATTATCTTAATTCCAATAGGAATAACCAGATAATGGATGACATCTTTTTATATTTTCAGAACAATTATAAAATTAACTTTACTGTAACCTACCACTACAAAGGGTTAATCAGAATATGGACACTATGCTGAGTTGCATTCACAAACAACAAAACCATAAGTAAAAAGCTGTTTCTGAAAAATAAAAATGTGTATACTGAATTATTCAGAATACGTTTGAATTCGCATTTAACTTCAAAATCAAATCAAAATCAAAATCATTTATTTATCCAACATAGGTTAATTACACAATCTTAATTATATTGCTGTATCACTATGTGGTGCCCATGGGCATACAAATGTTTATTATAAGTTTGTACAAATGAAGCATGCTTAGGTTAGGTCATTTTCTATACAATAAAGATAGGATATATACAATATTTACAATAAGTCAGTGTCAAAAACTAATTATTTTCATTCAAAAATTCTGTTATCAAATAATAGTCATTTTCTTTAAGGAACAGTTTTAAGTTTTTCCTAAAAACCGCATCATTACTTTTATTCACTAAAATGTTTTTTGGTAATTTAATTCCTAGTGTTACTTCTTGAATGCCTAGTGTTAGATCTGGAACAAACTTTTGAATATCTTATTGTGTTATTATTTTCAATACAAAAAGATGCTTACCAAAATCAGAAATTAAGGTAGCTTTTAGGAATATAAAACCAATAATTGAGAGATTGGTAGCTTTATACCTAAGGAAACATACCTAGACATCGTTATACTCTGCATTATTTTAAAAAATAAAATATAAATGAAAAACACAATATAAATATCAACAATCATTCTAAAAATATTTGATACCAGGATTACCATGAGGTTTTATGCATATACCGAATACAACAAACAAACAAACTGTGAGATGAAATGAAAATAGATCAAGGTGTATACTACCTTCTTAGGTGTATACTACCTGTCAGTCCCTCCAGAAGAAAAAGGCAATCCAAAAAGTACTTACAATTAAAATGTTCCGTTTTGGGAAATCTTTTTTGCACCTGAGCACATATTGAATCTAAGCTTTGTGAATCGACTGTTTGCTCCGAAAATAAACTGCAAAAGAATGAGAAATCATAAAAACTATGCCCAGAAGTTCTGAAACCAGGTTAAGATACCGAACTTGTTAACTCACTCTAATATATATTTACTATTCTCATTTATTAGCTGTTGCGTCATTTTTAACGGTAATTAGTACTAAATAGTCCTATGTCGTGACTTATTTCAAATTAAAATGCTTAAATCTACAACAAACATTTTTCAACCTACAACATAATACTGAAATTGTCATATTTGTCATTTTGCTTTTCACGCTTCTCGCAATCTTATAGGCAAATAATATATCTAAAATTCAACTCTAATTCAACCGAATAGATGTGATTTTTGATACACAGTATTATAATATAATCGTTGCAAACGGCGTAAGTACTATCGGCTACATACATATGTCACATTATGACATGTAAACGTCATTTTCCGTAGTGGTGTTAAAGATCGATTAAATCCAGTTTACAATTTATAGTCGAATCGATTCAATCGAGATATTATATGATTATTTTCAAATTGAACAGTTTTTTGCTTGCGTCATGGCATTCCATCATGAACTCACAAAATTTCCAATTTCATTAATATTGAAAACAGCTCTGAAAAAGCAAAAAATGAAAATTTGCCTTTCTTTGCCAGACTTTTCTTTATATCAAATAAATACCTAGTCTTACTAAGTTCTGATTTGTTTTAACAGGGGTAAAAATACTCGAATCGCAACGTATATATTTTAAAAAACAAGGTAGGTTCGATACAATAATCGACATTACGACTTCAATATGTAACGCCTGCGCCGACACAATGTTTACTTGCCATTTACCGGCGCGGGCGCCAAGTCGCTTTACCTTGTCGGTAAAACCTCACATACGTAAAAGATTATTAAAGATTATTCTAAAGCAAGCAATGTCCATTGCAACGGCTTAAAGAATAAAACAAAAATATATGTAGTTAAATTTGCTCAAGTATTTTAAAAAGCTGTGTTAATTTAAGAAAAAATGAAAACAAAAACATTTATTTTATTTCTGTGTGCGTTGTTCATTGAAAGTTTGTGTTCGAATATTCTCAATGAAATCTCAGGTGAGTAAGTTTTAAGTAGACTTAAATAGAATCTTCTTTGTTCAAAAAGTGGTATCTTCAACCCGCGAAATCAAATAAATTTTATGCTTAATAAACAACTACTTACCGAAAAACCTTAAATAACGGGCTAAAAGTATTATTTCATAAAACTAGCTTGTTTTTTAGGGCTCGGTACAAAAAAATAAAAAACGGAACCCTTACGGGATCACTCGTGCTCCTGTCTGTCTGTCTGTCCGTCTGTCACAGCCAATTTGCTCCGAATATACTGGACCAAATCAGGTGAAATTTGGTAGGATGGTGTAATCCTATGACCCAAACACGGATGTGCAGAGCAAAAAAATATTTTTTTAACATAAGGGTCATTTTCGGGGGACAAATTAGGAAGTTAAAAAAAAAAAGGTTTTGTAAACCTTACTGTGTCATACATCAAATGAAAGGGCTCGTTATGAGGATCTCAAATATATTATTGTTATTATTGTAAAATTAATAGGTTTGGTTTTATTCATGAAAGAAGACGAAAACTGGTAAATGGCCTAGTTTATTTTACACTGTAAAATTTATTTAGTGACAAGAATGCTGTTAGTTTTCCGAATATAAATAAAATAATAAAATACATTAAAATAAAATTGACCATTCCCCCCCCCCCCTTCCCCCCCATGATCTCCGAAACTACTGAGCCTAAAATATTGACAAAAATACAAAATATAGTTCATTGCTTGTAGATTACAGGAATACCTATAAGAATTCAATCAAAAAAAAAAAAATGTAAAATTGGTTATTTCTACGGTTGTGAAACTGATATTAAAGTTTTATTAAACATCATAAAATTATTATGGCCTAAATTGGATCCCGACTAGCCAAAACAATATAATGAACAGTGATCAATAAAAACAAACATTTAAGTTCATAGTTTTAACTTGTAACCTGTAAATAGCTTTATAAAATAGGCCCGGTGTTAATTTTAGAATGTAATATAGTTGATTTTTATATTAAACGTCGTTATTAGTGTTTTCAATTGATAAATGACTTAATTATATTCATTTATTTTATATTTAGTCTTACAAACATAATAGAAAATATATTATAAAGGGGGCTTTAAATAGGGCTTTTGAAAATGAAAGTGAATTTATTACAACACATATGGTGTGATAATGAAAGAGATTATCTGCAGATTTTAAAACGATTTTTTTTATATATACCGTACTTTTTGCTTTATAACTAAGCAAATTTACGCACGTCAAAATAAATCTTAATGCATGCAAAATTAAGTTTATAAAAACTTTAAGCTTTTCTTCGAGCCTTATTCTAGTTCTCTATCTTAGAAACGGAACCCTCGATGCGCGAGTTTTATTTGCACCGGTTTTTTGTACAGTCGTCATTCATATATTCTATTGAATTAAGGTGTAAGTGTGTAGGTCCGTACTCGACATCTGTACCATGTAGCTGGACGGGGTCCCTTAAAGGGATGAGTTCGCCTTTGTGCAAACTTTCTTTCGTACAATTAAGTGTTGACATACAAACATAATTATTATTACATAGTCACCAGCTATAAGCTTTATTTAAAAGATCAGGAAGTCACATAAACAAACAAATCAAAAAAGAGAGGTAGCATAGTACAAAGGCCGCCTTTGCGTTCTGCCGAAACTATTGGCAGCCTATAAGTATAAAAGTTAAATTGGACTCGGACAAGAAAAAATTAAAAAAAATGAATTATTTGTATTATTTGAAAAACCAAGATAAATGTTTACGAAGTAAGTACTTCCGCACGCTAGTTGTATGAAGTAACGGACACGGAATATTAGGGATATGATTTTAAACCCTCTTCAACATGAACTCAGCATAATGTGTTTTTTATAATAAACAATACATAATTTTAAGATTAAGTGTTTTTCATGCTAGTTTGGTGCAAAATATGTCTTTGTATTGGAATTGTTTCATATTATACCATATTTTATGCAAATAAAGAAATTTTAATTTGAATTTGAATTTAGTTCCTTGTAGATGTCTTTTAATTCTATATTATATAATTGCAGATGAAGACTACTATAAATTACCAGAATTATTTGTTCTTGATCATTACGAGAAATGCTTATCTCAAAAAGACACAGTTTTCTGTGTGGGAACTTTCGAATTGCAAGATCCACGGCGGCCTTCACAGGTTTATGATAAGATAAAGGTGTGTAGGTATTGAACCCTTTCACAGTTTACGAAATGAATGCATTTACCTTGATAACTTTATTAAGGATCAATAAAGGAAGGCTGAAGTGGTTTGGTCTTGTGGAGAGAATGGATGAAGTGAGATTGACGAAACAGGTATATGAGGCAAGGGTAAATGGGAATGTTGGAAGAGGGCGGCCAAGGAGAACGTTCCACATGGTTCCACGATCAGATCGGGGTCGTATTAAGAAAGGGCCAGGTCTGGCAGGCCTAAACCGACGCATGTGGTCGTGTATGAAGAGACTTATGAGTGTGGTACCTACCCCTACGGGAAAGAGGCGTGATTGTATGTATGTATGCATGTTTGATAATCAAGTCTTCCTCGCAATATACTGAAAATGCTAATAATAAAAAATACTTTTATTTTTTACAGAGATTATCAAGGAACACTTTCATAAACTTCAATCACACGAAACTTTACAGAGGTAAATGCTTAGGAAGTATTGGAACATGTCCCATCAACAAAACAATACCTATTGAAAAATCTTTCGAAAACTGCATCGATCGGGACATGAACAAAGGATACGGTCTTCGGGCTCACTTATCAAGTTTTGACTACTGCAAAAACCGTGATGATAGAAGAAAATTAGACATCATAGATATGATGTTTATAACATATATGAGTGCAATTATATTTTTTAATTTCATGGGCACGGCATACGACATTTTCCGCAAGGATGACAAGGTTAAAGGTGAGCTAAATGCAGGCATTTACATTACAAGGAATCGCTATTATTATAAAATCAAAAAGGTCAAAGATTATTGGTCAAAGCTAGCATTTCCTAGACCCAAGAACGTAACGTAGGTAACATAAGAGCTAGCAAGAAAAATCCAATTATGTTTGTTTAATAGGTGTGACATGAACGACAGGTCAACACTGTAATGTCGCAATTATTACTTGTCATGTCTAAAGATAGTTTTAGGAACCGTATTTTTCCAATCAATCATTTACATAATTGTCTGTTATTTCTGCACCTACTTTGAGTTTTAATTGAACTGAGTTCATTAATGATATTTATTTACAGCATCGGAATATTCATGGTTATTGGCTTTTTCATTGCGCGAAAATTGGAATAAGCTCACGGGCAAAGTACCACCCTCGGGGCAGAACTTCTTATGCTTTCATGGAATGAGGTAGGTAATGGGAAGTGTTTAATTTTCCTCCTTCGGTCATGATATAATGCGAGCTCCCAAATTTCATGGTTACAGGTCCTGTACTGTTTGAGCTGTGCATTGAATCGTTGATACATATCTAAGTCAGTTTCTTCGCTTATATATTATTCTTTATTTTATATTTAATTGATTATTGTTGTATTTGTTTTCGCAGAGCCATATTAACCGTTTTAGTGCACATAGCACATACGATCGTGGGATTCGCCATGGGGTTCATCCCAAACCCGAGATATCTTGAATTGGTGAGTTTATGGCTACCCGTTTAACTTCAATAATGTTGATGTTTCCTGGTCAAAATATCGAATGTTTAAATTTAGGAAAAAAAAATAAAAGTTTTGGTTAGGCAAATATTGTATTTCGAATGATTTCGGCTTGTAAAATACTATACCTAGTATTTCAGCATTGAAGCAACAGGACAATGGCATTCACGTTGCTTTTTTACCTACATAAAACAGCTATATACAGGTGTATACATAGGACATACTTATTCATGATGTTCCATGTGGCGACTTATAGATACGAAACGAAGCAGCAGCTGAACTTAATCCGGATTTTAATCCTACTATAATATTATAAATGTGAAAGTTTGTGTGTGTATGTTAGTTTGTTACTCCTTCACGCCGTAACGGCTGGACGGATTTGGATGAAATAGGCTAATTTTCATCCCTCAATATTTAAAAGTTCCCGAGGGAAAAACGATAGTTGGAATCTACGCGGACAAAGTTGCGGGCAGAAACGAGTATTTCATATACATGTGACGTATGTACCTCGTGCGGAACCCTCGGTACTCTAGGCCAACTCGCACTTGATTGGTTTTTTTTTAGACGCACTTACTTACTGTTTGTATTATTTCAATATTAATTATCAATTACCACTATGGTGCACATTTTAAAGTTTTTAACACGGCTTGTCCCATCCGGTTAAATTTAGTTCAGCCCTTTCTAAAACAAAAAATCTTTATTTTATTACTATCTTTCCCGAAAGTTGAGTTAAGGTTAAGAATAAGGTTTTTTTTTATTAAAAAGTAGTTCAAAACCCTCTGGGATGCCCTCGACTAGCATTACAAATAATATTCTTTATTTTCCAGGTTGGAGATCGTCCCGAATTCGTCATGTTTTTCAACGGTACAGTCGTAATACAAACTTTTATCGTCATAACCAGTTATTTGAGAACACTGAAAACTTTTGGCGAAGCCGAGAACACGACATTGGGTTACAAATCAATTGTGAAGGCAGTTGTCGATAGATATGTAAGGTAAATAAAACTGTTATTTGTTCAAATAAACTTTATTGTATGGTTCTCTCTTCTAACTTAACAGGATGGCCCGCGGTTATAGGAACAAAATACCTTTCGAAACTGTTTACAATCATCATTTTGTATTTTGTAACAAGAAGTAATACAAAATAATCAGATTTTACTAGGCGCGTCTCATAACAGTCATAACATATAACGACGTTTGATATAATTTCATTTTAAAACTGTTCATAGTATATTACAAACGTTAGATATAACAACAAAAACTATAATTTAAAATAGTTTAACAACAATGAATTAAATAGTATAATATTTTGAATTATACAGGGTGTATTACAAGTCGTGTGCCAAATGAATAGGGTGGGTAGCTAGGGTCACTTGCAATACGTTTTGGGCCAATTAACACTCATCCTACCCACGGAGTTTTTTTTGAAACAATCTCGGAATCTTCCAAAAGTTAACCATTTTGTTTACCTATCTTTTTTTTTTGTGATAGCACAAAAGTATTTATATATTTTTTATCTCTAATGTATGCGTATTCTAATGAAATGTTACATTTATTCATGTAGTAACAAATAAAAAAAATATTAGCCGACAAAGTGTGAAGCACAGAAAATAAAAATCGTCACGGTCAACTTTATGGCACAATTAAAAAAAAATAGAAGCTCCTCAGATCTCCCAACATCATAAAAACTTCTTCAGCTCCTGACTATTCTTACGGTATACCACATGTCGAAACACGTTCAGTTTTTCGGCAAAATATGTTTTCAATCTAAAATGGTGGTTTACATTTACCCAGTACTTCTTTGAAACTACCTAATTACTTGAAAGTAAGATTCGATCAGATAAATGAATTGAGACTATTTTTTTTACTAATGATAAAAAAGCATAAAATAGTCATCTAAAATTATTAAAAACCTAATAATAGTATTAATTTATTTTAATAACTACCTAGCTACCCACCCTATTCATTTGGCACACGACTTGCAATACACCCTGTATAATATCGTATGGTATAACATTTATTTGGACTAATTTCATTTCCTATAACGTACATAAGACATTTTTATAAAAAGTACTTACATAGAAACATAAAGAATAATGATTATAAGATATAGTGCAAACCGGATCTAGCATAAATGATGAAGACTGAAATGAATTTTGATTCACTTATGCGTCCCATCTGGCCTATTTTAGGTCACTACCGCGGCTACTGCCCCATTAGGTTAGGTTGGGTTAGAACTGTGACCATACAGCCTGCCAGAACCTAATTACATTGTTTCAGGAGGTTTTGATTATTAGATAATGTGAATATTAGGTAATTTACTCGTTAGGTATATAAAAAGTTATTATGTCCATAGTTCATTATATGTTATTAGATTATATTATTTTTTATCGCTATCCGTTTCGTTCATTACTCTAACTGTATGTAATAAATATTTCGTTATTATTTGTTCTATTACGTACCTGATTTTACTAATAAGTAAGTTTGTTCTACAAAATGGTGTGCATATCGGGGTTTCAGAATAAGTCCAGTGTTCCTAACTGCAGTGGGGCTGTCTGCTACCCTGGTGCCATATTTGGGCGACGGCCCTCTCTGGAGGAAGTACGTGGAAGGCGAGGCGGAACTGTGCCGCACTACCTTCTTGCGGCAGTTATTCCTGATACAGAACTTCTACCCTCCATCTTGCCTTCCACAAGCTTGGTAAGCATGCGGCATTTGGAAAGATAACGTGGAGAAATGCTTTAACTAGCCAGTTAGTTCAAAATGTCTTAGAAATATTTAAAATTCCTCAAATATTTTTATAAGTCGTGATGCTTAAAATGTTATTTTAGAGAGTAAATAAATAAATCTTATCGTTTTCATCGAGCACTTAGGTATTTACAGACCAGTCAAAATTAAAAAATTCTGGCCACTGCCGGTTTGCGTGTTAGGTACCGACCATTTAGTACCGAGGCGGCTAGTAAATGTGTCTCATTTCAATTTTACAGGTATTTATCAGTGGACTTTCAAGTTTATGTTATAACAACTATAGTCACCGTGTACCTGATAAGAAAAAAAGACAAAATCGCTCAAATTCTATTAAGCTTGCTTGCTGCGTCGCTGGTGTTGGTGTTTACCATCGTTTTCTTTCTGGAACTGAAGCCGAGTCTACAAATAATGAACCCAGAGTAAGTAAATATATACACGAGTTGAGCAAATAACGAGATAAACTAGGTAATGCTTCAGTATTTAACTTAAAAGAACTTTGACTTTAGGAAATAAGACACAGTAACATGTCATCCCACTGTTAGTAAAGTAAAATAGAGTTGTCACAAAATCGTTAAAGTAAATGCAATTAAAACCGATTATCAGCCTTAGCATGTGACATATAATATCATTATATTGTGTTATTGTTTTTCAGAAATCTGTTTACAAGCTTTAAATTCGAGAGGTCCTTTCACTTGCTGTACCAATCGCTATGGGGGAATTTACCATCCGCCATCATTGGTATAATTTCAGCGTGTTTGTATTTGCAGATAAAAAAATCCAACTACGACCTCAAGACAAATAAGGTAAATACTTACTCAAGTTTTCAAAGGAAAGGATAACCTCCAAGAAGCAATTACATAAACGATTATTCTCTGGGCTACAAAAATTTACAGTTTTGCACAAATTTTAACCTTGACGATATTTATTTTGCTGCCTCATTTCTTATTCGCACTGCCAAGGAGTAGAATGCTCTCTATTCGTGGCATCGTATATAACCTTGGTCTGTATTCAAGGCAAGATTGAATAGGCTTTTTTTGGTAATAGTGTACGACCTTCGACCTCGTCGTCACTTAAAATCAGGTGAGACTGAGCTCAAACGCAAACCCAATTTTGATTTATAAAAATCTGGATGTACCTGTACACATAATGCAAAATCTGGTAATGGCGCACATCCTATGCGTCATAATTATAAATATGATTTGTACAATGCATTTAATGGCGTATTAAAAACCAACCATTACCTTCCTGTATTGTTATTTGGCACGTAAACCGTATTGAATATTTATATTTTCGTTTATGGACGATTCAACACATATTCCTTGTTATTAAATTCTAAGTAAAAATCACTGAATTGAGCTAATCGTACTCGTAAGTAGGCTTAAGGGTCCATAGGTAAAATTTTATTTTAAACTATCAATTTTATTGTACCTACAGCTAGTTGGAATGAATAATTTTAAGTAACACGTATTATAGTTATTCTCACAAAACAAAATGCCACTTTATAACTTAAGTTCTATTTCTAAACGGGAGTATGTGCAAAATTAAGTCATTGATCTGAGACGTTTTTATCAGCCACATTTTTCAGCCAATTTTATTGCACAATATTTTCAATAAATCCTAAAATATTTCTTGCTTTCTATAGATTTAGGCCAAACGAAAAATATGAAATGTCAAATATTTTTGTTTTCTTCTTCTTTGTTTCAGATTTTCGTGTTCATATTCAGAATTTCGATACCCTTGGCGTTTGCGTACGCAATAGCGGGCATATTTTTCCTATACTCCATGACATCACACCTGACCGTCTCAATTTATGCCTCCATCGATAAACCATTATACGCTGTCATCATGGGAGTCTTTATTTTAGGGTGCAATTTTAAAGTTGAAGGTAATGTTTAGTTAATTACGTTAAAAAAGTAATGGTAAACAATGGAAAGTCACGCCAAGACGGCAAGAGCCCGTTTTTTAATCCTGAAGTAATGGTTAAAACTCGTAACAAATTGTTCGATCTGATCCAAATGTGTCACATTTTCGAATCAAATTTCGTATTATAACCGTTAGTTTTATTAGCTATGGATCAAACGATCGGCTCTAATGCATTAAAAAAAGATTTTATTTTTATTTACCATAAGTACATACAAAAAATTAAAAGTAAAAACAAATTAAACAAAAAGACATAAAAATAAGCATATTATTTAAAATAATCTTCGGATTTATTTATACCTAAACCAATAAGTTTTTTTGATAAGCTGTTTGTGTGATGGTGCTGCTGCAAAGTTATAGAAACGAAATAAATTTTAATTTATTATATATTTGCATAATATAATAGACACATTACATTTCGGTTAGACAATGTTGGACACATGAAAAATACTATTATTAAGTACGACTATAAATCACATAGGTAACCTTATCGTAGCAACATAATAGGTACAACACTATTTTTGAATGGCATACCTATGGTTTATTTGTAACACTTTTATTTGTATGAAACTACTCTCTAACAAACTACTCAATATCAGTTTAACAATATTATGTCCCCCATAGACTTGTCACTTATTATAAGCCGAGGATATAAATCTAATTGATTGTTACCGCAACTTTTAGCAATCCAAACACGTGCGTGTTCCTTACGCAGGTTACTTACCACATATGGGCTCCGACCGAGGTTCGAATAGGGTTACAAGATCATCTAGACAGCAATCAATGATTATCTGCTAATCAAAATATTTTTTTTCACATGGAACAGGACTTTTGTTTCAATATTATTTCATCATAAACTTGGGAAACAACGAAAAATTTCTTAGATTTACATCGATATGCTTATTTCGTACATGTACATGTAATAAAAGAATAAAATTAGTTTAATCAAAACTTTTAGCAACGTATTCACGTATTGATTGCCCTCGTACTAAAAACCTACTTAACTAGGACTGTAGAGTCCTTAACACAGTACTAACTGTCGCTCTTGAGAAAATCCTGTATAATAGAAGTGAAATAATATTCCAATTACTAATTTAAAAAAAAAAAACCATATAGTTTTTAATTTTGCGACGTAAATTGCACAAAAATACACAAGTAAACTTTTTTTTACAGATTTATACCGCAATGTGATAGAATGGCAAGGATGGGTGGTCCTCAGCCGACTGTCCCTGTGTTCCTTACTGATGCATGTCATTGTGGGCAGAGTTTTGATAGCCAACAGGATCTATCCTCTCAACGCATCTATAGCTAACCTGGTGGGTCCTTTACAAAAGTTGTAATTATGCCACGGTATTCAGAATAACTAATTCATCAAAATTGAGGCACATTTGAAGTTGCTGTACTTATTGCAATTACTAAAAAAATACGTTCCATAAAGTTTACAGTCGTTACACTTTACGTTACGTTACGTTACAATTATGTAACATGCGCGATCTGCAAAAAACCCGCCTAATTTTTTTAAGATTTCCTCTTTTTTATAATATCGCACCACTATGAAAATAGGGAAAACTTAAATAGATTAGGCGGGTTTTTTTGCATATTGCGCATGATGTTACATAATTCCAACGTAAATATCGCATCTAAGTTATAATTAGTTTTTTATGTCGGTTGTGTTATGATCTTTTTTTTTCACATCGTTTTTTAAATTTATTTTGCCTTTTCAGCTGTCAGATGGCTTAGGAGTCTCAGCGCTGACATTTATGCTCTCTCTTCCCCTATCCCTCATGGTGGAATACCCCGTCACACAGCTCTACAAAGCCATGACGGAACAGACCAAAGCTCCAATAGTCAGCAACGGCAAGACAAAAGATAATTAATGCAAATGTGATTGTTTCACGTCACAAACTACGTCATAGGTCAAAATTAATAGCCAGGTGGATATTAAGAATAAAAAGTTAATGGTGTTGAATAACAAAATGTAATTGTAAATAAAAAGTTCCTTAGTATTTTGTTGCTTTATTTATTCAATTTAATACGAAACCCATCAGGACGTAGGTCAAACTAAATTGGTCAGCTCATATGACATACCGTCGACACGCTAAGAAGAAGAATAGGCTCCAGTTTCAATAAATAAAGCCTTCAACAAATTTGCCATCCGCAACAACTTTGCTTTGCACTTAACTGGTCACTAGAAAAGGAACGCATCATTTTATCTTCAGGCGGTTTTAAATTCAAAAACAATTTCTACAATATGTGTACTTACTAAGAATAAAATAAATTTGTACTTAAAGCGATAAGTAATAAAGTCTGAAACTGATTATCAGCGGGACACGGAGTTATCACTGAAATGCTAATTGCAAACGCTGACTTCTTTTATCGTGCCCATTTCTTGTCCTGATAAGATTAGAGCAGTCATATGGCTCACTCTGCACCTTGAGAGTGTTTTGCGTTCAATCTATATTGAAATAAATGACCATTCATTGCAAATTAAGAAGACAGTATAAAATAAAGTAATGGTGAAGTGTGCAATCGAGAGTTGCCTTCAAGTGCGTTTCAAGTGTATGAAAAATGAGTGATACCATCGGAGTGATGCCCGCTGCCAGGATTGTGGAGTTGGCAGAAAATGTGGATGAAGGTCATCGGAGTCGGTCTTCGTCCTGGTCGGCGTGGCGGCGACCCTCCCGGGCGCCCAGGCCAGAGCCTCGGTACTCCTTACAGTATCAGGTGACGATCGCTTAATCAGGCATCTAATAAAAAATCACATCACGTTATCATAATAACTCGTACTTACTAACGAACCGTCAAGATTATTAATGCTATTGATAATAGATGGATGTATCGGCAAACAATATCTTAGAGCATGTTCACATGTCAATGAATTTACTCGCACTACGAGTATAATTTGTAGTCGTTTTATGTAAAGTAGGCGTTACCAGCCGCCGAGAGCACATTGATTTATGATGAGTTTGAACTAAAGGAGAATATTAACGGTCTAATTACATTATTAGGCTAAACTGCCTCGCTATATTCAAATTTATTAATTTCGGCATCGTCACTATCAATCTTTTAAAAATTGTATCACGTCGCCGCCGCGTCGTCGCCCGCGCCCATCAGCTATTTACAAGTTAAAAATGGATACGAGCGCGAAATCTTGTAAATTTACATAATACCAATCACGATCGAATGGAATCGAGATAAGGTTTTTTATGACCCAGTGTTACTTCGTTACAGCAAGTACCTAAAATAATTTTACTACTAAATAGTTATTTAAAAAAAAACTATACCAACATTACATTAGCTATACATTCGCAAAATAAATGTTAGCTTTTGATTTTTAACAAGTTGTTTTAAGAGACAACTCACTCACACCTCACTTAATAAAAAATATTCAAACTATTACTAAAAACCAGGAAATTAAACATAGGCACAAGTAATTAAATTGTTATTATGGTACTTTTGGTGATATCAGGTACGTTGGATTCCATACCTAAAGGGTGCCAAACGGAACCCTATTTAATTATTCCGTCCGTTTGTCCTACCTGTAAAGAGCTGTATCTCTTAAACTGTAAAAACCGTAATAGTAGAAGCCGGTTGTTTTTTTCCGGATTTTCTTGTACTTGTAATGGCGGATTTCCTAACAAATAATAAAAATAACATTAAGCAACATAAGGGGTCTCTAAAGAAAGTCGGGTGGAACGGAATCCTCGGTGTGCCAGTCCGGCTTGCACATAACCGTTTAGGTATTGCAATAAGTATTTCGTTCCTAAAATTTTAAGGCACACATTTTAATCGATTTGTTTCGTTTTAGCTCATCACTCAAACTCGATTACACTTGCTAGAAACAAACAATCGAAGACATCCGTGTAACGGAACGTACTGCGTAAAAAAAATAGAATGACAAATATTCTGTCATTTGATTGTCAGGAGGAGTGAACAATTTTCACAATTTTTTAGTTTTTTGTTTGTATTTTTACATAGTTCTGTTGAGAATTTGTGCAGTTTTGGTGTTTAGATTTTACATGAAACATTTGATATCTGATTTCATATGTTAATAACGTGGGAACGGAGTTGCGAGAAGTTGCCGAAGAAACGACGTGTCACAAAACATATTGCTTCAACCTTATGATTTATAGGGAATGTGGATTATTTCTCATTCCGTTTGAAAATTAGTTTATTCTCACATGGGTGATGGCTTGGCAGTCGGACACTCGTGTAAGTAACGTACTTAACGCTTCTTTAGTAATTAAATATCAACTTTAATCTTGTCGAGACAAGCGTGTCGCTTATATATGTTGTAAACACGTTTCTAATTAAAATGTCCTTTTCATTTCGAACTCGATAGTTTCCTAATGTCTTTTACGCACTTCCTGTGCAGAATAGTAACAGATGATACTAGTTATTTAACTAAAATCAAGTTAGAATTATCGAATCGATGTTTTTATACGTCAGATTCGTGTAGGTGTATGTTAAGCCATTTAATGAGATTTGCCCTTTAACTTGGGGCATTTTCACGTAAGCCAGGGACGTATTACGGTCCAGGTTAACGATGTGACTTTAGTGAGACATTTTACATACCTGAACACAAGAAAAAAAAACAGTTATTGTTCCAATTATGTTTACAAACAAGGTCCTTGACCTTGGTATTTTTTTAATCGCTTATTATCTTTAGATTTGCTAGGAAATAATTATTTATGCATTTTTGTTGTTTGAACAACTCTGTATGTTTCTTTGTTGTAAATTGAACAGCTACCCAATGACACTGAAGCATATCCTTTTTGAATATGTAGGCTTGACTACAGATGATTGATAGATATTTATGTTATACTAGATGTGTTCTGAGGATATCCTTTCGTTTCACGGTTTTATTCTACTGTTTTCAATATAATTCCAAAAAATACAAAGGTAGAAACATTTATATTACAGTTTAGACTGCTCCTAAGCATTGCCTGTTACTCTAGGAAGATAGTATGGTAAACAAAGATATGTTACAGCTAATGGCATCAATGTATTCATAGTATTAAAAGATATACAATAAAATCACAAAAAAATAGTAATCATTTAAATCATAAAACAGGTTAGGTTTGTTGTGGATACCAAAAAGAATTGGTATTAATAGTGCAGGGTGTGCAAGAGAATGAAAGTTACTCAATGTTTGGGTTTTAGAATCTATTTATTTATCGGGTGGCCTGATGGTGCTATTGTGCTTTCTATGTGCCGTAAAAAACACTCATGGGTGGGGATCAAAAAGTTGTAATTTGCAGATAGTTAAGCGTAGTTAAACAAACAAAACAACTTAGGCAAAAAGTTCCGTTATGCAATGAAAAGTTTCCTCGTAATTGTATGGCTATTTTTTTAGGCACAGCGGTTAGTTTGAAAGGTAATTTTAATTGAGTGAGTTATGTTTAATTTTTTGGTCCAGTTGCCAGTGTACTCTGCTGCCGTCATCCATAATAACGGAGAATGTGTCTACCAGCAATGTTGTAGTTGAAATATTGTATACTCGATTGGTAACAGCATTAAATTTAAAACGCTTGTACATTCAGCCGGCAGGCTAGGATGTTGAACATTGAACGTGTACTTGTTGAGCGAGCAGACAGCCCATACACAACAAACTATATAGTATGAAATCAATCCACACTCATTTACACCGGAATTCATAACCCATTGGTATTGCTTTTGAAAAACAATTCCAATAAGAATCAATGCGTTAACCAAAGGTCTTACAATAATATACTGTTGAATGTATGATGTGGTTTCAGTTACGTAATTAGATATTTAAAATGGAATAAATAATGGAACAAATTGACTTTGTCCAGATTTAAGGCTAGGCTTGCGTAACGGGTACTGGGGACCGTGATAAACATACTTATAAAGATAAAATTAGGTTTTAAGTTTTAATGTTCTGTGGTTTCTGAGCAATTATAACAATTAACAATAATATATTGACCATTATTACCATTGTTTAATTTTGGTTTAGGATAATTTATTTCATTACAGTTACATTATATGTTATTGTCTGTTTGTAATTAGGTTTTTTTATAGGGACATTTGGCAGTGACTGGATAGTAAGGAAACAGTACATGTTTTCCCTACAAACAACATCACACAGTAGGATTTTGGGATAAATGATAATAATAGACTGTATAATATTTAATTAGAACTATGAGAGGAGGAAATTAGTGAAAAGGTTGTTTATAGTGGTTGTAGGACCTTGTGCAGGGTCTGTACAGATTATTACCACCAAATTAACCTTTATCGTAGCCAAGCAGCAGTGTTCACATTGTTGTGTTCCACTGTGGGAAAACAACCCGTAAAATTACTAGCATAGAGGTGTTCGACCTTAGTCCTCAGGGTTGGCAGTGCAATGGCAGTCTTAGAATTGCAGTCTTGTGATTGTAGTCTTGAAAATGTAAATGTCTGTGGGTCTCAGATCCCACTTGCCATCAGGTGGCCTGTGCACTTGTTTGCATTCCCCTTGCCACCCAAAAAAAACCTTTACGGAACGAAAGGTGTTCACGTGAAAAAGTAACGGACTTATAGTAGGGGGAAACAAATTGTTGCCACCTAAATGAGAACAATTTTTCTAATGTTGCCACAACAGATCTAAAAAAAACACTGTGATGACAAAGTGAACAGGATTGTAGGGTTTCAATAGTTTTTATGAAAAGTTGATCATAAGCTTAAACTAATGATAGCGCACCTTACGGCAATTCTTGCTTAAATACCCTTTCAAGGCCGAAAACATTTTAGAATTTTGTGCTATAATAAAAAAAACTGCAAAATTCCCAATCATTGGGGCTATTCCCAGTTTTCCGCACCCCTTTGTTCACACTGCGGACAACTGGGAATAGCCGAGTTATTGGGATCAAATACCAGTTATTGGCACCTGATGAATAACCGTCTCTTTATCTATATCTATTATTCTATATAAATAAAAATGAATATTTGTATATTTCTCCCTACTTAAACCAGTTGCTTTTTAGACCACTTACTAATTAGATCATTTGAAATTTAGACGACTTGATAATACTTGTTTAGACGAGTTGCTTGCGGCCGCCATCGCAGGCCGCGTCTGTCCGTGAAACGCTTTACGAATTGCTTTCATACTGAAACACATTTAGGGTTGCTATTCTATTTTTGAATTAACATTTCAGCTCATTCCCTATATTTTAAATCTCCCTAAGACCCACCATACAACGAAATTTGCCAAAGTAAAAAGAACCTATTATGTTTGCAATAAAGTCAATTTTCTATTTTAATTGTCAGTCATAAAAACAAGGGAAATTCTACTTTATCTCCTTTGCAATAGATCTTTATTGCAATGGCCGTATTATGTAAATTTTTTTGTACGCGGGGTCTTACGAGGATATAGCAAAGCAAATGAGATATTGACAGATTTTTTAAATAGAAAAATCATGGTTAAGGCCTCGGTCTCACGAGTCGGCATAAATGCAGTAAAACACGATATCGGTAACGGTACTAAGCAGTATTCATACCGATTCAGTTTTTTGCATTCATACCGACTCGTGATAGAGCTAATGTCAAAAATCTTACTGTCTGTCTTGAGCTTGGAACTTTTCTGTTTCAGACTGATGAAAACAGCTTCTTGCTTCGCTTGAAGATCTTAGGAGCTTATTCGTTGGCCAAGAAGGACATATTTGGAGCCAGGTAAGCTTTACTACGCTAACTTTTGTGCGCGATTGAGAGTATTTAACAGATTTAACTTGTAAAGAAATATTACTTGTAAGCACAAACCTGGGGTGTTATTCTCTTAAAAATGGCTTTCGGTTGATCGAACGAGTGAACGAGTGAACGCGGCGCAACTTATATATACCGGTGAGTTTATGTAGTCACGCCAGAGCGTACAAAACTTATTTTAGCGCATGCATTCCCAATTAGGCAGCAGCAGTAGGTTTAGACAAGATGCCAACGCCGCTATCGTTTTTCTGTTCTATCGTCTTGATATGTTTGGGATCAAAATTGATCACGTGGTTTATCTAAACGAATAGAGAAAGGGCTAGACAAGTCCTTTTTTTGATCGTCTTAAATATATCGAAACGAACAGAAAAACGCTCAGCAAAGAGCTGTCACAATGACATAATCCATACAAATGGCTAGCGAAGAGGCACTTTTGACGTGCATTCTGTTCTGTATTCTACAGTACAATATAGAAAACTATTCTAACGCTGAAGACTTGAAGAAAAACGCCCCAGGGCTTCTGTCTATAAGATCGAACGTATAAGGCTGCCCAATTGAACCGTAAACTTTTCAGGATATTTTAATAAGCCATTGAAAGTTTGTTTTGTAGCAATCCTGAAAAGTTTACGGTTTCAGAAAAAAAAAACCTTTGGATATTATTTATTTATTTATTATGAACCTTTATGGATTATCATATTTATGATACATTAGGCTTATAAATTTTTGGGCGTTCTGATACGTAACCGTGGCGTTTAAGCTCTTTAGCCATTAGAAGAAATTTGCTTATTTATTTTCTCAGTAAATAATGAATGAACACAACATAAAAAAAATGCTTTTGAGACAAACCTCTATACGCATGATTTTTTTAAGAACACTTTAAAAAATGTTCCTGGTATCAATTATATTATATTACAAAGGATTTTATTTTATTTAAACGTTTTAGTACGGTCGGCCAAGAAGGTCTACCAGTTTTGACAAAAGTTTCTGTGAGATCTAATTATCACTAAGGTTGACACTTGTCACTGTCATAATATTATTGCAAGGGAAAATAGAACTTGTTGTATCATGATGTGCAAATGAACTTCGACCGTAGGGTGGTAGACCACATGTTTGGCTGACTGTACCACTGCTTGGTGATGTCTCTTTGATCCGCCCATAGTAAACAAAATAAAACATGAGATACAAATCTAATATTTCCTTGTAGATGTGAATTCCATTGATAAGTTATTAACTTATAGAGAGATGACGAAGCGTATTATCTTAGATAACTGTAACTCTAGAATACTTCCGTTTGGCAAGGTCCGCATGAGTGTGCACTCATTTCACGATGACTCATGGTTTGGCGCTGTTTGTTCAACTGGCGGGGCTGTCCCTAATTACCCAATGTATTGTAATTTATAATAATTAATATTATAAGCTGCAGAATTTCAGCTCTTATAGTATTTTAGTAAGTAGATGCCCGCTTCCCGTTGATTTCTCAAGATTTTTTCTGTGATATCTACAGACCTTGTCCTGATAATAACGAACACAACAATTATATTAACAAAAAGCAAGCTTTCAAAACCCGACTGTTGCTAACCAACTTTAAATCGTCATAAATCCTAAATGATCATTCAAAATGAAAAATGATGAAAGAAACATAAAGATGATTTTTAAATCCCTATTCAATGATACCCCACTTGTCATACTTGGTCGACTTTTTTTTTTTTGCACTATGTGGCGTCTGGTTGCCGCCATATTGAATTTTGATTACTGTCATATCATCAGTGACACTCACCAGATTAAGACAAATCGATTGACTTAAGAATCATCAAAATCGGACAACGGGTTTAGTTTTTACAGTGACACAAAGGAACAAAGATACATATATATAGGCTGTGAAACACATTACCCTCCTCCTTCAGCAGTCGGGTAAAAAAAGAAATACTCTATTAATATGCCACCGCTGTCCGTCCGTCGTAACTTAAAACAGATGTATATTTTGAACCGGAATAGATATGGGTAATGTGTTTCACAGCCTATATATATGTATCTTTGTTCCTTTGTGTCACTATAAAAACTAAACCCGTTGTCCGATTTAGATGATTCTCATGTCAATCGATTTGTCTGAATCTGGTGAGTGTCACTGAAGATATGACAGTAATCAAAATTCAATATGGCGGCAACAAGACGCCGTCGACTTTTTGACCAAGTATGACAGGTGGGGTATCATTGAATAGGGATTTAATAATCATCTGTAGGTTTCGTTCATCATCCTTAATGATCATTTAGGATTTATAACGATTTAAAGTTGGTTAGCAACAGTCGGGTTTTGAAAGCTTGCTTAAAGTTATTCAGAATATGTATTACTACGGCAGATTTTTAGAAATAATTAAGGGGATATAGGTACATTAATCGTTTTTTTTCCAACGTATTTAATATTTTTGTTATACCGTATAAATAAATTGTGAAACATACAAGCGTGAAATTTTCTATGATTGTTGTACAATCGAGTTCGTAAATATGTATACATTTTAGTACCTTGTCTATTTAATGTCGTGTTCAAACTGCCATATACGAATTATCACAGCGATTAAAGTGACAATGTACTAAAGTGTATAAATATTTATGAACTCGACTGTACAACCCCTAAAGAAAATTAAAAAACACTAAAAATGGTCAAGTGTGAGTTGGGCTGGCGCTGATTCGATTTGAAATCGAATACAAATTGTATTATAATAATACCTACTGTTGTGGCGGTACGGAACCCTCGGTGCGCGAGTCCGACTCACACTGTACCGGTTTATATAGATAATTATAGTAAACTTCCCGCATGCTAGTTGTGACGTCATCTCAAGCAGATTACAGTAATACGACAAATATAAGTTACGTCGGCATTCTTCGTTCACGCAGACAAGTCCGACTAATGCCGAAGATAAACGAACACAAACATCAATTCAATACTGACCTTGTTGTGTTACGCGTAAGGTAGAATATGAAATGACGTCTAAACTCGAATGACAACTGACGTGCCGCTAAATAGACGCAATGGCTGCCAAACATTTGACCAATAGCCGTCACAGATTTTACCCGCGCAAACGTCCTGCCTTCTAATTGGGTTAAACGTTTTCGCGCCTTCCAAAAAAATGCTTACTGCGCAGGTACATCGTTGTAACTTATATTTGTGGCACTACTGTACAGATCAAGAATAGGTGTAGATAAACCGAACTAAACATGTGTTTAGTTTATTTTGTAATATGAAAATACTAAAGATCGAAATCGACAATAATTAGGAAATAGCACTTAGGCCCTGTTGTTTGATCAGTAGTTAAACTAACTAATTGTTAAAATTCGAAAAAGGAATGGAAAATTTGACACATTTCCTTGAGATTTTAACCATTAGTTACGTTTTTTGTCCATTAGTTAGTTTAACTACCGATCAAACAACAGGCCATTAGGGTTTTTAGAACTACGGTGTGCTAACAAACCAAATGTCCTAGCCCTAGTAATTACTAGACTACGATCGGTAAATTTAATGGTCAGGATCAAATCCTACCGGAATTTATTCTGCGTATTTGAATATTTTGGATTTAGAAAATTCTTATCGGTATGGTATAGTTCAGGAGATATGATTTGGCCGTCTGTTATTTACAGGGATCGGAAATTCGGATGCTTTAATACCTACAATTAGCAAATTTCTGAAAAAATCTCAACAAGTATTGAGTCGGCTTCTTATAAATATTATTTTAATTATTTAAGTTCCGGGTTTCCGGGATTGTATAAAACATCAGGAAATAGTGATAACTGTCAAAATATTTAGGTTATGACTATTTTCAGCAATTTTGCTAACATACCTACACGTTGGTAAACAGTTCAATTTTGTATGACTATGTATATTTGTTTGAATTTTTTGATTTATCAAAAAAACTAACGTTTTCATAAGAATAATGTAACTTAACAAATTTAATTTAGTTTGATGTTAAATAATAGTGTAGGTACTGTCAGTTAAGCAAACCACATATTTTATAAAAAGACACTACTAAAATATATTGTTTAAATACTTTAAATGTAAAGTATAGTTCCGCCAATTACTTTAACCTGTGTAAGCTTCACCATCTGTTACCGCTTGTAAAGCGCCGGGAGGTTGCCGATATAGTTTACCTATTAAATATCGTTAACAGTAATGTTGATTGTCCTGATTTGTTGGGCAGAGTCTCTTTTAATATTCCCTCTAGGAGTGTGCGGAATTATCGTCCTATTTCTGTTTCCCGGGCTTCAACTAATTATAGAAAAAATAGTTTTTTGTGCAGAGCTAGTAGGAGTTTGAATAAAGTGTTAACGAATGATGTATTAGACTTTGACATATTTGCAAGTAATATTAACACTATTATAAATAAATTAATTCAATTTTTTGTAAACAATCTTAATCCAAGATAAATCTTTCGAGTGCGGGGTTTGTGCTGCCGGTAAGCATAGTTATAGTTCACAGTAAATGTTTGGTGACCTGTAGTAGTTGTAACATATTTGCACTGTAGGTATAATCGCTGTAAGGCTCATTCTTTTTCAACATACTTAATTGCTAAATGTGAGGACCTGTAATTGGCTATGTGTTGTTAGTCTTAATTCAAAATTTTTGTAAAGCTGTTGGTTTTCCATGGATCCATAAATAAATAAATAAATAAATAAATACGTATGTGTATATGTATCCAAATTTCCGGTATTCCGGAAAAACCCGGGAAATTTATTAGCAAAATTAAATAGAGTCCGCCTCCATACTACTTAACATCAATACAACAACAAAAACAAAACAATAAAAGCATCCGAATTTCCGATCCCTAGTTATTTACTTTGCGATCTTTTTTTCTGCGTTAAGACTTACCGGACAATGTGACTCAAGTATCAAAACCTTTCAACCCACTGTTCTGTTTGAAGAACGAGGGCAGTTTACCATTACATTTTGTTTGATATTAACAAAAAGATCTTAGTGAAGATTACAGACGGCCAATTCATATTTCCTGAAATATAAATAGTAACACAATCGATATTACTTTACGAGCGTATTACACTTCAATACCTTTAAAACGTTTAATGTTAGACAAGTATTTAAAATGACCTTGAACAAAATTATATTTGCTATCGTAAGAGTCAACGCCGTGTTCCATTCTTACCTTTACTAATTGTTGAATGGACGGCCGAGAGGCATGAGGCAGTGACATATTGAACACAGTAGACACTGCATTTTGCTAAGTATTCAAGACAGAATATTCGATAGTGTTAATATTTGCATAAAGAAGACAGTATTCGAAAATTAACATAAGTTTAGTTTTAGAAAAGTCAGGGTACAGGACAATGATATAATATAAAAAGAGGTAGATATGCTACCTATACGGTATTCCGCGTGTAAAAATGGCCCGACTTACGCACACATAATCAGTAAATATTGCAATTACACACTAATTCATAAATGACAAGTGAAAGCAGGATGGTATGCTAATTTCCGGGAGCGAAACAAAACGAGTGTGTGTTGCTGTGCAGACTAGTTCACGGTTCCGTTGACGGCGCAAGACTAAGTAAAGGTGTACCAATTGGCTTGGTTTTAGGGTGCCACTATTGAAGTGCGTATAACATATCTACCTCTTTTTACTATATTATATCATTGGTACAGGATATATCATGTACAGTCAAGGGCATTAATATCTATACAGCCATCGCGACAAATTTATGTGTACACGGGCCTTATTGCCAGTGGCATAAAGGTGTATAGATATGTTTGACGTCTTGGGAACGTATATATATATTTATGCTCTTGACTGTACACTAATCTATACAAATATTATAAAGAGGAAAGATTTGTATTTTTGTGTGTGTGTATGTTTGTAACGAATAAACTCAAAAACTACTTGACCGATTTCAAAAAATCTTTTACCATTAGGATGCTACATTAACCCTGAGTAACATAGGCTAGGTTTTACTTTTTTGCGCGTACGCAGTCGCGGGCTACAGCTAGTAATATTATAAAGAGGGAAGATTTGTATTTTTGTATGTTTGTAACGAATAAACTCAAAAACTACTGGACCGATATCAAAAATTCTCTTACCATTAGAATGCTACATTGTCCCTGAGTTACATGGGCTACTTTTTATCCCGGAAAAATGAACGGTTCCCGTGGGATGACAAAATACGAATTCTACGCGGACGAAGTCGCTGGCAGAAGCTAGTCATAGTATAAGTACAGGAGGCGCTGTTATTAACAAAACAGCGTTCAGGTAGATATGTCGAACGTCCTTCCCTTCTGAAATTTGAATTCTCAAGACTACAATCTCAAGACTGTAATCCTAAGACTCCGAATGTTGCCAACCCTGAGGACTTAGATGGAATACCTCCATGCTAGTAATTTCACGTTTCATGTAATTATTACTCTATTTAAGTATTATTTTAGTAGTATCTGTCTCGTACTTATAGTACAGTCAAAAGCACTAAAGCTGGGCATTCGCGGACGCGCCATTTGTCTCGGCGACAGATGGAGAATATACAACTGGATGGGCGTAATATTTTGGCGCGCCACGGCATTTAGTTTCCGCTTCTGTACGGTCTAGTCTTTATTCGAAAATCGCAGCCAGAGAACGCATTCACGACGACGCTTTTTGGCTTGGCGCGGTAGAGTGCCGTGTTCCAACCTTGAATTTCGACATTCACGATAGTTCCCTTCGGATGGCGCGTTCGCGCGTCTCGCTGGCTTTCCGTTCATTTGGAAATCCAACGGACCGCGCCAAGAAGTACCTTAAACGCTACAGTTTTGACATTCATGAATCGATTTTGGCGCGGCGCTACTCTATTCGGCTTGTTGGAGCGGTCGTGAATGCCCAGCTTTATATCTATACGGCTATCGCGCCAAAAATAGACCTTATTATCAGTGACATAGGGACATGTAGATACTTTTGACGCCTTGGGAACATTTATATGACTTTGACTGTACATGCTTAGAGCTTAGTTGGGGACTAGGTCTTTTTTTGTGAGATTGAACCCTAATATTTATTTATTTATCAATAAGAAAGGGCCGAATCTTAAGTACCCGAAACCGACGTGCATGCATGACTCGATGTATGAATGTGGAAGAAGCGAAAGAGATTTGTCAGGATCGTAGCAGGTGGAAAGAAGTGGTCTCTGCCTACCCCTCAAGGAAACAGGCGTGATTGTATGTACAGGGTGGTACTCGACAAACTGTACATATTGAAAGGGATGAAATTTTAGGTTAATTTACCGGTAAAACAATTAAAAAAAAAATTTTTGCCACATTTTTTTTTACAGATTTTAAATTTTAAATTACTGCAAAAATGTGATTTTGTTTTCATAAAAACACGATTTTCTCAAAATTTTGTAGATATTTCACTTTTTTTTTGCTTATATTCTTCGTTTAATTTTAGATCTAAAAACTTTTAAAAAAAATGTAAAATATCTGCAAAATTTTGAGAAAATCGTGTTTTTATGAAAACAAAATGATATTTTTGCAGTAATTTTCCACAAAAAAGCAGTTACTTAGTTATTTTTTTTAATTCGTCTAATATTGTTATCAATCATTATAAACCTAACTAATGTCAATACTATGCATTTTGTTTTGTCTTTTTTGGGCTATTAGATCAAAAGTTACACCGTCACAAGTAAGTGTACTACCCAAACTTTATTAAAAAGTTTGACGATCTGTAAAAAAAGAAACCAGTGGCAATTAAAAAAAAAAAATGGTTTTACCGATAAATTAACCTAAAATTTCATCCCTTTCAATATGTACAGTTTATCGAGTACCACCCTGTATGTATGTATCAATAAGATTGTGTTCTACGCACTCAATCTGATCAGATCACCGATCAACCCACGAATTGCATTAACACCGCACACAGCTTGAGTAATATTTATTTCGGGTGCCATTAAAAGGTCAGAAGGTCCAATCTCATCTCAGATTGGTTGTGAGTCATCGAGCCAGCTTCGTAGAGGCAGTGATATTAATTGGACGAGTCTTTGCGTTTTTAAACTAGCGTTTTATCAAAATCGTTTCTTCCGTTTAGGAGCTACGATGCCATAGACAGATACACAGGTTAAACTTATAATACCTTTGCTTGCGTCGATGGTAAAAAATTACTACATACATACATTAAATCACGCCTGTTTCCCAGAGGGGTAGGCAGAGACCACTTCTTTCCACCTGCTACGATCCTGACAAATCTCTTTCGCTTCTTCCACATTCATACATCGAGTCATGCATGCACGTCGGTTTCGGGTACTTAAGATCCGGCCCTTTTCCAGTATTTCTCCGAAAATACTATTTACTAAATTACTTTATAGCGTCTCTTTTTTTTAAGGTTGTCTGTAACATGTCGCTATTTAATGATATTTATCGGGGTGGATAAACGTGGATAAAACACCTGTCACTTTCTGACCAGTACGTAAGTGCGAGAGTGACGGATGCTTTATCCACCTCGATAAAGGCGACCATAATAGGGGCTCTAAACTCGGATTTATAATTAGATTCCATCAAATCTACCGCGGTGTTGGCATTGAAATGAAACATTCCAACATTAGTAAATCTACTCTTGGCGAAAGAATGCACGTAAGTAATTAATTAGTCAGTAATTTCAAGAATAACAATTAAACGCTTTGTTTAAATAAAAATGCTTATATAAAAACCTGTTGTATAAATAAATATTTAATTGAAGCAATATTGTGGTAGAAATATTCATATTGCAATGGTAAAACTGCAGGTCTCGATACCATTTGGTATCCGTTTTGATACAATAATATTATCGTTTGAAGATGTGCGTAATTCTTATACCTAAAATACGTAAATAAATAAAAAACCACTACCTAGTTGTGATGGCAATTTTTAAGGCGTATTACCTCGCGTTAAATCATCTCACTAATTAGACCGAAACAATTAGGATCCTTTTTACTTAGAATTTAGGAATATACCTATATGAATATAAATGTTTACTTCGATAAATAAACACCTAAAAATCAAAGTAGTATAGGCGACAAATTTAACGAAACCCCTACGTTTATGTAATTGTATAGTGTCTGTGTACAGAAAATGGAGACTATATTTGAATTTGGACGTAAATAAATTCCATTAATCTCTAACAAAGACTTTTGTTGAGTTTTTTATCTGTAGTAAGATTATTATATTTTTTACTATTAAGAAAGGCTTGGGAGCATCTGGACCGTCATACTGACATTGACAGATGTTATTGTGACAGTGGAATTTCTTGGTAGATTTGATGGAATCTAATTATGAATCCGAGTTTAGTGGATTACCTTGTAAAAATTACGTGTTTTTGTATTGCTTTGTTATATTTTTTGTGTGGTAATTAATGAAGTATAATTATTTGTATTGTATTAAATTATACATCTTGATTATCTTTTAGCAGTGAGCGGTCTTTCGGCGACCAGCCCAAGTATTTTATCGTGTTTTCCACTACTTAAAAACAGCCCTGAGTGACCTACCTGCGCAGTGAGCAAATTACGGACCAAATTGGTGGGCGCGGTGGGGGGAGCGTAAACCACGCCACGCTATTGGTTCCCAGTAATACACTCTTATCTATGATTGGTTTGTTAGTAGACAACATGCGCAAACATATCCCCTCTACTAGCCGCTAGGAGCTCTTTTTACGTGTGTCGACCTATAATGTGTTTATCAGCCTATATATGTTTGTATGTATGTTTGTTCTATCGTGGCGCTCTAGAAACTAAACGCGTGGACCGATTTTGATGATTCTTATGTCAAAATTTGCTTTTTGTTATTTAAGTATGTACTATATCTGTAACGTTGTTTTTGTTCGCAGTGACCCGTATGTCCGCGTGGAGCTTCAGAAGGTCGATGGCGACGTCACTATCGAGACGTTTCTCACAAAGACCAAGAAAAAGGTAACGTTTAGGTCATATTTCAACACAGACTCATTTTGAAACGGTTACAGCTACACCTGCCTGTGCGTTGCCCAGAGATGAGCAAAATTTATTCGAATGACGAATAACGAATAAGAATAACCAAATTATTCGCGAATAACGAATGAAATTCTCGAATGATTATTCTTATTCGAATAAATTATTCGTCGAATAATTTATATGCGAATAATTTATTCGTTGAATGAATTGCCATAAATAATTATTATATACTGGAATACCTGCTCCATTTTTCTCTAATAAATAAATAAATTATTCGTTATTCGAAAAGTAGTCGAATAAATCATTCGCAAATAAATTATTCGACGGATAAATTAATCGCGAATAAAAATTATTCGAATAATGCCCATCTCTGGCGTTGCCTCGTCGCCGCTGCATTGTACTACATATAAATTAGAACGACATGCCACACGATGCGTTGAAACATTTGCGTCGTTCTACGTTTAAATCACAGCTTTGCGACGAACCAACGCACCGGCAATGCTCTATCTTATGCACGGGTAGCACAAGTTGTATTTTCTCGCCTGTCGCTCAGTGCATCTCTATCCTTACTGACTAGATAGAAAGGGAGATCCGAGCGATAAACAATTCGCGGGCAACTTGTGCTAGCCGCACTGATAGATGCTGTCGGATACCTACACTTTGAGCATGTACAGTCAACAGCATAAATAAGTGATCATTTATGTACCTTGTCGCTTTCAATCGTTTCACAATTTTGTATGATATTTCAAACACGACGTTAAAGTGACAAGGTACATAAACGATCACTTATTTATGCTGTTGACTGTACGATCTTTGTGCACCCCTTACACATGTATGCTCAACTGTTTGAATATGAAGGTTTACTCAGTATATTTTTCCTTCACCGTAATGGTAGGATTTCTTTTGATTCTTATTTGCCGAATATTTTCGTTACCTCTCCTTCATTCAGTATGTTAAATGTGTGGGAGTGCCGCTTTAAGAGTATTTAACTAAAATAACTCATTGGTACAGAGAGTCATAAATATATGCACGTTCCTGAGACGTCAATAATATGCATACGCCTCTATGTCACCTTTGACGCGATTACTGTATAGATATTAATGCTTTTGACTGTGCGTTACGATACGAGTCGTATAAATAGAAAAGTAGTTCGTCTCCGGCCCTTTAGGAGTTTCTGTTACCTATTGCCACTCGGGCGCTAGGTTTGCGTCGATGCCTGTCGCTCGATACTTAATACGCACCCAACCAAAAGTGGCGACTACGCGGCCTCGACTAAACCGGCTCGGTCCGTCCTGGTGAGTTTGCTTGTGGTGGCTCACGGCGCGTACGGTAGAGGGCCTATATCGGCTGATTTAAAAAAATTTGGTCTATTTTTGTTTCACATCATATTTTTTGGCATACCAACGTAAGCGGAGCTCCTATTTCGCGTATTTGTGGCGCCTTGACACAATTCTAACCTAACCTAACCTATAGTTTAGTTGAGAACTAGGTGTTTAATACTGGGATGGGCTTCGACCAAACAATATTATGGATTTAGCCTTTTAGTAATTAAAATTTCAGACAAAAAATTTTTAGACCTAAATTGCTTTAGAACGAAAAATATGTATGCAAAAAAATCTTTATGCTAAAAAAGAAGTATGCCATTCAATATTATAGGAAACATTTTCGACCAAAAAATTTTAGCACATAAAATTTTAGGTCAGTCGAAGGGCACCCACGGTAGAGGCACGCACACATGCAAGCACGATATACCTTTGTTTGAAGACGAACTATAAATTTATAGCATGCCTAAGCCGCCGCAGGCCACTGGAGTTCTCTTATATGTACTGTCTATTAATTCCCTGCTTTGGTTTTGCTGCTAGTATAAATTTACATTAACTTTCTAATTTTTGCAATTCCTATTGCAGACATTGAATCCAGTATGGAATCAAGAGTTCGTGTTCAGGGTGAGTAATACTAACTATAAATCCTGCAACTTAGCTTGATCTCTCGCGATGTTGCCAAGCAAAATTGCTCAACTTCGCTTGACTTGACATGTCACGGGACGTTTGCCCCCTAGTGAATCCCCTGGCTTTACGCCACAAGTGTGTAATCGAGGTCTTAAAGTCAGTGGCGTGCCTAGGGTTTCAGGATAGGGCAAGCCGAGATATATGATTTTGTAGTTTTTAAAGTTATTGTGGATAAATGTCTCAATTCGCTTTTTACCAAAATTACTAAAATCGTTCGTGTCTTTTTGGAAATAAAATTCATATGTCTTTTAATCGTGCCAGCTAAGTTATTTGATTTTTCATAATCAGATAGGTACCTATATTCCAAACTTTGTGTCGTTCGATAATAATATACCTACAACAGCAGCAATAAGTATTGTGTTTTTTACACTGATCTAGGTATTAAACATTAAACCGTCTTTTACTTATGCGAGAAATGAGAAATAGGTACTGAAAATCGGATATTTTATCAGCAAAGTTTAAAGAGTTTACCTTTTACTCGCCAAGCAAAATTTGTGCACACTTTAAATAATCACAATCACAAGATTCACAAGGGAATACTTCCGCCATTGCCAATCCAATTGAACAACACAACAAACAAAATACTTAGTGACCGCAGTTGACTCAAACAAAACAATTCACAACAAACAAAACAAGTAAAATTACTGAAGTAAGCAAGCAAATAAATAGAAGTGAAGTCGGCCGTCAACGCGGCTCAACACGCGCATGCGCGAATTTCGCATTTTACTCGACTCGCGTACAACTTCAGACGCATGCAGGGCTTAAAATCTCGTACTATTTGCTATATGAACCTATAAATAGTTATATCTCATTATAAGGCAGTTCTAATGCGTAAGAAAGAGATATACCGGTTAAGATAGAAGCCCGCCTGCAAGCCACCGCGTGCGAGCGGGATGACTAGCCGTGACTCAAGCGAGTTCGGGTCGTCGAAGCGCGCAAGCAGTGCTGCCCGCCGTGCGGCGGCGGAGCGCGATCAAATTCGGTACTACACTGCTGTTGCATTATTTGAAAAATTTAATGAGAGCGCGAATTGAAATAGTTCGTGATCGTGACCTTTGATTTTTGATCGTTGTTATATTTGTAAGGCAAGCCCGGCTTTTGGGCTTGTATGGCAGTACCGCCACTGCTTAAAGTCCAATAACGCCAACGAATACCCCTGTGGCGACCTAGCGACATCTAGCGACAACTTGTTACAGCCAACTCGACAGCGCCACCAGTTTCAGAGAGCGTAACTAAATCTGACACTGCGCTACATCGCGCTAACCAACGTTCCTCAATCGGTTGAAATATATACCGCTTCCAACTTCAGCCCAATGGACTTCGGGTCTTACTCACCTGGAGAGAGATCTCTCTATAAACCTATCTTCCTATACCCCCCCGCAGAAGGGACTGCTGTCCTCGTCATCATGGAATGTCCTGAGGTGGCAACATACCAGGCGCGACACCTCGGACTATAGACCTGAGGTCGCTACCAGAAGTCGTCGGCAACATTAACGGTCTGCTAGGCTTCCTGGTGGAACTAGGTTGGCAGGAGTAATGCCACCTACCCCCCACGCAAAATAGGCGCATATTTGGAATCGTCGAGTTGCGGAAAAGAGCCCACCACAACCTAACCTAACCTATAACCTATATACCCCCTCTTTAGGTAAAACCGCAAGAGCATAAGCTCCTCATCCAAGTGTTCGACGAGAACCGTCTGACGCGCGACGACTTCCTCGGCATGGTGGAGCTCCCGCTGGGCGCGGCGCCGGCCGAGAGCGCCGCCGCGCCCCGCCCCGCGCCCGCCAAGTACCCCCTCCGGCCGCGCAGGTCCGTGTAAGTATTACGCGTGAGCATGCGCTTTGAATATTCTAGCTAGCTGTTTTATAGAGGTTAGGGTTGAGTGAGCAAAGAAAGTGAGTGAGTGAGAAGCAAAGTGCAACAATTGTTTTCATTTTGAAAGCAGACTCGCCTTCGGAATGTCAAAATAGAAATAATTGCGAGTGCGTTAGGCAATAAGCCTGTAGGTTGTAAAACGAAATAGGGTTGCTGGTCATAGTAACACTTACATAAAGTGGAAAGACAAGGGAGTTAGAAGAATATTCTTCTTTGATTTGAAGAGAAAGTGTTCTTGTGAAAAATTACTTTGTAAAAAAGTGTTTTGTTTATAGAACTTCATTGTTTCTTCACTGGGATTGTGTGATTAAAAAGTCTAGGGACAGATTTGCTATCGTAGGGGATTTTGTTACATGCAGCATTTATTGTATTGTAATCTTCTTAAAATAACGTAACTAAAGGTCGAGTTTGATTCTGCTAATTAAAAATAGCACTGGAGGCTGAAGAATTATTTATTTAATACGAGATTTTGTTAATATGAAGTTTAGATTGAAAGCGAACAGGATTTCAGGACGTCGTGTTTCAGTAATTTGTGAATTCCTGACTGAAAGGTTAGGTAAGTTAAATGGTTAACTGTTCTCTGTTGTAACAAAGACTAAGAATTCGAGGCGGCGTCGAGGCACGGTCAAGGAACGAATGTCTTGACTAGAATCGAAATAACAAAATAACGGCAGCGACTTTACTGTGTCTCTATTCTAATTAGACTGAGAAAAACTTGATTCTGTCTCGACTCTTCTCAACGTGTGAGCGACATACCTTATAATTTTAGTCACGCTTTATTTTTATTTGCAAAAAAAAAGTATAATTATGCACAGAGTGTTTAATTGAACAGCTTTTGATGTGGGTAGTTTAGATGTGATATCGATGGGGTAGTTACTGTTGTATTTTTTAAATTAGTATTGGTTCTTATTTTGAATTTTACTTATACAAACTTATACCCGCTGTTGTTTATTGTACAGTGAGCATCAAAAGTAGCTAAGCAGAATAACATGCTCAAAATGATCTAGGCACCAATCATATTTAATATTTAGATACGTCATGCTCATACTAAATGCACATAAAATCCTTCGCCAATTACTGAAAGTGGCTACGTTGTCAGATTTCAACAGACAAAGACGGCAATCCGTAGCGAACGCTATTGATAGAAAGAGATAAATAGTTGTTTCAAATTGCGTACTCAAATGACGTGGCGTGCCCGCTCATGGCCGCGTGATGGCCTCCACAAAATATGGCGATGTAAACAAAATATTTACGGTAGTTACGAATGAAATGAGAAATGAGACATCCTTTCTTCCTTTTATAATTACAGTATAATTTCGGCAGCCTATAAAAACACAAGACAACATTTTTTATGACTTATATTTGTTGCATTTCGGTAATAAAACTTTACTGTTTTTGACGCGTGCGTGTCAGCGGCCACGGCGCGACTGAACGATAGTAAGGCAATTACCTTCCTTTTCGAGGAACGCTTTTGCGCGCAGATGACGTATCTTAATATAAAATATCATTGCTAGACACGACGTATTCTCTTGACAATAGAGTCGAGTGCGGATCATTTTGACCTCTTCGGTTGCGTAGCTACTTCTGCTGCTGAGTGTACAGTGAAATGTGTAGGTGTGTCTCAGCGTCTTTGTGGTTATTATATTAGTGTGCTTTCTTGGAGTCGGTATGCATGCAGCAGAACATACTGTTCAGTATGGATGCTGCGTGTTGGTTTGTGGTTGCTTAGCAACATACCGATACTGTTTTTGGATTTATGCATAGCCATCAAAGAGCGGGCTTACTATGATCTATTTATTAGAACATTATTATTTTATTATTTAGTCATTGTAATCACCACTCAAAATTTGCTAACTGTAAAATTACTGCAACGAATCGCAGAAGTAATTAAAATAACATAATAGACTTATTTATTTCTAGATAATGAATGACCGTGGACTGGATACGTTTTCGTTTTTAACAGACTTCAAAAAAAGGAGGAGGTTCTCAATTCGTCGGGATATTTTTTTTTTTTTTTTTTTTATGTATGTTCCCCGATTACTCGAAGACCACTGGACCGATTTGAAAAATTTTTTCGTTGTTCGAATGGGTATACTTTCTAGTTGGTCCCATTGTCACCACGTCAGGATCTGATGATGGGATCATGGAGAAATCAAGAGAACTCCTCAAATATTATAGGCACACCTATAGCGATTTTGGTATTTTTCACTGTAACTCATGCATTTGCTTTTGAAAAGTACTATATGGTGAAGTGGAACTGATGATGAAGACCACAGATGGCCACCGGAACTCCTTAACGGTACCTATTTCAAGGGTGGCGATAAGATATTTCGATAAAGGAAGTTGAGCGACTATGACGAAGCACATTTAGGTTTAAATATGACTATGACATTCCCGCGGCGTTGTCTGCGGCGAGCTTGAAATGTTCTATAGTTTCTTATTAATATTTAGAAGTGGAGCTACGTAACAGCATAAATAGGATCACTAAAAAGTGTAAAATAAAATAAATGTTTAAAAAAACAAAAAACCGCCTTCAAAAAGCAAAAAATAACTTCTTTAAAATGGTAGGTAAATAGGTCAGTCCAACTGAAGTCGGCGTCCAACAATATTTTAACCAAAAGCAGACTTCAGTTGGACTGACCTATTTACCTACCATTTTAAAGAAGTTATTTTTTGCTTTTTGAAGGCGGTTTTTTGTTTTTTTATAACTTGTACAGGATATCAATTTGAGTTTATTCAGTTTCATGATTTAAATAGTATAAAACGAAGTCGCTTTCCGCGGTCTGTTTATTCTCCTTAACCACGCGGATTTTGATGCGGTTTTCACCATCAGTTATATAATTTTGAACGGAGGATTTTTATGTTTTAAAAATCGAAGCGAGGGCGGGTCGTTAGAGCAATTTAAAATCACTTTCTCCGTTCTCGTTTTCGGTATAAAATATTGGTATCTTAAATTTTGGCATAATCTAAAGTTAATCATAATTAATGATAATGCGGTTAACCTAATTAGTAGCGACCCTAGTCCCGGGTTCGACCCCCGTTAAGGGAAAATATTTGCATACATGTTTCTCTATATAATTTATGTATAGTGTTGTTTTGTTAAATTAGGGAATAAAGGCTTGTAGTACTGTTAGGCGATGGGCTTGCAACCTGTCACTAATACGCTGGTAAACATCTTAGCCTAATTGTGCAAATTGTGGGTATGGAATTATCAACAAGTTTTTAGAGATGTTTGTAATTCTGTAGCTCTGCCTACCCCACTCTGGGAACGAAGGCGTGAGATTATGTATGTATGTTGTTTAGTTCCAATAGTATAAGCATGAGTTTCCAGGGCTAGGTAAATTTGTATACAATTGTCTCCTAATTTGTATTTTATCATGTTTTGTATGGTATTTGCAGCGCCCGCTCCAGGGTCCGTGGGCACATCGAGGTGTACCACGCGCTGGTAGGCCGCGTGGGCGAGCCGGGCACCGAACCCCACACCCCCGACGACTGGGAGCTGGTGGAGCCAAGCTCGCAAGTTGGAACCGTCCAGCCGGTCAGTACCTACTCTATAGTCGGGTCAATTTAGAGCAGACCTTCATAACGATATGAAAAATATGCTTTGTCTTTGTCTGTCATTGTGACATTTCCATCTGACAGAAAGTGACAGAGCAGTCTTTAACTTAAATACGTTTATAGTGCTTTTATGAATAAGGTTTACGGCTGCCACAGGAATCCTGCTTCATTGACTGAATTATATCTAATCGAAGAACAAGACGTAAACTATTTTAAACTCAATCAAGTAGTAGGGATGTTATAGTTTTTTACGGCATGAGGAAGGAGGACGAGCACGCACAGTACACCAACGAAAATTTTAAGCACTTTAGTGCGCTGTCATAATAAACTTCAAACTGAACATCAAATGACAAGTATGACAATAACAATGGCAGTCACAGTGACAAGGTTCTAAGTATGCTCAACATTTTTATTGGGTGACTACATGCCACTAGGGCCTCTCTTCTACTTGATAAAACCATATCGCTTGTGGCTTGTTGTTGTTTCGTTAACGTTACGATAGCTCATATTTACTTGACAGTAATGACACCTAGTTAAAAGCAATACCACAACACGTCAAAGGCAGTATAGGTTTGCCCAGTGGAATAGAGGCTGTAGATCTGAAATCTCAAGATTGTAAGGAATTTGACGCTTGTCTGTCGGTTTGTTGCTTCTTTGCAGAGCTTCCACACGCAAGGACCGATTCAATTTTATTTTATTTGAAAGTTAGTTTAATAGGAAACCTACAGAATATTTAATGCAAATCGGTTGGACCGTTTTGGGGCTCTAATATGGCTGCGTTTATCCCGTGACAAAGTTTGGATAAGGCATCCGTCACTTTCTGACACGTAAATAAGTACGAGAGTGACGGATGCTTTATCCACATTTGACGCGCGATATAGACGCAACCATACTAGGCCCGCTAGCGATATCTTCTTCTATTTCAAGTTAGTATGGCAAGGAGAAGGTAAACAAGGCTGGTCACCTGATGGTAAGCCGGCTGAGTAAGATGGGTTAACGTCTCGCTTCTTAATAATAAAAAAAGAAAAATAGCATACATTTAAAAATAAAAGTTTGAACTTACGTTATCTCCTTCTCTTTCTTCTGATTCAATCTCAGATTTTGAGCGCAAGGCTAAGGTCAAGGTGGCCTTTACCGTAAAAAAAATCAGGATAGGAAATACTATTTCTTGGCAACGACATAAAGTTGTGTACACACCACGGGCGGTAATAAAGAAAGCCACAGATCGTATATCTATCGTCAGTGAAATACCTACTATCTGAGACATTCTTTGTTTTACCGCCCTAGGTATGTACTACTACATATATATAGTTTAAATACTTTTTTTTTTTTGGTAATCGCCTGAAGGGCCAAAGACAAAAGTCCTTGCTTTTGTTTGCTTTTTGCTTTAATTACTTTAGAAGTACTTTTGACTCGCATGTGGTCATTGCCCCTTATATCGAAGACTTATTTTAATATTTGTGTTATGTAATTGTTTTAGTACAATAAAGGTTTACATACATACATACTTGTTTGTTAGACAGAAAACACAGACAAACTTTTATATGCTGTTTTTTACATTGTTGATTAGTTTTCAAATTGCGTGTTATGTTATTATTTTCACTCATTCATCGCGATAGATAATAAATCACTTTAAATAATAAGCGATATTTATTTTATATTGCAACATGATTTTGAAAACAAAACAAAACAAAAAATATGAAAATTAACATTGACACATAAAATAACTTCATGAAGATTTTTTAAATAGTGCCTAAAAAATCCGCTTCCAAACTAATATTGTCAACGATAAATGATATTGTCATTGACTGACTGACCTCTGGCAGGTTCTGTCGGTCGCGCCCGAAAGAGCCGGCGATTGGCAGCTGCTAGTGTGGCCTGAAGACGACGATTTCGTTGTACGTTCATTTTTTATTTGCTTTATTTTACCCTTGATAAAAGAAAAATGTCACTGGTCATAGCCATCTTGTGCTGAACAAGCAACTTGACGAGAATTTATAGTTGGCTATTGTGGTCTTGCTCTAGCGTACAGAAAGAGTAAGGTGACAATACTGCCCTACTAAGCATAATGGCGATATCTCAGACAAAACATCTATAGAAATTGCAACCTAGTTACAAACAGAAGAGAGTTGAATCTGCTTTGGCTGTTGTATTTAGTTATTGCATTTTTGCTTAGGAGGGCAGAATAGTGGCTTGTCTACCAGCCCCTTGAGTTATTACTGAGGTAATATTGCAATTGCTTTTTCCTTCTGCAGAATTTTGTTAAGCTTGGAGGGTATTAAATAACATGCTGCGATAGCTTTGAACTGGCTATTAATATTTGATTTTTCTTGTTTTTTTAACCCCAACTGAAGGTCTCCTTTACTATTTAATTCAAGTTCTTACCTTGGCTTGGACCTGTTCCTCAACAAGATATTTTGTAAAATATATTCGTACCTTCGCTATCAAAGGGATGAATAAATAGTATTGGCAATGATAAATTTATGATATTGACGAGGTGGTCCCGGATTCTATACCCTATCCCCGAATAAAGGCAACTATTCATTCCTGAGTTTTGATATTCTCTAACTTTTCAAGTATTTACATAAGTGACATATATCGTTGTCTGTCTAGTAGTTCCAATAGCACAAGCCTAGATTGGGACTACGTCAATTTGTGTACAATTTTCCCATGATATACGCTTTGTTTATTTATAATAGTAAACCCAATTATTTCGTTGTACCTCCTTTATAGTAATATAGTGACCCGGCAGCCTACAAAGTAAGCTATTCCGGGTTCGACTTCCGATTAAGACAAATATTGTGCGATGGGCACTGGAAAATAATATTTATTCCCAATTTCCCTATGAATTAAAATATTTATCAGTAGTAAGTATGTATATTGTTGTCTAGTACCCAATGTAATCCATATTACAACTAGAGCCTAGAGCTATTTTATTTATTTATGATTGACAATATTGCCAATGATAAATGATATTGCCAATGACTGCCCTCTAGGGAGTCATGGTCGCGTCTGAGACCGGAGGAGGCGACTGGGAGCTGCTCGTGTGGCCCTATGGCCACGACGACGGCCGTGACGACGATTTCGTTGTATGTCATTTTCCATAATTACGGGGTCTTGGTTGGTTTGGCTTGGCTGACTGGTAGAGAATGCCTTAACGCATTAAGTCCGCCATTTGTACCTATATTGTGTATAATGCAATAAAGTTTGAATAAATAAATAAAAAACGCTTGGGAAGCTGAGTTTTTGCACTATATTGCCGCTAATAAATATTTGGCTGGGCTTCGTGAGGTTCTGCACATATAGTTTATTGCTCAATGAAGTGGGCACGTGAACAGCTAGTTAAAAATAAACAGATTTTACAGTTTTGTATGACCTCTCATACGTCTTTTTTTTTTAAAGAATCGTAAAGAGCATTTATATAAGCTTGGGAAGTATATCTGCCTATTTGTCATATAGCCATATGTCTCAGGCAAATTGATAGATTTTGACAGTTCATAATATCCCTCACGCCTATATTTCTTCTGTTGTCTTTGGTATTTTTCTCACGCACGCTTGTGGGTTTGAGGTGGTTTTGGCTGGCAGTTGTAACTTCGCGGGTTGTGGGTGGCTTCGCTATGTTCAATTGTTTGATGGCTTTCTGGGGCTTCATTCTACTCAGGAAAACCATATCGCTTTTGTCATGTTGCCTTATTGCCAACGTTACGATAGCTCTTATTTACTTGACAGTAATGGCGGCCGAGTTACAAACTAAAAACATGTCTAGCGCAATATTGTTTTACCAAATAGAATAGAGCCTTTGGTTTGTGGTGATAAGCATGTCCGATATTTATTCTGTAAAGTATCCCCTGTAGGCACTTTCAAATATCTTGAGTCAAGAATTATATGTCACACTCCCATATTTCATTTTACTTTTATTTTCTTTATTAGGAAAACAAACAGTTTAAGTTCTACATTGATACGCAAACATAAGTAATCAGCTCGTAAGCCAGCAAAGTTTTCACCAATATATGTTACCCTTTATGGAACTAACCACATAGAGCTAGCTGTAGGGTGCAGGTCTTGGTTTTAGGAAAACACCATACATAAATTTAAATAAAGACTGCAATTTCCAACGTTGCTGGTCTGGTACAAAGTGTGTGCTTTTATGATGGCGGTCAACATACGACTAACTCATACATTAAAAGTTTAACCACGTTATTTATGGGCTTATTATAACATGCGTGTACGGTATCGTACACTAGCATTGCTAGCAACTTCTGTTAAAACAGTAACACTATAGACGTGAAGTGAAAACTAAAAGAAAGTCATATGTATATGCTTTTGCTTTCGGTTTAGTCCGCTTAGAAGTCGTTTGTCGTTATTCCACCGGCAACTGTCCAATTTCCTGTCATTAAAAGTTCCCGTCTCCTGAGTATAAACTAGCTTTGTTTCAAATTTCACGTACATCAAATGATAAGAATAAAAAAACTCCACATAAAAACTGTTTATCGCGGTGAATGTACGAATTACTTTGGCAAGTCGTAAGGCTGTTACAGCTGTTTTATCTCACGAAAACCGGTGGGTCATATTTGTGTGTGTAGATGCCCGTGCACGTTGTCTCTGAGTGCGTAAGCTAGGGAGCGTTCAGTGTCGGCCGAGTCGCCAGTAGGGTGTGTAATTTACTACTACAAATATGGCGCTTTCGTGAGATTAAACAACATTAATAACATTGTAAATACCTATTTGGTTTCTTATAAGTTTGTCTGTGTTTATCTATGTTTCTAACAATTATATTAAATTAAATTTAAGGTTCTTCGCTACTCCCTTTGCCTACTTTATAGTTGTCAACAGTAGCTTTCTTACCGAACTACCCAAGAAGGAGTTCTTTTTTATATATATTTACAAGCAGTATTAAATTCAAATTCAAAGATTTTATTGTCCGAATGTGAGTTTTACAACGGTCTTCAATACTTATAAATTAGGTCAAATGTAGCCGCATACGGCCTGTTTCGAATGTAAAAGGAATTATGAGTTTTATCGATGATGATGGCGACAATGTCCTTTTTTAAGGCAGTTTTGGGCAAGCGGGCCTTAAATTACGCATTTACCCCGTTTATCGTACTCTTATGCCCGCCTTCCACTGCGAGCGGAGCGGGCTCCGTACGGACTCCGTTTAGCATACAACTGTGACTTCAAGAGGTTAGCTCGCGGTGGAAACACTTGAAAGTCACCGTTGTAAGCTAAAACGAGTCCGTACGGAGCCCGCTCCGCTCGCAGTGGAAGGCGGGCATTAGTACAGTCGGCCAAAAATGTGGTCTACCTACGATTGAAGTTCATTTGCACGTCATGATACAACAAGTTCCATTTTCCCTTGCAATAATATTATGACAGTGACTAATGTCAACCTTAGCGATAATTAGATCTCACAGAAACTTTTTTCAAAACCGTAAAATGGGGTTAGTTTGATCAATTTTAAAAATAAATCTTCTGTAACTCCCGCATTTAATCGTAAAATAAATTATTAAAAATATTGTATTGGCGACTACTCATTTGGAGTAACTTAAAGCAGCTAGAGGCAGACTACGGTTGACGGCTTAGTAGGAAAAAATAATTATGCAGCTGAAAATCTTGATTCTTAAAATGGGGCTACTTTGATTATCCCTGTATTTACATCACACTATCAAAGTAACCCCCGAAGCATGTCAAAAAATAGTGTTTTTTTGTTTCGAAGGTTTTAAATCCAATATGTCTGAAAATACTTGAACTACTAATATCTTACGCTCGAATATGAAACATATGCGAGTAATGTTGTGAAAAAGCTTAATAATAACTCAGACATTGCACAAAAACGATGATTCAAATAATTATCAAAGTCGCCCCGCGTTTCCAAAGTCACCCCATTTTACGGAACTGGTAGACCACTTTGTTGGCCGACCGTACAAGGCTAGAGCTGGTGGCACCGTGGCACTAGGTTAAGTTGTGCGAGGTCGGCCATGATGTTGGTGGTCGCGCAGGTGGTGGGCGGCGAGGCGCTGCCGCCGGGCTGGGAGGAGCGGCAGGACGCGAACGGCCGCACCTACTACGTCAACCACGTGGCGCGCTCCACGCAGTGGGAGCGGCCCACGCTCGCCTTCACGTACGTATACCACAACACTCTTATTATTTAACTTAATTTACGTCTCAGTATGAACTGGTAGAAGATGTCAAGAACCTAGCGAATAAAGAGGAATGACGGGAACTTCACTGACAAGAGCGATTTATTAGTTATGATGATGATGAATTGGTTATTATTTTAACCTTCGGGAAATTAAACATTTAGTTGGTCGTTTTGGCCTAAGAGCTTAGACAAAATGCATAACGCTAACGTAAGTGATTTTCTAAAACTGTCACAATGTTATATATTTTTTTCGCATTTCGAAAATAGCTTTCTTCAAAATTATACATCTTCTGGCAAATACTTTAGCACGATTCGACAAGTAAAGGGAAGCGCAAAGCCAGAGTTCTAGAAAAATGAATTATTTACGTATTTCAACGAACTAATGAAATCCCTTATTACGATATGCCGTATATTATTACTTTTATGATTGTGTATGTCACAGAAAAATGAAGTAAAATTGACTTATTATGTGTATATCGTTTTTTATGCACTGGCGAAAAGGTCAATAGATGGACTCATATTTAAGGGACCGCAACGAATTATGACTCGTTCTTCGATTCCCAGCAAAGTTAACCTGTTGATCTACGTGTGACTATTTGTTTTTAGCCAAACAAGCTATTGTTGAGCATGAAATAGTAGATTGTACAACAAGTGCATAAAACGCACCATTTTACGCGAGACGTTTATCCATCCAAGCGAGCTTGCGAGCGAGGATGGATATAAAGTCGCGTGTTAAATGGGTTTTATGGACGAGTTGTACACTCTAATTTTCACTTCGATTGCGAGGAAATGAAACAGCAACATGTAAATTATTGTAACACAAATATTGTCAATGAAAAAATAAGTATGGTTCCCGACAATTAACTTTTTTTCCTTTATTTTTTCATTAGGTACGTGACATCCTCGTGTCTATCCTTCTGCATTGTCCTTGCTTATTCTGATCCAGGGTTAACTGGAAGAGATCCCATATGGGATAAGTTCGCCTATGTACAATATCTATATTGATGCAAACATGTCTTGTAATTGTTTATGTGCAATAAAGAGTTTACATACATACATACATACATACATACATCTGACTTAGGTCGTTACATACCGCTCAGTTATAAAAACATTTTGTTTTTTATATCTATGATAACTTATTGTCATGCTTTAAATATATTGAGTTACTCAAATATAATAATAATAATAAATGCGACAAAATAAAAAAATATAAGTTTATTTCATGAAGTTTTATTGTGTACTTTGGCTGTTGGTATCCTTGCCTTGGTCTTAGAATACTAACGAAACGAAATAAAATAAAGAGGTTATTCTATGAAGTTAAGTTGTTCGTGTGGCTGTTGGACCGATTGCCTTGGCCTTCGACGAAGATTTTACTTTATGCACTAGAGCATAAAAAGCGACTTTATGTCGCCTACACACGACATAAAGACGTACTTTTGGAGCATGAGAAGTGAAAAGTAACATGAATCCTTCTCCCCTAGCCGGCACATGAGCACGGAGTCGCAGGCCGAGCGCATGGAGACCGCCGCAACGGAGTTCCAGCGGCGCTTCCACATCTCGCACGACAACGACGAGCGCGTGGCTTCGCCCGCGCCCGCGCACTCGCAGGTACCGTGTCTAAGGAACAGGGCAGCGGATTGGTGTGAAAAGGGCTCATAAAACATGGCAGTAGTGAAGGGAAGAAATTTATGTCTAGAACAGCAACGTTATGAGCATAGGTGGAAATTTTCACGGCAAAACATAACACTGTCGTGATTAAACTAGTGTTAGAAACATTTTTTTATCGATATCGATAGTTGTGTAATAGAAAAAAAACGGCAATGCCAAAAGGAAGGGTTTTTACTTGATATGACAAAGTATAGTTAAGGTTTAGATGGAATACAAAACAATTCCGTGACTTACCACTTCGTTTGCATGTTTTTTAAATTAACTGTCGCTAATGATTATAAAATCATCTAAATATATCGGCATGACTGTTTTATATAATAATACTCGATTTCGGTAAAAGACACGCTTCTATCACTAGCTAGATTGCGACAGTCTTATGTTTTGCCGTGAAAATTCTGACCGCTGATTATGAGGCATGCCACACGAGCGTCGCCTGTGCGTTGCGTTGTCGTCGCTGCGTTCTTCTACATATAAATAAGAACGACATGCCACAAAATGCATTGAAACACTTTCTTCGCTCTATGTTGAAATCACAGCGTTACGTCGCAACGCACCGTGTGGCATACCTTACCAAATAACCGACGGGTTACGGGTTTCATTACTTTAGGTCGAGTTCAAGGTTGCAAGTTTCAAGGTCACAAAGTTCAAGGTTGCAAATTTCAGGTCATTTCTGAGGGTGATAGAGTTTATGAGGTTTTTGAGATTGATTATATTAAAAGGTGGATATGTGTTATTTTACATTATATTTCGGAACGGCACTTCCAGGTTGATTAATAGAGAGATTAAACTTTCGAAGTAATTAATTAGATTTTGTATGCTTATGCTACGTGAGAAGACATCTTGAAGTCATATTATAACAAATACATAAATGTTAAAATGTTGCGGCGTTCCTGCAGTTTTTTTTAAATAATGCTTAACACAATTCATCTTTATTAAGATCAAGAAAATGGGATCGTCGGTTCATATTGGAATTAAATAATTTTGGCGTGTTATGATCCGCTTTGTTGCTGTAGCATTTTGTTCCTGGTTACTTTATTCTTAAAGTCGATATTTATATGGTCGGATTGTATATGCATGATATTTTTCGTAGCATATTTATAATTATTGCATGGTTAATCGGAGGAGTACTTTTTTAAATATAGTAGACTTATTGAGTAATTTAAGTTCTTGGGTCTGTTTGCAGGAATGTTTGTAGGAGTAAATTTAGTACTTTTTATATATAATTGGATTTTTCTACGTAATTGCCTGATTAATTTAAGTTTTTTTTTATATTTGCATTTTTCTGCGTACGCCATACCTGCGCTGCATAAAATCAAATACACATGCTATTTATTTAAAATCTATCGTTACGACGGGGGTTTAAAAACCTTAGTAAATTTCATTCTATCCTCGATTTTCCTCATATACAACATATTTACAATTATTATTGTGCCTTTCATTTCCCATTCCAAATGTTGTGACTTACACATGGCAACATTCTACTAATTCCGGCATGGGCTTCCGCAACCGGGACATACTAATCCTAACTTAGGTTACTGGCAACACCTCGAAGAGCGTCAAAAAATTACATTGTGTTGTCCTCACTTATCATAGACAATTTACGTCAAAATAAGCTTAAAAACCGAAGGTGACTAAGCTCATTTTTTTACAAACTTACATATGCAGTTTAAATTATAAGTGGTTACTTGAAAAATCTGCATAGATGAGTTTGTACAAGTAATATTTAACTCTCTAACAGGATAGCAATAGAAGCGGCGGGGATTACTCCGTAGAACCAACACCGTTTTCCACACCCGTGCGATCGCTTGACCTCGACCGAGACTCAAACCAGCCACCCACTGAAACTGAAGTGCCTCAATCAACTAGCTTAAGTAATACCTGTGATAATAATTTAAGAGAGGAGGACGATGTGGTTTGCGCGAACGAAGTCCGACTTAAAATAGACAACGACTCAGATGATGCTCAAGACTGTGATAACGCGATCTCTAGTCAAGAAGAGGCCTCAGGCGACCAATCACGAGACGCCGTTGAACAAATTGACCAATCGGAAGCACGGACTGAAGCAGGAGACCAAACACAAAATGTAGATGAAACTGACGAAGCGAGCGCAGAAAGCGTAGCTGAACCACAGCCAGATATAGATAGAGAAAGAGAAGAAAACAATGAAGAAGTTGAAGAAAAAGATGAAGATAGAGGAGAAGAAAGGGAAGAGGAAAGAGAAACCAACGTTGATACAGAAAGCACTGTCGTGGTATTACCAGCTGTAGGAGAAACAGATGTAGATACGGCTGTAGAAATAGAAGTAGAAAGCGTGGCAGAAGAAATGGAGGAGGCTCTGACGTTTGACGAGAACCATTTCAGTACCCCGACGGGAGGGGCCACGCCTGAACGGTCGCCGTCGAGACGCAGAATGACATCTAGCTCCATGGATGATACTGAGGTAAGAAGTGTAATGTCAGGGTTTGTTAATCAGCTTTTTGGTAGGGAAAAAGTGGCTGTTACTGAATCAAAGTATATCCTCTGCAGTAACGAACGATTAATAAGTTGAAAATAGGAGTAAGTCGTAAAAAAAAGGTGAGGAATTGTAAAGAATAATATGGTTACAATTTGGCTTTCTCTAAAGTCAGAATAGGAGAAAAGTGGGACAAACCGTAGTCAAACAGTATTTGAAACGCTCTGCTAGAACATATGCAGCTTCTTAGCAAACAGCGTTTTTAAATCAAATAACGATTATTGATAGTTTTACAATTGACCTTACTGCAACAATTTAAAATGAGGAAATATTCAAATTGACAGAATTTTTAAAGATTTGATTTGTGCTGTCGTTTTCGTGTGCTCCAAGTTTGGCATGGCACCTTGTGTGTTTATTGTATGAATTCCGTAGAAGCTAGTCCTAAACTCTTAAAATTAGTAAAATGAATAGTGTTTGCAGAATCAAAACAAACGCTATCAAGGTTTACGGTCTGACCATTACTTTGCGCGGCGGCGCTTCCATTGCCTCTGTGACGAGTTGCGGCACCCTTCATACATCTTTTTGCATTTGTTTGTTGTCGCCCGCCGCTTGAGGCCTCCACTGCCGCTGGCGCCGTCTAGAAAAGTAGTGGCCAACCCGTAAATTGAACTCGATTAAATGACGTTATATATTTATATAAATAAATAAAACCGGTCAAGTCCGAGTTGAACTTTCGTGGAGAGGGTTCCGTACATACGTATTTTTTTTGATAGAATTCTTGTAGGTTTTCCTGTAATCTACAAGGAATAAACTATATTTTATATTTTTTTCAAAATTTTAGGCTCAGTAGTTTCGGAAATCAGGAGGGGAGGGGGGAATGGTCAATTTCGTCTTCTTTCATGAATAAAATCAAAACTATTTATTTTACAATAATAACAAAAATATATTTGAGATCCTCATAATGAGCCCTGAGAATTTTTAATTTCGTAATTTGTCCCCCGAAATGATCCTTACTTTAAAAAAATATTTATTTACTTTGCACATCTGTGTTTGGGTCATCAATTTACATATGTGTTCCAAATTTCAACTCAATCGGTCCAGTAGTTTCGGAGCAAATTGGCTGTGACAGACAGACGGACAGACAGACACACGAGTGATTCTATAAGGGTTCCGTTTTTTCCTTTTTTTGTACGGAACCCTAAAAACGAATTTCTTTATCTAACGATTGTAAGTGGCTGTATAATTAGCAACATGCAGGTAGCCGGCTATGGCATTTGGGACAAAATATATATTTTGCACGATGTAAATATTTGGGTGGCCTATTTTTGACGTTGAACATAACCTCGGAATTGTTTGGCTTGAAAGTTGAAGTTGCACCTCCATTTTAACTGTTCACAAGCTTTCGCATTCGTGTTTACATACAAACAGCTTTGGTCGAAATCATTCGAGGTCAACATTCTCTTAAGGCTTTGGGTTTAGAAATTAAAACTTTGTCTTTTTTAGTCAGCTGTAATTCCATTGAAAAATACAGCTGGGTAATTTTTGTAATATCTCTAACTCAATATTAAAATGAAAGTCATTTTTTGTTCATGGTTCACATTTTTGTGTCATGTCTGAATTATAAATAAAAATAATTTATCGGATATAATTGTGTACACTAGCATCATCTCGGCATCTGTTTACAAAAAAATATTAGAGAAATCTCTTAAAACTATATCGTTCTATGTATATATTTAGTCATTTTCCTGCATTTAGAAGAGCATTCAAACTTGGGACATATTCATTTGAATTCTTTTCTAATCATGCAGCGGTCATAGACTACATTAACTGAGGCAAGCTTTCGGAAAATTGTCTATGAAGTCCTGTGAGGTACAACAACCTTTGTGATGTCCGTAACGCAAGAGAAAAACGAAAACTGAAGACACGTAGTATTTCAAAATTCTGATCTCCATCGGGTATGTGATCCTTTACACATACAAAAGTAATTTCGTGTATATTATCAAATGTGTGAAGTCTTCTTAAACTTTTACCCATACCATGAGTTACAGTGACCGTACTCGCTAGGGAGTCGAATGCTCTGTCCGTTTCACTATAACACAATACTGTGAGGGACAACAGAGCAAGCCTATGGTAAGGGTATTGTGGGTTGTTTGTCATTCATTTCTAATTTCCATTAATTGTTTGTCACTTCATTATGATTCTATAGATTGACATTAATACGACAAAAAGTTCGTATTTATTTCGCTTTCCCAGTCAGTTTCAGAATCCATAATTCTGGGGTCCTAGTGAAAAAGGGTATAAGTCTTCTGAAGATCAAGTGAAAAAGGGTCTAAGTCTAGTATACTCCGTTCACGTATATACCCTTTTTTATTACGAATTAAGTCGACTTGTACCCCTTTTCACTAAGACCCCAGAATTAAGCTATTTGATAAAGCAATATAAATAACTATAGTCGTGCCGTTCTAAGAGCCCCGATTGACATAGCTGACAGAGCTGTCAACGCAGTATAAAATGTAACCTCAAACATGCCTCAAACACGTATTTTGTACTGAGATGACAGCTGTCAAAACGGGCCTCTAATAACGGCGCAATTATAACCCGACAAAATACGATATCGTACGACTATTTACTACATCTGTAAAGTCTAACATTGCGTAAGTATTACATCGAGTTTGCTTTGCTTTTATTTTCTGTATTGTCTTAAGGTTATTTTTTAGTATATTCTTCAAGTTTTCGTTTTCCTCTCGGGTGCTTATTAATAGTTAAATTTAGCTTGTTCGCATATAATATAGACACTTTACAGAAATTTTGAAGCTGCAATGAAGGTAGGTCAGAATTTAAGGTGTTTCACATCAAATTTTACACTCACGTATCATTTATCATCCATATTGCTTGTACGCTTGTGCTTACTGCTTCCATGTAGATAGATGTATGAGGCATGTATGACCATAGATGTAATATGCTTAAAGTATATATGCTGTTTTGCATGGTATGTATGTCAGGTTTATGTTCAGCAGGTTCGTTATAAGACCTTTAGTGTTAAATCAAATATGAATGAATAATCTTCGCCCTTTCAACCGACTACTTTTATAAATAAAACATAACGCATCGTTTGTCCGAATTATCGTAATTTGGCCCTAAGTGTAAGAACTTGAGTAACAGACAGACAAACTGACCAACATGACCATGTTTATGTTCATCAGCATGATGTTTAATGCTATGATGTGGCGAGGTCGTTGTGTGTGACTTGTGACGTTTAGGGAAACAGTTTATCTTGCACACTCATTGGATTTTTCATCGCACATGGTGAAACGTGTTCATGTCTCGTTTATGGTTTAGTAAATTATGGGCTTAATATTGAGTGATGTTTTTGTAGTTATTGTAAATACACCATTGTAATGTAGTGTTTATTAACATAACGTTACGCTTCGTTTTATAATACTAGACAGGAGCTAATGTGTGCTAAAAATTGTTTATGTTAGGGCGGTATTAAAATATATTGTAGTAAAAAAAATATAAAATGTTAATATTTATTATCTATTCGATATAAAAAAGAAAAGAAAAGTTTAAAAGTATTAAAAATATCTTAACGATCCTTGATAAAGTAGTATTTATTATGGATTCCGGTTCGCTACAATCAAATATCATAATGCCCTTTTACATATTTTAGAAATTTTGGGAAATGGTAGAATCGAAAATTCTATATGAATTATAGTCATATTAAGAATACGGTAATTTAAGAAGTAGGCGTAAGTCATTTCGAGCTTTAGACATTATGAGAATATTCTGTTTTGTAATTGCGACATTCTAGGAATATGGTATTATGATATTTGGTTGTAGCGAACCGGAATCGTCGCAACTTTGCACCCATATTTATTCTAGACTTTGGCGACGAAACCTGCGGCCAATGTAAAAATACTTACACGGAAATGTTATAAATATGCACTAACAAGTTAAAAGGGACAAATTAAGATGCCGGTTATTATTTCGGCTCGTTCCTCGTAGATAACCAAGTTTGATAACTAGTTACTTATAAGGTAAGGTTTTTTTTTTAAATAATAGTGGGAGGCTAACGAGCGTGTAGGTTACCTGATGGAAAGTAATCACCACCGCCCATAAACACCAGCAATTCAAGAAGAGTTGTCGGTGCGTTGCCGGCCAATCATCATCATCATGCCAGCCGAAAAACGTCCACTGCTGGACATAGGCCTCCCCCAAGGCTCTCCACTCAGACCAGCCAATTTTTTTTTTCGTACCTCGTTTGGTTATCAAATATAATTTTATTATTCTCATAGAATACCGAAATATTATTCGGTTATCTACAAGTTATTCGTAGCTAACCTGGTTAACAAATAGGATTATATTTGACTTGTAAATTCCGGTTTTCTATAAAAAAAAACACGCATAACCCTGTTAGGTACGAAGATATATTTCTTCCTTATGAAAAACCAAATATTACCCCGGTTGCCTATGAAGAAAATAAAATCCCATTTCGTCGATGAAACTGCAATACCGCGTAACCAATAATGGCTAATGCCGCGTAACTAACAAATGTGTCAAATTTGAGTTTTCGCGGCTGTAGGTAGAGCACTGTGATAGGCTCCAGACGGCATTGACAGCTGTGTCGATAACCAATCAGAAAGCTCCAAAGTTACGTCATGTCGATACCGCGAGAGAGCATGTCGTTTTTACAATTCCGCGAATGTGCATACAAGTATAGAGATGACGTATTATTCAATTGTGTAATACCGCGTAAGTGCTTTATATAAATACATACTGGTAAATTTGAATGCTTAATATAATAAACAGCTAAATTATAGGGTTAACTAAGTTATTTAGCGTTTGGGTAAGTCTAACCTCAATAAACACAAAGATATTCAATTTTAATGCTCTCCTGTAAAATTTGCCACAAGTCAGTTACGCGGCATTAGCAATTGTTGGTTACGCGGTATTGCAGTTTCATCGACGATTTGATAACCGGGTTATCTACTACGAAATATTTTTCCTTATAGAGAACCAGTTGACAACTTGGTTAACCACGAAGACTAAGCCTTCGTGATGTTAAGTAGGAATGTTGCAGAAACCAAGCCCTGGTTGTTATTAACGTAGATGTCTGAAAGTGGTTTCTCTGTAGGACGAGACGGACAACCAGTCGACGGACAGCACTCGGAGCAGCAGCGCCAGCAGCGCGCAGAGCCAGAACCTGCCCAACAGTGACGGTGAGTGGGCTGGCTCACCTTATCAACGCTAATTACAGATATATAGTTGCCTCTCCCAGCATCTGTCCACTGTTTACTACAACCGCTGATTTACTACATGATTCAATCTGTTGAAGGGGGGAGGGGGGAGGTATATTCCCGAAATACCGTAATACACTCACAAATAAAAGCACAATTTATTCTTGGATCTGCAAATGTAGCAAATAGTCAAGAAATCACGTTCAAGTCAATTGATTACCATTATGCGTCGGCATATGTGACGTCCTGCCTGGGGCCTGTTTTATAAAGCTACAAATTACCTACAATTTACAGGTTACAAGTTTCCATTTGACACCACCTCGACCAACGGCGACCAGCTATTTGAGCAGTGTTGCCATTTTAGACCTGTAAAATTGGAACTTGTATCTTTATAAAACGTGCCCCTGCCCGTATAGAAATGTACAAGTGGACAAAATTCACAACTCGTACACTAGTCAAGTGTTGTGAAGTAGAAAACTGGTGACTACATACAAACATACATAAACTCACGCCTCCATTCCCAGAGTGGGGTAGGCAGAGCTACAGACTTGCCTAAAACTCCAAAAACTTGGTGATAATTCTATAACTACATTTTGCACAATCAGGCTAATATACTATACTTACATACTTATATTCCTTATACTTTTATTATACTATGCTATATTATACTTATAGTTAAATTTCTAATACCTAATAACCTATATTTACAAATAAATCATTTGAATTTGAATTTAGGTTCACCAGTGTATTAGTGACAGGTTGCAAGACCATCGCCTGATAACTAAGGCTCGTAAAATTGCAGGTCAATTTCAATTCTTCCGTATGGCTACTTTTCAGCGATACCATTCTTCGTGTCAAGTTTGGAAGCTACAAGTAAAATGTAGTTAACTATGGGGTTCGAAAGGTCAAATATTTTGATGGTGTAGGTCTGCCGGCGGGCTGGAGCATGCAGCGCGCGCCGAACGGCCGCGTGTTCTTTATCGACCACAACCAGAAGACCACCACCTGGATCGACCCCCGGACAGGTACGGGAGCTCCTATAGGTGACACGATTTTATTTAACTACAGGATATAAAAGACATTTTACCGCCTGTTTCACAATCGACAAGAAAAGCCTATTTGACAGATAAATTTAGCCCTTTCTCTTTCTTGAAAATAGACAAGCAGAGAGCCAACTTTAAGAGGCCGTATACGAAATTTCGCCGATTTCGCTAATTTACGTGATTTTACAATTGAAATACCGTATTTCTACAAGTTTTAATGCACAACACGAAAGATAATTTCTAATTTTAACGAATGTTACCTTTTTATTTTTATTATTTTATTTTGATTAATCGACCTGACACCGGCGACTGTTATGTCAATTTTGCTGGAAGAGGTTTAGAATGTCACATATTCGTGAATCGTTTTGACGTCTTAACGGTATGAAAAACTTAAAATGTATTGCTGTAAAAGTCGTCTAAAAAATATATGAATTACTTTTTACCACTTTCATATAAATTTTTCGAGTAAAAATAATAATAAACTTGGTAATTTTTTTATAGAAAACGGGCAAAAATTATTTTTGATTTCGGCTACTCAGAACTCTCGTTCATAAAATTAAAACAACAGAAATAAACTTTAGTTCAAAATCTATCCATTACCTAAAAAAAATATCCAAAAGGTTCAAAAGAATTAGCAATAAATAATATTTTAAAACAACCTAAATCTCGCATTATAATACTCGACAAAAATAAAAAATTGGCTCATTTATTCGATCATAACTAAAATGACATTTAATGTTGAGCATTAAAACTTATAGAAAAGCAGTATTTTAACAAATTTCGTATACGACCTCTTAATTGGCAGATAAATTTACTCGTCGATTGTGAAACAGGCCCTTAATAATAATTAAAACAGTATAGTTTATAAATTTATTTTGACTTTACGGTCATTGCATAAATATTATATCTAGTTTATTATTTTATTAATGAGTTAAGAAAACGTTGAAAGCTTCCATTGTTCAATGAAAATGAATTAAGGTCGGGTGGGGACGGGTATTCCGACTGAGGGGTGAATGCATTTAATTTGGTTTTTAAGGACTTTCAACGTTTTAAAATGATTTTTGCGCCCTTTTAGTATTAATTCAAGTACCTAAACTTTACAATGGAGCAAAAATAGTTTTCAGACATTGTATTTTTTTAAACATTTAAAATGTGCATTTCTTCCCTTTACTTTGTCAAACTCGTATCTGATCGCATAGTTAGATAGGAAAGTAGTCTTTATTATTTAGGGAACATGAGTGCTTTTTCTATTCGATCAGATACGAGGTTGAGAAAGTAAAGGGACGATTTAGCCCTCAGTCGGGGCCCGATCTGTACATGAATTGTGAAGCTAATTTTCGTTAATCTATGGAAAAAATACGTTCTAATAACTGCTGATATTTCTAAAATCCACTTATTTGTTAATAAGTGAATTTTGGTAGGTTCTAATTATAAATCCTTAAATATGAAAATGATCACTTCAAACAGCCAGTGTATTTAGTTGAAGAGGCCACCTATGCTGCCACGCCCCCACAAGAATAAAAAGGGATGGCTTTTTATGTGCTTCCGCGCGAAGCATGTGAGATGGAGATAGTTCGCGCGCGCCTTGACGGCAGCGTCAAATTCAATTAATTGCTGTTTACATTAAAACCACAACATTTATTGAAAAAATGGTTTACCAGGATTAAGAAGTGACATATCCTCAACTATTGAATCGAAAATCATCGTTAAAGATGATAGGGTTTCGAAAATTCAACCAAAAACATGCAAAAAAGGTGTCATGTTTGAAAAATAAAGGTATCGAGGATTTTATTTCTAATCGTGTTTTTACGTTCGACAGTCTCAAGCAAATATGATCAAGTTTAATATATCCAAACAACGGATACAAAGGTTTTATGGTTATTGAGATCCCGATCTCGGAACACTCCAGACTTTAGCATAGGTGGCCTCTTAAACGTCGCCCGCTCGGCCGCTAACGATCCCCCCCCGCAGGCTGCGCGTCGCTCCTGCCGGCGGCGGCGGCGGGCGCCGAGGCCGACGAGCTCGGCGCGCTGCCCGAGGGCTGGGAGGAGCGCGTCCACACCGACGGACGGATCTTCTTCATCGACCACAGTTAGTACACCACAGTTATGATCAGGGATCGGAAATTCGGATTACCTAAAGTTGGCAAAATCCCGGAAAAAGATAGGCGAACGTGGCGTCGGATTCTTAAAAATATTATTTTAATAATATAAGTTCCGGGATTCCGGGAATCTACAAAACGTTAATAATAATTATTATACATGTAGGATAAAAAGTTCCGTTTTGCTCATATAAATTCGTTAGGTCAATGAGTTACATGTAAATTAAATAACATTTGGTAAATCTATACATGGAAAATAACTTCAAATAGTTAATAGAAATACTTAATTATGAATTTATGTTAGTGTAATTTATTTATTTAGAAATCTCGGGAATTTTATTAATGAATTATACGATGGAGTCCGCCTCCTTACAACTGAACAACAACGCCACCGCGAAAGTTTAGTTAAATATCGATCCGAATTTCCGATCCCTGGTTATGATGCTTATGAATCTTATGATCGCAATGCGAAAATTGTGAATTATTTGGGCTTTTATTCCACTTTGTTTTAGCTGAGATGATGGCTAGTAGGGATGTGTGGAAGAAAAAGACATGCTGCACTGACCCTAAATGATTGGGATAAGGGGGAAGAGATGATAATTCCACTTTGTTTTAGCCTATTTTTGTCAAGTTCAAGTCCAGTGGTAAAATTCTGCCTGTCATGCTCTGCATCGTTATCACATTGTTACCGTTATGATAACTTTAATCACTTGATAACAGCTATTATAAAGTCAACAATATAATTCAAATATAAAAGCGAGATTGGCTAGAACTTATTGGTATGGAGCCCCATTGAATTGCATTTGTATTGTTTACGAAACGCCCGTATTATTACTTTTGAAATATGATAACAATACAAATAAATACAATTTGGAATAGAGCCCCTCACTTCCAAATTTAAATTTAATTGTATACCATGACATGACCATGAGGTCTCGCGTTTTATTTTCGGCCATCCTGCCATTACCACGTCCTCGTATGTTAAAGAAATTCGAACAAAAGTATAACGTAATTATTCTGTGTGTTATAGACACACGCACCACGCAGTGGGAAGACCCGCGGCTGTCCAACCCGCAGATCGCCGGCCCCGCCGTGCCCTACTCGCGGGACTACAAGAGGAAATACGAGTACCTCAAGAGCCAGCTACGCAAACCGGTAGGAATTCACAGGGGACTACTACAAACTATAGGTCTAACACATAACTGAGTCTGTTCAGACTAATCTTTGGTAGCAAATCCCGTGTGTGTTTACGGTACGTCAAACGACGTAATAACTTCAGTCGGGCGTCAGCCTTGCGATCGTCAATACGTGTTAATTGAACAGGTCCCTTCAAGTAAAACACACACAGGATTTGCTACCAAAGATTAGTCTGAACAGACTCAGTTAAGCGTTAGACCTTTAATAACAAGTTTTTAATAAATTATTTAAAGTGTCTGGTCGGCTATTTCTAAATTTAAAACTTTTCGAACCAAAAATAATAAATCAATAACTGTAGTTAGTTTAATTTATTATATTCTTAATTTACTCTTTCTACTTGCTAGGCTAAGTACCAATTTCACCAACCGATGGTAATAAATGTTAATCGACTGTTAGTTCATACGTTTTGACAGCTGTTAACGCTCTAACCGTCTGTTAAGTGGTTGGTGAAATTCGATGTAAACGTCACATAGGGTGATGGAACCAGTAATGGACAAGGCACCAATAATGAACACTTGATTCTTATTTTACAGAAGATAAGGGTTATTCATTTGTTTTGCAACAAATGAATAACAATCAATTTTGGTCCGTATACAATATGAATTAAGAGTGAAGTGTCCATTACTGGTGCCTGTCAGCTAAAAGTGTCCATCATTGGTGCCGTCACCCTAGGTTTAACCCTTTACCGGTTATTGACAACTTTCATAGTATTCGTAAATAGAACCAAACTGTCAATTCTTAAGATTTATATTACATTTATTACGGTGGGAAATGTATTCTCTCTGCCTTATAAAGGGATAACACGTCCTCGAATGTTCGGACAAATACCTATGAAACGCCTTTAACTATTTTGTTGTCAAGTGGTGTGAATTACTTTGTTTGTCTTTTCTTTGAGTGAAGTTATATTTATTTCAATATTCCAGAGTAACGTCCCAAATAAATTCGAGATCAAAGTGCGACGCAACTCGATCCTAGAGGACTCGTACCGCATCATCAGCTCCGTGAGCCGCCTCGACCTGCTCAAGACGAAGCTCTGGGTCGAGTTCGAGTCGGAGGTGGGCCTGGGTGAGTAACTTAATTTCGGAAGCTTGGAGAAGGCCTATAATGATGTGATCTGTCTCTTACGATTTCAACTTAATAAACGAAGTGAATGAAACGGGGTATGCAAAGTTCGTATCCATTGTTTTGAGTCACTGCGTTCAACTACACACCGGTTCTTTAGACCGTTTCTGGTGCGTACGGTTATTAGGAATGAACTTCCTGCTGAGACTTTCCCATCATCATCATTACCAGCCTATATAAGTCCACTGCTGGACATAGGCCTCTCCCATTGCACGCCAACGAGCACGATTCGTGGGCACTCTCATCCAGCTCTTGCCAGCCACCTTGCGAAGACTTTCCCATATTTTCTTTCTTTTCTTTTCCCATTGCGCTACAATTGGGGGCTTTTTTTCTACAAACATTTTTCAGACCTCCTCTCTGGCCTCTGGCGTTGCAAATGTCCTTAACCTTTTCAACGCCACAGTCGGCTCTGGCCGTCAACTAAAAGTCGTGCCACTGACGCCACGTCGGCTACAGCCGAGAAGAGTTCAAGATTAAAAGAGACTTTGTTTGGTAGCAATAAGGTGTAATTTGCATAGCATAGCAAACATGTTTGGCGTGTACCCAAAAGCTCATTTTGCATTCGACGTATGGCGTTCAAAAGGTTAAGCGGCGGTGACCACCTCCCATCACAGGCCGTCTGCCTGTTTGTCCGTAGATGGCAAAAAATAAAGTTTCTTATTTCTTGATTCCTTCTCATTGCTTATTTAAGCAAATTTAAGCTCGACCGTGTTTAGGGAGACAGCGTGTTGGCATTTGTCGTCTCAATTAAGACCCTTAAAAAGTTCACCTATTTATTTATCGTGCGTATTTTTTTCATCTTTCTTATTATCTATGGTCATTTATTTTCAGACTACGGCGGCCTCGCCCGCGAATGGTTCTTCCTCTTATCAAAGGAGATGTTCAACCCCTACTACGGCCTGTTCGAATACTCCGCCATGGATAACTACACGCTGCAGATCAATCCCAACAGTGGGGTGTGCAATGAAGAGCACCTCAACTACTTCAAATTTATTGGCAGAGTCGCTGGGATGGCGGTGTACCATGGGAAGCTGTTGGATGGTAAGTCGACTTTTTTATGACAGATGGAAGGTTGACTGTCACAAGCTATCTAATAGTAAGTGCAGCCTTAGCCCCATGGATTTTAAGATTGTTGCGGAGTGTTGTCTTTAGATATTTTTTGCAATGATCTATATATACATGGTGTCCCAGAAACCGACGTCAACCCGCCTAGGGATGATAGAGCAGTTAAAAAGTTATCGATTTAACCCCTATGTATTATGTTCAGCGATTTTTACTAGTTTCGGCTCAGGGCGACTTTGTCCACAGTCCTATTTCGTCACCTTCTTAACTCGTTCACAATACCATGTCGTCCGCATGTAATTCCTAAATCGTCACTTTCCTAACTCGTCCACTTTCTGATATCGTCAATACCCCATTTTGTCTACATTCCTATTTTGATCACAGTGCCAACTCGTCCACTTTCTTTTATCGACCTCAGTACTCCTTGGTCAGCAGTGCCAACTCGTCCGCGTTCCTGTATCGACCTCAGTGTCAACTCGTCCGCATATTTGTACTCGAGTCTGGGTGTTCAATATTTTTACTATATAGTTGACGAGTTGGCACTGTGGTCTAAATAAGAATGCTGACGAGTTGACATTGTAGACTAATTAGGGATGTTGACGAATTGGCACTGAAGTCTAATTACGAATGTAAACGAGTTGGTACAGTGGCCCACGTAAGAAAGCGGACGAGATAGGGAAGTGACGATATAGGAATGTTGGCGAATCGAAACAGTAGACCATATGCGAATGAGAACGACTTAAGAAGGTGACGAAATTGAACTATGGCCGAAGTCATCCTGAGCCCTAGTTTCGGAGATCGATAGCTTGTTAGCTGCTCTATCAGCCCTAGGCGGGTCGACGTCGGTTTCTGGGACACCCTGTGTCTATAAAAAAATAAAGTAGCTGACTGATCGATCAACGCACAGCTGACACCGCTGGACCTAGGGACTTGAAAGGGATAAGGGATTTTAGGAGTTCGATCCCCCAAAGTTGCGGGCGTGCTCCGGTTTAATTATATATATTTCTTTTTACAGCGTTCTTCATTCGACCGTTTTACAAGATGATGGTGGGCAAGACTATTGAACTGCAAGATATGGAGTCTGTCGACCTGGAGTACTACAATTCGCTCATGTGGATCAAGGTACCAGTACGACCGTTGGATATCGGACTGACTGACTATCAGTCGTATGACTCCTACTTCACCATCTTGACAATGATGTGTGACAGATGACAATTCGTTGTACAATGCAAAGTTAACAAGCTCTCATATCAGTGGGACTCATATCAACAGCGTCATGAAATGTCGCCTGTCACCTGTCATTATTAGGATGGTGAAATAGGGGGCTGATTGACTATGATCACATATTGACAGGTAGTATGGTTGTTCGACTCTCTGACCTGATTGTCGACCAATTTACGATCGACCATCCGACTGACTGAATATCAATTTACCGGACTGTCTACTAATCCATTTGTCGTACAGCCCATTGACCTTTTGATTGACTTTATCAATCGATTCATGAAGTAACTAGCTGATTGCTTATTTTTTACGATTTAAAGATATGTAAAATTGGCGAACACCTTAAAATTTCAATATTTTTATTCAAAAATATTTTTTTCCTAACTTATTTTTTTCCGAAAACTACGTTGTGCTGGAGAAATTTTAGATTCAATGCATAATTAAATTGCTGCTATACGTAGGTTAAGTTGGGTTTAGCGATATCGAAAAATAAAGTCTTCAGTCAAAATATTGCATTCGAAATTATTAAAAATGTGTACCCATAAAATTGTTACAGGAAAATGACCCGTCAGAGTTGTACCTAACGTTCTCGGTGGACGAGGAGCAGTTCGGGAAGACGATACAGCGGGAGCTGAAGCCGGGCGGCGCCAACATCGCCGTCGACGACGCCAACAAGGACGAGTACATCAAGTCAGTAGCGCTCACACACATCTAAGCTTAAACAGTCGATCCATATAAAAAGAAACATCTTCAAATTGAAGCCGCAACATGTTTTGGCAAAACGCAACTCTTCCAGGATAATCCACTGGTTATAAAGATTACAATATTAAATGTATCTCGTATAAATTGTCTCCAGGCTAGTGATCGAGTGGCGGTTCGTGAGCCGAGTACAGGAGCAGATGTACGCGTTCCTGGAAGGTCTCGGGGGGCTGGTGCCGCTGCCGCTGCTGAAGATCTTCGACGAGAACGAGCTGGAGCTGCTGCTGTGCGGCATCCAGCACATCGACGTGCGCGACTGGCGCGCCAACACGCTCTACAAGGGCGACTACCACGCCAACCATCTCGTGGTGCAGTGGTTCTGGCGGGTAAGGACACTTATTTTGCCCATTGTACTTGGAGAATGCGCGAAAGACCTGGGATGAACAAAAACATATCAGTTTACTAGCTTCAGCTCGCGACTTTGTCCGCGTAGTTTTTGATTATCGTTTTTTCCTTTGGGAAGAGGCTACTTTTCCTCTGCGGTAATGCAGGGCTGGACGGATTTGAATGAAAATTGGAATGGAGATACCATTCCAATTTTCATTCAAATCCGTCCAGACTCCAGCCGGTGCAGCGCGTGAAGGAGTAATAAATTAACACACACAAAAACTTTCGCATTTATAATATAAGTGAGTTAACGGAAATTGTGTAAGACAGGGGCCTTACGCTCGTTCCCCAACTGTACATAAAGGTAGCCTTCTTACATCATCGACATCATATTGACCAACTCTCGTGCCGATACCTACTCTCCCGCTCTCTGTTTAGTCGACCTACGAAAATATGGATCACTTCACATGGTAAACTTTAACTTAAATATAAAATTACAATAATCAATTTATGACAATTGCAATAGCGAAGCTATATCATTTTCAACCCACGAAGTTCCGGCCCACTACTTAATTCATTATGCTTTGATGCCACCCTGCAACGTCAATGCGCCGCCGTGGATTGAAAACGGTTATCTACCACAGTGCGGCTAGCACAAGTTGCCCGCGACTTGTTTGTCTCTCGGATCTCCCTTTCTATCTAGTCGGTATCGATAGAGACTCACTGAGCGACAATCGAGAAAATACAACTTGTGCTATCCGTGCAGGGTCGAATTTCAGTTACTAACTTTTTTCGTTTGTCCGAATGTGATTTTTTTCCTGGATTATAAAACAGGGTCTATATTGACTGACATAATAATTTTTAGTCATAATGTGCTTTAGGTCATAATCATCGCAAGTCATAATGTGTTTTTTTAAAGAAACTGTTACTTTTTCAGGATTTTTATAAATCAAACCTAACCTAACCTAGCCTTGTCTACACATTAGATATTTCAAAACTTTTGAAAAGTTTACAGTTTCGGCGATATATTTAAAATTATGACTATCAAAAATTATGTCAACAATTACATTATGACCAATAAAATTATGGGAAACAAAGGGCTCCCTATAAAACAAACCTTATCTAAAATGCAGGTTCAGTAGGTGTATCTCCTTAAACATTTTGAAAAGTTAATGGGTTCACAAAATATATCTAGCTTTTGAATTTTCGGACCAATGAAAAAGTTTGGAAACAAAACTTTGGTATTGCGATAGGATACCTTGAATACATCATAGTATACTAAACATTTGTATTAGCTTATCACGCGCTTATCTATCACGATGAAGTCTTCCTTGCGACCATTGGCTTCATATCCCCCTCTCTGTCCCGCAGGTGGTCCTGTCGTTCTCCAACGAGATGCGGTCCCGCTTACTCCAGTTCGTGACCGGCACGTCGCGGGTACCAATGAACGGGTTCAAAGAGCTCTACGGGTCCAACGGGCCGCAGCTGTTCACTATAGAGAAGTGGGGTGCGCCGGAAAACTATCCCAGAGCTCATACGTGGTAAGTATTATTCGTTATGTATGACAGGGGGGAAATAGGGGGGGGGGCAGACAATCTCTCACTAGACAACGATAAACATACTTAAAGAGAAATGTTTATAAAACATCCAAGACTGGAACAAATTCGTATACATTACACCAAAATTGAACTCGGGACCGCTAGCTTCGTAGGTTTGGTCACTACCAACTCGGCCAACTGGGTAATATATGAATCAACTTCTACTTATTCTATTGCTGGACAAGAGTAGCTTTTAAAATCGTTACTCAGACCTCCTATTTTCTTAATTTTTAATTTCGGCATAATATTTTGTAGAAGAGGTGTACTCCGTGTACTAGTATTCCAGGTTCCCTATCTCAACTTAAGTCCACATACCTTTATTTGTGCCGGACCCTTGTAACATTTGGTTTCTGATTTGTTTTGAGGGGTCTCGCTAATTCCTCAACCAAATCATGAGTATCGCGGAATTAAATAGTGGTCTCTTTCCAGTTTCAACCGCATCGACCTGCCTCCGTACGAGAGCTACCAGCAGCTCCGCGAGAAGCTCGTCAAGGCCATCGAGGGCTCGCAGGGCTTCGCCGGCGTCGACTGAGCCCCGCGCACTCTTCACCGACGCTTGCAAAGCGGGGTTAGGAGCGGTACTGTGACAATGTGCAAAGTAAACCTTCAACTGTTATGTACATGGAATACTTGGTTTTCGTATTGATTTTTTATTCGGCCTTGGCTAAAATCTTAGTTAAATCTTAAATTAATTAACTGCATTGCCTTTTAGACCAAAGGTCATATCTGCAATAAGGATCGAGAAAGTATCCACCTATAACTATTAGCAATAAGGTCTTTTTTTCAGTCGTACGGATCTTATATGTCGTTGTCTATTCATTGACTGTCACTACGATGTTAAAACCGGTAAATTCATGTTAGAAAAGCATTTTTTTCTAATGCCATCTACTTTTCAATATGTTTAAAGGGATAGACCTATAGAAACTATAGGTAAGGTTAGGATTGTTTTATAAGTATTCCATAAACTTTACCATTCATCCCTTACCATCCAATACCATCAAGGCAGTAAAGTTCAATTACGTTGGTTCGAAAATACCATTTTCAATTTATGAAGAAAGGAAAATGAACTTTATTCCCATTGCAATACAGTTCAAATTAAATTGCATTGTTATTGTACGTACATCGTATCGCACATTGAGCCTTACGAGGTCAATGAAATTTTGTACAGAGTTTATAGCCTACTGACGAACAAAGGGTACTTTTCATTCCGGAAAAATATAGTTCCCGAGGGAATAACGAGAAACGACTTCTACGCGGAGGTTGCGGGCAAACGCTAATTATAAAACTTAGATTAAACTCGTGAAGCCATCAAAGTGCCATTTCGTGTCGCCCTTATTTAATTTCATACTTAAAAACTGTATAAATTGATACGAAAACTAAGTATTTACATTAAAACATGGTTTTTCTAGCCTCAAACGCAGTAATACGCATTTTTGCTAGAAACTACATAAACAACAACTTAAACTTACTGAGTACAATTTTTCACATCGACGGTGAAACTGCAAAACCGCGTAACTAACAAATTTAATATAGATCAAAATAAACCTTAACGTGTTAGAAAAAAGGTGCATTTTGCTCCTCATTAAAAATGTTACTTACGCGGTTTTGCAGTTTTACCGACGACATGGTAAAGTTTAAAACTTTTATTGAAAAGTGCGAAATTGTACTCAATTGATTTTGGTTGCCCTCCGAAGATATATTCCAAGATATAATAGAATATATTGTGGTTAAATAAAGCGTACATGTGACTATTGACTGCGAATATTGTATAAATATAGCAATAACTGTTTTCTATTTTCTAATTAACAGCGGGATGTAAACCCAGATGATTTCGCTTTAAACAAAAGTTATCGACGAATACTATTTAAAAAAAATGCTTGATAAAATTAAAACCAAGATTTTTTTTTGGCACAACTTTAACGTTTAAAGGAATTATCTCAACATTCTATACAAGCCTTATATCGGATCTTAAAAAAATATTTAACAGTGTTTAATTTTAATCAGCTGTATTTTAATGACATTATTATCCGACAAATAAATGTGCGATCTTCTCACGGTACCAATTCGTACCTTAAGAAGGTCGCACACAAATTGGTCGGTATATATTTTATCTTGCTACCTCGGACTAGACTGGTTATGTGGCAATACTTAAACGACGATATCCAACGACTAGTGGACTTTATTAATACTATTCTAAAAATTGACAGTGCCTATAGACTAAGTACATGGTATTAACAGCGTCGGTTCAAATGACTCTTAAGTGCAACAAAATAAGGTTAATTTTTGAATGTTACTTTGCACCAATTATTTCGCTGATCACTAGCTTAAGAGAGTATGAGAGTGAAAGAAAAGTACAACACGAAGGTACTTCTAAGGCACGATCTCCATTTGACGCCAAATGGACCTGGTCCAATCGTAGTCCATCTAATGGAAGGACGCATAAATTATTGCCCAATCACTTTTCCTATTGCTTTCATTTCGGAGTATGCGGCGTGATGCCATGGCCCTACAATAAAAAGGCGTCACGACAAAAGGCACATGATGGAAAAATCCGCAAGACGTAATCAGTCCAAAATATGGAGTAAACAGTTGATATTCACGTTCTTTGGCTGGACGCCGCGCTAATTGACGCAACGGACTGATCATGAATACCCAACTGAGAAACTTTTACACTGTACCTATTTATCTTATTCTTAAAATACCCTTTCTTATGACCTCTGCCTATATAATCCTACTCTTCTGCCCTTTCTATACTTATAACAACGACTAAAGCATTATGAAAGATAGCGATTAGCCTATAAAGTGTTTTAAATACGTAGCACTTAGTTAACAACACTTCTAACATTGCCTTAAAGTCGTTACGTTTTGTACAGTTAATGATAATGACACTAGATAATAAAAATGTCTTAAAAGTCTAGGTAGAGTCGGTGTAATTTAAACGTTATTGCTCAGCCGATAGGGACGTTATTTTGAATTAGCATCACATAGTGTCTGTACAGCGAATTAAAATATTGTTTATAGATGCCCCAATTACTTAAATAAGACGGCCATGGTCTGAAAAACTTAACTTGATTAGTGGTATACGAGCACACAGGCCACCCATGTACAGTCACGATATTTTTGGTACCCACCTTAGGTCCAAAGTCAATCTGACATTCTACAACAGTAAGGTAGAGTTTCCTAAAAGTTACAAATGACTTGACATCTCTAATGACATTGACCACTTCAAGCATATTTTTCTTGAAATGGGTACCAAATTAAAGCTCGTGACCGTGCAGTCGAGTTCATAAATATGTGTAAACTTTAGTACCTTGTGTATTTAATGTCATGTTTAAACTGCCATATACGAATTGTCACAGCGATTAAAGTGACAAGGTACTAAACTGTACACATATTTATGAACTTGACTGTAAGTGGATCTTAAGATTGCAATCCCAAGGTCAAAACACATTAAAGTAAACGTCAATTTATAGAAAACTGTAATTTCTGACGAATCTCAGTCAACATAAGGCCGTAAATGCTTTGCCAACCCTGAAGACTGAGATGAAATGCTTCTACATTTTCACTAGTTCTTGACTCTGCTGCTTGGTAGTACTTACTTGACATTGGCAAAATTGTCTCTGCGACGGATGCCATAAACTAAAAAGATTGATTGATTACTTGGTAGTTTAAAAGGTAGGTAGGTATAGGTGAAAAACTTATGTAAATGACCTCTTGCATGTAGTTGTGTACAAAACTAATATGGAACGTACGTCAAATTTCAAATAAAGAATATCGAACGGTCTATACAGATCAGGGATCGTATACCGGTATTATATAGTAGACTACTGAATTAAGAGCACAAGGATCAAAGGTTGTAGTACTGTTAGGCGATGGGCTTGCAACCTGTCACTAATACACTGGTAAACATCTGAGCCTAATTGTGCAAAATGTGGTTACAGAATTATTATCATATTTTTAGAGTTTTTAGTCATTCTGTAGCTCTGCCTACGACACTTTGGGAATGAAAGCGTGAGTTGTAGGATCAAATCAAACACCCGAAACCGACGCACGTGCATGAAGAGGTTGATCTTAGAGGAAGCGAAGGTTGTATGCATACATCGGGGTTTTCGGTGCGGGAATGTTTGACATTAGCCAAAGAGTAGGTATTGACTTAAGAAACAGTATACTCTAGCAGTTTTCTACCTTATGAATAACTAATTGAAAGAAAAAAACTTTAAAAAATAATAAGTCCGTATTTCATAAATGAAATGGTCAGTCATTCATTATCGCAACCTCTTCGGTTAAGTCCCAATTCATTTATAAGCAAATAGGTCACAAATATCGGGCGTGTAAAGATTGATAAATATGACATTTATATGCACCTATTACAACTGCCGACGTAGAAAGATGAAATGAAATATATTAATATAGTTTATTCGGAAAATCGTGTCAACTACTAAATTTACTGCAGGCAATTAATTGAAGTTATTTTTATTATTATCTCATAGCCTTGGTAGTAAAGCTAAAGTACTAGATGAGTGATAGTAAAATTGTATCATAGTGTGTTTACAATTCGCAGAGATAGTTATTCATTAGGTATAATATATTATTTTCTCAGATTAACCTATCTGTTTATCTCTACTCTTTCTTAAATCATTCCCGCACCTAAAACCCCGATGTATGGTTGTATGCTTAGACCGGTGCACCTGGCGTTCCATAGTCTCTACCTACCCCATTGGGAGACAGGCGCGCGATAAGGTATGTATGTATGTAGGATCAAATTGGACTTATTAAGCAAGCTGAAAAGCCTCCGGTCACTATAGCAATTCCATTATATGATCGAAGTGATCTATATTGCTCAAACTCTACTACGATTGCGGTAATTGTTAGTGCTCATTCTAAATACTAACCATTATTTTGTATTCAATTAACGAATGACGTTAAACTTCTATCTAAATATTTTACTAGCTTAGCTTTTAGAAGTACATGCAAACAGATTTAGAGCGTTTAACTTCAGCATAATTTACATTCTATTTCTAGATTTGAGAAGGGCGATGTTTAAAAATTAAAAATTATCCTAATCAAGCTAAGTTTTGAAGGTCATTGAATTGTAAAATGTACAAAGTTTAAGCTCAGTGTATCGCTTAGTGAGTGTTGAAAATATGAAACACGCAGACATTATCAATAATTATGACGATAATTGAATTTCTCGGGTTATAATATTGCTCCATTTTCATATAATTTAGGACCAATCATCTAGATCGATATAATCAATAATCAGCCTTTATTTAATGTTTTTTAACGCTTTCACGATAGGGATTTTTTGGGTCAAGAAATCGATATGTCATGTTTTTATCTTCGGGAAAATTCGATATCTGTAGTTATTTTATAATATATGAAGATGGATATAGTATTTATTTTATCTATAACACTTTTACCGTCGTACCTTTTGGGGTGAGCTAGAAAATATATACTAACTTTTAAATGAGTTATTTGACATATTCTACAGTTGTTTATTATTTTATATCTGTGGTCTGTTGATTGGCTAATTTTGTGATTGTGAAATAAATTATCTGTATTTATCTTACTTCAAATATGTGTTAAAGTAAGGTATATAATATTGTCGATTATTGATGGTATCTGAACCAGCAAAAAAGTCTTATGAGATATAGTTATAATTCGTTGCAATACGGAAATGCTAAGTCCCTCGTGAAGTAATATTAACTATATGTTTAATAATGAATTAAGCTAATAAAATTATGACGCGCACCTAACACTAACATAAGGTGAAATTTTCAGTAGGTATGGTATATATTGTGCTAGAAATGCCCGTGTTTTTTTTTGCTACTGCCCGTGTAAAAAGCTGTGCCATGCAATAATTGTCTTTATTGGCCATAAGGTAATGAGAAGCTGGGCCTCAATTCCACTGGGTGAAATCATCTTGAATTCGACATGTCATCGTTTAAAACTCAACCGCCATTACTTCAAGTAAATAAGAGTAATCTAACCTTGACGATACGGTAACATGTCAAAGGCAATATTTTTTGCCCAGTAGGATAGAGGTAATGAATAATTTTTCACGCCACTGCTCGGAAATGTGGCGAAAGATGGTCTGTTCTTGGTCCCCAAAACAATCAATAGTTGTACATTGAATGAGCAGGCCTTCTATGAATTTAAACTGGATAACAATCTTAACATTGTTGGTCTGTTCCATTGAGCAAGTCGACCAATCACATCGGTCCGCTGATCACTGATTCGACCAATCAGAACACGACTTGTGCTGCATATGAAATTAAATTGGCCAATGAGAAGTCGTTTTATGTTTTAATAATATTCATCCCTTTACGGATAGGCAAAGGAATCAGATTCCATACAGCCATATATGTCTGTTTTTAATTATCTGAAATATAGTTCTGGCACGGTCAGAGTCGTCAGTTTAAAAAACGTTTTTGAATGAATGGGCACTAAGAACGGTATCGTTAAAAAAAAAGTAAAAATTGGCGGGAGAGCGTAAAAATTTTAGTGTGTTGTAAAATTTATTATAAGAATTGATTTTTATTTCCTCACAGTAGTCGTTAAAAGCACTGTGTTAAGCCTCGCTCGGCCAAAAGTGCAATAGATGGACTCGTACTTTCGAGGGCCTCCGCTACGCGTCGGCCCTGGAACTAACTCGTCCATCTATTGCTTACCTTTAACCTCTACATACAGTAACACAGTTTTCTAACTATTTTCAATATATTAATAAAATAAAATAAAATAAATCAGTAAAAAAATATTTTCAAACAAACTTTCACCGAATCAAATAAGACACACATTCTTCTGTATTTTAAAGGGTTTGATTTGATATCTGATGTAATTTTCCACCCATATTAAAATGCTTTAGGATTTGTCATCATTATACAATTGGGGTCGAGTTAATGACCAGTTTGTTAAATAAAATTGTCGCGATTATTGTTAATAATTGTTATCACATTTAATAGTTTCATGTAAAAATGGTCCAGGTTTAGGTATATTCAAATATCAGGCACATAGTCGCTATATTCATTGAGATCCAGAATGCTGAACCGACATTGTGTTATCTATCTACGACGGTGCGCCTCACCATTCAATTGACGTTGCATGAATTAGTGGGGTGTGACTTCGTGTATTGAAAACATGACACCACTACTCCTCTCCCGGGGAGTTAAAAACGAGATACATTATCCTTAATCTTAATTCAACTTTCGGGAAATAAAAAAAACCTTTTTTTTTTTCAGTTTGTTTGAATGATGGTAAATTTAAGCTCCGGGAGAGCATGGGTACGGTTTTAACTGAACTCTACGCCACTTGAATTTTACCCCTTTTTCTATGGTATTGTTAACGAGTCGGCCGCCATACGGTCGACCTATTATGACTGTCAATTCTGCTGTTTTAATGTACTTAGTAATGTCAATTTTAGGGTATTACTTTACGAGTAATAGACAGCTATGCTCCGTCCGCGATATACGAGTCGTAACATAGGTAAAAATTTCACTAAGTCGAATTTTCTGTACCAACTTTTTTCATTTGTTCGAAAAAGTTAGAAATGCATTTGCCTTTGAATTCATTAACCTGTAGATCCTATAGGTTGCGTTCGTTTTTAACTTATGAAAATTCGGACAACTGAAACATAGGGGACATAAAAATCGTCCTTGTGATTGGTAACCAGGTAAAACATATAATAGGATATGTTTCAAGTAGGTTTCACTGCGGCTGAATTTCGTAATGCCCTAATCTTTAATTAGACTAAATCTCAAATTAATTTGCTTCAAGTCTCAAAATGCCTAAATTTCAGGCTTTCCAGCCAAAAAATAATTGAAATATCGACGTATTTGTAAATAGGGCATTATGAAATGAAGTCATAGTGAAACTTACACCCTTTTTCGATGCCAGGCGTTCTGTTAGCATGTTTAAGGTTTCTTGTAACAGGCTAACCCCCTTTTTCGCGTATGGCGGAACAAAGTTAAGATTGAAGTGAAATCGACTATCGTTCGATCTCCCTTACACTCTTTAATTGATATAGTTTCAGTGATACTGAAGCATTACATCTTTAAAAAAACATTAAGTTTGTTTTTGGTTTTTGTCAAAGGGTTAACAGTGAAAGGCCTATTTTTTTAAATCAACTGCCTGAGCTAGTTAGCTCTTAGCCCTCGCGTGCGAATTCGACGCACGACTTATTATGTCACTCTCTGACTGTAAGCCTAAAAGAGACACCTAGATGTAGACTTAACGTATGACTTAAGTCGAGCAAGTTTGCGCGGTCGTCCCGCGGGGCGAGGCGCTAACCCCCCCCACCCCTAGATGCCTAGAAGGACGGTCGCGCGCAAACTTGTCGACTGTAACATTTGAGGTGCCGCTTTGATGATTCCATTGCCTTGATATAGTTATAATGTACGGTAAGCTAGTTAAGGACTATATTCTTGACTTGTCACTTAATTATCACGTTATTACATACTTTGCGTCCTCTTTAGATTTGATATCAGTTTTCGCTTTTGTAATAGATATAAATAAATATATTTTCATATTAAACGCAATGTACATAATTCGTATGAGGTGTAAAAAATTGCTGTAGTTCGGTTTACGGAAACGCTTGTCCATATGATGGAGTGGGTTGTAAAAAAGGTGTTAGTGGCGAGCAAGTTTTTTACACCCTGTATTATATTTAATTTACTAAGTCAATAAGATATTGTTTATTGTATCGTAATACTTAATTATTATTCTAAAGCTCGTAAAAGCGTTACAAGTATTTTTTTTGTCTTAATGTTACACCCGCGGAGGTGACTGTAGGACCAACCAATCTGTGGCCAACACAAATATACCTGAGGACTGAGTTCATTGGGGTTTTTTTTATAACAAGCAGAAGGCAAACGAGGAAACGCCGCCTGATGGTAAGTAGACTGAGCCCTTATACGTTTGCAATCTTAGGATGACAATCTCAGGACTTTAAATACGTTGCCTCAACCTTGACTTAGAGGAAATTACCTTTTTTGTTCGCTTGTTTTCAGGTTATAGGCACTGTTTGAACTGGACATCAATTCCACTTTGTATAAGCCCATCTTACTGCTTTATCGTACCTAATCAATAATCATCCCGTTGAAGTTGTAGTAGCTCTTACTGCCAAGCTACCATAACGTCAACGATAAGATATGGCTAAACAAAGTGGAATCTATCGCCTGTTATAGCGTTTCATGTTTCATAATTCTGAGGTCCTAATGCAAAGGGTGATTTAAATCTTAATAAAAAAACGGTATTAACCACACACTAGACTTATATCGTCCTTCACTTGATCTTTAGAAGACTTCACTAGGACCCCAGAATAAAACTCGGGTATATTTGTGGTGACATACAAACCGACAAGTTGCTCAAAATGAATGCGATCCCACGACTGGCAAGAGATTAGTTTGTTCTCAGCAACCTGTCCTGCATGTTGGTATTTTAGTTATAGATCGCCGAATAGTTTTGGTCAAGAGGTTGAAGTGGGGATGAAGTGAGTTATGAATTTAAAGGATGCTTATTTACAATGTTCTGTTTGGGCTAAAGTATAAAATTATGTAAAGACGCTGGAAAAAAAACATTTTTATTTTTAAGTTGAACTCTGCCCGAAATAATCTCGGTTTCGACATAGTCCATATTTGGTTACTGTAAAGTCGCAAATAATAGGAATTGTTTTTGTAGATTTGAGAAATAAATTGCACGTTGGAGACTTTTTGACTGTTCATAATTGTACTCCCACTAATGCATTTTTTTTCTCAAATCCTACAAAAAATAAATAGATATCTGAAAGAAACTCAACTAACAGGAGCGTCAGGTCGTGTTTATGTATTTTTAACATCTTTTCTAATTATGCCGATATTACTACAAACATCTTCTGAAACGCCACAAGTTTTTGTTGTCCTAATTGGCCAAGGTTCCAGCGCCTTTAAATTGTATTTTAAGAAACAGCCTATTCATATTAATTATTTAAATTTAAATTTGATGGGATTCTAAGTTTATCAAGATAACATCTATCCCTATCCTACACAATTAGTGAGAAAGAGATACACGTCGTGATAAAATTAACATGAGAACTGCAATAAGTAAGAAATCGGTAAAGCAATGAACAAGAAAGAGGTTGCTTTAATGTTTTTATTATTATATTATGAATATTATCCTGTAAATATTATAAAAACAATTGAGAAATTCATGCAAATAAAAAGTTATCAATTATTTGTTTTTTATTATTTTAAGATTCCTGGTTTGCGAGTAAAGTCGCACCTTCTAATCTGAATTAATTGAAAAAAAAAAACATGCCGAAAGACGTATACTCGTAGCATTGCAACGAACAAAAACGAAAAAACAGCAACCACCACACTATCGGCCGCTCTCAGAGTGGCGATTGACGATTAAGTTGTTCCTTAGTGATGGTTTTTCTTACACAAGTTTGAAAAAGAACCGAGTTAGAGCGCTGGTAGACGTCCGTTTTTTTACCGGACAACGGACCGCAAACCGTACATCCACCGTATAACGGTAAAAAACCGGACGTCTATTAGCGCTCTTAATTGTCTCTAAAATTTCTTGAGTACGGCGTTAAGCGTACAACACTGAACACGTCGCTCTTCGTATCCCGCCTGCACCACTCTGCTACGGTAGTGTTATATTTTCTCTGTGCTACGTAGACGACGAGGTGGAGCACCTTCGTCGGATGCAGTCTGATGGTGTTCCAGCTGCGATCGCTTCGCTACCTACTCTAGTCAAGATGCAAACGCTACTAACGTTTTTCTTTTCTATCGCTCAAAATGTATGGGATGACTTTCTCGTGCATTGCGATAAACCACGTGGTCAACTGGCATCCCATATATTTAGAGTGATAGAAAAGAAAACCGTTAGTAGCGTTTGCATCTGCTTGGCTAGGGCTTCAGTTCGTTTCTAGTGCGGGTGCCGCGGTTAATGCTGGGGACCGTGGGGACAGTATTCTGACTTGTGGCCGACAGACGTCAACTGTGGCAAATCAGGACCACGCTGTTTGGTCACCTCTATGTCGGTTTAAGTTTCATATGTACCTATATAGTTATTGATAAAAATGTTAAAAACAAAACAGGTGCGTGTGCGCGCTAGTTGGAAGCGGTCGTGTTACTTGTCGTTCCTTAGAAATAATTTGGAAAAGGTGTAAAAAGTGAACCATTGTGCTATTTTATTACACAACAGCGTGAAAGTGTTAGTGAACATTCATCTGTGTTACCGTACAATATAAAAGTGAGCTAAAATAGAAAATAATCAACCAAAACTATTTAAATATCGGGCGTTACACTGTTTAAATCTCACGCACACATAGACAATTCATCCGAACGCATAGTTGCATCAACCAATCAGTGCTTAGATCGTTATAGGTCTGTGCTGACCTCGACCACGACGACGGTGAGTTCGACGAGCCATTGCAATCCCAAGTGCAAAGGTCGCTGTTAACGCAAAATACGGAAGGTTTTTTCACCCTCTTCGCTACGGCTTTGATAGCTCTGTGCGTAGACATACGGCCTGTGGAGTCAAAGGAAGTGGGTTCAAATCCGACTCGCGCTGCTTTTTTTGTTTAACACTTTTTGTAATTTTTGGAACATAATACCATGTCTCCAAATAAAAAAACGTCACAAAAAATGGATAAAAAAACAAATAAATGCGCAAAATGCGCCCAGGATATTAAAAACAAAGAATCTATGAAATGTTCCAATTGTGACTCAATGTTTCATCTGGATTGTACTATCGTCACATTAAAAAGATTCTATCTCATGTCAAAACATTCTAAGGAAGTTTGGAAGTGTAGCCGATGTATAGAAACTGCATTGATGGATCAGGTAACACCATCAACTTCCGAAATTGAAAATAAAATTAATACTTTGGAAAGAACTGGAATATCTGGAGAGGAATGCACGCCAAATAATTATAAGTATTGAAAATGTGACTTTACGCTGAAAAAATCCGAACCAACTTAGTCTTTCATCTTTACATACACCAAATAGTTCCTTAGAAGCATCAGTAGAGACATCTCTTGACAACAGCGTACAAAGCAAGCCTAATACTATCGATCACTCGCAAATTTGTGACTTTAAGGAAACAATCGATTTACTTAAAACCCAACTTACGAGTGCGCATGAGGAGATTACAAATTTAAATGCGGACATTACAAGGTTAACAAAAAACCAGACTGATCTTGAAAGACAAATCACTACTTTGAAAAGCTTACTTGGTAATACAACCCCTATAAGAAGATCTACTCCGAAACCCAGGAAAAAAGAGAAGAAGACGTTGGAGAATTCTAGTACAGCACTCCCAACCCCTGTCCAGGTCGAGCTTCCACCCAACCAGGAACCCCAAGAAACAAGTGAATCAAATCTAAAAATAAAAGCTTCCACTTTAAATAAAATCGATATAGATGTAGAAAATAAGAAAGTTTGTATAATTAGTACCAATAAGAGAAATAAAATACCTAAATGCTGCACAAGGTTCACTGCCAAGCCAGTTACAGATATGCCATTTTTTACTGCCGAATTCGAGTATCAGTGAACTCCGTAGACCACGTGACTTTTCGTATCACGTCATCTCCCAGTGACGCGATTGGTTTAAAAACGAATCGAATAGAAACGTTAGTTAGCGTAGTGCATCTTTGCAGGGCCCTCTGGGAAGATCACGCGCTAAAAAACAATTCCTTTCGTGAATAATGTCACATTTCTTCACCAAATGTTATCGACGAAAGACGACGACATTTCATTCGTCAATAACAAATTTACTTTGCTATTTCAAAATGCAAGGAGCATCAAAAATAAACTACACCTATTGGAGGCCCTCACTGAAGAAATTGATCTACCTGTAATATGTCTTATTGAAACATGGATAACCGAAGCTAAAATTGACTTGTTAAACCTAGAGGGCTGTGCACTTGCAAGTATCTTCTGCAGAAGAAATCGCGAAGGTGGAGGTGTTTGTATTTTATCTAAAGATTACGCAGAATTCAAGGAATGTAAAGATATAGGGGAACTTTCAGTAGAATACATAATTGAAATCTGTGCCATTGATGTAGTTAAGTTAAATTGAATAGTAATTGCCATATATTGGCCGAATAGCAATAGAGAAATAAGTTTATTTTATAAGCAACTACAGAAAATTTTGAAAGCAGTTGTCAAAAAATATGTTGAGAAAAACGTAATAATAGGAGGCGATTTGAATGTTGATTTTTTGAGTAGTTCTAATCAATGCAAAGATTTGACTGAACTATTCAAGAAGTATAACTTTAGCCAAAAGGTAACCGAAGCTACACGAACTACCACCACAAGTGCAACTCTTCTCGACATTGTATTAACTTTGATGAGCAAAAGTGGTCACTTCAATTAAAGGAATTTGGTATTTCGGATCATAAAGAAATAATGTTTTCTCTCCCATCACACAAGGGAAATAAACTGCTAAGTATCCGGACTGAAAGAAGAGTATTTAATAGTAAAAACAACGCGTTGTTTAAAGCTCAAATAAAAAAAAACAATTGGACTACTGTTATAACAACAAATAAGGATTTAAACGAAAATTACAACTCATTTCATAAACAAATCGTCACAGTCCTAGACCAATGTATTCCTAAAAGGAAATTTAAAGAGAGAAAGAAATTAACTAAATCTTGGTTAACAACTGGACTAAAAGTCTCATGTAAAAATAAGCGCCTACTAAAATCATTAATTACACACACAGATAATTCCACATTGAATAATTATTATAAAAGCTATAAAAAGGTATTAAAAAAGGCAGTTAAAACTTCAAAAAAAAACAATACATTAAACGATTACTAAATTCTAATAATATAGCAAAAGACATGTGGCAAGTTATAAAAGAGCGTACAAATAAAGTAACTAAAAAAGGAGTAAAAAATATTCAATTAACTGTTAGAGACAACAGAAGAACATCCTGAAATTGTTGCAAACACTCTAAATAACTACTTTGTGTCAGTAGCGACTAGCGGAACCAATGCGAATTATACCTACACCGAAAGGTCGCCAAGTAAAAGATATAATAAAAAAATCACTATACTTAAGCCCAGTTAACGAAAAAGAAGTTAGTAATATTATCACCAAACTAAAGAACAAAAGAAGTTTTGGGTATGACGAAATTCCCCCGGTACTTGTTAAAGAATGCAACCAAGAACTTACATTGCCCTTAACTTACTTAGTGAATCAATCTTTCTCTGAGGGTACATTTCCCGATCTTCTAAAAATAAGTATAATAAAGCCCATACCTAAAACTAAATCAGCCAATACTGCCGATCATTTCCGCCCGATTGCACTTCTATCCACTTTTTCAAAAATTTTGGAAATGGTTATGGCTAATAAATTAAATTCCTTTCGCGAGAAGTATAACATCTACGATGATAGCCAGAATGGTTTCAGGAAAAAAAGATCCACAGTATCTGCGCTGCACACATTCACAAGCGAAATACTAAATATCATTAATAGCAGGAAGTACGCAGCGGCTCTGCTGCTAGACATGAGCAAGGCGTACGATAGAGTGTCCCACAAAATTCTATTGGATAAGTTGTACGGAAATGGTGTGCGAGGTATAGCGCACAAGTGGTTTGCGTCTTACCTAGAAAATCGTGCTCAGTTCGTAGACATCGAGCATCTCGATGTTAACACAAACCAATTGACTACCACTCGATCCCATGCTCTAGATATGAAAACCTCAATTCCGCAGGGTAGTGTTTTGGGTTGCATCCTGTTTTTGATTTATATCAATGATTTACCTAAACACATACATCAAAAGTGTGTGCTGTACGCAGATGATATTACCGTAGTTTTACAAAGTAGCGATAGCAACGAATTAGAACAAAAATTAAACACGACTTTTGATGAAATACTAAACTGGCTTAAGGACCACAATTTACTGTTGAATTTATCAAAAACTAATTTAATTCAAATTAAACCACGACAGAAATTGCCATTAGATATCGATTATTCCTACGATAATAATAAAATACCAACTGTGTCTGTGTGTACGCTACTAGGAGTGGAAATTGACTCAAATTTAAGTTGGAAAGCCCACGTCGATAAATTGTCGGTAAAATTGTCTCAGTTTGTGTATGCACTGAGCCAGTTAAAAAGATGTACAGATTTAAAAACATCTCTTTCCGCCTATTATGCGTATGCCCATTCTCGCCTTAGCTATGGAGTTATTTTGTGGGGTAATAGCCAGAGGTCGGAATAGGTAGTGCTTATTAACCTAAACTTGATGCATCTTCATTCAGTAATGTATTCCCATCTCACTCACGCATGAATGAACATGCGTCAAGTTTAGGTTAATAAGCACTACCTATTCCGACCTCTGGTAATAGCACATGTGCTAAAAATCTGTTCACATTACAAAAAAAGTGTATCAGAATATTGGTTAATATAAATGAAACTGAAAGTTGTAGACCACATTTTATTCAATTAAAGATTTTAACACTAACATCAATATACATTTTTGAGATCTGTAAATTTGTAAGAAAGAATCCTATCATATTTACTAAAACAAGAGATAATCACCTTCGACCTAACAATTTAAGGAAAAGGAACAAGCTTGTAAGTTCTTTCACTAATATGACAATAGTCAGCTCAGGGACCCAGCACAAGGCGGTACAAATTTATAATAAAATACCATCGACATTGAAATTAATAATAAAGGACAATATATTTTACAATAGATTAAAGGATTTTTTGACAGAGAACAGTTTTTACACTTTGACTTTTTGGAATATAAGGGATAAGTTAAGTAAATATGTAATTTAATGTACCTAATGTAATGTAATTTAGTTATTCAATAGGTATCTGAATATAATATGTAAGAATTAAATGCAGTGCCCTAACAGGGTTTATGTTGGACATGAAATATTTTAAGACCATTTGTAAACACATAATGCAATAAATGATATGACTATGACTATGTCAAAAGTTATAATATACAATAACGATCGTTCAAAGCGAATAGGTTATTAAATTACTGCAATCGGAATTGTTTCTTATTTTTTCCTCGTTGTTGTGTGGCTGAAAAAACCCGTTCACATTTATTTTTATAATGTAAGGTCATTCAAAAATCATTTTTGAGAAATATTCAGTGGTCAGTTTAAAGTTTAAATAAATAGATAAGTATGTTTTTTTCCTCATCTAGTTATTCGTATTTTCGATTTTGACATGGTATCTTATTTGAGTAATGAATGATGGTAGTCCCACGCCGCTCAGGTGCCTAGCAAGCGTCTCAGGACCAACACGTGCTGCGTTACGGCTAGATAAGTGGCCAAAAAACTTCTTCCAACTTTTGTCAATTTTGTCGTCGTTGTCATTCGTAGCTATTTCTCGATAATTATGTGTTATATATTATTAAGTTTGTATTTGCATTGAAGTAAACAAAGGTTTTGTTTTGGCGAAACAGAGGCCCTACTTTGAAATTCGAAGTTCGAAGTAACGTTAGCTCCATCCCTTTCTCTCGATCTAGTCTCGAATGACGAGTGACAGGAATGGAGCTAACGTAACTTCGATCTTCGATTTTCAAAGTAGGGCCTCATGTATTTTGTTATCACCTAACAGAAACCTGTTTCGACACGTTTTTTTACTATAGTCATTTTCGGTTATGTCATTGTTGGCGAGATTGAGAGGAAAGACAATGATATCTGTGGGACCCTAATGATAACTCTCAAGCCAAGAATGACATTTGTGGCTTCCAATGATACTTTATTAGACAAATCTAGTATTTACCTATACTTTGAATTATAATCATTACTATTTTTATGGGTCACATCACATCATAGACCATGTTGAGGCTTATTAGAGTGACAGTACAGCGGGCAATAAAATATTGGCTCCAAAATATCATGTAAGATTTGTTGGGGTTATCCCGGATGGATTTTGAACTAGTTGAGAGACTGCGTTAAAAACTTTTTTCTCGATATCATTACGCGTCAGTGATTGAATATGGTGCAAATGGTTAAAAATAAATGTCGTTCAGGCCTGTGCAATCTAAAAACCCCAAAGGTAACATATACTTTTTTTTAGAATGTGGTGAATAATTTGCCATCAAGGGGTAATACCGGAGATTTAAAGCCGCTTCTAATGCTCAGAGAATAAGGCATCTAAAAGGAATATATCCGATTTCTTCCGTTATGGCACATATTATATAAATTGGAGCTATCAATAACTAGAAACTTTAAATGTTCTCATCGAATGTTTTTGTTTTCGTATTTAGGTATCCGATCTTGCCCCTGATACAAAAATTTGGTGAATCTGTGAATCTCAAACTTTGATATGTTAGGCACATATCAAAGTTTGAGAATCACAGATTCACTCATTCAAAAGAATTTGCTATGTAAACGTGAAAAATCGAATGTAAGGTTTACACTAAGTAATTACGTAAGAAATAAATTAATTATTATAACTATAAAACAGTATATAAGAATCGACGAAATAAATAATGCGATTAAGCAGTAGAGAAATAAAACTTAATTTCTTCAGCCATGTTTTTTTTTTAACTGCTAAAAAATAAAATGAGTGAACTAAGGCAGAATTACACATATTTACGTCTTTTTTAGGCCTTAATAAGGTATGTTATTTGTTAAAGTGAAAACATTGAAAAAATATGCGCCATAGTAAATAGTGTTTTTTGGCCCAAATCTGAAAATTATCCACCCACATACATAGATTGCTAGAATCATAACCCTTCGTTTTGGCTTTGCCGTGGTCGGTTTAAAATAACGGAACGAAAGTGTGATCAACAAAAACAATCAATTTAAATCAGAGAGAACATTTACAATTATTATAATTTAAAGTTTGACAATCACTGCCGTATTTTAAATGGGTAAAGATCGGATTGTCTCCTTCCGATCTTTGCCTGCAAGGGAGAAGATCGGATCTCGGCCTACAGCAGCCCTAGGTCTATTTGGACCAGTTTTATTTAATTATAAACCTTCAAAACGAAGTAATCCAACAAAATCATATAAAAAAAAAACAACAGCTCCGTTACAATACACAAAATACAGGGGGGAAGAAAGGATAGATGAAAAATGACGGAGCGGCTAGCGGAGACTGGCAGTCGGGGTCTAGTCGTAATGAAATGGCGTCTTGCACTTTGTTGCCAACATTGAGAAATAAAGCCAAATTCGGCTAAAATTGATTCATACGGTGTTTCCCGGCTTCCAGTGTTATCCCAACAAACTTAGGTAATGAAAGTTCGCAACCCCGTCAAGTAGGTATAAAATGAAGTCGGCTTGTCTTAAAATTGTTTTTTTTTTGACAGGAACTTATTATAACCACACGAGCACAATATTATTATCACTTAGTTTTATTTCATTTAAATAAATGCACTTAAAAACAAAAGACTGAGAAGTCTGTCAAAGTGACGTGGCAATAAATTATAGCTGAACATTACAAAATATTGTAAAAACATACAACCCCATTTGAAACATATAGAATAGAACAATACAATAGAGTAGAAAATATTTCTTCAACGTACAGTCAACAGCATAAATAAGTGATCATTTATGTACCTTGTCGCTTTCAATCGTTTCACAATTTTGTATGACATTTCAAACACGACGTTAAAGTGACAAGGTACATAAATGATCACTTATTTATGCTGTTGACTGTACACAGAAGAAAACAATAGAAAAAATATAAAGTAAAAGGAAGACACTACGTATCCCCCGTATATAACCCCCGTTCCGTTTTTGGAAGTCGATTGAAAATGAGTCATGCTGGTAGTGTTTAGTGGTTACATAAGACTTTTTATGTTATTGATTAAAATATTCGTCATTGTCGGTCACATTGAATCATTGTCGCCTATGAAGTACATCATTGTAGGCTTATTTTGTCATTGTCATACACAGCCCTTTTTTTTCAACTAATAAAATTATTATATAGAATAAAAACTATTATTTAAGCGTCACAGTAAAGTTGTAGGACAAAGATGACATGGGAACCAAATTTTGTTCCTGGTGAATTTTTCTGAGTGGAATCGCCCATCGGAACCAATGCCGTTATATTGATTTATTGATAGGTAAAGTTATTGTCACATTAAAAATATAAATACAAAGCTTGAATAATGTCACGACTTACTGGCACTCTGTAAAAAATAACAAATGAATAATAAAAGTAAAAAAAACACTATTCTTTATCACCAGCTTCAGGGAGTTGCTTGCTCTTGATCATCATTTGATTTGCTGAATAAATCAAGAGCTGATGTTAATTCAACTATTTGTTGAACTCTCGCAAAATCTTGAAGCTCAAGATACTCCTCAGGTTCGGCATTTTGGGCCAGTTTTATAATGCACTCCCTCGTGAGGTTCTCAATGAAGAAGCGAATTGCGATCTTCAGAAGCATCTGGAGCCCTTCATCGGGCAGCTTTCCCAAGTACATAAATTCCTTCAGGGCCTGCAGGGTCTGCAGAGAGGCCCCCTCGACCTCGATGCGGCCCTCCACAGTCTCCTTCCACTCTCCATTGAACATGGCCTTGAACATATCGCTGTGGGCAGCGAGAATTGCTTTGTGCACGCCCACACTGCCATCAACTGTGCTCAGATGAAAGTCCGTAAAGTTTTCATCTTCATAAAGTGATGGCCCAATCATTATCATCTTACTCACAATTACGTTATAATCACCAAAATATTTAAGTACAACATTGTTGTCAAGACGTGTTCTAGACAGATATTTTTCAGACCATATGTCTGCGTCTGTGCAAACCCACTCTTCACAATACTCATCGCCAGTTATATTAATTTTTACAGCAGGATGTACTTCATTATATTTCCTTGCTGATATTATTAAATTTGCTCTACAACAGTCTTCCTTTAGGATAAAACGTATGATAATCAAGTTGTGAATGTTAAATTCCGAGCTTGTTTTGTTGTTAAAATTCTTTTTTACTTTCCCAAGGACTTTAAATCGTTCTGCAAGCCCTTGTGGTTGTTGTCGGGTAACGGTCCTGGAACAAAAAATATTGTTAAGCACTAGTTTTCCGCCTGCGGGTTCGTCTGCGGAGTCAGAACTTCCGTTTACTACATTACATCACCTTATTTATATTTTTCGGACAAAGTCTGGAACAGTTTTTTTTAAAAGTAGGTATACAACGCACCTTCACTATTATAATATATTAAATTATAAATGCCATGTTTTATTCAGTAGATACTTACAAAAAGTTTTTACGCATCTTGCGACAGAAGTATATTATCACGATATAAAATAATTATGCACTAAACTTTTGAAAACCCTGCTTAAAACAAGTAAGTACAATATAATTATTTTGCAATTCAGTGTAATTCACTCGACAGAATGAGGACAGAGTGAGGGAAATAAGAAATAAGAAGTATTTATTGTCACCCAAAAACAGTAAAAATACAAACAAAATTTCTTATTTCTTATTTATTTAGAGTGAGGGTGGGAGGACTTAAACTTGAAACTTGAGGAGCGAACTGTGAGCGAACTCATTGACACAGACTAATAAGAGATACTACAGACTAATAAGAGATACTACGTATCAGACGAACAACTGCCTTGTAGCCATATTAACCAATAGAGATTGGTTAGAATTGAATCTGACAGTTGTTTTTTTTAAATTTGATTCCGTTTGAAGGCAAAGGTACTAAATGTAAAGAGCCTAGGAGGGCAGGGGCTGCCCTTCCACAGATTAAATTTCAAGGTAACTAAATAATAAAAATGAAACAACTTAGGAATTTTATTTATTTTTATTTTTTAACTTTTTCTTATATTTATTTAAAGCTTTCTGCTGCATTACAGGCAACGTCTTACCTAACCGCGAGATATCCGTGCCTTTCAGAATTCTATTAATCGTTTTGCACCAATTAAACACTGTCAATTTAATCGTAACTAAAAGAAAACATTGACGAACAAAACTTTTGTGGGTCTCGCAGTTTAGGTAATCAATCGAATACTTGGATAAAATTAGCCGTTTTATTTCCCGAGTGATAAAACTCATATGGGGCTTTTCTTCCAAGTATTTGTTTGTTTCCTGTACAATATTGCCGAAAGACCTCACAGCATTTTCTGAAGGGTAGGTTAGTCTTTTATTTTCTATAGAGTTGTACTCTCTTCGACTGATCCAACTGTGTATTGAACTTTCAGCTGTTGTCAGGTCAGTCGAACACCGGTCGCACTTAATTTTTTGGGTTATTTTTCTGACTAACCACCCTGCAGTATAGGCGCGTGAGTGTACATTTAATCTTTCACGCCGAGCCTGTACTTCAATATTTTCTTGTTCAATCGATGGTTTGTCAGCAAACAACGGATTCTGCGAGGAGGTGCTGGTGCCAGGTTCCTCAGCCTCTTTGGGCTTGAGAAGATTTTGTAGTTTTAGCAACTGCTTACCAGAATCCTCCTCACAATTAAATACCGTCGAGTGAAATGTTATAAACCTTGTTATTAACAGTGATTTAAAGGTGTTTACAAAGGTGTGGCAATTCGGGTCATTATTTCGGAAATTATATGCGCGAACTTGACCAAAGAAATTTTCGATTGGGTCAGAGTTGAAATACCTCGGCCGCATAATTCTAATATTTTTACTTTTGAAGAATTGCCACAACCTTATGAAACTTTTTAATGTTACAATCCAATTTTTTAATGAAGGCACAGATACTTCCCCTCGTTTTTCATCAATATACTTCATATTTTCTAATTTTTTAATAGCTTCTCTCCAAAATTGATGATGTGGAGATTTTGCTGTGACAGCTTTACGTAAATCTTTGCCACGTGTTGTTTTCCCAGTAAGCGTAGCTCCGTTTGCTGAATCGAAAAGTTGATCGAAAAATTTCACTGTTTCGGCAGTATTTTTAATTGTTTCGCTTACTGGTGTCCCATCTGGGTAGCAAGCTGTAACAAAAAAGTTGATTACTACCTTCTACTTTTTAGAACTAAAATATTAACGTAAACCATTCTTCGTACGATATTAATTGGGTTGAAAAATGTGCCTGATGCCTTTTTGTGTGACGAAACGCCGATCTCTTTTCCTTAATTCATTCATGAATCAAGTGTATCAATGTAAGCTGATGTCCGCGCCCGTCTTTTTAAAGAAGTACTTGAATTCCTTCTACGTTATAAGCGATTTCTCAATTCTCAGTTTAGCTTGGCAAAAAATAATGTGACGTGGTGGTAGGTGTAATATTCCCAAATGGTAACCACCTCAATAAGCAAAAGTTTTTGAGTATAACATTAAGAGGATTGTGAGTCGACGATGAAATATACATTTCCATGCAAATTTAGCTCCGGGCTTACCACCCACTCACTGCCTAAATCAAGTCCTATTTTCACTATTTTTGAGTATGTGTTACGTATTATAAAAAAAAATAGATTTGTACATTTGCATTTTTTTTTAAAAATCTTTCCAAATGAAAACGTACAGACCTAGTTTTTCATAATATACATATTCAAAAATAGTAAAAATCGGAAGAGGGTTTGAGGAAAGAGAAACTTTACCGCATTTTGTATGGAAATTTTCAGCCTCACATTCCTCTTAAAGCATGTCAATTACGCTTTTAACGTCGCTTTCATACTCTTGTCTGCCAAGCTAATATCATATCGCCTTTGTACATATTTTTATATTAATTGTATTTTTCTGGTTTTTCTTTTGTACAATAAAGTGTTAACATACATACATACATACATAATAACGAAATATATAATGGATTACACTTACGATAATCGCCTAAGTGGAGTAAGGCGGCCGCCACAGTCATGCTCAGGACTCGTGTGCAGTTCTTGACCTGGGAATAAGCGTATAGAGATGACTGAATTACAATCAGCTGTTCCAATATAAACACATGGTTAGTACGTAATGGTGAAAGTGTTCTATTTCTTTATAATATATTTTTACAAATACAAAACATTAAGTATATTTGTATTGTAATCTATTAATAAAATGCCTTTTCAATCATGGAAATGGCATAAAAGACTTAAACAAGACGCAAATAATAAATGATTGCGTTTATTTCACGTCGTTACTTAAGTCTATTACTACTCCCATGTTAGGCTGTATCAACCAAGTAAAGCCTCTCTGATATACTGGTTGATTGTGATTCATTACATGTAGGATAACCTGAATGTTAAAAATAATATATAAAAAAACTATTAAGTACTTTCATTTTGCTAATTTTCTCAGGAATCACTGAGTGCCGTTCAATTTATGGAGAAACCGCATCTCGGCATGTTTACAGTCTGATTTGTATGCATCAACAATATCGTTCCATGTTGAAATTTTCCATTACATTTAAGTTTTTTTTGTGATAAAGTTATTTCTGATTCCCTTTATAAGGTGAGGCGGGTCGAAAATAACACTTAAAGTCATCCCTTGTATTGAAATAACATCATCTGAAAATTTCAAAAAAATATTAACAATATTTGTACTATTTTGCTCTCTTGATAATAATAAATCTTATAACATATTGATTGTATTGTTTTGTATTCTTTGATTGTTTTATAATAGGGATGAGGACTGACAAGTCCAATCAAGTAGGTAGTACATATTATTATTATGAAGTTTCAAAACGATAGCTTTTATGGAGAATTCTTTATGGTTTTCAATAATTTAAAAATAATTTCGTGTTTTGAAGAATGCCGTTCTTTTAATCTGTCGGAGGATAACTCTATGGGATCTACCCGCAGTAAATTAAAATATGGTGATGTATAGGGAGTGCTTATGTAACGCACTGCCTCCTCGAAAGCACTTTTTGTGCTCTCCGGATAGCACTTTTTGGGTCGCCGAGGTAGTGTACTTGTTTTGTTGTTTTACCATATACTCATAACTCACATTAACCCTCTGAATGACATTATATGAAAAACTTGTCATACATGCCCATAACACACCAACTATAAAAAAATATAGTAGTAGTAAAATTAAACATACAAAAACGACTTAATGCACAGTTTGGAACTTACCAGTTGGTTTGCCAGCCCTTATCTGATCTCTTCTCGTGTCCTCAACGAGGCCCTTTAATGCGTACTGAAAGGACTGTCCCTGGTCACAAATAAGTGCAACAGGTATTAGATCCGTGTCGATAATGGCGTTAAGGATCTCTTTTATAATAACTTTCATGTCATCCTTCTTCGTAGATCCTTCACAAAAGTAGAATGCAATAGGCTGTTGCCACTTGTGAATTTCCCCTCTAATCATGAACGCCAGAGCGTGGTCGGCAAATTGGTTGATTTTTTTCTTCAGATGTATAAATCCATTTAGGTTATCGTTTCGCTTCGTCGTACTCCACTCCGGGCTCCAGCGACACTTCGTCGAATATTAGAGAGCAATATATTTTATTATCACTCCATGCTGTAACCTGAAATAAACAAAAGATTTTTTTTTTCTTCATTACTATATATTACTTTTTTTAGTGCGTGTGTAATCCACAATCGACAATGCAAATAAATAACAATACCTCTTCCTTAATAGCATTAAAAATTTGTTTATTGATGCCGGGTTGCACATCAAATGCCGAAATCATTTTATTTAATGTGTTCCTTGATGGCAGAATAAACATCTTTCTTAGAAACCGGTTTCGGGTTTTGCTTCAGTATAGATAGAGAAATCATTTTTTCCTCGTCGGTGAATCTTCTGCCCGTGAGTTTTTTTTTCACTCTGGCTAATCTGCATGAATATTATTTTTTTAGCAATCGGGTTTATATTTAAAGAAAATTTCTCAAATGCTTGACTTTTTGAAAAATGCATGGCTCTTTTCGCCCTTTTCGCAAAATCCAGCTGTTTTAATGACCGCTTGTACTCGTCATAAATTCTGCGACAAGTCGGCGGTAAATCTGACGCTCTGCGGATTAGCCGTTTTCGCCGTTTAGCTCCAGCTCTAGTTCCTGAAAGAGATCATTTTTATAATGCACTTTTTATAGTCACAAATATTCTATTAGATAAGTATATATAAACGCTTAAGAAATTAAAATGCGTTCATTTCATTACGTAAGTTCTAACACAACTCGCCACTGAACATTCGGCAAATCTGGGCCCCACTAATACTGATCTTATCTGTGTTATGTTTTCTTATATGTGGGTTGCAATAGAAAAGACAATGTATGTTTTATCGGTAATATCACAAGATTTTTATATGCCTAGAACAACTGTGTAAATGACTGCTAGAGACTGAACTGATAGAGTTACACTTGGGCATTCAGTTTTAATGAGTTTCTGTATTAATTAAGTAGCTTTGTTACCTTTTTAGGGTTCCGTACCTCAAAAGGAAAAAAAACCCGACAGCAATAAAAAAAACAACTGAAAAGCGAAAAACAAGCTATATTAATCTATAGAAAATTGTAACAGCATGTACTTATTGATATTTATAACAATTTAAATTTAACTTGAATATTGGTAAAGGTTCCAGGCGGGGACAAGCTAGTCCAAATGTTATTTTTTTTCAAGAAATAGCTTTTGAAATTCATTGCTTGTCCCCGCCTGCAATACCTTTACCAATATTCGAGTTAAATTTAAATTGTTATAAATATCAATAAGTACATGCTCTTACAATTTTCTATAGATTATATAGCTTGTTTTTCGCTTTTCAGTTGTTTTTTTATTGCAGTCGGGTTTTTTGTTTTTTGTTTATTTTTATTTAATAATTTAATTTATTTAACTCTTTTAAGTTTTTATTAATAAAATAGTGGTTTAATTAATTATTACTAAGCAAAATATGAGCTCTGTGGCCCTTTCGAACTCTCTTTCTAGCAAAAGGAGTTAGAAAGAGACTTCCGCTTGTAATTTGTAACTTGTAGCTTAATGAAACGGGCCTCAGGAGCTTAAATTTTTAATGTCACGAAGCTACAAGTGATTTCGCTTGTAATTTGAAGCGATACTCTCTTTCTAACGAAAGGAGTTTATTACTTAACATTTACGTATTTTTTGACTTTCTTGTCAAAATAGTAGCATAAAAGTGGTATAATGTATATATATTTGGAATGGCCTATTTAATAGCTTTCATTTGATACCCATATTGTTATAATAAAAAATTTTTTTTTTTATTCCCCCTCCATATTTTTTTCCGCGGACGCCATATTGAAATATTATATACCCTATGTCACTTCGCCAATTAAGACGAATCGAATGACACCTCGTATGTTAAAATCCGTCAAGCCGTTTAGGCTGCAGAGCGTGCCCAGAAATAGACATACATACATACATACTTACATACATACGCTCGAAAAACATAACCCTCCTTCTGACGTAGTCGGGTATAAAGGAACCCTTATAGGATCACTCGTGCGTCTGTCTGTCTGTCCGTCTGTCACAGCTGATTTGCTCCAAAACCTTATTGTGTGACATGTCAAATGAAAGGGCCTGTTGTGAGCATCTCAATTTTAAACAAATAAATTTGAGATGCTCACAACAAGCCCTTTCATTTGATTAGACACACAATAAGGTATACGAAACTTTTTTTTAAATTTCCTAATTTATCCCCCAAAAGCGGCTCCCTTGTTCAAAATTCATTTATTTACGTTACGCATCTGTCTTTGAGTCACCGACTTACATATTTGAACCAAATTTCAACTCGATCGGTCCAGTAGTTTTGGAGCAAATCTGCTGTGACAGATGGACAGATAGACAGACAGACTAACAGACAGGGGTATGGTGTGGAGACGGAAGCCTCTCCACGCGAGTCGAACTCGCACTTGGCCGGTTTTTTTTTATTAACTTTAGTTTTAATATTAAGTAGTTTAGTTATAAGAATAAGGTTTAGTTTCTTTTTGATTCTTGTGTAACTAAGAGTTTACAATACTAAAAATAACTAAAAATAAGAAGATTAAACCAATTAAATACACAGAAATTTTGTAAGGTCCCAATGTCAAAAGTAATGAAATTACCTGATCTTGTCCTACGTAGACTTTCAGAATTGTCACTTGCGGTCACCATTTCCTGGCCTGAAAAAGTATTGACAAATATATTGTTATAACGTATTTACCCGTGAAAAGCCCTTGTGTTACACACATTCTTATTTTCTGTTGTATTAGTAATTATAAGTAGGTATTAGTTATGTCACGTGAATGGTTCAACAGGTGCACGCTCGTAAGCAAGAAATATATGCATCCCTGGTAGTTATGATAACTTTACTTTAATTTAGACATCTCTTTCCAAACAAAAATAACAAGTTTCTATACTGATTATCGTGTTTTAGGGTTCCCAGTTTGACTTTGGAACTACCAATAATTAGCAAGCAATAATTTTAATTTTAAACAAAGTACCATACCCTATTTAACGGGGATCTCCTTAGGGGAAAGATTTTCAGAAATGCCTTTGTTAGAGCACCCCTCTCATCTCTAGGGTAGGCTGTGAATAGTCAGTCAGTCAGTCAGTCAGCCTTTTATGATTGTGTGATTACGGAATAATTTTACTGCTCCAATGTCAGCTGTGATGCATCGCACACACTATAATAATAATAAATCTTTATTCAAAGCCCTTTTTTGCAATTTATAACTTTGTACCAAACATACATTGGGATTGAGGTCTCAGAAGAGAAGTTATTGGCTCGTACTGCCGTGCACTCCAAAACTCTTATGCATTTCTAGTAGAGTCAAAAATGGTCCTACCTATAATGGTCTGTTCAGGTAAGTTCTGTAGTTCACGAAGAACTGGTGGTTGACTCGGCTGCTTATGCGGTGAAACTGAAATATATTCTCGACTCTTATATTAAAATTAGAACATTATGGTCTGTCAAATAATTCTCTAAATCTTATGTCTTCATATCTTAGTGATAGAACATAAACGGTTGTTGTAAACCAAACAGAGTCCATTGGAGCAACTGTTAAATTAGGTGTGCCTCAGGGCTCTATATTAGGTCCTTTCTTATTTCTGGTCTATATAAATGACTTACCACCCACGGTAGATAACCTTTGTGATATTGTGCTATTTGCTGATGATACTTCATTAATTTTCAAGGTGGACCGAAAATCCGTCGATTACAGTAGGATAAACGCCACGCTGGTTAAAGTACTTAATTGGTTTACTATTAACAATTTGCTACTTAACGCTAAGAAAACTAAATGTGTTAGGTTCGTTTTGCCTAATGTTAGACCGGTAGAATCTAGTATATTTCTAAATGATGAGTGTTTGGAGATGGTGGACAAGGCGCTTTTCTTAGGGATAACTATAGACAAAAACTTGCAATGGAGTCCCCATATAGCAGTACTAGCAGGTAAATTAAGTTCGGCAGCTTATGCTGTTAGGAAAATCAGGCAACTTACCAATGTTGAGACAGCTCGCTTAGTTTATTATAGTTATTTTCATAGTGTTATGTCGTACGGTATTCTGGTTTGGGGAAAAGCTGCTGACATACAGACTATATTCGTGTTACAAAAAAGAGCCATTCGTTCCATATATAACCTAAAGTCCCGTGATTCCTTAAGATTACTATTTAAAGAAATTAGTATTTTGACAGTAGCGTCACAATTTATTTATGAGAATATTATTTATGTCATTAAAAATCAAGACTCTTTTGTTAAGAATTGTGATATACATAATTTGAATACAAGAAATAAAAATAAAATTGCTATTAAAAAATTTCGTGTCCGTAAGGTATATAAATCATTTGTTGGTCAATGCATTCATTTTTATAATAAATTACCTGACGAAGCTTTAAAGTTATCATTTCCAGCACTTAAAAATTACTTGAAAAAGTCGTTGATGTCGAAAGCTTATTATAGGGTCGAGGACTATCTAACAGATAAAAATGCTTGGCCTAAATTAAACACCTAAATAACTTAGTAATAGCTTAGTCAGGAAAATATCTAAACATTGTAGGTATAATTATTGTCTAGGGGACACGGTTTCTGTAGGAGAATGTATCAAAACTATGTGGTTGTTTTGCACCGTCATGGGTAAGTATATGTATACTATTATTATTACAATTTAAGAGTTCATCTGAACATACTGAGTTTTGACACATTTTCCTGCTCAACTACGCATGATATATATATTTTAATGTTAAATTCATTGTTTTATATAATGCTAGGTTAAGTTCTATAATTGTATAAGTAATTTAAAAAAAAAAACGACTGACTGTTGAGTTTCTCGCGGCGTTTCTTCTCAGCAGTGGTCCCTTGCGAAGCGCTGGTAGATTTTTGACGTGTAAAAGTGCCCGTGCGGCCTACTTACTGAATAAACATCTTTTTATCTTTTATTAAAATTTACTTAAAAACAGACCAACATAAAAATATATGGGGAAATTAATACTCAAATATAAAAATCACACGAATATTTGCTATTATCGGAGAGAGTACTACCCTACCTGCCTACCCCAATCTGGGAATGATGGCGTGAGTTTATGGATGTATGTATGTAATTAACCTATAATATGTATAGTCGTCCTCTCGCATTTTGCTGTGCCCTTACAGGGCGTCACATTTATACCTCTGTACTTTGTTCCATCTGTTGTTTTATGTAATGTGACATGCAATAAATATTTTGATTTTGAATTTGAATCAAATAGATATGATAAAGGTCGCCATTTGGTTTCCTTGGGGATAGCACGTGTTTGTGTTTGACCTGCGAAATTACGTTGCCGATTGCATTGTTTTAGTGTTTTGTTGTGTGCCTCGTGTACTTCGGACGTCAGTAAGTGTTTTAACCCATTTTGTACGCTGCTAACTATCCTGCAATGTCGCCTATTCCGCCTAAACCGCCTGACCTGACTAGCAACATGGAGTGTTCTGTCGACTCTGAGGCTGCCGGGTCGCAAGATGCGGTAGCCGCAGTGTCGATGGACTCCTCTGACCCATCCCGTAAAGCCAGCAAGAGACCATTGGAGCAGGAGGATGCTCAACCGCCGGCTAAATTGTCGAACAGGTCACCATCCGATTCCATAATTTCCTTGTTCATCCATCCCAATCTAAAAGAGGGCAGAAAATACTCTAACAAGGATGAGGGCCCTTTCCTCGTTCACGTTTCTCGCATTGAGTCTAGCCCATCTTCTGGCGCTACCCTGAACCCAGTCAAGTTCGGCCAGGTTATGCTCAATTCCCGCGTGCAGGATATTTCACGAGGAGGAATCAAGAAAGTAGGCAGAAATCGTATTAGCGTTGAATTTAAATCACCAGCGGCAGCTAACTCATTTCTAACCAACCCCCTTCTGGTCTCTAATCACTATGAGGCAGTAATCCCCACATTTAATATCACCCGTATGGGGATTGTGAGGGGAGTTCCCTCTGACCTCTCCCTGGCGGACTTCGTCAAGGATGCTGAGGTACCCTCCGGTTGTGGTGAAATTCTTAAGGCTAGACGACTGAATAGGAAGGTTTACAAAGAAGGTGGTATAGAATGGGTCCCCACGGGGACTGTGGTTCTAACATTCAGTGGTCAAGCTCTGCCCCATAGAATATTTTGTTGTTACACTGCCATGCCTGTGGAGACATATCAGCTCCCTACAATCCAATGCCACAATTGTTGCAAATTTGGGCATGTTTCAGATCAATGTCGATCGAAACCGAAATGTTTTAAATGCGCCCAAGAACACAATGGGAAAAGTTGTTCTACCCCAGAGTCGTTAGCTCTTTGCCTTTTTTGCTCGGGTAAGCATTTTGCCACGAGTCAGTCCTGCCCCGAGCAAACCCGGCAAAAGTCTATCAAAAACACAATGTCCCAAGAAAATGTCTCCTACTCGCAAGCCTGTGAAAGATTCCCTCCCGTTTCAAGAACCTACTCAGATGCTGTCCGTAGTAACACGGCCCAATCTCCATCAATCCCTTCCCCTTCACCCCCTCCCAACCATTCCTATAGGAAAACAATTAATATCCCAAGATCCCCCCGTCACCCCTTGCCACAAGGTTATGATCGTTTGGCTCATCAGTCAATTATTTCTGAACGTGACCCCCCTCCCCCGAGAAATGGTATCGCCCTCCAGTCCCAAGCCCCCCCTTCTCCCCCTTACTCCCAATCCTCGTCTAGTGACAATTTTCTGGATGTTTTGCTGTCCCTTTTGATAAATATGTTCAGCAAGATGAATGACTTCCCTCTACCGCCCAACGTCGCCGATAAACTTTCTGAATTCCTAAACATTATTAAAATTCCATTTCATTCAATGGAATAGTCAGTCTTCGCCCAAAACGACATGAAATTTTACAAATGGTTGCCTCGTATGATCCTGTCGCCTTTGCCATTTCGGAGACTTGGTTGGTCCCGGGATCCCGATTTCGGGTTCCTGGGTACTCCTGTCTCCGGGATGACAGAGGTGACGGCTACGCAGGAGCTGCCCTTCTTATTAGATCATCTGTCATATTTTACCGTCTTTCTCTCCCACCCATTCCATCTGGCATCAACGCGGTTGCTGCCAAAATCATGGATATATCAGTCCTTTCCATTTACATTTCGGACCCCCACTCTGTTCAAATTTCTGATCTTGACTCCATATTTTCCTCCCTTTCTGGCTCTTTCCTTATCTTAGGGGACTTTAACTGCCACCACCTTATGTGGGGAAGCGCAGACTACGACGCCCTAGCTTGCGATTTGGTGGATCTTATGGAGGATAAAAACATCTGTCTCCTCAATGATGGCTCTTCGACTCGCAGGACAGGTCCAGGCCAGAATGCCAGCGCGGTAGATCTTTCCCTTTGCTCCTCTAATTTTGGTACACTTCTAACCTGGTCTGTTTTGTATGACTCATACGGTAGTGATCACCTCCCTATTTTAATTTCCTGCCCCACCTCCTTTTCTCAACCCAAATCCCCATCAAGTTCTCATAGATACCTTCTTTCTAAAACAGATTGGGACCAATTTGCCATAGATTGTGACGCTTTCGTCAATGAATTCCCTGTAGTGTCACAAGATAATGCAGTGGATTGTCAAGAGAAATTGGTGTCCTCCCTCAAAGCTGCCGCAGATAAAAATATCCCTTTTAAACAAAGATGTAAAACAGCTAAACCCTCTCCCCCCTGGTGGGATTCGGAATGTTCGGACATGATCCGCCGCAGAAAAGAAGCCGAAAAAAAATACTGTAACTTCATGACCTTAGTTAACTTCCTATTATTTAAAAAAATCGCGGCATTAGCGAAGCGAATGTTTAAAAAGAAAAAGAGAAAAGGATGGATTCGATTTTGCCAAAGCATATCTCCCCGGACTCCCGCGACTTTACTATGGAGAGCAATTAAACGCTTCCGTGGATCCTTCCTTCCTTGCGACGTCTCCAGCAACGACGCTTCTGTTTGGCTCAAGATATTTATTGATACTCTGGCCCCTTCTTCTGCCCCTTGCTTAAATTCCCTACCCTCCCCTTATGTTAATAGTCGGCCCAACAGATTCGACGAGCCTTTTTCATGGTCCGAACTCTTGGCTTCTCTGCACCACTTGAGACATTCCTCCCCTGGTCCGGATAATATTCCCTACTCTTTCATATCTAATTCCGGGCAAGTCACTAAGAGAATGTTTTTAGATATTATTAATAACTTTTTTGATCTGGGATTTATTCCGGATTCATGGAAAAAACAAATTGTTATCCCCATCCGTAAACCAGGGAAAGATCCCCTTTTACCGTCCTCCTATCGCCCCATTGCTTTGTCCTCCTGTTTATTAAAAATAATGGAACATATGATAAAGAAACGGTTGGAATGGTTTGTTGAATCCAATAAGTTATTGGCCAGAAGCCAATTCGGCTTCCGCAAGGGAATGAGCACTATAGATAACCTATCTATTTTGACCACCGACATCCGGATCGCTCTGACAAAGAATGAGTTTCTTGTTGGGGTGTTTCTCGACATTTCTTCGGCATATGACGATGTGATACTCTCCCTACTCAGAGATAAATTATCAAAGCTGAGTTTGCCTGAGAAGTTGACTCATTTTATATGCAACTTCCTGATGGAAAGAGCTATAGAGGTTCGACACTGTGACTCCCATTCTCCTCCTAGACTTATTTGGAAAGGTCTCCCTCAAGGATCTGTGTTAAGCCCACTACTATATAGCCTTTATACTCACGACCTTGAGGACTCCGTCATCCCACTATGTAATGTCTTACAGTACGCAGACGATTTAGCCCTGTACACTTCTTCCCACTCGGCCGAGGTTGCTTCTAACAGTCTCAACCAAGCTCTTTTTTATTTGGGAGATTGGCTTTCTTCACATGGATTAACTTTATCGATATCCAAAAGCATTGTGGTAATTTTCACGAGAAAGAGAGCCATTCCCCCAATTGAAATTGCCTTTAACAATCAACTGATCCCCATTAGCAATAAAGTTAAATTTTTGGGCATTCTCTTGGACTCACGCCTTTCCGGGACCCATCACATAAATTATACAGTTCGGAAATGTCAATCTAACATTAATATTCTGCGGTGCCTATCAGGGGTGTGGTGGGGTGCCCACCCTTATTCCCAGAAACTGCTCTATAATGCCATTGTTCGCAGTGTTCTGGATTACGGTGCATTTATCTTGGAACCTTGTAGCAAGGTGGCCCTAGGCAAAATGGACAAAATTCAGTTTCAATCTCTTAGAACTGTCCTGGGAGCGATGAAATCTTCCCCGACTAACTCTCTGCAAGTAGAAGCTGCGGACCCTCCTCTTGCTCTCCGGCGACAATACCTTGCTGACCGTTTCTTTTACAGATTAGCTTCACTCTCCGACCATCCTCTGATACCCAAACTTTTTGAACTCTCCTCTTTGATCTCTAATAATGTATTCTGGTTAAATAAATCTATCCCGTGCCTGATAAAGAGCCTCCGCAAATTTAACAATCTTCCTGACCCAACTTTCTCTTGCTCGCTTTTCCCTCTTTACTCCACTCCATTTGATGCCTTAATTTTCCAACCGAATATAGTCCTTGATTTCGGAATCGCAAAAAATCAACCTGGGGCCAATGAGCTTTTCAACACTAACATCAATTGTTTTTGGCATGACTGGACGACAATATTCACGGATTCTTCTAAACTTATGATTGATGGTGTAGTGGGCTCGGCAGTATGGATTCCTAAAGACGCCAATATTCTAAGCTTCAAATGTCCCCCTCATACATCGGTATTCACTGGAGAATTGGTGGCTATCCTAGAAGCTATTAAGTATGTATTTTCTCACGGGATCAATAGAGCAATTATTTTTTCGGATTCACTGAGCGGCCTACAGACCATTAACTCCAATCAGTTTGCATCTAAACATACTTTCCCCCTTGTTCTACTTATCAGACAGTCTCTGTTTGAATGCCATCTTCGTAACATTGAAGTTTCGTTGCCTTGGATCCCTGGTCACTCGGGGATTCAAGGCAACGAGATTGTCGACTCTTATGCTAAAGAAGCCATAGAAATAGGCAGTCTGGAACACTTCCTTTGCTTCTTTCACGATCTTTTTTCCTTGGCCAAATCCGAACTTGACAAGTGTTGGCAACTCTATTATGACCGTTCAAAATCAATTAAAGGTCGCTATTACAGCGACATCCAACCCAGTATCCCAACTAAACCATGGTTCTATCGCTATCGTCTAGTCGACAAGCAGACGACGTCGGTCATCTGTAGACTCCGTATTGGTCACACTTGCACCCCCTCGCGCCTGTACAAATGGGGTATTATCCAATCCCCCATCTGTGAGTGTGGCCTTGAGGAAGGCACTGCAGACCACATTATTTTTAATTGCCCAAACAGAACAGTTTCCCTGTATAACATTCTCCCTCCCTGTGTGCCCAAACCCATAGATCTAAAATCTCTTCTGTTCCTTTCTTCCACCAACAAAAAAGTCTTAAATTTACTAATTAAATACATTCATTCTCAAAAAATTAAACTCTAATCAATTGCTTGCCGTCGCTTTTGTTCTTTCCCTTTGTTATGTATTGTCTATATGTTTTGTACTGTTTTGTGATGTCTAAATGTCTTGTGTCCGTTTATTTCAGTGCGCACACCAAAACCATACTGTACGCCAGACCCTGTTTTGGACCCATTTTTATAACCGGTCAACCTCGCCATACACTGTGCTGTTTTCAGGAGTCATTGGCAGTAATGGTCGCTAACCTAAAAGTGACCCGGTTGCCATAAACAAAAAAGTTGAAGTTGATATGATAAAGATAAGATAAAAAAAGAAAATATGTTTATTCAGTAAGTAGGCTGCACGCGAACTTTTACACCAGCACTTCCCATGAGGAGACCACTGCTGAGAAGAAGCGCCACAAGAAACTATGTATGTCATGAAGGTATTAATCATTCTATTATAAACTAATACTGTAGAAAATTACCTGAGACTGGCAGCTGTGGTAAGTTCTCTTGGATAACTGGTGGTTGATCCGAAGATAAACCTGAAATAAATTATAATTTATGTTAAATAAATTGACAGCTTATTTTTTTTTCCTTTCAAGAATAGGGAAGAAAACATTTAATTTTAGATTAAAATAAGGATTTAAAATTACCTGTAGCTTCCGGTATCATGATGTTCGAAGTGTATCGAATGTGTAGCGTGGTGTCGACGTCTATCATAGCAATGATCAAAGCTCACATGTTCTGCCCTCGTACGGAAAAAAGGCACATCTACTATATGAATTGTATTGCAGTTTTAACCTTATTATAACAGTTGAGAGTTTAATATGCTTCTATGAATTAATTGCAGTTGTGCCTTTTCTCCGTAGGAGGGCAGTGTTCTGAAACATAAAATAAAGTATTAAAAGATGGGAATTTAGCTTGACAGGAGCAGAAGTTATGGAAAAAAATCTTAAATCTCTGGCCGGTCAGGAGTTTTTAAAAGAAGGTACTATACAGGAAGTTATTTAAGTTTAATTTATTTTTAATTTATTTTTGTTAAATTTTAATAACAACCCGTATTACCACCTGATGACGCTATTACAAGGTAAAAAGTAAATTACAGTTAATGTTGTAGCTATTAAAATTACAAGTTTTTAGTAAAAGTAATAAATCAAGAACAAATTTTTCATACATAACTATGTATGGCAAAAACTTGTGGTATTTTTGTACCTGCATTAATTTGGAAATCTAATGTAGGTTACAATTGAAGATAGCTTTAATCACCACATGTAATTTTTTTTTTGAATAAAACCATTTTTTTACAACTGAACATTAGTACCTACAAGTATTGTTTAGATAAAACATACCACAAGATAAGTAAAATACCATATAGAGTCTGTCTAATGAAAGCTGAACCTGGATTTTTCTTGGCTGACGAGTCTGGCAACACTATTTAATATGTCGTTTGGACTTTGTTGTTTTGTTTTTAGAAACTTGTCAATTCGAGATCTAAATTGATAAAAATACGGAGTAATCATGCCGTCGACGATAAGAGGCGGTGTCCGGGAGATTCTGTATACTATTATACAGAAGTACAAAGAAAAACAAGAAGAAAGAAAAGCATTATTGATGCAAAAAATTAATTGTTTAGTTACGGTGACCAAATTTATAGGTTAGTACGGCTTTAGTACGGCATGTTCATTTTGATACTTCTTATTTCTCTATGTGCAATCCTAAGTTTAATTTACCTTTTTCTGTCTATTATACGATGAGATTAAGAAATTAAACGAAATTAAATTCGTTTCAGAAAACCTGGACGTGCACGTTGACAAAAGTGTGCTGGAAAACGTAAAGCAGCTGAAAGAGGTTGAGGAAACTGAGTTAGCCTGCCAGACTCAGACGAAATATTTGGAAGAAGTATCTTCAATGACCGGTAATTACTAAAATTATCATTGTCTTTCCCTATATAATAGGTGTAGGTACCTATTGTCTGTCCCTATATCATGTTGAATCTCTTAGCATTCACAATTTTATTAAATTAATTTAATAGACAGATGATTAATGTAACTGACACTCATAGTTTCAATAAAACAATAAGGAGGTGTTTAGTTAAAAGATATCATAAACATATTATTTGATATGTATTTTCTGTGTGCGGAGCAAACAGCATTTTGTTGTTTATGAACCAAATGTACGGTTATATGAGTCTTCCTTGTTCTTAAACCGTTGCGATTAGAACCTCACCGATGCAATTTCATTTCACCTAAACCCAAATGTTTTTAGGGCTGTCGGACTGTACAATGGGGCTGTACTGCGCAACCACACAATGTATTTCTAAATGGTGTTCTGTTTATTTAACACTTTCTTTCTTCTTACAGATATCAGTGTTTCATCTTTAAAAAGAATAAGTAATGAGGGAAAATTAAACAACGGTGTCTTTAGTACTCCCGGAAAAAAGCGATTTGGAGCGAAGCGACATTTGTAACGACTAAGTTTGTGTTGTTAGAAATAATTATTAATTACTTTACTACCTTGTAATGTTACTTTTAAGAATAATTGTATTTTATGATTGGAAAAAATGATCTGCTGGAGTTTCTTGCGGCGCTTCTTCTCCAAGATATAATTGTCGTTAGATAGAGGTGTAAGGGTGATGAGAATAATGTTACCTCTAATTACTTTATTAAAAAGGTTGAATATAATATTCCTCATCATCATTGTTTTATTATGCTGTGTGCGACACAGACGAAAACCTCTCGTATCAATGAAATCTATCAACAGCACGACTAGCACAAGTTGCTCGTGACTTGTTTGTCGCTCGGATCTCCCTTACTATCTAGTCTGTTACGATAGAGACGCACAGAGCGACAAGCGAGAAAATACAACTTGTGCTACACGTGCAGATCACTATATTTTCATGTCAAATATATTTCGAAAAACCAAATGTGCTCCAGTCACTGTCATCGTATTTTACCTAAAGTGCTTTTCATCAAAATATAGCGCTCGTAATAATATATATGAAAATATAGTACGCGTTTCCTCTTCCTTTGTGCCCACCAAAATAAATAAAATAATAAAAGTATCAATATCGTTTATTCCTTCATTGATCGGTAATACCATATCAAGATTTTTTGAATTTGCCGCTTTTTCCCAGGTTCAGCTTTCATTAGACAGACTTTAACAATAATGTTGTTTGAAACTGTAATGTACCACACACTGGCTCCATGGTATATATTTCTTTGCGAGAACCTTGAATGAGATGATATATTATGTTGCTACACACACTCTGTAGTGTTTAATTTACGTGTGTGACCTACCTTATATTAAATAATATAAACACACCTAGAAGAAAACATACATACCGTGCAACGAGTACACGCAAGAGAAACTTAAATTCGACAATTAATTAATAACCTATCAGTTATTAGCTTTTTGGAATAACATAAATTATGAACTTACCGGGATTTTCGTTTTCGTCAGCTAGGCTCGGTAACCCGCTTCGAATTTCTCCCTCAGAATAAAGTTGGATACGCGCCCAGACGTATCCGAGATTTCTCAGTTATGAACCTACGTTCAAAGTGTTTATGACACACGAACACTTTTCGCAGTTCTTGAATAGTTAGACTACGAAGCCGATCCAGAGCTCGGAATAGGTAGTGCCTATTTACCTAAACTTCGCAGGAGGACGTAACTAAGAGTGGTTACAACCACCAAAAAGAATTATTTTTCTTTTTATTGAATGCGGGATTTTCCGGTATTGAATGTATTACTCTAAAGGCTTAATACATTTAACTTTACTTATAAATCTTGCTATATTGCATATTATTTATTTATTTATCTTGAAATAACAATCAGTCATAGAACAATATAATATAGATCAAATTGAATCAAAGGAAGCTTGAAATTTGATCTTTTTTAGTTGATTTAAATAGAATTATAATATCGTAAAGCATCGTGCTATCTCTTTCGCACTCGCATGTCCTTAGAGAGCGTCCTGTTATCATCAGGGTCGCAAACTGCAGCAGGTAGTAAGTACACGTCTAAAGTGTCGGCTACATCTGTTTTTGTTGAATACATTCTATACGATATTATAATTCTATTAAAATCGACTAAAAAAGATCAAATTTCAGGCTCCCTTTGATTCAATTTGATCTATATTATATTGTTTCATGACTGATTGTTATTTTGTTACAAGATAAATAAATAAATAATATGCAATATAGCAAGATTTATAAGTAAAGTTAAATGTATTACTTTAGAATAATACAGTCAATCCCTGGAAATCCCGCATTCAATAATAAGAAATACATATTTTTGGTGGTTGTAACCACTCTTAGTTACGTTCTCCCGCGAAGTTTAGGTAAATAGGCACTACCTATTCCGAGCTCTGCATCACTATTGATGTACTGCAACCACTTTTGGAGCCCTATCTCCGATGCGGGAAATTGGTGCAATTTAACGTCCTTTCGTTTACTTGCACAGTTATCAACACAGCACTTGTAGTACATTTTAGTTATAAAAATAACTAAAGTACTATATTACTATTTTAAACTGAGAGGATAAGCACGGATTGAACTCAACGACACTTCACTCGATCAAGGATAAAAAAAGTAATGTCCACCCACAGATTGTAAGATATGTCTAATGGTAATGTCATGTCAGATTCAAAAGGCGCGAACTGTCAAAGTACAAGCAACATGGCGGCGGTCAATTGACATGAGAGGCACAGCGTGGGAGGTAAATGTCCTGATCAACTCTAGCTCCAATCACAAGGCGTGTTTTTTCTGTATGAACATTATTGGCCGTGGAGCGAACTGTGAACGAACTCATTGAAATAAAAATAAAATATACGACGCGACGCGGTGTTGCCATTTTTCAACTTAAAAATCCGCAAAATATAACTAGCAATTGAACTTGGATTAAAAATGTATAAACAACGTTAAACATTTAGATTCAAATAAATTTATAAAGTAAATTTCAGGGTACTTTTACTCATCTTTAACAATTATTGTATACATCTAAGAAAGAGCACTTACTTCTTCGGATAAAACTATGGTTGCTGAAAAGAAGCGCCTCTACCGCAAGAAACTCTAACAAAAGGCTTTTAAATCATTAACTACAACAATAGGTGTTTAAAAGTAGCATCATAATTAATAAATAATAATAGTTAATTAATAAAATAAAAGTAAAGTAAATGTAAATTTTTATCTGAATCAAAAATAGTAATGACGAGAACAACACGATTCGAATAAACCGTACAAGTCGTCATTCGCACAGACCGTTTTACAACGCGCGTTCATAACCGTGTAGTAAATAAAATAAATGTTTTAAAAACAACAAAACCGCCTTCAAAAAAACCTAACCAAAAAAATAATTACTTTTAAAATGTTAGGTAGACCTATAGGTCAGCCCAACTGGAGTCGGCTTTTGGTTAAAAATATTGTGAGTCGCCGACTTCAGGTTGACTAACCTATAGGTACCTAACATTTTAAAAGAAGTTATTTTTTGCGATTTTGAAGGCGGTTTTCTATTTTTTAAAGCATTTATTTTATTTTTTAGTTTTTAGTGATCATAATAAACTGTTATGTAGTCCCACTTCTTAGTTTATATGAAACTTTAAGACATTTCAAGTTCACCGCAAGTAACGTCGCGGGAAAGTCATAGTCGCTCAACTATCTTAATCGAGATATCTTATCGTCACCCTTGAAATAGGTAACGTTGAGGAGTTCTGTTGGCCACCTGTCATCTTCATCATCAGTTCCACTTCACCAAATTATACTTCCTGAAAAATACTGATATTGCTATATATATGCCTATAATAATTGAGGAGTTCCCTCAATTCTTCATGGATCCCCTCATCAAATTAAAATTTGGTTATAATGGAACCACCTCAAAACTATACTCTATCAAATAAAAAAAGATTTTTTGAAATCAGACCATAATTGACGGAGAAATCAAATCACATCAGTCAAACTGAGAACCTCCTGTTTTAAGTCGGTTAAAATACCTAACCCTAAATACCTTTTCCTAAGTGTAACAAATACTTTTCTGAAAACCGCATCAAAATCGGTTCAGCCAAACGCGAGATAATCGCGGACAAACATACATACATACATACATAGAATACACGTCAAACAGAGAACGTCCTTTTTTGAAATTGTTTATTGTTAAACTTAATTAAACTTAATATAAAATATGAATTAGTGTTTGTGGGAAAAACATTCCAAATGAAGCCTTCCATTCCATATAAATCGTATTAGTTAGGATAAATGTGTGATTGTGGTCACACTGATGCCCACTAACAAATACCGCTACTGTTAGTGTTGCCATAGATCATAGTTCCCCGGTTATGGCTGGGGCCCTACTTTGAAAATCGAAGTTCGAAGTTACGCTATCTCTATCCCTTTCTCTTAACCTAGGGGCCTAATATGGCTGCGTTTATCGCGCGATAAAGTGTGGATAAGGCATCTGTCACCTTTTGACACGTAAATAAGTACTAGAGTGAAGGATGCTTTATCCACATTTGACACACGATTAGGGTTGCCACCTTTTATTTAACAGAGTAAAGTATTACTTACCAAAAGAGGAAGAAAAATAAAGAACGCAGCAGTACCGTAAAATGCTGCAATTTTGCCGTTTAAGCTCAATTTTGCCTATTTCGTTTAAATTACGATATCTCGCATTTGCTCAGTTTTTTCTTGTTTTTTACCATTTGGTAGTAATTTTCATTATTCTGGCAACACATTTTTAATTTTTTTACGTTTGTAACTCCATTGTTGCGACGCCAGTTGTGCATCATAAGTTGGAGGGAGTGGCTGCATTTTTTTAGTGTCTCGCGACTTTTAAAATTTTATGTACAAGGAACGTGATTTTCGAGAAGTAGGTGCGTCCCAGGGTAAGTAAATATTGTCTATTTTCCGTAAGTCTAATATTTTCAAGAATAGGACACGATTTCATTATAATAACGTAGTAGGCAATATTGGGCAGTGTTCTGGAAACTTGAGTGACACAATTTTGCCTGGGTCTAGGGCTGTCACTAGCTGGGTTTTATAAATGAACAGATAAGAGTAAAAATAGGTGTGCCTAAGTGAGTTAATTTATTACTAGCTTTTTAATAACTTGCAATGCTAGTTAAGTCAAATCTTGCAAATCGATTTTCGAGTCAAATTGACTCAAGACTGGTTTGGGTAAAAGTGTTGTCATTTTTAAAAGTCATACAATTTGAAGGTACTAACCGTAAAAGTGGTAAATTATTATAGAATTAGTCAAAATAAACATATTTTAATGTAATACTCTTAAGTGCATACGTTGTGATGATTATTTTTTAACTAAAAAAATACATTTTTTTTTTAAATAACAAGCTTTTTTTGGCACAACCCTACAGTTGCCGATATTTTTGTATTGAAAGTTCGTGGAACCTGGTACAACATTGCCTATTGCCTGTGAAAAAAAAAACATAAAGCTTATAGCAATAATTTGACTGCCAGGGACAAGCACAATGTCTCATGTACACAATTAAGTATTATTACAAATAGCAAAACGTTATTTATCGAGATAACCGTCTAGGCAAAGTTACGTCTTAGGCCTAAAACTTTGCCTGCCACTTTAAATGCTTATAACTAGGAAATATTGTATGATTACTTACTGATATTTGAGTCTAATTTGGCGAGGCATAGGGTCTGTTTTCCGACTAATACTCATTAAACCACATAAGACAAATAGTTTCACAGATATAAGGAAAAAACGTCAAAATCCGTGCAAAGTTGCAGCATTTTACGGTAATGTAAAGTATTGTTTGAATTATTTTTAAATACATATTTCTTATCAAGTTATCACTCATCGGACCTTGCTTTCTAACACCGTTTTTGGCAACAATAAAATTACCTATCAATCGCGTTCAAACATGGCAAAACAAAGTTTATGTCGAGGGTTTTTGACGGTTGCGTTGAGGTACAATTTCGTTTAAATTTATTAATTATTAGAAAACAATATCCATTAAAAACCGAATGTCATAAATAAAGTAATTTGCCGTACTTTATGTGTTGCGTAAAATATAACGTACGGGAAGCTAAAATAGAGCACAATACTTTATAATAAAGTACGGGTGGCAACCCTACACACGATATAGACGCAGCCATACTAGGCCCGTTAGTCACGAATGAGGAATGAAAGGGGAAATTTCGATATTAGCACTGCGTAGTAGTAACCATCCAAAGAATTCTGATGAACTAAAATTCACCATCGATAAAAATGTCGACAATGTATTTTTATCTTTTATTTCTTTTTTGTATAATTCTTATACAGTATTTTAATGAGTTTTTGTTCCAAATGAAGTTGGCAAAAAAGGATTTTTATTTTTATTTTTTATTTATTATATTATTAGGCATGGTACAAAAGTAATTATATAACAATATTCCCGCAAAACTGTTTTTACAGTTTGTCTGCAGGCAGGAAACTTTGAGAGATGGTTCAATTATTTTATTACCCAAAAAATCCTGCGTGATTAACTGATTAGGCTCCAGAGGCTCTACTTTGAAAATCGAAGTTCGAAGTTACGTTAGCTCCGTCCCTGTCACTCGTCATTCGAGACTAAATCGAGAGAGAAAGATGGAGCTAACGTAACTTCGAACTTCGATTTAGTCTCGAGTGACGAGTGACAGGGACTCGGCACCCGAAGTTTCGAATTTAGTCGTTCGTGGTAGATAACTGTCCAGTACCTACCTAATAAAATTATTTGAAGTTTTCGAGAAAGTGATTCAGGATGATATACCACGAAGCACTAAATTTGAAACTTCGGATGCCCTAACCTCCGTATTAGTAACTAGCTGTTGCCCGCGACTCCGTCCGCGCAGAAAAATTAGTCGGGGTCCTATTGAGCATCGTTGTATGGAGACCTTTACAATTTTGCGTCGAGCAATGCCACTTGGCATGGATGTTATATGGACCAAATTGAGCTCAAAAAGCCTTTTAGTCACACACGACTCTGCGTCAGAGAGGTGGGGGGGAGCCAAGTACCAAAGTCCCGGTATTCGAAAAAAATAATCTAGTGGTCACATTTGAGGTACAAAGCCGAGTCTAGTGTCGTTGTCGGATAAATCGATGATGGCTGATTCATTGGGCATAATATTTTTGTAGGTATTTTTATAGTCAAAAGTTACGAAACGCCTTAAATTATATTCAATTCGTTGATAAATTACAAACAGATACCAATATTTTCAGATTTTTATATGGAAGATGATTAAACAAAAATGGTTACTAAAAGCCTATTTAATGTAGATTATAAAAACATAAACATATAATAACTTATTTACTATAATTAATGAAAAAAAAATGAACGTACTTGCGGCCTAACCTGTGGCGCGGTGAACGAGATCGGTAGATGTACGAGCGCGGGCGGCGGCGGCGGCGGCAGCGAGCAGTCGAGAATTCGAGATATACAAATACAAAAATCCCGAAAGGATGGAAAATTTTCTCCGGGACGAAGCAAACAAAAAAGATCTGTATCACCTGCTGTCAACCCACTGCTATTCGAGCATGGCCATTCCAACTGGTAAAGAGTTCGTTATCACCGATGCCTCTGAAGCTCTCAGTAAAACTATCCCCTGTAAAAATATTGCACCATGCAATCACGAAGAGGCCGACACGCGAATGATGCTCCACCTAACCTAGCTGACGCGGTTTCAAGAGGACAGAACAGAGACACAGAATTATTTTGTTCACAAAACTGGACAGGCAAAATGAAAACATACCCCCCGCAGAAGCTGCTCTCAAACAACACGTATTAAGACTGCGCCGAGCAAACGTCGAGCGTTCAGTGGTGCCCTCGTTACTATTATTGTGTTTTCTAATTAACTAAAGAATTTCTTTAGAATCGGACGATGTGTTTTTGTAGCGGAAGTAAAAACAAAATTTACGAGATACGTAACAAACTTTATTAACAATTACCCTTGTATTAGTCAGCTTAACGGGAAAAGGTGGCCTCTGTTTTCCATAAAGTTGATACATCGAAGGTCAATTGTTATTAAACTATGTGATATAAGTAAGTATACTTATGTTTTGTTTTCATTTGTAGTACAAAAAAGGGTATCCTATTAGGTATCTCGCCTCATTCGTTTTTCGTTTAATTCTTATTTCGTCTCATTCTGTATTCGTCACTCGTTCTTTATTCGTCTTGTTCACTATCCGTCATTATCTTATTTGGTCAATTTCTGTAACTTGTTTCTCTCTTAATAAGTCTTATTCGTTTTTCGCCGAGGTCTTCCTTGGACTTATTCTTTGTTTTTCTCCCTCGTTTTTAGTATCATTCGCGGTCTATCTTAAGTCACATTCGTTATTGGTCTCTCTCTTTTTTGGCCTCATTGGCAATTCGTCCCGTCCTTTTTGGGGCACATTTGCTATTCTTCCCGTTCGTTGTTCGTCTCATTCGCGATGCAAATAGATATAGTAGACGAACATAGAGGTAGGAAAACTGAGGGAGTATAAAAACGGCTAAAAGAATCATACTCTTCACACCTGTTACAAATGTCCTTCGTTAAAAAGAGTCGTCTATATATGACCGCTTTCAAAAGTGTACCACTTTTTAGTTTTGTTAGTGTGTGTCACTTTTCATGAGTGTGCGTAAGTTATCACACAGTGATGTGCGGTTTGTCGATAAATTAGGTTAACTTAGCTGGCTGTTTGTATGGAAAGCCGTCGCTTCACAATCCTCTTAATTATGACGGGAAAAGATAGTCACAAATAATGAATGAGACGAAAACCGAACGTCACGAACCTAGAATTCGCATTCTAAAAACGAAAGATTCTAATTACGAATGTGACCAGCACCGAATGTATCGTAATAATTTTGGTGAATAAGTAAATTAGACAAAAAACGAAAGGGAAGAACGACGAATGAGTCCAAGAAAGACCGTAACGAAAAACAAATAAGACGTATTAAGAGATAGACAAGTTGTAGAATTTGACCAAATAAGATAGTGACGGATAGCGAACAAGACGAAGACGAAATACAAAATGAGACGGAATAAGAATTAAACGAAAAACTAATGAGGCGAGATCCTATTAAGGATACCCAAAAAAGGACCGTCCGATTTCAAGAAAATACTTTAATTCATTAGAAAACACAATAATAGTAATGACGGTACTGCCACTGTACATCCGGCGTACGCTCAGCGCGGTCTTAATGCTATTTTCAAGGCGTTTACATTTGGGGCAGTGTCTAATAAAACAGCAAAACACACTTGTGCTTCTGAATTTGGCTGGCAGAAAGAAAACGATACCTGGTTGCCTCTTTGGGATCATAGGGCCATGGCTGCTCAAGCGTACAAATAAGACTCTTTCTTTAAATTTTCGCCGCTTATTTATTGATGTAATAGTAAATCCCTTTGTAATTTGTCACCCATGACCCCTGATTTATGAAGAAAGTTGTTTTAAGAGAATGTGAAATAACTATATTTTTCGAAGGACTGTTCTATTTGAGGGATGAAAATGATTTTGATTTCACCCTATATATGTATCCGAATATGAATCGACACATCAAAATGATTAATTGCCATATTTAAGCCCTTTTTCGTACTATGGCACCGAACACCGCCATACGTATAATTATTTTTTTTAATAAACCAAAGGGCTTTTCGTTGATTATTTTTGTTTACCATCTTCCATCTGAAAATCTGAGAATATAAGGGTTTGTTTATATTTTTTTACCACTTGGAGTAGGTACACAATTGTTGGTATTTTTTTTTTCTATGATTACATACAAAAATGAGATGGTCAATGAATTGGCCGTCTTCGATTTATCCGAAAAGGACACTGAACTTGACTTTCTACCTCAATTACATCCACTAGAATTTTTTTCCAAACGCGTGGAGTTCGATATTTTAACCCCCTCCCCCTCCCCCCAGTCGCGGAGTCAAGGTTGGCTAACGGGCTTTTTCAGCTCAGTTTGACCTGTATAATAACCATGCCAAGTGGCATTACTCGACGCAAAATTGTAACACTTTTGCTCATTAGGACCCCAGCTAAATGAAACAATGATATTTTCAACCGACTTCAAAAAGGAGGAGGTTCTCAAGTCAACCCGTTTTTTTTTAATGTATGATCACGCATAACTTTTTATATTATAATAATCATTGCATAGCCCATGTTACTCAGGGATAATGTACAATGTATAAAATCAGTCTTGTAGTTTTTGAATTTATCCGCTACAAACACACAAAAATACAAACCTTTCCTCTTTATACATAGTATTTAAGATTAAATCGAAAAAAAGGTTTGAAGCTAATGTTCCTCCGTAAAATACTTAATCTACTGCTACAATAAAACGGTTTATGAAAAATCGCTACATGAAGAAAGACCTTTGACTATAGAAACTTTAATCATTGAGAAAGACGAATAATTAAATTTGAAATCATGAAAAAACGCGATGTGAAAATGCGCTACTATGAAAAAATGCTTTTGTTAAGTTGATCTAATAAACCGTTAAATTGAAGGGAAATGCAATTTAATAACTGATTTAAGTATGAATTTTAAATACGTTTACCATGACAACTAGCGCGATCTATAAATTCGCTATTATAAAAAAATGCTTCTTGTGAAAATGATCTAACAAATGTATTAAAACATGGCGTAGCTAAACCAAACATGGGCGTCGGCCTACTTTGCTAGGCGTCCTTACGCCTGTAGCACACTGCCACGAAACCGAAACACTGCATTGAAATAAAGTTAAATTTTAATTAAAACATCAGGGGTGTCACTCTCTCAAAAATGGCGGTCGGTCGGACGGGACTACTTAATCTCGCCGCTGCGATTTCGCTCGTTCGTCCGACCGACCGCCGTTTTTATGAGAATAACACCCCTGGTGTCGGTCCGGTTCCATTTCGGTTTCGTGACCAGTGTGCATCAGCGTTAATGGTTCAATCAATGTATCTAAATATACTTCGAAGTCTACAAAGATCCATGAATGGATTCTATGGAACTTTTTATATCGCGGGATCCATCAATGGATATGCTACTACAATTTCTCGAATATCCATCAATTGATGGATCCAAGTGTATTTATTATAAAGGGGTTTGGGTAAAAGTGTTGTCATTTGTAAAATGCATACAATTTCAAGGTGAGCGGCCATTCGTAACAGTGGTAAATTATGATAGAATAATTAAAAATAAACATATTTTGTTATGTAATGTAATACTCTTAAGTGCATCGGAGCCGAGATATTTAAATATTCATACTTGGGCGTACTTTTGTACTAAAAACTGAATACTTAAATCTTTAAAATCTCCGCTCCAATATTATTTAACGCCATAAATTATATACAGGGCGTCCCAAGACTATGAGACATGAAGGGAAAGTACCTTAAATATCGTACATAGGATATTTTGCTGAAAGAAGACTTTATGTTATTTTTAAAAGTTAGTAATACTGCATTCAAAGATGTTCTAAAAATTATTTGCTTCGTCTGGGAATCGAACCGATATAAATGTGAAAAAAAAATCACCCGTATTTTTATGATGCCAATAGAAAGAATGAACAAAAAATAATAATTCTTCTTAAGTAACGTAGTATCTTAAAAGAAAGGAACAACGTGAAATTAATCATTTTAATCAAATTAAAAACATACATGAAACTGCCGAAGTCAGTAGAGTATTTATTGTAAATTAATTAATTTCTTGCAATTAATTAATTAAATGCTCAAAATGTGATCCCTCTTGTCTTATGCAAATCGCCAATCTTTTAATAAGTCCGTTGCCCGTTGATTTTCTAAACATATTATGGTGAACACTCGATATGATATGGCTCAATTCTGTTTGTTACTTGCCCACGTTGTCGTATTGCTTTTTGTATAGCAAATCTTTCACGTATCCCCAAAAGAAGTAATGTAACGGTGAAGTAATGCACGTGCACCTATAATAAGAAAAACTGTGCCAGTAAGCCGTTAATTAAGTGGGTACTTATTTGCGACTAAGCAATTCTATCTATGGAATGATAATATCGCTATTTTTCGGACGTCGTCGTCGGTAATAAATAATGTTCTTGAAATTTGAATCAAACATTTTACGTTATTCCTTTCTTTTAAGATACTATGTTACTTAAGAAGAATTATTATTTTTTGTTCATTCTTTCGATTGGCATCATAAAAATACGGGTGATTTTTTTTCACATTTAAGTCGGTTCGATTCCCAGACGAAGCAAATATTTTTTAGAATATCTTTGAATGCAGTATTACTAACTTTTAAAAATAACATAAAGTCTTCTTTCAGCAAAATATCCTATCTATGATATTTAAGGTACTTTCCCTTCATGTCCCATAGTCTTGGGACGCCCTGTATATCGATGTGTATTTAGAGGTCCTCTAAATAACTATGTAAAAACCATCCGCGGCCGCCGAAAAAAAATATGACAATATTCTTCAAACAAAGGGTATAGCCGTGTTAGGAAGGCAGTTTCGCCTTTGGCGAGAAAATGATTTTCCTTTTACTCGGATAATTTGCCTTTGTTTACTTTGTAATTTCACCAAATATTAGCCCCAAAATGGCCGTAGTTTTTGTTTTAATTAAAAATAAAGGAAAATCTTTTTTATTTATTTTTTACTTAACTAGTGGACCGATTTTCTTGAAATTGGTATATATTATGTAAATAGTTAAGGATGTTTTTCAAAAAAAAAAATACTACATTTAAGTGAAAAAAAATCGATTTTAAAATTTTCGAATTTGTTTTTTTTACTTGCAATGTGGCGACACCTTCCAATATTAGATATTTTGTGAACCATTTAATACTCTACCACATATATTTTTTCCAAAAAATATCACGCGGATCCAAAGGTTAAAAAATACTAATTTGTAACATCTCGTACATATCTTTTCGTACACTACATACGTAGGTTCCAATAGTCGTCATTAAGGTAGTTTATGTACTAATAAATGTCAGTGACAGTGAACCTGACGCGTACTTTCAGCATTAGGTACAGGTAATGATAAATAGTCGAATGATTTCTTTGCATACTATAATTTCTAGAAATAAAATTGCTGAAATATAACAGCATTCACATTAATAAAAATAAATAGGGAGTACATGAAAATATTTCAAATCAAATGACGGCCTCCCAGTTCAGTGGGTAGTGACGCTACTTAGGAAGAAGGTCCCAGGTTGGAATCCTGGTATAAGTGGATTTACATATTTGTGTGTTTATCACAAATATTTGTTCCTGAGTATTCTATATGTACATAATTAGTACATTGTTGCAGAGGATAGAAAGTACACGATTTTTGGACGAGTCCATAAATTGCACTTTCTACTGAGGCAGACATAGTGCTTTTCACAACTACTGAGAGGAAATAAAATAAAAATTCATATTAAAAACTCAAATTTTAATTCATGTTAATGTGACATCACCGCCAATTTTACCATATATAACTTTTTTTTAAATCTGGACCCCTATTCTCGTGGCACTCGAGATTAATAAATAAACTAACATGGGAGATGAAGATGTCAACTCCATATAAAATTGTATTTGTTTCGCCATATCTCCCATGTAATTTCATCTCTAGTGGTTCGAGATTAGGGGCCAAGTTTAAATTACATTTAAAAAAAAGCAGTGACATAGTTTTTAGTCTGTGTATCTTTTAGCAAAAATACACCTAATATTGTATGACACAAAATGGTGTGTTCTGTTTGGTCGATTTCAATTTTTCATTTTAAGGAGCTATGACACAAAAATTGATTGATTGATTTTCATTGGTTCTTGAAGTTGGACAACAATGTTCTCGACCAATCAGCAAACACGCCGACAAAACATTCTTGGTCTGTCCTTATAAGTGACGTTTTGTGACCCCAAACAAGACCATCTACGGCCATATTTCCGAGCAGTGTCGTGAATTTTTTTTTATCTGTCATATGTATTCCTATTACATAGTATATCGTGGCCCACCAGTACCCACAACATAAGTTTTATTGAGCTTACTGTGTGAGACTAGGTCGATTTGTGTGAGATTCATCATCATCATCATCATCATCATCATATCAGCTGTAGGACGCCACTGCTGGATAACTCTCCCTCTTGAATTTTCAAGTGTTACTGTGTAAGGGCCTGGACACATGTCCACGGCACGGCGTCGTTAACGTGAAACGGCGCGGCGCCGTAGAAAGGCACGTTGCCGCGTCGTGCAAATACACGGTACCGTGTGACAACGGCTTCAACTATTTTAAACTCTACGCGCAGGACATTGGGCTTAGTATTGTTAAGTACCTGGGGGTAGGTAACTGATAGAAATGCACGAATACACCGATAATCAAAAGTAGACTTTAATAACGCACTCACTTAAACGTTGAATACTCAGATGATCGCTCGGGTCGCTCTTATTCGCACTGTTCGCTTTTCAAGTAAAGACTGAATCTCGGTTACCGGTAGGTCCGCCTTTATACTTCCCGTGTCCGATCTTTCCAGAATGCCTTCCGGAATGTTAGATATACTTCGCCCCGCCAAGGACGATCGAGACTATTCGTTGCTGGAATGTTCTAAGTCTTGCTACCTTGTTCTGTTTACAATCGCGATGTCGTTGACTCACGGGTCTGGATGAGTCTGGAATGTTCCGCGTATTGCCGTCTCATTTCGTGGTATCTCTTTCACACGCTTCTGGAAGGTTCTCAGTATCGCTGTCTCTTTCTAATCATGTTATCTCTTTCACAAACTTCTTGAAGGTTCTCAGTATTGCTCTCTCTTTCTAATCATGCTATCTCTTTCACTCTTAGTGGAAAAATTGCTATATACTGAAATGTACTTCAAAGGCCCATAAGGGGTCCTGAAAACGCCTGAAAATGAGTTTTCAGGTTATGGCGTAATCTGATAGAGACGGAACGGACGGAACGGACTGAAAAAATGTTTCAGCCGCCTGAAAACAACGGCATATTGATCGAAATTTTGATAATCTGGTATGTGATAGAGCTACCTCTGCAACGGATGGAAACGATATTTCAGCCTTCTGAAAACGCTTTTAAAGCACCAAAAGTAATTATGCCATCGGCGTAACAATATTGCAATTTATAATGAATGACGGCACCGTGTATCTGCACGTCACGGCGACGTGCCTTTCTACGGCGCCGCGCCGTTTCACGTTAACGACGCCGTGCCGTGGACATTTGTCCATGCCCTTACACAGTATCACTTGGAAATTCAAGAGGGAGGGCTATCCAGCAGTGGCGTCCTACGGCTGATATGATGATGATGATGATGATGACGAATCTCACACAGTAAGCTTAATAAAACTTACGTTGTGGGTACTGGTGGGCCACGATATATTTACTATGTAATAGGAATACATATGACAGATAAATACTTATTATGTACACATAGAATACTCAAGACAAATATTTGTGATAAACACACAAATATGTAAATCCCCTTACCAGGATTCCAACCTGGGACCTTCTTCCTAAGTAGCGTCACTACCCACTGAACTAGGAGGCCGTCATTTGATTTGAAATATTTTCATGTACTCCCTATTTATTTTTATTAATGTGAATGCTGTTATATTTCAGCAATTTTATTTCTAGAAATTATAGTATGCAAAGAAATCATTCGACTATTTATCATTACCTGTACCTAATGCTGAAAGTACGCGTCAGGTTCACTGTCACTGACATTTATTAGTACATAAACTACCTTAATGACGACTATTGGAACCTACGTATGTAGTGTACGAAAAGATATGTACGAGATGTTACAAATTAGTATTTTTTAACCTTTGGATCCGCGTGATATTTTTTGGAAAAAATATATGTGGTAGAGTATTAAATGGTTCACACAATATCTAATATTGGAAGGTGTCGCCAACTTGCAAGTAAAAAAAAAAAATTTTGAAAATTTTAAAATCGATTTTTTGCCACTTAAATGTAAAATTAAAAAATAATTTCTTTTTTGAAAAATATCCTTAACTATTTACATAATATATACCAATTTCAAGAAAATCGGTCCCTAGTTTAGTAAAAAAAAATTAAAAACGATTTTCCTTTTTTTTAATTAAAAAAAAACTACGGCCATTTTGGGGCTAATATTTGGTGAAATTACAAAGTAAACAAAGGCAAATTATTTGAGTAGAAGGAAAATCATTTTCTCGCCAAAGGCGAAACTGCCTTCCTAACACGGCTATATCCTTTACCCAATGCCCTTTAATAAAATCCATTTTTGGATACTCATATACATAGTAGTGTACTAAGATCCATTGATAGATCGAAGTGTAATTAAGAGTGCAATAAAATCCATTGATGGATCCCAGCGGATTAAAGTGTTAACCACTCCAAATGGATTTAAGTGTAAAGGAAACCCCACCTATTCCATTAATGGATTTGAATGTACAAAAAGTCCACTTGGCTTGACCCCTTTAATGGATTCTATCGATGGATCCTATTGGACGGAGGGCGACCAACGGGTAGTATGATATTAAATAAAACTAAAAACGCTTATTGAAAATTGTATTCGCTTAATTTAAATATTATTTACAGCTACCTACTTTAATAAAATACATTACTTTCACGAACATTTCTAACCGATTCAAACTTATTTAAAGTTATTTCGTTTTCATTTGATTCGATTTTGTGGACTATTTACTAATTAACATTATGTCCGAACGTTATTTTATAGCATGAAATATGATAAATTTACTGAAATAGTAAATTGGAAAATATCATAAAATATACTTCCGTAAATCTTATTAGTTATTACATTGCCTAAATAATAAAATAAATGCTGTTTGGTAGACCAAGTAGTGAAACTGAATGGGTTGATGAATGAATGGCATGAATGAAACTAGACAGTTTGGTTTATACTAATTCCGAAATTCTATTGTATTGTATTTGTGACTTGGCAAAAAGAGCTTGAAAAAATAAGGGCGCAGTTCGGAACAAAATTAGCAACATTATTTTACCCAAATCTGCTCCTTATGGCCTCCTATAGGTCGTTTTACAAGAGCTACTACGATTAACCCAGTGGGTAAATTAAAGTATAGGTACACGTGTGTAAAATAAAACATTATTTAACGACCTTTACTTTAAAATACTGTAGTGAACCTGTCACCACCAACAACAAAATTTGGCTAAGCTATTTTCTTATAATACAAGTATCGTTACATTCACTCATTCATGCCATTCAATGTGTTTAATACAAACAAAATCCATGTTCGTCAAGCATCGATATTTAAAAACCCCTTTTTTCACATTTTCAATAAATAAATTGACATTAAACATTTGTGCGTATAATTTGTGGGATATTGCATGGTACAGAATAACTCAAATTAATTAGATACCTAATGTTAGTGTCCCTCGGAATCCCTAACGTTAGGTTAGGTTACGGTTGTATTATAACAGCACTAAAACAAATTAATAAATAAAATTCAAGCGGAAATGGCTTTAGGATAAACAAAAATTCGGACAAACGATGCATTAAGACAAATGACGATTAGATATTACATTTACACAAATAATGTATAGGTACTAAAGAATCGTCATAATATTCACACCGCTATTAAATTTAATCAAATGCTGGCTACAAGTCGACACACGCAAAAAGAGCCCTGAGCGACCTACCTGCGCAGTGAGCTAATTACGGACCAAGTCGGTGGGGGCGACGGGGGGAGTGTAAGCTCCGCTTTGCTGCCACGCTATTGGTTTGTCAGTAGACAACATGAGCAAACATATCCCCTCCACTAGCCGCTCGGAGCTCTTTTTACGTGTGTCGACCTGTACACTGTATCTGTCAAACAGGTCAGTTCAATAATATTATGGATTTTTGTTTATAGACCCGGCCACCAGTAGTGAGTGCTTTGTGACTTGAACGCTCAGTTGTCTTAATAAAATACGTAATACTTTTAGTCCACACTTGTGGCGTTATTAATGTGGAAATTGGTAACGAGACGTTTTTATGACACGGGGAAGAAAAACGAGCACACGTCCTTACTAATATTATAAATGCGAAAAGTGTTTGTTTGTTCGCTCTTCCTGAGTCAACGTCTGTCCGTCGTCGATCGATCACATGATCGATAATGTTGTATAGAGCAGGGATGTTGCGGATATTGGCATCCCCATGAGCAAATTCGATCGATCGAGAAATCGATGCAAGCTAATGAGGATGCGGATCTGTACATCTAGCTGCAAGAACGAGGCCCAGTGGGGCGCGTGTTACTTTCGTCGGTTTTCGTACAAACATTTTAAAACTTACAAACAAAAGTTCTTTATGTATTCTATGTAATTTCCCTAAATTATTCCGCGGGAGCGAGTTTGAAATGTCTTTCTCCGCAACATCCCAGAGGCCCTAGCCAAGATGCATTATGTACGCTAACTAGCGTTTCTATTAGATTCGTTTTTAAACCAATCGCGTCACTGGTAGATCATGTGACTCTTGGTATCACGTCATGTACCAGTGACGCGATTGGTTTAAAAATGGAAAGTATAGAAACGCTAGGCAGCGTAGTGCATGTTGGTTAGGACCTCAGGTATAGATCTCTATTTAAGATTATAGCCCGCAGACGGTCATACAACTCATAAATTACATTTTTTCGTAGAAAATCGGACAACTCCCGAAGGAATACCAATAAACAACTACGAGAGCGGAGTCGCAAACAAAGGCTGGTATCATTATATACCGCAGTTTTCCAAGTTGTCCGCAACTTCAGCGACCTCCTTCGTGTCCTCGGCTTCCTGGAGCTGTTCCAGGCAGAGGTCCAGGATGCGCTCCAACCCGCGGGCCGACTGCTCCGGCTGGTAGACCTCCAGGTCTGGGACGTGGATGAAGAGCGTCCTCGTGTTGTCCACGCTGAGAGACGTGTAGTATATGTACTCGCAGAGATACCTGGAATATAATATAAAGGGTGCCTCAGTAAGAGTGCACTATTTTAGTTATAAAAAATCTCGTATTTTTGAGAGAGAGTTATTCTTATTGCATTTTGAAGTAGACATGTTCCGATTAAGTGTGGAATAAAATATCCGGCAAATGGCCCCAGCGCAGCGGTCGATGACAGGCCATTGCTATTTTTGTGAAATTTTCCATGAATTTTTGACAAAGATGTGGCTGTATCTTACGGATGACGCGTTGGATGTCGGCCTTAAGCTCTGAGGGCCCTGCCAAGATGCACTACGCTAGCCAACGTTTCTATTCGATTCGTTTTTAAACCAATCGCGTCGCTGGTAGATGACGTGATACGAAAAGTCACGTGGTCTACCAGTGACGCGATTGGTTTAAAAAGAAACGAATAGAAACGCTACTTAGCGTAATGCATCTTGTCTACGGCCTCTGGAATTGTTAATGGTTTATTAGCATATACCAGAGATTTCGCGTAACCCCAAAGAAAGAAATAGCACGGCGTTAAATCGCATGATCGTGGTGGCCAGTTAACGTGACAATTTCGTTAGATGATTAGGTCTGGAAATCGTTGCTGCAATAAATCCATTGTTTCATGAGCGGTGTAATGGGTTTTCAAAATTAAAACAAGTTCTTTTTTTGAATAGCGTTCCATTTTTAATAATCGGAACAATCATAGGGACATGATAGCTGTCAAATTTCAGTGTTGCACTCTTCTGAGACACTTTTATGTATTTTTTTATGTCATGAACATACCTCTAGTAAACGAGCACAAAGGCCACGATGGTAAGTGGGTTCTGTGAGCTGGGATATATGTCTCATAAATAAACAACAACAAACATATTTTTTTTAAATATAATGTTAAGTTGTTGTTACCGAATTTATTTGGTAATTCGCCAAGCATCTCTACTGAATGTGACTATAAATACCTATTAGCACTACATGGTTTTAATGTGTTGTTAAAATCAATAGATTCAGATAAAAACTACAACTTTATAACTCATTGTATATTGTGTCGTATTTTCTTCGTAATAATTTCCTAAATAACGACATTCCTTGGACAAAGATAATTGAAAACAGCAATACTATATTACCGTAAGTATATTACCTATTGTTTAGAATGTTTTATCAGTCATGAGAGCGTTTATCTACTAAGTATTGTGTGTATATTTTGATTACAAAATGCATCATGTTCGATATATTATTATATTACTCATAGAAATAATAAATAGTTTTAGTAAATATAAAAAAAAATCTGCATGAACCAAACCATGCATGCATGGCTTTAATGCCAGTATAATGCTGAATTTCTATTATTCTCTTTTGTCTATGTCAGTATTTTGTTTGTATGTCTGTTTGTCACGATTAAATGTTTTTTTCTTTCTGTTCTTTCTTTCTTTCTTTTCCAAACCTATCTTATTTAGTTAATGATATTATGATATATACTGAATACCCATGAATCCCTAGTAAAATATTGGTAAATACCAAAATTATACCTGCCTGTCTGTCTGTTTGATATTTCTTCATAGCTGAACTACTGAACTGATAAAATCAAATCAGGTTCAACCCTGAAGAAGGACAATAGAATAGAATAGCCTTTATTGTTCACAAATTACAAATATTTACATCCTACTAATATTATAAATGCGAAAATTTGTGTGTGTGTGTTAGTTTGTTACTTCTTCACGCTGCAACGGCTGGACGGATTTGGATGAAATTTGAAATGGAGATAGCTTATACCCTGGATTAACACATAGACTAAATTTCATCCCGGAAAATTTTAAAGTTCCCGAGGGAATAACGATAATCGAAATATACGCGGATGAAGTCGAGGGCAGAAGCTAGCGATAAATATAATAAATTATAATTAATTTACATTTCATTTCATTATTATTTATATGTAGATTTACACCAAAGTCGTAGGAAAGTTAGTAAAAAGTAACCGGGTCAGGTTCACATTGATGACGTCACAAAAAAGGACTTTTTACTATGATCTTGCTTGTTAGATTTCATTGCGATAATGCAGTTTTGAGGAACAAAACGCTAGTGATTCAAATATATACTCTATATAAATGGAATGATTTTGAGTTGAATGACCTACCCACTTGCTTGCATTCACACCCCTTAACCGCGTAAGGCCCACCATACTACAAACAGGGAGTTTTTTGTGAGTGGGACTTTGAATCTACCATCGAGGCAATAAAGTTCAATTACTTTTGTTCGATTATGCCATTTACAGTTAGTGAAGATAGGAAAATAAACCTTATACACATTGCAATACAGTCCAAATTAAATTGCCTTGATTACATAATCAACACACATACGCTCTATTGCACACTGGGCCTTAGGCCGGGATTACACCTGTAAGTTATTACGTAAGTTTTGAGACGCAACTATGGGTAAGAGTGAGTGGCAAATATCTGCATCTCTTTCATATAGTTTTGTTTCAAAACTTTTGTAATAACTTACAGGTGTAATCCCGGCCTTAGGAGGTAAGCACATATCGCGGGCTTCATGCTAAAGGGGCGTACATGCAAAAATCCGAAAAATCTTTTTCTGTCCTATTCGATTCCGGTATTAGTAATACACATTCTCTAATTTTATCATTATTTTGCGACCCATATTTTGCGCTAAATTAATGAAAAACGTTTTTTTTTTTAACATTTCAAATTACACTTTTAAATTACATTTCAAATTATACATTTATATTCCCGCCAAACTGTTACGTTTAATTGGAATAGAAAAAAAACTAACAAACCAAAAAGACGTACAGCAGCCGTAAAGGATTTATTTAGCAGAGTCATTCATTATCAACGGTCCATATAGGTGTATGTAATTACGGCTATAGATGTTTAGTGTGATCTATAAAATAACGTGATATACGACCGATTGTGTGTATTATACGACCTCATAACAAAATAATTATATATTTTATTTTTGTCAAGCCTGATGACGAATTTGTCATCTGAATTGAATTTGTGTTTGTGTTGTTTGTTTTTGTTGTGTGTGTTTGGTTGTTTTTTTTTGTGACGAATGAAATTCGAAAAAAAACAAATAATGGTATTTTGGACGATTTTACATTGAAATGTCATCATATTTAAGCTTATGAACTGGATTAATTTTGTATTAAATTAAATTACCGAATAGGGAAGGTTTTATATTATACGCCGGCAAATCCAAAGTATTTTTTAAGAAATTTTTAGTTCCTGTTCGCATATTATCGCCGAGCCAAAAAGGCGTAATGACATAAATAAAGGTTTCTAAAATAATCAACGTAAAATCATTTACTTACCGTAAACCAGGTAGTATGTAAAAGGTCACATGCAAATTTATAGCTCAATCGGTAAATATAAAAAAAAGTTTTAAAGTTTTTTGTCTGTCCTGAAAAGTAAGGATTTTGCGTATACGCCCCTTTAGTATGACGCCCGCGATATGTTGGTGCGTAAGGCAATTATTACCTGACAATTCGTGTCCTTTGATATTTATCTATTTATAACTGTTACTAATTAATAAAATAAATAAAAAAGCCTTTAATTTCTGGGTTACACAAAAAATAATAGTACACTTGCAAACTGTTCTAAAACACTTCTTAGATAATTAATTAAATTATAATGATATCGCATTGTACACCAGAACCCTCTATCAGGTAGAGGCCTCTTCCAGAGATTTCCAACTCTTCCTTTCTTGGGCCCTCTAGACCCAATTTTTACCAGCTGTCACGACAATATCGTCAGCCCAGCGTGCCAGAGGCCGACCTCTCTTCCTTTTTCCCACTGGACCTTTCCATGTGGTTATTTGGGAGGTCCATCTATCGTCCTGCAGTCTGGCAACATGACCAGCCGAGCTCCATTTAAATTTCTGAGCCTGGCTTAGAGCGTCTATGACTTTAGTTCTGTTTCTAATGGTTTATCTTTTGTATTTTCCTTATCTTCATCATACTCCTTTCCATCCCTCTTTGGCATGAAACTACCATGCTTTTAGCCTTTGATGAAAATTTCCAAGTTTGGCATGCGTAGGTCAATGTGGGGAGTAGGCAAATATCCATTACCTTTTTTTTGAGCTGCCACTGTTACTAATTGTCATTACATAAAGTTGACATGACCTTATTTCAATCTTTCTACGGGTAACGAAGAAATATTATAAACTCACCTTCCAGCATCCTTTGAGGATACAGCGCTTACACTCCCTTCAGCAAAATCATTGAACTCCTTGCATATCCTCTCTACATTAAGTTGCGTGTGTAACCGGACTGCTCCCTCGGCTGAGCACAAATTATCGGCAGGACATTTGTCTAAGTAGTCCAGCCGCTGGTAGCCTTTCTTGTGGGCCTGCATCTCAACGGTCAGACATTTTGCTATCCCAGATACTCCAACATGAATCATGAGCTGAAATGTAAGTTTTTCAGTTTTAGTATAAATTTAGTAGTGAAATCAGTTTGGGGATGTCTTAATGGGGATGAGTTTATAACATACATGTATGAATTTTTTAATTTGCTAGAAATAGACATGATAAACATTTAAAACTATACAATAACACAAGTAGACAACAATATGCAATCATCCCCTCCGAGCTGCTTGTGCATAACAAATAAATAATCAGCTGAAATTGAAGCTGTGCATTTTGATTGTGTTCGATGTTTTTCGAAAAATAACTGTAACAGGCATCGCCTCCCTAACCTACCTTGGGTTCATGAGTTTCCCACAGTGCTGGGACGAATTCGTCAACATTCTCGTATGTGACCGGGAGTTCAAGCAGAACTAGTTCTACATTGTGTTTGTCTTCAATCACTGCCTTATTCATACGTTTCACTGCCTCCCAACTCGCATTTACAGGATGGTTAATGAAAGGACCAAAACCCGTGATTAAAACGATGGGTTTAAAGTAATAATCTTCACGCCTATCACTGTCACCCATTTTAGAGTTATGTTAAAAATAATTTCTATAAACAAAATATTAATACAATACAAGGAAACGTTTGTTTTATCGCAACGTTTTGACGTTAGTGACATGATAGATAAGGGTAAGTCAGCTGATAAGACATGTAGTGATATTATGTTGGCGGCATTGTAAATGACGTGAGCCTATTGTCCCCATATAGGGGCCACTTCACGGGGTGATAGCAAGTTAGCAATATATATCTATGGTTAGGAACAAAATTACTGGTGCAATTGAACCTGAATTGAACTGATATGACTGGCAACACTTTGTAGAAAAGTCTCGGTCCGGTCTTCATTCAGATTTTACTTCAGGATTTTACATTCGTTCAAATTGAAATGAACGTCGTCCTTGATAATTCATAGCGCGTTTTATTTTTTATTAAATGGATTCGTGCTTGTATAGTTGATTACTGTAGTCCTAATTTATTTTAGCGTATGGTTTTAGTTATTACGATAATAGTAATACCAAATTGGCGGTGTGAAACTCAATGCCGCAGTGTTTACCCAGTTTTTAGGTTATGTTAGGGTCGAGACCATATTTTATTAATAAACCAGTTTTATAATGACTGAGGGAGAGTCTAGTAATAATTGCCGCACGGTGGCGATACCATGCCCGTTCGTCAAGAGGAAAGTGGAATGCGTTGGGGCGGCGTTCCTGAGATATTATAATATCAAATGCCACGGTGAGGATGCTTTGTTCGAGACGTCCAAGTCTAACGAAAAGTCCGAAGAGGTGGTGTTTGACGACGACGTGGAGTACTTGAGGAGCTTAGATCCTAAAGAATGGAAGCAGCAGGACCACTACGCTGTGCTGGGTATGAAAAAACTGCGTTACAAAGCGACGGATGACGATATAAAGCGCGCGTACCGCCAGAAAGTGCTTAAGCACCACCCAGACAAGCGTAAGGCGCAGGGCGAGGACGTGCGCAGCGACGACGACTACTTCACCTGCATCACAAAAGCCTACGAGATCCTCGGGACTCCTCTGAAGCGCAGATCGTATGACTCCGTTGACCCCGAATTCGACGATGCCGTGCCGACCCAAAGTGAGGTTAAAAAAGGATTTTACAAAACATTTACTAAATTCTTTGAGCTGAACGCTAGGTGGTCAGAGAAGAAGAATGCCCCGCTGCTAGGAGATGAGAACAGCCCTCGTGAGCAAGTGGAACGATTCTACGCATTCTGGTATGAGTTTGATTCTTGGCGTGAATTCTCTTATATGGATGAGGAAGAGAAGGAGAGAGGGCAAGACAGGGAGGAACGGAGATGGATAGAGAAGCAGAACAAAACGGCACGCGCCAAGCTAAAGAAAGAAGAGATGGCACGAATCCGGAGTCTAGTTGACCTGGCATATGCTAACGATCCCAGGATCCAGAGGTTCAAGCAAGAAGATAAGGACAAGAAGTTGGCAGCCAAGCGAGCCAGACAGGTAATCATTTTGATTTGTAGGTTAAACAACCTGCATTAACTTGAGGGAATCACCCAAGTCTTAGAACCTGAGCAACACTTCTTATGACCAATACCAGTATCCAAATCTACAGTTAATGATAAATAGCTATCCTCAAATGTGCAGTGATGTCAATAGGGAATATGCATGGATTTTTTAAATAGCATTTCTTAGCAAAATATGATAAGACCGTAAAAGAGATCACCAAAAGTGAAATTAAAATTAAAATCGGTCAAGTAATATGGATATTATGATACAAGCATTTTAAAATGCTAATTAGACAAAGAGATCCGAAGTGCACTGGTGACGTCATCGTGCAGTAGGCCATATAAACTCCATGTAAAATTCTGTTTTTGTAGAAAGTGTTAGGAACAAATCTTTGTTAGCTTATGTCTTGGTTATTTTAATGGGTATTCAAAGAATGTTTTATTCACCTGTTACATGTTTGATACTGCTAACACGCATAACTAACAAATTTAAAAAGATGTTAAATGCACCTTATTCTAAAAGTCAGTAACATGCTTTGACATGATTAAAAGTCAACACACGTAAAAAGAGCCCTACTAGGTCGCTCACCTACCTGCGCAGTGAGCAAATTACGGACCAAATTGGTGCAGGTGATGGGGTGGAGTGTAAACCGCTTCGCTTTGCTGCCACGCTATTGGTTTGTCAGTAGACAACCTGCGCAAACATATCCCCTCCACTAGCCGCTAGGAGCTCTTTTTACGTGTGTCGACCTGTACAGTCACGAGATTAAATTTGGTACCCACCTTAGGTCCAAAGTCAATCTGACATTCTACAACAATAAGGTTGGGTTTCCTAAAAGTTACAAATGACTTGACATCTCTAATGACGTTGATGACTTCAAGCATATTTTTCTTGAAATGGGTCCCAAATTAACGCTCGTGACCGTACATATGCGCACTGCCGGATTAGCCACGTAGCAAAAGTAGCAAATACTACGGGCCCCGCGCATCAGGAGGCCCCGCGCATCGGGAGGCCCCGCGCACCCACATTTCCCTGACCAGTCCATTTCTACCTCTGTTTTTCTAGTTCTGTTTTATTTTATACATGATATGTTTTATTTAAACAGGCCCCGTGCTGGCTTAATCCAGCGCTGCATATGTGTCTAAATGATTGCCACTAAAACAAGATATGCTAGCTATACAGCAATTTGTCAATTACCAACCTTTTTTATCTTTAGTAGGGTTGAACAAGAGATAGATTGAATATTAGGAACTGCCATTATTCTTATTTAAAGTTAATGGAGGACGGGTGACTCACATGCCTTATGGTCTTATCTAATTGCGTAATTAACAACCATTAACATACTCTCCTTGGACAGTTTTGCTGGAACTGAAAGCAATGCAATATTATTTTTATTTTATTTACTTTGGTTTTGTTATATCAATTTGCTAATGCTGAATTTATTCTTGATTAGACTGATTAGTTTATCGTTTCATCAGTATAATTGTTTATCCAGAGACAGTGACAGTAGCAAACTACTCTGTTTTACTGTATTACGTGGGTGCCATCTATATGGCATAATTTTTAATGTCCGAAACATATTAGGCATAACAAGTTTTGCCATAATTTGTTTACGCCGAATCTTAGACTTGCCGAAATTTTATTTGGGATAAATCTATACTATCCGATTGGTTGTTCAACCAAATAGTATGTTAGCATAATATTGAAATGGTAGAATTTAAAAATTCTGTCCGAATTTATGTCCGAAAATCCGAAACAAAAATATTAAATAATTAGGTCAATTTGAAAAAAAATAGGTTTAGGTTAGGTTAGACTTGTGTCCAGGTGCGAAGCGCCAAACTACGCGGAATAGGGGCTCCGCGACGCGGAGCCCCGTCGACACTGCCGCAGGAAGCGGGACCTAAGGCGACTTTTCTCGCTTAGGTAATTATTAGGTTTATTAGGTTAATTTATTAATTCGACGGCTTATGCGACAAATAACTTTCTGCGAAACTAATTCATGCGTAAGTCATTTTCTGCCAAATTCCTATTCGGAATTCAGAAAATATGCGTAAAACCAATTCGTCTATAATTAGATATGCGTGATCGAATTCGGCGACATCAAATTATGCGAGAACAGTTTCTGCACAAATACAATTGCAATATAAACAAATTATGCGAACCGTATTATGTACAGTCAACAGCAATAATATATTATCCTACATTGGGCGCAAAAATATCTGACACGCTCTTATATCTCTAGTAATAAAGACCTGTCAGATATTTTTGTGCCCTATGTTGGATAATATAATATTGCTGGTGACTGTATGTATGTGATCATAAATCGGATGTTCCACTCCAGCTCCTAAAAAATGGCTCTATTTCATTAAATGGGATGTCATAATGATATGATTTGTCAAGAATGCGTAAGTGTCATAGGCTATTTATAGAAATTATAAAGGTGCGTCATAATACAGGACGCCAAACAGGTTTTAGTTTATTTCATAACTTTTTAAATTGAAGGTCTTAATATATTAAGAACAAAATACAAAACAGATATGAATATGTTACATAAAGTAAATCCAATAGAACAAGGAGTGGCACTATTCAAACCCAGCTTAATATACCCTTTACACTTTGTAGTTTATTTAATATATTTATAACTATAAATAAAAAATAAGGTTAAAAACAAAACCTGACTACAAAAGGGAACGAAACATGTTTGGACCTTTGTAATGTTTTATACTATTTACCCCATACCCATATGGTTTTTTCCCTATTTGATTTACTCCTACTCCTCAATGATGAATTGATGATGTAGAGGATTTAGGAAACTAGGAAAAATTCCACAAGGGTCATTCCACGGTAACACACGTTACAGCTACTTTTTATTAGTAATTCTCTTGATATTCTCTTATAGGTACTTTTAATTATGCATGTTAAGGAAACGAAAATATTATCCAAATAGTAGACCATGCACTGGTCATATTCTTAGTTTCTTATTAACCTTAATAAAAAGTAGCTGTAACGGGTGTTATGGTGGAATGACCCACAAATCTAAAATATCAACATAACAAAATGTCACATAATACAACATAATTAAAAAGTCATACATTTTCCTGACCTAGGCTGGTTCTGTGGTTCCTAAACTTACAAAATTCGCACTCTTTCTTTATAATATTAGTATCTATACTAGATTAGGTATAATTGTTCTGTAAATCTAACAACTATCTCATGCAGGTATCGGTATCTATTTGTTTTATTTTATTCAAAATGAAATAATTAAATGGAAAGAGGGTATGTTATGGATGTTTGTCCTTAAAGCCTGCTTTATACTTGGCTAAATTTAGTGTTCTGAATGAAAAGGATTCTAAAAAAAAGACAAGTGTAACGGCAGTTAGCCTGTTAGTCAAGCTAATTAGACAGCGAGACCAAACACTGTCAGTCTAAAGCAGGCTTTACACTTGGCTAAATTCAGCGTACTAAATTTAGACAGCCGGCGTGGAGGGGATAAGAGCCTCCTCTTTACACCTGATCTTGTTAGCGTGCTAACTCACTATGGACGAAAAATCGTGCGCAGTGGACGTACGCAATGGCGCCTTCAAAACACCAAATAATAGGGCTCGCTACAGTTTTGGTGGCAGCTCTATTTTAAATATTTCTAAAAGGACTATATTGCCCTCAACGCGGCAATCCTTATTTTTGTGGTCCTTATGCTTATTATCCCACAAAAATTATTAAAATAAACAAAAAACCCGACTGCAGTAAAAAACAACTGAAAAGCGAAAAACAACCTGTATAATCTATAGAAAATTGTAAGAGCAAGTACTTATTCATATTTATAACAATTTCAATTTAACTTGAATATTGAAAAAGGTGTTCCAGGCGGGGACAAGATAGTCCAAATGTTATTTTTTTTCACGAAATAGGTTTTGAAATTTATTGCTTGTCCCGCCTTTAATACCTTTTCCAATATTAAAGTTAAATTTAAATTGTTATAAATATGAATAAGTACATGCTCTTACAATTTTCTATAGATTATATAGCTTGTTTTTCGCTTTTCAGTTGTTTTTTATTGCAGTCGGATTTTTTTGTTAATTTTAATTATTTAAATTATGTAACTCTTTTTAGTTTTTATTATTAAAATAGTGGTTTAGTTAATGATTACTAAGCAATATATGAGCTCTGGAGCTTAAAATTTTAATGTCGCGAAGCTACAAGTGACAAATTACATTTACGTATTTTTTCGACTTTCCTGCAAAATAGTAGCATCAAAGTGTTATAATGTATATATATTGGGAATGGGCTGTTTAATAGCTTTCATTTCATACCCATATTGTTATAATTTTTTTTTTTTAATTCCCTCTCCATATTACGCCATATTGAAATATTATATACCCTATGTCATTTCGGCAATTAAGACGAATCGAATGACACCTCGTAGGTATGTTAAAATCCGTCAAGCCGTTTACGCTGCAGAGCGTGCCCAGAAATAGACATACATACATACATACGCTCGAAAAACATAACCCTCCTTCTGACGCAGTCGGGTAAAAAGGGCATTTCCTTATATAAATCTATAAGATTAACCTCTTTTTCTTTAGTTGCCATAGTGCAGGCGATTGTGCTCACTCCACACGTAGGTATGCACTCCGCCGCGGGCGTCGAGCAACTGAGAGCGTCCATTGTCTAAATCGCTTTACACTATGCTAAATTCAGTGTGCTGACTGATTTAGACTGACAGTGTTTGGTCTCGCTGTCTAATTAGCTTGACTAACAGGCTAACTGCCGTTACACTTGTCTTTTTTTTAGAATCCTTTTCATTCAGAACACTAAATTTAGCCAAGTATAAAGCAGGCTTTAGTAATCATTAACTAAACCACTATTTTAATAATAAAAACTAAAAAGAGTTACATAATTTAAATAATTAAAATTAACAAAAAAATCCGACTGCAATAAAAAACAACTGAAAAGCGAAAAACAAGCTATATAATCTATAGAAAATTGTAAGAGCATGTACTTATTCATATTTATAACAATTTAAATTTAACTTTAATATTGGAAAAGGTATTAAAGGCGGGACAAGCAATAAATTTCAAAACCTATTTCGTGAAAAAAAATAACATTTGGACTATCTTGTCCCCGCCTGGAACACCTTTTTCAATATTCAAGTTAAATTGAAATTGTTATAAATATGAATAAGTACTTGCTCTTACAATTTTCTATAGATTATACAGGTTGTTTTTCGCTTTTCAGTTGTTTTTTACTGCAGTCGGGTTTTTTGTTTATTTTAATAATTTTTGTGGGATAATAAGCATAAGGACCACAAAAATAAGGATTGCCGCGTTGAGGGCAATATAGTCCTTTAAGAAATATTTAAAATAGAGCTGCCACCAAAACTGTAGCGAGCCCTTAAAGCCCGCTTAAAGATAAAGATCGTTTATTTGTGTAACACAAGTAGGTACTATTAGGTGTTAAATATTACGAAGTGTCACCATATTGCGCCGAGAGGCATACAAATTGTAGATGCAATTAATGAAGTTTTGGCATGCACATCCTTATTTGATAAATTTGATTAAGCTACCCCTTATGCCTTCCTCATGGATTCTGTAATGTTTTTCTTAATTTGTTGGTTATATGAAGAAAAATAATGTACATAATGTATGTTGTCCAGTACTAACCATCACTGTAATTTATAAAAAAAAACAGTTATTTAGTGTTTTCTCTCTACGAATTTCAGGATGCTGTTCAAGCCAAGAAAGCTGAGGAGGAGCGCGTCATCAAGGAAGCCTTACAAGCAAAACAGAAGGCCGACGAGGCTGAGAGGGCCCGCATCGAGGCCGCCCGCGCCGAGCGCGAGCAGATGAAGAAGTACTTGAGGAAGGAACGGAAAGCTCTCCGAGACTGCTGCAAATCCAACAACTACTATGCAGAAAACGAAGAAGAAACCGTCTCCCACATGGCTGCCGTTGAAAAGATTTGTGAAATGATGAAAGTAGTTGAACTACAGGACTTTGTCAAAACCCTGGAAGCAAATGGCAGAGACGCTTTCATAAAAACTGTCCAAGAAGCTGAGGATAAGCTGGAAGAGGAGCGTAAAGCGCTTTTTGAGACTAAGAAGGTAGAAGATCAGAAGGTGAAAAAGGATTTAGCTATGAAAGTGCCCTTAGAATGGAATGCAGAAGCGACGCAACTGCTCATCAAAGCAGTGAACCTCTTTCCAGCAGGCACCAACCAGAGGTGGGAAGTGGTTGCCAACTTTCTCAACCAACATGGCACTTTCTCTGATGATAGACGCTTTAACGCCAAAGAAGTGTTGAATAAAGCTAAAGATCTACAAAGCTCAGATTTCTCAAAGAGCAGTCTCAAGAAAGCTGCCAACGAAGAGGCATTTGATCAATTTGAAAAAGAAAAAAAGAAGCCAGCCAGCGGTGTTGACGATAACAGCATATCAAAGAGTGACAGTGGGTCTAAATTAGTCAATGGAACAGCTAAACCGAAGATGAACGGCGACGTACCGAAAGTAGAGAAGGAATCTAAAGATACTTGGACGAAAACCGAACAAGAGTTACTAGAGCAAGCAATCAAAACGTTCCCTGTGAGCACTCCGGAGCGGTGGGACAAGATTGCCGACTGCATCCCCAACAGGTCCAAGAAAGATTGCATGAAGCGATACAAGGAACTAGTGGAATTAGTAAAAGCAAAGAAGCAAGCTGCAAATCTAGTTAAATAACATAAATGATGTCTAGTACTGTATCAAATTGTAAAATACATATTTTTACGCGATTGAACAACTCTATGGGCGGGCGGTCCAATGCTCCTTTTTTATGTTGGTTTATGGTGCCCTTGGTAACTAATGCAGCATTGTAGAAGAGCGTTAGCTTTACGTACAAAACTGGCACTGCGAATCGCATACAGCAAGTTTAATTCAGCTTTACTGTACCATTTTATGTTACCTGCTCAGTTAGTATAATGTTGCCAATCTCTTCCGAAATATCCGATATATATATATTTGCTTTTCATAATGCACGTCCAGTGCGACAGAGTTTCTTATTAAATGAGTGCTAAACAAACTGAATTTTAGCACCTAAAACCATTAAGACGATAAATTTTCGTTAATTTAATGTAGTAAATGAAACAAATAATAACCGCGAGATGTCACTAACGTCGCGGCGCTTTTAAAGATCCTTTAATATATTCACTGCCGCAAACTGAAAGTTGTATTTAATTTTGACACGCCGTGGTGTCTCTGGCGTCGAACGAGTTGTTATCCAATATCTCAAATACAGCTGGCCTATTGCCTAACGCACTCGCAATCACAATCGACTTCAAAATGGAACAACTGTTTTAATTAGTATGCAGACTGGCCTTCGGACTGTCAAAATGAAAATGATTGCGTGCGTTAGGTAATAAATAAGCCAGTAGGTCGACACACGACACGTGAAAAAAGCTCCGAGCGGCTAGTGGAGGGGATATGTTTGCGCATGTTGTCTACTGACAAACCAATAGCGTGGCAGCAAAGCGGAGCTTACACTCCCCCCGTCGCCCCCACCGACTTGGTCCGCAATTAGGTCACTGCGCGGGTAGGTCGCTCAGGGCTCTTCTTACGTGTGTCAACTTGTACCCTGTCGTACCGGATATGCAATATGTAAGACTATATTCTGATTAATGTAAAATTCAAAATACTTTGCATACTATTGTTCAGAGCCTAATTTAGTTTTAAAATGCAACAGCTTCTAATTCTTCTAAGCATAGCTTGGCAGAAAATAGTTTGGAATGGTGACAAGTGGAAATATAATAATTAATCTGTAGTCGTTGAGATAATAAAAAAAAACCTTTTCTGCCCAGCTAGCACCAAGGAATACACATGCTACTAATAAATAGTATTTTTATCTATCAAACTAATCCTTTTTTTATTTTATTTATTTATAACGAAATCTAACTCTCAAAGTTCTTACAATGGTTTCATGTAAACCTTTTTATAAAACCCGTTGTGGCGAAAAGCTGATGATGATAATATAAGAACTCAAAGCTATTTCTTGAAACAAATAGTAAACCAATTGATATAATAAAGACATTATTTTTGAAATTCGTCCTTGTGAATATTACGAAGAAACTTGATACTTCTGTATGTATTATTTGTGATGAATGACATATAAGTCAATTTTGAATTTGTGGGAGTATTATTTATTGTGTCCTTAACCCACTGTCGAAGATGCGATAGCCTATTAAGCCCGACACACACGGAGCTATAATATACAGGGTGTTCCATAAACCGCGTCAACCCGCCTAGGGCTGATAGAGCAGCTAAAAAGCTATCGATTTAACATCTATGAATGTTCAGCGATTTTTACTAGTTTCGGAGATATTGATCATTTTTAATCTTATTTTTTGTAATTTTCCCTTAATGTCCATGTCACTAAAAATCATTAATTTCATGTTTTATTTCATAAGTTTTTCAGTGGTATATTACATATCCTATTTTCCCGTTTATTTTTAAAGTAATCACATAAAGTTGTTTTTTCCATTCAAAGTGAAAAGCAAACACTGGGACAACTAGTATGGAGAAACCAACTTTAAGTTATAAATTGATTTAAAAAAAAAACCAGGCAATTAGGTTTAAAAACTAATACTTACGATCAATATCTCCGAAACTAAGGTCTGTTCATCCTTACTTGTCTTATATAGTAAACAACTTTCTAACCTCAAAATGAACCTTTTTTGGCTAAAATAGCTATTTTAAACAAAGTAAAGCGATCACAGACAATACATTGGCCATGTGACGTCCAAAATGTTAACTCGGTTTACTTTATTTACGATAAAAGAGCTGTTTTAGCCAAAAAAGGTTCATTTTGAGGTTAGAAAGTTGTTTACTATATAAGACAAGTAAGGATGAACAGACCTTAGTAAAAATCGCTGAACATACATAGGGGTTAAATCGATAGCTTTTTAGCTGCTCTATCAGCCCTAGGCGGGTTAACGTCGGTTTCTGGGACACACTATATATTATAAATTATAATTTATATTATAGCAAAGGACCACATCTTGTTAACATATGAAAATATATCCATCCCATTAATTATACTGGCGAGGGAAAGAGATAAATATATCTTTTAGCTTTGACGACGCGTTAGCCCAAGGGCACGTTTTATAAAGCTACAAGTTACAATTTATAGATCTAAACTGGCAACACTGCTCAAATAGCTGAGGCCCGTTTCACAAAGCTACAAGTTACAAATTACTAGCGGAACTCTCTTTCTAGCAAAAGGAGTTAGAAAGAGACTTTCGCTTGTAATTTGTAACTTGTAGCTTCGTGAAACGGGTCTCTGGTCGTCATTTTTCGAGGTTGTGTCAAATGGAAACTTGTAACCTGTAAATTGTAATTTGTAGCTTTATAAAACAGGCCCCAGTTGGTAGTGACCCTGACTACGAAGCTGGTGGTCCCGGTAAGGGGCGATATTTGTGTGATGAGCGCGAGTATTTGTCTTGAGTCTTGGATTTTTTCTATGTATTTAAAGCATGTATTTCTCTATATAATTAAGTTTTTCGTTGTCTAGTACCCATAGTACACTGGACTACAAAGAGATTTATCCACTTTTGGACCCTATTACAATGCGATAGAGAGATAGTAGAGCTAGTAGAGTTTAGTTTAGGACTATATCAAAATGTCGTCAACCAGGCCGTGATGTCGGGTAATCGGTGGTACAGTCAAGTGTAAAAATATGGGAACACGCAACATTTCAAAAATATGTCCCAATGCATCGTATTCCAGTGTAATAAGAACTTCGTAACATTTATGATAGGTTTCTTTCGATATATTTTTACACTTGACTGTACTATGCTAACAAAATGGGGCTCTCCTCTCTTGTTGCTCCTGGATTTTTTTTCCCATTAGGTACCAACATGAAGGTTTAAACCGAAGCCTGCCGTTTGGCAAATGTATCGTTTCCCAACTTTTTCATTTGCCAACCCAATTTTATATAAATATTTCAGGGTTTATTTCAGTACCATCGTGTAGAACCTTATAGGTTAGGTTAGGTTGGTTTTTATAAAATCCTGAAATATTTACGGTTACAGAAAACAAAGCGGGTTGGCATATGAAACAGTTGGGAAACATATTTCGCCGAAACAAAGGTAACCCGGTTTAAACTCGTCGGATTGGTCTCGAGTCAATAGGTAAGCAATTGAAGATTATGTAAAGCAGTACCTACTGTTGTCAAGATTTTTATTCCCAGAAGTTACCACTGGGTAAAGAGAGGTGAAACAAAAATTTTGTAGGTTCCAGTAGCAACTAAGGGATGGCAAGATGTAGGCAGAGTAACCTACAAAATGGAACAGAGCTAGGGTAACGGAACCAATAATGAAAAACGACCAATTATGGAAAATTGGACACTTGATTCTTATGTTACAGAAAATAAGTGTTCTTCACTTATTTTGAGACAATCAATTTATTACCTTACTAGCTTCTGCCCGCGACTTCGTCCACGTGGAATAGTTACTTTGGGCTAACGATAACTTTAAACCGCGACTTTGTTTACGTAGAGGGTGAATTTTTTTGCTGCGATGTTATTTTAAAACTGCGATATCTCCTAAGATATTCATTGAAATCGAATGATGTAAAGGGCAATTTTGTTTTAAAATAAATACTTGTGATGAATAAGGTATTTATTTGGATAAGGATTAATATCATGTTTATAAAAACGCCTTCGCAAATAATGCATATTTTAGAACAAATTTGGTTGACATAAAAAAAGGTTATATTATAATGAGCCAACGTTAAAAGATAGAAATATGCCGTCGCGATATTTTTTTTAGAACTTTTAAAGGGACCAATTCTGTCATACATGATTTTTGCGAAACTTTAACCGTTTACCGAGCGCACCGCAGCGGAAGCTCTCAAAAGGAAAAAAAAAACCCGATTTTGAAACATTCTTCTTTGGTGCTCCGCTCCTATTGGTCGTAGCGTGATGATATATAGCCATAGCCTTCCTCCATAAATGGGCTATCTAACACTGAGAGAATTTTTCAAATCGGACCATTAGTTCCTGAGAAAAGCGCGTTCAAGCAAACAAACAAACAAACTCTTCAGCTTTATAATATTAGTAGTACCTATAGATGATCTTTGAATTAGGAGTTAAGCGTCTATTGTTGATAATTTTTCCTAAAAGTGACCAAGTGTCCGACATTGGTACCGTTACTCTAATACGGTTTTGAAAATTTACAGCGCTGTATGGAGTGAAATTGGCAACATGATCCAATTTTTAACAGACTTAATGCGACACGCATGTACATTCGATTTCATAATATAGTAATAGGGTATGTAACTTATGTATACACTTGTCTGTTTAATGTTATGTTTAAACTGCCATAAGTGACACGGTACTAAACTGTATTCATATTTATGAACTCGACTGTACATAAACCAAAATTATTAACTTATTCATACATTACAAACCTTCCGAAAGAAATTCTCTAAATGATAGTCAAAACCAATAGTGAGAAAAGAAAAAAAATAACATGCTTAATAATTTAGGCCACGAATTTAATTTGGTCTAGAAACGTTCTTTCAATACGGGGCTAGTATAACACCATAGACACATAACCTACTATTATAAATGCAGGAGTAAGTAACTGTTTGTTGATAACTTATTGCATTTTTACAACTATTTACCACTGATTTTAATGAAATTTGTTATGGGTATACCCTGGGAAACGACAATGGGTAGTTTTTATCCCGGAAAATTGAACAGTTCCGAAGGGAATAGCGATACACGATTTCTACGCTGGCAACAGCTAGGTAGGCTGATAAATTAAGTACTTACAAAGTGGCAACACTTGTGCAGGGAGGGTGGTGGTGATGGGAAGAGCCTCATTGGCTTTGCTAGCTTTCACAGCGTTTTTTTTTCGATGTGTTAATACCTACCTACTTAAACCCCCATGATATTTTATAATTATTAAGATACGTTATGCTCATACTAAACGCATTCAAAACCCGTGACCAATTACTAAGGATCGGAAAAACGACCGTCATTTTGAAAACATAACCCTGTTCCGTATAGCAGAGACTTCCTTGATATTAATAAAAAATATTATTAGGTATTTTATAGATTTATTATATAATAATTTATATGTACTTAGCGACAATTTTATTAATGAATGACACCGAAATGTTAATTAGAAAACACAAAGACACATACAAACAGTGAACCAATGTCAACGATTGCCCCAATGTCCTCCGTAAACTGTGAACAAACTTTTTCGACTCATAAATAGGTCCTAAATTCACGTCGTTATTGAATAACAGGCGAAAATTAAAAAAAAGACATTCTTTTTGATTGGCGGAAGTGTTTTTTTCCATAACCATTATGGTTTTATTCATTAATAATAAATTGTTGCTGAATACATACAAATAATGGTATAATTAAATGTAAAATACCTAATAATATTTTTAATTAACATCAGAAGGAAGTCTCTCCTGTACGGAACTGGGTTATGTTTTCAAAATGACGGGCGTTTTTCCGATCCTTGCCAATTACTGACAGAGACAAACACGGCAATCCATAGCGAACGCTATTGTTAGAAAGAGATAAATAAGTAGATGAAAAATGAGGCAATTTACCTGATCTTTATATAAAATATCATCATCTTTATATGAAATATCCCTAAAGAGACGACCTTGCAAGAACACACAGCTCGTACCTACTTGATTTTAGTATCTATTTACTTTGTATTAGGTACAGTCGAACGGTTTCATAAATATGTGTACCTACACTTTAGTACCTTGTCTATTTAATCATCATCATCATCATGTCAGCCGAAAGACGTCCACTGCTGGACATAGGCCTCCCCCAAGGCTCTCCACTCAGACCGGTCTTGAGCTTTTCGCATCCACCGCGATCTACCTACCTATTTAATGTCATGTTTCAATTGCGGTATATGAATTGTAACAGCGATCAAAGTGACAAGGTACTAAATTGTACACATATTTATGAACTCGACTGTATGTTAATAAAAAAGTTAAGACTTAAATCAACTTACCAGGGGCTCTATTCTACTCGGTAAACCCATATTGCTTTTGACATGTTACTGTATTGTTAACTCGGCCGCCAATACTGTCAAGTAAATAAGACCTACCATATAGTTGACAATACGATAACATGTCTACGGCAATATGGTTTTAGCAAATAGAATAGCGCACCAGACGATTTAACTATTTGCTATTTGCCGTCATCGTAATTATGTCGACGACGCGGAAGTTAGTTTCATTTCAAGGTAATTGGCGGAACAGGTCGGTAGGCATCCGTTCAGTACTAGATAAGTGATCGAGGCTGACGTGTATAGTCACAGAACTATTAATAGTACCTACTTAGAAGTATAGTCTACGTCACAGGTACAGAGAGATTTAACCACTTTTTCACCTTAGACATAGAGTCCGACCAGCGAGTGGTGACACAAAAAAAGGCGGCAAATTAAAAATATCGCTTATAGTAGGATTTATTTAAAATGTCGGAATCCACTTGAGAGCTAATCTTTCAAACAATGGTATTGTTTCTATTGTAAACTCCAACCGCAAATGATCAGTGCAAAATATAACGAAATAAAGAACAAAATTATTCATTTGAAGAGCGACTTTGTTTCCTAAGCATCAAAAACGCCTTTAACAATATAATATCTTCTAACAATTTCAATATATTTGTTAGCGACTGTATCTACTGAATAAATATATAATAGGACGTATCGTATACACCCGATGTATAATTAATGATGTAGGTACGAGTACTAAGTAGGTACTCACTCTACGCGTAACGTGAATTTTATAGAGCGGACGATGTGAAATTGTGGACAATGCCATTTGACACGCTGAAAAATTATCAAGGTCGCAATAACAAACCGGCTACGTCTCATTCATACATAACAAGACAGTTATCGTTCACTTTCTAGCCAAACTCTATACTGCATTAATGCCAATGGCCATAACGCTCAGAGGCCCGTTTCACGAAGCTACAAGTTACAAATTACAAGCGGAAGTCTCTTTCTAACTCATTTTGCTAGCGAGAGAGTTCCGCTTGTAATTTCTAACTCGAAGCTTCGTGAAATCGTGAAACGGGCCACAGATGGGTAGATTTGGTTAGGTACTATTTATACCTACGTCGGGTAAAAAAATGACATCAGATAGCGACAATGTTATTATAACATTTATAACAGATTGTTTGCCTATTGAATGTAATAGGTATTTAAAAAAAACTATTTAATTCGATCAACAAAGGATGATATACAGGGTGTCCCAGAAATCGACGTCAACCCGCCTAGGGCTGATAGAGCAGCTAAAAAGCTACCGATTTAACCACTATGTATGTTAAGCGACTTTTACTAGTTTCGGAGATATTGATCATTTTAATCTGATTTATTTGTAATATTCCATACGTGTCCCCGTGTTTGCTTTTCACTTTGTATGAAAAAAAAAACTTTATGTGATTACTTAAAATAAATATTTAATTAAGACCGACAAATTAAGTTAAGTTATAAGTTTAAAAAAATTCTCTGACTCGTAATGATGATTCTAATTGTGTAAGATACCACTGAAAAACTTATGAATTAAAACATGAAATTAATGATTAATTAATTCGTGACATGGACATAAGGGAAAATTACAGAAATTAAGATTAAAATGATCAATATCTCCGGAACTAGTAAAAATCGCTGAACATACATAGGGGTTAAATCGATAGCTTTTTACCTGCTCTATCAGCCCTAGGCGGGTTGACGTCGGTTTCTGGGACACCCTGTTTAAAACAAAATTAAAATTAAAATTAAAATTGTTTATTTCGTGTAACCCACAATGACACATTATTTTGTTATTAAGAATACTTAATCTAAGGTGTTAGTAATACTTATTAAACTAAACAGCACTAAAACAATATAACACTAGTAGGGCAATGCAGTCCCCCGCAGTGAGACATATATGGACAGTCTACTCTGCCCGCTATCATGCGCAGGATGGTGTTGGGGCTGTCGCGCACCCGGCGCACCAGGGACGCGCCGCGCTTCCGCATGGCCGTATAGAAACAGTCCACGCGCGCCTCCGCGAACATCCCTGATGCGCTACAGAAGCGAGGCAGCCCCATCAGCACCCGGAACGCATTATTATACTGGACCCGGAGGGCCCTATAGGCCCGTTTCGTGTACCGCTCCCACAGGCTGCCGGTATAAAGAGAGGCACAATAGGCTCTGAATAGTAATATTTTCGCCCCTCTAGAGCATCCGACAAACCTGCGCGCAATCATGTTTGCTCGGACCGATAAGGCCCTTCGCTCCCTCTCAATGTCCATATTATCTTTGAGATCAGCCGCAACCACATGAACCAAATATTTAAAATGGTCCACTCTCTCCATTGGAGTACCATTAAGGCAGACTCGGGGAACGTCAACTGTCTTATTACGACCGTTTTCAAACACCACATATTGGCTCTTCCCAGTATTATAAATTAGGCCATGGCTAGCCGCCGCATAGGCTTCACAAATGTGAAGCAACTTACGCAACCCACAAACCGACGCGCTCAGCAGCACCATGTCGTCCGCGTAACTTATATTATTAATACACGTGCTATCAATATGACATCCTACGTGGGTGTTGCTGAGCGCCTCGATCAGTCCGTTCACGTACAGGTTAAAAAGTGTTGGTGAGGTCAGCCCACCCTGCCTGACCCCACACTTCAACCTGTATGAGTCAGAAAGCTCGTGCGCCCACCTAACGCTATTGACCTGGTGTCCATACCAGTACTTGAAAATACGTAGGGTCTCCGGAGGAAGGTTAGTACCCTCTAATTTTTCCCACAGTTTATCGTAGGACACCAGGTCAAAAGCCTTAGATAGGTCTAAGAAACACGCGATCACTGGAGTCTTCCTGTTTACATAATATTTGACAGTATGCTTCAAACACAGTATTGCAGACTCTGTAGATAGTTGCGGTCTGAATCCGAACTGGTTATCATGTAATTTTACATACCTGTTCAACTGTGAATTTAGCATACTGTCAAATAATTTAGCTATGATCGTCGCCAAAGATATAGGTCTGTAGTTATGTTTGTCTATTAAGTCCCCAGTTCTATTTTTGGCCACAGGGACCACGATCGTGCGCATCAAGTCATCCGGCAGGTACGAATGTCTCACGCATACGGTATAAAACATTGCCAACACTCTAGATATATGCGGACCCGCATGCTGCAGGTGCTCGATGCTGAGACCGTCGTGACCTGGAGATTTACCCCTAGACATAGCCTTAATTACTTTATCCACCTCCTTGGCAGTAAATCTAGGACCGACAGTTTCACTACAGGTCTCACCATCGAACCCCTCCACCTGCGGCGGCCCTAGCAGAGATTTGATAAGGAAGTGGTCTTTAAAGAGGTTGGCAACGCTTTTGGGATCACTCACGCCATTGACTCCAACCGGGCGGCTAACCAAGGGTTTCATTTTGTTTGTAGTCTTCCAAAAGGCACGAAAGTCCTTCCTGGAGTGGTGAGAGTTGATGATGTCCAATTTTATCTGTCTTTGGTGATCTTGACACCATTTTAATCGCGACTTAAAGATCTTTCGACTCTCACACATTTCACGGAATAGGATACCACCTGAGGGTCTACCAAACATCGTCCATTCCTGAAACCATTGTTTAGCCACCCTGTGGGCGTCCCTGACATGTTTGTTCCATCCCATTATCCGCTTCTTGCCCTTTAACTTTTGATTAACTCTTCCGAGAGACGCTGCCCCCCTGATGGCACCGACTATGTCATAATACAACTTATCTAAAACACTTTTATGACTATGCTCATTACAGTATCTGTCCGCACAGGGGAGCAGGTCCCTGGGAAAGTCAATCAATCGTAGTCTTTGATGACATTCCTTACTAAACAAAGAGATCTGCTCCGCAGTTCTTTCCCCCCATATTACTTTCTCGTTCGCTACACAAATTTTACCAGATACCCTAGAACCAATTACATTTATATCACATTCTAAAAATATAGGGAAATGATCAGACCAGGTGACCCAGTTTTTTACATAAACGTTGCGCACAGAGTGCAACGCAGCCTGTGTAACAACAAAATGGTCTAACCACCGCCTGCATAGATGCACTTCACTAAAGAACGTGTAGGTATCCGAATGAATCCCTAGCCTATTTACGTCCACACAACACCACCTCTGTTCATTGCAATAATTAATCATTTCTGTGTAGAAAAGTTCATTCTTGCTTCAATAAAAGCTTCAATAAAAGCTTCAAGAAAAGAAGCTTTAGGATGCGAATACAGGACAATGCAATACAGTCAATTATTTATTATTATTTAAGTGTTATAGTTAATAATATGTTCTACACGCTATTCTAGTAAAAATTACACTTTTCGAGTTCCAAATCTAAAAATTGATCGTAACAAGTACGTAATGATTTTTTAAAGCTATCCAATGATACCTCACTCGATGTTATAATGTAAAAAAACCTTGCTTTACATGTACCTATATGGGAGGTAGGTACAAAAAAAAATTAGTTAACGATTTCATTATACAATTTTGTCGGATATTTTAAATGTGTCACTATGCCAAACTACAGTATTTTAAAGTACCAAGAGTCTTCGAGTTAAACAGCGGACATAGACAGACGGAGATGGCGAAACTAGAAGAGTTCCTAGTTTGACTACGGAACCCTAGAAAACGTGCCTTTAACGATATACAGGCGAGTTAAGATATTTTTGAGCACCTTTTACGGTCCGATATTTTTGATGGCGACCGACTGTACGCATTTGGTCCTAAAAAAACACTGACGATTCAGCTATTTTCTACTTCTACCAAGAAAGGTACCTACCTACTTTTTGCGAATGTGACTAAAGTCGATCGAACCTCCAAATTGACCGACGACCAACGCGTCTCATGGACATATTTTTAAAACCTAAGAAAAGTATAGTGCATTAGATTAGAGGTTATTATGCAATCAGCAATTTAAGAGTGGCCTCCGCAAGTTCGCTCGCGGCCCCACAAAATTGTCGTTACGTCTCGTTTTCTTTTAGGGTTCCGTAGCCAAACTAGGAACCCTTATAGTTTCGCCATGTCCGTCCGCAGCCTAGCTCAGTGACTCTTAGTACTAGAAAGCTGTAATTTGGCAAGAATATACATATTAGTCACGCCAACAAAGTGGTAAAGTAAAATGAAAATATTTTTTTTTTAGTGTCCCTTCCCTACACGTAACGGGATGTTTTTTTTCTCGTCTACCCCATAGTGCGGGATGTCGTTGGATAGGTAAAATACAATTGGATAGGAGAAAACAATTTTTCGATTATGAAATATTAAATATTAAGCTTTAAAGCGCTATTTTTTCAAGAGTCAAGTGCTCTTGCCCGGTTTTTTAAAGCGATTTAACGCAATTTGCTAGTTGGTCACCAAAAAGTCTACGCCGACTCTCCTATGCTCTTATGAGTTCCAAACGAAGAGCGGTAAAAATTCGCTGACGGGTAATCTCGCAAATAAAGATTGATTGAGACACAATGAGGGAGAAAGTCTCTCGTTTATCCGTTCCGGCTGATTCGCAGGCTTAGTTACGCAAACTTATTGGTATTACGGTAGAGTTGAATCGGGATGCTATTTATTTAAACTATCGCACAATACACAAAGTAAAAATAACGGGGCTTTCATACATACATACATAATCTCACGCCTTCGTTCCCAGAGTGGGGTAGGTAGCGGGGCTTTCCTTGAGGAATTATCTGCTAGTCAGTATTTGGCCAAACAAATGATATTTCAAAAAAAAAATGCATTTTTGTTTTTTCGCGTTTATAATAGCTGGTTAAAAATTAGACTACCCGTGTTTCTCGGTTTTTCTTTATTTAACTTATATTCGTCGTTAATAATTTATTAAAGAAATAGTCATTAAAAAGACCGTATATACAAAGTTAGGAATACTGATGTCGTGTCCTTAGCATGATATAAAATAAAAAAGTAACTTTAAACAGAAACATAACTGACTGTCATGTCATGTCACTTGCCAACCATAACAACTGTAACAACATGAATTCGTCGACTTTAGGCAGATTGCGGCTATCCGCTTTTACAAATACGTTAGTCACTTTCATTTGAAATAGCTTACCTATATAAAAACAATAGTATTACGAGAATCGAAAGCGTGTCATTAGAATCAAGTGATCCGTCAGACAGATGAAAAATGGACATGACAGTTGTATATTTTTTCAATTCCTATGGTTATAAATGGACTAAGGGCACTATAAGTGTATTCCTAACATTCACAATCCATCTTTTTTTTACTGTTTTTCCTAAATATAAAAAAAACGACTGCATAAAAAATCCAAAAATATTTTTACTGTAATCAGCAGTGTAAAATCTACAAACGGTATTTTATTTTACTACCTTAGCACATATGAATTGTTGTCAATTATTCTCTTAAATCTGATCGGATCGTGTTTTGTGGCGTAACAATGGGAGAGGCCTATGTTCAGCAGTGAACACTAATAAAATAAGTGGAGGATTTGTGGGCTGTACAGTCACGAACTTAAATTTGGGACCCACTTTAGGTCCAAAGTCATTCTGACATTCTACAACAATAATGTTGAGTCTCCTATAAGTTACAAATGATTTGGCATCTCTAATGACATTGACAACTTCAAGCTTATTTTTCTTGAAATGGGTCACAAATTAACGATCGCGATAGTACCTACCACAGAATAAGTCATAGTGACTGTACCAAATGGGTCCCATGCGATAGAATTCGGCGTCGCGGCTCGCGGCAGGCCAAGACGATGAGTAAAGATGAGCTCCTTACAGGTCACAGCACACATATCAACTCGGAAAGGGATCAGCTCAAAGTGAAACATTGAAAAGGGAACTTTGATTTGTGTTAATACGATACATTTTTCAGTGGACGACTGTTAGCTCGTGCCGAGGTGAGGCGTTGCCGTTCCGATGCCGATAAGTGTGCGTTGCAGTAGGGAGTTGAGTTTCATACAAATGATACTGAACGGCTCGAGTTGATAGGGTGACGATCCCTTTCCGAGTTGATTTGTGCTGTGACCTTAAAAGTGGGTACAGTCAAGGAATTAAATTTGTGACCCACGTTAGGTCCAAAGTCAATCTGACATTCTACAGCAATAAGGTTGAGTTTCCTATCAATTACAAATGACTTGGCATCTCTATTGACAATGACATCTTCAAGCAGATTTTCTTCGAAATGGGTAGCAAATTAACTTCCGTGATCGTACTTACTTATATGTTTTGATACTTTTGATATATTAAACGGTGGCTGGTAAGGGCCGAGTTCACCAACATTTAAACGGACGGTTAAGTCTTAATCAGCTGTTAATTAATACATTTGACACCCGTTAAATCGCTAATCATCCGTTTAATGTTGGTGAACTCGGCCCTAAATCTCTGAGTTTGCTCTAGGAAGGTACTTGGGCGTTTTCCAAAAAAAGTATACATGAACTTTTTTTTCCAGAATTCGTTTTTATTTTTATTTTTCTTACTCAGAATCGTTGATACTATCGATCCTGATACAAGAAAAAAGTGTCCCAAATATTCCATTCCAGATCGTCACATTTTTGTATGCAGTCTTTTTTTATTTATATGGTCGTCACGCACTGGAAGATAAAAATTTCATAGTAAACTCTGTATGAGGATCGATAGTATCAACGATTCTGAGTAAGAAAAATCAAAAAGAAACTTTTTTTGGAAAACGCCCACTTACATTTTTTTTTCAGGCTGATCAAAGAAAACACATTGGTCCTGTTATAAAAATATTTATACTATTGAGATTATAATCGTAAAAACTAAAATACAAATTCTTCATTAATAATTCGAAAAAGTACAGTCAATCTCAAAATAATTTCAATTGAATTAAAGCAGAATAATCAAAGTTCAATTGACTGCAAAAAAACTACACAATGGATAAGTTTTTATCAAAAATTTGAGAACAAAAGGTTACCCTTACGTAGAAAACTTAATAATTATTTTAGACTTATTTATAATTATAATAGTAATAAATAATCGGTTTGGTTCGGTTCCGTTAAGGCACATTCAAGGCCAAAGATTGCAATTAAAGCTTAATCATCAATATAGTACTTAATAACTAAGTATACTTAGTACTTAAAAAACATCAATTCCCATTCCCCACGAGCTTATTACAAATCCAATACGTTGACAAACGAATTATAATCATCAGAAACACGATATTTATCATTCTAAGCCAAAACAAACAATAATAATCATCTGTTGCTCGCACAGTACGTAATTATCCAGTTGAAAATAATAGAATTGTCTATTGGTTTAAACAAATTTCTTTCGAAAACTCCGCCAAACACATTCAATATGTCATACCTACCATTATTGGAATCTAATATCATAACAATCGACATCAAATATATCGGATCAGACAACTCTATCGTTTAATTAAGGCGTCAGAGCGTTCTTAGAAAATTGACTGCAAAGACTTTATCAATGAGACCCTAGTTAATTAAATATGGCGCGTTGGCGAGATTTGTTAATCATAACATAAAGATAATATAAGTAGATAAAGATACTACTAGGTACCTGTAACTTTAAATTCGAAGTTATAATACTATAATAATGTTTGTAAAGTTCCATTTTGTAATCAAGATATGTTTCATGTATATCTATATATGTAAAAGGCATATATATATATATATATATATATATATATATATATATATATATATATATAAAAGGCAAAACTGACTGACTGACTTAGATATCAACGCACAGCCGAAACTACTGTACCTAGAAACTTGAAATTTGGTACAGGGGTTCCTTTCATGATGTGAGTACTAAGAAAGGATTTTTAGAAATTCATCCCCTAAGGGGTTAAAATAGGGGAGTAGAGGGAAACTAATTCTGTGCGTACGAAGTCGCGGGCGTCCTCTAGTGTAACATAATAATATTGCAGTAGTCTTCAAGATAGTGTAATATATTTCAGTAGCGAAACGGACGACAACAGCTTCTTGGGGAAATTATGTATGGAGAATTCTTATTTAATGATGACTCCAACTTCCCACCAACAACGTATCAAATGGTTCTCAAATCCAAAGAAAAAAATCGGTCCCTTTTTTAACTTCGCTAAATCATATCGACGGTTCTGTGACTCAACCTCGTATATAGAATATTGTGCGGTATAAACTGACACTCGCTAAGTACGCGAGTGCATACTTAGTGCGTGTCAGTTTATACTGGACCAAATTCAATGTACGAGGTTGTGTTACAGAACCGTCGATATGCAGTATCCTAAACAATACCATGAGTTTATAAAGTATCGTATTACTTTGAAATCCGGTCCAAGATGGCCGACCGAAGCCTTACACAACACGGCCCATACACAAGCGTTGGAACGTATCCAAGTCAAATATACATGTAGGGTACTTGTACGCAGACAAAGATACAAAGACTTGACCAATAGGTACTCACAAGAGAAATAAAGTTTTTTTTTAAATGCAGTCAATATGCAACATACTTATTGAAGTGCTCAAAATACACTTGTAATAAAATGCAGTCGAAACCATTTTTTAATTACTTTTTTCAACGCTAACGTTGTCGTGACGCCGACTGTACCTACGTACTGTCATAGGCCCTGTTGTTTGATCAGTAATTAACTCGACTAATTGTTAAAATTCGAAAAAAGAATCGAGATTTAACCATTAGTAACGATTTTTAACAATTAGTTAGTTTAACAACAAACAACAGGGCCTAAATCATTCCATCAGTTTATTGAATAAGTATGGTGGACCAATTATTATGGAACTAGAGTAGAGAATAAAGATACACACTTAAAACCCAAGTTACGCAATACTACGAATTAATAAGAAAGTAAGTACGCCTAATAAAGTAATAACGGAATGGCTTTAGTTAATTAACTCTGTTCACAACTTAGCACATTCGACATGTAAATTAGACCTTCCGTAAATATTATAAAGCATCGGGCCACTGCTAGCGAACAAGGAAAGCGATAAAATAACTATTATTCCAGTTGCTGCTGTAATAAAAGTTCTACGCAAAATACTATACACTTTACTATACTATACACTTGATTTTTAATATCATATTGCTCCTATTCGAACTCATCGTAGCTGTAGGTACGTTTTAACACTTTACCTTGCCACACTATCGTATTCGAGTGAGAGTGGTTTAAATTAAGTATATTAATAGCTGCGACACGGTACTAGAGTAAGTACCTATACATATGCTCTGTCTGAGCATTGGGCTATTTGTTCAATCACTGGTTAATAGTTACGTTATTTTCGCAAAATAAGCAATGTTATGCATATTTATTAAAAATCTTGTTTTTTTTTTCAGTTCGGACGGAACTTATAATAACTAAGACAATATCAACGAAAATATTTTGTTTACAGACAGCAAGATTATAGTAAATTACCTAATAAAAGAAACACTTTACTAGCTTAAACCACTGCATGTTACTCGCCGACAGTGAGACCCGTGCCTAAGATTACATAATAATTGTTTATACATATATTAAAATTAAATTTGTGAGAGTTAACCTCCGAGCACCATCATGATAAACCTAGTATGTCACTAGGAGATATATAAAATACTGTTTATCCTTTAATCGCCGTAACTCATTTCATGGAAGGTTTTACTTCGCTGATTTTTCACGTGCTGGGGGCCGATTTTTGACTTTCGAGCGCTCGAAAGTTTCACTCGGAAGTGAGCAAAATCTTCGAAACCGTTTTTTGAAATACGAGCGGAAGAATTGAAAACAAATGGTTTGGACAACACGTGTTTAAATTTTCTATCGCTCGTAATTTCAAAAATACGGTTTCACAGATTTTGCTCACTTCCGAGTGAAACTTTCGAGCGCTAAAAAAAAAAAAAAGGAAAAAATAATAATGAGGAAATTAAAACAAACTTAACGGTGGGGGGCTAGCATTACTTATTGTCTGAGTCACCAATTACTCTTCTAACTAACCTATCTCACACGCAGTGAAAGATACTCACTGAGCGACCAAAAAACACATTATTAAACTGCATGCTGCTAGGTAGGCATTACAGTTTAGCAACAGTTTAAGATTAAGAGGTAGTAAACAATTAACGGTAATACATATAAAAATAATAATTGGAATATTTCTTCACCTTTTTGAACACCTTGGCTGGTACCATTGTTTTCAAGCCGACTGTACCTCTCTTTACAAGCACCAAAGTAAAAAATCAGTCTCAAATATAAGTAGGTACGTACAAACAAGAACCGTTAGTCGTTATTAACGTTAAAGTTGCGATTTTGAGCATCAGTACCAAAATTGTGAACAAACAATAAGAGATCAATAAAAATATAGAGAGACAAGTTTTAAATACAATATTACCTGGGTGATTATTCGGCGTTTTAATTTTTTAATTTCGCCGTCATTATTGTCTTCGCATATTATTCAAGAAAAACTTTATAAATTTCTTGTTCTTTTAAATGGAATGGATACTACCCCCGGGTCCGTTGATTTTGACATCAAAAGTTGCTGGTAGTTATAATTACTATCATCAATATATTTTATATATTGAAGACAACAATGACGGCGGTTGGAACGCCCGAATATTCACCCACCTATGAGAGTGAATATTCAGTAAATAGGTATAAAAAGAAATCAGAAATAAACCTAAAAAACATTGACATCTACTATTCAATTTTAAAGCTAACTTACGCTAACTAGCGTTTCTATGTTTCGTTTTTCCACTACCAAACAATCGCGTCACTACTGGGGCCTGTTTTATAAAACTACAAATTACAACTTTACAGATCTAAACTGGCAACACTGCTCAAATGGCTCGGCGCCATTGGTCGAAGTTGTGTCAAATGAAAACTTGTAACCTGTAAATTGTAATTTGTAGCTTTATAAAACAGGCCCCTGGTAGATGACTTGTTACGAAGAGTCTCGTGATCTACCAGTGACGCGATTGGTTTAAAAACGAAACGAATAGAAACGCTAGTTAGCGTAATGCATCTTGGCTACGGCCCCTTGCATACCTAGCTACATGGATGTCGCGATATACGTATCACAGAAATATTGATGCGTATCACAGTGATATCCGTATATTTTGAAATTGGCAATTAATATTGCGATACCAGAATCACTGATAGTCTATGAGACCCTAAAGGATTACTTGTATTTAATAGTTTTTTTTTTACTTTTACCTGTGATTTATATAATTTATACTAGAAAATTGTTGAGTGTATAATAGATGCGTTTTAGCTGCTACATTTACAAAATTACTTACATATCCATCACCAAATAAATAACTTTAACCAATTTTACACACATGGAAAATTACCTATCACGTAGGTACTAGTAAAAACTTACATATCTTTGTAAATTCTTAACAAAAATGGAATGTCATTTTGAATCTTAAAATAAAAAGGCACACTTTGTCCTTAAAGTTTAAAAATGGCGAATTGGTCCCGCAGGTACACGCTGCACAGTAATATACATATTTCTTTATAATAATATATACTGCCTTATAATATAATAATCAAGAATACCTTAAATAGGGGGTAATTTGAGCCCGCTAGAACTAAAATAATTGTTCCCATTTTGTTCCATTAATGACTATTCAATAACTAAACATCCTATAGATGTGGTTGAAGATCAAAAAGTTGGACCCAATTAGCAGATAGATATCCATAGAAACAACGAAGGTGAAAAATCAATTGTGCAACGAAAAGTTTTCTCATAATTGTATGGCAAATTTTTGACACACAATGGAAAGTTTCATATAACATTTGAATTGTGTGTGTTAGTATGTATAACTTTTTGGTGCTCACATATGTGTGTTTGCACAAAACATATTTTTTTACAGAATAGATGGGCTAATAAACAATTAAACTGACTGATTTAAGCATATTTCTAATTTTGTCCTAAAAAGTTTTGTTTTATGACAAAGAAAACTCAAAATTAACAAAATGTGACCACCGGCCAAACATATTATGGAGTTATTAGTAATTAACAAATTGGTTAGTTAATTAATTACTTTTAACTACATAATTAAGCTTGAAAAAAAAACAACATATTTTTGTGAAAATGGATTTTCACACATCTGAAGTTAAGTCTAGTTCTTTAGATATCATCAACCTTCTTGTATGTGTATAAGATATACTCTTATAATCTGTGGCACAAAGAAGCAATTGTGTAACAACAAGATTGTTTTATTTGTTTGTTGATTCATAATCATAGCAAACCAATGCATGTAGTCACCATGATAAATATTTGCATTCATTGTTATCTTGTGGCTGTAGTGGCTATTCTGAAATGCCAAATAAATCATTAGAGGCATTGGTGAACTTCACTGATTCCTATTTTTTTAATTATGAAAACTTACATACTATGTATATACTTATAAAAGGTCAGAATATGATAGCATTTTCCTTTGACTCACATTCTGACCTTTTAAAAAACACAGGACAATATATTAAATAGCACTTGCAGACAACATATCTGCTGAATACCTGAGATTCTATTGTATCTTACATCCCTTTCTCTTCTTATGCATTTCGGCTTGCTTTGTCTTTTTCTTGACCAAACCTTCAGCGGTTATATCTGAAATAACTGATAACCTCTTCGAATTATCCTGTCTATCCAACCTTTGAGGACTCGGCAAGTCTGAAGGAAACGTTGAGCTGTATAAGTTGTTGTTCTCACTGTAGCTATGAGGTATCGGGATGTTTGGTGTTAGACTTTCATTTGTTTCTGTGGGGTAGTGAGATGCAGGCCTGATACTGACTGGGTCTGGGAACCGTGGCTTTTTGCCAGAAGTCGGAGGCAACGGAGGCTGTCTATGCTGCAGCGAAGAAGTCCCAGAGTTTGGAGCACTCCGGTCTGACTCAAAGGAGCGAGTATGAACATGTGTCACATTATTAATGTTTACAGTCGATGTGCTGGGCTGATCATTGTAATACTGCCTCGACATTTCTTTGGACTGCAACGCACTGGCTTTAGACTGTATGTGCTCCTTTTCGAAAGGCTCTACATAGTTCAAATCTGAGTCCACTGACTTGCAGAGTCTAAGGCCATTCTCCCTTATCATGTCTCTAGGGTTACTGTAGGCATCACACAAAGTTGTTTGGTTTGTATTAGGAGCGTCTACTTCAGCCACCCGTTGTCGTTTCTTTAGAAGTGCTTTCTGCCTAGCCTTTTCTTTGGCTCTTTGTAGTTTTTTATACTCTCGCTCTTGAAGTAATCTGGCGAGTTCATTGTCCTGGGCTTCAACTGCGCAGCGCATGTCAGCCAACAATGCATCCTGGTCCTGGACTTCACTGCTTAATTGACGTGCTAACCTAGCGTCTCTTTCTTCCTGCTCTAATCTGCACCGTAGCTCTTCTAGTTCCGATGGAGACATACCTAATTCTTCTGGAGCGACATCTACGACCTTCGAGGTTATTTTGGGCGCTGGTCTAGGCGGTTCAGGGGGTGCGTGCGAAGAACTAGGCTGTATTAGATCAGTGTGTTGCCTGCGTTGTCTTCGGAGGTTAATTTCGGCCAATTCACGAGCAATCTCCGCGTCGATGTCAGCCTGACGGCGGCGCGACAGCTCTTTGATTCTCGCCTCTTGCTCCAAGTCTTGTTGCTCACTTAAAGCTACAGGAAAGTCTTCCCGTATCTGCTGATTCCGGTACCTGTTTTCACAGAGGTGGGATGAAATCTCTCGGTCCTGCAGACGGTGCGCCAGGGCTCCGTCGGTGCGCACCAGCCACTGCTCCCTCAAATCACCCACATGCCCAAGTTTGGGCATCGTATCACTAGCTTGGAAACCCGCCATATCACTGAATCACTAACCAAACGTGTTTTCACTGTTCATCTCCTATTGATTAACACGTACAAACTCGCATGGTGACACGAACCGAACAAACAATTCCAATTATTATAGCTCGTAAAACCTTACACTGTATGGTACCTTTCTCGCGCAACTTTCGTTTCGTTCCGTGAGAATACGCGCCTTTTTATATTACGTGTGAACCGAGAACAATAGATAGAGCAAGGTTTGATAATCTACATAATAATTAAATTATATATTTGTGTTTCACGTTCGAGCAGCGCTGCGCTCAGCTCGCTCTCGCCTCGTCCGTCCCCACCTCACTTCACAACAAATTCCTGAATGACAGGTGAATTCCGACCAGTGATGTGCAAGCGTAATCGATGGCACATTGCAATCGATCGATTGTGTTCATGTATTCACGTAAAATGATGGATGGATTAGATTTTTGGCCCGAATGACAACAAAAACGGGGAAACGGAATTATCAGAGAAAGAGTTAAACGGAATTAGGTAAAACGGAATAAAAGATCTAGAATGGAAAGGTTAAATAGTGGACTGAATAATAAATATAATAATATGGATACAAATTAAATTTTAATATTATTGACTGTTAAAATTTGGCATATGTCAGAATTAACAGGGGACAGTAAACAGGATACAGAGGAAGGTAAAGGAACTTTTAGGGAAATAAGTCCTTCTAGGAGAGATGAACAGTCATATTTGCTTCAAGCAAATATGATGTGGTAGATATCACCTTCAGGGTCACCACATTCACAAGTAGAACTAAAATTATTTTAAGCTTTGCAAGATGCGCCGGAGAACAAACGTGACCCAGACGCATACGGATAAATTATAGAAGTAGCCCTCTTGCCGAGTCTCAACTTGGAAAACCAAGGTTTATGCAAAATAGACGGTTGGATGGTAAGATAATGTCGACCTTTATCGTGGTTTGCTGATCACACAATTATGTTACAGTTTACAATTTCATAAAAGGCTTAGGCTATTCATATACAGGATGTAATCATGTGAAGCCGGGCGATTATTCCGTAAAAGGGTCAATCAACTATTATTTGTACATTTAAGTATGTCTTAATTATACAACACTGTTAAACCAAAGCCCGGTATAAACTACATTTTTTAATCAATAGATTCATTGTCAGTACAAGTGAAAAGAAGCTATCAAATCAGAATAACATTTTTGCCAAAAATACTGGTAACTTAGGGGACAAACCACTATTTTCATACAAAACTAGGGATAACATGGTCCAACAAGTTACCAGTGAAAGAAGAAATTTTAATTGCTTCATAAATATATCTACTGGGTCCTAGAATTCACTGTTTATCTGTGTAATAAAAACACGCAATATTTTAAAGAAAACCCATTTAGTTTTTCTTTACACTTAAAAGCCTTACAAACATGAAAAAAATTGTGTTCAAAGAATAGTTGATTGACCCAAATATAACAGATATCAGAAAACTTTAAACTGATATCGAAAGTACTTTACCTAATGAGTAAAATCACAAAAATTACTTTTTTTGAAATAAAACAAGAAATATCCCAAATATTAACTTCAAACCCTCCCATACATAAATGTATAGGTAGTTACGCCGGTCTTTGAGAGGATTTAGTTTAAAAGGTCTATGCGTTTTTCCATAACATATTCATGAATTGTTTTATTTATTACACGTTTATTCGTGTAAATTATGAATCTTAAACAGTTTTGTCTCTGTAGGGAAATTACAACGTCAAAGAACGTTGCACTAAATTTATGGGAGCGTTTAAACTGAATATTTTTAGTATTACTACTTTTATTTAAAAAAGTTATTTATGGGGTTCCACAATTTGGGTAACGTACTTTCGATATCCGTTTAAAGTTTTCTGATATCTGTTATATTTAAGGAATAATCGCCTCGCTACACTTAACGATAATTACATTCTGTTTATTACGAAATTACGGAACAAATAAAAAATAATTTTCAATTTAATAAATAATCTGTGTTTATTATTATACTTATACAACAATTTACGGCAGTAAAAACTTTTGAAACCAATGACATAAAAACATCAGATTTAATTTGATTCCCCATAGCATGCTAATGAAACTTTTAGTAGACTAATTGAACACATTAAAAATTATGCATTTGCCCGACGATCTGCAGATAGCTGATGCAACGTAATCTCGCTTTCTTTCTTCTCTTCTATCTGGTTAACAGAGATAAGAAATTTAAAAAACATTGATACCTATGTACAAAAGTTTAGTAAGAAAGTTTAGTAATGTTGCCCTTGTCTATTGCATAAAACCAAGATTTTGCCTATGCGATATTTTCAGCTCATAGTCAGTCAGCTGCTTTCTCTGTCGCGCGAGAACTCAGTGAGGTTTAAGTAGGGGTTTGTTACAGAATGTGTACCAAATTGGTCCAGTTAGGTGATAATAATCTTAACCAAATCAATTTTTCAATTCGCTAACGAATTATTAACTCTTCCTTTTTACAATTTACGTAGGGAGGGCTACTTAAACTTCACAAAGCTTGAAACAGCTCAGTTTTTAATTCGTCACAAAAGTATCGAAAATTCGTTAACGAATAAACTTCGTAAACAGAAGCCGAACTTTGAAAATCGAATTTCGAAGTTACGTTAGCTCCACCCCTTTCTCTCGATGTATCCTCGAACTAGCTGTTACCCGCGACTCCGTCCGTGTCCGTGCAGAAAAATAAAACATAGCTTATGTCAATCAGGTATAATGTCGCATTCGAATGGTGAAAGAACTTTTGAAATCTGTCCAGTAGTTTTTGAGTTTATTCGTTACGAAAATACAAAAATACAAATCTTTGCTCTTTATAATATTAGTGTAGATGACAAGTGACAATGATGAAGCTAACGTAACTTTGAACTTCGATTTGCAAAGTAGGGCCTCTGCGTACCGACGAAACCGCACAGACAAGTCAGGGTGCGACATAAACAGCGTCTGTTCGTATAATTATGCGCAAAACGCAGCATGGTTAACATTTCTACACCTTTCCGAATAGAACTGAATAACATTAATATTTAAGGGTTGGGGGGCTACAAAAACGCTTTTTTTTTTTTGCCGTTTTTTGCTATTAAAACGGTAACAGGTAGACGCTTGAAATATTCGCAGAACATTTATTAGTATGTTCACAAAAAATAATAATAAGAGGAGGCTCCCATATAACAAACGTGATATTTTATAGATAATGGTATGGAACCCTTTGGGCGCGAGTCCGACTCGCACTTGGCCGGTTTTTTCAAGTAAGATAAACCATTTAATTAACTGTTAGTTCTTTGGTTTAATAGACCGTTTGTCCACAGTAGTGGAGTCCTTGGTAATCTCAACATAAAGAATACAATACAACTGTCGATTTGGCAAAAAAACGGGTAAGAACATTTTGGGCCTACAAATACTACAAATAGTCGTGATTAATATTTTCTAAACAGAGCTACGAATCTAAAAACATATGTACACAATAATGGTTTTGTAGGAGCTATCCACCCTTGTGTTATATATACGAGATGTAAATATTTTACTCGTACCTACTTATTGCATTATTACTTAGCCTTACTGTGCGGTACAAATTGTCAGCTTTGGACTTACTTATTTTATGAGAAAAGTGATTATGGTGAAACTATAATGGTTCCTAAGGAACCTTAAAATACGCTTACTTTGACAAGTTCCGTACTCTTAGGTTCGTCTCGGTCCATGTTTACATCAACTTCATAAACGGTGATGTTTATCACCATCATCAATGCGCGGCAGGAAGGGTCTGCTTTCCAAAGAGTGCAAGTCCTGTAAAACATTCCAGTTGGGCTGGATTTCACGAGCAACTTTTTTGTATCTGTCTCTGTCTCCTCCCCGAGATTTGGACGATGCGTAGGCGGGAGCGACAGCAACGCTACTTTTTCGCAACTTTTTGCCGCATTCATTAATATGTATTTAGAACAGACGAAATTGGCCCGTGCGCTTGTTCTAAGAAACCGAAAAGGCAATATTGAGAGCTTCCGTTATGGAGTGACATCCTAACATGAGAAAATTTTCATATATACATACATACATTAAATCACGCCTGTTTCCCAGAGGGGTGTAGGCAGAGACCACTTCTTTCCACCGGGAACGTTTTATAAAGCTACAATTTACAGGTCTAAACTGGCAACACTGTTACTTTGACGTCTGTATTGTATTAGTCAATTGTGGCAACTTCACTGGTCAATGTGTTATGTAAGATTTTCTGTAATAATTTTTCTTTACTTGTTCCGTTTTTGCCCAAACAAACTTAAACATTAAACATTAACGAAAGGAAAAGGGCCAAATCTTAAGTACCGGAAACCGACGTACGTGCATGACTCGATGTATGAATGTAGAGGAAGCGAAATAATTTTGTCAGGATCGTGGCTGGCCGTCCTGGCCGGCAACTGTTTTGTCGCCGTGTGGGCACTTGTATTTCAACCAATGACGGGCCAGCACGGGTAGCACAAGTTGGTGGTCCGAGTCACGGCGGTCATACCAAGTTAGGTACAAACTACTTGTTTATAGTCTAAAGCAATGATTATAGTTAGGGTACGGGCACCAAAAGATGAACGACACCCAAAAGGTGAACACTCGATCGCAATAATAACATAATTAAATCATACAAATATTACATAGTTCGGAATTTATTTAAACAGCAACTCTTTGCCTACGTTTAGGCACGAGAGATCAGTTTCCTAAAATATCCGTTGGGTTACAAACATCTCATTCCTAAAACCCCCATGTACTATAACATCCATATTCTATAACATCAACTTCCCAAAAAATCATAACATAAAACATCTGTTTCCCAGAAAACCAATTTACCAAACCATCAATTTCCCTATTAGATACACTTCCCAAAACATCAATTTAGCTAAATACATAATTTTCCCAGAACTTTCATTTCCGAAAACACCCGTTACCAAATAAAATATACTTCCCGAAACGTCCGTTTGGGTAAAAACATAATTTTCCCAGAGCATCCAATTCCCAAAACGTCAATTTCAACATATTAATGTAAATTTCCCAAAACATTCGTTACAACATAATATAAATTTCCAAAAACGTTACTTTTTAAAATATCCCTATCCTAAAATACCCATTTTCTAAAACGTCCGCATTCCTATAACATTAGTTTTAAATAAAATAAATAAAAATCATTTATTTCGGACTCTGGGTCCATATTTAGGTAGTTATACTGCCCTCCTAAGCAAAAATGCAATATCTAAATTCAATAGCCAAAGCATATTCAACTCTGTTCTTTTTGAAACTAGGTTGCAATTTCTACAAGTGTTTTGTCTGAGATATCGCCATTAAACTTAATAGGGCAGTATAATAGTCTTTAAAAAAACTAGTGTTAGTAGGTACATGAATAAAAACAAACAATAATCAACTAATAGGGCCGGACGGGGGCACACACCGGTGCATGCGCCTCCGACCAGTGTCGCGTCGCATCATTGGACAGTCTGCCTACCCGTTCAACAAGCGCGCTCAGGATGGTGTTGGAACCGCCGCGCACCCGGCGCATAAAGGCCTCGATACATGATAGGTTTTGCCTTCAGTTCGAACTGACCGGATGCAAAATAGCATCGTGTATGTGTAATTTTAATTTAGCCTGAAGCCAAATCGCACCCGTCCGCCTGAACGATTTGCCTGACCGGACAGAACTCCATACATGATCAGTTTTGCGTTCAGTTCTAACTGACCGGATGCAAAAAAGCATCGTGGATGTGTAATTTGGCCTGAAGGCAAATCGCATCCGTCCGCCTGAACGATTTGCCTGATCACACAGAACTCCATACATGATCAGTTTTACCTTCAGTTCTAACCGACCAGACAGAACTCCATACATGATCAGTTTTACCTTCAGTTCTAACTGACTGGATGCAAAATAGCATCGTGTATGTGTAATTTGGGCTGTAGGCAAATCGCATCCGTCCGCCTGAACGATTGGCCGTTGGAAAAACTGATCATGTATGGGCGCCTTTCCGGAACTGACGCAGTTCGGCCTGAACCGATCGGCCTCTACATGTATGGCCACTCGATCCGGTCAGGCGGAACTGACGCAGTTGGGCCTGAACCGATCGGCCCCTACGCATGTATGGGGGCCTTAAGCGAGGCGCGTTCTGGCGCGTATGATGGCGTGAAATCCCGGCACGCTCGCCGCCGCTTTTGTCCAATGCCATAGACTTAACGTGAGAGACAATACTGTCGCAGAGATATGGATGCTAAATGAATCGGATCTTCTAGTATTCGGATATTTTAGGAAATGGGTATTCTAGGATTTGGATATTTTATTAAATAGATCTTTTAGGATTTGAATATGACAGGAAACTGATATAACGGGAAATATAAAATTCTATACCAATAGGTGAACTAGAATCGATTTTGTTCGTTCATTTCATAAATTTTGTGTCCTAAAGTTGGTCCAAGTAAATTCAGTCGTTCAACTTTTAGGCAGTTTAGTAATATGAACACTACTAGTGTTTATGGAAATGTTTACCAATGTTATAAATATGAAAGTAACTCTGCTTGTCTGTTTGTCAAAAGATAAGTAAGTAATTTTGCTAATGATTATTGTTAAAAAATACTAATTCGTTGTTTTTATAACACGTATTTGTCTGAAAAATAGGAACCTTAATGTAGGTAAGTATTATTAAATAAATGTAAGCAATTTAAAAATAAAGACTGATTTCGTTAACTTGCATTTTATTTCTAAAAGTTTCTTAAAATTAGAATGATTTAAGTAGGTTTAGTACGGCGTACTTACTCGCCCGTCTATCACCCCTTTTATGTTAGTTCAACTTATGTGCCCAAACCGTTCAGAATTAGGGCACGCTGTTCATCTTTTGGGCAAATCGGAACATTTTTGGTTTCATCGATTTTTATAAAAATGTTTTATAACAGGCTTTAGAATAGTCTAGTCATCTTAAATTAAGACCATATACTGTACCATATAAAAAAAAATAGGTTGAAATTTTTTAATTTCACTGAGAATAAATTGTCTAAACTTGGTGTCGCTTAATCGTTCATCTTTTGGTGCCTGTACCTTACTACGTTAATGACAGTTGAACTCCGACCAGTCATATGCAAGCTTAATCGATGGCATATGCAATCGATCGATTGTCACGTACAATTATCACATATATTTTCAATATATAATTTCATTAAAGGCTATTCGTATAGTAGACTAATTTAGACTAGGCCCAAAACTGAAAAATGCTTCTCTAAACCATTACAAGCGGCAAATCATGTAACAGTTGGGGTGACAACGTTATCAGATGGTTTAGACTTTAGACCCTGCAGGACACGGCTGCTTGTTGCCATTCCGAAATTTTAACCGGAAGTATGTTATACCGGAAAAGGTGCAGCCCATACGAAATTTTTCGTCGTACATTTTGTAAATCGTTGTTCCGGTACCCTAAAAAAGGTCCGATTGTTATGGTTTTTTAACTTAGCACTCCATAGATGATTCCATTTTTTTTAAAATAAATTTTCGTGGAAAACATGGCGTACTTCCGGTTCAAATTTTGGAATGGCGACAGGCAGATCCGTGTTCTGCAGGCTGAAAACCCTCTGATAACGCTGTCACTCCAACTGTTAAGGCCTCCATACATGATCCCTTTTGCCTTCAGGTCTAACTGACGGGTTGCAAAATAGCGTCGTGTATGTGTAATTTGGCCTGAAGGCAAATCGCATCCGTCTGCCTGAACGATTTGCCTGACCGGACAGAACTCCATACATGATCAGTTTTACCTTCAGGTCTAACTGACCGGATGCAAAATAGCATCGTGTATGTGTAATTTGGCCTGAAGGCAAATCCGTCCGCCTGAACGATTGGCCGTTGGAAAAACCGATCGGCCTCTACATGTATGGCCACTCGGTCCGGTCAGGCGGAACTGACGCAGTTTGGCCTGAACACATCGGTCTTTACATGTATGGCCACTCGATCCGGTCAGGCGGAACTGACGCAGTTCGCCCTGAACCGATCGGCCTGTACATGTATGGGGGGCTTTACATGATTTGCCGCTTCTAATTCTTCAAAAATGGTCTTAGACAAATTGCAAAATATGATGTACAAAATAGTTTCTAAAAATTATGCCTTTAAATCCTTGAATAGCGCCTCTGCATGGACCCGACGATCTGTAGATAGCCGACACAACGTAAGCTCGCTTTCTTTCTTATTAAGGGTGCCACCTGGTAAACGGAGATAAGAAATTTAAAAGACATTGACTGGATACAAAATAGCATCGTGTATGTGTAATTTGCTTTGGTTTCATTATGGCTTAATTTCGTTTTACCCCTTTACCAATACTCCTAGATCTCGAAAGGACTAAGTGTCAAATTACCTAAATCCCAGAATACCTAAAAAAAAATCTCATAACACTGGATTCTCAATATGGCTGAATTTTAAAATGTCTTAGGCTCATAATGACCAAACTTCACAACACCTTTATCTCAAAACATCATATTTTCAAAACAACCAAATACCAGAATACCTAAATGTTAAAAGTCTAGTTAACCTTCATGTATGATTGTTGATTGCTTTACTTTACTATCTTCTCTAATGCTGGCCACTTAAATTGAAGTGCTGATATAAAGAGGTTTGCTCCCTATGCAACTTGGAGGATTTCATTATAAGAGTATGTGAAAACGAATTTAGGCATTTTGAGACTGTGACATTTTGCCATTCCGGTGATTTCGGCTTAAGTTATTTTGAAATTTTGACTTATCTATGATTCGGTATTCGAAAGAAATGTACATTTTCTCAAAAATGTCCGGAAATGTTGACATTCCTATCTACATATTGAGACGCGAAGTACATAGTTTACTGACAGTCACAGTCAGTACACAAGTCTTATACATCCGAATTTTACTCGAAACATAACTTTTTTATTTGTGCCTGGAATAGCTTGTTTTTTTTTAAAACAAGAATTGCGTCCTTGTCATAAAAAAAAGGCGGAAAGGAGTGATGGTTTTTTCACATGAAGTTTCTGTTTGTATGCAATTCAAAAAATGAGTTCAAACGATGAAGATTTGACTCGAACACGAATTTTTTCTTGCGTTTTTTGAGAAAAGCACTATATTTGCCTCGGCGGGAACAGCAATTGCGGGCTTCGTATTTTTAAACGGACGAGCTTGCGAGTTAGTTTAATCCAATACTCGGCCCGCAATTGCCTACTTCAATGCCTAGGCAATAATGTACTATTAAATATTTAGGTATTACGGGAATTAAAGTTTTTAGGTTAAAGTCATTTTGATTTTCCATCATTTTAAGAGTGAGGCAATTTGATATTAAGGTTTTACAGGGACCATGGCAATTCAACATTTCGTCAAATTAGAGAATAAGGCATTATGCAATTTAGATTTATTGAAACCTAAGCTGTAATTTGGCCTCAAGGCAAATCGCATCCGTCCGCCTGAACGATTGGCCGTTGGAAAAACTGATCATGTATGGCCACTCGATCCGTTCAGGCGGAACTGACGCAGTTCGGCCTGAACCGATCGGCCTCTACATGTATGGCCACTCGATCCGGTCAGGCGGAACTGACGCAGTTCGGCCTGAACCGATCGGCCTCTACATGTATGGCCACTCAATCCGGTCAGGTGGAACTATGGGGGGCTTAAGATCGCCAATCGCGACTTTATAGCTCGTGCGTCTGTCACTGGCGCGAGCCGAGTAAGTTCGCGACCTTTAAGTACGCGGTTTTAAAGCTCGTACGTCTGCCAGCCCTTTTAGATCGTGTTCCACTACGGTTGCTTTTAAGAATAGCATAGCAGGCGTCTGTTCGTTTATGCGCAAAACGCAGCGTTATAAATTAGGTAAACATTTCTTCACTAGATTTCTTCCTACAAAAAAGAGTTTTTATTATGTAAATATCTAAACAGTTTTATTTAAAAAATGCTTGTGCATGATCTAGACAGAACGTAAAGTAGGTATTATGAATAAAATTATATTCAGCAAAGACAGGCGATCGCGAGGCATACAATTATTTATTAGAGCGAGAAACGGGTTATCCGTTTTCAGTCTAGTAGGTACGTTGGCTTCATTAATTACGAACTGCGTTTCTTACGATCGTCGCCAAATAAGAGCCTCCGCACACGGCGGCGTATCGTAAGCGCATCGTAATACGCGCGTAGGACGAGAGTGATACGACCACGTACATTTTCAAACAATTCCGCACACGAAGCGGCGTCGCAGCGAATCGTATAACATTTTGACTGTCACTACGATAGTCGTAGCGTCCTGGCGTAAAAAGCAAGAAGTACGTGGTCGTATCGCTTTCATACTACGCGCGTATTACGATACGCTTACGATACGACACGCCGTGTGCGTATGCCCTAAAATTTTAGTATCGATTAAAACGCATTGTCGCATAAACGAACCAACTCTCAAAGCAAACGCTGCGTTTAACGTATATACTAACGGATGCCGTTACGTGGATGTTTCAAAGCGACGCAACTCGCCTATTCGTTTAGCATATTCGCACAGGCCTTTAATATTAGCAGTCAGGTAATACGGTTCTTCTTCCATCCGATGCATCCAAGCGGTCGTTCTTGGGAATCTGATGGCAAAAATGTTATTTCTTTCAAAGGGGAGTAGCATGATAAGCACAGCATAGGGCAGTACCCAACTCTGGAAGAATACAGGCAGATTGTATAATTAGAAATCTGGCTAAAAACTACCTTTACAACATTAAACAGATAGCTCAGTGCCGAAGTACCAGTAATTTAAAATACGTTCTCAATATACTGGAGTCCCAAATTTAAATTGAGGTATTGTTGATCATCCTTACCTAATATTTGGGAGCTGGCGTTTTGGGAATCCAGTTATCAGAGTAGTCCGGTATTTTGAAACTCTGGTATTATGGTCAATCCCCTTGGGAGCTACAAAGCTTCAGACAGAGACGGTCGGACGTCAGGGGTTAAAAAATAGGTGTTACTTACTTTCTATCGTCCACTGGTAGTATAATGTGTAATGTGCTGATGGTGGAAGTCAGCATGATGTCTCCCATGGTAGGCCAGTCGCCGGCTAGGTACGATCGCCCATTCAACATCTGCTCGACGGAAGAGTAGATGGACAAAATTCCGTTGGAGCTCAGCGGCGTCAGGTAGCGGCACTTGTTTGACATGATTGGCTTCTGAAATATTACTGACACTTCTGAATATTCCGAGGACAGTTCAAGAGTCTGCCCAATACAACACACCACGTGAGCGGAATGATTGAAATTTGAAATGTGTAATGTAGATTAAAATATATGCTCTCAGCAGAGTTAATAAAAAACTGTTCTATATAACCTATATGAGTTATATGCCAATTTAAAAACGACCAAATAGCTCTATAGAAAAGTGTGTTAACTTTTATCTTGAGACAATAGCACACAATTTGACTCACTCCCAAACTAGTTTGTCTAGGCTTGTACCTACTATAGGTACAACACGTTAATTTCTCAGAACAAATACACAACCTGCAACACTTACTGACAAACTTCTGAAATGAGGGTAGACTACGCCGCTGTTGAAATACATGTGCTGGTCGACAAGCGCACGCCCGATCGTATCACTCGGCAGCAGCTGTGCTGCTTTTCTATTTCTGTACTGTGTCGCCAAGTATGTTGCGATGGCGTTACTGGTGAAACACATATATGTTAAGAAAAAATAGTAGCAAGTTTTAGGATAGTAAGTTTATTTATATCGCGGAGCTATACGCAATAAAAAGCCAAGCTAAGGTTACGTTTATTCTGTCAGCCTGTCAACATATCTGTTATGCTGTAGACTTGTAGAGTATTATATTGTATTTGTACTGTATGTACATCTTAAACTAAATTCGCAACGAGAATTGCATGCGATAAGATAGCTACCTCAATTCGCGTCCATAACCGTCTCCATCAGAAGCAGCAGATATAATATGTACTTACTTCGCGTTTAGGTATGCTATTGTTTCGCGAACAATGACCCAACATGTGAACTTATTTTTACAAGCTTACGGGTAAAGTTGGACTTGTCCAGACCGTCTGCTCAACCGTGCGTACTTTTGATCCGGTTATAGCTGGGGTCTGTTTTATTTATAGCTTTAGCTACAAATTACAATTTACAGGATACAAGTTTCCATTTGACACAACCTCGACCAATGACGACCAGCCATTTGAGCAGTGTTGCCAGGTTAAGCCGGCTACTCACATGTCCTTGATTGGGGCAATCTCCATACTATATGTGGTCAGAGCAATTTTACATTGCATGGAAATTGCCCCAATCAAGGGTGTGTGAGTAGCCGGCATTAGACCTGTAAAATTGTAACTCGTAGCTTTATAAAACGTGCCCCTGTTGTTATAAGCTTAAATAATATAGTAATTTGGGTTAATTCTTACCTATCACATAAAATCAAGTCGTGGTCTTTCAAAATTGGTAATGTTTTACAAGGATTCATCTGAAAAAAATATAGTATAACAAATAATGTAGTTTTACTTTTAGAGTCTCCTTTCTGAATGAATGTAAACTTGTACATTTAATTATTACTTTTTCAAGTAAAATAAACTATTTAATAAGCTGTTAGATCTTTGGGTCAATTTATATCAGACAAATACATTTATATCATTCGTATAGATAATTTGTAGCTTTGTTGCACCATGTTATACGATTTAAGTACTTTAAGGACGTTTGCCCGCAGTAGTGGTGTCCTTGGCAATCTCAACATTAATGAATACTTGACAACACAATCGATCGATTTGGCAAAAACCGGTCAAGGGCATTTTGGGCAATGCTCAGTGTAGGGCTCCATTCCACCGCCGTTACCTACTACAATCAGAAAACTATCCCCAAGAACCAAAAACCACATTTCACTGAAATTAGCACACTTCTTTTTTTAAGTTACAATGATTTTCAGTAGGTAGTATAAACATTTAAGTCATCTCAATTTGAGTTAAGACTCTGAAACTAAAGAGCCATAAAGTATTTTTTTTTAAAGTTTAATTTACCCCACACGGGGAAGGCGAAGGGGAGCCATAAAGTCTACTTAGTCGTGAATTCGTGATTAATATTTTTTAAACAGAGCTCTGTTCCAAATCTAAAAACATACATAATATTGGTTTTTTACGAGCTATCCACCCTTGTTTTATATGTACGAGAGGTAAATATTTTACTTTTACTTAGTTATTTCATTAGTCTACGTGAGCTTCTTCTTCTTGTATCGGTGGTTCTGCAGCTGTGTGACTTTGATATTTTATGAAAAAAGTGGTTAAATGGTGAAACTATAATGGTTCCTAGGGAACCTTAAAATATGCTTACTTTGACAAGTTCCGAACTCATATGTTCGTTTCGGTCCATGTTTACATCAACTTCATTAACGATGATGTTCATTGCGTCCACGACCATCATCACGGCGCGGCAGGCTGGGCTGCGGTCTGCCTTCCAAAGTGTGCAACTCCTGTAAAACGGGAACACACTTTTTCACATAACTTCTTTGTTCATAATCATTTTGTTTCATAAACAACGTGTCGAGGGATATTTTGTAGTAGCGTACGCGTTTTTAATGGACCTGATGATGATGATGCACCCCGTGATTTGGCGGTCTTTCGGGCACGCATCAAAGGGATTCGCCGAGTTGCTCGTTGAACTGCCCACACTATCGCCGATCATTGATTCTCCGGTGGACAATTAATTAAAAAATAAATTGTATTATATAGTTGTTGTATCTACATACTTCATTTTATTGTGATCTAGTTTTTAGTATTCATTTTAGAATGCTCAAGCAGCACCATCTTCTTTTCCTCCATTTATTAAATAATAAAGCAGCACCACAATCCACGTCCATCTTGTACGCCTTCCGTTCGAAAACTACTACGGGCGATAGTGTTGATGCCTGCCCGATCATCGTGCCGAATATAGACGATCAGACCATAAACGATCATCACCGGTAGTGTGTAGGAGCTATAACGTTCAATAGAAGCATTAATATAAATGTAAATGTTATTTATAGTTTAATTTTAAATAATAATTTCTTGTCTGTACACCAAGGGACGTTCTGCTAATAGGGCGTTTTGCTAGGTCATTCTGATTTCAGGGCGTTTCGCTTTCGGGACGTTTTGCTAAAAGGGCGACCTGATAATAGGACGATTTGCTTTTAGGTTATTGTGCTAATGGGACAATTTGCTTTCAGATCTGTGCTTTCAGGTTATTATGCTAAATAGGGCAATTTGCTTTTAGGCCGTCTCGATACGAAGGGAAATGACCACAGCGTGAGAAACTGCAAACGTTTTCCTTCTAAAATAATGTTTTCTCTGTAAATTCTTATACCTATTCAGGACTTTTTTAATGAGTTTCAGTGTTGTTCAACATTTTATAAACAAAAGCATTTAAAAAAATATAATTATTTGCTTTAATTTGATTTTACTTACCTATATATTTGTGACGAATCGGAACAAGTTTCATCCATCACTACTCAAAGAAAAAACCTCGTTTATTTCGTTATTTTTCTTTATTTTTACACAATATTCTCTAACAATATAGCTTATGCTATATATAATTAGGCTGTTAAATTTAAAAAAATCGTCAAGTGTACACTTTTTTGTAAAACGTCCACTTACCCTGGTTGGATGTTTTTACTGCTAGAGGCCCCCATCACAAATTTATAAATAATTTACAAGTCGTATGTTATACATAGTTTATTTTGTAATAGTTATAGTCGTTTAGATTATTCAGGTTCAGTTACTAAGTGAATTACATTTTTAAAATTTTGTGAAAGTAGATAGAGATAGATCTTTGTTTTGTGGCAATTTTGTGAGTGTCGCGGAAAAATATTGGTGTATTGTCACATTAATACATTTCGTATGATTTTGTCAGAATAAGAAAAAGAATCACAGATAAGAATGCATAGGACTGTCAAAATCTGATATGCCAGATATACCACCACGAAAATATTGACTAAAATTGGTTCCGGACTCGTGTACAGTCAACAGCATAAATAAGTGATCATTTGTGTACCTTGTCACTTTAACGTCGTATTTGAAATGTCATACAAAATTGTGAAACGATTGAAAGCGACAAGGTACATAAATGATCACTTATTTATGCTGTTGACTGTACCATTGTTCTACTGCCACACGGCGGACACGCCGTACCATAGAGGTAGAAAAACATACCTAGAGGGAGTATAAAAATGGCTATAGAATAATAGAATCATACTCTTCGCACCTGTAATGCAAATGCCTCTAAGGCAAATGCAAATGCCCTTAGTTAAAATGTGATGTCCATATATGACCGCTTTCAAAAGTGTACCGCAAAACTATACAATTATGGTCCTAGCCCGCAACAATGGTCCAATTTTGCTCATTACATTATTCTAAGAATAGAATAGCTAAGCTATAGCTAGAGTTTAGAGCAAATGATTTTAGGCCAAATAGTATATAGCAGTTAGGTATCACATTTTAAAATAAATAATGAGAAAAATTGGACTATAGTTGCAGGCTAGGACCATAGTTGTGTGGTTTTACGGTGCCACTTTTAAAAGGGGTGATAGACGGGCGAGTAAGTACGCCGTACTTGGGCATTTTCACTAAAAAGTGTACCCAATTAATGACTGGAATAAAGGAACTTTAACTTTGTTAGTTTTGTGACGAAAACTAGCTATACATTGGACCCGATTCTACGTGCACATCGCTTAAATAGCCTAAAACTAATTTGTCTAATTTTTAGATTTAGTTTAGACGGCAGATTTAAAGTCCCCCATACATGTACAGGCCGATCTGATCAGGCCGAACTGCGTCAGTTCCGCCTGACCAGATCGAGTGGCCATACATGTAAAGACCGATCGGTTCAGGCCCAACTGCGTCAGTTCCGCCTGACCAGATCGAGTGGCCATACATGTAAAGACCGATCGGTTCAGGCCCAACTGCGTCAGTTCCGCCTGACCGGATCGAGTGGCCATACATGTAGAGGCCGATCGGTTCTAGCCGAACTGCGTCAGTTCCGCCTGACCGGGTCGAGTGGCCATACATGTAGAGGCCGATCGGTTCTAGCCGAACTACGTCAGTTCCGCCTGACCGGGTCGAGTGGCCATACATGTAAAGACCGATCGGTTCAGGCCGAACTGCGTCAGTTCCGCCTGACCGGATCGAGTGGCCATACATGTAGAGGCCGATCGGTTCTAGCCGAACTGCGTCAGTTCCGCCTGACCGGATCGAGTGGCCATACATGTAGAGGCCGATCGGTTCTAGCCGAACTGCGCCAGTTCCGCCTGACCGGGTCGAGTGGCCATACATGTAAAGACCGATCGGTTCAGGCCGAACTGCGTCAGTTCCGCCTGACCGGGTCGAGTGGCCATACATGTAGAGGCCGATCGGTTCTAGCCGAACTGCGTCAGTTCCGGCTGACCGGGTCGAGTGGCCATACATGTAAAGACCGATCGGTTCAGGCCGAACTGCGTCAGTTCCACCTGACCGGATCGAGTGGCCATACATGTAGAGGCCGATCGGTTCTAGCCGAACTGCGTCAGTTCCGCCTGACCGGGTCGAGTGGCCATACATGTAAAGACCAATCGGTTCAGGCCGAACTGCGTCAGTTCCGCCTGACCGGATCGAGTGGCCATACATGTAGAGGCCGATCGGTTCTAGCCGAACTGCGTCAGTTCCGCCTGACCGGGTCGAGTGGCCATACATGTAAAGACCGATCGGTTCAGGCCGAACTGCGTCAGTTCCGCCTGACCGGGTCGAGTGGCCATACATGTAGAGGCCGATCGGTTCTAGCCGAACTGCGTCAGTTCCGCCTGACCGGGTCGAGTGGCCATACATGTAGAGGCCGATCGGTTCTAGCCGAACTGCGTCAGTTCCGCCTGACCGGATCGAGTGGCCATACATGTAGAGGCCGATCGGTTCTAGCCGAACTGCGTCAGTTCCGCCTGACCAGGTCGAGTGGCCATACATGTAAAGACCGATCGGTTCAGGCCGAACTGCGTCAGTTCCGCCTGACCGGGTCGAGTGGCCAATGGCTTCGCTCAGTGGCGAAGCGTCACGTAAATAATTAGACAAGCCGGAGCAAAAAAAGGTGTATGGCGTGAGTACGTGTTTGCCCCTTCCATTAATTAAAAAAACATACCTACCTTAATAAATCTTTTAGTTCCCAAAAAGCAGTGCTGAAGTAAGTGCGGTAACTGTTTCTACGTGCGATCCTTGCAGTTAGTGTTCACCACCTTCGCCATACATGACATCACTGGTATTACATGAACAGTGTATGTCAAGTATGACAAAAGTGGCTTTGAAAAAAGCCGTTAGTTGCGTACGCACACGTTAAACACACAGACAATATATATAGTTAATTTACGTTAGAAATCAAAACACAGTAAAAATTAGCTTGCCTTATACCTATCATGCAAAATAAAAAGTTGTCCTTTGTTAAAAACAAAACAAAAATAAACCAAATTAAGTACATGCACTGCAGGTCTGCACACAGAAACCAATTAATTACAAATTATTTACAAATTCGTGCAACAAAATCAACCGAATAAAGAAAACCCACAGCCCGCGGCATGCGCCGTCCGTACCCGCCTTCTGTACCTGTTAAGAAAACCATGACACGCATATAGCGCCAAACAATCCAACTAAACCTAAACTAAGTTCATGCAAATAAATATAGAAACCGATTGAAAACTCAATATATAATTATATACAATTGAAATACGCTAGGTACAGTTCGATACTTATTTATATTCAAGAATAATTCTGCGGGGTTTTTTAACAAAATGAGCTAAAACGTTATCATGGAAATTGCTTTTCTTTTGAATTTTAAGAAGTAAATGTTTTTCAATGGAATTTACCCCCAGATTAGACAGTCTTGTTTCATTTTGACTATTCCGTGTGTACGTATGAATTCGCTTCAAGGCCGAAAACGACCTTTCAGCGGAAGCTACGGACACAGGCAGAGTCAAAAAGATCTGACTTAAAGTCAAAATCTGAGGGAAAGTCCCATTCAAAGCAGAATTACTTAAATATAAGTAAAGATCGTATGCGTCCAAAGTGTTAATACTAGAAGAACTGTACAAAACTTTTAATTCGTTTTTCAAAGCAGTTGGATCAAACAAATTTGGAAATTCCGTCATTAAGGCGGTTATTTTGGCCTCGGGGAAACATGTCATGTACTGAGCGTATTTCGATTTATTTATCAAATCCAAGAAAGTTAAGTTGCTAAATGATGCATAGCGAGAATTAATTTGACTAATAACGTTATCAATTATTTCAACAAACACACGTCTATGTTGAGTTTTCAAGTCGATGTCCGTATTTAGTCGCCGGCGACGTCGCGGTGGCTCGCAATACTCCTGAATACTGTCGTAAATAGAATCAAATTGATTCAAAAACTCTTCAGAAAGCCAAGATCGAAATGAATCGATTTCCCTGATTGCGACTTCTAAGTCGACTTGTTTGCTTTGCAATAAAGCAAAAAGAATATCAGTCCTGGCAAAAATATCGGAAAAAACATGCAAAAGAAAACAAAACTGCATGTCTTCTAACTTACTCACAAAGGATTCGGATAATGAAATTGAATCGACATCCCATGATTGCGGATCCTCTAAAATATGATTGAATGTCTCAATCATTTCTAACCTGCAATTAAATATCACATTAATAATACGCGAGTGATAATGCCACCGCGTTTCTGCCACTCCGGGCATGCGACGATCGGAAATCTGTTTTAATAAATTTGATCGCTTTGATGACTTGTTAAAAAATCGAACAAGCCCATTAATATGGCCGAAAAACGATTTTAATTCAGAAACATGCTCTAACGATCTGCTTAAAACCAAATTGAGAACATGTGCATAACACGGAACGAAATGCGCCCGGGGGCACTCATTACGAACGAGCGCCTGAACCCCGCCGTGCTCGCCCGACATGACTGCAGCACCGTCATATGATTGACCTATAAGTTTATCTTTGCACCGATATTGGTCAAGAATATCTAGCAATTTTGAAGCTAAAACGTTCGCGGTACGCCTCTCGCTAACGTCGAAAAATCCAATAAATCTCTCCTCGAGTCCTGACTCTGTCAAATATCGAAATATAACACTCAACTGCTCTCTGCGACTAACATCGGGAGTTTCGTCAATCATGACGGACACGAATTTCGCCTTGTTGATCTCACTCTTAATCTCATCTAAAACCACCGACGCAACGCAGTTTATGAGATCGTTTTGAATGTCACTTGATAGACCAGAAAAAACTGTATGCGAAGTAGATGAACTCTGTTCAAAATGAGATTCCATGACGGAGTCGTATTTACTCAAATACAACAATGTCTCAATATAATTACCACGATTATCCGAATCGTGTTTCTCATCATGGCCGCGGAAAGGCAATTCTTGCTTTCCAAGTAGTACGACCGTATCAATAAAACGTTTCATTAAATTTCGGTTACGTTCAACTTTACGATTGTGGGCCTCAAAATTATTACCAAAAAAAGTTTCTATTCTACTGTTACCGAACTCATGTAATAATATACAACTCCGTATATGTTTCTCGCTTTGAACATGTTTCTTAGCTGAATTATATATATTGTTGATATCTGCAAAACCGGTTCGATTCCAAACACTGCTAGAATCGGAAAACAGCAAACACGAATAGCAAAACAATTTGTTTAATTTGCAGCTGCCAGTCAGCCAATTGTATTTATCATATAATTCACTATGGAAGTGTTTGAAGAATCCATCTCTACGCTTATAATCAATTTTTAGGTCCGGGCGAGCGCGTCCTAACTTAATGACATGTTTTTTATTTTCAAAGGATAACCTCAAGTAGGTAATCATTAAGTAGGTAATCTGTAAGACAACACTCAATTTGAACCAATGCGGCCATATTTAGTTCTTTGAGTACCTACAGACAAAAATATTTAAAAACCACGAATATAACCTAAATAAGATTTGGGTAAAACCTATAGGTACCTAACGTACGTAAAATAGAATAGAAACACCAACCTCCGTCGTCGTGAACAATAACAAATAATCCAAACAGTAGGTAACTACAAACAAATCATCACAGCACATGAACACCGAACGAACCGAACACTTAGCGAGCTAAATTTTACTAGTTATTTGAATCATAAAACACTAAATAAATAGGTAATTCAAAAAAACTATCACAAGAAAAGAATTACACTGTGTGTCTTTGCGCGACAAGACGCTAACTAAAGAAAGTAATGGCGTCGCGTATTGCGTAATTGCGTAATGAAAAAAGGATACAAAATATGATTAAAGTTTGAAGGTCGTAGGTGGCAGCGACGGCGTCCTCGGGAAAAGAAAGTGAACGCGTGCTATACACTTAAAGTTTAAAATTGGATGAAATAAGTCGCTCGGTGAGCGCGGACTAATGCACCATCTCGCTCTGATTTTTAATACGTTATACGGGCCGCCGTGTCTGTGTGTGGGTTCGAAGCGCTAGCAAAATGTTTCAATGTGTTAAGTTCGAGTCCGGCGAAAAGCGACCGCAGGACCTGAATTATTTTGTGATTGTAATAAGTTCGCGCGCAGTGAAATGTAACTGCGCGTGTGTACGAATATATTGTTATTGTTTCTTTCTTGTAGGTAAGTGAATACGTGCGAGCGAGTACTGCGATAGATTTCGGCTTAGTAGTAAATAAATTGCGTTTTGGTTATGCATCGTATTATGAAGGCAAGGTAAAGCTATAGTATACCGGGTTATTTTCGGTTTTACGTTTTGTTTGTATGTATACCTACTCTATGCATAGGAATTTTTGGTAAAGCCGTAAATAATCGGCTTGTATGAACGCCTCGCGACTGGTGGCCATACATGTAGAGGCCGATCGGTTCTAGCCGAACTGCGTCAGTTCCGCCTGACCGGGTCGAGTGGCCATACATGTAGAGGCCGATCGGTTCTAGCCGAACTGCGTCAGTTCCGCCTGACCGGATCGAGTGGCCATACATGTAGAGGCCGATCGGTTCTAGCCGAACTGCGTCAGTTCCGCCTGACCGGGTCGAGTGGCCATACATGTAAAGACCGATCGGTTCAGGCCGAACTGCGTCAGTTCCGCCTGACCGGATCGAGTGGCCATACATGTAGAGGCCGATCGGTTCTAGCCGAACTGCGTCAGTTCCGCCTGACCGGGTCGAGTGGCCATACATGTAAAGACCGATCGGTTCAGGCCGAACTGCGTCAGTTCCGCCTGACCGGATCGAGTGGCCATACATGTAGAGGCCGATCGGTTCTAGCCGAACTGCGTCAGTTCCGCCTGACCGGGTCGAGTGGCCATACATGTAAAGACCGATCGGTTCAGGCCGAACTGCGTCAGTTCCGCCTGACCGGATCGAGTGGCCATACATGTAGAGGCCGATCGGTACTAGCCGAACTGCGTCAGTTCCGCCTGACCGGGTCGAGGGGCCATACATGTAAAGACCGATCGGTTCAGGCCGAACTGCGTCAGTTCCGCCTGACCGGATCGAGTGGCCATACATGTAGAGGCCGATCGGTTCTAGCCGAACTGCGTCAGTTCCGCCTGACCGGGTCGAGTGGCCATACATGTAAAGACCGATCGGTTCAGGCCGAACTGCGTCAGTTCCGCCTGACCGGATCGAGTGGCCATACATGTAGAGGCCGATCGGTTCTAGCCGAACTGCGTCAGTTCCGCCTGACCGGATCGAGTGGCCATACATGTAGAGGCCGATCGGTTCTAGCCGAACTGCGTCAGTTCCGCCTGACCGGGTCGAGTGGCCATACATGTAAAGACCGATCGCTTCAGGCCGAACTGCGTCAGTTCCGCCTGACCGGATCGAGTGGCCATACATGTAGAGGCCGATCGGTTCTAGCCGAACTGCGTCAGTTCCGCCTGACCGGGTCGAGTTGCCATACATGTAAATACCGATCGGTTCAGGCCGAACTGCGTCAGTTCCGCCTGACCGGATCGAGTGGCCATACATGTAGAGGCCGATCGGTTCTAGCCGAACTGCGTCAGTTCCGCCTGACCGGGTCGAGTGGCCATACATGTAAAGACCGATCGGTTCAGGCCCAACTGCGTCAGTTCCGCCTGACCGGATCGAGTGGCCATACATGTAGAGGCCGATCGGTTCTAGCCGAACTGCGTCAGTTCCGCCTGACCGGCTCGAGTGGCCATACATGTAGAGGCCGATCGGTTCTAGCCGAACTGCGTCAGTTCCGCCTGACCGGGTCGAGTGGCCATACATGTAAAGACCGATCGGTTCAGGCCGAACTGCGTCAGTTCCTGTTAAGAAGAGTAGTATAAACCTACATACATTTAATACTTCTTCATTATTTTTATAAACCTTTAGCTTGTCTTTATACATCCATAGCAACCGTTTTGTTTTCTTGTTGTCAATATATTTTTCTTGTCACGTAATCAACGATCTTTATTTTAACTGTTAAATTAGTTTTAACATGGTAGCAGAGCGTGGTTACCAGTGAAGTTAAAATATTTAAAGTCGAGAGTCAGTACCTAACTATCCTATTTTTCTAAACATTCCGGCAAGGAAATATCAATATGCAATCGCCAAAGTGTAAAGTTGATATTGGCCACCTGGAAGGCACGAAAAACTGGACAACATGGAAATTTAAGGCTACGCTACTACTAAGAGGTACGCCCGGTGGGTTGGATGTGGTTACGGGTGCATTAGACAAACCCGTGAAACCTACTACTACCGATCCCAACGAAATTTCTTTGTACCAAACGGCTCTTGATAAGTACAACCTAATAGATAGTACCACATTACTATTACTTACTGCGAATATGTCAGACGAAACCCTTCAAAAGATCATGCGTTTCAACTCGTCTAAAGATGTGTGGGATGAATTACATCGTTTATTCGACGGCACGTCTGAAGATAAAAGTTACGTTCTTTGTATGGAGTTTTTTGGCTATCGTAAAGATCCTTCACATGACATTACGACTCATATCTCGAAAATCAAAACCCTTTGGTCAGATTTGAAAGCTGAACTAATGAAGATAGAGAAATATGACTTACCGGATATCCTTAAAATCTGTAAGATCCTCGATACTTTACCTGAAACCTTTTTCTCTTTTAAATCGAGTTGGATGCTAATGTCGAAGACGGACAAAAACGTAGAGAATCTGACGACGCAAATCTGTGCCTATGAGCGTTCTATCTCGTTGAGAAACGAAGGTCCTGCAGAAGCTCTAATTGTACAAAGTAATAAGTTGAAGAAGAAATGTGGATACTGTGGAAAAGTCGGTCATAAAGTGAGACAATGCCATAAATGGAAATCTGACGGGAAGCCATCTAAGCCAGAAAATAAACAGACAAACAATCTCAACTCAATGCTATTGCCAATTACCACTGACGTAAATTCAATGCTTACAAACTATGATACTACAAGTTGGTTCGTCGACAATGGAGCAACAAGCCATGTCACTTGCCGAAACGATTTGTTTTCTAGCTTTGAGCCTTTTATTGATGCTCGGACAGTGACTACAGCTAATGGAGCTACTATCAAAGCTGTTGGCAAAGGTACTGTTGATTTAGACGCTGTCATCAATGGCGGAAAATCCAGATTAACACTCTGTGATGTATGGTACGTACCTGATATAAAGCAAAATCTTTTTTCTGTATTGGCTGCTCAAGATCGATTAAACAATAGTGTATTCATGTCTGAAAGAGACCACTGTTTGCTGAAAGTTGGAGAACAGTTAATACTGACTGGCAAAAGAGTCAAGAATGGAGGGTTGTATAAACTTAATGCAGTGACTATTACAAAGCCACCACCAGATTTGAACGCTTTGTCAACTGATAATTTGTTACAACTGTACCATGAACGGTTTGTCCACCAGAACAAGAAACACGTTAAAAAAGTTATTGAAAAGGAACTCGGTATTAATGTTCGTCTAGATTCTGATTTATGTACTGGATGTATTTATGGAAAAACACACCGGCAAGCATTTGGAACGAGAGAACGAGCTGAAGTACCTGCGGAAATAATACACGCTGATGTATGCGGTCCATTTCCCCCTTCCTTCAATAAACATCGCTACTTCGTTCTATTCAAAGACGATTTCAGCAAATACCGATACGTTTATTTCATGCGACAGAAGTCGGAAGTTCACCTAAAGCTTCAACAAATGTTACAAGAATGTAAAGTGGCTGGACATGTTGTCAAAGAATTGCTAAGCGACAATGGAGGTGAATTTAATAATGAGAGCGTCAGGCATATTCTACAAAAAGCTGGAATAAGACAAAGGCTCACGATGCCATACACGCCGCAACAAAATGGCCTCAGTGAACGTGAGAACCGAACCTTAGTCGAAGCAGCTCGGACGTTGATGCATGCTCATGAAGAGTTACCCCAAGCTGCATGGGCAGAATTGATAAATACTGCTGCATACGTCTTGAACAGAACTGGGCCAACTTCAGAAAATGGTAAATCGCCATTTGAGTTGTGGTTTAAGAAGAAGCCAACAATCCATCATCTTAAAATAATTGGATGTGAATGTTACGCTCATGTACCTCAACAAAAGCGAACAAAGCTATCAAAAAAGGCCAAAAAGTGCATTATGATTGGATATGAGGGTGACGACGGCTATCGTTTACTGAGTAAAAATGGTAAACTCATAAGGTCAAGAGATGTTACTTTTAATGAATCAGTACTGACACCAATTGGCCAAGCCGGCGATTCAAAAGAACAATCCTCGGTTGAAATATACTTTCCTCTTTCACCACCTCCGATGTGTGATGCAAGGGAGGATGATCACACCGAAAGCAGCTCAGATCCCACTTCGAGTAGCCCTGATGAGCCTAGCTCGGCTATGCCTCCCACATCGTCGGATTCAATTGTTAGACAAGAAGTAGAAAGCAGCCAAAATGACGTTACTGAACCATTTGAACGTTCATTAGAAGCATCACAGCCAGGGTCACCTGTTTATGAAGATGCTCTAGATGATAACATTGATAATGAGTTACCAGAAAACTTAGATGATATAGCTGAAACCAATAATAGAATGACTCTACGAGATAGAAGTCAGATAAGACCACCTATTCGATTTGGAGATTATGCCATGATGTCAGCAGATGTTCTTAATGGGATCAATGAACCAAATTCATATAAAGAAGCAATGACTAGTTCCCACAAAGATCAGTGGGTCAAAGCAATGGATAGTGAGGTGAAGTCTTTAAAGGAAAACAAAACCTGGATACTGGTTGATCTTCCAAAGGATAGAAAGCCTATATCTTGTAAATGGATTTATAAAATTAAAACCAATGCAGATGGCTCACTAGACAAATTCAAGGCAAGGCTAGTTGCTAGAGGATATACACAAAAAAAGGGCATTGACTATGATGAGACTTTCAGTCCAGTTGCGAAAATGACAACGATAAGATCTGTCCTAAGCGTTGCTGCAAATGAAGGATTAAAACTCACACAGTTTGATGTATCAACCGCATTCCTGTATGGTTCATTGACTGAAGAAATCTATATGAATCAACCTGATTGCTATTCCGATGGATCAAAGAAGGTGTGTAGACTGAAGAGAAGTTTATATGGTCTAAAGCAAGCAACTCGGTGTTGGAATAAATGTATGGTGGATTATCTAAAATCAATTGGATTTATACAATGTGATACAGATCCCTGCTTATTTATCCGAAACCGTGGGAATAGCAAAATTATTCTTGCTCTCTACGTAGATGATGGCCTTGTAGCTGCAACAAATCAAGATGATTCTGAAAAGTTCATTAGAGAGTTGAAAAGAAGATTCAAAATCACTATAAAAGATGCAACTTATTTTCTTGGTTTAGAAATAAAGGGCGAAAATGGTGATATACGAGTGTCACAGAAACACTACGCACAGAAAGTGTTAGATCGCTTTGGTATGAGTGATTGTAAGCCCACTACCACCCCTATACAGAAAGACAGTCTGTCAGAACCGGATAAAGAGCTGGTAGATTCTACTACGTTTCCGTATAGAGAAGCTGTGGGTGCACTTGCCTACCTGACTGTTGGAACCAGACCTGATTTAGCATACGCTGTAAGCGTCATATCCCGTACTTTAGAGAACCCTTCCAAAGAAGACGTCCAAAAGCTAAAACGTATTCTGAGATACATCAAAGGAACAATGGGATTTGGAATAGTTTTTAAGAAGGGGTACAAAACTGGAATACTGGAATGCTATAGCGATTCTGATCACGGTGGAGATCAAACTACTGGACGATCAACATCGGGAATATTATGCTTATACTCTGGAGGGGCAATATCCTGGACAAGCCGACGACAAACTTGTGTAGCAATATCAAGTACTGAAGCTGAATTGGTTGCTGCCAGCGAAGCAGCCCGGGAGATTGTCTGGATCAAGAGACTCTTTGGTGAAATATCTAACTTGAAGGAGATACCCAAGTTAAAAGTTGATAATGATGCAGCCATAAAGATCTCACATAACCCAGAGCTCCACAGGAGAACCAAGCATATTGCAATTAGACATTTTTATGTCAGAGAACTCGTTGCTAGTGGCGAAATATGCGTGGAGTATGTCCCCAGCGAATTTCAATTAGCAGATTTGCTAACGAAAGCATTACATAAGCCACGGATAGTATCAATCGCAATTCAGATTGGTTTGATAGCGTAAAGGTTGACAAAAAGGGAGGATGTTAAGAAGAGTAGTATAAACCTACATACATTTAATACTTCTTCATTATTTTTATAAACCTTTAGCTTGTCTTTATACATCCATAGCAACCGTTTTGTTTTCTTGTTGTCAATATATTTTTCTTGTCACGTAATCAACGATCTTTATTTTAACTGTTAAATTAGTTTTAACAGTTCCGCCTGACCGGATCGAGTGGCCATACATGTAGAGGCCGATCGGTTCTAGCCGAACTGCGTCAGTTCCGCCTGACCGGGTCGAGTGGCCATACATGTAAAGACCGATCGGTTCAGGCCCAACTGCGTCAGTTCCGCCTGACCGGATCGAGTGGCCATACATGTTCAGTTTTTCCAACGGCCAATCGTTCAGGCGGACGGATGCGATTTGCCTTCAGGCCAAATTACACATACACGATGCTATTTTGCATCCGGTCAGTTAGACCTGAAGGTAAAACTATCATGTATGGAGTTCTGTCCGGTCAGGCAAATCGTTCAGGCGGACGGATGCGATTTGCCTTCAGGCCGAATTACACATACACGATGCTTTTTTGCATCCGGTCAGTTAGACCTTAAGGCAGAACGGATCATGTATGGAGGCCTTAACAAGTGCTATTCCAGTATGTCAATATAATATTGCATAAGACCGCCTAAAATAAGAAGCGTCAGATTCAAATTAACGCTGTCATTTGATTATGACAGCTGCTCATAGAATAGCAAAGTGTTTTAGCGACACCTAAAGAAAATTGGGAAGTTTAGAGGCCACTGTAGAATCGGGTCCATTGACGGCCGCCAAACCAAAACTACACTTTTCCGTGAAAATGTCCAAGTACGGCGTACTTACTCGCCCGTCTATCACCCCTTTTAGGTTTGTTGTTAGTATGTGTCTCTCTTCATTAGTGTGCGTAAGTTAGCAGTCAGTGATGTGCGTTTTGTCGATAAATTTCGTTAACTTAATAAGAGGCATACAGTATTTTGAACCTAGGACGGCTCGCCCCGTTTTTCAAATAGACGTTGAATTACACGGTTGCGTCAATATACGAAAAATGAAGTCCAGGGGCGGGACTTCGAGAAATCGCTATATACTCGTTACACTACGACACTATGCTAGATAGCCTAGAATTCCATACTCGTAATAATAAATACGAACGTAACTTTCTGTTTGTCTGTTACCTTTTCACACCTAAACCACTGAACTCCTTTTTAAGAATTTTGGTTTAAATTTTAGATATAGCTTGAACTCTGAGAAACGATATTTTGTTTATTGTTCCAGAGGAAATAACGACGACACCGATTCCAGAAAGAGTGGTCACGGCCATTTCTGAGCGTTTAAACTTAAAACGCCCGTTACACTTCTAATCACCGTGTATGTTGATCAATAGATAATAAAGGTAAGTTTTTTAATACATTTTTATCTCTAAATGTATTAATTTTTAATATTTAAACACATACCCATAAACACATTATCTCAGTTACTCAATCAAAATATCAATAGTTACTTATCGATATTAATTTTGGAAGCACTAGGTATTGTTTTCTTCCGAAAGCCGAAGCACTCAATCCGGTCAGGCGGAACTGACGCAGTTTGGCCTGAACACATCGGTCTTTACATGTATGGGGGGCTTAATAGCTGCACATTATCTGGGGTATTCGAGGCGAACCGGTAAGTAGTCCCGTCAGGGCGTATAAAACACATTTTAGCGCGTGCATTCTCATTAAGCAGCCATTTTACGTTCGTTACGTTCGTTACGATCGTTCGACAGAAGCCCTGCTGCCTAATTGAGAATGCACGCGCTAAAATGTGTTTTGTACGCTCTGACGGGAGTACTTAAACTTGCCGGTTTATATAAGCTGCGCCGCGTTCAATCGTTCACTCGTTCGACCGACCGATCGCCGTTTAGAGGACACACATAGTGCCTTTGTATTCATTACAATAAGTAATACCATGATAATATTTCTAGGTTCTAGGTGTACTAGATTTTATAAATATGTATACACTTTACTACCTTGTCACTTTAATCGCTGTGACAATTCGTATATGGCAGTTTCAACATGATATTAATTAGACAAGGTAGGTACTTAAAGTGTAGGTATACATATTTATAAACCTGATTGTACTTGCAAAACAGCCGTATTATGGGCGAAAATGCAAAACACCACTCACCTTTCGAGGTATCAAAAATCCCGAGTTTTATAAAAGCGCCATATCCACATCCCTCCACTTTCTCCCAACGGTCGTGCAGACGGTGGTGTGGCCTTCAATGCTTTCATCCGCAAGTGGCCGAATTTCCAATAGTACGGACGCATCGATTTGCTGCGTCATTTCTTATTCGCACTGCCAAGAAGTGGAATGCTCTTCCTGCGTCTGTATTCTTGGAATCGTACGAGTATAACATTGGTATTTTCAAGGCAAGAGTGAATAGGCTTTTTTCTGGGTAAGCGTGTACCCCCCTCGAACTCATCGTCACTTAAAATGTAAGACTGAGGTCAAACGCAAACCCATTTTAGATTTAAAAAAAAATCTCGAAAATTATGAATTTTTCATAAAGGTCAAATATGCTTAATCCTATGACTTATGAGCTCCTCAGCTCCTCTATCAGCACTCTTAGTGGGGCGCTGTGTTTAGGGATATTTATGACTGACTGTACAAGATCGAGAACATTGGAAATTGCCTTTAACCCTTTGTCTCTGACATGAAGGATAACAGGAAGACAAAATTTACCACATCATTATGAAGTCGCTCAACGAAACCAAATACATAATAATAATTTGTAGGGTGATAAGTAGTGATAACCATATAAGAGACCGACCACACCGGAGCCTAACGACGCGTAGATTACGGCCCGTCAAAATGGACACCATGTACAGCTCGACCAACTTAAGGCCGGAGCCCCACTGCTGCGCACGGTCAAGCTACACACGTGGGTACAAAAACGCTTTGTATGAAAATGTAGGTAGATACTTCCACAGTAGTCCACGAGCACGCTGCGCACGACGACGCTGCCCGTGTGTTGCAGTGGAAAGGTGGCTTCAAGGGCGTCGCACACCCCGCGCGCGCGTGGGGTTCGTGGCCCGCAGTGGGGAATGTAGACACACGCATCTAACCAACGTAGCCACGTGGCCCACACGTTTTACGTGTGCGAGCATTGGTTGCTGTGAAAATGTTGACACGCGTATCCAGACCAATGGACCCACGTGGGCGACGTGTATAGCGTGTCCGCGCGTAGCGTGCGCAGCAGTGGGGCTCCGGCTTTACTGTGAAACGAATTAGCAACACTGCAAAACGACTGTGATACCATGGCACAAAATACTTTTTTATATATACTGTCTGTATCGTGGGTGACGCTACCTTTCAGCTCACAGAAAAGTTGGTCGAGCTGTAATTACTATGACCCATGTTCTCTTGTTACCCAACGTCATCATATTTTACGCATCGGTGTGGACGAGAGTTTTCATTAAACTGTTGTAACTGACAGAAGTTCTTAGACACAAGCAAAGTCAGAGAGTTTAAATAGTTCAGTAAAAAACGGTAGTTAAATATATACGAGGGCTGCCTTTTAAGTTCTGTCGTTTGCAAAACTCCCGTGATTATTAAAAAAAAAACTAGTATCATCTTAAAATATTTGAATTTAGAATTCAAAAACAAAAGAATGTCTCGAGATCGGCCGATTCGTTTTAGTACAGCGTCGGTTCAAAGTTGACAAGTCGGTTGTGAAAATGGAAATTTCGAAGGAAAATTTACGTGCGATAATATTTTACAACTTTAAAAGGGGTTTAACGCGTCTTCAGTGCTTTGAAGAGCTGACTACGGTTTTTAAAAATGAAGCACCATGCATCCGGACTGTGGAATGTTGGTATTTGGAATTTCAACGTGGTTGCTCTAGTCTTAGTGATAGGCATCGTGAAGGCCGACCAAAAATAACTGTAACCCAGGAAAACATTGATGCTGTACGGCAACTGATCGTCGAAGATCGCCATGCGACATACCGCGAGATAGAAGCTTCATTAAGCATTTCAGGGACCAGTGTTCAAAATATTTTGCATGATCACTTAGGTGTAAAAAAATTGATCTCACGCTGGATACCACATTTACTTAGTGAAGACCAAAAAACGGCTCGCGTTAAGATGGTGCCGCAAAACTGCGGCAATTCAACCGAGGAGTCTCTAAACACGTTTATGACATTATCAGTGGTGACGAATCTTGGATATATGCCTACGATCCGGATTCTAAACAGCAGTCGACTGTTTGGGTGTTTCAAGATGAGCCAAAACCGACCAAAGTAATACGCTCACTGAGCACTTCGAAAAAAATGGTCGCCACGTTTGTAGCGAAAAGTGGCCACGTTGCGACCATCGTGCTCGAAGATCGTAAAACAGTTAATGCTGACTGGTATACCACTGTTTGTTTACCAGAAGTTATCGGCGAGTTCCGAAAAAATAACCCAAGACGTCGTATAGTACTGCACCACGATAATGCTAGCTCACACACCGCCCGGCAGACAATTGCGTTTTTAAAAGAACAAAACGTCGAAAATTTGGATCACCCACCGTACAGTCCAGACTTAAGCCCTAATGACTTCTTCACTTTTCCAAAAATCAAGCAACGACTTCGTGGTCAACGGTACCGGACGCCTGAAGAAGCGGTTGAGGCATACAAAACGGCCATTTTGGAGACCCCGACTTCGGAATGGAATAAGTGTTTCGAAAACTGGTTCGATCGAATGAAAAAGTGTATTACATATCACGGTGATTACTTTGAAAAACAATAAATACCATTTAACACTTAAATTGTCTTTAGTTTTTTCAAACGACAGAACTTAAAAGGCACCCCTCTTACTTACTGCCGAGATCGCTAGCGCGGCAGTAATACTGATCGTGACTAACCGCCATAGGAAAAAAAAACATTAACATCAGAAACTTTAATAAAAATATCCAAATTTTAACATTAAAATACTGTCACTACAAAACAAAACTGTCGAATAAATGTTCAAATTTCCTTTGAATTTAATACAGGTTGCACTTTATTATTATTTTGTTACAGAAGAAATCCTTTGTCTCATTTTTATGCGAAACAATTCTGAATTTAAACGAGACAATTTTGAATTCATACGAATCAATTCTGGACGAGGGCAATTCAAAGACCTCCAAGTCTCTAATACTCCCAATACCTCGGCGCGACGGAGTCCGGATAGCAGAGCGGGCTTGGGCGGGATTCTCCAATCTGCTTGCCAATCAGCTGTTACAAACAAATAAAATGTTTTAAACAAACATGTAATGGAATGTTAGCGTTATGTTAGTTATTTTTCATCACACTTGCACGTAAACAGTATCGAAACATACGGGTTAACTTGGCCGTAATGCCCCATATTAAACCCTCGAGCTTTCTTTTTGTCATGAAACCCAAGGTCGGTAAGTATTTTTTTTTAAATATAATGCGTGGACTCAAATTATCACAATACGTCATGATCCCAATTCTTGTGCCATTCGATATGAAGTTTCATTCGAGATGAAATGTCAGTTGCATACAATTTTCTAAAAATCTCGCATATAAACTATTGATCTCGACTGTCACTAGACATCGGACACCTGAACACGTTTGACATTATCTGTGGTAACTTGGTAAGTCATAGACAATGATGTAGTCTGCCGCTAATTTATAAATCTAATACCTTTAAACGATATATATATATATATATATATATGTACTCTCGATCTATGGAGGTACATTTAAAATAAAGTGCGTACTAATTGAGTACATATTGGGTACAATAGCGTTATGTTTTAATAAATAACAAATTCGTAAATTAATCTTTGGGGTTGCTGGGGAGAAGCTCCACAACAACCCCAATCTCATATAATTTGTTCTCTCGATCTATTGAGGTACATTTCTTTTTAAGTATGTACAAATTCGGTACATATTGTGTACATTTGGGGATATGCTTTAAAACATTACAAAATCGACAGTGGGGTGTCCAGGGAGCATGACATGAATATGAACAACTTTCACTATGGGACCAACTCTGAAATCAGGAAAAAAAAATCAGCTGCTTCATACATTTTGGTCGAGTACCTACGTATTGAACTTTTCTATGAAACAGTTTGAAAGTTGTTCATATTCGTGGGTAGAATACAGAGGTGATCATTGTGATCACGAGTTAGGAATCACCCTGTATATAATCTGAATCTCGAAAACGGCTCCAACGATTTCGATGAAATTTGAAATATAGGGGTTTACGGGGTTAAAATAATAATTAAAAGGGTGTCTTTGTGCACATATTAAAGTTATATATATCAATAAAAAAACGTGTCGTCGTCAGAAGAAATGTATAATGCGACTCTGCCGGACATCGCCAACGCGGCTAAAATTATTAGTGAAAATCTAAGTTAAAAATATGATCTTTTGTCTGATTTCATTTCCTCGCAATTGTGATGAAAAACATTGTATGTTTCACGGGCGGTACGGGAATTACGAACCTCGACTCAGAAAGCCCTCGTCTTCGACTTCGGGCTTCTACTAGAGCCTCGATCGTAATTCCTTACTTACCGCCCTTAATACACAATGTACTCGTACTATTAGGCCTCAAAGTATCACGTTGCGGGCTGAACACCTGGAGAGAACTGTAAAAGAATTTCATACAAAATTGAAGGTCTAGGCCGGTAAGTATTTTTTTACAATATTTAATCTAAACATGGCGGCTGTGTTTATGAACAGGCTAAATAGCTGTTTTTTTTAAATATACTAAGCCGTGCATCCAACCAAAGTGATTGCATGTTTAAATAAAGGCACCAGGTACCAGGAGGGCAGAGGTTATTAGGAGTGCGTAGCGCAATTGATCGCGGCAGGCGATGTTGCACGGTGCGGCGCACCGAGTCGCAGCGGCGGCGCACCCGACACGACACAGCGACTGAGCACTGTAGGTTACTTTTAATGTTAATGCACTCCTAAATAGTATATGACGTTGCCATTTTATTTTAATTTTTTTAATGAATTATACGTTTGAGAAAAGCACTATACATACCTCGCCGTGAAAAGGGGTTGCCAGCCTCGTAACTATCCGGCCTCGCTTCGCTCGGCCGGCAACCCCCTGCTTCCCGGCCTTCGTAGAAATGTACTAATGTAGTCCCCGGGAACAAAGGAGAGGGTAAAATGTAAAAATGGAAAAAATTGTGTAAAGATGCGACGATGAGCGCAGCAAGAGGAGTGTTAGGTTGACTTATAATAAAAACAGCCGCTTTATTGTTGTGATTAAAGATTAGCTCGCCGGTCGATAATTAGCCGACAAGCTCGTCATCGAATTGCTACTCTTAAGATAGAAAACAAATGATATTTACCTATGTCAGAGGGGGTCATTGTGTCTTTCCCTGCAAAATAATAAGTGTAATTTTAGTGTATTTACTGTAGTCATATCCGCCATCATGCAGTCACTGTTAAAAGCATTGACTGTTCCTAGCTATCAGTCTATAGATACCCTTAACGTTGGACGCTGTATGCAATATTGTATATCGTCCCTTTACTTTCTCAACCTCGTATCTGATCGAATAGTTAGATAGGAAAGGCTTTATTCCATGGGAACATGAGTGCGTTTCCTATCTAACTATTCGATCAGATATGAGCTTGAGAAAGTAAAGGGACGATATGTATAATACACAAACAAAAGGAGTAACAAGAATGCAGGGGTGTGATTCTCTCAAAAACGCGGTCGGACGAACGAACGACTGAATATCGCAGCGGCGAGTTTAAGTAGTCCCGTCAGCGAACAAAAAACATTGTAGCGCGTCATTTACAATTTGTCGATAAGATCGAACGTATAAGGCTGCCTAATTATGAATGCACGCGGTAAAATTTGTTTTATTCGCTCTGACGGGACTACTTAAAGTCGCCGCTGGACATTCAATCGTTCGTTCGTCCGACCGCGTTTTTGAGAGAATCACACCCCTGGATGCGTGTGGACGTTATAGCTGATTTACATTGGACCAGCAAAAACATGCCTTTAGAAGTACATTGCGTCGTTACAATAGCTCTCGCCTCAAACTTCAAATACCAACTCGTCAATGTATTTCTACTGGCATGCTTTTGCTGGACCAATGTAAATCAGCCATTACAGAATCACTCATTGTACCGATAGTTTGGGCGGGACCTATAGTATGTCTATGTCCCGCAGTAGACGTCTTTCCGATGAAACTATGATGGTGATGATGAATTGATGATACAAAAACGGATGCCCTGCTTTATACTTGTAAGTGAGGCAACTTGCCTATTTGTGCCGCAAAGTCTTCGAGGCCTTTCTGGTTAGCAGATTTGTAAAACCTCTCCCCTGACATACGACACAGCCAGTCACTTAAATCTGGCCACCTGAGTACAGAAAAAAAATACATAAGCCTATTCCAGATGCGCAATTCTTAGGGATGGATGGAGAAATATAACAAACAACAATATAAACGCCACTCTTTTTGTCTAATTTTGCTCGTCGATCATAAGTGGACCACCAGCGGGTGCGTAGGCGTTATCCTCTGCCGTCCCGTCCGCCGGTTTGCTTCACTTACTAGTTGGCACGTAAGCCAGAGCCGTACCTAACTTTTACCCGAAAACTGCTTAATTCGTCGTCAAGACCGCGACAAAATTACAAATACACGCAGTAACTTGTTAATAATGCTCTCACGCGACAACTAAAGGGGCAATTACACTATTTCGTTCACCTTGCCCCGCGGCAATTACATTAGCGGCCTGCACACGTAGAGTTCGGACCGCGGGAAACGCCACGCGCCATTCCAATCTTCGCGCCGAACCGTACGTATAAATGCAACTGTAATAGTAAAATAGTAAAAACCTACGGTTCGGACTGGCGCGTGGAATGGCGCGTGGCGTTTCCCGCGGTCCAAACTGTGCCGTGTAAAGGCCGCTATCGAGTCGTTTGCCGCATGTTGCATACGGCGACCGCAACAGTGTAAAGAACACGGTAGTCCGCCGCATTCGGCGAGCGACAGCTGCTGCAACTGCCTAATTAGGTAACGGACAGACTAACGTGAAGACAACGTTCTTTGGCCGAAGTACTTAGTTTGAAACAAGTTCGGCGACCGCATTAGGTGGACGAAGTGATGTAATTACTAATTAGGCTTGCTAGTTAATACTTCAACGACGAATGGACAAGTGAATTGTTCAATAGCATCACTTACCTTTATTTAGAATAAGCTTATAACAAATACCTGTAACGATCAACCGGCACAATAAGATCCAGAGTGCTGATATAGGCGCACACCAAGATGTCTCCCAATGAAGGTGAGATGCCGCCAAGGTAAGGGTTCTTTGCCAGCATCTTATCAACGTCTAAGTAAGAGCTCTCGACACGCTCAAGCTGCCCTAACGTCGGAGAGATGTTCTCCTTGTAACGCAGAGGTTTCTGCAAAATATACGAGTCTAGAGTCTGACCAGCGAGTCGTGACACAAGCATTTTTTTCTAATTTTTCACATGGCAACAATTTTACCTATGAAACCAGCTGTCACATTATGAGTACCTACCCAGTCTTTATGCTTTTAGTGTTACCAGCTAGTAATATTTTAAATTTGCCCCTATTTTTTTTGTCACCAGTGTCACCACTCACTGGTCAGCCTCTACTGTCTAAACTTTTTTATCAAATTTATGTAAGGCTCGACCACGTGACCGCTCTCTGTCTGATAGGTCTCTTAGGATTATTTAGATTTGACAAACGCGTTGAAATTGGTTTATCTATTTGGGAACTATGAAGCATCAGATAGACATATATGTCAAAGGTATATACCCCGAAGCAAAAAGGGGGTGTTATAAGTTTGACTGCTGTGTGTGTGTGTCCGTCTGTGGCACCGTAGTTCTTAAACGGGTGATCCGATTTGGATGCGGTTGGTCTTAGCTAGGTTTTATGAAAATTGATTGAGCCGTTTATGATATATCAGCTCTGGGGGTCTGATTGTTATTAACAGAGGGCGGATATTTCATGGCAAAAATCAAACGTCAATAGAGTTGGAATGTTAAATTTTATCGACTTTTCCGGCTATCGATAAGTTTAATCTCCTTCTATATTGCTGACTTTTAACATTAAGCTCTTTGATTAGCGAGTTGCATCGCCATTAATAGTAAATCACATGACAGTTAACTGGCATTTCTACCACTAATCTTTTTGCAACTAATTCACGAAATACAAAAATAATCATTTCCTTAATTACAACGAAAATAATTCAACAATATACTGCTCTACATGGAAGGTTAATTTAAAGCAACTTAGAAAATATTGCGTTGAAACTCACATAACGAGTAAAATAGATTCATGTGAGATTATAGCAGTAAAGAACGCTATTAGTTTTATATAGATTTGATTATATTTCTAGTTTCTTGCAACATCCCATGGAAAACAAAAAACCGCCTTCAAAAACGCAAAAAATTACTTCTTTTAAAATTGTAGGTAGTTACCTGATAGGTTAGTCCAACTGAAGTCGGTGACCACAATATTTTCAACAAAAAAGCCGACATCAGTTGCACTAACCTATCAGGTACCTACAATTTTAAAAGAAGTAATTTTTTGCGTTTTTGTAGGCGGTTTTTTTGTTTTTTAAAACATTTGTTTCATTTTAAACTTTTTAGTGATCATAATACGCTGTTACGTAGTCCCACTTCTTGGTTGATATGAAATTTTAAGTTATTTTGAAGCGCGCCGCAAGCTACGCCGCGGGAGAGTCATACTCATATTTCAACAAGTAAATAATCTTCGTTGTAGTCGTTCAACTATCTTAATCGAGAATAATCGAGATATCTTATCGCCACCCTTGAAATCAGTATCGTTGAGGAGTTCCGGTGGCCATCCGTGGTCTTCATCATCAGTTCCACTTCACCAAATGATATTTTCTGAACGCAAATGCTGGATTTGTTACTAAAAATACTAAAATCGCTATATGTTTGCCTACAATATTTGAGGAGGTCCCTCAATTCCTCACTGAGATCCCCTCATTAGATTCAAATTTGGTGGCAATGGGACCACCTCGGAAGTATATTCTATCAAACTAAAAAAGAATTTTTAAAATCGGTCCTCAATTGACGGAGTAATCGGTGACCATACATAAAAAAAAACATACAGTGGAACGTATAACCTCCTCCTTTTTTGAAGTCGGTTAAAAAGAATTAACAAACCACAATTCCATTATTTTTTAAATACCTATATTTGTTGTTCCTGTTCATCATCATTTGTGGTCTATTTTTGTTCATAAATAAAAAAGATACGCTTCGTAAATATAACTTATCGATAGTCGATAAAATTCAACGTTCCAACTCTATTGACGTTTGATTTTTGCCATGAAAATTCCGCCCTCTGGTAACTCCGAGACATCAGTAATAATGTTTTCGCCAAATTTAAAAGCATAATTGACACTGGTAGTTACTTACTGTGATCTCCCTGTACAGAGGGTTAAGCACGCTACTGTTGTAATAAATGTGTTGTATCACGCGCACACGCAGCTTCGGGTCGGTTGGCAGCAGCTTGTTCGGAGTCCAAGAATAGCTTTTATGTGCCAAATAACTTGTTATGGCGTGGCTGTTAACAGTAAGAGGGACTGTAAACCTCATAATAGCCGAGGTGAGCTATATACAATACTTGCTTCTTATCATAATCGCAATCATAATCGTAATCATTTATTTGCTATGAACATGGTACAGGAGAGTTCATAAATATGTGTACACTTTAGTACCGCGAATATCGTAAATGTAACAAAAAACTGTTTGGCATTTATTTATATCCATTTTGTATAGTCGACCAAGAAAGTCCTTTAAACCTTTTGGAACTCATCATCATCAATCTCATCATGCAAAACGTGGTGTAGTTTTTTGGCCGACTATACGTAAAGTCTTGTTCGTACTTGTAAAAATGTATATTCTCACCTGTCACTTAATATCAAATTACGCTTTTTAAAAACTGGCAGCGTTCCTATAGGATTTATCTGAAAATACACAAAAATTTATAGGTAAATTAAATCAAGCCATTATAGTTTTTTCTACTTATTTAGCAAAAGCGATGCGTGTTTTCCGTAATAAAAGATTTCAGAAAAAGTTAATTACTATAAAGTTGAGTAATAAAAGCTTGTAAATAATGTATTTCGTTGCGCAATTATTATGCCATCCGTAGCTTAATAAGCCATACGCGACTGCCTGGCCGAGTCGATGGTGTACTACACCCTTTACCGTATAATAAACGACGGTAGTGACGTGCACAATACTCAAACACAATCGATCGATTTAAGAAAGAGTTGCTTACTGACTGAATGATTCTACTGTGCTCCGCGTCTTCCATGTTAACATCATGTTCTGTGATGCTGAGATGCATGGCGTCTAGACACATCATTACGGCACGACAAGCGGGGCAGCTGTCTGTCTTCCAAAGCATGCAATTCCTGCGGCAAACATTGTAGCCGTAGTTTCACACTCTTACCGAGGTGAGGCTAGGCGAGGACGGCATGCCGACCTTTTCTACCCTATTATATGATCAAAAAGTGGCAAGCACAAAATTTATATTTCCGCGAATTTGTTTGTCAGCTCAGAACAGCATAGGTACAGTCAAGGACTTTAATTGTTATGCCACCATGGAACCCTGTCGCATAACGTTAATCATTCATTTAAGCGTAATTTCTGTCATTTGGTTTGACGCTGTCATTATGACAGGGTTCCATAGTGGCATAACAATATTTAAGTCCTTGCCTGTACTTACCGTAGTCCCAATATTCTAACCGCGGGCCGATAGATAAGATTACTTACACCGGGTATGTACATTATTGCCTAGGTCCGGATAAGGAAATGCCTGACGAGGCAGTTGGCAAGGCTCGGCCTGCTAAAATCCGAGTCAGACAATCCCCTACTTTCTCAAACATTGCGAGGAAATGATACAAATACATAATTTTAAGTATTTTTTGTGAAAAGCTTTTTTCTAACTATGAGTATTAAGATAAGTTTCACGCACAATGATCTGCTGCCGCCCGCCGCCGCTGCCGCAGGCACCCGCCGCTTGGCGACACTTGGGCGACATGGGATTTTTTTCATGGTCCTTTCGATTTTATATGCAACAGAGAGCATTTTTAAATAAAATATCACAGCGGACAGGAATAGGTTTCATACGTTTATTTTACTCCTAGGAAGAAATGTAGCTTTTTCCGTCTTCGTTTTTCAAAAGAAAAGCCGTCGTTTCCTAGCATGTTTGAGAAAAAAAATATTACATCTTATCTATCCGCCGTTTGTAAATTGGAAACAAATCTACTGCACCCTACCCCGCAACTTAACTTCCAAGTAAGATTTTTATATTTACAACATGTCTACAATTTATTATACAAAAAAATCAGAAAATAATACCTTAATACTAAACTGTTTCCAATATGACTGATAGACGCCCCCATTGTTTAAATCGACGCCATGAATCTCATGCATCGAATTTAATACAGACTTTTAAACTACATTTTCCTTTTAGCGTGACTTTTTTTCAATGTTTTGTATTATTTTCATAATATTTATAACATTTCCTCTTTTAAATTTACTAATGCATTCGCGGCAAATCTCCGAAAAAGCCCACTACCATACCATAGAACAAGCAAAAAACTTCAAACGTCACTTATTTTACAATTTTAATTAACTGCCAGTACATTGGCCAGAACCCAACCTCTACTTAAGTATAAATAGAGTTCTATTCTTATAATTTAGGTACCTACAATGAAACACTAAAATTTTTTTTACCCATTTATTATTTTTGATAAGGTTAAAATAAGGTTAAGGCTACAGGTTAAAAATCTTAACAATACAAACTCAAATTTATGTAAAATGTGTAAATAAACGTTTTTTTAAATCATGTCTATTTACTTTTAGTATACCTACGCGGGAATTACTATTTTGGGTTATTTATTTATTGTATGGCTTACAAATTACACCAATATCATAGCTTAAATTTACAATTCCTCTAGTACCGGTAGAGGTTAATGAAATCATAGCATAGACGTCCGTAATATAATGTAAACTTTTGCTATACCTACCAGGGTTCATGTCGTACGAGTGTACATTAATAAGTAATAAGTACAGTCGAGTGCATAAATATGTGTACACTTTAGTACCTTTGTCTATTTAATGTCATGTTTAAACTGCCATGCATGAAATGTCACAGCGATTAAAGTGACAAGGTACTGAAGTGTACACATATTTATGAACTTGACTGTACCTTAGGTATAATGTAACATGGTAGCAAATATATGATTTGATTTGTTTAACTATTTATTTATGCTGAACTCAACACAGTGACAGATATTGTGAATATTGCATTAGTCCCCGACCCTCGTCGTGATCGGTGTCTGACGTATTATACAAGTGGCGGGGCCACGCACGCCAGACATAAACACGAAACGTGATCCCAAGTGTCACAGTGGTCGCGAAAATAATAATGTCGGACAATTATTCGTTGTTAAATTATGTTAAATAAGTTAAAAATAATGCACTACGTACAAGAATATTTAGGGTACAAAGAAAGTAATCAAAAATCTATACTAATAGGTACAATGTGAAATTAACTCATGTCTGTTTCTCTGTGCGTTTTAGCAGGACACAATTAATATGACGTGCGTCAAAGCTCTTACGCCGTTGACCAAGAGTCTATTCTTGCTTAATCCGCGCGCCATATTAAATGTGTCTTGCTAAACGCTTGCACGGCTTAACCGCTGAACCGATTTCGATGAAATTTGGGTATGGAGGTAGATTGAACCCCGAGGAAGGATATAAATTTTGAAGAAGAAGATACTTTTTATCCCGGGAAATAGGACCGTTCTCGAATGAATAGCGATGAACGACTTCTACAAGGACCTGATCTATTTATATTTTATAATATTTATATGCAAGGTAATTCTGAAGCTTTGCCTACCCTACTCTGGGAACGAAGGCGTGAGTTTATGTATGGATGTACCGATGTATGTATATGCGAGACTGGGAAACATTTGGGTTTAAACAAATAACAATAAAATTAATGTACAATATCACAACACTTGAAACTGCTCTTGTTACACGACTGCCCAAAAAAAGGAGTGTAATGTTTTCAGGGTTCATGTATGTAGGTACGTATGTATGTATGATTCTTTATTCCACCATAATCTATTAGTGTTTATTTAAATTATGTTTTTATTACAATACGGGAAAAGCTACAGAGAGTATAGTAATCTGTGGCTACAGGCTATTGTAGAATACCCTCCTACGATTAAAGCACGCTAACGCACACATACGTTTGAATGCAAATAGATGTCCTCATAACTATGTAGGATACTTTTCAAGTTTTTAACATGTTATTGGCCTGGGTGTCTTGTTCAAGAAGGTTGTTGCGCCACTGGATAAAAGAAATGTTTTATTTCCGTTTAAATAACCTGTTTAGAGTGGCATCTCGGTACTGCTACACGAATTCGACCAAGTGAGTTAATTATATCGTAAGTAAACAAAAATCGTAGAAAACTTTTATTTGTTGACAAATGGAAGTCACATTAACCTTGTATTGTTAGTACAGTTGAGGTTGGCGTAAAATAGTGTTTTGTAATATGTTTTATTATTAATAACGATATTTAATAGACGTGTTCAACATTTTCTGTGCGTAAGTAAATATTATTTTTTATATTAGGTAATAATTTTATATTAGGTATTCAAGAAAAAATTGGTGTATTTTGTGATCCGAATTTAATTATTATTTGAAATGGTTGCTTTTAAAATGGTTCCATCTCCATAATTAGTAAATTTATTTTGCTGCCGTTTTTTTATATTATTTTATTCACTTATTTGTAATTAATATACTCTTTTACTTTACAGGCAAAATACAATGTCGAAGAAACTGGTATTGTATGGAGACGATGCCTCGCCACCCCTGCGGTTCGTAATGATGACGGCCTCGATGCTCAAGATCGATTTCGATTACCAATTCATCGATCTTTTCAAAGGGGAGAACAAATCTGAATCCTTCACTAAGGTAAAGCTAAAACTATATTTGACCCTTAAGAATAAAAATTAAAATAACACAAACAATGTTAAAATGTAGATTTGTTTGAGATGCGCTATAAAACTTAATTGTAATAGGGTATTTGCCTAATTTTTTACTAGTATTTAAATTGAAGCTTGTTTACCTTCTGAATAGCCTAGTATAAATAGTTTTTTAATATCTTTAAAAATAAGAAAGATATAAATGTTTAAAACTTGCTTTTAGACAAAGAGGAAAATACAGTAATATGACGTCATATTACTCAACCGCCATATGAATTACACCCAAAACATCGTTTCGTGAGAAAGAGATGGACCAAAAACTTTAAAAGGCTATAACTTTTTTATTTTATTACCAATTTCAAATTTAATTTTGAATTATTTTATCATACTACGTATATTGATATATTATCCAAATTAATATACGAAATTGAATATCAGGCAAATACCCTATTTGTTACACATTAATGTAATAAGCTATATATTGACGACGCGGTAGCTTAGTTGGTAGTGACCCCGCCCTCGAAGCTATCAGTCCCAGGTTCGATTCCCGGTTTGGGCAAATATTTGTGTGATGAGCATGTGTATGCTTCTGAATCTTGGATGTTTTCTATGTATTTAATAATTTATTTCTCTATATACCTAAGTATAAATATCGTTATCTACCTCTAGTATCCATAGTACAAGCCGAGAGCTTCGTTTAGGACTACGTCGATTGTTGTGAGATTGTACCCTGATATCTATTTTTTTTTTAACTGAACCACAGTTTACGAAACTTATACAACTTGTCCTGTAAACCAGCATATATTCTGTTACTAAGTAGCAAGTTTGACTTGAAATCCCTCGCATGGTTTGTCATAGATCTGTGCTCAAAATTCAGATATTATTTTATATTTATTTAACTTTTTTTTTCCTCTAAATCAAAATCCGTAGTGACTAGAACTTAGTTTTCTTTTCCCTTTAACTTACGAGGGGTTAAGAGCATTAATTAAAATTAACCTACCCAGTTTTTATTTCTATCTAAGCACGATTTGAAATATTATTGTGTTCATTTGTTAATAAAACTGATGCTTTCCTTGAAGTTGTAAAAATATATCTGAAAAATGAATGTAGTAATAATTAGTTAACGAACAGTTTATTTTCAGGAAGTGATAAAATATTTACAAAAAATAAGGTTTTAAATTGTTAAATTTTATTTATTTCCTCAGCAGGATTGTTCCGTATACCGAGAAAATTTAGTTTTAAGGAATGCATGTTTGTCAGTAAGTATACCTTATACCTTATACCTTAACCTATACGCAAAATATTTTCAGTCTGTCTAGAAAATACCAGTAATTTTTTTCCAGCTGTTAACACTTTCAGTGCCACCGACCCGCTAGTCGGGTCCATTATGTATGAAATAGCGGGTTGGCGGCACTGAAAGTGTTAAGCCCGATTTACATTGGTCAGGGACAGTAGCGAGGACAGTGGAGAGAAAAAATGGAAAGCGATTCTATATGGATCCACTGGCAAGGCAACTTGACTCACTACTGTCCGACCGGTTTACACTACTGCTAAATCGCTCGCTCGCTCGTTCGTCCGACCGACCACCGGTTTTGAGAGAATCACACCCCTGTATCGTGTAATCGGGCTGTAATGCTTCAGATTAATCGTCTGCAACTAGTACCGGCTCTGCAAGTCGGCGAGGACGTGATTTGCGACAGTCATGCCATCGCTCTGTATCTGTGTCAGATAAGTGACAGTCAGAACCTGTACCCGGAGGACCCCCTCGTGAGGGCCAGAGTTAACCAATTCCTGTTCTTTAATTCGACCACTTTATTTCCACTGGATAGTTACTTATACGTGAGTGTGAACTGTTTATTTTAGAAACAATTGATTAAGACGATTCGATCGATCTTTTGATTCGAATCGATTATTCTATGGACAATATAAGAAGTCAATTCTGACCGATATTATATACCTATTGCAATTTATGGGTAGTAAAATCGTCTGTCCAAGCTTAAATAGTTTTATCCTATACAAAATTTTACCTTGCTCAAAGTATAATGTACAGAAAATACTTTATATCCAAATTTCATACCATAAGTGCTGGGGCCTGTTTTATAAAGCTACAAATTACAATTTACAGGTTACAAGTTCCCATTTGATACAACCTCGACCAATGACGACCAGCCATTTGACCAGTGTTGCAAGTTTAGACCTGTAAAATTATAACTTGTAGGTTTATAAAACGTGCCCCTGGGGTCAGTGTATTACAATGTTATTATATAGGTACTAATGATACTAATGATATAGCCTGGCCAAAAAGTCGAGAAATTAAATGAGGGCGCCACTTTCTACGTAACTGTCACATTTTTGACGTAAAATGCGTAAACATGGCAACAATTTTGTATGGAATTTTTTTTGTTGCAGCTGTCACCACTGGCTCGACTTTTTGGCCAGGCTATACTAATAGAGTAGTCTTCTACTAAGAAGTGCGGTAGATTTTTAGATGTGTAAAGTGCCCGTTCAGTCTACTTACTCAATAAACATACTTATCTTTGAAACCAAATATATTACCTCGATGTTTTGGTTGTGTTGCAACACTTGCAACGACCTTGGTATGCAGTCTGGAGAGGCAGGTAACGATCAACCAGGCAACTAACGAGGTTTTCATTGTTTTCAAATACCGACATTTTGCTCAACACATGCTGCAGTATTTTGAATAATACCTCATCAAAGTAATTAAATTATTTTTGTTATAGTCGGAGCACTTTAAAGGCAACACTATGGACAAAGTAAAGGTTGAGAAGTGGTACTCCGCTTTGGATTACTTGGAATATCAGTTGAGCAAACGCTCTTGGCTTGTCAATGAAAAGGTAATATGCTTAAAAATCCGAGTCGTATCCCTTTGCTTCACATTTTAATCAGTATTTCAAACGCCGACGCCGATTAATACGTGAAATTAAAAGTTTGAGAGGTGAGTGACTCTAAATAACCGCCAATAGCCTTTAGTGCCGATTGAATCTGAACTCATAATGTTTCATACTGTTAATGATGAGGTTGAAGTGGAGTTAAATATAGTGATTTAATAAAATAATAAATCTTTATGCAGGTTTCTCTGGGTGATCTGTGCTGTGGAGCTACTGTGATCACGGTGCAACTGTTAGTGCCGCCGCTTGATCGTCACGTGAACGTTAACCAGTGGATCAAAAGATTGCAAACACTTCCCTATTTTGATATTCACACACGAGGTTTGGAGCGGCTGAAAGGTTTAATGGATTTAATTAAATAAATAAATTGGTTGCAAACGATACTTGTCTTTTTGACTGTACCCTAAAAAGTTGTCAATGTTGCAAAGTGAAAATACTTTATAATCAAATTTTTCATTTATTAACAGCAGCAACAGCCAAATGTCAAAACTCTACTGTCTATGGACTCTATTGATTGGTCGACGAGGAGATGTAAAAAATGGCTGCCTTGCCTTCTCCTACTCAGGTAGAATTAATTAAAATTAAATAATACGTGTTGTGCGAATTAAACAGTTAAAGCTTGGAGAACAGCTAACTAAGTGATCTATCGTGTAGGCCAGTTTTTGTTGCCGAACGAACAGAGACATACAAAGATATTTCGTAACAAAGTTTCGTGTACAATAGTTGGTTTACGCTGCCTAAATAATTTAAAATTGAATGTTTTAAGCTGTCTGTGTTTAACAGTTATCTTTGTTATAAAGTGTTGTGAATATTTGTGGTGTGCAGTCTAGTTTAAAACCGAAACTTCTCCATAGTTTCGTAATTATAGTCGTTTTCGTGAACATTGAATGTCATGAACTGACCAAATGTCACACCCTTCGTGAGATTGAAAAATACTCTAGAAAGGAAATAAAGTCGCGAGTTTTGTGTTTTCAAAATGTGGCTTGAACCATTGCAGGTGGCAGGGACCCACAGCGCTATATATGAAGCGTATTATCACCAGGTAAGCTCTTTTTCTTTGATAATTGGTCGCCCTACGAGTTTGCATGTTTCTCGTAATAAATATGTTTCTAAGGTTCAAAGTATTGTATTGATTATGGAATTACACTACGCCGCCTCACGTTCTTCGATCTAAATATCAAATTTTATCGATAACCCCAAATTTTGGCCTGACCTTGCTCCTACAGAGGAAAAGAGAGGTGTTGTAAATCTTAAGTAGATCTAATAGGTAATTTAATAATATTCACTGAATACTACTGACATTCTTAGTTTATTAACATTTGTGTACCCATAATAATATCTTATTGGTATTTTTATTTTCCTTATTTATTCAGAAACTTGGGATTTATCTTGAGACTTGCGAGACATATCTTGAGTAAGATAAAAACATAGTTATAGATAAACGTATTTGTATCTTGCCAGATAGATATCGTGTGATAAGGTTGAGAAAATTTAAACATCTAGGAGCTACCACATGTATTTGTTAATAAAAATATAATAAGTATAAATTGTAATGTGGCTCGCTACAACGAAACAAAACATTGATAAGAGATAATTGTATATTTCATATTGATTAGAATAAGTAGAGCTAATTTTCTTAGACTTTCATCAATAACTATATTAAATGTTTATTACCAGGGGCGATAGCGTGTGAGCTCTGTTTGATTAATCTAAATAATTATTATCAGTGATTGGAATAGGCAGAGCTAACCTAAAGTTCGCAAAAGGATAATAATTTAGAAAAAGGGAAAAATAATAATTTATTTTTAATGAATGAGGCCCTGGGCATGGGCCCCGTGTGCACTTATGGTAAAGACGGTATTGACCACATAGTATCTTATGAGTTATATATTTGGGCTTAGTTATTATTGCAAAGCTGCAACAAAAAGCTTGTTTTGGTACAGAAATAACTACTATTGTGTTTTGGCACTTGGTATTAAACTCTGGCAGCCGGGAGTAGAAAAAACTGGTATGATGTTAGAGAGAGATAAGTTTTGGCTTATTAATCCACTTACTCATTCTATTTAACATTTATTTATATCAATATTGTCAAGTTCATAATTGTTAAAGCTATACAATTTTTATCATTTGATACATACTGTGTTGCTAGTAAAGATTTATATAATTTTATTAATTACTAGTGACTAGCCTCCGTGCCATCTCCAAGTGAAAAGTGTATTTAGTATGGGTCTATATTAATGCATATAATATGTTCGTAATGTATCATTTTGCGTAATATTTTTTCCTCTGAAATTGATATATTATTTCAACTTTTACAATACTAAACCAACCAACTTAATGTTCTGACCATGATGAATATTTAAATGATTGTAAAAATAAAAAAAATCAGTAAAAAAACAATTATGCGAAATCTAAATTATGCATAATATTTCATTAGAAACAATAATATTATGCCGAACAAAAGGCACTGATTTCGTATAGATCTAAATCTTCCTTGAGAAATGATCTTCACTACATAATACTGCAGCAGGATTATTTAAAATAGGTATGCAGTGATTGGTCAGTTGGAAATTAATGAGGTCCGACCGGGACCGCTTTTTTAATCTCGGCCGAGACCAAGACCGAGACCGAGACACGGAAAAAGGGGTATTTTTTCTATATTTGCATTATTTTAACTATAAAAAAAAACCGTTAATAATGAAAAAAGTTTTTTATTATGGTTTTAACAAACTTAATACTCAAAATTGAAAAGAACAATACTTATTATACGACAAAACAAAGCAATTTTTTGGCATTGTACCCTGTCAATAAAAAAACGATTGCCACGGTGTCTCGGCCGCTGCCGAGAATCTCGGCCGTTTTGGGCCGAGACCGAGACCGAGATCTCGGCACGATTTTTGGCCGAGATTTGCCGAGACCGACACCGAGATCTCGGTCGGACCTTAGAAATTAATAATGAGTGTAGTGACTAGGATTTACCCAGACATTAAGAACTTCCATCAGGATATCCTCGAAATCCTATGATGACGGATTTACTATCTAAGTCCAGCAGCGGCATGTATAACCTAACTGGGCAAACCCCAGGAAGGTTAATGAGTCACAAAGTTATGTGATTAAAAATCGGATGTTCCACTTTAGCTATTGGGACAGAGTTTAATAATATCTTTGATTCATTAAGATTGTATGTGTCTGTATTTGTAAAGTTTTTTTTTTCTTTTGTAAAGATTTGCATGTATGGCTTAGAGTGTCGACTCATGATTGTAAGGTACCAAGATCGAATAGCAGTGGCCATGTAGCAATGAGTTTTTCTATCTAGAGTAAAAAAGTTCTTTCAGTGAAAGAAAAAACATCGCGAGATGACATTTTTTTTTTTTCTGTTTTGTTATTTGCAATCATTCGCCAGACTATAAGCGAATTGGTGGAAGTATAATTGGCAGTGCGGTAGGAGCGGCCAGTGCCGCGCCTTTCCATTCAGAGGAAGTGGTCCCGCTTCAGTCTTTTGACCACCTTAGACGTATCCAACAGCTCAGCAACGAGCGGGTTTGGATGGGTAGATAGTCGATCTCTATGTACTTTTTTTAAGCGGCTAATCTCTTCAGATATAGTAGGCAAGTTGAGATATTTATGAATTTCTTCATTTCTGGTGTAGCACGGCGCATTGGATACTATCCGAAGAATGGCATTTTGCACTCGTTGCAGGCAAAGTATGTTAGTCTTGCTCGCTACACCCCACAATTGTATCCCGTATGTCCAGATGGGCTTAAGGACCGAGTTATATATGAGCTGCTACTGTTGTATTGTTGTCTACTGACAGCACGGAGTTTCGCTCCATGAGCCAGGATAGATTGCGGAATCTGTAGTTAATTTCGTCCCTCTTCTTTTTTGTGTGGAGAGGCGAGATAACATGCACATTGATACAGTTGAGTGTCTGTGTGTAAGAGAGGTATAAAACACCTACATCTTGAAAGATAACATGAGATTGTGTCATACCTAGTCGCTAGTAGGGTTTTAGTTTTGAATGAGTAAGGGCTCATCATTTCACCATGATGCGGTGCCGTGGAGAGGCACGTTGCCATGTCTCTATGTACAGATCCTTCAGAACTTCTTACTTATAGCTTCACTGACAGGCAATGTAATCAAATCTTGGAAGTAAATTTTAATCTTCTTCTAATTAACAGGAACTTTTTCAAAATGTGTTCTGAAAAAAAACATGAATTTGTCTCAAAAGCATACTTGGTTTTAAAAAAGTCTGTTCATTATTTATTGAGAAAATAAAATAGCTAACGACTTGAGTGCTCGTGCAAATTTGATCAACCTTATTTATAAGTAAATAAGGGCTATCACTGATAACTCTGGTTGCACAAAGCATGTGATTGGCTAAAGAGTTTAAACGTCACAGCTAGTGCTAAACCTAAAAAACAAAACGAGGTTGCAGACAAAATGCAACCCCGGATCTAGGGGGGGGGCAACTGGGGTACCCTGTACCCGGCAGTTTCATAGGGCACCGAATGCATATGTTTAAAGAAAAAAACTTGTTTTATAACCCTGGACCTGGTGGAAAGGGGGCTGTCAAGTTCTGACCCGGTTCGGAAAAACGTTGATCCGGGGCTGACAAAATGACGTCATTCAATTTTTTTTTTCATCGTTAAGAATAGTCAAAAAAAATAAAAAAAATAACTATGCTTTTGAGACAAACCTCTATAACCTTGAAAGGCCCACCATACTAAAAACAAGGAGTTTTTTGTGAGTGGGAGGTTAAATCTACCAGCAAGGCCATAAAGTTTAATTATGTTTGTTGCCATTTTCACTTTATGAAGATAGGAAATTAAACTTTACTCCCATTGCAATACAGTTCAAATAAATAATAATAAAAAAAAAAAATGCCTTAATTATATACATCCTATTATATATTATTATCAGAATACCAGTTGTCAATAGGGAATACGCATGGATTTTTTAAATCGCATTTCTCAACAAAATATGAAAATGCCGTAAAAGAGATCACCAAAAGTGAAATTAAAATTAAAATCGGTCAAGAAATACGGAAGATACAAGCATTTTAACCTGCTAATTAGACAGAGAGATACGATGTGCACCGGTGACGTCATTGTGCAGTTCGGCCATATAACACTCCACTCCACGTAAAATTCTGTTTTGCTAGAAAGAGATAGGAATAAATCTTTGTTGGCTTATGGGTGGGTAGCATAGCTCTGTGTGAATGTTAGCTGCTTGGTGCAGCTCATTCTTTCAATACTTATGACAGCGAACTGACGGCGGTTGAAACGCCCGTGGAATCACCCATATCTTGGTTATAGCTATTCAAAAAATGTTTTTTCTCGCACCTGTTTGTTACATGAATCAGCTTTTATTGAAGCTGTAAAAAAAAAAGTATATTCCCTTGTTGGATTTACTTTGCATACTTGTGCAGTTCCTCTGACAATACAATAATATGGTACCATCGAGCTGGTATGATAAAGTAGATCCGTCGTGTCACAAAACAGATAGGTACAGAAGTAAATCACATGTATGTACTTCACTTTTCATACCTACGCTCGGCGGTCGCTCTAGGGTTGCCAACTATGGCTTATTCACAAAACACTATCGTGGTAGTGGCACTCGTATCTAGGTGTAACAAAACAATAAACCTACCTACTATTACAATACAAAACGTTTACAGAGCAGAAACGTACAAAATTTTACGTTTGTCAATGTTCACTATGGAAATTCCCTAATAACTTCTAAAGGATTACCCTAGTTACACAATTTCCATTGCCCCATCCGTTTTAGACCTAATTTTGTCCCATAATTGCACAAAAAAGTTCACAGACGCGTGTCTCAAACGGACGGCACTCGCGCTCGCACTGGTCCCAGCCGGTCCGAGATATCGTGTCCGTGAGCAATGTCTATAAGTAAAAGTAAAAGTAAAAGTAAAAGTCATTTAATTCAAGTAACTAGGACTCATAATAAGTAGGTTTACAATAAATAACATACAATAATCCACAATAAAAATAAATTAGATTAAATTAAAGACAGTCAAATTTCATCAGATACAAAATAATGTTAAAACTATAAAACTAGAATTTAAAACTATTAAAATTAGGTTAAAATGCATTAAAGTAAAAAATTAAAAAAATAATAATAATTGGACCAAGTCGTTAAATTTTACATTATTAAATTAAATTACAATATTTTGATGCGTGATATGTCTGGCACAGCAGTGCCGCATATAGGGACAATCTAGCCTGTCGGCAATCATCGCCAGGATAGTGTTGGCGCTGACGCGCACTCTGCGCACTAAGGAGGCGGCGCGCACGCGCATTGTCGCGTGGAAGCAGAGCGTGCGCGCCTCGGCGAACATGCCTGAGGCGCTGCAGCAGCGCCGCAGCCCCAACACCGCACAGTGGTGCGCGTTGTATGGAGCCGCGGAATTAATTGTTTTTTTTAGGTTAATGGATAAAACAACACATTTCAAATATATTTATAAGTATAACAATATCATTCCAACTAATATTTAAAATAAAACCTACATTGATTGAACTTAAAATAAAATATACAATCAGGTGTTGCTTTATTGAATTCACAAAAGTAAATGATGCACAATGTTGTAAATACCCTTTTTATACTATTTTATAATTTAATAGTCTTTGTAATTGCCCTCATTACCATCGATAACGCATTTAAGTATTTTTCTTAGAAAAATAAGCTCATTCATTAATGAGGTAGCAATAAAAAGTTTGCAAATTATTGCAGCTAGAACCAATTAAATAATGATCTCGATTAAATAATGTGTAAATATTGTTGTATTAGAGCTTGAGGGTCGTTGTAGCTAAAAAGTTATAGCCAATGAAATGTAATATTTAGGCGAGAAATGCTATCAAATTCTTACAGCCCTAAAATTACTCATAATTTAAGAGAAACCATAAATGTTATTTCATTTACAATAGTAGGAATAATGTTTCTTGTATATAAATGAAACATGTTAAACAAAATCAATAACTTGAGAGGAATACACCCTTTGCAAATGCAAGGTATTTTTAACGTTTATTTCATGCGAGTGCATTTGTACGAGTTTGGCGGCCTAATTTATTTATAAAAATAATATATATATGCAATATTTTATTAGATCATAGGTATTTGAAATGTTTTATATACATATCAGATAAAAAATGTGCCTACTGATGACCATCCCAAAATTGAATTAATTCCGCCGTTGTCCCACTGTGCACCGCCCTGAAGGCGTTATTGAACTGTACACGGAGGGCATTGTATGACTTTTGAGTGTAGTTTTCCCACAAACTGCACGTGTACAATGATGTACAGTAAGATTTAAAAAGCATAACTTTAACTTCGCTTGAACAACGCGCAAACCTTCGGGCGATCATATTGGCTCTCACGCACAAAGCCCTCCGCTCCCGTTCGATATCGGCATCATCTTTGAGATCAGACGTGACAATATGACCTAGGTACTTGAACTGTGTCACCCTTACCAACGGCGTGCCATTCAAACGGACGGGTGGAACGCTAAACGGTCGTTTGCCGCCGGCCTCAAAAACCATGAACTGACTTTTGGATTCATTATATCTTAAACTGTGGCCACAAGCGTACTCCTCGCAGATCAGTAGGAGCTTTCTTAGGCCACAGACCGACGCACTCAGCAGCACCATGTCGTCTGCATAACTCAGATTATTGACACACACTCCATCTACATGGCAGCCGAGATGCTGGCTACTGAGCGCGACGATCAGTGCGTTGATGTAGAGGTTGAAGAGTGACGGGGAGCTCAATCCCCCTTGCCTCACCCCGCACTCAAGCCGATACGACTCTGACATTGCCCCAGCCCATCGGACAAAATTGACCTGATGATGTCTATGTGTGCGTTGCTCGAGCGCAGTTTGTATGTAGATTGACTTCTGTACCTATCTGTTTTGTGGTCGTGTGGACTCATTTGACTGGTCTGATAATGAGTTTATTATCGGTGGTAGAAGTACCTACAAACCCGCAATAAAGTGTTACTAAAAAAAACTTGTCTTATGGTTAATATGTTAATATAATGACGACGCATTGGCCTAGTTGGCAGTGACCCTGCCTACGAAGCTAGCGGTCTCGGGTTCAAATCCCGGTAAGGGCAGGTATTTGTGTGATGAGTGTGACTATTTCTTCCTGAGTCTTGGATGTTTTCTATCTATTTAAGTATTTATTTCTCTATATAAGTATGTTTATCGTTGCCTAGTACCGGCACAGTACAGTCAAGGACTTTAATTGTTATGCCACTATGGACGCTGTCGCATAACGTTAATCATTTAGCGTTATTTCTGTCATGTGGTTTGACGCTGTCATTATGACAGGGTTCCATAGTGGCATAACAATTAGAGTCCTTGACTGTACAAGCCTAGAGCTTAGTTTGGGACTATAGGTCAATTTGTGTGAGATTGTCCCCCGAAATTTATTTATTTTATAATGTGGTTGCAGGTGGATCCCAATGCCACCGGGGTGATCCAGGCGCCCGAGGCGGCGCGGTTCCTGAAGAAGTCTCGGCTGAGCGACGTAGTGCTCTCCAAGATATGGGACCTCTCCGATCCCAATGGCAAGGGCTATTTGGATAAGGTAATTATTACTTACATACATACATACATAATCTCACGCCTTCGCTCCCAGAGTGGGGTAGGCAGAGCTACAGAATTACAAACATCTCTAAAAACTTGTTGATAATTCTATAACCACAATTAGCACAAGTAGGCTAAGATGTTTACCAGCGTATTAGTGACAGGTTGCAAGCCCATCGCCTAACAGTACTACAAGCCTTTATTCCCTTAGTCGTCTCTTACGACATCCACGGGAAGACATGGAGTGGCACTATTCTAACTCGGCAACCACACGAATTATTACTTATTTATTATTATTTTTGTAATTCTGTAGCTCTGCCTACCCCACTCTGGGAACGAAGGCGTGAGATTATGTTATGTTATGTTATTATTATACCTACATGTAAAAGTGTTGTTTCTTTGACATAATTTTGAATCCATTTTGTATCAAAATACCTATAGCTATATATACTCGAACTTCTAAACCGGTACACGAAGACGCTAAGGCCAAGAACAGACGGTGAAACGCAACTGCAACTTCTAGTTACTTTTGAGTTTCATTTGAGTTTATGCCATAGATTTCTTTGTTAGAAATGGTCGCGACATGTGCGGTCTCTCAAAGGAGTCTAATTATGGTATAAACTCAAAAGTAACTACACTCTGTTTCATCTAAGATGATTCCTGTGACAGCTCATATAAACACGTATTACACTTGTTTCCTTAACTTTACGTAAATACTACATTGGTACACACCTAGCGACGCCGTTCAGGAACTTAAATAATGAATTATGGGTATAGTAAGTTAATTTTGTTAATTTATTGACGACGCTGTAAGGCTGCGGCTCCACTGATGCGGAGAAGAGCGGAGCAGAGCGGAGCTGTGCCAATTAACCAATAGGTAGAAGGCGCATCCGGTCACGTCAAGCGCGCCTTGCGCAGGTTAGTTTAGATTCTATTGATTAATATTGGCACAGCTCCGCTCCACTCCGCTCATCTCCGCCTCAGTGGAGCCGCAGCCTGAGCCTAGTTGGATCCAACTAGGCTAACAGCGTCGTCAATAAATCAATAAATTTTAATAACATTTAAATCGCTAGCTTTGTAGGCAGGGTCACTTCCAAATTGGAAGTGACCCTGCCTACAAAGCTAGCGGTTCTGGATTCGATTACGAAATATTTGTTCTTGGGTTTTAGATGTGTATTTAAGTCAAGAGCTTAGTTTGGTCAATTTGTGTTAGATTGTCCCCTAAAATTTATTTGAATTTAAATTACGAATGCTATACTCCCAAATTTTAATTGGTAGTTACGTAAGCTCTGTCGCTATCCATCGATCGCATAATAACTGTCTCGTAAAAGGCATAAATAGAGCTTCGGCGGTTTCGTATATTAGAGGGATCCATACGGGAAGAATTAACGTCTCTGTTATGCAAAAAGCAAAAAGGCAGTATGCGCATATGGACGTCATACTATTTACTGCCTTTTTTTCTCAGACGGCAGTATTACTCACCGTGCGTAATTCGATACTAGATCGTTTGAAGGTCGTTGGCGTAGCGACGAAAATCGACGCGACTCCAGTTTAAATATTGACTTCAGTGCGGGGAAAGGCTAGCATGCGCTGTCAATTAAGACGCTATTCTATCGTGAGTTTCACTACAAACTATAGAAATACTTACTAACGCGTATAGAAATAGAATATAACTAGAAATTCTTCCCGACCAGACACCTCGTAGTTTCTCTTCTAAACCCTGTAACCCACTGACCTATCCTGCTCATGATCGGACCTGAAAATGGTAGATAGGTATTATGCCTCATCTACTCAGGGCCGGATTTCCGCCAAGGCCTAAAGGTCCTGGCCTAGCCAGCCTAGGGGCCCCAGTTGCGGAACCATCATATAAGCCCACAAGCCTTGCAAAAATGGCTTTGAGATGAGGGCCCCAAATGCCATGTGCCTAGAGGTCCTGGGTCTCTCTAGCCGTATACTCTTCTCAAATTGTATGAAGATCAGATCAACAATACTCAAGTTATCCTTGCATAAACTTACAAACATACGAATGCCACTTATTATGACTCTTATGTCCTCCACAGGCACATTTGTTTCGGCCAAATTTTTTGGCCAATGTATCGTTTCCCGACCGTTTGATTTGCCAACCCGCTTAGTTTTCTGTAACCGTAAGTAAATATTTCAGAATTTTATGAAAACTAACCTAACCTATCCTATAGGGTTCTACACGATGGTACTGAAATAAATCCTGAAATATTTATATAAAATTGGGTTGGCAAATGAAAAAGTTGGGAAACGATACATTTGGCAAACATATTTTTCCAAACGGCAAGCTTCGCCTCCACAGATTAACAGTCCTCCGGGCGATATTGGCCTGTTAGTACAATGACGTACCTATATATAACTCTCGTTCTAACAGATATCTGCGTCCCTCTAGGCCAGTCAGTCCGACTGTCTAAGCCGCCCATTAAACCTCGCTTCGTTCACTCAATCTATTTACTGTTTAGAATTCAGTACAAAAGTAAAGTGTCAAAAAGGGCGTTAGGTACTTGACGTTTATCACTCAGCGTAGGTAATAAGCTATTTTCCATTACACGGTTTGACACCAGCACTAGCACAACGATGTCAACCGCCTGGCAACCGGGAAAGCAAAAATATGTACAGGTTTCGTTTCTTAGTTAAATTTGTTGTGTATATAAATGACATAATACCAGGGGCTCTATTCAAGACGGTAAAAACAATATCGTATTTGGTCTGTTATCGAATTATCAACGTTTTGATAGCTCTTATTTTCTTGACGGTAATGGCGGCTGACGTCATAACAATACCATAACAGGCAAACTACGATATCGTTTTTAGCGCCTAGAATAGAGGCGCAGCACATAGAGGGCGCAGTGACACTTTAGTTTCTATAGTGCCCGGCCGATAAGATGTAAATCCTGACACAGTGCACAACCATGAAGTTTTCTTTTGTTTTTCTTATCTGCCTAGTAGGTACTGTAATATACGTGTTATGGGATCGCCTTAGACCTCAAATTCAACTGTTACATCCAAATGCAGACTTAGTTTCCGCTATTCTTCCTATTTCCTCCTCTGAACTTAGAGTACTCGTAACGTAATTGCGAAAAAATTGGAAGGATATGAATGAGCCCTGTGTCTGAAACTGGACGAGTACCTATAATGATGATGATGATTAAATCCAACATTCGTTTTTTTATTTTAGTAGCGACACGTTGTATTTAATGTTGAAACTCGTATACAAATTATAACCATGCGTTCAAATATGTGTAGTATTTACGCTATATCTATGTTTGTTCGTGCTAGCCGTTTTGGAGGATGTTTAATTACAGCACTGATAGTGTTATCAGTGCACAGTTTGTTTCGTTTATTTGTTTTTGGCTGGCGTCGTTACAATTTTAACAAAAAAAAGGCATGTACATAGATGATTTGATGTAAAATTAAAGGATTGAAAGTCTCATTTGGTTGTGGGTTTGTGTACATTTTAACCAACGGATTTTGGTTGTGGTTTTGTGTCTATTTGACCTCGAGGATTTTTGTGTAGTGTTGGTTTGAAGATGCATCATTAGGTATGATTTACTTGACTTATTTTTATGTGTAAGAAATTGGTTTTCTGCTTACTGTTGCATGTTTAGCGATAGAAAACGCCCCTTTCCTACGCTACGATTATATTATTATTATACGATGAAGGTAAAGTAAAGTACGGTACGGCAGTATTTTTGGAATACTCTGAAGAGTAAAGTGTAAGTAGCTTTAACGGAATAAAGTTTATTATATTCTATTCTAAAATCGAAGGTAAGATGGAGAAAGGAAAACTTTAGCCCGAGTAGTTATATAAGAAAATATAAGGATTTTCTGTAGCGTGATTTGCAAGTGTGCAATGCACAACTCTGCATGTTTCCGTGAAAATTCCTCGTTCCATCTAAGACACAGGCACGACCTTACTGGCGGGCGTGTCAAAGTAGACTGTTGCTCTAGGTAACAAGTTTTGGATCACGCTTTTGTTCGTCTATTCTATTACCTACTAAGTACGGTCACGGAAGTTAATTTGCTACCCTTTTCAAAGAAAATCTGCTTGAAGATGTCATTGTCAATAGAGATGTCAAGTCATTTGTAATTGACAGGAAACTCAACCTTATTGCTGTAGAATGTCGGATTGACTTTGGACCTAAGGTGGGACACAAATTAAATTCCTTGACTGTACATTTAATGTCTTGGTTCGTAGGTACGCTCAGTGTTGAATGCCCCTTGCATTAAACGGTCACTACCACCGACCCGCTAATAAAATACGCGTATTACCACTTTATGACCTGAAACTAGTGTAGTTCAAGTCTAATAAATGCTAACTAACGACTGAGCGTCTGTTTTATTGCGCGACGTTGAGTCTAAACGAGGTCAGAGGTCACTTCAGGATAGTTGAGGCAATAAAAGAATACTGTCGCCAATTCTGGCGTCAGACGCAAATAGCTGCCTGTCTGTGTACAGGGTCTATACTACTAAAAATATTGATTTTGTAATGTAAAGTTAGTTTATTGTTTTTAACTCGGCCGCCATTACGGTTTTTTATTGCTTATTTGCAATAAAAAAACAAAAACCGGGTTTTTGTTTTTTTAAACATTTATTTTATTTTTAACCGACTTCAAAAAAAGGAGGAGGTTCTCAATTCGTCGGGTTTTTTTTTTTTATGTATGTTCCCCGATTACTCGAAGACCACTGGACCGATTTGAAAAATTTTTTCGTTGTTTGAATGGGTATACTTTCTAGTTGGTCCCATTGTCACCACGTCAGGATCTGATGATGGGATCATGGAGAAATCAAGAGAACTCCTCAAATATTATAGGCACACCTATAGCGATTTTGGTATTTTTCACTGTAACTCATGCATTTGCTTTTGAAAAGTACTATATGGTGAAGTGGAACTGATGATGAAGACCACAGATGGCCACCGGAACTCCTTAACGGTACCTATTTCAAGGGTGGCGATAAGATATTTCGATAAAGGAAGTTGAGCGACTATGACGAAGCACATTTAGGTTTAAATATGACTATGACATTCCCGCGGCGTTGTCTGCGGCGAGCTTGAAATGTTCTATAGTTTCTTATTAATATTTAGAAGTGGAGCTACGTAACAGCATAAATAGGATCACTAAAAAGTATAAAATAAAATAAATGTTTAAAAAAACAAAAACCCGCCTTCAAAAAGCAAAAAATAACTTCTTTAAAATGGTAGGTAAAAAGGTCAGTCCAAGTGAAGTCGGCGTCCAACAATATTTTAACCAAAAGCAGACTTCAGTAATAGGTCACTATTTACCTACCATTTTAAAGAAGTTATTTTTTGCTTTTTGAAGGCGGGTTTTTTATACTTTTGCTATTTATGCTGTTACGTAGCTCCACTTCTAAATATTAATGAGAAACTATAGAACATTTCAAGCTCGCAGCAGACAACGCCGCGGGAATGTCATAGTCATATTTAAACCTAAATGTGCTTCGTCATGGTCGCTCAACTACCTTAATCGAGATATCTTATCGCCACCCTTGAAATAGGTACCGTTAAGGAGTTCCGGTGGCCATCTGTGGTCTTCATCATCAGTTCCACTTCACCATATAGTACTTTTCAAAAGCAAATGCATGAGTTACAGTGTTAAATACCAAAATCGCTATAGGTGTGCCTATAATATTTGAGGAGTTCTCTTGATTTCTCCAAGATCCCATCATCAGATCCTGACGTGTTGACAATGGGACCAACTAAAACGTATACCCATTCAAACAACGAAAAAAATTTTCAAATCGTTACTGTGTTCTTCGAGTAATCGGGGAACATACATAAAAAAAAACCCGACGGATTGAGAACCTCCTCCTTTTTTTGAAGTCGGTTAAAAAGATACACAATATTAATAAATAACTGGGAACAATCTCACACAAATTGATTTAGTCACAAACTAAGCTCTAGGCTTGTACTATGGGTACTAGACAACGAAATAAATAGTTATATAGAGAAATATATATTTAAATATATAGAAAGCATCCATAGCTCAGAAATTTATTTGAATATAATAGAACAGAAAAGAAAAACGTTTGTTTCTTTGTTGGGGATAATCTCTGAAAATACAGAAAAATTCAAAAAAATCAAATTCAAAATATTTATTCAGTAAATTGGCCACATGAGGGCTCTTTTACACGTCGGTAACATGGAGTAATCTACTAGCGCTTCGGACAAGACCATCATCGCGGAGAAGAAGCGCCGCAAGAAACTCCAGCAGAAGGTCATTTTTTCCAATCATAAAATACAATAATACTTAAAAGTAACATTGAAAGGCAGTAATAAATAATTATTTTAAAACTAACACAAATAAAATCATTACAAATGTAAGCTAAATTACTTAAATTAAAAATAGTGACTAGGAGAGCAACATGACGAGGTCTCTACGTCAGGAACGATAATTAAAATAACGAACTGGAAAACGATTTAAACAAATATATACTAATAGCAAGCTACATCATCCCTGACTAATATACTTATAGACAATTCTTACCCTACTGCGGCGAAACCAAAAATGGTTATGTGTTTGACCTGTATGTATGTATGTCCGCTCGCAACTATACTCAATAGTTCTACCGATTTGATAAATGATACGTCATTAGATTCGTCTTGATGGTGCGAGTGTCACTAGTTATATTGAATTGTAAAAAATCACAATGGCGGATTTTATGCGCATTAATGGTTTTAACATACATTGACGGGTATTTGAAGTTTGCGTTTTATTTTAATTTGTTCAAATCGAAGCGAAACGGAGGCGTGTTGCTATTGTTTATATAATTAGTTTATTGTGACTTAAGAGGCCACATATGCTGCCACACCCACACGGAATGAAAAGGGATGGCACTATGTGCTTCAGCGAGGAAAGCTTGAGATGGAGATAGTTTGCACGCGCCTTGATGGCGGTGCAGTAAAACAACATAAACAAGGGGGCCCAAACATTGACGTCCAAAAATAAAATTTAGGTCCCTCGTGTCGTGGGGTATTCTAATCACCCCCATGTATGTTCCGCGATTTTTAGTATTTTCAGAGATATTGATAATTTTAATCAGATTTTTTGTAATTTTTCCTTATGTCCATGTTATGAAAAACCCTTAAGTTCCTGTATTATTTTAATATTTTTTCATTGGTTTCTTACATTGATAGAATAATTATGAACTTAGGATGTTTTTAAAACTACATGCCAGCTTTTTTTTCATGATGACTTTTTGTGTAATCACAGTAAGTTACTTTCTCCATACTAATTGTACCCCATGTTTGTTTTTCACCTAGTATGGACAAACAAACTTTGTGTGATAACACAAAAAGTTGTCATGAAAAAAAAATTGGCATGTAGTTTTAAAAACATCTTAAGTTCATAATTATTCTATCAATGTAAGACACCACTGAAAAAATAATATAATAATACATGAACTTAAGGGTTTTTCATAACACGGACATAAGGAAAACTTACCAAAATTCTGATTAAAATGATCCATATCTCCGAAAATACTAAAAATCGCGGAACATACATGGGGGTGATTCGGATACCCCACGACACGAGGGACCAATTTTTTTTATTTTGGACTTCTGTGTTCCGGCCACCCTGTATGTGGCGTTATCTATGTAAAGGGACCTTATTGTCGATGGCGCTTACGCCGCACTGCGTCACGCGGCGTTCTATTTATAACGGAGCATCTTTAATAATGGCGGAAGCGCCATCGATTCAGGGCCCTTTTCATAGATAACGCCAGATATAAAAAAAATGGTTTACCAAGATTAAGAAGTTATAAATACTCAACTATTGAATCAAAAATCATCGTTTAAGATCGTAAGGTTTCAAAGATTCAACCAAAAACATGCAAAAACGGTGTCATTTTTGAGAAATAAGACTATCGAGGATTTTCTTTCTAATCGTGTTTTCATGTTTAACAGTCTCAAGGAAATATGATCAAGTTTAATATATCCAAAGAACAGACACATAGGCGTTATGTTGATTGAGATCCAGATCGAGGAACATTAACGACTTTATCATATTATGGCCTCTTAACATATCTATGACGGTGGGATTTGAGTGTGAAGCAAGCACCTAATTTTCACACAGGAAGTACGTTCTATAATTATATGTGTTACGTCGATTGTTTCAGACGGGTTTCTTCGTGGCTCTGAAGCTGGTGTCGCTTGCGCAGGCCGGCAAGGACATCAACATGAGCAACATACACGTCGAGGCGCCGCCGCCCAAAGTCGTGAGTTTCCGCCCTACGTCTAAGGGCCTTATTAAAAAATTGATCCTGGCAAGGGCGTCTCAAGACATGACAGAAATTACAGTTTTTCTGTGGTTTAAAGTTTACTTTGACGTATCTTAAGACGGACATATTATTAGCTAAGGTCATTTTATCTCCAAGAACACAAACCTATGTAGTGATTGCCATTTCTAAACACTGTAAAGGCTAGAATACCTTGCCCAAAATTTTTTTTTTGTGTTTTGACGTCGGCGAGACGAGCTTGATATTTGATGTCTTAGATTTCAGACACAAACGCTTAAAAGGACAACTTGGATACTATAACAAGTGTTGTTTCGAAATTACCCATAAGTTTCAAAGTTAAATAATTTCTAATAACACTCCTGCAATTCTTTAGATAGATAGATAGATAGATAGATAAAACGTTTATTTGCGTACCACAAAACACACATACAATAGTCAAAAATAAAAAATAAAAAATAAGCAGAGTGACACTAACATTACACACAAATTGCCAAAAGAATGTGTGCGCTGCAGCAGGGCAAAAGGGTAACGGCTTCGTGAGGTGAGCTCCTAAACCTCAAATGTACTTTCAGGGCGAGCTGCCGAAGGTGCCCCCGGCGTCGCACCACCCCCCCGCGCGGCCCGCGGCGCCCTCTCCCGCTCCCTCCGATTGGACCGTCAAGCCGAGCGAGCGGGAAAAGTACAACGCACTCTTCGATTCACTGCAGCCGAGCAATGGACTCATCGCCGGCAATAAGGTGGGTCCAACAGCTCAGGAACGAGTAGCATGAGGAGCGATGGATATCCATAGGTACTGATGACGGCGTTGCTGACGGCGGATTTATTTATTTAATTGCTAGCAACCCGCCCTCGCTTCGCTTCGGTTTATGTATGTTTCTGTAACTCGTCCAAACGTTTCTCTTAAATCACTATCTATTGATGAAACCCGCATTCAAATCCGTTGCGTAGTTTAAAAGATCTAAGCGTACATACAGAGAGGCAGACGGAGGGAAGCGACTTTGAAAAAACATTGAAATTTCCGGTATTTCTCGGTTATTGTTGGTTTACGCAGTATAATGGGAGGTCCGTTCCATCTTACTTGATTTACGAGTAAACACTTTTATAAACCTCAAAATTCATAAATTTTTGGCTAAAAGGGCAGTTTTATGGAAAATAAACCAATTAGAGACCACATTTTGCACATCATTATTAAGAGAAATTGTTATTTTAGGCGAAAATGTAACCCCACTGAGAGTTTCCATACTAAAAACGCCACTGCCTATTCTCTTGAAAGACATTGAAGCGCTATATTTTTATCTAGCGAAAACATTTAAAGCCTTACTTAGAGCTCTTGATATCTTTTAATTTTTTCACTTAATCTGTTAACTAATATCGTCGAAAGTGTTAACAAAGTGAAGACTCGCACACAAGAAACCTGTGTTAGTGTTATGTCTGGATGTTCTTATCTCTGACTGCAGTTATTCGATCAAGATAAGTCATATTTATATACCCTCACTTTAATCTGCTAACAGAAATTACGAAAATACCCTCATATTTCAATCATAAGCCACTCAGTGTTGCTACTACAACAAAATTTGTTCATTTGTTCGGTTTTTTTTCAACGATGAGTGTCTGCAGTAAATGCAATAAACAAATCAAAACAAGTGACACTAAAATCTGTTCAAAGTGTAGCGTAAACTACCATTACCAGTGCTTAGGCATCTCAGCGGAAAATTTCGGCAAAGAGTCAAAGGCCTTCAAAAGTACGTGGAAATGCGCTGACTGCAAACCAGTGGACAAGCGAGGCGATAGCTTGCATACTCCAACACAGGCTAAGACTCCTACAGGGAGCGCCCTTCCTTCTACTACGTGCACCATTGAGGACGTGAAGCAGTACTTTGATAAAAAGCTTGACGAGTCCTTAACGCGGCTTCACAGAGATATCAAAAAAGATTTTATTTCGGATAGCGCTGACACACGCACCAGAATCCAAGAGCTTACAGAGAGCGTAAATTTCATGTCGGCGAAATACGATCAACTTAAAGAGGAATTGGACAAGAAGGACAAAATAATAAGCGAGCTTCAGGAAGACAATAACTTACTGCACTCCCGAGTTGGCGAGCTGCGCACCCAGGTGGGAGACGTGAACACCCGGCTGAACCAGTTTGAACAGCAATCACGTGACTGCAATCTAGAAATACAGTGTGTCCCGGAGCACAAATCGGAAAACCTGAAAACGGCGGTGATACAACTGGCCACTACTGTAGGACACCCTCTGCCCGAGCATCAACTTATTAATTACCATCGTGTTGCTAAATTAAACAAAGAGTCCAACAGACCAAGGTCAATTGTGGTCAAACTTTCAAGCCCACTGGTGCGGGATTCTCTGATTGCTGCGGCGAAAACCTACAATAGATCTCACCAGAGCAATAAATTGAACTCCTCTCACTTGGGAATTGCCGACGAAGAAAGAAGGCCGATCTACGTGTGTGAGCATTTGACACCAGCCAGCAAGCAGCTGCACGCGGCCGTTCGAAAAGTGGCCAAAGACAAGAATTTCGATTTCGTGAGGGTGCGTAACGGCAAAATTCTTATGAGGAAAAACCCAAACTCTAAAAGCTTTGTTGTTAGGGACCTTGACCTCTTGGATTCAATTTAACTGTATGGTCACATCATCAAAAACCTATTCTGTGTGTAATTTGACGATAATATACCAAAATGTAAGGGGTCTGCGGACCAAAACCGATCATGTACTGGCCAATGCACTGAATCAAGATGCCGATTTAATACTGTTGACCGAAACTTGGCTAAAAAATTCCATCTACGATCATGAAATCCTCGATAGTAGGTACACAATATACCGGCGCGACCGTGCCACTACGGACAACGGAAAAAGAGACGGAGGAGGAGTCTTAGTAGCTGTATTAAAAAAATATGAACCAACTCGTACAAGTGAAGTGGGAGACGATTGATGAGGACCTGTGGATAGTCATTAAATTAAAGCAGGGTACCACGGTTAAACATCTCTGCATTTGTACTCTATACAATCCTCCTCCCGTTTCTTATGATCGTCTCGACCGCATCACCACTAATATTGCCCTTGTCGTTCAACACAAAATGCCCGAAAACGCGATGTTGTTGCTTGCAGGCGACTTTAACTTACCAAACTTAATATGGCAGCCGAATAATAATACAAATACGCTTGTTTCCAACTGTGCCAACTCACAAATAGACAACCTTTTTAACCGACTTCAAAAAAAGGAGGAGGTTCTCAATTCGTCGGGATATTTTTTTTTTTTGTGGATGCTCTTTCTTTCAACAATCTCCACCAAATAAATCCAATTTCCAACACTAACGGACGCACACTTGACCTTATAATAACCAACGTTACAAATATTTTCTCAGTAAAAGAACATGACACGCCTCTAGTACAAATAGACAAACACCATCCAGCACTAATAATTACCATCAAATTTCACTTCAACAAACCAATAAAATGTAACCGAATCCCTCACCTCAATTTCTCGAAAGCCAATTATTATCAAATCAATCAAGAACTGGACAAAATTACCTGGAGTGACCACTTAAATCCATTATGTACAGTTAATGAAGCTGTTGATATATTCTACGACTTAATTACTCCCATAATCACTAATAACACACCATTAACCATTAAGAAAGACAACAATTACCCGTGCTGGTTCAGTAGCGGTCTACTACGCACGCTCAAAGAGAAGGCCAAATTCCACTGTCGATTTAAAAAATATGGTAACCCAATGGATCGCCTAACATACCGAATGCTCCGCGACCGCTGTGAATGAATGATAGTTGAGTGTTTGTCGAAATTCAGATCAGAAGCAAAAACACACATTAAACAGAACCCTAAGTATTTTTGGACCCTCATAAAATCATTCCGGTCCAATAGCCACGAAATACCCGACGAAATGTTTCATGGAGACGAATGCGTCCAGGGTGGACAACAAATTAGTAACGCATTCTCTGACTATTTTCAATCTGTCTTCAACAGCACTAACGCAGCATCCAACCCGCTTAATAATAACTCGAATAATTATTCTGAATTTATTCCGTTTAGCATGTGTTACATTTCCAAATCGGATATATATTTATCTCTAAAACTTATTGATATAAATAAGGGTCCTGGTCCTGATACTATACCCCCACTCTTTCTCAGAACTTGTGCGTCACAATTAACTGAACCTCTACACATAATTTTTAACAGGTCTCTTAGCTGCGGAGTATTTCCCACTAAATGGAAAACTTGTCATATTACCCTGTTATATTATATTATTACTTGTTATATTATTTATTCATAAAAAAGATGACCACGGAGACATAGCCAATTACAGACCTATCTCTATCCTCTCTTCCGTAGGTAAATTGTTCGAGTCACTAGTACAAAAACGGTTATACTCACACCTAAAACCAAATATCAGCTGCCACCAGCATGGCTTTCTTCCGGGGAGATCAACCATGTCGAACCTCCTTGGTTATGTCAAGGACATACTCGAGGCGTACGAAAACAAAAAAGAAGTCCACGCAATTTATACCGATTTTTCCAAGGCATTCGATGTGGTTGACCATGGTATTCTTATCCAAAAGCTCGGACACGCTGGAATTTGCGGCTCTCTGTTGAGGTGGTGCGAATCATACCTTCGGAACAGGAATCAACTGGTCATTGTTCGAGGTTTCAAGTCGCAAGCTAGGATCGTGCCCTCAGGCGTGCCCCAGGGATCGCATCTTGGCCCCCTGTTTTTCTTAATTTTCATTAATGACCTTTGTTCTAATCTAACTTCCAAGTACAAATTATTTGCAGACGATCTTAAGATTTACAGAATAATAAACTCCGACATTGATCTTGAGTCCTTACAAAGTGACCTGCACTCTGTCAATCTCTGGTGCCGCAATAATAATATGGTTTTAAACTCGTCAAAATGCTTTCACATCAAATTCTCACGAAAGAAAAAGATTCCAAACTACAACTATTTTGTAAACGACGAACTAATTAAAGAAGTCACAAGCATACGCGATCTGGGTGTCGTTGTGGATCAGAAATTACATTTTCGTGAACACATAGATTATATTGCAAAGAAGGGTTCACGTTTGGCAGGATTTGTTATACGGCAAACAAAAACTTTCAAGGAACCAGAAATACCAATGATTTTGTTTAACTGCCATGTCCGTAGCCTGTTGGAATACTGCAGCCCTGTTTGGAGTCCTTCCTATGCAGTTCACATCAATAGGCTAGAAAAACTGCAAAAAAAGTTTTTATACTGTTTGTGTTACGCCAATAATAGCTGCCGGAACTTAACATCTTACGATTCGAGACTCGAACACTACAAAATGATCCCCCTTGTAACAAGGCGCAAAGCTGCTGATATAATTTGCCTCCACAAAATAATATGCGGGGCAGTGGACAGCCCTGACCTTCTCAAAAATGTAAAATTTTCTATACCACGAATTAGTAGCCGCCTGCATAACCGTAAAACCTTTAGTATCCCGCCATGTCGAACCAACTACAGCCGTCATTCGCCATTGTTTCGCATGTGTGCAACCTACAACGATGATTGCCAGGAGCTAGACATCTTCAGTGCATCGGTTAAAAATATTAAACAATTTTTCTTTTCTAAATTGTAAGCAATCATCTAGTACAATAATGCATTACTTTGTATTTTCTAAATTCTTTCATTTGTTTGTTACTTTATTAATTATCACTAAGTATTAAGTGCAATTACTCGTGTGCATGTTGTGTTCGCATCTAGAAGGGCATGCAGCCAAACTTGTTTGTTTAGTTCTATTTTTATTATAAGTCATAATTCTGCAACGTCCAGTTTGCGAACCTAAAAAAAAAAAAAAAATTTAATTCCGTGTGCCATATGTAAAGCCTGACCAGAAACATATAAGGCATGGCATGAGGGCACTGTTTTTGAGTTTAATATAGTATCGTCTACAAAAAAGTTGGAAAATTAGTTCTAATGAAACCTGCACTTAATTTTAACAGGCTTTAACTTCTTAATTCATTCGTCTCCCTCTAGGTGAAAGGCGTGCTGATGGATTCGAAGCTTCCGGTAGAGACGCTCGGCAAGATCTGGGACCTCGCTGACCAAGACAAGGACGGCATGCTCGACCGACACGAATTCATGGTGGTGAGTAGGTCATTATAAAGTGTGGCTAAAGCACGTTTTGAAAAAAAGGGGCAATAGTTAAGGACAAAAAATAACAACCGCGATAACTTTTCTATTACGTCACGATCATTTGGCATCGGTTAATATTAACTAGGAGCTCATTTTTGAAACAGAATCATACGCTAATGAACTGTTGGTAGGCGATGCACCTGGTGTACAAAGCGCTGGAGAAGCACGCCGTGCCGACGACGCTGCCGCCGGAGCTGCGCGCGCCACGAGCGGGCGGCGTGCGCCCGCCGTCGCGGCCCGCGTCGCGCCCGCCCTCGCGCCCGCCCTCGCCCAAGCCGCTCGCTCCGCCGCGCCCGCCGCCCACCAACGCCAGCCTGCTGGAGGGACTCCTGGACTTGTCCAGCGTGAGTGCTACGTTTGCTTTTTTTTTTCTACGCTTAGTTAACTAGTTTAAAATCAAAAAAAAGATTAGTAACAAAATTTCCATTCATATTTTTTCAATTCCAAAAATAAATTTGATCGGGTCGACGGAGCTCCGCTGTCGCGGAACTGTTATTTTTGGGCGGTTTACCTATTTCGACCCGATTATGAGTAAAAAATTGGCGAATTGCAAATATGCGACTAAGAAAAATTAAAATGAAGAAATAATGTAAATGAAAATTCTGCTACTAATAAAATTTATCTTGCGGCGCTTATTCTTCGCATGGCCCTGTCTAGAGCACTGGTAGATTCACTCCGTATTGCCAACTTGTTAAACAGCCCTGATGCGATCAATTTATTGAATAAAATATTGCAGTCATGAAATCACTTACAGAACAAAGCGACCTGTAGCGTACGGTCACGGACTTTAATTGATCGGCCACTTGCCACTTCATATTTTAGCCCTGTAATCCAAATCGAATTCAGTCGCTTTTACTCGTATATCTAGACAAGGAAAGTCGCAAGAAAGTATTTCAGCTTTGCCATCATGTTTGACAGGCGAGAAGCGCCATTTCTGAAAACAAGAAATGTTATTTGACAAAATCATTGTCAGAGTTGTTTTTGAAAGTTAGAATGGTATTTCCAGCTGTGAAATATGTATTTAACATCTCTATAGCCGCTAACAGATTATCGGATTATCTGTAATAAATACTTCTTGATATCACCTTCTTAAAGTTAATCATGCCAGTTGGTAATATTGGTATTGACAAGTTGTGCGCTGTTTATACGTTACGAGGGGCACCTGTGCTCAATTATGCCAACCCAACGGGACGAGCGCGGGACGATCATTTCCAACCGAAATGTTCGAGATGGAGATACAGAGCAGTTTTTGATAGGTGTCTTCTTCTACGTCAGGAATATGGTAGTATTGTTTTGATGGTTACTATGGTCACGTTTAAACAACAGTCACTATTGGATTTAAACAGAACTCAGTCCTTATTGGTCGTTACGAAAGGGTTCCTATGGTCATGTTTCAATAACCCGATTTGCATTACACGGCTAAAATACGAATAACGGCAAGTGGGTGATCAATTTAAGTCCGTGACTGTACATAAAGCATATTTTATGACTAGGGTTAGGATTTTGGTGGCATTTCGTGGTTCTAGAATCCATCCTATTTCCTAATTATTATAATACATGAAACTTTGATTTTGACCTTCAGTATGGTCATATTTCAAAATGAACTAAATATATTTTTAGTTCGGTTATTCCATACCGAGTAATATTTGCTTGTTTGAAACGCTTTCTTATCAGAGATATCCTCCGCACAAAATTCATTTAAATTGGTTTAGCGGTTTAAAGAATAAAGGAATTTTGTAATATTAAAATACTGAAGGTCAAAATCAAAGTGATATGTATTATAATAAATAGGAAATAGCGACTTCATGGATTCTAGAACCACAATTTGCCACCAAAAGTCCTAACTCTATTTATGACTGATAATTAACTCCCAGAAAGAAGGCTTATTTCGACTGAAATGGTAATGATGAAAGAATTCCCTGTCAACGTCAAATCAAATCAAATTCCAGCCACCCTCCTCCCAGCTCATCGCCCCCCTCTCGAGCAGCATGTCCGGCCCGCCGGCGGCCGCGCCCCCCACGTGGGTGGTGACGGCGTCAGAGAAGGCGCAGTACGACGCCATGTTTGACGCCGCAGACGCCGACCGGGATGGCCTGGTGTCTGGGTTGGAGATCAAACATACCTTCCTAGAGAGTGGGTTGCCGCAGGCTACTTTGGCGCATATATGGTGAGTTATTACAAGCCTTTGTTTAGCTAATATGGCCAAACATTTTTCTATTATTTTTCATGTTGATACCGGTGAATATCGAATTGCGGGGTAGGTTCGAAAAAAATATTTATATTGCTATGCGGGTTATATAATTTATGTTGTGTAGAATGAGAATCTCTTTCTGAGAATTTTAAATATTTTTGTAGCTAAAACTTCTGGAAACAAAACAGTATGACTTTTATTGTACGAGTCATGCTCCGACTTCGGTAGTGGTGGCATCTGATGATAGCACATCTTGGTAGTAGCGTCAGTGGCTTTTAGTAGGGTTTGGGACGTACCGCCGCTGTCGACCCCTCATTAGTCCGCTAATGGTCATCCTTCTTCAACCGACTTAAAAAAGGATGGGGTTCTCAACTCTTCTGTATTTTTTATCTTAGGTATGGTCTCAACTCTTGTCAGGATCTGGACCCTTTCCAGAAAGCCACTCTGCAACTATGCACTCCACAAATCCCACTCTTCAAACGTATTTCTGTTCCACAAAGCTATTGCAGAGATGAAGAGGCAGAGTCAAATGCAGAGTGTGGATTTTTGGATTTGCAAAGTATTTCTGTTCCACAAAACAATTGCAGAGTCGAAAAGGCAGAATCAAATGCAAAGTGGGGATTTGCGAAGGAGCTTTTAGGAACAGAATCTTTGATGAGTTTGTAAATTACGCAGAGTGTTCTCTAAAACACTTTTACTCTGCACTTTGCATTATCGTGGATTTGCAAAGCGCAGAGTGCAGAGTTGTAGAGTGGCTTTCGGTAACGGGCCCCTGGTTATCTGGGGAGCCGTGGAAGTCTAGGAAACTCCCTATTTTGGAGTCCGTTTATTGTTTTTCAAACGTTAATTATACGTTCACGCGGTGGTTCCCCAGGGCGCTGTGCGACATGGAAGGCGTGGGCAAGCTGAACCGCGGCCAGTTCGCGCTCGCCATGTGGCTCGTGCGCCGCGCGCTGCGGGGCGACGCGCCGCCCGCCGCGCTGGCGCCCGACATGCGCCCGCCCAGCGCCGCGCAGCCCCAGCAGGTTAGAGGCAACCCTGTATGACGTTCACACCTAAACTGGTAAAGGACTTGAAGGTCGATTATACATCACAGAGGGCAAGGCTCGCTGCCATGTGTGGATTTGTTGGAACCGAATCTGAAAGCCAAAGTACTAGGAATTTAAGCTCCGCAAAGCGGGGCTCCGATCGATGGTCACTAAGCATGGGATACTTGGTACGAGTCGCGGAACCGCGTGACCTTATTCTTCCGTGAGCCAGGATTGTAAATCTGCCCTCTTACGGAAAAACGGCACATCTACTATATGAGTTGTATTGCACTTCCAACCTTATTATATAACCTTTGAGAGTTTAATATGCTTCTATGAATTAATTGCACTCATGCCTTTTCTCCGTACGATGGCAGAAATAGAGGGGAAAGAGGAGCTATGCCTCTATGCACAGCAAGCAAAAATAATAAAAAATCTGTGTTGATATTTTAATGGTATAAGTTAAGTAAACGATCGTTAGTGGGCATATTTTGATATAGAACTCCTATTTTTATTGGCTCAAACTAATCATCCATTATAAATACATTTCGTTTCTACTTTACGAATCTTATAGTTGTTTCTCTCACGAAGTTTTCAATGCTTCTATCTTTTGTGCATTAAAGTTGAAATTACAATAATAGTATAGACTTTATGAAATTGGAATAAGAATTATAATTACGGTAGAAAATCGACCGTGAAATTGATTTCATACTAGAATGCCCTAGATTTGTTGCTACCGTTAGTTCGTTTTAGATTGTTTACTGGGAGACTAGTGCATCAAGTGTTGTACAAAATTGTGATATGGAGCAGGTAAAGAGCATTTTAAGTAGGAAACAAACCACTGATATATTGCATCGAACATAACAGTTAAATGAGTTTAAAAAACATATATACACATAAAATAGCATGCAAGCGACTAGCACGGTTAAAAATAACTTACATTTTGCCCACCGCTGTACTTTTTTTTGTAATTTACATATATTTTACTGGAAATAATTAAAATTTAATGGTATTTGCGGGTTACCTTTGTTTCGGCGAAATATGTTGGCCAAATGTATCGTTTCCCAATCGTTTCCTTTGCCAACCCGCTTTGTTTTCTGTAACCGTAAATATTTAAGGATTTTATAAAAACTAATTTAAACTAATTTATAGGGTTCTACACGATGGGGCTGAAATAAATCCTGAAATATTTACAGTTACAGGAAAAAAATGGGTTGGTAAATGAAACGGTTGGGAAACACATTTGGCAAACATATTTCGGGCAAACGGCAGGCTCCCAGTATTTTCCTTTCCTCTGCTCAGTTTAACGAAAACCATAGTTACAAATTTAAGTAAGTACTTGAGTAGTTAATCTGTATTTTTATGGATTCCCATGGGTTTAAGTCTGGAGATTGTGGCGGCCACAGATGCGACCGAGACGTACGACCCACCACTCTGCATATGGTTGATGCAAATAATCTCGTACTTACCTCGCTTTATGTGATAAGCAACCTTTAGTTTGTTTCGATTCTGCATTAATTTACTTACGTACGGCTTCTTAATTTTATTGTATGAAAAACAGCTCCGTAGCATTATACCGACTGGCACCCTATTTCACATTGTTTTTCTTAATGTACTTCCTTTATCTTAATCTCTATTTACTTAATTTATATTTCTATTGAAAAGAAAAATAATCTGCCAATAAGAAACAATCGATTATTTAGAATTTTAGACATTTAAAATACCATTCCAAGCCTATAAGTCCCTACGAATACATAAAATGATCTTCAAATCAATAATCAAACCGTTAAGTTTACACATAGCACAAGCCTTGAGCTTATTTTGGGACTAGGTCAATTTGTGAGCGATTGTGCCCTGATACTTATTGACCTTTTTGATCTTTAGCAGCCTGTGGAGCTGGCGCCCACCCTGGGCCCGCAGCCGACGCCCGAGATGGACGCCATCGCGCGCGAGGTGGACGCGCTGGCGCGGGAGAGGCTCTCGCTGGAGGCCGAGATCGCGGCGCGCCAGCGGGAGCTCACCCTCAACAGCGGGGAGGCCGACGGGCTCCAGGTAACGCACGGTTATACTTATAACCAGAGAACGGAAGTTTTGTAGCATAAAGTAAATGTCATGGGGATAGAATAGAATTTTACCTCTTATCAATACAGGTCTTTGTCTGTTTAATAAATAATGTTAAGCGATTATTTAGTAACTAATACTCATGTAACGGACCCCTGGAGGGTCCATTCATGGATCTTGGATTAAGAACTCTTAGGTAACGATGATGGTGGGATACTGATAGGTCCATACACCGATTGTTTCGGTTTGACGTACTCTTGATTCTGCGGCCAGTAGATGTACAATCCCAGATCTACTTTGGATCTATAGAGTGGTCTAATGTATTTTACAATGATTTCTAGTTAATAAACAATTCTTAAACCTTTTTTCAGAGTGAACTTGACACATTGACGGCAACCCTTAAACAGTTAGAAAACCAAAAAGGAGAGGCACAAAAGAGATTAAATGATCTGAAATCACAGGTAAACACACCGAGTTGATGATTTTTGATATTGACCTCATGCGCTATGTTACTTTCTGTTTCAGCAGAATATGAAATATTTTTGGTTGTTTATAGCTAAGTTATAACGCTGCTGTTCAACGTCTTGATAACGTCAGAATAGCGGAAAAAATCAGCGGAGTTATTTTTCATCAGGTGGAGAAGCTCCGGTCTCAAGTGGCGGCGCAAGAGTCCGCGGCGGCCGAGACGGAGGCCGAGGTGGCTGGACGCCGCGCCGCCGCCGCCACGCTGCGGGAGCGAGAGGCCGCGCTACAGGAGGAGGCCGCCGCCGCCGAGCGCGAGGCCGACGCGCTCACGGGCCAGCTGCGCCGCATCGTGCTACTCGTGAGCCAGGTGTGTACACACGGAGGCCGGGGGCCGCCGCCGCGCTGCGGGAGCGAGAGGCCGCGCTACAGGAGGAGGCCGCCGCCGCCGAGCGCGAGGCCGACGCGCTCACGGGCCAGCTGCGCCGCATCGTGCTACTCGTGAGCCAGGTGTGTACACACGGAGGCCGGGGGCCGCCGCCGCGCTGCGGGAGCGAGAGGCCGCGCTACAGGAGGAGGCCGCCGCCGCCGAGCGCGAGGCCGACGCGCTCACGGGCCAGCTGCGCCGCATCGTGCTACTCGTGAGCCAGGTGTGTACACACGGAGGCCGGGGGCCGCCGCCGCGCTGCGGGAGCGAGAGGCCGCGCTACAGGAGGAGGCCGCCGCCGCCGAGCGCGAGGCCGACGCGCTCACGGGCCAGCTGCGCCGCATCGTGCTACTCGTGAGCCAGGTGTGTACACACGGAGGCCGGGGGCCGCCGCCGCGCTGCGGGAGCGAGAGGCCGCGCTACAGGAGGAGGCCGCCGCCGCCGAGCGCGAGGCCGACGCGCTCACGGGCCAGCTGCGCCGCATCGTGCTACTCGTGAGCCAGGTGTGTACACACGGAGGCCGGGGGCCGCCGCCGCGCTGCGGGAGCGAGAGGCCGCGCTACAGGAGGAGGCCGCCGCCGCCGAGCGCGAGGCCGACGCGCTCACGGGCCAGCTGCGCCGCATCGTGCTACTCGTGAGCCAGGTGTGTACACACGGAGGCCGGGGGCCGCCGCCGCGCTGCGGGAGCGAGAGGCCGCGCTACAGGAGGAGGCCGCCGCCGCCGAGCGCGAGGCCGACGCGCTCACGGGCCAGCTGCGCCGCATCGTGCTACTCGTGAGCCAGGTGTGTACACACGGAGGCCGGGGGCCGCCGCCGCGCTGCGGGAGCGAGAGGCCGCGCTACAGGAGGAGGCCGCCGCCGCCGAGCGCGAGGCCGACGCGCTCACGGGCCAGCTGCGCCGCATCGTGCTACTCGTGAGCCAGGTGTGTACACACGGAGGCCGGGGGCCGCCGCCGCGCTGCGGGAGCGAGAGGCCGCGCTACAGGAGGAGGCCGCCGCCGCCGAGCGCGAGGCCGACGCGCTCACGGGCCAGCTGCGCCGCATCGTGCTACTCGTGAGCCAGGTGTGTACACACGGAGGCCGGGGGCCGCCGCCGCGCTGCGGGAGCGAGAGGCCGCGCTACAGGAGGAGGCCGCCGCCGCCGAGCGCGAGGCCGACGCGCTCACGGGCCAGCTGCGCCGCATCGTGCTACTCGTGAGCCAGGTGTGTACACACGGAGGCCGGGGGCCGCCGCCGCGCTGCGGGAGCGAGAGGCCGCGCTACAGGAGGAGGCCGCCGCCGCCGAGCGCGAGGCCGACGCGCTCACGGGCCAGCTGCGCCGCATCGTGCTACTCGTGAGCCAGGTGTGTACACACGGAGGCCGGGGGCCGCCGCCGCGCTGCGGGAGCGAGAGGCCGCGCTACAGGAGGAGGCCGCCGCCGCCGAGCGCGAGGCCGACGCGCTCACGGGCCAGCTGCGCCGCATCGTGCTACTCGTGAGCCAGGTGTGTACACACGGAGGCCGGGGGCCGCCGCCGCGCTGCGGGAGCGAGAGGCCGCGCTACAGGAGGAGGCCGCCGCCGCCGAGCGCGAGGCCGACGCGCTCACGGGCCAGCTGCGCCGCATCGTGCTACTCGTGAGCCAGGTGTGTACACACGGAGGCCGGGGGCCGCCGCCGCGCTGCGGGAGCGAGAGGCCGCGCTACAGGAGGAGGCCGCCGCCGCCGAGCGCGAGGCCGACGCGCTCACGGGCCAGCTGCGCCGCATCGTGCTACTCGTGAGCCAGGTGTGTACACACGGAGGCCGGGGGCCGCCGCCGCGCTGCGGGAGCGAGAGGCCGCGCTACAGGAGGAGGCCGCCGCCGCCGAGCGCGAGGCCGACGCGCTCACGGGCCAGCTGCGCCGCATCGTGCTACTCGTGAGCCAGGTGTGTACACACGGAGGCCGGGGGCCGCCGCCGCGCTGCGGGAGCGAGAGGCCGCGCTACAGGAGGAGGCCGCCGCCGCCGAGCGCGAGGCCGACGCGCTCACGGGCCAGCTGCGCCGCATCGTGCTACTCGTGAGCCAGGTGTGTACACACGGAGGCCGGGGGCCGCCGCCGCGCTGCGGGAGCGAGAGGCCGCGCTACAGGAGGAGGCCGCCGCCGCCGAGCGCGAGGCCGACGCGCTCACGGGCCAGCTGCGCCGCATCGTGCTACTCGTGAGCCAGGTGTGTACACACGGAGGCCGGGGGCCGCCGCCGCGCTGCGGGAGCGAGAGGCCGCGCTGCAGGAGGAAGCGCCGTGTGTACCCTCTTTAGGAAGCAGCAGAGCTATGATGTGGAACCTGACATTTATGTTACGACACCCTTTCTTTCCATGTTAAATTCAACAGAGACACTAAATTACGAAAACATCTATTTAGATATTTTTGCGGTTTAGACATTATTGCGGTTAAAAAAAATAAGTTTCGTATGATTCGTTTTTGTTTTTGAGATTTGGGTACCTGAGTTGGTCGTTCTGGGCGCAGGCGAACATCAAGATCTCGCACCTGGAGGAGCAGCAGCGGCTGGTGGCGGCGGCGGCGGAGGCGCTGGCGGCGGGCGGCGCGGGCGCGCAGGCGGCGCTGGGGCTGCGGCCCGCCTTCGACGCCGCCAGCCTCGAGCGCTGCGTCGGCAGCCAGGTCGGGGCTCTGCGCAGATACATTCATAACAAACCTGCCTCTGAATTGCACTAATAATACCCATTTCAAGTTAAAAAAAAGAATTGAAATATATAGGTATGACCCGTGTGACCCGTTTCTGCTATAGTTGAACTTTACATTATGCAACTGTTACATTATGCAACTGTTACATAATGAAGGCTCCTAAGGTCCACGTGCTAGAGTTAGAATGCGAGGCGTTTTAATTTCAATAACGAGCACAAGTATTTTGAGAGCATTAGCTATATACCGCTGCATACGTATCTCTTTCTACAATCTAAAATGGTGAATACTAAAATAAACAAAGGCTAAGTTTTTGTGTGCTTACTTTCTTTGATTTTTCTGCTAACTATTTACTCACTTGCAAAGCCTTCATCATATCAGATAGAATTAATTGATTGGAAATTTGACTGCTATCATTATTAATTGAAATAATAAATGGTGTAGTTATTCCCTAATAATATGTAAACGAACCCATGTGCAGGAAGAGGAGGAGGAGTTCCCGGCGCGCTCGGAGTTCAGCGGCATGAACGGCGGCGCCGACCCCTTCCGGGACTCCTTCACGCCCAAGCACGACCCCTTCGCGCCCACCCAGGTACCACCCGACCCCACACACTCTAATTGGCCAATACATAACATCCGAAACAAAGGAACTTGACGGGGGCATTTTTGAGTGGCCGCCACAATCTCCAGACTTAAACCCATTAAGCACAACTGTCAACTCTCCTCAACAAACCTCAGGCTTGTTTGAGGTTTTTTTTATTTATAGCTTTCACATCTATTGTATTAACATATATTTAGCCAATGACAACTTGACATTAGACACGCTTGGAAAATGTTCCGAGAAGAAATTTTTACTGTATGTGGAATGATCAGAACTTCAGAAATTGTGAGGTTATATTTTGTACTGCGTTGACAGCTGTCAAATTGGACCTCTTAAAACGGAGCGAGTATAGAATAATTGGAGCCAATATCAGATATTGGTTGTTTATAGGTACTTGTTCAAACAAGAAGAAATTAATAAGTTTGTCTTATCATCGTAACTGTAAATGTTTGTTATGACCAGGGCTCGGATTTTTCATCGCACGGTAAGATGAAAGACAACTATGGAGTCGATATTAAAATAAAATCTTAAGTCATATTCATACTCATACTCATTCATTTAAATAGCACTAAAAGATTAAATTATAAATAAAAATGTTAATACTACGCCATGTTTATTACATTATGGGCCAAATAATAAAAATAATATGAACATTAAGTAAGCTCCTAGTTAGTAATATTTTCAAGTCACAAGTGGATTTTCAATGAATATAGAACCTGCTTTGCTCCTGAAAATATGGAAAAAGTGGCCATTATTTATTCATTTTACAATTGTGATTTTGAAATGGACAATACACACGTCATACCTTGTCAAGATTTTGAAACACTAATTCCTGTAGCTACATGCTCTATGGATATTACTAACTAGGAGCTTACTTAATGTTCATATTATCTTTATTATTTGGCCCATAATGTAATAAACATGGCGTAGTATTAACATTTTTATTTATAATTTAATCTTTTAGTGCTATTTAAATGAATGAGTATGAGTATGAATATGACTTAAGATTTTATTTTAATATCGACTCCATAGTTGTCTTTCATCTTACCGTGCGATGAAAAATCCGAGCCCTGATCATCATCATAAGTTATGATGATGATGATGGTGAATTGTGATGAAATAAAATGGTTCCGCAGGACGGATTCGCGCGGGACCCGTTCGCGGCGTCGGGCGGCGACCCGTTCGCCGGCGACGCCTTCGCCCCCTCCGAGAACAAGCAACCCGTCGACGTGAGTATACTTTACATACGCTTGGGGTTTTGGTTTAACGTGACGAATGATGGGGTGTCTACATGTTCTACTTTAATATATTGCCATAACTGTTTTGGTATAGTGGATGTTAACTATAATGTTCGGTACACATAATGTAACAATAATATTGTCCTAAACATTTAAGTCATCTTTTCGGCACAATTTTTGATATCCTTATTGTGTTTGTAATGGAGTCCCAAATATGTGTACACATTATAGTTAAATACCTTTATTTCATTTGTTGCATTTCTACTTATTATATGTGGACTGTCTTAAAGTTATGTCAAACAAACAATAAATTGAACTGTCTTGACGAAGCCTCTCTTATGTGTTATGCCGAAAAAGATGAATTTTGAGATAATGAACCAAAAAACAAACTGGAAACTAAAGAAAAGTTAGGTACGATAAGCGGAGCGAGGGGAGGTGTTAGGTTTAAAATGTGTCAATTTACGCTTGAGCCAATTTAAGACCATAAATTATAATAAATTAATTTTGTTTTTTAAGCAACCCGTTGATGTGAGTATTTGATGGGTTTTACAAATTTAAAGTATTTTGTCTCTTTATAGTGTTCTATGTATATTGTCTATTGAGAGGAAAACTCATTAGTAACTTACTTACCTATAGTATAATGAATTCTTCTTTTCAATGTACAAGTCTTCAGATTTCAAAGTTTATTATTTAGTCGGGCTTACTATCTGTGTGTTCGTTAACTTTCTTACTTGCTCATTGTTAACTCACGGGTTGTTTTACGTGCGCATTCTTTTTATTCTACATGTAGCTCTATTTAACTCCTTCTTTATCATTCTTGTTTCTCGTTGTTTTCTAGAATAGGGGTATGTCCTGGGTAAAAAAAAAAACTAATTAGTCCGTCAGTAAGGTTATCAATAAATATTGAACATGTATTTTTTGCTTTATCAAATCAATCAAAATTGACAAGTATAACGCGCATTAAAGTTTGGGAGGGGGGGCTCGTGACGTCACAACGTGGTATGCCACGGCGTGACGTCACGCGAAACTTCAACGCGCTTTATTTTCGGCATTTTTTGTTTATTTGACAAAAGAAAAAATGTGTGTTCAATATTTTTTGATAATGTAAATGAAGGACTAATTAGATTTTTTTAGGACCCTAGCCTATCGTTTTCGGTCATAATGTCTCCGTCTACATAATGTTTATATCGCGGAACCGTCAACTTTTCAGAATTTGTTAAATTCTAACGTGTCGATAAGGCTCGGGTCGGGTTTGATTCATAAACATCCTGAAAACAAAACGGTTTCTTATAATTTGCGACAATTATGACTAAAAATAATGAAGCGGACAATATGGACCGCTTCTTTCTATTTCCGTCTCCTGTGCGGTCTAGCCGTGAAGTATCGCTAGTTCCCCCAGTGAGAGTGAGTAATGAGTGCGCCCGCAGCCCGCGTGGGAGGCGGACCCGTTCGCGGTGCTGCACGCGCCCACGCGCGCGTCGCCCACGCCGTCGCTGCCGCCCAAGCGCCACAAGACGCCGCCGCCGCGCCCCGCGCCGCCGCGCCCCACCCCGCCCGGCAAGGTACCCCGCCCCACCGTCCTCACACACCCCCCGAACGACGGTCGAGTCCTTCCCTAGGCCGCTCATTTATACACGACGTTTGAAAAACGAACGAGTTCGTTATCTCTTAACGTTCGTTATTTACGAATGTATTCTGAAATTCTAGACATTCAATTATGAGATGGGTAATTCCCCGATAATGTAACGAAAGTTACCATTTCGATGCGTGTTTTGTAAAACTTATAATGCTTATATTTTTCTAGATATAAATTTAAACAAGTATATAGACATAAATGAGTTATTCCATTTTGAAATATAACTAAAAAAACGAGCAGAATGCTAGAAATTGGTAACTTACGTTACTCTCTGCCATGGAATGGCCCAGATCTCTTTAGACAGACTTTTCAAAGAGCTAATTTCGGTCAACAGTAGTAGTTCAAATAATTTACAATGAACTAGATAACATACCCTCTCAAAATATTGACACATTTTTTTTAATACTCAAATATTTATATTAATATAGTAATTAAAACTCGCTTCCTCTATTTTATTAAACATTTAATAATTTATTCTACAGGTCGATTATCTAAACAGTTCAAAATAATTTCTAAATTTTAAACTAGCTTTAACAATGAACATATAAACTACTTTACACATCAAATATTTCTATTGTTCTGAAGCTCTATTCTACTCTATAAATTCATATTGATTTTGACAAGATACTGTATTGTCAACGTTAAGATAGGTCTAAGGCACCGGTCTCGCCGCCGGCGATTTTCTTGCCAAAGAAACGAACAAAAGATAATCGATCCCGTGTAAATAAAAGAGAGAGATATAAATTTAAAGTTCATCGCTGAGCGAGTGAGCCAGCGATGAACTATAAACTTAAACCTCTCTAACCTCTTTAAGGGACCAGTGCCTTATTTACTTGACAGTAATAAAGGCCAAGTCAATATCAATAAAATAGAATAGAATAGATTATAATATACAGAGGTCGGAATAGGTAGTACTTATTAACCTAAACTTGACTCATGTTCATTCATGCGTGAGTGAGATGGGAATACGCTGTTGAATGAAGATGCAACAAGTTTAGGTTAATAAGCACTACCTATTCCGACCTCTGATAATATATATCAAAAACAATAGAGTTTTACCGAATACAATGGAACCCCTGTTTTAGTAATCTTTAGCTAACCGATCTGTTTCTTTTTTGTGTGATCACCGAAATAGGATAACTTGAATTTTTATTACCAATTATAATTTTATCAAAATTTCTTCTCTTATCTATTGTACTGACTTCAAGGTATCCTGTTTCGAAAATTTGTTTTTTTGCTCGCTAATGATTTGTTTTCCAGATTTTTTTATTGTTATTTTTATCCCCATTCCTCCTCCTTCCCTCCTTAGTGTAGCGGCATGCGGACCGGCGTGTAGAAGCTAACTTGTTTATTATTTTTTCTTGCGGCAGAGAAAGTAAAATGTACTTAATACGTTAAAATACGACATTTAATGCAAAACATTTTGCTGCACCCTGTGCTTCCCTTAAAAAAGTTACACCCAGAGATGTAAGCCGACGTACTTGTTGCTTCACGCCTAAAGTGCGGAGTGCGCTTGACCATCACCATGTCACCATCTTGACAATAATACGTGACGTTTAGGTTAACATCTCGTTAGGACTAGGTAGCAAATATGACCATATCGATTTGCGACTACATCTTGATCTGACTACATCGCTTTGTGCCCAGATCTCAAAAAGTCCGAGTTCCAAAATGACCTCTTCGTTTGCCTTACTAGGCAGGTTAGGTGCGTTAGGTAACTTCAAATGCCTGAAGGGCAAATTACCCAGGAATAAGAGCCCCGCATTGCGGAGCCCCGTCGACATTGCTAAAGACAGACATAAGATGAAAAAAACAATGTGGTAATTTAGCGACTCGGACTTTTTGAGATGTAGTCGTAAAGCGATCCAATCGATCGAATGAACAAGTTGGTGCCTCATTGGCTCGCGGGGTGACAGATGCACGATGACGCGTCTACGCATTCTTGGTGGGCAGGCGAGTGACGTAGCGAAGTCCTGCGTATTAGCAGTAGCCTTCGCCTGCCCCAAAAAGCATTTACGTATACTGTTCCAATTTGCAGATTAAACTTTCGATTAAAACTAGGAAATATACCTAACCTTGAATTGCGTCACGTATATTTTCAATCTCATTCTCTTATATATATGTAATTGTGTAGTTGCGTTGTCTATGCTACTGCACTCGGTTTTGTTTCCAATTTCAACGATTTGTCTATGCGCTTTACAAGTAGGTACATTATACTTTCTCTGCTGGAATGCTGTTTTATATTTTCACACTGTAATGCAATAAGGTTTGAGCTATCCTAACATGATGGTCTCAATTAACATTAATATGCATCTCATAATAATTATTATCGGGTTGCACATTGCATAATATATTTTAATATAATAATTGTTCATATGTATTTATTGAATATTGGGTTGCATAATCTGTCGATTTTTAAATAACATACACCTTCCTAACAGTGCTAAGAGCTACGATTTCGTAACTTGGTTTTTTGTTACGTTTTTTGTTTGTAACGTTATTAATTTATCCATAAATAATGGCTTTTACCTTACCGCGACGTCAAGTTTTGTCTAATCTAAATAAATAAATAATCAATAATTGCGTAAAGTTAATGATCAAATTCGTGCCTTATTATAGTGTTAAAAACACTCGCACAAAGACCGCTTAATATGCAGTTGCACGATTGTGTGTGTGAAACAAAATAGATATAGTAGGGTCAATCTAGGGTGATCCCTGTGACAGCTCGTATAAAACTCATATAAAACTCTTATAACACTTGTTTTTGTGACTTTATCAAACGACGATATTCAGTAATTTAAATGATTGATCACCACTTTTACCCAACTGCGTCAGAAGGAGGATTATTTTTTTCAAGTCTTTTTCTTTGGCACGCTCTGCAGCCTAATCGGCTTGATGGATTTTGATATATCGTCGCTTTACTGTTCCCTAAAGAATAAAGACTACTTTCCTATCTAACTATTCGAGCAGATACGAGGTTGAGAAAGTAAAGCGACGATATGAGGTGTCGTTAGTTTCGTATTGGTTGCGGGAGTGACATAGGCTATATTGCGTATAATATTTTAATGAAGGGGAGGGGGGGGGGGGGGGTAACATTTTTAACATATATCGATGACAATATCAAACTTGTCATATTTTTAAAACTTGTTTTTTATTATTATTTTCCCTTGCTTGCGAGAAGGGTACACAATCATATTGTCAGTACCTCCCAATTACGGGCACTTTGAATCTTATGCCGTCGTGGCATTGGAGAAAATCCTTCAAAAAAATAGATGGGAAATACTGGTTTTTACTTAGCAGTTTTTACTTTGTGTTTGATATACCAATGCTGCTGTCACAGCGATCATCCTAAATTGACCTGATTATACTGCCCTCATAAGCCAAAAGGTGATATCTCAAACTCAATAGCCAAAGCAGATATAACCCTCTCCCGTTAGTAATAAGGTTGCACTTGCTACAGGGCTTTTGTTAGAGATACCGCCATTGGTCTTATCAAGGCAGTATATTATAGTGATGTGTGTCGACGTTTATTGAAAGCACTGCAGGTTCAATACCTTTTGAATAAACATAAGGTTTATCGCTTTGGGATCGCTTCTCGTTGTTTTATACGGTACGATGGTGGATGTACGTTTTTATTTAAAAACCTTGGCTTCCGCTTTCTATTTTTTTTAATGGTGTAGGACATGCTTACTTATGTTGGCTTTTTTTTACAACAGCTGTATAAAATAGTAAATAAAGCTGTAAAATCCTATTTTAATCTAACTGATTGAAATAAGTGTTATAACACCCTAAGGTTGAACTTTGTTTGCTCGCCATAAAACAATAAGGTCGATAAGATGCGTCTGTTAGTTTGAAGTGTCAAAATTGAATGACCACTTATTTGGCTAATTGTAACGAATACAGCTAATTATTAAAAATATGATTATATTTTATGATTAAAGTTTATAAATTAGAACAAAAACTAAATCCGCGGGTGTCTGCAAAGATAATGCTTAGACCAATTTATTGTTTACATTTGATTATTATGCTTTAGGGCGTAAAAATATATTTTTGTTAAAATAATCAGTTACGATAACAAAATAAATTCAAGTTCAAAACCACCTTTTTTATTTTTGCTTTTTATGGAGGTGACAAATTATGTTTGTGCTATTGTCTGTCCATTCTACGTACCGACACTTTATTCCAAATTGATCGTCCTGTCTTGCTATAGCCACGTTCTAGGTGTAGATATATTATCTCTGCACGCATGCTGTTTCCTGTACATTTATTTAACATCCTCATCCCATTTTAATTATTCTAATTTTCTATTTTCATTTGTAACGGGAACCTATGTGTATGTAAATATTTTTAATGTAACTGTGCACACAGCGTTACTCCTTGCTAACGATAAATTAGTAGCAAAAATCAATCGATTTCTCTTTTTACAAGACTTTAAGTTTAAAAACTGTCAATCAACCGGATTTCTTTAAAAATATGGTCACAGCTGATTCGTTCCAGAAATTTTTAGTCATAATTTATCTGGCAGTTGAGCAACAAAGTATAACAGACTTCTCATATATTTTTGAGAGTTTAAATATCGACTGTATAAATAACAAAAAGAATTACACTAATAAACTACAGATGAACTGTCAGAATTGTTTAGTGGAATTTCATAGAATCATTTCAAGGGGGTAACGCTGTGTGATCATCCATCTAACACGACGTGCACTAACATGCTAACTCTTTGCTCGTGCTTGTCCCCACTTGCAGCGCTAAGCGGACGCAGCGGCGGCGGAAACGGCACGTGCGTACACCCCTCTCACCCCCTTCCTACCCTGTTAACCCTATTACTCCCCCCCCCATGCTCTAAACTCTCTCACCGACTTGTGTTGCGTCCAGACTGGCATGGATTTCGCCGAGGACCCGTTCAAAGACTACCGATACGAAGACCCTTTCAACATAGAAGACCCCTTCAAAGACGCCACGGATGCTAAAGACCCGTTCGCGAGGAGCAGCTCCGCTGCCGGCTTCCAGGCTGATGACTTCTTCAATCTTAATGGAGGCTTCCCGAAGCGTGTTGCTGAAAAACCTAGCGGCCGCGTTTCTGCTCCTCCCGTACCTTACGACCCCTTCGCTTCCAGATCAGACTTTAAACCCACCGCCCCCAAAGTGCCCAATGACGATGCCTGGGGATGGAAGGACGACTGGGCCTCGGACGACTGGTCCAAACCGGCCACCCAATCCAAAAGTAACGACGCGTGGAACAGCAACAGCAAAAACGACTGGAACCAATCCAGTAAAACCGACAACTGGGCCACCAAAACCGACAACTGGGCCACGGACTGGTCAACGGACCAGAATAAAAATCTAAACGAGACCTGGCCGACTACCACTCTGCCAGCGAAAAAAGAAAAGTCACCCAAACCTGTCAAATACGCGAAGAGTCTCGTTCACACGATAGGGGGCATCGGGAGGACGAAGAAGGAGAAAAAGAAAGGTAAGGAGACGAAAAGTAACGAGACCCTGGCTTCCGAGGAGCAGCAGTGGGCGTGGGCCGCCGCGGAGTCCGCCAAGCTGGAGGCCGAGGCCGAGCGCCGGCGGCGCGACGCCACGCTGCGGGAGGACGCCGAGCTACAGTTGGCTCTGGCTATATCAAGGCAGGAAAAGTGATGATAATCTAATTGTGGCTAGATTTTCAGCTATGATGCTTAAAGAGGCGCGGTATTATCGTAACTTGAAGTAGGTACGGTTGCAACAGATCAACACACGGGAAGGCAGTGTTTACTGAATTGTCTGGAACGCGACCCAACAGAAAAAGTTTTGAAACCATTTTCCGGCTGCCAGCCAGTCGCAAGATGGTCGTGTAAGTTTCAGCTCCCTTCTAATATGCAAACTATACATTGGGTCGCGATCTATACTTTCGGAAAGACCGCGGAACGAGATTTTCCTTTGTTTTTATCTAGTGTAACCACGTATTCATTTAATCACTTGAATCCAGATCGGAACGCGGCCCGGGTCCATTCCCCCATTCCTTTCATTCCTCAGTTGCGAAGAAAAGTAAAGAGTAAGGAGTTGGACGTAGACCCCAGTGACTTGGCCGCCTCAGTTACCAGTTTGATTTTATCAGAGTTGTATCGTATAGCGGCAATGGACAGTTTAGGTGATCAACGATGCTAAAAGTATAGACAGTGACCATATATCTGAAGGCATAAAGTCTTGGCTTTTTCGCTACCTAAGATACCTGACATTATACCAGTTTTGTTCGATGCATTTCATACCAGTTCGTATTTTAATTTCCTAATTGTATAGCATATTTTACTTATGTCTTCCTGCTTTTATTTAAATCATAAGTTACTTCCGAGTGGCATTTCGTTTGTAACATTTCTATCGTGCTTGATCGTCACAAGTGTAGAAAATATTTTTGACTCCTCACAGGTAGCTTTAGGTGTTAAATATCTTATATAACTATCACTATTTGTGTGACATGAATCGTTTGGACCATATTGAGATAAGCGCTTTTAAAATGAGAGACCCGCCGTGTTGACATTACCCTCGTAGTTATTATTATATAAATGGAGAAATGAATGGATGGTGGGAAAGACGGGAGGCCTTTGTCCAACAATATTAATTTATTAATTTTAAAAAGCCCTACAATTTTTTTTGTAATCTTTAAATAATATTAAAAATCATCACATTTTCTGCCTCTGATATAAAACCTGTGTGTCTTTAAAAATATAAAATCCGATCGCTAGTCAAATATAAAAAAAATTAAGGGGTTCCAACGCGTTGGACACAATGCAATAAAAAGCTTAGTAGAAATATTCATATTCGTTGTATTGTGAATTATTTTGTAAATTATTAAGGAAATGTTGAAACTACAGTATTTATTATAAATTTGAGCTCGGACTCGAGGCCTAAGCTTCTCCACTTTACCATAAGTATAAGTCCATGCAAAAGGACAACGGAATTTGCGTCTTTTATTACACAAATTAAGTTTTAAATTCGTTTACCAAATTTCAAGGACATATCCGAGTTTGAAGTTAAGCGACTCAATTTTATTATACCTTATCATGAAAATTACAGCTGATAAGAAGTAAAAACAAGCGAGTGCGGAGGAAGTGAAAAGCAAATTCAAAATTAACCTAAAAGTTCTCCAAGAATTCCAACTAACTCATTTTACAATTACAAAATGTAATAAGTGGTGGGGCGTATCTCCGTGGATAGGAGAGACTATAAGCTGGAGCCCCACGCCCTGAGATGGTCCACTGAACGGTAATCAAGTCACAGTCTGAGACATTCTTAATTTTATAATGAGAATTATCCTCAAACACAAGGAAATCGTCGCGAGTCACGGGCGAACGCTAGATCATTGTATTATAACGTGTCCATGTTGTAAATTTATATTATTATTGTTTTTATATGAGTTTTCTTGTATGTCGACGTTATTTAGGAACATATATCATAATGCTGTTGAATGTTAATCTAGACTTGCTGTATGTTTGAAAAGTTTGGTTCTGGTGTCTTCGACAGCTCTAAGGGCCAAGTCATACGTGGTACTATATACTTCGTTGTTCGCTTGGTGATTGATGTTACAACGTATGGTTGGAAAATATAGCGTGGCCCCAATTGTGGTTAGCTTACCATACGGGGCCCCAAGCGGGCTTCAAGAGTGGCACCAACTAGGTGCCAGATGTAGGGTGAAGCGAAGTTCCTCCCTGTATGACTCGGACGTTAGATATTGCTGTGGTCAATATGTTGTTATGCATTCTCGTAATATTTGCTAAATATGTTGATATATCTATTATTAAAGAAATACGAAACTAAACCAGTGTAAAATATTTAATTTTGAAACTTGTAATACTACTCTGTAAGTTAGTTGTAAATGATTATTATTTTTTATTTGAAATTTATTACGGATATTATCGGTTCCTTTTTGTATTCATCGAAGTACAATACTTTTGTTGCATTTCAATTGTTTTAAACTATAACAATTTCTATTAAATTATGTTAACACTGAAAAGTGGAGAGAAGGCATCACCTTTTATGTAGAATCTATGGGAATTATACTCAAAAATCCAAAGAGAAATAAATCTATGTAAATCGCCAACCACCGAATGCTCAATAATAAATATGTTAATTACAATTTTTCGTTTTTCTCGGTTAGGACGCTAGCATGAGCAAAATTTTTATGCTTTCCTAAACTCTTTTCTTCTTTTTTCTACGCGGCTGCTTGGCCGAGTTAGAAGGACGCGTGATACTTCGCAATAAATAATGGTTGTCTCGCTCTTATTGGTAACACTGTTTCTCTTTTATTGTCAAAGGGGATGCTACCGCCAAATGCTCGATATGATGTCATTGTAATCGACTATTCTTTAACGGGCTAATCGAAAGTTTAATGTCAGGTGAGAGATTTAAATTGTAAATTAGTACGACAAGGATGTTTATAAATGTTGAGGAAATCTAAAGCTAACTTAATATATATGTCAAGTAATTTGGGAAAGTATTAACAAAATTGGCTCTTTCATAGGACTCTGTATTATACAGAAACGCACTGCATGTTTTTTAGTAATTTAATCTGACCAAGAGTACCTTATTTCGTACAGTATAGAAAAATGGTGGCGTGTTTTGCCGCGTAAACGGGGTATCATGCAAATTACTACTGTCGCTTAGCTGAATATATTCAAAGCCTTTGGGTATACTTACAGCTAAAAGTATGAAATAGCAATTTTTGTATACAACTTAGTATTGCAGCAATAATTGATTTCTAAAATGAAAAACAAGATATTATTTGTAAAATATCACGTTAATGCCTGGACGTTTTAATGACTTGTCGGACTATATTTAATTTTGTCAATTAGCACCTCAAAACTAACACTGAAGCAAGTAGCGGTTCTAAAGTATGTCCCCTTTCTATGTAGTATAATTGTTACGCTTAAAATGTTAGCTTTAATTAGAAAGCTTGCCCGTTATGGGGCCCATAGAGGTAACAATTCCTTCTTGTATGGCAACACTCGCTTGTGCGCACGGGCCTTGCGTCTCCGAAACAATAATTACTATAACACGCTTGTCAAGACATGGCAACACTATGTTCGGATGTCTTTACAAGCCACACCTAGCTATAGATAATGTAATAATTGTGTAAACCTTTAACTAAAATACCAACATATTTATGGGTATATCCTAAAGTTGTTATCTCTTTCTTAGGCGCTGTTGTTTGGGCTCGTCGGTCCGCGTGGACGCCATTTTGATCACTTGACGTTTCATAATTTAAAAGCTGTGTAATAATTGGACGCTGGCATCGAGCCACCTGATTGGTCAAAGGCTGGCGGTACAACCAATCAGGTGGCTAGAGATCCCAATTTGTACTTAGCTTAAAAATCTTGATATTTGATAAAGTTTATTTATATAGTCGTATAGTGTTGTAGCGATATATTTTCAAAACATTTATTGTATGTTATTGGAAATTTTTGAGCGTATATTTTTTCTGAGAACCTTCATAGTCAATTGCTTAAAGTCGTATATCTGAGCTATATTTTGTGTAGAATATATACAATAGCACTCCACGCGAGCCGCTCGAACCGAGTCTGTTAACTAGTATACATTTATAATTATGTACCTTTCATTTATAGCGAAAAAAACTTTAATTCTTGACGTTGACTTGTATATGTGTATTGAAAAGCTAAAATAGTAAATTTGATAAAATACAGGTAATTTTAAGCATAAGTCGGTAGTGACGGTGCGTGTGGCGTAGTGCAGCAGGATCGAACCCGACCCTAGTAGGTACACTAGCACCGCTAATGTGTGGAACGGAATAACACTCGATGCGTAGTGATGGCTTGTGTGGGATTTATCACCCTTGTTGAGTATAGAATGTTTTTCTTATTCTAGTGTATGATGGCATCCCACTTAGTTGGCTTAGTTAATGTTCCACATGATGCAGTGTCGAACCATACGGGATCTGGGAGGCTTGTGCCTTGGCCTCCTTTACGGTATCAGGCGACGCGACGTATGCATAACCTATAAACATTAGATTTCCCCCTTGTAAGCGATATGCTAAGCGATCCCAATTAGTTTTTAAATGATGTTCAGTAATAAAAGCACACGTAGCTTTTTTATTAGATAGTTATCTTAACCGGTTGCGAAATAAGCGAAAATAAAAATTACACAAGTATCAATACTGTTTAAGGTACGAGTTGTTGCATGATTTTTGTAATTCAAGTGAGCAATTTTGATCGTTGATATACGGTGTACTTTATCATTTTGCGTTACCGGTTTAGATAATCTTACGAGTTGCGTCGGAAGCGAAAAAAAGGGAAGTATTGGAGTAATCTCCACGCGTATGCGAATAGTGGTTCAAGGAATAGCGTAGCAGGAATTGTAAAGGTAAAGAAAGTCTAGTGATCGGTTCCCAGTAAGACCTTTAGTTTCACTATATTATTTCTACAAGTAGGCACACAGCGTCATAATGATGACAAGTGGCCCTAGACGAGATGCATACGGCGAAAGTTTTCGCTATCGAAAATGTATAGGATTGATTTAGCTCTTAAACGGACAATTCTATACCTTTGGTTTTCGAAACGTGTTTACGTTAGCGCTAAGCATCTTTTCAAGGGCCGCAGAGATACAGTCCTCTCCTTTCATTTATTTTGTGACGACGTTCTGGCGTCTGCGACACGTTCTATCACAGTAGATCGTAAAGGATAAAGCTCGTCGTATTGTGGTCGCCTTTATCGCGGTGGATAAAGCTTCCGTCACTCTCGCACTTACCTACTGATCAGAAAGTGATAGATGTTTTATCCACGTTTATTTTGATCGCTAAACACGCACGACCGTAATAGGCCCGCTGAAGTGACGGTGGAATGTAACTTGCAAGTTGACCATTTGAGATGAGGCAAAGTGTATGTATACATTTGATTTAATGTCGAATTTTATCAACAATTTAAACAGAAATTAACGGTTTAGTTGATAAAGTAGAACCAAGAGAGTATGACATTGCTCATAACGAAAATAGCAGCCAGCAAATAGTTAATCATAAGGCGATTGGTAGAACGCAAGTCCATTTTGCATCTGAATCGGTACAACCCATAACAAATTGTTAATAAATAAAATCAAAATGTCATGACGACAGCATTGTTCGTGGCAGACGAGCACACAATGTTAATTTTGCAATATCGATGTTTCTAACTAGTGATGTATGTGCTAAATATAATGTTTATTATTCGCAGCTTTTTTATATATGCAACGAAATATTTATAATGTGCTTCTGTGAAGCGTTGGTGTAATATTATTTGTACCAGTTGGTGTCCCAGCTAAATACTGCTTTGTACTCTAACATGAACTTTCCCTATCGCTTTTATATGCCATATTCAAAACAGATTTATGCGCGATCGTCTCACGGGGTGGCTGACGTGGGGGGGACGAGGTAACTAGGGGTTAGCTGGGCGCGTTGTTTAGCGGGAAAGGGAAACGGGCGCAACTACGCCGCTCTCTTGGCACAAGGGGCCATAAAACGTTAGAGTCAGAAAGTGTACGCTTGGACGTTGGCTGCTTTGTGGGGACGCGCGTTAGAATGTTGCCGTGTCATTATTAATACAGATTACTTATGAATATAATGTTACGTGAGAATTAATATAGTCTAATTTAACAATAATTTGTGTCCAGTACTGTCAAGTCCCGATTGAATGTGGCGAATGTTATCATTTGCAAAATAAAAAGGACTTCTATTTCATCGATACGATAGATTGCAAGCGCACAACTCTTACTTTAATGCCATGCGTTTGCCGGAAGAGTTTGAATCACCTCGCTTCCCCCCCGCCCCCAGCGTCTCTTACCTCACAGGACAGTCGCCAACTAACTTGTAACACTATACCAGATAATATTAAAGAATTGCAGGCAGATGTCACGTCTATGCGCTTGATTGGATTGTAGTTCGCTCTTGAACAAGTATTGAAAGTTCGCAGCACGGACTAAAAGACGCCCAAATTAACTTGGACTTCATTTGCTCGGATCAAGTTGTTGCGAGTACGCTATAGGATAGATGGCTGGGAATATGTCATCAGGTTATAACTTAAACTTAAGTATAACGTTACTGTTTTTAATATTTAATTACGCTAGTTCAAATTATATTCAGTTACAATTAGGGTGTATGCATGTAATTTAAATACGCGTGTTTTTTTACCCGACTTCCGAAGGAGGAGGGTAATGTGTTTCACAGCGTTGTCCAATTTTGATGATTCTTATATCAATCGATTTGTCTTAAACTGGTGAGTGTCACTAAATATATGACAGTAATCAAAATTCAACATGGCGGCAACCAGACGCCATATTGTGCAAATAAAAATAAAAAAAGTCGACCAAGTATGACAAGTGGGGTATCATTGAATAGGGATTTGAAAATCATCTTTAGGTTTCTTTAATCATTTTTCATTTTGAATGATCATTTAGGATTTATAACGATTTAAAGTTTGTTAACAACAGTCGGGTTTTGAAAGCTTGCTTTTTGTTATTAATTTGCGATAATTATTACTTTTGATTGATTGATTCTATAAGTACGGTAAAATGAGCAGGAGATTAAAAATATCATACGCAATATAGCTAGGTTGGATGGAATCGTGACGTCGAAGTAGGTAGGTACATAGTTATAATGTCAAATGTCGAGTTAATGTCAACCAGTTAGTATAGTTGCTAAGGTGCGTGTGTAGACGTGAACTTTGACGTCACCTATCGTCGTAAGATCCAGTGTGCAATAGAAAAAGGCAGATTAATTTGAACTGTGTTGCAATACGAATAAGGTTTATTTTACTACCTTCTTAAAATTAAAAATTGCATTATCGAACAAATGCAATTGATCTTTATTGCCTTGGTGGTAGATTCAAAGTCCCAAACACAAAAACCTGTTTGTAGTATGGTGGGCGTTCTGACTTACGAGGATAAAGTGCGCATGCGTGCGTACTAAAACGTGGCGTTAAGAGGATTGTGACGCTAAAAAATTCGATACAAAATGCGATAACGTTTCTCTACTAATATCTAGTCCGATTTTTGCGATTTTTTAACATGTAGTAAATATTATGAAAATCTAGGTCTACTACAACTATAACATACTCAAAAATCTGGAAGTCTGACTTGATGTAGGGGGTGAGAAACTTTTGCGCCCGGAGCTAAATTTGTATGGAAAATGTTAGACAGCTGCGCGATTTAAGTGTCAATTCGTGACCCTCTCGAGACCGCCTAAATTTGTTTGCAGACACCATGAGATACCCGATACTATTTTGGTAACATTGTAGATGCAGCCTTGTCGAATTAACTATAGGGTGCTTTTTATGTTTGGTGTTATGTCCTCAAGCGATAACCTAGGAACTCAGGAGGTTTAAATAAAAATTAACCCCTCTTAGACGGTGCTTAATTTTCATACATCTTTTTTAATTTCTGTTCATTATAATTTTTTAAATACAATCATAATCTAAAGACACTGGAACTTTTTGCTTTTTATCGAGGAGTTAAATATCAAATATTATTTTTAAGATAGATCAAATTTATTTTGTGATTATCAAACAATAAAACATGCATGTGCCCTATTGTTTTGGATAGTTTAGTTGTGATCTGGTGACAAATAATTGTAGAATGTTGTCAGGAGGTTAAAATATAGTACAATATAACTCATATCAAGATTGGTTTTGAGGAGAGCGGTTCTGATGATACAATAACTATCTTATAATATTCTTGTGATTTAGCGTTGTATGTAGATTTATATATTATATATAGCTGTTCGTGACCTTGCTGGCTAATCTAGTGTCCGATTGTCAAATCGTCGCGGAGGTCGTGACCTGATTGCCTCGGGCTAACAATGGCGTATCTAACAACCGTCAGTGTTGTAAACCACAAAAGGGTTTTTGCTACTTCTGTACCTAATTTTTCTAATATTATAATGTTTTCCACTGGGTGACTTTATTCTGACTGTTGGTTATCAGTTATACCTGTCATTCATAAACGCATGATAAACCTATTTTAGTTAAAGTATTCTAAGTCCCTTTCAGTCTAATGCAGATGTCATAATGACATAAAAGTGTATAGTATATTTCAAGCATACTTTAGTTATCGTGCGATTATGAATAAGATGTTTAGTCTCGTTGATTCTTGTTGTATAGCTAAAGACAAAAATATTTATACACCCCAAACCCCAAAGCGCCAATACGATGAATATATGACCTTTTTACTACGGTAATAAAGTCAATGTTCAAATGTAACTTATTGCTTTCCAGTCAGCTTTAGTATCCATTGATAAGCTAACTGAAAATTATAAAGATCGGAATTTATAACATAACTCCTGTAGCAAGTGCAACCTTTTTACTAACGGGAGAGGGTCGCGTCTGCTGTGGCTATTCAGTTTGAGATATCGCCTTCTGTGCTTATGAGGAAAGAGCACGGTGGTTGCATGTTGAAAAGTCAGTAGCAGTCATTTGCAGTTGCTATAGTTTAAAAGAAAAAATTTAAAAAGCGCCCACTTTTTTCCTGACCACCCAAAAACACTTTTTGAGTGTGTGTACGTATTTATGTTTTTTTGTGTTTGGCTAAACGCCTGGATGGATTTTAAAGTGCGGGGTATCATAGCAGGGTTAGTATTCTCCCGAGGAGTAACTTGTCATGGGCGATAGAACCTCCCCAGTCCTGATGCTGCAGAGGTATTGGGATTTTCATAGCTTGATAGACTTTCCAAAGATTTTGGCCAAGCTATAATTGTATACATATTTTTGAACTTGATGTAGTTATTTATTTTTACTTTTGGCAAGCAGCTTTCGATACTCAATGCACATGTTGCTTTACAAAGGCAAAAGTATTTGCTTTACTACGACGATGACTAATTGAAGTAATGACTAGACTGTTATCCAACAGTGGGAGAGCATCCAAATGTGTTATTTTGTCGGACACTAGAAGGCCATATATTATAGCTATACCTCTATCATATCGCCTAGTTATCTCGTTTGCGTACTTTATAACGACTGCATTTGTATTTGTACTCAGACATGTGTGCTATGTTTATCGGTTTAACGTATTTATCCCTTTCTAACTTGAGCCGTTCGAGTGGGGTATACATGTAAGGGCGCGTACACATAGAACGTCCGTTTTTACAGGATCCGTTTTAACGGATCTTTTCACTTTGTAATCTTTTTAACTGGATCCAGAATACTGTTTTGGGTGTGAACACGCTCATACAACTACATACGCCATCAAAATAACGGACCTGTAAAACGGATCGCTATGTGTACGCGCCCTAAATGAGGTAAACGTTGCATGTAGCTCAGTGTCGCATTATGATTAGAAATATAGTTTATACTTGTGCGGCTTCGTAAATTAAAAAAAAGAAAGTTGAAAGTTTTTATCAAATTATTCATTGTTCTGTATTTCATCATGTTTTTATATATTTTGCTGTCATAATGCGATGCGTTTTCCTTTGTTATTGTAAACGACTGTTACAATAAGAATACTGAATGAATATCAAATAAAGAAAACGAATAATTGTCTATGCACTGTCGTTCTAGTGAAGCAAACTTAGAAAAAGTATATACTACATATTTATAATAAATTAATGTTTATACATAAAAGTTGTGTACGTTGATGTGTGCGACCAATTTATGAGGACGGAGGACGTAGAATGTAGTTGCACCAATGACGACCTAAATTAAACTTGTAATTTTTTTTGAAGGCTGTGTTTTGTTACGTTATTTGTGTCGGTCAGTTGGCACTGGCCACTCGACCGTAGAGATGAAAAATGAGGTTGTTCGCTTTTCCTCAAATTGAGGTTATGCGTGCGCTTGACATTGCATAAGTTCAATTATTCCGTTGCTTTCTAACGATTTAAGTGCAAGGGACTGTTGACAGATTGTATAGGTTCCCAAACTTGTGCGATGTCGAGCCGTAGGCGAGGGTAGCCCGCGGGATCGTCATTACCCGCTGAACACTGTATTCACTGTACTATGATATTATATGAAAACAAACAATTCCTATGATAATAAAAGGGATAAATATTATCAATATTGTGTTTTATTTACAATTTATATCACTTAACAGCTTGATTTACGTTTTATCAGATAACATTATCTGGAAATAGATTAGGTTACATAATGCATTATTCCCTCCAAATGGAAATATCACTTATAGGTAATTATTATTCACTTAATAGGTACTACATTTAAATTGATTTACCTTAGTCATAATGTCAACATGAGTAAAAACTTTAATTGTGCACATTATTCAACGATAACAATATTGTTTTACCAAAATCGAATGAAAAATATAATACTTCTGTGAACACTACAAACCAAATAACAGTTGTTTAATGTTAATATTATATATTTCTGTCCAAAAGTTTAACTTTTGTGATGATTTTGATTGTATATAGTTGTAAAAACTATCTAGACACTCACAATCCAATGACAGAAGCTATTTATTTAGTTAATAAAGACGCATTTTTTTCAAATAGGTATGTTTGTATTAACTTAAGACACAATAACCGCAAATACGTTAGGCAAAACAATTTGCCCGCTGTGCGTCGCGTTTCAGTGACGCACACGTGTCGTGATAGCTTGTGATTACTTTAACCATTCTGGGCTAACAATCTAGATGGTGTGGCAGCAAATACAATACATATACAAGTTATTTATATATTGGGAACTAATTTCAGACCAAGTAAAAATTTTCGGTAACTCAATCAGATTTGAACCCCAAACTCAGGTACTAAGGTTGAAATTGTAACTAAACGTACGTTTTAATTTTTTAATGTATGTATGTGGTTAAAAAAGCCTGCCTGAAAACAAGGAGCTCATATACTATAAAGAACACGGAGCAAAAAAACAACCTTAAATAACTTCACGTATGCATCTCATTCCTTACGACGACGACGACGCCCGCGGCGCACGTAATGGAAATCCGGGTTATTCCCACCTGTTACCACCGATTTTTTACCACTGGTAACAGCAGGGGATTTTTTCTCCACCCTGTTACCAGTGGTAACTACCTACTGGGAATAAAAATTCCCAGCTGTTACCACTAAACTAATTGGTGGTAGTTATCACCAAATATTTTAGTGGTAACAAATGGGAAAAATATTCCCACTTGTTACCAACGAGTACTTTAGTGGTAACAGGTGGAAGTGACCTTGCCTACGAAACTACCGGTCCCGGGTTCGAATCCCGGTATAGGCAAGTATTTGTGTGATGAGCACGAGTAGTTATTTGTTTAGTGTAAACCAAAACTAGCTTAGTAGGCAGGGTCACTACAAACTGGGCTAAACGCGTCGTCGCCATAGTGTGTAAGATTATTATAATTATTGCGACTTCATACTGGTACATACATATAGGTAGATAAAATGCTATTCATACAATACAACAGCATACACGTAACATTAGGTACTTCCGTAAACATGCTATACCCACTTAAACTTTATCTTAATTAGGTACATTATTTAATAACCGTTACAAACAAATCTGGCGACGCAACAGGAAAATGAAATGACGGCACTTAAAATCATAGCCTAGGTAGTCGCACGCGCCACCTTTTTAAAATGTATGTTCGGTCAGCCAGATAGTCTTCTATACAGGAACATAAGTTCACAAAGAATTCTAATCGTTTCTTATCGTGTAAAGATCGACCGATCATTCTGTGACGGAACCTTCTCATAATGCTGGTGCCCTAGTGAAAAAGGGAGTTGACATAAGCGCTCGACGACACTGTCCGTCAGCTTAAGTAAGTCACATTTTCCATAATAATAACGTTCGCTGACTTATTTTATGTACCTAAATTGAAGTTAGTTTGGTAACATTGAATCAGAAACACTGTTCTTATTAACATAATACGTTATGTATGTTATTGGAATTCTATTTTCTATATTGCTGACTCTACATATCCCGTAAGATCTAGCGCTAGTGCAATGTAATGTAATGTTATTGCACGGGAGCTTTGTGCACGTGCCTCTTGCGAACCTCTTGCGAACCTCTTGCGAAGCGATTGGTCATCGTGTCGTAACCAATAATAACTTTATAACCATAGTGAAACTGCAAAACGTCATTTTCGACATTGTCGTAATGTAGGTATAGTCGACTACAAAGAGATGTACTTTTGAGCCTTATTACAAGGCAATAAGGTGTAATAGTGAATAAATTTAATTGTAGTCCACTATACCTGGAATGTATAAAATTGGCAAAATAGTCTCTACATCAAATACAAATGTGCTCACACTTCAATCATCATTCAAAAGTTATGCAAATTTCAACTTATTACGTACAAACTACTACTACAAATGGTACTCGACTGTAGCTCTGACATGACAACTATCGGTGGTGATACTGTAGACACGGCAGCTCATGAAGACTGACATTCAAGAGGTTAATGGTGCTTGTACAAGGTGCAAGTAGTTTGCACATTTTGAGGCACTTGCGCAGGTTGCATCGTGCAAACAACGGTATAAAGCAGAGTGCGGGTCCAGCGACTCTGGCATGGTGCATCAAGCGTGAGCATAGTGCTCGCGCGAGTAGCCCGCGCCTTTCCTTGCTCCAGTTACATGCCCCGTGTACAACCACCATAAGTAGCAGTTTTTTTGGTGGAATTTGCCAGTTTATTTATTTATTTAACCTAATACCTACTGGCATTCTTTACCAGTTAACCATATAATCATACAGAAACTAACAAAAGTGTTGCACACAAAAAGAAAGACAGAAAACAAAGCAAAGAACATATTTACAAAATAATAATATTACTAAAAAATACTAACAAACAACATGTTACAATTTCACTCCAACACGGCCTATATTCAAAACTGTTCACGTATCAGCCAGTTTAGATGATTCCCCACTTGATATAGTCGTTGACGATGCCGTTGACGCGCTCGGGGTACAGCTGGCTGGTCTTGATGTGCCAGTTAGACATGTCCATCTCGCCCATCTTGGGAGCGTTGGCGGCCTCCACCGTCACGATCGGGAGCACAAACACGGAGACCAGCAGGCCGTAGGGAAGGCTCTGAAAGAGGAGATTCATTTATGGTATGGACTTAGAATAATAACACTTAGAAATGTAGTCCACGCACCATAGAACGTCAGTGGCGTAGTGGCTTAGAGGGTCAACTCCTGATCGCTAGGAACCGAGTTCGAACCCCCGCGGTCACCATGTGTTCGAAACCAATGAGTTTTTCTAACTTAAGTACTTACGGTCGGCCATGAAAGTGGTTACCAGTTTTGACAAAAGTCTCTGTGAGATCTAATTATCGCTAAGGTTGACAATTGTCACTGTCATGAATGATTTAGCGCAAGAGAAAATCGAACTTGTTGTATCATGACGTGTAAATGAACTTTAACCGTAGGGTGGTAGACCACATTTTTGCCCGACTGCAAGTACGTTACTCGTCACGGAGAAGGAATACCATCCTGAGGAAAGGGTAAATGCATAAAAGATCCTAATCTGTAAGTTAAGATAAGGTCCACGCACCAATGTGATGCCACTCGAACCAGACTTAACCAGACCAAATTTTGGTCCGCTCCGTACGACATTACACATTTTGTCTACTTATATTTTTATTTCGCATAAAACTATTCGTGCTAATTGCAAAGGCGGGGTGTACTTTTCAAGTAAATAAATAAAAAATTTGGAACTTAAATTATTTCGCCCGAACGTCAGAGACCAGTTTTGGTTATCAAACAAAGACTTGCTCAACAGCTAGGGTATTTTATGGAATGAATATCAGCCTATTGCAGAATTATCATTATCAGCGAATGGGCCTCTGTTTTCTGTTAATATCGCAAATTCAACTGAATTACTTGGTATTCAAAGTTCAAACCCAAAGATCGGTCATCCTAAAAACATGATAACAAATAAACCAACGTGATGTCATCACGGCCATCCAAGACTGCTTGAAATATGCATATCATCTAAACTGTACGAGGTATGAATAGATATCACATATGTAACGCGCTTTGAATAGCTTAATTATTAAAAATCTATTACGGAATTCTCATTTGCCAGCGGCCACGTGCGTAGAACTTGTTTATAGGTATTCACTTGGGAACTGTCCAATTATTCGGGACGAAATGCAGGGCCGGATTATCCATAAGGCGGGTTAAGGCCCCCCATCGGCTTAGGGGCCCCGCGCACCGGAAAAAAAGTGTTTTAGGAAGCAAGAAAAGTTAACCCTTTAATGCATAGCATGTCGAAAGTGGAACGCGTCTTTAAAGTTCATTTCCAAATTTGAATTTTGACAAAGCTACAGATCTTACTGCATAAATTATAAGTTTGAAATTTACTTAAAATATATGTTTGAAAATGAACTTTAAAATATACGATGTACATCTACATCATTATACATTTAAGGGTTAAAGGAGCCCCCAGAATTGCATTGCCTACGGGCCCTACGGCCCTGACGAAATGTAGGTACCTTAATAATTCAGTAACCACATTATGCACAAATAGGCTAAGATTTTTACCAGCGTATAAGTGACATGTAGCAAGCCCATCGCCAAGTTATTATCAACAGAATTTTAAAGTTGTAGGTAATTCTGTAGCTGTCTACCCCACTCTGGGATTACAGGCGTGAAGGCATGTATGTATGTGAAATGTACCCTATGTCACTCGCCAGGGTAGACTATCTCTGTACCAAATTTCACGTCGATTGGTTCAGGCGTTCCGTGAATATGGAACAAACACACTTTCGTATTTATAATAGGTATATGTAGTACCTATTCGTGTGATTGACATTTGTTTTGTTCTTGGACTCTCAAGGTACGTATTAGCATGCGCTTAGAGATGTTTGCATCGTAAATAATAATTAAGTTGCATAACAATGGCGCCTTCCGCATGAGGATTTTTTTAAATATCTATGAACACTGGTTTTTCCCGTTCATAGTCTGCGAAGAACTCGTTTATTGTTATTCCCTCGAGAACTTGGATAAAGTGATCCTGAATCGTTCGGTCGTTCATTCGTGATTAAGATACAAACATCCGAATATCATCATCAACATTAAGATTTTTTACGCGACACGGTTTATTAAGTAAAATACAATGCATAGATGATCGTTATTATGAATCGTTTCAAGGTTAGAAAAATAATAATTTCCGTATATTTTGTGTGCTTTGCCTCCCAAGAGATTAGTACACAATTTTAATAAAATATGTCTAGAATTTGCATAGAAATTTAGGCGATAGCTTGAGTCTCGTGACAACTAAATCAAGAATAAGTACTTTGACTGTAATTCTCTTAAATTACTCGTCTCCTGAGTTTGTCAGCGAACTCACATGGGCAATCAGTGCATATAAATTACACGTAATAGTTCGTGCCACGACCTTGGCCTACTTCGACGTAGCGCGATTCATTCCAACGTTTTCGTATATTTGTTTACATTATGTCCGTTGCTTACATGCATCAAATCGCTTATCAATTCAAATAAACTTCATTGTTTAAGAAACAGTTGAACAATTGTAAAAACCACGCTGTGATTGCGGTATTTACCAACAACTCCACAATGCCTGTTTAGAAATACTACGTGCAACGCATTATGTTGGATGAGCAGCAACTTTGAACTACGCCTCGGGGTCACTCTGGCCTGTGCTAATTGAATACAGGAAAAATAGCATAATTTGCAGTAAAACTATGTAGGTACTTACATCAATGATCTAAACCCGAAACTTAGTCAATAATAATTTATTCAAATGCAAAATCTTTATCTTGTCTAGGGGACACCGTTGATGTAGGAAAACATATCGAAACTTTTATGTGGTCGTCTCGCACCATCTTATATACATTTAAGTATGTTTTTTTTTCTCTCTATCTCTCCCGTAAGATAATTGGCATGTTTTCCTGTTGAACTACGCATGTTATTTGATACTATATTTAATTTAATATTTATAGCTTTATATAATGCTAAGAAATATGTTTAAAAAATGACTGACTGCTGAGTTTCTTGCGGCGTTTCTTCTCGGCAGTGATCTTCTCTTGGGAAGCGCTGGTAGATTCTTGACGTGTAAAAGTGCCCGTGCGGCCTACTTACTGAATAAATTTCTTATACTTATCTTTTATCTTTTAATGAAACTTTGTAACTTTATTTTGGCACAAGAAATGAGGATCTGCCGAAGTGCAGAGTCCTACCAAAATTTAGTGGTCATGCCCCCATCGCGCGAATATACGGCCAGGGGGGAAGTGTCGTTTTCCATGTATTTTTTTGCGCTGAATCGAATGAGACCACACCCATACTTATAACCATAATAATATTACAATTCAAAAGTACGATTTAATCAGCAAAAACATGTTCATAGTTGATACTACATACTTACTGTAGGTACAGTCAAGGAATTTAATTGGTGACCCACCTGAGGTCCGAAGTCAATCTGACATTCTACAGCAATAAGGTTGAGTTTACTGTCAATTACAAATGACTTGGCATCTGTATTGACAATAACATCTTCAAGCAGATTTTCTTTGAAATGGGTAGCAAATTAAAAGATAAAGATAAAAGATAAAAGAAATTTATTCAGTAAGTAGGCCGCACGGGCACTTTTACACGTCAAGAATCTACCAGCGCTTCCCAAGAGAAGACCACTGCCGAGAAGAAACGCCGCAAGAAACTCAGCAGTCAGTCATTTTTTAAACATATTTCTTATTACAATGGTACTACTTAGTCTAGCATTATATAAAGCTATAAATATTAAATTAAATATAGTATTAAATAACATGCGTAGTTCAGCAGGAAAACATGCCAATTAAGAATCTTACGGGAGAGATAGAGAAAAAAAAAAAACACATACTTATGTGTATATAAGATGGTGCGAGACGACCACATAAAAGTTTCGATATGTTTTCCTACATCAACGGTGTCCCCTAGACAAGATAAAGATTTTGCATTTGAATAAATTATTATTGACTAAGTTTCGGATTTAGGCCATGCATTTTTGTCTGTTAGATAGTCCTCGATCCTATAATACGCTTTAGACATTAACGACCTTTTCAAGTAACTTTTAAGTGCTGGAAAGGGTAACTTTAAAACTTCGTCAGGTAATTTATTATAGAAATGAATGCATTGACCAACAAATGATTTATATACTTTACGGACGCGGAATTTTCGGATAGCGATTTTATTTTTATTTCTGGTATTTAAATTATGTATATCAGAATTTTTGGTGAAAGAATCTAAATTTCTAATAACGTAAATAATATTCTCATAAATAAATTGAGACGCTACAGTCAAGATATTAATTTCTTTAAAAAGTTCTCTTAAAGAGTCACGGGAGTTTAAGTTGTAAATTAACTTCCGTGACCGTACCTAGTGTTAAAGTTCTCCAATTGTTTTTGCTGATTAAATCCTACTTTTGAATTGAATATTTTCGTTTTTTAATTTTGTCTAACAATGGGTACGGTCTCATACGATTCAGCGCAAAAAAATACATGGAAAATGACACTTCACTCGCCTAGTAAAATTGCCCATACCATTGCTGCTTGGAGTCGGCGGGATAAAGGGTACCTAACGTAATGGAACCAGTAAGTAATCGACAAGGAACCACGATCGACACTTTATTCTTATTTTACAGAAGATAAGGGTTATTGATTTGTTTTGTAACACTCAATTTATGACCGTATGATCTTTGAATTAAGAGTTAAGGGTCGATTATTGGTGCACGTCAGGTTTAATTGTCGAAAACTGGTGCCATTACGTTAAGTAAGATGTTGTTAGCGATTTGGACAGACCCTGCACTATGTCCTACTACCATCGCAGTTATTTATTATATTTGTTTCCCGTAACTTGATGCTGTCATGACAGTGTTCTATGGTAGCTCTACAATAAAAGTTGTCAGCTTTAGGTATTAGTACAGTGACTCTTTGTAGTTGTACAAAGAGATGTATCCACTTTTTCACCTTATTGCATTGTAATAAGGTCCAGAAGTGGATACATCTCTTTGTAGTCGACTGTACTAGGCCATATAAGAAGTCAATCGTGACACATTGCACAACCATGAAGTTTCTCAATATTGATAATATTGCCATCAGTAAAACAATGCTAAACTTATTTGTTGAGTGTGAAGGAATAGTAAAATAGCATTGTTTTACTGCTCTCAACACTATCATTATTCAGAAACTGAACAGTGAAAAAAAGCAGTAAACATAAACATTCACTGCTTTGCACCATAACCATAACTACTATATGAGCTTAACGATCGAAACGGTAATTGTTACTGGTTCAAACACAGTTAAAGCTCACAGCCAAATTCTACTGTTTTTATACTGCATTTTAAATATTGTAAGTTAGTTGAATAGTATGTAATGTTAAATCAGTAAATGGGAATGCTCTGTGTTTTACTGTTTTTCAAGCACTTGATGTTACCTTTCGTGATCAGTTAAGTACTTACTTACTTACTCTTAACTGTTTTTTGCTGTAGGTACTGTGTGTAGTAGGGAAATGGTTGTGCAATAAAAAAAGGATTGACTTCTTATCGGCCTAGTTGTAACGAGTCAGCGTTATTCTATTTAAACTTAATTAATTTTGAATAAAATAATGTTTTAAAATAAAATTATTAATCTATTTACAATAATTATTAAAATTATTATTATTATTAAAACTAAATACACTAATTAACTATAATATTTTTACAAACAAACAGAATGTTCTACACGCGTTTATTATAAGACAAAACTAGATACGGGGACAAAAGCCTACGTCACGTACGCCTTGCATCGGGGGATGGCCGACAGTGCCGCCTGGCGAGCGAGACGTCACACGACTCACACTATACCTTACGACGCCGAGAAAGGATCGTCAAATCGATCGTCACTAAAACTACCAAATACTAATATTTAAATTTAGTATTAATTCTATTCGGTACTATATACCAAAGTTTATTAAGTGCAAGTGTTTCCCCGAGTTGGGGATCAAGTTTGGGGTTTAGTCCAGACCCTATTGGATCACTTTTCTACTGCCAGCACGTCTCCCCGAAGTTCTACTGCAAATCCCGGAATCCCGGAATCCTGAAATCTCGGGAACCCGGAGTGCCCGAAGTGTTAAGGCCGCCACAGCGAACACCAGGACACAAGTGCCCCCATACTTTCTGTTCGCCGTCATGCTCAGTCTCTGTAGTTCCCCGCGACCTAGCCGTTCAATTAGTTTTTATAATAATAAATAAATTAAGTTATTTTTTATTCGAGTGTGTTTTGTTTATTCTCCAACTAACGGCCAAACCCTACATTCAAACCGCGGATAGATAAGCCTTACTACGGGTTAAAATTTGACATTTGCCCATACAAAATGTGTCAAATTTCAATCCGAAGTAAGCCTATCTATCCGCGGTTTGAATATTGGGTTCCGACATAAATAACTACGGGTAACGCCAAACGTTACATAGTAGTCCCCGATAAAAACGTCTAAAGCCCTTGGTTCCCCCGTTTACGCATAATTTTTGTACCTAGTCATATTTCAATATCGCATAATTTGTTTAAGCCGAATTGTATTTTGAATGCAGAAACTGTTCTCGCATAATTTAATGTCGCCGAATTCTATCACGCATATCTAATTGTAGCCGAATTGGTTTTACGCATATTTTCTGAATTCCGAATATGAATTTGGCAGAAACTGACTTACGCATTATAAATTAGTTTCGCAGAAAGTTATTTGTCGCATAAGCTTATTTCGCAGAATTAATAAATTAACGTAATAAACCTAATAATGATCTAAGCGAGAAGAGTCGCCTTATTTCCCGCTTCCTGCGGCAGTGTCGAAGGTGCTCTGCTTTGCGGAGCCCCTATTCCGCGAAGTTAGGCCCTTCGCGCCTGGACACAATTTAAACCTATTTTTTTTTTAATTGACTTAATTATTTAATATTTTTGTGTCGGATTTTCGGACATAAATTCGGACAGGATTTCGGGCTATCAAAATTCTGCAAAATTATCTGCATAATTATATGCTAAACAAAATTATGCATAATGAAATTCTGCCATGTCAATATTATGCTAACATACTATTCGGGTAAACAACCATTCGGATAATATAGATTTATGCCAAATTAGTTTCAGCAAGTCCAAGATTCGGCGTAAATAAATTATGCGAAACTTGTTATGCCTAATACGTTTCGGACATTAAAAATTATACCATATAGATGGCACCCAAAGCCCTTACCTCCTCCAACTCAAGATCGAAGTCCTCCCTCGAGTACACCCGCTCGGGGTCCAGCCCCAGCCTGTTCAGGGCCGCGCTCAGCTGCTTGTAGTACTCCTCCACGAGCTGGTGGTAGTGCTGGGCCCTGAACTGCTCATCGGAGCCGGTGAAGATGAGGTACAGGAGGTCAGTTGTGGCGCTGCCGGAGCGCACCGTCTGGTAGTCTACTGTTACCATCTGGAGGGTTTTGTCCTGGGGAGGAAACAATAACAATATAAATAGAGCGGTGTTGTAAGTTTATATTAAGCGGTGTAGTATTGGTGTATGTGTGTCTGTGGCATCATGCTCCCAAACGGATAAACCATGCTTACAGGTCGACACACGTAAAAAGAGCCCTGAGCGACCTACCTGCGCAGTGAGCAAATTGGTGGGCGCGGCGGGGGGAGCGTAAACCACGCCACGCTATTGGTTCCCAGTAATACACTCTTATCTATGATTGGTATGTTAGTAGACAACATGCGCAAACATATCCACTCTACTAGCCGCTCGGAGCTCTTTTTACGTGTGTCGACCTGTACATTTGCATACATTTGCGATAATGTGGAACTATAAAAATGGCATGACGATGGAGACGGAAGTTAGCCATAGGGACTGCTCAATGGCTAATAATAAATACCCGTCGAGTTTGGATTCATTAAACTCGTCTGGCGAATTTATCATTAGTGTTTAGAATTACAGTTGGCAACAAAAGTGTTACTCTTGCGGTCTTTAGATTTAGCTGCTTCTATATTGAAAGCTCGCTACCAGGGATTCCAGGAAACTTCCTCTGACACTTAAGTCGTCCGTGTCTTCAGATTAAAACGCTTTTGTTAACTCACAAGAACTGTACTTAATAACTTTTTAACAGAAACTTTACAAGAGACGCCTCGATCTATGGCGCCGAACTCATACCATAGACAACAACACAGCACAGATAATATTAAAGGTATTGCTACTAAAGACTGTAATAAATGTAAGCACTCAACAGTGCTGCCCAGCCAATCACAAGTATTCAATAATAACTACTATCGACTAATAAAACAATACTACGATATAATGGTGATATTAAAATATAGGATTTATATGAAATTGCTAACAATATCATCATTCTCAAATTAAAGTTCAGGTACCTATACAATGTTTTTTTTATAGGTAGTGCAAGTTGAAAAAATGGCTGGCCAAATTCAGCCGGGTCATCCACTTGAGATGATATCTAGTATCTACTTATCGGTAAGTTAGGCCTTGTGCAGTGTTCCAGATTATGTTTATGTGGACGAGATCCTAATCGAGGTTAATGATAATGGGTTCATTTACTTTCAGATAAGGAATTAGCTTTTGACATACGATTACTTATGTCTGTGATGACATTCTTTAGTGTTGACCCAGAGTGTTTTGACCCTTATAGTTAACGATTGCTGGCAGTTTGAGGCTAACTAAAGTAGTGTGACGGAACCAGTAATGGAAAAGGACCAATGATGGACACTTGGTCCTTATGTTACAGAAGATAAGGGTTATTCAGTTGTTATGCAACAATCACTTACCGACCGTATGAAATTTGAATTAAGAGTTAAGTGTTCATTACTGGTGCCTGTCAGCTAAAATTGACCATCACTGGTGCTATCACCCTAAGCCGATGATCGTTGGCAAAATACGGCATGAATTTTGAATATGTGGTAGACGTTTTCATTTCCAGGAAAGTAAGTATTAGTTAAAATAAACAAACGGATGACTAGTTTTTCGTAATAACTACAACATATTAAAAAAACGGGGTAATTGGACTTGATGAGAGACCTATCAGACAGACAGACAGACAGCGGTCACGCGGTCAAGCGTTCAAGCGGTCAGTTAAAATATTGAAAATATTCATATAATAATGTAATATTGTTTAACTATTTATGACCGTATAAATAATTGGCATTGTTATAGCTTCTTAGGCAGAATCACTATCGCTAAAACAAGGCGACATGTGGTTGTCGAAAATACAGGTGTTTCTTTCTGAAAAAATGTTTTCTTTGAATAATCCTAACTATCTCCAGTGTTTTTATTTAAGTTAGTTTATTTAGGGTTTTAATTGAAAGAATAATTTTTTATTAATAATCAACACGTAGGTAATGTGCTCCAAACTGTCCTAAATTTTTATTGCCTTATTAAAACGTACGTTACTCTGACAAATCAGTTATTTTTATCTACGGAGCGTCATGTTGTGAGGGACTCAATAAAAAAACTAGAACAACAATTAAAGGCTCATGTCACGATCTTATTCCGACGACGAAAGGTTTATTGTTGCTTGATCCTCGCGCCGTATTTTTACTGATGTTGGCATTGACATTCCGCCACAGATTATATACAAGTTACTACGTAAATTCCGCGCCTAGTTAGAAAACACGAACTAAAATGAGACATTTCATTTGTCTTTAAAACAAATTTGGGAATGGCGTATAAGTTTTTTTAAATATTTAATTTTTAGACATGATTTCAGCTGATTATATTTTTTCGGACCGTCGTCCTCAATAGTTAAATCTCTAGGGGTTTCTGCTTTACAATAGGCGGAGCATAGATTTTTTTTGATCTATATTGTATGTATTCCAAGATGGCGGCTAATGCCATCCCCACCAAGGTATTTAAATTTAATTGCACCCATAACCACAAAATCCTCGGTTATAAACGAAAACAAGAATAAAACAAAATAGCTCATTGGAATAACGACTTCATTTTGTAATCCAGAAAGTTAATTATAATTATAATAAAATGCTCGGTCACCGTACTTCTGGAATTGAACTCATAGTAGATAAGCAGCTCCGCGTTTCGACGTCGACGAAGCTAAAAATTTTTATCTTCAAACGAGCTTTTATTTAAAATTAACTTTCAGAATAAGACAGTAGGTCAAGTTAATGCACGAGTGTTAAACGTAGGTACTTATAATGTGAATTACTCTAAGCGGTATAAACAGCGTGACCCCATTTTAATACGCATTTATGGTCTAACCACTGCAAAATACATTCAACAAAATGCACCTATTTATGTACCTACCTTAAAACCCTGTCGCACTGAAGTGACAAATTAACTGCCTTATCGCTCAAGTTGAATGACGTGGTCTGTTATGCCGACAGAGTTCTACGGCGGTACACGCGTCCAATTTGTTGATTCGACCTTGTGTAGTGACTTGCAGAATCTGTCATCACGAAATACTAGTAGGTTATCAATTGACAACGAGAACTTTTTTTAAAGTTGTTCTGAAAATACATGCTTATAGAGGTTTGTCTCAAGATCATAGGTAAGTACTACTTAAATATTTTTTTCTTCATTATTTACTGAGAATATAAATAAACTTTGTACTGGGTGTCCCTCACAATCCCTAACAACGTTTGTCCTAACACATCGTTTGCCCGAATTTACATTTGCCCTAAACTGGTTTTCAGATGAAACAGGCAACTTTTTAAGTTTTCCAATTATGTCTTCGGTTCGGTTAGGTTAGGGTTGTATTATAACATTTATAACGATACTAAAAAGTTTCAAAATTTAAGCGGAAATGGCGTTAGGATAAATGAAAATTCTGACAAACGATGCATTAGGACAATTGACGATTAGGGCTTCCATAGGAGAACCCTTTGTGCTCATGGCTAAAGAGCTTAAACGCCACATGGATTTTCACGTCACAGCTAGTGCTACATTTAAAAAAAAAACAGCTGCGGTTACAAACAAAATGACGTCATTTCGACCAAAGCGGGCGTAGCAAACACTGATAATATTTAATTAATAATAATTCTCAATTGTCAATAAATAATAATGATTTTTTTTTTGATACAATGTTACTGGTTATCAAAATACTGGTTTCCAGACAATCTTTTATAAGCACGATTTTTTCCAGAACACCTTTTCAAAAATACTTGTTGTCAATTAACGACCGGCCGCACTCAGAGTCAGTTAATGACGATTAAGGGCCTGCTGTTTGATCAGTAGTTAAACTAACTAATCGTCAAAATTCGAAAAAGAAATCGAAAATTTGACACATTTCTGTGAGATGTTAGATGTATGTTTTGTTAGATGTGTGTTAGTTACGATTTTTACCGATTGATGGCCTGTTGTTTGATCGGTAGTTAAACTAACTAATGGTCAAAAAACGTTACTAGTGGTTAATCTCAAGGAAATGTGTCAAATTTTCCATTCCTTTTTCGAATTTTGACGATTAGTTCGTTTTTAACTTTTTAAACTTTTGAATTTCAACAATTAGTTAGTTGAACTACTGATTAAACAATTGGGCCCAAGTAGATAGTTACTCGTAGGTAGTTAAAATTCGAGAAAGGAATCGAAAATTTGACTCATTTAATGGAAATTTAACCATTAGCATAGTATAAATAGAAAAGTAGCTCGACTCCGGCCCTTTAGGAGATTCTGATACCTATTGCCGCTCGGGCGTCAGGGTCGTCCAAACATGTTTTTCAATTTTAGTCACCTACTTGGCCATACTGTGATTTATAATCATGTTAATTTTCATAAATTACACAAACCTAAAGTAAGTATAAATATTGTTACCCTCAAAAGCAAAATAGGATCACTCGTGCGTCTGTCTGTCTGTCCGTCTGTCACAGCCGATTTTCTCCAAAACTACTGGACCGATCGAGTTGAAATTTGGTACACATATGTAAGTCAGTGACCCAAAGACGGACGCGTAACGTAAATCAATGAATTTTGGACAAGGGGGCCGCTTTTGGGGGTTAATTAGGAATTTTTTAAAAAAGTTTTGCGAACCTTTTTGTGTGACATGTCAAATGAAAATGGCCTATTGTGAGCATCTCAAATATATATTTTTTATAATTTTAATATAAACAGTCTTTAAGTTATTTAAGAAAATAGGCAAAAAATGTCCATTTGCCCCTTATCTCCGAAACTGCTGGGCCTAAAATTTTGGAAAAAATATGGAAAATAGTTCTTCACCCATTGACAGGAGGGAACGTTATGCGATAGGGTTCTATAGTGGCATAACAATTAGTCCTTGACTGTTGGGAGGTTAGCAATTAAGTTACTAGCTGAAACCCATGGCCTTGCCAGGGAAGATAATGAGCGGAAGTTGCGCGGACGCCGGTTACAAAACTGACCTGATATCGAGTACTAGCACTGAATAGAGAAATATATCTGTTTATGCTTACGTAATGCAGAAATGAATCAAGATATTTCCTACTTATCCGAGATCTCGTTATAATCGATTTAACGCCATTTATAGATAAATCTATTAACACGGGTGACGGTGCAAAATGGATACAACGTAAGACTGACTTCTTTGACAAGCTTCGAAAAGTTTAATGGCCTGTTGTTTGATCGGTAGTTAAACTAACAAATGGTCAAAAAACGTTACTAATGGTTAAAATCTCAAGTAAATGTGTCAAATTTTCCATTCCTTTTTCGAATTTCAACAATTAGTTAGTTTAACTACTGATCAAACAACAGGGCCTAAGTAAAGATAGATAGGGCCTTATTTCACTAGGTTTTAGCTAGGGCATGAATTCCGAGATCTCGGAATCTCGAAATCTCGGAATCTCGGACCAATTTTTCAGATATTATAATTCCGAGATTAGACGGAGCAATACCGGAACACTTTCAATATCGAAATTGAATTCCGATATTGGGCCTATCAATATCGTAAATCCGATATTCATTACCTTTTAATTCCGATATTGTAATATCGAAAAAAACGTAGTATTTCAAAGTTATCTGTGGAGTTGCCTTCTATGCATTATAGGACATGCAGTATCGGACGATTTCTAGTATCGAAATTGAAAATCGGTATTGAATATTGAATAGAAACTGTGTTTTTCTAATAGATCCCTAATTCCGATACTAGTATCGGAATTCCGATGTTGAGACACAATACCGAATTTCAATTCCGGTATTGGAAATAGTCGATATTGTACGCCCTGCGTAATTCCGAGATTCCGATATTGAGGCTCAATACCGATTTTCAATTCCGATACTGGAAATCTTCCGATACTGCATGCCCTAGTTTTAGCACATCTTGCTTGTACATTGTAATCATATTTGTTATTCTATCGCTTAGATATAGAAGCAAGGCGGGGTAAACGAATTGGAATACACACCCTAGGGTGATGGAACCAGTAATGGACAAGGCACCAATAATGGACACTTGATTCTTTGTAAATAAGATAAGGGTTATTCATTTGTTTTGCAACAATCAATTTAGGACCGTATGAAATTTGAATTAAGAGTGAAGTGTCCATTACTGGTGCCTGTCAGGTAAAAGTGTCCATCATTGGTGCCGTCACCCTATATATATAGCCATTGGAACCACCTACATAGCTCAGCAAAAATCGTTTGAAAAGGAGGGCGCTGTTCGCAGTGTAAACAAAAGCCACGTAAGTTCGTAAGCCCAGGGGCACGTTTTATAAAGCTACTAGCTACAATTTTACAGGTCTAAACCGGCAACACGAGGTTGTGTCAAATGGAAACTTGTAACCTGTAAATTGTAATTTGTGACTTTATAACACAGGCCCCAGGCCTTGGATAACGGTACATTTTTGAAACGGTTTCGTCTTTAATAGGTAGGTACCTAAGAAACGATTTGTTTCGATTTCGTTCGAACGGAACGTTATGGAAAACGTTTTTGAGCAGGATCAAACTTTTAATCGTTTTTGATTAATAAAACGTTTTTAACCGTTTTTTTTTTAATTTTTTGTGGTGTTCTGTACGAAGCTACTCACGAATATTACGAATAATTTCATGGTTATCGCCGCACGCGGGGCGCGCGTACGTCCTGTGGATTAAACCGGTTTTTGAAATCGTTCCCATTTCTTTTTCGTTACGAACAAAGTGTTGTATAAAGAACCGTTCGAAATGTTTTAAAAACGGTATTTTAAATATTTCCGAGCCCTGCATAAGTCAATAGAAACAAGACCGCGGGAAACGCCACGCGCCATTCCAATCTTCGCTCCGAACCGTACGTGTAGGTACCTAAATGCAACGGTAATAGTAAAATGGTAAAAAAATTACCAAAGTTCCGTGTTATCGTCATTTGAGATTAGATCGAGAGAAAGGGATGGAGCTAACGTAACTTCGAACTTCGAATTTCAAAGTAGGGCCTCTGTTCGGACTGGCGCGTGGCGTTTCCCGCGGTCCGAACTTTACGTGTAAAGGCCGCTAATGACACGTCAAAGCTCGAACAGTTTTGATTGGCTGTTTGAAGCTACGTTGTTGTTTGGTTTCTTTAATTTTGAAGTCATTTTTTAATTGGATAAAGTAAACGTTTATATCATGTATGGCTTATTTTAATAATAACCGTTTTGATTGTAAAATATGTTAAACTTGTGTTCATAATAAAAATAAAATTAACGAAGTTATTAAAACAAGTTCTGCGTCGCTATTGCCTAACGCACTCGCAATCGCAATCTGCTTCAAAGCTGAACAATTGTTTTCGTTTTGTATGCAGACAAGCCTTCGATTTTCAAAATGATAACGACTGCCATTGCGAGTGCGTTAGGCAATAGCCCCACCGGTTATATTTTCTGTTTAACAAAATAATGACTCGAGAACTGTCAGTTTTCTTTATCAAAAATAAATCGACTGTAGTCAAGTAGATAAACAAATGGAGTGCATAACACAATCTAGTGATTAATAAAGAGGTTGCCACTTGACAATATTGTAGTTTCACTAGTCTACTTTTGCGAGCTAAGTGTACAATGAATAGAAGTAGAAACATCCTTATTAGTTTCTGCTAGGTACATAATATCACCATTCATGGCCGAGAATTCCTGTAAAGATCAACACGTGGCACGAGACCTTCTATTCTTTCCAATAATGAGCAATTATTCCAGAAAATTGTTCAGTTCTCAAGGGAGTAGCCAGCCTCGGATCACTGACACCCCCTCTCCAGTGTTTGAGAATTGTAACAAGGCCCACGATTACAAACAAAACACTCGATAGTGCTAGGTACTTTTCAAACTTTTCTATCTCGCATGTTTTTCGTGGAATCTTCGAAACTCTACGATCTTTACCGATGATTTATGATTTAATAGTTGATTAGGTAACTTTTAATTCCTGGTAAACCATTTCTTTAATAAATGTTGTGGTTTTAAAGTGAACTTCACGCTGCAATCAATTAGGGTGACGGCACCAATGATGGACACTTTTAGCTGACTGTCACAAGTAATGGACACTTCACCTTAATTCAAATTGTATACGGACCAAAATTGATTGTTATTCATTTGTTGCAAAACAAATTAATAACCCTTATGTTCTGTAAAATAAGAATCAAGTGTTCATTATGGTGCCTTGTCCATTAGTGGTTCCACCACCCAAAGGCGCGCGCAAAATAAGTAGGTATGTAGCCTCTTTTGTATTTTTTGTCAGATCTTATTTATCTAGCGACTTACTTCTTTAACCCTGTGCATCAGGTTGCTCGGGCGGAAATCCCCGTGGGTCAGCACAGCCCGCCGCAGCGGCTTGTAAAAGTCCCTTATCTTCATCGCATTCTTCTCCAGATACGTCACCAGCCTCTTCCTGTTCTCCTCCTTCGTCGCCATGACTGCGTTCTGCACCATCCTCTGCCAAACAACCTTCAACACCGCTTCATCCCCTTTAATTTCATACTTCATCTTCTCTATCACCCCCGCGAATTCTTCAGGATCCCCTTCCGCATATGCGAAAGATAACGCGTGAAGTTTCGCTAGTTCAACAACAGCTGCATAAGCATAGTCCCAATCAATAGATTTAAGTCTATCATAAGTGCCAAACCCTTTTATCGAAAGGTCTTCTAGCACGATAGTTTCTTCATAAAGCTTTGGATTGCACCCGTAGTATTTAGGGAAATACAATCTATGCTCTTCGGGAACTTTGTTCTTTTCCTCTAGATCACTGTAAATATGCACCAGCTTTTGATAAACAAACCTTTCAGTCTCGTAGAACTGTGTTATGGGCACATCATCTCGCATTTTTCCGTTAATACTCGCTATTTTAGCAAATAACTTGAGGTCTTCCTTGTTTTCCGCTTTTACTTTGACGAGGTAGAGTTCTGAGGTGTAGTTGCCTCCCCCTGTGGATATGGGGGTGATTGTGACGTCATGGTTGTCGTATTGTTGCGCGTGCGCGATCGTGTCGATCAGGCTGCGCAGGGAGAGCTGCGCGTCCGACATTGTGCGTGGTGCGCGGGCGACTGTCAGATTGCCTAAACGCGGAACTCGAGATGAATGACAAACAACGTAAAGATAGAACACTCTTGGTAAAACGCGTGGCTTACCAATACCATGATACTGTTTGCGCGCAGCTTACTAATTATTGTATTACCTAATTTGTGTACCGGCTTAGAGCAACCTATTACAGGACGGGTAATAAGGAAAATGAGAAGTGCTCCAGAATTTATTTACGAGGATTTATGTTAATAAGTACCTACTACTTGCTTACCTACCTATTTATGTATTTTCTATATTCTATACTAGGTATTAAATGAGCAATATTTGTATTTGCAATCACGTTCTCGAAAACGGCTCTAACGATTTCAATGAAATTTGCAGCATAAATAAATAAATAAATAAACATTTTTATTATGTCTTCTTTGAACACTGTTTGTCAATGTGTCACAGTATTGTTTTTTATTTTCAGCGTTATGTTAATGACTGTTTGTGTTCTTTTTTCTTAAATGAATAAATAAATAAATAGGGACTTACGGGGCCGAAGTCGAAGTTGAATTAGTTAATCGCTTTTCCTTTGGAAACTGTCCAATTTCCGGGAAAAAATAATAACATAAGTCCGTCTCTGGGCTCTATATAAACTCTGTACAGTCGAGTTCATAAATATGTGTACACTTTAGTAGCTTGTCACTTTAAACGCTGTGACAATTTATGTATGGCAGTATAAGCATGACATTAAAAAGACAAAGTACTAAAGTGTACACATATTTATGGACTCGACTGTACCAAATTTCACGGCGATCGGTAAATCAACAAACACACACTTAACATTTACGGTATTTTTATAGTTAGGTTAAGGTAATAAGGTAGATACAAACTTTTTGGTTAATTAATACACAGCACTAAGTTTAAAACTCCGAGCGGATCCCCGTTTATCGCATTGAGAACTCGGGCCTAGATTATCAAAAACTGAAAAAGCGGCCAAGTGCGAGTCGGACTCGCCCATAAAGGGTTCCGTGAAAGGTACTAGATCTCGTTCAAACCAATTTTCGGTAGAAGTTTGCATGGTAATGTACATCATATATTTTGTTTAGTTTTATCATTCTCTTATTTTAGAAGTTACATTTTACTAATCTCTCGGTCTCCCGCGCAAACTATTCAGTTTAGAAAAAAATTATATTAGAAACCATAATATCATTTTTGAAGACCTATACATAGATATCCCACACGTATGGGTTTGATGAAAAATTTCTATTGAGTTTTAGTTCTAAGTATGGTGGACCCCCAAAATTTTTTTTTTTTCTATTTTTCTGTGAAAATGTTAATGCTGTTCACAGAATACATCTACTTACCAAGTTTCAACAGTTCTTATAGTTTCGGAAAAAAGTGGCTGTGACATACGGACGGACAGACAGACAGACAGACATGACGAATCCATAGGGTTCCGTTTTTTGCCATTTGGCTACGGAACCCTAAAAATGTGTGGAGTTGGCATAAGCGGCCGACGCGATAGATCATAGCAGTTTACGTCAATTCTGGGGCTCTGTTCAAGACAGTAAAAACAATATCGTTTTTGATCAGTTATCGTATTGTATTTAGTTTGCTATTCAAACAGGTATGTTACGGATCTTGTCTGGGGCTCGTGTTTTTATTTAACACTGGGGATACGGCGGATATTTACGCTAAATTGACCGTCAGCATAATCTATACTGTTTCGTCAGCTGTTTATCAAACATCATAATCATTATAAAACGACCATTTGTTTATTAACCTACTTATTCTTTTTTAAACGCGTTGTCGTAAAAGACTTACGAAAACAAAAAAAACTCTTATTTCTTTTGGAAAAATTCGAGTTCAACCCGAGTGATACAATAGAGAATGTCAGCCAGTTTAGATTTTTGGCTTACCGTATTATTCATTAAAAACTAAAAATAGCTGTAAAAAAATCATTTCGATACGTCAAATAGTTTTCGAGATATTAAATTTTAAACTTCGTATGCGGCGCTCGAAACCCGGCGGCTAGCGCTCACGGATGATGACGTCATCGCTTAACAGCGGTACGCGCCCTTATATGAAAAAGTAAGTTTACAGGGCTATAACTTTTTAACCGTTATAAGTAGCTAGTTGATTTTTCACAGAATACGTGTTATTATAAAATCTATCGTTTAAAATTATACAATGAACAATAAATCAAATCCCAAGAGGGGTCCCCATACAAGAAACATGAAAATAAATAGCATTTTTATACTGATTGTATTTTATAATGGCTTCTTATTTTGATGCAATTTTAAGCTTAAATTGTAGTCTAATTTTCATAGTTTCCGACTAAATAGCAATCTCAAGTAAAACTGCTACAAATATGTGACAAAACTGATTTTATCAACACGATGTTTTATGCGGTCACCCATCCTGTTATAGACTACGCTATTTCAAGTTAGAACGCGTTGATGTCGTTTATTAAATACATTACTCGATAAAAGAAGTTGAAAGAAAAGGCCGTTGAATGTATAAGGAATATAGAATTCTTAAAAGTTCCTACACACCTAGCCTGTAGCCTGTGTCAATTAAAATTGCCAAAAATGTAAACAAATTAAGTAGTACTATTTGACACAATAACCTCAAATATTCATCAATCGTGTTTTTATTTAAAATAACGTATTATTTATAGTTATTTAATCTAAGTCCCTGCCTCACCGGGACGCCATGGCGACGTCGTTGGCCACGTATCCCATACAAATTAATGTCGCCAAACCGTCGCCAAGTGAGTGAGGCCGCCTACTTTTCAATATGAATTGTTTGGCTACGGTGGCCGGCGAAGTCGCCATGGCGTCCCGGTGAGGCAGGGGACTTAAACTTAATGTGAAAGTAAAGATCAAGTGTATAACTCATCGCTAAGACCTCACTTGATCTTCAAAAGCACGTGATTATCGAGTAATCATGGTATTTTTTTTTTTTTTTTTTTTTTTTTTTTATCTTTATCTTTCTGCAATCAGCCATTGGCTATAATCAGATGGTTGGTCGTCATAGTTGGTTGAGAGTTGGCACATCCTGTGACATGTCACTCCATATGGTTATCACTGTTACAGCCTTGTGTCTAGTTCCATGATGTGAGATCATGGTAAACAAATGAGTTCGTTTGGTGATGTTTGAAGATTTACATCTTTGCCAATTTCAATTGGCACAGACTATATATTGTAAATTTATTTTTGGGACAAGCTTTTGTTGTCGACTAGGCGACTGTACTTTTTTGCAAAATCTTTATCTGCTTATCAAGACCAAACTATTGAGTGCTAACACGGTGGGTCTACGTTAAGAATAGCGGAGATCCTGTCGCCACCTTCCGACTCCATCATCAGATCACCTCCTAGATACCATAATATTGCATTGTCATCGGGTTTACACATGTGGTTCAAATTTCAGCCCATTCCGTTAACGGCAAATGGGTCTACTTGAAAGATTTGACACGTTCATACATACATGTATACATACATACATTGCAGGTTAAATAAAAGCTTGTTAACCTTTTGAACGCCATACGTCGAATACAAAATGTGCCACTCACACGCCAAACATGTTTGCTATGCTATGCAAATTACACCTTATTGCTACCAAACAAAGTCTCTTTTAATCTTGAACTCTTGTCGGCTGTAGCCGACGTGGCGTTAGTGGCACGGCTTTTAGTTGACGGCCAGAGCCGACGACTGTGGCGTTGAAAAGGTTAAAATTAATACTACGTACTATGCTCAAAGAGTAGTGTAATATACTCGTACTGGGACTTGGCTACTTACTCAAAACGGGCGTTTAAAAATAAAAGTGATCATTCTTATGTTTACTTCATTTCGGCAGCTATAACCGGTTGAATGGAACGGAATTGATATACGTAGTACCTATTGGCCAAATAATAACGATAAAACGTTTTCGCGCTGAGCGACCATGGACATGTGTACAATGCCTTGCTCTATCGTGATGACCAAGTAGGTACGGTCGGCCAAGAAAGTGGTCTACCAGTTTTGACAAAAGTTTCTGTGAGATTTACTTACCGCTAAGGTTGACACTTGTCACTGTCATAATATTATTGCAAGGGAAAATCGAACTTGTTGTATCATGCCGTAGGTACAAATGAACTTCGACCGTAGGGTGGTAGACCACATTGTTGGCCGACTGTACCTGGCCATGATAATAATGACAAATCTATCAAAAGTTAAACCATCATTTTATCGAACTTTATTTCATCGATTGTATCTATAATTTCATCGAATTTCATTTCATTGAACGCCTATTTTCTGCTGAAACCATAATGTTTTCAGAATATCTTGAACATTAATTACTTAGGTTAGGTTAGGTTAGAATGCAGACTCAAATGAGTCGGACTCTCGCACCAAGGGTTCCGTACCGCCGCACAGTAGCTATTATATTCCATTGAATTAGATTTCGAATCGAATCAGGGGTGTTATTCTCTAAAACGGCGCTCGGTCGGTCGAACGAGTGAACGAGTGAACGCGCCACACAGGCGAGTTTAAGTAGTCCCGTCAGAGCGCACAAATCACATTTAAGCGCGTGCATTCTCGATTAGGCAGCCTTTATACGTTCGATCTTATCTACAGAAGCCCCGCTGCCTAATTGACAATAACAATAACTGACGGGACTACTTAGACTCGCCGGTGCGCGTTCACGCGTTCGACATACCGAGCGCCGTTTTTAAGAGAATTACGCCCCAGCGCAAGCCCAACTCACTTGACCATTTTTTAGTATTTTTTGTTTTTCTTCAGGGTTCGTAATGTAACTTCATACAAAATTTGACGCTTGTATGTCTTACCGTTTTTACGATACAATAAAAATAAAAATACGTTGAAAAACAAAACGTTTCTTGTATGGGGAACCCTGAGGCCCTACTTTGAAATTCGAAGTTCGAAGTTACGTTAGCTCCATTCCTGTCACTCGACATTTGAGATTAGATCGAGAGAAAGGGATGGAGCTAACGTAACTTCGAACTTCGAATTTCAAAGTAGGGCCTCTGGATTATTTCACTTTTTTACATTATTTCAAAGCTCATTAACAGAAAGACGGACGGACGGTCGGACAGCGGAGTACTAGGCTAAGTAAATAGGGTCCCGTGCCAACTGCCAACTTTGGATACATAATTCTAAAGAGCATAACCACAGCGATTAAGTCGATTTTCTGTCGGTACCTGCAATATAAATCACCTATTTAATCTGTGGTGGTGACATTACTTTGTTTACCGTCGCATTATTGTATTACGTACTTAGCGTTAAGGCGAAAATAACAAACAATAATAAAATAACTACTTAATACTAGAGATAATGAATTTTTCAAACGCTTCCGCTTTGTCTTCATCTGGTATTATTAATTTTCCTTATGCATTTAAGCAGCTTTAAATCTTGCCGGTTATTTTTGCACGAATTTACGAGCGAGTTGTTTAAAGTCCCAGATAGACGTACGAGTGAGTACGCCGTACTTCGCCCGTGTTGTGTCACCCTAAGTATGCGAACTTCTAAAGGTAAACACAGGCGAAAAAGGTCGTCAAGCTTTAAGTACGCGTACTTACTCGCACGTCTATCACCCCTTTAAGAGAATCATCGTCCTGACCTGTGCTCACGTAAGCAGAATTCGGAAGTAGGTATAGTGTTATTAATGCACGAAGTCTTTCCGTCCCTCTAGTCTAGTATCAATGTTATGCCGGTACCACACTTCGCTATTCGCTATTCGTTATTCGGCTTATGTGCCTACATTTGACGAAGTGTGGAGGGTTTATTCGTCTATGTTTTCTTTTTTCGCACGCATAACGCATAAGCGCGATAGCAAATATTTTAACAAATTTGGCGCAGCCGCATAACGAATAGCGAATAGCGAAGTGTGGTGCCGGCATTACGTAAAGTGACGCAACCGTGCAATATATTACTAATTTGGCTGGCTATGTGTGCCTTCGTCGATTGAAAACATCATATAACATCAACGATGCTGCAATGTTTTTTTTGATGCCATGGACGTGCAAGGTGTGCAGCGCACATGCATCGGATCTAATGGGGCGCCAAGCGCCAACTCGCGACTCGAACACTTCACTCGCATTCCGTCTGTCTCTTGGTGTCCCGCAGTGTGTATAGCCGATATAAGGGTAGGTTCCTAAAACTTTTCTGCAATTTGGTCACGCATTAATGGATTAACAATAAAAAGATGCTTACAAGGAAATCTCACGTAAACCTGTCTCGACCAATCAGAAGCTGCTAGATTAGTCATATCGTTGCTCGTGATTGGTTGAAACTTGAGACAGATATACGCACAATTTTCTCACATATATACATTGGGTATCCACCTTTAAGGGTGCCGCTCCACTGAGGCGGAGACGAGCGGGGCGGAGCTGTGCCAATATTAACCAATAGAATATAAACTAACGTGCGCAAGGCGCGTTCGACGTGACCGCATGCGCCTTCTATTGGTTAATATTGGCACATCTCCGCTCCGCTCCTCTCGTCTCCGCCTCAGTGGAGCCGTACCCTTAAGGGGTGATAGACGGGCGGATAAGTACGTCGTACTTGGGCATTTTTACGAAAAATTGTACCCAATTAAGGACAAAAATTAAGGAACTTTAACTTTGTCAGTTTTGGGACGAAAATTAGCTATACATTGATTGCCCCCAAAACTGACAAAGTTAAAGTGCCTTAATTTCAGTCCTTAATTGGGTACCCTTTTACCTTAATGTGCGATTTGTAAAGCCCCCTATACACTTAGCCTGCGGATCGCGGCGCGAAGTTGCCAATACTTCGCAGTGTGATTAACCATGACTCCACACTCGCAGTCGTTCACGGTAATTTCATAGTGAAATGATAGTGAAGATCGCGGTCCCTTTGACGCAGGGCAAAAGACCGACAAATGACGGGGAACGAGACGCGAAACCGCGAAGAATATGCAAAACGGCTCCACACGCAAACGGGTTTCGCGCGCGATCTGCGGGCTTAATAGCGATATTCGTTCTTGCGATTAAAAAAATTGCGCGACGCGACGTGCTATTTGTTAGACTCTACATGGTTAATATGTAATGCCGGCACCACACTTCGCTATTCGCTATTCGTTATTCGGCTTATGCGCCTACATTCGACGAAGTTTGGAGGGTTTATTCGTCTATGTTTTCTTTATTCGCACGCATAACGCATAAGCGAGATAGCAAATATTTTAACAAATACGGCGCAGCCGCATAACGAATAGCGAATAGCGAAGTGTGGTGCCGGCATTAAAATATTTGCTATCTCGCTTAAGCGTTATGAGTGCGAATAAAGAAAACATAGACGAATAAACCCTCCACACTTCGTCGAATGTAGGCGCATAAGCCGAATAACGAATAGCGAATAGCGAAGTGTAGTGCCGGCGTAATGTAATAGGCCGTAAAACTTAGACTTTACAGACCGTGTGGTCTGAGTGAGTTTACCGAGTCATTTTTTTTAAATATTTGCTAGGGTTTACACGGTGCTACATTTTAAACCACGATCACTATTATTTTTTATACATAATCTGGTAACACATTATCTATCTTGTCAAACTAGTGTGCCAAATTATAGATTTTATTACAGTACTGACCTTTGGTACTGCCTTTCTCGTTTGCTTATTGTATATTATGAATCCACCTTTATTTGTCGTGACGTAGGGTAGCCAGCTGTTATCTATCATATCAATGTTATCATCAGTCAGTCTCAATTTTAGTGTTTTTAATTTAATATCAATAATTTTAGTTATAACTTGTAGACTTGTAAATCTTAAATAGATTGCATATAAGAGAAGAGAATAAGAGAAATAAAACAAAATTACGTCAGTAAGTATTCAATATTTTGGTCAATGTTCGCCGGGGTAAAACAAAACATCATCGTTGATATCAATTATGAGATAATTAATTAAAAAAAGTGTATTAAACAAAGTTTTGAAAATGTAATCACAAGTAAAAATATCTAAAGTTATATAGTGAGATAAATAGCAGTAACACAACCGGCCACTGATCGTGTAATTTTAGGAGTGTTGTTTATTTGTAAAACATTTAAGGTGTTAAGAATAATGGAAGTAAACAATATGGACAATTTAAGAGAAAATATTTTAAGAATATGCAACAAGATAGCTGTACAAGAAAGTTTCCAACCCAATTACAATTTGGATGTTAAGCAGTTAACCACAGACGGTAAAAGCTATTCCTCTGCAGTCTTTAGAGTTACAATATCGGAGCCCAATCGGGAATTAAAACTGTTTGGAAAAGCGGCGAACATAAATGAAGATTTTAGGAATTCATCGTATGCTAAAATTTTCCTGGATGAGTATTTCTTTTACAACAGTTTAGCGAAAACATTCACAAAATTACAACATGATTACAAAATAGCAGATGAACACAGGGTGCTATTTCCCGCATTTTATGGAGGTGATATTTCTTTTCGGGAAGAGACCATTGTTCTTGAAGATTTAGTGGACAAAGGGTATGTTAGCCATGACCAGCAGCTTCCATATGACTGGGAATATGCTTCAAAAGTGGTTGAACAATTGGCTAAATTCCATGCATTGTCCTTTGTTTACGGTCTTGAAGATCGTGCTGAATTCACGAAGATCTTAGACGATTTGCCGTACCATATATTTGATACAGATATAATGAGGTCGGTAGCGTTTGATATGACGATACCAGCGGCCTTGGAAGTTGCGGAAGGAGAAAATAAGACGAAATTGAAGAGCTACTTGGAGACTAAAGACAGGTTCGAAGAGATGCTGCAGCTGTATCAGGAAATGCCGAAGAGGGTGATTGTGCACGGGGACTTCAAGACAAACAACTTGATGCACCGGCGTGTTGTAAGTATTGTTGTATATTGTAACCTTTTAAGCTACATTCTCGTTTGTTGTCTTTAGCTGTAAGTTCGTTTATAGGGATAATGCGTGCAATCTATGACCTATTAAGTTTTTGCAAATGCCTACAGTAAATAAAAAAAGTTACCACTAGTATGAATAGTTGCTAGAATCACCAAACTGTTCTATTTAGAGCATGCTTTGATGCTTGCTTAAGATAGGTATGTAGGTAATGAAAAATTTTTAATGACTGGACTCACTGTATGACGTGCACAAACTCCAATAGTCTTTAGACTGATTGTATTGCAGTGGTCTCTCATTTTAATGTTAAATTACAAGCCAAGGTACATTAAAAAATATACATGTTTCTTTTCACTTCCCATTTCAGGATGGTAAACTGGAAATCATGCTTGTAGACTTTCAAATCATCCACGCAGGGAGCCCCGTGACCGATCTCCTGTATTTCATCTTCCTGGGGTCTGACGAGGAGTTCCGAAGGGTTCACTACCAGGATCTTCTGGAGCATTACTACGCACAGCTGAAAGCAGCCTTGGGGAGGATGGACGTGGAAGTGACCCAGGTGTTCCCGAGGGAAGCTTTTGAGAAAGACTTGAAAGCGGTAAGCCACTCGTTAATTTACTACAACCAAGATTGTATGACTACATCTTCAGACCATTATCAAAAATTCTTAGTATAGGTGCCAGAATGTCCAAAATGCACTTGTGGTAAGAAAGGAAGACTAACCAGAAGGCCTAGTCAAGATCCATAAAGCTTAGTTAGCGAACAATGTATAAGTTTGACGTGATCTGATGAGAGATCGTGTCAACTGCTCATGTCAACTCTATACAATTCGCATAGATTAAAACATACATTTTTGCGTTTTGGCTAGGCCTACAGTAGAAAGATCTCCTCCAGACAGATGTTAAGCCTGGGGAACGATGTCCACGCGCTATTGTAGATTATTGTGGTCTGCTTGTCAATTGATTCTGCTATACTCCATTTGATTAGGAATTTCAACATAGTTCATGAGCCAATGTAAGACGAACATTAATAGGTCAAAGCTAGACAAAACAGATTTGACTGGCTGTTAATATGTCACGTGGTTTGGTATGTTTATTTTTAGTTAATAATGAAGGCGCCACTGCTCATCCGGTGTATGCTAGGATTTCCTAACAAGTAAGTACCTAAAGCAAATGACTTTTGTACTTTCCAGGCGCTCCCAATCGCGCTGGCCATCTCCCTGATGATCTTGCCGATGCTGCTGGTGGACCCAGGAGACGCCATGAGGCTGGATGAGGTGTCTCCCGGGAGCCAGGCTGTCAGCCCCAACGCTCTCTTCGCCGAAAGGCTCAACGGCGTGCTAAACGACTTCGTTCAATGGGGCATTTTGTAAATACAAGGATAATGTTGGACTAGGAAAGAGCATATAAGAGTGAGGGCATGAGAAGTACAAAAAACCAGCCAAGTGCGAGTCGGACTCGCGCACGAAGGGTTCCGTACCATTATCTATAAAAATCACGTTTCTTGTATGGGAGGCCCCCTTAAATATTTATGTTATTTTAATTTAATTATTTATTTTTAAAGTGAACAATTAAATATTCTATGAATATTTCGAGCGTCTACCTGTTGCCGTTATTAATATCGAGCAAAAAACGGCAGAAAAATCACGTTAGTTGTATGGGAGCCCCCCTTAAATACTTATTTTATTCGGTTTTTAGTATTTGTTGTTATAGCGGCAATAGAAATACATCATGTTTGGTTTGGGTTAACTTGTATGTATGTAAATAATGTGCGCAATGACTGATAAATGAATAAAATGATTTATTATGATTAAAATTATTTTGTTACTTAACTTATACCATAACATTATATACAACTCATGTCATTTAATAAAATTCAATAATAAAAAATAATAAAAATAAAAAAAACATTATTCTACTGACAAACGCTGATTAAAATATATTCATAGCCTTTGTTATTTCTAATGCAAGCAGTAATATTCCGTTGACGTTCTTAGCGATGTACCAGCTTTATTGACCCCGGGACTGTAGGAGTTAGAGACCCGTATCTAGTATTTGACCTCTGTACTTGCGGACTTCGATTGTAAAGCTACGATAGAACCTTATTGGAGAAAGTTTATTTTTTAAAGCTATGTTTCGATTTCACTATGACAGGGTTATTTGCTGGCTCTAATTAAAGCCCATGCCAAATTACACCAACGAATTATTACCAGCTTTTCATATTATAGATATTACCAAATATAATAGTTTGCCATCACTAAAAATACATTTCATATTTTTTCTTCGGGCAGGTAATAAATAAAAAATCTCTGATCTGATTCCAGACCAGAGGCCCTACTTTGAAATTCGAAGTTCGAAGTTACGATAGCTTCATCCCTTTCTCTCGATTTAGTCTCGAATGACGAGTGACAGGGATGGAGCTAACGTAACTTCGAACTTCGACTTTCAAAGTAGGGCCTCAGCATATTAAAAAACCACGGACACCCACCAAACGAGGTGCAATCGAAGGAAAAATCTGACGAATACCAATGATATTTTATATAAAATATCATTGACGAATACCCGCCGCTGGGCCATAGAGACCACTCAACCAAGCCACATTCCAGCTCTGAACTGCTCAACAAAGAGCGCCTTTGGTCTCTGGAGTACTTTGGCACGGTCGAAGCGTGTGAAAGGGACAGAGTTATACTGCCATAATACCAAAGAAGTCAGCTAAAGTCCGACCAGCGAGTCGTGGCACAAGAATTTTTCTCAAATTCATCACATGGCAACAATTTTACCTATGAAACAAGAAAAGGCTGCCACATTATGAGTGAGTGAGAGACTAGTGATATTTTGAATTTGCGGCCTATTTTTGTGTCATTACTCGCTGGTAGGACTCTAACAGCATAATAAAAGAGCGAGCGTTATTAAGTTAATGTGAACTTACTAATAGAGTACTGTAGACTGGGTCTATATCGTCTGCCATAATTATTTTTAGTCATATAGTGTTTTAGGTAGGACTTATCCCAATTCACAACGTATTTTTCTGAGAAACGGTTACTTTTCATATTTTTTATAAATCAAACCTAACGTAACCTAGCCTTGTCTACACGTTAGATTTCCAAGTTGTAAAAAGTTTACGGTTCCCGCGATTTAAAAATGATATGATAACTAACAATAATTATGTGGTTAAATGAGTTCACTAATGTTTTACCAAATCATCATTTGGCAAACTATATCATTTAACAAATTTTCATTTCGCAAACAGGTACTTCCCGCCGGTTTATTTTATATTTTATGTGGTCAAAAGTTTAACTTAACCTAACCTATTTAATAAGCCAATGCAACTAATGTAATATGTAACGGTTTAAGCAAAAATTCATTTTTGCGAAATGAAAGTTTGTAAAATGATATAGTTTGTCAAACGTACTTTTGGTTAAAAGTCGGGATACCGGTTAAATGTGGTTACAGAATTATCAACAAGTTTTTAGAGTTTTAGGTAATTCTGTAGCTCTGCCTACCCCACTCTGGGAACGAAGGCGTGAATTTATGTATGTATGTAATAATTATGTATTATGTCAACAATGACGTTATGAATAAAAAATAAGGGAAACAACGCTGCCTTCCTAAGCCCAAATGCAGTATCTTAGATTAAAACTCCTGTAGCGATATCAACCTTATTACTAACTGAAGAGAATTAAAACTGCTTTGTTTATCGAATTTGTGATAGGTACTGCTTATTGGCTTAAGTAGGAGGGTAGAACGGGCTCCCGTACCGACTCCTGCGGCTACTACCAGTGCATTGCATTGTAGCCGCCTTCTTTGGTATTATGGCAGTAGTGCAGTCATCTCTCTGTCTCCTCCACTGCCTGGAAGCTGGCAGGTTTGCCTAGATGAGCCCCCAGTGCTTGTAGTCCTGCACCAGCGCCCTGAACCGCTCGGCGAAGAGCGCGCTGACCCGCGGGAGCACCTCGCCGCGGTCGAAGCGCGGCGCGTGCTCCGGCGCGACGGTCACGAACGGGAGCGTCATCACCCCCACGTACACGCCGTAAGATAGTTTCTGGAACGGAGACAGGGTCCGTATTGGTTCACCTAATTATTTTTACTCAGGTAACGAGGTAACGATTTTTCTGTCCTAATCATCGCAACTCCTAACGTATTTTTTACAGCAACTGTTACTTTTTCAGGATTTTATAAATCAAACCTAACCTAACCTAGTCTTATCTAAACATTGAATATTTCAGAACTTCTAAAAAGTTTACGGTTCCAGCGGTATAAAAAATACATTTTCGGAGTATGTGCTTTAATTTAATATATCTTTCAGATTTTTAGTACTTACATTTTTTCAGATTTTTGGTGCCTAGGGGTGCCTAGGGGTAAATTAAAAAAAAGCTTTGCATTCTATAATATCGTGTGACATATCAAATGAAAGGGCTCTTGTTGTGAGAATCTCGAATATATATTTTTATAATGAATATTCATGACATTTTTCAGTTTCAATAAAAGCTGATTCACTTACTTAACAAACCGTTGAGAAAAATATTTTTTTGAATAGGTAGCTATAAAAATAACAAAGATATAAGCCAACAAAGCTTTGTTCCTGTCTCTTTCTAGCAAAACAGAATTTAACATGGAGTTTGTATGGTCGACCTGCTACATGACGTCACAGTCCATATCGGATCTCTCAGTCTAATCGCTGTCTAATTACCTGTTTAAAATGCTAATATTATCCGTATTTCTTGACCGATTTTAATTTTAATTTCACTTTTGGTGATGTCTTTTACGGTATTTTCATATTTTTTTGACAAATGCGATTTAAAAAATCCATGCATATTCCCTATTGTAAGGTACCTATAGGTTCGAAGTTATTCAACAAAGAAAATAGGCGAAAATGGAATCCCCTTGCTTATCTCCAAAACTACAGTGCCTAAATAATTAAAAATCAGAAAATAGTTCTTAGTACCTACCTATAGATTACAAGAAAACCTATAAGAAGTCTATGGTATTTAAAGTAAAGTGAGTTTAACTCGTAGGGTCTTCTTGGGTTCTTTTTAAGATGATGTTCAGATGTCGTCCGGGATGCCCGCCAACAACGCGCAGCGTGGTTTTTTCACCAAATAAACATCTTTCCAATACGAGTATCCATAAGTAAGGAACTTACCTCCTTCAAATCAGCTTCAAAGTCCTCTCTCCCATACACCTCCTTCGCGACCAGCCCCAGCCTGCCCATGGCCAGCGACAGCTGTTCGTAGTAGTGGTCGACCAGCTGGTGGTAGTACTTCCGCCGGAACAGCTGGTCGGAGCCCGATACGATGAAGTACACCAAGTCGGACACCGGGCACCCGAAGCGGACGGTCTGGTAGTCTACTGCTATCACGTCGTATTCACCATCCTGGAAAACAGTCCAGGGGCCTGTTTAATAAAGCTACAAATTACAATTTACAGGTTACAAGTTTCCATTTGACAAATTCAAAATTCAAATTCATTTATTCTGTAAGTAGGCCCTGTAGGCACTTTTACATGTCTGAGTCTACCAGCGCTTCCAAGGGACTCTGTTGAGAAGAAACGCCGCAAGAAACTCAACAGGAAGTCTTTTTTTTATATAAGTAACTTATTACTATGATAAACTTAAGCTAATTAATTTAAATGTCACAGGGATGTACAGGTCACACACAACCTCGATCAATGACGACCAGCCATTTGAGCAGTATTGCCAGTTTAGACCTGTAAAATTGTTACTTGTAGCTTTATAAAACGTGCCCCAGATGGCATCATCATGCCGACGAGTTGAATCTACAGGCTTTTCGTGATACATTGCATCGCTGCAATAGCTCCGTACTCAAACATGCTATAACAACTCGTCAATGGATTGCTAAGCGTGCGATCGACCAATGAAATGAAACTTACTAGTTAGTACTTGGTAGTGACTGCCTATGATGGTAGCGGTTAAATTGTTGTGTGACAAGCGGAAATTTTGGATGTTTCGTGTGCATTTTTCTAAAAAAGTATGTCTATCGTTGTCTAGTACAGTCAACAGCATGAATAAGTGATCATTTACGTACCTTGCCGCTTTCAATCGTTTCACAATTTTGTATGACATTTCAAACACGACGTTAAAGTGACAAGGTACCTAAATGATCACTTATTTATGCTGTTGACTGTACCCATAGTATAAACCAAGTGCTTAGTAGGAATTGGGCCTAGCTCAATTTGTGTGAGATTCTTCCATAATACTTACTTACTTATCACTACCATGTCAGCCAAACACGTTTACTGGGGTATGTCCCATTTGTTCCATGGAACTTCACATTTTGTATTAAGCTATGACGTAATGTTTACCGCCGAACCGCTATTTCATACAAAATGGACCCGACTAGCGGGTCGGCGGCACTGAAAGTGTTAAAGTGGATAAGTATACAAGTAACATTATCCTCATCCATTCCATTCTTACATATTGGTGGACGCGGATATCTTTGTGGAAGTCCACAGATCATAGAAAGAAATGAAGAAGGTAAGAATATAGACCTCTTTTTTTTGTGGGGAAGCCCTAAGTCCAGCAGTAAACGGGTATGTCCCATTAGTTCCATGGAACTACGAATGTTGTATTAACACTTTCAGTGCCGCCGACCGCCGCTACCGACGCTAGTCGGGTCCATTTTGTATGAAATAGCGGTTCGGCGGAACTGAAAGTGTTAAAATACAAGTTTTATTTTCGATTTAAAATTCAAAAACATGGGTCATTTCAAATGACGCAATGTTTAGTTAATATCTACTTACTTATAAAAAATAAAATTAAAGACATCCTTCTCACTCAACTAAACTTATAGCATTGTCTCTTTCGTTCGATCACACATCATTTATCATTCTGTTTCATTCATCTTTTCACGTAGGCCGTACCATATAAATATATTTTGCAATTTTATTTTTCGTCATTACGACAGGCATTTTAGTGATTGTAGGGTTGTGCAAGTTCCGTCCGGATCGCTACCACCGCTTGTCCTTTAACCTGCAACCAAGCAGCAGTGTCCGCAGTGTTGTGTCAAGTTGTGGGGATAGACAACCGGTGAAATTACTAGATAGGTACGAGTGGCACAAAGGAATCCATCTTAGTCCTCAGGGTTGGCAACGCAATTGCGGTCTTAGGATTGCAATCTCAGATTGTAGTCTTGAGAAAGCAAAAGTCACAGATCCCATACTGACCTACCTCGCTCGTTTACAAGTAGCATCTGTAGAGAGAAGATATGGACGGACGAAGTCGCACCTTATAGTGTTCCTTAGCTTTTTGGTACGGAACCTTCAACCTGAAGAAAAGCCTAATCGTACTCACTATTTCCTTGTGCATCAAATTACTCGGCCGATAATCCCCGTGCGCGATCACCGCGGTCTTGCGAGGCTTACTGAAGTCCCTCATCCTGCTCCAGCCCACGCAGCCCTCTAGGCAGCGCGCCACCCTCTCCCGATCCTCCCCATCCAGCACTCCCAGGGCCCCATCAATCAGCCCCTGCCACTTCTCGCAGTTCGTCCACGGCGGCATCTTCATCACGTTCACCAGCTCCTCAAACTCCTCCGGCTGTTCCTTACGATACGCCAAAGACAGCGCGTGGAACTTGGCCAGAACCTCCATAGCTTTCGAAGCATAACCCCAACTTATATTCGTGAACCTGTCGAAAGGTTCATAACCTCGAGCTACTAAATTTTCCATGACCACCGTTTGAGTTTCGTCAATTTGGTTGCATCCGTAGAATTTGGGGAATTCGTATCTGTGCTCGGTTATATTATGTCTGTCTTGGAGTTTTTCGTAGTGGTGGATAAGGTTCGTGTACACGTATTTTTCTGTTTTGAATATGAGGTCTGCTCCCATGCTTTCTGCCATCGTGGCGACTTTTGCGAAGAGTTCGATTTGACCTTCAGGGGTGGTGACTGTCGCCTCGAATAGAGCTGAGGTGTAGTTGGCTCCGTCGCTGCTGATGGGTTTGATCTCGAACGTGGACTCAATTGGGAAGTTCTTCTTGATGATGCAAGCTAGGACGCCCTGCAGCGTCTCTTCGGGTAATGACATTGTTGAAGAATGTGGACTATCGATACTGGTCTGCTTATGAATCATTTACTAAATTTCCTTGGACAGTTTAAAGATAGGAGCACTGCACTTACGTAAACGTTATTAATTCGTTAAGGAAATACCACGTTATTTTATTTCTTGATAGATGGTGATTCTTGACCGTTTTCTCCACTAGTTATGGGGATATAAAGGTGTGGTATTGAAAAACTGACGGTTAACGTGACAACATTTTTTGAATTAACAGAAAATAATGTATGGATACCGTTAAAACAAATAAACACTCAAGGGCAGGTGAAGTAGGTACTTTCCAAATATATTTTTATGCGAGGGTATCTCATAAAAGTTAAAACTCTTGCTATAATTTAAGCGCCTGACCAATATATAGTGGCAAGTTTTGAGTTTAGTGCTATTTGGTCGTGTGTCTGTGTCAGGACCTTTGAATATAATTTGCAAATAGGTAATATCAGAAAGCACAAAAAACATCACACTAGCGTAGTTAAACATGGGATGTAGGAATGAGGTAGTTGTTAATAAAACAGTGTTTATAAGTACTCAGCGTCAGATATTTTTGCGCCTAATGTTGGATAATTGCGCCCAATGTTGGACTGTATACATAAGGCCGGGATTACACCTGTAAGTTATTACGTAAGTTTTGAAACAAAGCTATATGCAAGAGAGAGATGCAGATATTTGCCACTCACTCTTACTTATAGTTGCGTCTCAAAACTTACGTAATAACTTACAGGTGTATTTTTTTTTGACAGAAACTTGTTTAATTTGTGTGTAATAAAAACCAACATACAAACCAATGATTCAAAACAAAATTGACGTCTATAGATCTATTCTACTTGATAAAACTATATACCGTATACCGCTTTTGACATTTATCGTATTGTCATTAACATGGCAAAAGCTTAGTTGGTAGCTCTGCCGACAAAGATAGCGGTACCAGAGGGGCTATCACGTAACACACTCGCAATCACAATCGTTTTCATTTTGAATATCGAAGGCTTGTCTGCATACAAAATGAAACCAATTGTTTTGTTTTGAAGCCGATCGCGATTGCGAGTGAGTTACGCGACAGGCCTGCAGGTTCTATTCCCGGTATTGGCATAATTATATTGATTTATTGATTGGTGTGATGAGCGCGAGTAATTGTTCCTGAGTCTTGCGTGTTTTTTATCTGGGTCCATATTGGCTCATATAAAAATTTGTAGTCCGAATGTATTGTTATACATAATCAGAGATCGGACAAACGGATGTCATTACTCGCCATTATGTGGACATGACTCCAAACATTTTAATAAAACAAATGTAATTACATTAATTGATTACTTACCCGAAAAATAATTATGATCCTTTGTCAAACAGTAATAAATAAATAATACAAAGACTTGTTGTTGTGTAGATTTATTAAATCAAATAAACATAAACAGTAGGTATTTTTAGTAGGTTAGTTTATTCCTTTTCACGGCTAAAATAAACTTATGAGGTGAAAAGCTCCTTTCGTAATCCACGCATGTTAATGGAGCAAACTTAAGTAGATTAATATTGATGGTCACTCCTCACGTCTTTATATTATTTATTTATTACTGTCCTGCAAAGGATCAACATTAAAGTTCAGGTAAGAAACCAATTAATTTAATTTAATTATTATAATTAACATCTTTGGAGTCATGTCCACATTATTGCGAGTAATGACGCCCGATTGTCCGATCTCTGTTCATAATCTTCGCAAGTCATAAAGTGTTTTTTACTGAAACGGTTTTTATTTCAGGGTTTTTATAAAACAAACCTAACCTAACCTAACCTCATTTACCAGCTCGATATTTCAAAAATCCTGAAATAAAAACCGTTTCAGTAAAAAACACTTTATGACTTCCGATGAGTATGAATAACAATACATTCGGACAAAAAATAATTATATGCAACAAAGAGCTCCCTTTTTATGTATTTAAGTAAGTATTGTTCTATATTAAGTAAGTATGTTTATCGATGGTTTATCGTAGTCTAGTAGGTGGGCCATTCTACTTTTCAGTGTACATTTTTGTTATCGTCCGATAAAAAGTATACCAAATTATGAATCCGCGTATAAATAAATAACATGAACTTAGAATGTTAAGCGGTTTTCAAAAACACAACTTTTAAATTACTTAATTATCGTTGAAGAATCTTGGTAACTCAGTGGTAAATTGCACTTTTTCCATAGAAAAGGCGGGGACATCAACGTGCACTGCGTTACTCACTTTATAGTTATTACAAATAACTTTTTGTGAATCAGGATAATTCTAAATATAAGCTTATTTATGTCCCTTTTCGAGTTTCAAGCTAGAAAACGCAGCACTTTACCGGTTTTTGAAATAAAAATAGTTTAGTGAGAAATTTGCTAAAACTTATGTACAATGAAAAGTAGAATGGACCGGTAGGTACCTACCCATTACAAGCCTAGAGTTTAGTTTGACACTAGGTAGTGTGAGATTGTCCCCTGTCATTTATTATTTATTTCCATTAATATTACAGAGAGAAAATAATTATTTTTTGTAATTAATAAATTTAAAAACTACTGGACCGATTTTGAAAATTTATTCACCAGTAGAATTCTAGTTTTCACCGAGTAACATAGGTTATATTTTATTTTTCTACGCGTACGGAGTCGCGGGCAACAGAAGTTTTATATATATTTACATCTTTACACACGTGAAGTATGATTCAACTATAACGGATACTTATCGAGAAATGACATTCGGAGAAAAATGTAGTACGCACGAATTGCTGTGACATCGATTATGATATAATCGAAAACAGGATCCCACAGAAAGTGTGGAGCAATCTCCCCGTTCCACTGCGAAACGAACGGTGAGGTAACGACCATATGTAAAAACCGCGCAAGATCATGTCGTCGGGCCAAGCTCAGTGTAGGGTTCCGACATGAAGTTATAGATAAAGGTGGAGGCCACACTCGCTAGACCAAAATGAAGCGTCTTGAATGTACTTTTTCGTCATTCTATCTCAAACACTTTGGTACCCTCCTCTCTTTCTGAAAACCATATTTCCGAAACAGTCCCCCAAATCTAAAAAATCATAATAACATGTCATGTATATAATTGAGTCGCTTAACTTCAAACTCGGATATGACCTAGAAATTTGGTATACGATAGGCGACCACTTTTTTCCGTTAAGTTGATAACTCAAAAGTTAGTTATTAAACTATGTGATATATCCTATAAGTTGTGTTTTAGAAACAAAGGGTAGTATTAGAAAACACAACACCTAATAGTAATGTAATGAGGCTGCCACTGTACATCCGGCGTACGCTCGGCGCAGTCTCAAAGACCTATCCAATGATACTCGTACCTCACTCGATGTTATAATGTGAAAAATGTGAATAACGTGAAAGTACGTATGCGGAAAAAACTTTTTTTCAAGACATTATTTTTGAACTTTATCGGCGTAATTTAAATGTATTAGGTTTTGCAGTACCAAGAGTCTCTGAGTAAAAACGCGGACAGATGGACATGGCGAAACTATAAAGGGTTCCTTGTTGACTACGGAACCCTAAAAACCAGTTGGTCTGTCTGTCACCGGCTAGAGAGTAAACTGATTTTAATGTAGCTTTTATTATTCTACTAGCTTTTCGAAATCGATTATCGGTATTCCCTCAAGAACTGTCCATTTTCCGGAATGAAAAGTACTATGTCCGTCTTCAGGCTTTAATTAAACCTATCCCTGTACCAAACGTTGGTCGGTTGAGTCATTGAGCCGAGAAGAAACAAGTAAAGTCCTGGGCCGAAATTTCCTCTAGGCCTCTAGGCTAAGCGGTAAAACAATATCGTCTTTGACCTGTTATCGTATTGTCAACGTTTTGATAGCTCTTATTTACTTGACTGTAATGGCGGCCGGGATAAAACAATACCATGTTATAACAGGTATAAAGACTTGACAGAAGCGCGTGGAGCTAACCCCATGTGCTTCTGTTTAGTCCATTAGAGAAAATTCTCTTTAACCGAACCATTGTCCTCGCGTGTGATATCCATGGACTTGTTTCTCTAATAAGTCCATGGGAGTGTCCATAAATAACTCGACATTGGCGAAATACACTTTAACAGGAGTGAAAGCCATTAATTAAGATTAGAATAGCATAGAACAGGTATAAAGATGATATGGTTTTTACCGCCTAGAATAAATAGCCCTAGTGATCCTGTCACAATAATAATAAAGCGTCAAATCACGAGAATGAAATAAAGTCACAATTCATCTTCTGATTTTTCTTTATTTTGATTTCTCTCTTTGTGTTTGGGTTTGGGTTACAAACACTCACACACGCAAATATTTCGGTGTAAAAAAAAAACCGCCGGACTTAAGTGGGATTGGGCCTTCACGTTTGCCGCGTGCACCCGGACCGGAGGGCTAGCGTGGCCCCCAAGTGGCTGCCGCAAAATGGGCGACGTAGACGGGGCAGGCCTAGACGGAGATGGCGGGACGACTTGGACGCATTCCGCAGCAACTGGCCGGAAGAGGCACCTCATAGGGACTCATGGAGATCAAGGAGAGAGGGCCTTTGGCCAGCAGTGGGACACTCATACAGGCTAGGGTTTTCTTTTGCCAAAATGGCGGATTAACTAGCTTTAGGGGCCACGATGCCACAGAACAGACAGACCCACAGATACTCATCTCATACTCAAGTAAAATTTATACTCGTGTCTTTTTGCGTAGGGAAAAAAAGTTTTGATCTATGATTCCAGTTACCTACAACAAAGATAGTTTTTTTTTGTTTGACCTACGGAATTAGACACCAGCTGATGTTAAGCAGGTCATCATTCACCTGTTTGATAATATTTGTAAACGAGAGAGGCAAGAAGCAGCCGACCTTACTCGTTACGCAAACTCGGTCACACTTGCGCTCCATACGCGCTCTTGGTCCGGTGGCCCGTGCACGAAAATGAGCGGCAATTTTTAAATTGAGAATTTACTTTACGAATTAAAAAAAGTGGGTTTTTAAAAATGGAGTGTCTTACGTTGCTGTTTGTTGTGAATCTGTGGATGGTTGGTGGGAGTCTTGTGGAGTTTAGTGGTAAGTTAAAAAGTGACTTATTTCGTGAGGGTGAGATATTATTTGTGGGCGAAACTAAGTCGGACTTTTTAAAGCATGTTAGGACCGCTTCCACGTAAATGTTGACCCTAAATTAACCCCAGGTTAACGGGTTCTTCTAAAATTGTTTAAAAAGTTTGCTACGTTTTATTTGGTTTAAATAAAAACTGCTGAATTTGTTGTAGTGTTTCTCCTTAGTAGTTAGAGGTAGTGGCACTAGAGGCCCAAAATATAATAATAGAGGTAGAAGTCTCCCTTTTGGAAGATTCAGAAAATACAAGTGCCAGTAGGTACAGTCATGAACTTAAATTTGGGACCCACCTTAGGTCCAAAGTCATTCTGATATTCTACATCAATAAGGCTGAGTCTCCTATAAGTTACAAATGATTTGGCATCTCTAATGACATTGACGACTTCAAGCCTATTTATCTTGAAATGGGTCACAAATTAACGATCGCGATAGTACGTCCTACTTGCTAAATATAGATTTTCCCTTCCTTAATACCTATATCTTATGAAACCTTTTTAGATCTGCGAGGGCCAGGAAATATTTTTTTGAATCTCACTGGCAATTAACGACTGTGTTAGCACGCGTCTATACTAATATAAACAAGAGGAAAGATTTGTATTTTTGTGTGTGTATGTTTGTAACGAATAAACTCAAAAACTACTTGACCGATTTCAAAAATTCTTTCACCATTAGGATGCTACATTAACCCTGAGTAACATAGGCTATGTTTTACTTTTTTGCGCGTACGGAGTCGCGGGCAACAGCTAGTATTTAATACAATAGGCGTAAGAATTTCAGTTACTAGTGAGATTCAAGAAATATGAACTGCTACAAATAAATTTGGTGAGCTTTAGACACCGAATGAGACTCGATGAATGTCAGTGTGTGAATGTCTTATATTAAATACATTGATAGCATCCAATCACAAATATAGTAATGTCCTTAAGGACAAGCCAAATTAGGAATGTGGGTAATTATAAGTAATCGTAATTTGGCTGAAATATCTCGGCCAGGGTTAAACCGAGATATTATTTCCTTCCTATTAATATTATAAATGCAAAAGTAACTCGGTCTATCTATTACACTTTCACGGTTACAAAGCCGAACCGATGTCTATGAAATTTGGTATTGGTGGTGGTTTGGCTTAAGGTTAAGAGGATTGTGAAACCTCGTCCGATTTTTGAATATGTTGTAGATATCATCAAAACTATTTCTGTACGTTTTCCTTTCCAAGAAAATATAACTACAACATATTCAAAAATCGTGAAAATCGGACTTGATTTAGGGGGTGAGAAACGTTTTCGCTCGGAGCTAGTTTTGTATGGATTTTTTTTGACAGCTACACGAATTTTGCTTAAGGCGCGACCCAAATGGACCTATAATATGTACCCTAAAACGCTCTAACATTTATTTATTTAATCTTTATTACACAAAAGAATACACTTAATATACAAAAGTTGAACTTAATGCCTACCTGCCTCGATTTTGAAGTTTTTTCAACATTACTTCTAAATTAGTGTTTTTTTTTTAAACAAGAATTTACTAGCAGGTACAGGTGTTGTTGCACACATGAATAAAGTCGAAATTTTGCTATCGTTCTTTATTTTTGCTATATAAGCTTCCAAAGTCGTAACTAGGTTTGTGTTTTTTAATTTTGTGTATCTAGAATTTCTTAACTATGTGTGTGGAAGTAGCAAATATCGTTTAATTATTTCTACTTATGTTTTTTTTTTAACATAGGCAAAGTGTGATGTGTTAGAAGAGACCTTCATACAAAATAACCGTACATTAGGGTTGTCCGAAATTTGTAACGATTTGGTCAGGTAAACGTAAAAAAAATATTAAGTATAGTTTACTACCAATGTACCTACTAAAATTCTTATGATGCCTGCTTCATAAAACATCGATCATAGTAAAAAATTTGATCTATTGTCAAAAAATAAGTGCAGACTAAATACTAAAAACAGGATGAACTAACTTTACTAAGTAACATTTGTAAAAGCCAGCCAGGAACACTACTTTCAGCAAAAGGAAGTAGAATTTTAAAAATAGTAGACAGGGTAAAAATTTACTAAAAAGTCACTACATATCTAGTTACATAAACTAATTAATTAGTTATACATACCTACTCAATGTTGCATATAAAGTGTCAAACGACTCACTGCTTCTGTAAGCATTTAATGTGATGTATTAGATTAATTTTTTTTTTTTTATATTGAATAATAAACGAAAAAAAAAAAAAAAACACAAGATATTTAAAGAATCAAATAAATTTAACCTTGAATCATATGATGGGAAGTCGGTTTAAATTTTGGTCCTCCTAACAAATTCTGATCGTTTATCTTAACAATAGTAAATGGGACAGTCATTCTGAAATACACAATAAGGAAAAAAAATGACGATGATGAGTGAAGGTTAAAAAATCCTTTTAAAATAAAGAATAACCAGAATTATAGTCATAGTCATAGTCATATACTTTATTGCCTTATGTTGTGTTTACAAAGATGTTATAATAAGTTAAATGCTCTAACATAAACCCTGGGAGGGCACTGCAATGTCAAATACAATACACTTTCCTATATATTTAAATGTCAAGAATTATTATTACGAATTATTACATGCCATTACTATTAACTAGGTGTGTACGTATACTAATTATCAAAAAAATCTTTTAAGTCATAATAACATTTTAACATCAAATATTTTTTTAACTCATTACAAAACGTGGCCTCTTTTACAATATCTTTTATGTAGAGTGGTATCTTGTTGTATGTTTTAATCGCCATGTGATGGTTACCCGAGCTCACAATTTTTAATTTAGTAAAGGAACTAATTAATTTATTTCTCTTCCGTAGGTTACGTTTAATGATGTCGTCTCTTTCTTCTTTATGTTGTTATTTTGTTTCATTTGCATACTTTCATCATATTTTTTTTTTTTCGAACAAAACTTGGAGCATCGATAATTGAGTTTAGTGATATAGGCAATCCCTAGCTGTCTTTTAATTTTGCCTCGTATATTCCTAGATCTGATAATAAAGTAAAGATATATCATTTATTAAACTTTTGCCCGCGACTTCGTCCGCGTAGATTTCGATTATCGTTTATCCCTCGGGAACTTTAGCCTTTGTGTTAATCCAGGGTAAAAGCTATCTCCATTTCAAATTTCATCCAAATCCGTCCAGCCGTTGCGTTGCATCGTGAAGGAGTAACAAACAAACACAAACTTTCAGATTTATAATATAATATTATAGTAGGATTCCCAAATCTAACCAATATTTTCAAAGATGTTGATCTATTTGCAGATACCATGGATGCCGTCCCCCCTCTCTTCGAGCTGGAGGACTGGTCACGCTGCCAGCGCCCCGGGGATGTGTACTGCGTGCTGGAGGCTGCGCTGGTGGCTGGGAACCACACCACCATGCAGCTGTTGCAGGTGAGATCTAGTCTACCTACTCATCTATATGCTGTTAACTCATCTACGGTTCCATCGGAAGACCACCGGTGGCTTTAACGCCAGCATAACGCTGAGTTGGAACCATTTCGTGACAACTGTTATTTGGTCTATGAGAGTATTTTGTTTCTTTTGTATGTGTGTTTGTCACGAATAAATGTCTTTCTTACTTTCTTTCAAAGAGATGGGTGATAAATATCGTCACGATGATAAAGTCACAGCGATCAGCGTAAAAGTATCCCTGCGATTTGTCACGAGCAAAGGACATTACAAAATCATATATGTTGTTCTCTTGCTCCTAGATCCCGTCCCGTTCATTATCATTATCATCATCATCATAATCGGCCTATATCAGTCCACTGTTGGACGTAGGCCTCTCCTAATGTGCGCCATTTTACCCTGTCCTGTGCCTGTCGCATCCAACATCTGCCAGCAGCGTTCGGCTAATCATCACTCTAGTTTGCCGGAGGGGGTCCTACAGTACGTTTGACGAGTCGCGGTCTCCACTCAAGAATACGTCTACCCCAACGGTTATCAGTTCTTCTAGAGACGTCTCGTTTGTATCGGTGTAAAAGTGTGATTTAAGTGTGTAATTACCGATCAACGGTTATGTCTATTTCTAGGTTAAAATATCAAAATTAATCTGGAACGCATAGGTACCATACCGTGATGAGACAGGTGCGACTAAAATCACGTAATATCATGATCGCCATGTGAGTAAACGGGTGTGACCTGACAAAGTCACGGTGATATTTCGCAGTGATTTTTTTGGAACCGGTACTAGGTACATTCACGGCGATTGAAATATAACTCTTTTCCCCATCTCTCACGCTGCATTGGCGTATCTAGGGCTATTTCCAAGAGAGCGTCTCTGAGATGCGATGGCCGATGAAGTTAGTTAAGTGTCCAGCCTGCCGTGAAATTTTCAAGTGTATAACGGTTTAAAAGTGGTGGTAGGTCCATGTGCATGATACCTTCGGATCGCTACTTATCTATCTTTAATCTCCCGCCAAGCAGCGCGTTAATATGTGCACACTTTAGCACCTTGTCTATTTAATGTCATATTTAAATTGCCATAGATGAATTGTCACAGCGATTAAAGTGACAAGGTACACATATTTATGAACTCGACTGTACCGGCATGGGGATAAGAAAACCGGTGAAATTACTAGCATTCCTGTGGTGAATTCTTGTTCTCGTCCTCGTTGAAGTTCGCGATAAGTTATTGACATAAAATCAAGGCTGTTTGTTGCGTTGTGCAAATAATAATAGATACCTACTCGTAAAACACTGCAGCACTGCGACACGGTGCATTCTACTAGTCGTAGCGATTGTAGATAATAAATTTTCTAAAAACGAAAACCATTGCGATCATAATTAATATTATTATTATTACCATACACACATACCCACATAGCCATAGTAGTTCGTCGTTTAGCATGTCCGGCCACGCTTTGTGTAGGGTTATGTCGCCGTTAATAAAAATATAAAATACTATTACTTACCAAAAACCGTAAGTAAAAGCTAATTTTCTATTGCATTTTACGTGGTAATTTGGCTATCTTAGATGATTTTCACTAGGTCAACAGCATAAATAAGTGATCATTTATGTACCATGTTGCTTTCAATCGTTTCACAATTTTATATGACATTTCAAACACGACGTTAAAGTAACAAGGTACATAAATGATCGCTTATTTATGATGTTGACTGTACATTTGAACACTTTTCCACTCGCATTCACGATCCTTAAAATAAGGCCTGGACATGTATGTAGGCCGGTATCCTGCCTTTTGGTAGAAATATGTTTGCCCGAAGGTATCATTTCCCAACCGTTTCATTTGCCAGACCGCTTTTTTTCTGTAACTGTAAATATTTCAGGATTTCATACCATCGTGTAGAACTCCATAGGCTTGGTTAGGTTAGTATAAAAATCCTAAAATATTTACAGTTACGGAAAAAAAGCGGGTTGGCAAATGTAACGGTTGGTAAACGATACATTCGGCCAAACATATTTCTGCCAAAAGGCAAAGAACCATGTTACTCAACTTGACGGACACCATTATTTAATCGGCGATTTTCTTATCTTTTTGGTATAAATTTGGTCTACCTGAGGGCTCTGCAAAGATGCACTACGCTAACTAACGTTTCTATTCGATTCGTTTTTAAACCAATCGCATCACTGGGAGATGACGTGATACGAAAAGTCACGTGGTCTACCAGTGACGCGATTGGTTTAAAAACGAATCGAATAGAAACGTTAGTTAGCGTAGTGCATCTTTGCAGGGCCCTCTGGCATAATTTGCGTTTTGCAACGGTCCGTTAGTAATTTTTCAGTACCATTTTACTTGCTGACGGTTACCGGACTGGTGTCATGGATTAAACTTACGAACCGTTTGTTTTGACATGTCGATAACCGACAAGTGCTTTATTATAGTTTATTTTGAACAATAATAATTCATTATGACAGAATTTTACGAAATTAGTGGTTTAGAATGATATTGATCGTGCTGATCGCCGACGAAGAACATTCAAGCCGAGGCCGGATTATTGTAGTAAGTATATTGAATGCCGTAGAGTTCAAATGCCTACTAAATTAATTTATTTGAACGTCTTTTATCACGACCGTTTAGTTAAAATTTTATTGAAGTTTGAAAAGGTCAATGGACTCTCAATATGACAGACCGAATAAAAATGTAAGTCTATAGACAATTACGGGTAGCCAAAAAAAAAAAAACATACGAATTGAGAACCTCCTCCTTTTTTTGAAGTCGGTTAAAAAGCAAGCTTTCAAAACCCGACTGTTGCTAACCAACTTTAAATCGTTATAAATCCTAAATGATCATTCAAAATGAAAAATGATGAAAGAAACCTAAAAAGGATTTTTAAATCCCTATTCAATGATACCCCACTTGTCATACTTCGTCGACTTTTTTTTTAAATTTGTACAATATGGCGTCTGGTTGCCGCCATCTTGAATTTTGATTACTGTCATATCTTCAGTGACACTCACCAGATTAAGACATAAGAATCATCAAAATCGGACAACAGGTTTAGTTTTTATAGTGCCACAGAGGAACAAACATACATATATGTATAGGCTGTGAAACACATTACCTTCCTCCTTCGGCAGTCGGGTAATAAAAAGGATAGTATTTTCAAGTATCAAGTCTCTTTTGTGGTAGACCTATGGTTTCATAACTAATGTCAATTTTTAAGGTTCACTTTATAAATCGCTGGGTGGTATAAGTTACGAACATTTGACAAACTATTCATTAATTATATTTTACTGTCGTATATTTGGTCTCAGCTTTATAAAACCGGCCCTAAGAGGTTTGTGAAGCGTAAAATTTCCATACAAAATGCGATAACGTTTCTCTTCCCTTACTCCTACTTTTACGATTTTTGTATATGTTACAGATATTATGAAAACTAGGCCTGTACGTTTTCCTTCCCAAGTAAATTATTCTTGGATAGAAAAACGTATAAACCTACTTTTTCACTGAACCTAACTACAATATATTAAATATTCGTGGATAGGGTCTATATTGTAATCCCTAATCGTCATTTATCCTAATGCATCGTTTGTCCGAATTTTCGTTTATCCTAAAGTCATTTCCACCTGAATTTTGTTTTTTTAAGTGTTGTACAACCCTATCCTAACTACAGGTATTTTTCGAAAACTTAAAATGTTATATGATTCAGCTAAAAACCAGTATATAACAAACAATAGTTCGGACAAACGATGCGTTAGGACAAACGTTATTATTACTACAAGATTTGCCCGCGACGTCATCGGCGAAGATTTCGAATATCGCTATTCTCTCGGGAACTTTTAAATTTCCGGGATGAGATGTAGCCTATGTTTTAATCCAGGATATAAGCTATATCCATTGCAAATTTCATCCAAATCCGTCCAGCCGTTGCAGCGTGAAAGAGTAACAAACATGGTTCCCCTATAGAATCCCTAATCGTCATTTGTCTTAATGCATCGTTTGTCCGAATTTTCATTTATCCTAAAACTATTTCCGGCTGAATTTTGAAACATTTTAATGTTGTTTATAATCAACCCTAACATAACCTAACCGCAGGGATTTTGGAGAACTTAAAAAGTTATCTGACTCAGCTGAAAACCAGTATGACAAACAATAAATTGGACAAACGATGCATTATGACAAACGTTATTAGGGATTCCAAGGGACACCCCTTTGACCTGTTATCGTATTGTCAACGTTTTGATAGCTCTTATTTACTTGACAACAGCGACAGCAGTAGGTGGCCGATTTAAAAACATTACCATAGCAATATAGCATGTCACTGCTTAGAATAGAGGCCCTGGACATTGACCCTTTTATAAAGGTAGTTAACGACTTGAAGGTAAACGAATTCCTATAAAGCCAGTTTGTTACATCAGGTAGATTAACACAGCGCTACGCGTGGCCTTCACCGCATTCGGCTAGAATACCAACGGATTCTTGTGGGTCGCCAGGGCATTGCCTCATCTTTGCTTGGTTAAAAAACCGGTAAAGTGCGAGTTTGGCGCGCGCGCTGAGGGTTCCGTGCGTAGGATCAAAGGTGTGACTTATTTAGCTGTTTACTGGTTATTATTTATTTATAGGTACCTCTTGCAAAGAAAACGCCATTTTTTTTAATGTAGCTGTAGAATAGTTAAAATAATCGCTAAATAAAAACTATCTTCTATACGATTTTCAACCATATTGGATGTAGCTGACTTTCCTTCTATATGACTCAATTGTTAGTAGGATTATTTACGGAGAAAAATAATAAATATACAAATAACTAGCGACCCACCCTCGCTCCGCTTCGGTTTATATGAGTTTTTTATAACACCCGTACATAATACAGAATTTATTATACGTAAAAACCTTCCTCTTAGATCACTCTACCTATTATTTATGAAAACCGCATTAAAATCGTTTGAGTAGTTTGAAAGATAGGTAAGCGTACATACGGAGGGACAGTCGGCGGGAAACGACTTTGTTTTTCACTATGTACAAGAAGATATTAAGTCGGGTCCACTGCGCCATGTTATTCGTGTTTTCCTATCATGTTTGCCGCGGGGGATGGATAACATCCCCCGCGTTCGCCTGCGGGGGGGTGGACCTAACATGTTAGGCGTTAGAAAACCACGATAACATGGCGCAGCGGACCCGGCTTTATTATTTTAGTTTTGCAGCATATCATCTTATTTTTTACACTATGTTTAAAGTACTCGAATTAATTGTAGGTGCCCGTTTTCTATGCAAGTGGGGCAAGTGCTAAAATTATGAAGAGGTAAAATTGTGTTTGTTTGTTTTGTATGGTGATGGTAATCTCTGGAACTAGTAAAGCAATTTTGAAATTCTTTCACGAATAGGAGGCTATATCACGAAAATTTTTTAATTTTGTTTAAACTGGAGCAAAGTGAGGCTGGTTTATTTTGTTTTATTTAAGAGGCCGTATACGAAATTTTGCCGATTTCGCTGATTTACGTGATTTTACAGTTGAAATACTGTATTTCTACAAGTTTTAATGCACAACACGAAAGAGAATTTCTAATTTTAACGAATACGCTACTTTTTTGTTTTTATTATTTTATTTTGATTAATCGACCTGACACCGGCGACCGACACCGACCTGTTATGTGAATTTTGCTGGAAGAGGTTTAGAATGTCACATATTCATGAATCGTTTTGACGTCTAAACGGTATGAACAATTTACAATGTATTGCTGTGAAAGTCGTCTAAAAAATGTATGAATTACTTTTTATCACTTTCATATAAATTTTTCGAGTAAAAAAAATAATAAACTTGGTAAAATTTTATAGAAAACGGGCAAAAAATATTTTTGATTTCGGCTACTCAGAACTCTCATTCATAAAATTAAAACAACAAATAAACTTTAGTTCAAAATCAATCCACTACCTAAAAAAAATATCCGAAAAGTACAAAAGAGTTGGCAATAAATAATGTTTTAAAACAACCTAAATCTCGCATTATAATACTCGACAAAAATAAAAAAGTGGCTCATTTATTCGATCATAACTAAAATTACATTTAATGTTGAGCATTAAAACTTATAGAAAAACAGTATTTTAACTGTAAAATCACAAAAATAAGCAAAACCGGCAAAGTTTTGTATAGGGCCCTTAAATTGAGATAGATAAAATTGATATAATATCCCGTTGATAATTATTTTATTATCAACCGGATATTATATCAACTTGTTATATATCCTAATATTGTGTGTGAGTTACCGTGAATCATTAAAAACTGTAAGGTACAGTTGCGGTTTTTACTATATTTTGCATTCAATTAATTATACAATTTTAACATTTTAACTTTAGTTCCTTATCGTATTTGAAAGATGGGATACACTTCAACCCCTTTGAGGAACTTTTGTGTAATTACCGTCTTACACACTGCTGTCCGAATGTGCAGATTTTTTCACTATGTTTTGTTGCACCGTAGGAACATCAGGTAATGTACTTAAATTAGAAAAACTCATTGGTTGGAACATATGGTGACCGCGGGGGTTCGAACTCGTACCTTACGATCTCGAGTCGACCCCCTAAGCCGCTAGGCCACCGACGCTCTAAATTTTTTTCATTATGTTAATCCCTAAAGGCCGAACCCTATATTCAAACCGCGGAAAGATAAGCCTTACTTCGGGTTAAAATTTGACATTTGCCCATACAAAAAGTATCAAATTTTAATCCGAAGTTAAGTAGCAATTCCATCAAACGATGTTAACGCATTCACTGCCGGCGCTGTTTTTTGAAGTTTCGCCAGGTGCCACATCTTTTGTTTTATACGGAGCTTACCTATTGTAAGAACGCACATATGCGTTGAGGGCACTGGGTGGAGATCACGGTGACGCATATATGCGTCGGTGGCAGTGAATGCGTTAAATTTAATCAATGTCAATCGACTGTTAGTTCATACATTTTGTCAGCTGTTAACGCTCTAATCATCTGTTAAGTGGTTACGAGTAACACCGTTTGGTGAAATTGGTACTAAGCCTATCTATCCGCGGTTTGAATATAGGGTTTGCCCATTAGTAAACAATTATTAATTTGTTGCAGGATTACTCTGCGCAGTCGCTGAAGCACTTCAACCGGTCGCTGGTGCACCGCGGCGTGTGCGCCACGCGGTGCGCCGGTGCCGCGGGGCCGGGCGGCGCGGGGCAGGCGCGTGCGCAGGCCTGCGTCAATGAGAGCCTGCGCGCCTCCTACGGGTTTGAGGTTAGTCTACATACTCTTCCGATGGGTCCAGCCAGTCTTTTTCTATTTTCACGCATAATATAACATGGTTACATGAGAAGCACTTAGATTCCCCGCTTTACACGACCGCGGATGGCATCTACTTTGTTTTTTACTATAAAACTTTAGTTACAATCCGCTTATATTAAGTTATAAAGGGGTCTTAACACGGTAATATGTATAGAAAGGTCAACATTTACCTTTTTATTTAATTTTGTTCCGAAATCCGTTACCTCTGGTCCTTCGAGCCGGATATGAAGAAACAAACCACAAAGAATAACAAAGTTTCTATTCAACGAATAAAGCTTGCAATGCGCAAGTTGCAGAACATTCCAAGAAATTTGGAAATCTTCTAAGATAATTCTGATGATGACCTGAATGAGAATAATTGCGAAAACATTTAAGAGCATTAAAATTCCCTCCACAAATCAAGAATATTCTTAGAAATAAATAACTGTGAGTTCCTCTTTAGTAACTTTTTATGTTGGAGAAGTTTCTAGTTGGTACATGGTCATGTTTGATGCAATTCTAGGCGCAGTTCTCCAACCTCCGCTCCCTGTGCGTGTCCCCCTCCGAGCCCCGCGGCGCGGGCGGCGCGCACGCGCTGGCGGCGCTGGCCGTGGCGCTGGTGCTGCTGGCCACCCTCGCCACCGCCGCCCAGGGGCTGGCTGACCGGTTCGGAAAGAAGTGTTAGTACCAGAGATGAGGTCACGTTATGAGAGTTGCTCTGCCTAGGTGAAACCTGGCAGACTGTGAGCCTATAATAATATGCAGTAGGTACGTAGTTTTCGGCTAATCAACAACAGATTAGTCGCCGATTTGCAGCTGAAAATTGGCAAGCTACAGTACATTACTCTGCGAACTCCTGAGCCTGTTATCAACTTGAGAACTTGACCTAAATTTACCGGAATAAAGAAATTACCAACAGACTCCACAATTTATTCTTATGAGTCGATCCGTGTTGACGATCAGCCCCGACTCCAAGCGAATGGTTGACTAGGGTCACCTTATTTATAGAACTAAAATCGAACTGTACTTACATAAGATCATCTAGTATCCTTACATTTTTGTAACTTGGATTTCAGGTTCAAAATTCGTGCTAGCGTTTTCTCTGAGGCGGAACTGGGACATCTTGACATATGACCGCTCCAAGCCGAGGAGCGATCAGCGGATGAAAGGAGTGGCGTGCATGGAGGGGGTCAGGTGAGCCAGCTTCATATATTGCATCAATCGGTTGGCCGCAAGCGGCGCAGGACCCGTCCTTGTGGCAAACCTTGAACTGAAATGGTTATGATGATGATGATGGCTATAATTGAGAGTAGGTACATAAATATGTAGTCTAAAAATGCATGCTTTATGATTCGTGCAACACGTAAAGTTTTTAAAAGTAGAAGTTTACCGACTGTCGCTCGCGGTTAGCGTGAACAAATTGTCATCGATACTGTTTTATAAAGCTCGTTCTTTAAAATTTGGTTCTTTAACGTACTTCTCAAACTTTCACTGAGTTTTACCAGCTAAAACGATCCGTAATACCATCCAACTTCGACTGTTTTCCAGAGTGCTCGGTATCCAGTGCGTCATATTTGCGCACGTGTTGCTGGTCACTGGGACTTCTTTCGTCGCGAACCCGCAGTTCCTCGAGAATGTGAGTATTTCTTATTAATACTAACATCCTGCACGGCTATTAAGCTTATGTTTATAGATTTAGATAACTAAACGTGGTTCAAGAACCATCCATCACTCTTGCACTTACATTACCGTGCAGAAAATGACCAGTTGTCACTTTCTGATCAGTAAGTTAGTGCGTAAGTGATGGATCCTATCTTTATCCACAGCGATATGAAGAAGAATGAAAGGGCGTTGCGGGCGTAAAAAAGCTATGTTTAGAAGTGTTTAACGTTCAGCCCTTCGATAGAGGTCTGCCCTACTAAGCATAATGGCGTTATCTCAAACAAAACATCTGTAGAAATTACAACCTAGTTAAAAACAGAAGAGAGTTGAATCTGCTTTGGCTATTGAATTTAGTTATTGCATTTTTGCTTAGGAGGGCAGAGGTGTACTCGGTAGTTTTTTACTACGCTTGCTTGCTGAAAGCAATCCATGTATTAACTAAGTATCTAAGCTACTAAGGACGACTATCTAAATTGAGGAACGTGTCAGTGCTGCCCGATGACGCAGTTCAATGGGGGTATAAATCGAATCGTACTATTTTACTCGGTAAAGCCACATCGTCCATTTACTTTCTCAACCTCGTTTATGATTGAATAGTTAGTTAGGAGAGTAGTCTTTATTTTTTAGGGAACATGAGTGCTTTTTCTATCTAACTCTAACTATTCGATATTCTATACGAGGTTGAGAAAGTAAAGGGTCGATATTGCTTTTGAGATGTTATCGTATTGTCAACGTTTTGATACCTAATATTTACTTGAAAGTAAGGCTGCGGCTCCACTGAGGCGGAGATGAGCGGAGTGGAGCCGAGCTGTGCCAATATTAACCAATAGTATCTAAACTAACGTGCGCAAGGCGCGCTCGACGTGACCGCATGCGCCTTCTATTGGTTAATATTGGCACAGCTCCGCTCCGCTCCGCTCCGCTCGTCTCCGCCTCAGTGGAGCCGCAGCCTTATGGCGGCCGAGTTAAAACAATACGATAACATGTCAAAAGCATTACGGTCTTACCAAGCAGAGCCCCAGGGTTCCTTTTGGCGGATTGTACATGATATAGCATGCTAATACAAGTTTTCTCTATTATTGCATTGTAGTAAGTTAGTCTTTTGTTTCTAGATGTACGAGACCTTCATGGGGCAAGCGGTGCTGAACTCTCCAGTGTGGCTGCAAGCGTTCTTCTGTCTCTCTGGCTTTCTCAGCTCTTACTCCACTCTGGTTGGAGTCGAGTCCAGCCCCTACACTCCCCTGAAAGCGTTGGTAGCTGTTGTCAATAGATGGATGAGGTACGTACAGCCTAAATTACAGTAGTGTATGATTTGAACTTCATTTATGGGCGGGTGGTATTTACTTTGAGCCAATACATCATGTAAAATTTGTAAACGTGCTTAGTTTAAGTCTCCTAACGAACCATTTTTCAGTTTCATGCAAGTCCATGTATTTTAACTGCAGCAGGGGGACCTTGAAACTACTAGCATAGAGGCATTCCATCTTAGTTCTCAAAGATCGCAACGCATTTACGATCTTAGGATTGGAGTCTGGAGATTGTAGTCTTACCATCAGGTGGCCTGTGTGCTCGTTCACCTTCTCCAGGCCTCATAAAAACAAACCTGTGATTTCCTCCATTGCTCCTAATCAAGTTCCTCTTCATCCTTCTAGACTGACTCCGATCGCCGGCATCATGCTCTGGTTCACGACCAGCTGCCTCCCGCAGCTGGGCTCCGGCCCGCTCTGGGGCTGGTACGTGACCAGCGAGGCCGAGGCCTGCGGGGAGCGGTGGTGGTACCACCTGCTGTACGTGCACAACCATCTGCCGCTCAACAAGATGTGCATGGGACATACTTGGTACATATAAACTGGTTTAAGTAAACTGATTTAGATTTTCATTTGCATAATATTTATCGTGTAAGCGTGTACTGATTTAGTGGTGGTAGGACTGTTCGCATAGTTGTTGAGTACGGGAATAAGACGACAGAGGCATTGTATGTTAGCCCTCAGGGTTGGCAATGCATTCTTAGGAATGCTGGGTCTTAAGTACCACTTACCATCTCACCACATGCCCTTGTGTTTGATTGCCTTCCCAATACCTAAAAAAGAAACCTGCATATAATTTATTATCAATTTGACACTACTATTACCTTCTTTCTTCTTTTACATTTTCAGCAATAGTGTTCAGTCCGATTTCCTTACGCACTTCTCGCACTTCTCGTAGACGGTACTTGCGTTTGGAATCAGTTTCCTTCTGTTGCGATACAAGATTAGGGTATTTAAAATGTTTTATAAAATTGGACCGGGAATGCATATGTAGCGCCCTTGGTGTTGTTAATGTCCATTGCCCATAGGCGGTGGTTGTCACTTTTCAACAAGAACTACGACTTCCCAATCCATATCCAGGTACCTAGCAGTAGACATGCAGCTCCACGTCCTCGGCATGCTTCTTCTACTGGTGCTGGTGCGCTACCGGCGCGCGGCGCTGCCGACGCTGCTGGCGCTGCTGGCGGGCTCGGCGGCCGCAGCCGGGGCGGCCGTGTACTGGTACCAGCTCACGCCGATCATCACTGCGCAGTCGCCTGAGTACGTTGAACCTCCTCATTTAATCTTGTAATTGTGGCAAACTTATGACCATGCGTCGCCTTATTGATTGTGTCTGACTAAACCGCAAATAACACATGCTTAGAATATCTACTAGAAATTGGTCCCGGCAATAAGAAGGAAACAAACTTATATAAAAATGAATGAGATGCGAGACATAGTTCAGCAGCCTTTTTAAAGGGTTGTGAGAACAAAACGACGCTACTTTTGTCGTAGACCATAGGTAAGTAAGCCAAATTCGAAGGCCGATTGTCGGCAAAGTCTGACATTTTAGATTAGATTTTAAAAAAAACTCTCATTCGAGTGTTTTTGGACAAAACCATCATTTGCCGATTTAAAATGATCAGAAAAAAGTAAACGTCTTTGATAGAAAGTTCCTTTCAAAATAAATTCAAGTAATTTTCGAACTTTTGTACAGGGATCTCCGCACGCTATTCTCCAGTTCAAAGATTCTGCCAAACCTGTACATCCCCATGTGGACGAACGTGGCAGGATACGTCTGCGGAATGGGCGCCGCCTTCCTCCTCTATGAGGTCCAGAGCCGAGGCATCAAGCTAAGGGAGAGCAAGGTGAGTTGGTTGGTGTCAGGGTGATGCAGTCGGCGTCCGTTATCGACTTATCGTTATCCAAAATGTATAGGATTAACATAAGCTGTCAGACGGTCGCGTCGAGCGCCTAACGTCAATTCTATACATTTTGTCAGTTTTCGAAAATCATTTACGTTAGCGTTAAGCAACTTCTCTAGCCTCACTGACCTTCTGGTGGAGCAGATTATTTGATACGAGCTGTACTGTATTGTTGTTATCAAATCTGGCTGGTAAGCAAAAAAAACGCTAAGATTTCAATCAATAGTACCAAGATTCGAACACTTTATAGCAGAGCTTATAAAGGTTAAATATTACTTTTTAAATATATAATAATAAATAAATATCAAGGGATGATCTCACACAAATTGACCTAGTCCCAAACTAAGCTCTAGGCTTGTACTATGGGTACTGGACAACGATATAAATACTCATATAGGGAAATAAATACTTAAATACATAGAAAACATCCAAGACTCAGAAACAAATACTCATGACTCAGGAACAAATATTCGCGCTCATCACACAACTATCTGGCCTTACCAGGATTTCCAGGACCGCTAGTTTCGTAGGCAGGGTCACTACCAACTAGGCTAGCGCGTCGTTAAAAATGGTCATTGTAACCATGAATTGCTTCCTATACAACTTTAGACTTGTTCCAGTGGTTCAACCTGGTCTTCCACCTGTCCCTGCCGCTGGGCACGTGCGTGGTGCTGAACGGCGTGTGGTTCCTGCACGACGCGCCGCCTCCCCATTGGTCGGCCGTGCTGTACGCCTCGCTGGACCGGCCGCTAGTTGCGCTCTGCTTCGCGGTGTTCATGTTGGGCTGCGTCACTAAATGCAAATGTAAGCACTCGTAATAATCATGAAGCGTATATTTGATGATTGTTTCGTTGGATGTTAGGAACAATGTTCTGATGAAAATGGCTCCCAAAGAGAAATAAAAAAGGTTTCTTGGTGATGCATATACTATCTATTTAGTTTATAAGTAGGTACTTAAGTTTATGAACCCTGTTGAAGAACAGCAATGAGAGAGGGTTTTTCAATGTATAATGTTTCTACTATTGGCTATCGAGTACTTATTCTATCTTATCTAGACATTTCTGTCCCACTGCTGGACAAAAGGTTTCATTAGGCCTCTCTATAATTCCCTATTTAATGACTCCTAAGCCCAGTCATTATCCCGTTTGGGGCAAGGTCTAAATTTGGTGTGGGCGAGGTATTCGTGAGGCCCTTAGGTAGCATCTGGTAAATTTTATTGTTGCGTTCACGGCTTTTAAATAATGCATAAACCGAGTCACACGGTACAACCGACCTATGTCACCCACGCCTTACACCGCCTCTGCTAATTCTCTTGGTCGATCTCCATTGGATACTAGTTTAGTAAATAAATTACGAGACATAAACGATTCCCCCAAGAAGGGTGCCGGCGAGATTTTTTTCAGAGATATGCATATACACGGGTAAAATTTTGATTGAAACCTTCTTAGCAAATGAAATATTTCTTTATCTTTGTCTGTGTATTTCCTTTCATAACAGGAGGGTGCGACCATCCTTCTGGGGCCCATGTCGTGGCCCTTTTAACATAAAACTCTACCATTGTACACGGTCGAGAAGTCTGCCTGTAGGTTGTTGTTATGTTAAGCGTATGTATTATTCCTCAGCCCTGATCCGCTCGATGTTCGCGTGGCGCGGGTTCCACACGCTGGGCCGGCTGTCGTACTGCGTGTTCCTGGTGCACTTCGTGGTCCTGCGCGTGCTGGTCACCGGCAGCCCACAGCTGGGGAGCCCCACCGCGCTGTCGCTGGTACTTATAACTTGACTATAACGGCCGCACTGTCAGTTAATGACGATTAAGTAATTCCTTAGTGACTTGACGATTTTTCATAGAAAAGTTAAAAAAAAAAGAACGAGTTAATTGTCTCTAAATTATGTCAGAGGCTATGACATTCTCTTGCGTAGTGATAACGATAAACCACGTGGTCAACTGACATCCCATACATTTTGAGCGATAGATATAGAAAAAAAAAAACGTTCGCATCTTGGCTTTGGCCTCTGGACTTACTGGTTGACTGGCTGATATTACACTGAATAACATAATTAATAAGGGCTGATTTTTCAATCTCCAGATAACACTATCCGTCAAGTGAATTGTAGCTCTGTCCTTTTCTTTGTCATAAGAAAGATAAGGACAGAACTACAATTTACCTGACAGATAGTGTTATCTGGAGATTGAAAAATCAGCCCTAAAAGGAATAAGCTAATTCTAATTAACACTTTTTCATGGCAAGGCAAACATCAACATGAACTTTACAATGTTAAGATTGCAAATCCGTTGCCTTCCCTGAAGACCAAGATGGATGCTCTATGCTAGCATAATCTATGCTAGTAATTTCACCGGTCGTTTCATCCCCACACAGAAACAACAATGCGAATGCTTGGCGGTAGATTAAAGGAGTAGACGGTGCTAGTGATCCAAACGGACCATGCTCAAAATCCTACCACCACAATATCTAAATCTTTATCATCTCCATTCCTTCCAGCTGTCGCTCCTCATCACAGCCTCGGTGCTGTCCCACATGATCGCCATCCCGCTATGCCTGCTGGCGGAGCTGCCGGCCATAGAGCTGTATAAGGCCCTGACGGAGAAGGAGAGGATCCCAGCACCGCTGGCACCGCTGGACCTGGTCGTCACCCAGAGACGTGAACTATAGAACTGATGAAGCAGGGACTGCTAAAGCAGCCAAGTAAAGGACGGTGATGTAAGAGCGGGTTCCTACTTGTCTGGTGTCGGATCTGACGAAATATCGGGTGTTCTAGTGGCATAGACGACCCGATGGCCTAGTTGGTAGTGACTCTGCCTACGAAGCTAGCGGTCCTGGGTTCAAATCACGGTAAGTGTAGATATTTGTGTGATATCCGCGAATATTTGTTCCTGAGTCATGGATGTTTTTTATGTATTTAAGTATATATTTCTCTATATAAGTATTTATATCGTTGTCTAGTACCCATAGTACAAGAGAGCACAAAAGAGGGCAGTGCAAGGAGACACGTGCAAAAAATTGTATCTCCAGGCAAAAGAGAAAGCCTCAAAAAGGGTAGCGCCACCCATAAACATGGTATCCACAGCCACACAAGTGGTCCAAAAAAGATCTCCGACCCAACCCTTTCAGTGTCGGTCAAAAGAAAGGAAGCCCGTAGTCTGTAAGCATGCATGCGTCAGGATGCCCACTCCGCGACTCACATAGCTATTAGTCCCTAAATCCCAAAAAAAGCCTAGAGGTTAGTTTGGGACTAGGTCAATTGGTGTGATTATTTATGGTCCCTCATATTTATTTATTTATTAAACTAGTGGCTGTTGACATCATTACATCATCATATTAAATTGTTGCCACCAGAACACTCGACATTTTGTCGGATCCGACACCCGACGAGTGAGAACTCGCTCTAATAGGGGCTAAAAACTCAAAACAAGTCCACAACACTTTATTGAATAGAGATTAAGAGTTGGTATACATGTTTTTAAAATCATGCCAGTTCTAAACAGCGTTTGAAAATATTCAAGTGTTCCTTAAACACTTTAACGCCCGCACTTCTCAGTTGGGTCATTATTTGGGCGTTTGTTCCGAATCACTTTCGTGGTCACATGTTATGCTAATGACGATTAAGTCGTTCCCGTTCCTTAGTTAAGATATTTCATTCATTATGTTTGAAAAAGGAACAAGTTAATTGTGTCTAAAATGTCTCTATGACGGTAAGTGACAAATGTTAATGTCTCAGAAGTGTTCAGGAGTGATAGATAAGTGTAAACTGTCCCTCAAAAGTGTTTAAGAGTTCCCATAAGTGTTATCAGTCATTTAAAAGTGTTTAGGAGTGACAGTTAAGTGTAAACTGATGCTCAAAAGTTGTTATATTTTAGTTTATAGGTAAACTGGCATTTTTCAAGGTGCTTATTACTTATGACCGAACCCTATTTTCAAACCGCAGACAGATAGCCTCACTTCGAATTAAAAAAAAAATTTAATTAACCATTAACATGTCAAATTTTAACCCGAAGTAAGCTTTATCTACCCGCGGTTTGAATGTAGGGTCCAGCCGTTAGTGTGTTTCTAGCTTTGGTTTTTGGAAACCATATATAATTATTAATAAGTCCTGAAATAATGGTGATCCGTTCTTTGAGAGCTGATATATCTTACACGGCTTAACCGGCTTAACCTGTTTAAAAACCATCCTCATTGAACTACCTTTCTTTTAGACAGACACAGACGCATACGATAAACACACACCCCTTTTTTGGAGACCATAGATCGGTTAGGTACCCTAACTAACTAATTTCGCGTAGCAAACTTTCCATTCGCAATTTTCCCCGTTTTGTTTTTTCTCCAATCACATTTCTTCTTCATTGATTTTTTTAAAACTTTAGGTTAAAGACATTTATTGTTCTCAAAAGAAATATTACATTTCACTTAATGAGATTATAAACTAAATGTAATCATTATTCGCTATTGAGCGTTAACATGCACAATGGTAAAACTATTATTAGGTACTTATCGTTTATTGCTACTTACAAAAATTACTAACGCTTAAAAATAATAACATTGATTTTTAAATACTAAAGTCGTCGTTAAACTAATAGAGGGTATGCTTAGATTAGCTTTGTTGCCGCGCGCTCGTGGGCATAGAACTCAGGGCCGCGTTTGGATTACCGGGATTTTATCTACTACGTACGCTTTAAGTTTTTGCTTGAAGATTGATAATGTCGCTGCGTCTTTGATATTTTTGGGTAGACTATTGAACTTTCGTGCTCCCTCGTACGTTATATTTTTACACCCATAATTTTTTGTTCGCACGAATGGTACATGTAAATTATTTGCGCTACGGAGAATTCGTCTGCCCTTTTCTGAATTAGTTTTGAATGCAATTTGGCAATGTATGGTTTTAAGAAGGATTTTTTTTATTAGTATGTTAGTATTATACGTGTACAGTTGATTTAAGCTCATTAGTTTAGTTTTAGAGTATATTGTATTGGTTGGAGTTAGGTAATCAAAGTGAAAAAGCACCTTAATTATTTTATTTTGGATAGTTTGTAATTCTTTTAGGTTAGTCTTTGAAGCGCTACCCCATATTTCAACAAGATAGTTCAAATGAGACTTTACTAATGAATTATATATAGTAAAGCGAACCTGAAGAGGAAGACTCTTAACTATATTCCGCACAGATCCTGAGATAGATGATAATTTCTTTCGAATTTTGTTTATATGTGCCTTCCACGTCAGCCCGCCATCCAATATTAGGCCAAGATACTTCTCCTGTGATGATTGATTAATTGTAATATTGTTAACAGATAAAGGAATGTGCTTATGTATTTTTTTGTTCTTTGATCTAAATATGATGTATGAGGTCTTTGATATGTTGATGGTCAGCAAATTGTACTGGAACCATTTATGTAGGATATCAAGGTCCTCTTGTGCTAGTTTAATGATATCGGTGATTGAGCTTCCATAGTAAAAAATACAAGTGTCGTCTGCGTATAGTGATATGTCGCCATGTAGGTTAAGTTTACTTATGTTGTTTATATAAAAACTTAATTTTCCCCACTTGCTTGTTTTCTCAATTCAAAACCAATTTCACTAAGCCGATGGAGCTCCGCTATGGCGAAGCTCCTATTTCTGGATGCTATGGCCCTTCGGGCCTTCTGCATGACTAACATAACCTTAACCTATCTACCTATTTCGATCTATGTTGACTTAATTACAATGGGAAATTTTGCGAGTGGGGAAAATCCTAAATCGCCGGTGATCCTCCAATACCGCGTAACTAACAAATTCAGTAAGTTGCAAAATGTACCTTACTGACTTATTGCTAAGGTGTATTTTGCACCTTTATAATTTGTTAGTTACGAGGTATTGTAGTATCACTGACGAAATGGAAAATATGAGATTGCTAAAAATTAAAAATGGGAAACAATGCTATCAGAGAAAAATGCGACTGGAAACTACGCGGAATTATCAGTTTGAGGAACCGATCTAACTATCTTTTTTTTGGTCGAAGGTTAAATAAAAATGTAGATAGAATACATTGTATTCAAAATAATTAAGAAATAGGATATTTTTTAAGTGCAAATGCTTTACAATACGTATTTAAGTAGGTATTAAGGTGCCACACTTATAAAAGGTGAAAGACTCTTTCCTTTGTTATAGTGTTATAACTTGTCTGGTCAATCGCTGGTCCTTTAAAAAAACCAATTATGTATTGAAAGCAGCCTTACTTTTGTAAGACTGTTCATTTGATAACAAATAATACATTTTAAGTTTAGAGATAAGTAATCGTTAATTTTTTATTTTTATACATTTTATACCTGATCGATAAAACGAATTTAAATTAAATATTTTTTTAAGTAATACACATTGTTTTTTTATTATTTCTTAATAAATCAATACTAAAATAAAGTTAAAGTTAATTATGTACTCAGTCAACAAGCAGCCGATATCGTCAATTTGTTGCAGTTATTTGTGAAAGTAGGTGATTCATTTTTGTGGACTGACCTCTAAGTGCAGTCTCCAGGTTAATTTTTCGTAAACATCTCGAAAATAAACTTGATGTAACACAAAACAATATTGCTCTCTTTAAGACTAGTTTAAGTAGATGCGGAGGGGATGGATAAGAAAGCCAATGAAATTCCTAATTTAAACAAAAACAATCGTGAATATAAATCGTGGGTTTAAATGTTTTTTTGATCAAAAGTGGGAGGTATCCAGTGTTAGGACCACGAATGGTTTTTTTTTTAATTTTATTAATTTACAAAGTACTAAATACTTTCTCTCAAGTAATTAAAATACGAAATACAAAATACTTTTCAGTTGTGTAATTGAAACAATATACAAAATACAGTTATTTTTGTTTAAAATACAAAATACAATTTAAAAATTAAATTTAGACCCTTTGATCGTAACAAATTGTCGTATATGCCTTAATCTAAGAATAATATAATAATAGGTTCATTAATGCTTTATCAAATCATAATTTTTGATAAACTATATCATTTTAGAAACTTTCAATTCGCAAAGACATACTTCCCGCCACATTTTTTTTTTGTAGTAATTAATCTAACCTAACCTAACTTATTTAATAAGCCCATGTAGGTAATAATAGTACATTATTGCCTAGGCATGGAAGTAGGCAATTGCGGGCCGAGTATTGGATTATCCGTTTAAAAATACTAAGCCCGCAACTGCTGTTCCTGCCGAGGCAAATTATAGTGGCTTTCTCAAAAATCGCAAGTAAAAATTTGTGTTGGAGTCAAATCTTCATCGCTTGAACTCATTTTTTGAATTGTATACAAACAGAAACTTCATGTGAAAAAACCATCACTCCTTACCGCCTTTTTGTTTATGACAAGGAGAAACGCAATTCTTGGTTTAAAAAAAAACATAAGCTATTCCAGGCACAAATAAAAAAGTTATGTTTCGAGTAAAATTTGGATGTATAAGACTTGTGCCCTCATTTTATTACGGCCCTTTTCACTTTTTAAAAAGTTACAAGCTAGATAGTAATGGAATTTGTATGCAACATTGCGAGCACGCAATGTTTTTTTTTTTTAATTGAGTACTGTCAGTAAACTGTATACTTCGCGTCTCAATATGTAGATAGGAATGTCAACATTTCCGGACATTTTTGAGAAAAATAATATAGTTTGTCAAATGACGATTTGGCAAGTCAGGATACCATAAAAATAACTTAATTAAACCAACGAAATATTTATTTAACGAAAATAAATAGGTACCGCGACACGATGAAAACAACATAATTGTCAAAAAAGGTAGGTACCTACTTGACATTGACAATAGAGCCAGATAGACTACTTATTGATATTATCACCGATACTGATATGTCAATATTATCGCAGTTTTAAAAATGTACGGAAATCTTTCACGATACTGTGATATTTTTTGTGACAAGTATCGTGATATGCATGTATCACGTAATAATATTTAAATACTAGGTATTCCACCCCAATCAACGTACAGTGTTGCAAATATTATAATAATATTTCTAAATTAACTATGAAATACTTCAACCAATCACAAGTTATACTTCTACTCGTACCTAGTAATTGAAATAAAATACCAAATACGTATTTGTATTTTAAATACAAAGAGTAATAAAAACCTAACCAATTAACATACTTAGTCCCTAATCAGTTTACTATTACGGCTCCGGACTGCTAAACTCATTACCTTCTGTTTGGATTTAAGTAATTGGGCAACAGCTGACCCTCCTTAAGTTTTGCGTAATAGGTTCACAAAAGCATAACAGACAAAAGGCTACAATCGTCCTATATTGGTTTCGGTTTCCTCTTTCCTGCTGATAATAGTTTCCCCATTCTTGACAATGGAGGTTTCTTTCTTCCCGCCTATTATGGACACCTGGACCTTCTCCTCTGGAGCCTCTTTGGGCCCTGGGAGCTGGAACAGCTTCATCAGCTGCCCAAAGGGAGCCTCCACCAGCATCCAGCAAGGAAACGCTATCATGAATGAGATGACTAGGATCCCGAAGTAGTTCAGGTACTGGAGATGGAAATATAATCATATATTAACACAAAAAAATAATTTGTTAAAAAATAAACAGGTAAAAAGAATGACGATAACTGATAACTAAAGTCGTCTTTTTCATAACTTAAGAGCTATGCTCTTGCAGGTGGAGTGTCCGCCATTCCTCTCTATTGGTTGCTAGGTTCTTGACATCTTCATACGACCCGACCTTACCTTTCTCTTTCACTTGCTCAAAGTGCCCACCAGGATATTGCAGCAGCATTTGATATGACAAAGCTAAGCAGTTCAGTTTGTGGTGAGAGACAAGGACAACGCCCTATATAGATATAGGTTTGTCGTTTACACTCGCTGTGAAAAGTAAAGTGAACTACAAATCTGTGAGGCGCTTCTCGGTGGCGATCGGGATGGATTCCTATTCGAGAATCCATAGAAATGACGCTGTCATTCCATGCAGATTCCGATAGAGATTCATCTCGAACGACCCGAAAATTGGCATCCTGGTCTCGTAAAAGTTTACGGAGCAAAATGTGTGATGGTAGTCGTCTTGGTAGTGATGGTGGCGGCGGTTGTGGCCCTATTTCACAAAACTTGTACTTGGAAGAAAGAACTAACAATCAGGTAGAAGCTGGTGTGGATCAGCGAGGTGTGGTTGGCGGTGCTGGTGCGCACGACGGCGGCGTGCACCTGGTACGCGCAGTACGACACGCGTCCCACGGCGGACCAGCCGCGCCACTCTAGGATGCCGCGGTACACATCTGAGAACAAGTAAAACAATCAATGACTTTACCTCTCATCTACCGCTGATATGTACCGATACCGATGAAGTCACTTCATCGTCGTTGTACCCCTTTGTTTCCCGTATAGGCACATATAGTAGGCACTGGCTTTGCGACATTAATTCATGTCGACGGAAGATGACGGAGTTTGTGAGCTAGCACGGGATATGCCTCAATTCGTTTCTAAAGTAACCATGTATTTATTTAATTAATAATATTTTATTTTACGACTAGTATTCATGACGCATAACAGCCCTCTGTTGTGTTTAGCACGCGAAGCAATGGTAATGACTCCAAATGTCATGTCGGCAGCCTAACTACCTCTTTTACTTATAGTATACCTAATTGAGAAAGGGTATAAGGATTTCATTGGTAATTCAAGGTCCACCAGGATCAAGAACATTCATAGTTTACCGTTCATAGTTTACAATAAGTGGGGGGGTGCTTACTTTCTAGCTTAAAGACGATTCCGGGTATCAGAATGAATGCCATGAGTATAAACGCAGGGTTGTGTGCGCTGGCGTAGATCAGGCGCACCGCCAGCGGGATGTGAAGGCCTTCGATGAAGAAAACAGCACCAGACATCATTATGATAAAACCCAAGGGAATCGAGGCCCAGAACAGCCAACGGTATTTCTGAAACAAGCCAGTAAGCTTCATTAGCATACCTTCACTCAGCAGATGAAGAAATACACAAGTGAATATTATGGTTTAAACACATTTGGAATTAATTACTGGCGAATAGCCCAATGCAATAATAAATAAAAAGAAGAGGGGACAATCTTGCCCAAATTGTCTATATTAATCATTCCATGAGACTTGTACATACTGCGGGTAATAGGCCACGATAATCATACGTACTGCAGAAAAATATATACATAGAAAACATTCAAGAGTCAAGAACAAAATACCAAGAATAAATTCCGGGATCTTTAGCTGCGTGGGCGGGTTCACTATCAATATGCTAAGTACTTCGGCGTCAACTAATATCTATCTTACCGTCTCAAGGTAGGTCTAAGTCTTGGTAGGCCTCTTAAGTCTCTTTTAGGCCTCTTTGAGAGCAATAGTAAATCGTACTAACCTTGAACTTTTTCACGTCAATGTCCTGATTCTGCAGATTGTAAATCCACAAACCGATCGCCAGGCCCATGGCGTAGCAGATCAGGTTGGTATGGGTGCGTTTGTACAGTTGGTTGAACGTCGGGTCGTTTACGAAGTACTGGCGGGCGACCCTGAGCATGAACGGGTTTCATGGATATATGAGATTTTTAATGGTAATGAGAAGGCAAACCAGCAAACAGCCACAAGTGGGATCTGAGACCCATGGACCATTGTAATCTCAAGACGTAGATATGTGATTGCAATTCTAAGACTGCAAAAGCGTTGCAAACCCCGAGGACTAAGATGGATGAGTTATGTTATGATGATCTGTAGTCGATTTATAATTGGTACCGCATCAGGGCGGAAAGGTTCTGGAGTGGTGACCACGCTCCGACAGGTGCAATGTTGACTAGTCTTCCACGAAGTGCAACGACGATCTGACAAATGTCGTTGGAAACAGCTGAATGCCGTAGGTTTGTCCAGCGCTTGTTATGGCTGATGATGTGGGGACAGGGATTAAAATAATGTTTTAAATCAGATAGTTAGCTACTAAATAAACTAAACTAAAATGAAGGCCGTATTAAACAATGATATTTTATATATAGATACGTTATGCTCATACTAAACGCATTCGAAAACTGTCGCCAATTACTGACAGTTGTTACGTTGCCATATTTCTACAAACAAAGACGGCAATTCGTAGCGACCGCTATTGTTAGAAAGAGATAAATAGTTGTTTCAAATTGCGTACCCGAATGACCCGGCGTGCCCGCTCATGGCTGCCATATAGCTACCCGTCTTTATCGCACTCATGCGATATTTAATTGTGTATCTCATGTTTCACAGGTGGCAGTGACGTCACCATGACGCCACCGGTGCAAATTAAACAAAGTATGGCGATGTAAAACAAAATGTAAAAAATATTTACGGTACTTATGAATGAAATGAGACATCCTTTCTTCCTTTTATAGTTACAGTATAATTTCGGCAGCCTCGAAAAACATAAGACGGCATTTTTAATGACTTATATTTGTTGCATTTCGTTAATAAAACTTTAGTGTTTTTGACGCGTGCGTGCAGCGGCCACGGCGCGACTGAACGATAGTAAGGCAATTACCTTCCTTTTCGAGGAACGCTTTTGCGCGCAGATGGCGTATCTTAATATAAAATATAATTGGTATTAACAATTGATCTTGACTGAGACGGCCGCTTCCAGACGCGTCAAAATAAAACGTCAAGTTATAGAAGACGGTCACTTTTGACGTAGCTTGAGATGGGCATATTAAGGATCCGCCACACCGACGCGTAAAATACGGTGACTTTGCGTAAACAAAAGAATGGGTCATGGTAATTACATGGCGTCAATTTTGACGGACCGTAATTTACGCACCGTTAAGCTCTGGTGTCGTCGCTCCCTAAGTCGGTTTTATTAATACGTTCTTAAAACTGCTGTTGTCTGATTACTCAATTTATGAACCTCTAGTAAATTTAGGCAGCTTCTATTCTAGTCATATTTATTACATATCCACTTGACAGTCCGGCAAGCGAGACCAATATGCCCTCAACCGTCCGGGTTTTTTAGCGACGCACGCCCCGCGCCGCGCATTCGCAACTTTCTAACAAAAACGTCTGTATCTTCTAAACTGCAAAAGTTATAATAAAGAAAAAATACTGAGGCATACATGAACGTACACTTTTTCAAATACTTTGTATAGAATTATAAAAATATACATGATTAGTGACCATAATCAAGGTTAAACTTATGAAATCGGTAAAAAAACCCACAAGATTCTACAAGATTGTTTTAAACATCACACTAAGTCACTGGAAAATAATACACATAATCGGAGAAAGTACACATTTCTGATCATTTTTATGTGTAATAATCCCCAAAAAGATGTAAATAAACGTGAAATACTTACGATATAACCACGAGTCCTTCACAAACACGAACAGGTTCACGGCAAATAATATTTTTTTATGGATATGCAGCTAGCGAACACTGCCATCTATATTTTTGAGAACAAGTAATTTGGTTAGGCTACGTTTGTGAAGCAGTAGAATTTGTAAATAATGCCGGCATATTTTACTAGATGGCACTATAATCAACTGTTCCTTCTTCCACACCTTTGGAAAATAAGGTATCCGCGGACGGTTAAGAGCATTTTGGTTTTGAATACAATGGTCCACGATACCATCATCGAATGTCAAGTTGATAAGTACACTTTGAAAATACGGTGTATATCTCACTCAGGTGTCAGAAGGTATTTGGCATGCAGGTTTTGCATGTAGACTTGGAGTGCCGGGGTGACCAGGCCAACCAGGCACATGGCTGTGATGGCTAGTCTCCGCGCCCGCGCCGTAGGCAGGACACAGAAGATCATGAGACCAATCACGGTCAACTGCATGTCCGCAGCCAGATACCTGGGGGGAGAAGACCGAAGGTTAGGTTTGGAAATGGACTGGGTACTTTAATTAAAAACAAGCTAGTAGATACATAGTAGAGGCTGATGATGTGGACCGGACCTTGTGGCAAACCTTAGGGGTCGGGAGTCGATAGAAAACAGAAACGTTAGCAGCGTTTACATCAAGGTTTCCCAACCATTGGGACGCGCCCTAAGGGGGCGTAGAAACATGAAAAGGGGGGCTCGAAATGCTTAGAATTTTCAAACAAAACCATTAAAGTATTGTGTAAATATAACATAAGTAAATATAAATAATGTAATAACACACTGATTGCGATACATTCGGTCTCTATATCACAACGTAACGTCGTCGGTCAATTTGTTACATTAAATTAATGTACGTTCGTTTTTGTCGCGAAAAAATCAAATGGAACGCGTGAAAATATAATTTACTAACCGGGGAGGCTCGACGCTTTGGGGTAGTTCTACTAGCTTTTCAACCGCTATCACTTTCTTGGTCGCATTATTAACCATTTCCCTGTAGGATCGGATTACCATTTTGAGTTGTTTTGAAGAATGCCTGGACTCCTAGAAAATAACCGAAAATGGTAATCCGAACCTACAGGGAAATGGTGAATAATGCGACCAGGAAAGTGATAGCGGTTGAAACGCTAGTAGAACTACCGAGCTAGGCCTATTGTATTCAACAAAAGGTTTACCAATGATGAGAATGTTATTAGTATGAAACAGCTGACCACTGACCAGGTTTGAGCCATGCAGTGCGAGTGGTCGATGTAGTTGTTGACGTACAGCAGGTTGTAGACCCAGTCGCGCCGGCAGGCTTCCACCTCCACACCCACCACCGGCTGGAACATATTATTTAACTATATATACAAAGAACCAAATTATACGAGTAAATCTTCTAAGGATTTAATTCATATCTGTTATTTTTTTTCTATACATATTTAGCTCAGGGCGATAATATTTATCACCTAAATCAAGTCCGATTTTTAGGATTTTTGAATATGTTGTAGTTGTTATGAAACAGGTTTGTACGTTTTTTTTTTTCCCAGTTTTTTTTTTTGGGATCGAAAACGTACAGCGTTTAATGGGAGAGAAACGACATCACATTTTGTATGGAATTTTTTAGCGTCATTATCCTCATAAGTATTATCCATTGCAGTATCACTCGCGACACTAAAACGAATCTCACGACACCTCGATAACATCGAAATCGAGTCATCAGTTTCAGCCCCTACAAAGGAGCAAAGAACCATACATATACAGTGGTGGCCACATAATTAGGGACACTTGTTTTTTTCCCATACTATTGCCTACAAATATGACTTTTCAATTTTGACCGCTAATCAAAAAGTTCTCGACCAATTTTATTGCTAAATACATTTTACTTTACATATTTAACTAAGGTTTAAAGTGATGTACAGTGAACTACTATTAAAAACGGACCTTATATTTTACAAGGATTAAAAACTAAGTGCTGACGCGTCGATACAAAATTCTACAACTTTGTACGAGCGTCGAATATTTATTTTTTCAAATCCTTATAAAATGAAAGATCCGATCTCAACAGAGATAAATTGTACATACATTTAAACTTTACTTTATTAGTTAACGATAAGTGTAACTAAAAATATAATTGGTTAAGAACTTTTTGAATGGTTGTCAAAATTTAAAAGCCATATTTGTAGGCAATTGTATGGGAAAAAAACAAGTGTCCCTAATTATGTGACCACCACTGTATACATACATACAGACACGACCAACAGTAAAACAATATTAAGAAGACTCAAATACTCTAACCGGCGTGCTCAGACAAATTTTAGAGACCATTATCTGGGCTTATGTCTTCCCGTGGGTGGCTGTCATAAGAGGCGACTAAGGGAATAAAGGCTTGTAGTGCTGTTAGGCGATGGGCTTGCAACCTGTCACTAATACGCTGGTAAACATCTTAGCCTGATTGTGCAAAATGTGGTTGCGGCATTGTCAACAAGTTTTTAGAGTTGTAGGAAATCCTATAGCTCTGCCTACCCCACTCTGGGATAACAGGCGTGAGTTTATGTATATGTATGTAATTGGTTCCTCCTTCAAACTTGTGTCTGAAAAATCGTCTATGACTTCATAACTCACTTCATAACTGGCCATAAATCGTGTTACGGGATATTCCTACCTTCCACAGAGGTCCGTTGCCCAAATGTCGGAGCCAAGTAGCAATGAAGGCGAGCGTTGCTGCGTAGACCGGAGTCAACCTGTTAATAAATAGCCAGTTTCAATTCAACTTTATGATCAGCTGGTATTCCTTTAGGTAGGGTTACCCCTGGTGCAATGACGGATTAAAGGTGCTTTTCCACCGTCGAGACGGGGCTAGATGATGCTAGACGAGAATTGAGTAATGTAAGTTTCGATTTGTAACAAAACCAATTCCCACCACGGGCATATTCGGTGGAAATGGTATTTGCCGCTTTGAGGCTTCGCCTCGCCGGTGGACAAATAGCTTGAACCAGCGTAAGACCCACAGAATTTCTATCAAGGGTATCAAGATGCCCTTGGTTTGTTTAAGGTTATACCTTATTTTAGGGTGCTAAACAAAACAACTGTTAGAAATGGCCAAACTACGTACCTACATATATCGCTTATAAATCAAACCTAACCTAATCTAAGGTCTGTTCATCCTTACTTGTCTTATATAGTATTTTAAACAACTTTCTAACCTCAAAATGAACCTTTTTTGGCTAAAACAGCTATTTTAAACAAAATAAAGCAATCGGAGACAATACATTAGCCAAGTGATATCCAAAATGTTAACTCGGTTTAGTTTATTTACGATAAAAGAGCTGTTTTAGCCAAAAAAAGTTCATAAAGAAATGTTTGAATTTTTAAATTGTTTGTTTTTTCGTCAAAACGGCTACGCAAACCATATAAAAACCACTAATAATTAAAACTAACAAAGTGAGTCAGGTTGTACGAAACCCTCGGTGCACGAGTCCTACTCTCACGTGACCGGTATTTTTGTCAATTGTAAAGTCTTATCCATTTTCCTCGTTAAAGCTCTTGTTTGTTTCTCTTCATTTGAGACTGTTGATATTATTAAAAGCATTTCGTGATCTTAGTATTGACCAGTCAATTTGTAACGTTGTCCGTCCATATTTGTTCCGGTACGTTGTAGGAGTCATGTTGAAAAATCAAAAAATACGCGTTTGAACAATAGTGCGGAAAGCCACGAACAGGTTCTATAAGGCCTTGACATGTCGTGGATATGGTCGGACAATAAAATTAATACAACGTATTAATACATCACTCAAGGTGAAGAGTACAATTTTTGAATCAAGACGGAGTTACAATACATCAACTACAAATACTCTTTATACAGTCTCATAAATCGACGTCAACCCGCCTGGGGCTGATAGAGCAGCTAAAAAGCTATCGATTTAACTCCTATTTATGTTCAGCGATTTTTACTGGTTTCGGAGATGGGCGGTTTCTAAAAAAAGTTTTAACGTCAAAATTCAACTGACTTAAGTTACGGTTTCTTAATTTTAGTCCTTAATTATGTACACTTTTTTGAAAATCGCCCCGTTATTGAGCATTTTAATAAAAAAAAATGTAATTTTCCCTTAAGTCCATGTCATGAGAAATCATAAATTTCATGTTTATTTCATAAGTTTTTCAGTGGTATCTTACATAATTAGAATCATTACGAATCAGCGAAGTTTTTAAACCGATTTGCCCGATTTCAAATATTTTTTAAGTATATACCTATAATAAAGATTTAGAAGAACTAACCTGAGCCATCTCAGTATGACTCCCTTGGGAACCATCTTCCAGTCCATCCTCCTCTTCTCCTCGAAGATCAGGATGTTGTAGGCGAGTAGGAAACCTGACATCAGGAAGAAACTCTGCACGATCACGTTGCCGTTGTAGTATACGTGGTACGTGAAGTCGTGGTAAGTCTGCAAACAGTCATTCAAATGAGTTAAATTGATAACAAAAAGCAAGTTTTAAAACCCAACTGCTGTTTTTATATTGTCGTCTATATAATGTTCGTAATCAATGTTATATGTTTATTCCGGTTGACTTCAAATTGATAATACAAAATCATTAAATCAATGTTTTACACACATCTTCCTAAACTAAACCCCTCTCCTAAGTCTCATGCTGCTAATTTAATTAAAAGTACATTTTTTTTAAGTTTTAATTTATCCCATTTTTTTTGGCTTGATGCGGTTACCCTGCCCTATGTTTAAATTAGGTTGATAACAACGAGTGACGGGTATGACAGTTGGGTATTAAATGTAGGGTAACGACATTTTAGGACTTTAATTATTAGTTTTATTAGAAAAAATACGATAATTAAAGAAGGCTAATTTAAACAACTGAGTTCAAGCCATAATCTAGAGTTTTGTATTACCAATTTGAAGTCACCCTGTTTAATTTTTACACAACCAGACGCATCTAACGACACCTCGCTTGTCGAAATCGGCCATCTGCTCAGCCTTTACAAGGGAACAAATAACCATACATACATACAGGTCATAAAAAACATTACTGTCCTCCTTCAGCAGTCGGGTAAAAAAAGATATAATGTGTTTATTCAGTAAGTAGGCCGCACGGGCGCTTTTACACGTCGGAAATCTACCAACGCTTCCCAAGAAGAGACCACCGCTGAGAAGAAACGCCGCAAAAAACTCAAAAGTCCGTATTTTTTAATAATATTACTTATGACAATGATAATACGTAACTTAGCATTATATAAATAAATAAATATCTAGGGACAATGTCGAACCAATGGACGTAGTCCCAATCTAAGCTCTAAGCTTGTAGGTACTATAGACAACGATATAAATACTTATAGGTACACTAAAAAAAAAAAATTGGTCGCTTGTAACAAGATTGTGATTGTTGTGCATAAGCGTCTTGATCCCATACGAGCCTAACAAGACGATAGATACATCAACAAAGACGTTAGATACATCAACTAAGATATTAGTTGAATGACTAAAGAAATTGCTGTCGTTAACTTTCAGCTTTGGTTGATATAAGTAATATCTTAACTATTGTAATCATTTTTTGTCAACTAATTGAAAATCTCTCTTTGTTGGCTCTCATTTTTTTGAGTGTATAGAGAAATATATACTTAAATACATAGAGAACATCCATGACTCAGAAATAAATATTCGCGCTCATCACACAAATATCTGCCCTTACCTGGATTTGAACCCAGAGGGCCCTGCCTAGATGCATTGCGCTAACTAGTGTTTCTATTCGATTAGTTTTTAAAACAATCGCGTCACTGGTAGATGACGTGAAACTAAAAGTCACGTGATCTATTAGTGACGCGATTGGTTTAAAAATGAAACGAATAGAAACGTTAGTTAGCGCAATGCATCTTGGCAGGGCCCTCAGGACCGCGAGCTTCGGAGGCAGGCTCATTAACAATTAGGCTTAAATTTCCATATTTTTTTTGGGATTTAAGGTAGCTTATGTGCTTATTCAAGGTGAAAAGCTCAAATCCGTCGAGTCGTTTCTGTGTGATAAATAAACACACACACAAAACGTTCGCTTTGAAGTATGATGTTAGTGTGTGTGTGTATGTATCTTACCGATTCAACGAACTGGGGGTTATTGGTGGTGATGAGCGCTGTCAGTGGTGAGTGGCCCAATATCACGAAGAAGGTCGTGAAAGCCCTGAGGACAAATAGGTCATCATGATGAATGGTGTTATTCCAACTTGCGCTAGTTAGGGTTCCTACACAAAGGGTAAAAACGGAACCCTATTACTAAGACTCCATTTTCCAACTGTCTGTCGGTCACCAGGCTGAATCTCATGAACCGCGATAACAAGACAGTTGAAATTTTGACAGATAATGTATTTCTGTTGCCGCTATAACTAAAAATACTAAAAACAGAATAAAATAATTATTTAAGTGCCATACAACAAACGTGATTTTTTTGCCGTTTTTTGCACGATAATAGTACGGAACTCTTCGAGCGCGAGTCCGACTCGCACTCGGCCGGTATTTTTTTGATGCCATGGAGAACGCAAATGAACACACCTGGGGCACGCTTTATAAAACTACAAGTTACAATTTTACAGGTCTAAACTGGCAATACTGCTCAAATGGCTGGTCGTCATTGGTCGAGGTTGTGTCAAATGGAAACTTGTAACCTTTAAATTGTAATTTGTAGCTTTATAAAACAGGCCCCTGGAGCTCTGTTTTAATCGGTAAAACAATACTGCTTTAGACATGTGTGTTGTTCCCATTTGTTAAGATCGTGGGGTCTATGACATAGTTATGCAGTTCAGTATTCATTTCACAAATGTATCATTTTGCAAAACGCTTTTTTTTCGAAACTGTAAATATTTCTGAATTTTTATAAAACTAACCCAACCCAAGTATTGGGTTCTACGATGGTCTTGAAATATTTACAGTTTCAGAAAAAGAGCTTTTTGCAAAATGATAATCATGTTTGTGAAATGAACTAGTATGTAAAATGTTGTTTAGCAAGTGCTTGGATACTATATCATGGTTACTCCTCTGCGTATTTCAGTTTGCCCGCTCTGTACAAGCCTAGCATCCCTGTAATTTGAGTACTCACTTGACACCGTTGAAGAACTTGAGTCTCCGTAGCTTGGGCTGCGGACCCTCACCAGAGGGAGCCACCAGCCGCCGCCAGTTGCGCTTGGCTGAGAAGCACAGCAGAAAGCGACCGGCTGTAACAAAAACTGACTGTTGAGTTTGCTGCGGTGCACAACTGTGGTCTACTTTTGGGATGGCTAATAAAATCATGACTATAGGAGAGATTAACAATGAAGTAAATTCATTCTTAGCCTTACCACAGTATAAACAGTAGTTCGTCTTTGAACAAATGTATATCGCTTGCTTGCATGTGTGCGTGCCTCTAGCGAGCCACCACAAGCGAATACAACAGGGCGGACCGAGCCGGTTGTCGGGGCCGCACCGTCGCAGCGTTTGGTTGCGTGCGTATCGAGCAACGCGCATCGACGGCAATAGGTAACAGACACTCCTAAAGGGCCGAGGACGAACTTCTTTCCAATTTTTACTATGTTCTTACTCCGACCGACGACCTTAATATTAACGATCCAAATCAATTTAGACGTGAAAGCGTAACAGACAGTTACTTTCGCATTTAAGTATGGATTTTGCAGAGACAATTTCAAGGTCACCTTTTATATACACGCACCAAATACATAGATAGTTTTAGAAAAAAAAAACATACCGAAAGAGCTTTTTGGTGAGAAACAGAAGTCATAACCACTCCCAAATATATTCAGAAGTAGGATAGTCACAAAGACCACAGCTACGATGATATCACCAGTGTCTATGATGATGGAGTCACCATACTTGGAGCAGTAGACCTTGTCCTGCACCAGCCTGGTTTGGAGTTGGTGGGACTTGGTCAGGGTCTGGTTGAGACAGGCTTCAATGGAGTTGTTCAGGTCTGAGGAGTTGCTGAGGTGGTTCCGACAGGTCTTGGTGACGCAGATGCCCCAGTGGATGAGGCTGTGGTTGTAGTGGGTTATGGTGGCGGCAGAGTACTCCTGGAACAAATGTGGATATTAAAACTCAAGTGACGACACGTTAGTTGGTCGTGACTTCGGGCTAGGGGTCCCGGCTTCGTATCTAATTAAGGGCACGTATCTGTGTGAAGATCACGAGTATTTTTTCCAGAGACTTGGCTGTTTTCTACGTATCATCATCTTAAGCATAATCATCATGCCCAATCATCTGGGTTCGGCGCAGCAGTCTTTTTCTTCCAAACCATGAGGACTAAGATGGAACGAACCTATGCTAGTAATTTGGGGACGCCTTAAAATTCATTTGTCCGAATTTTCGTTTTTCTGAAAGCTATGTTACACTGGAGCTATTTTAGATCAAATGCATAATTTAATTGTCATACGTAGGTTAGGTTAGGTTTGATTTATAACCGACGGCAAAAAGTTAAGTCTTCTATCAAAAAATTGCGTTCGGAATTATGAAAATTCGGAATTTTGATAATTTCAGAATTATGTAGTGTACTTATGGCCTGTTGTTCGATCGGTAGTTAAACTAACAAATGGTCAAAAAACGTTAGTAATGGTTAAAATGTCAAGGAAATGTGTCAAATTTTCCATTCTTTTTTTCGAATTTTAACAATTAGTTAGTTTAACTACTGATCAAACAACAGGGCCTTAGTAATTTCACGTTGTTCTTTATGATTACTTTTTATATGGAGCTCTTAGCTCTATTGCTTTCTTTGAAGAAACCCTTTCGTGAAAACAAATATCTAACTGATGGTGAAAATCGCATTAAGATTTGTAGCGTGGTGTAGAAGAAGCGGATACACAGACAGACAGACAGAAGCGGAAAGCGATTTTGTATGTCCCGTTATTTTGGTATAAAGAAATAGGTATTGATGTGCCGTGCCCGGGAATATTGCCCGGCGTGGGAATATTGCCGTAAATGTTGCCAGCAATATTGCTCGTAGGCTTTTGCAATTTTGCCAGAAACTTGCCTATGTTGCCGGCAATATTACCGTTGGCAGTTTTCCAGGAATTTGGGAAATTGGCAACGGCACATCAGCCTCATTTTTTTTTCGAAGCATCATTTTGTAATAAACAATCGATCATGTATAAATAAGTTTGCCATCTTACGCTCAAATGAACGGACCCCATCTCGTACAGTACCTTGATGAGGGCGAGCAGTTCGTTGGCTCCGCTGGCCACCAGGGTGGCATCCACGTGGCAGTAGGTGTCGCCAGGAGCGCGCAGGCACGGGAGGAACGGGTCCAGGTGGAACAGGGGGGGGAACCGGTCGTATTCCGTCTCTGAAAATGGTCAGCTTTTACCTGATTGCGAAGGAGGTTAATTTTTTAACTTATGCTGTACTATTGTTGATTAGCAACTTCATCCGCGTAGAGGTTGTGTATTGCATTTTGCACTCAAAAACCGCGATAAAAGACTAGAGATAAAAAAAGATGTTCAGTAAAGGAAAATAAATGTAATAAATAATTAATTAAATTCAATCCAGACAGACAGGATAAGGTAGAACAAGAGATGACTGGAGAAATGGGAGGGAGGCCTCTGCCCGGTGTGCGACACTATTTAATAACAAGCGCTATTTAATTTTAGGAAGAAGGCCACACGGGCAGTTTTACACGTCAAAAATCTACTAGCGCTTCCCAAGAGCAGAGGAGTGCCGCAAGAAACTCAACAGTCAGTCATTTTCTAACATATTACTCGATCATGACTATGATAAAACTTAATCTAACATTATATAAAACTCTGAATCAAAAAACAATATCATGCATAGCTGAGCAGGAAAGCGTGACAAAACTCAGAATTATTATTATTAGTATTATTAAGCAAAATATACTTACCTATACATACAAATACACTAGTAAAAGATAAGCCTGGTGACTGACAGACAGACGGACAATGGAGTCTTAGTAACTAATAGGGTCCCGTTTTTACCCTTTGCGTACGGAACTAGCGCAAGTTGGAACAACACCATTCATCATGATGACCTATTTGTCCTCAGGGCTTTCACGACCTTTTTCGTGATCCTGGGCCACTCACCACTGACAGCCCTCATCACCACCAATAATCCCCAATTCGTTGAATCGGTAAGATACATACACACACACACTAATATCATACTTCAAAGCGAACGTTTTGTGTGTGTGTTTATTTTTCACACAGAAACGACTCGACGGATTTGAGCTTTTTACCTTGAATAAACACATAAGCTACCTTAAATCCCGAAAAAAAAATATGGACATTTAAGCCTAGTTGTTAATGAGCCTGCCTCCGAAGCTCGCGGTCCTGAGGGCTTTGCCAAGATGCATTGCGCTAACTAACGTTTCTATTCGTTTCATTTTTAAACCAATCGCGTCACTGATAGATCACGTGACTTTTCGTATCACGTCATCTACCAGTGATGCGATTGGTTTAAAAACGAATATACTAGTAAAAGGCTTATCTTATACATACAAATATACTAGCAAAAGATAAGCCCAAAGCATATTTAAGTAAATCATAGAATATCGTGCGTTCAAGAATGATAGGGAAAACGTTTTATTGCCTTTTTTGAATGAGTCGCCAAGAATAAGTTAATAGCTTCGGAGCAATAATGCTATTTTGTAAAATAACCGGCAATTAACACAGTAATAACATAATTATTTGCTATGTATTTCCTTATATTGGATATCATCGTGATTCTGAAGTTATTGACCCTATTAATATCTAGCTAGGTGTTAAATTAATTAAAATAATACTGACGTCGTTAGAGTCGACTTAGTACCAAAAATTCGGGAAAAAGCATGTCGGACCATGCTCTATTAGGGTTAAGTAGCCGGTACTATAAATACAAAAAACTGGGATCATTTCGTTTTCCCGAATTTCAATTGCCATAATTGTATCACTTGCCATAATATTCATTAGTCATAAAGGCATTTCTTCTGAAACCGTAAACCGTTCTGGTAATTTTCACATGCCATCGTATAGAGCCCAACAGGTTAGGTTAGGTTAGTTTTATAACAATTCTAAATAGTTCACGGTTTCAGAAAAAATATGTCTTTACATATGCCAAATGAATATTATGGCAAATGATACAATTATGGCAATTGAAATTCGGGCAAACGATACAGAACCCAAAAAACTAACTCGAAAAATAACATGTATGAACTACTTTTCTATTTAAAGATATTTATATCATACCACCAAGCATATAGCAATGCTTGGTGGTATGATTTATAGTAGGTATAAACACTTTAGTCGCCTGTAACTCAGTAACCAATCAAGTCTCCTTAATTGTGATAGTTTTCATTTTAAGTTCGTTATACGTGGTCCAAATTTCACTCACTTCCATTACCGGGAACTGGTTCAAATTGACTTGCAAGATTTCAGCATACACTTACTAACATTACATACGAACGGGTCTATATTGGAATCCATAATATCGTTTGTCCTAATCGTCATTTGCCCTAATGCATCGTTTGTCCTATAGCATAAGTTGTTTGATGTTTAAAACTTTTTAGTGTTGTTATATAACACAACTCTAACCTAACCTAACCGCAGGTTTTTGGAAAGCTTAAAAAGTTGTCTGACTCAGCTGAAAACCAGTTTAGGACAAATTAGATCAAATGACGATTAGGACAAACGATATTATGGATCGCCAATGACACTGCATACGAACAGTGCAAGTCAAATAAAAGTTTATAATCATATCTAGTAAGTCCGTTTAATAACGAGATGGTAGGATAAGCTGGACCAGTTCTGTAAAGATTATCTTATGACTGATACTGGTTATTTCAATACTATCGCGGATTTCAAAATATTTGGATTTATTTTCACGATCCTTGTCAATGATATAATATAAAAAGAGGTACCTAGATATGTTACCTATAATGTATTCCGCGTGTAAAAATGGTCCTACTTACGCACACATAATCAGTAAATATTGCAATTACACACTAATTCATAAATGACAAGTGAAAGCAGGATGGTATTCTAATTTCCAGGAGCGAAACAGAGACGAGTGTATGTTGCTCTGCAGACTAGTTCACGGCTCCGTTGACAGCGCAAGACTAAGTAAAGGTGTACCAATTGGCTTGGTTTTAGGGTGCCACTATCGAAGTGCGTATAACATTTCTACCTCTTTTTACTATATTATATCATTGATCCCTGTGATACGCATCGATATTTCGTGATATGGATCGCGATATGCGTGGATCACACAATAATATTGATAATCTAATCCGTGCTATTGGGCTCAGGGGTCTCTAGAATCCAGAGATTGGATAGAGAATTGTGGAGAGGTCTTAATAATGTAAGATACCACTGAAAACTCGTGAAATAAAACATGTAATTAATGATTTTTCGTGACATGGACATAAGGGAAAACTATAAAAATTAAGATTAAAATGATCAATATCTCCGAAACTAGTAACAATCGCTGAACATACATAGGGGTTACATCGATAGCTTTTTAGCTGCTCTATCAGCCCTCTCACAAGGAAAGGTACCCAACTGTCCGGCTCCGATTTGGTTTATTTTGATATATGTTAAAGAGTAGTCTAAAATAACAGACACGTATTTTTTTTTAGCGGCCCAACCTCAACCTGTTGGGAGAAAATTACCTCCAAAGTACTGAAAAGTGACTAAACCCTCTAACTTCTATAGAGAATTAAAAAAAACAACATGCTTTTTTCCTACTTTTTGGTAAATAGTGGATAACCCAAATAGGGCTGATAGAGCAGCTCATAAGCTATCGATTTAACCCCTATGTATGTTCAGCAATTGTTAATAGTTTCCGAGATATTGGTCATTTTAATCGGATTTTTTGTCATTTTTCCTTATGTCCGTGTTACGAAAAACCCCTAAGTTCATGTATTAATTACAATACATGCCATACAATTACATGCCCAGTTTTTTTTTCATGACAACTTTTTGAGTAAACGCACAAAGTTTGTTTTTCCATACTACGTGAAAAACAAACGCGGGGATTTCTTAGTATGGAAAAAGTAACTTAGTGAGTTTACTCAAAAAGTTGTCATGAAAAAAACTTGGCATGTAGCTTTAAAAACTTCCTTAGTTCATAGTGATTCTTACCATGCAAGAAAAAAGTGAAAAAAATATGAATTAATACATGAAATTAAAAAAAATAACAAAAAATGACAAAAGGGAAAAATGACAAAAAATCCGATTAAAAGTCCAAAGATCTCGAAAACCGTGCGACTTTTACGAGACCTATTTTAGCTTTTTCATAACGTCCTAAGTGCCTTCTATCCGTAGTTCAAGGATTATCCACTCATTACCTAACACCCTGTTTGTTTAAGAACATGAAAAAATAATGAAGACGTGTTTTGTTATATCGGCTAAAACTCATATTTAAAAAAAAATTGCCTTCAAAGTTATATACTTCTCATTAAAGATACCTACACTTAATATTATTTGTTTTTTTTTTATATAAGTTTTAGCCGATATAACAAAACACGTGTTCATTATTTTTTCATGTTGGTAAACATATAATCAAAAAAAGTAGGAAAATAGCATGTTGTTTTTTTTAATTCTCTATAGTAGAAGTTAGTGGGTTTAGTCACTTTTCAGTACTTTGGAGGTCAATTTCAGCCAACAGGATGAGGTTGGGCCGCTAAAAAAAAAATACGTGTCTGTTATTTCAGACTACTCTCTAACATATATCAAAATAAACCAAATCGGAGCCGGACAGTTGGGTACCTTTCCTTGTCAGTTTTGGCGTTAGTTTTTGGGACACCTGTATGTTGTTACGCTGATTTAATTATCTTCTTTACATACTTAGTTTTAAACAAGTCACTTTCCGCATCTGTCTGTCTGTCTGTCTGCTAACTGCTTCTAAACCACGCGACGGATTGGGACGCGGTTTTCACCGGCTTTTGGGTATTTTTTCACGGAAAGTTATGCATAATGAATTCTGGTTTATTTACAGGTGTTACAGAAAACTCGCTTGTGTACCTATAAAAAACAGAACTGACGGTTTATTCACCATGGTTTTAAGTAAAAGCTTTAACTTACCGTTTAAACTGTAAATCACTCCAAAACCTTGACGCAAACACAAAATTAACACTACCAGGAACTTCATTTTGAAGACGCTTTGATTATTATTTACTAATATTACGTAATTTTTTTTTTGAAAGCGCTGCTTTAATAATTACATGTCCATTGCGTTCGTTAACAAAATTATAGTTTTCATTTTTCCTCATAACATTTCTTTTTTTGTAATTTTTTATAAAATTAAGACGCGCAAGCGCGAGCTCGTGTTATATAGTAATGCCGCGCGTATTATTGGATACATAGACAAATATATTTTTGAATACATTAAAGGTCAGCGAAACGAATTCTAAAACTAGCTGTCAGAGACTTTAGCCAAGTTGCATTACGTTTCGTTTTTACACTACTACACTAACTTTAATCCCGTATTTTAAAAAATATTTATTGCAGGGCCTAATATGGAATGCTTTTATCGCATGACATATTGTGGATAAGGCATCCGTAATAATAAGCCTTCTGACACGTGAATAAGTACGAGAGTGACGGATGCTTTATCCACATTTGACATGAGATAAACAGGGTGTTAGGTAATGAGTGGATAATCCTTGAACTACGGATAGAGGGCACTTAGGACGCTATGAAAAAGCTAAAATAGGTTAAGTAAAAGTCACACAGTTTTCGAGATATTTGGACTTTTAGGTTTTTTCGAAAATGAACACCCTTGTTCAATGTTTTGATCATAGCACCATTCTAAGCTATTTTCTTTCAAATTTTATTATTTCTCAATATTCTTGAATACTTATGTTATCAGATAAGCATCAGCATTAATGTGAGACCACAATGGATTTTTAAGGATAGGACAAGGATTGCACCCTTTTAATTTCCAACTTGTGAAGGTCCTATTGCCTAGAACTCTCTCTTCACTGTACGCGTTATGGATTCGAGGAAAAATCCGGTAATAGGGATGGAGTCTGTTTGGGTAGCGTTCAGCGTACAAAATTTCAGCAGCTGCGAAGCACTAGCGTTGCCTTGGCACTCACCATAAATGTATTGCATTTGAGCATATTCTATCGGTGTGTATTGTGTTCGAATAATTGTTAAACAAAAAAAAATCAACACAACAATCTAAACACACAATTCACCATTCATTACGCAATAATAGCGAAATTCAAAATCAAATTCGAAAAAAAAACAAAAAGCAGTCGGCATATTTTTTAAATTTGGAATAAATGACATTTAAATTAGTGGCAACTAATGTCATTTTTGCAACAAAAAGTTTTGAATTCTACGCCCGGGATACAAAAAGTAAATCAGGAAAAGTGTGGGTGGGCATGTATTTTTTTATTATAGTGGCATTTTGATTTTAAATTCAAAAGCTAATTACTATTTTTAAATTGTCAATAAATTGACACGTTTTTAAGCTTGGGCAACTAGACGGTAGTGTATTTTTTTTTCACCATAGGAGCTGAAAGTTCGATCAATGTACGATTGAAAACGCAAAAATTAAGTTTGCGTTTTTTTTTTAAATCCATTGTATTCTCACATTAATGGTGATGCTTATCTGATAATATAAGTATTCAAGAATATTGAGAAAAAATAAGCTTAGAATGGTGCTATGATCAAAACATTGAACAAGGGTGTTCATTTTCGAAAAAAAACCTAAAAGTCCAAATATCTCGAACACCGTGCGACTTTTACTTAACCTATTTCAGCTTTTTCATAACGTCCTAAGTACCCTCTATCCGTAGTTCAAGGATTATCCTCTCATTACCTAACACCTTGTAGACGCAGCCACCAGCCATACGCCCGGGAGCCTAACATGGCTGCGTTCATCGCGTGACAAAGTGTGGATAAGGCATCCGTCACCTTCTGACATGTAAATAAGTACGAGAGTGACGGATGCTTTATGCACATTTGACAATGGAAATGTCTATGGGTCACAGATCCCACTTACCATAAGGCGGCCTGTGTGCTCGTTTACTTCTCCAAGCCTTAAGAAAAGTAAGTAACGAATCTGAAGACTGGCAATTAAGGGATATTTTAGGAACCAGTTGTAGGGAACAAGGTGCACGTTTAATATTATTATAAGTACTGTAAGAAAGGCCGCTCACACCGACGCAGCCTCACGCACACAAGGACAGCGCGGCGTCGTGGTGGGAGCTGCATCGAAGCGAAATACTCGGCCATTTGCCCGGCGGCCGCCTTAGGAACTACCCTCGCGTCACGCATACTGTTGAGCTCGTTATATTGCTTTTGTAAAACGAAATTAAACATCGTCAACATCATAATTTGGTCTCATTTCACAGTACCTACTTACGTAATAATAAAGTGTATTTTTTATAAATAATGTTATCCCAAAAAACCCAGAGTCCGTTTGAATCTCGAATCTTTTATCGGTGGAGCTGGCAATCCTGTATTTTATTTCCTAAATCCTGTACCAGGCCCCCTTTTTACATTTGTTTTTGATGGATCTTTTTTGCATGTGACAAGGAAGATTCTAGAGTGCAGCTAAACCTTTTTATGGCTTATTTAATACATTTAATTACTCTTAAGAATCTTAAGCCGGGTCCCACGCGCCGGGTGCTAACAAAACTACTGTTTTATAAAGCTACAAATTACAATTTACAGGTTACAAGTTTCCATTCGACCAATGACGCCCAGCCATTTGAGCAGTGGTGCCAGCTTAGACCTGTAAAATTGTAACTTGTAGCTTTATAAAACGTGCCCCAGTCATACAAAATCCAGATAGGTTCCCGCACCCCCAACGGTATGCCCTTGCCTTTCAAAAAAATATCGCTATCACCTTTGTAGATACTTTGATAGTATGGAATGGTATGGTAAGGGTTAACAATAACACATATTTTTATTTGTTTATTATAAAGTATCAGAACTATGTTCAACTAATTAAATACTTTTGGCAAGACAGACTATTTGTCACAGAAAGAAAACATTTATTTCTCTATGGGTATTCGAATACGTTTTGTCTAAAAATAAGGGTTATTTATTCGTTGTACTATCGAGGAATTTGAATACTGAACAGTTTCATATAATACGTAAATTTGCCGGATAATAGGTACTCATGTCACGCTGTGAAATGTATAAAACGGCGAATTTATGTATTATGTCAAAATGCCAAACATTAAATTCATTGACGGTAAATAATAAGGAAATGCCATCAAAGTTCTGAATTATATTCGTTAATAATTCGCTGATTAATTTCAGCCAATAAGTTACCAGAATTCAAAAAACAGTGACATCGCGCAAGTACAAAAGTTTGCAATTTTTTTTCGCTCGTATAAGTTGGTCAAAATGATTGGGCGGTGTTGTTAGTTAAGCGAATATAGGTATTGGTTTTTACATTGTATCGTATTTTCAACGTTAGCATTAGCAAGGTAACAATGTCAAAAATGATACTTTAATTTAGTGGAATAAAACCAACACAGAAACGTACACGTTTATAAATAACAACTAGAATTAAAACAATTATGCCGATAAATTATATAAATCTACTATACAGTCTTGAACATACTATTCTTAAATATTATTTGGCTAAATATTACCTCAATACCCATGGCCTTTTGTTTGACGATGGGAAATGAGAGCTCTTTTCTAAAAGGCACCTATGTCATAACCTGCGTCACTATTGCCTAACGCACTCGCAATAATCGGCTTCAAATTGGAACAATTCTTTAATTTTTTACGAAGACTCGCCTTCGACTTTTAAAATGAAAACGATTGCGATTGCGAGTGGTTGGAAATACCACCGAAGGGAGCTCGTTCCACAGTTTCACTGTTCGAGGAAAAAGTGCCTCGTAAATCGCACGGTGGAACGCCATTATCAGAGGTCGGAATAGGTAGTGCTTATTAACCTAAACTTGTTGCATCTTCATTCAACAGCGTATTCCCATCTCACTCACGCATGAATGAACATGAGTCAAGTTTAGGTTAATAAGCACTACCTATTCCGACCTCTGGCCATTATCCATCAAGGTGGTGTTGATGGACTCTGGCTTTACAACGATTCGTTCGCTGGTGGAGCTCAGCGCCCGGCAAAAACCCTAATATCTTGAGAACACTCCCCGTTATATAGCACGCAAAGTGAACTTGTGTGTTATTCTCTCAAAAAACGGCGGTCGGCCCGACGAACGAGCGAATCGAAGCGGCGAGTTTAAGTAGTCCCGTCCGACCTAACAAAACACATTTTAGCGCGTGCATTGTCAGTTAGGCAGCCTTATACGTTCGAGAAGTCATGCTGCCAAATTGAATACACGCGCTGAAATGTGTTTTGTTCACTCTGACGGGACTACTTAAACTCGCCGCTTGGACGATCACTCGTTCGTCCGTCCGTTCGTCGTTGTTGAGAGAATCACACCTCTGACGTCCCTTCGGATCGTTAGAGATCGCTGGGTTGTTGACGATTCGAACTGCTCTGCGTTGTATCCGATATCAAATGGAAGTTTTGGGGTATCCGTTTATCAGTATCAGCCAATCCAAGTCCGTTTCCTTATTGGTTCCGTAGTCATCAACACCCTGAAGTTTCCTTGCCATTGATGATATGGATTTGGGGAGCCATCCTGACGGTCTTGTTCTTCTCCGGTGCCTTGGAGCTAGGGTTGAGGAACACCTTCACCAGCTGGGCAAACGGGGCCTCGATCAACATCCAGCAGGGAGTCGCCACCAGGAACGAGATTACAAGGATGCCCAGGTAGTTGAGAAGCTGGAAGCAGATACAATATTGTATTTAAGAAGAAAGCAGGAGAAGAAAAAGAAATATAATAATTACGATAGCTATATTTATAGAAGTGAATTGCATTAGATACCCTAACATTCCATAGCATATGTAGAGCATGGTAAAAACTGATTGGAAATAACCAACTGGCCTATTGCCTAATGCACTCGCAATCGCAATCGACTTCGAAGTGGAACAATTGTTTTCATTTTGAAAGCAGACTCGCCTTCGGAATGTCAAAATGAAAATGATTGCGATTGCGAGTGCGTCAGGCAATACGCCTGCTGCAGCATGTCTGATCATGGCCAGTGTAGGATTCCGTCGCCATAACTACAAAGACAATCGAAAAACTTTTTTCAAAATTCAAAATTCAAAATTCAAAATATTTATTCAGGAAATTGGCCACATGAGGGCTCTTTTACACGTCGGTAACATGGATTGAATCTACTAGCGCTTCGGACAAGACCATCATTGCGGAGAAGAAGCGCCACAAGAAACTCCAGCAGGAGGTCATTTTTTCCAATCATAAAATACAATAATACTTAAAAGTAACATTACAAGGTAATACAGTAATAAATAATTATTTTAAAACTAACACAAATAAAATCATTACAAATGTAAGCTAAATTACTTAAATTAAAAATAGTGACTAGTAGAACAACATGACGAGGTCTCTTCGTCAGGAACGATAATTAAAATAAGTAACTGGAAACCTGTTTTCCAGTTAGTTATTTTAATTATCGTTTCTGACGTAGAGACCTCGTCATGTTGTTGCAAGCGTGAACAGACCGGACCCCACAGACAGCACCCGTTCACGATTATGACGCGTATCTCAGCGATCGCCTCCCTCAACCATGTGTTCGGGAAGGTGGCGACCCGATCAACGACGCCGCCGTAAGCAAAGACCTTTAAGTGAGCATGACATTCTCATGCTGCCGGACAAAATATATCAATAAAAATGTAGTTGTCCGGCGAAAAACATCACAATGTGTTCTCACTTCGAAACATTTAATGTTGTTTGGTTTCATATAAACAATCTAACCGCCTATAACTCATAAAATAGTGACGTCTGCTTAGTCGTCATAGATATCTTTTTGAATACATTATATGCTTTTATTCAAGATCAAAAATTACAACAATAGTACATTGTTGCAGAGGATAGAAAGTACGCGATTTTTGGACGAGTATCGAGATATAGAGGGCCGAAACGTAGTTGAGGCCCTCTAGTGTACGAGTCCATAAATTGCACTTTCTACCGAGGCAGACATAGTGCTTTTCACAACTACTGAGAGGAAATAAACGAAAATATCATATTCAAAACTCAAATTTTAATTCATGTTAATGTGACAACACCCCCAATTTTACCACAGATAACTTTTTTTGAATTGCATTTAAAAAAAAAACAGTGACATAGTTTTTAGTCTGTGTATCTTTTAGCAAAAATACACCTAATATTTTACGACACAAAATGGTGTGTTCTGATTGGTTTAAATTTTTCATTTTAAGGAGCTATGACACAAAAATTGATTGATTGATTTTCATTGGTTCTTAAAGTTGGACAACAATGTTCTCGACCAATCAGCAAACACGCTGACAAAAACATTCTTGGTCTGTCCTTATAAGTGACTTTTTGTGACCCCAAACAAGACCATCTATGGCCATATTTCCGAGCAGTGTTGTGAAAAATAATATAGTTTTGCCCTTCAGATTATACGTATTCAAAATTAAAATGTTACTGACATACAATAATTTGCACAGTATAAACCAAAACTGAATACAGATGGCCAACTTCCAGAAATGGGAGAGGAAGAAAAAATAAATAAACTTTAGGGAAAAATGTCACACAAATTGACCTAGTAACCAAACTAAGCTCTAGGCTTGTAATATGGGTACTAGACAACGATAAACATAATTATATAGAGAAATACGTATATACTTAACTACATAGAATACATCCAAGACACAGGAAAAAAATATTCGCGCTCATCACAAAAATATCTGCCCTTTAGAAGAAGTATACTTACGATGAGATAGACAGAGGAGTGTATCAGCGACGTGTGGTTGGCAACGGTGGTGCGGATGACGCACACGTGGACCAGGTAGGCGCAGTAGGAGAGGCGTCCGAGCGCCGACCAGCCGCGCCACTCCAGCACGCCTCGATACACATCTAGAAGCAAAACGATCAATGAGATACACGTTGATACATGTTGTGTATGGAGCACTGACCAGGGCCCTTATTATGGTCGCCTTAATCACAGTGGATAAAGCATCCGTCGCTCTCGCACTTATATACTGGTCAAATAATGACAGATGTTTTAACTATATCGATACACGCGACCATAATAGGCCCGTAGGGGGTCTAGCTGAGATGCATAACGCTAAATTCTTTTTTATGGCAAGAAGAAGGCACACGGGCACTCAGGACAATCTCAAGACTGCAACCCTAAGATCTCAAATGCATTGCTTTTCCCCAAACTGGGACATAACAATGAAAACACTGCTGCCTGATGGTGGTTTAATGGATAAGATGGTGGTAGGGCTACGGAAGGACCCTGCACAAGGCCCTATCACCACTAAAGCGCTAAGTAAACAATTTTCGAAAATCGAAAATATGAATAGAATTGTCGTAAGCCGATGACAGATCGCTCGACCGCTTATGTCAATTCCATACATTTCGAGTAGATAGAAAATATATATTTTAAAATAACTTTCTGGCAAATAATCTAAACTAATCCATTCAAGAAAAAGAATAAGTAAGACATTAGTTATCACATTTGAAGTAAAATTGTAGTTATTATTATTATATTCATTCTTACGAGAAGTATCTACCATTTTACAGATCTACTTACTCTCAAACTTGAAGATGGAACCACCAATAGTCACGCCGGAGAGAACTCCGAACAGCAACTTGACTCCGCTGGCGTAGACCATGCGGAGCCCTATCGACACCTGGATCCCGTCGATGTAGAAGATGCCGCCCGACATGATGAGGAGCACCCCCAGAGGCACCGCGGACCAGAACACGGGACGGTATTTCTGGAACATGATAAAGTCATCATCCATAGTCCTGATATTTATTATTTATAGTAATTTTACAAAAGTGTGTTTGATTTCGTCGTCACGGTTTAGCTCCTTATCTGATCTATGGGAAATTTGGTACAAAGATAGTTTAGAGTCCACGAAGGCAAGGGTAAAAGAGTCAATCAACTTTTTTACCCACACTTTTATTTTACCGGGTTTTAACAAACATGTTTGTTTTTAAAAATAATATCACTGCTTATTTTCATTTTTAATGATGTAGTCATTTTACTAGTTTAACTATCTATCTTTTTCAAATACCTACCCATATCATAATTTCTAAAATGTGTGAAAATTGGGTAATTACGTGTCTACTGAGTTACTGTCCGCGAATTTGTGTGATAACTAAATAGTGAATTGTCAACTGAGTTACCACATTTTTATTACATATATTTTTAAACAATACATTATAATGTGATTTATAAAAGGAGTTAATGATATTACTACAATTCTAAAATAATTTAGCTTACAATAAGTCCACAGATTTTATTTTATTTATTAAAATCTGAACGGTGGTTAATGGACAGAAATGTGTGGGTAAAAAAGTTGATTGTCCCAAAAAACCAATTCAGCTCGATCGCAGACTAGGCTAGTAAAGCTAGTTTTCCAAAATTATGATGCAGTTCTTAACATATGTTAGACTATATTGATATGTATCTCTTAATTAAATCTGTCAATCCTTTGTTACAGGGTAGCACTAGGTTGGCAAAAGAGCACACATGTCACTGGTACCTGATGATAATTAGGCTGTAAGGGTCAGAGTACAGTTTTCAGCAGAAGTAAGTGGATCTACTTCTCCTACTGACTGTAGAAGTGATACTTCCCAAAGAAAAAACGATAATCTAGACACGCAGCAGAAAAAACTGAGTGTCATGCCGTGTATATTTAAAAAATAGGCCAAGTTATCATATGCCACTAAAAGGAGGGATATCTAAAAAGGTACCAAGTTTGGCACAATATTGTTTGCAGTCAGAGCTATTTTGTTACCACTAAATGAATTTGGAAGCCTAAGCTTACCAGTTTTCTTATTATCAAGGATCGGAAAAACGACCGTCATTTTGAAAACATAACCCTGTTCCGTATAGCAGAGACTTCCTTGATATTAATTAAAAATATTATGATTAGGTATTTTATAGATTTATTATACAATAATTTATATGTACTTAGCGACAATTTTATTAATGAATGACACCGAAATGTTAATTAGAAAACACAAACACACATACAAACAGTAAACCAATGTCAACGATTGCCCCAATGTCCTCCGTAAACTGTGAACAAACTTTTTCGACTCATAAATAGGTCCTAAATTCACGTCGTTATGCAATAACAGGCGAAAATTAAAAAAAAGACATTCTTTTTGATTGGCGAAAGTGTTTTTTTCCCATAACCATTATGGTTTTATTCATTAATAATATTGTTGCTGAATACATTATAAATAATGGTATAATAAATGTAAAATACCTAATAATATTTTTAATTAACATCATAAGGAAGTCTCTTCTGTACGAAACAGGGTTATGTTTTCAAAATGACGGGCGTTTTTCCGATCCTTGTATTATCAATACTTTTGATGGCACATGAGACCTTGACCTATTTTTCATAATTTTTTTTGGTGGGCATGTTTACGAACGGAGCCACATGGAAAGTCTAATCATCGTCATCGCCATCGATTCAGCCGAAATGCTACTGCTGGACATAGGCCTCCCTCATAGGCATAAAAGCTTAATAATGATGGAATAGAGTACCTTATACTTCATCAAGTTGAAGTTGGTGTTCTGTAAGTGGAGGATGAGCATGCCGAACGCCATACCGTACGCGTAGCAGACGATGTTGGTGTGGCCGCGCTTGTACAGGTTGTTGAATGTCGGATCCATCACGAAGATGTTGCGAGCCACTCTGAGAAAAGAGGATGAGGTTTTATAAAAGTTTGATTACTTGCCCTTGACAATCTTAGAATATTTTACCGAAAAGTAATAGAAAATAGTAAAGATAGTTCATAGAGGTAGAAGCAGTTTGTCGTAATTGTGTCTTCTGTGTAGTGAATAATTCAGTGTCATCTTTTTCACAAGACAATGTCACATTACCTAATTGGCCTAGTCCCAAACTAATCTCTAGGCTTGTACTATGGGTACTAGACAACGACCAATTAACTTATACAGAGAAATACATATTTAATTACATAGAGAACATCCAAAACTCAACAAATACTCGCGCTCATCATACAAATAGCTGCCTTTTTTCGGGATTTAATAACCCGGGACCGCTAGCTTCGTAGGCAGGGTCACTATCAACTAGGTCTCGTCTTGTGAACTTTTTTAAATCTTCTTCTCGATTCATATACTTACTCAGGCGCAACCAGAAGTACTGCATGAAGATTCTGAAGGTAGGTGTGGACGGCAGGCGTCATCAGCCCCACCACGAACGTGGCGCCGACGGCGATCTTCCGGGCTCTGGCGCTTTGCAGCAGGCAGAAGATCATCAGCCCCAGGACTGTTAGCTGCATGTCTGCTGCCAGGTACCTGGAAGACAAATGATTTATATATAGCCAACTATAGGTGTTTAATGTGCAATTAAAATAACAATCTCACAGAGTGGACCTATAGTCACGCCGTCATTGGAAGAGGTCCAATAAGACCTTTTTCTCGTGGGGGAAATCTTTTCAAGATACCAGACCTCGTTAGGGGAAGAAGCCGGGTTATTTGGGATTAGCCACTGTATGAGTGGATACCCATTAAAAACCCCTCGGAGGTCTACCTCTGCGGATTTGGGCAGCTTTGGGAGCTTCAAATGTATGTGCGCCAGGTTACCTCAAACATACCTTAAGAGGCCACGCATGACTAAGTCGGTAGTGTTACATGATCTGGATCTGAATAACCATTACTGTGTCTGGTCTTTCGATATATTAAACTTGGTAATATTTCCTTGAGACTGTTATAGGTATGTGAAAACACGATTAGAAACCAAATCCCCGATAGTTTGATTTTTCAAACATGACAACTTTTTCCCAAGTTTTTGGTTGAATCTTCGGAACCCTACGATTTTTAATGATGAGTTTTAATAAAATAGTGTTAGTATTTATAACATTTTAACCCTGGTAAACCAGTTTTGAACCCCACAATATCAAAATATCTTCATGTCACGTTCTTCTCAAAGAATCGCATAAATCCATCCCTTTTCATTCTTGTGTGGAGGTGGCAGCATATGTTGCCTCTTATTTTGTACTGAGTTGACAGCTGTCAAATTGGGCTCTTTAGAATAGTGCGACTATAGTTCCAAACTTCCAAAGTTCTAGGCTTGTAATATGGGCTTGACATAGATAAACATTTTTGCAAAAGAGCGGGGGGAAGAGTACTTACCATGTGTGCGCCATGCATTGTGAGTTGTCGATGTAGTTGTTGAGGTACAGCAGGTTGTAATACCACTCTCGGCGGCAGTCAGCCACCTCCACCTCCACCGTGGGCTGGAAACAAATCCAAAATAAGGCTGTATAGAGAGCAGCTACCAGCGCTTCGGACAAGACCAGCAAAGCTAAGAAAAAGGACGAAAATGTAAAGACTCATAGTTTAAGGTCTAAAATTCACAACGTTAACTTTTCCATTACGTCTCGACTTTTAACTTTACTTTAACTTTACTGCTATTAATCAAATAGTGGTTTCTCAGGCAAAATGTAAGAAGTCGCGGGAGACCTATAGTTGAATATTAAATATAAATTACAAATGAATTTCGCACATAAGTAAAAAGAAACTATATAACCTGTAAGTATATTTTCAACTCTCGATACTACTTGAAATGAGCTAGGATCGCTAGGCGCTACACCTACCACATTTAAAATAAAAACCGGCCAAGTGCGAGCCGGACTCGCGCACGAAGGGTTCCGTACCATTATCTATAAAAAATCACGTTTGTTGTATGGGCCCCCCTTAAATATTTAGTATTCTATTTTTTATATTTTTTGTTACAGCGGCAAGAAGATAGATAGAAATACATCATCTGTGAAGATTTCAACTGTCTACCGATCACGGTTCATGAGATACAGCCTGGTGACAGACAGACAGACAGACAGACAGACGGACAGTAGAGTCTTAGTAATACGGTCCCGTTTTTACCCTTTGGGTACGGAACCCTACAAACATACCTACAACATATTTATTATAAGTTATCCTACCAATTATGAAGAGCAAAACGGTTACTAAAGCGGATACTATTATTAGACGTAAGGTGTATTGCGTAGCGGCGTAAGAACTTGTCTTATTGACAGGCACTTAAGCTCAAACTTAAACTTGAACTGAAACCTGAGTGCTGGTTGTAAGGAACTGAATCTGTCTATACAAATTTTGTCTAAGACCGACTTAAAAACCCATGAGTAGGTAGACACTTGCTCGTAAAACCAAAGACCGCTGGGGAAAGTTTTAGAAATGAAGCCCATGCCATGTACTGAAAGTCGTCCTGTTTCTCGAAGGATACATGTGCGATCTAATCTGGTAAAAGATGCAAAAAACAGCTGTTAATAGTACCGATCGCGGTGAAGATTTCTAGGAAAGCCCTACGTCCAGCAGTAGACGTGGTCCGGTTGCCAAATAAATAAATAAAACAATATTTATTTGCTCCCACAGTGGTTGTTAATATCAGGTGACTATCTCACGCAAATTGTATTAGTCCAAAAGTAAGTTCTAGGCTTGTACTATGGGAACTAGACAACGATAAAGATGATAATGATGACCCACAAATGAAAACCATTCCGAGATTTATTTATTTATTTATTTTATTTATTTATGACTTTATGACTTTTAGCCTCTTGTGGTTGCCGAGTTAGAAAAGTGCCACTCCATGTCTTCCCGTGGATGTCGTAAGGGAATAAAGGCTTGTAGTACTGTTAGGCGATGGGCTTGCAACCTGTCACTAATACGCTGGTAAACATCTTAGCCTAATTGTGCAAATTGTCGTTATAGAATTATCAACAAGTTTTTAGAGATGTTTGTAATTCTGTAGCTCTGCCTACCCCACTCTGGGAACGAAGGCGTGAGATTATTTATGTATGTATGTGACTTTAATATACCTTCCACAATGGTCCATTTCCAAGATGACGGAGCCACGTTGAGACGAACGCAAGCACCACAGCATATGGCGGGGTCAACCTGGAAAAGGAACGTTTATTCATTAACATGCATAAAACATTTTATATTACTAAGTATCTTGTCCGCTTTCTATACAATTTTCTCTCAATATTACGATGTTGAAAAGCTGATCTGATTATGGAGTCGGAAGGTGGTAACCAGACCTATGCTGTACTTAACGTAGACCCGTTAGTTTTATTTCAATAAGCAGATCATGACTGTTCAAAATTAGGAAGGTTGCTAGCAAAAAGTAATCTCCGTTTTGTCAGAAACTGAAAAAAAGCTGCATATTCCTATGCCATTCCGTATGTTTAATTTCATCATTATATCGAATTTCACTTCATCGATTGTATCACTTTATCGAATTTCTTTCCTCGAACGCTATATATACTACTGAAACCATGATCTTTTCAGGATATCTTATATATGGTTAGACTTGTGATAGCCAAAAAAAATACTCATGCGGCGAGAAATGACTTTCGATGAAATGAAAATTCTACGTAATGACCTAATGACACGTTCGTTAGAAGGTATTTCGATAACATAATAGGTTCCTGTAGTAGCATACCACTGGATTCCTTGGTTTCTCACCTCAGCCACCTCAGCACTATACCCCTAGGCAGGGTCTCCCAGCCGACCCTCCTCTTCTCCCTCATCAGCAGGATGTTATACGCCAGCAGGAACCCGGAGATGAAGAAGAAGCTCTGCACGATGAGGGTGCCGTTGTAGATAATGGAGAACCACAGACTGTGGTATGTCTGGAAAAGGGAGTGCGTATTGATGACGCGTTTAGCTTAGTTGGTAGTGACTGTCCTCTGCAATGACGGTCTTGTCTGAAGCGCTAGTAGACTGACTACATAATAAACGATGTTTAAAGAGCCCTCATGATTCTCATCAAGCTAATTTACTAAATAAATATTTTAATTCTAATAATATAGAAAGATTTATAATTAATGACGATTAAGTCCTAAGATGAGATGGAATATGGTATGAATGTGTGAAGAGTGATATGAAAAACAAGGAAGTGAATACTGAGATGACGGCTGGTAGGGACGTTTGGAAGAAAAAGAATTATATAATTATATAATTCAGAAATTATTGGGATAAGGGCAAGATGATGATTATAATGACAATTAAGTCATACATAGTGACGATTTTTCATAGATCAGTTTGATAAGGCCGGCCGTATCACCGTACCACCGTAGAACCCGCAACGACGAATCTCGGGTTGCGCTGAAGTTCACATGTTTTTCAACCCCATGTTTAACGGATTAACTTTTAAACTAACTTCAAAAATGCTTACGTTCTTGTGAACTTCCGTTAATTGGTCTTTCGTTAATTTAAGTCCGCTACAATAGTTGTTTGTGTACTAACATAAATATACCAAATAAACCTTCGAGTAAGGGTAGGTTTAGACCAAGCGAACGAGCAAGAATTCTATGGCACTATCTCTTACGTTTTCTTTGTAAAAATAAAGACAAAACATGTTCTCTAGAACATAATAAGCAAACGCTCTAGCATTCGCTTATTTGGTCTAAACACACCCTAAGTAACTTAATGGAAAATACTGGCCACCTTAAGGAATTTCCTTACATTCTCAATAAAATCCGGGTTGTTGGTGGAGAGCACAACGCTGAGCGGCGAGTGGCCGAGGATCACTAGTGCTGTTGTGATTGTTCTGGAAAAAACATAATATTTTTTTAGAAGTTTTCACGATCAGTAAGAAATCTGAGCTAAATATGGGTCGTTTTGATCATTCTGCTGTTCATATGTGCAGGTTTCCTCACGATGTTTTCTTTCATCGTTACAACATGGGGTAATTTACTGAAGTAGGAAATATATGTTCGTATACACTGAAAAAAATTATTGGTCGTTTCTAACTAGATTGTCATTACTATGCATAGGCGTCTTGATTCCATATGAGCCTAACAAGACGTTTAATACACCAACTAAGATGTTAGTTGAATCACTAAAGAACTTGCTGCTGTTACTAAAAGCTTTGGTTGATATAACTAATATCATAACTATTGTATTCATTTTATGTCAACTAAGTGAAAATCTCTCTTGGTTGGCTTACATTTTTTTGAGTGTACACAACGTCAAAGTAGATATACACTTCAGTACTTTATCGTATTAACATATTTGATGCTCCAAAACATGACCGAGAAAATAGTAGATAGGATGTCCACTTTGTCCAGGCCCTCGCGTCGCGTGCATGACAGTTGCAACAGCCTACTACAACTGGTTTGGAGCACTCCATTCACATGGAGTCCAGGGGCGGCATTTATAAAATATTTTAAATCATAAGTTATAACTAACATAGGCTAAGTAGTTTGTAACTAACACTATGGACTGTGTCTGAAAATAATAATTTGAAATTAAATATATTACTGGGTAAAACCATATTGCCTTTGACATGTCATCATCTTGTCAACGTTACGAAAGCTCTTATTTACTTGACAGTAATGGCGGCCGGGTTAATAATATAACTCGTCAAAAGCAGTATTTTTTACCCAGTACAATAGAGGCCTAACCCAGTACGGTCTGTGACCACTTACAAGGTGCTTCGGGTTTGTACTTCTCCCTTACTCGCTCTTAATAAGAGTGTATGAGAGCGAGTGAGAGACAAGTACAAACCCGAAACACCTTGTAAGAGCTATCGCACTGTACCTAGTCAGATCGTGAAACCTGTTTTTCCTCCTAATAATTTAATAATTGTACTTTGAATCTGATTATTATTTTTAACTAGCGCAGTTATTATTAATAAGTATATTACCTACTCATTAGCTCATAAATAACTACCAGCATAGTTTTAAAAATTGCCTCATTCTTGTGTTGCTTATTTATTTACATATAATTGTGTATATCACGTTTTGTAAGCAAAAAAACTTCTCTGTTGATTTAGAAACACAATTATGTAATTCCTTCGTAGTAATTTTAAAAACCGTTTACTTACTCAAGTTTGTCACAGTCACATGCGTAACCCAACGACCTATCTTATGAAAACAAAACACCTTGTCAGAAGGTTCCGTTCTGCTGAAACATAATTCTACGAAAAATACTTCCGACGGCATAAAGGAATCCAACAGCGTGGGTGAGCCACGTTAAATTCTACAATTTACTGTGTCCAATTTTGTAGGTTTCAATCTTGAAAAACTTTGTGTGATATCTTCAGCTGAGTGATCTGTGTTTGGATAACTATATATTCTACAATCTGTCATCATCATCAGATTTATAATTATCATCATCAACTTCATCATCAATTACCATTATAATCATCGTATTAGTTTTGTTCTCTTGGCCGAAAACGTCGTGGTTGTGGAACATTCGCGAATATACTGAAGTTACGAAGGCTGCAGAGCTGTTCCGCTTCACAGAAGACGAGGAAAAATAGAGATAGAGTTGATGAACCTTTAGTAAAACCTGTTCTACACAGTCGGAACAATCACGCAACGCAACCCAACCAAGGACAAATTGCTCTTGATCGTGTTGAACAAAAATTAATCGTGTAGACGTCAGTTGGACAGCTAAATTGAGTGAATTGAAGTTGAAAAGACTTGTCCATGGTTAAGTTGTGTGATTGTTCCGATCGCGTAGATTAGGTTGTACTGGTTCATCAACACCGAATATTGTTCCTCGTCTTCTGTGACGCTGAATACCTCTGAAGCCCTAGTGACTCCAGTCTACTCGCGGATGTTCCTTAACCACGACCTCTTTCGCCGACACCAGAAAAAACTTAATACGATGATAATAATGATGATGACGTTGGCGATAATGACGATCATGCCGATGATAACGATAAATAAAAGGATAGTAAATTAGATATCCTTATGCAGCACTAGTTTGATTAGACGTCAGTTGGACAACCAAATTGAATTAATTGAAGTCTTACTTGATTCCGTTGAAGCACTTGAGCCTCCGCATCTTGGGGTCGGGACCCTCGCCCGAAGGCATCACCAGCCGCTCCCAGTTCCGCTTCGCTGAGAAACAGAGGAGCAGCTTCGCGACTGAAAATGTAATTAAGGGTCCTTTTAATGGGAATGCTATTAAAACCCGTCAAACTCGAGGTAGTAAAAGTGACAGAGATACATACAGTGGTGGTCACATAATTAGGGACACTTGTTTTTTTCCCATACAATTTTCTACAAATATGGCTTTTAAATTTTGAACACCATTCAAAAAGTTCTTGACCAATTTTATTGCTAAATACAATTTACTTTAGATCATTAACTAAGGTTTAAATTTATGTACAATGAACTACTGTTAAAAACGAACCTTATATTTTATAGGGATTTAAAAACTTAGTGCTGACCCGTCCATACAAAGTTTTACAACTTTGTATGAACGCGAGGTATTCATTTTTTCAAATCCTTATAAAATGAAAGATCCGTTTTCAACAGAGATGAATTGTACATACATTTAAACCTTAGTTCATTAATGAACGATGAGTGTAACCAAATATTAAATTAGTTTAGAACTTTTTGAATGGTGGTCAAAATTGAAAAGTCATATTTGTAGGCAATTGTATGGGAAAAAAACAAGTGTCCCTAATTATGTGACCACCACTGTATATTCCTATAGCTCTGATTTTTTCTGTGACGGGAACTCGGTAGATTTTAGGAGCTCTTAGCCTTAGGTTATGCTAAAAGTATTGTTTTATTCCGTGAATATGATGGTGTCCGAGTTGATCTGATGTTGTAGTCGAACAGAATCTCCTCTGTACTCCTCCGAGTTTGAACCCAGTTTGGTCTTTATTAGGAGATGATGAGCAGGGCTTGGGAATGGTACGAATAATACGGCTTATTCTATGGTTCTTCGTAAACGCTCGCTCGGAGCGAAATTGAATGGAAACAAAATACTCTTTTTCTGAGGTTTGCTCGTTTCTGAGGAGCTGATTTAAAAAAATTGCCATGTTTACGAGCCCTGATGATGAGTGTGAAAAAAGGACGGCATTAAAAGCTTGTCTCAGGTATATTATATTTTTTTCGGGATGAATATAGTCAATTTTTTATCTATACAAGTACTTTTTGAAAATTCGGCGAAGTGAAACGTTCTATGAAATGAGTCTCGATATTTCGTTAACCGATTTAATTAAATGCCTGACCTAGCTAATAGAGCCCTGCTTAAAGTAGAGACTCCGTTATATTTTAGAAGACAACATTGACACTGCATTTTTTTTCTCTGAAACCTAGAATATGAATTCAAACAAATATTGTGCGCAAACGCACTAACCTTGAGCCAGAGAGTTCAGTGTCGATGTGTCGACCTCAGAATAATTGTTTTAATGGCATAGCTATCTAATAAGTGTGTACATTAACTTTCATAGGATTTAATTTAATGATGCGAAGTAATTTTTAGAGTTCCGTACCCCAAGGGCGCCCAATGGGACCTTGATATATGCCTACGCTGTCCGTACGTCCTAACTTTAAAGAGCTGTAGATAGCGGATTGTTTTTTTTCAGAATATGCGTTTTTTTTAAAAAATAAAGTGAATTAATAAAGGGGTCTACACGAAACGTTGTTTTTCAGCGTACTTATTTTTATTTTTGTTGTATCGTAAAACGGTGAACTACTATAGCGTCAAATCTGGGGTCCTAAGTGAAAAAGGGTTTAAGTCTAGTATACTTCATGTATAAGTATACTTATGTATCCTTTTTAATTACGAGTTAAGTCGACTACCCTTTTTCACTAGGAATTTGGTATGATTATAGTACAAACCCTAAAGAAAAACAACAAAAATAAGCCCTAAAAATGGTCCAGTGTGAGTCGAAATTAGGGGATGCAAATAACCGGTTTTAACCGGTTTTAACCGGTTAATTTCATACAAAAACGGCTAATAACCGGTTAAATTGCATTCACTAGTCGAAAAATAATAATAATCATCATCATCATGTCGTCCAATCCGTATCCGGCGACGGCGACCCCTATGAGCGATTGTGCACTACAAGGAATTTTACGGTCCGGAAGTCCGATTTTGCACAAACTAGTCCTTATGGCTTAGTATTTATGGCGTAATCGTAAAAAAATCGGACAGCTGGACAGTAATATTCCTTGTAGTGCACAATCGCCCTATATGTCCATCACGGGTCGTTATTGTGGTGGGCTCTGATGTGGCTAGCGAAACCGAACTTCGTCTTGAAGATCCGATCACACGGCACGCAATAAAGCTGGCCAGCGGAGTTGAGTGTGTCGTTGTAATTGGGCTTCGGTCGAGTTTTCCGGATTTGGCGCTTCGCGTCTACATCTACTAGACGGTTTTCTTCATATAAATCCACACTTTTGTGGACGGTTGGCGCCATTCCGGTCTAATACGAGCACGCTCCTCCCAACTAACAGTCGGTATGTCACAAGCCACAAGATTGCGTTTGAGCAAATATTAACCCACTGTGCGGTGGTAAGGAACCCTCGGTTCGCGAGTCCGACACAACCCTGAGTTTTTTACTTTTCCATTAAATGTCTCGCCGTTAAGTTCTCTGATAAGTTTGTCTTTATACGTACTTTTTCTAGTTCCGTCTAATTTGTTGTTTGTTATCAACTCAGGCCCTAGACAAGATGCATTCGGCGTTCGTTATCGTTATTCAATATGTATAGAATTGACGTAAGCTGTAAGACGTTCGCGTCACGTCAATTCCATACATGTATAAAACGCTTACCGAAGTGGTTACTCCCGTTATAGCAGCAGTAGTCGAACAAGCTGCCGACTACGTTCAGAAGCAGTAACCACAGCAGGACCGCGGCGACTACGAAGTCACCTGGGTCCAAGATCACTTCCTCGTGGAACTTGGTGCAGTAGACCTTCTCCTTGATGAGCTTCACCTGAAGAATTCAATAAAAAAAAAAATTTGGATTTAAATAGGTAAGTATGAATGTCAAGAGGCAATCGCACACAAATCATCATCGTCATCATCATCATCATCATCATCAACATTATCAGCCCGTATTAGTCCACTGCAGGACAAAGGCCTCTCCCAATGCACACCACTGCTCCCGATCTTTAAACAAGTTTTGTTTACAATTTCTGATAATTTTTACGATTAGAGCGACGAATGTCAGTTTATTTCGTGTAATATAAAATTATTGCGGTTTTTATTCCGTTAACATTGTTTATTTTAGACTTAAAAAAAAACAATTTATATACATATAAGTAATTTGAAGCATGTGTGGAGTTAGGATGATAGATAGAGTAAGATATAGCAAGTTCCGAGAAAGATGTGGATTTAAAGAAGATGTAGGGACTAAGATCCAAAAGGGTATGCTTAGAGGGTTTGGAGGGTATGCTTAAATGACCAAACTCATTTAGAAAGGATGGAAGAAAGAAGAGTTAAGAAAGAGATATGGCGAGCGAGAGTGAGTGGAGATGTCGGTAGGGGACGCCCTACTTAGATGGACGTACGGCGATCAGATTCGCGACGTACTGATAGGGGCCAAATCAAAAGCACCCGAAACCGACGTACGTGCATGAAGAGGGTGATGAATGTAGAGGAAGTGAAAGTTGTATCTTTAGACCGGGGCACCTGGCGTTCCATAGTCTCTGCCCATTGGGAGACAAGCGTGAAGGTATTATTGTATGTAATTAATTTAAATGGCATCTGATACTAAGTTCGTATGATGTAATAAACACATCAGGGGCTCTATTCTACTCGTTAAAACCATATCGATTTTGACATGTATTGTTAACTCGGCCGCTATTACTGTCCAGTAAATAAGAGCTACCATAACGTTGTCAATACGGTCATAATGTCCAAAGCAATATAGTTTACCGACTCGAATAGAACCCCTGGAATTATGGCAGGATATTGGTATCCGGAAAATGGAATAGCTATTGGTAATCAATAACACTCGCAGATTTAACGAATACGACGAGTCGAAGTTAATTAAGATCCATATGCATTCTTTTTAGGGTTCCGTAGCTGTCCGTCGGTCCGCAGCTTAGCTCAGAGACGCTTATTTCTAGAAATCCGTTATTTGGGATGAATATACATATTAGTCCCGCCGACGAAGTGGTGAAATAAACACTTGAAAAGAAAATGTTTTAGTGTAAGTACTTCCCTTACACGTAAAGCGGGGATGTATTTTTTTTCTAATTTATCTCATGGTGTCCTTGAATAGGTCTTTCAAAAATATTGCGGGTTTGTAAAAATATTTTTTATTAATGCATCCGTTTGTAAAATATTAAGATTTAAAGTGCTACTTTTTGTTAGAGTCAAGTGTCCCCCTCACCTACAGCCAAAACTGCAAATTCTAAACATCTGAAAAATATCCTAAATGAAAGCACATATAACGAATTTTGAAGAAAAACTATCACGACTAAGTAGACTTGATTGGTTCCTGAGATACAGGCGACTAAAATTACACCAAATAATTTTAAATAGAGAATTAGTTCATATTTTTCGTTTCTTTGAGATAGTTTTTATGTAACGGCTTCGGAACTCTACACTGAGCATGATCAGACATGCTCTTGCCCGGTTTAATTTATCTTTAACCAGGCAATCGCCAATTAGATTCTTTAATGGAAAATTTCATGCATGAACTTCGCAAGTGATATTTCATGAGGTGCGGTTATGTCAGTTTGCTGTTAAAGAAATCCGTTGCTTCAAAGATAATGCATTGTTTACTTCTTAGTATCCTATTGTCATTTCTTGCTTCCGTATTTGCTTTTAGTAATATGGATATGATAGCCATGTATCACTACAATTTGAAAGACGGTCCTAAGCTCTATGATGCCTTCATTAAAAAAAATGGCAGAAAATTCCGCAGTCAAAGGGAAAAAGACGGGAGATATCAAAAGTTTCTACACACTCTAGAGACTATTAACACGAACAATCTTCAACCAGGGAGTCAGAAGGTTGCGGTGAGTAAGTTTGCTGACTACACTGAAGCGATGATTGCCAAGTTGAAGAAGAAATCGCCGGAGACCATGGACCCGGAGATAAAGATATCACTAGGGCAAGACAGACCCATCCACGCAGGCGATATCTTTGAAAATATTGAGAGTTTTGATTAAATGATTGAGGCAATGTTTCTTGTCATACATTACATTACATACATTAAATCACGCCCGTTTCCCAGAGGGGTAGGCAGAGACCACTTCTTTCCACCTGCTACGATCCCGACAAATCTCCTTCGCCTCTTCCACATTCATACATCGAGTCATGCACACGTCGGTTTCGGGTACTTAAGATCCGGCCCTTTTCCAGTATTTCTCCGATTTGATTCGAAAAAGTACGCCTAGGGCGGCCCCTTCCGACCCTCCCACTCACTTTTGCTCTGTATATCTCTTTCGTCAATCTTGTCATGGAGTATTTAATGAAAAACCGGTCAAGTGCAAGTCAGACTCGCGCACCAAGGGTTCCGTAATTAAAATATTATGGTTGGAAAACGCAAAACAAAATACTGTAATATGTGACAACTTCATATTATTTTTCGCGTAAAATATAAATAATTATCTTTAAATCCGAAATTTCTCAGATTTTTAATGAGTAAAGCGAGTTAGTTAAGAAGGGGTCCGTTCATTGGACTAAAAGTACGTTGGACAAACGGTTCATTTTACAAACTTTCATTTCGCAAAAACATGTTTGTGCTTAAACCATTACATTCTACCTACATAGATTACATGGGCTTATTAAATAAGTTAGGTTAGGTAAGACTTTTGACCACAAAAAAATGTAAAATAATGCGGCGAGAAGTACCTCTTTGCGAAATGAATGTTTGTTAACATGATTTGCCAAATGATGAATGAATTTTAAACTTCAATTTTTATATTTATAATAGGTATGCATCACACGCAATATTACTAAATACCTAAGGAACCGCCGGGAATCTTCTATTTTATTTTAAAAAGCTCACAATGCACCTTATATATCCACACAGCAAGAATGAAAACTTTTTGAATTCTCAATTTTTTTTCATGAATTTTATTGTCCCACCTTGCTACTATCTGGATCCACATTACGCGCGGCAAACCCTGGAACATTGGCTCGCGCGGCGGCTGAGGAGACGGGAGATGGGGCAAACCCATAAAGGCGCGCAGCGCGAGCCAATGTTCGAGGGTTTGCCGCGCGTAATGTGAACCAAACTTTAGTGAAAAGAATCACGCACCTGGAGGTGATGCGAGCTGAACAGCGACGCGTTCAGACAGGCCTCCAGGGTTTGCTCCAGGTCCGAGGAGTTGTGTTCACGACACGACTGCGACACGCAGAGCCCGCGGTGCACGACCGTGTGATCGTAGTGCGTTACGTTGTACGCTGAGTAATCCTGTAGGAAAAAAACATGTTAGATGTTCTTCAGGCTTTTAGAGTATTCTACTCAAAAAAACCTAATTCAGAGTCACGCAGCGAGGGTTCCGTACAAAACAAACTAAATAGCTTCAGTCGTTTTGGAGAAAAAGGCTCTTGACAGAGAGGTTTTACATTCAGTATTAGGTACGGATCCCCAAAAATGGATCGGAATCCTTACTTAAATGCAAAAGTAACTCTATTGGTTTGTTACGCTGTCACGACTAAATGCTAACCCGAATTTGGTGTGAGGATAACTTTAGCCCCGAGGAGGTCATAGTCGTTTTTATTCCGGGAAATTAGATCACCATAAGTACCATTAGTAGGTGCACAAAACCGGCTGTATAAGCTGGAGAGCCTGCCAAATAAATAGATATACATACTTACATACATAGGTACAGTAAAGGAAACTGATACCTTGACCACTTTGGACTATGTCAAAGTACGCAATCAATCAAAACGTAAGAGACTTCTTATGATTTTATTTACAGTGTCACTTTGACATGGTTCAAAGTGGTCTTAGGAATTAATTTCCTTGACTGTAAATACACTCGAAAAATATAAATATTTAAAAAACTTTAATTATCTTAATTATTATCATAAACTGCCAAATGAATTTTTGAAGACGTTCATGTTTTTTTTGCATAAACACGTATGTGTTAATTACATAAATTGGCAGATTTTCCACAGCCGCGAAGACTTGTTAATTACAATGACGTTATTCAGATAATCTTTATTTATTTAACTAATGCTAAGCAAGTTACAACTAAAAACTCAAGCAAATAAAGCTATTGTAGACATTGAAGAGACTTAAAAAAACCGGTCACGTGCGACATGGACTCCAGATGTGTGTACATCTGATTTGTATGAAATATTGGAAACCTAATAAAATCTTGCACCTCCTAAGTACATAACTTGGGAACTTTTAAAATTATATGACGACATGCGGGCCTAGTTGGTAGTGACCCTGACTACGAAGCTCGCAGTACTGGGTTCAAATCCCGGTAAGGGCAGATATTTGTGTGATGCGCGAATGTTTGTTCCTGAGTCTTGGAAGTTTTCTATGTATTCAAGTATATATTTCTCTATATAAGTATTTATATCGTTCTCTAGCACCCATAGTACAAGCCTAGAGCTTAGTTTGGGACTAGGTCAATCGGTGTGACATTGTCCCCTGATATTTATTTATTTATTTATATTTTACATGATAGGTAAACGCAATATTTTAATCGGTGACTACTTTTTCGCTAAAATAATCAATTTTAAGTTTTAAGCCCTTGTATGGATATAGGGGAAGTTCTTTGACAGAAACAGATAGTTCCCGAGTTAATGACTTCTTCTAGAAAGATATAATCACATAAACACTTTTAAAATTGACTTTTTTTGTAAATATATTGTTTAGGTTACAGCAAACAACTTAGGTGTTTTTTAGGCACGCCCACTATTCATTGCACAACGAATATTAACACTACCGTCTCAGTTAATCTTTAACATCGCTAGGTTCGTAAGGGAAAATAGTAACGCTTTTCCCGTGAAGTCAAACCGTAATCAGAGAAGCAAATATGTGGGTAATCTTGTTACACCGATGTTTAAATTGGCCAAATCGACCAAATCTCTATAACATGGGCCCTAAGGTCTACAATGCTGAAATTAGTTTCTACATAGCTGAAATTAGTTTATTTGTCAAAAAAAATCAGCACTTCTTTAGAAAGGCCTTTCAAAGGAATCCTGGGGCGATGCGTAAACGCAAGCATCAGTTAATGGTCCCGAGGAGTAACCTAGCTGTTTTTCGCAATAATGTTGTAGGAATGGCGGTAAGAATTTATAATAAGCTTCCGTCTGCTATATCTGAACTACCTCTACCCAAATTCAAACGTGCCCTCTTAAAGTGGCTATCTAATAATAATTTCTACTCGTTGCAAGAATATTTAAACTAATGAAAACTAAACTCAAATTAATGTTGATTATTGACATATTAATGCTAAGTAAATTATCATCCTTTATTTTATTATATTTAAATTTTATTATGGTTCGGTTATATGAAAAATTATAATTACGTTTATGAAGGCTAGTTGAATTGTTAATTGTGTATTCATTGTAAGTAATAATTTTGTTTTGTATTTTGCATGCCTACTATAATAAGGTAAACATTACTGAAACTATGTATCTGTCTTCCATCTTCAATAATGTACCTACGTGATGTTTTAGCAAAATAAATGAATTTGAATTTGAATTTTGAATTTGAATTTGAATGGTATCCCCGGTCACATAAAACAATTGCATAGGTAGTACTAATTCCTTTTGCAAGCTTAAAATATGGATTCGGTCACTTACGGCAACTTTCCTCGCACGACCACGTGCCTGGAATGCCCACATCCCTGAACGTCCATGTCGCTCGAACGACCATAATACTAAAAAGGCCACGTGCCTTGAATGACCACATCCCTGAACGTTCATTTCGCTTGAACGACCACTTTTACAAGTGTCGATGCCATATAAAAATTAAAATGTTAGTGTCCCATATTCTGCTACGACACTTTGCTTTACGAACAAGGAAATCTACGAAAAGAGAAGTGGACGAACAAGGAAATGTACGAAAAGAGAAGTGAACGAACAAGGAAATGTACGAAAAGAGAAGTGGACGAACAAGGAAATGTACGAAAAGAGAAGAGGACAAACTGGGAAATGTACGAAAAGAGAAGTGGTCGTTTAAGGATGTGGGCGAACTAGGAATTTGGACGGTGGTCCATAAAGGAAGTGGCCGTAAGTGACCGAATCCTAAAATATGGCTGTTAAACGAGGCATTCTACGACAAATGAGTTCTACTCTTACAATAAAAATAATCCTACCCACTGACTTCTGTAATTTTTGATATTGTGTTGTTGTTAGTGTAAGTAGATATTGTTTTAAATAATAGATTGACATGTAATATTTGATATTATAAATAAATGAGTATGAGTATGAATAGGGTCACGGCAAAGACATTGTTTTAGGGACATCTTTATAAGCTGCCTGATTATTTAAAAGCCATAGATATGTCACGTGTGTGATGATACCAACAGCCTAAACTTAATCAGGGTTTAATATTTAATACAAATATATACCATTCACGTAAGACTATATTAGATGTATCATACAAATAAAACTATACGTGCGGAACCCTCGGTGCTCGAGTCTGACTCGTACTTGACGGGTTTTTAGTTCTCGAGACTGCAAAACAATGTTAATGAGAGTAAAGGTGAGGTTATGTCATACAAATTACGTGTCGACACGACAGAATTACGAATCATTATGGTAATTTTATCTCTGGGTGAAACAATTGAAGTCAAACTTAGTTGTTCACAAATACCAAAATGTTTGTATTTTGCCAAAAAGTATAATCATATGAGTGACGAAATCGATTTGAATTAGTTAAGCTTTCAAACAGTAGAAAATCACTGGTCATACATAGAGGGCAAATCGATGTTCTGACGTCACCTATCGACGAGGCCCTATCCAAGACGCAAACGCTAGTAACGTTTCTCTTTTCTATAACTCAAAATGTATGGGATGATAATATTCTCGTTCTTTACGATAAACCACGTGGTCATGGCTGAGATACGCGTCATACTCGTGAACGGGTGCTGTCTGTGGGGTCCGGTCTGTTCACGCTTGCAAGGACCTGTTTTCCAGTTAGTTATTTTAATTATCATTCCTGACGAAGAGACCTCGTCATGTTGTTCTCCTAGTCACCATTTTTAATTTAAGTAATTTAGCTTACCTTTGTAATGATTTTATTTGTGCTACTTTTTAAAATATTTATTTATTAATATTACCTTGTAATGTTACTTTTAAGTATTATTGTATTTTATGATTGGAGAAAATGACCTTCTGCTGGAGTTTCTTGCGGCGCTTCTTCTCCGCAATGATGGTCTTGTCCGAAGCGCTAGTAGATTCACTCCATGTTACCGACGTGTAAAAGAGCCCTCATGTGGTCAAGTTAATGAATAAATATTTTGAATTTTGAATTTGAATTTGTCAATTGTCCCATACATTTGGAGCGATAGAAAAGAAAACCTTTTATAGCGTTTGCATCTTGTTTAGGGCCTCGTTTGATCGAGTAAGTGTCATTAAGATACTCGTATTATTTCAAATTATCCTGTTACCAACACGTCTAGATCTCGAATCATAATTATAATGCCTAAATACCAAAACATCTGATGATATTTTCTTAAAATATTACTTCCCTAATATGACTAAAATTCGTAACACCTTTATTCCAAAACTCCTTAAATCCAAAATTTTATTCAATACACCTGTTTCAACAACTTGATTAACCTTTTTCAATTACTCCAATGATGAATGCTTTATTATCCTCTCATAATTTATTTATTAGACATTTTCTTGCCCTTAACATGTTTTGGATTGTAATTCTTAGTTGTATCAGAATTCAAGCAATTTGGTAAGACATTTAATTTGGAACAAGATCATTATAACCTTTCGGGCATTAAGTGAATGAGACTATTTCAAATTTAGCCACCATGGAACTAAGTCAATTTGAGATTTAGCCATAATGTGACGAAGCTAACTTGATACATAGTGTGATTTGAGACGAAGGTTGTTATGCAGGTATAATAAATTTTAGATTATGTATGGGTGTTACTGAAAACTTACATAAACCGAAGCGAAGCGAGGGCGGGTCGCTAGTGGTATTATAAATAACCTGTATAATAGAGAGCAGCTCGCTGGTATGGTTGGCCACCAGCTTCGCGTTCACGTAGCAGTAGAGGTCCCCAGGGCCACCCAGGCACGGGTAGAACTCCTCCAGGTGGAACAGCGGTGGTAGCCGCTTGTACTCCGTGTCTAGGGGGAAAACAAAAGGCAATATAGAAGCAACGTAGTATTTCATTTTTGAGACAAGCTGGGTTGATCCTCAACAAATCACTTTACAATTCGTTGTCAAGTTAATAACCGACGAGCCTATAGGTTTTTTTCACTGGCGAGGTGAGGCGAGGCGAGGCGATATACGTGTTTTCACTACATTATGTGCTTCCGTACCCAAAGCGTAAAAACGGGACCCTATTACTAAGGCTCCACCGTCTGTCTGTCTGTCACCAGGCTATATATTTTATGAATAAAGAATTTTGTATTTGTATTTATTTGTATTTATCACCAGGCTGTATCTCATGAACTGTGATAGCTAGACAGTTGAAATTTTCGCAGACGATGTATTTCTGTTGCCGCTATAAAAGCAAATAGGTACTAAAAACAAAATAAAATGAATATTTAAGTGGGGCTCCCATTAAAAAAAACGTGTTTTTTTGCCGTTTTTTGCAGTTAAGTGTCTAATGTTCTATAGATATGGTACGGAACCCTTCGTGCGGGAGTCCGACTACGTTTTTTAATGCAATATTGCACAGCCTACAAGAATTTTCTGATTTGTCCAAAGGTCAACTGGTAGAGAATGCGATTAGGCATTAATTTTAGGTACCTTTTGTTTTCAAATTAATTTGTATTTTTGTGCACTAAAGACGTAATAGGTTCGGAAAATTAACAAACAGTTTGAGAATTTGTGTTAAAATGTAGGCAGGTCAAACTAAGTTCAAAAGCTCTCTAATACAAAAATAAATAAAAGTTCATGAAAATTTAACAATTTCCTTCAACATCATTCCAGTTTTTTATGGAGTTTAAAGTTATTCTAAAGACGTTGTGCAAGGTTTTTGACGTGACGCGTTAATAGCTGTTGACACAGTTCTCAGAAAAATTCTCGTAAAAAACGCTCGCAATTTCAAAGAAAAGTAAATTAGTGATACTCGTACCGAAACGCAAGAAATACCATTTCGTCAAGGTTTGCCGAGCCAATATTGGGAGAGTTGAGGAAAAAATACAAGATCCTGTCTGCGAGATGGTTTGAATTAGCTCGGCTAGTTATGGAAATGTCCATAGGATTCTTAGGCACGGTAAACGAGTAAACTAATCTTAAGTTAGATGCATATTTTGAGAAAAAAAAAAAAAAAAAATGAAAAATATTTATTGGCAATTAACTTAGTACAATTTATCTTTAGTCCTGGATCCTGAGCTAGGAAGCCCTGTGTTACAGGACCCATAAGACACTTGATTTCATGCACGGTCAACGTTAAAAGATCATGTTTACATTTTTGCACCTTATTATTATTTATTTATTTATTTATTTACTTTAAGCATTACATGGTTTCTTATTGTATACTCGTGCCAAACTACAGAGCAGTTTGTCGGCGCTTACTCCTGGAAATCATTTTATCAATAACGCTCACAAGTAACACTTAACAGAAAAAATGTAATCTACGCACTAGTTAATTTAACCTAATTTAGTTTGACATAAAACGTTTTTTAATTTAGACTTAAATACATTTGGCTTTATTCTATCTAAGTCATTAATGAGTTCGCTGGGTAGTTCATTGAATATTTGAGGAATCAAATAATTACTTGTTCTACAACCATAATAATTAGTGGATTTAGGCATGATATATGTTTTAATCTTTTTAGGTCGACTTGAGAAGCTCCGGAATTTTATTAATTTAGAATTTAATTTATCAAAATATTCAGTGGCCAGCAAAAATTTAAACTTTATTGCAGAGGAATAAGGTAAAAAAAACATACCGTCGCATCAGCGGGCCTTAGTATGGTTGCGTTAATCGCGTGACAAAAAGTGGATAAGGCATCCGTCACTCTCGTACTTAGGTATGTGTCAAAAAGTGACGGGTGTTTTATCCACATTTTGTCACGCGATAAACGCAGCCGTATTAGGCCTCCAGGTTACTTGAGTCCTACTTACTACTTACTTACTTACTATAGGTCCTTATTTTAGAGGTAATCGTCTTAAATTGTTTAGATATTTTTCTCAACCATGCCATGAAATATTGATGTTATGTTCCTTATAATAGGCTGCGAAGTATGACGTTTCAGGTGCGGCTAAGACAAGAGGTCATTAATGGAATTTCATACAAATCGTGCAGGCCTAGGCCGGCAAAGTCCTCTTTTTTAATTTCCATTCCAAATAAATTTGTGGCACAGGCATCATGACATTCTGCCACTACGCGTATTAAAAAAATTAAACTATGATTTTTTTGTTGTTTATTTCATTCCATGTTTGAAAAAAGCACTATACATACCTCGGCGGGAAATATGGGGTTGCCCGCCTCAGACCTATCCTATACACCTAGTCTATATGTCTTCGGCCGGCAACCCCTTTTGTCCCGGCTTCTGTAGTAATGTACTATTTATAGCTATAGAAATAGCTTAATCATTACATTACATTTAAATTAATAATTAAATATCTAAGTTGATTATGTAGTAGGCAATGTTACCCCCTAGGGCTAAAGTACACGATGTGACGGTATCTTAATGTCAACCGTAAAGCGTTTTTTTATGGATTTAAAGTCTAGGGTGTCAAGATGTATTTCGCCACACAGCTATTCTATGCCCATCTCAAGTTAACGTCAAGTAATAGAAAACGGTAGTTTTTAACGTGTCTTAGACTTATTTTATCTCTGTTTTATATATACGGCTCTTAGGGCGGTATTAATAAACTGATATCGACTCGACTGTAAGGCCGGGATTACACTTACGTAATAACTTACAGGTGTAATCCCGGCCTAATGATCGTCTCAAGATACGTTAAAAATCACAGTTTTCTATGGCTTTATTAATAACTTTGATTTATCTTGTGACGGGCTATTAAAGGTCATGTTTTCAAACTAGGGCCCGAACAGGAACAAACAATTTTTCGTTGGGGTAAAAAAATAACACTTTTGCATACCTATAATTATATTTTTTACATTACTTACTACTTTTATTAAACAGACACGATTCCTTTCCACGGAAAAAAACCATGCAATTAAAGCTCACAAGTCCATTCAAATAACTTACACGGAAGGCATAGTGAACATAGTCAAAGCCCAGAACACGATTTTGAATCCATTTCGTACAGAAACCACGTAACTGGGCACGGAAGGTACACTATTTAACCATTAATTCCACGTATCGACACTAATTTATGTAAGCACAATAAGATTTTGAACCGGATTCGACTTTCAAAATTACGAATATGAAGTTCAATAATCAATAAAGTAATTGTAGATCGAGTCTTGTTCACCTTTGGGAAGAAAGAATGTACTTACGTTTTAAAACACCCGCTACAGAGCAGTCTCAAAAATTTCCATTCACTTTCTATATAGTAGGAGATCCGAATAGAAGACGATTTGCACCGGGCTGTTTATTCGATAAAAAGTATTTTATACCAAATTTAGTATGCTAAGTAATATATAGCGAATAGGAAGGCTGAAAAATTTCAGTCCAGTACATATTTAATTAAAATTTTAAAAATTAACTTTGTTTTAAAAAATTGCAATAGCTTTTTTAATAGACAAATTACATACCAATCGAAAGTATGAAGCCTAAAGAATATGAAAACGTTAGGTTGACTATTTTTTTCCCGTCAGACTATTGGGTAGGCAGGAATAATCAGGTAAGTCGGTACTAATAATTTGCACCAAACCTAACGTTTGCATATTCTATACACTTCACACTTTCGATTAGTATGTAATTTATATATTAAACAAGCATTTGCAATTTAAAAAAAAAGTTCAATTTTAATAAAAAAATATATGATATAAGTAGGTACTGGACTGAAATTTTTCAGCCTACCTATTTCCCACATATTATTTATCGTATTAAATTTGATATAAAATACTTTTCATCGAATAAACAGCCCGGTGCAAATGGTCTCCTATTCGGATCTTAGAGCAATAGGTATTCACAAGAGAGGTATTTAAAAATAGGCAATTAATTGTTTACATTTCTGGACGGGTTCGCTAGGTTTGTACCAATGTAGTATTTATGTAAAGTTAAAGAAATAGGTGTAATAAGTGTTTATATGAGATGTTACAGGCGTCGTCTTAGAATAATCGGGGTATAATGTCTCTTCCGGCATTTAATTGACAACATTTCAAAATAAAAAAAAAATTTTTTTTGTTTTTTTCGCTTTTATAATAGCTGGTAAAATTGAGACTACCCGTGTTTCTCGGTTTTTCTTTATTTAACTTAAATTCGTCGTTAATAATTTATTAAAGAAATAGTCATTAAAAAGACCGTATATACAAAGTTAGGAATACTGATGTCGTGATCTTAGCATGATATAAAATAAAATAAAAGTAAAAAACTGAACTGATTGTCATGTCATGTCACTTGTCAACAATAACAACTGTAACAACATAAATTCGTCGACTTTGGGCAGATTGCGGCTATCCGCTTTTACAAATCCGTTAGTCACTTTCATTTTACATTGCTTATATCAAAACAATAGTATTACGAGAATCCAAAGCATGTCGTTAGAATCAAGTAATCCGTCAGACGGATAAAAAAATGACATGACAGTTGTATATTTTTTTCAATTCCTATAGTAATAAATGGACTAAGGGCACTAAGTGTATTCCTAACAATCACAATGCAACTTTTTTTACTGTTTTTCCTAAATATAAAAAAACTACTGCATAAAAAAATCCAAAAATATTTTTACTGTAATCAGTAGTGTAAAATCTACAAACGGTATTTTAATTAACTACCTTGGCACGTATGAATTGTTGTCAATTTCGAGGTAGTCGCGGTGATACAACATACAGTCTTTGAGCACTTAAAAGGTGGTTCGGGTTTGAACTTACCTCTCACTCACTCTTAATAAGAGCGTATAAGAGCGAGTGAGGGACAAGTACAAACCAGAAGCACCTAGTTAGAGCTATCGCACTGTACGTTGACGACGCGTTTGGCCTAGTTTGTTTGGCAGTGACAATGCCTAAATACGATCCTACGAAGCTAGCGGTCCCAGCGGGGCTAAACAAGTTGCCATCGAATACAAACGCTAGCGTTAGGTGGTCACCTGTCGCTTTGAAAAATGTATGGAATTGACGTAAGACAGTCACGTGATATATCACTCGTTACAACTGACACGCTGTAAAGTGATCACTATCACTCGCGCTAGTCAAAAAGTGATAGTCTTGACGACTACGGTCGTTACGCGGTACTATTTTGAAAGGTCGAATTCAACACGAGCACTATCACAATATAAACGTCGGTATCCAAGGGCGGTAACTATGCAAAGAAATCGTCAACTGAGTCAATGTCATCACAGGTGATCACCTAACGCTAGCGTTCGTATTCGATGGCAGCTTGTCTAGCCCCACAGGTTCGATTTCCAGTATGGGCATAATACTAATAAGCGCGTGTATTTGTTCCCGAGTCTTAGATGATTTCTATGTATAAGTATGTATTTTTGTACTTATTTTTTTGTACCTAAACAGTACAGTCACCAGCAATAATATAATGATCCAAAATTGGACTGAAAGAAACTGACACGTCCTTATTACTCGAGGCATAAGAGCGTGTCAGATATTTTTCAGTCTACTGTTGGATCATATTTTATTGCTGGTGACTGCACTTGTGAACTCGGAAGTACCTAGCTGTATATACAATATTGTACCTTGTAACAGTGACTCATATTATTAGAGTGAGAGTTGTTTAAGTTTAGTACAGTGCTACCATTTTGCTAATAGCTATCGGCAATCTTCGTTTTCTATGACACACGAGTGACAAATATACTGTCAGTTGCGAGTGCAAGCGTGATAGCGATAGCTAGCCGAAAGATATTAAGAGGATTGGGAAGAGCCGCTAAAATCCATACAAATTTAGCTCCAGGCGTTAACGTTTCTCACCCCCTAAATCAAGTCCGATTTGCACGATTTTTGAATATGTTGTAGTTATTATAAAGAACTAGGTCTGCACGTTTCTGTTTTTTGTTTTTTCAATTTGTTTCATTCTAAGAAATATTTTCGTGTAAAGGAAAACGTACAGACATCGTTTTTCATGATATCTACAACATATAAAAAAAACGGACTAGGTTTAAGGGGAGAAAAACGTTTTCTTAAGAAGCTGGGAATACTGTATATTAATAGCTACTTTAAGTAAAGTGTGCTCTATGGTTAAGGGGGTTAAAATATAAAGTTAATAATTAGATTCTCCTCCTCGATTCCTCGTGTGGTTGCCGAGTTAGAATAGTGCCACTCCGTCTTCCCGTGGATGTCGTAAGAGACGACTAAGGGAATAAAGGCTTGTAGTACTGTTAGGGGATGGGCTTGCAACCTGTCACTAATACGCTGGTAAACATCTTAGCCTAATTGTGCAAATTGTGGTTATAGAATTATCAACAAGTTTTTAGAGATGTTTGTAATCCTGTAGCTCTGCCTACCCCACTGTGGGAACGAAGGCGTGAGATTATGTATGTATGTGTAATAATTAGATTAAGGTGGGTTCCCCATAATAGAAATAGTTAATAAGGCGTGTGAACCCTTGTGTGTCAGAAGCGCACTTCATCATCATCATCATCATTTCAGCCAAACGACGTCCACTGCAGGTGTGTTATTCTCTCAAAAAACGGCGGCCGGTCGGACGGACGAGCGAATAAAAGCGGCGAGTTTAAGTAGTCCCGTCCTACCGAACAAAACACATTTTAGCGCGTGCATTGTCAATTAGGGAGCCTTATACGTTCGAGAAGTCATGCTGCCAAATTGAATACACGCGCTAAAATGTATTTTGTTCGCTCCGTCGGGACTACTTAAACTCGCCGCTTGGACCTTCACTCGAGCGAACGATCACCTTTTCTTGTTGAGAGCATCACAACTCAGGACATAGGCCTCCCCCAAGGATCGCCACAACGACCGGTCACGTGCTACCTGCATCCACCGGGTTCCCGCAACCTTCACGAGGCCGTCGGACCATCTCGTGGGAGGTCTACCCACGCTGCGTCTTCCGACACGTGGTCGCCATTCGAGAGTTTGTGGCCCTAAGAGCAATGTGTGAGAAGCGCACTTGGACGGTTAATATTTTGAAGTCTCTTGAAAATTACAGTAAATTCTTCGTTGCGCAAGCTAGTAGTTGTTTAACTGATTGCCTACTTTATGATTTCGCAAGTCTTTTTTAACCGATGCATTTTTAAGTATGATAGACATGTGTGTGATGCGATAACCTTGGTTCAGCTTGTTAGCTAATTACGAATAATAACAACTCTACTTATTATTTTAGCCTAATGTCTACATTAGATTATGTGTAGAGGCTATGGTTATATTTAAGAAGTTCCGTACCAAAACTGAATCCTTATAGGACGACTTGGTTGTCCCTGTTCATCTGTCTGTCAACACTATTTTTCTCTGAATAGGCTAAAGTTATCGAACTGTAATTTGGATTAGGTGTATTATTGCGGGGTCCACAAGAAACTTAAAAATAACTATCATGAGAGGTACCATTTGAAAGCACGGATTGGACTGGACAGTCCGAAATAAAGTTATTATAAATTTGGATAAGAAGTTGTGTAAGTAATGTATATTTTTTTAAATTTAAATATATCTTCTTTTGAGATATTGGGTTATGAGTACTAACATGAGACGCCAAGAAAACAAATGAAAATAATGTAAATAAGTATATTTCAGGAAAAAAAGAGTTCAGGCTTTACTACTTATGGTTTTTAGGAAAATAAGTAGAAGTGGTAAAATGGCTTTATTTAGGTCAAGAGAAGGAAAACGAACACACAGACCACCTGATGGTAAGTGGGATCTGAGACACATAGATATTCTCAAGACTACAATCTAAAGACTGCGAGCCTAAAAACTGCAGATTCGTTGACAAGTAGTAATGTTTCCGGTTGTTTTATCCCCACACCGGAACACAACGATGCGAATGCTGCTTGGCGGCAGGTTGATTATAAGAGAGTGGTAGCGACCACAAGGTCTTATCACCACAAAACTACGTCTTTCAGCAAAAAGGAAAAAGTACCTGATTTCCAAGTGAAATAAACTATAGACTAATATATTAATACTACTCTTATTTTCTATCTGCGTAGATTTCGGTTATCGTAATTCCCTCAGGAACTTTTAAATTTTCCGGTGTGAAAAATAGCTTTTGTGTAATCCAGGATATAAGCTATCTCCATTTCAAATTTCATTCAAATCCGTCCAGCCGTTGCAGCGTGATGGAGTTACAAACAAACACACAAACACATTTATAATACTCGTATTAGTGTTTAGGATTTAATGTCCCGTATTATGGCGAGGTTACTTGTAGAAAACCACACCATGCGGACGTCGATGCAGAACTATCGGTGCCCGAATCCGGTTCGCACTTGACCGTTTATTTTTCTAAAGCAGATTTTTTAACAAATAAAATGCATTGTGTTAATGTTATTTTTAAATGGCTTCTTTGTTTTTTTTAACCTTAATTTTGACCTAAAAATGCATGTAAAAAATATTTTCGGTGCGTGACTTAACTAAATACCTTGGACAAGGAGAATAAAATTACTGATGATTTTCTGAAAAATATACATGAAAACCGGCCAAGTACGAGCTGGACTCGCACACTAAGGGTTCCGTACCCACAGTATTTAGATCAAGAAAGAAGAGAAGATTATTTTGTATTTTTTATTTGTTGTTAAAGCAGCTATCATTATATCATCGACAAACCAATCTATCAACAAAAAAAATAGACAAAACCACAAAAGGTATGAACATAGGCGAACTTGTCCTTTTAAGGGATCTCTTCCAGACAACACTAAAAAAAATGAGAGCCAACAAAGAGAGATTTTCACTTAGTTGACATAAAATGAATACAATAGTTAAGATATTAGTTATATAAACCAAAACTAGACTAGATAGTAACAAACAGCAATTTCTGTAGTGATTCAACTAACATCTTAGTTGATGTATCTAACGTCTTAGTTGGTGTATCTATCGTCTTGGTAGGCTCGTATGGGTTCAAGACGCTTATGCACAACAATCACAATTAAAAAAAAATGTTTTTTTTTTTCATCGTGCCATTGCGAAATATTTGTAAACATAAGTTAGGACGGACGGACAGCGTAGCTAGGCATATTGATAGGGTCCCGTTGGGGTACCCCTCGGGTACGGGACCCTGAAAACGACAGTCAGGGAGATCCCGGGGAAGGCCTATGTTGGGCAATAGACTTCTGATATATGCTTTTCGTAGGTAGTTACATGAAATTATGCAGCAAGTTTTTAGGCTGAATGAAGTGCACCCTTATTTTTGATCCTTACCCATTTTTGATGTACGAGTATGTAGTTAGACAAGCAACTTTTAATTCTTAACCATCTTTCCTGTTGTGGTTATCTCTTAATATTAGAAGTTAACCCTTATTATGTTGAAATACTCGTATTGCCTTGCTAACGTTAAGTTTTTTGGCCGTTTTTAGGGTTCCGTACAAAAAATGAAAAAACGGAACCCTTATAGGATCACTCGTGCGTCTGTCTGTCCGTCCGTCTGTCACAGCCAATTTGCTCCGAAAATACTGGATCGATTGAGTTGAAGTTTGGTCCACATATGTAAATTGATGACCCAAACACAGATGTGCAAAGTTTTTTTTTTTTAAATAAGGGTCATTTTCTGGGGACAAATTAGAAAATTTAAAAAGAAAGTTATTTACTGTGTCATAAATCAAATAAAAAGGGCTCGTTATTATTGTAAAATAAATAGTTTTGATTTCATTCATGAAAGAAGACGAAAATTTAACACCCCCCCCCCCCTCCGATATCCGAAACTACTGAGCATAAAGTTTTGAAAAAAATACAAAATATAGTTCATAGCTTGTAAATTACAGGAAAACCTACAAAAATACCATCAAAAAAAAACGTATGTACGGAACCCTCTCCAAGCGAGTTCAACTCGCACTTGGCCGTTTTTTTTGCTACTTACCATTTAATCTATAAATCACCCCCGAAGCTGGAACCACAAACCAGACAAAAACCGTCAAAAATATCATTTTCAAAACACTTTCCATTTTAAATTAATTAACAATCACTATTATTATCATAAAAAATATCTATACTTGTTTTTCTAATCACACATTAAAACCTAGATTTAACGTTACACGACACTCTTGCGAGCGTTCCAATTTTGAAATAGCATGCGCCTGAGTTCAGCACAGCCTTAAATATAAAAAAAAGTATCCGTTGCACGTCACTGCAAACTGATTATGTTCTGAAACCGGGTGTTTTGTGGTGATTGTGACGTCTATTAATAAAGTTTTATATACATGTTAATTTCTATAGAAGTGGCCTTGTCAATTGGTTTGTTTACTAAAGTTTTGCGATACGCGTTTTCGCAGTAAATAAAGGAGATATGATGGGGCGTTTAAGGCAAAAAAAGCGGTCAAGTTAGAGTCGGACTCGCGACCCGAGGGTTTCGTACCGGACAGTAGGTATTTTTATATTCTGTTTTGAATTCGATTTCGAATCACACTTGACCATTTTGTAGTATTTGTGGTTTTTAGGGTTCCGTACCACAAAAGGAAAAAAGGGACCCGGGTCACAGCCGATTTGCTCCAAAACTACTGGACCGATCGAGTTGAAATTTGGTACACATATGTAAGTTAGTGACCCAAAGATTAAATGAATTTTGGACAAGGGGCCACTTTTCGGGGGAAAATTAGGAAATTAAAAAAAAGTTTTGCAAACCTTAGTGTCAAATGAAAAGGCCTGTTGTGAGCATCTCAAATATATTTTTATTATAATTTTAATATTCAAATTATTGTTCAAAATTCATTTATTTACGTTACGCATCCGTCTTTGAGTCACCGACTTACATTTTTGTATCAAATTTCAACTCGATCGGTCCAGTAGTCTTGGAGCAAATCTGCTGTGACAGATGGACAGATAGACAGACAGACTAACAGACAGGCATATGGTGTGGAGATGGAACCCTCTCCACGCGAGTTGAACTCGCACTTGGCCGGTTTTCCTTCAGGGTTTGTACTGTCAACAGCATAAATAAGTGATCATTTATGTACCTTGTCGCTTTCAATCGTTTCACAATTTTGTATGACATTTCAAACACGACGTTAAAGTGACAAGGTACATAAATGATCACTTATTTATGATGTTGACTGTACTATATTCAAGCCAAATTTGGCGCTTGTATGTTTACCGTTTTTACGATACAACAAAGATAAAACACTTAAAATGGCCTATCGCTAAAATGCCGGTATTGCACCAACAACTCCCTGAGTTGTGTCCATGGGTCGCAATGATTACTTTCCACTAGTAGAAAGATCTCTGTTAAAAAAAACATGTTTTTTGTTGTTAACTGTAGGTACTATTTTTTGTACAGTCATCATTTGCTTATCGAGACTAAACTAACGAATCCTAGGGTTGTGTAGTACATGTACTAAGAGCCAAAAAGAATTAATTCCCGTCAATGTACTAGAACGAACTACTCCGTGAAGTTCCTGCTCTTAGTTCATTTAGTACACGCGGAGCAAGAACCGAACAGAGCAGGCAGAGCAGTGAGTGACACTGACAGCTAAGCCGGCCATTCATTCGGTCAAAGGAGCATGAACAGACCAGTTTTTTATTGTATATTAGTGTACTAAAAGAACTAAAAGACCGTATTATTATATTAGAGCGATTGTACTAGTTTGGAGCGTTCCGCTCAGTGAACGTTGTTGTTTCAGTACCCTAAAAAACTTCCGATTGTTACGGTTTTTTTGAAATGTTGCAAAGCATAATATGTACTCATGGTAACCCTAGTTTTTCGTCCCTTCAGCTCTATATCTTTCTCCGCCATCTTGGAAAAGCTGTCACTTTTTCCCGTTTTTTGCCTATACTGTCATTAAAGTTAGCTCTAGTGCTAATCATAGTTCTGCAATATTGTAGAATGCAAAATTTGCTAAAACTTTTGGGTTCAAAGACTTATTCCACGACCAATAGGGACGAAGATATGGAATCGTCTATGGGGAGCTACCGTTAAAAATTGCTACTTTTTTCTAGTTTTCCTTCCATATTTACGTTTTAGTGCATTTTGGCGCAAACTGTACTTCGGCAATATTACGGATCACAAAATTTACTTTATGTTTTGGCTTGAAATATTTTTTCCACGACCTCTAGGAAAAAACAATTGAATCATCTATGGGGTGCTACCGTTAAAAATTGTTTCCTTTTCCAGTCTTCGCATATTTACGTTTTAGTGCATTTTAACACAAACGCGAGACGCGTTTTCCAGTTTTGGGCCTAGTCTATAACTAATACAAATCGGGCAAGAGCGAGACGGATTCGCACAAGAAGGGTTCCGTATCATTCTTGAATGGAAGCCACATTTAATTATTTTATTTTAATCATTAGTAGTTTTAAAGGCAATAGAAATACACACTGTGTGAAAATTTCAATACTTAGTCTGCTTATTACGGTTCATGAGACGGTACGGTTACTGCCCACTGACAAACAAACAGACGGATGGACAGCGGAAGAAATCTAAAAACTACGTTGGTACAGTCGAGTTTGTAAATATACGTACACTTTAGTACCTTGTCACTTTAATCGCTGTGAGAATTCGTATGGCAGTTTAAACATGACATTAAGTAGACAAGGTACTAAAGTTTACACATAATTATGAACTTGACTGTACCTACGATTCAATTCCCTTAACCCAACATTATTGTTTAACAATAACATTATTTTATAAAATTATCTCACTGACTTTTCGAAAAACTACTTTACCCATTAATTACCTTATTTATCGTGTCCCATAAAAATTATTTCCAATGAGACGCGAAACCAATTGGTTTTAATGGCGTTTCATTTCATACGTCATATATTACGATAAGGCGGACAATTGGACTGGCGTATTCTTTGTTTTATATCGGTTAAAGGTGAAAGGTCACGTAAAACCAATTATTTTCTGATCTTTTCTTGCCTAGGGATAAAAATGGCTTTTGATCTCTAGGGAAGGACATTGGACTCAAGGGGAGAATTTTGAGAAAGGTCAAACACTTTTTTGCCTTCTTATTTTTGACTCGCAACATGGAATAATATTTAAGCTGAAGATTAACCTGTTTTTCATAAAATAGTTTTGAGGGTTCCGTAGTCAAGTAGTAGTAGCCCTTATAGCCATGTCCGTCTGTCTGTCCATCTGTTCGCAAAGCTGTTATTTGGCAAAGTTATTGAAATTACGCCGAAAGAAGTTGCGAAATATATGTATCCATTTCTACAACATAAAAAAATCCTTCGATTTCAAGACAATACTTTAGAGAACAAAATAATAAAATAAATACATAAAATCAGTAATTCACTAAGATATTAAGAGGGCACATAATTATGATAAAGTCGTTAGTGTTCCTCGATCTGGATCTCAATAACCATAACGCCTTTGTATCTGTTCTTTGTATATATTAAACTTGATCATATTTACATGAGACTGGCAAACGTGAAAACACGATTAGAAAGAAAACCCTCGATAGTTTTATTATTCTAAGATGACACCTTTTTTGTATGTTTTTGGCTGAATCTTCAAAACCCTAGTAGGGTCTTTAACGAGGATTTTTAATTTATTAGTTGAGTATTTATATGTTCTTAATTCTGGTAAACCAGTTTTTTAATCATGGAAGTGGTTATAAAATAGACAGTAAACAATTGAATTTGACACTGCCATCAAGGCGCGTGCTAACTATCTCCATCTCACTTTCTTCGCGCGGAAGCACATAAAGCCATCCCTTTTCATTCTTGTATGGGCGAGGCAGCAGATATGGCCTCTTAACATTTCTGGAGTTCTAGTGAAAAAGGGTTTAAGTCTAGTATACTCAGTCTATGTATAGAGCCCTTTTTAGTACGAGTTAAATCTACTTATAACCTTTTTCACTAGGTCTCTAGATTTATTGAAAGTATTGAAACATTGATTGAAACCTTTGAAGAGACGAGAAGATATCAATCAATGAATTAATATAATTATCGTAAATACTATGAAGCCCGGATATCCAAGATGTATGCCTTAGCAGGTAAAATATTATAATAAATAATAATGACGTCATCGAGAGGCGCGTCAGGTTCAAACTGGTCAACGTTTTAAACCGAACACTGCCGATAACAAATCTCCGCTATTTTGACGTAGCAAAATGTGAACACAAACAATAAACACTTTTTATAGGGTTCCGAACCTAACCCATCACCGCCACCGGCGCTAAGCTCCGCGGCGGAACATACCAATGCGAACACTGCCGTTTGGCCCGATAAACAGGATGCTCGTGTGACTCTTAGTATTAACGGACACTACTAAACGGGATCCTGCAAAAAACTGTACCTGATAAAAAAACGGGATGTTGCCATGGGAAAGGGCCCTAACACTAATCCATGGTCTTCAAAGACTATTCCATATCTTCGTTCCTAGAGGTCGTGGAAAAAAATCTTTGAATACAAAAGTTTTAGCAAATTTTATATTCTACAATATTGCCCAACCAGGATTGGCACTAGAATGAACTTCAACGACAGTATCGGCAAAAAACAGAAAAAAGTGACAGTTTTTGCAAGATTGCGGAGAAATAAATAGAGCTGGAGGGATGAAAAATTTGGGTTACCATGGCTATATTGTCTTTTACTACATATTGAAAAACCATAAGAATCGGACCTTTTTTAGAGTACCGGAACAACGATTTACAAAATGTACGACATTTTTTTTTGTATGGGCTGCACCTTTTCCGGCATAGGCATAGCATACTTCCGGTTCAAATTTCGGAATGGCGACAGGCAGTTCCGTATTCTGCAGGGTCAAAACCCTCTGATAACGTTGTCACCCCAACCGTTGACACCGTTGTTGTTACGTGATTTGCCGCTTGCAATGGTTTAGAGACGCGTTTTTCAGTTTTGGGCCTAGGTAGTCTATAAGCAGTAGTCGGTTTATTTTTCTAATCTTAAAAATAAGATGGATGGATGGACGGTTGGACGGCTTGATGGATGCAATAAAAGGAAGATGCGTTTCGTTCGCAAGCCTCGGTGGTCGAGTCCGACTCGCATTTGACCAGTTTTTTTCTCTCATTTATGTTGTCAACTGACGAGTTAAGATTCTACCGTCATTCTACCATTAACCTTTTAACTGATGACCTCATATAATACGTGTGTATGTACATGGAAATACGTCTGTGTAAATAAAGGTGGACATGGAAAAAATACGTCTGGGATTTAGGGAGTTTTTTCATTTTCAGCGTATTTTTTTAAAACTAGAGCGGTGCTCGTTCCTGCTGCATATTGCTTAGGACACCGCTCAAAAAGTATGTATGGAAAATATCGGTGAATTTTGATAAAAAATATTTTTTATCGTTTCGATAAATACATAAAAAGGGAGGTATTAAAATTTTATGACTTCTTTTTGAGAAAAAAAATCTAAAGTAAAAAATCCTGTAGACGTGGTTCAATAGAATACTGAAAAAATCGTGAAAGAGCGTCTCACCATGCTCAGTTGCCACGGTTTTTTTCATTTTACAGAAAAACTGTTACAGATAGGAGCAAATTATCAAAGAAGAGTATAATCTACATTAAATTACGTCAATACTAAATTTATATCGTTACGATTAAACGTAGTGATTATATTCTCTTTGCTAGCCAAGTCAAGTGTTGAGGTTCAATAGAACATCATTTAATTGCTTTGTGTAAGTAATTCGACTATTCAAATTTAAAAAAAGTAATATTTTTAAATAGCAAACATTGTTGTTCTAGCTGAAAAAAAAACCAAGAAATTGTGTTTTAAATTTATAATGCAATAAGTACGTTTTTGGAAACAAATTTCATTGTCTACAGAACTTGGCATCCATTTAGATCTCAAGTTGATCTCAAGTCTTTTATCGGAGAAGTCGACAACAACACTATAAGTATCTCAATATTGAACTTGGCTCCTATTTTCACATTTATGTTTTTGGTGGGACATCATTACTCCTTGTCTTATATATATATTTTGCTCTTATAATTTGGCTAGGCTCTTAGTTTTACCTAATTAAATCGATGGATTGAGAAAAAAACAAATGTAATATTCAGTGTTTTCTGATTTTCCAATTTGTATTATTTATGTATTTATTGTTTATTTATTTATTATAACAAACACAAAGTTTATAGATTATGCATCGTTCCACAAAACTGTTTACACAGTTTGACTGCCGAATCTTCGGTCCAGCTTGTTGATCACTACACATAACATAAAAGCAGTACTAATTAAGATATACACTAATATATTAGTATGTATTAATGATATGCTTTAACTCATGCACACCCATAATTATATGATTATAGGTGAGCATCGTATTCATAACCTAGCTTTAAATCTACGTTTGTTGATTTCCAGCACAATATCGGCTGGTAATCTTTTCAAGAGATACACACAATTACCTAGCTGGATGCTAAATTTGAACTTTCTAGGTCATCTGGAAATGGTTTAGATTTTTGTTCTATATAACAGTCAATCAGTCATAAAAATGATGATTTTTGGACGTTAATAGCTATAAAACCTTTATTTCGACTTGAATATGGAAAAACCAAAGATATTTGTCAGGATCGTAGCAGGTAGAAAGAAGTGGTATCTGCCTACCCCTCTGGGAAACAGGTGGGATTTAATGTATGTATATATGAATAAAATTTGGTATACGTGTTTATCTAGGAGGGCTCAATATAAAAACAACATTTTGTGTGTTTATGTTATATAGTTTTTGAGTTCTGGAGGGTTCAAAAATGGCTCCAAATGGTTCGTGTCATACACAAGTGCTGCTTGCCAGTTCTCTTTTCTTGACTAGAACTTGGCTTGCCACGCTCTTGCGTTTCTAAATACCTATTATAACATGATGTCCACGAAAGTACATCCGACCTCTAGTGACCACTTTCGACTCCAACCTGCCTGGCCAAAAAGTCGAGCCAGTGGTGACAGCTGCAACTAAAAAAAATCCATACAAAATTGTTGCCATGTTTACGCATTTTACGTCAAAAATATGACGGTTACGTAGAAAGTGGCGCCCTCATTTAATTTCTACTCTTTTTGGTCGCACTGTAGGTAACCTATCACAAATCCGATGTTTTGATTCCGTACTGTTTCATTTATCCGAAAATTAATAAGGTTTTTTTTTTCTGTAACCTAACCTAACATTGCGGTGTTCTGTTTGCATCTGTTTTTCCGTAATCGTATTTCAAGTCAAGAATGAATAGGTTTTTTTCTGGGTAAGCGTCTACAACCCTCGACCTCGTCATCACTTAACATCTGAGGGCCCTGCCAAGATGCACTACGCTAACTAGCGTTTCTATTCGAGTCGTTTTTAAACCAATCGCGTCACTGGTAGACCACGTGATACGAAGAGTCACGTGATCTATCAGTAACGCGATTTGTTTAAAAATGAAACGAATAGAAACGCTAGTTAGCGCAATGTATCTTGGCAGGTCCTCTGGTGAGGCTTGTACTATTACTTATTCTGTGACTGAGGTAAAATGTAAACCCATTTTTGATTTTTAAAAATAACCTACAGGTTCTACAGGAACATCTCCATAGTAAAATTGAAGAAAAAATGGATTTACACAAAAATAACAATAATAAAAATACCTTTTAATTAAAATTATTTACTTGCACGTTATACTTATAAATTTCTTAATTCAGTCATTTCGCCATGTCAAATTATAAAAAGTTACTTTGAGCAAAAGAGCGTTGCCGCAAACAAACCTTAAATTTCTTAATAATAAATACCTACTTATAATTAACTTTGTCATCCATAAAAAGTTAAAAAAAAACTGCATAAATTTTACATACACAACATATAGAAGAAACAATCAATAACATTAATAAAACACATTGGAATGTAAATATAAGAATATAAATGTTACAAATATGCACAAAATCAAACTTAAAATAAATACAATACTCTTAGTTGTGAAGGAAACATAATTATACATCCATTGCTCAAAAAATAATGAAATATACGTTCCCGGTAACCGCTTAAATCTTAAAATTTCACAGCATGTCTTATATTCTAACCCCCTTACTAATAAACGTTGAGTAACGGTGGTATAGCTATACAATGTTTTGTCCTTATCTGTCATTGTGACATTTGAATTTGACAGATAAGGACAAAACATTGTATAGCTATACTACCGTTACTCAACGTTTATTAGTAAGGGGGTAACAGTGCCCTGTCACCTACCCATTAATATTATCATTATTTAACAATCTCATACATAACAAATACCTACAGTATTAGCTTTTGGCTGGCTATCGCTATCACGCTTGCACTCGCAACTGACAGTATATTTGTCACTCGTGTGTCATAGAAAAACGAAGATTGCCGATAGCTATTAAGAAAATGGTAGCACTGTATGCTAACGTGTGTGGCGTCGTTAATAGATCTTCGGATGAAAATATCTACAAACCGCCGTAATTAACAAACTAATTGGGGTGAAGCCAAATGAGCTTCATTTTTACCCGACTGCCGAAGGTGGAGGGTAAGGGTGCGGCTCCACTGAGGCGGAGACGAGCGGAGCGGGGCGGAGTTGTGCCAATATTAAACAATAGAATATAAACTAACGTGTGCAAGGCGCGCTCGACGTGACCGCATGCGCCTTCTATTGGTTAATATTGGCACAGCTCCGCGCCGCTCCGCTCGTCTCCGCTTCAGTGGAGCCGCAGCCTTATGTGTTTATCAGCCTATATACGGTCACGGAAGTTAAATTGCTACCCATTTCAAAGAAAATCTGCTCGAAGATGTCATTGTCAATAGAGATGTCAAGTCATTTGTAATTGATAGGAAACTCAACCTTATTGTTGTCGAATGTCAGATTGACTTTGGACCTTAGGTGGGTCACAAATTAAATTCCTTGACTGTACTTATGTTTGTTCCTTTGTGGCGCTCTAGAAACTAAACGCGTGGACCGATTTTGATAATTCTTATGTTAATCGATTTGTCTTAATCTTGTGAGTGTCACTAAAGATGGGACAGTAATCAAAATTCAATAAGGCGGCTATTAGACGCCATATTGTAAAAAAGAAAAAAAAGTCGACGATCTGTGACAAATGGGGTATCGTTGAATTGGTATTTAAAAATCTTTAGGTTTCTTTCATAATTTTTCATTTTTAATAGTCATTTAGGATGTAAAACGATTTAAAGCAATATTCGGGTTTTTTGAAGCATGCTTTTTTTAAATTATTTTAGTTGAGAGTCTCATAATTTCGGTCGTTTAATTCCTGCTACATTCCGTTTCGTACAAAACTCCTGGTTAGTTCACACGGCGAAGCAAAATAAGCTGGACTTTTGTATGCAGCAGAAATTACGCGATCGAAAATACGCGATCCGCAACTCAAAAAATTACGCTTTGGCTTCACCCTTAACTGGCGAAGTAAAATTATTACTCGTAGGCACTCAAGGCAGAGTAACCCACTGCTTTGGCCGACCTTATTCTTCGGCGAAACTACAACTAAACAAAAACATACACGCATCTGAATTTTTATTCATTATCTGAAGGCACAATTTACACTCGAAGACCTATTACCCCCGCCATCCCCTACTGTCTGAAAGGTAAAGGTAAGGTAGGGTAAATTATATTGTAAAACTTGGTTGTGATTTAATGAAAGATTTTTCTTCCTAATTCCGCGATAGTGAGTTTCATGCACTGTGAAACACTTTCAGGCAACACAAAATTGCATTTCCTAATATAAAAAGATAGCAAGTCCACTGAACATTCTTTTCAAACGTTACCAGAGTAGGACAAAAATATAATCCAATACAAATTGTGTACTGCCAGCAGAACTCGCGGCCATCTTCCACAATGTTTTAGACCTAATGAAAGTCTTTTCAGAAGGATCTGTCTAACCTCCAATTTTAGGTTTAAAGACTTGAAGAAAGAGATTTTGCAGACTTGTCTTTGGACTCTCCGTCTTTGGAAGGACTGCTTCCTCCGAGGCAAAGTTTCACCAGCATCGTCGTTGGCGCTTCCACTAGCATATAGCAGCCAAATGCTAACATGAAGGTGACACCCACGATACCGCAGAATAGGAGGACCTGAGAACAGTAAAGTTGATATAATCAAGAAGAGGAACAGGAAATTGGAAACAAATGAAGGACATTGTAAGAAGTTCCGTGAGCCTAAGTGGCATTTAGCGAACGTTATTGAATGCAGGAATTGAAGAATTTGTACAGGATTGACGTGAGCTACTGTACGCCTGTCAGTCCATGAACTTTTCAAGGTTTTTACAGTAGCTAGATTTCGTTGAATACAGCTGGGCTAGGCTCCCGGATGAATATATTTTTTTACCTCAAATCATCGTCATTATTAAAGTCGGTCAATCTCGCATTTTAAATTAGTGAACATCTTGCACACAAATATTCATTTTATATTTTTTTTAAACATGAGACGGTATCAGCTTCAAGTAATAAAATGTATGTAAGTCACTCTTTCTGTCATGCAATAAACAATCGCATCGCATGTTCTTTTTCAAGACTCAAACTATATCTCCTCACAAAATAATAATGAATAGAAAGGAAGAATCACTTACACATTGAGTAATACAGAAAGAAAAAATTAAAATGCAGACATCTAACAAAAGGACAAAACAATTAACTAAACAAAAGAGACAAAGGACATGTGGCTGCCATAATGCCAGATGACTTTAAAATGGTCCCAGCTCAGCATAATGCCAGTAGTAAAACCAGCGCAGATCTTCCGTAGGGACCATTTGCTATTACTATTAGAGTTAGTGTTGAACGCCAACTGCTGTCATGACATGAGTGCTTGTTTGCCTTTCCCGTGCTTTTAAAAAAGACCTTGTAGAGCATCGTGTGCTGCTACGCGGTGCAATGCTCGGGACTGGTGCGGCTCGCATGCTGCAGAAAGACGCAGCACAGCTACCTTAGAGTATCGGACGCTAGCTTGATGGCTCTCAGACAAGACTTACGATTTTGTAAACCGTAGAGTGCTGCAGCGTGGTGTAGTGCGCAGTGCTGGTGCGGATGACGCACACGTGCACTAGATACGCGCAGTAAGACAGCCGGCTCAGGGGCGCCCAGCCGCGCCACTGTAGCGCTCCGCGGATTACCGCTGGAAAGAAATTGTTTTTAGCGTCTACACAAGAATGAGCAGGAGTTTTGTATGAGTCGTGTTCTCAACATAAATAACTCTCTTATTTTAATGATAGAGATGGAATAGAGCCAGCAGTTGACCTGGCTGGAAATTAATCACGGCCGAATGTAACACCAGGAGAGATATACGTTGCCGGCTTTGAAGAGATAATTAGGGCTACTTCTTGAAACAAGATGGAGTATGGTAACAGCGCGCATCTAGCAGGCAGTTCAGACTAACGACCTTCAGTATAGAGTTACGCGTAAGTACCGCTATTTGATAGTATTTGATAGCAGTCGTACACTTTACGTATTAAGACTTTAAATTTTTGTAAATTAGATTAAAGCTTCTTTGCAATTGATACTTGGTAACATTAGCAACGGTTGTTGACACTTACTATCGACCTTGAGGATGCATCCGGCGATACCAACACACATGCATGCACTGAAGAGCGCCTTCACCGCACTGGAGTACACCACGTTGACCGCGAACGGGACCTATAGAGATAGAAGGGTTATTTACTTGATGCTCGGGCAAAAGTTATAAGTACTTTTTTTTTGTCATAGCAATCAGCGTCAAAATATACTAAAATGAACTAAAATTGAACTTTTTTTTTCTAGCCTGTTTTTGTGTCCCACTGCTGGGCAAAGGCCTCCCCTCTTTCGCCACTCGGCCCTATCCAGAGCGCATTCTTGCCAATCCCTCGCAAAGGACTCTAGGTCGTCTCGCCATCTCCTTCTGGGTCTACCTCTGCTACGATGTCCGTCGCGTGGAACCCAATGGGTGGTATTTTTGGCCCATCTCCCATCGTGCATGCGGCAGATATGCCCAGCCCAGTCCCACTTTAACTTTGCGGTCTTCACCCCAACATCAGCAATACCAGTTCTGGAGCGCAGCTCTGTGTTCCTCACCCTATCGGATCTTCGGACACCCAGTACGCTACGCTCCATTGCTCTTTGATTTGATTTGAAAATTTAACTAAGTAATTAAATTGAACAGTAAAGAAATCAAAAGTTACCGCTTTGTGACAACTGGCTCATTGGCCATAACTGTGAATGTCCCTTTAAGACGCTGCGGATCCAGGATTTTATTTAGGTTGGTTGTCCTCCAAACCTAGCCCTCCCCCATCCAAACTTATTTTATTTATTCAGGGTTAGCCTAGGTGTAAAGGGGATGATTTTAGTCGAATGCGTAAGCAGAGCCTGGGGCTTTTAGTGGATCGTGTATTCGTTCCGCTATCAGTTGGTGAATCCCACGTAACCAACTTGGTACAGTACAGTACTGATATATGGGTAACTTTTTACCTGAATACCGTCGGTGTAGAACAGCATCCCGAGCAGGGGGATGCCAAATCCAACAGGGATAAAGCACCAAAAGTGGACGCGGTATTTCTGAAACAGAAAATATTTAGCATAATTAATAAGATTCACTTTTGATAGGTAGTTTACTTAATTCTGCGTTTAATAAGATTTAAAAGCAATCGAAATGCGTAATGATTATTTGTTCGACACATTAAAATGCATACTCACAGAATGAACGGGTACTATTTGTGGGCAAGTGCAAGTTAATGAATTACTTAATGTTATTATTCATATTTCCATTCATCTGGGCCTGTGTGCAACGCTTGTATCTTGTTTGTTATAAGCATTTTTCATGAGTTTACATTTTCACTATGTTTGTGTACATTTTTCATGAGTTTACATTTTCACTATGTTTGTGTACTCTTTAATTTAGTAACTGATGGATAACTGACATTGGCCTTCTCTTATGTAACTAATACTATGTAATAAGTTTATTTACGGCTGTTGTTGTCCTGAATACCAATAAATAATAAATAAGTCCGTGAAATAAATAAAATAATTACATTAGGGTCAAAATAGACTTCAATTATTCAATAAATGGATTCACAAGAGACAGATATAGGTTCTTAGTCAGACATGCTCTCGCCCGATTTTATTATATAATTAACCGACTTCAAAAAAAGGAGGAGGTTCTCAATTCGTCGGGATATTTTTTTTTTTTATGTATGTTCCCCGATTACTCGAAGACCACTGGACCGATTTGAAAAATTTTTTCGTTGTTCGAATGGGTATACTTGCTAGTTGGTTCCATTGTCACCACGTCAGGATCTGATGATGGGATCATGGAGAAATCAAGAGAACTCCTCAAATATTATAGGCACACCTATAGCGATTTTGGTATTTTTCACTGTAACTCATGCATTTGCTTTTGAAAAGTACTATATGGTGAAGTGGAACTGATGATGAAGACCACAGATGGCCACCGGAACTCCTTAACGGTACCTATTTCAAGGGTGGCGATAAGATATTTCGATAAAGGAAGTTGAGCGACTATGACGAAGCACATTTAGGTTTAAATATGACTATGACATTCCCGCGGCGTTGTCTGCGGCGAGCTTGAAATGTTCTATAGTTTCTTATTAATATTTAGAAGTGGAGCTATGTAACAGTATAAATAGGATCACTAAAAAGTATAAAATAAAATAAATGTTTAAAAAAACAAAAACCCGCCTTCAAAAAGCAAAAAATAACTTCTTTAAAATGGTAGGTAAATAGGTCAGTCCACCTGAAGTAGGCGTCCAACAATATTTTAACCAAAAGCAGACTTCAGTTGGACTGACCTATTTACCTACCATTTTAAAGAAGTTATATTTTGCTTTTTGAAGGCGGGTTTTTGTTTTTTTAAACATTTATTTTAAATAGACTAGATTTGTTCAATTAAAATAATACCTTGTATTTTTCCACGTTGACTTCCTTGTCCAGGAGGTTGTACAGAGCCATCCCGAGCGCCAAACCCAAAGCGTAGCCCACGATGTTGGTGTGGCCTCGCTTGTACAGATTGTTGAAAGTCAAATCCTCCACAAAGTAGCGGCGGGCAGCTCTGAAAATAATAATGTACTTATGTTATTTCCATCAATCTAATCAGGGGATACAAACTCCCTACAGGGCGCAGACCTCTTTGATTAAATACATTTAGTTTCATTTATTACACAATTTTCCATACATTATTATTGATAAAGTCAGGTGAATAAATATTAGTAATTTTTTGTGGGAAAATGGCAGACGCGCTAGCAGGTCACCCTGATGGTAAGTGGTCGTTGTCACAGCGAACCATAAACACCCGCAACACCAGAGGAATTGTAAGTGCGCTGCCAGTCTTTGAGATAATAGTAGGCTCGTTTTTTGAAGGCCCTAAGGCTCCTTAATGTGGTATTATCAAATATTTTTTGTAATATTTGCAGTCTTAAGATTGTAAACTTAAGAATTCAAATTACTTTGGATCTCAGTGGGGGCATATGTGCCCTTTTGCTATCTCTATGGCATTTAAAAAAATACCACAAAATTGGACAACCTGCATTTTTTCCAATGCAATAAAAAAAATTAATATTGCCAATTGCCGCATAATATTATACTCGTAATACTCTGAAATGCTTAGGCATCAACTGGATAACCAAGGCGAAGGATAGAGTTATATGGAGGAAAATGGAGGAGGCCTTCACTCGTAGAGAGGTCTTTAATAATGTTTAGTGAAGGGAAAATTATCAATTTTGATTAATTAATTAAATAAAAAAACAAAAATGATTATTTTGCATGCAAATGTCTTAAACATATTTATATTAATTATAAGTACTAATTAATAACTATTACTACATCTACAAACTATTCAAAAATTTAAAAATATTACGAAATACTAGTAGCATGTTGCATGTAAATAGATTTTTAAAATGTTTTAAAATTTATTCCAATTAATTGTTTTTTTATTTTATGAAATGTAATGTACCTAACTATCTAAAGTATTTAAAAAATGTTTTAATTTATTAGTGTAAATTAAAATGTAAATTTAAGATCTGATTATTGTAATATTATTAAGGAAATAAAAGGCTTTATTATTATTATTATTATACTCTGAAATGCTTACTCTGGCGAAACGATGAGGATAGGGTTAAGGTTCTGGAAGAAGGTGTGGACAGCAGGGGTGAGAAGACCGACGACGAAGGTGACGGCGATGGCGAGCTTGCGGGCCCTGGCTGACTGGAAGAGGCAGAAGATCATCAGGCCCAGGATACTGAGCTGCATGTCACAGGATAAGTACCTGGAGATAAAGAAAACAACGATTAAATAGATAAAAATCCCACTCTGGTGACCTATAATTTTAGAACTGATAATTCTTAAACTATCCAACCGAGTTCCTTTAAATCTAGCTGAGAACCACTCCGCTTAAATCAGCTTTCTTCAAAAATCCTCATCCAAATTGGTCTATCAGTTTTGGGGCTACAATGTGCTGTCTCCTTAATCCATTATTTTCAAATACCATTGTGAAAGAGTCCTAAGGAGACTATAGTTTGTTGCCGCTCACTTGGCTACCTGCCTCTATCTTTTGTCCTTGTCACTGTATGACACTGTGCGTTACACACGCAGAAGCCTATACTAGGTCGTTAAAGTAAATGGAGTATAGGTAGTTTCCGTCGGTGGTTAAAATGAGCAATACTGACCACGTCTGCGGCATGCACTGGGACTTGTCCACGTAGTTGTCTATGTAGAGCAGGTGGAGCCACCAGTCTCGTCGGCAGTCCACGACCTCGATGTCTACCACCGGCTGGACGGACAAACATCAAGAGATTTATTTATTTATTCAAACTTTTTGCACAATACACACAGAGGAAATGGCGGGATTAATGTCAACCATTTATGTTTTATGTGTACAAGTATGTATGTATTAAATGTTAATATGTTGAAAATTATTTCATATTCTTAGTAGCTGGTACTGGAACTGTCCAATTTGCAAGAAATTTCCGTTGCCGGAGTAAATATTTAACTATCTCTGTATCAAATCACATTCAATTGCATTTTTCACTGTCGATTAATGTGTACTGTGATAAATATAGAGGCCCTAGCCAAGATGCATTACGCTAACTAGCGTATCTATTGGTTTTTTGTAAACCAATTGCGTCACTGGTAGATCACATGACTCTTCGTATCACGTCATTTACCAGTGCAGTGACGCGATTGGTTTAAAAACGAAACGAATAGAAACGCTAGTTAGCGTAATGTAACTTAGCTAGGGCCCCAGAAAGAAAAAAATTTTTTTTCTTGTCCGTGCTAAAACGAAATAATCCCGCATAGTTTCTCATTTATAATAATAGTAAGGATAAAGATGGTTTTTTGAATAAAGTAATAAAATAAGGTATTATTTTCCAAGGTTATTATTTCTGCTGGCATTTCCGACTTCCACAATTAATCGTAAGTCTAGTAGATACTGGAATTAGTGGACGCATTTCGGCAGCACTTTAAAGACTTGTCACTGTCAACAAACCTACCTTCCACAGAGGTCCACTGCTGAGGTGTCGCAGCCAGGTCGAAACAAATGCCAGCACAGCTGCATACGTTGGCGTTAACCTGGAAAAAGCAACACAAATTACTGAGAGCAGTTGGAATTAGCCAGCATAGCAATGTGCAAGTTGCAGCACATCGCCAAAAGTGGAAATCTTCTTAAGGCATTTCTGACACAATTTCGACTAAATTGTAAAAATTATATTCATGGTGCTTTTTTGGCCGTGACCACACCGGTAGATCGCTAGATACACCTTCACGCCTTCATTCCCAGAGTGGGGTAGGCAGACAACTCTAAAAAGTTGTTGTTAATTCTGTAACTATATTTTGCACAAACAGGCTAAGATGTTTACCAGTGAAGACATGAAGTGATACTATTCTAAGCCGGCAACCACACAGACCGTGCTTGTTTTTTTTTAATCGTATGGAGAAGGGGGACGAGCACAGCTAGTAAGAGGATTCTGCGGCCCATATACATTTGCATTGTAAAGACTACAATCTTAAAATAGCAATCCTAAGACCGCAAATGCGTTGCCAACCCTGAGGACTAAAATGGAAAGCCTCTATGCTAGTAATTTCACCGGTTGTCTTATCCCCACACCATAAAACAACAAGCTGCGTGCTGCTGCTATCATACCTACATTTTGTTGCTACTAAACTGTTTACAATACGCAGTAGGTAATCCAGTCTTACCTCAGCCACCTCAGGAAGGTGCCAAAAAGCAGCATAGAACTTCGTACTGGCCGTTTTTCGGACATCACCAGCGTGTTAAACGCCAGAAGAAACCCGGAGAGGACGAAGAACGTCTGCACGATGAGCGTTCCGTTGTACATGATTTGGAACACCGGCTGGTAGTACGACTGGAATAATGTCACAAGTTCAATGTCACGAATTCAAGGTCACAAGTCAAGGGCACATTTCAAGGTCACGAGTTCAAGGTCACACAGATTGTAATTTGTTTCTTGATTGTCAGTGTAATTTTATAGTTTTGATATATCTGATCCACATTATTGTCAGGCACTTGCTGCATTCAGGGCTTTCTTATTTCAGTGCCTAGTTATTTACATTTTTGACTTAAAATGCATTATTCTGCGTCGACGGTCTATTGGTGATGATCATAGGCATCAGAGCGCTTGTCTGTAAGATTCATTTGAGTACCTAACAGAGATGCAGCGTCTGCTTGCTCTTCTCTAACACAATCACGTTTCTTTACGTCACGTTCCCAGAGTAATCATTTCACATTTTCACTTAACCGCAGCTCTGCCATTAAAAGTAAATATTCTGTATACATATGAAATATTGTAACTTGTAACTTGTACAGTTTATTCATTTAGAAGGAGCTCATGAACTGAAAGCAGGGGTATGCATGAGGTGCGGGGAGAGGGCAATGGTGACTAGTCGACTTTTACAGTACTACACCCCCGCGCCTCTGCCTACCCCGGCTCTCAATTAAGGCTCAGTTTGTAGCAATCCATTGACGAGTTGTGTACACATTGTTGAGCCGGGAGCTATTGCAGCGATGCAATGTATTGTATGCACTAAGAGCATGCGATCGCTAAGCACCTATTCACACTAATTCTGCCCTCTTACGGAAAAAAAGGCATATGTACTATATGAATTGTATTGCACTTCCAACCTTATTACAAACCATTGAGAGTTTAATATGCTTCTATGAATTAATTGCACTCGTGCTTTTCTCCATAGGAGGGCAGAATTAAATATCAAGACCAACGAGTTTTATGTACTTACTGTTTCCTGAAAGTGGGGGTTGTCGATAGCTATAAGCGTGATGAGTGAGGAGTGCGCCAGGATCACCAGGAATGTGCTCAGAATTCTGTGGTAAGGGAAAAACTATCAGTATGTTTTTTATGGCAAGAAGAAGGCACGTGAGCACTCAGGCCACCTGATAGTAAGTGGGATCTGAGACCCATAGACATTTGAAATCTCAAGACTACAATCTCAAAACTGCAATCCTAAGACTTCAAATGCGTTGCCAACCCTGAGGACTAAGATGCAATGCCTCTATGCTAGTAATTTCACCGGTTGTCTTATCCCCACAGCAATGCGAACACTGCTTGGCGGTGGGTTAATGGATAAGATGGTGGGAGCGATCCGAACGGACCCGGCACAAGGTCCTACTACCACTAAAACTAATGTTACTCATTACTTCATTAATATTAATAGCGTCTGTGGCCTTGGTAATTTTGGGGTGACTCGTGATCGTAAGGTTCTGACATAAAGCCAAATTTCGGATTTTTGAACATTTTGTGTACCTACAGAAATTGAGAACTCAAAAACAAATAAACAATAAATTTCAGCAATGTGTATTTTTTCAAGAAAACTACTTGGTAATAATCATAGATACAGTCGACTACAAAGAGCTATAGGTACAGTCGACTACAAAGAGATGTATCCACTTTTGGACCTTATTACAATGCAATAACGTGAAAAAGTGGATACATCTCTTTGTAGTCGACTGTACCTATCCACTTTAACTTAATTACATTGTGATAAGGTTCAAAGTGGATACATCTCTTTATCGACTGTACTCAAAGAGGATTCGTGCCGTTTAGTACCTATTGTTATTTCTTTTAACCTTAAATGCGGTTTTCCAAAATCGACGCCTTGGTTCCAAAAACAGAATACCCTAAATCATACAGTTTTCAAATTCCCCATACCTACCCTATTTATATTGCTTAATTTAACCACATCATAGTCTATGTATTTAGTACTTATAGTACTCGCCTAGAGCTTGGTTGGGCACTAAAACAACTAGTGTTAGGTTTCCTCATGAATGTATCTATTCAGTTAATGTTAACCTCAAGTACTTACTTGAACCCGTTCAGGGCCTTCAGTTTCTGCAGTTTGGGGTCCGGCCCCTCACCAGGCGGCGCCACCAGCCTAAACCAGTTGCGTTTCATCGAAAAGCACAGCAGGAATCTGCTTGCTGAGAACAAAAACCACAGTCATGACTTCATGCTCATAAAGACAACGAAGCGGTAAGACTTGGTGGTAGTAACTTGGCCTACAAAGCTAGTGGTCCTCTATTTGACTCCGCTCAACTTAAACTTTTAAACTTTTCATTATACAGTTGCATAAACTTTTATAAGCATAGGCTTTAACAGCCATGCCAGGCTATCCGCACGCCTCCAACGCCGCCCGATAAAGACCGATCTCTGTGTCTCGGAGGACACAAATGCTAGTCGGCTGCCACGCTTCGCTGCGCACGGACGGCCCTGCCTACAATTAACGTTTCCCGCGCAAACGACTCTCGCACGCAGCGCGTACGTCCTGTGTAATGTTAAAAAAAAAACGGACGCTCTCGACGATTTTTTGACGAAACGGCCAGACAGTTCAATTTATGAACAAATGAAATTAATTGATCTCAAATAACCATGTGATTGTTTCCCAGCTGATTATTTAATTTAAGCGTTTTGTTAGATTTCTAATAGAGAATTCAGGCAGGGGAGAAAGGAAATAAATAGTTTATTAAGTATACCAAAATACGACATTTATCCTCCTGAGGTTCTACTAGTACTAGTTTTAGTACTAAAACTAGTACAAAATACGGCCATTCAAATAAAGATCTTGTGCAAAGAAAGTAAAGTGTAATTTCTTTTGTTTTTATGACATAAGATGACATTGGAAAATTGACTTTATGTCATTCGTAATAGATTCATACCTATTCCATTGACAAATTTCGTTGTATGCTGGGCCGTAGGAGGTTAAAAATACCTAGTCGATTTATGTAATTATTTTAATGTATTTTTTGATTTACCTATGTTGATTTTAAATAAATTTAGTTAAACCAGAATATCATGCTTATTTTGTGTTTACCTACATAGCATAGCATACCTACATTCAATCAGCGCCTCTATTCTAGGCGGTATAAACGATATCGTAGTTTTCCTGTTATGGTATTGTTATGACGTCAGCCGCTATTACTGTCAAGGAAATAAGAGCTATCAAAACGTTGAGAATTCGATAACAGATCAAATACGATATTGTTTTTACCGTCTTCAATAGAGCCGCAATTGTTTGTTTTGTGGAATCATCCTGCCCCCTGAATACCAAAAATACCAAACGAGCGAAGGCGAGATGCGAGAAAGCTAGCGTTTACACAACGGAGCCAACCCTAGCGCACATTCCAAAGACGTTGCGTCACACGCATAGCTTCGAAAGCAGGGTCAAAAATCGCTTACACAGTCCCTCAGAAACTTTGTCAATTTTAACAGTCAAACTTACCAAAACTCTTGCTCCCCCGATAGAGGAAGAAGTCGTACACGTTCCCCAGGATGTTGAGCCACACCAGGACGATGTAGACCACGGCGACCACGTAGTCTCCGGTGTCGATCTCCTCGGTCTCCCCGAACGAGGTGCAGTACGTAGACTCGTACATGACATTAGCCTGCATGACAAAAATGTAATGATTATAGTTATAGAATCCATGATGAATGGTAATAGAATCCATGGAGTCAGCGTTTCCTAAGTATTATAATCATGCTACATTGATTTGACGTTCAGTGTTGTCATAATGATATTTTAAAATGCTTTCATTCGTTAAATCGTTAAATCGTTAAACGTGTTTGAATGAATTTTGGTAGATATCTCCGCTGTGAAAGCAAATATTAGGGCGCGTTCACATAGAACGTCCGTTTTTACAGGATCAGGAGTTCACACGCAAAACAGTATACTGGATCCAGTAAAAAAGAAGATTACAAGGTGAAAAGATCCGTTAAAACGGATCCTGTAAAACGGACGTTGTATGTGAACGCGCCCTTAGTAGGTATGGACAAACCGAAGTAAAAATTGAGTTTATTTTCGAATATGACAATATTGAAGACCAAAATCAATGTTTTATTTTATAATAATTAGGAAATAACGACTCCATGGATTCTTAAACCACGCGGCGGTATGTCACCAAAAGTCCTAACCCTTGTAATGATTTATTATTGAAGTTTATTCAATGCATGAAATTCCGCTTCAAATTCAAATTCAAATGATTTATTTGTCACCACTGAACTGTGCAATATGCAAATAGTACATTACTGCAAAGACCAGTAAGTGAGCCATCCTGGACGAGTAGGAGTTAGAAGGCCGAGCCGCCAGGCTCTTAATGGTCGAAGCATGTATAGTGTTTTTCTCAAAAATAGAACGAGTAGAAATGATTTAAAAAAAGTTGTAAATATTGATGACCACATGTACATAACCCTCAGGGCGCTAGTCCGACTCGCGCTAAGCCGTTTTTTTTAATTAATTTAAACGATTCAATATATGTTAGACCGGTCGCGATGTACTAGGCGCGCATAAAACGGACATGGTGCGTGTGACGTTCTTGTATGCATGCAAGCTGAACGCAATGGATTTTTAATTATTGAACATCTGCTCTATGTTATACTGTGTTCTGGCAAATAAATATGATTTGATTTGATTTGATTTGTAAATAATAGAAATCGCGCGATGTCTGCTCTGGTCTGCCCTGGTACTTTTGTGGGGTAATTGTTTTACGCGCACTTTTTTTATTTATTAACTTTATCTTCTAGTATCAAACTGTCAACTAGAGCTGATTATTCAGTTTTTCATGTAGTTATAAATAAAAAGCAATTCAAATTGTTATTTTTTTGAAATAATGGTGCTCTTTGCAGAAATCCTAATGGAGTCCAAATAGTTTTCACTTTCATATATTTTTTGTGACATGTGACCTTTTCTTGCTTACCTCTGTAGTCTTTTTGAAGGCTGTCCACAGGTCTGTACCGATAGTTACAAATTCAAATAATATGGTATGTTATGGATTTTCCATACTTACTTACTGGACACTTTTTGGTTTCCTAATTCAAAATCACTCTACTTACTGGACACTTTTGAGAGTGCTCCAGGAACTTGAACCTACTGGCTCCTATTTAATGATGTTATGACAAGATTTCATAGCATTTTTGAGAAAATAGTTATGAAATACAGACACGTTTAGGCGCACACGATTACCATTAAGAGATTGTAAAGCGGCGCTTTAATTGCGCAGCTGTTAATTATTTTCCGTACAAATTTAGCTCCGGGCGATAACGTTTCTCACCCCTTAAATCAAGTCCGATTTCTACGGTTTTTTAATGTGTTGTTGTTATTATGAAAAACTAGTTTTGCACGTTTCAATTTTTTATCTTTAATTTATTTCTTTGCAACAAATATTTTCTTGGAAAGGAAAACGTACTGACCTAGTTTTTCATAACATCTTAAACATATTCAAAAATCGTAAAAATCGGACTCGGTTTAAATTGACAGAAACGTTATGGCATCAGTATGGAATTTTTTAGCTTCATAATCCTCTTGTCGCGGCTCAGTCGAGGCGTAGTCCTAGCAAAGAGTCGAGGCATGGGCGGCTATGCCACAGGCTATGCATCGTTCCAATTAATTAAACGAAAACGAGAGTAAAATTACAAAATCGCGGCGTTACGCGTTCCCGCACTGCCTTAAGAGGCCACGCTAAAATCTAAACATGCTAAAGTCTGAATTGTTCCGCGATCTGGATCTCAATAACCATAATGCCTTTGTATCCGTTTTTTGGATATATATCAAACTTGAGCATATTTGGTTGAGACTGGCAAACAAGACAACATTTTTGCATGTTTTTGATTGAATTTTCGAAACCCTATAATCTTAAACAATGATTTTTGATTCAATAGTTGAGTAGACGTAACTTCTTAATCCTGGCAAACCATTTTTTCAATAAATGTTGTGGTTTTAAAGTAAACAGCAATTAATTGAATTTTACGCTGCCATCAAGGCGCGCGCGAACTATCTCCATCTCACATTTTTCATGCGGAAGCACATAAAGCCATCCCTTTTCATTCTTGTGGGGGTGTGGCACCATAGGTGGCCTCTTAACTGGGTCTCCGCCACGCCGCGCCTTCATCTTGACTTGGCCTCGACTGTGAGCGCACTGTCTTGTGTGCTTGGACCACGACGCCACCTTTGAGCGTGTGAGCGACTTCCCTTACTCGCCTACAGAAAAAAAGTTTACCTGCAACTGATAATTCTCGTATAGTGTATCGTTCAGGCACGCCTCCAGGCCCTGCTTAAAGCCCGTTGCGTTGCTCAAGTACCCCCGGCACAGCTGCGTCACGCAAAGGCCCCAGTGGATCATCGTGTGGTCAAAATGCGTCACATTGTTGGCTGAGTACTCCTGAAATGAAAAGACTATGAGTAAGTTTCAAGGAATTGCTTCATCAGTTGTTCCTCTTCTCTCTCCGTAGTTATCTTGTTATTTAATGTTATCTGCCTCTTATTTCATCATTCTGACTATGATAAGTGGATGGTGATATTTCACTGTACATGGAACAGCTTATGTGAATCCTAATGATGTAAAAACTTGTTAATCTTTCAATGTATACCGAATTTTCACCTGTCATGTCAGCTATCATTTCCAGGTTTGTGAAATAGGTCGATTTTATGTAATACTTGGAAAAGTTAACAACTACCTACATCAATGGGATTCTTATAAGCTGCGCTATGTACAGTGTCTTTTATGTCAGGATGATGAAATGCAAGCGGGGCTAACATTGCGTCTAAATAAGCTCTCAGCTGAGAAGGTTTCTCTTTATCTTTATTCAAGAGCCAAGTTCTTGCCGGTGGAGAATCGCCAAGCGCTGCGATCTTCTGTCAACTGCTTGACTTACTGGTACATTACCGTCACGTTATACTTGTCCTTTATTTGCTCAAAGTAATTTCTCCTTGGTGTTCCCCTGCTACTTCATGCTACAATCTTACCTTCTATGATGATTTTAAGGAAAAGTAATAAACCCCACTCACCTCTATGAGCGTCATCAGTTCGCTGGTGTCGTTGGCCGACAGTTTAGCGTCCAGGTAGCAAGCAGTAAGTGTCGCCCGGGGCGCGCAGGCAGCCATTGTACTCGTCCAGCCGGTACAGGGGGGCGGGGAGAATAAACCCCACTCACCTCTATGAACGTCATCAGCTCGCTGGAGCCGTTGGCCGAGAGTTTAGCGTCCAGGTAGCAGTAGGTGTCACCCGGGGCTCGCAGGCAGCCATTGTATTCATCCAGCTGGTACAGGGGGAGAAGCCCCACTAACCTCTATGAACGTCATCAGCTCGCTGGAGCCGTTGGGCGAGAGTTTAGCGTCCAGGTAGCAGTAGGTGTCACCCGGGGCTCGCAAGCAGCCATTGTATTCATCCAGCTAGTACAGGGGGGGAAGCCTCACTAACCTCTATGAACGTCGTCAGCTCGTTGGTGCCGTTGGCCGAGAGTTTAGCGTCTAGGTAGCAGTAGGTGTCGCCCGGGGCTCGCAGGCAGCCATTGTATTCATCCAGCTGGTACAGGGGGGAGGAATAAACCCCACTAACCTCTATGAACGTCGTCAGCTCGCTGGAGCCGTTGGCCAAGAGTTTAGCGTCCAGGTAGCAGTAGGTGTCGCCCTGGGCTCGCAGGCAGCCATTGTATTCATCCAGCTGGTACAGGGGGGGGGGGGAATAAACCCCACTCACCTCTATAAACGTCATCAGCTCGCTAGTGTCGTTGGCCGAGAGTTTAGCGTCCAGGTAGCAGTAGGTGTCACCCGGGGCGCGCAGGCAGCCATCGTACTCGTCCAGTCGGTACAGTGGGGGGAGCCGGGCGTACTCCGAGTCTGGGGGGGGGGGGGGGGGGGTTAAGATAAGATAGAGATAAAATATACAGTACTTAAATCACTGCAGAAGTCAAACAGGGCCTCGGTTAAAACCATATTGACATGTTAATGTATTAAACATGTAATAAACATTAAACATTAAACATTATTTTAACTCGGCTGCCATTTCTGTCAAGTAAATAAGAGACTTAGGGTGCGCCTCCACTGCGGCGGAGACGAGCGGAGCGGGGCGGAGCTGTGCCAATATTAACCAATAGAATATAAACTAACGTGCGCAAGGCGCGCTCGACGTGACCGCATGCGCCTTCTATTGGTTAATATTGGCACAGCTCCACTCCGCTCCTCTCGTCTCCGCCTCAGTGGAGCCGCACCCGTAACGTTGACAATACGGTAACTTGTCAAAAGTAATATGGTTTTACTGAAAAGTTTTTTTTTTTAAATCAACTATGGGTTTGCGTTTGAACTCAGTCTCCCCTGATGTTAAGTGACGACGAGGTCGAAGGTGGTACACGCTTACCCAGAAAATGCCTATTCACTCATAAATATAAATAGCCTTTACAACATTGACTAGATCCAGGCAGTGAGAGGGACGGGGTATACGACTCCTATAGCTCTATCCCTTTCACTCACTGGAACTTGGCAAGTTTTGAGATTTCATAATACAGCCACTTGAAAACTGTTCAATTAAGGTAGCCTTCCGTGACGGGCCGCATACCGCAACCGCAGGCGACACATCTCGGAAGGCTACCTTTATGTTATCGATGTCATTCACTCGCCGGCCGGTAGCCGGTCACCTTTCAACTTGTTTTTCGGCCGCCGGTTAACATTGACATTCGGTTTAATAGTGTTTTCAATGCAAGTGTTTTGCGAAATCTTCTTAGTAAATAATTTAATAAATAATATAGTAAAATATCTAGACATTTTACGCGATATTTTGGCAATTTTTGCTAACATTGATTGTATTTTAGCTGATTTTTCTGTGGCTAAATTTTAGTTTTTTTCGGTTATTTCACCTTTTACTAGATATTATTATATAACAACACAATACAAAATAAATACTTACGCTTATGTTAAACACCACAGATAAAAAAGTCTAATAAAAATTAATTATTATAAGCCAGACTGCATTTTTTTATATTGTCGTCTATGTAATATATACATACATTATGTTAAAAAAATACCCTCCCTAATTACTTTAATTAAAATGTTATGTTAAGTTATGTTAATCCCACCTTCAAAACGAATCTAACGACCTCTCATATTTATAAATCCACCGAGCCGTTTAGGCTGCAGAGCGTGCCACAGAAATAGACATACATACATACACTAGAAAAACATAACCCTCCTGATGCAGTCGGATAAAAAAGCCGACAATAAGCGATCTTATAAATACCTATTATATTATAACTTGGCAAGTTAAACAGTTTAAAAAAAAATTGCATATGTATATAACTAGCGACCCGCCCTCGCTTCGCTTTCGTTTATGGGTAGGGAATGCAAATAACCGGTTATAACCGGTTTTAACCGGTTTTAACCGGTTATAACCAGTTTTAACCGGTTAATTTCATACAAAAACGGCTAATAACCGATTAAATTGCATTCCCTATTTATGTGAGTTTTCTGTAAAACCCGTACATAATCCAGAACTTATTATACATATAAAGCTTCCTCTTGAATCACTCTATCTATTGCTGAAAACCGCATTACAATCCGTTAAGTATTTTAAAAGATCTAAGCGAACAGACAGCGGGAGCGACTTCATTTTATACTACAGATAAAGAAAAGAATATAAAGATGATAAATTTTCGCACAAATGAAACAGACGTATTTACTTGACAGTAATGGCGGTCAAGTTAAAAATAATACGATTAGATATCGTCGGTGATAATACTGATAATGCAAAACCGCGTACCAACAAATTTATTATAGAGCAAAATAAACCTTAACGTCTTAGAAAAAAGGTGCATTTTGCTCCTCATTAAAAGTGTTACTTACGCGGTTTTGCAGTTTTTCCGTCGACATCAAAAGCAGTAGGTATAAGTTTACCTAGTATAATGTTGATTCCCAGCACCTTAATTAGGATATTTATAATCATTTAATGTGTATTAAATAATATGAATAAATACAAGGAAATCTCGGACCAAAATTATACACTTGGGGACATTATAAATTCAAGTTTACTGGGTCAAGGTGGACCGCCGATCGCTAATTATGTCACATAGTGTACAGTTCTGGTAAATAAACGTACGGAACGCAAACAGCACGGGTTCTGTAGAAATATGGCAAAAATAAAGCCCTTTTTTAGGTTTCCGTAGCTAAAATGGCAAAATACTGAACTCTTTTTCGTCATGTCCGTCCGTCCGTAGGTATGTCAGAGGCATTTTATTAAAAAAACTACAAGATGTACGTATACCTATTAATGAAATACTTAGTATGGTAATTAAATAACATAAATACATTAATCTAGGGGGGAGACATACATGTAACAAAATATGAAAAAAAAAAAATCGGCATACAACAGCGTGTTGCACATATTTCGACAGTAATTTATAAACTATTTTATAAGGTTTCTTTTCTAACCATTTTTTTTATTAAATGTTATATTTTCGGAAATAATTGCTTCGAAAGTAACATAAATTATGACCGTAAGTTTCAAAATTAAAAGAGTAGCACTTAGTAAATACTTTCATTGAAAATTATTTCAACATGACCGAGCATACCGTTTTAGAATTATTGCCGAAAAACTGCGCTTCTCAACAAAAGGACATAAATGCGATGAAGATACGCTGTTTTGCAGGTGCACTTTTCCACATCGTATTTCTTGAGATAGATGTTTGTGTTTGTAGTAAAGGCACCAGAACCCTACACTGAGCCCGGTCCGGTTTTAAAAAAAAAATCAATATTTTTTTAAATTATTCATTGGTGGATGAGTTTGTTTTTTTTATTCGAATTTGATATATTATTCATTTATGTATGTATAACTTTAATTAAATAATTATTTTTGTAAGTAAGGTTATATTAGTTATTTAAGAAAATAAAAATTAGCCCTTAGAAGTTTTAATGTAGCTTCGTAATATAAAAAGCATAACGTACCTCCTAATTTTGCAGACTACATAAAAAAATCAAATCAATTACGAAACCACAACACAACGGCTTGGCAAGTACACGAGCCAGACCTTGTCCCGCGCGACCTCTCACCTCACCCCCGCTGCTCACCGCTGCAGTTGGTGCAGTCAGTTCGAAAACGCGTGTATTCATGCTCCTAACGTATCTCGTTAAACTCGCGAGATCTTGGTCATTTCTGACCCCCCACGCAAAAAGATCCCCCCCCAGAGCTCTTAAACGGGTGACTCGATTTTTTATTTAAAAGCATGTTTTCTAGCATTAGATCTTAGCTAGGTTTCATGAAAATCGGTTATATCGGGGGTTTTTATTTATCTAATAGCTATTCGACCGAGATTAATCTCGATGAATAAGATCCAGATTGCATTCTCTAGTCTGTATACAGAATGTGGAGGTGCCTTATGTGTAGAGGTCCAAAAAAACGACCTGTATATATCCAGAGATCCTAGAGCTGGTGCTTACCTCTCCCAAAGGATCGGGCTAGCTATCCAGAGAGGTAATGCAGCCAGTGTCATGGGGACCTTGCCGCGAGCGGACCTGCTAGAGGGGGTGTTCTTTTTATAGCGGTGGTTATTTATATTTTGTAATATTTGAGTCGCTTAGTTTTGTTTTAATTTAAATACGTTTAGTTCTGATCTATTGTATTCATGATGAATTCGGTTTTAAGTTGTTATTATAAAATTTTTAATTGCAATTAACCTGTATATTAGAATAGTTTTTATTTTATATAAACATCCTAACACAGGTTTAGACAAAGTGATACTGAAATTTAGATTTTTTACACCTAGTTTCAGTACTTGTATGATGTTTCCTTAAATGTTGTATTCATTTTTTTTATAAGTAAATTAATTTTTCTGATTAGTGGCACTACGAGATGTGTAGCACAATTTTAAAACATTTTTTTGTAGTTTTACAAATAACTCAATGTTAAAGTTGCAATCTTGGACTTGATCTAACTTTGAAGGTGAAAAAACAAAATAATAGACTTATGGTTAATTACCTTAAAAACATCCTCATTTAATACAAAATGGCGAAGTCGATGTTGTCTATAAACAAAAATATCTAAAAATCTAACTTGTCATCATTTTAATTTTTGATTGATTTTCAATTATTTTATTTTGGCCTGTCATTTATTACAATTTTTATTCAAGTCCTAAAGCATGAATTAAAACATTCTATATTTATATGAAATGCAATGTGATAGTTAAGTTTTGAGTTTTATAACACTGCCCGTTGATGTCTATGCTATAAATATCAAAACTACAGCATGTTATTTTTTCGTATTAAAAAATACTAACAAAATAATTAAAAACATCAAGGGCTATTTTAATTTTCCTTTAAACAAGTATGTTTTTCTTCGCAAAAATGTAGCGGAAAAAAAATATTTTACTAGGAATTGATTACAGCAAGCAAACTGAACTTGGCCCAAAGGCCACGCAAGTTTCATCACGTGTTTATTTAAATAAAAACATGTTTTCCTCACCTCCATTGTCTTACTATCGGCAACGCAACTGAATTTTAATATGTATGACAGAAATAGGTAAACTCTGAAATTTGTTTCACAAGCGTGTAAGTTGGAGCTTACATTACAATTACAATACGACTTTACTGTTAACTGAATAATAATAATAATAAAGTTTATTTCGTTTAACATCTTAAGTGCTAATTACAAGGTTGTTGAGACCTCCTATTAAGTATGTAATATCTGTGTCAGGAGGCCTCGCTCTTCCCAATCTAGTACATTTATAAAGGGATTGTTAAATTGAATTAATTCAAAATATATTTATAGCTATATAGTAGCTTATTAATACAAATGTGTGTGTGTGAATACGGGCGACCAATTTTTTTTAAAGCGCGATACGTTTCGAATATAAGAACAAAATGGAGTAGAAGTCCATATAATTATAACGCAAGCACGTTGTCGGCTAATAACATACGGACTAATTGAAAAAAACTCACTCAATGGAACTAGTGCCAAACTAAGTTCCGGGCTTGTACAACAATTGCGTCGTCCTTAGAAATGGAATTAAGATCGCAAATGTTTTTTTTTTCTTCATTTTTAGGGTTCCGTACCTCAAAAGGAAAAAAGGAACCATTATAGGATCACTCGTGGGTCTGTCTGTCTGTCCGTCTGTCACAGCCGATTTGCTCCAAAACTACTGGACCGATCGAGTTGAAATTTGGTACACGTATGTAAGTCAGTGACCTAAAGACGGACACGTAACGTAAATAAATGAATTTTGGACAAGGGGGCCACTTTTAGGGGGTAAAGAAAATTAAAAAACAAAGTTTTGCAAACCTTATTGTGTGACATGTCAAATGAAAGGGCCTGTTGTGAGTTATAAACACTAAAATGTTGGAAAAAATATGGAATATAGTTCTTCACCTATAGATTACAGGAAAACCTATAAGAAGTTTGAGTGTTCAAAGTAACATAGGAAAATTGCGAATGTATGTGCGCACCTCGGGCGCACAATAAGGTTTGCGAAACTTTTTTTTTAAATTTTCTTTACCCCCTAAAAGTGGCCCCTTGTCCAAAATTCATTTATTTACGTTACGTGTCCGTCTTTAGGTCACTGACTTACATAAGTGTACCAAATTTCAACTCGATCGGTCCAGTAATTTTGGAGCAAATCGGCTGTGACAGACGGACAGACAGACAGACCCACGAGTGATCCTATAATGGTTCCTTTTTTCCTTTTGAGGTACGGAACCCTAAAAATGAAGAAAAAAAAACATTTGCGATCTTAATTCCAATTCTAAGGACGACGCAATTGTTGTACAAGCCCGGAACTTAGTTTGGCACTAGTTCCATTGAGTGAGTTTTTTTCAATTAGTCCGTATGTTATTAGCCGACAACGTGCTTGCGTTATAATTATATGGACTTCTACTCCATTTTGTTCTTATATTCGAAACGTATCGCGCTTTAAAAAAAATTGGTCGCCCGTATTCACACACACACATTTGTATTAATAAGCTACTATATAGCTATAAATATATTTTGATTTAATTTAATTTAACAATCCATTAATAAATGTACTAGATTGGGAAGAGCGAGGCCTCCTGACACAGATATTACATACTTAATAGGAGGTCTCAACAACCTTGTAATTAGCACTTAAGATGTTAAACGAAATAAACTTTATTATTATTATTATTCAGTTAACAGTAAAGTCGTATTGTAATTGTAATGTAAGCTCCCACTTACACGCTTGTGAAACAAATTTCAAAGTTTACCTATTTCTGTCATACATATTAAAATTCAGTTGCGTTGCAGATAGTAAGACAATGGAGGTGAGGAAAACATGTTTTTATTAAAATAAACACGTGATGAAACTTGCGTGGCCTTTGGGCCAAGTTCAGTTTGCTTGCTGTAATCAATTCCTAGTAAAATATTTTTTTTCCGCTACATTTTTGCGAAGGAAAACATACCTACTTGTTTAAAGGAAAATTAAAATAGCCCTTGAAGTTTTTAATAGTTTTTTTAGATATTTTTTAATATAAAAAAAATAACTTTTGAGTTTGAGTGTTCAAAGTAACATAGGAAAATTGCGAATGTATGTGCGCACCTCGGGCGCACAATAAGGTTTGCGAAACTTTTTTTTAAATTTTCTTTACCCCCTAAAAGTGGCCCCCTTGTCCAAAATTCATTTATTTACGTTACGTGTCCGTCTTTGAGTCACCGTCTTACATATTTGTAAGAAATTTCAACTCGATCGGTGCAGTAGTTTTGGAGCAAATCTGCTGTGACAGATGGACAGATGGACAGATAGACAGACAGACTAACAGACAGGGTATGGTGTGGAGACGGAACCCTCTCCACGCGAGTAGAACTCGCACTTGGCCGGTTTTTTATTATAAGTACCAGAAAATATTTGGTTATGTCCCTGTAAGCGGTTGTAAATATTCGCAAGCGAGGTTAATAAACGTGATAAATCATTGCCGAACGGTTGCAAGGTTCGTATCCAACCAATATAGTATAATAAGATATCGGACAAATGGGCGTACATAATGTGGACATGACTCCAAAGATTTTAATTAAACAAATTAAATTACATTAATTTATTACTTACCCTAAAAAAGTTTTGATCCTTAGCAAGGCAGTAATACATAAATAATACAAAGACTTGTTATTGTGTAGATTTATTAAAGCAAATAAACAGTATTTTTTATTATTTTCCGTGGTTAGTTTATTCCTTTTCACGGCTAAAATAAACTTATGAGGTGAAAAGCTCTTTTCGCAAGCCACGGATGTTAATGGAGCAAACTTAAGGAGATTAATATAATATTAATGGCCAATCCGCACGTCTTTGTATTATTTATTTATTACTGTCCTGCAAAGGATCAAGATTAAAGTTCAAGTAAGAAATCAATTCAAGTAATTTAATTTGTTTAATTAAAATCTTTGGAGTCGTGTCCACATTATTGCGAGCAATGGCGCCCATTTGTGCGATCTCTGAGTATAATAAATAAAATAAATATCAGAGGACAATGTCACACCAATTGACCTAAAGTCAAAGTCAAAGTCATAATATATATTTCTCTTGATTTATTTCATAAATATGTATACATTTTAGTACCTTGTCACATTAATCGCTGTGATAATTCGTTTATGGCAGTTCGAATATGACATTAAATAGACAAGGTACCTACTAAAGTGTATATATATTTATGAACTCGACTGTACAACGAGATCATTAAAATAGGTATCACTAAAATCTATCAAACCAGGCATACGAAATTTAAAGATAAACTTAAGTGTACTTAATTAAAGCTTATAATTAAAAAACTCCCGTACATAAAAGCACATCTCAAACTAAGCTCTATGCTTGTACTATAGGTACTAGACAACGATAAAGAAATACATAATTAAAAACATTCATGACTCAAGAAAAAAAAATCGCGCTCATCACACAAATATCTGCGCTTACCGAGATTTGAACCCGGGGCCGCTTCGTAGGCAGGGTCACTAGCGTCAGCACCTAGGCGAACGCGCGCGTCGTCGTAATATTAATAATCTCAGATCAACAAGTGTAATACTGATATGAGCTATTATGGGTACTGTTGGTACCCTACCTGGGCCACTACATAACTACATGTTACACCTATATTAACGAAAAATTATAAATAATTAAATACATTAATTGTATTATACTCGATATTTATTTAAATTTCTGTAAATTAGGTATTTTATAATACATACTTAAATATAAAAGTAAAATAACAATACTAATACAAAAAATAAACATTATAAAAAGCCTAACCTACGAGTACGGCAGGGCTCAAGCTACCGGTGGTTAGGGCTGCAGAGAGAGGAACCTCCTTACTACTATCTACTGTACTGCCGTCTGTATCTGGCCCTTGATCCAGCCATCTAGCGAGAGTCTCTTGAGGTGTTGGTCGAGACTCTTTGCTATAACACCGTTTGCCGAAACAACTATCGGAACAATGACCGTCGAGTCAACACCCCACATGGCGGTCACCTCGTGAGCCAAGTCAAGGTACTTGCTGAGCTTGTCCTTCTCGGCCTTCACAAGATTCTCGTCATGCGGGATAGTGACGTCGACGAGCACTGCCCGGCGTTGAGATCGATCTGTCAACACGATATCAGGCTTATTGGCAACAATAGTCCTGTCCGTGATGACAGACCGATCCCAATAAAGCGTAGCACGACCATTTTCGAGAACTGGCGCCGGTGCGTACGGGACTTCGGACTCAACATGACCATATTGAAGAGTAAGTTGCTGATGGATGATCCTGGCCACGAGGTTATGTCTATGCAAGTACTCACCGTTGGCCAAATGCGAACCACCGGAAATGATATGTCTGAGGGACTCGCCGGAGCAACGGCATGCTCGACAAATGTCGACCGTGCCATCCCTCAGAATATATTTCCGGTAATTGTTCGTCATTATGACCTCGTCAGCAATTATTATTATTATTATTATTATTGTGGCAAGGAGAAGGCACGCGAGCACTCAGGTCACCTGATGGTAAGTGGGATCTGAGACCCATTGACAAAAATTGAAATCATTATTTAATTATTTGTATTGTTAACGACTTGGCCGCTTTTACTATCAAGCGTAAGATTTATCATAATGTTAACATTAAAGATATTAAAAAGGAATGTTTAAAAAAGGCTGGAAGGTTTTAGACAATCATTGAAAATTTTGCACTTTGATCATACTGAATGACTTCAAAATAATTATGATAATGGTCCAGTCACAACGTTCACGAAACACAGGCACAGGGTCATGATCAGCGCATGAATTTAACCTTGATCTTGTCGTGAATGACGTTACGACATCAAGAAATAAATTAAACGAATAAAAACTGTAATGTGTATGACATGATTTGTGTCACTTTATTTTTAATGACCCCGATATATTAAATTCAAAAAATTATAAGTATCTGCTCTAAATATATAAAAAGTAAATGGCGGCTAAATTAAAAAAAAATAGTAACTGTTACACGTGAATTGTTACGCAAGAAAACTTATACCACAAAATGTAATGTCATTTTTTTAAATCAGTTCAGTCGTGTATCCGTCAACGCGTAACAAACAAAATAGACGGATAGATACCAAAAAAAATGCATAACAAGTACAGTAAATGATATGTTTCACTTACAAATTTAAACGTTACATATTTTTTTAATAATATTATTTATTATTTTCTTTAGGCAATTTAACTTGAAAATAATAATGATGAATTATTAAAAAAACAGTAAGTAATGAAAATAATGACTGAATTTCTTGAAGTTATAACTTGGGTTGCTATGCTTGGCTAATTTTTCAATTACATGCCTTCTAGGAAACTCGTGATGCGGTAAACAAATGCAATAAGGTAATAAGTTAATAACGGAGTGGAGTCGCGGGGTCACCTGGTTATCTTGTGATCACCCTGTAATTGGGATACGACTATTTTTATAATTATCGAGGCAGCCAATCAATTTATCGATAAAAAAACGGTCAAGTGCGAGTTGGACTCAAAAGAAAATACACATTTTGTTGTGAATTTTATCGTCTCCGTAATAAGGTCCATTTTGACTAGCCTCAATTTTAATACCGTTTATGCAAATTTGTACAAAACTGTAAAATTTGACAACTTCATTTTATTTTTCGCGTAAAATATAAATAATTATATTTAAGTCAGTTTTTTTTTAGATTTTTTGATCGGTGACGGTAATTTTTTTGTAAATGTTTGGCTATAAATATAAAAGTACGTCACGGAAAATTATAAAAAAAATAGTTTTCAAATGCGCAGATTAAGTCCTTTCTTATGACACCCGTTTGCTATAATCAAATCACTATCATTTTTCACCCCCCCCCCCCCCCCTTTTCAAAGACGAGTTGCCGGCGAGTAGATTATACCAAATTTCAAGGTGATAGCTTCTATAGTTTCAGAGAAAAACTGCTGTAACATACAGACAGATACCGAACCATAAGGCTACCTTTTTGGTACGGAACCTTAAGACCGTCACGGCTTCGGAAAACTACATTGAGCATGGTCCGACATGCTTCTGCCGGTTTTTTTATCATACCTAACACTCCTTAATAAGTAAATACATACATTAAGTCTAGAAAAAACAAGAGCTTACAGGACGTCACCGTTAATCATTGTTTTTACGCCAAAACCCATGAGTTTTGTTCTAGTCGTCAAATTATGTATTTACCTACATCAATGACGTCATTACGGTAAAAAGCCGTTTTGAACATAATAAAGTGTTTTTATTAAGTTTCGTATTCGCTATGAACTGTGACCTGAACGTTAGTTTTGTTTTCGTCTATGATGCGGTCGTCGACACACCTATACGCTCTCTGGTTTTTTTTATTGCATTTTTTTTGTTTTACAGTAACTTATCTTCTAGGCATAATCATTTTTTAGGGTTCGGTTAGTGAATAAGTTCTTAGACAGGTATACCTATAAATTGACTAATTAATGAATTTAGATGTAATGAAAATAATGTAATGGTTTTTTTTTTAAATGGCATTTTGTGAATAATTGTTGTGTATTATCATTTAAGCTACGCTCTATTTTAATTATTTTAACTCATTAACTTATTAACTTTGACGATGTATGTACAATACTTAATAAAGAATATGAATATGAATATCAATTACTAAAAAACGGAACCCTTATAAAATGACTGTCGTCCGTCTGTTCGTCTTTTTTGTCAAGACCCTTTTACTCTAAAACGGCTAAAATTATCTAACTGAAAAAACGTAAAAATAAAACAAAAAAATGCCTTCAAAAACTAAACAAATAACTTTTGTTTTAAATGGTAGGTAATAAATAGGTCAGTTAAATTGAAGTCGGCGTCCCACCATATTTTTGGCGACATCTTACAATATTGTTAACCAATAGCCGACTTCAGTTGGACTGACATACCTACCCTAGCATTTTAAAAGAGGTAATTTTTTAGTTTTTGGCGGCGGTATTTTGTTTTTCAATGTATGGAATTCTTCAGGTTTACAATCTTCTTAAATCATAATAAGTTTGTACGAACCTACTATAGATGCTAGGAATATATTTACATACATACTTAAATACATAGAAAACGTTTAAATTCAGAAACAAAAACTGGCGCTCATCACACAAATATTTGCCTATATCGGGAATCGATCCCGGGACTGCTAGCTTCGCAGAAAGGGCACCAACCCACCAACCAACTACTTAGGCTTGCTGTGCCGACTAGCTGCCATTGTCGTGTGATTGATGACTTTTGTCATCTTTTGTCATTGACATGGCGTTGAAGAGTTTGAGGCGACCGTATCGCAATGAACCGATTAACTCGCGCACTGAATTACTTAATCATTAGTATTAAAAAATATTAAGAAAACTATGAAGATGATTGATTGATCATTATGATGTAAAATGGTATGAGAAAATTTTTCGGAGTTCCAATAATCGGAGTTGCCATTTTATATGAACTTTGGCGCACCCCAGAAAGCCACTCTTCAACTCTGCACTCTGCACTTTGCAAATCCACGATAATGCAAAGTGCAGAGTAAACGTGTTCCAGAAAACCCTCTGCGTAAATTGCAAACTCTGCAAAGATTCTGTTCCTAAAAGATACTTTGCTAATCTACAAATTCACACTTTGTATTTGACTCTGCCTCTTCAACATTGCGATTGTCTCGTGGAACAGAAATACTTTGCAAATCCACAAATCCACACTCTGCATTTGACTCTGCCTCTTCAACTCTGCAATAGCTTTGTGGAACAGAAATACGTTTGAAGAGTGGGAATTGTGGAGTGCAGAGTTGCAGAGTGGCAGTCGGTTCTTTTGTGCAGTTAAGTTCTCTTACGCATTCAGCTGTTCTAATGTGCAGGTTTCCTCACAATGATCTTTCACCGTAAAAGAAAAAACTCATTGTTACATGGCGACCGCTGGGTTTGAACTTGGTAACTTCAATCACGAGTCTACATCTGACGCTCAAATGAGAGGCTACGTTAAGTAGCGCTATTAAAATGACGCAAGTGATACACCATCTTGCTTTATCTTCGCTTCTATCTCACTTAAGTCAATGTTAAAACAGGGGTGTTCTTTCCTGTGTGTTTCCTCCGACAAACTTCTGAGAACACAAGATTAAATAATATTTATGTTTTTGTACGAGCGTCTCTGTTTTTGCAAGAACCTTCGACTCATACCAATCATATTGTTTATTTAAGTTTTTTTTAAGTTTCTGTGTTCACACCTACACGAGTACCTACATTATTATCACTGTTTGACACTAACAAGGCTATTTTTAACCGTCCACGCAAAAAAATGTAGATTTTTCAACAAGGGACTAATTAACACCAAACAACCATAAACAACCATAATGACACTCGAACTATAGCCACCCTCGCTAAGCTCGCGTGGCTAAACATCTCGTGTCATTATGGCTGTTTAGTCTCGCGTTAAATACTCTACTTTTCACTTTGAATGCGAGGAAAAAACGACCATGCATAATAAAATGAATTCATCCTTATTTTCTATACATAATCACTGAAAATGGCGATAATCCTCCATTCACTAACACCGTGATTGGTTGTTTAGGGGTTCCTAAAGTAAATTAAAACATTACTTTAGTCCCTAGAGACTAATAAGGAGCCTTAGTCACGATATGCAGAGACTAAAGTAGCATTTTAAGAGCATGAGAAGTGAAAAATGTTGATCGGTTTTTACCTAGATTTGATCGACATCGGTTGAGTCGTTTAAAATTGCCCCGAGCGTCCAATGGCGCCCTCATTATTGTGTTTTCTAATAAACTAAACTATTATCTTTAAATCGAAGAGTATTTTTTTAGGGTTCTGAAGTCAACAAAGAACCCTAATAGCTTCGCCAAGTCCGTTTGTCCGTCTGTCATCTACATAAGTTAGTACTCAGGTTATATCTCTCAAGCGTTGTCCCGAGCTCCCTGAAAGGGATAACTTCGTCGTTGTACATTCTTTTTTTATCTTCATTGTATTGTTTTTCTTTTGTACAGTAAAGTGTTCACATATACATACAGTGTGTCCCTGGATAGTGCACAAATGAATAAGGATGAAACTAGATGCAATTTCAACGACAAAAAATATGAAAAAATTTGGTGTCATTAGTTTTTTATATCTTAAAAAAACATTGATTGCTGTGAACCCTATCGAAAAAATACACCAAACACAAAAAAAACAGGATTTTCTTCAAAAAAAGTGTTTATTTTATCACAATAGACGTCATATGAGGCGAGCGAGATATTTCACTTCGTTCCGATAGGGTTCACAGCAATCAATGTTTTTATATTTTTCATTAAAAAAAAAACAATATATTTTTTGTCGCTGAAATTGCATCTAGTTTGATCCCAATTCGTTTGTGCACTCCAGGGACACACTGTATACCTACAAACGTTTTCGAATACTAAAGGCGAGTCAAAAATGATTATAATTGAATCGTTAGTGCTCAAGCTAGAGGAAGTTTTGTTTAAATACGATAGAATCAATATTTGAGAAGACACGCTTAACCAGCGATTCTAGCGTCGCGTACAAATAAAAATATACTTTGGCAAATAGGTTTTTATGACTGTTACATTGAAAGCAATGATATACAGGGTGTCCCAAAAAACGACGTCAACCTGCCTGGGGCTGATAGAGCAGATAAAAAGCTATCGATTTAACCCCTGTATGTTCTACGATTTTTACTAGTTTCGGAGATATTGAGCATTTTAATCTTAATAACTAGGTAATAACTAGGTGATCCAGTGTTTGCTTTTCACTTTGTATGGAGAAACAAACTTTATATGATTAGGTACTTAAAAAAAATGTTTAAAAATACGGGCACGTAGGTTTAAAACTTCGCTGATTCGTAATGGCTCTAATTATTTTCGTGACACGAACAAAAGGGGAAATTACAAAAATGAAGATTAAAATGATCAATGTCTCCAAAACTAGTAAAAATGGCTGGACATAAATAGGGGTTAAACCGATAGCTTTTTAGCTGCTCTATCAGTCCTAGGCGGGTTGACGTCGGCTTCTGAGACACCCTGTATGTACTGTTTGCTAAAGGTATATATTGTATTGTACTTGAGAGGCGTGATGAATTGTGAATGCACTGCACATATTGTGCAATTTAATCGATTAGGTATACCTAAGGACATGTCGTTATCTTTTCCATTATTATTTTTCTCAAACATGCAATGGAATGTTGGCGTTATGTCAGTTATTTTAGGCCTCAAAGTATCACGTTGCGGGCGGAACACCTCGAGAGAACTGTAAAGGAATTTCATACGAAATTGAAGGCCTAGGCCGGGAAGTAATTTTATTTTAATTTTTGTGTATACATGGCGGCTGTGTTTATGAACAGCCTAAATAGCTATTTTTTTTTAATATACTTAGCTGTGCTTCCAACCAAAGCGTTTGCATAAAGGCACCAGGTACCAGGAGGGCAGAGGTTATTAGGGGTGCGTAGCGCAACTTAGATCGCAGGCGGTGTATGTAACACGGTGCGGCCCGCGCGGCGGCGCAGCGGCGGCGGGCTGGCGCTCGCACCCGACACAGCGCGGATGACTGAGTACTTTAGGTTACTTTTAATGTTTATGCACTCCTAGTATTTGACATGTATTTTTTGTTTTAAATTTTTTAATGAATTATTTATATGTTTGAGAAAAGCACTATACAAACCTCGGCGTGCAGTAGGGTTGCCAGCCTCGTAACTATCCGGCGTCTATATGAACTCGGTCGGCAACCCCCTACTTCCCGGCCTCTGTAGTAATGAACTATTCTTGGTCTTTTTTAGGGTTCCGTACCAAAATGGTAAAAAAGGAAACCCTTATGTTTTATGATACAGATGGAAAGGGCCATTGATAGTGATCATTTATGTCTATTACACATACACCTTTAAATTAAATAAAGACCGTAAAAAACCTTCTTTATTATTTTGTTATATTCGACCAGTTCGGCAAATTTTCAAAAATCCATAAATGCAGTAATAATTGTGTTCAAAAATAAAAGTAATGCTATTTCCAATATTTAAGGTAGTTGCCGTCCATGTGGCCTTCCTTTTTTCCACCCTGTATATCACCAGCAAGGATCGGAAAAACGCCCGTCATTTTGAAAACATAACCCTGTTCCGTACAGGAGAGGCTTCCTTCTGATGTTAATTAAAAATATTATTAGGTATTTTACATTTATTATACCATTATTTATATGTATTCAGCAACAATATTATTAATGAATAAAACCATAATGGTTATGGGAAAAAAATACTATCGCTAATCAAAAAGAATGTCTTTTTTTTAATTTTCGCCTGTTATTCCATAACGACGTGAATTTAGGACCTATTTATGAGTCGAAAAAGTTTGTTCACAGTTTACGGAGGACATTGGGGCAATCTTTGACATTGGTTTGCTGTTTGTATGTGTGTTTGTGTATAAAATACCTAATAATATTTTTTATTAATATCAAGGAAGTCTCTGCTATACGGAACAGGGTTATGATTTCAAAATGACGGTCGTTTTTCCGATCCTCGATCACCAGCATTAATTAGGGTGACGGAACCAGTAATGGATAAGGATCAACGCTGCCCTCCTAAGCAAAAATGCAATAACTAAATAAAATAGCCAAAGCAGATTCAACTCTCTTATGTTTGTAACTAGGTTGCAATTTCTACAGATGTTTTGTCTGAGATATCGCCATTATGCTTAGTAGGGCAGAACGATGGACACTTGACACTTGATTCTTATTTGATAGAAGATAAGGGTTATGAATTTGGTTTTGCAACAAACAATTTCTGACCGTGAGAAATTTGAATTAAAAGTTTAGTGTCCATTACTGGTGCCATCACCCTATTATTTTCATCTCTGAACTTTTACAATATTTGTAGGTTTATGTTTGCTAGTAGGTACAGTCAACAGCATAAATAAGTGATCATTTATGTACCTTGTCGCTTTCAATCGTTTCACATTTTTGTATGACATTTCAAACACGACGTTAAAGTGACAAGGTACATAAATGATCACTTATTTATGCTGTTGACTGTACTACGTAAAAATACATATTTTACAAACTTTTTCGTATTTAGTACGGAATCCTACAATAAGGCGCGCTCGACATGCGCTTTCAAGTGTTTTAGTTAGTATGTTTGTTACTGCTTCGCGCTGAAACGTCTAAACAAATTTTAATGAAATTTTAATTGGATATACCTTTAATCTTGAATTAACACGTAGGCTGCCTATCCCGAAAAACATCAATATTCCCGTGGGATAGTAAATGGAGATGAAATTAAAAAAAACTTACCATTTAGCCTATGAATGACTCCGGCAGCCAGCTGCACTATTACTAAAACTAGGACTGTAACGATCTTCATATCGTCCCTTAATTCTCCTTAAGTTCACTTTTTCACTATTAAAATACTTAACACCATACTAAACCCTAGACTAAGACCTAAAACACTAATTATATTTACAAGCAAATATAAAGCGTCTTTTTAAAATTCAGAAAACAATGCGAATTTGACTTGTGTTAACCTACTTTGCGACTGGTTACAAAGGTTTCCGAACGAGCAATGGCGGAGTGAGTCGAGGTTGACATTAAATAATATTCGACGGTTACTCCTGGCTCGAAGGATGTTTATAAAGTTGACCTCTCAAGTCATTTTGGATGACGATATCTCATATATATCATTAAACCCCTGACGCGAAAAGAGGGGGCGGGGGTTTAACGTGTGTATATTTAATGAACAAGGATCGGAAAAACGACCGTCATTTTGAAATCATAACCCTGTTTCGTATAGCAGAGACTTCCTTGATATTAATAAAAAATATTATTAGGTATTTTATACACAAACACACATACAAACAGCAAACCAATGTCAAAGATTGCCCCAATGTCCTCCGTAAACTGTGAACAAACTTTTTCGACTCATAAATAGGTCCTAAATTCACGTCGTTATGGAATAACAGGCGAAAATTAAAAAAAAGACATTCTCTTTGATTAGCGATAGTGTTTTTTTCCCATAACCATTATGGTTTTATTCATTAATAATATTGTTGCTGAATACATATAAATAATGTAATAAATGTAAAATACCTAATAATATTTTTAATTAACATCAGAAGGAAGTCTCTCCTGTACGGAACAGGGTTATGTTTTCAAAATGACGGGCGTTTTTCCGATCCTTGTTAATGAAATATAATGTGCAGGATCGTGAAGCGCCGCGTAAAAGGAGTAGCTGATAATTGTTTCCATACTTTAGTTCCGGGCGATAACGTTTTACCCCTCCTAAATCACTTTCGATTTCCACTATTTTTGAGTATGTTGTAGTTATTATGAAAAACTAGGTTTGTACGATTCCGTAGTCAAACTAGGAACCCTTATAGTTTCGCCATGTCCGTCCGTCCGCAGCCTAGCTCAGAAACTCTTAATACTAGAAAGCTGTGATTTGGCATGAATATACATATTAGTCACGCCAATAAAGTGGTAAAAAAAACGTGAAAAAAAATTTTTTTTTAGTGTACCTCCCCTTCTCGTAACGTTTTTCCCGTCTACCCCATAGTGTGGGGTGTCGTTGGATAGGTCTTTAAAAATATTGTGGGTTTATGTGAACAATTTTTCGATTAAGGGATCCGTTTATGAAATATTAAGCTTTAAAGCGCTATTTTTTATAAGAATCAAGTGTCCCCCCCCACAGCCCAAAATACAAATACTAAAAATCTGAAAAATATCTTAAATGAAAGCACATAACGAATTTTAAAGGAAAACTTTCACGACTAAGTAGACGATTGGTTCCTGAGATACAGGCGACTAAAGTGTTTATACCTACTAAAATGACCTAAGACCACCAAATAACTTTAAATAGAGAATTACTTCATACTTGTGGTTTTTTGAGATACTTTTTTTGTATTAACGGCTTCGGAACCCTACTCTGAGCATGGTCAGACATGCTCTTGCCCGGTTTTTTCTTTATTGGCTTCTGTCCAAGATATATTGTAAACAAAAACGTACAAACCAAATTTTTCATAATATATACAACATATTCAGAAATCATAAAAATCGGACTACGTTTGGGGTGAGAAACGCTACCACATCTACCTAGAATGGAAATTTTCATCTTCACAACCCTCTATTATATTACTAACCGTTTTATTACCCTAATGAAATATAACAGATAAGCCGGTCCTGATAACATTTATTTATTTATCGTATGACTTACAAATCACACCTATATCATAGCTTAAATTTACACTTCCTAGGGTATTCTGCTGCTTCGCTCGTGAGGCTTTTGAAGTCTTCTATCCCCCCTCGGTATTTTGTTAGGGGGCACTCAAGTATGATATGGCGCACTGTCTGTTTCGGGTGTCCACATTCGCATGTCCCACTTTCACTCCAACCTCACTTCTATCGAAGGTGGGCACAGTGGCCAACTCCTGTCCTGAGACGGTTGAGAAAGCACCAAACACGGCGCGACTTCTGAAACCCAGAGGGGCGGTTACATTAATCGGTGCATATCAACTATAGGTATCTCTGCAACGCTACCGTAAAATAATAGCAAGGAAGGCGCCTAACTGCATAGTAATAGTACAAGCATTTTAAATTTAATTTGGTTCCCAATAGAGTATAAAATGCTGCGACTAGTACATTACAGTTAGCTGTCTGTGTTTTTGTGTGTCTGTCTATGGCATCTTAACTCCTAATTGGATGAATTAATTCGGAAGCGGTTTTTTTTATAGAAATCTAGTTTAATCTGGTTCTGAGCTAGATTCTATGTAAATCGGTTAAGCCGCATATGAGAAGTCGGCTCTCAAAGCAAGGGTCGCCATTATGACGGGTTTTTTATTTATTTAATTGTTTTAACTTTTAACCTATGAATGCGTTGGAACTATGTTTGTGTGTATGTAAATTCTGTATCGCACATAAACAATTACAAGACATGTTTGCATCTATATAGATAACTAGCTGTTGTCCGCGACTTTGAACGCGTAAAATTAATTTCCCGCTACTCTTGAAATCGACTCCCAACGAGAAAAAACCCCTTTTTTCCCGTTGGGAGTCGATTTTCAATGAATAAAAAATTGTATAGTGGGGTGAGACGTATAATTAAAATGATAAAATCTCCTATTCATTAACATATTCAAATGATTATAACTATTTAAAAGATAAAACCCCCCGATATAATGACAATCCCTTCTTTAAGAGCTGATATTTCTATGGCTCAATCGATTTTCATAAAACCTAGATAAGATCCATCCCTATTGATCTAGCTTTTTAAAAACCTGTTCTTCCAAACCGATCAACTAATCTGACCAACTGAAACAGGTCAACTATTTTTCTTTCACAAAGGCTCAACTTTGACAGAGTCGATGGAGGTGCGCTATCGTGGAGCTCCTATTCCTGAGTGCTTTGGCCCTTTGGGCCAGTTGAAGAGTTAACATAACCTAAATCTACCTCATACTCTAGGTTATGATTTCCATTCTGTACTGTACTGTGTAATTAATTGGTCCGTTTAGTTGATCGGAGTGCAAGAAACCTAAAAAACATCGAAACCTAAAAAAATCAGACCATCCGTTTAGGAGCTACGTTGCCACAGACAGACACATACTGAGATACACAGATACACACGTTAACCTAACCAATACCCCTCTTTTTCTCGGGGCTAAAAATAATTCTAGAGGAGGTTTTCATTTACTGTAATATTTACACCATGTTCTGGTACATTCTGTAGGTAATTATCTGAAAAGAAACCCATAAAAACCCATCGTGTTATGTTCCAGACATGGGTATTACGAGTACGTAAAATGAATTGTTATTAGTTTCACGAAATTATCAAAAACATGCAGCGGGTTTTACAAAACTTCTTTTTTCATTTGATGACGCGGATGACCTCGTTGGTGGTGGTACCTTGAAAATAAAATAGGTATAATATCAATGCACAATCTCACACAAGTTGACCTAGTCCCAAATTAAGCTCTAGGCTTGTACTTTGGGTACTAGACTAGTGATGTGCCATTGGCAGTATTGCTGGGAATGTTGCCGGCAAAATTGGGAATATCAATGAAGATGCAAATGGTGGGTTATTTTTTTATCAGTATTTGGAATAGGTATTGCCTATTTACCTAAACTTGTTCAAAAAAGATTTTTTTCCCAGAATAGCGTTATTTGGGAAATATTGCTAGGAATATGGCCGGCAGAATTCTAAATATGAATGAAGATATTGTAATTGGTCGTTTATTTTACAATCAGTGCTCGGAATTAGTAGTGCCTATTTACCTAAACTTGTTGTAGTTACGTTCATTCAATAATGTATTTTAATTTCACTTACGCATGAATGAACATGCGCCAAGTAAGTAAATAGACACTAGGTACCTATTCCAAGAACTGTCTATAAAGATTAAGGATAAAGAATATTTTAAATGTAACTGTAAGTTTGTCCCATCTGTAGAAGTTTGTCGTTTGACGTTTTTGATAATGACATCGAACGCCGAATCTATCTTGTCTGGGGCCTCTGTATCGTTGATCAAATTTATATTTGGACTACTGCGACGATTTATCTCAGTTGTCCCATAATGGGACAACTCAATCGGACTACTGGGATAGACGGATTCATAAATTCCTAATGCAATGCTTTGATAGAAGGCTTAATTTTAAGTAGAAATTGAATGGAAATTGTATATAAAACCTTACCTAACCTACATCAGGCCGGCTTTACACTGAAACTTGACTAACGTAAGTAGGGACGCAGCTATTTGTTAGATGAGAAAAAATATTTCTATCTACTTCTAACAAATAGCTGCGTCCTTACTTACGTCAATCGTAAGTTTCAGTGTTTCTTTAGGAAAAATAAACTAATCGGGAAAATAAATAGGGCTTCGATTGGGCTGATAATAAGTTATCATATTGTTTGAAAACAACTAGTTGCTTATTGGACGCGTGTCGCAATTTTTAACCATATATCGAGGACTCAATTTTAAGGTCAGCATTGTATTAAAAACAGGTAGCTGGGCGCTGAATACAATCAAAACCCTTTACCGTACCGGTTATAAAACATAATTATTCCGCCCTTCAGTTACAGGTTCCCATGCCAAATAAGGTTAACTTAATTCGAGTTATCTTCGGATTGATTGCGCAAGATGCTCCTTGACGACCTTTGGACATAAGTATTACCGATATTGGTGACAACAAGACACAGACAGACAGAGTACATGAGGACGCGCTGGCCTAGTTGGTAGTGTCCCTGGCTACAAAGCTAGTGCTCCTGGGTTCAAATCCCGGTATGGGCAGATATTTGTGTGATAAGCGCGAATAATTGTTCCTGAGTCATGGATGTTTTCTTGTATTTATATATTTCTCTATATATGTATTTATAGCGTTGTCCAGTACCCATAGTACAAGCTTAGAGCTTAGTTTGGGACTAGGTCAATTAGTGTGATATTGTCTCCTGATATTTATAATTTAAAAGATAAAAGATGTTTATTCTGTAAGTAGGCCGCACGGGCACTTTTACACGTCAAGAATCTACCAGCGTTTACCAAGAGGAGACCACTACTGAGAAGAAATGCCGCAAGAAACTCAGCAGTCCGTCATTTTTTAAACATGTTACAAAGGTTACTACTTAGTCTAGCATTATATAAAGCAATAAATATTAAATTAAATATTATACTTATAAAAATAACATGCGTAGTTTAGCAGGAAAATATGCCAAAAATCTTACGAGAGAGACAGAGGGAGAAAATGAAACAAAAAACCTATTTATGTATATATAAGACGGTGCAAGACGACCACATTAAATTTTCGATATGTTTTCCTACATCAACGGTGTCCCCTAGACAAGATAAAGCTTTTGCATTTGAATAAATTATTATTGACTAAGTTTCGGGTTTACGCCGTGCATTTTTTTATATTTATATTTTATACCTAGTTGTGCCCGCGACTTCGTCTGCGTGAAAGTGGGTTTAGTGGTGGTTGGACCTTGTACAGGGTCCGTCCGCATCGCTACCATTACTTAACCGTACAGCAGTGTTCGCATTGTTGTATACCGGTATGAAGATAAGATAACCGGTGAAAGTACTAGCATAGAGTCATTCCATCTTAAAACTCAGGGTTGACAGTGTATTCGCAGTCTTAGGATTGCATATTCCCTTCATATTATCGACGTGTACAAGAGCCCTTATTTGGCTTAATGGCTTTGAAGTACCTTACGGCTTGTACACAACACAAAAGCTTTTATTTCCCTAATAGACTGGCAATGGACCGCAGGGCCGGATTTAGAGGTGTGGAGGCCCTGGAGCAACAAAGAAGTGGAGGCCCCTGATTATTTTTCAAAGATGCGCAGCAAAAAATAAAAACCGCACCACATAAAAACTAAACGCACACCAAAACTACGCTTTTGATAAACATTTAGTTTTTTTGCTGTGGTGTTCAATTCTTTTAGGTCCTAGGTTTTATTTAAATACCTACCTATTTATCATCCTTTTTTCAAATAGTATAAGGTAACCTACTATTTATGTGGGGTGGGGGACCCTCTCTTGTAAAGGCCCCGGGCAGTTGCCCCGCCTTAAATCCGGCCCAGATGGACCGACAACTCTTCCTGAGTTGTTGGTGTTTATGGGCGGTGGTGATTACTTCCCATCAGGTAACCCGCATGCTCGTTGGTCTCCCTCTCTTACATATAAAAATAAACACCACGGCGCGGCCCCGTGTTGACGTGTCCGTACAGATGCACGCTGCGGTGCCGCGTCGTACTACGCCACGGCGCCGCGCCGGGTTGATGTGGACAGGCCCTATAAGCTGTTGGACGGTTCATACATTTTGATAGTTTCCGGAAATCGTTCAACAACAACGTGCAACAACAATAATAATTATATAGGTGTCGTGTTCCGGCGGTTTCGGGACAACCTACCAGCAGCGAACATGACGCCAATTTTGGCAAAACAGGACCACGTTGTTCTGTCACCTCGGTGTTAGTTTTTAGTTTTATATTGTTATGTATGTTAGTCTCAAATATATTTGTAATTGTGAGCTTTGTTGCTCGAAACAAATATGACTTAAGTATTCTTATAACAATAACAACAAACTAAGTATAAAATTTAGATTAAACAATTAGATGAAGATGAAAAAACAACTAAATCGGACTATAATTTACACCACAATTTGTTTATTTGTATAAACTTCCTAATGCCTAGGAAAAATATCGCGACCTTGCAGTCATAATTATGTTAAATTATAATAAATTAATTCCTAATAATATTTATCATGCTTGACCTCTGTCTCTAACTAGGTTATATAAACTGTTTGATAATTTAAGTCTATGTAACTGTATTTCTACGATCCCGTTTCAGTTTGCTAAAAAGTTTAAACAAGTTAAAAAAGCCTTGGATTAATTCTTAATTGAGGTCGCAATGAGAAAGAATAAAGCAGGAAAACACGGCCATGTTGAATTGTATTTTAAATTTGAATTTGAATAGAAGAAGATATAATAAATTTGAATTATCACAAATGAATAAATAAATATTATGGGACAATCTCACACAAATTGACCTAGTCCCAAACTAAGCTCTAGGCTTGTACTATGGGTACTAGACAACGATACATATACTTTACTAGAGGACGCCCGCGACTTCGTACGCGTAGAATTAGTTTCCCGTTACTCCCCCTATGTTAACCCCTTAGGGGATGAATTTTCAAAAATCCTTTCTTAGTGCTCACTTACATCATGAAAGGAACCCCTGTACCAAATTTCAAGTTTCTAGGTACAGTAGTTTCGGCTGTGCGTTGATATCTAAGTCAGTCAGTCAGGTTTGCCTTTTATAGAGGTATCCATATATCCATATATCCATATATCCATATAGATAGAGAGATCCATAGTCCATACTCATGACACGAATATTCAACCATACCGGGATCCAGCCCAAACACTACCAACAAGGCTTGGTGCGTCTTCACACATTATCATGCCTAGTCCGTCTTAAAACAAAGTGGAATAGAGGCCCTGTTACGATACTATGCTACCATTTCGCAGCAGAATAGGTTTTTTTAATGTGAAAAGGAAGCAGACGAGCAAGCGAGTCACCTGATGGGACCCATAAACATCCGCAACACTAGAAGAATCGCTGGTGCGCTGCCGGCCTTTGAGAAAAGAGTAGGCTCGTTTTATGAAGGCCCCCAGAGATGTGATTCTCTCAACAAGCAAAGGTGATGGTTCGCTCGAGTGAAGGTCCAAGCGGCGAGTTTAAGTAGTCCCAACAGAGCGAACAAAACACATTTTAGCGCGTGTATTCAATTTAGCAGCATGACTTCTCGAACGTATAAGGCTCCCTAATTGACAATGCACGCGCTAAAATGTGTTTTGTTCGGTCGGACGGGACTACTTAAACTCGCCGCTTTTATTCGCTCGTCCGTTCGACCGGCCGCCGTTTTTTGAGAGAATAACACACCTGATGGTAAGTGATCATCGCGACCCATTAACACCCGCAACACCTGAGGAGTCGCAGGCGCGCTGCCTGGCTTTGAGAAAAGAGTAGGCTCGTTTTTTGAAGGCCCCCAAGTCGTATTGGTGCGGAAACACAGACGCCGAGAGCGCATTCCACATAGATAAGGTGCGTGGCAAGAAGGCTTTCGAAGTTATTACGTTAATAGATATAATAATCCGATCGTGTGGTTGCCGAGTTCCTCGTGTGGTTGCCGAGTTAGAATAGTGCCACTCCATGTCTTCCCGTGGATGTCGTAAGAGACGACTAAGGGAATAAAGGCTTGTAGTACTGTTAGGCGATGGGCTTGCAACCTGTCACTAATACCTACGCTGGTAAACATCTTAGCCTAATTGTGCAAATTGTGGTTATAGAATTGTCAACAAGTTTTTAGAGATGTTTGTAATTCTGTAGCTCTGCCTACCCCACTCTGGGAACGAAGGCGTGAGATTATGTATGTGTATGTATGTAATACGATATAAGTAAATAGCAAATAAGCGCTCTCACTAGTTAATAAGTTGCTGTGCCCTATATGGCCCATAATGATCTCTTTTAAGTTAATTTAATTAACACCTGTTTATAGTAGTACATTATGGAATGTAATAAATATTTGAATATTGAGTACATTAATATTTTTAGGTAGAAGACAAATAAATAATTGATTGGTTGATGAATAATTGATGGTGTCTAATCAGTCGGTATTCTAAATTTAAACTTATCTAATGATTCAGAAGCCATGTTTAAACAAGGTGATATCACTTACAAGTCTATTACGTGACTCTGACGTCCCAAGCCGTGTCATAATGTATCTAATTACTTAACCAACGTCGGGTAAAGGGCAAGGCTACCCCAATATTGTGTCATAGTTGCGATAAACACCTGTTTTGTTATTTTCTTAAACAACTCACGTTTTAATTCGTCGAGGAACCTAATTTGTTAGTAACCGACTTAAAAAAAAACCGATTAAATAAACAATTATCATGCCAAATACTAAATTTAAATAGCTTTTTAATTACACATTCATGCTTCATTATTAATAAGGTCTCCACTCCATGGGCGAGTAAAAACAAAAACCGGGATGGGACAATATTTTTTTTCCGATGAAGCTTCTTTTTGGGCAGCTAATTACTTGACTAGAGTGCTCGTGCGGCCCGTGAAAAATCCAGTAAGGCTTCTTACTAACACGTCGGCGTCAGCCGTCGACACCTGTCAGCGATAGCCGTGAATGTGTTAGCAGCGGCTGCAGTAGCCTCTGCCGTTGGCAAAATGCCGCTCGTCTTACAGGATTTTTCACGGGTCGCACGAGAAAACTAATTATCCGCCTCAGACCAAGCCCAAGTCAAGTAATAAGCCGCCTAGAAAGAAACTTCTACGGAAATAATATATTGTTCCAATCCCGGTTTTTGTTTTCACCCTCCGATTTTCAGTAAGGAGCTTCTTCACCGTACTCCAAAATCTCAAGCAATTCTCCATCAAATGCCTTCTTATTGTACATAGAGACATAATAAAGCCTTTTTTGTTTATTTTTCCTTCTCTAAATGCAAAGATAAATGACAATAGTGGGTTTTTTGAAGATATCTGCATAAGTAGTTTAACCTCTGCGGAGGAGGTCACGTTTTCCCGCGTTCTTGTAAGTCATCGACTTTTTTATTTATAATTTATTCATGTAATTGATGACATATTAGGGCCTTTCAAGTGTGTACAAAAGAACACTGCCCCTTAACGTGAAACATAAGCACGAAAAACGGAAAACGGTCTGTTAGCGGGAAAATGTCAAATGATTTTTTTTACGGAGCATTGTAGGCAGAAAACCTTTCTATTCAGGCAGTATTTTTATTTCTGTGCCACATTCTTAATATATAAATAATACCGGTCTCGTTCTTGTCGAACAAACGTATGTATGTTTTTCTATGTATAGTCGTCCAAGAAAGCATTTTTGGACCTTAACGTGATACAAATAGAGTCGAAAAGTGGTAAAGAAGTTTCTTGATACGTTTACCGATTTCTCCGTCAATTGTGGACCGACTTTCAAACTTAGTTTAACCAATTGGGAAACACCAAAAAAAAAAAACTTGCTTACTTTTACAGTTTTATTCGAAAGAATAGCAATTTCTAAGGATCTCATTTGAAGCATTTAGTGAATAACCCCCTTACTAATAAACGTTGAGTAACGGTGGTATAGCTTTACAATGTTTTGTTCCTTATCTGTCATTGTGACATTCGAATTTGACAGATAAGGACAAAACATTGTATAGCTATACCACCGTTACTCAACGTTTATTAGTAAGGGGGTAAAAGTGTTATTGCTATTTAAAATAATTTCTTAACCCTTTTTTGGCAACAGGGACCTGACCACCCATTCCCTGATAAAAGCCTTTAAAAGACTTACCTCTCGAAGTATAACCCACTAGAGGAGGAAACAATGAAACACTTACTGTGCGAATGTGATGCCCTCGCCGGAGTAAGAATGAAAATCCTCGGTTGTGGTTACCCAGAACCGAACTACTTCAAGGCACTGCCATTGCACTCCACTATCTGCTTTCTGGAAGGGGTGGAGGCTGCATTGGACTAATTGCTAAAAGAGGGGTAATTACACAAAAGATCCCATAGGGTCGAAGTGTATCCGTAAGGACCCCACCTACAAGATAAGAAGATAAGATAACCCACTAAAAGAATAACCGCTTAGGATGCGGTTGGATTGCGGGGTGAGACAGGGGGGGTTGAGCTCGCCCCTGCTTTTCAATCTGTATATGAATGCGTTGATTGGGGAGCTAGGCACCATGCATGTAGGGTGTTTTGTTGACGGTGTGTGCGTCAATAATCTCAGTTATGCAGACGACATGGTGCTGCTGGCTCCCTCAGTCACCGCATTGCGACAGCTGCTGGCTACATGTGAGGCGTAAGCGGTGTCTCACGGGTTGTCTTATAATGTTCAGAAAACTGAGTATATGATTTTTAAGGCGGGAACCAAGAGTCCTTTCTTCTTTCCTCCTATCACACTCAATGGTGTTCACCTTAGAAAAGTGCATCAATTCAAATATCTTGGTCATCTATTGACCGAGAACTTGAAAGATGATGCTGATATGGAGAGGGAGCGCAGAGCATTGTCAGTTAGGGCGAACATGCTGGCGCGCAGATTTAGACGATGTACGGATTCAGTAAAAATTACGCTTTTTAAGGCTTTTTGCACATCTCTGTACTCGTCGAGTCTGTGGGTCAGGTATACTCAAAAGGCTTACAATGCTCTGCGCGTCCAGTACAATAACGCCTTTAGGGTGCTATTGCGGCTGCCGCGGTACTGCAGCGCCTCTTCCATGTTTGTGGAGGCACGCACAGACAGTTTCGATGCTCTGTGGCGCAAGAAAACTGCCTCATTAGTAGACAGGGTGCGTGGCAGCGGGAATGGCATCTTAAAGATGATTGCCAATAAATTTGATTGTCCTCTGATGTGGAAACTTACACAGAGGACAAAATCACTGTTATTTATTAATTACTAACATTTAGGCTAAGAATTACTAATAAAACTGTGGCCCTATCATGTTGTCTGAATAAATAAATTATTATTATTATTATTATTATTATTAGGAAATATATGACTTAGTTATTTGTTAAATTAACCATTCAAGGGAAACCTAAAGAGCTAAAGCTTAGATCGTCAGCAGTAAATTGATAACCATTATTATTATTTTGATTATTTCTATGTACATATAATTTAACGAATGCAATAAATAATTGAGTATTGAGTAGACAAATAGAAGTGTAACCCTTATAAATAGCGCTTAAAAAGCCAATCAAACGGCTTTTTATAAGGGTAACCCTTATAAATGTCGCTTAAAATGCCAATCGAGCGGCTTTTTATAAGGGTAACCCTTATAAATATCGCTTAAAATGCCAATCGAACGGCTTTTTATAAGGGTAACCCTTATAAATATCGCTTAAAATGCCAATCGAACGGCTTTTTTAAGTTAAAAGGATTTTGGTATCACTCAAAATATAGCGCTTTAAAAGCAAAATCGAACAAGACTTATACGAAACGGATTGGTAAGGGTAACCCTTATAAATAGCGCTTTAAAAAGCAAATCGAACGGCTTTCAAGCGCTACGGCTTTTCTAAATAAATCCTTATAAAAACCTATTCGAAACCCCTTGAATGGGTTAGAGGGCCGGTCCCTGCTAGGCAAAAATAAATAAGTCATGGATTCAAGCCTCTTCGGATTTTAATCCATCAAAAATATTAAATAAAAAAAAGGTATAAAATGCATATTGTAATATACATCGCTTAACAAGAGGCTAAATAAAAGTAACCTCTCCAAACTACTACAAACAATCTAACCGCTGTATTATTAGAAACATTTTAGACACAATTAACTCGTACCTTTTCGAACTTGTGTATAAAATTGTCACTAAAGCGGGGCAATCGCTAGCGAGATGTTAACCGTAATCGGAGCAGAAGCAATTGCAGTAACGAGCTTCTAGTAGAGAATAGGCTCGCGACCCGCGTACACATCACGATGTTACGTGTAACAGTAACAGTAACGGCTCGCTAGTGAGTACCGGGCTTAAGGAACGGCTTAATTGTTATTAAGTGACTTGTAAGTTGCTCAACGTTCTGTAAATATCTTGCAACGGGTCATAGGTCGCAATTCGTAAGAAAGGAATTGTTTATTGTTTGTAGACAACAATAATGCGCACATTTTAACCTTATCCTAACTTGCTTTTTAACTTATTCTAGTAATATCACAGTTGAAGCACTCGGAAAAGTGATTCTAAGGCCGTGGCCGCACTGGTCGGGCGATTGCCACGCGACAGTGATGCGAATTGTCAGTGTCCGCATTAACACGGACACGTTACTGCATTACTAAACATTTGAATACTTTGACAGTACATAATCAAAATCTTGTCGCAATTTAATCAATGCGGCCGCCAACATAGCTTGACAGGAATCTTGTTTTACTAACGTCGCCGTCGCGTCGCCTTCGCCTGACTAGTGCGGCCGCGGCCAGAGGTTTGCAATTTGTAATTCTGCCGCAAAACAAATAATAACAACAAAAAGCAAGCTTTAAAAGTCGACTGTTGTTGCTAAACGACTTAAAATCGTTATAAATCCTAAATGATCGCTCAAAATGAAAATGATTAAATAAATCTAAAGATGATTTTTATATACCTATTCAATGATACCCCTTTTGTCACAGTTCGTCGGCTTTATTTTTTTTCTTTTTTACAATATGGCGTCTAGCTGCCGCCATATTGCATTTTAATTACCGTCCTATCTTTAGTAACGCGAACAAGATTAAGACAAATTGATTGCCATAAGAATCATTATAATCGGTCCTTGCGTTTAGTTTCTAGAGCGCCACAAAGGAACAAACATACATATATAGGCTGATAAACACATTACCCTCCTCCTTCGGCAGTCGGGTAAAAACGGCTAACTGCGACCCGTCCTCGCTTCGTTTCGGTTTATGTGAGTTTTCCATAATACCCGTATATAGCGGCGAAAACGACGGGAACTTTGATTTTATACTATGTTGGGATTTCTTTGTAACGTTTATTAAAAAAAACGCATAGGACTCATGCCGTCTTTTTGGGAACTATGGAACTACAAACAGACACAGACAGACATGTTTTTTTAGTGATATAAGTTTTTTTAAACGGGGTTTTATATTAGTTTTCGTCAATTCCGTCCTTCAATGATACGTATCATACGATTTAAATATTTTAAAAGGAACCAACAAACACGTTTTTGCATTAATATTATCATATCTCAAGGGTTAGCTAGAAGAGATCCCTAAAATGGATAATTTCGTCTTTGTACCTCTACATCCATCATCATATGTAAATTATTGTAGGTTAGAATACTCTCAACGTACGGCGTGCGTCATATGGGGACCCTTTTTGTTCTAAAACAATAGAGTTACTGTGTTTCCCCAAAGGCTAAAAATAAAACAATTCATGACTAAATCTTAGCGTAAACACTATTTAATTTACTGACTAGTAGATGCTACGCTTGTGTCAGTCTATTTTGAGACCTAGCTGTAAGTAAATAACTAGTAGATTGTATGACAGGGACATTTTTTCATGTGTAAGTATGTTTATGTTTCTGGATATTTATTTAAATTTCTGTAAATTAGGTTTTTTACAATAAATATTTAAATATAAAAGTAAAATAACAATACTTATACAAAAAATAAACATTATAAAAAACCTAACCTACGAGTGCCGCCGGCAGCGGGGCAGGGCTCAAGCTACCGGTGGTAAGGGCTGCAGAGAGAGGAACCTCCTCACAATACGTGCCGTGTCGAGGAGTACTGCCTTCTGTATCTGGCCCTTGATCCAGCCATCTAGCGAGAGTCTCTTGAGGTGTTGGTCGAGACTCTTCGCTATAAGACCGTTTGCCGAAACAACTATCGGGACAATGATCGTCGAGTCAACATCCCACATGGCGGTCACCTCGTGAGCCAAGTCAAGGTACTTGCTGAGCTTGTCCTTGTTTATGTTATTATTGTTTTTATTATTGAAAAAATGATCTTCTGCTGGAATTTCTTGCGGCGGTGCTTCTCCGCAATGATGCTCTTACTTGTCCGAAGCGCTGGTAGTTTCACTCCATATTACCGACGTGTAAAAGAGTCCTCATCATGTGGCCAATTTACTGTTTTTTTTTGGCAAGGAGAAGGCAGAATTCTCAGGACTACAATCTCAAGACTGCAATCCTAAGACTTCAAATGCGTTACCAACCCTGAGGACTAAAATGGAATGCTTCTATAAGGGATCCGTACCATTCTATACAACATTAGACACTATACCAGTTGTGCCAAAATCGCACGCAAAAACGCCAAAAAAAAAACACGTTTGTTGTATCTGAGCCCCTCTTAAATATTTATTTTATTCTGATTTTAGTATTTGTTATAGCGGCAACAGAAATACATCATCTGTGAAAATTTCAACTGTCTTGCTATCACGATTCATGAGACACAGCCTGGTGACAGACAGACAGACAGACGGACGGACGAATCCTTTGGGTACGGAACCCTAAAAAAACCCTCTGCTTTTAGATTGCGAGGAAGTGATAATGTGCATTTGCCAATGATCAATTGGAAGATATAATTAAGAAATAATAAGAGCTTTACGCAGTCGGCCTTATAACTCTTACGATAAGTAGCTGCACCCTTTTGTACCTTGTCGCTTTAACGCCTTTGGCATATTACTGCAGCACTTCAAACGTTACGTTAAAGTGACAAAGAACTAAAGTGTGCTAAGACCAACCGTACTTTTGAGACGAAATTTATTTAATAAAATGCCTTGCAGTTTGATCTTGACGACATAATTATATGTATAGTTTGAGTAAGTAATAAATCTAAATTTAAATAAGAATACAATCAAAACTTGCGAAGACGTCATGACAGCTAAGACGAGTCGATTCCCGCCGGTGTTTTTTTTAACATTATTAATAATTTTACATAAATACAAGGCATGAGTCGGAGGTCAGAGAGCCTCAGTTTAAATATTAAATCTCTTTTTAACCGACTTCAAAAAAGGAGGAGGTTATACGTTCCACTGTATGTTTTTTTTTTTTTTATGTATGTTCACCGATTACTCCGTCAATTGTCGACCGATTTCAAAATTTTTTTTTTGGTTTGATAGAGTATACTTCCGTGGTAGTCCCATTGTCACCAAATCTGTATCTGATGAGGGGATCAGTGAGGAATTGAGGGAACTCCTCAAATATTGTAGGCAAACATATAGCGATTTTAGTATTTTTAGTAACAAGTCTAGCATTTGCATTCAGAAAGTATCCTTTGGTATAGTGGAACTGATGATGAAGACCACAGATGGCCACCGGAACTCCTCAATGGTACCGATTTCAAGGATGGCGATAAGATATCTCGATTAAGATAGTTGAGCGACTACCTACAACGAATAATATTTACTTGTTGAAATATGACTATATTTTCCCGCGGCGTTGCTTGCGGCGCGCTTGATATAAGTTAAAGTTTCATTTCAACTAAGAAGTGGGACTACGTAACAGCGTATTATGATCACTAAAAAGTATAAAATAAAATAAATGTTTTAAAAAACAAAAAACCGCCTTCAAAAACGCAAAAAATAACTTGTTTAAAATTGTAGGCACCTAATAGGTTAGTCCAACTGAAGTCGGCAACCACAACATTTTCAACAAAAAGCCGACATCAGTTGGACTAACCTATTAGCTGCCTACAATTTTAAAGAAGTTATTTTTTGCGTTTTTGAAGGCGGTTTTTTGTTTTTTTTAGTTACACAATTCACAAAAGACAAATTAATTGAAGTTATTTTAATGATTTCTTTTGGGGTTTTGTTTTGTCTGGCTGTAATTAGGGTAGTAAAAAAGGAAAACACTTTATGCACTAGAGCATAAAAAAGCCGTTTTAGTCCACTTACATCAGGCACAGACAAGTACTTTACGAGTTTGGAAACTTTTTAATCAGCGACGAAACATTAATGCTGAGTTACGAAAACGCCTACAAAAAAAAATTTATTTAATCCTTTACAAAAAAATAAAAGGGCCATCTAACATTGTCGATTACGAAACCGAATTCCCAAAACGTGTAAAAGGAAAAAATATTATAAATATTACATTACTATCCTACACCGTCAACGCCATCTGTCCTCAGTATGTCTAACTGCTTTGCATTTATTGATCTCCAGCAATCGACTCCTTAAGCGTTTGTCTCTTGCTGTTGATTATATGAAGTCATTGTTCTACGATAGATGTCGCTACGGGGATTGATTTTGTAATACATTTGGGGATTATTTTATTTTATTGCAAAAGGTACAGTAACAAATTATAGAAATAAAATGTATAAACACATAAATGTAAACTTAAAAGTAACACTCAAAGCCTGCAGTTCAACACTACCTGAGGGCCCTGGTAAGATGCACTACGCTAACTAACGTTTCTATTCGATTCGTTTTTAAACCAATCGCGTCACTGGAAGATGACGTGATACGAAAAGTCACGTGGTCTACCAGTGACGCGATTGGTTTAAAAACTAATCGAATAGAAACGTTAGTTAGCGTAGTGCATCTTGTCTGAGCCCTCTGTACTCAACATTTGCATAATACGTACAGAGGGCCCTGCAAAGATGCATTGCGCTAACTAACGTTTCTATTCGATTCGTTTTTAAACCAATCGCGTCACTGGGAGATGACGTGATACGAAAAGTCACGTGGTCTACCAGTGACGCGATTGGTTTAAAAACGAATCGAATAGAAACGTTAGTTAGCGCAATGCATCTTTGCAGGGCCCTCAGGTTTAAATTATGACGCATTTATATAGTCTTGTGTCGCAATAATGGTTCACTAATGTTTGACCAAAAAACGTTTCACCAAATGATTCATTTCACAAACATATCATTTGACAAACCGTTTTTTTTCCGAAACTGTAAATATTTCAGAATTTTTAAAAAACAAACCTAACCTAACCTTTAGGGTTCTACACGATGGTCCTGAAATAAATCCTGAAATATTTACAGTTTCGGAAAAAAGCGGTTTGTCAAATGATATGTTTGTGAAATGAATCATTTGGTGAAACGTTTTTTGGTCAAACGACAGGACCCCGAACTTAATACATACAGGCTACGATGACATTCTACTACATTTTAAACAACAATAACATTTTATGACATAATACTCTTTTTTTTGTATAACTAATTATTATTTTAATCAGGTCCTTACCACAAGTTATTAAAAAACAAAAAACCGCCTTCAAAAACGCAAAAAATAACTTCTTTAAAATTGTAGGCACCTAATAGGTTAGTCCAACTGAAGTCGGCGACCACAACATTTTCAACAAAAAGCCGACAGTCAGTTGGACTAACCTATTAGGTGCCTACAATTTTAAAGAAGTTATTTTTTGCGTTTTTGAAGGCGGTTTTTGTTTTTTAAAACATTTATTTTATTTTATACTTTTTAGTGATCATAATACGCTGTTACGTAGTCCCACTTCTTAGTTGAAATGAAACTTTAACTTATATCAAGCGCGCCGCAAGCAACGCCGCGGGAAAATCATAGTCATATTTCAACAAGTAAATATTATTCGTTGTAGGTAGTCGCTCAACTATCTTAATCGAGATATCTTATCGCCACCCTTGAAATCGGTACCATTGAGGAGTTCCGGTGGCCATCTGTGGTCTTCATCATCAGTTCCACTACACCAAAGGATACTTTCTGAATGCAAATGCTAGACTTGTTACTAAAAATACTAAAATCGCTATATGTTTGCCTACAATATTTGAGGAGTTCCCTCAATTCCTCACTGATCCCCTTATCAGATACAGATTTGGTGACAATGGGACCACCTCGGAAGTGTACTCTATCAAACCAAAAAAAAAATTTTGAAATCGGTCAACAATTGACGGAGTAATCGGTGAACATACATAAAAAAAAAATTATTAAAATTATTACTATTACTACCATAAAGGCGCTCGATATTTGTCCTCGGAGTTGGCTACGCATTTGAGGTCTTAGGATAACAGTCTTGAGATTGTAGTCTAGAGAATTCAAGGGTCTTAGATTTCACTTACCTTCAGCCGTGTGCTCGTGTGCACATAAAAAAATCTTGCCATTTAAAAACTAGTTAGTATTTCTGTGGTCAACCATATTCTCTTAAATACGGAACCCTCGGTGCGCGAGACCGACTCGCACAAGACCAGTTTTTTACACCAGAACACAATGCAAACTCTTCTGCTTGGCGGCAGGATATAGTATAAGATGGTGGTACAGTACCCTTGATGAGTTACAATTAACGTAGGTACTCGCTAGCGAGTCGAAGCTCTGTCCCTCGCAGACCTCACAAGTATTCTTATAGAGTGCGAGGGACAGAGCATTAGACTCGCTAGCGAGTACGGTAATTGTAACTCATGGTAAGGGTACTGATCCGGACGGATCCTGCACAAGGTCCTTCCAAAGTCACCTTAAAATTCATTTTTTTTTCTTCCAAATATTCATTTGTCCGAATTTTCATTATGCTGGAGCTTTTTTTAGAATAAATGTGTAGTGTAATTTCTAATCGTAGGTTGGGTTAGGTTATACCCCCCCCCTGTTATACTTGGCCTACCAGCAGGGGGGGACGTGTAATGACATTTCCACTTCGTCAAAAAAAAAGAGAAAAAAACCATATTTATTATTATCTTCGGAATTATATAGTCCCTGGGTGCGTCTCATAAAAATTATAACAACATTTTATGTAATTTCGTATGAGTTCACAAGATTATAATAAACGTTACATATAAAAACCAAAAACTATAATTCCAAAAAGGTAATAAATGCTTAATTAGTATAACATTTATGTCATATAATATCTAATGGTATAACATTCATAAGGAATAAAAATAACTTTATATGACATATAGGTAGGTATATGAATTATTATCTATAATATCATATGGTATAACATTCGTAAGGAATAATAACTTTTAATATAGCATACGCAAGGTACATGAAGCGACTCGGATAGGTTAGGTTAGAAGGCTAACCCGTTTTATTCCTCGTTGTTAGGTCTTTTTCTTAGCAGTGGAAAAAAAACTTACAGCAACAAATTTATTTTTATTTGTAATATCAAGAAATCATTAAGCATTCGTTATTAAAATATATAATTTGTTGTCATACGTTTCATTAATTATACCAACTAAGTGTTATACCAAATGAAATAACATAAAGTAGACTTATACCTTATGAGTCATAGATATTTTGTTGTTAGGTATATGTTCTATTACTTACCGTACTCTCTTCCATCATTAAACAACCACAATTGGATTATGTTATCTCTTTTATATTTAACTGAGCTCTGATATTTTACTAACTGTTTTTAATTTGGCAATCCAATCAAATTATCTGTTACGTATACCGAAACAAGAACGCACCAATGCAAACACTGCTGCTTGGCGGCAGGTTGTGTAGGACTACTGATGTGCATGTTGCGGAAAGTTTTTAAAAAGCTGGAAATGTTCTGAGAAATTTCCGGAAACTTTCACTAGAAATCTAGGAAATTTAAATTTAAGAAACGGAAAGTTTCAATCCCCATACCAAAATTGTGAGAAGATTCCGAAATTTTCCTACATGAAATGTTACGGTATTTTGGAAAGTTTCCTTTGGCACCTCGGCCTCGCCGTCCCCGGCACCGGCGCCGCGCCGCGCCCGCCCCGCGCCCCCCGCGCCCTCTCCGGCCCCGCTCGCCGCGCCCCGCGCGCCCCGCCCGGCCGTCCGGGCAGCGCCGGGCGCGGGGCCGCCGCGAGCTCCGACGGCAGCGGCTGCAGCGCAGCAAGGGGACACTCCGAGCTGCGCGCCCGCGCCGCCCGGACCGCGCGCGCCATGCGTGACACCTCCTAGGCGAGTCTCCGCCTCGCCCAGTACTATGCCGACCCCGGTGTGCAGGACCGTTATGTACACTGATGAAGTAGGTATCGGTTTGGGGTCTAAAATGATTAAGCACCTCGATCATAACATCATAAACAACTGTCTACCAGGAATGTCTATGGACCACCTGATCTCGCGCATCTCAGCGGACACGTTTGATCGCGATACAACTTTAGTAGTGTTACTAGCGAACAGTTTGGCTTTTAGTAAACATGACTTACTTAAATTGTCTGAGACCCTCACAGAGATTAGCGAAGGTGATGTAGGTAAAATAATTATTTGTGCTTGTCTGTTTTCCCATAAATTGACAGATAAATGTAATAAAAATATTGACTACCTTAACTCAATATTATATAAAATGGCATTATATAATTCTAAAATCTCATATTTTGATACAAATAAATTTGTAAACAAATTCGATTTGACGCGTAACTATTGTTATTTACCAAGCAGGTACTTGTATGAGTTTGCTAAACTGTTAGCATATAATATTTTAGACCCCGTTATGACTAGCATAGCGAGTGATAAGTGTAGGACGGAGCCTGCGCTGAGTTTTATTAGCGCCGGCTCTGCGCCGGAGCTGCCGGTTGATTTAAACTGACAGCTTCGACAACACGGCGGCCCCGTGCCTGCTCACAGGCCGACGAGCATTACAAATAAATTGGGTGGTAATGTAATAAATATTATTCATCAGAATATACAGGGATTTTCTAGTAAGGAACTTGAAATTGGTTTATTTATAGATAGTACTAATATACACGTTTTATGTGTAACTGAGCATTGGCTTAAAGGTAATGAGTGCATGTTTAATTTTAATAATCATAAAATAGTTTGCTTGTTTGCTAGGCAATCTTGCAGTCGGGGGGGATCCTTAATAATTGTCAAAAATAACATTAAATGTAAGGAGCGTAAAGATATTGTTATGAAGTCCATTGAACGTCACATTGAAATTGCGTGTATTGAAATGGAGCAATTTATTATTATTTGCGTATACAGACCCCCTTCAGCGGATTACAAACTATTTGAAAGCGTTTTAGAGAATGTCCTTAGTTGTGTTTTTAATAGTAAAAAGTGTATAATTGTGTGTGGAGATTTTAATGTTAATTTACTAGACAAATCGCCCATGTCTATTAACTTACTGAGCGTTTTTAGATCCTTTAATTTAGTAAATCTTTTCTATGAGCCTACCAGAATCACAGCAACCAGTGCAACGTGTATTGATAATATATTTAGTAATTTTGACCCTATTCAGAAATCTATAATTAATATGTTAAGTTCGGACCACTGCGGTCAACAAGCTTCTTTTAAGAGAAACCCTGATAATGCTCCCCGAGATTTTATTATATACAGGCCAATTTCTAAAAATCGATTGGAATTGTTTAATGCTAAGGTCACCAAACAATTAAATTATATGACATGTACTCGGGATGATCCAGATAGCTTGTATTCTTCATTATTTCATTGTATTGTCAAGGAATTTGATGCCTGCTTCAGTTTGAGAAAGATAAAAGGTCAGCAAGGTACGAAGTTTAGTGATTGGGCTACACCAGAAATTCACGCAAAAAGGTATAAATTATATGAGTTATATGCTACAAGGGCTATCGATCATAGGCCAGAGTTTCTAGATTACGTCAAAAACTACTCTAAAGAATTCAAACAGATTTGTGCCGCCGCCAAGTCAGAATATTTTTCTAACAAAATCCGTAACTCAGATAACAAAGTTAAAACTGTTTGGAATGTAATTAATACTGAAACTGGTAGAATTAGAGTTAGAGACCCGCACTACAGCCTGCAAGTTGAAGGTACTGTAGTGAACTCGGATCTAGATGTAGCTAAAGAGTTTGAGCGGTTCTTTACAAATATACCTTTAGATACCACTAAATCATTACAATCATCTTCTGATAAAGCTGAAATATTATTAAAATCAAATGTAAAGGAATGCACAGATGTTTTTAAATTTTATCATGTCTCTCCAAAAATTGTTATCAAAACTTTTAGGTCACTTAATCTAAAAAAGACTGAAGATCTCTGGGGCCTCTCCGTCACAGTACTACAGTCCATCTTAGAGTTAACTGCGCCATATCTAGCTGCTTTATTTAACAAGTGTGTCGATATTGGAGTATTTCCTGATCTGATGAAACACAGTCGGATTATACCCTTGTTTAAGTCAGGAGCAAGAACAGACCCCACAAATTTTAGACCAATTTCGATACTGCCAGCGCTGAGTAAAGTTTTTGAAAAAATAATTCTTAACCAAATATCCTCCCATTTTAGTAAGAATAAGTTGCTTCATAGTAGTCAATTTGGGTTTACCAAGGGACGGTCAACTACAGATGCCGGTTCAACCTTAATTAAATATGTCTTTGATGCCTGGGAAGAATCACTAGATGTTATTGGAGTTTTCTGTGATTTATCCAAGGCGTTTGACTGCGTTGATCACGTTACGTTAGTGCGAAAGCTAAGCTTCTACGGTATCAAACACGGTGCCCTTGATCTTATTATTTCTTACCTTGCTCACCGAACTCAGCGGGTGGACATAAACAGAACGCAATCCCCTGGGTCAGCTGTTGCTATGGGAGTGCCTCAAGGCTCAATTCTGGGCCCATTCTTGTTTTTAATTTATATCAACGATCTCCCTTATGTTGTGCGCGACAAATATGAAATAGTTCTGTTTGCCGATGACACTTCTCTTTTATTTAAAGTAGATAGAAAACAGGCAAATTTCAATGACATTAATGATACGTTGTCAACAACTGTTGACTGGTTTACAGCGAACAACTTACTTTTAAATGCCAAGAAAACTAAGTGTATGAAATTTTCTCTATCAAATGTGAAAGGAGTGAATGGGACTAGTATTAGACTGAAGAATGAGACAATGGGATTCGAAGATAAAACAGTATTTCTAGGTATTACTTTGGACTCAAAACTGCAATGGAATGCGCATATATCCAGCCTTGCGGGTAAACTTAGTTCTGCAGCGTATGCAGTAAAGCGCATCCGCCAACTTACAGACGTCGAGACAGCGAGACTGGTGTATTATAGTTATTTTCATAGTGTTATGAGTTATGGGATTTTGTTGTGGGGAAAAGCGGCTGACATTCAGGCCATCTTTGTATTACAGAAGCGGGCTATACGTTTTATTTATCAGCTGGGTTCACGGGTCTCACTCAGAGATAAATTTAAAGAAATTAATATTCTTACTGTCGCGTCGCAGTATATCTTTGAAAATATCATGTATGTTCGTAAACACATACATGACTTCAGGCATACCCGTGACGTTCACAAGTTCAACACGCGAAATAAAGATAAACTCGTAGTCCCAGGTCACCGTCTTCGTAAAGTAAGCACATCGTTCGTGGGGAACTGTATACGTTTCTACAATAAGATACCTATTGATATTGTCATACTGCCGTCCAATAAATTTAAGTCACGCATTAAGTGCTGCTTGCTGGGTAAGGCATATTATACTGTAAATGACTTCCTAGATGATAAAGACGTTTTTAAGTAGTGTGAGCTATTACTGATATTACGGTTGTTTAAAAAAAAAAAAAAACTTTTTTTTTTGAATAGTTATAATAGCTGAGCGCTGAGCAGCGCTTATTGCAAAATGCCTTTATGCCAATAATGTAAACACTTTAAATTTAAGTATACCTAATGTTTTTTTTACTTTTTAATCGTATTGGTTCTTGTGCACAAGTCACTTTAGAAGTGAGAACACATTGTGATGTTTCTCGCCGGACAACTACATTTTATTGATATATTTTGTCCGGCAGCATGAGCATGTCATGCTCACTTAAAGGTCTTTGCTTACGGCGGCGTCGTTGATCGGGTCGCCACCTTCCCGAACAGATGGTTGAGGGAGGCGATGGCTGAGATACGCGTCATACTCGTGAACGGGTGCTGTCTGTGGGGTCCGGTCTGTTCACGCTTGCAAGGACGTGTTTTCCAGTTAGTTATTTTAATTATCGTTCCTGACGTAGAGACCTCGTCATGTTGTTCTCCTAGTCACTATTTTTAATTTAAGTAATTTAGCTTACATTTGTAATGATTTTATTTGTGTTAGTTTTAAACTAATGATTTATTACTGTATTACCTTGTAATGTTACTTTTAAGTATTATTGTATTTTATGATTGGAAAAAATGCCCTTCTGCTGGAGTTTCTTGCGGCGCTTCTTCTCCGCAATGATGGTCTTGTCCGAAGCGCTAGTAGATTCACTCCATGTTACCGACGTGTAAAAGAGCCCTCATGTGGCCAATTTACTGAATAAATATTTTGAATTTTGAATTTTTGAATTTTTGCACATCAGTATGTAGGACGATGTTTACCGTTCATTGGTGCGACTTTTTGAAGGTGTTAATTGAAACAAAAGATACGTTCATGACTTTAATTCCTCATAAAAACAACCAAATTATTCAATACTTAAACTTACTGCTAGTAAAAACAAAATATTCACCTAAATAATCTTAATTTAACTTTGAGCAATATTTTCATGTGTTTAAAGGCATATATCGAACCTTTATTTTGTCAATCTCTTATTTGATCGAATATTTTGGTAGGAAATTAGTCTTTATGAACCTTGGACCATGAGTGTTTTTTCTATCCAACTATTCGATTAGATAGGAGATTGAGAATGAAAAGGGATGATATTCAACTTTTATCCATACAAACAAAATGCATTCTAACGTTATCGTTATCGAAAATGTAAGCTGACGGACGGTCGCATCGAGCGGTATTTTGTCAATTTTCGCAAATCGTTTACGTTAGCGTAAGTTACCTTGCCTAGTGCCTTAGATAACGTAATGACAGCTCTTACTGTGAAGGACATAACATCTGTAATAACTTCTTTACACAGTAATTATTTGTTTACAATCTTTAAGGTTAGGGGCTTTGATCAATCTTGATCACGGCAGCCCCGTTGGAGAAAGTTCTACAATAATAAAATGCAAATAGATATCATTCAGAAAAAAAAGGAAGGAGGAGGGGGAGGGACTACTTGTTCAAAAATCTATAAACTAATTTTGCAGCATCCGTCGCTGGCTCTGCCAATATGGACTGAAACAGTCCGATGGTCAATATATTCAAATTGAGCTGAACAGGTAATCCCTCACTCTTGGTTTGGGTCTTTACATAGTATAAAGCCAGGGAATGAAAATAACCGGTTATAACCGGTCTAAACCGGTTATTTTCATACAAAACTGTATTCCCTATATAAAACAAAGTCGCTTCCCGCCGTCTGTCCCTCTGTATGTACGCTTAGCTCTTTCAAACTACGCAACGGACTTTAATGTCGTTTTCATCAACAGAGTTTTAAACTGAGGTGATATTCTTTTTAAAACAGATCTCTGTCGAACGGCCGGTGGAGTGAGCGAAGTAATTGAGAACCTCCTTCTTTTTTAAGTCGGTTAAAAAACACAAAGAACTACATAAAAATGGCGGCGAAAACGGTGAGGCTAGACAATTTGATTAACGCTAACGTAAATGATTTACGTAAACTGTAGGCGCTCGACGCGACCGTCTGACAGCTTACGGCAATCTATTTTGAATAACGATAACGAACGCCAAATGCATCTTGTCCCCACCCTCCCTCCACACATTTTGTCAGTTTTCCGAAATCATATACGTCAGCGTTAAGCAACTTTTTTAGCCTCCAGGCTCATCAACATGTGCGAATAGCTTACGATTTACGACGCTGATATTCTGCTAGTACCCCTACTATGAGTTACAATACTTGCCAGTGAACGAATGCTCTGTCCCTCGCACTGTATGAGAATACTGCGAGGTCTGCGACGTACGTTAATTGTAACTCATGGTAAGGGTACAGAATCGAAGGAAATTAAAACGCATTAACCTAAAGGGGAGGATAATTCGCAGTAATTCCTATATAATAATAATAAAGGTCATAAAAGCATAATAACAAGTGCCATAAAGGTCTGTACTGCCGGGAGAACTACTGCGAATAATCCAAAGGCACCAGTGGACCTTGATGAAGGCAAAACGATGACAGAGAGGAGAGATCACACTGTTCAAACCGATTTTATTCAAACCTCTTTAGCTCTTTAACGGCCACACTCAGAGTCAGTTAACCTATTGACAGCCACAGTCTAGTCGTGACAGCCAATGACAAGATTCACACGCCGTAGTCATCTACACATGACCAACAATCAACTCGAAATGAAAACTTCTACAATGGAATTTAAAGTTCCTTTTCATCTACTAGCCGGGCGTTCCGTAGCGTTCAGAGCACGACGCTTCATTCGTAGCGTGGCAGTCAAGAGGTTAATAACGATTAAGTCGTTCCTTTTTCAAATACGAGTTTGAAAAAGGAACAAGGTAGTCGTCTCTAAAACGTCTTTAGAGAGGGTGGTTCTTGTTGAGAGTAGCACTTTCCATTGAGTGCACGACTATAGTACAATTTACATATCGTATTTATATCTTGGTAGCAGTGTCTTCCTCAAGCTCCTTCTCCTTCCTGGGTTTCCGTGGCGGTGACATGATAGCCTTGGTGACTCCAGCGAGAGGCGATTCAACTGTCAGCCAGAGCAGCGCTCCGAACCCGAACGACAACATTATGGATGCTAACAGGATCACCATCTGTTGGGTATAAACACATACAATATTCATATATCATATTCGAAAGATTAAAACCCCCGATAAATGCGACCCCTTCCTTCAGAGCATGGCATGGACCTTAATACAGAGGGACAGAGAGAGGCTGAAAGCGTTTGAGATGTGGTGATGGAGAAGGATGGAAGGAATTAGTTGGACGGTAATGGTATCAAATCAAGAAGTATTGGCGAGGGTAAAGGTGAAAAGAAAGATATTGGAGATTATAGAGAACAGAAGAGGAGGGATGATTGGCCATTTATTGGCGCACGACATGCTGATCAAAAACATTATAGAGGGAAAGATTGAAGCCAGGAGAGGCAGAGGAATACCAAGAAGAAGTTACATGCACCAAATCAAGGAGAAGCATGTCGTGTCGTATAAAGAGGCCAAGGAGCTGGCAGATACGAGAGAAGATTGGAAATTACTCCAACGACAAGAGCAAAGCTCTTAAATTAAGAGAGAGTGATATCATGAGTGTCGGTGATTCAGGAGTAAATCGGGTCGGTCACCACCAGGCCATGGCATTATGTTGAAGAGGTACCCTACTTTGACACTGTTTGATACTCAGAAATTTTTCATACCACTTTTTCCTAATATGTAATGTAACGTCAAGTTTTGTCAGTAAATTTATTTCTACTTACAATGTAGTACTCGGAAATGTAAGTGGGCAGCCTCTGGGAGCCCACTAATGCGCGCTGGAAGATGGCGTGCACGAGGAAGGCGCTGTAGGACACTCGGCTCAGCCACGTAAACCCGTCCCACTCCAGGATACCGCGGAACAGCTCTGCAGACCAGGACACGAGTCAGAAATAAAGGAAGACGTGAGCGATGGAGAGTATGGACATAGTATATGTGCTATTTCTATGTTACAAAGTAATGATGCATTTTTTATGGGCAATATTTTTTTGGTTTGAAGCATTGTTTTTGTTCCTGTTAAATAAAACTAGTATAAAATTAAGCACAGTAAAAAGTTCATAAGCGTACTGTAAACCTATTTTGGTTAAAGTACGCTTTGTCGCTTTCTGTCAAAGTGAAATGTCACTATGACAATTATAACGACAAAGCATATTTTGAGCACATTTTAGCTATGGAGCGTTAACGAATAAGAGGGAATTCATTTGTCATGTATATATTTATGGATGACCGCATTTCCTGTATTTTTTTTTAAATATGATTATCTATCCAAATATCATAAACCCTCCATGATGCGTTCAAGAACCGCACATTATGACCACCATAAAAAAGACTGTTTTGTTATTTCGATATTGCTAAATAATAACATCGATTTCGATAATATTATTTCATTCAAATTTCGAACATCTCTGAAAAACAAAGAAATTTGATTTGACCTCTATTCTAATATCAGTCGAGATGACGTTTAGTTCGAAATGAGTTGTCAATTTGCATACAAATTGACATATGTCGCTCGTAAGTAAGATATCGAACGATATGATAGTTGCAGCCGACTCTCGTTTGTCTCTGAATTCAAAAAACTATGACAGCTACCAGAAAACTTTTCAATCTTTTTATTACCGCCATTACCGGTTAATATGAGGCTCCTGAACGCATCATGGAGGCTTGTGTATGATATGTGGGTAGATAAAGTAGTGTCATGTAACTGCACATAATTAGGCATTAAAACACTTGTGTGACTCGTGTTTAATGCCCTTCATTATGTACAGTCACATAAACTACTATTATAAGTTGGAAACAAAAACATCACAATGAACTCTTATAATGAGTAGTAAGTGAAAATAGCTGTTAAAGTTAGATGAAGGAATCCAAATGGTTTTCGAATTAACGTATCCCAATTCTGGCTAATAATATAATATTCATCATATAAGTAAGTATTTCATAGTTGAAAAAAAAAGACTGACTGCCAATTAAAAAATCATTCACTTACTCTCAACTTTAAAGATGCAGCCTATGATCATGACGACGATGTTCAGCTGGAAGATGGGCTTGTTGATGGTCCCGTACAGGACCTTGACGAAGGTGGAGTGCTCCACACCGTCCATGTAGAACAGACCCCCAGACAAGATGCAGCCGATGGCGATGGGGAACGAGAGCCACATGACCCAGGGGAATTTCTGGAATTCAAAAATCTCAGTCTGCATATAGTCATAGACATATTCATAATGTGTTCATTGCTTGCAAAGTCCAGAATTTGTAATAGTCTACCAACAACCTGTAGAATTATGATAAAAGACATGTGACTCAAATATGTTTCTATATTTAATGTCTTTTGATGAAAAATATTGTAAGCTGACGTTTGAGAGTTACATGAACAATTAAAGATGTCCGATACCATTATTTTCCCCTAATCTTAACTAAACACTCGCACAGTAATTGAAAATATCACGCTTTTTGTACAGTTTTTTGCAAAAGAGTGACTTCCCATAATTAAAATGTAATCCTCTGATGAAGTGAACGAAAGCAATGGAGCACCCCCAGGCCTTCAGGCAGGATGATTGCTGAGATAAGATGATGACTCTGAGCAAACTCTTACGTTTACGTTTGCTTGACTTCTCAACGACAATGCTATTTTTAAACAATACATTTATAAAGTTCCGACTTGGACAAGGGTGTAATCGTTAATTGTGTCCAGGCGATTATTCCGTAAATATAACAGATATCAGAAAACTTTAAACTGATATCGAAAGTACGTTATCCAATGAGTAAAATCACATCACTTTTTTTTTAATAAAACCAGAAATATCCCAAATATTAACTTAAACCCCTCCCATACATTTAGTACGCCGTTCGTTGAGGCTTTAGTTTGATTAGGTGAAAACTTGTGAATGGCCTAGTTTATTATACACTGTAAAATTTATTTAGTGACAACAAGGCTGTTAGTTCTCCGAATATAAATAAAATAAAATAAAAGAAAATAAAAGGCCTAGTTATTTTACCACTATCATATGATTCATGTTTTTTTTTATTTATCACAGTTTATTCGTGTAAATTATGAATCTTAAACAGTTTTATCTGCAGAGATGGGCAAAATTTATTCGAATGACGAATAACGAATAAGAATAACCAAATTATTCGCGAATAACGAATGAAATTCTCGAATGATTATTCTTATTCGAATAAATTAATCGTTGAATAATTTATTCACTAATTAATGAATTGCCACGAATAATTATTATGTACTGAAATACCTGCTCCATGTTTCTCTAATAAATTAATAAATTATTCGTTATTCGAATAGTCGTCGAACGATTCATTCGTGGATAATTTAATCGCGAATAAATCATTTGCAAATAAATTATTCGACGAATAAATTATTCTCGAATAAAAATATTACGAATTATTTTTCATTCGAATAAAAATTGGAATAAATAATTATTCGAATAAGAGTAATCATTCGAGAATTTAATTCGTTATTCGCGAATAATTTGGTTATTCTTATTCGTTATTCGTCATTCGAATAAATTTTGCCCATCTCTGCAGATAAAACTGTTTAAGATTCATAATTTACACGAATAAACTGTGATAAATAAAAAAAATCATGAATCATATGATAATGGTGAAATAACTAGGCCTTTTAAACCAAAGCCCCAACGAACGGCGAACTAAATGTATGGGAGGGCTTTAAGTTAATATTTGGGATAAATCTGATTTTATTTAAAAAAAGTTAGTGATGTGATTTTACTCATTGGGTAACGTACTTTCGATATCAGTTTAAAGTTTTCTGATATCTGTTATATTTACGGAATAATCGCCTGGACACACTTAACGATTACACCCTGTATAACTCGACCAGCAATAAGGTAGGTACTTCCATGATCCTTGGGAGGAGGAAGAGGAACCTCCTCAACCAATGCTCCCTACTAGATATGGTACTCTATCATATTTCTCGCTTATTTCCCCTTTGTGTGACAAAATCAATGAGGTGGCTCATGTTTTGAAAGTGTGACCATCAAAATAAAAATGTGTGATATTTTAGGGTACGTCTCATGTATGAGTAGGTAATTTACTACTAAAGTACTACGTACACAAATAACACCATGTTGCGGTGGAGCTATAGCAAATCTTAAGCCTCTCACCTGCAGACGAGCAGAAATGGCCTTCTCGTTTTTGAGCCAGTGGTAGGCGATCAGGCCCCCAGCGATGCCCAGCACGTACGTCGACATGTTAGTGTGGCCCCGGACAAACGTCACGCGGAACGTGTCGTCCGTCGCGTATAAGTTACGGTAGGTCCTGCAGAGAGACAACAAATCAAACATCAGACAGGAAAATTATCTAGCAGTGAAACTCGCACGGCAGACGCAAGGGTCAATACTGCCCTTGTAAATAAAAAGGACACATGCGCGATTTGATACTCAAAGCAAATTGGGCCCCCTATCTTAAGAAATAAAGTACTTATACATACGCGGTTCGTTGAGACATGCGCTCTTTTTCCATAGGGCAGTGTACCTATATATGGAATCACTCAACGTAATTTGTCGTAATGCATTTGTCCGAATTTGTCTTTATCCTAAAGCCATTTCGTCTTGAATTTTGACTTTCTTTAGTGTTATTATAATACAACCCTAACCTAACCGCAGGTATTTTTGAAAACTTAAAAAGTTATTTGACTCCGTTCCGTTCCAATGACTACACCCAGCCAGCAGTTCTGCTGCAAGGACGCAGAGTCGTTTACCACCATCAAAGAGGTAGAAAGGTCGGTTTAACAGGGGGGCTCAGGTGCCCACAGTGTCACTACGCGAACTGTAGGACGAGGGTGTATAGGAACATTAACATCCCCTGTGCAGAGACCAGGTCCCGTAGAGACCTCGTGGATACCTAGGCCCTCTCGTACAGCTTTGCTGTCGCTTGCCACCCGATGTCATTAACTGCCACTCCTGTCCGAAACACCGGGGAGCCGGGGAGTGTTCGGGGCTTTTGCAGTCGGATGGGGTGTGGGGAGGATAGATCAGACCCGAATACTAGCATCGTGGGCCGAATGAGGGAAGATAAATACTATAATTTTTGTGTAATAAATACGGAGAGGAAGTTGGGACTGCGTTTTACTAACACCACTCGATCTCCGGCAAGTTGTTTCCTGGTGCTTCCTTTTTCTTTTCTTTTTTTTCTCCTCCTTCATGCGTTGTTATCTTCCGGTTCCGTTTCAGTGTCGGTTTCTGGTCTCTTGTATATTTTTTCGGCTGTTTTTTTTAATAGGCACCTGTTTGGCGCTCTGGATCTCCAGTAGGCTCGACTTTTATTGCTGTAGTGCTCTATATCATGTGCTAGGGAATTATCCCAGGTAAAGATTGGCCGGCCTACTTTCTTTTTTTTCTCTTTTAAGCTCAGCGCCGCACGTAGTAGATGCGGCTTTTGACGTCGTAGGATGTGACCGTAGTAGGAAATTCTGCGCACTTTGACTACTTTGGTAATCGTTTTCCCCTCAAGAACCTGATGGACTCTTTGTCTAGGGGATCTTTTGCTGCCTCCATCATCTCCTTTAGGATGTTGGCGCTCATTTTCTTAGTCTTGACATGTTGGCCTTTGTAAGTGCCAAGTAAATAGAACTTCAAAAGTTATGTGACTCAGCTAAAAATCAGTTTATGACAACCCAAATCACAAATCAAATGTTCGGAAAATGATGCGTTAGAACAAATGTTACTAGGGATTCCGAGGGACACCCCAGACGCAAACATAACGTCTTAAAGTTTAAAAATCCAACAGTATGTGTTTTAATTTATGTTATTTAATATGTCGTTTATTCTTCTAGGATTTATTTAAAGCCATGTCATGTCACATGATGCGGTATTTTCTTAAAGGACGATATAGTTTCCTACATCATTTGGTGTAAACGCTCCTAACGTTTCTGTTTTCTATCGACTCGAAATATATAATGTAGATTTGACGAGGTTGACGTACAGTCAATTGAAAACACTATAAAAGGCTGAGATTCTAGTCGTATTTAGTTGCTCATATTAATTAATCATCACTTAGATCTAGCCAAGGTTCAAACGCTGCTAACCTTTTTGTTTTCTATCGACTCAAAATGTATGCGGTCGATTCGATCTGTCATCGGCTTACGTCAATCCTATACTCGTACATTTTGTCGATTTTCGAATATCGCTAACTATGCATCTTGACTGAGTTACCTAACGGGTTGTTACAAAATATAAAACGAAGAATGTTACTCACTCTGGTGATTGGTGCACAACGGCGCCCAGTCCTTGGAAGTAGACGTGGAAGGCGGGGAAAGCCAGGGAAACGATCAGCATGACGATCAGAGAAATCATCTGAGTCCTGGGTCTCCTGACCAGGATACACATGAGCAGACCCAGTCCGAAGAGCTGAGTGTCCGCAGCCAGGTACCTAGAGAAATAACGTAACATCTGTATATCCAAGAAGACCAGTTAAGCACAGTAAAATAAACAGTAGTTTGTCTTCGAACAAAGGTATATCGCAACACGCGTGTAGTAAATACCATTTTGCGTCCATTTGTCGAAACTGTTATAGAATAAATAGAAAAGTTATTCATCTACGGCCCTTTAGGAGTTTCTGTTACCTATTGCCGCTCGGGCGCTAAGTTTGCGTCGATACGCGTCGCTCGATACTTAAGAGGCCATATCCTCGGCCTAAATTGCAAACCTTCTAAATCCATTTTTGGGATTTAGCAGTTTTGCATTCTAAATAGATAAAAAAAAGTGCAAACCCGCTAAATCCTAAAAATAGATTTAGCAGAATTACAATTTAGGCCGACGATATATGATAAAGTCGGTAGTGTTCTCAATAAACAACGTCTTTGTCTCTGTTCTTTGGGTATATTAAACTTGATCATATCTCCTTGAAACTGCTTAAAGTGAAAACACGATTAGAAATAAAATCCTTGATAGTTTTATTTTTCAAACATTACACCTTTTTGCATGTTTTTGGTTGAATCTTCGAAATCTTTAACGATGATTTTTGATTCAATACTTGAGTATAAAATATGTAACTTCTTAATTCTGGTAAACTATTTTTTCACTAAGTAAATGTTGCGGCTTTAAAGTAAACAGCAATTAATTGAATTTGACTACCATCAAGGCGCGCACGAACTATCTCTATCTCACATTCTTTGCGCACATAAAGCCATCCCTTTTCATTCTTTTCTCTTAATTCGCAAGCAATCAAACGTGGCGACGTCGCGGCATCGACTAAACCGGCTCCGTCCGTCTTGTTGAGTTTCCTTGTGGTGACTCGCGGTGCATAAGATCTACGCACACACACACACACATCAAGCTACGCGATATACCTTTGTTTGAAGACGAACAACTGTTTATAAAGCGTAAGAGTTACGATGTCAACTTACCACGTCTGCGGCATACACTGTGAGTCGTCGTAGATGTAATTGTTGACGTAGAGGAGATGCGACCACCAATACTGGGTGCAGGCGACAGACTCGCTGGTGACCATTAATGGCCAGAGGGGGCCGTTGCCCACATGCCGAATGACTGTCGTGACAGTAAACATGACCAAGGCGTACACGGGGGTTAACCTGGAATTCAGAAGGTAGTATTTAATTTAGGAATGGTAGGACTTTGTGTGTTAAAGAGAAGGCTTGGAATAGGGAAGAATGAAAATAACTCCACCGACAAGAGCATATTTAAGTAAATGATGATGATGAGGACCTTGAGAAGGGACCGTCCGGATTGCTACCACCATCGTAATCTTTAACCGTATAGGTGTTCCGGTGTGGGGATAAAACAACCGGTGAAATTTTGAATAATGGCATTTCATCTTAGTTCTCAGGATCGCCATTTGCATTGGCACAGGATTTGGATTCTAGGATTGTAGTCTTGAGACTGTAGTCATGAGAATTTAAATGTTTATGGGTCTCATGTCATGTCCCACTGACCATCAGGGCCTCTACTATACGTGTTAAAATAAATCAAATCGCAAATTGCGGTAAATCTAACAAAAGCAGAGAAGACCCATTAATAAACATAACACAAAACAAAAACTATCCTGAATTAGTTCAAGGTATTGAAGCGCTGGTCTTCCTGATAGAAGCATTTGGTGACTCCAAGTAAGTTATGTACCTTAGCCACCTCATTAGCATGCCCTTGGGCCAGTCCCAGATGGAAATCTTGTGCTTCTCGGCGTGCAGCTCGAAGTTGAAGGCCAGGAGGAACCCGGACATCACGAAGAAGGTGTACGTGACCAGGGTGCCGTTGTATAGGATCATCATGGCGGGTTTCTGGTACGACTGGAATGATTAAAGTGACAATGTTACCACCAATAAACCTAGTGCAGAGTTCACAAGCAATTACAAAGGAACGAAGAACGTCTCGCGCAATGTCTAATTGTAATATAAATGGTTAATTGACAAATGTTTTGATACAATCCAATCCAACATTTTATCTACACTCATATCATAAGTCCTCTATTATCCGTTCAAAACCCGTACGCAATGACCAGCATTACCTGTGGCAGTAGGTGACAGCGATGACGGCTGTTAATTTTGGAAGATGTTCCAAATTTGGATCTCATTACTTTACAAATTTACGTTACACTTTGCCTTTCGGCTTCTGAACCCATCTCGAGTACTTATAATATATGTGTAGATAAATTATTGTACGAGACTGCGTAAATAGCATTACGCAACCGTCACGTAAACTACTATTTTTTAATATGATACGAGCAAGGTTAAGTATTAGTTAGTTATAAGTTAGTGTAAAAGTTGACATTATTGAAGTATTGTTTTTTCTTCAAATCAAATTAAATCAAGTCAAATCAATGCAATGCAACTTTTCATGATAAGTACAGTATTCCCAGCTTCTCAATAGCTTTCGACTGGATATTGCTATCACGCTTGCACTCGCAACTGACAGTATATTTGTCACTCGTGTCATAGAAACACGATGATTGCCATTAGCTATTAAGAAAATGGTTACACTATTTACACAAGGTTTAGTGAGAGATCTACAGAAAATATTATAAAAAAAACAGTATTGTAACCAAAATCAAAAAATCAAAATCAAAATATTTATTCAGTAAATTGGCCACATACAGGCTCTTTTACACGTCGGTAATATACAGTGAATCTACTAGCGCTTCGGACAAGACCATCATTGCGGAGAAGAAGCGCCGCAAGAAACTCCAGCAGAAGGTCATTTTTTCAAACATAAAATACAATAATACTTAAAAGTAAGTTACATTACAAGGTAATAAAGCAACAAATATAAATTATTAGAACTATCACATATAAAAAAAAAATACAAATTCAAAATTAAAAACATTACAAATAAATGTAAAAATTAACAAGATTACATGTCAAATACATGAAACTAAAAATAATGACTAGGAGAACAACACGACGAGGTCTCTACGTCAAAAGCCATAACTGGTATCATTAACTGAGCAACAAGTCCTTGCAGACGTGAACAGACCGGACCCCACAAACAGCACCCGTTCACGAGTATGACGCATATCTCAGCCATCGCCTCCCTCAACCATGTGTTCGGGAAGGTGGCGACCCGAGGTGGCGAACCCATTTACTTACTAATAATAAAACCAATACAAGTCTCAATATATCAATAGGCATTCTTTTGAAAACCAAATGTGGAGAGCTACTTACTGTTTCGAGGAACTCGGGGTTCTCTAGATAGGTGTACGCCATAACCAGCGCGGTGTGGGAGAAGATCACGCATACCATCGTCATGGCCCTGAAAACGAAACACGTTATTATCATTAACATTAGCAGCATCATCATCATCATCATCATCATCATCATCATCATCATCATCATCATCATCATCATCATCATCAACATCACCATCATCATCATAATCATCATCATCGCCAAATCAATCGAAATGTCCTCTATTTTAAAGGCCATTCATGATTAGATTCTCAGGAACTGGACAAGTCCTATTGAGATATATAGATCGTGTAGCGGGATCGTTAAAGTAGTTAATAAATCATACCTCATGCCGTTAAAAGCCTTGAGCAGGTTAAGCCGAGGCTCGGGACCCTTGCCAGCCGTTGCTATCATCTTCTTCCAGTTCCGTTTCAAAGAGAACGATAGCAACAAGGCACTACCTAGAAAAAATAACATCATTTGCATCTGCAAGCTTAGACAATATCAATAGATCTTGTCTAATATAATAATATTCTGAGAACTTTAATGACCACCGAAATAAAGATAACGTAAGCCGTCGGACAGTTTTCGAAAATCGTTAGCTAGCTATCGTAGAATGCAACTCGTCTAGGTCCGCTGTTACGAATCAATATCTTCGTCAACATATTATACGTATTATGATGTATCCAGAAAAATTGAGAAAATATTACAGCTTAAAGCTTTTTACGATTTATGTAATCTTTTAAGTGGAGTGTGTATTAACTAAGTTTGATGATTATTGGTTGCAGAAATCTAGAGTTATCAGCTCTCTACTTGGTAACTATTCCAGATTTTATTTCTTTACCAGTACTACTAAGAATTAATACTTTATCATTGTTTTCACCTGGACTATCACCCATGATGATATCATAGGCTGTTCCAAGACCGTTCAGGATGAGCACACCCAGAAGAACAGCCGTCATGATGTAGTCTCCGGTACTGACCGGTACCCTTGACTCAGCCGTCTGGCAATACAGGATCTTGGACAGCTTAGTGTTCAGCTGGTATTCGTTCCATATGGAGCTGTTCACGCAATCTTGCACGATGGACTTTAGGTCTTCTTCGTTGTCCAAGGATTTGTTTTGCATGAAGTCCTTGCAGGTTCTCTGGATGCAGAGGGCTCTGTGTGCTACTGTGTGGTTGTAGTGTTTGATTTTGTACTCCGAGTATTCCTGAAATAAAGAGTGGATTCATTAATGCCATGGTTTAGGTTACGGACCGTCAAGTGTCCTGACTTCTGCACAACATATTATTTAGATGACTTTTGCACAACATATTATGTAGATGACTTTTGCACAACATATTATTTAGATGACTTTTGCACAACATATTATGTAGATGACTTTTGCACAACATATTATGTAGATGACTTTTGCACAACATATTATTTAGATGACTTCTGCACAATATATTATGTAGATGACTTTTGCACAACATATTATGTAGATGACTTCTGCACAATATATTATGTAGATGACTTTTGCACAACATATTATGTAGATGCCTTCTGCACAACATATTACGTAGATGACTTCTGCACAGCATATTATGTAGATGACTTCTGCACAATATATATTATGTAATATTTTTTTTATGGCATAGAGAAGTCCAATCGAGCAAACAGGCCACCTGATGGTAAGTGAGATCTGTGACCCATAGACATTTGCATTCTCAAAACTACAATCTTAAGACCCCAAATGTGTTGCCAACCCTAAGGACTAAGATGGAGTGCCTCTATGCTGGTAATTTCATCGGTTGTCTTATTCTCACACCGGACCACAACAATGCGAACACTGCGGCGTGAAGGTGGGTTACATATTAAATTAGGTTTATATTATATTTAATGGGTTTGAATTATCCCGTGTTTTGTGCTGAGGACCGTCGAATGTTTAAACTTCCGCACGAAAGATAATTATGTTGTGTGCCGGCTTTGGGGCAGCCTCCCAGGCAGCGACCACGAAGCTGTTTCGTGACAAAACTTTTGTCACCTAGGTTTCAAGTTTTATCCTAATACTAGCTGTCAGTGTTTGTCCAGCCGTAGCTGTGTAGCTGTGTTCTCAGATCTACTGAATATACACACAAAATTTCATAAGAATCGGTTAAGCAGTTTCGGAGGAGTTTAGCTACAAAAACTGTGACACGAGAATTTTATATATTAGATTTATTTTAAGGTGGGCCTTGTCATTGTTTTTCGTATTCATATTATTAAAGCCAATAAGATGACCTCAAACTAATTAAATGCTGGTCATGTAAAGCATCGATTAACTTCAAAAAAAACTACACCATTTATTTGGATCTCCATTAGTATTTCCTCTCAGGAAAATATCTCTCAAACCAAACAAACGTAGATAATTTCCAGTGATCTCTGCACTACAATAAAATTAACAACCATGCTCCTTCATTACGAGACCTGCGCGACTCGTAATTGTGCCGCTGTCGTTGTGATCTTTAACATTATCTATTTATTGTAGCTAACCACAGATAATATAACCTAACCTAGGTTATATTATAATAAAAACGGTAGGTCCTCTACAAACCAAGGTATACAGGGTGGAAATAACGAACGCCACATGGACTGCAACTATCTTAAATATTAGATATTGCAAATTCTACGCAAAAGAGACTTACTTTTATTTATGAACAAAATAAATCCTGCATAGGATTTTTAATTTTTCTGCCTTAACCGGGAATCGAACTGCAGTCGAATATGGCAAAACAATAGAGACGTGTTTTATGATACAAATCGAAAGGGTCATTGATAGTGATCATTTATATCTATTAGGTACACATACAACTTTAAACTAAAAAAACCGGACAAGGCGAGTCAGACTCGCCTACCGAGGGTCCCGACATGACACGGTTAACTCAATTCAAAATTTGCCCCGCCGCCGTTTCTTCCATAAAGACCCTGTTTTTTTTGTGATTTAATTAAAAATGTTGGGTTTTCGGATTTTTACCTATATTTGTAGTATAAGACGGTATTACTTGCCAAATTTCATATTTCTAGGTCAACGAAAAATACCCTATAAATTTTGATTCCCTTGAGAGCGTCGAAATATACGTTTTTTGCGGCATAAACGGCCGTATCTTTTTTTACGTTAACTTAGAAGTTTGAGTTTTTCACAGCGTCAAGGTACTGTAGATTTGAGTATATGGTTTAAATTTCAACTCGGTACCTCCACGCCTTCGATAAAGGGTCTTGACAGACAGACAGACGGACAACAAAGTGATCCGTCCGTTTTTTCCTTTTGAGGTATGGAACCCTGAAAAGACCGGGAAATGAACGCGAATTTAATTGCGTTGTCATATTCGACCAGTTCGATTCCCGGTTAAGGCAGACGAATTTTCAAAAATCCATAAATGAAGGATTCATTTATTTCAAAAATAAAAGTAAGTCTTCTTTGCGTAGAATTTGCTATTTCCAATATTTAAGGCAACTCTTCCATCTTCGTTCTTATTTGTGTAATTGGCTCTGTACGTCTATTTAAGTAACTATCTGAATTGCTAAAGTCTGAAGGGTTCTTCTTAAATAAATAAATAGGTTAATACATTGACGAGTTGGTATTTGAAGTTTGAGGCGAGAGCTATTGTAACGACGCAATGTACTTCTATTGGCATTCTTTCGCTGGACCAATGTAAAACAGCCATTACGGGTGTGTTCCTCGATGGAAGGTCCGAATAAAGTTTTATCATACCAATATGTTACCTAATATGTCAGTTATTAAGGTTTCCTCTCTTGGCTTAAAATAGCTATAATTTGTGATTCCAAAACGTGATGTCTAATCCTCAAAAACGTAACAATGTATTGAATCCTACTAATATTATAAATGCGAAAGTTTGTGTGTGCGTGTTTGCTACTTTGTTACTCCTTCACCCTGGATTAACACATGGGCTACTTTTTGTTCCCGATTTTTTTAAAGTTTCCGAGGGAATAACGATAATTGAAATCTACGCGGATGAAGTCGCGAGCAGAAGCTTGTTAAACAATAATTCCAAAAAAGCAATGCATTTGATATAAATTCATACTTTTACACTAAACCATTATCGTTTTTCATTCAAAAATTTAAACTCTTCGTTATGAAAAAAAAAGTTCTAGATCAGGGCAGAATCTTGTCTCAAAAGCTGGCGCATTTATTCAACATTTCAAAATCGTGCAACAAATACAGTCAACAGCATAAATAAGTGATCATTTATGTACAGTAAACTCGGGTAACTTTAGCCCTAGGGAGTAACATTGCCCACCCCAAAAACCATCTTTAAAATTTAATTATTCTATTAAATGTTACATCAGACCTAAGCTACTTATGGAGTTCTAAAATTCTTGAACCAATTTATGATGACTACCACTAAAATAGTTATAGTTTTAAGGGTGGGCAATGTTACCCCCTAGGGCTAAATTAACCCGAGTTTACGGTACCTTGTCGCTTTCAATCGTTACACAATTTTGTATGACATTTCAAACACGACGTTAAAGTGATAAGGTACATAAATGATCACTTATTGATGATGTTGACTGTACTACTTGACACATACATACATAAACTCACGCCTTCATTCCCAGAGTGGGGTAGGCAGAGCTACAGAATTATCCACAACTAAAAACTTGTTGATAATTCTGTAACCACAATTTGCACAATCAGGCTAAGATTTTTTCCAGTGTATTAGTGACAGGTTGCAAGCCGCTCGCCTAACAGTACCACAAACCTTTATTCTCTTAGGCCCGTCTCTCACCGGGACTTCATGGCAGCCAGCGCCACCAATCGCCACCAATCGCCACCATCAACAAATAGTATACAGTTCTATGGAGGGTATCTCACCTGCCACCTATTTCACTATCCCGACAATGACAGGTGATAAGTGACATTTCAGTACGTGGCGCAGCTTATATGAAACCCAGTCATGTATCAGTGATTTTGCAATGTATACCGAATTGTCACCTGTCACGTGTCATTGTCAAGATCGTGAAAAAGGGGGCTGGTGTCCGCTTGGTTCGCATAGTGTTATACAACTTGTTGTTAGTGGCGACTGGTTACGCCACGATGCTATCCCGGTGAGAAGCAGGCCTAAGTCGCCTCTTACGACATCCACGGGAAGACATGGAGACACTATTCCTACTTTATTACTACTTGATATGAGAAAACCTACTAAAGCTACTAAACTAAACGCGGCGTTGAAATTGAATTACCTGTAAAGTCCTCATCAGCTCGGACTCCTGGTTGGAGTAGAGGACGGACTCGGTGAGGCAGAACGTGCCGCCGGGCTCCACAAGGCAGGAGTCATAGTTGTCCATCTTGTACAGCGGCGGCAGTTTGTAGTATTCCGTGTCTGGAAGAATGTTTCTTTAATTTATTTGACAAAAACACACTAGGGTGACGGAACCAGTAATCAGGGCTTGGGAACGGTTCGAAAAATACCGGTTAATATGGTTCTTAACCAGGTTTTTCGTAAACGCTCGCTGGGAGCGGAATCGATTCGCGAGCGTTATGGTCGCTGGGATTAACCTGGTTAATTTGAAATGACAAGTGGGTGGAGCATCTTTCGGCCGACGCTGCTTGGAATCATATAATCATAAGTCACGCGAGAGCTATTTTAGAGCTAGCTACTAACCTATTAGGAAAGACGAGAAAAAGGTGGTGGGACTGGTGGGCGGTGCGAACAAACTAGAGAGCGAAATTAATCGGTTTTTTGAGCAGGAACAGTTTCATTTTGCTCTTTGATCAAAACCGAAATAATATAGATTCTGTTCCGAGCGGAATCGAAATGAAAATGCTCTTTTTGAAATATATGGCGTTTCTGACGAGCTGGTTAATAAAATTAACCAGGTTTCCGAGCCCTGCCAGTAATGCACAACAACCAATGATGGGCACTTGATTCTTATTTTACAGACGATAAGGGTTATAGTCAATTTAGGACTGTATGAAATTTTAATTAAGAGTGTAGTGTCCATTACTGGTGCCTGTCAGCTAAAAGTGTCCATCATTGGTACCGTCACCCTAGAACACAACAGACAGGGGAGCGCTTTGCTTCTCATAATGATTTTTAGTCCAAATGTGTTGTTATTATCATCACAAGTCTTACAGTGTTTTTACTAAACTGGTTTTTATTTCAGGATTTTTGAAATAATTTGCTGATAAATGAGTTTAGTCTAGGTAAGGTTTGTTTTATAAAAATCCTGAAATAACAACCGTTTCAGTAAAAGAACACTTTATGACTTGCGATGATAATGATGCTTTTATGTGAGCCAATATGGACCCCAGACAAAAAAAAGAAGATAAGATTCGAGCAAAAGTAGAAACGTTGCACTGTAGTGTGAAGTCATATAGAACTCAGCTGAGCATGTGCATTCAGTGTTTGTGTAGGTTCCGTACAAATCTACAAGACAACTTTTTTCTCTGGTATAGTACTTATAACAATATAGCGGTTACCCATGACTTGACTCGTAGTCGCTTATCGCTCTTAACTCAGAAACTATCCAATTTTACGGGATAAATAACTTTAACAAAAAGCAAGCTTTCAAAACCCGACTGTTGCTAACCAACTTTAAATCGTTATAAATCCTAAATGAACATTCAAAATGAAAAATTATGAAAGAAACCTAAGATGATTTTTAAATCCCTATTCAATGATACCCCACTTGTCATACTTGGTCGACTTGTTATTATTTGCATATGGCGTCTGGTTGCCGCCATATTGAATTTTGATTACTGTCACATCTTCAGTGACACTCACCAGATTAAGACAAATCGATTGACATAAGAATCATCAAAATCGACCAACGGGTTTAGTTTTTATAGTGACACAAAGGAACAAACATACATATACTCGTATAGGCTTCCTTCGGCAGTCGGGTAAAAATATTGTGTCCTTCCCGGGGCTCAAGCTATTATCATATCTAATTTCAGTGAAATCGGAACGGTTCACTAATGTTTTACCAAATGATCACTTGACAACAAACTACAAACTTTCAATATGCAAATAAGTACTTCCCGCCACATATATAATATAACCCATGCTTAGGCTATGTAATATGTAACGGTGTAAGCACAATTATATTTTTGGGAAATGAAAGTTTGTAAAATGATATAGGTAGTTTGTCAAATGATGATTTGGTAAAAAGTCGATACCATTTATATCGTTGTCTAGTACAGTCACGAGATTAAATTTGGTACCCACCTTAGGTCCAAAGTCAATCTAACATTCTACAACAATAAAGTTGAGTTTCCTAAAAGTTACAAATGACTTGACATCTCTAATGACATTGACGAATTCAAGCATATTTTTCTTGAAATGGGTCACAAATTAACGCTCGTGACTGTACCCTTAGTACAAGCCTAGAGCTTAGTTTGGGACTTGTTCAATTGGTGTGACATTGTCCCCTGATATTTATATTTATATATTTATATTCATACTCAATAACTTTTACATTTTATAATAATAAAAGCATACTCAAGGCAAGCAGAGCGTTACTAATAACTCAAAAATCCTCTCAAACCTTCGCAGTTGACCCTCAAAAAAATCGGTCATTGATAGTAGTTTATTGCTCCACACGTTCCATGCCGATGGCTCCGATGGGAGACCAATTTCTATGTAAATTAGAGTCCGTTGATGAATGCGCCGGAGCGCGTGTTTTGAGTTTACGCAATACATCGACCAGTTTTAATTTAATAGCCAAATTTAAATGATTTTTTCCATGTCTCCGTTTACTAAGGTCGTGGGATCGCTAGATACCGCAAAATCGATTGATCCTTAACACATTAAAAATAAAATAAATAATACTTGCGATTCATGCAAAAATGCGTAAAAAATCTAGCCAATTTACTGAATTACATAATATTTGGCGGGGCCTAGTCAACATGCATAGAGCTAAGTTAGTGAGTTCCGAAAATCATCATCATCATCATGGCAAAATATATGAAAAAAAATATTAAAATATTTATACCTAGGTACAGTCAACAGCATAAATAAGTGATCATTTATATACCTTATCACTTTAACGTCGTTTTTGAAATGTCATACAAAATTGTGAAACGATTGAAAGCGACAAGCTACATACATGACTTATTTATGCTGTTGACTATACACTAAATTTGCAGACAAGAAACTTCTCAAACTATTCAAGACCTTATGAGGAATTCTCGAGAACTTCTACTCGTAAGAATTCTAAATTTCTCTATGCTCTCGAATGTTTAAAAAAATGTTCTTCGTAATTTCTTGGGCATTTTTCCAAACTTCTGGGATGTTCTGCAACTTGCACATTTCTAATTCCAATTTGTTTTTGCGCCTACTTAAATCGTAAAGTTTGATACGGTTGCATAAAATATGGATATTTTTGTTAAAAGCTTAACGGGTGATTCCACAGGCGTTTCAACCGCCGTCAGTCCGTTGCCGTAAGTATTTAATAAATAGGCGATAATATACTTAAAATTCGATCAATCGTGGCAAGAAGTACGATAACAGTATAGCTCTGTGTGAATGTTAGCTGCTTGGTGTAGCTCATTCTTTCAATATTTATGACAGCGGACTGTCGGCGGTTGAAACGCCCGTGGAATCACCCACCTTAAATGGAATAAAATTCAATGTTTTTTTTTTTCAATTATCTTTGTTCATGGAAACAAAGTAGAAAAATAATGTAAAATCTATAAGAAAATAAACAACTAAAACAATGCTTCATTGTATCCGTGTTGAGGGTCAGAAGCCGTGGTGTCGAAAAGTTATGTTTAATATCACTAGTTTTTAGCCACTCACGCATCTTGACATAAACTTACGCACATTTGTCAACATCTGCGTAAACTGCTGATTTTTAAAATGTTTGACGTGTATGGAATCTATTTAGTACAGTCGACTTTGTAGTACCCGATTTTGAACCTTAATTACAATGCAGTAAATTGACAAAGCGGATACATCTCTTTTTTAGTCGACTTTACAAACCTAGATCTTAGTTTGGGACTAAATCAATTTGTGGACCATTGTCCACTGTCAACTAGACTTTAGGACCGTGTATTTAAATGTTCCATCCGTATTGGTCAAATTGCATCAAATGACGTCTACTTACAGATCTAATTAGGTACGAGCTTAGAAATGAATAATAGTAAAGTTTTTTTATCTTATTTTAAGGTGCTTGGTCGTAAAACGATCATGACACTCCATACGATTTAACACTTTATGGGTCAATCAACTTTTTGTTGTAGCTCGTTGCCATGGTGACGTCTTCTGGGTCACTTTAAAACTATGATTTCAAAGGATACAAGTCCACTAAGAATCTGTTTTATTGGCAATTATAAACCCATTCTTTAATGAATTTTCTCCTGAGTGTCCTAGGAGTATAAATTAGGTATAAAAAAAATATAAGAAACTCACTGTTTTCTCCTGGCTTACGGGACTGAATAATAACAACAAAAATTTAATCCACCCTTGTCCTCGTCGTAAGGTGCAAAGTCCTAAATTTAGGACATTTGTCAAAGTGACTTTTGACTTAAGTTGACCGACACAAGATTCTTTTTCGAACTAACGAAATTTGACGAGGGCCTTCCGAGGTTAAACAGTAGTTCTTAGATCTAAATATACATTGTATAAATCCTAAACATTAATTTGGGTTTGACTGAAGTTGGATATGCCAACGCAGTATTACAATGTCCCACGTTGTGGATTGCCCGACGAGACTGGCCGCGCACGCACTCCACCAGGAGACATGGTCTGGTCTTCTACAACTCCACGATCAGTATAATTAGGGGTATCAGCTTTGCACACTATGAATTTAAATTTATTTCCGGGAATATGACAAGACCGAAGTGTCATCGCTACTACAAGATCTTGCCGAGATAGAGAGCTATCGGTAACCCAGGGTGCAACGGTTCAGGTTGGATCGAATCAATGAACTCTTTCCAATGTAATACGTTGATAGTGCAAAGGTTAGAAATTTTAGGAGCAAGAGAAGGATTATGTTCGATATAACTTTAATTTTACGACTAATATCTGGAATGTAAACGACGCCATAGATACATACATAGATTATATCGGCTGTGCCAAAAATCTGTAAATCTGCAATATTATAAAGAGAAAAGATTTAATTGTTTGTTTGCATTGAATACGCCCCGAAATTACTGGACCGATTTGAAAAATTCTTTCACCATTAGAATCCTACATTGACTCTGATGAACATAGGCTATGTTTTATTGTTCTGCGCGGAAGGAGTCGCAACAAACAGCTAGTAAATGTACAAAGCCTTAAAAACTCAAAATCAAGGTCTCTATTCTACTCGTTCAAACCATATTGATTTGACATGGTATCGTATTGTTTTTAACTCGGTCGCCATTTCCGTCAAGTAAATAAGAGCTATAATATCATAACGTTGACACTACGCATGTCAAAAGCAATAGGGAATATGCAATGATATAATATAGTAAAAAGAGGTAGATATGTTATACGCACTTCGATAGTGGCACCCTAAAACCAAGCCAATTGGTACACCTTTACTTAGTCTTGCGCCGTCATCGGAACCGTGAACTAGTCTGCAGAGCAACATAGTTTTGTTTCGCTCCCGGAAATTAGCATACCATCCTGCTTTCACTTGTCATTTATGAATTATTGTGTAATTGCAATATTTACTGATTATGTGTGCGTAAGCCGGGCCATTTTTACACGCAGAATACCGTATAGGTAACATATCTACCTCTTTTTATTTTATATCATTGGCAATATGGATGGATTTTTTAAATCGCAGTTTTGAACGAAATTTGAAAAACCGAAAAAGAGATCACCAAATGTGAAATTAAAATTAAAATCGGCCAAGAAATACGGATGATGCAAGCATTTTAAACTGCTAATTAGACAGCGATTAGACAGATTGATCTGATATGCACTGTGACGTCACGTAACACCTCGGCCATATAAACTCCATTTTATTAAATTCTGTTTCATTAGAAACAAATTTTTGATGGCTTATTATCTTGGTTATTCTTATAGCTATTCACAAAATTATTTTTCACTTCTCATGCTCGGTAAGTCCTTCGTTTTGCTGGGTATAGGCTGCATAAAATCGCATTTTGTGCACTAGTGCATAAAGTGTTGTCGTCATCTAGACTAAGACAATTAAGCCCTACAGCCAGACAGACGAGATGACTGCATTGAATAAACTTGTCATTTGAATACATTTACTTTAATTTATTTGCCATCTATGTTGCATCTAACAAAAAGTAATTTAAAACTATTTAAAACAAGCATTATTAATAAAAACATTACAAAATCAACGTATGACTTGGCAGTATTGCGTTCGACCTAAGCTAAAAACCTCATGCAGAAAATAAAAATCAAAAATTAGAAACGAAATACACTGGCGGGAAAGAGGTTTTTGTCTATAGTTTGACTATTCATTAGGTAGTTGTTTTCTTTACAAAACTTGTTGTGTAGAGTTACGGAATTAAGTGAAGAAGAAATAATGCTCACACCTAACACACTAATAGAAAAAATGCAAAAGAAATTATTGAACAGACATTGCCGCCTAAATCGAAAAAAAGATACTTTAAACGTATGAAAATTTCAAAGTCTTGAGAAGCGGCAAACAAGTCAATACATTCTGTTTTTTTTCCTCGTAATCGAAATGAAAAGCAGTGTGTAAAACTCGAGCATAAAACCCATTTTACCCTCGACGTGACTATCCACCCTCGCCGTACCGGGTCTGGTGGCTATATGCACGTCTCGGGTAAAATGGCTCGTTTTATGCTCTCGTTGTACAATCTACTATTCTCAACTGTTTGTTACATGAATCAGCATTTATTGAACCTGTGAAATAAAGTCATGAATATTGCCTATTATATTTTACCGAGTCTAAAAGAGCCCCAGTTATGCAACAGTATTATAAAAGGGTGTCAGAACGCAGCCATACGTCTAGTCTCTAGTCCTTAAGAGTGATACTAAAAGGCCACTATAACGGCAACGATATGTTTTTTTTTTAATAATCGCCTGAGTGGCCAAAGACAAAAGTCCTTGCTTTTATTTGCTTTTTGCTTGAATTACTTTAAGAAAAAGGGGCTGAGGTGAAAATCCCTTCCGGAGACCTGGGAATGGAGCGCCCAGGTACATACTGCCAGGCTCGCACCGGCTAAACACCTATGCCCCTATTACCAACTAGAATTTAGACTCCCGCGGATACTACCCCAGCCAGTGCTGAAATCCCGGAGGAGAAAGTCCTTCCTCTCCGTTTACTTATCCGCGGGGTTTTTCCAAAAAGGGGGATAGGAATGGGGGGGAGTCTTAAGCTATGTGAGTCGCGGAGTGGGAATCCTGACGCATGCATGCTTACAGACTACGGGCTTCCTTTCTTTTGCCCGACAATGGAAGGGTTGGGTCGGAGATCTTTTTTGGACCACTTGTGTGGCTGTGTATACGATATTTATGGGTGGGGCTACTCTTTTTGAGGCTTTCTCTTTTGCGGCAACGATATGATTACGATGTAACAGCAAGATGGGTTTAAACAAATTGGAATAGAATCCATAATTAACTAATTAATAGTTTTAACTTACTGAGGCCATGTGTAATACATTTATGATACCTATTGGGCAAAGGGATTTTAAACTTTAGTTGATAAACGCAAGATTCATAGTTCGAACTAACGATATCAAACTTAAGCCCTAGTAGGTTAAAACAGCTGCATTTTTTCTAAAAATAAATGATCGTCAATAATAACTTTACACACTGTATATTACTTTAAAAAAACATTGTCGTGACTTAGTTGCTTGTTATGTGTATATCTGAGTTAGTTTTAGTTCTTCGACAAAGCCTGTTGCGGATTATATTTGTTTAGTACAGTCACCGGCCACATTATACTATCCAACATTGGGGTAAAAAATATAAGACACATCTCTCTTACTAAAGGCATAAGAGCGTGTCAGATATTTTCGCCTGCAATGTTGGATAACATATTATTGCCGGTGACTGTACATCTTATAATTTTGGAATATATATTTTTACGTACCATTTAATTTATAAATAATCCCGGAACACTGGTGCAGCAGGAACAATACCGCTAGCAACTTGTACATGTTGTCCTTATAATTAATCACTAGGGTCATTTTCACTACCGTGGCAAGTGTAATAGTAAGACGTCTTCTATAGCGTCAACGATAATGATTACGATGTAGAAGTAAGATGGTTAATAACAAATTGGAATAGAATCCCTAAATCACAAATTGATAGTTTTAACAGATTTATTTGGTTGATTTATAAACCTATCTTTAAAAGTTATGCTAAACTTTCCGACCTGTTTTCAAAAAAAATCTTATCACGGCCGTGACTTATAGTTGTTAGTTTATGTGTATTTATGTCTGTCTGTATTACGTTTAACTCTACGAAGCTTGTTGCGACTTATATTTGGTCAATGGATGATTGTTACCCGACTGCCGAAGGAGGAGGGTAATGTGTTTTACAGCCTATATATGTATGTTTGTTCCTTTGTGTCACTATAAAAACTAAACCCGTTGTCCGATTTTGATGATTCTTGTGTCAGTAATCAAAATTCAATATGGCGGCAACCAGACGCCATATTGTGCAAATTATTTTAAAAAAATCGGCCAAGTATAACAAGTGGGATATAATTGAATAGGGATTTAAAATTCTAATTAACAATTAATTAATTTAATTTTAGTTTTCTTTCATCATTTTTTATTTTGAATGATCATTTAGGATTTATAACGATTTAAAGTTGGTTAGCAACAGTCGGGTTTTGAAAGCTTGCTTTTTGTTAAAGTTACTGAATGGAGTTTTGTACATACCATTTAATTTATAAATAATCCCGGAACACTGGTGCACCAGGAACAACACCGCTAGCAACTTGTACATCTTGTCCTTATAATTATTATCACAAGGGTCACTATCACTAACCACGCGTCACGCTTTCTGCGCCGCCAACTAACAAATAATCAAGACTAAATAACGCAACACATTTAATAAGAAGTAAATGGCCAAGCGCGAGCCGGCCTTAGCTGAAATGTTCAAGATTAAAATTATTGTATAACGCGCTTTTAAAATAACCTTCGGGTTTGTACTTCTCTCTCACTCGGCGTTATACGATGTTGTGCGAGTCGCAACGACTTTATCCGAACCCGAAATACTTATTCAAAGCGATCGTACTGGAGATTTTTTCTTGCGAGCGGGGTTTATGTTGCACTTATTTATTAACGACATAGTTGCCTTTACTGTCAAGTAAATAATAGCTGCCAAACATTTAAAATAAGATAACAGTATGATTTAAAAGCCATCTTGATTTTGAAGCCGTATTCATTTATCACGATACGATAATGATACGGTTAAACCACCTTGAGTATTTGTTCTTGAAGTATCTAATTTAGATGATATGGGAAAGACAGAAAAAAATCATTATTCGTGAGAAAATTACAACAAGAAACGAAACGTCTTACAACAAGAAAACCATGTCTTGAAATGGACCCAAATGAGCGTTAATTTGGTAAATAACAGGCCAAAATTTATTAAAAAGAGACAAAGTCAATCACAGTTCTTAAAATATATTCCTCATTTTTTTGTTGACTGATTTACTTAGTGTGCTTTATTAAGTGTTACAGTAATTTAAAAACTGTAATGTTGAATTTATAGATATTAGTTAAATGGATGTAAAATGTTTTTTTTTACTACTGACGGAACCCTAAATTTTAGGCTTATAGCTGCGTTCTGACACCCGTTTATAACGGGAACACCTTAAAATTTCGAATTACTTTTTCCGAATATTCATTTGTCCGAATTTCATTTTTCCGAAAGCTATGTTACGCTGGAGCTATTTTAGATTAAATGCATAATTTAATTGTCATACATGTAGGTTAGGTTAGGTTTGATTTATAAGCAATAACAAAAGGTTAAGACTAACAAAAAATTGCGTTCGGAATTATGAAAATTTTAAATTTTGATCAATTCGGAATTATGTAGTGTACCCCTGATAATCGAGCTCTATTTTATTCGGTAAAACCATATTGAGATGTTATCGTATTGTTTCGAACTCGGTCGCCAAAACCGTCAAGGAAATAAGAGCTATCACAACGCTGACACTACGCATGTCAAAAGCGATTTTGTTTTACCGAGTGGAATAGAGCTCCAGCTATGCAACAGAAGGTATTATAAACGGGTACAGTCAACAGCATAAATAATGATCATTTATGTACCTTCCCAACTAACATTTTAACGTCGTTCAAAAGTGTAGTAAACGTTATCTTAACCCTTAATTTGGCAGTGTATGGTATACCATACATACCATAAGGTTCACATTTTTTGTTTGATTTGTGTTTTTATTTTTTTTCTGATTCAAAATCAATAAGGGTTTGAATTCCCGACTTTTTTTATTTTTGCCAAATTAAGGGTTAATACCTTTATCGTAATAGCTAAGTCACACTAACGTTATAATAACGTTTACTAAACGCGAAAATGGCCCTAGTTATACGACCTACATAACAAGATAGTGATCGTTTTATAAACCTCACTGTAAAAACGTCTATACAATGCTACATTATATAAATGTCATATAAAGGTTTTTCAAACACCTAATGTGGTCAGTTCATATCGTTTAATGGACTATAACGTTAGTATGACTATTGCGTTGTCGTACAAACGTTTAAGCTAAGACTTTAATATCGACCGTCCCTACGTACAATCCCGTATGTGGTAGATACGCGATTTTTACTTTTTGTTTGCATAACCTTCAGAACACTCAGCTCTATGGAGTCAGTTAAAAAAAAATGAGTTTACTATTCAAATTGAACCTTATATCCATACACACAATATTCCGTAACTGCAAAATTAAGATCAATTTCCCAAGTAAAGTAACAGTTGTGGGACTAAAGGGATTTTACGCCAGAACGTACACGTTACCCCGTCCCGTCCGCCACGCAACTACCACTTACGTTGCACTTGCGCGCGCGGCGCCGGAGACGCTGGACACGTTGTATTTTGCTATGGAAAGTGTCTATAAATTACGAGAAACATGCCGGCAAGGAGGAATAAAACAACATATAGAATTTACCACCACGAAATGCGAAGAAGAAAGAAAATGCAATGACAAAACTAAAATTTAAACCAGTCATAAATCCACCAGGCGAGTAAAATTTCAACTATTCTTCCAGATAATGTATTTACTCAGAAAAAATATTAATTATTAATTGTATTTCACGCAGAAAATTACTAGTATTCATATTTTTGCTTGAATTAAATACACTCAATACTATCCCAACGTAATTATCGGTATATGGTTGTTACGTTGTTTTACACGGGAAACGTTAACATATAATTGTTAGTAAGTGGTACTTACGTATTTTTACATGGGATCACTTAACGAACAATGATTCCTAAGTGGTACTTAAGCGCCTTTACGTCGAAAAGATAATGTTACCTTCTATCAGTAACTGCCAATGACGGTGTTTTACTTCGGAAATTAGTGTTTTACGTTAACAAATTATTATTTTTAGCTCCATCTGAAGATACAAGTGATGAAGAAATATAACAAGATATTGTAAACCGAAGGACTGAAGGTACTATGGAAGCTTTAGAGTCATCAGAGTCAAAATCTAATGCCCCGCAGCACGATACAATACCTATCGTAACTTCACTTCCAGATTCACTTTCGAATAACACGACAGAAGTCGACAATATCATAGCTCAGATTAACGCAATAAGTATTTATGGACCTGATACAGCGCATAAAAAACAGACTCTTGTTAAACCTGCCCTTATTTCTACATACGTACATTAAATACTCCTCTCTCCATAGGGTTAGGTAGAGACCACTTCTTTCCACTTGCTACAATCCAGACAAACTTCCCTCGCTTAATCCACACTCTTAACTCTCTTCATACACGTGCGTCGGTTCAGGGTACCTACTGTCCTGACCCTTTCTTAAAATGTCCCCGATCTGATCATGGAAAGTTGGCCTTGGCCAGCCTTGGCCTCTTCCAACATTCCAATTTACTCTTGCCTCATATTATCTTTTTCGTCAATATCACTTCATCCATTCTCTCCACATGACCAAATCACTTCAGCATTCCTTAATTATCCTTGTCACTACATCTTCTTTTACCCCACAACGTTCTCTTATTACACTGTTCCTAATCCTATCAGTCCTATCACACACGTTTACACCCACCATACTTTTCAATTCATTTTACTTATTTCTTATGGCGCTATTTTCTCCAATTCGGGCACTGTAGAAATCTAAGGATCAGATATTATATCCAAACCACAATATGTATCCACTCAATCACTACACAATATATCAATTTCCGAATTTTTGTCGCTTCCGATTATCGTGGTAGAAGAAAATAATAACATGGTTATCGAAGATAGGAATCATGCAGAAATAACCATCAACATATCCAACATATCTGACACTATCTCCATCGACAAGTATTCGAGCCGTCGTGCTTAGATCTTCTCATGATCCAGAGAATAACACTGTACAAGAGATGGACTCACTCCCAATTATTGATGAAAAATCTTTGGATACCAGTACCCCTTTGGCACTTCTTTCTATATCGACAATAATGCACAATATCGAAGAAGAATATTTAAGTTACTCTAACGTTAACACCCCCACTTCATCTTTGTGTGTAAACTCATCTGTGCATGATGAAACCTATGCCACTATCCCACTGTGGTAGTGATATCACAGATACAACAGAAGCGCGTAACACAGAGAGAAGTCAAACAAAAAGAAAGAGGAAAGTTAAGAGGAAAACTGATTTGGGAAGAATACGAAAAGTTAAGAAGAATGAATGGATACATAGTCTGGAAAGCGATTAAAAAATCATTGCTTGAGTAACATCAGTCGAGGAGGAAAAGAAATATCTGCCAAGTCTTTATTACCTGCTTGTGACGATAAGTGTCGATTAAAGTGCAAAGAGAAAATAGAAGAAAAGGTTAGAAAACTTGTTTTCGAAAGATGTTGGTCTCTCGGTGATCGTGAGCGAAAGTGGGAATTGAAGGCCTATCGAAAAGATATCATCTGCCAAAAACTCTAGTTACAGATATTATTAGTGTGTACGAATAGTTTTCAATGAGAACACACTGCATAATATTATAATAAATTGCTTTAAAAGCAACTATTACAATTAATATAAAAAGTTTGTTTGTTTGTTGTAAAAGTTATGTTATGTAACATGTTTTAATTATTTGTACTGAATAATACAAAATAAAAAATTGGATACAGAAAATATTAAAATTTGAATGATTATCATTGACGCTCCTGCCTTGATAGATACTAAAACAACATTTTAATAAGTGGCTAATACCCGTATCTGAATATCCTGCACACTGTTTCCCATGTACAATCATTTATATGGCAGTTAAGAATTTAAACAAACGTAACACTTCTACGTAATAAGCAATAAGTACCACTTATGTTGTTTGTAGTCGGAGAGTTTCCGTCGTAGAAGTAGGCAAGTGACAAATTACATACTTAACATGATCTTTTTAAGGTTTTTTTCGTATTTCGTAAAATATACCGCATATAAAATTATAATGCCAAATTTCATCATTATATGAAAAACCAAACATGAAATACACACGTTTGAAATTTCATAGCGTTCTCTCGTAAAATTTTACATATTCAGTTAAGTTACTTTACGTAGGGACCGTCGATATAACGTCGTATAGTTTAGTCTTACCGACGTTGCTAAGACCAGTGTATTATGACATATTCGTCGCACGACTAATAGGTTAAATTAAAGACGTCTATCGGACCTAGTAGTCATCTCATTACCATTATAAGACTGCTATCCAACTTTATGTCGTATAAGTCAATACTTATACGACGTTTTTGTTTGTTGGGTTGTCACTTTAACGTCGCGTTTGAAATGTCATACAAATTGTGAAACGATTAAAAGCTACAATGTACATAAATGATCACTTATTTAAGCTGTTGACTGTACACTACAGAAACACGGTACACGGGTAGAGCAATATGGTTTTACAGAATAAAATAGATCTCGATTATCAGTTTTTAATGCTATATATTTACCAACTGTTGCCCGCGACTCCGTCCGCTCAGAAAAAACCCATAATCTATGTTCATCAGAGATAATGTTGGACTAATGGTGAAAGAATTTCAAATCGATCCAGTAATTTTGGAGTAATAACGCAAACGAACAATCAAATCTTTTCTCTTTATAATAGGTATTAGGGTAGATTTACAGATATTTGGCACAGCCGGTATAATCTATAGTGTTAAATTCCAGATATTATTCGTAAAATTCAAGTATTTGCCATTAATATTATTTTTAACTCATTTACCTACCGCCAAGCAGCAGTGTTCGCATTGTTGTGTTCCGTTGAGAGTATAAGACAACCAGTGAAATTACTGAACTACTATAAAACTGTGTCACAGTGACATTTCAGTTTGACAATTCTTACAATTTGATTTATAATGACACCGTGACACAGATCTATATAGTGAGAGTGTTCCATCTTGCTGATTGTACAATGAATCACCAATTGGTTAAGAGGATTGTGAAGCGCCGCTAAAGTCGCGTGGCCGTCAAAAAAAATCCATACAAATTTAGCTCCGGGCGAAAACGTTTCTCACCCCCTAAATGAAGTCCGATTTCCACGATTTTTGAATGTGTTGTAGTTATTATAAAGACCTAGGTCTGTACGTTTCTGTTTTTTGTTTTTTCAATTTGTTCCATTATAAGAAATATTTTCGTGTAAAGGAAAACGTACGGACATAGTTTTTTATGATATCCAACATACATTTTTTTCAAAAATCGTAAAAATCGGACGAGGTTTAAGGGGAGAGAAACGTTTTCGCATTTTGTATGGAAATTTTTAGCTTCATAATCCTCTTAAATAAGAGTTTGTTGTTCCACCTTTTTAATCACCTCAAAATTTTTATTCTCCTCAATAGCCAAATGCACTTTTTTTTTAAATAAACCAGACAGAAAGACGCAATGGCATGTGCTTTTGTTAACATTAATAAATAAGCTTTATCGCATTTTCGGTAAAAAGTAGAACTCTAGAAAAGCTCAACAAAAATTTACAAAAGATACTTACAGTTTTCAACTTAAGTGAAATTCGTCAATGTTTCCAATTTAACGACTTTTGCATATTGACGATTAACAAAATGCGACCTTGCCTTAATTGCGAATGTAAATATATTTCGCCACAAATATAGCAAACTTACAGTGCCCGCTTTTCAAAACTCCAAACAAATTGAGCCCACTTGAAAGTTTTGGGCGCTGAGCGTATTAACAACAAAACTGTTGGAATTCCTTCGATTTCGTCTTGTCGAGAGAAAGGAAACAAAGCTTGTATGACTGAATCATATCGAGGATGCATTTGCGTATGTGTGAGCGACCATGTACGGATAGATTACTGCTACAAGAAACATTCCACTTTAGGCCGGAGCCCTACTGCTGCGCACGGTCAAGCTACACACGTGGGTACAAAAACGCTTTGTATGAAAATGTAGGTAGATACTTCCACAGTAGTCCACGAGCACGCTGCGCACGAAATGACGTCACTGATACACGCGTGGTCTGTTCCGAAGTGCCTGTCACGCACACCCTAGCGCGCGTGGCAGGCAAAGCCCGGCCGCGACCCACGCTGCCCGTGTGTTGCAGTGGAAACGCGTTGCAACGCGCGTGGATGTGCGTGGCCCGCAGTGGGGAATGTAGACTCACGCAGCTGACCAACGTAGCCACGTGGTCCACACGTTTTACGTGTGCGTGCATTGGTTGCTGTGAAAATGTTAACACACGTATCCAGACCAATGGACCCACGTGGGCGACGTGTAAAGCGTGTCCGTGTGTAGCGTGCGAAGCAGTGGGGCTCCGGCTTTACACAAGTACCGATACGTGTGTGCGTTAAATTGATTCTGAATAACTAGTCGGCTTGAATACTATTACACTCACAGATGCTTTCGGGATACGTTTCTGCTGTCACTATTGGGCAATGGCCGGAAACTTACAATGATCCTTCAAGATCGGCCAGTTCTCTCCAATAATAAAGATGTGGAACACGAGATGTCTGGTCAAGAGCGAGTCGGAATCACGCACTGAAGGTTCCGTTTTATATCTACTTTGGAAACTTTGGTCGGATAATTGATACTAGTTTATCCGATAGCAAACATAGCTTTTAGAGTTTTAGAGGCCAAAAAGTAGGCAATGGATGGCCTAGTGATTTTGACCTTCTCTAGATTTTATACAGAAAGGTTTTAATTGGGTAGGTACACTACATAATTCCGAAGAGTCATAGGTAATTCCGAATTGATCAAAATTACGAATTCTCATAATTACGAACGCAAATTTTTAATAGAAGACTTAACTTTTTGTTATTACTTATATATATCAAACCTATAACCAATCTACGTGTATGACACTTAAATAAGCTAGTGTCCTAAAAAAATCTAATTAGTCCGTTATTTACATTATCAAAAAATATTCAACACATATTTTTTCTTTTGTCAATTAAACAAAAAATTACGAAGATACAGTGCGTTGAAGTTTCGCGTGACGTCACGCCGTGGCACACTTTATACCACGTGACGTCACGAGCCCCCACTGCCGAACTTTGTTGCGCGTTATATTTGTCAGTTTTGATCGATTCGAAAAAGCAAAAAATACGTGTTCAATATTTCTTGATAATCTTACTGGCGGACTAATTAGATATTTTTTTTACCCAGGACACACCCCTATTATGCATGTAATCTAAAATAGCTCCAGCGTAACATAGCTTTCGGAAAAATGAAAATTCGGACAAATGAATATTCGGAAAAAAGTAATTTGGAATTTTAAGGTGTTCCCGTTATAAATAACATTAGGTAAGTCAATAAATCACACTAATCACACTAATATTTTCATATGATATCATGTGGAAGTTCGTGAGTGTACGCGTGAGTTATGTTTGTTATTTCTTAACGCAGAAATGGCTAGTCGGGTTTGGACGAAATTTGTAATGGGGATAGCTTATTTGCTGGATTAACACATCGATACCTTTAGACTCAATTGGCGTAAACGCCATTTTGGCCAAAATGAGTTTTTAATGCAGTTATACTCAATTCTTCATTCTCTATCTATCTGTGTAGTTAAGTTGAGAAATTCCCAAAAAAAAGTCGAATACGACCCAGAATATTAGGCCCAAAAAACATGATTTTTGTAATTGTTTGGGCGTATTTGCTGTATTTTTTTATTTTCTACATTTCAAGGTCGTAAATGATATTGTTTTTATAGTAAAAGGATGTATGATGATAAATGTAAGTCTAACGTGGCTTATACGACCCTATTGTTTCTGCAAAAAATAATAGGTGGCTTTTACGACCCAATATAAAAGAGCCACAAATAATTAAATTGAAGGTCGTACTTTATATTAGTCGTATAAAGTGGATATATTTTTGCCTCTTATAACCTGATCAGAAATAGAAAACATTAAATCTCAATTGGCGTAAATGCCAAAACGCAACTTTTCAGGAGAGCTAACATTTAAAAAAAAGTATTATTTAAAGTAAACCCAGTATTTAAGAAAACGGAAGGCTTATACGCCGTGGAAAAATACTAAAAATGTTACTTACGCCCCAAAAAAATACTGTTTCTGTGATAGGTTTTGGGGTGTTAAAGCCAGGTGGACTATTTTTTAACTGTAATAGGGTGTATAAGAGAGACACTCATCAGTTACCTCTGTCGATATAAGCATAAGAATAAATAATAACTACACGTAGGTGCGAATCTCCTTGGACCAGGCCCCAAATGCCGTGCTTTAAATACCTAGTTCTCCCTTCACCCCGCTACGCCCGTCTGTCTTCCGCGCCCAAAGTTAGGGCTGTCACTTGCGAAATATTTTAATCGGTTTATGAATGTGGTATACAAGTTTAGTCACGAAATGTTATTTATGTTTTACTTCAACGTGGAAACATTGTTGCAAAATATGTTTTTTACATTTACGTTAAATTAGGTAATAATATTTTTTGATGATATTAAGATTATCTCCAGAAAATTACATGGCTTATGTGGCTATTAATCATCTCTATAACACGGAAACGAGTCTATAAACAACCTTTAAAATATTAACTAAACACCTCAGGTGCCGGCGGTAGGTATCTAACGCGCCGAGTGCGCTTCCGGAGACGCCAGGAGTTTCGCTTCTACGTCTAGGTATTATTTATTCTTATGATATAAGATTGAAGGTGCCAACAACTGTTGTAGCACTATCAAACACTGGGACCCTTACCAGAGGGATTGCACTGGGCGTGTCGCGCCGCCTTAGTAACCTTCCCGCTGGTCCATTCTGAGAATGGATATCAGTCCGGGGCCGGCACCGACCGAGCGAGCACGCGTGCGCCACGATATGTCTTCCGCCGTCTTGAACGATCGATCTCGGGGCGTGCCGTAATACGTAATGAAGTTAGTTTTGTGAATAACCTTAAACTTTTTATTATTTACTTGTTATGTGGTGTTGATTGATAGTAAAACACACGATGAAATGAAACGCACTCCGAAAAGCTGTTACATTGTACTGTTGTGTAGGTAAGTGGTTGTTTGAATTAACAAAAGGACGTAAAATATTCTTTTTTTACGTTGACTATGAAATTACAACACCTACTTAGTATAACCACGATTTGGGTTTTTGATGTCCCGCCCGATATTTCGACGATGTTACAATCGTTTATACTATATTTATATATAGGTACTGTTATTATATTAAACACGTTGTTAACGGAACATACATATAGAAATAATCCGACGAATGGAGAACGTCCTTTACTTTTAAGTCTGTTAAAAACACGTCGATACGACCTTATAACGATCGCCACAAGCGAGCGAGCGACATCTGGTGATCTAAAACATTTTAGCCCTCATTGATGTATTCTAGGCGTGTGACAACCCTAGCAATACACGTGCCGCGTGCGAATAAATACAAGTTATACGATAGTAAGAGAGGCATACATGTGATTATAAATAAATACAAGTGCTTAACTAATTATTAAATAAATGAAGATTAGCTGACTATAATGTCATTGGAATAAAGATTTTCGGTACCTAACTCATATTTCGTGTGTTTATTTCACCATCCTATTTATTTAAATGAATAATTATATTCCGAAAAGATTATAATATATGTATTTATAAACACTTAAGTTAAATGTAAAGTATGTGTTACCTTGTACAAGATATTAGTATTATGGCCCGCTAGAAAGAAGATGGCCACCGTAGCCTATGAAAGTTTAGATCATTGAACCATCATTTCTAGGTCTCCGACCTACCAAAAACCTTTTACTAATTCCTTTTTGAAGAAACCCATATTGTAAACTCTTCGAAAAACAACCGCTGGGAGCTCAATCCACAACCTGAGCGTTCGCGGAATTACATAAAATTTCTCTTATACACCCTATTACAGTTAAAAAATAATCCTCCTGGCTTTTACAACCTAAACCTTTCACAGAAACGGTATTTTTTTGAGGCGTAAGTAACATTTTTAGTATTTTTCTAGGGCGTATAAGCCTTCCATTTTCTTAAATACTGGGTTTACTTTAAATATTACTTAATCATATTCTTTATCCTGAAACTATATTTATTATGTCCAAAACTGAGCTTTATAACTCAAAAAACAAAAATGAAATGATAAAAATAATTTAGAAAAAAAAGTTTTTTTGCTCTCCTGAAAAGTTGAGTTTTGGCGTTTACGCCAATTGAGTCTAAAGGTATCGACATGGGCTACTCTTTATCCCGAAACAAATCTGTTTCGCGGTGTAATTTACGCAACCGAAGTCGTAGGTAGAAGCTAGTATAAAACAAGCAAGAATGACGGTAAACGTGGTAAAAATGAAACCTCATTGTTCTATTAAAGTTTATTCACACTTTGGTGTTATGTGCGTGTGCTCGCGGCGCCAGCGCAGCTTTGGCGAGCGCGGCGACCGGCGCCTCCACGCAGACCCACAGGACGCCGGCGGTCAGGAACGACAGGAAGATGGAGCCGCTCAGCACCAGCATCTGGAACAGAGCAAAATAGAAACATAATTCTGGTTATTTTTTATTTAAAAGGTTTTTTCAACCTTCACTCACCATCATCATACAAGAACTCGATGATATTGACAAGTACTGATTCATAATAAGTGTCTTAGTAGGTAAGCTATTTCTATTTAATTATCTAAAGAAGTTTGATAAAGAGATAATAATTATAACTTATTTCATAGTGCAATGGTACTCATAACCTATAGGGATCATTTAGAATAAGCTATGATCATCATCATCATCCGTCGGTCTCTTGCCTCAATAAACGTGCCGGCCCTTTTAGACCTCACGTAATGTCCTTGGTCCCGTGGAATTTGGGACGGATGCTAGTGTGGGATGCAACCTGCGTAGACACGCTAGCCCCATCACATCTCCACCGGACCTCTAACAGGGCTGGTGCGGCAGCTGAAGCAGCCGAAAGCATAAGCGTAGGCAAATACAGTGGTCTCGGTCCAGAATATGTTTGTTCCATTCGGCGTCGAGACCCTTGGTCCGTGGGGTCCTAGCGCTCAAAGCCTCTTCAAAGAAATTTCGAAGAGGCTCATTGACGACGGGAGACCGAAGAGCTGGCAGTTTCCTCGCTCAACGCATAAGTTTAACTATCCAGCGAGGAAATGCTGCCAGCATCTTCGGGACAATGCCGCAGGGCCCTTTTTTAGATATAGCTTTTTAGTTTTAAAATGTAATTAATTAAGTTGTAAAAATTTAATGTATTAGAATAAATATTAAATACTTTAAACATAAAACTTCCGTGAGACTCAGACATATTAAGGAGACACACCGGGTTACTCACGTAACATTTTTTACGTGAGTAACCCGGTGTGATCTCCTTAATAAATATTAAATATTAATAATATTGGGTAACCAAAATAATTTTTTCAATGAATAAGCTCTGTGTGAACTTTATAATTGTCTGTTACAAACAATGCTGGGGGCGATCACTAGTATATGGGAATAGCATCGATAGTTGAGTTTATCGATATAGGCGATCCGTAGCTGTCATTCAATTTTGGCCCGTATATCCGAGGCCTGTAAATAACTACGTAATAATCGATATTATTCTACTTCGAATTGGCAGATTATTATAATTTTGATACAGTATAGGTTATAATTATGGTACAGTTAAATGTCTCGGGGACGATCTCAGACAAATTGACCTAGTCCCAAACTATGCTCTACGTTTATTTTATGGGTACTAAACAAAGATAAACATATATAATAGAGAAAGTCATATTTATATTACATAGAAAATACCCTAGACTCAGAAACAAATACTCGAGCTCATCACACAAATATTTACCCTTACCAGGAATCGAACCCGGGACGGCGAGCTTCGTAGGCAGGGTCACTTCCAACGGCTTATTACATTATGTTCCCATTCTCATGATCCCAGTGGGATCATACAGTTCATTAAGCTCCGTATGATCCCACTGGGATCATGAGAGTGGGAGCATAATGGAATAAGCCCTACCAACTATGCTAACGCGTCGTTACCCGTCGTAGACTTAACGCATTCACTGCCGGCAACGCATATAAGCGTTCTCCGAACTTCCACCCAGTGCCTTAAACGCACATGTGCGTTCTTAAAGTAGGCAAGCTCCATATCAAAACAAAAGATATGGCACCTGAGGGCCCTGCCAAGATGCATTGCGCTAACTAGCGTTTCTATTCGTTTCGTTTTTAAACCAATCGCGTCACTGGTAGACCACGTGACTTTTCGGATCACGTCATCTACCAGTGACGTGATTGGTTTAAAAATGAATCGAATAGAAACGTTAGTTAGCGAAATGCATCTTAGCAGGGCCCTCTGGCGAAAGTTCGAAAAACAGTCCTGGCAGTGAATGCGTTAAAATATCTGAACTAAACATGCAAACTATAACAAACATGTGACTTTAAAACCTTGTGAAATTACCCAAAGTTTCGTAAGATTTCCCTCAAAGAAAGTAATATCTAATGTGCATTAGAGATATAGTTAATCTGTAGAATCTGGGTCAGATGGCTGACCTTCATAAAACACGCTGTGGAACCAGTATTCCTCAAAACACGCGGTCAACAATCCAAGTCAAGGCCGAGCCTTACCAAATCTGATTTAATATATAATAATTATATGTTTATATTTTACTAGCTGTACCCGGCATACTTTACTTTACGTTGTAATGTCACGTAAAGTAAAAAAGTAGACAGAGATTTCTCGCGGTACATCCTTAGAACCATACCGAAATTTCATTACAATCTGTGATCAGTTAAAGAACGCATAGAGGACAAACATACATAAAAATATTTTTATTTATATCTTAATGAGATTACATCTTTTTTTAAATTCAATAAAAAGGATGGCCACCGGAGCAAAGATGGTACCAAAAAGGAGGTGGCGGGATGATTTGAACGTATTTCAAAGCGACTGGCAGCATGCAATTAATAGGGGAGAATGGCGAAAAATAGAGAAGCCTTTGCAGTGTGCATCGTAAATATCGCAATTGAATTGAATGCAATAATATGCATACAGAAGATTTATCATTAACTAGTAATTTATCATTAACTAACTTTTTTATGTGAATTTTATTGGCTAATGGGCCCGAAAGTTGTAGTTAAGGTTGGGTTTACGGTTCGGGTTTATTAAAAATTGGTATTACTTTTGACCGTGAAGTTAATTGGAGACTCAAGACCAATTATTCGGCTACCCATAGAACAAAAATCATATCTGTTGATTCAACTGTTTAGATTGTATTAGCAACATTCGATGGTAATAGATGGTGTCAGTAAAATTTAACAAAACTTAAATAACTTTGAAACTAGAAAATTGCTGCACATAGGTACAGTCGAGTTCATAAATATGTATACACTTTAGTACCTTGTCCCTTGTATGTACTACTACTAAAGTGTATACATATTTATGAACTCGACTGTACATAGACGTGAAATCGATAGGTCTAAACGTCCTCTATCGACCTGTTTCGTTTGATCTACTCATCCTGTTACACCCTTTATATATAGCTTATTATTAGTGGTATAGGGGTGTGTGGATATTATTGTCGCCTTAGCAACGTACATTTATGACATTGACTGTACTTACATATACCTGAAAAAGAATCCTTCTTCTTGGGCTTCTAAAATCTAATCTTCCAAGGATATGGATATGGAAATTATCTGCGCTTGACATTAAGACGCTCTTGACCCAGCCCTAGCCTCTTGCGTCAGCGCAGCGTCACACTGCCTTAGTTACACACATACACACATCTGACTACCGGTTTCGCTTCAGGATTTTGTAGTATATCTTAGTATTTCTTTGTAAAGTGAAGGAAAGAGTGAGTGTGTCGTAGCTCGTGGCTGATTTACATTGGTCCAGCAAAAGCATGCCAGTCACAGATATAAATACTCATAGACAACGTAAACACCTCAATCTGTATGAAAACCAACCGTGTCACCATTTTCTACCAACTAGGGCGTACCAAGAGCGAATAAGTGATGAAGTAATCTCCGTTTTCTGCGCAAAATCGATTCAAAGTCGTCGCTTTTTTAGGCTATTGCAGTTAATTATCACGTAACGAGGCATTTTCTTCATTTTCACGGCCGACCAGCTGCAACTACAGGCGCGAGGAACGTCAGTAGCGACGGCCAACCCCGACGCTTGGTCGGGGTTCAGCCGCGCGAAGTAGATGCATTTGCGTTATCTATGTGTATGTCTGTGATGCCAGTAGAAATACGTTTTTTTTAACTACGTTTATACAATTATAACCTTTATTTATTAAATATATACTACTACAATTTGAAATAAATAAATAAAACACGGAAAATAAAATAAAATAAATTACACAAGCTCAGCGTGGCAAGGCCGCACCATCATCAAAACCAAATAATTGTGTCGCGTACCACGAATACACATGCTGGTGGCCCGGATTATTGAAATGATGATACGAGATCTTAGCCATCCCATAACTGAGCTAAGGGATCTGTCCCAGCGATCGGCGATAGCCTCTCCGAGGTGTTTTAAAAACGCGGACATTTGTGGAGCGAATACTCCATCAACTGTTGCTACAAGTGGAGTAAAAGTGGCATGTCGCATTTCGCAAGCGTTAGAATATTTTCTATGAAAATGTAGAAATACATTGACGAGTTGGTTTTCACGTTTGAGGCGAGAGCTATTGTAACGACGCAATGCACTTCTACTGGCATTCTTTTGCTGGACTAATGTAAATCAGCCATTACCAGTCAGTGCTTGTGACATGCAACCTTAACGTAGTTAACACGTGTAAGTGGAGTTCCGTCACTGTTGTTACAAACACAAAACAGTATCTTCAGAAACGAGTATGGGCGTACGTTTACGCCTGTTTCCCAAGGGGGTAGGCAGATAATGCTTATGGAATGGACATGTTATTTTTTATTTTTTACCCGACTGCCGGAGGGTATTGTGTTTCACAGCCTATATATGTATGTTTGTTCCTTTGTGGCCCTCTAGAAACTAAACGCGTGGACCGATTTTGATGATTCTTATGTCAATCGATTTGTCTTAATCTCGTGAGTGTCACTAAAGATATGACAGTGTTTAAAATTCAATATGGCGGCAACTAGACACCATATTTTAAATAAAATAAATGTTTAATAAAACAAAAACCCGCCTTCAAAAATGCAAAAAATAAGTTCTTTTAAAATGGTAGGTCAGTCCAACTGCATTCGGCTTTTGGTTTAAAATATTGTGGGACGCCGACTTCAGTTGGACTGACCTACCATTTTAAAAGAAGTTATTTTTTGCATTTTTGAAGGCGGGTTTTTGTTTTTTTAACATTTATTTTATTTTATACTTTTTAGTGATCCTATTTATGCTGTTACGTAGCTCCACTTCTAAATATTAATGAGAAACTATAGAACATTTCAAGCTCGCCGCAGACAACGCCGCGGGAATGTCATAGTCATATTTAAACCTAAATGTGCTTCGTCATAGTCGCTCAACTACCTTAATCGAAATATCTTATCGCCACCCTTGAAATAGGTACCGTTAAGGAGTTCCGGTAGCCATCTGTGGGCTTCATCATCAGTTCCACTTCACCATATAGTACTTTTCAAAAGCAAATGCACGAGTTACAGTGAAAAATACCAAATTCGCTATAGGTGTGCCTATAATATTTGAGGAGTTCTCTTGATTTCTCCAAGATTCCATCATCAGATCCTGAGGTGTTGACAATGGGACCAACTAGAAAGTATACAAACAACGAAATTCATTCAAACAACGAAAAAATATTCCAATCGGTCCAGTGGTCTTCGAGTAATCGGGAAACATACATTAAAAAAAAAACCCGACGAACTGAGAACATCCTCCTTTTTTTGAAGTCGGTTAAAAAGAAAAAAAAAGTCGACGAACTATGACAAATGGGGTATCATTGAATAGGTATTTAAAATTCATATTCAGGTTTCTTAAATCATTTTTCATTTTGAACGATAATTTAGGATTTATAACGATTTAAAGTTGGTTAGCAACAACAGTCGGGTTTTTTAAAGCTTGCTTTTTAATTCATTTGATAGCAAGGAGTAGGCATAAAACGAGCACTCATGCCACCTGATGGTAAGTGGGATCCGAGACATTTCAATTCTCAAGACTACAATTAATACTGCAATTCTAAGACTACAATTAATACTGCAATTCTAAGACTACAATTAATACTGCAATTCTAAGACTACAATTAATACTGCAATTCTAAGACTACAATTAATACTGCAATTCTAAGACTACAATTAATACTGCAATTCTAAGACTACAATTAATACTGCAATTCTAAGACTTCAAATGCTTTGTCAACCCTTAAAATGGGATGAGTCTATGCTAGTAATTTCACCGATTGTCTTATCACCACACCGGAACACAACAATGCGAACACTGCTGCTTGGCGGTAGGTTAAAGGATAAGATGGTGGTAGGACAAGGTCCTGCACAAGGTTTTATCACAACCACGAACTAGCCGAAGGCGGCACTGGTAGCGGGCAACCTACATAAACGTTGTCAACTGTGGGTTTATAGTTTACGTGATAACCTACTTTAAAAAAAAACTGAAAAATTAAAAAACGGGCATATAGGTATAAAAACTTGATTCGTAATGATTATAATTATGTAAGATACCACTGAAAAACTTATGTAATAAAACACGAAATTAATGATTTTTCGTGTCATGGATATAAGGGAGAATTATAAAAATTCAGATTAAAATTATCAATATCTCCGAAACTAGTAAAAATTGCTGAACATATATAGGGGTTAAATCGAAACTTTTTTAGCTGCTCTATCAGCCCTAGGCAGATTGACGTCGGTTTCTGGAACACCCTGTACATCTTACGTTGCCTGGTAGTCATCTATTACATAGATTGTACAACCTCTGTTTATACTTAGTAGGTTGAGAGGGTAATTAAGTTTCATATTTGTCTGAGCACGGACTAACCTATGAACTTATTTCCATTTTTACTGCTTTAATACGCAATCACTAAGGCATGCTTTAAGAGATGGACAATTTAGCCGTAATAAATAGATAATTACGTACCTAAAGTTATACGGGGTGTTAGGCAGAAGGTTGGACAAACTTCAGGGACTAACTCTGTAGGTCATACTCATCAAGTTTTATAATGGGACCAACATCCAAATCGCGAAAAAAAACAGCTGTTCCATTGGATACATTTCGGCGCTGTTTAGCTCTCAAAGTTTGTATGGAACAGCCGTTTCTTTTTTCGCCATTTGGATGTTGATCCCATAATAAAAGTTGATGAGTATGGCCTACAGAGTTAGTCCCTGAAGTTTGTCTTACATTCTGCCTAACACCCTGTATAATAAATACATGTTTACAAAATGTTACATTTACTTTTTACAAAACCTTCGTCGGATCAAATGCATATTTACGTAAACTGTTTAAATGCTGAATTAGGATGGATGAAAGAAGATTGACGAAAGAGATATACAGAGCAAAAGTGAGTGGGAGGGTCGGAAGGGGCCGACCTAGGCGTACTTTTTCGAATCAAATCGGAGAAATACTGGAAAAGGGCCGGATCTTAAGTACCCGAAACCGACGTGCATGCATGACTCGATGTATGAATGTGGAAGAAGCGAAAGAGATTTGTCAGGATCGTAGCAGGTGGAAAGAAGTGGTCTCTGCCTTCCACTCTGGGAAACAGGCGTCATTTAATGTATGTATGTATGTATGTTTAAATGCATGTAAACTTCTCAATAGAGTTAAATACAATGTACTTACTTTTACGTCAATATACGTAAAGCAATTCCAGTTTGATAAATCACACTGAAACGGCTAAACGGGTTTGGGTGAAATTGGGATGGAGATAGCTTATACTCTGTCTGAACTAACACATAGGCTACAATTTACATTGATAACATGTCAAAAGCAATGTGGTTTTACCGCGTAGAATAGAGCCTAAGGATACCTGAGGGCTCAGACAAGATGCACTACGCTAACTAACGTTTCGATTCGATTCGTTTTTAAACCAATCGCGTCACTGGAAGATGACGTGATACGAAAAGTCACGTGGTCTACCAGTGACGCGATTGGTTTAAAAACGAATCGAATAGAAACGTTAGTTAGCGTAGTGCATCTTGTCTGAGCTCTCTGTTAACAGCCGTTAAAAACATGGTAGCGTTGAACGTTAACGTAAAACCTGTCTACAACGACATTGACGTGGTAACTTAGAAATCGTCATTACTTTGAAAAAACCTCGTATCTCGTATTTCGTGACGTACTATTTTAAACTTAAACATGAAGAGAATTAAGTTCCTACTCATACATCTCGAAATATCTGATACGAGTTTATTCTAAAGTAGTAACAAAATGTATGGACCAATTACACCCAGTTCACTTTACGTTACACAACCGGCCGGTCTTTGACGTGCAAAAGCCTTCGCTTTACTAAAGGTGGAAAATTGTTTTTGAGATACGTAGGTATGTTGTTTACTCATACTCATACTAATTTATTTATAAATATTACATGTCAATTTATTATTTAAAACAATATCTACTTACACTAACAACAACACAATATCAAAAATTACAAAAGTCAGTGGGTAGGATTATTTTTATTGTAAGAGTAGAACTCTCTCTCTCTCTCTCTTTAGGTATGAGATTCTAGTACAAAATCTAAGTTTTTGACTAGGAGATGAGCGAGCTCCCATTTTGAAATTGAAGGTACCATTTCTTTATAACGCCTTTAGAAATTATTTATGAGAAGAATGCCTAAGTAAAATAGTTTTGAACAATACAAATTATTTATTTTTTTTGCTTATTGTATACAAAATATATTCGACTCTATTTTAGTCTTTCTTGCATGCGGTTACAAAATAAATAATCTTGGAATTTTAATAGATTAAGTTCAAAAAAAATCCTTAAAACTATTGTACAATAAACCTGCTTTTGGCTAAAAATTGTTTTTCTTTTAAATACTTTATCTGTATTTATTTAGCTATGGGTGTTCTAAATAAATAAACTATTTAATAATTACACCAATTTCCACATCCTTAGGTTGAGGTGTTAAACCCCCAAGATAAAACAAACAAACTACTTTAGTGTTAATAAATAGCAGGTTAATGTTATAAAATGAGTTAATTCCGAAACAAAATTACGACTACTTTGACGACACGATGGTATTTGGTATAGGGTAGTGACACCAACCAAGCTAGGCGTCCTGGGTTCGATAACTGGTCAACGCAAAAAAAATATTAGGAGCATGAACCATTGTGTCTTAAGTCTTATATCTCTTTTATGTATTTAGGGATTTATTTATTTACATAAAACATAGTTATCTAGTAGGTATCTATATTATAAACCTAACTAGCTTCTGCCCGCGACTTCGTCCGCGTAGATTTCCATTATCGTTATTCCCTCGGGAACTTTTAAATTTAATATTTAATAGCCTATGTATGTGTTAATCCAGTATATAAGCTATCTCCATTCCAAATTTCATCCAATTCCATCCTACCGTTGCAGCGTGAAAGAGTAACACACATCCATACATCCGTACATACAAGGTTTCGCGTTTATAATATTAGTAAAGGACTACAGACTAGTTTGGGATAAGTTCAATTTGTGCCAAATTATTTCTTGATTTATTTTCCAATGCCGTTGAGTTTTTAAAACAATTCTAAAAAAAAAACAGCAAATATAATGTTTTATAAATTTAATCCCAAGTTCAGGAAAAAAATCAAAAAAAATATCTATTTACAGACAAACGCTGACAAATGAACTTTCAAACAATGGATTGCCATGAACAATCATGGCGGCATTTGACCTGTGACGTCACAACCAGTGACCTTGCTTCCTTTGTGACGTACTTGTCATTATAAGTAAGGTCTCAAAATGTTAATTGTCTATTGCTTTATTACCCAATGACGATACGAATATCAACGTCAATGTCAAGGTGCTAGAAAAATTTAAGTATAGTCTGATCCAATTGCAATTGGCAAAGATGTAAACACAACCAAACGAACTCATTTACCATCATTATTCAATAATCACGTGCTTTTAAAGATCAAGTGAGGCCTTAGCAATGATTTATACACTCGATCTTTACTTTCCCGTTGAGTTTAACATGAAATAACTATTAATTATATGTTATTTTAAATAAAAACACGCTTGATGCATATTTGAGGTTATGTGTCAAACAGTACTAATTTGTTTACATCTTTAGCTATTACAATTGACAAAGTACTTAATCCGATGAGGGCGCTGATTCCAATCACAGTACATACAAATTTTCTCGATGACGATACGTCACAATATGACGTGATACGGAGAGTCACGTGGTCTACCAGTGACGCGATCGGTTTAAAAACGAAACTAATAAAAAACGGCAGTTAGCGTAATGCATGTGCCTGTGGTATTTCCCGAAAAACACTGTTTTTCTCATTTTTACGCATACTTGGCGCATCTTTAAACGACATTGAACAGTAATATTATTTAAACTGAACCTGTTGTTGCATAATTTGGTGATTTTGCGAACTAGTATAAGCGCCTCGCCGTTGGAATAGAACATTAAATGCCGGTTGCATCACGTAGAGAATTTAACTGCATTGAAGACCTTGTTTTGATACTTGTGGCTGCCAAATGGCTGCCACGTGTGTATCCTTGCTAATAAATGCAAATCGTGTTTGTTCGTTTTCATGGTTCAACGTTTTTTTTAGGTATTATTATCCCATTGTTACTCGTACTTAGGTATTAGGTCACCGCTTGGCACCCACACGGTATTTCAGGCTGAATGTATGGGAATCATAAATGCGGCGATCGCCATTACTGCCAGAAAGGTAACAAGTACCTCCATCCGTATCCTTTCTGACAGCATGGCAGTTCTACAAACCCTGAAGAGTCACACCTTCACATCTGGGCTAATCTACGAGTGCCAGAGTGGATCCCGAGGTAACGATGCTGCAGATGAACTTGCTCGCCGAGGATCGGATACGACTGCTATAGGCCCCGAACCGATCATACCAACACCATTTAGCAAGGTTCGATCCCTGCTGCTCAATCGTACCAAGAGATTACACATGGAATACTGGGTGAGTCACGACAAGTGTAGACAGGCCAAAGAAGCACTGCCTACTATCAACAGTCGACTCTCCAAGGCACTCCTCCGGCTTAGCAAATTTCGACTAAGGTCGGTAACTAGTGTTTTAACTGGGCATGGACCGTTTAACAAACATCTTTTTAATTTAGGTGTTACAGACCGTCCTCTATGCCGTGCGTGTATGGAGACAGAGGAGACAGCAGCCCACGTAGTGCTGAATTGCACCGAGGTGGCGCAGTACAGGGCTAAACACCTCGGTTCGCTGTGGTGTCTCCCTGAGGCAAGCACTGACATCAAAGCTTTGGTTGGCTTCCTCGAGGAGTTGGGATGGCTTGACTAAACATAAGTGGTAATCCCACCCATACGCAAAATAGGCGCTAGACGTCGAGTTGCGGAAACCAGCCCGCTTACAAATTACAAATTACAAAATTACAAAATACCATTGCTAGTGGTAAGGCCTTGTGCATGGTCCGTTCGGATCACTACCACAATCTTACCCCCATATTCATAAATACACTATAAACCTATTTTAGTTAAAGTGAGCATACTTTCATTGTCAGTTTCTGTCATATGAAATTGTCACAATGTCAGACCTGAAATAGGGCTATTTCACCATCCTGACAGTGACAGGTGAAAGGTGACCATTACGGTATACAATGCAGAGTCAACAATTTCTCATTATCGTTTCTATGCCGGTAGGTAATTACATGATATTAATATGTAACCTACCATAAACATAACTATATAAATAAATATATCAGTATGTACTGATTTCTTTCCAGTTTTAGTTGCATCATTTTACTGCTGTTTACTACCTCCATCATTGTTTCACACGTGGTGTTTACCTGTAAGCGATTGTGACATACTTCACTATGCGTTTTATGATTGTAAAATTTGAATGTACTGATGTCAAGATTATTTGTTAGTGAACATTAAATAAATAAAAGAATAAAAAAACAAGTTCACACATCACTAAGATTCATATAAGCTACGCCATGTACACTGGAATGTTACCTGTCACCTGTCATTGTCATGGTGGTGAAATAGGGGGCTGCGTATATTCCTCATCCTAACCCTTCTCTTATCTCTGAACTAGACTCTATTCTCTCTTCCCTCTCTGGCCCTTTAGTTGTAATGGGCGACTTTAATTGCCATCACACTATGTGGGGTTCAAGTTCTTGTGACTCTAATGCTACTCTTCTCCTTGACATCTTTGATAGCTGTAATTTGGTATTGTTGAATGATGGCTCTCCCACAAGGAGATCTTCCCCCTCCCAGAATCCTAGCTCTGTAGATTTAACTTTGTCCTCTTCTAGTTTGTCTATTGGCCTCGACTGGCGGCTCCTTTCTCGGTCACACGGTAGTGACCATTTTCCTATTCTTGTCACCTTTCCCTTAGGTGTGTCAATGCGTTCAGCTTCCTTCCCCCCTCTTTTAAAATATAGATTAGATAAGGCTGATTGGGATGGTTTCAGCCTTTTTGTTGAACATGAAGTTAAAAGCCTTCCTCCTATTTGTCAATTAAACTTTTTAGAGCTTTATTCAAATTTTGTATCAATTCTTATTTCCGCTGCTGATTTATTTATTCCCCTTAAAAATTCCTCATCAAACAAAATCGCCTCCCCCCCTTGGTGGGATGCTGAGTGCACAGCTGCTATTAAGGTCCGCAACTGTGCTGAAGATTTGAAGATTTATTTTTTAGTGATTTGTCGAGTATGGAAAATTACCTAGCTTTTCAAAAATCTAGCGCTCAATGCAAAAGGGTTCTGTCATCTAAGAAGCGATCTGGCTGGACTCGCTTTTGTGAAAGTCTATCTCCCCGCTCTCCTTCCTCCTTGGTGTGGAAAAACATTAAAAAATTCCGTGGGGCCTTGTCCGACAGTAAACCTTCTTCTAATGACCCTGCTGCGTGGCTGGATGGGTTCCTCGACATTCTGTCTCCTCATTTTGTCCCATCTGAGGATTGTCTCCCTTCTTCCTCCCCTCCTCTGTCTTCAGACCGAATGGATGAGCCATTCTCTCTTTCGGAATTATCTTCAGTCCTAGATCATCTTCGCGACTCAGCCCCTGGAATTGATGGAATTCCTTATTCTTTTGTTATAAAGTGTCTAGAGTCTACTAGATTATTTTTTCTTGGTCTACTTAATTTAATTTTTGACTCTGGTTCCATACCCGATTCTTGGAAACAACAAATCATTATTCCCATTTTAAAGCCCCATAAAGATCCTTCTGCTTCATCGTCATATAGACCGATAGCCCTGTCTTCGGTTATGTTAAAGATCTTAGAACATCTTATTAAAAATAGACTTGAGTGGATATTGGATGCCGTGGTATCCTAGCTGACTCCCAATTTGGCTTTCGAAGAGGCAGAGGTACCATGGACAGCTTGAGTGTTTTAACCTCTGATATTAGGCTAGCATTTTCTAGAGGTCAGCATCTTGTAGGCGTATTTCTTGACATCACCTCCGCGTATGACAACGTCCAACTTCCGTTACTCAGGCAGATAATGCTCCAGCTGAGTCTCCCGGTTAAGATGGTTAATGTCATTTGCAATATTTTTATGGAGCGATCTTTTTGTGTTCGATTTCAGGGTCAGTTGTGGCCTTCGAGAACAATATGGAAGGGTCTCCCGCAGGGTTCTGTTCTAAGTCCCATTTTGTACAGCTTATATACTGCTGACCTCAACAAGTCCGTTGATTGCTTTTGTGAGGTCCTTCAGTATGCGGACGACATCGCGTTGTATTACGCGTCAGATTCTATTTTGGATTGCTCATCCCGTTTAAACACTGCTCTGAGATACCTCAATGAATGGCTCTTAGACCACGGTTTAAGTCTCTCTCCAGCCAAAAGTTCAGTGGTAGTGTTTTCTAGAAAGAGGTTGGCTCCGGAGGTCGATATTGTTATTAATGACGAATCCATCCCTGTGGATTCCAATGTTAAATTTCTTGGTTTGTTTCTGGACTCTCGTATGACGGGTATCCCTCATCTTAACTATATTAAGAACAAATGTGAGAAAAATGTTAATATCTTGAGGGCTCTATCGGGCTCTTCGTGGGGTGCCCACCCCTATTCTCAAAAGCTTTTATATAACGCTATTATACGGAGTCACTTTGACTATGGTTGTTTCTTGCTGGAACCATGCAATAAATTGGCTTTATCTTATTTGGACAGGATTCAAGCGAGATGTTTACGCATCATAACAGGTGCTATGAAATCTTCCCCTATTAATGCCTTACAGGTAGAATGCCTAGAGCCGCCCCTTTCTCTTCGAAGGCAGTTTCTATGTGATCGTTTTTTTTTTCAGGTCTGCTCAATTCTCCAAGCATCCATTACTATCTCGTTTAAATTCCTTACCCCACTTAGTATCTTCTGCTAAATATTTTGCTCACAAAAAGCCTCCTTGTTTAATAAAAAGTTTTCAAAAGCTTTCATCTGGCCCCCCTCTGTCTCAATTAACAGTTAATCCAGTTTTTACAATAAATTTTGACGCACTTATCTTCCAACCCCAAATAATGTATTCTCTTGGTATTCATAAAGACTCATCCAACGCTAATGTTCTCTTTAATAAGTTTTTGACTGAGAAATGGGAAGGTTGGTTGACAGTATTCACCGATGCCTCCAAACTGTCTAAGGATGGATTTGTGGGCTGTGCTGTCTGGATCCCCTTCTTTAAAATTTTGTTAAGTTTCCAGTGTCCTCCTCAAACTTCTGTTTTTACAGGTGAAGCTATAGCTATTTATGAAGCTGTATCTTATGCTGAATCTCACAAATTAAATAAGGTTCTAATTCTCTCGGACTCTCTTAGCTGTTTACAGGACATCTCAAAATTTCCTCTTCGTTCCAGGGACAACTTAGAAATTATTCTTAAAACCAGAGAAGCCCTCTATAGATGTAATTCCCTTGGCTTCAATATCACTTTGGGTTGGATTCCCGGCCACTCAGGTATTGTAGGTAATGAACAGGCAGATGCCAGTGCCAAACAAGCAATTGAAATTGGGTGTCCTATATATTCTGAATGTTATAGTCAGGACCTACGCTCTTCTGCTAAATCCCATTTAGTTGATCGCTGGGGCGATACATGGAATGCTTCTAGGCTTTGTAAAGGTAAACACTACGGTGACATTCAGCCAAATTTGCCCGTGAAGCCTTGGTTTTTTAAATTCCGCAATGCTGGCAAGCGTGCCATCTCCACGATCATTCGATTACGTCTTGGCCACATTTGTTCTCCTTTATTCCTGGCAAAAATCCGCGTTCGTGATCACTCTTTGTGTGAGTGCGGCTTAGAGGAAGGTTCTGCAGACCATATTTTCTTTAATTGCCCTATAAAACCTGTTTCACTCTATGATTTACTTCCTGACTTTATTCCCCGTCCCGCTAATATGAATTTTCTCCTAACCTATGTTCCCTCTCCTTTTGTCTATCGACTCACCAAATTTATTACAGACTTTAACATTAAATTGTAAAACTTGTTGCCCACTGCTTTGTCCACTTCATACCCGCTTCAATGTGCTTGCTCACCTATCATAACACTTATTTAAGTAATTTTGTAGTTATAATACTACCCTCATGTTGTTTTGTTTGTTTTAGGTTTTCAACTGAGCGCTTCATTTTTAGTCTGTACGGGAAATAATTTACCGATCACTTGTAGCCTCAAACCCTGACACTGGCAAAGTTGCCCATATGGACAGAAGCCATTCCGAGAAAAATTGAATTTGAAGCTCATATTAACCGGCGAGTTTAAGCAGTCCCGTCAGAGCGTTCAAAACACATTTTGCGCGTGCATTCTTAATTAGGCAGCAGAGCAAAGCATATTTTTAGCACGCTTTAGCTATTAATCGTTTATGAATAAGATGATTAATCTTTAACCTACCCCCAAGCAGCAGTGTTCGCATTGTTGTGTTCCGGTGTGGGGATGAGCCAACCAATGAAATCACTGCCAAAGAGGCATCCCATTGTATTGTTGTATGTATTGTATTGTATGTTGGCTCGGAATCGGCAACGCATTTGCAGTCCTACCTCTAAGATTGCAGTCTGAAGATTATAGTCTTAAGAATGCAAGTCTACGGGTCTCAGATCCCACTTACCACCCTACCTGTGTGCTCGTTTGCCTGTAACCATAAAAAAAACCACCGCTGTTTAATATGTACGCACCACAGTGTAGTCACTCATGTGCAGCGGCGCGGTGGCGGATCCGACGTAGCCCCGCTGGATCATGGTGTGTGTCAGGAAAGCCCCGTAGGACACACGCCCGCTCCACGCCCAGCCGCGCCATTCCACGATGCCGCGGTAAACTCCTGCGCATGTGAAAAAAAAACAAAGTGAGACTAAGGGTGAAACCAGACGAGCGTAATTTTGTGAGTTGTGAGTTGCGTATTTTCGGTAGCGTTATTTCTGCTGCATTGAGTTTCATACAAAAGTCCTGTTTGGTTCACACGGTGACTTTTGTATACAGCAGAAATTACGAGAACAAAATTACGCGACTCACAACTCAAAAAATTAAGTTGGTCTGACTTATCCCGAAGGGATGGTTGGCGCTGTCACTTTCACACATTAGAGAGCAAAAGTGTCAGCGATACTAAACGCGCGACTGCATTGCTACAAAAAGTCGGTCGTGTGCTACTACCCTAAATACAAGATGTGCTAGCTAGTGCTAGTACTTCCATATGGCTACCCGCGCTTACCAATTGAGGCACCGTCGTTAAGAAGAAGCACTGTAATGCAACAGCAAATACTCGTACAATACGAAAGTACCAGAGGGCTCAGACAAGATGCACTACGCTAATTAACGTTTCTATTCAATAATAATAATAATAATAATAGCTACACGGACGCTTCTACCGGGCCCTAACAAGGCCCGACGTAGACTTTTTAGCGTCTGTGAACTGGCTACGATTTGGTGACCTCTTTGGGGAAACCGAAGGTTTTGTCTGTGCAATTGCTGACGGGGTCATAATGACGAACAATTACCGGAAATATATTCTGAGGGATGGCACGGTTGACATTTGTCGAGCATGCCGTTGCCCCGGCGAGTCCCTCAGACATATAATTTCCGGTTGTTCGCATTTGGCCAACGGCGAGTACTTGCACAGACATAACCTCGTAGCCAGGATCATCCATCAGCAACTTGCTTTTCAATATGGTCTTGTAGAGTCTGAAGTGCCGTACTATAAGTACGCACCGGCGCCAGTTCTCGAAAATGGTCGTGCTACGCTCTATTGGGATCGATCTGTCATCACGGACAGGACTATTGTTGCCAATAAGCCTGATATCGTGTTGACAGATCGATCTCAACGCCGGGCAGTGCTCGTCGACATCACCATCCCGCATGACGAGAACCTTGTGAAGGCCGAGAAGGACAAATTCAGCAAGTACCTTGACTTGGCTCACGAGGTGACCGCCATGTGGGATGTTGACTCAACGATCATTGTCCCGATAGTTGTTTCGGCAAACGGTCTTATAGCGAAGAGTCTCGACCAACACCTCAAGAGACTCTCGCTAGATGGCTGGATCAAGGGCCAGATACAGAAGGCAGTACTCCTCGACACGGCACGTATTGTGAGGAGGTTCCTCTCTCTGCAGCCCTAACCACCGGTAGCTTGAGCCTTGCCCCGCTGCCGGCGGCACTCGTAGGTTAGGTTTTTTATAATGTCTATTTTTTTGTATTAGTATTTTTATTTTACTTTTATATTTGAATATTTGTTATAAAAAAACTAATGTACAGAAAATTAAATAAATATCTAGAATAATAATAAAAATATTTTATTGCAATCAAAAGAGCACCTCCACCAACTTAATTAACTTAAACATAAGAAACCTAACATAACATAAGCATTGGTGGTGCTGCATCCTGACGCCAAAAGGGGTCCACTCAGCATGTGTTGCAGCACGGGTGCTGCAACGCTGATTTTCAGTGGATCCCGAGTTTGCGTGCGACGGTATTCGATTCGTTTTTAAACCAATCGCGTCACTGGTAGACCACGTGACTTTTCGTATCACGTCATCTTCCAGTGACGCGATTGGTTTAAAAACGAATCGAATAGAAACGTTAGTTAGCGTAGTGCATCTTGTCTGAGCCCTGAGTTTTAAGAACGTTACAAAAAGAGTTAAAGGCGTCAGTTATTAAGTTATTACAAGCCTTAGCCAAGATGCATTACGCTAACTAGCGTTGCTATTTGTTTCGTTTTTAAAGCAATCGCGTCACTGGTAGATCACGTGACTCTTCGTATCACACATCCAAAACACGTCTGCTACTGGATAGAAAGCGACAGAGTTATAGCAGTTATACAGCTCTGTCGCTCTCTCTCAACCTAAATGTTCAAACTGTTTACATTTACAAGAAGACGCCTGTTGTGAAAAAGGGGCAAATACACACATCAAAATAATCCTACAGTCTGTGAGCATTTAGAATTAGAAGGTGCTTCGGGTTTATACTTCTTTCTCACTCGCTCTATTAATAAAAGCGTATGAGAGCGAATGAAAGACAAGTATAAACGAAACACCTTCTAACAGCTATCGCACTGTACAATACTTCAATATTTACAAATGTATTGTATTTTGCAGACAGACAGTAAGAGAACTAGAAAGAGAGACAGATGTAGAAAGCAACTTTGTAAAATACTCGCGCTCATCACACAAATAATTGCTAACACCGAGAACCGAACCCGGGACCGCTAGCTTCGTAGCTTCACTACCAACTAGGCGTCGTCAAAACAAATGACGAAATACACACCTTCCATCTTGAATATACAGCTCATTATTAACATCACGACGAGCAGCTGGAACACGGGCTTGTACAGCGCCGCGTACAGAACCCTCAGCGCGGGGGATGCGCGGGCGCCGTCCGAGTAGAACAGCCCGCCAGACAGGATCACCCCCACGCCCAGGGGGAAGAGGAGCCAGACCAGCCCCCTGTATCTCTGGGGAAGGGGGCAATAATAAGCATGGAAATACAATTCGGGGGTGTTCCTTGGAATTCCTAATTTGTCCTAATGCGTTGTTTGACCGAATTATTGCTTGACATAAACTGGTTTTCAACTGAATTAGATATTTTTTTTATTTTTCAAAGGGTTAGGTTAAGGTTATATTATACCCCTGAAGGCGAGCCCAAAGGGCAACCGCTATTAGGGGCTACGTTTTGGCGGTATAGCGGTACCGTAGCCCCCTCCTAAAGCGATTGGCGCTACGCCCCCGGGGTTTTAGTTCGTGCAAGTCGAAAATACCCGGTTCTGGCCCATAGGCATTTACCCCGGGTCACAAAAAAGGGTTGTATTATAACAACACGAAAAACTGAAGTGGAAGTGGCTTTAGGATAAGCGAAAACTGAAACAAACGAAGCATTAGGACAAATGACGATTAGGAATTCTAATATAGACCCAAAAGTCGTTCATAAACGGTTCATTCACTGAGTTCCGTACGGCCCGAGTGACACTTGACCCAGTTTTTAGGGTTGATAAAATAGAAAAAAATTCAACGTTTCTTGTATGGTAACCCCTCTTTTTTTATTATCCGTCGGGAGTTTCCAAATGGTGCAGCTCTTTAAAGTAAGGACTTACGGATGCGCAATGAAGGGTTAGAAGAGTAAGGGCCAATGTATTCTTTGGGTACCCTTAAAAACTACCATCTTTTCCTTTGACCTACATGCACCACTTCCAGCAGTGTTCGCGTTGCCGTATGTGAGTGAGGATAAGACAGCCGGTGAATTTACTAGCATAGAGGCATTGCATCTTAGTCCTCAGGGCTGGCAACGCATTTGCTGTCTTAAGATTGCAGTGTTGAGAATCCAAACTCTATGGTTCTTAGATTCCACTTACAATCACGTGCCTTATTGTAACGTCTTTATTAAATCCCTTGTCGTAAGTCACAGTACGCTGTCCCAAACAGCCCGCCTGGCTCCACTTAAAACCAGCCCAGTTGACATTCCCATGCCAACTATTTTGCTGAGTGGAGACCATTTCGGCACATCATCCTCACTGTACTTTTTTAATTTAATAGTATCGCTTGTGAGGAGATGAGAAGTAGTTTTATCGCGTTATTGTATCTTTTCTATGATGTATGTGTATTCCTTATTGCCATATGAAACCCAGTATTTGGCGGTTTTGGTGCTCACAACATTACCTCATCTACTCTAATTACCTACCTTAAACCTCTTCACGTCTACCCCCTCCTGCATCCAGTGGTAGGTGAGGAACCCACCAGCCAGGCCCAGGGTGTAGGTGGACAGGTTGGTGTGGCCCCGGATGTACAGCAGGCGGAACGTATCGTCTGTGGCGTACAGGTTACGGTACTTTCTGGAAAAAAATAGAAGAAGTGGCATTAGTGATAAAGTATTAAATAATATGATAATCTGGCGATGGTCTTGCAATTTGTCACTAATACACTGGTAAGTAAACATCGTAGGCTAATTGTGCAAAATGTGGTTGCAGAATTGGTATCCTATCGCAAACACTAAAAACGTTTGCCAGCTGTTTCATTTGCCATAATTTTCATTTCCCATAATTTTCATTTTATTCTGAACCCAATAACTTTTCAAAATGTTTAATGAGATATACTTACAGAACCTGTAGGTTAGGTTAGGTTTATTTTATAACAATTCAGGAAAGTTAAACGGTTTCAGAGAAAAATAACTTTCGGACAAATGAAAATTATGGCAAATGAAACAGCTGGGAAACGTTTTTTAGTGTTTCAGATAGGTAACCTGCAGAATTAGCAATAAGTTTTTAGAGTTGTTGGTAATTCTGTAGCTTTGCCTACCCCACTCTGGGAATGAAGGCGTGAGTTTTCTATAATAATCTGGTCAAGTGCTTTGGCACACACCTTTCAAGCACAGAGTTCTGGCGTAAAATCTGCCATATTTTTATTTATTGATAATTCACATTATTGCCGCCTGTACTTCTAACATTGATTATAAACTCACTATCAAAAGATCAGTCAAATGAGCCAAAATCGAACGGCTCTACTATGCCATTGAGGAGTTCCTATTTCCACCTTCCGTCTCCATCATCATACCAGCTCGATGATACTATATTACTCGTAATGAATTGTCATTGGAATTGCATAATTAAGCCAAGTTTTTTTTTTTATTACCTAAAGATCCAAATAAAAAAAAAATCGCAGAGTTTTTAATTTGAAAGACTACAAAAGTCACAGAGGCTTGTGAGTAATCAGTGAGTTCGGAGTAAAGAGCTACTATTGAATTTAGGTTTAATAAAGAACCGCTAGTTCAAATTTCGGTCAAGTGTCAAGAGTTATTATACCTATTGAAGTTACTGCCATATGGACTGATATGTTTACCAGCGGGTCCTTACAAAATCAGGTGTTAGATTATTGTCTTAATAACTTAATTCCAATTATTTACGAATATGACAATCAAAGAATGTAATCCAAATTAATACATGATATAAAGAACTTTTTTACACGTCTTATTGAGTTAGGGTTGGAGAGGTATAAATCTTGCATGGTTTTTGGGAGTTCATTAATTACTTTGGGTAAGATATAGTGGTATGTTCTCATACCATACACGTTTTTATATGAAGGAAGCACAAATTTTATTCAATCCTGCGATTAGAAGTGGGTTAACCTTGACTTCTAAGATTTGATTACTAGTAACAAGTAAAGCTTATAGTTACATATGTATTTAGGTACCTAGAATATGTGGTGTTAGGCACACCACACACATGTGTCAAAATGTATGTATGGAAAATCTTTATCATACAAAACAAAAACAATACCTACAACTAAGATTTAAATTAAGGGATCTCTTCCAGTTAGCCCTTGAAAGGTTGAGAAAAGTGAACTGCACTTCCGCAATACCCCCTTATTTATAAACCCACAATAAACCTATTTCATATTCCTTGTGAAAATCAAGTGCCATAAGGACAGAGCATATTTCAAACACTTTTGCTATTGCTACGTTTATTAAGAGGTTTAGTGTTGCTGACAGCGAAGTGACTCACTCTGGCGACTGTATCACCACAGCGTCCAGATCCTGCCAGTAGGTGTGCGCAACCACCACCGCGATGGCCGCCGCCAGCATCACCAGCAGAGCCGCCGCGCGCCGCGCCGCGCTTCGGAACACCACGCATACGAGGAGACCGACGCAGAATAGCTGAGTGTCGGCTGCTAAGTACCTGGAATATATTTTTTTTTATGTGAAAACGGAGGCAGACGAGCCAGCGACTCACCTGATAGTAAGTGATCATCGCGACATTCGCGACCCATAAACACCAGAGGAATCGAAAATATAAGAAAATAATTTGAATGGTGCTGTATACACTTGCCCGGGTATTGCACACAGGCTTGTAGTATTATAGAAATGTTTTTTATATCTTAATTTTGTAAATACTATTAGTGTATCTTTTTAATAAATAAATAAATAAATGGAATGGATAGGCACTATAGAAACCCGTTGCTCTTAGTAAATGTAGATAAGTAGTTTGGCTATTCTACTTTTCGATACACGTTCATGTTAAAGGACGTTTGATTAGGCACAATCGTTCCATAACGCGAACGTATTTTTGAAGACATTTTCAACAAAACTGGTCCTTAGAAATGCTCACAATTTTCAGATTTAGATCGACGAATCTGAATAACGTTTTATACCAAATTGTGTGGGGTTGGTTTTTATACACAAAAAGGCTATTATAGTAACGCAGTGGTCGTTATTTGCAAGAGGATGTGGGGACTGGTAACGAAGTGGTAATTCAAACAGCAAATTGGTGTTTTATACACAAAAAGTTAGAACACAAATAGTGGGTAAATTTACAATAAATATGAGATCTGCGTGGAACAATTGTTTTCATTTTGTATGCAGAAGCCTTCGATTTTCAAAATGAAAACGATTGCGATTGCGAGTGCGTTAGGCAATAGCCCCTCAGGTTAAGTGAGACAGAGAGACCGTTTAAGTAGTCTCAAGAGTATTGTTCAATTAAGTACGTCTTAGTGGGAACTGTTGAAGAATATGTTCGGTTTGACTCTGAATGTCCTCCAAATAAAACATAGCATAGCCAATATAATCATCATAATGAATATTATTAATTATCCAACAGTAGGACTCGTATTCTTTTACAACGTTAATTGTCATTGATTTTATTTTGCTGAAGCTCATTTACGCAAAAAGGTTCATCTCCAATTGTAATCAACACATATAACGGTATCATTCTTACTGTAAGAGTTATGATTATGAATCTTATCAAGTCCCCAAAGTCTTCACTCACCAAGTCTGAGGTGCACAGTGTGCATCCCCATACACATAGTTGTTGACGTACAGTACGTGTGCCCACCAGTACTGGCGGCAGGCGACAGCTTCTGCCCCCACCACCCGCTGCCACAGCGGGCCGCTGCCCAAGTGCCGCATCAAAGTGGAGAGGGTAGCTAGGATCAGAGCGTATGTGGGGGTGAGCCTGAAAAAAAAAAGTTCGAGTGAAGTTTTTTATGGCGCGGTGGATGACAGGTGGGGTACAGGACAGCTCGAGTGGAGACCTCGTAACGTTGAAACGTTGGGACGTAACCAATGAGATGGACTGACGATCTCTTTAAGATAGGGGGGAGAGATTGGATGAGGGAAACTCAAGATCAAAAGAGATGGCGTACATTAGAAGAGACCTACACTCACCATTGGGTGGTGACAGGTTGAAGGTGAGAGAGAGGCGTGGCGTGACGAAGTCCTATGAGTACAGAGCATCTGATGGTAAGTGTGCTCTGAAGCCCGTGGACGTTGGCAAACTCAAGACTAAATTTAGTTGCCAATCCTGAGAACTAGGGGCCGTATTAATAAACTAAACTCAACTCTCATGCTCGTCTCGAGATGCGTCAAAAATGACAGTGTTCTATGGTTTGACGTTTACTTTCACGTATCTTGTGACCGGCATCTCGGCCAAGATGAGTTTATTAAATAAGAGAATGCCTCATTTCATCTGTTGCTCGACGGCAGGTTAAGGACCTTCACTTTAGTTGACCTAGACAAGATCCGTGGCGAGATCGTTATCGCTATCGAAAATGTATAGGATTGACGTAAGCTGCCAGATGGTCGAATCAAGCGCCTTATGTCAGTTAAATACACTTTGACAGTTTCCGAAATCGTTTTCGATGGCGTTAAGCATATTGTCTAGGGCCTAGGGCCTCTGATATACATTATAATCCACTTCTTCGTTTAATACTCACTATTTCCCAATCGTGTAAGATACATCTGACTGGTCCATGGAAACATCAATCATATCACAATCGTTGTCACAGCTAATTTCTCCACTACTGGACATTTCTCAAGGTTAATGAATAGAAAACGTATAAATTGGAACTAAACATTATTGCTGATCGCACATAATATTTGCTCTTACCGGAGATCTAAACTAGGACCTCAGGTAGCATCGCAGGCATTCGTCAAGGATTGAAATTATCCGATTTTGAACTGTCTTGTTGTCAAAAATCGACCATCTTGGAGTTTCTTGTGAAAAGGCCTATGTCTGACAGTAGTCTTCCAGCTGGTATGATAATAATGATCAAGTACCTGAGCCACCGCAGCACGACTCCCTTCGGCCACTGGAGCCAGGATATCTGGTTCTTTTCGCTGTGCAACTGCAGGTTGAACGCCAGCAGGAAACTGGACATGACGAAGAAGGTGTGCGTCACCAGGCTTCCGTTGAAGAGGATCTGCTTCAACGGGTCTTCGTATGACTGGAATAAAGTGAACAGAAATAATCATTTTAGTTCTATGAATATGAAGTATAAAACAACTATAAGATTTGCATTAAGTAGTAGAAGACTTAATCAACATTGTACATTCCTAGGCAGTATTTCTTTTGTAATAACGTGTGCATTTAGTCATGAGTTATGACAGACACTACCCAAATTTACATAACTTTAGGTTATTAATAATGCCTTCTAAGATACGACAGACAATGCCGAAATGCGTCTTACCAAAGGTACCTAATTCAATAATTTTAAGGAGTTCTCCTAGTGATCTAAGTACTTGTAGTTGTTAAGGACAATAAAAAAAATACTACACAGGATGTGTAACAATCACAGTAACCTGTGTATGTAGTTAGTACCTTCTCAATGTAAAGCGGGTTTTCTACGTAGGAATAAGACATTATGAGCACGATGTGGGAGAAAAATACGCAGATCATCGTCATAGTCCTGTAAACATAAAACAGTTGATTAGGCTCGATATAATCGGAATCATTTTCAAATCAAATCAAATCAAATCAAATCTCTTTATTTTGCCTAAATGTGGTACAAAAGATGTTACAGTTGGACAAGGTCACACACATTTTGCCAGTATCTGGCATGCAAAAATATCATAATCATACAATTTAAAGCAATTGTTAAAAAAATCTTCAAGACTACATGGGTTGATCGCTTATACATGCATAAGATAAATTCATACTTAATCATAATAAAATAAAATTAAATTAAAAAGTCACAGTCAATGGTTAAAGTAATCAAAATATTCTTCAGTACTATAAAAGCATTCCTGCACTAACCAACTCTTAAGTTTAGTTTTGAATAGTCTAGTAGGCAATTCTTTAATTTCATCATGCAATCGATTATAGATGCCAATGGACATGCATTTCTTTTCAATTTCCCCCGCGTGGACGCCTTTTATCGTTTTTACCTCGAAAACTATGCTTTGTCTGGGACATTGTATCCGGTGTACAAAATCATTAACTTTTTGTGTGTCGAACTACATACGAATCTGCTTAAGCATTCATGTGTATGAGAGCTCTGATAAGTATGTGTGGAGAATCTTTCTAAGATAATTTAGCCGGTATCCTGCCTTTTGACCAAATCATCATTTTACAAACTTTTATTTTGCAAAATCGTGTTTGTGCTTAAACCGTTACATAACTATTACAAAGTTTACATTGGCTTATTAAATAAGTTAGGTTAGATCTTAGGTTAAACTTTTGACCACATGGAATTGTAAAATAATGCGGCAGGAAGAATCTCTTTGCGAAATGAAAGTTTGTAAAATGATATAGTTTGTCAAATGATGATTTGGTAAAACATTAGTGAACCGAATTAGCCATTTAGAGTGAGTGGAAATAATATCTGTATTATACATATAACAACGACGTGTACGAATATAAATAATTGCGTGGTTAACTCTTATATGGTTTAGATTTAAGTTCCTGATTTATTCATTAATTTTTTATTTTACTCAACATGTTTTTGTACCGATTGATAAATAAATAAATGTCGGTAGGGACGTCCTAAACACAATTACATTGATCAGATTTGCGATGTACTGAATAAGAAAATTGTCATATGTATCAAGTATCCTATCATCTTCCTCTTCTATTCTCTATCGTTTATAACAGATGTCTCTTTTTATTTAGTAACTCTTTATATGTTTTCCTCGTCTATCTCATTCCCACCATCTTTTCCGACACCACATTTCAAAAACTGCTAGTGAAGGCGTTTTTTTGCGTTAACAAACTAAAACCTCCTAATTACGACGGCTTCTTAGATCCCTCCTCTCTTCAATAAGCAGCATTCCGATAGCAATAGGAATCTTACCTCAACCCGTTGAAAAGTTTGAGCCTGCTGATCCGAGGGTCGGGGCCCACGCCGCCTGGTGCCGTCAGCTTCCTCCAGTTGCGACGGAGTGAGAATGCCAGGAGATACGGATTCCCTAGAAATAGAAACGGACCCTCTGTTGTTGTCTCGAATAAATGATTTACTTTATTTCTTTTATCGTTGTTTAGTTTGGGACTAGGTCATTTTGTGTAAGATCGTCCCCCTGACATTTATTATTTATTTATTATTATAATTTGGTAGCTCAAAATAGACTTCCCGGAAATGAAGTTTTTAAAATGATCTTGACCTTCTTGACATTGTAATTTGTAGCTAATTACCATCCAATAACAAAGAAAATTGATTCACTAAGTCAGTGTACTCGAGTATAATCCATCATTATTTTGTCATAATAATTCACATATAATAACGTTATTATTAATACGCAATTGTTTGTAGTCAACAACAATTACATAGAGATAATGCATCTAAAATAATTGCATGTTCGAACAATGTTTTGTGTGATTAAAGTGGTATGACGTGCATTTTCTTAGATGAAGTGCAAAAAATGACAGTGCAACAAGACTAAGGGCCGCATTAAAAAACCGGTCAAGGGCGAGTCGGACTCGCGCACCGAGGGCTCCGTACCGCCGTCTTGGTATTATTGTTTATATTCCGATTTGAATTCGATTCCGAACCGGGTCAGCGCGAGCCCGACTCACAGTTCACGATTTCTTAGTATTTGTTTTTCTTTAGGGTTTGTACTATAACCGTACCAAATTTGACGCTTGTGTGAGTAGTTTACCGTTTTTACGACACAAGAAAAATAAAAATACTTAAAAATAAACTTTTCTTGTATGGGGAACCCCTTTATTATTTCACTTAGACAGATTTAAAGACAGGTACAGCTCTTTAAAGTTAGCATGAACGGACGGGCGGACGGATGGAGAGCGTAGTCATATTAATGTCAAGGCCGAGCGAAAGGGATGGGGTACCCGAAGTTTCGAATTTAGTGGTTATTAATAGCCATCCAGAGGAATAATACACAAGTTAAACTACATAAATATTCTCAAACTAAAATCCAGGCTCGAAAGATAGGCACTAGGCAATAGTGAACATACATTTACATATACAGAAATACATACATAAACACATATAAAACATCCAAGATTCAAGAACAAATACTAGCGCACGTAGTATAAATATTTGCCCAAAGGGAAAATGAAACCCAAGACTGCTTGTTTACCGCGTCGCCTATTAATCTATTTCGCCACACTACTAAAATTTCTTGAAAGCCTTTCTAGTCACCTTAAATGGTTATGACATAGGTAAATTTAAACTTATGAATGTAACAAAACTTCTGCAGTGGGAAAAACCTTAAGACGAAACAGAAATTTCAAGAATTGTGACGTAACGTTAACGCTATCCGGATATCCAACTACCAGCCATACAAAGAAAAACGCCAATTCGTTGTTTGTTAAAGTACGAGAATGACGAATTATTAAATATTTATTCAAAATATTAGAGGAAGTTAGGATTTAATATGATTTGGTTCAATAAACCTTTTCACTTTCTAACTACCTATACAATAGCCGAGACGTGATAGACATTCAAACGGTTAGATTGTAGAATATCGTCGATGTAGACCGTTACTAACAACATACAGTCGTGACACGTCGCATACATTTATTTGCTGTTTGCTACTGTTACGCAATTCAAATTATCATAGAAATATCATGCATCATTCATAGGTTTACGAGAAGAACAAGGATTTGACTGCAACAAAAGCAATGGATTAATTAAAAGTGGAATCGTCAACTAGATACTTCATGTAATTACATATGCTTTAAACAAAACAAATAAAGTGAGCTTAACCTCCTTATTGGAATACAGTATAATGTATACTTTATACTTGTAAAACTAATATCAATCACAAAAAGCCATAATGTCTCAATTAAATTATTTAATCGTTGATATATTCCTATAAAACTATTTAAAATGTCTACAAGACAAAGACAGTAACACTTAATTGACCAACCTTTTTCAGCCTTATCGCAGACGAATACGTCGTACAAGCTTCCAGCAACGTTGCACACGATCAAAAACAGGTACACCGCGGCCACTGCGAAGTCACTCTTATCCAACACTTCTTTCTCCCCTTCCCGCTGACAATATTCTATTTTATTCAATTTGGCTTCTAATTTGTAGTCTGTCCACAACGAATGATTTAGGCATTCCCCAAGGATCAATTCTAGGTCCACTGTTTCATTTAGTTTTCGATTGTGAATAAAGTCTTTACAAGTGCTGGACACGCACACTCCTCTGTGTATTTGTGCGTGGTTAAAGTGTTTCATTGTATGATCTGAATAACCCTGGAAAGTTAATAATAATTTCATTGTAATAGGGTTTAACAGCCGTAGTTACGAACATAAATACCAGCGCTAGAAGAAAATTCGGCTAAGACATTACAAGCATTATCCATTTTCGAAACAAAGAAATTCTGTGATCTTACAATATAAACTAATAGTAAGATATAGTACTAGGCAGATAAGAAGTTAATAAAGTCACATTGCTTAATGATAAAGCTTCTGAATATTGATAATACTGGCAACAGTAAAATGATGAAAATGATGTTATTACTATTCCTTCACACGCAACAAATAAGTTTAGTATTGTGTAATTGATGGGAATTATTTAAAACAGTTAAGAGGTATGATATGAATGGACGCTTGACAGTCGTTTAAGGCGACTTAAGACTCAATCGTGTAATTATCCATCTATGACGTAAAATGGCAATAAAACTGCATTTAATTTGAAACGTTTAAAACTAATAAAAGGAATTATAAATATTCATTGTCATCTATTAATAAATGGTAAAATTTACATTGTTTAATAATCGACCAATTGCCGTAACCAGGTTCACTACGTAATAAAAACACAAAAATATATTTTCATAAGCTAAAAAGTATAATAATATGTATCGAGAGAATCCGCACCGGAATAAGTAAGGTGAATTGGGACATGTTTTTGCGATGTTCCGTTCTCCCATATTTTTACACTTGAGTACATGCCTAGACCTAAGATTAGCATAACTTGTGTTTGAATAATCCTGATATTTGTCTTATGTATTTATATTTCTTTACAACTTTATAACTGACAGACAGCATCACGTTGAAAAATCAACTAAGTAATCATAAATTCTGCATTTTGCTCGACTCACGACACAGGCGCTCCATTTTCTATCATGACTAGTCTCCAAAAATAAGTAGTTTAACGAAAATAGATACGTACAGTCGCCCTTAAAAGTAACTGTACAGTCAACTAATTTGATTCCTAGGCTACCATGGACTTTGTCAACGTGACGTTGTAAACCGAATCATGGGAAGTCTCTTACGTTTTGGTTGTCAACCTGACTTTAACATCGTCGAAAGTGGCCTAGAAATCAAATCGGTTGAATGTACGCTTTAATACCTTGCCGCTTTATCACCTTCTAAGGATTAGTGCACCAGTTCAAACATGACGATAAAATGCCAAAGCACAAAGTGCAGCTTCTTCTTAGGCCGACCGTACTAATACTATAAGCGAAAATATTGAATATCACATATTTCATTTGAGTTGTATTTGGGTAAGGACCAAATAGTTGGGCACGCTGAACTCACTCAATTAAATTTTCTATGAAACTTTTCCGTGGTGACACGAAAATTAGTCATACAATAGTAGGGATACTTTTCGTCGCACAACGGAACTTTTTTCGACTTCGTTGTTTGTATGGTTAACTGCGCTTAACTGTGGCCCGACTTTTTGGTCCTCACCCATATAATACAATTTCTTCTATGTACATAGGTTATAGGTTGTCCCCTTGTTTCACCGAAAATCATTTCATAGAACGTATCACTTCACAGAATTTTTGTTTCATAGAAAGCTATATTCTGTTGAACCCGTGTTGATTTCTGGTTATCTTAAATATGATCCACGTAGGTTAGGTCTGGTTGGACTTGTTGTAAACATCACAAGATAACCTGAAATCAACACGGGTTCAACAGAAAATTGCTTTCTATGAAACAAAAATTCTGTGAAGTGATACGTTCTATGAAATGAGTGTCGATGAAACAAGGATAAACCAGATTATAGTTTTGCTATGCACATTTTTTTCAGCTCAAATTAACCGTGATTTAATTGTGCTTGGGAGATCTTAAAACTACTTGAGTATGGTTTTAATTATGAGGAAAAATATGTCAACAACAGGAAGGAAGTAATTACTTAACATGTCTTGTCGTGATACCTTTTAAAGTTAAATAAGACTCATTTTAGTAGTTCTCTCACATTGTTTCCTAACTTATAAATTTGATATTAGCTCCCACAATCATTATTATAAGGAACCCAATGATGTGGGTATCGCTATTCTACAAGTATAAAAAAACGAATCTTTTTATCAGTAAAAAAATTGTTTACTTTAAAAAAGTTAAAATAGGTTCTCAAACACGATTGTTTGTTCTTCGTGGCTGTAAATTATGAAAGCATATTATTCAAATGTTTCAAATCCACCATTTTTATTTTGCAGTTTTCGAGCTCGAAAAGTTAATCCTAGTTGGCGTGTGTACGTATAGTGATACTTTTTATCTCTAGGGACTAAAACAGACTATTTTTAAATGTTCTTGGGAAGCCATAAACAAATGGCTACAATATTAGGTACCAGAAGAATAACCTTGTGTGACTTTAAATATCACTTGCAGGTACAATTAAGTGACAATCATCTTATTTATGCATGCAAGTGAAGTGATTAATCAATAACTCACTTTTATATGTATGTAAATTCATAAACAATATTTACAGAATGGGGATATACAAAGGCCAACTTTTCCCTTTAAAGGATCTCTTTCAGCTATCCTTTGGGTGATTGAAGTAAATAAGTAACACCTGGCAACGACTAGACATAATAGTACAGTCACGGGATTAAATTTGGTACCCACCTTAGGTCCAAAGTCAATCTGACATTCTACAACAATAAGGTTGAGTTTCCTAAAAGTTACAAATGACTTGACATCTCTAATGACATTAACGACTTCAAGCATATTTTTCTTGAAATGGGTCCCAAACTAACGCTCGTGACGTACCTATCAAAAACATACTTTACATAAATATTGTTAACTATGAATAAATACCTAGGTACTAACAAAGGCTTATACAAAAGTAATAATAACATTTAAACACATATTTACACATTATATTGTATAATTTAGTTTTGACGTCTGATTTCGAACATTTTTCACGAGATCGAAGCAACTATTAAATACGGTAAAAACCACAGAACAGAAAAAACAGTAGAAGTGTCAAGTGGGCGTGTAACGTGTGGCATGGTTATGCGGAGTTCCGCGCAACCTACCATACTTTTGCCGCGATCGCTTATTTCGATATTTTTAAAAACGGAAATAAATCCAGAAGCATGCCTTATTGTGCTATTTTGGAATGTAAAAAACGATAGACGCACCAAAAACATTTTCCATGGTGGCGTGTTGTTTTTATGGTAGTTTGAGTATTGGCGACAACAGCGTCGCTATTGCCTAACGCACTCGCAATCGCAGTCGGTTTCAAAGCGGAACAATTGTTTTCATTTTGTATGCGGACGAGCCTTCGATTTTCAAAATGAAAACTATGGCGATTGCGAGTGCGTTGTGTAATAGCCCCTCTGGTCTGATACTAAGCGAAGCTCATGCCACTTCCACTGTTTTCTCTATTCCGTGGTAAAAACCAAATCGTTCTTCACCCTGTTATCGTATTGTCAACGTTTTGATAGCTCTTAATTACTTGACAGTAAACAGTATCACTCAGAGGGCTATGGAGAGGGCTATGCTCGGGGTTTCTCTGCGTGATAGAATCAGAAATGATGATATCCACAGTAGAACTAAGGTTACCGACATAGCCCGAAGAATAGCCAAACTTAAGTGGCAGTGAGCGGGGCACATTGCTCGCAGGACTGATGGCCGATGGGGTCAGAAGGTTCTTGAGTGGCGTCCGCGGACCGGGAAACGAGCTGTAGGTAGGCCTCCAACAAGATGGAGTGACGACCTTGTAAAGATCGCGGGAACGCGGTGGATGCGAAAAGCACAAGACCGGTCTGAGTGGAGAGCCTTGGGGGAGGCCTATGTCCGGCAGTGGACGTCTTTCGGCTGACATGATGATGATGATGATGATGAGTAAACAGTAATGGCTGCCGAGTTAAAAACAATACCAAAACAGGTCAAAGACGATATGGTTTGAAACACCTAGAAAAGAGGCCATGGAATAGTAGTAATTAAAATACCACAGATACTACCATAAACCATACACAAATAAGGTGGTATCGATCTTAGTTCCGTTTCGATCTCGGTTATAATTGCGCACACGCTCAATTAAACTATAATTCTAGGAAATGCGCGGTTTCCACTCCCGCGCGCATTTTATACCGAACCGCACAAAGGATTACGAAGTTGTTGGCCTAGGTCATATCTATGATAAACACAGATGTATAAAGCCACCAGACATAGTATAAGGCCGTAGCCCCACTGCTGCGCACGGTCTACACACGTGGGTAAAAAAACGCTTTGTATGAAAATGTAGGTAGATACTTCCACAGTAGTCCACGAGCACGCTGCGCACGTAATGACGTCACTGATACACGCGTGGTCTGTTCCGAAGTGCCTGTCACGCACACGCTAGCGCGCGTGGCAGGCAAAGCCCCACCTCGACCCACGCTGCCCGTGTGTTGCAGTGGAAAGGTGACTTCACGGGCGTCGCAGCCCCCGCGCGCGCGCGGATGTGCGTGGCCCGCAGTGGGGAATGCCAACGTAGCCACGTGGCCCACACGTTTTACGTGTGCGTGCATTGGTTGCTGTGAAAATGTTGACACACGTATCCAGACCAATGGACCCACGTGGGCGACGTGTATAGCGTGTCCGTGCGTAGCGTGCGCAGCAGTGGAGCTCCGGCTTAAAGCCCTAAATACACATGCATGTAGCTAGCACACTAGCATAACAGCTCTACTTTCATGTATATACACTAACTGGCATGCCTCTAGGAAATGTCATGCCTGTATCATCCGCACGAGATCCTACTACCTGCCTGTATCATCCACATGAGATCGGAGCTCCTCCTGGAGAACAAGTCCGCGTCTAAGAGGCAGTAGGTCCCCCCCGGCTCCTGGAGGCACGCGTCAAACGCGTCCAGAGCGTACAGAGCCGGCATTCTGTTGTAGTCGCTCTCTGAAACATAAACAATGGAATGTTTAGAGTTAACCTAAATATATAACGATTAAGTGCGTCTGCCTGTCTAAATGGCGTGTTGGTCTAGTTGATAGTAGCCCTTCCCACGAAGCTTTCGGTCCCGGGTTCAATGTCCGGTATAGGCAAATATCTGACTGATGAACGAACGCGAGTATTTGTTTTTTAGTCTTAGATGTTTTCTATGTGTTTATTTTTCTATATATTTATGTTTATCGTTGTCTGGTACCCATAGTACAAGCCTAGAGCTTAGTTTGGGACTAGGTCAATTCAAGTGAGATTGTCCACTGATACTCATATAAATAATTAGGTCAAAGTTCAAATCCCCGATATAATAGCATTACTTTCAGAACCGATTTTGATGGGACTTAGCTAAGAGCTATCCCTATTAAACTAGCTACAAAGATGCACACGTTGAACTTGTAACACCCTCTGTTCTGTCAGGGGGTTCAAATAGACTATAGTTAACACTAACCAGTCTTGGTAAATCCCATTTTACGTGCCCGAAGGGAGCCCAACGGGACCTTATGAATATGCCTCCGCTGCAGGGCTTGGGAACGGTTCGAAAAATACCGGTTAATATGGTTCTTAACCAGGTTTTTCGTAAACGCTCGCTGGGAGCGGAATCGATTCGCGAGCGTTATGGTCGCTGGGATTAACCTGGTTAATTTGAAATGACAAGTGGGTGGAGCATCTTTCGGCCGACGCTGCTTGGAATCGTATAATCATAAGTCACGCGAGAGTTATTTTATTAGTTATTTCAGAGCTAGCTACTAACCTATTAGGAAAGACGAGAAAAGGTGGTGGGACTGGTGGGCGGTGCGAACAAATTAGCGAGCGAAATCAACCGGTTTTTTGAGCAGGAACAGTTTCATTTTGCTCTTTGATCAAAACCGAAATAATATCGATTCTGTTCCGAGCGGAATCGAAATGAAAATGCTCTTTTTGAAATATATGGCGTTTCTGACGAGCTAGTTAATAAAATTAACCAGCTTTCCGAGCCCTGCTCCGCTGTCCGTCCGTCCGTCCTAACTTGAAACAGCTGTATCTTTTGAACTGTAATAGATAGAGGGTTCTGTTTTGAGAATATGTGTTATTACGGCGGTTTTACTAACATATATATAAAAATAAAAAGAGCAACAATAAGGAGGGTCCCCATACAAGAAACGTTTTTATTCAACATAATATTTTTATTATGCTTGTATCGTAGAAACGGTAGAACAAAACAAGCGTCAAATTTGGTATGAATATAGTACAAATCCTGAAGAAAAATTCTACTAAAAAATTGGTCACGTATGAGTTGGATTTAAAATCGGAATATTATAATACCTTCTGTGCGGCGGTACAGAACCCTCGGTGCGCGAGTTAAACTCGCACTTGACCGATTTTATAGATGACCTGCACTTAACTGTAAGTAGACACTGTTTTTAATCTCATGCACGTCATAATGAATCACTTTTAAAACGTGACATGAAAACAAAGATAATTAACTCGTGACGTCGCATGGCGATTAGCGACGTATGCGGGGAATCCACTCCGGCGCAGTGATTGGAATAAAGTCGCAGACGGACTAAAGCCGCAAATGTGAGCGAGCGGAGGCGGTAATACGGTGCGGCGCGTTACCGCGCAAAAACGCCTCCGCCACGCTTTGGAAACGCACCGCACCGCACCTAGCAACAGAGAGCGGAGTACCGTACACTCGCGCACCGAGAGTTCCGTACAACCGCACAGAACGTATTATTGGATAACGTATTCCGATTTGAATTTGTATATTCGATTTGAGAGAGCCCAACTGGTTGTTGTTCTTCAGGGTATGTACAGTCGAGTTCATAAATATGTATACACTTTAGTACCTTGTCACTTTAATCGCTTTGATAATTCGTATAATATATGGCAGTTTGAATATGACATTAAATAGACAAGGTACTAAACTGTATACATATTTATGAACTCGACTGTACTATAATCATAACAAATTTGACGCTTGTGTTTTACCGTTTTTATGATACAACAAAAATAAAAATTATATAAATCCGCCGTAATAACAACAGATACCTACAGCAAAAGATACCTACAGCTGTTTTAAGTTAGGATGGACGGACGGACGGACGGACAGCGGTGCCATATTCCCGTCCCCTTGGGCTCCCTTTGGGCACGGTACCCTAAAAACCTGTTTAGTAGGGTTGACTCGGACTAGCGAACCGAGGGTTGTTATAATAAAGTCACTTTAAATTTTCAACCCCTATTTTAGGCCCATTCTTATGAAAATATGTCCTCTAAGCCTCTTCAACGAAATTTCGAAGAGGCTCATTGACGTCACGGGAGACCGAAGAGCTGGCAGTTTCCTCGGTCAACGCATATCCGGAGGATATGCCGCCAGCATCTTCAGGACAATGCCGCAGGGACCTTTTTTAGATATATAGGGGAAGATAGTATAGTATCGGACAGTGTATAGTATCGGACAATGTCGATAACATCTGTATTTCGCGTCTAAGCGCCATTCTATGAACGCACAACCAAAATATACCTTCCTAGACAAGCGATGGACCAGTCAGAGGCAACCTGTCGACGCCCCTGCGCTCACCGCATCGATTTGTGTGAATAAATCAATTTCAACATAAGGAATAGTTTTTTTGCTTTGTTTACTATCTGCATAATTTAAGTTAGGTACTTACAAACACAATACACAATTTAAGTTACGTACAAACAGCACACGTTACAAGTGTATCATAAGTTTATTACAGATTTAATTTATGATACTAAAACAAATGAGAAATGGCGTGTTCTTTTTTAATTTATTTTTTATAATGTTAGTCGTGTTGTATTGTATCGGACGGGAAGTTTCGTATAGTGTGGAATACGTACGCGCGTCCATTACTACACGTAAGTTAATAATAAATAATAATAGACTTGCCCAAAAATAAACACACGCTTTTAATTATTACAAGTTACTAGTATGTATTGATGATGTCCGGTAAAAACCTTGCAAGTAAATTTTGACATAGCGTCGTCAGGTCAATCTGAAATTTTGTATAGGTACTTGTGTAGGTAGTTCAAATAAAAAGTAAATAAATAAAAAATGAAAATTAAACGAATTTAACAATACTCGACAAGTTTAGTCGACTTTTTATTACCAGTATTGTGACCTACCTACCTTCGTACCTACTTACATTCGTCTCTTAAATAATATCGATAAATAATAAATAATAATAGTAAAATAATAAGATGTCCGGGGCGAATGGTCGCTCACGTCCGCAGGAAGATTACCCACCGCCACCCTGCACGCGCCCGCCCCCTGGGTGGTGCTAACGAGCAATCAAATCTTGGCGGCTGTATACTTGTCTTTATGACCTCACAGCCCTACACAGAAATAATCATGTCGAATGCATCCAAATCTCTAAAAGGCTCTTCTAAGAGCCCTCAGACTAAAGACATCGGACCATCAGTCAGGATCGCCATACGAATAAATTAAATTAAAATACTTAATATCGATAAATAATAAATAATAATAGTAAAATAATAAGATGTCCGTTACTAAACCAAACTGTCCGATACTCAACGAATTAGTGTTATTTTACTTTCTTCTTAAATTTTACTAATAACTCCCCTGACGAAACTGTTTGTAAGGTATTTATTGAAAGTAGGTATTCACCTATTCTCACGCTTATTAGGTATATAATATTTTTTTGGCCTTTTAAGTATACTGTCCGATAGTATACTAAAAAAATATAAAATAATAATTGATATAAATCGGTTATCGTTAAAGTTATTATACTTTTTACCAAAACGGTATAACTAATGAACTTTAATGTGCACAACAATTATTTAAAATCATTTAAAGTCTCCAATTTCAAGACTTTATTTGTTAAAACTAAAATGTGTCCGATACTTTACTATCTTCCCCTAGCTTTCTAGTTTTAAATAGAATTAAGTTATAAAAATGTTATTTTTGTTTTGTATTGTTATTAGAACAATAAGTCATAGCTTCTGTAGTTCCTGAGAAAAACTGGTGACACACAGACACCGCAGTATCACCATAACAGTGTGTTCGCGGCGTAAACCGCCGACACAGTCAAAAGGTCGCCCAGGCAATCAATCACGCGCAGGCATAATGCTGGTCTGATTTCCGATGCCTTTAACCTAGCTCTTCACTGAATTACTTTAGTTTGCCTTAAGTTACCTGTTTGATGTTTACTAGACTGATTTAGTCTGTTGTAAAAAAATGTGTTTTGCTTGCGTGTGGTTTTCAGTTTGTTAATGATGTGAGTGAGGTTTTGTCCCTCATTTAATAAAGAAATCGGGCTGAACCCAAACAAACGCTCTTTCTTTCCAATTTTACTAGAATGACCATGCAAAAAGAGTGGGAAGTAAGATATAGTTAAAAACCGACTTTAAAATATAGTACCTGGAAGACCAAGCGTCGCTTGGGTTGAAAACGAAATTTCCCGAAGATGACAACTTGACAGATCGATTTTTCGCCCCCGTAAACCCCTATATTTCAAATTTCATCGAAATCATTGGAGCCGCTTCCGAGATTCATACATAAAGAATTGCTCGTTTAAAGGTATTAATATATAGATAGATATATAAAGATAGATAGATAGATATATTAGGTTCCTACGCACATTTAACGCACAGCCTAAACTCGAATGTTACAAGAACACGAATAGATTAAATAAATATTATACATACATACATACATAATCTCACGCCTTCGTTCCCAGAGCGGGGTAGGCAGAGCTACAGAATTACAAACATCTCTAAAAACTTGTTGATAATTCTATAACCACAATTTGCACAATTAGGGTAAGATGTTTACCAGCGTATTAGTGACAGGTTGCAAGCCCATCGCCTAACAGTACTACAAGCCTTTATTCCCTTAGTCGTCTCTTACGACATCCACGGGAAGACATGGAGTGGCACTATTCTAACTCGGCAACCACACGAGGCTTATGTATGTTATACATAAGTAGTATTAAGTAGGTATAAAATACTAATAAATAACTGAGTGATATCGGCGGCAGATAAACTTTGTGTAGTTTTCGCCCGCTGTTAAAATATAATTGTAATTATTGTAATAATTTGAAAAAAAAAAAAAAACCTAGAGGACGCCCGCGACTTCGTACGCGTACAATTATTGCACCTCCTTTTTTTTTATCGATAATGGGTTTGCGCTTGACCGCAGTCTCACCTCATGTTAAGTGACGACGAGGTCGAAGGTGGTACACGTTTACCCAGAAAATGCCTGTTCACTCTTGCCTTGAAAACACCAAGCATATAAGATTCCGGGAACACAGACGCAGGGAGAGCGTTCCACTCCTTGGCAGTGGGAATAAGAAACGACGCAGCAATCTGCTGCGTGCGAACCATTGGGTATTCTACTACATGTGAATGGAAGCTCTCCCGGCGTCTAGAAGACCGATGTGAGAAAGTGGAGGGTGGGATGAGGTATTTCTTCCCGTTAGGGGTACATTTTCTGGAATATTTCCTCCAAATGTCAAGTCCGTATGTTCAGCAGTTTAGGCAGTGCGTTGTTAGTCAGTCACGGATAGGGTTACCATATCTCAGGATTTGTCCTGAGATTTCAGGATTTTTGGACTCTTCTCAGGATTGCGGCCGGAGTTCGCAAATCAAATCTTTTCAATAAAATACAGTACATTTTAACGATCTCTAATAAAAAGTAAAACAAACTAAAAATAATCTTCCTAATAGAGAAAACAAATGAAGTAATCAACTTTGGTACTGAAATTTTTAAATTTGTAATTACGTTTGAGAGAAAATTCTCAAACTCCAACCAAATCTCAGGATTTTTCGAAAGAAATCACGCCTTTCTTTTCATTTTTTCATTTGGTAACCGTAGTCACGGACGAGTTTTATCTACATTAATATTAATATTCTAAAGAGAAAATATTTCACTCAAAAAAATGAGAGCCAACAAAGAGAGATTTTCACTTAGTTGACATAAAACGAATACAATAGTTAAAGATATTAGTTATATAAACCAAAACTGATAGTAACAAGCAGCAATTTCTTTAGTGATTCAACTAACATCTTAGTTGATGTATCTAACGTCTTAGTTGATGTATCTAACGTCTTGTAAGGCTCGTATTGGATCAAGACGCTTATGCACAACAATCACAATCTTGTTACAAGTGACAAATTATTTTTTCCAGTGTTGTATTTTTGTATGTTTGTAAAGAATAAAATCAAAAACTACTGGACTAGTTTCAAAAATTCTTTCAACATTAGAATGCTACATTATCCCTGAGTAACATAGGCAATTTTTTATTTTTCTGCGCGTACAATGTCGCGGGCAACAGCTTCTATGATCTATACTAATCTTATAAAGCTGAAGAGTTTGTTTGTTTGTTTGCTTGAACGCGCTAATCTCAAAAACTACTGGTACGATTTGAAAAATTATTTCAGTATTAGATAGCCCATTTATCGAGGAAGGCTATAGGCTATATATCATCACGCGAAAACCAATAGGAGCGGAGCACCAATGAAGAAGGTTTTAACTTTCTAAGTTAACAAAGTCGCGGGTTAAAGTTAGCGTTAGCCCAAAGTAACTATTCCACGGGGACGAAGTCGCGGGCAGAAGCTAGTGTATTTATACAAGTAGATAGATGAAAATGCCGCTAAAGTCGATAAGTCCAAACGTCCTTTTTAAATGACGAGCAAAAGTTTAGTTCAACCTTAGGGTGGCAGACCACTTGTCTTCTCGCTTTATTTATTTATAAAGAGCACAGACTAGTTAAACCTTTTTGTGATTATAATTGTGACTTAAGTAAAAATTGAACCTGTATTTCCAAATAAAGATTCAGATGTCACTTTAGGGTGTAACTACTAAGTACAACACAAATAGTCTCTTGATTTCTTTGACCCCAAAAGTAATGACCAAGTTTTATAATCACGCTGTACATCTGACGATCAAAATATTCGACCTGTCAAACACAGGGCAATTACTCTACACCAATGTCAAAAACTTGCCCTATAAATTGAAGTCAGTCATGCCAAATTCGTTAAAGTGTTGAAACTTTAATATTTATTATTTTTACGCCATTAAAGGTAGACAATTAGCGTTGAAAGTGTAAGTAATTATGTCGGTAAGTGAATCGAAGAGGATTTCGATGATTAAAATGTCAACTGGTTATAACTTTTCATTTTTTCATTTCCTTGTGTCAATTTGTATGACAGTGAATGTGACAGGCGTCAATATCTTCAGTTGATTACGAGAAATGTAACCTTGAAATATAATTGTGAGTTTAATGCTTTTCATTTCAATTACGATTGTAAAGTTAATATCCTGTATTTTTTAATGTTGTTTTTTTTTAATTAACCATTATTGACGAACCGGTTGACCGAGTGGTTGTACTGTGAAAGTGAGAGGTCGCGGCTTCGCTTCTTGCCATAGTCAGAAACTAGCAGGCACTAAAGATATCAATTTACGAAAAACCGGTCAAGTGCGAATCGGACTCACGCACCGAGGGTTCCATACTGAGTTTAGATTTTATGATATTAATTTAGAAACAATAAAATGTAAGCACCCTTACATAATTATTACAATCTTTATAATTTATAAAATTTACGAAATTATACACAATATTTAGTGTTGATTTAGTTAAAGAACATAATGTCAATTGTTTTTATTTTAAGTATCGTCGTTTTCAACATTTTAAAACGTAAAACGTGAGCAGGCACAATGTTGAAAAATATTATCTATGAAGAAAAACAACATTTTAATTCTAAATAGGTAAATACAAACGTTTATTGCACGACTAACAACATGTCGATTAGTTATTTTTACCCGTTTTCTGCGAATTAACATAATAATTGTTACAGTATTTTTATAAAAATACCTGTCAAAAGTTCATCTTAATTCAGGATAACTTCATTGTCTTGTTTATATTCGGTTATTAATCGCTACAATAAAAAAAACCTTAATTACTGCAATAACAGTAAAAAAAAGAAGGACTTTATGAGCACCATTTAACTTAACGGGTGACGTCGTAATTGTTAAATAAGTAATTGTTATGTCTTTTTCAATTTATTTCACGCATTACTCGGTGAAGAGGTTTTTTGTTTATTATTTTATTTAATTCTGTCATTGAAACGAATTGGTTCTTTTTTAAACCGATTTCAAATAGAGGTCTTGAGTTTATATGTTTGTATGTTTGCATCTTCGCGATTATCTCATATTAACCTTAGGTCGTTGGATGGCATAGCTAGAATTATTGTGACGAGATTAATCGCTTAGTTGTTAGTGACCCTGCCTACGCGGCTAGCGGTTCCAGGTTCGATTGAGCAAAATATTCTTGTGCGATGAGCTTGAGGATTTATTTCTCAGTCTTGGATGTTTTCTATGTATTACGACACAAACAAAAAACAAACAGAAAAAATATAAAACATATTCCTAAAACTAAATACTAAAATAAATTAACTTATTCTAAGTAACTATAATATGTACAAAGGGCATTGGGTAAATTTGTTTGAAGAATATTGTCATTTTTTTTTCAGCGGCCACGGATGATTTTTACATAGTTATTTAGAGGACCTCTAAATACACATAGATATATATAATTTATGGCGGTAAATAATATCGGAGCGGAGATTTTAAAGATTTAAGTATTCAGTTTTTAGTACAAAAGTACGCCCTTGTATGAATATTTAAATATCTCGGCTCCGATGAACTTTAGAGTATTAAGTACATTACATAACAAAATATGTTTATTTTTAATAATTCTATCATAATTTACCACTTTTATGAATGGCCGCTCACCTTGAAAATGTATGAATTTTACAAATGACAACACTTTTACCCAAACCCCTTTCGTGTACGTATTTAAGTTTTTATTTCTCAATATAAAGTATTTATATCGTTGTCTTGTACCCAGCCGAGAGCTTAGTTTGGGACTAAGTCAATTTGTGTAAGAATGTGCACAGGTTTTTTTTTGAAAAATCATGATCGTAATTTGACACCATATATACCATACTAGCGACCCGCCCTCGCTTTACTTCGGTATATGTGAGTTTTTTACAACTCCTGTACATAAAACAGAATACATGAAACCTGCAAAAACTGCATTAAAATCAGTTGCATACTTTAAAAGATCTAAGCGAACAGACAGCGGAAGCGACTTTGTTTTATATTATGTACCTATACCTAGGTAATAATTGGGACCTTATCTATGAAAAGGCACCTTATTGTCGATGGTGCTTCCGCCATTATTAAAGATGCTCCGATATAAATACAACGTCGCGTGACGCAGTGCGGCGTAAATGCCATCGACAATAAGGTCCCTTTACATAGATAATGCCACAAATGAAGATTACATTTCACCGGGAGCCCTTTGTTTCTCATAATTTTATTGGTCATAATGTAATTGTTGACATAATTTTTGATAATCATAATTTTTTATATCGCTGAAACTGTAAACTTTTCAGAAGTTCTGAAATATCTAACGTGTAGACAAGGCTAGGTTAAGTTAGGTTTGATTTAAAAATCCTGATAAAGTAACAGTTTCTTTAAAAAAACACGTTATGACTTGCGATGATTATGACCTAAAGCATATTATGACTAAAAAAAACAAAAAACCGCCTTCAAAAACGCAAAAAATAACTTCTTTAAAATTGTAGGCACCTAATAGGTTAGTCCATCTGATGTCGGCTTTTTGTTGAAAATGTTGTGGTCGCCGACTTCAGTTGGACTAACCTATTAGGTGCCTACAATTTTAAAGAAGTTATTTTTTGCGTTTTTGAAGGCGGTTTTTTGTTTTTTAAAACATTTATTTTATTTTATACTTTTTAGTGATCATAATACGCTGTTACGTAGTCCCACTTCTTAGTTGAAATGAAACTTTAACTTATATCAAGCGCGCCGCAAGCAACGCCGCGGGAAAGTCATAGTCATATTTCAACAAGTAAATATTATTCGTTGTAGGTAGTCGCTCAACTATCTTAATCGAGATATCTTATCGCCGTCCTTGAAATCGGTACCATTGAGGAGTTCTGGTGGCCATCTGTGGTCTTCATCATCAGTTCCACTACACCAAATGATACTTTCTGAATGCAAATGCTGGACTTGTTACTAAAAATACAAAAATCGCTTTATGTTTGCCTACAATATTTGAGGAGTTCCCTCAATTCCTCACTGATCCCCTCATCAGATACAGATTTGGTGACAATGGGACCACCTCGGAAGTATACTCTATCAAACCAAAAAAAAATTTTTGAAATCGGTCGACAATTGACGGAGTAATCGGTGAACATACATAAAAAAAAAAAAAAAACATACAGTGGAACGTATAACCTCCTCCTTTTTTGAAGTCGGTTAAAAATAAATACGTCTGTCAATATAGACCCTATTTCACCAATACAAGTCAGTGCAATGAATTTGTGCGATAGTATGTACAAAGAGGCCCTTTCACTGCCCTTGCGTGTTTCTTAAAACTTATAAAATCCCCTATGAACTGCCCTTGAAAACTTTTCCACGAAGTCAATAAACTTCTTAACGGATATGGATATGACTCGTATGACCTACCTACTCCAATTCTCACGAGGAAATTGTGTTCGAAAATCACTTGAAGTTTGTGGTCTTTGTCTGAAATAGTAAAGGCAACACAAAAGATATTCAGTGCAAATACATTCTACAATATTGCAGAACTATGATAAGCACTAACTTTAACGACAGTATAGGCAAAAAAATAGAAAAAGTGACAGTTTGTTCAAGATGGCGGAGAAAGCTGGAGGAACGAAAAATTTGGGTTACCATAACTAATATTGTGCTTTACAACATATCAAAAAACCATAACAATCGGACCTTTTTTAGGGTACTGAAACAACAATTTACTAATTTTAGGACGAATTTTTTGTATGGGCTGCACCTTTTCCGGTACAACGTACTTCCGGTTCAAATTTCAGAATGGCGACAGGCAAATCCGTATTCTGCAGGGTCAAAACCCTCGGATGACGTTGTCGCCCCTGTTACATGATTTGCCGCTTGCATTGTAATTGTTCAAAAATGGTCCTAGGCTATTATACGGGTCTATATTGTCTACCATAATTATTTTTAGTCATAATGTGGTTTAGGTCATAATCATCGCAAGTCATAACGTATTTTTATAAATGAAACCTAACCTAACCTAGCCTTGTCTACACGTTAGATATTTTAGAACTTTACAGTTTCAGCGATATAAAAAATTATGACTATCAATAATTATGTCAACAATGCCATTATGACCAATAAAATTATGGGAAACAAAGGGCTCCCCTATTATGCTACTGGGTAAAACCATTATGACCATAGCTATGCAGAAAGAGACCAGAGCCATTTTTTCGGAAAATGAGTTATCTATGCCAGCGTTTCATAACCTTTTTTGTCCACGGACCCCTTAGGAACTCAAGCGCAATTTTAAGGACCCCCTTAATAAAAAAAGCAGCAATAAATTTCGGACCATTTATTTTAGTACCACAAATTACAAAAAAAATATACTTTTTCATATAAAATGGGTTAATGTGAAGGTTGGTGCTGCTTTTATGCAAATAAAATAATTATATTTGGGTTGATGTTACTACTGAGTTGTAGTCTCCGATCGGGTTCCACTTGTAATCTGTTTCTGTATTTGTTTTAAGTTTTCACAAGAGCAAAGAATGCCTTTTCACAGAGGTATGGGGTTGAGAAAAGCAGTAAATGTTTCAGTGGTTCTTCTCATATTTAATCTTTTTTTACATTCTCCCAAAAACTTGATAAAGAGGATTTTTTTTTCCATTTTATTTTTATTTCGAGACTTTTGGTGGCATTTATTTATGATTGTTAAATGGTCCATAGATAAGACTGCGGACGCCCATACATATGCTCGCGGACCCCCAGGGGTCCGCGGACTACAGGTTAAGAAACGCTGATCTATGCCATCGTGAACTAGATTTTTTAATCGACTTTTTAAAGCGACTAATTTTAGCAATTACGTATATAACGGCCAATAACGAAATTTGCGTTCTATAGAATAGAATAGAATAGAATATAAATGTCGAAAGCAGCCAAATTACTTGATTAAGTCTATTTTGTCTGTTAAAAGACTATATTTTTAATCTCCAAAACACAGCCATTCTACTATCAGCAGAGGTCGGAATAGGTAGTGTTTATTAACCTAAACTTGATGCATCTTCACTCAGTAATGTATTCCCACCTCACTCACGCATGAATGAACATGCGTCAAGTTTAGGTTAATAAGCACTACCTATTCCGACCTCTGACTATCAGTCACCTTGGCGGATATTAATAAACAAAGGTACCAAGTGAGCACATTTATTAAATCTGCTTATAACGACTACGCAGATAGTAGTAATTTTTAATTTTCGTTCTTCTCCATGTTTGTTCGTTTTCCAAGAGCGATGTTTTTATTACATTCAGTAAAAATATGAATTTAAATGATTGTTTTAAACATTACAATTTTAGTTCTTTCTATATAAATACTTCAATCTAGTATTGTAATCAGCACAAGACGACTAGGGTAATAAGCTCATAGCATAAAGCTATTTTTATAAAAATGGACAAGAATGCAATATTGTAAGAATAGTAACCAGCCGAAAGATGCAACCCCACCGCTGCGTAAAATACGGTGTCGTTGCGTAAACAAAAGACGGGGTCAGAGTTAACAACATGGCGCCGTTTTTGACGCACCGTAATATACGCACCGTTAAGCAGAGGTGCACCTTTAGTCGGCTGAAGTAATGGTCGCGTTCATTGAAATACGATCGAACGCAGGATAGCAAATATTAGTTGTACAGAAAACTACCAACTAATTTGTTTTTTTAAACCTATTAAAAAACCAATTACATTGTTTAAAATGTGATTAATAAATTGCATTACATTATGTTCTACCAATTTGGGTTATTTAATTTTAAGAAAACATAAATGATATTAATAAAATAAAATAAAATTACCATGCAAAACTTCGATATAGCGTTCTAAAGCATCTTTTAAAGCTATGTTGTTAAATATAATAAGTAGGTACGAGGAGCAATCTAATTTTTTGGCATCAACGTGTACACGCTCACACACACGTATTCAAATATTATACAAAAGAGTTCAAGTTACATTTTAACCGGTGCAAGGATACTAACATTTTCGCCTCGGTTATCCCCTGAGAAACGAAGTGCTTTAGGCCCAAGGCACGTACAGTTGGCATTGCTGACACATAACTAGATAACACAAAGGTTTTCGGAAAATTTCTTTACACGGCCTCGTGTTGTATTAAAATGTTTCCTTATTTTCTAAATTACGGCAATTTACGTCTATTTAAAGTGATTAATGGTTTATTATTTCAGAGATAATGGCTCTTATGACTGAGCGAATAAGAGTGGCATACAGATGAGCAAGAAAACGGAGGTTTGTTCGTTCGAGGGGCTTTATCGTATTAAAACAGGACAATAAGAGAAATACACACTAGAAAGAAAATAATAAAATAAAATAAATCAAAACAATAGCACACATAAATATAACAAAAAAATAAGAAAAAGAAACAACAGACAGTGATCATTGTTGCGAAACTCTCCCAACTCAGCACGTGCTGAGGGCCCTGCAAAGATGCACTACGCTAACTAACGTTTCTGTTCGATTCGTTTTTAAACCAATCGCGTCACTGGGAGATGACGTGATACGAAAAGTCACGTGGTCTACCAGTGACGCGATTGGTTCAAAAACGAATCGATTAGAAACGTTAGTTAGCGTAGTGCATCTTTGCAGGGCCCTCTGGCTGTGAATTCAACGCTGGTCTTCCGTTGGGACGGTGAAAACGCGGAAGGTGACACAGACATTACGAATAATTTAAATAAAGAAAAAAAAAGCAAAAAAAATATAAAAAAATACAACAATGAATATAACGAGTGTGTCAGTGGTTCATTAATAGGCCAGTAACAGTCGGCCGGTCAATATTGGCCGGTTAGTTCATCGAGTGCCGTTTAATTTGATTTCATTAACTGTGTTCAAAAAGATTGTATGTTTAGCATAAAAACTAATTGTATAATTTAACAGGCATATGGTTAAATAACATATGTACTCGTAACAATTATTTATAATAATATTAATAATGATCATGACGACACGCTAGCTTAAGGTCTGTTTATTCTTACTTGTCTTTGTAAACAACTTTCTAACCTCAAAATGAACCTTTTTTGGCTAAAACAGCTCTTTTATCCTAAATAAAGTAAACTGAATAAACATTATGGACATTACTTGGCTAATGTATTGTCTGTGATTGCATTATTTCGTTTAAAATAGCTGTTTTAGCAAAAAAAGGTTTATTTTGTGGTTAGAAAGTTGTTTACTATATAAGACAAGTAAGAATGAACAGACCTTAGTTGGTAGTGACCCTGCCTACCAACCTAGCGGTCCTGGGTTATGTTTAATCCCAGCAATGGCAGATATTTGTGTGATAAGCGCGAATATTTGATCCGGAGTCATGGATGTTTTCTATGTATTTAAGTATATATTTCTCTATATAAGTATTTATATCGTTGTCTACTATCGGTACATAGTACAAGCCTAGAGCTTATTTTGGGACTAGGTCAATTTGTGTGACTTTGTCCCCAGATATTTATTTATTTATTTATTTGTGCACGCACGCACGCACGCACACGCATACACGCATGTATGTGTGCGTGCGTGCGTGCGTGCGGGTAAACCGATTTGGTTGCGGAGAAAATTAGTGTGTATAAACTTATAAATCCTTACAAATGTGAATAATAACCCTACCAAATGTTAATGTTCGCATTACCCTACAGAAGTTAAACTTGGCAATGATTCGCAGAACCGGTAGCATTACCGTAATTCCCAAGGCCATGTTCGTCTCTAAGGTAATCCCACGGATGACTAATTGGTGTTAATAACTGGTTTGAAACCTGATGGGAATCGAAGAAAGTGAACGGCTTTGTTCAACAATGGAAATTATTTGAACAATGGAAAATCTGAGGATAAATGCTTTAATGAACTTATTTATACGAGTATGCTGTTATCTATAGATATAGTGTGTCAAGTGAATCAGAAATGATGATATCCGCAGTAGAACTAAGGTTACCGACATAGCCCGAAGAATAGCCAAACTTAAGTGGCAGCGGGCGGGGCACATTGCTCGCAGGACTGATGGCCGATGGGGTCAGAAGGTTCTTGAGTGGCGTCCGCGGACCGGGAGACGAGCTGTAGGTAGGCCTCCAACAAGATGGAGTGACGACCTAGTAAAGATCGCGGGAACGCGGTGGATGCGAAAAGCACAAGACCGGTCTGAGTGGAGAGCCTTGTGGGAGGCCTATGTCCAGCAGTGGACGTCTTTCGGCTGACATCACGTACTTTTAAAGATAGATGAGGTCTTTGCAATGCTTCATACACCTTGATCATTAGTTTTTATATTCAGTTTTTAATTTTTAAGGCGTAAGTTCTACTAGCGGTCTGGCAGTCAAATTCGGGAGCGCCAAAGTTCATATAAAATTGTAACTCCGATTATTGGAACTACGAAAATGAAATTTTTATACCGCTGGAACCACAAACTTTTCAGAAATTCCGAAATATTCAATGTGTAGATAAGACTAGGTTAGGTTAGGTTTGATTTATAAAAACCCTGAAAAAGTATCAGTTGCTGAAAAAAATACGTTATGAGTTGCGATGATTATGACTTACAATACGTTATGAGTAAAAATAATTATATGACCCAATATGGACCCACTCAATTCTGGACGAGCCAGACTGCTAGCAGTGTCTGAGCGGGAGTCTGGACATCGGTTGCACGCTCTCCCTTCTCGAAATTTGGGACCCCTCTACTCTTCGAGTGGCTGTTTATCTGCATCTTGGTTTATCTATATGTGAACCGCACCCCTGTTGCCTTTGTGGTCAACACTTCAACTCACTGGGGCGACATGGTCAAAATTCCTTAAACGACATTGTCAAACGTTTCCCCGGCACAGCTAATATTCCGGCCCGCAGGTCTTTCTGCCTCGGATGACAAAAGACCTGACGGCTGCACTTTGGTGCCATGCTATGTGTCTCCATTCCCTATCCGCTATAGGCAGTCAGACCGTGTTGTTTTTAACCGACTTAATTTAAACTTAATCTTCAATCAATTTATTTATTTGTAAAAGATCAATAATGGTATAATTGTAAAAGTGGGTAAGTATCACTAAGTATGTTTGGCCATTAGGCATACAAATATGACAGCACGCATCATGCATTACTATGCATAGGAACAGAACAAGGTATCTACTAAACCTTGGTAAGTACACTCTAAGTATACTGACAGGGATCTTGACTGGACACTGTCCACTCAACAGACATTTGACGGTAATAGGAGTCAAACAGGATCCTCGATGCCCACACTGTGGCAAAGAGGAAACTAGTCAACACGTTCTAGCCGAGTGTGTAATGTACTCGTCACTGAGATATCGCACATTCGGGGAGGACGCACTATCAGCAGAGACACTTAAAAGCATTAACCTTCAGGACGCACTATTGTTCTGTAGGAAAACAAGAAGATGGGATCAGTGCTGGATGGGAGCGCCGCAGAGCCAGTAACCTGAGGCTGGATCGAGGGGAACTGGGCGGAATGAATGGAGAGCCACTCGACCGCCCGCCTGCCTCGGCGGCGTCCTCACTCATCATCATCATCATCATCAACAATTTAAATACTCTAATACGGCATAAAACGAACTGTCTGTTAAAAAATCTAGTAAGAGTTTTTGAACTCTGACAGGTACCTATGTCAGATTTTCTTCGAATATGATCAGGTGACTTCTTATAGTAGGAGATCCGAATAGGAGACGATTTACACCGGGCTGTTTATTCGATAAAAAGTATTTTATACCAAATTTAATATGCTAAGAATATATGGCGAATAGGTAGGCTGGAAAATTTCAGTCCAGTATATAATTAATTAAACATTTAAAAATTAACTTTGTTTTAAAAAATTGCAATATCTTGTTTAATGGACAAATTACATACCAATCGAAAGTATGAAGCCTATAGAATATGCAAACGTTAGGTTAACTATTTTTTTCCCGTCAAACTATTGGGTAGGCAGGAATAAACAGGTAAGTCAGTACTAGTAATTTGCACCAAACCTAACGTTTGCATATTCTATAGACTTCATACTTTCGATTAGTATGTAATTCGTCTATTAAACACACATTTGCAATTTAAAAAAAAAGTTCTTTTTTAATATTTTTAATGATATAAGTACTGGACTGAAATTTTTCAGCCTACACATTCGCCACATATTATTTAGCGTATCCAATTTAATATAAAATACTTTTCATCGAATAAACAGCCCGGTGCAAATCTTCTCCTATTCGGATCTTAGACCATTATACTCATTTTTGGTGCCATTCCAAATACACTATTTGCAAGTAAGGCCGTTTAGTTTTTAATGGCCTAAAGTTAATTTTATGTTGCTAACGAAAACTTTCAAAAGCAGGGAATAGATGCAAATTGCGTTTAACATACACAACTTAATCTAAGTGGGTAACTGTAAAGACTATTATTAATTAATCAATAAAACTGTACACAACTATCAAACTATGTTGAGATGATGCGATATAAGATTGCAACCGTTCATTTTGCATTAACTTGGGCGGTATTTTAATATGCTTAGTTTACTATAAACCATAATACACATACACTAAGAAATAAGTCGACAAGGAAAAGCGAAGTATTATTTAACTTAGCTACCTACCCAACGGGGTACTGATAGGAATGTTTGTAAACAGTTTAATGCATGAATTTAGCTATAAAACAACGCTCAATGCGAAATTGATCGTAAATTATTTCCTTTTTAAATCAGAAATTAGAAAACCTATGAGCTACCCTAAGCTAACCAAAAACGAAACTTAAAAAAACACAACTGCTGTTTGTATAATTTTGTCAATGTTTTCATGTAGGTACCTAAATATTTTTTATTTCTTCATTTATTTATTTTTAAAGTACCCAGGCGCTAAGAAGAATCTAACGACCCCTCACTTGTCGAAATCGGTTCAATCTCATACAAAATTCCATACATGACATACATGTCAAAAACATTACCCTCCTACTTTGGCAGTCGAGTAAAAATAAATTAAATTACACCACGCACAGAGAAACTCTCTTTTTTTTAATACTAAACGTAAAAAAAATTGGAGAATAAAAAGCCTTTTTTTCAATTAATAGGTAATTAAAAACAACGCTTACCATTTAAATTATATATCACAGCTGCACACTGGCCTATTATAAAAACTGCCACAATTTTCCACATTATTAACATGGTCACTTTTTTTTCCATTTAAAAACACTTTTGCGTATGTCTCGCTTGGAGCGAGGGTGGCTAGTGCTGCGTCCATTCATTATCCTTGCGATATGATCTACTTGTGCTGGCCTTAGCTTACGCACTGCGCTGGCGCACGTCGCATGTCCCGGCGCGGGAGCGGTACACTTTCGAGACTCGATGCCTAATGCAGCGTGACAATAATATGTTGTTATGTGTAATGTCAGTACGCGTATCGTAGTTTGTGTTAGGTTGAAAGTAGCGTTAAAGTTTACTTTGGTACCTCTCAGGGGATCATTTTCAATCAGCAAGGATCGGAAAAACGACCGTCATTTTGAAAACATAACCCTGTTCCGTATAGCAGAGACTTCCTTGATATTAATTAAAAATATTATTAGGTATTTTATAGATTTATTATACAATAATTTATATGTACTTAGCGACAATTTTATTAATGAATGACACCGAAATGTTAATTAGAAAACACAAACACATACAAACAGTAAACCAATGTCAACGATTGCCCCAATGTCCTCCGTAAACTGTGAACAAACTTTTTCGACTCATAAATAGGTCCTAAATTCACGTCATTTTGGAATAACAGGCGAAAATTAAAAAAAAGACATTCTTTTTGATTGGCGAAAGTGTTTTTTTCCCATAACCATTATGGTTTTATTCATTAATACTATTGTTGCTGAATACATATAAATAATGGTATAATAAATGTAAAATACCTAATAATATTTTTCATTAACATCAGAAGGAAGCCTCTCCTGTACTGAACAGGGTTATGTTTTCAAAATGACGGGCGTTTTTCCGATCCTTGTCAATCAGACACTACACAGGAGTTCAACTTCTGATCCTCATGCAGGACGTTCACCTTAATATACTTACAATTTCTATTAATTTCTATAGGTTTGTATATTTTTATCCCATCGGTGACTAAAATTATTACACCTTATCAAGTTCCCATTCGTAAATCTGGTTACCGCATGACTAATTTTCATTATAGCTAACTTATCATCAGTAAATCAATTTATTTTGCTATGGTGCTTATACACGGTGTAAGTAGCCTGCTCATATTGAGGCATTTTCACGGGTTATATACATCGGGTAAGTAACGGTATAAGGAAGTGTGAGGGTCCAGCGACTCGGGCATGGTGCATCTAGCTTGAGCATACTGTTCGCGCAAGTAGCCCGCGCCTTTAGGTACTTGCTCCAGCTACATACAACGTGTCCCTAATTATGTGGCCACCACTGTATATACATTCATACAAATACAACGCGTTTTTTTAGACGCGAGTATAAAACGCCCGTTTATACTGCGCATTTATCTCGCGAGATCGGATCTCTGCGACGCACAATCTCACACAGTGTCAGCGATCAGCCGAGGAAGTGCAACTCTGCCCTCTTTAGAAAAATGAGCGTATGTCTCATAGGACTAGTGACCTTATTTCTTAAGTTGAGGGTTAAGTTTGCTTTGACTATAAAATTGCGTATGTAACCTTTTTATTGAGAGGTACAGCTACTCGACCAAGCCAAGTAAACGGACGAGTACTTAACTAATAACAAGTTAATAACATTATTTAATATTAATTAATGTATAAATACGTTTACGCTTGTCGGTAATACTATTAGTATATTATATCTAGTATCTTTGAATCAATACGAGTATGTAGCCATAAGGTCTCGTAAACATTTTATTGCAAAAATACGACGCGAGTCTAGACACAAAATATACTCGAAAGCAATGAAAACGGGTCAGTTTGTATTGAATTACCATAGTGGCCTCTTTTCATTGCTCTTCAGTGTACATACAAGCAATATCGCTTAGAACCCGGTTACCTATCTGAAACACTAAAAAACATTTGCCAGCTGTTTCATTTGCCATAATTTTCATTTGTCCGAAAGTCATTTTTTTATTCGTGTGGTTGCCGAGTTAGAATAGTGCCACTCCATGTCTTCCCGTGGATGTCGTAAGAGGCGACTAAGGGAATAAAGGCTTGTAGTACTGTTAGGCGATGGGCTTGCAACCTGTCACTAATACGCTGGTAAACATCTTAGCCTAATTGTGCAAATTGTGGTTATAGAATTATCAACAAGTTTTTAGAGATGTTTGTAATTCTGTAGCTCTGCCTACCCCACTCTGGGAACGAAGGCGTGAGATTATGTATGTATGTATGTATGTCATTTTTCTCTGAAACCGTTTAACTTTCCTGAATTGTTATAAAATAAATCTAGCCTAACCTATAGGTTCTGTAAGTATATCTCATTAAACATTTTGAAAAGTTAATGGGATCAGAATAAAATGAAAATTATGGGAAATGAAAATTATGGCAAGTGAAACAGCTGGCAAACGTTTTTAGTGTTTGCGACAGGATACCCTTAGAACCCTCTAAAGAGACATGATGAAAGGTCTAACAAAAAGCAAGCTTTAAAAAACCCAACTGCTCTTTAGATGATGTCTAAATAATGTTCGTTATCAATGTTATCATGTATATGTATAATATTATTTTCGCAATTTACTATTTAAAAAAAAGCTCGGTGACACCCGCTACGCTAAGACGAATCTAACGACGCCTCGCTTACCTAAATCTGTTCAGCCTTTACAAGGAAACAAAGAACCATAAATACAAGTCAAATGAAATATAAATAAATAGGAAATTACCTTTAATTAATTTAATTACTATATTTCGAATTAATATGGCAAGTTTCACACGGGCAAGTCTTGTGCTCTTTAAGCTGGTATTAATTATTATTTTGACTCGAAAGGTAATCGAATTATAATTGCTCGGTATTTTAATCCTTTGAATCGGATGCCAGGCCAGTAATGAGAAGATTTTGGTTAAAAAATAAATAATTTGTATACAGTTGTAATCGTTAAGTGTGTCCAGGCGATTATTCCGTAAATACAACAGATATCAGAAAACTTTAAACTGATACCGAAAGTACGTTACCCAATGAGTAAAATCACTTCATTAACTTTTTTTACCCGACTGCGGAGGAGCCCAAAAGGCGGGTTATGTTTTTCACCGTCATGTATGTATGTATGTCCTGTTCTGTGTTCCCGGCTACAGCAAAAAAGGCTTGGACGATTTTGACAAATGAGCTATCATTGGACCCGATTCTACGTACACATCGCTTAAATAGCCTAAAACTAAATTGTCAAATTATTAGACTTAGTTTAGACGGCAGATTTAAGTGCTAGTCCAGAATGTCAATACAATATTTAACGGACCGCCGCCTAAGAAGCGTCTCAGATTCAAATTAGCGCTGTCATTTTGATTATGACAGCTGCTCATAGAATAGCAAAGTGTTTTAGCGACACTTAAATAAAATTAGGAAGTTTAGAGGCCGCTGTAGAATCGGGTCCATTGGATTCGTCTTCGCAGCGAGTGTCATTGGATACCTAAACTGTTAAAATTGAAATAACAACAATGGCCAAATGACAATTATTAACATATGTAGGTATATCGACGACAGTATAAAAAATGCAGTCGGTTTTTTAAAGCTTGTTTTTCATATAGTTATTAATAAAACCAGAAATATCCCAAATATAAACTTGAAACCCTCCCATACATTTAGTACGCCGTTCGTTGAGACTTGAGAGGCTTAAGTTTAAAAGGCCTAGTCATTTCACCATTATCATATGATTCATGAATTGTTTTGTTTATTACAGTTTATTCGTGTAAATTATGAATCTTAAACAGTTTTATCTTTTACGATATTTCATTCATTTCATTTATTTATTTCAATAACAATAATTATATTGTGTTTGAATTGCATTAAAATTACATTACAGTCAAATAAAAACAATATCAACAATAAATTTAAATGTACAGAAAAAAAGAACATAGCTGAAAAAATTAAATATATATATAGGTTTATGATTGCGCTAGGATATATCAACAGGTTTTATCCTCTATAAATTCCTTAACAGAATAATATGACTTCTTTATTAGAAATTTCTTAAGGCTTGCTTTGAAAATATTTCTATTATTTATCGATTTCATCTCAACTGGTAGTCTATTGAAAAGGTGAATAGCTTGATAGCACCCCGCATGCTTCATAATATTTAACCTAGGGACTATTTGGCATGGTAAGTCTTTCCGTCTTGTTGAATATCTGCGCTCTCTCTCATCATGACTCTCGTACATATTTATATGTTTAATCAGATCTGTCAACAGAACAAGTATATAAAGACAAGGAACAGTCAATATCTGTAAATCTAAGAAAAACGTCTTACAAGAAGCACTTTGAGGAATGCGAACTATTGTCCTTACAGCTCTCTTTTGTAACCTGAAAGCTGCATCTACATTATATTTGTAACCATTTCCCCATAATTTTATACTATAGCGCAATTTTGATTCCACTAATGCGTAGTAGCGTAGATAGGGAAATGAAAGTCTCAAGGAACGTCGCACTATATGGGTATGGTAGCGCTGAAACTTAATATTTTTAATATTAATACTTTCATTTAAAAAAAGTTATTAATGTGATTTTACTCATTGGGTAACGTACTTTCGATATCGGTATAAAGTTTTCTGATATCTGTTATATTTACGGAATAATCTCCTCGTCGTACAGCCAGGTTCCATCAACATCACCTAGTTGAATGGCGTTCTTCCACCGTCAGTTTCACAGGTTTCACGAAGCACTTTTTGCCTGGTACAGTGAAACTGTGGAATGAACTCCCTTCGGCGGTATTTCCCACCAGTTATGACATGGGTGCCTTCAAGAAAACGGCTTACATTCCCCTAATTGGCCGGCAACGCATCGCCGTTTTTGAGAGGATAACACCCCAGGCGTCTCATCATCAGAGGTATCGCCCTTTTTGATTTTTTTCGAGTGTTAAATCTTACTAAAATACCCAGTTTCATTAATGGGTAATGGAACTGGGTTATGTAGGATTACACCCTCTAAATCCCCCTCGGTCTGCCTCGGCGCATTTAGAATAGGTAGCTCTGGGCCTCTGTTTGTAGGTGGTAGGTAGAATTGAAGCTCTGGGAGTCCTGGGACCCTTACACATTATACATCAGTGCTACCACGTGCTTACTTACAGTTTATCATTTTAGAATATTTTTTTAAAAAAATACGAATATAATTTTCACAAATATATTTTTTTAACCGTTAAGACTAGAACATTCAAAATTACGGACATTTCAATTACGTGACCAGTTACGAATTTATTTATTTAAAATACGTAATTACGTAATGTATCTGATTGAAATTTTTAAGTAATATTCACGGACTTCCCCGTCGGGATTTATCCGCACCGCACCGCACCGGTATACTAATATTTGGGAGTTCTCCTTAAAATATTTCTTTAGAATTTATTGAATTCCATTGTTTAATAGAGAACATTTATTTTAATTAAATACGAGTCGTGTTGTAGTAGGTATGCTAACTATCCGAGCCAAACTATAATACACGGGGCGGGGAATAACCGGTACGCGGGGGTTCCTGTGCCTTTTCCTTGAGTAAGTTAGGTATTCTATGTATGATTTAACGTATTTTAGGATAAAATTGGATATATTTTCGTAAATTTTTCCAATAAACAAGTAAAGATACGTACTTACGTAATTACGGAATTGTGGCTTGCAATAACGTAGTTAGAAAAGGTCCGAAATCAATCCGTCATTACGGAATTGCGAAATTACGTAATTACGGAATGGAAGCCCTAGTTAAGACACTTCAGTGCAGCAGTGCGGAAGAACCAAATTAAGTCTTAGAACTAAGAGATGTAGGTATGTTTAAAGATGAATCTTAGAAACGAAATGCTGCGTCAGATTCTAATTGCCCTGGTTTTTCTTAATAAGTGCATTATATCCATTCTAGTTATCTTTGTCGTATTGTTACAACAGCTGTTTTTTTACAACGAGTGTCTAATACATTATGCTCACATAAATTAAGTGTTATAATGACATTTGCGTGCCGATCTTCCTTTGTTGTTTTAGATTATTCTGAGATATCTAAATATGTTATTAAAAATAATTATATATGCTGTCCAGTCTAGAGGTCAGTATATACAGGGAAATAATTAAATATTGCAGAAAACGGTCAAGCGCGAGTCGGATGTTTAATAATACTCATGTTAACGACACGTTAGTTCAGTTGATATTAATCTGATATTAATTGTTGTTGTTAATGATAACTGAACTGTTGACATTAATGATATTAAATTATTAAATTATCTAAATGTCTTCTGTGAAAATGATCTAACAAGCCAACAGTAAATAGGTATGTCTGTACAAAGAGAAGGCGTTCGGAAAATGTATACAAGAAAATCAAGCGTATTGCCAGTGTCATAGGGACCATGCCGCGAGCGTTCTTTTTATAGTGGTGATTATTATTTATATCTTTAATATTTGAGTAGCTTAGTTTTATTTTAATTTAAATACGTTTCGTTTTAATTTTTAATTGTATTATTGTTGAATTCATAAAATAATACCAGTAAATACGTCTATAGGGTAAGGAGGCGCTCGGATTTTTTTATACAAGAAAGTAGATCAGTAAAGAAGGCGATTGGATATTATTTATACAAGAAAATAGATATAACAGTAAAGAAGGCGATCGGAAATTTTTATTTAAGAAAATAAATATAATAGTAAAGGAGACGATTGACGAGAAGACGAGAATAAATACATATATCAAAAAATACATACATACATACATAAACTCACGCCTTCATTCCCAGAGTGGGGTAGGCAGGGCTACAGAATTACCAACAACTCTTAAATAAGTAGTTGATAATTCTAAAACAACGTTTTGCACAATCAGGCTAAGAAAAAAAAAAGTCTAACAAATCACTGTTCATTACCCACCTTTTTATGAGATTTTATTTAACTTATACTATTTAATAAGTATGTAAGTATGTAACTTATGAAGGTATGTATGGTTAATTCCAATAGACTTGTCTTATTTAATAAACACTTTAATAACCTCAAAATGCATAATTTTTGGCTAAAATCCCCGTTTTCAGCTGAATAAAGCAACTGGAGACCACATTTTGCACCCCATTTTCCTGGTTTTACATCATGGGTAGTTTTTTTTACGACAAAATTGATATTTTAGGCCAAAAGGGAGCACTTTGAGGTTATAAAAGTGTTTACTAAATAAGATATTGCAATGGACCATAGGTAAGTTGTCCGCTTTAATATTTCCAAGTCAATTTTACCTGTTCTCGTTTTTATTTGGACCACATATGTATACCCGATGAGAACGCAATATCATGCTATCTAAGAGCTGACCTGATGATGGAGTCGGAACTCCTGATATTTATTTAATTTATTTTCTGCCTATTTTATTGGTCTACAATCAAAACTACCTACATACATACAAAATCCAGGGAGAGGTAGCATATAGTACAATTAAAATTTTAAAATAAAACCTTATTCTTCTGGAAAAGGTCATTGTAAATTTTCCACCTACTACAGTCTGTAACAAATTTTAAATAGATATAGACTCCCCCCCCCCCCCCAAGACCCCCCTTTCAGAATTGATATCTCTTAAACGGCTCAATTTTCATGAAAACTAGCTAGGATCCATCTTGGTTAAACCAAGCTTGTGGTTAAAAACCACGTCGAAATCGGTTCATCCGTTTGGGAGATATGATGTCACAGACCGACACACAGACACATACATGATACACACGTTGAACTTTTACCTAACTCCCCTCTTTATTTTATCATGGGTTAAAATAACATTGATATTTAAAAAAAGATCCGGAAAGAAAACAGTAATAATAGGTACTCTCATTGTATTTGTAACGCGTTACATTTCTGCCCTATTTATTTTAAAAAACGCAAGATCCACAGACCTTCCATTACAATTTCATCCTTATAAAGTTCCTATTAAGTTTTAATTTGTTAAATCAACTCAGTCACAAAAGTTTTTCTAAAGAGAGCAGATATGCAGCCTTAATATCAATGACCTCTTGCATCCTGGGTTTGAAATGTCAGTGAGTGCCTCTCTCTTCCTCGTGGTATCATTATACCAGAAGGAAGAGAGAGGCATTCACTGACCTTGGTACTGGTATCTCCATTGAGTTATTAAGTGAAATAATTGGATACCAACGTAATGTGTCAACAAATGTAATGCACTAACTGGTTTTTTGGTTCTCAGGTTACCGGAAACATACTAGGGAAGTGGATTAAATTAAATCTTAATAACAACAACAAATCTTTTGGTGTTTTACGCTTTTTAACCGACTTCAAAAAAGGAGGTTCTATGTTCCACTGTATGTTTTTTATGTATGTTTATGGTGGGAGACTGCCCATGATAGAAACAGCAGTGGGACATATTAGTGTACATCTAATTAAGTACCGCTTTTATGTTATGGTAGTGATCAACAAGCTGGACCGAAGATTCCGCAGTCAAACTGTGTAAACAGTTTTGTGGAACAATTCATAATATGTAAACTTTGTGTTTGTTATAATACTTATAATAAATAAATAAAAAAAGAAAAACGACTCTTTAAAAAAAATGTTCATCGATTTCTCCGTCAATTTCAAGACCGATTTTAAAGATTTTAGTATTTTTAGTAACAAGTCTAGCATTTGCATTCAGAAAGTATTATTTGGTGAAGTGGAACTGGTGATGAAGACCAAAGATGGCCACCGGAACTCCTCAACGGTACCTATTTCAAGGGTGGCGATAAGATATCTCGATTAAAGGAGTTGAGCGACTTAAACGAAGAACATTTATTTGTTTAAATATGACTATGAGTTTCCCGCGGCGTTGCTTGCGGCGAGCTTGAAATTACTTAAAGTTTCATCACTAAAACGTATAAAATCAAAGTTTTAACTACGTATTACCTACCATTTTAAAAGAAGTTATTTAATGCGTTTTTGAAGGCGGTTTTTTGTTTTTTTAAACGTTTATTTTTGGTGTCCTTATTTCATCACGTCCGTCTGTCTGTCAAACATATCACGTATACCTAGACTATTGGAATTTGAGAAGCTTATTGGGCTTTCAAAATTTCTGCTAGTGGTTAGAGAGCTTAACCGCCACTTGGTCTTTTCAACATCATTACTAGCTAGTGCTGTGCTAGTGCTAGACTTAAAAAACAAAAAACCGCTTTCAAAAACGCAAAAAATAACTTCTTTTAAAATTGTAGGTACCTAATAGGTTAGTCCAACTGATGTCGGCTTTTTTGTTGAAAATATTGTGGTCGCCGACTTCAGTTGGACTAACCTATTAGGTACCTACAATTTTAAAAGAAGTTATTTTTTGCGTTTTTGAATGCGGTTTTGTTTTTTAAAACATTTATTTTATTTTATACTTTTTAGTGATCATAATACGCTGTTACGTAGTCCCACTTCTTGGTTGATATGAAACTTTAAGTTATTTCAAGTGCGCCGCAAGCAACGCCGCGGGAAAGTCATAATCATATTTCAACAATTAAATATTCTTCGTTGTAGTCGCTCAACTATCTTAATCGAGATATCTTATCGCCACCCTTGAAATCAGTACCGTTGAGGAGTTCCGGTGGCCATCCGTGGTCTTCATCATCAGTTCCACTTCACCAAATAATACTTTCTGAATGCAAATGCTAGACTTGTTACTAAAAATACTAAAATCGCTATATGTTTGCCTACAACATTTGAGGAGTTCCCTCAATTCCTCACTGATCCCCTCATCAGATTCAGATTTGGTGACAATGGGACCACCTCGAAAGTATACTCTATCAAACTAAAAAATATTTTTTAAAATCGGTCCACAATTGACGGAGTAATCGGTGAATATACATTTAAAAAAAAAGTAAGAACGTATATCCTCCTCCTTTTTTGAAGTCGGTTAAAAAACCAAAACGCGGTTATTAACAAAATAAAGTCGACCACTGCACTATTCCAAACCGGGCGCAGCAAACACTGACTATATTCAATGATTTTTTCTCAGTAAATAATAATAGCAAAACACCGGTCAAGTGCGATTCGGACTCGCGCACCGAGGGTTCCGTTTTTTAAGATTTTCATACTATACCCCACATGACACGGTTAACTCAATTCAAAATTTGGACCGCCGTTTCTTGCATAAAGATCCTGTTTTTATTTGATTAAATTAAATTAAATTTAAATGTATAGTTCAGATTTTTCACTATACTTATAGTATTTAAAACGGTATTACTTGCCAAATGTCATAGTTCTAAGTCAACGGAAAATACCCTATAAATTTTTATTCCCTTGAGAGTGCGAGTGCGCAGTCTAATAGACGGTTTTTGCGGCATAACCGGCCGTATCTTTTTTGTGTTAGCTTTGAAATTTGATTTTTTGACAGCTTCAAGGGACTGTAAATCTGAGTATATGGTTTTAAGTCCCAGCCACACCGCTTGCGTGACGTGTACGTGCACGTGCGAGTTCGCTTTCCACTGCGTTGTATAGTATAAATTCTCATTACGACATGTCACTATAGAACGCAGTGGAAAGCGAACGCGCACGTGCACGTACACGTCACGCAACCGGTGTGGCTCGGCCTTTAATATCAACTCAATACATCCACGCTTTCCCTAGATAAAGGGTCGGACAGACTGACGGACGGTCAAGATAGTGATCCTATAAGGGTTCCGTTTTTTCTTTTTGAGGTGTGGAACCTCAATAAATTAATTAATAGTTACAACTTGACAGCTTTAACCCTAACATTGACCTCCATGACGATATGCCAGTCACTGCATCGCCTGTATGCAGTTGGTTGCAATTTGGACGAAGCGCATTGCGCAAGCTTCTGCAACTTTCCCGGTCAACTAAGCCTTGACCTTGACAATGCCTTTACGGAATGGGTATGAAGGTCTAAGTTGGGGTCCTGTCGTATGACCAAAAAACGTTTCACCAAATGATTCATTTCACAAACATATCATTTGACAAACCGCATTTTTTTCCGAAACTGTAAATATTTCAGGATTTATTTCAGGACCATCGTGTAGAACCGTATAGGTTAGGTTAGGTTTGTTTTTTAAAAATCCTGAAATATTTACAGTTTCGGAAAATAAAGCGGCTTGTCAAATGATATGTTTGTGGAATGAATCATTCATCAATCAGAGGTAGGCTAGAGGCTCTGAGCCTCTAAATAACACGGTAAAAACAATATCGTTTTTGACCTGTAATGGGTTTGTTTTTAACTCGGCCGCCATTATTTACTATCGCGATCGTTAATTTGTGACCCATTTCAAGAAAAATAGGCTTAAAGTCGTCAATGTCATTAGACTTGCCAAATCATTTGTAACTTATAGGAGACTCAACCTTATTGTTGTAGAATGTCAGAATGACTTTGGACCTAAGGTGGGTCCCAAATTAAAGTTCGTGACTGTACTGTCAAGTAAATAAGAGATATCAAAACGTTGACAATATAACAGCTCAAAAACGATATTGTTTTTTCCGTGTTGAATAGAAGCCCAGATTACGTACCTACCTCGTACCTACTAATTCTAGAGACCTAGTGAATAAGGTTATAGGGTAAAGTCACCAGTAGTCAGCCAGAGACCTGTAGTCGGCCTCTGCCTATACTTTGTATGAGTGGGAAGAGTACGAAATATATATTTCCCTCTCTTCGCACTCATATAAGGTCGACTACTGGTCTCTGGCTGACCACGGGTCATCGACCACGGACCACGGGATCGGGTCGCCACCTTCCCGAACAGATGGTTGAGGGAGGCGATGGCTGAGATACGCGTCATACTCGTGAACGGGTGCTGTCTGTGGGGTCCGGTCTGTTCACGCTTGCAAGGACGTGTTTTCCAGTTAGTTATTTTAATTATCGTTCCTGACGTAGAGACCTCGTCATGTTGTTCTCCTAGTCACTATTTTTAATTTAAATAATGTAGCTTACATTTGTAATGATTTTATTTGTGTTAGTTTTAAAATAATGATTTATTACTGTATTACCTTGTAATGTTACTTTTAAGTATTATTGTATTTTATGATTGGAAAAAATGACCTTCTGCTGGAGTTTCTTGCGGCGCTTCTTCTCCGCAATGATGGTCTTGTCCGAAGCGCTAGTAGATTCACTCCATGTTACCGACGTGTAAAAGAGCCCTCATGTGGCCAATTTACTGAATAAATATTTTGAATTTTGAATTTTGAACTGGTGACTTTACCCTAAGTCAACTTAACTCGTACCTACTAAAAAACGGTATATACATAGACGGAGTATACTTGACTTAAATCCTTTTTCACTTGGTCTTCAGGTGACGTATACTTTTACTAATATTTGCATTTCAAGATTACAACCTTAAGACTGTAATCCTCAGACGGCAAATGCGGTGCCATCACTAAGGGCTACTAAGATGGAATGCCTCTATGTTAGTAATTTCACCGGTTGTCTTATCCCCACACCAAAACCCGACCCCCCCCCCCCTTTCTTGAGTTTACAGATTCATGTCATAATACCCTGTTACGATTACATGTAGAACTCAAAACGGGGAGTCTGCTGTTTGGGCGAAATATTGTCGGTCAAATATCTCTTCCCGAATTTTAGCAACTGTGTTTTTGCCAATGCAGTCTTTGGCATATATTTATTTAGCATTCGTTACTCTGTTCACTTAATCACTTTGCACAATATTCGTTGAGCAACAAATAATAAGGTATACCAAAACCATTAAATTCTGATATGCAAGCAAATAATAGGCGTACACAACATTCATAATTAATTAGCCGATAATTCAAACAAAAAGAAGCAGAATTGTCACTAGGCTTTTTGTACGTAGCTATTTTGAGCACTAGAAACATTGTGTTTCAAAGTATTGTCATTAGGCATTTTGTATGTAGCTATTTTGAGCACTAGAAATATTGAGTTTCTAAGTATTGTCATTAGGCATAGTATTAGGCATTTTGTACAAAGGAATATTGATTCTCGAAAATGAGATCATTCGACCAAAAGTGTATTAGGTAATGCATCTTTATAGAATTTCGTACGTTAGACATTTTGATATTAGAAGTTTAGTTTTTAGGAATATCGTACCTAGGAAATTTGATTTTCGAAATTATGCTATGGACCAAATTTGTTTTTGATCAAATGTATCGTACATAATCCGTGAAAGGGCATTGGGTAAATTTGTTTGAAGAATATAGTCTTTTTTTTTCAGCGGCCTCATATGATTTTTGCATAGTGATTTAGAGGACCTCAAAATACACATAGATATATATAATTTATGGCGTTAAATAATATCGGAGCGGAGATTTTAAAGATTTAAGTATTCAGTTTTTAGTACAAAAGTATGCCCAAGTATGAATATTTAAATATCTCGGCTCCGATGCACTTAAGAATATTACATTACATAACAAAATATGTTTATTTTTAATAATTTACCACTTTTACGAATGGCCGCTCACCTTGAAAATGTATGAATTGTACAACACTTTTACCCAAACCCCTTTGAGCTTGTAAGACTATTGGCATAACCAGGATAATAAGGTACCACGATGAGCGTAACGAGGAATGTTAGGTTAAACTGTATTTAAAACCTCTACTTTGAAAACGTAACACCAATAAAAATAAAAAAATTCTTTTACAAATCATACAAAATCTGAAGTCACTTTAAGTCACTTTAGGCTAACAAATAATACTAATAAATAAATACTCATAAGTCACACAAAAAATCAACTGCATTACATTACAGTGTAACATTTGTATGATATGTATGCTTTAAGATGGGCGTCCCTCGGAATCCCTAACAACGTTTGTCCTAACACATTGTTTGTCCGAATTTTCATTTGCCCTAAACTGGTTTTAAGATGAGTCAGGCAACTTGTTAAGTTTTCCAATTATATCTGCGGTTCGGTTTTAAACGAAACTTTAGGATAAATGAAAATTCGGACAAACGATGCATTAGGACAAATGACGATTAGGGATTCCATAGGGGAACCCTCTAAGATGTAGAAGTTATAGGAACGGCTTCTTTGGTGGTTCAGTAACAGTAATACTACAAGACATGTGAACCCTGTCCAATACTGTTCCTGGCGGGCATGCGAAGTTACAATAGGCTGTAACGGAACCGGGTGGATCTACCGCGCTCGCGGCGAGTCCGGGCGCGGCGCCAGCGCCGGTCGCGGCGGCAGCGCCCCCTGTGGCCGCGCACGCGCATCTCCGCAACTGCACCAGCAGCAGCGCGACGCAAAGACAGACCAACCACTTCCACTGCATGCTGTTGAAATAATCATACGCATTATTTTTCATATGTTATTGTGGCTGAGACCCTAATTTAAAAACGAAGTTACGAGTAACGTAACTTCGTTAGCTCCATCCCTTTCTCTCGATCTTGTCTCGAATGACGAGTGACAGGGATGAAGCTAACGTGACGTTGAACTTCGATTTTCAAAGTAGGGCCTCTGTAAGAGGGTTGATAGACGGGCGAGTAAGTACGCCGTACTTGGGCATTTTCACGAAAAAGTGTACCCAATTAAGGACTGAAATTAGGGAAGTTTAACTTTTTCAGTTTTGGCGGCCGTCAATGACTAATTTTCATCACAAAACTGACAAAGGAAAAGTTCCTTAATTTCAGTCCTTAATTGAGTACACTTTTTCGTGAAAATGCCCAAATGTCGTGAAAGTACGGCGTACCTTAATCGCCGTCTACTATCATCCCTTTAACAGATTGAAATTTTACATTTCACGCGAACTTTGTTCCAACCAATTGAGCAGTCAACTTACTTTAAAAAATACGTATCTATAGAAAATTCGTTTAATAAATCAATAATTATTGTTTTACGCATTTTTTAAAACAAATTATGAAATACTTACTATGCACATATTTCATGGAATTAAAAACAAAATATATAATTAAAATACCTATAGGTACTTCTTATATAGAGTGAGGTCCCACTCACCCCAGACTTACGTAATTTTAGGAAAGATGTTATTTTTAGGATCGGTTGTAAGTATAACATAAACTTAAAAAGGAATGGATACTCGCTAAGCTGAAAGCGGGGCCGTTTTGCAGGTAACAGGTACCAAAGGTGGAAAAAAATCATGCTCACGTCAAAGTAGGAAGGCTGGTTTTTACATATGTTATGTATGATATTGTTATGAACAAACATATACAGTTGCCAGACACTTCCTGGGGGCCATACATTTTGACAGACACAGTGCCCGCGTTAAAAGCGCGTTGCTCCTGAGCTCCTGACACGCTTTTGGTGTGCCGGAGCCTCGAATCAAGAGTAGCCACGAGTTGTAAGAGAGATATTCACGAGTCAGAGTGCATCTCACTTGTACTTATGCGCTTGAACAATGCTCTAATGCTCCCGCGCTTCCTCGCACAGCGGAACTTTTAACGAGTCTGGCAGGATGTTTGGCCCGTCAGATTTGTCTGGCTCTTTGGAAAATTGTTTAAAGTAAGTATTAGACTTCAGCCTTTCTAAAATGACGTAAGTTCTCCCATTTTTTACGACTTCTAAAGTTTCTGTCTAAAGTTATGGCCCACAGGAAGTGTCTGGCAACTGTATATGTTTGTTTATAACAATATCATATATAACATATGTAAAAACCAGCCTTCCTACTTTGACGTAAGTTAGCATGTTTTTTTTCCACCTTTGGTACCTGTTACCTGCAAAACGGCCCCGCTTTCAGCTTAGCGAGTATCCATTCCTTTTTAAGTTTATGTTGTACTACCGATCCTAAAAAAATCATCTTTCCTAAAATTACGTAAGTCTGGGGTGACTGAGATCTTGAACTAATATGCGAAACGGACCGTTAGATAGTAAAAATATAAATAATATACACACATTGCTCGTTCAATAGTATAGGATAGGATATTTACCCTGGGGTTGACAGTTCCAGAAACGAGACACCATAAGCCTCTATGATGACACCATGATGACACAAACACACAACCGTCCTTTATAAAGTTATTAGCAGAGTGTTTTTAATGAATGGGTAGATAATTCCAGGTTTTCTGAGATAACTCTGTTATGTAATTATAAGCACCCAATGCGAAAGGTTATCGGTAGTATCAGAATTGTTACTTACTCCATTCTTGGATTTGTTTTCTTCAATACACATAGATAACGCAAATGCATCTTCTTCGCGTTTCCGTACCCGGACTTAAACCCTGACCAAGCGTCGGGGTTGGCCGTCGCTACTGACGTTCCGCATGTCTGTTGTTGCAGCCAGTCGGCCGTGGAAATTAAGACAATGCCTCAATGAATTCATTGATGCATTTTCTTGCGTTGCGTGATAATAAACTGCAATAGCCCAAGAAAGCCACGACTTTGAATCGATTTTGCGCGGAAAACGGAAAATTCTCTTCTCTTGGTCCCAGTTGTGTCCCAGTTGGTAGCAAAAAGTGACACGGTTAGTTTCCATACAGATTGAGGTTTTTAAGTTATCTATGTGTATTTATATCTGTGCTTCTATATATCGTAAACGTAGTGTTGACGTTACATTAGGCGATAGCGGCTCCAGAATTCGATTCGGGGAGGGGAGGGGGCAATGGTGCTATTGGGTTACTACTGTAGTTCTTACTGTCAAGTAAAAGCAAGATACAATAAGAGTGATAATATGAATTAATGAAGGATTTAATACATCCCGATTAACGTAGGTAATTAAAAAATCTGTCCGAATCGATCCATCCGTTTGGGTGCTACGGTGCCACAGACAGATACACTGACACATAAGTTAACTTGTAACACCCTTTTTTATAAGTATAATCGAACAAAATTACAGTAAAAAATAAATAGGTGTTCGTGATCTTTACTGCAACATATTTTTATGAAAACTAGGGCATCTTCCACAAAATGAAAATTGAGTTTCTTGTCTCTTTTCTCCGTTTTGTTACAAATGAAGGCTGACAGAGACAGGGTTTCAGATTTTGTTAGCTAAGTAAAATATTGTTAACACAAGAGTATTTAATTCAAAACCGCTACGTTTTTAAAACATTCCCAACTTCAAAATTCAGTAGCGCTTTCTAAAGTCTGAAGCAGTAAATGCGAACTTGGGATATTCTATCCTTTTCACCTCTCAGTTATTTCGCACTTGAGAAAACAAATCAGGGATACCTAACTAAACTAACAACTTCTCAGTTTTGATAGTAGAACCCCTGATTACTCAATTTTGACACTGTCAGTCATCAACATGTCAAGGCATTTAATGGAGCCATAATTTTCTGAAATTTATCTAAATATTTCTTTTAAAAAGCAATGCAACATGCAAGGAACATTTAAACTTTAAGAGCACAACTAAACAACAACATAACTGAATTTGTTGCTTGCATGTAGCATTGCCGTTTCATTAGACGCCACCAAGCTCACCTTACTTTCTTGCTGTATCAACACTATCATAGGTAATTAATCAGGTCGGTAGATGCCGAGAAAACTTGGTAAAGTGAGATCACACCGCCGAGGACCACAGCAGCTGCGGCGCTTCACCACAGTCCATGGCGCATCTCCTGCAGCCCCGCGTGCCCCGACTCCTGCACGCGGCAGGGCCTATATGACGCCAATGACATTGCCGTCTGCTTCGTAGAATATTGGTCAGCTCACATATAACATGCCGTCAATACGCTAAGAAGAATAGAAGGGCCTTAGGTACGGCTATAGCACACTAGCGTTTAACTAACGAATTTCTTGCAAAGCGTTCGGCCAACGTGCACGCTGCGTTTTTTACCGTAACTATGCCATAAACTCGTCTTATTTACTATGCCTTTGGTGGAAGTACTAGTACTCGTCGCTGTACTAGTACTCGCCCTATACTTTGACTTGCGATAGCTAAAATAAGATTAACATCAATTTTGATACCCCCTCATTTAAGCGATGAGAAATGTTTGTGGCTATTTCACACACCATTTTTTTAATAAAGAAAAGGACTGCCAGCAAAAACGCCTGACATTTACTCGTACAATCCGTTTAACTAATTATTTTTATCATTTTGAGAAATTTCTATATGGTCACCATATAAAACAATTTCCAACTAACAAAAGTAAAGGTCACGTCTCCCAAATCACATGAAAATGTTTTGTGTATATGTTTAATTGACCATAATATCACGACGCAAATAAATATTTTCTGTTCGCATGTCGAGCACTCGTACGTTCACCTTATATCTCTTTAACAGATTCCTTGTCCTCATATAAGAATGCATTTTCATCGTCGTAAGTCCAATGCTGACTTTTTATGTAATTTTATATCCATCCTCCGTTCCTCACTACTTCCCATGCCACTGGGAGAATTTGTGGCTATGATTCATGGGAATAGGAACATGTGGTGAACTTATGGTGAACTATACAGCCCTGGAACGGTGTACCAGAATGGTCACCGAATGGTCCCCGCAGGATGGCCACCGGAGCAGAGGCAGACCAAAAAGGAGGTGGCGGGATGATTTGGACGTGTTTCAAAGAAACTGGCGGGAGCATGCAATCAGTAGGGAAGAAAAAACCCAAGAAAATAGATAGGTTGACCTTTAATCACGGTATCGCGTTTGTTTTGATTGTGAGATGCCAAAATCTAGTTTTTGCCCTGCCCAGAGCTGATTTAAAATTCATATCTTTTTCCATGTGCACGATTTACGCTAGAAAAACGTTTGCTAAACGCCAGTGTATTATAGCTCGTTGGCCGCAGGGATATATGGTTTTGGACTTGGAACAACGAACAAGTGAAGTGGAACAAGAAGACCTATAGGGATCAAAAATACAGACTTTAGGCGTAATCTGAAACTCTCCGCGTACTTATACTGCTGAAGAAAGTAGCAAGGAACATAGACAAGATGCCTATTGAAGTGTAAGTAAATTGAAAAGTACCTATTTTTAATAAATAAACAAATATCGGGGGGGACCATCTCACACGAATTGACCTAGTCCCAAACTAAGCCTTAGGCTTGTACAGTCACGAGATTTAATTTAGTACCCACCTTACGTCCAAAGTCAATCTGACATTCTACAACAATAAAGTTCAGTTTCCTCAAAGTTTCAAATGACCTGACATCTTTAATGACATTGACGACTTCAAGCATATTTTTCTTGAAATGGGTCCCAAATTAACGCTCGTGACCGTACAATGAGTACTAAGCAAATTATTACGTTTTTAGACTTTAACAAAAGGTGGTAATTCATGTCATGGAATATAACGTCTAATCGCTATATACTTTAAAGTGTTAAGTCTGCCTGTTTTAAACAAATTTGAACATTAATTCACACTTTCAGTGCATTTGCAGTCCCTGATTTCTTCCTGTACACTTCGGGTTTATAAGTAGTTGCTCACTTTTGTACCCTGTCGCTTTAACGCCCTTGACAGAATAGTGCAGCAGTTTAAACATGACGTTAAATTAACAAAGGACTAAAGTGGGCAGCTATTATAAAGCAGCTATTTCCCAAAAATCTTTTTTTTCTGGTAGCAATTTTTCCAGTCGCGATTTTTCCGATTCGTGATTTTTCCGAATGTCTTTTTTTCCCATTATAATTTTTTCCTGGTCGCATATTTACCATTCTGGTTATTTTCCAGTCGCAAATTTCACCATTATAATTAGGCCGAAATAGGTAGGTAGGTTTAAGTTATGTTAGATTTGCAGCAGGCCCGGAGGGCCAAACCACCCAGAAGTAGGAGCTCCGCGCCAGCGTAGCTCCGTCGACTCTGTGAAAATGATATAACTGTTCAGATAAATACAGATTGGGAAATTATGATAATGGAATTATTTCTACTGAGATAAAAATCTTTGGCAAAATCAGCTACTGAAAAAAATAAAGACTGGTAAATTTTGCGAATGGAAATATCGCTAGCAGCAAAATTCGATTTTCGGAAAGTCATCGCCATACTCATTATAAAGCCGACTGGACTTGGTTAAATTATTTTAATTCCATTTGATATAAAGTTCTTGGAACTGAATACATCTAGGGATAAGACATTGCATTCCCCAACTGCGAAGCTTTGCCTTGTAAATATTTCCTTAATCGATATATTCTACTATTTCAAATGATGCAAACGTGCGTCAAGAGCGAGGGTTGTTTATTACGAAGGAATCGCAAGAAAACGTATACTGCCGGGGAAAACTTTACTTTATTATTGTACTAAAGAAAAAGAAAAAGAATACAATGAAGATTTAAAAAAATATACCACCATGGTCTTGGTGGTAGGCATTCAATTCAATTTATTTATTTGTTAATATCTTTTTCTTCTTGCCTTGTTACATTTTGCATCGCATTTAATATCCATAAGTAGGTTGCATTAAACTGTTGATAAAAAATGAAACGGATTTTTTTAATGAAATTATTGGTATGGCTTACAGTGGCTTCTTTTGATTCCAATAAAATATTTTTATTATTATTTTAGATATTTATTTAATTTTCTGTACATTAGGTTTTTTATAACAAATATTCAAATATAAAAGTAAAATAACAATACTACTACAAAAAAATAGACATTATAAAAAACCTTACCTACGCGTGCCGCCGGCAGCGGGGCAGGCTCAAGCTACCGGTGGTTAGGGCTGCAGAGAGAGGAACCTCCTCACAATACGTGCCGTGTCGAGGAGTACTGCCTTCTGTATCTGGCCCTTGATCCAACCATCTAGCGAGAGTCTCTTGAGGTGTTGGTCGAGACTCTTCGCTATAAGATCGTTTGCCGAAACAACTATCGGGACAATGATCGTCGAGTCAACATCCCACATGGCGGTCACCTCGTGAGCCAAGTCAAGGTACTTGCTGAGTTTGTCCTTCTCGGCCTTCACAAGGTTCTCGTCATGCGAGATGGTGATGTCGACGAGCACTGCCCGGCGTTGAGATCGATCTGTCAACACGATATCAGGCTTATTGGCAACAATAGTCCTGTCCGTGATGACAGATCGATCCCAATAGAGCGTAGCACGACCATTTTCGAGAACTGGCGCCGGCGCGTACTTATAGCACGGCACTTCAGACTCAACAAGACCATATTGAAGAGCAAGTTGCTGATGGATGATCCTGGCTACGAGGTTATGTCTGTGCAAGTACTCGCCGTTGGCCAAATGCGAACAACCGGAAATGATATGTCTGAGGGACTCGCCGGGGCAACGGCATGCTCGACAAATGTCAACCGTGCCATCCCTCAGAATATATTTCCGGTAATTGTTCGTCATTATGACCCCGTCAGCAATTGCACAGACAAAACCTTCGGTTTTCCCAAAGAGCTCACCAAATCGTAGCCAGTTCACAGACGCTAAAAAGTCTACGTCGGGCCTTGTTAGGGCCCGGTAGAAGCTTCCGTGTAGCTCCTTGCTCTTCCATACGTTCTTGCGGTCTTCAGTGCTCAACACCGTTGGTTTGTGCCAGTTCTCGTTTGCCAAGGAAAGAGGCGTGAGGCTCTTGTCTACTGCAACCACATCACGATGCATCCCACACTCATTGCTAAGGAAATAATCCCTGAGATTGCACTTATTATTATTATTATTATTATTATTATTATTATTATTACAGTAAATCCATCATTTTTGGATTGGATTTGTTTAACTCTTCTTTTAATTGTGAGTTATCAGGTCATCAGTGTTGGAGTACCTACAGTCCGCAAGGAAAGTTAGGTAAATTGGTTCGTGAATTTTTCATTGCCTAATTTACAGTCCAATGTTTACAGATTAACCAAGCAGCTGCAGCAAGGATCCCTCCTAAAACTAATATTCTCAATCAGAACCGGCAGAAGTAAATGTAAAAATCGCCCGGAGTCCTTCGAAATCGACAACCTAGCCGAAGTGTGGTTCGGGTTCAAAACCATCGAAGAAATACACAGTTACAACTCACAACATACCACCTTCGTATCGTTTAGGTTCCGTAAACATAATCTGGCCAAAGACGTCTCCACGAAACTACATGTTACCTGCGATGCCTTGAAATATTCAGATGAATTTGTTTGCCCGGAGCTTAGTACGTATTGGATTGACATGGGTTCGTATACTGTCACTGTTTCGGACCTGTACACACTGGAAGTTCATCTGAACGTGAATAAGACTGCACCGATAACGTTCTCGAAGCTGTATCATGATACAGAAGTCACAGATTTCCTCTTAAAAGCCGATGGTGGTAGTGTTGCCGTGCACAAAGCATGTCTAGCTGCTCACAGCGACGTCTTCAAATCAATGATAAACGGGGAGTGGAAGGAAGTTGACGATGGCGGAGTAGAGCTAAAAGGAGCTAGTCTGCAGACTCTGCAGAACCTAAAGGAATATATGTACTTAGGTACTCTTCCCAACACCGGTTTGGAGCCCTTGCTTCTGATTGCTCGGTGCTATATGGTCGAAAGCCTCAAAGAAGAATGCATATCGAAGTTAGCCCACACGGTCACGACTCACAACCTGTATGCTCTTCTGGAGTTTTCTTGCGATAACAATTTGCCAGAATTCGCGTTTATGTTGCTTCAGGTGACTCCCAGCTCTGTTGTTGATAGCGTTCATCAAATCAGGAAACTTAAAGAGGGAGGGCATAAAACTGAAGACGAACTTTTCATGATGGTTGGCAAAAAGAAAACTGAAAATTGAAATAAAGGCTCATTTTTTCTGCCTTGTCATTCTATTCCTTTTGTTAAAGACTTAATATATGCAGGGTGACTGCGGGGTCGTGATACAAATCATCACCTCTGCGTTCTACCCACCAATATGAACAACTTTCAGTATGGGACCAACTCTGAAATCACAAAAAAAAATCAGCTGTTACATAAAAAAGTTCAATACGTACTCGATCAAAATGTATGAAGCAGCTGATTTTTTTTTCCTTATTTCAGAGTTGGTCCCATAGTGAAAGTTGTTCATATTCGTGGGTAGAACAGAGAGGTGATCATTTGTATCACGACCCTGCAGTCACCCTGTAGTATTTATTTAATTCACGGAGACACACCACACTTTTTTATTTGACGGGATGATATATTATGTGGACTGAAAATTGCATTTTCAGTGATGGTTGGACCGTTTGTAGGGTCCGTCCGTATAACAGCACAACGATGTCACACGGGCGTTGCTGGTGCGTTGCGTCGTTACAGCGCTGCGTTTGCAACATAGAGCGAGGCAAATGTTTCAACGCATCGTGTGGCATGTCGTTCTAATTTATAATTATGTAGAAGAACGCAGGGGCAACGACGCAGCGCACAGGCAATGCTCGTGTGGCATGCCTCTTATTCGCATTGCTGATACTCGTGTACTGTTACGCTATGTGGGTATAAAAGCGGATTGTGTGGCTGGCAATTTCCATATAAAATGTGGTACCGTTCCTCTCTTAAACCTAGTCCGATTTGTACGATTTTTTAAATATCGCACCTTCAGAACAATAGTGACCTTATTCAGAGATTTTAAATTTCGAGTTAGGTCTCTATAATAATAAATTTATCACTTAAAGTTTGAAAGCTAAAATTTTGAATTAGGTCACTGTTCTTCTGAAGGTGCGATAGGTTGTAGATATTATTAAATAAAAATAAATGTTTAAAAAAACAAAAAACCGCCTTCAAAAAGCAAAAAATAACTTCTTTAAAATATTTACCTACCATTTTAAAGAAGTTATTTTTTGCTTTTTGAAGGCGGTTTTTTGTTTTTTTAAACATTTATTTTATTTTATACTTTTTAGTGATCCTATTTATGCTGTTACGTAGCTCCACTTCTAAATATTAATAAGAAACTATAGAACATTTCAAGCTCGCCGCAGACAACGCCGCGGGAATGTCATAGTCATATTTAAACCTAAATGTGCCTCGTCATAGTCGCTCAACTTCCTTTATCGAAATATCTTATCACCAACCTTGAAATGGGTACCGTTAAGGAGTTCCGGTGGCCATTTGTGGTCTTCATCATCAGTTCCACTTCACCATATAGTACTTTTCAAAAGCAAATGCATGAGTTACAGTGAAAAATACCAAAATCGCTATAGGTGTGCCTATAATATTTGAGGAGTTCTCTTGATTTCTCCATGATCCCATCATCAGATCCTGACGTGGTGACAATGGGACCAACTAGAAAGTATACCCAGTCGAACAACGAAAAAATTTTTCAAATCGGTCCAGTGGTCTTCGAGGAATCGGGGAACATACATAAAAAAAAAAAAAAAAAAAAATCCCGACGAATTGAGAACCTCCTCCTTTTATTGAAGTCGGTTAAAAATAAACAAAAAACCCGACTGCAATAAAAAAAACAACTGAAAAGCGAAAAACAAGCTATATAATCTATAGAAAATTTTAAGAGCATGTGCTTATTGATATTTATAACAATTTAAATTGAACTTGAATATTGGTAAAGGTGTTCCAGGCGGGAACGGCTTCAATGGAAACAGTGATGCGAAGTTGAGCGGAGCGGAGAGGAGACGTGTATGACGACCAATCATATTAATTGAAATCCATATCTCGTCTCCGCTCCGTTTCAGCGGAAACAGTCAAGCGGAGACGAGCGGCGCGGAAAGAGAGGAGATGTAACTGCATTACTACATTGTAATCACTTACCTCTTTTTGCAGCTCTGCTCCACTCAGCTCCGCTCGTCTCCGCCTCAGTAGGGCCGCAGCCTAACTCGACGCAGGAAATATCAACGGGCGAACTTAAGGGTCCCGTCGGAGTGTATAAAAATCATCTTATGGCGTGCATTCTCAATTTAAAAAGTAGCTTGTTATGACATGGGAACTCGGCCCTGTCTCTCCCTCGGCTTATTGCCTAACGCACTCGCAATCGCAATCGTTTTCATTTTGATAATAACACGAGCTGCTTTTAATATTAAATCATTTTTTTCACTTTGAAGTCGATTTGGATTTAGGCAATAGGCCAGCTGGTCAAATTGGCAATCATAAACTAAAAATGGTACGGAGCCCTCGGTTTTTTTTTACTGCATATCATAGTTTCGACTACGTACTCTCGGAATATCATGCTATCGAATGTTCGTTGGCTCGATCGTTATTGGATCAAAATACTTGTTGCCGAAATAACTACAATTGACAAAACGTAATCTACAATTGTATAGTTTCGATCAGTGGTGTATCGAAAATTCATTGGCTCTACTGTTATTGTAACGAATATTCGCTCGATCGAAATACTTGTGGCCGAAATATGAACAATCGACAAAACGTACCTAATCTAGAACTATACGGTTTCGATCAGAGGTGAATCGAATTTTCAGTGGTCACATCAAAACAGGGTCAATCACTAGCAGGATCTACATTCGTTGAGTCTTTTTAAGTCCGATATCTATTGAAAATTCGTCCGTTTTATTGCTGGTGAGGTAAGTAACGCTTCTCGCTATTCTATCTGCAATATCATAACTCTTTATTTGAAGTACATGTATAATAAGTCTAAATTGATTGAGTAAAAAAGAGTTTTATTTAATCGTCCTTTTTTCCCACAATCACAATCCCACAAAAGATTATCAGAATATCTTTTGTGGGATGACAATCGATCGAAACCTCAATTTCGATTTGACGATTTATTGTTTCTACGTTTTTCGGCCCAGCGAATAATCGATCCAGTAACAGTTGCGCCAATGAACATTCGTGCCTAAGATCTTCTGTGGGATGATAATCGAAACGTCAATTTCGATTTGGCGATTTATTGTTTCTACGCTATTCGACCCAGCGAATATTCGATCCAATAAATAAACAAACATCGATCCAATGAACATTCGATAGCATGATATTCCGAGTTTTTTTTATTATTTAGCTACGGAACGCTCGATTCGTCGACGTCACTCTATCCTTTACCGCCAGAGTTAGGTATAAAAAATATTTAAATAAAGAAAATTAGGTGCAAAATATATTTTATTTCAAAACTTCTTATACATTTCATGTGGTCAAATCGCTAACGTAAAGATAATTTGAAGTGGGTTTTACAACTGGTTGTAAATCAAATATAATCAATAATCATTTATCTTCAGGCTATTAGGCCGAAAGATGAATACCTTACAGACTATTATGTATACATAGAAATCATATACGTTAACACTAACACACATTAATATGAAATATCTTATGGCTCCTTTACTCCTTCGGCGATGATCGTTGATGGTCTGGTCGTCTATAATCGGCACGATCATCGTGCGAGCGTCCACACTATCGCCCGTAGTAGTTTGTCGAACGGCAAGCGTACAAGATGGACGTGGATTGTGTTGCTGCTTTACTTTTTTAATAAATGGGGGAAAAGAAGATGGTGGTCGCCCCTAATCGTCTGTATATTCGCCGATAGTGCAAAGGGCCCATTAAACTTAACGAGATGGGTTGTAGGAAAACTTTGAAATAAGAAAGCAACAGAAGACAGACCTGGGCCATCCTGGGCCTCTACCTATTCTAGCCGGTAAAATCAAAATTGTATTTGACCTGTTATGGAATTGTTTTGAACTGGGCTGCCCTTATTGTCAAGTAAATAAGAGCTATGAAAACGTTGACAACACGATAACAGGTCAAAGACCCTCCTTCCCCACGGCACTAAAAAATAGAAGGTGCATGCGGTCACGTCGAGCACGCCTTGCGCACGTTAGTTTATATTCTATTGGTTAATATTGGCACAGCTCCGCTCCGCTCCGCTCGTCTCCGCCTCAGTGGAGCCGCACCCTAACGGAGTGTGGCGGACCTCCTTCTTCTGGGTGGTTTGGCTATTTAGGCCTGCTGAACAACTAACATAACCTAAACCTACTTCATATTTATGATACTAGTTTTGGTCAATAGTGCGGTTTAGTAGTCCCGTAGGGTAGCCCCGATGTTTATGGTTTTTACCGCCTTGAATACCGGCTGTGGTCAATACGATAACGTCGATAACACGTAAAAAGCCATAATTGGTGTTACTGTTTAGAATCTCAGCCCAGCGCAGTGCAGTTTTTATATATTTTACAGTTTTTATTTACGTAATTTTCGTACAGCCATGTCAATGCGCACCCTGATTTAAACCGCTAGATGGCGCAATCGTCGGGCACACAACGAGTTGTACGTTCTTTGGTGGTTCACAACACTTTAAACGTCCTAAAAACATTTGGCTCCCATTCGGGCATTGGTCGTAATTCGGTACACTGCAACATCCCCAGCCAACTCTAAATGGCATCAGCCCCTGCAATCTAAATGTTTCAGGGACGCAAGTGATTTGTCCCCTGTTTTCAAATTTTCTCGTTCTATTTGGGCAATTGTGTGATTCCGTGGTATGAGAACCTATGGTAGTTGGTCCTGCATCCCGCTCTCTCAGGTGTCCGGGCGCGGCGCCGGCGCCGGTCGCGGCGGCAGCGCCCTCTGTGGCCGCGCACGCGCAGCTCCGCAGCTGCACCAGCAGCAGCGCGACGCACAGACAGAGCAACGACTTCCACCGCATGTTGCTGAAATAATCCGTATTTTTAACATACTTTAAAATACCTAATAAATAACACAAAAAACCGGGCAAATAAATGCGAGTCGGAATCGCACACAAGGGGTTCCGTGCCATTCTTGTATCCCTTTTAATTTTTAATTTCGTTTCTGCGGGCTCCACATGCTTGGCAAACAACACAAACACCAAACACATGCCGAACACCGACCACAAACACCCCACACAAACACGCATCCCCATGCTTGGCGCGTTTGTTAGTCCTTTACCTCAAAAGCATAAATTCCTTGTAGCGATTCACCGAATCGCATTTCTCCTCGAACGTATATTTAATTATCGCGTTGTGTCTCGATCGTTTACTTTTGTAGTCGCTATAAGTTTTAGTCGCATTTCACCTCGATCGAGCATTTAACTATCGCGTTGTGTCTCAATCGTCATCTTTTTTAGTCGATATTAGTTTTTGTCGCATTTCACCTCGATCGTGCGATAAATTTTAGCTTTGTATCCTAAACGTCTAATTAGGTATTAGACAATATCTTTAGTCGCGATGTACCTTTTTCGTTTTTTTTTATCTTTTTTAGCCAGGTTCAAGCTCCATATTTTCTCACAAATATTGCAATATATAATTATTGTATCTGAAATCAATGTCACTGTACTTCAATGTCGCAATGACAGAGTATTATCTATTATTTATTAGTCACAAAAATAATATTTCAATGAGTTTGATAGCACTTAAAGCATGAAACTACAGGTACAAAACACGTTTAAAAAAAAATGTTACAGAATTTTAGTGCGAACATCAATTAACGCGTCACATTAAATAGAGTCCCAAACAAACATCGATCGCGACGAAATGCGTCTAGGGTAAAATACTACACGAAAATTTAAATGCTACAAATTAATTATACTAATGTAAAAAGCCACGCGAAAAATTGCTTCAAGTAAAAGATTCTATTGAAATTTTGTTCATCCGAGGTGAAATGCGATTCGGTGAATCGCTACAAGGAAATTATGCTTTTGAGATAAAGGACTAACAAACGGCTTGGCGAACGTGCTAGTATATTCCGGATTGGCAAACACGTTTGTCGAACATCCTTTGATTTGTGCAAAAAACCGACACCAACGCCGATCACTGGCGAACACAAACACAAACAGGCAAACACCCATCTACATGTTCGTGTTCGTTGTTTGGTGTTCGCTGTTTGCCATTGTTTGCCAAGCGTGTGGAGCGGGCATCAGAGGGATTATTTTTTTCCAGTTGTCCGCATCGTGAACAACTGGGCTTTTTTTTCTTAGCTGTCCGCAGTAGGTATGGACACATTGCGTGCAACTGGGGGAAAAAAACACAGTTGACGAAGGGGTGCGGACAACTGGGAATAGCCAGGGTTAGAGATATCGGCACTAAAAGAAAGTGTCGCCATTTTATCGGGGTTTTTTTATCTATTAAGTGCCCTCATACTGCCCTCATAAGCCAACAGCCAACAAAATATTCAATTGCCGAAGCAGATTCCATCCTCTCCAGTTAGTAATATGGTAGGATTAGCTACGGGAGTTTTATCTGAGATTGCGCCATTTGTCTTAGCAGTAGAATACATCCCGAACGACTTCGTTCCTCCCGTATAGGGTTGCATTCCGCCCGGGTTTCCCCGGATTTGTCCTAGTTTAGAGGGCGTCCGGGGAGCGTCCGGGGGGGTTTCATTTGTAGTCCGGGTTTGAAAAAATTTAAGTCTTGGGCCGCCGCGCCGCTGAGCGCCGCGTCACGCGGGCGGCGCGACTCCTGCGCCGCAGTGTGGATAACCGACGAACCGTCCGGGTTCTAGGCTCCGAAATCCGGGGTTTTCACGCGTCTTGTCCTGGTTGTCAAATTTTAGAGATGGCAACCCTACTCCCGTAGCCATAAGCTCTGTATTCCTCCCAATCGCACTGGCTTCATGTCAAATTCTTTTGCCCTTCAGGCGATCCGTCTTTGGCACGCGCTACCGCTTCGTATAAGGCCAGCTCAAAACAAACAGTCTTTCAAGTGCATGTTGCGCAAGCGCTTCTTTGATAATATACAAGATTAAGTCTGCATAATGTTCTTATAGTAGGTAGATATGTTTAAAAAGATAAAAAAGATAAAAGATGTTTATGTGTAGATGTTTATTGTACGAGTATGTATTTATTTATGTCATATTATTGTACTTATATATGTAAATTAATGTTATTGTATTTGATTATATGTGTTATTGTATTGTAATAGTACTTAAACTCATATTCTATCATTTATTTTTAGCTGATTTTTTAAGTTAAACACCAACCTTTGACTTGTTTCTGTTTGGCCAGCTGGTTGACTGGTAGAGAATACCTTAAGGCATTAAGTCCGCTATTTGTACTTTTCTTTTATTGTTCAATAAATTTTAAATAAATACATACATACATACATACATAATCTCACGCCTTCGTTCCCAGATTGGGGTAGGCAGAGCTACAGAATTACAAACATCTCTAAAAACTTGTTGATAATTCTATAACCACAATTTGCACAATTTGGCTAAGATGTTTACCAGCGTATTAGGGACAGGTAACTAAATAAATAAATAAATAAATACATAGTTATTTCTCATTAGATAAATTACCTTAGTTGACAGCTTTAGAGATGAGATGCCACAATAACGATGCGAAAGCAACACCCAGTTTATATAATTAATGATAAAAATATGTTTTGATTTTTTTACATTTTACCAGAATATGATAAGGAAGTTTCCTTAAAAAAATAATTCAATGTGAATAGGTTATCACCGGATCGTAAAATGCGAGCAATTTCAATGGAAATAACGCGTGATGTAACACTCCTACCCCCGGGCACAGATTACTATACTCTACAGATACTCAGTCGCGAATCGAAAATGGTTGCCGTCCTAAAGTCGATAGCCGCCGACACTATAAGTTTCTGTGGTTTCGCCAGCAGTGGCAGCACAATCGACATGTCTGCTAAGCTATGAACGGCACGTAACCTCGCAATCAGTTCGACAGATGGCATTTTTGTCAAAGCTTTATGAATTGCCGCCGCCGCTCGCTTTCAATGACAAATTATAAGTCACAACAATACATTCAAAGTTGCGGGCTTAGACTTGATCGTTGAGAGTTTTCCCATTGACTTATGTAGCCCTTTCTCGCGTCACTTCCAGGCAAAGTTCGTTTGTATTGTGCAATGAAAAGTCCGCTGTAAACATTGATACAGAGAGATTCCATGATAACTGGCAGTCACGATTTCTAAAAAGTCATTAAATAAAACCTCTATACATATGCACCTATCTATAATTTGAAAAGTATGTTATTCCAGATGAACTGGGATTATTTTAACTTATATTAACCGAAGCGAAGCGAGGGCGGGTCGCTAGTTAAAGATAAACTTTGAACACTTATAGGGCAATAATAATTTATTACATAATGATAACAAGTGCTTTCATAAGAATAAAAACATTCCTCCATACATATTTAATTTATTCTACTATATTATAAGTGACAACCCTAGCACTTCAATGAATTTTGCTCGCATTTTACAAACCCTGTCTTATCACTGTTTTCAGAATTGTTGAGATGGTTATTTTTTCCTCTTTGTTTTTTTTCGTGTGCCTACACAAGACGCGTAACGCTAACGTTAGCGATTATCGAAAACTAAAATAAGCAAACTAACCAAACGTAAGCTCGATAGGTACGATTTGTCATGTCGGCTTCTTATGTCAATGCCATACATTTTGTCTGTTTTCAAAATGCACTAACGTTACAATACCTACCGTTCCATCCAAAAAGTACATACCTATGCTAAATCTGTCACGGTGGTTTTGATAATTCATAATTCTGGGATCCTAGTGAAAAAGGGTATAAGTCGACTTAACTCTTTCTAAAAAAGGGCATATACATAAAAGGAGGAAGGAGACTTAAACCCTTCTTCACTTGATCTTCAGGAGAGTTATAACCTTTTTCACTAGGACCCCAAAATTATAGTCTGAAATTTCTCCTAAAAAATAATACCGTAATCAGTGCGCTAGTTTGTAGTTTTTTACCACCCTACCCTTTTAAAACACCAAATATTTCACGGTCACGGAGCACCAAAATAAGCGAAATCAGATTTTACAAAAAGCCTTTAATGAGAATCAAAAAGGTACAGGAGGAGCCCTTGCAGAGCCTTTTTTAAATATCTTGGTACTTATTGGCACAAACGATTGCATCAGCTTTAATAATAATAAATAGGATGACACATAAACGCGAATGTTAAAGTTGGGTTAAGTTAGGTTAGGTTAGGTCGTACCAGAACGTCCAGCAGTTGACAGAGGACCGGAGCGGTTGGTGATTACTCCGCCGACAAGACCATGGCTCTCAAGTAAAGAGACTGAGAGAGGATGACGACGGGGGGGCAGAGGGCGCAGTAAATCAATTTCGTTCCAGGCGGACAACATATTGTCATTGGTTCCTGAATTGTTCGAACAACGCGTGTTCTGGCGGCCTGTTCCTGCAACACGCCGTCATTGCCAAACGTCTGGCCTGACAGCTCGCCGCGGGCGGCAACAGCAGCGCCATCTATCTTCCACGCGCAACACTGTAGGACCAACAGCAGCGCGAAGCACAGGGCAAACATCTTCTGCATAATGCTGGAACAATCAGAAAAAAATAGGGATGTAGCGAAATATCCTTTCACATCGTATTTTCTCGGAAATGTTCGTATTTGTCATGCTACTTCAGTCTGACTCAGTACCCATCAAGACGACGTGGGGGAACGTCGCATCGCGAGAGTGATAATCGATATAGGGTGGTTAATACCAGAGTATTTTTTTGTTAATTAAGATTAAGTTTGTTTTCATTTATTTTTAATAGTCCTGCCGAAAACATTAAGACCTGGGAAACGTTTAGATCGACAATCCTGTGAAATAATTTTTAACATTATTTATATTTCTTCTTGTTTACCTACACCTAATTTCTATATATTTGATCATGGTGGTTTTAACATCTCGGTGTGATATACTTCAAACTCGTGGTTTGACATTTGACACTGATAACTAAAGTACTCTATTTATTTAATACCACCACACATAATAATTCAATAATTCATAGACACGTCGACATCATTCGGAAGTAGACGTGAGTTCCGAGTTTTCACGATGTGAAAGGATTATTCACTAGATGTATACTAGTGTGTTCTGTGACCCATAGACATCGGCATTCTCAAGACTACAATCTCAAGACTGCAAAGTGTTGCTAACCCTGAGGACTGAGATGGAATGCCTCTAAGTATTCTATTAATACCGGTCGTATCCCCGCACGTTAAACTTCTCTCACCCCTCTTTGACCGCCTGCTAATAAATAACAGTTTGGTAACAATAAAATTACAACTAACATATTTTTAACAATAAAATGTATTTAAGGTTAAGTAAAGATATATAAAATATAAAATCCGTAAATCCTCGACGAAACTTGAAAAATAATTAAGTAACTCTTTATTTACCTTAAAAGTGACCTTAACTGCTTGAGAGTTGGGCTGCAATAATGACGATGCCAAACAACGTAGTTCTTCTTATATACTTTTCGATAAATATGTTTTTAAATCCTGTGGGTTTTACAAGAAAAAGTTATCATTGCTATCAGACGTATTTTGTTATTTTACTTTTCCTTGTTTTTAATGTTTTTAAACGATAATTTAGCTGGTAATCTCTATAACCCTGGCGACTGGGAGAACCCAGCCTGTTGATGTATATAGACTTTAGGACTTTAGGACTAGTTATCAACAGAGGCCGGAATTTTCGGGGCACTTTTGAGCTGTCATAGGGACTTCTCGTCTATCTACTTCCCATACACATATGTATATCGACAAATACAGAATACAATAATTAAAAATATGATTACGAGTAGAAGTAAACAACAGGCAGTCTTATCGCGAATGAGCGATATCTTCGAGATATACCTTTGGATACCATCTTTTTGTAAATTATAAGTGAAAATTAAAATAATAATATTTTATTGTTTCTTGCCTAAATATTTTTGGACTTCTCATGTTTTTTAAACATTTTTCGAAAGAAATTCCAACAAGAATTGCTAACGATTGTGTTAATTGCAAATCTCTATTACACATTTTCAACTACTCAAAAGTTATCTGAAAGAGATCGCTCTTTAGCAATAAGATCGCCGGTTGTCTACCTCTACTTTTAAACTTATTAATATGTTGTGTTTTATAATGTATCGATAAAATATGTATATCAGAAGTCGATAAACGAGAAGTCCCTATGGCAGATCAAAAGTGCCACGAAAATTCCTGCCTCTGGTTATCAGGAACAGTCTAAGGGCTGAGGTGATGCACTTTTTAACAATTCACTTTTTAATTTGCCCATGTATTTGTACGGTGGGCTGCGTGACAAATCCACAGGACTTGTTACGCTAAATGTGGACATGCAGTGTAAATTATGCGCTCGGGATGGGTCACATCGTGACAGTGCGTCGTGACATAACAAATACAGTCCCCATAAAGGTGGGTTCACATTTGAGACTTTTCATAGTGACATGGTTCCATAACCGTGTGAGTATAGCTCTTGCAATTCACGATGGCGAGTGGGCTTTATTAGTGGGTGAACGTGTACATGCACATTGCGGTAGTGTGCGTGTCTGACAGAGCGATCAATCGCGAGCGAAGTCACGAAGTAGCATGTCTGATCTCCGGAAAGTTATTCATAGCGATATAACGTATTTTTATTTTGAAGTACGCTAAAATTATAATAGTAATTTCTGTATTTTTTTGTCACGCGATAAAGACGGATACGCCCACAGGCCTACCCGTGTGTGTGCGTGACAAAACATGGATAAAACATACGTCACTTTTCTGACAAGTAAGTATATAAGTACGAGAGTGACGGATGTCTTATCCACGTTTAGTCACGCGATAAACACGGCCATAATAAGCCCTCTGAAATAAAGACATAACCTACAGATAGGTTTTAAATAGAGATGGGCCGACTAGTCGACGATTAGTCGGGAAAGCCGACCATTCGGCATCATTTCTAGTCGGTAATTAGTCGGCGACTAGTCGGCAAAAAATGCCGAATATTCGTCACTTTATTGCCTATAATAAATATAAATTAAACCATTTTTTAATCTATGTAATTTAATATTCTAATGAAACAATGAACATATAGAAACTCAAAACAAAAAATCAGTTACATCCACATACCGCCGTAGGTAGGTAAAACTAGAAAATTGGTTTATCTTTATATTTATATAACGCATGACGGGTAGGTAACAAATAGCGCGACGGACGAAACGAAACGAACTTTTGCGAGTTCACCCGAACTTAGCAAAATCCTACGATCGGCATTGCCGACTAGTCGGCTGATTAATCGGCAAATTGAAAACCGATTAGTCGGCCGACCGGCCAGTCGGCAAAATCTGTAGCCGGCCCATCTCTAGTTTTAAATAATATAAAATTGTACGTTATTTTACGAGAGAAAATACGGAGACAATTTAAACGTCATCCTCGCGACAAGATAGAGTTACAACAATTTCGTAGATGCAACCTAGCAGGTCGCTACTACATGCATGACTAAATAGATCGCATATCACGGCAAGAACATAAATACACTGGCCCGCAAAACTAAGTTCCTATTTTTTTTATATGATAACTAGTATTAGTTAAACTTCTCCTTAAATGCTGGCAATCATAACTTAATCATTGCGCTAGTTTGTAGTTTTTTGACCACCCTACCCTTTTAAAACACCAAATATTTTATGGTCACGGAGCACCAAAATAAGCAAAATCAGATTTTACAAAAAGCCTTTAATAAGAATCAAAAAGGTACAGGAGGAGCCCTTGCAGAGCCTTTTTAAAATAGCTGGGCAGGAAACGGCGGCGGCGGCGGCGACGGCGGCGGGAGCCGAGGTAAACTAATACAATGTCGCTTTCCTCTTCGTATTTCACCCATTGTCTTCCCAGGCGGGCAAGTCAGCTCGTGTTGTAAAATTCCTCGAACAACGCGTGTTCTCGCGGCCTGTTCCTTCAACACGCTGTCAGTGCCAAACGCCTGGACTGACAGCTCGCCGCGGGCGTCAACAGCGGCGCCATCTATCTTCCACGCGCAACACTGTAGAACCAACAGCAGCGCAAAGCACAGGGCAAACAGCTTCATAATGCTGGAACAATCAGAAAAATTACTAGTGTTTTCTGTGACCCATAGACATTTGTATTCTCAAGACTACAATCTCAAAACTGCAAAGTGTTGCCAACCCTGAGGACTGAGAATGCCTCTAAGTATTCTATGAATATAACCGGTTGTCTTATCCCCCCATGTTAAACTTATCCCACCCCTCTTTTATCGCCTGCGAATGAATACTTAATAGATTGGTAACGATAAAATTACAATTAACAGATTTTAACTAATGTAATTTATATAAAGTTAAAGAAAGGTTCAATAAAATCCGTAAACAGTACAATTATATAAATCGCGTAAACCTAGAAACTTCAAAAAGAATGAAGTAACATTTTATTTACCTTGTGACCTTAACTGCTTGACTTGGGCTGCAATAATGACGATGCCAAACAACGTAGTTCTTCTTATATACTTTTCGATAAATATGTTTTTTAAATCCTGTGGGTTTTACAAGAAAAGGTTATCATTGCTATTTGTCAGACGTATTTTTTAACGTACCTTTTCCTGTTTTTAATGTTTTCAAACGATAAATTAGCTGGTGTGATCTTTATTTAATCCTGGCGACTGGGAGAACCCAGCCTGTTGATGTCGACGGACTTGAGAAATTTAGGATTAGTTATTAGGAATAGTCTAAGGGCTGAGGTGACACACTTTTTAACCGACTTCAAAAAAAGGAGAAGGTTCTCAATTCGTCTGTTTTTTTTTTTTTTTTTTTAATGTTTGTTACCTCAGAACTTTCGACTGGGTGAACCGATTTTGAAGATTCTTTTTTTATTTGAAAGCTGGTGCTTCCAGATTGGTCACATTTTTTTCAAAATGAAGATCTGATGCTGGAATCCATGAGGAATCGACGGAACTCTTCAAAATTTATAGGTACACCTATAGCGATTTTGGTATTTTTCATTGTAACTCGTGTATTTGGTCTTGGATACCACTATTTGGTGAAGTGGAACTGATGATGAAGACCACAGATGGCCACCGGAACTCCTAAACGGTATATATTTCGAGGGTGGCGACAAGATATTTCGATTAAGATAGTTGAGCGACTATGACGAAGCATATTTAGGTTTAAATATACCTATGACTTTCCCACGGCGTTGCTTGCGGCGAGATTGAAATGTTCTATTGTTTCTTGAGAAATGGGAGAATAACAGCATATTTTATACTTTTTAGTAATTATGATCACTAAAAAGTATAAAATAAAAAAAAGTTTAAAAAAACAAAAACCCGCCTTCAAAAAGCAAAAAATAACTTCTTTAAAATGGTAGGTAAATAGGTCAGTCCAGCTGAAGTCGGCGTCCAACAATATTTTAACCAAAAGCAGACTTCAGTTGGACTGACCTATTTACCTACCATTTTAAAGAAGTTATTTTTTGCTTTTTGAAGGCGGGTTTTTGTTTTTTTAGACTTTTTTTTTTAACAATTCACTTTTAAATTCGCCCGCGAATTAATACGGTGGGCCACACCACACTAAACATTAAACATAATAGACCTTTGCTGTAACAGAAACCTTTACAGAGTTTACAGCCTTTCTAGAGTAATAAATAATATATAAAAAAAGTAATTTGAGAAAAGAGCTATGTCAATGGACCTGGGCAGTAGCAGAAATTTATAGATACCTACAGCCTCTCTGTAAGATTGTTAAAAAACCTAGTACTGAGCAATGCTAAAATCTTATCACATAAAGCCACACTTTAAATGGGCTTCCACCGTGCTTGAGTTAATCTAGATCTGTCGGTTCATTGGAGGAAATGTTAAAGAAGTTGTGGCTTAATCAACAAGATGAGTCTTGAGTGTTGTTCCTTAGCTCCGTTGTAGGTTTTAATGGCTGTTTACGTATGTGTTACTATACATACGCACTGCTAAATCAAAACAGTAGCAACTCAAAATACAACCTTAGGTACCTATTTCAAAATCAACTTTATTACAACTTCTATGAACTTGAAAAAAAACTATCAAGTTTTTGGGCTAACACTGTTTTAATAGCAGCAGTGCATAGCAGTGCGAATAGTACCTATGTTTTAAGTTATCTAAGCATGTACCTATGTATTTTATTAAAACTGTTTTTTGTGTTTCTCGGATGTATGTACCTACCTATTATTTGTTATTATGTTAATTTGTCTATCCTCTTGCATCCTTGCTTATTCTTCTCCAAGGTTAACTGGAAGAGATCCCATATGGGATAAGTTTGCCTATGTATATTATCTATATTGATGTAAACACGTCTTGTAATATTCTAAATTTAGTCGTCCTAACGATAATACTTTATTTACATCCAACTAAGTACAGAATTCAACATTAATACAATTAAAAATTAAAACTAAACGTATTTAAATTAAAATAAAACTAAGCTAATCAAATATTAAACATATAAATAATAATCACCACTATAAAAAGAACACCCCCTCTAGCAGGTCCGCTCGCGGCATGGTCCCCATGACACTGGTTGCATTACCTCTCTGGATAGCTAGCCCAATCTTTTGGGAGAGGTAAGCACCAGCTCTAGGATCTCCGGAGGATTCTGTGAGCCGAGAGGACAGGGCCTTAATAAAGCTTTTCATATCAGCTGACCAAGGTCCCATGGTTTCCACTGCAAGCGCCACAAATTCGTAATTATTTAATAATGACGAATATTTGCGGCGCTGGAGTGTTTAGGCCTGATCAGCTGCTGCACCAGCCCGATTACGGCTTGACTGGACGTGGGAAAGGGCGAATGTGTCAACGCACGTCTTGTAATTATTCAAGTGCAATAAAGAGTTTACAATTTACATACATACGTTTATATACGTTAACGTTTGGCGTCTTGGCCACAATCTGAAGTGTTCGATGACGCATTAAACCTAGCTCTTAGCGACTCTGGAGGTTAACTGAAAGAGATCCCTTAAAGGGATAAGTTTGTCGTTGTTGATTTTAATATTTGTGTAATGTAATCCTTTTAGTATAATGAAGTGTTTACGTGCATACATACATACTCTGCCAATGAAGCTAGCAGTCCCAGTCGCAGGTTCGATTCCTGGTATGGGCAAATATTTGTGTGATGAGCGCTAGTATGTATTCCGTTTTGGATGTTCTCAATGTATTTAAGTATTTATTTCTGTAGGTATAGGGTGGTGGAACCAGTAATGGACAAGAACCCAATAATGGACACTTGATTCTTATTTTGCAGAAGATAAGGGTTATTCATTTGTTTTGCAACAATCAATTTAGGACCGTATGAAATTTGAATCAAGAATGAAGTGTCCATTACTGGTGCCTGTCAGCTAAAAGTGTCCATCATCGGTGCCGTTACCCTACATATAATTTTTTTAATCCTTGTCTAATTAGTACCCCTTAGTATGTACAAGCCTTTGAGCTTTGTTTGGGACTAGGTCAATTGGTGTGTGATTGTCCCCTGTTATTTTTATCTATTTGTTAAAATCTGCCATGTGCCAGGCTATTAAAGTGACACACACACACACACAAACACACACACACACACACACACACACAGACACACACACACGCACGCACGCACGCACGCACGCACGCACGCACGCACCCACGCACGCACGCACGCACGCACGCACGCACGCACGCACGCACGCACGCACGCACGCACACACACACACACACACACACACACACACACACACACACACACACACCTCGAGGTCGATTTTTTGATCTCATCTCAGCAAAACAGTAAATGAAACCACTGTATAACTCAGTTTTAAAATTACTCACGAGTTGATTCAAGAGTCGACTCCCTGCAAGACAGGCTTTGGCAGTTTATAATAATTTTGGAGTCTGATGTTATGTCCTTAATGTTGGCAACCATAACTTACTAAATCAGTGCGCTACTTTGTGGTTTTTTGACCACCCTACCCTTTTAAAACACCAAATATTTTATGGTCACGGAGCACCAAAATAAGCAAGATCTGATTTTACAAAAAGTCTTTAATAAGAATCAAAAAGGGACAGGAGGAGCCCTTGCAGAGCCTTTTTAAAATAGCTGGGTAAACGGCGGCGGCGGCGGCGGCGGCGGCAGCGTTAAACTAATACAATCTCGCTTTCCTCGTCGTATTACCATTGTCTTCCCAGGCGGGCAAGTCAGCTCGTCCTGAAAAACTCCTCGAACAACGCGTGATCTCGCGGCCTGTTCCTTCAACACGCTGTCAGTGCCAAACGCCTGGACTGACAGCTCGCCGCGGGCGTTAACAGCGGCGCCATCTATCTTCCACGCGGAACACTGTAGAACCAACAGCAGGGCGAAGCACAGGGCAAACATCTTCATAATGCTGGAACAATCAGAAAAATTACTAGTGGTTTCTGTGAACCATAGACATTTGTATTCTCAAGACTACAATCTCAAAACTGCAAAGTGTTGCCAACCCTGAGGACTGAGAATGCCTCTAAGTATTCTATGAATATAATCGGTTGTCTTATCCCCCCCACGTTAAACTTATCTCACCTCTGTTATCGCCTGCGAATGTATAATAGTTTGGTAACGATAAAATTACACTTAACAGATTTTAACAAATGTAATTTATTAAAAGTTGAAGAAAAGTTCAATAAAATCCTTAAATAGTACAATTATATAAATCGCGTAAACCTCGAAACTTAAAAAAGAATTAAGTAGGTAACATTTTATTTACCTTGAGTGACCTTAACTGCTTGACTTGGGCTGCAATAATGTTGATACCAAATAACGGAGTTCTTCTTATATACTTTTCGATAAACATGTTTTTTTAAATCCTGTGGGTTTTACAAGAAAAGGTGATCATTGTTATCAGACGTATTTTTTAACGCACATTTTCCTGTTTTTAATGTTTTCCTGTTTTAAATTTAGCTGGTGATCTTTATAACCCTAGCGACTGGGAGAACCCAGCCTGTTGATGTATATAGACTTTATGACTTTAGGACTAGTTATCAGGAACAGTCTTAAGGGCTGATATAGGTGATACCCTTTTTGAAGTGATCACTTCTTAAGACAAAACATGTTCTAGAGCATTCGCTCGTTTGGTCTAAACTGACCCTTACAGGTATGGACGAATTGGTAAACGGTGTTTGATCTTACCTACTGACTGACGTCACCCCGTATTGCGTTTCTAAGCATAAATAAATACTGTTGACAGTGAGCATATAACCTAAAACTATCACCGTTTTTGAAAGTGATTACATTAAGTTATTTGTTACTTGTTCGATTGTTTTGAAAATCGATATCTGGTTTTTTTTTAACAATTCACTTTTTAATTCGCCTACCTATTATTACGGTGGGCCACACCACACTATAGGGCGCTCGGAATGGGTCACATCACATCACAAATATCGTCCCCATAAAGGTGACATTTGGGTAAGGTATGGGCAGATAGGTACATATTTGTGTGATGAGCGCGAATATTTATTCCTGAGTCATGGATGTTTTCTATGTATTTAAGTATGTATTTCTCTATGTAAGTATTTATATCCTTGTCTAGTACCCATAGTACAAGCCTAGAGCTTATTGTGGGACTAGGTCGATTGGTGTGACATTGTCCTGATATTTATTTTATTATTATTATTTATTTCATAGCCACTTGAGTGCCCGCAACTAGAGATGCACAGGGCAATTTTCGTTTATACAAGTAACTACTCTAGTTGCGAAGACCCTTTCGAGTACAAAACACTCTGCAACTGGGGTTGCACAAGGCACGTTTAGTGGAAATTGAAAAAAAGGTAACCATAGTTGCATGAAGCATTTTTCGTTTTAAGAACTTGCAACTCTAGTTGCCCAAAGCACGTGAGTGGATAGTGACATGGTTCCTTGACCGTGTCAGTAACAGGTGTCAGTATCGGTTATGAAATGAAATTTATTGCGTATAGATTCAGGTTACAGATAATAGGGCATTTATTTGTCATGTTACGACCCTTCCCTTCCAAACGAGTCTTACTTTTATAAGGTTTATTATCAAGTTTCCTCATAGTCGACATGAATGGTAGAGTTTAACTCGGGTGAAAGTCACCGTTTATAAAGGTGCCTTTCTTCCCTTGGTTAACAATCTACTACTATGTCCCGCCAAATAGGTTGAAGGTTCAAAAGCGTTACATACAGGCAGATATACCTACATAGGTACTTACTTATGCTTTAATAATGTACGTATCCTTAAATAAACATTCATACAAATTTTTTTTTAGGATAGTGTAGGGATGGATGCTCAAATCAAAACAATAAATACGCCGTGAAAACAAATAAAATAATGCAATTGTAAAAGCATTTTTATTATCATTAAATCATTTATATGCATAAAGGTTTTCCTGCGAATATTATCCTTCTTCTATTGGCAGCGCACCAGCTGTCACCAATATTATTGCTGATGTTGTTCAGCTTGCTGGACATGTGCGGGGCCAAAACAGCGTTGACCACGAACAAGAGCGCTTCGCTAGCGAGACTGCCAGCGCCATCTGTGTCTGAGCACCGGTAACTATGCAGCTGAGTCGAGAGCAACATGCACATCATTAATACCAGTTTAGACGCCATTTTGCCTGAAATTAAATTATTCAATTTATCAATTAAGTATGCGAATAAAAAGGTACCCAAATCGCCTGCTAAACAACGTTTCACAAACATTATCATTTAGCGAAAAGCTTTTTTTCCGAAACTGTAAATACTTCAGGATTTATTTCAGGACTATCTCGTTAAATCATAATGTAAGGTTAGTTTAGATAAATAATAATCCTGAAATATTTGTGAAATGAATCAGTCTGTTTCACAATGTTTTTTATGATGGTAAACCGAAAAATAAATATAAGTTTTTTTTCTAGTAACTTAACAAAGTAGTTTAATATTTCTGATTATTTGCTCAAAAACTTAGTAGGGACAATCGAATTTGGAAGTTACTGTACATTTTAGTACCCTGCAGCAGTAAAGTGTTAAAATGAAAGTAGTCTGAATTTAATATTTCAATAGCTGTGACGAGGTAGGTACCAAAATGTACTGGTTAATCAGAGTTCGACCGTACCAAAGTTAAGATCAAAATTGATGCAGTCTGTGATGCAGTTCTTTATCATATTTCTGGGGATTTTTCCGGAAGCTATAGTTATTGGCATTAATATAAAAATATATTTCAAAAAACCGGCCAATTGCGATCCGGCTCGCGCACGAAGGTTTCCGTACCATTATCTATACAACATTAGACACTATACCACTATGCCGTTACGTTATTAATATCGAGCAAAAAAATCACGTTTGTTGTATGGGAGCCCCACTTAAATATTTATTTTATTCTGTTTTTAGTATATGTTGTTATAGCGGCAACAGAAATACATCATCTGTGAAAATTTCAACTGTCTAGCTATCGCGGTTCATGAGATACAGCCTGGTGACAGGCAGATAGACGGACAGTGGAGTCTTAGTAATAGGGTTCCGTTATTACCGTTTGGATACGGAACCCTAAAACTTATGTGCAAAAGATCGACTGACGCCTAGAAACGGAAAAAGGATGTTTTACAAAAAAAAGGGCACAGAGTTAAGAACTTAAATAAACAACGGTAACTTCCTATTACGTCACGAAAATTAGTCATGTATACCTCAATACGTATTTGCGGTAAGTATACCAAATAAAATAATAATAAAAGCAGATTCAATCAACACACGTTAGTAATTTTTTTTCATCTAAAGTCTAATATTTTCACGAATAATTAAAAGAAACAGCACTTTTATTTAATATTATATTTTTAGTACTTACTAGTTAGGTAGTTAATTGTAATTATGATGACATGTTTGAATTGAATTAATAATAATTATAGTAGTTTAATTTACTTGATTGCAGCGCCCTTATACGGTGTATGTTTGGACTAAATATATTTTTAAGATCATGTATACACGTAGGTAATGCAATTAATAAATTAGTGTTTTGAACCATTTGTCTTAAGAGGTATTGTTAGTTCTTGTGACGGAATGGAAAAGTTACCATTGTTAGATTTAGTTAGGAGCACTTTGTTTTTTTGAAAACCGCAAACCACCCAAAAACATATGTCTTACCAAAGGTATCTTAAACCAAACTTCTATTCTTTTTAACTGACCGAGGAAGACTAAGAAGTTTTTAGCTGTTTAATTTTTCGTTCAAAATAATGGGACCCTGTACTCCTTTGTGAGCAACGGGCGTTTTACAAAAAGCCCGACTGGCTGTTCACAATGGAGTGTTGGTCCCAACTCAGATGCCCTACTTTGAAAATCAAAGTTCGAAGTTACGTTAGCTCTATGCCTTTCGTTCGATTTAGTCTTGAAATGACGAATGACAGGGATGGACCTAACGTAACTTCGAACTTCGATTTTCAAAGTAGGGCCTCTGATGTATGGTAGTGAATGTTGGGTGTGGCAGCACAAGCATGAAAGTCGTATAAATGCAGTTGAAATGCGCTCTTTGCGTAGTATGTGTGGTGTGAAACTGATTGATAGAGTAAGGAATGAAAAGGTCAGAGAGGAATGTGGACTAAAAGAAGATGTAGTGACTAACATTGAAAAGGGCTGCTCGGATGAAAGAAGATTGACGAAAGAGATATAAAGAGCGAAAGTTTGGGAACCTATGAGTTAAATGATGCATGAGGTAAGTATTGCTCGTATAAATAGTATAGGATACACTTAGGGCTTGATAAATATTATCTTCCAGTTAGTTTTAGCTATCGTTTTCTTTCTTTTTCATGAATAACAGAGCTTCTCTTTCCGTCATTTAGTGAAGAAAATGAATTAGGCGCTAAAGCCGCAACTAATTAATGACAATTAAGTCGTTCCTTAGTGGCTTTTAAGGGTACCGTAGTCAACAAGGAACCCAAACACCATGTCCGTACTGTCTTGGTTTTTCATGCACAGGTTTGGAAAAGGAACGAGTTTATTGTCTCTAATTTTTTTCTGGGTAAGGCAATGGGTAAGGTCCAAAAATATGGGTACGCTATAGTCTGTCATGGAAGTCATTAAATGAAAATGATTTTATAATTGATCCAAAGTCTTAAATCACAGTATAAAATATCATAATAAGAAATACAGTAAACAGACTAGGAATAATACTGTATTGCTATGTTTTATTATGCTATTCTAAACTATAAACAAAATTAAATTTTCTATGAAACTTTTCCGTTGTGACACGAAAATTACAACAACAGTACAATTGTAAGGATAGTTTTCGTCGCACACCGGAACTTTTTTCGCGTTGTTTGTATGGTTAACTACGCTTAACTGTGGTCCGACTTTTTGGTTCTCACCCTTCTGAGGATCACATAAAGTCTAAAAAAAAACACATTAAAAATATTAAATTCATACCTTAGCTCGTCACAACAACCGCTTACTCTAGAAATAACAATATTAATAACAGGGACATCGGAAACGAGGATAAATGGTGGGTAATGGAGGGGAATTGGTATATTGGGGTATTGCGGTTGAGCATAAGTTATTTATGTTATTATCTGTTTCCTCAACTTCTTCCAGGAGCTCACTCCACTCCTTAGGTTTATGCATTATTTCTGATTTGGTCTCTAATTACGACTGAAAGGCAAAGGTGGACATTAACCATGCATTAACCACCTCGTAAGGCCCACGTCAAATTTCATTAGTTCGAAATAGAATCTTGTGTCGGTGAACTAGTCAAAAGTCACTTTGACAAATGTCCTTTTACAACTTTGGGCCTAACGAGGTTAAATTTGTTAGTCAGTGATCGGAATAGGTAGAGTATATTTACCTAAAGTTTGCAAAAGGCATAATATAGAGAGGTTACAACCGGGTGAAATATTATTTTATTTTTATTTAGTTCCGGATTTACGGTATTTTTCTGGTACTAGTAGGTAAATGTAGTAGCAATTAAGTCTCCTGTTTATGTCTCTGTTCTACGAAGTTAAGGTAAATATTCTCCACCTATTATTTAGATACTTGAAATGAGTTACAGGCCCCTTTTATCACAAACTAACTTAAAATATCCCATACTGTAAGTAAATATTACGTATATTTAGCATTAAAAATACCGGAAATCTGGAATTCAATAAAATAAATTAATATTTCAACCGGTTGTATGTAACCAATCTATATTATGTCCAATTGCGAACTTTAGGTAAATATACTCTACCTATTCCGATCACTGGTTATAGTTCATGCAGTGGCCTAACTACTTATAGGGTGGCAGAGCGGGCAAAATGCCACGGGCCCCCGGCCTGAGGGGCCTCTGGTCCGAAAGGCCGTGAGCACAGGAGGAACCCAATATTTATGTCATTTTTAATAAAAGTGAAAGAAAGGGCCCTATCCGACGAATTTGCTCAGTTGGTATAGTTATGCCAGTGAGTTCGTGGTCCCAAGACAAGACTGCCAAAATTGGTGAAGTAAAATAGGACTTTACCCTAGGCATCAAGGAAAACAAATTGCAACCCCTTTAACAAAACAAGTCTATTTCCTCACGTATAAGATTATTTATTAAATAATCACTTCACGTACGTAGGGGAAGCTGTTGTACCCCGGACAGTTTACATTTCTTTGATTTTTAGAAAAAAAACGAGATGCTTCAGAATTGCCAAATGTGCAAATATGTAAAGTTGTACTATTGTACTACATTCCGGGATATGATATTAAACGATCCTTTAGTTAGTTTAGACGGGACAGGCTGATAGAAAAAAAAGGGAAAAGTGTCCATGGTACAACACCCCTGATTCACCTTGGACACTCGGTGTTGTACCTTGGGCAAATACCATTTTTGCCAAGAACACAGAAAATAATCATCTAGTATTTAGTTATTAAGGATACAAAAGGCAACTCGGACGAAGACTTTTTATACCTTTTCATAGGTTCCTTAATAAAATTTACAAGAAAAGGCCATATTTTCCCACTCTCCTAAAACAAATGGAAAATCTCCCTGAGAACAATTAAAAACATAAACAAAAATGTAATCAACAATTAAAATAGTAAAAAATATTTAACTTGTCATAAAAAATGCAAAATAATGTAAGAATTAGAACACTTTGGAACTTTTCTACCTTAGTCCGTAGTCCGAGGTACAACGTAAGTTCGGTATCCAAGGTACAACAAAGCAAGTTTTTTTAAAAGTAACCTTTGTAAACGCACTTCGTCTAAAAGTTAGGATGAAACGACTGCACTATCTGATAGCTATTTAATATAGTTTTAGCATGCATTATTCAGTTTTATCATATATATTCGAAACACTAAATAAACGAATTTGTAATAAAGTTCTAAAAACTCATTTTCTGTAACAAATTTTATATTTTTGTAATTTTCTCGACGCACACGCCGCTCTCGAGTTTCGTGCTAACTTTACTTTCATTTTAATAGATAATGGTTCAAATGACATATATATTTCTTTTTGAAGAATGCGGGATACTTTAAATATTGTCAACTGTCCGAGGTAAAACTATGTCCGGGGTACAACAGTTTCCCCTACTCATACGTACGTAAAAATAGTTTCTAACACTAGCAAGATTGCGACAGTCTTATGTTTTGCCGTGAAAATTCCGACCTCTGTTAATATACTAGCTTCTGCCCGCGATTCTTTCTGGAACTTTCAATTTTTCCGGAATTAAATGTAGCCTTTGTGATAATAAGATAAGATGAAGATAAGAATCTTCATCTTGATGCCTTTGTGATAAGATGAAGCTTCAAAAAGGTTACGAGCGAAGAGCGCCGCTTAAAAACGAAGTTTCGGCACTTTCCCATTTTTCCCATTGAAAGTTGGAACAGATAGGAACAGATTTTTGGTGATTATTCCTCCGTGGTATGTCCGATCTTCAATTTTATATTTTCTAAACCATCTATGGGTAGATGTCTTATTACGGGCTAAATTTGATCCTGATATCTCTAATAGTTTGGGAGGAGTATGCGGACAAACGAAAATCCGAATCGGGGAAGAATGGAATAAGGTACTCCATTCCAAATTTCATTGAAAACCGTCTAACCATTGCACACACACACGCACACACGCACACACGCACACACGCACACACAGACACACACAGGGCCTCAGGTCGACACACGTAAAAAGAGCTCCTAGCGGCTAGTAGAGGGGATATGTTTGGCATGTTTGCGCATGTTGTCTACTAACAAACCAATCATACCTAGATAGGAGTGAATTACTGGGAACCAATAGCGTGGCGTGGTTTACGCTCCCCCCGCCGCGCCCACCAATTTGGTCCGTAATCTGCTCACTGCGCACACACACACACACACACACACACACACACACACACACACACACACGCACACACGCACACGCGCACACGCGCACACGCGCACGCACGCGCACGCACGCGCACGCACGCGCACGCACGCACACGCACGCACACGCACGCACACGCACGCACACGCACGCACACGCACGCACACGCACGCACACGCACGCACACGCACACACGCACACACGCACACACGCACACACGCACACACGCACACACAGACACACACAGGGCCTCAGGTCGACACACGTAAAAAGAGCTCCTAGCGGCTAGTAGAGGGGATATGTTTGGCATGTTTGCGCATGTTGTCTACTAACAAACCAATCATACCTAGATAGGAGTGAATTACTGGGAACCAATAGCGTGGCGTGGTTTACGCTCCCCCCGCCGCGCCCACCAATTTGGTCCGTAATTTGCTCACTGCGCAGATAGGTCGCTTCTTCTCTTCTGTTTTTTGGTTTTAAAATTTGTTTCATTCTAAGAACTATTTTTTTGGAAAGGAAAACGTACAGATTACTACAGATATAGTTTTTCATATCTACAACATATTAAAAAATCGTAAATATCGGACTAGGTTTAAGGGGAGAGAAACGGCATCGCATTTTGTATGGAAATTTGTAGCTTCATTATCCTCGTAAATAGCTAAAAATCCTCGATGCATGTAATGGCGACTCCTACTTCCAGAGTTGATGTCATAGACATGACATGACTGATGAGTTGATTTCCATGTAACCTAGCTAAGAACCATGCCCATTAAACTAGCTTTCTTTTTAAAACCTTGTCTATTTCGGAGCTATGATGGCACAGACAAACAGATACACAGGTTAAACCAGGGTTTCAAGACCTTATTTGCGGCGATGCTCCCCCAATTAATAAATAATATTTTCATGCCCTCATATGATTTTTATCGTGACAAAGAAGACCGACGACGCGTAGTGAAACAGAGCCCAAATGTACATTTATGAGATGTTATATTAACGTATTAAATAGTTTTTTTGAAAATTCCATGCTTCACGAGCCCCCTTGCTATCTTTCTAACCTACGCCCCCCTAGGGAGACGCGCTCCGCTGGTTGTGAAACCCTGGGTTAAACTATAACACCCATATTTTTGTGTCGTGTCGATAAATCTTGTTTAAGATTCAGTAAGGCGGCGTCACCATCCCATTAGGCTCACAGTGCGCGGCTAACTGACAGCCTCTAGTACGATTTAATATTTAAAGCCGGGTACTCACGTAGCAGTTACAGTAACAAGCTTCTAGTGCAGAACAGACTCGCGAGCCGCGTATTCATCACGATTTTACGTGCAACAGTAACAGTGTCCATAAAGCTCATATTGTACAGAGTTTGCGCTGTATGGACACTCTATTTAAAATATATAGGGAAGCGAACTAGAAGCTCACAGTTCGCCACTCACTGTGATCCTAACGAGGATGCTGCCTAAAAGAAAACATGTCATAATCACAATAGTTTATTCCAAACTACATAGTACCCATCATACATACTAAATAGGCAACACACAAAAAACTAAGACTTAGCACCCTCAAGAACCTTCTTTACAGCATCATCAGTAGCCAGATCGTAAGGGGAGCATCCATCACTGTCTTTTATCAAGGAAGCACCGGCTTCTACCAAAAGAACGGCAGAATTGAGATGGCCGCAGAATGCTGCATAGTGTAATGCTGTTTGTCCACATTCATCTACAGCATCAATGAAGCAGCCACCCTTTAAAGCAGCTGCTAGTGCTTTGGTAGCATCACGGTCTGCAGCCCAATGTAATGCCGTCAGCCCATCCTCACTCCTCTCATGTTTGAGCTCAGGGTTTTGTAATAGTAACTCTGTGATACGCTCTCCACAGTTCTCTCTTGCCGCATCTATTAGAGACCACTCATCCTGCGTAAGCTCAGGCTCAGGAGAACACCGGAGTGTTGACACCGTTACCCAGGTCTCCTTAGAATCATCATCCACAATGCTTTCTGGATCAAATTTATTTACTAATTCAATGTATTTTTCCTTGGCTTCAACAGTTGACATGTCGCCCAGAGCTCGCCAAGCTTCCCATTTTCTACGGCCTCTACCATCTAACCAGCCTGGCTTGGGTGTGTTACATTTGCCTTCAGTTCCCTGCTTGTATAATCCGTACAGCTCTAAAAGCTGATTATTGTTAAGCTTTGATGTTACTTTTCTTACATGGTCAGCTGCCTTGTTGAAAGATATGTCTAGGGGTGACTGATCCTCATCAGAGAAATCAGAATCATCGTAATTGAGTGCCTCTGCCATTCTACTAACTAATTATGTAATTTAAAACTAATTATTTTGAACTTGTACAGACAAGGTAAGACCTTCTAAAGTATGCAGCTGCTTATTAGTGGCATCAGCAGCCCCTGAAGGGCTTGCAAACTCAATAAAACCGTAACCTTTGCTAAGGCCTGTTGAACGGTCAAATATAACTCGAGCGTTTTGAACTGGGCCAAATTGAGCAAAGTACTCTCTCAACTGACGATGACCGACCGTCCACGGCAGGTTGCCGACATAGAGACGCGCGGCGCGTGCTGTGCTAGCCATAACCTACACAGAAACAACTTCGAGCAAATGTAAAGACCTGTCGCCCACTAAAGACCTGTAGTCAACTCCGGAGCTCTCGCTGAGGGAATCCAAGTCCAGTAATGCGCCCTTAAGCCCCCACTTCTTGAGTAATGCTTCAATGGACCAGTCCGCGCTGCGTTCCTGATAAGCACACAAAAATCTTGCGTCAGTACCGTCTAGTAGGTACGCTACAGTGGACAGAACTTCTTCAAACTGTGAGGGCTCGTAGAAGCAATCTGACGCGAGGAGCAAGTCAACAGGGCGTAAGGAGTGTACTTCGGCTAGGAACAGACCCCAAGCGAGTCCGAGAAGCTGGACGTCGCGGCCTGGAGTGAGCTGATTAGCTTCGCAACAGTCTGACAAATGGCGAAGCGATCGCGGTAAGGCAACGCTGTCAGTAAGAGTAACCTGAGCGCCGCACTTCGCTGCTAATATCCCAGGCAGCCCAGTCCCACAGCCGAGCTCTAACACTCTTAGACCGCGCAAATGCCGCCGCTGCGTCCACAAATACCAAGCCAATAAAGGCGCCGATGGCCACGTGTAGAACGAGTAGCCAGCCGACAATAGCTCCGGAATTACAATCTCTAGGTAATCACCTCGAGTGTCACCGTTGGTGCTAGACTTTCCACGGAACACGAATTTCTTCAACTGACCACTTCCAGGACGGGCATCGCTCATTGCATAAGCATTTCTCATACGAAAACAGAGATTTTTGCCGATAATTTCTACTAGGCACCGAGAAAATTTTGTGTCAAATTAAATGTTGCAACATATAATCACATATAATTAACACAAAAAAATTATACTTACTTTTACTCATCTTAAACTACATTTTTACTATTTACAAATTAAGAATTTTTTTTTCGACTTTATTATCTAATCAGAATAATTATCCAATGTGCCTGTGCTGACAAAAGTATCCAGTATTCAGTACACATTTATATTCTACGATTATAATCGTGAATTTTACTATAGCAACACTGTTTACAAAACTATTCGAGTTAGGTACTAAAAACAGATTAAAATGTTATGGTAGATCTACTGCAAAAGATTTTCAAACAAATCATTTAAAGGCTAAGTAGGTATTTTACTTTTGTTGTTATACTTAATTTGCTCTCAATTTTATTGGACCAATAACTTAACAATAGATATAGTACCGCCTATTTAACAGTATCTTGAATAGGCGTTTATCTTACGTCAACTTATCGTTCAATCATTCAATTATTCTTTTGCTTATCATTCAATTTATCTGTAACTATATTGCTCACCTAATTCAATCAATCCATCCATTCACTTGTGCTCAACTTTTGATTTGAGTGGCGGACGAAGTGCCGCGTTGTTAAAGTTGTATTTAATTAAAGTTTAATTTTAACGTTAAATCTATTGAATACAATATGTCTGTTGCAACCAAAGGTTCGTATTGTATTGTAGTTAGTTATTGTGTATTTACGAATCTAGTATTCTTTCCGTGGACTTGTTTACGTCGCCGGTGTGGGGTCAAACTCCAAACTTTCTATGATCGTCAAAAATTATAACTTTTATAATTCAAACCCGTTGTTTTTACCGGGGATGAAAGCGTACATTATTTTAGTCCTAATAATTAATGTATTTAAGTGATTGTCAGTGTCGCTGGTAAAATTACTTCTCTTGAATTGCCAAAATTGCAACCTTGATATTGTTAAATTTGTTTTGAAGTCATGGTCAGGCTATACCAGTTACATGATACAGCTGCTGATGATCTAATTAATATCAATGAATACAAGATAAAATATCAATTAATAATAGAAGCAATGTTAACTTACATTTACATTTAAAAACAAACAATTAATATCAAAATAAAAGTTGCATGACTCTAGGGACTGTTGTCTGTGTAGGTAGGAAGTATTAGAAGTACTACATGTTAAAAATAAATTTGACTATCCAGTTATTTTTTCATATAATTCACTAACAAAGTTAATATGATTTTTAGGTATGCACCTACCTACATTTAAATTAAATAAAAATGTGTAGGTGAAAGGAAGTGAATTGATTGTGCTGTGCTCTCTTGTGCTCTTTAACTCTCTGTAGGAGAGGATAACAATATCAATGTTATGTAAAACAGAATGCATATGGCTCTGCTGAGACTCAGTTGCAATTTTGTATTTCATTTATGTGTAACACAAGAGCATCTCAAGGAAGATGAGTGTATATTATTGTCCACTTGTGTTATTTTATTGTTTTAAAAGTTTATCCAGTGTAAGAGTTTACTGATGGTGCACTTATCAGTGTCTCGAGCAAGCTGTTCCACACTATAACAATGTCGTTAGAGTTTGCTATTACTTAAAGCGCGTATAAGTTTCAGAGTGTCCTCTCAGTCTCATTCCTGTTCTGGGTAAATATGCCACCAAGTGCTGGTACATCAGAGTTTGTTAAAGATTTCATAGGTGTCAATCATATCCCGCTATCTCGGTTGCTGTAATGTTGTTAGCCCTTTCCCTTTCTTTATATTATTTATTACCCTGTATATACATTATCCTCAGGTCACAACTCTCTAGATAAATTTACAATGAACCAGGCCCCTGTACCATAAACGCCTTTATTGTGGCAGATAAATGTGAATAAAGCATCCACAACTCTCACACATACATCTGAGTCAGAAAGTGACAAGTGTATTATCTATGTCAAAATAAAACCCACTCTGCTCAGGTTCAGCAGTTTAGCTGTGAAAGCATAACAGACAGACAGACAGAGTCACTTTGTTAAGGGGTAAATTAAGTATTATATGTAAAAATATACGAAAACCTGAGTTAAAGGTAGTGATAGGTGTTGATAATCTATTATAATCCTACTAATATTATAAATGCGAAAGTTAGTGTGTGTATATGCGTGTGTGTATATTAACTAGTTTGTTACTCCTTCATGCCGCAACGGCTGGATGGATTTGGATGAAATTTGAAATGGAGATAGCTTATACACTGGATTAGCACATAGCGTACCAATTTTAAAAGTTCCCGAAGGAATAACGATAATTGAAATGTACGCGGACAAAGTCCAACATTAATTATAAACAAAGGTTGGGTTGTGGCCTTTACCCCGCCAGTAGTGGGACAGTTTTGATTAGATAAAATGGTTCAAAAATTGCTATTACGTTTTTTTTGTATCGTCATGCTGAGTCTTATAATTGTTTAGGTTGTTGCCAACGTGGAGGTATGATATGATAAGATGTTTTAACAATGATTATACAAAAGTACTCAAGATAAAATGTGTAGAGCTTAACCGTTATAGCAATAAATCAGATAATGTAATTTTTTAAAGTTAAAATACTAGAAAAATATTCATGTGGGTGTGTACAGTCAAGTGTAAAAATATGAGCGAACGCAACTTCTCAAAAATATGTCCCAATGCACTTTATTCCAGTGTAATAAGAACTACGTAACATATTTATGAGAGGATGCTTTCGATACATTTTGCACTTGACTGTACGTATAATAACTAAGCTTAAGTCTCTATAAGAGTTTACACCTTATATTTCATAATAAATGCCCACTAAAGTCACAGTTTAATTAATTTTTACTAACCCCCACAAAAAAGGGGTTTGTTATTAAGTTTAACGTGTTATATTGTATCTCTGTATGTGTGTGTCTGTTTTATCTATCATACATAGCTCCCAAACTGATGAACCGTATCGGTCGCAGTTTTTTTATAAAATAAATGTTTTAAAAAACAAAAAACCGCCTTCAAAAACGCAAAAAATAACTTCTTTAAAATTGTAGGCACCTAATAGGTTAGTCCAACTGAAGTCGGCGACCACAACATTTTCAACAAAAAGCCGACAATGTTTTTTAAAATATTTATTTTATTTTATACTTTTTAGTGATCATAATACGCTGTGACGTAGTCCCACTTCTTAGTTGAAATTAAACTTTAACTTATATCAAGCGCGCCGCAAGCAACGCCGCGGGAAAGTCATAGTCATATTTTAACAAGTAAATATTATTCATTGTGTGTAGTCGCGCAACTATCTTAATCGAGATATCTTATCGCCACCCTTGAAATCGGTACCGTTGAGGAGTTCCGGTGGCCATCTGTGGTCTTCATCATCAGTTCCACTTCACCAAATGATACTTTCTGAATGCAAATGCTGGACTTGTTACTAAAAATACTAAAATCGCTATATGTTTGCCAACAATATTTGAGGAGTTCCCTCAATTCCTCACGGATCCTCTCATCAGATTCAGATTTGGTGACAATGGGACCACCTCGAAAGTATACTCTAACAGAGTAACTCTATCAAACTAAAAAAAAAAATTGAAATCTGTCGACAATTGACGGAGTAATCGGTGAACATACATAAAAAAAAACATACGGTGGAACGTATAACCTCCTCCTTTTTTGAAGACGGTTAAAAAATAAAGCTTGTTTAATGAAGTTGCTCTTAACTAGGTCGCTACTACCTGCATCAAGGCATTTAGTCCTCATACCTTAATCACACGTACCGAGCAAACGGGCGAGACAGTAAAATGTTTCTTGGCCGAGACAGTAATTGTAAAAGCGAGTAATTGTTCACACATGTTTTGAAATGTTATTAGTACCTACAGTCAGTTACAGTCCTATTGAGATATTCGGACACGATGGATAGTAAAAACGATGGCGACGTGACGGCCGTGTGGCGAGTCAGAGCACGTTCAGACCGGCCGAGTGAGCGAGCGAGACAGTGCGGGGAAGCGGGAGGGTTAAGAAGAGCTACTGTCTCGCCAATGATATTTTATATACCTATCATTGTGTCTCGCCTCTTCGTTCGCCGTTTATACGCACCAGTGTTGCCAATGCTACGGCAATTACCGTGTTCTACTTTCAGGCCAAAAAATCATAGAATCCACGGCTTATGGCTGCAACCCTGTTGCCGTAATAAATTCTACGGCATTTCGCAAATTCTACGGTAGTTAATTTATTAATTTATAACAAAATCACTTTAAGAGTATTCGATTGTTATAAGTGTATGGTTCGACTGTGTACTATATCCGATTCCGAATCCAAATGCCAACATTGTAGATTTGTCTATGGTATATTGGTTGTATGGGCCACTGAGTACTCGGCCGCGAGCACTGTCTCGCTCGTTTGCTCGGTACGTGTGATCACGGCATTAGGATTGGCAACGCATTGGATTGCTGTCTTGAGATTGTAGTCTTGCGGATGCAAATGTCAATGGGTCTATCATTTAGCCCGTTTGCCTACCAGTTGCCATAAATAAAATAAAAGTCTCGTTTGAATCAGTTACGCCATTTAAGAGATCGGCTTTGAAAGAAGGATCACTTAATATGACTACCGGGGATTTTTCATCTTTTCCTTTGCCGCATGCACCCGGACTGGTGGGCTAGCGTGGCTACCAAGTAGGTGCTGCAAAATGCCAAAATTGACGTAGACGGGGCAGGCCTAGACGGAGATGGCGGGACGACTTGGACGCATTCCGCAGCAACTGGCTGCAAGTGGCACCAAATAAGGACTCATGGAGATCAGGCCTTTGCCCAGCAGTGGGACACTCATTAGGCTAGAAAAAAAAAGTTATTTACTTATTTTACATGTAATACCCAGGTATTTTCATCGTGGGCGCCAAGCGCACCGCATTCGGTACCTTCGGGGGGGTGTTCCGGACCACCTCGGCCACCGAGCTGCAGACGCACGCGTTCAACGCGGCGCTCAAGGAGGCGGGCGTGGCGCCTACGCAGGTCGACACCGTGATCGTGGGGCAGGTCATGTCTGTGAGTACAACTCTTTCATATTCACTCACCGGGAAAAATACCCGCAAACACACATTTTTCAAAAAGTAACTTTTCTTTTTATAATTCACTTAGATCCAAATTGACCAACATTTTAAAGGTGGTGGCTCTTTCCAAAGGAACTCAAAAGATTAATAAATTGTAAAGTCGTACAAAACACGATAATTTACACGAACCTTTAAAAATAATATTTGGTGGCCATGCTGGCAGCATTGCCTCCATAAAGCACTTTGTCCCACCGCCGACGAGAAAGCGATTGGCTATACACTATTAAATCTCTCAAGAAACGAACAAAAGATATAGACCCCGTGTCAATAAAAGAGACACAAATATTAATAGTTGATCGCCGGCAGTTTACACTCTCCAATAAAATATATAAAAAAAGAGACGCATGTATTAGTTGATCGATCTACACGCTTCTCACTCATCGTCGGCGATGGAAGTGCCCAAACCGCAAGGCCAAAGTAGCTATGATGACGCCAGACTGTGTCCGCAGGCATCTCAAACGGACGGCATCTACACCCCGCGGCACTCCGCCCTGAAGGCCGGCGTACCCCAGGACAAACCCGTGCTCGGCATCAACCGGCTTTGTGGCTCCGGGTTCCAGTCCGTCGTGAACAGCGCACAGGTGAGCCAACGTAATAGTGTACACTCAAAGTAATAAATATATATACGTTACCAAGGCGTCAAAAGTAGGTATCTATACGCCCCTCCGCCTCTGATAATAATAAGGTCGCATCGTCGTACATATCGCGGCGACCCGCCCTCTGTTCGCTTCGCTTTGTGCGTTCTCAGTAACATCCGTAATAAACCATATTTTATTATACATATAGACCTTCCTCTTGAATTGATTCATGAAAACCGCATTAAAATCCGTTAAAAAGTTTGAAAGCTCTAACGTAATACAGAGGGACAAACTGCGGGAAGCGACTTTGTTTTATATTATGTAAAGATTTGGCGCGATGGCCGTATACATAATTATTAATGCTTTTGACTGTACTTGTTTTTTTTTGTTAGAGGAGATAAAGTTCATCCGGATATTTCAGGACAAATCCTGACGGATGGCAGCCCTTCAGGGTTGTTAATAAATTTTCAATCCGCAGGTTTAAACAATGGCTTGAGTTCTCCGTATTCTCCATGACGTAGAATAATTCGAATTTAGTATTCCACTAAAACTTTTATTCTTTATCTTAAAACTTCCATCCAACCAGGACATCATAACTGGCGCAGCCAAAATCTCCCTAGCTGGTGGCGTAGAGAACATGTCCCAAGCTCCTTTCGCCGTACGAAACGTCCGCTTCGGAACCGCCTTGGGAGCGACCCACGCCTTCGAGGACACCCTCTGGGCTGGTCTTACCGACTCCTACTGCGGTCTACCCATGGGCATGACGGCTGAGAAGCTTGGAGCCCAGTTCAAGATCACCAGGGATGAGGTGGACAATTATGCGCTGCAGTCACAGCAGAAGTGGAAGAAATGTGAGTTGAACTTGATCTTGTTGGGTGTTGCGTTCAAAGGATACCTATGATATTTGCCTATGTGGTTCATACGCGATGAAATAGTTTAGGTTATATATTGACGACATGCTCTGCATAGCTAGTAGACCTACCTACTACCTAAAGTACAAGCCTAGCTTAGTTCGAGACTAGGTCAATAGCTGTGATTTCCTTGTTTTTTTTTGCTGCTAGCAGGAATTGGGAACGGTTCCAAAAATGCAGGTTTATTCTGTTCTTAACCAGGTTCTTCGTAAATGCTCGCTGGAGCAGAATCGATTCGCGAGCGTTATGATCGCTGGGATTAACCTGTTTTTTTTCATTTGATTCTTCCTGCCATTGGATAGCGTGACGTGACGTGGCGACTACGGTGTTTTAAAATGATAAAGCCTGCTTGACTTAAGGAGACCAAATGCAACTGTTAGGGTAGGAAATACGAGAAAGGGTGGTGCGAACAAATTAGCGACCGAAATTTACTGTTATTTCGAACAGAACCGTTTTTTTTTTATCAAAACCGAAATTGTATTGATTTTGCTTGCGTTCACGTTCTGACTTTGTAAGGGGCCGATTTTCAGGGTAGTGTAATAGGGGTTTAACTCCACAGCCAATGACGCCGGAGTGTTCAAGGCCGAGATCGAACCGGTTACCCTGACAATCAAGCGCAAGGAGGTGAAGGTAGACACGGACGAGCACCCGCGCCCGCAGACCACCATCGAGAGCCTCAAGAAGCTGCCCCCCGTCTTCAAGAAGGAGGGTCTGGTCACAGCTGGCAGCGCTTCGGTGAGTCACTAAGACGCAATGTATACTCAAATTACTGACATAGAGTTTACTTGTAAGGCGCGAATGTATGTAAAAACATTATTGTGAAAAAAAAAGCACAACAAAACAAAAAAAACAAAATACACTAGGCACATACAATTGGGTAACAATATTTCTCTTATTGCTTCAAAGGATCTTTTTCATAACCTTCGAACAATGGTTTTACGTTTTTGGGAATCGTCATGTCCATTTCTGCTGCCCTCTCATCATCATAACTTAAGAGCTACGTTCTTCTGTGGAACAGCCATTCTTCTTTCCTTCTAGATTCTAGACATCTCTCACTTCGTCCGAACATCCTCTACCTTTACCTTCAACCCATCAGTCAAATAGTAATCTCATGTCTTTTGTATCCTAGGGTATCAGCGACGGCGCCGGCGCCATAGTCCTCGCCAGCGAGGCAGCCGCCAAAAGCCTCAAGCCTCTCGCTCGGCTGGTGGGCTGGTCCTACGTCGGAGTGGACCCCAGCATCATGGGTATCGGGCCGGTGCCAGCCATTGAGAACCTGCTCAAGGTCACCGGGCTCACCCTGAATGATGTCGACTTGATTGAGGTGAGTTCAGTCCCAAGAAGGATTAGTTCCTTGTGTAAATTTGTGAATCATCACATCATTATGTTATGGTTAGTTATGTGGAAGAAAACAAGGTAGAACACCTACGCAATGGACAAATGCCATCCGCGACGCTATAAGAGTGATAACACCTAGCACAGAACAGAAACTTGGGAGGGAGATAGTGAGAAACAGCACCTAAACCTTGAGGAATCGACGAAGAAGTCATCATTATGTCACCCTGTTGATGTCCACTGCTGGTCATAGGCCCCCTCTAAGGATCGCATCCATCGGGTTTCGGCGACCTTGATCAGACCTCTACCCATGCTTTACTTCAACTGGTGTATTCACATCATGAAGTTTTATGGTATAGTTGTATTAAAGCGGCAAGCCCTCTAGCTTGGTTGGTGGGCTGATCCATCATTAGCATCGGGCCAGTTCCGGCCATCGTGAACCTCAAGCGTCACCGGGCTCAGCCTGAATGATATCTACTTAATTGAGGTAGGTTCAGTGTCAAGAGTGTGTCATCGTTATGTCATGGGACGAAAGAAGAGGAGAGTACCTACGCAATAGATAGATACCATCCGCGACACCAAGAGCGTTAACATCCAGTGCGTCATCCACCTAGCACAGAACAGACGCTTGGAGAGTGGTGGTGAGAAACAGTGCATACAGCCTTGAGGAATCGACGAAGAAGTGTCATAATGTCGACCTGTAGAATGTCAACTGGACATAAGTCCCTTCCAAGGTTTCTGTGACCTTGACCAGACCATCAGGTCCATTCGTCACTTTGTAGTTACATGCTTTACTTAAATCACACGGTGTATTCACATCATGAAGAATTTTGGGGTATTGACGCCGTCAAGAGCCTCAAGCCACTCGGCTGGTGAACTAATTGCCTGACACACTCAATCGCAATCGCGAGTCTGCATACAAAATGAAAAAACTGTTCCACTTTGATGTCAAAGTTTGACGCCGATTGCGAGTGCGTTAGGCAATATTCATAATGGTACCCGCTTTCGAATAAAACAACTGTAATCATATTGTCCTCAGATCAACGAGGCGTTCTGCGCACAGACCCTGTCCTGCGCCAAGGCGTTGAAGCTGGACATGTCCAAGCTCAACGTCAACGGCGGCGCCACCGCGCTCGGACACCCGCTCGGCGCCTCCGGCTCGCGCATCACGGCGCACCTCGTGCACGAGCTCAAGTGAGACGCACAGAGACTTAAATAAACACGCACAACCACAGATAGGCACACGCAGCAAACACAGAGATATACAGATAACTAAATAAAATGCGAGTTTTAAATACCCGACGGCATTTTTTAATATTGTCGTCGATATAGCCTACGAAGCTAGCGGTCCCGGGTTCAGATCCCGGTAAGGGCAGATATTTGTGTGATGAGCGCGAATATTTTGTCCCTGGGTCTTGGATGTTTTCTATGTGTTGAAATATATTTATACATTTATATATTTCTCTATTTAAGTATGTACGTTTACTTATCGTTGTCTAGTACCCATAGTACAAGCCTAGAGCTTAGTTTGGGACTAGGTCAATTGGTGTGACATTGTCTTCGGATATTATTTATAAAACATGGGAGCGCCAAAGTTCAACTAAAATTGCAACTCCTATTATCGGAACTCCGAAAATGAATTTTTTATACCGCTGGAACCGTAAACTTTTCAGAAGTTCTGAAATATTTAATGAGTAGATAAGACTAGGTTAGGTTAGGTTTGATTTATATAAATCCTGAAAAAGTAACAGTTGCAAAAAAAAACACGTTAGGAGTTGCGATGTTTAGGTCTTACAAATCGTTATGAGTAAAAATAATTAGGTGAACCAATATGGACCCATAAAACATAATTAATTAATTATAAAAATATACTATAATATGATATTATATTAACGCATGCAGTTTTTACCTGTAAGTGATTGTTACATTTAGTTAAAGACTACTTACTTAGCTTATAATATTGTTGATGTTAGAATGTAAACAATTGTTGGTAAACCAAATAAATAAATAAACAAAAAATACGGAACCCTAAAAACGAAAAAAAGGTCCAAAATAGCGCTATTTGAAGGTCTGAGACACTAACTGGTACATAGAAACACAGACACAACCAAGCAAGAGACCGCGTTGTTAGACACGTACTGACAGACGAATAAAACGGTTTTTTTTTTTCAGACGCCGTGGACTTAAAAGAGGCATTGGATCAGCTTGCATCGGTGGCGGGCAGGGCATCGCTGTGATGATCGAAGCCGTTTGAAACACGTTATTAATCTTTAAGAACCAAATAGTCTGATAAATCAATCAATAATTTATACTCAAGCATAATGTTACAGAGTAATCGTTTATTTGACACTATCAAACAGGCAATATTAAAATGAACCTTGGGAATGATTTCCAATAAGTCATATTTTGATCTTGTATTTTTAAGATCAAGTGTCTAAACATTTTTATTTTTTTTAAAGCTTACAAGATTTGAATTCTTACCTTAAAAAAGCCCAAGTAAGCTCAAATGAATTTGTATGTTTTTTAACTTAGTAATTATTTAAGATGCACTGTCTAATGAATGTAAATATATATTTTATAGCATGTTTATGAAACTGTTGTTATTATACAAAAACAAATATATAATCGTATTTAAGAGTATTACATGTTTTAAATGTTTTACAATTTACATCACCAATAAAAACTTTTATAAATAAATACATTTTTATTAAACTTCCCCACCCTGTCGATTTTGCAACGATTGTATAATAATAATATGGATCGTTATAGAATTAGAGATAATTCAGTTTACCCTTGACGCAAAAGTGGGACTCCAACGCTCTATTAGGATTCCGTAGCCAAACGACGAAAATGGAACCCTCACAATTTTTTCACGTCCGTCTATCTGTCAGTATTCAATTCAAAAATTCAAAATTCAAAACATTTATTCAGTAAATTGGCCACATGACTGCTCTTTTACACGTCGGTAACATGGAGTGAATCTACTAGCGCTTCGGACAAGACCATCATTGCGGAGAAGAAGCGCCGCAAGAAATTCCAGCAGAAGGTCATTTTATAAACTACCTACCCTTGTAAGAAACATGTCCTGAACTTAACCAAAAGGGCATAGGATTCGCCTAATTGTCGCCTCATTATTCGTGAGTCGTGTCGTGGCCAAAAGAGAAAGAAATGGATCAAATGGATCTACCGCTACGTCGAACTTCGATTTTTGATATTGACCAACATGATTATTCAACAGTTATCTTACATGACATAACTGTAGAAATATGCATTTATTTTTAAACTTATTTTTTATGGCACACTGCCAACTGTATTAACCACGATGACGCGTTAGCCTAGTTGGTATTGACGACTGCCTAATAAGCTAGCTGTCCAGGGTTCGATACCCGTTATGGGCAAATATTTGTGTGATGAGCGCGAGTATTTACAATGGGTATTGTATGTTTTATATGTATTTAAGTATATGTTTCTCTATATTAAGTATGTTTATCGTTTTCTAGTACCCATAGTACAGACAACAGCATAAATAAGTGATCATGTATGTACCTTGTCGCTTTCAATCGTTTCACAATTTTGTATGACATTTCAAACACGACGTTCAAGTGACAAGGTACATAAATTATCACTTATTTATGATGTTGACTGTACAAGCCTAGAGCTTAGTTTGGGACTGGGTCAATTTGTGTGAACTTGTTCCGTTTTTTTTAAAGGGGTACTACTGTGAGCCATTTTGGAGGGAAAAAGAGGATGACCTACGATTAATTCACCCAAATAAAACAGGAGGCCAATGTCGTGTCGTATCACGTGAAAAATCTAGCAGAGAAAGTATCACTACCATGAGTTACTATCGAAATCTCATGAAACGGTCTACAGTCTATAGCGAGTAAACGCTCTTCGAATATTTTTAAACAGAGGGAGCTGCAAAGATGCACTACGCTAACTAACGTTTCTATTCGATTCCTTTTTAAACCAATCGCGTCACTGGGAGATGACGTGATACGAAAAGTCACGTGGTCTACCAGTGACGCGATTGGTTTAAAAACGAATCGAATAGAAACGTTAGTTAGCGTAGCGCATCTTTGCAGGGCCCTCAGTACCCTTACCATGAGTCACAATTACCGTACTCGCTAGCGAGTGGAAGCTCTATCCCTCGCAGACCTCGCAAGTGTTCTTATAGAGTGCGAGGGACAGAGCATTCGACTCGCTAGCGAATACGGTAATTGTAACTCATGGTAAGGGTACAGAGAAAAATGGAAATTACTTCACCGATAAGAGGCCAGCTGTTAAGTTAAATGATGATGATGCCTATGAGCCATGAGGAGGAACATGTCCACCTTCCGTCTTCGTCATCATACCTATTCGATGGTACCATTCTATTGTACCTTATGTCATCAGAATTGCACAAGTAAAAATAAATGTGTAAAAAAACCAAAAACCCGCATTCAAAAATGAAAAAAATAACTTCTTTTAAAATGGTAGGTCAGTCCAACTGTATTTGGCTTTTTAACCGACTTCAAAAAAAGGAGGAGGTTCTCAATTCGTCGGGTTTTTTTTTTTTTTTTTTTTATGTATGTTCCCCGATTACTCGAAGACCACTGGACCGATTTGAAAACTTTTTTCGTTGTTCGACTGGGTATACTTTCTAGTTGGTCCCATTGTCAACACGTCAGGATCTGATGATGGGATCATGGAGAAATCAAGAGAACTCCTCAAATATTATAGGCACACCTATAGCGATTTTGGTATTTTTCACTGTAACTCATGCATTTGCTTTTGAAAAGTACTATATGGTGAAGTGGAACTGATGATGAAGACCACAGATGGCCACCGGAACTCCTTAACGGTACCTATTTCAAGGGTGGCGATAAGATATTTCGATAAAGGAAGTTGAGCGACTATGACGAAGCACATTTAGGTTTAAATATGACTATGACATTCCCGCGGCGTTGTCTGCGGCGAGCTTGAAATGTTCTATAGTTTCTTATTAATATTTAGAAGTGGAGCTACGTAACAGCATAAATAGGATCACTCAAAAGTATAAAATAAAATAAATGTTTAAAAAAACAAAAAACCGCATTCAAAAAGCAAAAAATAACTTCTTTAAAATGGTAGGTAAATAGGTCAGTCCAACTGAAGTCGGCGTCCAACAATATTTTAACCAAAAGCAGACTTCAGTTGGACTGACCTATTTACCTACCATCTTAAAGAAGTTATTTTTTGCTTTTTGAAGGCGGTTTTTTTGGTTTAAAATATTGTGGGACGCCGACTTCAGTTGGACTGACCTATTTACCTACCATTTTAAAGAAGTTATTTTTTTCATTTTTGAAGGCGGGTTTTTGGTTTTTTTAAGCATTTATTTTATTTTATACTTTTTAGTGATCCTATTTATGCTGTTACGTAGCTCCACTTCTAAATATTAATGAGAAACTATAGAACATTTCAAGCCAGGGACCGGAACCGCTTACCCTTTAAAGAGTTTTGGATAGGGTATTTGATTGACTGGTTTTTACACACCCTAACGATGCGGTAAGCATATCATCGAGTTACCCCAATGAAAAGCTTTCCAACACGATACAATTAATTCGACTAAGCACTTACCGAATCCTTAAAACCCACGTTAGGCTTTCCCTATCAAGTGTTATTAAACGGCTTCAAGCTATTTCAATCCCTACGCGCAATTCATACTACTACTACTTAGCAATCCACACAACAGGCGCACGCGGCGAGGTAGGGGGAATGAAATGTTGTCCTTGAAGCACTATTTCGCTGGGTCAAATTGTACCTTCTAGCATTTGCACATAACTAGGGCACACTAGGGTTTTGTTTGTTAACGATCGCTTCGATTTTGCATCGCGTGATTTCTGTAGACCTTGATTGGACAGTTAGGTTCGGCGATCTTCATTGTGGTCGGTTGTCCTTGAGTAGGATTTGGTTTTGCGCAAAGTGTGTGTGAAGTGTTTGTTACCCGACTACAAAAAAGGAGGTTCTCAGTTTGACCTGTATGTATGTATGTATGTATGTTTGTTCGCTATTATCTCGCGTTTGACTGAACTGATTTTGATGCTGTTTTCAGAAAAATATTTGTTAAACTTAGTTACTTTAGTATTTTAACCGACTTAAAAAAAGGAGGTTCTCAGTTTGACTGATGTGATTTGATTTCTCCGTAAGTTATGGTCCGATTTCAAAAAATCTTTTTTTGTTTGATAGAGTATACTTCCGAGGTGGTCCCAATGTCACCAAATAGTAACCTGATGAGGGGATCCATGAGGTATTGAGGGAACTCCTCAATTATTATAGGAATACATATAGCAATTTCAGTATTTTTAGTAACAAGTCCAGCAATTGCATTCAGAAAGTATCATTTGGTGAAATGGAACTGATGATGAAGACCACAGATGGCCAACGGAACTCCTCAACGTTACCTATTTCAAGGGTGGCGATAAGATATCTCGATTAAAATAGTTGAGTTACTTTAAAAAATTAATTAAAAAAAAAAAAAAATTAATTAGAAAATTTAATATTACGATACAAAATTATATAGTTGTGTATTTAATTAAATTTCTAAATTTCAATATCTCTAAACAATGTTAAATTTTAATGAATGTATGAGATTTATTAAAACTTCAACTAATTTTATCAGGACTGTTAAAAATATATACAATAAAATATACCTAAAATTAACTTAAAACTACACTAATCTAATAAACCGCTGCCAGTGGGCATCGTTCCCAAAATGCTGGCAGCATTGCCACGTTGAATGGCAATGCTTAATCTTTGTGCCAAATAAAGGCCAGCATTTTGGTCACGAGATGTGTCGACCAGGCGCTTGGAAAGATCTTTAAAAAATTTATGAGCTCCTGGTCCCCGCGGTCCTAAAGTTTCGACCCCAAAAGGCTCAAATACGTAGCTTCTATCGAGCTGACTGTACTTGCGCCTTTTCAGGGTCTCCGCTGATTCTGCCGCGGATCCAGCCTTAATTCTCGATCCGGGAAGGTGTGACGGCGCAAAGGTGTCCACGCAAGTAGCATCCCACACCAAAATTTAATTGTTTATAATGATATGACTTTTCCGCGGCGTTACTTGCGGTGAACTTGAAATGTCTTAAAGTTTCATATCAACTAAGGAGTGGGACTACATACAAGCTTATTATGATCACTAAAAAGTTTAAAATAAAATAAATGTTTTAAAGAACAAAAAACCGCTGTCAAAAACGCAAAAAATAACTTCTTTTAAAATGGTAATGGTGGCTTTTGGTTATTTTTTTTGTGAGTCGCCGTTTAAAAGAAATTATTTTTTGTGATTTTGGAGGCGGTTTTTTGTTTTATAAAATATTTTTTTTGGTTTACTTAGTCGGTCGGTTCGTTAGTCGGTTTTATTTATCACAGTTTATTCTTGATCGAGTTTTCTGTCGATTGATATTAGGAATAAAAATAAGTTTCTGTTGTAAGTCTAAGTTTCGAGTTACATTGACAAATTTAGGGTGGTTAGGGTGTACATACCAAAGGTGGTGGTGGTGGTGGTTGTGGTGATGACCGATGTGTATGTATGTGTGTATACAATGACGACGGTTGAAACGCCCGAATATCCACCCGACAACGAATCCGTTGACAGATTGGCAAAAAGTAGCCGCCATCTTGAACTTTTTATTTATTCGACTGATGGCTTCCAAAATCGATATCTGGGTATCTGTTTGGTCTCCGACAACTAATCCGTTGACAGATTGGGAAAAAGTAGCCGCCATCTTGAATTTTTTAGTTATTCGACTGATTGTTTCCAAAACCGATATCTGGGTATCTGTGTGGTCTCCGACAACTAATCCGTTGACAGATTGGGAAAAAGTAGGCGCCGTCTAGAACTTTTTAGTTATTCGACTGATTGTTTCCAAAATTGATATCTGGAGATCTGAGTGGTCTCCGACAACAAATCCGGGGACAGAGTGAGAAAAAGGAGCCGCCATCTTGAACTTTTTAGTTATTCGACTGATTGTTTCCAAAATCGATATCTGGGGATCTGTGTGGTCTCCGACCACTAATCCGATGACAGATTGAGGAAAAGTAGCCGCCATCTTTGACTTTTCAGTTATTCATTCGACTGATTGCTTCCAAAATTGATATCCGGAGATCTGAGTGGTCTCCGACAACTAATCCGTGGACTGATATTTTAGGATCAGTGTGGTCTCCTATGACTCTCGAAATTGACACTTGAAAGACAACTTAATACAATTTTTTTTAAAGCTTTCAATGCTTGTATTTTTTTCTACCTGCTCGTATTAAAATGACAATATAAATATATCGTTAGATTTTTTAGACGTTCCAAATGGCTACGCTTGTGAAAAACATTTTGACGCTATGGATATTTTACAGGGAACGCATCGCTAAAAGCTTAAATCAAGTTCATTACCATCTCTCCATCTACCAGGAGCACGTTTTATAAAGCTACAAGTTACAATTTTACTGGTCTAAACTGGCAACACTGCTCAAATATCTGGTCGTCATTGGTCGAGGTTATGTCAAATGGAAACTTGTAACCTGTAAATAGTAATTTGTAGCTTAATAAAATAGGCCCCAGGGGCACGTTTTATAAAGCTACAAGTTAAAATTTTACAGGTCTAAACCGGCAACACTGCTCAAATCGCTGATCGTCATTGGCCGAGGTTGTGTCAAATGGAAACTTGTAATGTAACCTGTGAATTGTAATTTGTAGCTTTATAAAACAGGCCCAGGTATAAAAAAACATCGGTTGTCTGTAAAGCCGGTTTACGGACGATAATTTTACGTGATAACGTTCGGCTTAGGCGGAACGTGACGCTTTTTCAGCCATGCTGTTTCGTGCGTGCAGCCGGCGTTCATCGATTTATAAGACGTTATCACGTCAATAGGATTTTGGTTGTCCAAATATTGTCTTAAATAGGTATGAATTCGAACTTTATCTCTCGATATACTATGCATTAAAACAATGTTTCCAAGCATCAACGTGACAATGTTAGTTTCAATCACAACGTCGCTTCTATAACGTTAATCTATGATCGCGTGCTTTTTGTCTTGATCTCTCTGGTTATGAGAGGGATATTATGGTTATCCTGTTCTTTGATGCACGTCATCATGGCGTGTCATGGCGCCTTATTTGTTACAACAACGTATTGGAATATTTTATTTTGTCTATTTATAACATTTTGTACATTGAATTTTTAAAAATCCTTGAATATAGTTACTATTTAATAAACGGAGAATAAAATTTTGATATTTGTAATCACGTAAAGTAATCGACGGCCCTCGAATAGGGTTTTAAAGAAATACATGTAATTGGCCTAATTTGATAATTTCTTAGTTGTTTTAAGTTTAATCGAGAAATCCTGAAATAGGTATAGTTTAATTTGTTACGAAGAGTAATTATACAAAGTTTCAAGTAACCAGCTCAATCCGGTAACTTTTTTCCTTACTAACTTTGACCCCTCTTTTCCCCCCTTTAATTGTCATATCTTATTTTTTTATTATATTTATTTATTTGTCATGTTAATTTCATACACAAGCTTACAGCATAGGAGCCAAGACGCTCACATGGTAATATATAAAAATCAAGTTAACTTACTTACACATAATTAAAACTAAAATTCTTAATATTATACATTATATTAAATCATCTAGGAAGCTATTATTATTAAAAAACAATATGACCTCATTATTAAATTGGCTAGGCGACTCAAAAAATATATCCACGTCAGAGCTCTTCAGCACCATGTTATTCAAGAGTGAGTGTTCCCGGTGAGTGGGAGTTAATATATAAACCTGGTCGCCGTTTATTGAAACGTTTTAGTGAAAACCGCGTTAACATTGGTTCAGTGGTTTTCAATTGATGCGAGGAGAAATAAAATTAAACTGACAAAATAAAACAACTCTAAAAATTGTAGAAATGTGTTCTGCTGCACATTCAGAGGGTCCCTGTAGTATTTTTAGGTAAATATCTCGAATATACAGATTTAATCCCTTCTACAACTTTATTATAGGTAGGTATAGATCATTACGCAGAATTTTACTTTTATTGAAAGGCATTATCACCTCATTAGTTAATTTCAGGCGGAACGTAACAATGAGTCACGCTTTTTCATGCGTGCAGCCGGGCTCAAGCGGAACGTTACAATGAGGCGGAACGTGACGAGACCTCGCAAATCCCCAGATAACGATTTTCGAAACAATCAGTCGAATAACTAAAAAGTTCAAGATGGCGGCTACTTTTCCTCACTCTGTCCGCGGATTCGTTGTCGGAGACCACACGGATCCCCAGATATCGGTTTTGGAAGCAATCACTATAATAAATAAAAAGTTTAAGATGGCGGCTACTTTTTCCCAATCTGTCAACGGATTAGTTGTCGGAGACCACACAGATCCCGAGATATCGATTATGGAAGTAATCAGTCGAATAACAAAAAAGTTCAAGATGGCGGCTACTTTTCCTCAATCTGTCAACAGATTCGTTTTCGGAGACCACACATATTCCCAGATATCGATTTTGGAAGCAATCAGTCGAATAACTAAAAAGTTCAAGATGGCGGCTCCTTTTCCTCACTCTGTCCACAGATTTGTTGTCGGAGACCACTCAGATCTTCAGATATCAATTTTGGAAACAATCAGTCGAATAACTAAAAAGTTAAAGATGGCGGCTACTTTTCCTCAATCTGTCATCGGATTAGTTGTTGGAGACCACACAGATCCCCAGATATCGATTTTGGAAACAATCAGTCAAGTAACTAAAAAGTTCAAGATGGCGGCTACTTTTTCCCAATCTGTCAACGGATTAGTTGTCGGAGACCACACAGATACCCAGATATCGATTTTGGAAGCAATCAGTCGAATAACTAAAAAGTTAAAGATGGCGGCTACGCGTGCGTGTTCCAATTTTTAATCGAGATTTAATATTGGAATTTACTCGATTAAATCGCGATTAAATCAATCGAGATTAATTTTGGACGATTGATTTTTTTATCGATTAATTGTTTGTTTAAAAAATTAATCGATTAATACCTATCTCTGCCCGACACGCTTAGTTATAAAACTCTCATTAGGTACGGTAGGTATAAATACTTAGGTACGTTGTAAAGCTCTTCTGATATGCACTTTGATTTCTTCATCATTTTTAGCTTGGTCCAATTCCATAGTAAAGCGATGATCGAAATAAAGAAAATCAATTGAAATAAGTAGGTACGTAAGTGGATAAATATTACAGTTAAATAGGTACTTTTAGCCGGGGTAAATGAAATGTAAATATTGTGCAAGTAAAACATTACCATAATTATCACACCAAGAATCTATCCCGAACTAAAATACAATAGGTATTCCAACCAACGCAACCTCAGTGAGGCCAACCAATCACATGAATCTGCGTAACAGAGCTAACGGAGAGGGAGAATCGATAGGGTAACAGAAAGTAATACTAAGTACTTAAATCCGAAACTCTTACGAAACTGGTAACCTCAATGGTAGTAGTTAACTAGTTCGAAGCAGTTTCCATATTGTTAGGGTAAGCCTATCGATAGAGTTACCCTAAAGAAGGGTGAGCAAATGATGGAGTTACCCGATCGATAGACTTAATCAAATAAAGGGGTTTTCCGGTCCCTGTTTCAAGCTCGCCGCAGACAACGCCGCGGGAATTTCATAGTCATATTTAAACCTAAATGTGCTTCGTCATAGTCGCTCAACTACCTTAATCGAAATATCTTATCGCCACCCTTGAAATAGGTACCGTTAAGGAGTTCCGGTGGCCATCTGTGGTCTTCATCATCAGTTCCACTTCACCATATAGTTCTTTTCAAAAGCAAATGCACGAGTTACAGTGAAAAATACCAAAATCGCTATAGGTGTACCTATAATATTTGAGGAGTTCTCTTGATTTCTCCAAGATCCCATCATCAGATCCTGACGTGTTGATAATGGCACCAACTAGAAAGTATACCCATTCAAACAACGAAAAAAATTTTCAAATCGGTCCAGTCGTCTTCGAGTAATCGGGGAACATACATTAAAAAAAAACCCGACGAATTGAGAACCTCCTCCTTTTTTTGAGGTCGGTTAAAAATGTCAAGTCAATCCGACAATTTAAGTTGAAATCGAATTCTAAGATTTTATTACATTGTTTTTTGGTTTCAAGTGAAGGTTTTAAGGGTGTTATAAAAACATTGTTATCGAATCGCAGCTTATCCTGATAAGAGACGTTATGTGTTTATTGCTTTTTATCTGGTTGCTATTTCGTGCCGTGGCAAAGGTATCTTATCAGTAAGCCGAACAAATCTCTTGGACTGATGGACTTTGTACTATTGATCATAAATACTTTAGAATCTAGAGTTTACTATCTAGAGTCTAGATAGTAAACAGCTCGGCAGGGGCTTCAAAGGGTGGTTCACCTGGGGGGTCACTCAGGGCGCCCTATATAATGTAACTTACTTTTAAGTATTATTGCGGGTAATTCAGACTTCTAACTTCTACTTTCAGTGGGTATCAGAAAATTCCTGATTTAGATAATTATTTATTTTACGGTTTTGGAAAAGTTATCAAAAAAGTTAAAAAATCTGTAGGTATTAAAATTTAGGCTAGGTAATCAAAATGGACCTAGGTATTGCATAGAAAACAAAGATCATAACAAAATGAGTAGGTATTTTCTTTTGCGTTTAAAAGAAATACATAGGTACAAATGGACATATTGCATTCGACCTAGGTACGTAGGTAGGTATACAATATTGGACAATTTTACCATCAGACAACATGATTCAAATTTAGACGTTAGTCAGGTTGGGAAATTTTTCTTGTTGATGTAGGTAAAGGCATATTTACATTGGGTCAGCAATAGCATGCCAGTGGAAGTACATTGCGTCGTTACAATAGCTCTCGCCTCAAACGTGAAAACAAACTCGTCAATGTACTTCTACTGACCTGCTTTTACTGACCCAATGTAAATCAGCCTTAACTTATTTCAAATTGTCATTTTTATGGTAGTCGCATAATTTCGAATACCTAGTCGAATTTCCTTTTAACCCAAATGACAGTAAGAATCATTTGCGCATACCTACCATAACAGGGAATCTACCATCTACCCTGGGACATTGGATAATCACCAATATGTACCAAACTTCCAACTACCGAGTAAAAAACTTTGCCTTACAAATGTAATTACAATAACCTGCGTTAAGTTATTAAGTAAACGCCTGTAGCCTGTAGCCGAGCTGCTTGATAAAAATATTTATCAATTGAAATTCATTGGCGGCGTAAACCGGCTCGACAACAGACGCGTCGATTAAAATGGCGGTTGCAATAAACAAAGGTAAGTTTTACACTTTAAACTTAATTAAAAATAGAAACGTGACAACTGGTAGGTCCCAATTATGGTAAAAATCATGACATGGTTTGCTTTTAATTTGTACCTACTTTGTAAACAAGTTTTTTAGGTTATGTTTTAAAATACTCGAGTAAGTTTTACCTTAGCCGTATAGCCATATGATATAATATGACACTTAGTGAAAATGAAAAGGAAGAACAAAATGCATACGTGTAAAAGAGATATGTGATCTTTTGATGCGTAAACTTACACGGGTAAAGTTCAATGTCCGTATCGTAGTCGAAAGTATAGTGAGGTAGTTAATTATATGTGATATCAGCCTTATTTTGCGAAGCGTAAAGTAGTGATTCGGTCGCAGTTTTAAAAGTAAATAGGTTGTTGTTGACCTTGACCGCTGTATTACGGTCCGCGGTGCTACTATATTTGCAAATGTCACTATTTACTCACTTTTCTTCACTTGTTCGTTAATGGAGATAATAGTTTTTGTTATCGATTTCGTATAAAGTAATAAAAAAAAAAATTTTTTTCACAAAATTTGTGCAAATTGTGGTTATAGAATTATCAACAAGTTTTTAGAGATGTTTGTTATTCTGTAGCTCTGCCTACCCCACTCTGGGAACGAAGGCGTGAGATCATGTATGTATGTATGTAATAAAAAAAAACACAAGTAGGATTTTTCGCATTAGTGTTGTTTACTTTTCCGCCGTTTTTACCCTAATTGTTCAAGTAGCACTGTGAATTTTTATCAGACTAAGAATTAGGTCAAATTGACTCTTTTAATTGCTGTTTTTATTTATTTATTAAAAAACTTCGTTTGATACACGTTTGATGAACTGCAATTTCCAGTCATCCCGAGTCTGGTGTAGAGTACCTAAAATGACATAATTTCCGCACTTGTTTACCGCAATAAGCAATTGGCGTTCACAACTACCAGTCACTGACCAATTTGAGCATAGCTGTTATAGTAGTGCAATAAAAATAATGTAGGTACCTATCTTACTAATTCTGTGTTCAATACAAAACATACGTACATCAACTCATCGATGGTCGTCAGGGGTTATCCTACTAATAAAATCATAATTTAAACTTAAAACGTTGTATGGATGTTTGTGTTTCAATCACGCCTAAACGGCTGAACGATTTTAGATGAAATTTTTCCGCTTAGCCTGGATAAACTAAGAATATTTTTTATCCTAAAGGAAAAAGACTTTATTTACATCCTACTAAGTAAAGAATACAACATTAATACAATTAAAAATTAAAACTAAACGTATTTAAATTAAAATTAAACTAAGCTACTCAAATATTAAAGATATAAATAATAATCACCACTATAAAAAGAACACCCCCTCTAGCAGGTCCGCTCGCGGCATGGTCCCCATGACACTGGCTGCATTATCTCTCTGGATAGCTAGCCCAATCCTTTGGGAGAGGTACTTAAGCACCAGCTCTAGGATCTCCGGATTATATCCTTGAAATTGGATTATTCCCGAAGGAAGAGCGATAAACCACTCTACGCAGACGAATTCGCTGGCAAAAGCTAGTTTCCCCATAAAAATAGAACAACACTGATTGCGCCAGTGCTCCAGGATCTGGCTGGATCGTTACGGCCATCTTACCAGCTAAGGTCACCAACCAGAACACCTCGACTGGAATGCAGCAATGGGAAAACAGCTGCTTGGCTTAACCATTTTATTTTTGGTTGCAGGTATCTTCATAGTGGCAGCCAAGCGTACGCCGTTTGGACGCTACGGAGGCAAGCTAAGGGATGTTCAGCCTTCAGACCTCCTGGCTGCTGCGGCTAAGGATGCCTTCAAGGCCGCCGGAGTAGCGCCAGCTCTGGTCGACACCGTCAACATCGGGCAAGTCAATGGGGTAAACTATGCCTTTTTGATTTGATCCTAAGTATTGTTAATTTTACGTGCCTTTACGCAATAATATTCAAGTCAAGTATAATAATAAATGAATTAATTGCTTGCAAAACTTAAAAGTGGCAATGGGAAGGGATTACGAGTAAGCCCCCTACGCATTATCCTTCCGTGCCATCCCTCCGGGCTCGATGCACGACGCAAAATGATAGTGCGTAGGCTTGCTGGACGTCAATTATTATTATTATTACCGTGATTATTGACGTCCAGCAAGCCTACGCACTATCGTTTTGCGTCGTGCATCGTGCCCGGAGGGATGGCACGGAAGGATAATGCGTAGGGGGCTTTACGCTTAAAATCTTCTTATTATGGCATTTGTAGCGATGTTAACTTGATAACTGGGCCTCGATTCAAAACGGTAAAGACCATATTGTATTTGACCTGTCGTATTGTCAACGTTTAACAATACCATTACAGGTCAAATACGATTTGGATTTTACCGCCTAGAATAGAGGCCCAGGTGGCCCTGCCAAGATTCACTACGCGAAGTAGCGTTTCTATTCATTTCGTTTTTAATCCAATCGCGTCACTGGTATATGACGTCATACGAAAAGTCACGTGATCTACCAGTGACACGATTGGTTTAAAAATGAAACGCATTGAAACGCTACTTAGCGTAATGCATCTTGGCAGGGCCTCCTCGCATCACGCCTAGTCCTCTAACTCGGTAACACCATATTGCATTTGACAGGTTATCTTATTATCAACGTTACGATAGCTCTTATTTACTTGACAATAATGGCGGCCGAGTCAAAAACAATACGATAACATATCAAAGGTATGGGTTTTAGCCCCTATGACTATGGGGCTCATTCTCCTCGGTAAAACCCATATTACCTTTGACATGTTAATCCCCTATCAATAACTTTGCACTACAGCGGTATGCGACGAACCTTAAAAACAAATGCATCAATTAGTTTTTTTTTCTCCAAGCAAAGTCTTGGTTAGGCCGTAAGATCGCTAAAAATACTGTTGTATATCTGACCATCGTGTTCTAGTTGAGTGGATCTTCAGACGGTGGTCTGGCGCCACGGCACGCTTCTCTGAAGGCTGGTGTGCCCCAGGAGAAGCCAGCGCTGGGCATCAACCGGCTCTGCGGCTCTGGATTCCAAGCTGTCATCAACAGCGCGCAAGTAAGCAATCACCTCACTGGAGTTTCTTGCGGCGCTTAATCTTCGCAATGATGGTCCGAAGCGTTAGTAGATTAAATCCATATTACCGACGTGTAAAAGAGCCCTCATTTGACCAATTTACTGAATAAATATTGTATTTATTTTTATTTTTTTACCAATAACGTTACTTCTAACTTTAATTTTCAAAACCTCTGATCTAATAAAACAGCATTGACTAACATCAACGTATTATTAGAAATACATTATTTAGGCATAGCGAAAAGCTATTTTCGATACCAATAAATGAGAAGAAAATCTAAAATAAGTATACTAATCTGTTATCGTATAGTCGTAGCTCACAACATTAAAAATCATATTATTCTTCCAGGACATCATAACAGGAGCCGCCAAGGTTTCATTAGCTGGAGGAACAGAGAACATGTCAGCGGTTCCGTTCGTGGTACGCAACGTGAGGTTTGGCACAGCTCTTGGCCAAAACATCGAGTTCGAAGATTCTCTGAACAGAAGCTCCTTGGACACGTATTGTAACTTCACCATGCCTCAGACCGCGGAGAACTTGGCAGAGAGGTATAAGTTGCAGAGGAGTGAAGTGGATGCCTTTGCTTTGCAATCACAGAAGAGGTGGAAGGCTGGTTAGTTTTAAAAGTATTGATTAACTTTTGCTAAAACATCGCCGTTTTTCTCTTAAAACTCTTACAGCATTCAAAAATATTTGTACTACTTGATCATTCCCATTTCTTAGCACCCCGCTCAGAATTGTTGCCATTTTGACTGTTGTACCAATATTAAGCCTGCTAACATACATGTCCGGGTGGTAACAGTTAGCAATATTTCAAGTCATAACTGTTTTTTTTTTACCTGCCATCATTTTAGTTTACAAATTTCTCGAACAATATTTTCTAGGATTTTAGTGTGACGGAACCAATAATGGTCAAGGACCAATGATGGACACTTGAGTCTTATTTTACAGAAGATAAGGGTTATTCATTTGTTTTGCAACTAATATGAAAAGTATGAAATTTGAATTAAGAGTGTAGTGTCCATCATTGGTGACGTCACCCTATAAAGTCTGTTTTTACACTTCTTATAATTTATTAAACACAGACTTTTAAAAAGCAAACCTATCTATCTATCCCGTCAACGTGCAGCATTCGACGCGGGCGTGTTCAACGAGGAGATGGCTCCAGTGACGGTTAAGGTCAAGAAGCAGGAGGTGGTGGTGTCGGTCGACGAGCACCCGCGCCCGGAAACCACGGCCGAGGCGCTGTGCAAGCTGCCTGTCCTCTTCCGGAAGGGTGGCGTCGTAACCGCTGGGAACTCCTCAGTAATTATTTATACTCGTACTTTTATACTTTTAAGAAAACGGGTCCTCGATAACAGTACCCTTACCATCGGTTACAATTACCGTACTAGCTAGCAAGTCGAATGCTCTATTTCTCACCTCCTTATTGTTATAGTGTAAGAGACGGAGCACTAGCGAGTACAGTATTGTAACTCATTGTAATGGTACAAATCGAATTTAATGAATAAGTAGGGGTTGTTTGAAACCTGAGGGTTGGAGCCATACAGGTTTCCCTAGTTCGGGCACCTGTCTCCACCACACGAGTGTTGTACCTATGCTACCGTGCTTAAAATAACCTGTCATGTACCTATTGGTGGGGAAATAAAAAAAAACATTCATTAATCTTTGGGAAAAATCGGTGTCAACATAAGCAACGCACGTCTTCCAAGTCCCTATTTCACTAAGATTAAGACCATCGTGCTCTTATACCATATTATTGAACTACTTACTATAACGTCAACGATATTCGTATGATTATGATATGTAGCAGTGCTAGTTATAATTTAGTTTCTCCGTTTTGTTTATGCTGTGTAAATGTTTAGTTTCGCTTTACTTCTAGAAATTATATTAAAAACTAAAACTAGAGTAATATAACATATAGTATGCAAAAACTGATACAGAGTAGATAACTTAATGTTAATATTCATATTATCATGGTCGCTTGGCACATCTTTCGGCTTCTTTCGGGCGCCACAGACCTGATTCCAATGGTTCTGGCAGAATACCAGCGCTGCAGTTTCTGCAGCATTATGCTGAGTCAGCGCCAATTCACAGCACAACACATGGCTCTCTCACCGTATATAAGTCAATGTATATTTTAAGTCTCGTGTTTGTTGTCTATATTTTAATGTTTTATGTTTAATTTAAGAGCCTGCGTTTGTGTTTATGTTGAATAAAGTTTTTATCTATCTATCTATCTATCTATCTAGCAAAATAACTTCATTAGTGGACAAGGGAATTTAGATAAATTACTACGCAGACGAAGCCAGTCGATAATTTGGCTGATTTTCCCTAGGGTGTGAACGATGGTGCTGGTGCCCTTGTCTTGGCGAGTGAGGAGGCCGTCAGTGAACACGGCTTCAAACCCCTCGTCAGGCTGCTGGGCTGGTCCTTCGTCGGAGTAGACCCCAGCATCATGGGTATTGGGCCCGTGCCAGCCATCCAGAGCCTGCTCGCCGCTACGAAACTGAGTCTTGGAGATATTGATCTGATTGAGGTTAGTTTTTAATTTGAATTTGATATCTTGTTTGAAAAGATTCTTAGCAGCATATCGGGTGACCAGTCGCAAAACATTGGGTAAGGTTTATGTTATACCTCCAGTGTGAGAGGAAGATAAGCAGACTACTCTGACACCTGTCATTCCAGTACAAATAATAAACTTAAACCAAGAATAGGTTCTTCTTCTTCTTCTTTTTTTGTAATGGTGTTTCACCGCGGAATTCCGCTGTGATTTCGCCTATGTCAAGTGAGTGTGAGTAAATCAGTAAACAGAATAAATCCTTCAATCGGCCATCTTCCGTCCCCGAAGGTTACCGGAATACCGTGCAAGAATGACCGCAGTGACAGGATTGGCTAATCTACCTTTCGCTATAGTAAGAGTTGGTAATTATTTATTTTTGATACATCTTTTTCTTTCTTTACCAGATCAACGAAGCTTTTGCAGCGCAGACCCTGGCCTGCGTGAAAGAGCTCGGCGTAGACCAGAATAAGCTGAACGTGAACGGAGGAGCCATAGCTCTGGGGCACCCTGTTGCCGCCTCGGGTGCCCGGATCACGGCACATTTGGCGTACGAGCTCAGGTGGGTTATCAGCATCTAGTGCGGATCCAGCGGAAAAGCGGAATAAACCTGTTTATGTTGAAAATCAAGAGTTACATTCAGTATTTTCAAAGCCTGAGAGCCCACTGGACCGGTTTGTCTTGGTCTGACCAGCACCAAAAACTTGTGAAAAGCGATATGATAATATAACTTCCAATTGACTAAGACCGCCAGCCGCTCGCTCGCTCGTAGAAATAATGTTTGTTTACGTTGTAAATATGCTTTTGCGTATTAGGTAGGCCAAAGAAATGGTTATTCAATTTCAAGACGTGAAGACTAACTTATATTAAGGCGTGCCAACGAAATTCCCCGTAAAAAGTAACAGTACATTTATCATTAGTTACAATTAACCCTCGCACTCGCAACCTGCTCTGTGCCTAGTGTCCCTCGCAACCTCCCAGTATTCTTATAGAGTGCGAGGGACGAGCATTCGACTCGCTAGCGCTAGTACGGTAATTGTAACTGATGCTAAGGGCACACATCAATTATTTTTCTGAGTGTACACTGTCACAATACGGTATTGTTCTGTTTCAGACGTCGAGGACTGAAGAGAGGCATCGGGTCTGCCTGCATCGGAGGCGGACAAGGCATTGCTCTTCTCGTAGAAACTGTTTAAATAACCCTTCATTACTAGTCAACATCAAATAAAATCACGAGCCAAACTGCCATGGTTAAGCTGTACAAAAATACTTCACAAAATGACCACTAACGCACTCGAAATCGCAATCGACTTCAAAGTGGAACAATTGTTTTCATTTTGTATGCACTCGCTTACGGACTGTCAAAATTTAAACGATTGCGATTGCGAGCGCGTTCAGCAATAAACCTTTTTTGCTCGGCAATGTATAAGGCTGGGTTTTCACGTCAATGTGCTGCCCGTTTTAACCATAGGTATTTATATTATTGAACAGCAATCAATTGTGGTGCGATAGTATGATAAAAAGCCGTTTGAAGCCAACTTAAGTGTATTTTATCTTATCATGTACAGATGGTTATTAGAATACACTTCAACTCTGTAGGATTTTTGAACAATTACCCTTCTAATTCTAACACACTGAGCTGATCGGATATGCAGTTTTTCTCACAATGTTTTTCTTACCGTACCTAAACACATCGGGTAACTTTACCTACTAGTATATAAAAATCACTGGTACAATGTAAATTGTAACTTCTGGAGTTGGAACTCAGTATCTTACGACCACGAATCGATACCTACGTACTCGGCTATCGACGCTCTTGATACTTATAGTCAACAACTTTAGAACCCTGTCATAATGACGATGATGAGTCTAAAGAAATAAATTACGTCAAAATTAACGATTGTCTTTCTGCGACAGGTTTCTATACGTGCTCAACAATTAAAATTGCTGACCGTACATAATCAGCCGTGGGTGGATCCATAGTGAAATAATAATGGAAAATGGCCTGACCATGGGCCTAAAATCCCATGGGGCCCTAGAGGTTCTTTATTATTTCATTACTTTTTACTTAATACAAAAAGTATTTTGGAAAGTATATTGTAAAACGCATTTTTAAAAACTTTGTCATTTTACTAGTCCTTATTTATTAAACTTTTTAAATTAATCTAAGACTAAAGCATTAATATTTTCGATGAATGTATAAGTACGGTGTAAAATCTTGTGAATATATTGAATTAAAGTCTATACTTTGTAAAACATGTTTTTTTAATGACTCTAACATCCCATTGTGGTACCCAAACAGTTAAGTACCTATTAACTATTTTATTTACCATTGTTTATCATACCTACTTCAAAACCTACTCAATAAACGAAAATTCCACTAAAGAAGAAAGATACTAGTTCAGTCAGTAGGTATAGAATTATTATTGTGTATTTCCCTTTATCGATTCAACCTTATTCAAAAAATAACTCTTCTCTAGGTGCTTATGCACAAGATTGTCATTAGTACCTAAAAGACGCCCGGTTATCGCGAATGTTTTAATTATAATTTACATATAATTCCAACTAACAACGAATGTAAACCAATCACGTCATACCAACAAAGCCCCTGTTATATAATTTCTCTTGACGTACCCAAAATATTTTAAGAACAAACTCCACTCAAATACATTACGACGTTATCACGAATTCTACCGATAAACAATCTCATTTCACTGTAGCTGTTCGAACAGCGCACGCGCTGACGACATTGTTTACACGAAATAAAATACTACAAACTTATCATCGATAGTGGTGAAAACTGGAACTAAACGAACTTACATACTAAATCAACGGCAACCGTGATATGGTGGCGCCACTGTGAATTATTTGCTTAAGTTGGTAAACCACTTGTGTTTTATTAATGGCTCTAAAGTGCAAAGGTAAGTTTATATTGACGAAAGAAATGAGATGAAGATATTATAATAGAACATATTTTAATTTGAGTAGGTATCTAAACAATGTTAAACTTAGTTTTTCCTAGTAAGTATGTACTATCTTAAAGTACTATACGAAACAGCGTTACTAAGGGTGTCACTGTCAAGTCAAAACTCGCTAGGTGTTAGATTAGACTAGTAAAATATATTTACCGCTGTACCCTAAGACATTGTAGAGACAAACTCGTTCCTTTTTAGGGTTCCGTACCCGAAGGGACCCCAACAGTGCCCTATTAATAATATGCCTACCGACCGTCCTAACTTTAAAAAACTTTTGAACCAGTAGTCAGATTATGTGTTATTATTATTACGGCGGATTTACTGATAAAATTCGCTAAAACGGCAAAACATACAAGCGTCAAATTAGGCATGATTATAGCACAAACCCTAAAGAAAAACAACAAATACTAAAGAATGTCCAATGTGATTTGATTTGGGCTTGCCCTGATTCGATTCGAAATTCAGATCGGAATATAATGTCTACTGTGCGGTACGGAACCCTCGGTCCGCCAGTCCGACTCGCACTTGACCGGGTTTTTCAAACTTGTGTATGCAAAATCTTGATTAAGGAACCAGTTTTGTCATTAACTGACTCTGAGACTAGTCTGAATGCGGCCGTTATTTTTTAGTGATGTGATGAATCACATGCATAACCACAGTAATATAATAATTTTATAATAATACTGACGGCTTATTTGTATACTAGATTAAGGACCACTTTTAGGACTAACAGTTCCATACATTTTACACAACTTAACTGTATTTAAGACTAAAAACTAGATTTATGATTTTGCTGCGGTCTATAAGATACAAAAACAATTTACATTTGTCGTAGGTGTATTCATCGTTGGCGCGAAAAGAACGCCATTTTGTAGCTATGGCGGGCCGTTGCGGGAGTTACCAGCTTCGCATATTTTTGCAGCGGCGGCAAAGGACGCAATTCGTACAGCCAACGTCGATCCCAACGTCATCGACAACACTGTCGTAGGAAATGTTAACTTTGTAAGTTCATAAAAATAAATTGGCTTGTGACTTTACAGCGGTCATAAATAACATTAAAATTTTACTTTATTTCTATTTCTTAATTATCAAAACATATTTAACAACGAAATAACAAATCTAATGCCGGACTTACACACTCGCCGTTTAACGGTTATAGTCGAGGGATGTCATACTTTTCTTACTTATCAATTATCATATTATGTTTGAGAATCGTGACTCGCTTTTAATTTTCAGCTGAGCCAATGTGATGGCGGAAAAACTGCCAGATATTGTGGAATTTACTCGGGGGTTCCGTTGGAAAAGCCAGCACTGGCAGTCGGCAAAGCTTGCGGGACCGGCATACAAGCTATCATTACCAGTTCTGTGGTTCGTATATTTTGCATAAAACTTTTTAAAATACCTAATTAATTTCCAAATTATAAGCTTCAAGAAAAGATTTCGGAAAAATGCCATCGTTGCTAAATAGCAATTAATATTCAAGTCATTAGAATAAAGTTAACTGACTTTACAACCTCTTCCGTAAATTATCGATTTCGAATATCACTCCGTACTATTATTATTATTTAATTTATTACGCCATAACAGATACACCGCTAAACCGACTACATGAATTTTGGTACCTATGAAGATAGCTCAAGTCCCCGGTAAGGACATGGATGGATGAAGTCACAAACTAAATTTAGTTGATTATTTTTTCCCTCCAGGATATAGTGACTGGTGCGGCAAAAATATCCCTAACAGGTGGAACGGAAAATATGTCATCGTTGCCGCTTTTAGTCCGAAACGTCCGCTTCGGCACAACTCTAGGAGCATCATACCAGCTCGAAGACTATATCACCAAGCAGCATCTAGACTCGTACAGTGGGTTGACGCAGCAGGAGATTGCTGAAGCGGTGGCGAAGAGATACGGAATGACGAGGGAGGCAGCAGATGAATATGCGCTCCAGAGCCACTTGAAGTGGAAGGCAGGTGATTATTTAAGACTGACGTGACAATTTTAAAGACAGGCATATATTTTTTTTCAAGCAACCGACATAGCCAATCGGGTTAGCAGGCTGAAGTGGCAATGGGCAGGCCACATTGCTCGAAGGACTGATGGCCGTTGGGGCAGTAGAGTTCTCGAGTGGAGACCACGTACCGGTAAGCGCAGCGTAGGGCGATCCCCCGCGAAATGGACGGACGATTTGGTCAAGTCCGCGGGGACCCGCTGGATGCAGGCCGCTTCCAACCGGGTGAGGTGGAAATCTTTGGGAGAGGCCTATGTTCAGCAGTGGACAACCTATGGCTGAAATGATGATGATGATGATATTTTTTTTTGGGAAATTTTATCTGTGTCGAATCCCTAATCTACTCCAGATGAGATTTGGCACATTGGTAATACAGGGAAATATAATTATCCCGGAAAATGTTGTTTTATTGGGAATTACGTGAAACGTTTTCTATTCCTTATTATTTACCTAAATATAACACTGTCTTAGGTAACGACAACAAGATATTTGAAGATGAGTTGGCGAGTTTGACTGTGAAAATTAAGAAAACTGAAGTGAATGTGGCTCAAGATGACCTTCCAAGAACTTTCATCACTGCTGAGCACCTAAGTCAGCTCCCACCTGTTACTGGACTCTCTATCGTCACTGAAGGGAACTCTGCCGTAAGAAATATTGGCCCTGAATGATAGCTATGTATCTTGATAAATATAAAGAATATTGTTCTGTACGTAGGCTGCACAGGCACTTTTACATTTCTGAAATACACCATTGATAAAAAGAAACACCGCAAAATAAATAATCATCCGTATGCCCCAGGGACACCTTTCATAAAGATACAAGTAACAATTTTACAGGTCTAAACTGGCAACACTGCTCAAATGGCTGGGGCACGTTTTATAAAGCTACAAGTTACAATTTTACAGGTCTAAACTGGCAACACTGTTCAAACAGCTGCTCGTCATTGGTCGATGTTGTGTCAAATGGAAACTTGTAACCTGTAAATTGTAATTTGTAGCTTTATAAAACCGGCCACTAGTGCGCTCATCTGTCTCCTCCTTAAAACATAAAGCGAACAATTGTGGTGGTCGCCACTTGAGAATATTGTAGTTCTACCTGTCAAATGTTTCCAACCATTACTTGCAACGAATCTAATGAAATTATATTTTCTTCTGACTCTAGCCGCCAGCTGACGGGGCCGCGGCTCTAATCCTAGCTAGCTCAGAAGCTGTTCAGCGTCAACATCTGGACCCGATAGCGCGCATTACTGGCTGGGCCTGCGTGGGCACGGACGCCACTGACGCTGGTCTGGGAGCGGTGACAGCAGTGAAACGGTTAATGGAAACTATGGGGGTGACGGTGGACGACGTCGATTTGTTCGAGGTGAGGGTTCCACGGCAAGGTGGAGCTAAGAATCGATGTATTTTTAACCAACTGTAATGTCTTGTAATCACTTTTATTTATTTCTATGGCGTGTACCGTTGTACCAATGTTAATATTCGTGGTTTAGTCGTTGCCTTGTAGCTGTACAGCCTAGACCCTACCTTCACCTGCGAAGATCTAAGTACACCAGGGCCCGTATTATGGTCGCTTTTATCGCGGTGCATAAAGCATCCGTCAGTCTCGAACTTACATACACTGGTCAGAAAGTGACAGATGTTTTGTCCACTTTTATCTACATCTATAAACAGGACCATAATAGGCCCGCAGTACGACTATAATTAAGATCGTACTTAATTCGAAAATGTACAGTCAAGGGCTTTAATTGTTATGCCACTATGGAACCCTGTCATAATGACAGCGTCAAACCACATGACAGAAATTACGCTTAAATGAATGATTAACGTTATGCGACAAGGCTCCATAGTGACTGTTCGGATTTCTTCTTATTTTTATCTTTACTTCCACTCTACCAAATTTGTTTATTATGAGTTTTATAAACCATCAGGTTTCACCATCATCATCATCATCATCATCATCATCAGCGTATAGCAGTCCACTTCTGGACATAGGCCTCTAACATGGCTCGCCAATTGGCTCGATCACCATAAAACATTCCAAATTGCAGATCAACGAAATGTTTGCACCGCTCGCGATCGCATCTGCGCGCGAGTTGAGGGTGGAGGGTAGAGAGAACCAAGACGGCGGCTCTGTGGCCATTGGCCACGCGGCCGCGGCCACGGGGGCCCGGATGGCTGTTCATCTAGCTCACCAGATAAGGTAGACCGCACATTCCCTGGGCCAATGTTATAATATTTAAAGCAAAAGGATCAGCACATAATGAGTTCGATATGGTTTACACGTGCTAGCTGGTATGTACCGCTATAATTTTATGAGGCAACCACCACATTAATACTCGTAATATGGTAATCATTTATTTTCGAACAATAATTATTTATTTAAAATAGGTACAATTGATAATTAAATCGATACATGTAAGGAAAAACATTGTATCTTAATTTACTGTGACTTCTAATTTCAAACGTATATGAGCATGCACAAAATTGTATATCAAATTATCAAGCTAACATAAAATTTGAGATACAATTTTTGTTCCTTATTTTATTAGGCTAGAATTAAATTACCTACACAAAAATTATATTTGTAAAAATAACTACAATTTATGAACTAACAAATTCGATGGGCGAGGAAACTGCTAGCTCTTCGGTCTCTCATCAAAACTTATTTTTGCTAGGCTATTATTACAAACAGGCTACGAAAAGTTAAAGAAACAAGTGATTACACGTGTTTATAATTAGTCTAAGAGCAGACTAACAATAAATTAGCCCGTGTTTTTCTTAGCCTCTTCAAACCCATAAAAAAGTTGTATTATACCACAACAAACTTTTTTTTCAGAAGGCAAAACGTAAGAAGGGCTGTAGCGGCGTCTAGTTGTGGTGGAGGACAAGGAGTCGCTATAATGCTGGAAAATGTTTAATTTGTAATGCCGGCTGTACACACTCGTCGAGACTCTCGGGCTGAATCGGGCCGGGACATGGTCAGACGAGACGAGAGCCAGCGAGTGTGTGTAAAGCCGGCATAATAGCAAACACGAGTGAATATCAGGATCCAGAATGGTTACCACGAACCAGTACATTCGAAGCTTCGGGTGTCGAGTCCTTGTCACTCGTCCCTTGTGACTAAATGGAAAGAAAGGGATGGAGCTAATATGTAACTTCGAACTTCGATTTTCAAAGTAGGGCCGCACAACTGAGGTTGTGCTTGTGCGTCAGAGTGAGATGCAATTATTAATCTAATATCCGCGTCACGCATGATCGCCGTCCATCATCAAATACTTCAGCTTCTTTTTCGTTTTTTTCTTAAAAATAATATGCACACGTTACCATTTTAATAAAATTAAAGGCAGTAATCATGGTTTTTTTTTAAGAACTAATATCAGTAGCACGTTTCACGAAGCTACAAGTTACAAATTACAAGCGGAACTCTCTTTCTAGCAAAAGGAGTTAGAAAGAGACTTCCGCTTGTAATTTGTAACTTGTAGCTTCGTGAAACGGGCCTCAGGTGAATGCAAGTAAAGCGAGTAATACGAGTAATATATTATTACTCAATAAGCTTTTGTAATAGCATTTTTGCAAGACGTTGTATGTCACTATCCCCTTCGGAGCTCTTAGATTATCTGGGAAAAAAGGTATATCGGTCACGTGGTTAAAAGTAGTTTACGTGACGGTTGCGTAATGCTAATTACGCAGATTTGGTACAATACTTTATCTACAGACATATTATAAGTACTCTGAGATGGGTCAAGCCGAAAGGCAAATGACCAGCATTACCTTACGTGTGGTAGTAGGTGACAGAAGGGTGACAGCGATGACAGCTGTAACGTAATTTGGAAATTACGTTACTGAATATTGTAAGGTAATGAGATCCTTTGGAACATCTTCCAAAATTAACAGCTTTCATCGCTGTCACCACCTACAACAGGTAATGGTGGTCATTGCCTACGGGTTTTGAACGCATAAAGAGGACTTATGATTTGTGTGTAGATAAAAACTTTATGTACCCAATTTCACAGCAATCGTATGAGGCGTTTAGTTGAACCGTGACGTCACCACAAACAAGTAAGTACGTATAACAGTACGAGAGAGGATAAAAACACTTTCTTGGAAAAATCATATAACTAACTTACTTTGGTGCCGAGTCCATGTCACTCGTCACTCGAGACTAAATCAAGAGAAAGGGACGGTGCGGTGCTAACTTAACTTGGAACTTGGACTTTCAAAGCAGGACCGGAGCCTAATATCGCAGGAATTTTTGGATAAAAATTGAACCATTTCTCAAAGTTATTATTTTTTGCCAACTTTATTTGGAACAAAAACTCATTAAATTACTGTATAAGAATTATACAAAAAAGAAATGAAAGACAAAAATACATAGTCGACATTTTTATCTTGATGGAAAATTTTAGTTCATTAGAATTCTTTACTACGAAGTGTTAATATTGAAACTTCGGATTCCCCGTCCCTTTCATTCCTCATTCGTGACTAAGTTAAGAGAAAGGCATAGAGAATACGAAACTTCGAACTTCGATTTTCAAAGTAAAGCCCCAGCCAGAGCCGGGGAACTATGATCTATGGCAACACCAACAGTAGGGGTTTTTGTTTATGGTCATCAGTGTGACCACAATAACACATTTATCCGAACTAATACGATTTATATGGAATGGATGGATTCATTTGGAATGTTTTTCCCACAAACCGAAAGTTTTTGTCCTGTATGTATGCATGTGTGTGGGTATGGATGTACGTTTTGTTATTTGTTTCCTTATAGACGCTGAACGTATGGCAGGTTTTCTAAAGTCAAGGTTTCGTTACATTCATTTTACCACAGCGAGTGTCATAGGCAGAGGTCGGAATAGGTAGTGCTTATTAACCTAAACTTGACTCATATTCATTCATGCGTGAGTGAGATGGCAATACGTTATTGAATGAAGATGCAACAAGTTTAGGTTAATAAGCACTACCTATTCCGACCTCTGGTCATAGGGTACCTACTTTAATTTTTTTTAAATCCATTATGGCGGAATATTAATATTATTATTATAGCATATTATTGTCCGTCTGTCCGTCTGTCCGCGTTTTATCTCAAAGAATCTTGGTACTACAAAGCTGCAATTTGGCATAATTATATATTTAAATTATAAAATTACACTGATAAAATTGCAAAATATATTGAAAAAATTATCTCATTTCTAAAATCTCATTTGGGGGACCATTTAGAAAGTATTGAACTCGATTAGTGTAATTTTCGCTAGAGGGGAGTGTCCCACAGTACAGCCAGAACAGAAAGAAAAATATCTTAAGGGGCCACATAATTATGCTTAAGTCGGTATTGGGCCCGATTCTATGTGTACATCGCTTAAAAAGCCTAAAACTAAATTGTCAAATTTTTAGACTTAGTTTAGACGGCAGATTTAACAAGTGCTAGTCCAAAATGTCAATACAATATTTAACGAACCGCCTAAAATAAGAAGCGTCAGATTCAAATTAGCGCTGATTGAATTTTGATTATGACAGCTGCTCATAGAATAGCAAAGTGTTTTGGCGACACCTAAATAAAATTAGGAAGTTTAGACGCCGCTGTAGAATCGGGTCCAGTGTTCCGCGATCTGGATTTCAATAACCGTAACGCTTATGGGCCGGTTCTTTTGATATATTAAACTTGGTCATAATTTCCTTGAGACTGTTAAACGTGAAAATACGATTAGAAACAAAATCGGCGACAGTTTTATTTCAGAAACACTCTTTTTCCAATTTTTTTTCGTTGAATCTTCGAAACCCTACGGTCTTTAACGATGATTTTTGATACAATAGTTGAGTATTCATAACTTTTTAATCCTGGTAAACCATTTTTTATAAATTGTTGTAGTTTTATAGTAAACAACAACCATTTGTATTTGACGCTGCAATCGAGGCGAGCGCAAACTATCTCCTTTTCACGTTCTTCGCGCGGAAGCTTATAAAGCCGTTCCTTTTAGTTCTTGTGTGGGTGCAGCAGCATATGCAGCCTCTTAAATGAAAGCACATAATATCTAATTACAAAAAAAATATCACGACTAATTAGACTTGATTGGTTCTTAAGATACAGGGGACTAAAGTGTTTATACCTGCTACTCGTTAAAATCATACAAGACAGCGGCGAATTACTTTACATAGAAAAACTGTTCAAACTTGTTGTTTTCCGAGATAGTTTAACGTTGTAAAACGGTCTGTGCGAATGACGACTTGTACGATTTATTCGTATCGTGTTGTTTTCGCCATTACTATTTTTAATTCAGATTAAAATTGACATTTACTTTTATTTTATTAATTAACTATTATTATTTATTAATAATGATGCTACTTTTAAAAACCTATTGTTGTACTTAATTTTTATTTAAAAAAAGCCTTTTGTTAAAGCTTCTTGCGGTAGCGGAGCTTCTTTTCAGCAATATATAATAAAGATGAGTAAAAGTACCCTGAAATTTACTGTATACAATAATTATTTGAATCTAGATGTTTAAATTTATTTAAGTATACATTTTGAATACTAGTCAAATTGCTAGTTATATTTTGCGGATTTTTAAGTTGACAAATGGCAACACCTCGTCCAATGTTTTTATTAAAACGAGCTCGCTCCTCAATCATTCACTTTGTTTGTTCTGTCCTCTATTCTAGCTAGCTCTGTGTTTCAGGCTATGGTTCAGGGCTCAGAGTTTAACTTAAATCCTCGTTCGAGTATTCCAAAAAATATTGTACCTACTTGTTTTAAGCACCGTTTATCAAAAGTTTAGTGCATATTTTATAACGCGATACATTTCTGTCGCAAGATGTCTAACAAGCTGTAAGTACTAAATAAAACCTTGCATTTATAATGAACGAATATAGTAAAACTAGAGGACGCCCGCGACTTCGTAAGCGTAGTATTAGTTTCTCGCTCCTCCCCCTATTTTAATGCCTTAGGGGATGAATTTTCAAAAATCCTTTCTTAGTGCTCACTTACATCATGAAAGGAACCCCTGTACTAAATTTCAAGTTTCTAGGTACCGTACCTAGTTTCAGCTGTGCGTTGATATCTAAGTCAGTCAGTCAGGTTTGCCTTTTATATTATATAGAAGATTGCCCCCGTTCAATGAGGATGCGTTGCGTTAGACCCGGTAGGTGTAGAAATTCTGTTTTTTAGCTTTTGTTCTAGTGCTAAGTTTTTGACGACGCAATCAAAAACACAAAAAAAGAAACGCGAAATCTTCCACGGTTGTTACGATAGTATAGTATAGGTAGATTCACTAACGCTGGCACGAATGGAATGAACAAAAGTAACGTCACCTATCACTGTGAGTGCCGTCCTTTGAACCGACGTTGCGTTCGAATTTCAAACCGAAAACATGTTATTATTTTACACAATTGTATACTTTCATTCACTCATTCAATCCATTCGTGCCAGCTCTTGTGAATCGACGACGAGGTGATTATTACATCTGTATTACTTACTGGCCGAGCGAGATCAAGATGACGTGACGGCGATCGTTTGTCCACCCTCCGCGGTCCGCGACGCAACTTCCGAATTTCCGGTAGTGTCAAAACTGTTAAAAGTAGTCATAACAACTCGTCAATACAAGCATATTGCCTAATGAAACCGACCCTTATGTACCTATGTGTCCCTACCTTAATAATTTTCGTTGAAAGTGTTTATTAAGCCTTAACTTAGCAAGTTTTTTCATATCTTTTGGACTTAGAACGGTTTAAAAAATAAAGGGGGGGGGGGGGGGACAATTTATGCAACTTTTGGAACTATTATTTCCCAAAATATCTGTCAACATAATAAAAAAAAACTGTTTAGAATCCTTTAAAATGTTTTAAAAGAACTGTATGTAGCTGATTTTTTAAAATTTTCTGTTAAATTTATTTTTGTTGTACTAAATACCTAACTAATACCAAACTAAATAGCGGCTTCTACAAGAAACCTATACTCATATACCTACTCCAAATTTCATCAATGTATCTATTGTAGTTCTTGAGTAAAATACCTGTGACAGAGGGACGGACGGCCATGACGAAACTAAGGGTTCCGTTTTTGCCATTTTGGCTATGGAACCCTAAAAATGGCAGAGAATATATTTTCTATGGCAGTTCTGTAGGTTAGAGCCATGAACGATAATAGAAGTCTATGTAGACCGCTTACTTAAAAAAAAACCTGTTCCAGACTTTCTGTAATGTAGTTAACGGAAGTTCTGACTCTCTGCAGACGAAGCCGTAGGCGGGAAACTAGTAACAATTATTTTTGTTTCAGGACTGTTACCCGGAACCAACCAGGGCTAGCAGAACAATTTACACTCGTTGCAATCATGGTAAATTATAAAAGTGTATTTAGCTCAGAATATAACATTGACAATTTAGTTATCATACGTTTTATCATAAAGGACAAAAAAGACTTAATAATATCTGCAAAGAAATGTGAACACGTACTTGCTGTGAATATTAATGTGACTTGCGCTGAGAACAGTTTTTGTGAAGAATTCTTTTGCACAGATGAATGGTCAGAAAAAATTCTGCATAGGAATATTCCTCAAATCTCTAGGGTACAAACTGGATCAGATATTTTTTGTACACATCACTTTGAATTTAATTTAATTGTGAGTAAGATGATAATGGTGGGGCCATTACTTTATGAAGATGAAAACTTTACAGACTTTCGTCTGAGCACAGTAGATGGCAGTGTGGGCGTGCACAAAGCAAGTCTGGCTGCCCACAGCGATATGTTCAAGGCCATGCTTAATGGAGAGTGGAAGGAGACTGTGGAGGGCCACATCGAGGTCGAGGGGGCCTCTCTGCAGACCCTGCAGGCCCTGAAGGACTTTATGTACCTGGGAAAGCTGCCCGAGGAAGGGCTGCAGACGCTTCTGCAGATCGCAATTCGCTTCTTCATTGAGAGCCTCAAGAGAGAGTGCATTATAAAACTGGCCCAAAATGCCAAACCTGAGGAGTATCTTGAGCTCTTAGATTTCGCGAGAGACAAAGAAATAGTTGAATTAACATTTGCTCTTGTGCAGCTCACTCCCAAGAGAGTTATTAATTCAGCATATCAAATGATGATCAAGAGCGAGCAACTCCCTGAAGCCGGTGATAAAACTGATAAAGAATAGTGTTTTTTTACTTGTATTATTCATTTGTTATTTTTAACTTACATTTCGTTTATTCAGCTATGTACCTAGAGTGCCGGTAAGTCGTGACATCATTCTAGCTGTGTATTTATAGTTTTAATGTGGAAACAACTTTACTTATCAATAAATTAATATACCGGCAATACACTCGGCGAAACAGACGAGACAGACATATCTCTATCCCTTTCTCTCGGTTTGTCACGAATGAGGAATGAAAGGAACGGAGAATCCGAAGTTGGAATCACCCAGACCGAGTGCGAGTGTGTACAATGTACTATCAGCACATTGGAACTCTGACCCACCATACAACTGTGTCACAGTGACGTTAAGATTCAAGTCGTAACAAGTGTCAAACAAATTGTTTTATATCGTCACTGTGACACCGTTCTATGGTAGGATCAGTCTCGCGAGACAAAATGGGACCCTGGATGTTAACCACGAAGAATTAAATAATTCAGATGCCCTATTCCTTTCACTCACTTTTCGAAACTAGAGATCGCTTCAAACGGGACATCATCTCGCCACCAACAAAATACCTACAGTTCTATGGAGGGTATCTCATCTTGTCTGAGGCTTCTGGTGTCAGCTTGGTTGCGCAGCGCGTCATAGGCCACCATGAGCACCATGGCGGCGCAACCAGTCGCCGCAACTAACAAAATAATACGACACGATGCGCAATCAAGCGGTCACTATCCTCCATAGAGCTTTACATAAATTTAGTTGGTGGCGGCGACTGGTCGCTCCGCCATGATGTCCCGGTAAGAAGCGGGCCTAAATCGAAAGAAAACAACGGGACTAATTAAAAGTTCAATTTTAAAAGCAGGCCCGGCGCACTCGGCATCTAAAGGTGCTTTTCCACGGGCGAGGCGAGACGGGACAAGGTGGCGTCAGAATTTGAATTTGTATTAAAACAACCATTTCCACGAGAAGGGAATTGAAATTGTTCAATACAAATTTTAATTCTCGTCTCGGCGCGGCCGGTGGAAAAGCACCTTTAGGCGCGAAGCTACTAGTACCCATATCGGCTTGCATTGCATCTCTAGGCGTAATTTTTGTACGGGCTGGCCCTCAAGCCAGCCTGTATAAAAATCGGCTTATTCCCAGTTGTCCACACCCCCTTTGTCCACAGTGTGGACAACTGGAAATAATAAATCCCAGTCGTCCACACCCTCGAAAATAGGTGTGGATAAAAAAAAAGTTTAAAAAAACAAAAACCCGCCTTCAAAAAGCAAAAAATAACTTCTTTAAAATGGTAGGTAAATAGGTCAGTCCAACTGAAGTCGGCGTCCAACAATATTTTAACCAAAAGCAGACTTCAGTTGGATTGACCTATTGTTTTTTTAAACTTTTTTTTTATTTTATACTTTTTAGTGATCATAATTATGCTGTTATTCTCCCATTTTTCTCCCATTTCTCAAGAAACATCTCAATTCGTCTGTATTTTTTTTATTTTTTTTTAAATGTTTGTTACCTCAGAACTTTCGACTGGGTGAACCGATTTTGAAGATTCTTTTTTTATTTGAAAGCTGGTGCTTCCAGATTGGTCCCATTTTTTTCAAAATGAAGATCTGATGGTGGAATCCATGAGGAATCGACGGAACTCTTCAAAATTTATAGGCAGACCTATAGCGATTTTGGTATTTTTCATTGTAACTCGTGTTGGAACTGATTATGAAGACCACAGATGGCCACCGGAACTCCTAAACGGTATATATTTCGAGGGTGGCGACAAGATATTTCGATTAAGATAGTTGAGCGACTATGACGAAGCATATTTAGGTTTAAATATATGACTATGACTTTCCCACGGCGTTGCTTGCGGCGAGATTGAAATGTTCTATTGTTTCTTGAAAAATGGGAGAAAAATGGGAGAATAACAGCATAATGTACTCTTAAATTTAAGAGTATCTAACAAACAGTTACATAAACTCTGTTTTATTCCTCTATTTACTGTTTTAATACGAATATATCTACTTAAGTACTAGTAAAAACTAACACAGTTGAGTAAAATTAAAGAGTGTGGACAACTGGGAATTTTCATTTGGAATAATAAATCCCAGTTGTCCACAGTGTGGACAAAGGGGTGTGGACAACTGGGAATAGGCCTAAAAATCACACCGATTGCGATCGCCGACATATTAGGCTCTCGCCGAAATTAACCTCTCGCCGAGAATCACCGAGAATAGGCTCTTACTAATTTACTTTTGCTCTTTTTATTTCTTGTGATTATTTGCTGGCCAGACCATTTAATTACTTGTTATGTGCCATAACGTACCGTTGTAGTGTAACTATTAATCACATTTTTGACTATATTGTACAGTCAAGTGCAAATATATGTAGGTGTCGAAAGAATCCTCTGATTAACATGTTACGAAGTTTTATTACAGTTATTTTATTACACTGGAATAAGGTGCATTGAGACATATTTTTAAAATGTTGCGTTCTGCCATATTTTTACACTTGACTGTAATTAGTTGTAGGTAATTAAGTACAGTCCGTCGAAAAAGTGGTCTTCTAACTTTTAATTTTAACAACAATATAAGGTCTATAAGAAGTGTCTCTCAATTTGAATATCTACTTACAATCTCATTTGATACTTCCTGTATTGTTAGAATTGAAGGATCACCTACTTAGCGGACTGTACATTGTTTAAGTTAAGAACTTATTGTAGTTTATAAGACTTCTACCATGCTTCTACCTCTCTTTTTGGTTATCATGTTGTAGAAAAAAGAGAAAAATACAATTGACTTCAAGCTCTCGAATACCTATTAGGAAGTGAGCACTCACTATCTGTAAGAGGTGAGAGCTTTGTCGGCTCGTTTGTAATCCTCAGTAGTTCAGTAGCTATCGATAAACTAAGAAAGCAAGATAAGAACAAACTGATATACCGCATCTGTAATAGTTTGTTAAATTACTCAATGTCTGGCTACGACTAATGGCCTGTTGTTTGATCGGTAGTTAAACTAACTAATTGTTAAAATTCGAAAAAGGAATGGAAAATTTGACACATTTCCTTGAGATTTTAACCATTAGTAACGTTTTTTGACCATTAGTTAGTTTAACTACCGATCAAACAACAGGCACTAATGGCCTAGTAGTTAAACTAACTAATTGTCAAAAAACGTTACTATTGGTTAAAATCTCAGGAATGGAAAATTTTACACATTTCCTTGAGATTTTAACCATTAGTAACGTTTTTTGACCATTAGTTAGTTTAACTACCGATCAAACAACAGGCCATTAGGGCTTACAGCGGCAGTGGTACATAAAGAAGATGTATGGAGCATGCCACCACCCGCTGCGATCGGCAATGACGCGATTTCTACTCACATGCGGATATTGTCTTACCCGCTTCCTCGGGCGCTGTACTGTAAGCCCGAAGTCGAGTCCAGACCGCTAGCATATTGCGGTCAGCGCAGCGAGAACACTATAGGTATTTGACACTTAAGCAAGGTTTCCACTGCGAGCGGCGCGGGCCCCGTACGGACTCTGTTTAGCATACAACGGTGCCTTCAAAAGGTTTGCTCGCGGTGAAACACTTGAAGTCACCGATGTATGCTAAACCGAGTCCGTACGGGGCCCGCCCCGCGCGCAGTTGATGCCCTGCTTTACGATTTTCTATTTAAATATAAAGTATTAAGTCTTAAATTGGTTCGTCAAGAGGGGTTAAGATTGTTTGATTACTTTTTAAATAATAATTAAACTTGACCTAGCAGGTATTTGTGTAAGTTTGTTTTAAGCTCTTGGAGTATGTCCGACATTTTTTATAATAAATACTTTATTATTTTTAAACTAATTTATTATCTGATCCTTCCTTTTAGCAAACCCGGTTCATAAAAATACAGGGCGATTGGGAACTGTTCTACGTATGAAGCTTTAGGGATTCTAGGGGTGATAGCTTAGTTAGGATGTTAAAAACTGGCCAATCCTCTGAATAAGGGGTAGAAATCTACTAAAACTCAACCAAAGTATCTCATATCTTACTATAATAAATAATCCAAGTTTGCGTAGGAAATTTTCAGGTAAAATTGTATTTCTACCGTTGTAGGTAGGAACCAGCGCTGCCAGATTTTTTTTTTGCAGAGTCGGGATTTTGAAACTTTTTGAGTGAAATAAGCGGGACTCTTCCGTCGAAAGCGGGACATAGTAAAAAAACTTACATAATCAGAAGTTTTTAAATATTTATATTTCATTTGAGTTTTAAATTACGTTTATCTACACATATATCGTAAGTCCTCCATTATACGTTCAAAATCCGTAGGCAATGACCAGCAATACCTGTGATAGTAGGTGATAGCGATGACAGCTATTATTTTCGGAAGATATTCCAAATTTGGATCTCATTACCTTACAATATTCGATAACGTAATGAAATTACGTTACAGCTGTCATCGCTGTCACCGACTACCACAGGCTTCGAACCCATCTTAGAGTACTTATAATATGTATTGTATTGTATTGTAATATGTGTGTAGATAAAGTATTTTACGCTCCCCTGCGTAATTGGCATTACGCAACCGTCCCGTAAACTACTAAGTATTATGTGATAATAGATAGCTAAAATAGCCATAGAAAATGTATTTTAATAAAAATATGATATTGCGCTGCACTTTGGGACGTCTGGCAACGCTGTTCGCAAGGTACCCTGAGGCCCGTTTCACGAAGCTACAAGTTACAAATTACAAGCGGAAGTCTCTTTCTAACTCCTTTTGCTAGAAAAGGAGTTCCGCTTGTAATTTGTAACTTGTAGCTTCGTGAAACGGGCCACTGGTGGTAACTGGAGAACAAGAGCTGAAGACCGAGCTCAGTAACGTGCTATGGCATGGGAGAGGCCTATGTCCAGTAGTGGACTGATGTGGGCTGATGATGATGATGATGATGATGATGATGATGATGATGATGATGATGAAATAATTATAAATGAATAGATAGCATCTGCGTGGTTGCCACAGGATGTACGGTCGAGTTATCCCCGAAAAGCGGGACTGATCCTGTCCCGCGCGGGACAATAAATTTTGATTTAGAAATCGGGACGTCTGGCAACGCTGGTAGGTACCCTTGTTTCACTGGCACTCATTTCATAGAACGTACTAAGTACTTCGCAGAATTTTCACGCCACGCCACGCGACGCGATCTCTAACAACATTGCACTTTCGTTGTGTCACTTCGTGTTTTTGCATGCTCTGCGTTTGCAAGGCATTGGGTAAGCATTTAATTTTTTCGAGCGAAGAAACGACGGTATAGTCTATCAAGAAAGTCATGAAATGAAAATGATTTTTTAATTGACCCAAAGAGTTAAATTACAGTAGGTATAAAATAGCATAATAAAAATACAGTAAACAAACTAGGTATAATACTACAGGTGAAAGGAAATACGCCGTATTCCTTGAAAGGGGTCATTCTGCAACTCATTTGTAATGATTTAAGTCCAGTCAACCAGGGGTCAAAACTCATTGGTTTTTGAGTTATTCACGTTTTTACATTTTTTTTAAAATTACCCGCCTTTCGACCTAAAACTAGTAATTGTGTAAAAACTTCGTCATTTAGAAATAAAAAATAGTATTTTTCTAATAGCCAATGAACCACTGATTACGAAAAATAAATGCCAAAAAATAAAAATAAATGCAAATAAAAGGATTTGAAGTTAGAAGTTCTAGTAATTATATTCCAAATTTTGTAACATTTTAAAGCATAACTAAAAAGAAAGTAGGTATGACACTTCGCGTACAAATCCTTGATTTTATACTGTAATTTAGCTCTTTGGATCAATTATACAGGGTGTTAGGTAATGAGTGGATAATCCTTGAACTATAGACAGAGGGCACTTAGGACGTTATAAAAAAGGTAAAATAGGTTAGGTAAAAGTCGCACGGTTTTCGAGATATTTGGACTTTTAGGTTTTTTTCGAAAATGAACACCCTTGTTCAATGTTTTGATCATAGCACCATTCTAAGCTAATTTTTTCCAAATTTTATTTTTTCTCAATATTCTTGAATACTTATGTTATCAAATAGGCATCACCATTAATGTGAGACTACAATGGATTTTTAAGAAAAAAATCGCATACTTAATTTTTGCGTATTCCATCGTAAGATCAATATCGGACTTTCAGCTCCCATGGTGAAAAAAAAATACACTACCGTGTAGTTGCCCATTAGTTGAAAAACATGCTAATTTATTGACAATTTAAAAATAGTAATTACCTTTTGACTTTAAAATCAAAATGCTAAAATAATAAAAAAAATACACGCCACGCACACTTTTCCTGATTTACTTTTTGTATCCCGGGCGTAGAATTCAATACTGTTTGTTTCAAAAATGACATTACTGGTCACTAATTTAAATGCCAATTATTCCAAATTTAAAAAATAGGCCAACTGCTTTCTGTTTTTTTTTCGAATTCGATTTTGAATTTCGCTATTATTGCGTAATGAATGGTGAATTGTGTGTTTAGATTGTAGTGTTGATTTTTTTTTGTTGCTATTATCAAAACATTGAACAAGGTGTTCATTTTCGAAAAAAACCTAAAAGTCCAAAAATCTCGAAAACCGTGCGACTATTACCTTACCTATTTTAGCTTTTTTATAACGTCCTAAGTGCCCTCTATCCATAGTTCAAGGATTATCCACTCATTACCTGTAAAATTATTTATGTAGGTACACTCATATCAGTCTTCTATTATGCGTTCAAAACCCATAGGCAATGACCAGCATTACCTGTGGTGGTAGGTGACAGCGTTGACAGCTGTTAATTTTGGAAGATGTTCCAAATTAATTTGGATCTCATTACCTTACAATATTCTAAAACGTAATTTCAAAATTACGTTACAGTTGTCATCGCTGTCACCTACTACCACAGGTAAGATGCTGATCATTTGCCTTTCGGCTTCTGAACCCATTTTAGAGTACTTATAATATGTGTGTAGATAAAGTATTGTACGCGAATCTGCGTAATGAGCATTACGCAACCGACACGTAGACTACTATTTCATGTCATGACGTTCTTGACAGACTATACGAATTTCCGAACGAAGCCAGCGCCATGACAACGTGAAAAAACTGTTTGAGGTTGACAACCGTTTGCTATTGATTTAACAACGCTAATTCTTGTGATCGAAGGTAACAATATACCCATTCTCATCCTACTAGACGTAAAGGAAAATGGAAAAAGCTTTCGAAATCCAAAAGCAGGTCCGGGATAACGCGAAAACGCTTCAATCATACTTCACCGACCTACAAAATTGGGAGGTCGAAATGAAACGTAAAGAGGCCGCTTTGAACGGTGAATTTGAGCAGGTTTAAAGCTATTTACGGTTATAATTATTCTGTAAATCATTAGCTAGTATAGTTAGTTACGTATATTAGAGTTGTTGACGCGATTTGACTTTAAACTTCTACATTATTGCCACTGTTAGTAAAAATGTCATCATTGTTGTCACTGTCCAGAAAGTTAAATAGAGGCGGTTTGTGATTCTTGATAGTACTTATTTTCTACATGTCTACCACCCTAAATGGTCCTCAGTAGCGGGTTATTAATTTCAATACTCTTTTTTGACGACAGGACTTGCCACCGGTGAGGAGCAAAGTAAAGAAAGAAAAACCTGTTGAAAAAAAGAAAAAGAAGGTAGAAAGTCGCATCCCCTCGTCAGACTACAAAGCTTGGGACAATTTTGATGTTGTAAGTACATATATATTCTCGTATTTAATTGTTCTTGAATTGAAGGCAATATATTAAAAGATCAATTTATCCATATTGGAAAAAAGGGTTTGTTCTTAAACAAATACCTGCTTGACAATTATGCAACACTTGTAATTTAATTTAATTTGTCCTATTTACGAAACTGTTCCTTGGTTACACATTAAATTTGATGTGGTTTTATAACTTCTTCGCACTTATCTTAAGTATAAAACATATTTATTCCAAATGGGGGTCTAAAATTGGCAGTTAAAAAATAGAACAAATAGGTGTCATATTTGCACAATCTTTGATTATTTTGTCCAAGTAATTGGTTGACTACTGAAAACTACTTCTTTTATGCAGTTACCTTCTTAAAACATGGTCACAGTTTTTAACTAACTTTCAGGATAAAGCCTGCGAGGAAATAGACATGGAGGATGTTGGTCCAACCTCCCTTGACGGAAAGAAAAGCCAACAGACCAAGATGGAGAAGTTGAGAGAGGAGGCGCAATATGAAAAGGAGAGGGTGAGTTTTTTCATGGAATGGAGAAGGATGGCACAGGCCACCTGCCCCTTATTTCACCATCCTGTCAATGTCTGTTGACAGGTGACATTTCGGTGTAAATCGCACAGCTTATACAGGGTGTCCCAAAAATAGCATTTCACAGGGACACCGTAGATTCCCTAGCCTAAGACCAACCAAACCAGCCTAACATGACCTCAGTAAAAGTTTCACTGATTAGTTTGGGACTAGGTCAATTTGTGTGACATTAGATTTATTATTATATTAATTATGTATGAAAAGAGACTTCCACTTGTAATTCCAGCTACAAGCTTTCGTGAAACAAGCCCTCAGGGGTCCACAGGGGTCAGTCAAAAGTCCACAGATTGCAAATAGACCTGATCCCACTTTCCATCAATGGCCTGTTTCATGAAACTACAAGTTACAAATTACAAGCGGAAGTGTCTTTCTAAGGCTGGCTTTATATTGAAACTTACGACTTGCATAAGTAGGGACGCAGCTATCTGTTAGAATGAGAAAAAAATATTTCTATCTACTACTAACCAATAGCTGCATCCCTACTTACGTAAGTCGTAAGTTTCAGTGTAAAGGCCGCCTAACTCCTTTTGCTAGAAAGAGAGGTGCGCTTGTAATTGGTAACTTGTAGCTTCATGAAACGGGCCACTGATGGAAAGTGGGATCAGGTCTATTTGCAATCTGTGGACTTTTGACTAAGGACTATGAAAGACTACCTCTCTGCTAGTTATTGTACTAATTATCTTAATTTCCTACATTTGCACTTTTGTTTTTCAGTATAATGTATAATAATATATTTTTACTATGCAAAAGCTATTGAATGTTACATGTGATTACAACACAGTTAGTCTAGTTGTTAGTGGTCTTGCCTATGAAGCTAGCGGTCCGGGGTGCAATTCCCAGTTAGGGCAAATATTTGTGTGATGAGTACGAGTATTTGTTTCTGAGTCTTAGGTGGTTTTCTATGTATACAAGTACTTATTTCTGTATAATGTTTATCATTGCCTGGCACCCATACTACAATCCTACAGTTTAGTTTATATGATATTTTTCACTTCTCATGCTCATAAAGGCCTTTATGCTGGGTATAGCTGCTGCAGGTAAAATCGAATTCAATGCACTAGTGCATAAAGTGTTGTCGTCATGTAGACTAAGACAGTTTAGCCCCACAGCCAGACAGACGAGGTGACTGTGTTATATAAACTTGTCATTTGAATATATTTACTTTAATTTATTTGCCTTATATGTTGCATATAACAAAACAGAAATTTAAAACTATTAAAAACAATATTTCCTCAACTAACTATTTACTAAGTGAAAAGCAGAGTGTATCGGTCTTAAAACCTATTTATCCTTGACATAATTATCCACCCTTGCTTGCCGGCTCGTCATGGTTTTTTTATGCCCTTGGTGTACAATCTACTATATTACTATTATAATTTACTAACACACACTTACTAGCCCCAACTAGTTATGGTTTATGGTGTTAACTAGGAAATCAATTCTATTTTGTTGCCAAGGTAACTGTTATAACTTTGGTAGTGTAATGATTGGTTACTCCTAAACAACTTACACTTTTTAAAAATAACATCTAGGAGTACATATTAAGGAGATCTAGGAGTAGTTTATAATCATTACTAGACTAGTTTCTGCCTTTGATTTCATCTGTGTAGAATTACTAATCACATAAGTAGGTTTGTTACTCCTTCATGTTAGCTTCAGGCTAGTAGTCATCTATTTCTTCGAAAAGTCACAGACTATAAAAAGTGCAGAACAGCCAGCTAGTCCGACCCATCTCAAATAATCTGCCTTTATCATTTCAGGGCAACAGTTTCGTAAAGCAAGACAAATGGGACGAAGCCATATCCTGTTACAACCGAGCTATAGAGCTGTTCAAGGATGACGCCATATATTTCGCTAACAGAGGTCTCTGCTTTCTCAAAAAAGACAAGTAAGTATACATCACCCTCCCTTAGTTACGAAGTTTGACTCATATTCAGTAGGGTGGTCCAAAATAGTATGAAGAAAAAGTATATGAAATCCTTCCTCCACAAGGGTTATTTTTGTTTGCTATAAATTAGTTACTTATGTGTCAAATTTAAACTCGTTATGTGATCGTTTACTGGTCGCCCAAAGCGTTTAGTTTATGCCAAAACGATCTCACTCTCATACAAATTGATATCTAGTAAACTTAGCAAAAACTAAAAACAGAAGTAGAATATTGTTTGCCTACTGCTACAACTCGGAATACAGTGTCATGATCTTTCGATATCTTTATTAGATGTGTGAAGCTCTATACATTTTTATATGAAACAATTTTAACATTATGGGTGACCTGTAAAGTTTATTCAATTGCAATAAAACTTGGTATAGCGGATTTTTGTGTATTTTGAAATATAAAGAAACTTGTGGAGAAACAATATTACACACTTTGGTTTTTTGGACCACCCTAATATTCAGACATCACTTTCTAGAGCGCTCTCGAAGATAGATGGGATTTTATACGGGTCTATTATCTGCAATTGGAAAATAATTGGGAATAATCATGATTTTTTTCACAGCTTCATTAAAACCTGATTCATGTAACAAACAGTTGACAAAAACCATTTTTTGAATAGCTATAAAAATAACCAAGATATATATAGTCTATTCGCTTAGATAGTGTCGCTACACGTGCACGTACTTGTGGGTATTGTTATAAAATATGAATATAATTCGATGTGAACTGACAAATTCACTTGCGGCGTAATACCCGCAAGTAATTTTTGCAGTTTACATGGGATTACATTTATATTTTATTACAATAACCACAAGTACGTGCGCGTGCAGCGACACTATCTAAGCGAATGGACTATACCAACAAAGATTTGTTCCTGTCTCATTCTAGAAAAACTGAATTTAAAATGGAGTTTATTGGCCAACCTGTTACATGGCGTCACAGTACATATCAGATCTACATACATACATAATCTCACGCCTTCGTTCCCAGAGTGGGGTAGGCAGAGCTACAGAATTACAAACATCTCTAAAAACTTGTTGATAATTCTATAACCACAATTTGCACAATCAGGCTAAGATGTTTACCAGCGTATTAGTGACAGGTTGCAAGCCCATCGCCTAACAGTACTACAAGCCTTTATTCCCTTAGTCGTCTCTTACGACATCCACGGGAAGACATGGAGTGGCACTATTCTAACTCGGCAACCACACGAGTATATCACTCATATCACACATATCAGATCTCTCCGTCAAATTGCTGTCTAATTAGCAGTTTAAAATTAGCTTGTATCATCTGTTTCCGTGGCCGATTTTAATGTTAATTTTACTTTTTGTGATTTCTTTTATGGTTTTTTTATATTTTGTTGAGAAATGAGATTTAAAAAATCCATGCATATTCCCTATTGTGACAGTTAGTCTGCTATGTACAGTCACAACACTGTGTTAAGCCACTAGCCACTGTATTGTACAGTCAACAGCATAAATAAGTGATCATATATGTACCTTGTCACTTTAACGTCGTGTTTGAAATGTCATACAAAAATGTGAAACGATTGAAAGCAACAAGGTACATAAATGATCACTTATTTATGCTGTTGACTGTACTTACTTTGTTCGTTAACTATGAGCACTTTTTTTAGTCTGCAGCTAAAGCTTCAATCAAAAAGTAATTTTTTGACAGAAACCTAGTTTGTACTATGACAAGTAAGTGTTTCTTGATTCATTTTATAACTGATTTATAATATTTCGTTCCAGTCTCCACCAAGCCGAGAAAGACTGCACCGAAGCGCTTCGCATCGACCCGACATATGTCAAAGCGTGGCAGCGGCGCGCGTCGGCCCGCGAGCGGCTCGGCTCGCTCCGCTCGGCGTCGCACGACCTCGGCGAGGTGCTCCGGCTAGAGCCGCAGAACGCCGCGGCGCGCCGGCAGCTGGACAACATCAAGAGTAGGATGGGGACTAAGGGGGTGAGTCCATCATATCGACTGAATAATAACCAATGGGCGAACGACGGATGCAATATACGTCAAAATCATGTCAAACGATATACGTAATATGGATATGACTATAATTGGTTTAAAGAAGAGAACATAATTGCAAAATAGTTATATGTATAATTTTATTGTTGTAGTAAAAGATCGAGCCTTTAGATGTATCGTAACTTAGATCCGGTTTATCAAGTATCCATTTACGAATTGTGATTTCATTTGCCATAACTATTTTAAATATAAATATTGAAGGAAACGCACATAAAGTCCCAAGGGAAAACGTCAATGTGATTGACAAGTCTAAGACGTAATAGATATAAACATAATTCTCTCGTCTCGTCTTAAGACTCTCGAGAGGAGATCATTTACAAGTGGCAAGCAATTTCTTAATATTTAGTTCTATGGAGGATAGTCGTATTTTATACTTACTGATCTAATATATAAAATTCTCGTGTCACAGTTTTCGTTGCCATACTCCTCCGAAACGGCTTGACCGATTTTGATGAAATTTTTTGTGCTTATCCGGTATCTATGAGAATCGGCCAACACCTATTTTTCATCCCCCTAAATGTTAGGGGTAGTCCACCCCTAAATTATTTATATGGCAAAACAACGTTTGCCGGGTCAGCTAGTATATTTATAACAATAACTGCATACATAAATATTACTCGAAATTTAATAAAAGTCTTATCCATCTTCTGCTTTCGTCACCATATTGCATCCATTGTCCGCCCTTTAATAATAACTATATGGTAAGGGGAACTCCATGTCTTCCCCTGGGTGTCGTAAGAGGCGACTTAGGAAATAAAGGCTTGTAGTACTTTTAGGCGATGGGCTTGCAACCTCTCACTAATGCACACTGGTAAACATCTTTGCCTGTTTGTGCAAAATGTGGCTAACTTACTCAATTAAATTTAGTAAGAAGCCGGCCTAAATCGAGAGAAAAGATTGGGCTAACTTCAAAGTTCGATTTTCAGTGTGTCGTCTGTTTCACCGAGTGGGGTTACTATCAAATTGACTTTATCGCCAAAGGACCATTTCAGCTAGATAACATAACAGTAAAATACACAGTCAGCCTTTGCTTTGCTTTAATTTAGCTGCACGGCATAAGAGTAGAATACTCAGTCAGCAAAGTGTCAATGTAGCACAGCGGCTCAGAATTAAAATGAGTAAGTAGCCAAACGTTTGGAAATATAATTGGTCCATATGATTAATACCTAATTAGCCGAAAGTAAAATTAGTCGATTATCATGACCACAGAAACAGTTGTTATCCATGTTATCGTCCATAGCACACGATATAATTCGATATCTCACCTATATCTATTCTTTTAAAGCACGGAAATTCGAAATAGGGGGACTGAACTGAACATTCACATTGAATTATGATAATAAGTAAGAAATACAATGTTGAAGTGGCCGTCAGGCCTTTTGCGTAAACACACTCGCAATCACAATCGTTTTGATTTTGAAAATCGAAGGCTTGTCTGCATAAAGGTGCGGCTCCACTGAGGCGGAGACGAGAGGAGCGGAGCGGAGCTGTGCCAATATTAACCAATAGAAGGCGCATGCGGTCACGTCGAGCGCGCGTTGCGCACGTTAGTTTATATTCTATTGGTTAATATTGGCACAGACATGCGAGCCGGGTACGAAACAGTCGGCGGCGGCGCGTCGGCGAAATTTTCGCGGCTGCGGCGTCTAGCCGGCGGCTAGTTTAGTTTCAACTTCTAACCTAATCTAACTTTGTGCCTGAAATCATGTACTAACCGTTTAAAAACCTGACTCTGATAACGAAAATGCGAATGATGACATAACGATTGATCATTATTGTAAAAATAAAAGAATAAATAAATCAAATATTTATATTTAGACTATTTATTAATCTTCGTCTGTGATAATATTGCTGGAGTCTTTGCACAAACGATAATTATCATGAATAAATATAATTTTGTTGACACGCTGGGGCATTAGGCGTGATCTTTTCGCCGTGATCACTAGTCCCGCTACAGAAAATACGCGCTCACTCGGTGTGCTTGTGGCAGGGACACATAGAATCGCTCTAGCCAAGGTCGATAGCAACGGATAAGAGTTTGATCTTTTCTTCCAAAAAGATAGCAGATCGCCATCATCAAGTTCAGTGGGATCGGCAGCAGCTAGATATTTCCACGTCTCTTGATCAATGGCATCTTCGTTTTGAAAGCCAATACTGTTGTAAGAGCAATGTTTCTTGGCTAATTTTAACAACAGCTGAGAAGAGCTTGTGTCCTTTTTTTCACAAACAGTGACAGTACTTGTGCTAGGAACTACTGTTTGAGTAGTCTCGCTCTCACAGGTTCCCACAATATCCTTAAAATAGCCAGCCAAAAAAGATGCACGAGTCATATTCTGACTTTCAAGATACACGTCTATCTCCGTCAGTCCCATGAACCTGTAGTCTAGCAAAGCTGCTGCTACGGCTGATTTTGTTGTAGGGAACCTCTTGTCAACTTGCTCCGTCATATTTTTTTTTAAGGACAGCATGATCAAGGTTTCGTCGTCGGTGATTGAATTCAGGACATCCTTTATTTCGGACTTGAAAACCAGTGCCACATTCAAGGTGCAAGTTTTCTGCGATGATAAAATCGTTACTGCCTCCCGAAACTTCGACAAGAACTTCACCAAATCTTCCAACACATTCCAGTCAGATTGCGTAATTTTCAAATCACGCTGACCTATTTTTTGAAGCATCTCGTTGATTGGGCTGCGATTGCAGCAGTGGACCATGCTCTCGAGCATTTCAAGTACGCTATGCCAACGTGTTGGTGTTGCTGATTTAATACTTGGAACGTGATCCAACCCACCAAACCGATAGCGCTGTTCATCATCTTGAGTAAATGAATCCTGTTCTTCATCAGAAATAGGATCATTTTCATCTTCTTCGATAGTGCGCGCTGCGTTTTCAAGCATACGAAAGTGTTGCACTTGGGAATCGGCTTCTTTTTCTAAATCTGGTAGACGGTACCGTACGGCTTTTACAATTTTTTTGCACTTCGTAACAAGTGTGTTAATTTCGTACACCTTCTTAATTCCATCCACAGTTACCAAATTATGAAGACCGTGTCCTAAGCAAAGATGACTCTCAGTATTTGCCAGTCTTACTGCTCGCTTTACGTTGGATCCGGCGTCAGTTACGAGGAATAGTTTCTTGTCGCAAAGTGCAAACTCCTTTTTCGTTTCGTCAATCGCTTCCTTTATCTTTTCTCCTGTTTTTTTTCCTTCCATGATTTCTGTCTTTAGCGTAAGTGTTTTTAACTCAAAATCTGGAAAAAAGTACATTAGGCTATGTTATGCTAGTTCAAAAACACTAAGTTTACAGCAAAATACAAAACAAACAATCACACACCGGATGTAAGGTAATGCAGAGTAAATGTGATATAGTTGAGGCGCCGATATCCATCAGTCCACAAATCAAAGGTCATTGCCAGTTGCAACGCTTTATCTGTAAGTATTTGGTCTTTCACATTAGAGAGCATGCTGCAGTATACGTCATCTAATCCTGTACGTCCAACTGTATCACGTGAAGGTAAATCTGCATCGGTCACAATGATGTTGTACTTCTGTAAATAAGTAATAATTCACAAAACACTAGATAATGAGGAAAGAAATCAAGTAGGTAGGTTAGGTAGGTAGATATATTTATTAATATTTACCTTGAAAAAGTCAATCATTCCTTCGTCTGAAACAGAATCGAAAGGCAGCAAAGACTTGCAAAACCACAATGCGAGGTCCCTTGCCAAAAGCCATTTATTAGTGCTGCTTTTCTGCATGCTTTTAAAACCAGCAGGTAGTGAGGTGGTGGATTTAGACATGCGGTCAACATGAAAAAATGATTTTAAATTGCTTTTAGCTTTTTCGCCAACTTCAAACTTAACCTGGTGGTCTTCTCGTAAGTGTCTCGACAAATTTCCAGTACTGGCTGTTCTACTATAAGCCTTTATTTTTATTCTGTAAAAGCGAAAAGCCTGTGTTGATGTGTTTCGTGTCATATAAACAAAAGTCCCACAAACAAAAAAAATAGACATAAAAGTCGAAGTCGCATACGAAGGGTTCCGTCCGTACAACCTTACAATATTTTAGAATACAATAGAATTGAAATCAATAGATTTATGGTCACAATTTGAGTAACTGTACTGTATATACACCTTATACCTACCCAATTTTAGTTAGAATGCTTTGGATACGAACTACGGAACCCTAGAAAAGATAGAAAGCTGGCGGTGCATTAATAGGTTATTATAGGTTAAAAGGGAAGTGACTTACGATCCAAATATAACATCGTCACTCGAGTCTTTTGCAGACTCAAGGCAAATGTTACAGAACACTTGATCTTCTATAATTTTCTTCTTTTTATTATCATTCTCATCGTGAAGAACTAAATCTCCAAAATACTTCCAAACAGTACTGTTTTTTGTTTTTGCATGATAAAGAACACTTATTGAAAGTCGTTTCAATTTTATTTTGCCGATGTCCGATCGGGATGTCATCGTGATATTCGCAATCTAATCTAATTAATAGGAAATAGGTACTAGGAAATCAAAATCTACCACACCAAAAACACAACCACCAAACCGCCAAACAACAAAGACGAACACTTCACAACAACGGAAAGCCTAAGACTAGCCAGAGCGGCAGCGGCCGAGCTTAGACGCGAGTTTGCCTAGCGCTGGCCAATCACGGGCGAGTTTGCTATCCGCACGGCCGCGCGGCGCGAATTTCGAACGGATCGGCGGCGGCGGCGGCGCGCCGCGTCTTCTTGGCGGCGGCTAGCCGGCGCGGCTCGCATATCTAGGCACAGCTCCGCCCCGCTCCGCTCGTCTCCGCCTCAGTGGAGCCGCACCCTTAAAAATGAAACCAATTGTTTTGTTTTGAAGCCGATGGCGATTGCGAGTAAGTTACGCGAAAGGCCTACTGGACGTAAACAATAAATAATAATCGATTGTGCGGAAAGGAGTTTTAATTATCAACACTTGCCTTTTTAAGATCCAGACGTTTTGCGAACGGGCCATTTGGCGTTCATGACTATTTATTAATTAAGACATTTTGAGATACAAACGTTTCGCTACCGGGCCATTTAGCGTTTATGTCTATCTAATATATAAAATTCTCGTGTCACAGTTTTCGTTGCCATACTCCTCCGAAACGGCTTGACCGATTTTGATGAAATTTTTTGTGCTTATCCGGTATCTATGAGAATCGGCCAACATCTATTTTTCATTCCCCTAAATGTTAGGGGTAGTCCACCCCTAAATTATTTATATGGCAAAACAACGTTTGCCGGGTCAGCTAGTTAAGTAATAAAGACATTCTACGATAAAGACGTTTCGCTACTATAGTATTTTAAATTGTAACATTACACAATCCACACGTCTGAGCTATATTGTCCTTTGGCGATAAGGTTTTGATAGTAACCCACCGAGTGTAATGCCGGCATAATTGATTAATTGATAGGTAAAATTGTTGCCACATTAAAAATATAAATACACAGCCAGAATAATGTCACGAAATACTGGCACTCTACATAGCTGAATAAACGAAACGAAGTTAAATACAATACAACAACACACATACACAAACTCACGCCTTTATTCCCAGTTTGGGGTAGGCAGAGCTACAGAATTGCCAACAACTCTAAAAGCTTGTTGATAATTCTGTAACCACATTTTGCATAATCAGGCTAAGATGTTTACCAGCGTATTAGTGACAGGTTGCAAGCCCATCGCCTAACAGTACTACAAGCCTTTATTCCCTTAGTCGACTCTTACGACATCCACGGGAAGGCATGGAGTGGCACTATTCTAAGCCGGCAACCACACAGCTAACAACAAACAAACAATACAACAAATGAATAATAAAAGTTAACAGAAGCACTATTCTTTATCAGTTTTATCACCAGCTTCAGGGAGTTGCTCGCTTTTGATCGTCATTTGATATGCTGAATTAATAACTCTCTTGGGAGTGAGCTGCACAAGAGCAAATGTTAATTCAACTATTTCTTTGTCTCTCGCGAAATCTAAGAGCTCAAGATACTTCTCAGGTTTGGCATTTTGGGCCAGTTTTATAATGCACTCTCTCTTGAGGCTCTCAATGAAGAAGCGAATTGCGATCTGCAGAAGCGTCTGCAGCCCTTCCTCGGGCAGCTTTCCCAGGTACATAAAGTCCTTCAGGGCCTGCAGGGTCTGCAGAGAGGCCCCCTCGACCTCGATGCGGCCCTCCACAGTCTCCTTCCACTCTCCATTGAGCATGGCCTTGAACATATCGCTGTGGGCAGCCAGACTTGCTTTGTGCACGCCCACACTGCCATCTACTGTGCTCAGACGAAAGTCCGTAAAGTTTTCATCTTCATAAAGTGATGACCCCACCATTATCATCTTACTCACAATTACATTATATTCCAAACTGAATGTGATCATATAAAATGATCCAATATTTACACGACTGTCGCAATACATATTCTCTAACAGATATTTTTCAGACCATCCATCTGTGCAAAACCACTGTTTAGAAATTCTTTCTTTAGTGTAAGTCACAATAATATTCACAGTGGAATGTACTTCTTTATATTTCTTTGCTGATATTATAATATCTGCTTTATAAATACTTACTTGTTCCCTTAGGATAAAACGTATGATAACTAAGTTGTCAATGTTATATTCTGAGCTTTCTATATTGTTAAAACTATTTCCTAGGTTCGCAACGAGTGTAAATTGTTCTGCTAGCCCTTGTTGTTGTCGGTTAACGATCCTGGAACAAAAATAATTGTTACTAGTTTTCCTCCTGCGGCTTCGTCTGCGGAGAGTCTGAATTTCCGTTAACTACATTACATCGCCTTCAAAGGGTATATTTTTCGGAAAAAGTCTGGAAAAGTTTTTTTTTAAAGTAAGCGGTCTACATATACTACTATTATCGTTCATGGCTCTAACATACAAAACTGCCTTTTTTAGAGTTCCGTAGCCAAAATGGCAAGGAACCTTTAGTTTCGTCATGTGTCCGTGCGTCCGTCCGTATGTCACAGGCATTTTATTAGAAAACTACAAGAGATACATTGATGAAATTTGGAGTAAAGGTGTAGTGTAGAAGTTACTTAGTTTTTTAGTTAAAGTTAGTTAAACTTTTACCGCTACGCATCATTAGCGTAATGATACTGAGCGAGAGCGGAATATGATATACGCATAGGTTCGAATAGTATGACGAGAAACATCAATTTGTAACCGGCCAGTTTTTACAGTCACCAGCAATAATATATTATCCAAAATTGGGCGCAAAAATATCTGACACGTCTTTATTACTAGAGGTATAAGAGCGTGTCAGATATTTTTGCGCCCAATGTTGCATTGTTTGTTGTTTTTGCTGGTGACTGTACTGGTGAATCCGTTGATACCTGTTGTATCAGAGAGTATTACGTTGTAAGTTAACATTGTAAAAAAACCCTGTTAATAATTTTTATGCATAAATGCATTTACAATATTGAAACAAATGAAAATGAAAAAAATATATGAAAAAACGTTTATTCTTTAGCACAATAAATATTACAATAACTGTGGTTGATGCCTCTTTTTAAGTAATCAAGTTACCTGTGCTAAGAGGCACCGCTCTTCGTAAGTTAAAAACATATCTGTCTTATGCTTAATAGTTGATATTACTTATAAATTTTATACATTAAACTAACAAAAGAAACAATGACATAGAATTTAAGAAATTTAGTTTAGATTTTCAAGACATAATAAAAACAAAAACAATGGGTCCTAAGTGTGTGTGTGCGGTGTGCGTGTGTGTGTGTGTATATGTATGTGTATGTGAGTGTATGTGTGCGAGCATGTGTGCATGTGTATGTGAATGTGTGTGTATGTGTCCGTGTGTGTGCGTGTGTACCTATGTGTGAATGTGTGTATGTGCGTGTATGACGGCATCAGGATTTGTATTTGTACTATGAGGTATTTGTGCGTAGTAAGTTTTCTATTTCAGAATAACTTTGGCATTTAAGCCAATTTGTAAGAAGAAGCTTACAGTTGTGACGTGACCTACTATGGAAACAATTTTGCTGAGTTCACGGCATACTGTCTCCTGGCATAGGTAGTGTTTTAAATGAGTTTATTTGGATTACATCTCGTTTCCTACTTCTATTATGTGTAGTGATAGGTTAAAATAAAACATTAAATTAAAGTATATGTAAATTATGCTCGTGCCTCGTGACTTTATTATTCGTGATATATATATGTTTTTTTAAATAAATCCACTTTTTTTCACTGCTGGGAAGACATGGGATACCGCATTAAAAGCAGTCGAATCAAAATCAGCCTTATAATGTTGGATTTGTACATTCAGAACTGTTTTTAATGTTTGAAATGGGTCTATATTGACTGACATAATTATTTTTAGTCATAATGTACTTTAGGTCATAATCATCGCAAGTCATAACGTGTTTTTTTTAAAGAAACTGTTAATTTTTCAGGATTTTTAAAAATCAAACCTAACCTAACCTAGCCATGTCTACACGTGAGATATTTCAGAACTTCTGAAAATTTTACAGTTTCAGCGATATAAAAAATTATGACTCAAAAATTATGTCAACAATTATATTATGACCAGTAAAATTATGGGAAACAAAGGGCTCCCGTTTGAAATAGTTCAAGATATGTTTTTTTTGCTTGTCTGGCAAAAGGGCGTATATCACTGGCACAATAGTGCGGCTACTGTCTCATTAATAATTTAACATGGCATAAATAGTATAAAGCTGATGGAAAGGTTAAAGGACTACTTTAAAGGTTCCATCACCTAGAAATCGGTATGTTTTTTTAATACTTTTTCGACGATTCACCACAGAAAATAACCAGCTTATCATCATTATCGCCCTTTTCAGCGATCAGGAAATTTTCACTTATTATTTTGGGCAATAGGCTAGTGTCCTAAAAAAATCTAACATACATACATACATAATCTCACGCCTTCGTTCCCAGAGTGGGGTAGGCAGAGCTACAGAATTACAAACATCTCTAAAAACTTGTTGATAATTCTATAACCACAATTTGCACAATTAGGCTAAGATGTTTACCAGCGTATTAGTGACAGGTTGCAAGCCCATCGCCTAACAGTACTACAAGCCTTTATTCCCTTAGTCGTTTCTTACGACATCCACGGGAAGACATGGAGTGGCACTATTCTAACTCGGCAACCACACGAGGACTCGGCAACCACACGAGGACTCGGCAACCACACGAGGACTCGGCAACCACACGAGGAAAAAAATCTAATTAGTCCGTTATTTTTTCTTTTGTCAATTAAACAAAAAATGACGAAGATAAAGTGCGTTGAAGTTTCGCGTGACGTCACGCCGTGGCACACTTTGTACCACGTTGTGACGTCACAAGCCCCCACTCCCGAACTTTGATGCGCGTTATAATTGTCAATTTTGATTGATTTGAAAAAGCAAAAAATACGTGTTCAATATTTTTTGATGATCTTACTGACGGACTAATTAGAATTATTACTTTTTTACCCAGGACACACCCCTATTCTACGTCTTTTGTACAGTCAAATCTTAAAGCGTCGGTGCCTAAAGCTGGTTTCCTCCACGCATATAATAGTACATTGTGCATCAAGGGTGGTAAGAAGGGGATTGCTAACGAGAGACTTAGAAGCCCGACACCGAAGGCGGAGGGCTTTTAATGACTCGAGTTTTTAATCCCCTTACTGCCCGTGATACACACAATGTTTTTCATCACATGCTAAGAAATAAAAAGAAAATTAGAGAAAAAAAAACAACCATCATACAAATGAACTCGACTCGCTAAAAGAGTTTGTCAACTTTTTTCAATATAGTCTTCCACAGATAATACTTAGAACTGCTTTAGTTTTTAAACTTGACAGGCCATACTGCTAGATAGTACCGATTTTCAAAATGAAATTTAATAAAATAATTGCGAATGTCACTGAAATAATGGTAAAGTATAATAATAATAATAATTATTATTATTATTAAGAGCCCATAATGTCTCACTGCTGGGCAAAGGACTCTCTCCCCCTCTTCTAAATATAAATATAATGCAGATAAATGTACCGTACATGGTCTAATAAAACAAGGTCTTCTCTTCCGAAAAGGGACACTTTCTAGGTCATCACAAAGTTGCCACTTGATTAAACACTACGCAAGAATAAGGAAAAAAATATATTTTATGTTAGTTTTCGATTTTATTTAAAAATATATATATCACGAATAATCACGAGTCACGAGCATAATTTACATATTTACTTTCATTGAATGTTTTATTGTATTATTATATATACATTTATGCATGAAAATGACTAACAGGGATTTTTTTTAAACATAAAGGTTACATTACAATGTTGAATTACAACCTGATACTACAGGCTTCACCGGATTCACCAGATCAAACTGGCCGGTTACAAATTTGTCAACTTGATGTTTCTCGTCATACTATTCGAACCTATGGAAATATCATATTCCGCTCTCGCTCGGTATCATTACTTTAATGATACGCCAATGATTTTCAAACTGTCGCGGTTAAAATTGTCGATGACATTTTTTTGTTAAATGTAAATGGTTAAATGCTCTATTAAAAGCCGTAAGAGCAAAAAGGGTAGGGCACAGTCGGTTTCTTTACTTTTCCATCAAAAGTATCGCTTGCCGAGGAGTGGTTGCGATACTGCGGGCCTAAAACCACGGTTTAATATTATAGTGAGTAGTATTTTATGTCATGTTGTACCTAAATGAGCCTAGTAGTAGTAGCGCCTAATAAAAAAGCGCTTATCAATATTCAAGTTCTCATAATACATAATATTTAGAACTTATTTTTTATTTTGTCATGAGTATAGTCGTATTTTTTCCATTAAAGGTTCAACAAGTGCCGGTGGTCACAGCACATTGCTCGTAGAACTTATACCCGTACCTAAGTCAAAATGCAGCAATACGTTTTTTTTTAAAGCGAACAGTAAATGGTCAATACGTAAAACCTATATACAATGATAGTCTTAAGTTAATATATACGAGCAACTATTTTAAAATTACCCCGGTTTTAAAGTTTGGAAATCTTCGGTTGACGGATATACGTGTCGTCGTACGTGTCCACTCACGTGACCACTGCTTCTCGGAAGAGAATACCAGGCGAAGTATATTACTGTACTATGGTACCGTATAAGTTTAATTATACAGTGAAATTGGTTTGTAGCCAAGTTTTGCATATAGGAAATAAACCTTTGCTGATTTTACGCCTCCTTAGTCTGAAATTATGTACGTGTGGATATATTTTAAAACTAGACTCATAACCCCTAGGGAGTTAAATCGGCTATAACTGCCCTATACGCCTGCGTGTTATAACACCTAAGGTCTGTTCATCCTTACTTGTCTTATCGTGTAAACAAACGTGACGTCATTGGAGATACTAGACAATGACTAGTGATTGGAAATGTCGATAAAATATATTGATTGATTTTGTTATAAACACGTTTACCAACAATTTTAACACAGTTGAATGTTTTCTTCACATTTCAAACTCAAATGCTGCCTGTGGTAAATGCTATTTCATTATCCAATCCTACATCGTGTAGTTATTATTTATTCTTATGACTAAGGTAAGAAGTGTGCTTAAAGGTAGCCTTCCGAGACGGGCCGCAGACCGCAACCGCAGGCGACACTGCGGCTGGCCTGTGTAGATGGGCAGGCCGCAGTGTCGCCGCGCTCGGAATAAATTTCATAGAGATTCATAGAAACAAGTGGTGTCGCTTGTAGTTTGCTGTTGCAGTTCGCGGTCTGCAGCCCATCTCGGAAGGCTACCTTAAACCGTCATGGAGCACAGTTGTACCGTCTCCCGCGTTTTGCGCGCTGATGCGAAGTCCTTGTGTATAGAAGGTCAAAGTTTCGCTAAAACTTAACTATTTCTGTTTTATTATAAAACATAAAAATATGTATTGGGAAACGTACCTAGTAACAACATAAACGAACAAACATCCGATCGTATGCAAATTGAAGTCCTTGAAGAGTAGCCAATAGTTGTCAGTTCAGAGAATATCACCGTCCAAATCACAAAAGGTATCACAAATCCGTAAGCAAGCCAAGTCGTCAGAAATATCACAAAAAGAGCACCCGTTACGTACGACATCAAGCGAAGTAGCGAAACGAATGACATTTCTAGATTCAACTTAGTTTTTATTTATTTATTATTCTTTCCTCCAGGGGAAAAGAAAAAGATTGAACACCATACAGGCCACATTTATCCATATCGATAAGTTGTCCTTTCCCATCAATACGATGCGTGGACAATCTAGACATTGCAATGTCAGATATTTTTCAGGTTATTCATTCGTTCCTTCGATTATTGAAGATAATCTTATTAGAAATTATATTTTTCAGTGTTTACTTGGTTGATTTCAATACTTCGTGAGTTTCTTTAAGTATACAACAACATTTTAAGTGATGGTAATCCGAGAGAAAAGTGTGACAGTGTCTTCGAGAAGTCTTTGTTTACATGATAAGACAACTAAGGATGAACAGACCTTAGAGATGGGCCGACTAGTCGACGATTAGTCGGGAAAGGCCCACATCATTTCATCGGCATCATTTCTAGTCGGCGATTAGTCGGCGACTAGTCGGCAAAAAATGCAGAATATTCGGCACTTTATTGCCTATAGGAAATATCGTCAAAAAACTGCCACACATGCGATTTTCTTTTCGACATAGTTATAAAAAGCACTAGGTCGTTCGTTTTAATACTATAATTAGGGATCTAATTTTCTTGTCGTGCAGAAAAAACGTAAACTGGTCAAAGGTAGGTAACAAAGCGCGACGGACGAAGCAAAACGAATGTTTCCTAGTTCACCCAAACTTAGCAAAATCCCACGATCGGCATTGCCGACTAGTCGGCCGATTAATAGGCAAATTGAAAACCGATTAGTCCGTAGTCGGCCCATCTCTAATAACACCCTATCCGAGCAAGTGGTGATGAACTGATGAAATAGTCTTTTTTTTATGAAAATGTAGGCAATAGTATCGCATGATGCAGTTCTGTCAGATCCTGTAGGGACTCTTCGAAAATTGGATGTATTGATTCAAAAGATTCCACGCTGCCTTTTCTTTGCTGGAGAGCATTGCCCATTCAATAGAATTTCACTCAAAATCCGGTAAACATGAGTGTTCACTTACTCGACAAACGGTAGTTATCTGTGAATTCATTGTAAAAGACGCACTGCACGTATTTCGCTTGGAACACCTAAAGTTTACTCTACCTGATATTTAAAGCCATTTAAAAGTGGGCGATCTGTAGCAGTTTTTATTGCTTTAAAGCTTTCCGCTTCCATTTTATGAACGCCTTCTAAACAGAAAGATATTGATATGATATTGTCATTGAGAATAATGAGGATTATGCTTATCGTGTTTTATGTTTAAGTGGCCAATATCTTTAATACCTATTGAGTCATAGTAAGTACTCCATGGTATTTATTTTCTTGAGAAGTATACCTGCCCTTTTCAGACCTACTAACAAATAAAACTTCTCAGAATTAGTTGATATAAGATTCAGACTTATTTAGAAAACTTCTCGATACGAATCTGATATAATAAGAAAGGGTCCGGTCCTGAAGGCCTTACTTGCATTTAGCCTTGGCGAGCAGAGCACCTTAGTTGTATATTTGTCCGGGTAGCAAAATGTCTTGGTTTGTAAAACGCCCTCATTGCTATAGCAGCTATATTATAAGCCGTAGTAGACGGAATAACTTGGCTGTAAAACGACTTAATGTCATAATGTTCTAATAGGCAAATGGTCTGGATAATCTTCACATAACAATACAATCAAGACCTTACACAATTGAGTCATTCTGGCTACTTGTGCATTTCACGACCTAGACGTTTTGCTAAGTAAGTCTTACTGAATCTAAGACAATTTTGTAACCATGGCATTAGATAAACAAGTCATTTTGCATACTTGGTCAGTGTACTACTGAGACGTTTTGAATGCCAAGGCTAAATGCAAGTAAGGCCTTCGGGACCGGACCCAAGAAACTGCAATTTTTCGAATCTTACATATTACTAATTTGACTTAATACTATTATGAATTTATGATCGTGACCTACTAAGAATCTGAGCTACTCAGAAATTGACTATAAAAGAATACGACTTCCACTTCATAACTTATTGTCCGAAACTGTCTGATTCAGAAACAGACTTATCGCAAATCTGACCTAACCATATTCGTACATAGCCTAATTTGAATCTAATTACGGGGGCAATTTTACTACTTATATTAATTAAAAATGCAATATTTTGTTCAGTACTTACAGCTTGTTCATCTTGCGACAGAAGTGTATCACGTTTTAAAATATGCACCAAACTTTTTATAAACGCTTAATACAGTAGGTACAATATTTTTTACAATACTCGATCGTGTTAAATTCTTTGAGCCCCTGAACACAAGCACGATAGAGGACAGACTGAGAGTGAATGAGCGAGGGCCGAGGGAGGAGCGAGCTCGGCCCTCGCTCAAATAAAAATATGTGACGCGGTGTTGCCATTTGTTAACTAAAAAATCCGCAAAATACAATTAGTAATTGTACAAAAAAAGTAATTGGACTTGGATTAAAAATGTATAAATAATACATGGCCCGTTTTATAATGTATAAAATATGTACTTTATAAATATATTCATCATTTAACATATAAAGCAGAGGTTTAAAAGTAATTTGGTATCTAATTATTTACTTAACCTGAAAACACATCATTACGTTCAAGACGTTGTCACCTCAGACAGAGAGAGAGAACTTTGTTTTGTGCCTTATGCCTGTCATCACCGCGTAGCCGAAGTCTTTCCATAGAGGCCATATTGATACCTGAAGTCCTTGAAGTCCTAGTGATAGCAGTCCACAGCAGTCTTATAGCTCTGTCCCTTTCGTCGCCTAGTACCTACTTGTCAGTTTTAATAATTTGTAATACGGCCTCCAGGGATATAAAAGTATTTAAAGTCATGCATGCCGTCATCAGAAAATAATAACTGCATTATATACCTGATAAGGTTTAAAATTCACCTTTTTAATAACACGCCGGCGCGGGGTGCGTAACGATCGATATAAAAATATTTCATATAATATCAGTCGCTATAACGCTCATTTGATATAATTATTGAATCATATAACAACATTTAATATATTTAAATATGATATAACTATTATTTTATATAATGATCATTTGATCTAATAATATTTTGTGTAACTTACTTTAAGTATAATGCATATTTACTATAATTAACTTATATAAAGTTAATTTCATCTAAATTACAGCTGGATTAACCTTTTTTTGTTACCTTGTGACTCCACAATAGCGGTAATAGAAGCCTCGCAATAGCGGGACTTCGACGAACCGCCCTTGAACCTCTCGCCCGTGCTCATAACGAAGTGCTACCAGTAATGTAGGTTAGGTTAGGTAAGAACTGCGCCCCTGCACAAAACAAAGGGCTACCAGAAAATTAGGTTAGGTTAGGTTAGAACTGCGACCCCTGCACAAAACAAAGAGCGACCAGAAAAGTAGTTTAGGTTAGGTAAACTATACTATACGATTTTTATATCAAATGATGATTATACCAAATTATGTTTATAATAAATAAATGATATGCCAAATGATAATTATAGTAAATGAAATTTGATATTTTGATATTATACCAATCGTTTATTATATAAAATGAGTTATTATATCCTGTAAAATTATATCAAATGATATTATTAAAATGAAATTATATTAATAATTTTTATACCAATCATTACACACCCGCCGGCACGCGTATATGTGCTGGCCAAACTGTCAAGAGGGTGGTTTCCGGCACATAATATCTTTTATTTAAACACTTTGCCGCTGCTTTTACAGATATTTAATTAATCTTACGTGTAATTATTTATTACTCATCTTTAATAAATATTGTATAAATCTACGAACGAGCACTTCTTCGGACAAAACCATTATTGCTAAATAGAAGCAGCTACCGCAAGAAACTCTAACAAAAGGCTTCTTTTGTTTTAATCAATAAATAGGTTTTTAAAAGAAGCGTCATAATTAATAAATAATAATAGTTAAATAATAAAATAAAAGTAAATGTCAATATACAACTGAATCAAAAATAGTAATGACAAGAACATTTACAACGCGATGCGAATAAACCGTACAAGTCGTCATTCGCACAGACCGTTTTACAACGCGCGTTCATAAACGTATGTAGTAAAACACACAAGAACATGTCGGACCATGCTCAGTTTCGAGTTCTGACGCCATTACTACAAACACAAAAATCCATCTGGGAAAGCCACAACTCTGGACAGTTTTTCTATTTAAAGTTATTCGCCGCTGTCTTAGATGTTTTTTAACGAGTAGCAGGTATAAACACTTTAGTCCCCTTTATCTTAAGAACCAATCAAGTCTAATTAGGCGCGATATTTTCTTTTATAATTAGTTATACTTTATATCTAATAGTTATCAACATTTGAATTATTACATTACGTTTCCAGACCAAATCAAAGTCGTCACCATCTTCAACACCTACATCCGAGAGCAAGTCATTCGGGCAAAGCAACTCGCAGGCGAAGATCATCGAGTTGCCAGACGAACCAGCTCAGGTGGTCCCTCCGAGCGCGCTCGACAAGTGGCGGACGGGGGCCGACGATGGGATCAATTTCATCAAGCCTGTCAAGAAACCACCACATTTGCGCTCTAAGGTATAACGCTATTCAAAAATGCCCACCATTTACAGATATGGAGCAGAATATTCGTGGAATAAATTCGTGTTTGTCTTGCTATTTCAATTAGCTTTTGATAGGTATAGGCTGACTGAGAAAGCAAGATAAATGGTGAGGACCAAAAAGTTGGTAAATAGTTAACCAAGCAAATAAAGAAGGCGAAAAAAGTTCCGTTGTGCGACGAAAAGTATCGTTACATTTGTATTGCTAACTTTCGTCGCACAACGGAAAAGTTTCATAGAAAATTTTATTGCGTGAATTAGCATGCCCAAATTTTTGGACCTTACCGAAATACGACCGTGTTTGAATAAAAGCGATGTCATAACAAGCACGACAGAGTTTTATAATAATGGAGAAATATAATGCATGTTTGGAATTAGATAACAGTAAGTAGTGAAAAGCAGTTTTTATCCTCAACGCTAATGTAAAAAAATTGTATTTTACAGAGGGCATTGAAATCGATACCGATCCGAGAAATCCCACTAGGCAAGACGGAACCAGAGAAACCTCCAACGAGACTCAAGATCGTTGACCTAGACGACGATCTTGCTCACGGCGACTCGAACAACAATGATGCCAACAAAACAAGCAAAACTAACGACATGGACAGCGCGGGAGACATGAAAGCGGTCAAAGAAGTTGATCAGGTTACTGAAGTTGATAAAGTCACAGACGTGAAAGAAGTCTTAGAAGTTAATAAAGTCACTGAAGTGAAAAAAGTCGTAGAAGTTGATAAAGTCACAGAAGTGAACGAAGTCATAGATGTTGATAAAGTCACAGAAGTGAATGAAGCTGTAGAAGTTGATAAAGTCACAAAAGTAAAAGTTGCAGAGAAAGTGAAGGTCGCTGATGTGCCAGTAAGAGAGGTCCGCTTGCAAGATATGGTGCCACCAGTTAACAGTGTTCAATTTATGGCCGAGTGGAAGTATATGAAGGGGAATGAAGTTGCGAAAAGCAATTATTTGAGTGTAAGTACCATAGCCACATAATATTACAGTAGTACATAGTACAGAATACAGTCTTGCTAACGCTGGACATACCCATTGCGTTAAGCAGGTTGATACCATAATTACGTAAGTTTGCCAGGTTGTACATTTTCCAGATGGAAATGTATGCACGGCTAGTGTAGTGTACATATTATGCGAATCTGCAATACAATCGAATTCCATTACTATACATAGTAAGATGGGGTTCAAACTCTGCACCTCACGATCACTAATCGACAGCTTAATGTACTACAGGTACTAGATAAGAAGTACCTAAATCTTTGCACCACGGACCACCTGCCCTATAGACTCCGCATACAAAGGCGACCCCGTAAGCCAACATTATGCTCAACGAGCACTAAGCGGTTGCTACGCCCTCAAACAGTCTTTTAGTACGCGGCCGCCTGTTCACATAGCAACATGAATATTCGGCTAATTACTTTGCAAATAAAGTGACGTGGAAAGTGTAGCAAGACATCTAGCCTACAAAAGGATGGAATTTCATTTCACAGTCAAGCTGTTATTACTTAAAACGAGGGATCAATACCGGTATTAATTAAAATTGAAATATCTTCCTTAATTTGCATTATTTCCTGGATATTTTCGACTGTAATTTAGGTAATAACACTAATCTATTATATAAATTAATTGAAGAGCATAAATATTAAATAATAAGCGAGATACCGAAATTGAATACCGGTATTTTTGTATAAAAATTATACCGGTATACGATCCTTGCTTAAAACAACAATAGATTAATAATTAAAAAGTGAAACCTTATTGCAAAAATGGCGTCGCTTGATGTCTTTCAACAGTGTTCTGTCACTTTTGTTCGCATACTGATTTTGCTAATTTCATCTTTTTCTAACCCCTGAAGTGACGTGAAGTAGTGATTTTTTAGGTTTCGATACCCGTAAAACTATGATGAGCTATAGTTTAAAACGTTGCGTACCTACAGAACAAATTTTTACTTTCCAAATAAATTATGTCACATAGTTGTATGTATGTTACTTATGAAAAATTATGAAACCAAACCAATAATGTTTAAATTTATTTCTATTTTAGTATAATTTCTATAGGAGCTTCGGTAGACCCAATTCAAATGTGTCTCAAATCGTTAAGCGTAATGCCGGCACCACACTTCGCTATTCGCTATTCGTTATTCGGCTGATGCGCCTACATTCGACGAAGTGTGGAGGGTTTATTCGTCTATGTTTGCTTTATTCGCACGCATAACGCATAAGCGCGATAACACTGTCTATTTAGCAGGTGTTAAGGTATTAACTTGGACAAATAAACAATAGAGAATGTCAGCCAGTTTAGATTTTTGGCTTACCGTATTATTAATTAAAAACTAAAAATAGCTGTAAAAAAATAATTTTGATACGTCAAATAGTTTTCGAGATATTAAATTGTAAACTTCGTATGCGGCGCTCGAAACCCGGCGGCTAGCGCTCACGGATGATGACGTCATCGCTTAACAGCGGTACGCGCCCTTATATGAAAAAGTAAGTTTACAGGGCTATAACTTTTTAACCGTTATAAGTAGCCAGTTGAATTTTTCACAGAATACGTGTTATTATAAAATCTATCGTTTAAAATTGTACAATGAACAATAAATCAAATCCCAAGAGGGGTCCCCATACAAGAAACATGAAAATAAATCATTTTTTTTAGCATTTTTATACGGATTGTATTTTTAAAATGGCTTCTTATTTTGATGCTATTTTAAGCTTAAATTGTAGTCTAATTTTCATAGTTTCCGACTAAATAGCAATCTCAAGTAAAACTGCTACAAATATGTGACAAAACTGATTTTATCAACACGATGTTTTAGGCGGTCACCCATCCTGTTATAGACTACAACAAGTTTCAAGCGATTTGGCGTACCTACTGACATTCTTCATTCAGTAGGCTTGTACTAGGGGCACTAGACAAGGATATAAATACTCATATAGAGAAATATATACTTAAATACATAGAAAACATCCATGACTCGACAGCCCTTACCGGGATTTGAACCCAGGACCGCTAGCTTCGTAGGCAGGGTCACTACCAACTAGGCCAGCGCGTCGTCAAACAATACACAATACTGACACAATTATTTTTCAATTGCAGATAATAGACCCGCATAAAATTCCGTCCATCTTCGAGAACGCTCTAGAAAGTGACGTCTTGTCCGATTTCCTGCGCATCCTCCAAGCAGACCCGGCGAAGTTCAGAGAGAAGACGGTCACGGCGTACCTCAAGGGCCTCACTAAGGTCAAGAGGTTCTCCGCGCTCGCCATGTTCCTGTGTTCTAATGATAAAGAAAGTGAGTTCTTTTTACCCGACTGCTCGACGCAAAGGAGAGTAATGTTATGTGTTTATCAGCCTATTTATTTATTTATTTAACTAATTAGCAGTTTAAAACGCTTGTATCATCCGTATTTCTTGGCCGATTTTAATTTTAATTTCACTTTTGGTGATCTCTTACGGTATTTTCATATTTTGTTGAGAAATGCGATTTAAAAAATACATACATATTCCCTATTGTGTGGAAAAACGCAAGTGTTTCCTATTATTTGACCACCTAAAACTACAGTAGCGGCAACGAGTGATGGCACTTTTGATAGCTGACAAATAGTGTTGTGAAACACTCCATTTTATCATCGTAAAAAAATCAGTCAAGTGCGAGAAGTATATTTAAAAAAAGTTTATTAAAGAAATAACGCATAAAAATAAAAGGCCATAAATTGTAGATCAAACTCTCGAAATAAACTGTGTGGCTAGAAGAAGACGAAGTTGTCAGAAATTTGAAATATTGTGTCAAAATATACAAAATGTGAATTGTGTTGTCTAAGAGCTGATTCGCTGATGGAGTCAGCAGGCGGCGACATGACCTTCGCTGTAATTGATTTATACATAACCACCGAGTTGGCCCTTGTTAGATTGGTACAGTCAAGGAATTTAATATGTGACCCACCTTAGGTCCAAAGTCAATCTGACATTCTACAGCAATAAGGTTGAGTTTCCTATCAATTACAAATGACTTGACATCTCTATTGACAATGACATCTTCAAGCAGATTTTCTTTGAAATGGGTAGCAAATTAACTTCCGTGACCGTACCAATATGAGGCTGGTGGTACAGTCGGCCAAAAATGTGGTCTACCACCCTACGGTTGAAGTTCATTTGCACGTCATGATACAACAAGTTCGATTTTCCCTTGCAATAATATTATGACAGTGACAAGTGTCAACCTTAGCGATACTTAGATCTCACAGAAACATTTGTCAAAACTGGTAGACCGCTTTCTTGGCCGACCGTACAAAGCCTTACCCAGTAAACCCTTGTGGTTTTTTTTTATCTTACGTCATATTTTTTAAAAGAATAAGGAACCGCACTAATTTATGGATAAAAAATACTTCTAAAATAGTCTTCTGTGTTGAATTATGCATTTTTATATCGAATATATTACGACGTTGTTATAAAAAAAAAAAACCTGTTATTTTTAAATAAAATAACGACTCATAAACTGTCGGAGAATACTTTACCACGTAAAAAAAATGTCCTTTGACGACCAATTTATAATTTATAATTAAAATAGTGGGAGCCTTGGCAAGGGCCTAGGACAAGCAAAGGACGTCTTTCGACTGATATGGTGTCGATGATGATGATGTTCCATATTAAAGCATTTATTTACTTTGTTTCAGTGTTAAAAACTCTCCTAGAACATTGCAAGACCGTTGAGAACTGCACGGAAAACGACATCGCGGAACTGAACAACAAATTCGAACTTTAAGTCAATACACGTAAGGCCTAGGTAGATTCTATCAAATTGAGCTCAACCCCAATCAAATCTAGGTGAACATTAGGATTTAAATACCTTTTTAGTACTCTTGCCACAAAATTACAAGCGTTAATGTACGTTTATACTTTAAAAAGACATTTCATCCAAATCGGTTCAGCCGTTCTCAAGTAGCGTATCAAGAGAAATAGGGGTTAATTTTTATATCATAGGTCTTATGTATTTGTGGTAAGATTATTAAAGTACTAACGACTATTTGGTATTGCGCCAGCAACCAGGTCTTGGAGGTTGAGCATACTTCTAATTATGGTATAAACAAGCGTTTTTTATTTTAATATGGTATGTCTGTCTAATGTTGATTACCAAAACAACACTTTCTTCGGAAAAAGCGTATAATTTTGTCATAATTAATGATCGGCGACCGGAAGCATTTTATGTCAAATTGTTGACGAAATTATTACATGGACATGACTATTACATTTCTTGTAAAAAAAATTACCTTACTAAAAATGTATGATTTTTTAACGAATTTGTTAGAAACTTGAGTAATAATGATAACAACGAAATATCAGTTTACGACTATGCACCTCTCACATCTGTTGATGTCGAACGGTCGTTCTCTTTATATAAATGGATCCTCAATGTTAAAAGGAATCGATTGACAATATTAAACGTAGAAAAAAATATGATTATTTACTATAACAAATTAAATTCAGTTACTTTTTAAGAAAGGTTTTATTTTGAACAACACCGACTTATCCATATTAGTCATTACTATCATGACGTAGGACGTCAAAGTGACATAAAATGCTTCCGATCGCCGATCACTGGTCATAATAGTGATTGTAATAGTTGTGGCATAGGGTGCAGGTCTGTAAACCCTTCACATACAAAAAAACAACACCCAGTTTTCTTAGTTTATGATTATGTGTACAAAAACATTTGAAAAAAGTGCTCAAAAATTAGTTCTGGAGCTTCTACCTACAATTTTTTCATTAGGTGAATTCAACTGGCGCTACGTGTATGGTTTATTTCAATAATAGCTTTGACACGAAATATTTTAACTTGTGCAATTATAATGAATGTGTTGAAACAGGGTAACTTCAACAAGTTTGGTTAAAAAATTCTGTTCTCTTTCAGCAGAAAAACGTCTAGAACTGTCACTATACTTCATTTAATAACGAAAAAAGGCTAGGTATAAAGGGTTTCCAGATATTACCGTAATAACTATAATTCCGACGATAACTTGTATAATATAAATACATCAAAGTAATTCATTGATTATTTTTTGATAAGTACTTAAAATAAAACCCATGTTAATTCTTCCGATCACAATAATATCATAGTTAGTTATTGCGACGGGAATTACCAATGATTGCCACGGTTGACGAGTTTTCGTGACTTACCACCGTATTCAAAGAAATTATGGAGTCAATTAATCAATTAAATTATAATTTGTATAACACAGCAAACATGTTTTACGTGTGAGTCACACATTTTGTATTTGACGTAAGACGTCCAAAAAGTTAATGACTAAAATTAAGAAACGGTAACTTTAGTCACGTGAGTACAGGTCGATTCACAAGAGCTGGCACGAATGGATTGAATGAGTGAACGAAAGTATACAAGTGTGTAAAATAATAACATGTTTTCGGTTTGAAATTCGAACGTCGGTTCAAAGGACGGCACTCACAGTGATAGGTGACATTACTTTTGTTCATTCCATTCGTGCCAGCTCTAGTGCATCTACCTGTAACAACAATCAGTCATACATTTATACAAGGTTACAACGGAATATTGACGTCCAAAAAAAAAATTTTTGTCCCTCGTGTCGCGGGGTATCCGAATCACCACCATGTATGTTCCGCGATTTTTAGTATTTTAATGAGAATTTTAGTTATGAAAAACCCTTAAGTTCATGTATTATTATAATATTTTTTCATTGATAGAATAATTATGAACTTAGGATGTTTTTAAAAATACATGCCAGCTTTTTTTTCATGATGACATTTTGTGTAATCACACAAAGTTACTTTCTCCATACTAATTGTACCCCATGTTTGTTTTTCACCTAGTATGGACAAACAAACTTTGTGTGATTACACAAAAAGTTGTCATGTTATTTTTACTTATTTTTACCACCTAGAAATAGGAGCTCCGCACCCACATATAACTATTCAGATAAATACAGATTGGGAAATTATGATGTTGGAATTATTTCTGCCGAGAAAATCTTCGGCATAATATGCTACTGAAAAAAATAAAGACTGGTAAACTTTGCGAATGGAAAGATTGCTACCACAAAAAAATTTGGAAAAAATACGGCCATACTGGTCTAGTTTAGTATAGTTTATTTTAGTTACTCACATAAGTTACAGTTTCTTAATTTTAGTCATTTTCTAGATACACTTTTTTGATAACCACCATAACTCGTTCCTTTTCCAAACATGTGTATGAAAAATCGTCTTTAAGGAACGACTTAATCGTTATTCACTAACTCGAATGCGCCCACATTTTACGATACTATTTAATCGTCATTTTAATTTATCTATGATTTAGTTTTTTTTGTGACAATGGCTTGTTGCGACGAAAAAAAAACAATGTTTATTATTATAGGTCTACCAGAATCTCATGACACATTTTAAAGTAAAAAGAAATCGATTTTCATATGGCAATGTTGCCTTACGCCTGTCAATTCAAATTTCACCGCTTGTCAGGGTTTGGTATTGTTTGTTATTTTTACACAAATATAACGTTAGTTATCAGGCAAATGTCCTAAAAGCCCTTCGATCTCAAGCGGAAAATATCGTTAATTATATGTGTACTATACAATTTGTGAGGAAGAAGATGTCAATCAAACAATCTTTGATTTAGTGTCGTGTTTATAAAAGACTAGTAAATGAAGCCAAATAATATTGATACTTTAAGGACCGTTGTACATTTTCAGGAACGTTACTTATCACCTCATTTGGCTTTTGTGTATATAATTACGTGCCATTTAAATCCAGGATTATCCATCGCCATATGTGGACTCCTAGCTGTGCGGCATGGTCTTCATGATGTTTTTATGAGGAATAGAAAATAAATAAATATCTTGCACCTCCTCAGAATACGACATTGATGTCCGTTAAAGTTGCATAATATAGTCGCTTAGCTAATAATACCGCGCAAGTCAATGATTGAAGGCGAATTAAGGGTTAATTTAATATTCTGTACAGTGTAAGGTATTGTTAGCTAACCGACGATACGTCATTGAAATTTGGAAGTCTTTTTGAACTAAATCCTAATAAATATAAGTACATATTATTAGCACACGATTGTTTAAATTTATCCTACTTATTATTTATTAGGAAATGCAAGTCCAAAGTTCATTTAAAGGGTTACGTAGGTAACTAATCGTTACTAATATTATAAATCTTTGTTTGTTCCATCTTCACTGCATACATATTATATAGTTAGTTGCACAAACGTATTTATCCTAGAAAATTTAATAATTCCCAAAGAAATATTAACTTCTACGCGGACTGAGTCCGCTACACCATGCTTTTAATGACCGCGGAAAATCAAGTTTCAAGACCTTTAAATTCCATTACCCCGGAGTTGCAAGCTCTAAATTTAAATTTCCCTTTTTTTCAAGAGATTCTGGAAGACCTATATTAATTTTTTTCCACTGTTGGTAAATTATCATGGACCTAATATTTTAAAATTTACCCTTTGCCGTACGTTTTTTTCTTTTGACACCTTAATTTCGCTTCAAATAATGTGTATGTAAAAATATTATAGGTACAGTTCCAAAATAGCAGTCTGAATTTTTGGCGTTTGTCACAAGAAAAACTATTTATCTTTAGTTTTTTGAATTAAGATTGAATTTTTCTCAGTGTGGACTAGGGAAAAGTTTTTATTTATACTTAATATTCTGCGTTCTGTTGTCAAAAAGTAAATTCTAAAAAAGTACTTGAAAAAGTGTTTGAGGTTCGGAACAATGGTTTTGTTTTTAGTTCGGGAGGAGGTAGCTTTTTTATTTGTGATTTGATTCCTTTAAGTTTCACTAGTAAGGCGGTTTTGACTATTGAAAAAGACGATTATTAAATAATAAAGACATCTAATGGTTTCTCTGCGTTATTTAAATGATATAAATTTCCTGCGCCTCTATTCTACCGGGTGAGTGCTTGTTTACGGAGACGCGGGGCGTCGCGCGTAGCGTTGGCGGCGCGGTCTGCACTAAATTCAAACATATAGCGTTATATAACAGCGTTTACGGAGAAGCGGTTTTACGCGCGTTTGCTTCAAATACAGCGTTACTTGCGGCGGAGCCCGCGGATGGCATCACCGCGTTGCACGCAGCGTCGCCCGCGTCAATATCGGCGGTTTCCGCCACTGCGCCCGCAGCGGGGCCCGCGGCGGAACCTTCTGACAGTCTTGTGCTCCGCCGCGCGCTCCGCTACACGCTCGAGAGCCCGCCGCGGATGTAGCGGACACCGCTACTCTCTACGCCCCGCCCCACGCGCCGCGTCACGCCCCGCATCTTCATAAACAACACCGTACATTGCCATATGTTTTGCGCGTGTGATGACGCGGTCCGCTGCACGCGCCGCCTCTCTGTAAACGGAAAAAACGCTCGACGCGCCGCGCAACGCCAAGCCGCACGCTATGCGCGACGCTCCGCGTCTCCGTAAACAAGCCCTAAAACGATATTGCCTTTGTTTTTTGTTTGTCGTATTGTATTTAACTCGGCCACCAATACTGTCTAGTAGTAGAGTTATCGACACGTTGACAAGATCACATGTCAAAGGCTATTTCATTTCGCCTAGTAGAATAGAGGCCTTGATCTGTTTTTTTTTGTTAAAAATACTGCAGGTATGGGCATAGATCTCAAAAAAATCTCCAGTTTTAATTGAAAATCATTTAATTTCGTGAATGCAGCAACAAGAGACAGCATTTTGTACATAAGTTTTTCCCATTTTACCTATTTTTGATTTTTCAACCAAAAAACGAGCAGATTAAATTTATGAAAGTGTTAACTAAATAATTTTATCTACACTCATATCATAAGTCCTCTATTATGCGTTCAAAACCCGTAGGCAATGACCAGCATTACCTGTGGTAGTAGGTGATAGCGATGACAGCTGTTAATTTTGGAAGGTGTTCCAAATTTGGAAAATACGTTAATAATTTCAAAATTACGTTACAGCTTTCATCGCTGTCACCTACTAAATACCACAGGTAGTGTAATGCTGGTCGTTTGAACCCATCTTAGAGTACTTATAATATGTGTGTAGATAAAGTATTGTACGAGACTCTGCGTAATTAGCATTACGACACTCGTGTGATCTATTATGAAACTCGCGTTGCGGCTCGTTTCATAAACCACACTCGTGTTGTAATGGCTGTCTTTGCGCAACCGCCACGTAAACTACTATTGCTTCCTATCAAAATAAATAAGATAAAATTAACTGTTAGATAATATTTATCAGGGGATCGAAAATCGGTCTGTAATATGGTGCCGTCCCAAAACCTGCCCTCTATTTTACCACGGTGACAATGACAGGTGAGAGGTGACCGGTGACATTTCAGTGTAAATGGCGCAGCTTATATGAAACCCAGTGATGTATTAGCGTGGGAAACTTATCGTCGGTGAAACTGCAAAACCGCGTGTAACATTTTTAATGAGAAGCAAACTGCACCTTTTTTCTAAGATATTAAGGTTTATTTTGCTCTATAGTAAATTTGTTGGTTACGCGGTTTTGCAGTTTCACCGACGTTATTATTTTATCGAAACACCTTTCAACAAAAGTATCATAACCAGGGATCGTAAAATGCGAGTAAAATCCATTGAAATGACGTATGACAACCAGTTAGGGTTGGCGATGGTTCTAAATTTATGAACTAAAAGATTAGGTACTAAAATAATACTTTTTTTTTTACTGATGTAATAGAACACAATCCGAAACTCAGTTTACTGGCTGGTATATTTTGTTATTATATTTACAATTTCAAATCAAATAATTCCCAATTTTAGACTTGGGATAGTAAGTAATAATTTTCTAAAATAATACAATCATATTGACAATCATGGCAAGATAATACTCTTAAATCTATAGACAATGTACTTATCAATTTTAATAAGTTAAGTTTAACATTATAAATAAACCATGAACACTGATAGGGGCAATTTATTACCATAATGATAACAAGTGCTTTCCTAAGTATAAACACATTCATCCATACATATTTAATTTATTCGATTATTATATTATAAGTGACAACCCTAGCACTTCAATGAATTTTGCTCGCATTTTACAATCCCTGATTTACGCAAAATTTTCATTTCATCGAAAGGCATTTCGTCGGTGAAACTGCAAAACCGCGTAAGTAACATTTTTAATGAGAAGCAAACTGCACCTTTTTTCTAAGATGTTAAGGTTTATTTTGCTCTATAGTAAATTTGTTGGTTACGCGGTTTTGCAGTTTCACCGACGATTTCTCGCCGCATGAGTTAGTTTTTGTTAGTCACAAGTGTAACCTAACCTAATCTAATGCGTAAGACGACGCCGAGCGTCCAGAGGCGCCATCATAACTATTATAGTATTTTCCAATAAACTACAGCATTATCTTGTAATTGAAGGATGGTGTTTGGTTGGTCAATTTGATTTATATTATATCGTTTTATGACTGATTATTATTTTGAGATAAATAAATAAATAATATGCAATATAGCAAGACTTATAAGTAAAGTTAAATGTATTAAGCCTTTAGAGTAATACAGTCAATCCCGGGAAATCCCGCATTCAATAATAAAAAATAAATATTTTTGGTGGTTGTAACCACTCTTAGTTACGTCCTCCCGCGAAGTTTAGGTAAATAGGCACTACCTATTCCGAGCTGCGAAAAGAAAGATCTATCTATACTTTAGTTTATTAAAAAATACAATAATTAACCGGGGTCCTATAGTCCGTTCGCGTTCAGAATGCAGTGAATGCTGTCTGATCAGTGAGGGTAAATGTGTATTCGCAGTGGAGTTTAAATTCAAACAAATTATATTTAAAAAGATTAAGTTTAATGAATAAAAATATACCTAATTTTGAGCGACCTGATTGGTTAGGGGGCGTGGCTAGGCCTGCGGAAAACAATGATTTACTGCATTCTTAACGCGAACGGACTATAGTGAAAAAGGGTACAAGTCAACTTAACTCGTAATAAAAAAGGGTATACACGAAGTATACTAGACTTAAACCCTTTTTCACTTGATCTTCAGACGACTTATACCCTTTTTCACTAGGACCCCAGTAGTAGTGAGGGTGCCTATGGACGCTCGAAGATATCATGAAAACATGGTTTCAGCAGAAAAAAACGCTCGATGAAATGAAATTTCATGAAATGATACAATATATGAAGTGAAATTCAATTAAATGATTGGTGACCATCAAAATGTTAACTTTGTAATGTATAACTGTCACGTGTCATTGTCGAGACGGTGAAATTCGAGGCAGGTTTAAAAAACCTATAATTTTTTAAAATACCAGTGTTTAACGCTGTGAAAGATTAACTGGGAATGAATAGAGGTTCCGTTAAAAAAAATATGTCCGCGACTTCGTTCACGTGCAAGTAAAATTGTACAGGCATGGACATTAATTGTTATGCCACTATGGAACCCTGTCGCATAACGTTAATCACTCATTTAAGCGTAATTTCTGTTATGTGGTTTGACGCTGTTATTATGACAGGGTTCCATAGAAGCATAACAATTAAAGTCCTTGACTGTACTTACCAAATTTGCTTTAGCTGTTTCGCAGTGAAAGATTACAAACAGTCGAAAAATATTGTTGGAATATATAATATTATTAGTGATGTTTTGTAATTGATGTAGAATACCGGAACAGTTTTCAGCTCCTGGGGGCCCAGTCAAGATGTATAATGCTGAGTTAGCGAGTTTCGAAAATTTACGTAAACTGATGAAAGATCGCTCGACTACTCCAACTCCATACATTTCGAGTCGATAGAAAACAGATATCGTCCTTTTACTTTCTCAAGCTCTTATGTGAATCGAATATATTGATAGGAAAGTAGTCTTTATCAACCTTGGAACAGGAGTGATTTTTCTATCTAACTGTTCGATAAGATAAGATTTTGAGAAGTTAAAGAGACGAAATGTTGGAAGCGTTTGCGTCTTGGCTATCGTCCCTTTACTTTCTCAACCTCTTATTTGATCGAATATTTTGATAGGAAAGTAGTCTTTAAAGACCTTGGAACAGGAGTGATTTTTCTATCTAACTATTCGGTCAGATTCGAGGTTGAGTAAGTTCTGTTTGTTAAGATCCACTCTCAGAATATTATACTGCCCTCCTAAATAAAAAGGACGCATGCGTAATTTGTTAGTCAAAGTAAATTAAACCTTAATTATAATGAAATAAGGTCACACTAATACATGCGAGGTTCTATGAGACATACGCCCTTTTTTCTAAGGAGGGCAGTATAGTTTTCAAATAATGTTATTGTTCTATTTAGTTTTATTCGATTGGTGCATATGATTCGTGTTTAGGTTGGATTAAACTTGTAAAGATTTTTTATAAGTGTTTCATTGTTGTCTTTAACCTTTTCGCCGCCATTGAATAAAGGTACAGATGTAGTGAAATATCCTTTCACATCGTATTTTCTCGGAAATGTTCGTATTTCTGTAGCTCTGCCTACCCCACTCTGGGAACGAAGGCGTGAGATTATGTTATGTTATGTTATGTTCGTATTTGTCATGCTACTTCAGTCTGACTCAGTACCCATCAAGACAACGTGGGGGAACGTCGCACCGCGAGAGTGAGGGTGCGGCTCCACTGAGGCGGAGACAAGAGGAGCGGAGCGGAGCTGTGCCAATATTAACCAATAGAAGGCACATGCGGTCACGTCGAGTGCGCCTTGCGCACGTTAGTTTATATTCTATTGGTTAATATTGGCACAGCTCCGCCTCAGTGGAGCCGCACCCTGATAATCGATATATAGTGGTTAATACTAGGGTATTTTTTTGTCAATAAAGATTAAGTTTGTTTTCAGTTCTTTTTATTAGTCAAGCCGAAAGCATTAAGACCTGGGAAACGTTTAGATCGACAAGCCTGTGAAATTATTTTCAACATTTATTTAAATTTCTTCTTGTTTACCTACACCTAATTTCTATATATTTGATCGTGGTGGTTTTAACATCTCGGTGTGATATACTTCAAACTCGTGGTTTGACATTTGACACTGATAACTAAAGTACTCTATTTATTTAATACAAACGTGTCACTTAATAATTCAATAATTCGTAGACACGTCGGCATCATTCGGAAGTAGACGTGAGTTCCGAGTTTTCACGATGTGAAAGGATTATTCACTAGATCTGTAGTACAGTCAAGGTCACCAATATGTATACACCACAAAGTCTCAAAAATATGTACACAGACCTTATTACTATGGCAATAAGGTCTATGTGTACATATTTTTGCAACTTTGTGCGGATATTTATTTTTGACCTTGACTGTACATTTAGTCCCTAGTGTCTATAGTAGTACCACTGATTTGTACCATCAATCGCTTTGTTCTCCCTTTCTATCTAGTCAGTAACGATAGAGACGCACTGAGCGTATAAATATAGCTAGACAAGTTGCCTAACGCTAACGTAAAGGATTTTCGGAAACTGACAATGTATGGAATGGAAAGCTTATTTACGTCATTCTTATACATTTTTGATAATGATAACGTACACTGAATGCATCCTGTTTAGATTCTCAGATCCCTTTGCGACTCTACCTAAACCCTGTTCAGACTAACTTGTCTTAAACTCTGTCTAGTAGTAAACAACTTTCTAACCTCAAAATGCAAAATTTCTATGAACCAGCTATTTTAAATAAAATAAGTGATGTCCAAAATGTTTTCTCAGATACTTTATTTACGATCAAAGAGCTGTTTTAGCCAAAAAGTTAATTTTGAGGTTAGAAAGTTGTTTTCCATATAAGACAAAGTCTGAATAGGGTTTACATCTCGATCTGACTCCATCGCAATACGACCAGGGGCTTGTTTTATAAAGCTACAAATTATAATTTACAGGTTACAAGTTTCCATTTGATTTGACACAACCTCGACCAATGACGACCAGCCATTTGAGCAGTGTTGCCAGTTTAGACCTGTAAAATTGTAACCTGTAGTTTTATAAAACGTGCCCCAGATCGCTTCGGGACTACATCTCAAAAAGTCTTGAGTCGCGAAATGACCACTTTGTTTGCGTTCGTGAGAAGTTTAGGTTCGTGACGTAACTTCAAATGCCCGAAGTGTAAATTGCCTAGGAATAGGAGCCCCGCCATGCGGGACTTCTTCGACATTCCAGAGATAGTCTATCTCTGGAATGAAAAAAAAAACAATGTGTTAACTCACCGACTCGGACTTTTTCAGATTTAGTTGCAAAATGATCTGGTCGTATCGCATAGATAGGTATTGCTGGTTTAATTAACATGAAATAAAACAAAATAAAAACAAGTAAACAAACAAACTTCTTTTAATAAAAACAAAGCATTCAAATACCTCCCATCAGGATCTTCCCTCTCAAAGCGAAGTCAACAAATCCAGAAATGAACTTGTCAAACTGGGTGGGGCAATATTTTCGAGCAATTTTGGCGTACAAGGAGTCTAAGTGTATCATTTTGTCGTTGTTCTCGCTGTTCTGGATATAGTAGGCGCCATATGTTTCGACAGAGAATCTGGCTGGTTTCAAGTAATCCAGCCAAGTGCTTTGGTATACGGGGTACAAGTTATCGTTGGTTTTAACATGAACTGAAAAAATTTGGGTCTTAAAAGCCGGGTATTCACTAGCGAGCTGTAACCGTAGCAGTAGCAGTTGCAGTAACGAGCTCCTAGTGGAGCACAGGCTTGCGAGCCGCGTACACGAGCGGATGACTCGTGGTCACACCAGTTTGTCACCCCAGTGCTATTCGCTTTAGTCGGTTATTCGTCAGAAATAATTTTTATTCCGCAAAAGTAGGTAGGTTAGGTTCGTTAGGTATCTTAAGATGCCCGAAGGGCAAATCGCTCAGAAATAGGAGTCCTGCCATAGGCAGGGCTCCGTCGAAAGGCACTGGGGTGACAAACTGGGGTGACTACGAGTCTGCACCCGATTTTACGTGCAACAGTTACAGCTTTACGGCTCACTAGTGAGTAGGTCCCTGGCTTTATACTCGTAAGGCCCAGTGTGCAATAGGATGTAAAGGCAATATAATCTGAACTGTGTTACAATAAGAATAAGGTTTATTTTCCTATGTTCATAAACTGAAAATGGTATCATCGAACAAACGTTAACTTTATTTTCTATGCAATGGACCTTCCATTTTGATTAGCCTAAATTTTAATACATGTTCATAGCTTCTATAGTTAGAGAGAATAATTGCTGTGAAATAAAGACAGACGGTCAGGCAGACACCAAACTAGTATCACCATAAGGGTTCCTTTTGTACCATTTTGGTACGGAACCCTATAAAACAGACGCACAAACCTAAAATTTTCATAACAACTAGGTTAGGTCAGGCGGGGCTTTTCCGACAGAGCTGCAGAGGGGTAAACGTGTCATATTAAGATTTTAAAGTAATAAAACGTTATTAAACTCATTTTGCCGAAGCTGACCTATGGGTGTGAAACCTGGACAATTACCGACTTCGTTATGAGGAAGCTGAAAGTTGCCCAAAGAGCAATGGAGAGAGCGATGCTCCGGATCACTCTTCGAGACAGGATCCGAAATGAGGTTATACTCGAAAAGACCGGATTGACGGATGTTGGTAACAGGATTTCCCGTCTCAAGTGGCAGTGGGCAGGGCAGCCCCTGCTATGTTCGAACGATCGGTGGAGCCGGAAGGTTACAGAGTGGAGGCCAAGAACAGGCAGCCGAAGACCTGGTAGACCTAAAGCTAGATGGTCCGACGACATTGTGGTTACAGCCGGTAGGAAGTGGAGAAGAGAGACGTCATCTAGGAATAAATGGATGCAATTTAGGGAGGCATATGTTCAATACTGGACAAACAGATGCTCGAGATGATGATGATGAAACTCATTTTGCTCCCTTTTATATAAATGTAAATACTTATACAGGGCTCAAAAATAGTTTTAAAACATTGGACTCCCTTGAAAAAATTTAAAAGAGGCATCTACCCTTCTCCAATAACCCTAGCCCATACACCATATAAAAAATCGTGGAAATCGGACTTGATTTGGAGGGTGAGGAATGTCATCGCCCGGAGCTAATTTTGTATGGAAAATTGTTGACAGCTACGCTGCCCTCCTCCGGAAAAAAAGGCACATCTACGACGTGAATTGCATTGCACTTCCAACCTTATTATAACCTTGGAGAGTTTAATATGCTTCTATGAATTAATTGCACTTATGCCTTTTCTCCGTACGAGTACGATGCACTTAAAATGCATTTAATGTTTCTCGCGGTTTTTTTTTATAGAATGGAGAAGGCAAGCACACAAGCACACAGGTAAGTGGACTATGAAGCCCATAGAAATTAGCAATCTCAAGATTGTAATCTTACGATGACAATCTCATGACTGCAAATGAGTTGCCAACCCTGAGGACTTATTGAATGCCTTTATGCTAGCCATTTCACCAGTTGCCTTATCCCCGCACCGGAACACAACAATCCGAACAGTCCTGTTTGGCGGCAGTTTAAAGGTTGGTGCAGACATAACCACTCCGCACCGGATCGGCTCAAAGTGAGACATTGAAAAGTGGGTTTTAAATTTGCGCTAATACGATACTTTTTGTAAAGTTTTTGAAACAATAGCCGGGCGCGGGCCTCGCGTGGTCCACTGAAAAATATATCGTATAATATAAATCAAAGCTCACTTTTTAATGTCTCATTTTGAGTTGATACTGTGCCGAGCAGTTATGTCTGCGCCTACCTTTAATTTTTCATTTATTTCCTCTAATAAAGTATACTTTTTTTATAAAACACTTCGCCGAACTACGCTAACAGTTTGTTGGCGAATTTTAAAAACACTTAATAATTTATCTACTGTACCTATTTAAATTAATTAAAAATATATATGTTAATCTAATAACCCATGCTTAGGTGTCTTTCTCAGACTAGGCAGACAAAATTTAATGCAAGCCATTAACTACCTGAACACATTTTAACCTTATATTACAGTCTTTTTTTCTGAAACCGTCCGTATATTTTTCAGGATTATTTAAAATATCATTGCATTGGTTAGGTTAGGTTTATTTTATAACAATCCTGAAAAGTACACGGTTTCTGAAAAAAAAAACTGTATGCTAAAAGATGATTATGCTAAATGCTGATTATGCCAAATGATGAGTATACCAAATTATGATTATGCCAAAAAAGTTATGCCAGATGAATGTAAACCGTTTTACATATTTTAAATTTTTGGCACTAACATATATTGGTCTATTGGTAACAGATATTTAAATTTCTCATGTTGGTGTCATTTTTTATGGTGCTAGCTGCTCTGACATACCTTTACAAGTCGGATACTTCATTTGATTAACATCCGAAGTATTGCAGTGTCGTTTCAAAACTTCGTACATCGCGCGTCCACGGTCTAGTTCGTTTAATTTGGCCTGGTCCGCCAGAGCACTACAATTACAATTTATCAAATTGACATTTTCAGCGTCAAAATTACTCAAATCGAAACTTTGGACGCTTCATCCCTTTTCTAAAAGAATTTTTAAAGATGTCCGAATGGTCATAAAGGGCTCATCTTTAGCAGTTCAGAACGTCAGGAAATACGTAAAAAGATAATCAACTGAGAGTGGAGATTTTTCCCCAGTTCTTAACTAGTTACAATATATGGTTACGAGACGGCCAAAAGATTATTTCTCACCTCAAAAATTCGCTTGCAAGCTCCTCTCCTACTTCATCTTTTGCAATAGATATAATGGCTGTTCCCAAGTTATTATCATCTTCCTTCAAAACCCAATTCGGCATCAGATAATCCATTTGTGGCGTTACCATCATTTCCAAGTCTATAACCGTACCACCATAACGATGCAAGGTGAGGAACTTCAAATATTCCGCAACACGCTTGTGAATCCGCATCCCGTTGCTGATCAAGTTCCCTTTGAAGATCATTTCCAGAGGAGTTCCTTCGGCATACGTACTCAAATTTACTCTAGAATAATCAACATTCGCTAACTGAAAGACCTCTTCTAAAGGTCCAAGGGAACACTCTTTACAAGTCAGCGGTTTAGTGAAAAGGACGGCAACTTGACGATCTGGATAGGATCTCGCAGCAGATTCTATAGCACACGCCTGTCTCAAAGGCAAATCGCGAGAGCACGACGTCGCATGAAAGAAGACAGTGTTCGGAAGAACGACCTTATTAAGTATATCATCAAATACTTCGTCCTTCCTTGTTTCATTATAACACGATATATTGTCTGGTTTGGAGAAATTCACCGTGGTGTACCATAGCTCCCGAATTAACAGGTCTTTTGGTTGTTTTATAGGGAGGTCGCCCAATTTTTCCAATATAAGGGTACATGGGAAAGCCACGCCAATGAACAAAAAAAAGACCCGATATAAATTACTATCTCGATTGAACATTGTTAAGAATTTGAATAGCAGAAGTGGTTTTTATGCATAAATGTTGTGTCAAACGAAAAGAATATGACCTGCCGTGGTCAGACATAAATATATAATGTTCTCTATGGCTAGAACGACACGGCAAATAACAGTAAATGCTTAGGCATCTCAGAAACATGATTTTTGTTTTTCGCTATGGGAAAGTTTTTGTAATTGTACATAAAGGTGCTAATAGACTTGAGCATTACTGCGTGTGTAGTAAAATGATCCTACCAATGTCGTATATACAACATAACATTTTCACTTTAAAAAAAAAACCCCATGTTGCTGCTTCCATTAAATGGAAGCAGCAACATGGGGTATATCCATCGGTTGCGGAGTAATACATCAAATTTTGATGTATTACTCCGCAACCGATGGATATAGTGTGCTCAGGTTACGCTCAAATTGTAGTCAAATACAGTTATCTTTAATAAAGTACGAACAAAGATAGCACAGGATTTTCAGGGTTGCAAACTTGGGTATTAACTACTCTCAAGCAAAGGACCTAACAACATATAATAAAAACGTAGTTACATGCGCGTTTGCGATGTTTGATGTCGTTATTGACTGGTCTATCTAGACCCTAGTTTGAAATATTTAGAAAATTAATTTCATATTGTTTTTACTAAAAATAGATGCGGGCAAGCAAGTTATACAACTATGCCAAATTTCAAGTTGATAGCTTCTATAGATTCAGAAAAAAGGTGCTGTGACCATGGAATTAGTAAGTACTTACTAATTCCATGGCTGTGACAGACATACAGACAGACACCGAAGTCTCACCAAAAGGGTTCCTTTTTTACCTTTTTGGTACAGAACCCTAAAAAGAAGATGGCAACCAAAGACTATTACTGACAACTACTGACATAGGCTAGCAATTTGTTATTAAAAAAAGAAGAAGAAAAAGAACGAGATATCTGAATTTCTAATTCACGTTCATCATCAAATATTTTAACAATGTTACGCCGATATTATTGGTGTCGTTACGTTTTTATACCTGTGTGCATAGCTTACTTGCTTATCTTCCTGATAATATCTCCTACAAAACCAGATATATTTCCTTTTTATCGCGGTAACGTGCACTTATCTGAGTTATGGCACAGATCAGTGGATTATTCTAGCCCAGATGATACTTCGTGCCACAAAAAAACAGGGGAAAGCTTTGAAATTGACGGTATACACGATAAAGTTGTTCTTCATAATCCTATCTTCTTCCATGAGACATCGTGTGGTCCCAATTTACCTCTGCGGCAAGCCTGTGCGGTAGAATCTGCCGCGAGACTCCACCCTGAGCGACAAGTCTTCGTTCTCTTCATGAAATTAGTAGCTTTAGAGGACTGTGATGAAGGTCCTTTAGACGAAATGTACAGTTTAGATAATGTAATTTATGCTAGAGTACATCTAAATAATTACACTGTGGGAACTCCACTGGAAAAAATCATTGAAAACTACTCTAATCATGGGAGGCGTCACTACAGACGCGTTGCAGAGTATTTGAAGTTCCTCACTTTATATCGTTATGGTGGTATGGTGGTAGACTTGGATATGATCTTGGTGCCAATAAACGGTTCTTTGTTACCCTCTTGGGTGGCGATGGAAGATGATAAGAGATTGGGATCAGCTGTTATATCTATCCCAAAAGATGAGCTTGCAGATCAACTGACATTCCAGTTCTTAAGGTGACATAATGTTGATTTTTCAACTTGGAATTATGAGCTAATAGTGTTAGTAATATTACAATCTCTGTGGGGTGAATTACGCAGAAGCGATGTAAAGGTCGGTCCACATTTGTGATATTTCATCGTAACATGGTTCCGTGACCGTGTTAGTGACACGTGTAGGACTGGTAAGTTTGCGGACGACTAATGGCCGAACCCTATATTCAAACCGCGGACAGATAAACCTTACTTCGGGTTAAAATTTGAGACATTTTGTATGGGCAAATATAAATATAGGACGCTGTACACGTGCAGTCTATGGGCAAACTACACGCAAAAAGCGTACAGTGCTCTTCGCGTCCAATACAATAACGCGTTCAGGGCGGTGATGGGGCTGGCTCGCTACTGCAGTGCCTCGGGCATGTTCGCGGAGGCGCGCACGCCGTGCTTCCAGAGCACTATGCGCGTGCGCGCTGCGGCTCTGGTGCGGCGGGTGCGAGCCAGCGCCAACGCCGTCCTGGCGATGATTGCGGACAGGCTCGACTGTCCATATATCATGCACTGCTGCAACAGGCATGTTAGGACTGGCGTGGGGTAGTGTGTGATGTTGTAATGTAAATGTACGTATATTTAGTGCATTTACATTTAAACTACAACAGCGTTACAAATAATTGCTCTATTTTTAGTCTTATGTTTTTTGCAAATAATGTATCTAGTAATAATATGAGCCTTTAATTGCTTGAAATAAATGAAATTTGAATTTGAAAAAATATCAAATTTAACCCGAAGTAAGCCTTATTTGTTTGCGGTTTGAATATACTAGTACGAGTAATTGCCTCTATGCTAGTAATTTCATCGGTAAGTTACAACTGCAAGCGTCACTTATTATTCGATAGCTGCCGCCATCTGGAGAGGGCTGGGGTTTGATTTGAAGTGACCTCTGCCGGTGGCAAAGTTCCGCTCGTATACAAGAATCCTTCAAGAGACGAGCACCCTTATTAGGTTTTCGTACCCAAAGTGAGCAACGGGGATTAACGTGGTCTGTCCTTCCGTCTCTCTATCTGCGGGCTCAACAGCTGAAATTTTCACAGAGTGTGTAATTCTATTGTGACTATAACAGTTTGACTACGGAACCTTAAAAAGGGGGTTTGTTCGACCATAACCAGACATAGGAATCCAGGGAGCAAAATTTTATGACAGGTAGGGAGTTCCTATATCGAAAAACTCAATTATCGATGCTTTTTCCATAAACTAGTGATCGCCCCCAGCATTGTATGTATTTTTTGTAAGTATTGTTCTGAGTAAGTATGAAGTTCACACAGCATATTAAAAAAAATTGTTCTGCCCCTATTACCTACACAGAAATTGAAAAGTCATTTAGCCACCTGAAAAAGATTTATCACTTTTATCAGCCTAGACGGAGAGGTTTAATGTCCGAAAATTTGGAACAAATTCTGATCGTTTATTTTAACAATAGTAGACGGGACAAATTATGAAGAAAAAAAGAAGTAATTAAGTAGTTAATTAAGTTGTTTTATTGTTTAATATTTACACTTTTAATAAAAAAATGGTTTTACAGGCAAAACTTGTATCATTAGGATATAAAACAAGCATCGATAGTTGAGTTTATCGATACAGGAACTCCCTACCTGTCATAAAATTTTGTCCCCTGGATTCCTATGTCTGACCATAACAATCTCAACAACTCCCTTGAATCACCGACACTTATATTTTCATAGAATGTTGTACTCCGCCGAATTTTCATTTCATCGACAGGCATTTACACGTGCAGGAGGATAATTTTTCGGGGGTCACAGGTCTAACCTAACCTAACCTAACCTAACCTATGTAAACCATGCTTTAAAACAATAAGGAAAGAGAACAAGAAATAAATTCGTTTTGGCCGTTTGGCAAAAATATGTTTGCCAAATGTATAGTTTCCCAACTTTTTCATTTGCCAACCCAATTTTATATTAATATTTCAGGATCTATTTCAATACCATCGTGTAGAACGGTTAGGTTAGTTTTTATAAAATCCTGAAATAATACGGTTACAGAAAACAAATCGGGTTAGGAAATGAAACGGTTGGGAAACGATAAATTTGGCAAAAATATTTCGCCGAAACAAAGAGAACCCGAAGAAATTAGCTTTCGATGAAACGAAATTCGATGAAATGAGTGTCGATGATTCAAGGGGATCTCAATAATAATACAGATTAGAAATCCCTAAAAATACCCCATACAAGAACGGTACGGAATCTCTCGCGTCTATCGTACTTGACCTTTTTTACCCACGACGGTACGGAGACGGTATATGCGTTTGGGGTGAGGGGAAGTTTGTTTGTTTGTTTGTGCAAACCAATGTTGCCAATTATCTGCAAAACTACTGGTCCGATTTTTATGCGGTTTTCAGTGATAGGTTCGGGATTGATTGGTGCATGTTCTTAGATAAGTGTTACGGTGACAACTCGCGAGGGGGCGCTGCAGTAATTCCAATGGCGGCCCACATCTGTGATTTCTTTCATGGTGTTCCATCACTTTCGAGCAGACAACTCGCTGGCTTGTGCGTAAAAATAATCCAATTGTTACATTCCAATTGTAGTGCTCTGGCCAACACAACCACATTGGATGAAGTAGACGGAGGACAAATCATGTATGAAGTTTTGAAACGCCACTGCAATACTTCGGATGTTAGCCAAATGACATACTCGAAGTGTGGAGGTACTTAATTCTTAATTCGTTTTTATAATAATCTCATGCTGGTATCGCCGACGAGTGGGTAAACCAAATTTTATTATTATGGTATTCAACTATTGTAACGACTCTTCCAGTGAATACATTTTTATTTGAGTACAAACTAGAGTAGTGAAAGCATGGAACAAACTGCCAGAACAAGTAGTCTTAGCGCTGAGCGTCAACCAGTTAAAAAACCGACAAGACCAACACAAGCAGTACAAAGAACACTTGATCACGGAACAGCTGGATACAGGCATCTATCAGTTGTCGCAACTGCCGCCTGATAAAAAAAAACTACAACATCCAAATCGGTCAATCCGTTTGGGAGCTACGTTGCTACTTTGAGCTAAATACATATCTTAAGACTCACGATCAGTTTCAAAAAGGATTAGGCACTCGTGCCACAGCCCGCGAAAAAGCGATAAGCTATCGATTATTTTCTCGCTCAAGAAACGGACAAAAGATATAGATCCCGTAGCAATAAAGGAGACACATATCGCACTGCTAGATCAAAACAGTATTAACTCAAAATACGACTGTATTTAAAAATCAACTTTAATACAACTTATATGCAATTGAAACAAAACTAGCAAGGATTTTGAGTTGATGCTGTTTTGATCTAGCAGTGCGATATATTAATAGGTGATCCCCGGGTACACTTCAATTAGTCTAAAAACGTTTTGTTTATTTTCATTTAAATAATTTCGAAAAGCATAATGAACGTTTAGCATAAAAAAACAATTGTATAATTTAATTAGGCATACGACCGAATAACATAAAACTCATTTATTATAACTATCATAAACCATGTTATTATGCATTTTTGGTCAATTTCTTCTAACTAGGTTAGGTTAGGTTAGAACTGTGACCGCATTAATAGTAATGGAAGCAGTTAGAAATATTTACTTTTTAATTTATGAACATTATAGTTTTTAAAATTATGCATTTCGTTTTATGCATCATGATTATTTTATCGTTGGTTTATTATAGAGATCGAAATTATGCAATTCGTGTTATGTAAAATGAAAATTAGACCATTTGTTTTTATACTTAACATTACACACCCGTTGATCCCCATCTCTACTAGCTTCTCGAACATTATCAGCGCTGGAATGGAACAAGTGCCTTAGCGGCCATTTTGTATTTATTTATATATATTAATATATTATATTATTAATATCAAGGGACAATCTCACACAAATCGACCTAGTCCCAAACTAAGCTCTAGGCTTGTACTATGGGTACTAGACAACGTTATAAATACTTAAATAGAGAAATAAATACTTAAATACATAGAAAACATCCACGACTCGGGAACAAATACTCGTGCTCATCACACAAATATCTGCCCTTACCGGGATTTGAACCCAGGACCGCTAGCTTCGTAGGCAGGGTCACTACCAACTAGGCTAGCGCGTCGTCAACTTCCACTACATCACTATCATCACTATCACTACATATTATAAAACAAAGTCGCTTGCCGCTGTCTGTCTGTACTTATGTATGCTTAGATCTTCAAAAGTACGCAACGGATTTTGATGCGGGTTTTTTTAATAGATAGAGTGATTCAAGGGGAAGGTTTATATGTATAATACATGCATAGTATAGTAGAGAAACATTGGCACGTCAGCGAACATGTAAGGTGTACGTCACAGTACACCTTACATGTTCGCTGACGATTTGTGCATTGTATGTGCCGGGACTGACCTTGTTGACATGAGTCGCTCTATTCAGCTTGATATAGATGCAATAGTGCGATGGTCTCATGACAACGGTATTTTGTTGAACGCGGAAAATACTAACCTTCTTGTAATACACTCGCCTTATTTGAAAATACCAGATTTTACTTTTCATTTGGTTGCCCATGGTTATCAGTGCTTTCATAATAACCAGGACAATTGCCGATGTAATCCTATAGTTAAAGTTGATTGTGTTACATATTTAGGAGTTAAAATAGACACTAATTTTTCCTGGTCTCAGCATGTGGATTATATCTGTGATAAATTAAGAGTTTGGCTGGGTAAATTTTACCATCTTAGTTACAGGGTTCCTGTTGGTACTTTAAAGTGTTTATATTTTGCGTTGGTGGATTCAGTACTGGGTTATGCTCTCAATTGTTATGGTCTCACTTTCAAAACTTACTTAGATAAACTAGAATCCTTGCAATTGCGTTTTTTAAAATTTCTTGTCTCTAAAAATATTAAAAATAACTGTAAAAGTGATTATCGAAACCTGTTCAAAATATGTAAGATACTTCCCGTCACTTTAAAGCACAAATACCTTTTAGCTATTAATAACCATGACAGTCGGCAGCATGACCTGAGTAGAATTGATCATAATCATGGTACGAGATTGGTGTCCGCGGGTAAGTTTGATGTGCCTAGAGTCAACAACTATTACGGAGACAGAACTTTAAAAAAACGCCTGCCTTATATTCTTAACAGTTTACCTGAGGACATCCGTCTCGAGCAAAATAAACGTATTTTTAAGAGAAAACTAAAGAAATACCTATTAGATACACTGCCTTAGAATTATTTAACTGGTACCTATAGTGTCGAACTAAGCATTGTATAATACTAAGATTATAGTACTGTTCTTTTAAAGTCTTCTTGCAGACAAACTGTACTAAAACAGTTTTGCAGGGCTTTTGTTTATTTGTAATTTTTGTTGTTGGTTTAATAAATAAATAAATAAATAATAATAAATTGATAATTTTAGAGGTTTCTAAAGTGATGTCGAAAATAAACACATATTTTTGCGCTTACATTGCAAACGCTGGCTAAACATTAAGAGATATATCAAAATAATGTACTGAAGAATTGCAGTTCTTCAAAAAACCTAAAGAAAAGTCCGCGATGGCATATGTCTATCTCCTAAGGTTGACTCACAGTAACCATTTTTATCTTTAAAATTTTATTAAAAAATATTAGTTTATTTGCGAAGCTATTTTCTCCAGGTCAGTATTTATTCTTATCCATATAAATAAGTTAGTTACCTTGGGCATTTAATGTTGATTAAAATTGTCCTTTGCACTATATTATTTAAATAAATACTTCAGAAGATATGGCAGATTTCAAATTACGCGCAAACTCAACCGGTATTATCGAAACGCTTGGCCAAGCAGCCGCGTTTCGCCCTTTAGTAGGTAGGTAGTGGCCTTCATAAGTGCATGGACACCTTAACGTCTATAATGCTGTGAACACGTGAGCCCGCTTTCGTAAGAAACAACCTAGATGGCGTTAACTGAGGCAGTTCGATTATTGTTTGCTACAACTATTTGTCGTTTTAGTATTAGAATCGATAATTTCGCCAGTCAACCCTGAAGGGCCGCTGGCGTAGTTAGTTGATATCCTGCCTTAATCACAGGGTCAGACCGTGGGTCGGGAGGTCGATTCTGTCTGTTATATTTTTTTTAATTTATGAATCTATTCTTTTTTTAATCATTATCGTTTTCAAAAAATGATACTTTTGTTATTCAAAATAAAAAATCTTTATTTCTTATAAGGATAATATTTAATTCTTAAAAAGTTAACTTACTTATATTTATATTAATAAAGAAATACAAGCTTTTCAAATTATTAAATTAGGGAAATGGGTAGGTAGTTAGATTGAGTTTAGGTTTTGATTCAAAGTTAGTTTTATGTTGTTTTTCATATTTTTGAATACAAAGTATATTATCTACATCTACATCTTCACTTCACTAATATTATAAAGAGGAAATATTTGATTTTTTGTTTGTTTGTTTGAATTGAATAGGCTCCGAAACTACTGGACCGATTTGGAAAATTCTTTCACGATTAGAATCCTACATTATCCCTGATGAACAAAGGCTATAGAATATTTTCAAAAAAGGTAGGGATCCGTATGAAAACTTCGATAATGTGACCAAAGATGTGAAAAAAATACCAAAATACGCGTACGCTGAGCAAAGTGATGTACTACAGTTTTATAGAAGACATCAATTTCTTCAAAAAAGTCCGCGATACCATATGTCTAACTATTAAAGTAATGTCACGTTAACTACTTTTTCATGTTACGCAATAGTAACGCCGGTACTAACTAGGCCCCATTATTCGTACCTTGGTATTAATCCTTATCCAAATAAATCACTTCGTTTTCAAGGCTATATCAGTACCTGTAAATTACTTTTTGAATTATTCAAATCGGACATCCCATTCAAAAGTTATCATGAGTGTAAGTAATAATTATCAAAATTGAAATTAAAAAAACAGCCCTCTAAGTTACTTAATTGGTTTTATAACAGAGAATAGATAGACACGTAAAAATTGGCTAATGGTTCCTGTATATTGTGTAAATGAGTGTAACATGAAGCCTATAGCCCTCAGCAGAGCATCAAAGAGTGTATGTACATACATACATAGGTACCTACATTAAATCACGCCTGTTTCACAGATGGGTAGGCAGAGGCCACTTCTATCTTTTCACTTTCAAGAGTGTATGTGATCACCAGTGATCGGAATTAGTTGAGCCAAAATACGTCCTCTTCGCAAGAGGACATAATATAGAGTAGGTAGTAACAACCGGGTAGATTTTTTTTTTCTTGAATACCATCTAGCGCTGAGTACGTATTTTAGCTCACCTAATTCCGATCACTGGTGATCACGGAATATAAAAAAACAGTGGAAGTGCCATGAGCTTCGCTTAGCATCAGACCTGTTGTCGCCAATACCTACTCAAACTATCATAAAAACGTTTTTACATAAAATAGCACAATAAGGCATGCTTCTGGATTTATTTCCTTTTTAGAAATATCGAAATATTGAAATAAGTGATCGCGGCAAAAGTATGGTAGGTTGCGCGGAACTCCGCATAACCATGCCACACGTTACACGCCCACTTGACACTTCTACTGTTTTTTCTGTTCTGTGTATGTGATGGTAAGAAATCTATTACTTAATTATCTAAACATTTAATTAAACTTAACCGAAACCATGCATCTCTTCTCTAAATAGTATAAATTAACCTGTCTGCCTGTTTCTCCGCTAACTCCTTCTAAAACACGCAACGGATTATGATACGGGTTTCACTGTCATTTAGAGAATTTATTCTAGATGGTTTATATGTACATTTCATTCAAATCAAGTTTTAATATAGTTGAGAAAACTCAATGTTTTCCTACCGAGTCGTCAAAAATCGTTTTTCGGGCCCTTACATAGCTAATGCTGGCCTTAACCTAGAGAAGTGTCAAAATAATGTACTGGAGAATTGTAGTCCTTTAAAAAAACCCAGAGAAAAGTCCGCGATGGCATAACGTCTATCTCCTAAGATTGACTCACAGTAACCACTTTTATGTTTATGATTTTATTTTAAAATTAGGGTATTACCTATAGCGAATCTATTCTGTCCGATTCAGTATTTAATAACCTTATCCAGATAAATACTTGGTTACCTTAGGCATTTAATGTAGATTAATATTGTCCCGTACAATATATTATTTAAATTAATACTTTAGAAGATATGGTAGATTCAAAATTACGCGTAACAAAGATTAGAAATCAAAACAAATATGACAGTTTCGTTGTCTATACGTATGAAAACCGGCTCTTTGCAGAGTTGTTGCTCAAAATAGGAAATGGACAGATGACCTAACATAATAGGAGCATTAATCTTCAAAATGAAAACCTTTGCGTTTTAGTAAAAGAATTAGTCGACAATGTTTATTCCGAAATTAATAATATTAATTTTAAGACTATGAGAGAGCTATTTTATCACCAACTAATGGTCAAGTAGGTATAGAAAATGGCTTAATTATATCGAAGATCAATGCACCGACACACACATACTACTCTGTACACACTGTTCTTGACCTGGAAGAGGCTGTCCATTTTCCAACGGAATTTCTCAATTCCTTGCAACCTTCTGGATCGCCCCACATAAATTGGTTTTGAAAGAAGGGTGTCCTATTATTTTACTACGGAACCTTAATCCACCCAAATAAAACCTTAGAAACGTTCATAATAGAGTGCACAATAGGTACTGACGTCCGGATGTGCGGCTGGAAAAGTCGTTTTAATTCCCCGGATTCCACAAATACCAGCGGATTTACCTTTCCACTTAAACGACTGCAATGTCCCGTACAATTATCGTTTTCAATGACAAATTACAAGTCACAACAATACATTCAAAGTTGCGGGCTTAGACTTGATCGTTGAGAGTTTTCCCATTGACTTATGTAGCCCTTTCGCGCGTCACTTCCAGGCAACGTTTGTTTGTATTGTGCAATGAAAAGTCCGCTGTAAACATTGATATAGAGAGATTCCATGATAACTGGCAGTTACGATTTCTAAAAAAGTCATTAAATAAAACCTCTATACATATGCGCCTATCTATAATTTGAAAAGTATGTTATTCCAGATGAACTGGGATTATTTTAACTTATATTAACCGAAGCGAAGCGAGGGCGGGTCGCTAGTAAATATATAAGATAGATTTGTTTGATATTCCTGGTATACTTTTAACATGATTCTAAAGGGTGGTACTCGATAAACTGTACATATTGAAAGGGATGAAATTTTAGGTTAATTTATATGTAAAACAATTTTTAAAAAAATGTGTTAGACACTTTTTTTTTTAATAAATTACAGCAAAAAAGTCATTTTGTTTTCATAAAAACACGATTTTCTCAAAATTTTGTAGATATTTCACTATTTTTTTTGCTTAGGTATTATTATTTCTCGTTTCATTTTAGATATAAAACGTTAAAATTTTTTTTGTAAAATATCTGCAAAATTTTGAGAAAATCGTGTTTTTATGAAAACAAAATGATATTTTTGCAGTAATTTTCCACAAAAAAAGCAGTTACTCAGTTATTTTTTTTAATTGGTCTAATATTGTTATCAATTATTATAAACCTAACTAATATCAATACTATGCATTTTGTTTTATCTTTTTTGGGCTATTAGATCAAAAGTTACACCGTCACAAGTAAGTGTACTACCCAAACTTTATTAAAAAGTTCGAAAATCTGTAAAAAAAAAACCAGGGGCAAAAAAATAAAAAATAAATAGTTTTACCTATAAATTGACCTAAAATTTCATCCCTTTCTTTTTATGTACAGTTTATCGAGTACCACCCTGTATATTTTTTCCAGTCCATGTCTACAGCAGCAATATCTTCTACGACGTCAACTTACCCTCTTCGTCAAAAAGGCTTCGGCAGGACGCCAGATACGCTGGCTACCGTATCCGGAACAGTGACAACTTCAGCGGTATTATACCCGAGGATTCCTTGTTTGCTGATCTTGCTCAAAAATACTGCCCCGGCCTGTTTAACAGGTTCATTCATAAATTCGTTAAAAGATCTGTCAATAAAATTATGTAAAAACCGGGCAAGAGCATGTCGGACTACGCTCAGTGTAGGGTTCCGAAGCCGTTACTACAAACAAATTAGACCTCGCGACAAACTTAAGTTGGCCGTTGGAAAACTGTTATCCCCATACATCGACAAACGTCGCGGTCAGTTTACCAATACCGCAAATAAGTTTGCGGTAGCTATAAACATTTAAACCGTTTGTAACTCAAGAACCAATGATGTTAGCTTAGTCGTGACAGTTTTCCTATTAAATTCATTATATGTGCTTTCATTTAACACACATTTATTTCTGTATATCACCTATCACTGGAAACAGAAATCTAGAAGACAAACACACGAGATTATCAAAGAAAAATAAACCCAATATCGAAAATCGAAACATAGCTCATTACCTGTCATTTCAAGAAAAAAGATCGCCTAAACCAGGCACCTCTACGGATTCTGAAAAAGACAATAATACCTAGCAATTAGCGGCGCCTCCTCCTCCACCAGTCAAACACAACAAAAAAACAAAGCAGGAAAATACAAATACACTCTCTCCCAGTACGGCTGGTCCCCGCGGGATGAGTAGACCAAAACCCTCCAACACAAATATGGAATTGAACCCAAATCAAAACACAAACAAGAATGAATATTATGTACACGTATGCACGTGGAACGTCAGATCATTGGTTACGGATACAAGATGGATTGAACTAGAGTACAATTTAGAAAAAATAAAATGGGACATTATTGGTCTGTCTGAAGTTAAAAAAGAAGGCAAAGAAATAATTGAAACTGAAAATTACATTTTTGCATACTATGGGGAGAAAAGCGGAAAAAATGGAGTCGGATACTTGATCAAAAAAGAGTTAAAAACGCATGTAAGCGACATCAGGACCTTCTCAGATCGAGTCATACGACTCGATATCTGGCTAGGCAAGCGATTACACCATATTATACAGGCATATGCTCCCACGGAAAGCTCTACACCAGAAGAAAGTGATTTATTTTATTTACACCTAGCTCAGGCACTGGAAAATACGGGCAAAGATTGTTTTGTAATTGGAGATTTTAACAGCAAAATTGGAAAACAAACATCCGACGACAAAGACATCATGGGCCCCTGGTGTTACGGGGAAAGAAACACCCGAGGAGTGAAACTAATAGAATTCTGTTTCGAAAATCAACTCTCCATAATGAACACATATTTCAAGAAAAAAAATAAACAAAAATGGACTTGGTGCTCCCCGGACGGTAACACTAAAAATGAAATAGACTTCATTTTAACTAAAAACAAAAAATGTGTTTTGGACACTCAAACAATAAATACGACCTTCCCATCCGATCACCGCCTTGTAAGAGCCAAATTATCAACTAAAATTACAAGAAAATCACGAAGGCATTTTCGCGATAAAAACAAGCGGCTGACACCCATTGAACAAGAACAATTAAAAAATGTGTTCATAAAAACGACCGAAAATGTTTCAATTAATTTCACGAACATCTCAGATGAACACGAACAATTGATCAAAATTATCAAATCTTCCTTAGATAAATTACCAAAATCGATTAATATTAACAAATCCAATCAAATTATCGATGAAGACATTTCAAATTTAATAGAAGAAAGATCATTCTTAAAAGATAAAAATAACAGGACACATGAAGAAAAGAAGCGCCTGACGTACTTATACAGAAAAGTAAACAATAAACTAGAAGATAAAAACAGACAACATAAATACAAAGTATTAGAAGAAGGCCTCAGTAAAACCGGATTAATTAGGAGATCTGAAAAACAATTAAATACAACAAAAAAATGGATAGTGGCAATGAAAAATAAAAATAACTGTAGCTCCACCAATTGGCATGAATTATTAAATATAGCATCTGCCTTCTACAAAGATCTTTATGATAACAAGCAAGAAACCTTCGAAATTATTGATGATGACAGAGAAATAGAATTAGAAACACCCCTATTTCTAAAAAATGAAATACGCCACGTAATAGCTGTGGCGAAGCCTTACAAAAGCCCTGGAGAAGACGGGATAACAATAGACGTTCTTAAAGCACTAATAGACCCAGTAACTCCTATTGTAACACAACTCTTCAATGAAAGCAAAATACTATACCGGAAGATTGGGAAACTTCAATCATCACGCTGTTATACAAGAAAGGCGATCCTCAAAATATAAATAACTACAGGCCTATCAGTTTACTGCAAACTCTGTACAAACTGTTTACCAAGGCTCTATTAAACAGAATAGAAAAGTTACTTAATCTGAACCAACCAAAAGAACAAGCAGGATTTCGACCATCTTATTCGACACTAGACCACATATTTACAGTAAATATGGTGTTAGAAAAGAGTAGAGAATATAAAAAACAAATCTACCTGGCTTTCATAGACTATACCAAGGCATTCGATAGTATATCTCACTCCGCATTATGGGAATCGCTCAGAAATCAAGGCATCAGTACCACATACATTAATTTACTGAAAGAGATATATAAAAAGAGTAAATCGAAAGTGAGATTGGACAAAACAGGAAACGCCTTCAAAGTGCTCCGCGGAGTGAGACAAGGCGATCCGATCTCGCCGAATTTATTTACAGCTCTGCTGGAAAATATATTTAAGAAACTAAACTGGAACCAACTGGGTATAAACATAAACGGATCATACCTTAATCATTTGCGATTCGCAGATGATATTGTAATTATTAGCGAAACCCACGAAAACCTCAAAAATATGATTGAACAACTTGATACAGAAAGTAGAAAATGCGGTTTAGAAATGAACCCTAGCAAGACATGCATAGTCACGAATGGTGCAAAAATACCAACATCTATAAATAATACCGATATCCAGTACGTCGACAGTTACACATACCTGGGTCAAAATATTTCTTTTGAGAACCAGACAAACAAAGAAGTTGACATTAGACTAAAAAAATCATGGTCTAAATACTGGTCATTAAAACATATATTTAAATCGAAGTTACCAATGACACTAAAGAAACGAGCTTTTGATTCAGTTATACTACCAATTCTTTTATACGGGTGCCAAACGTGGGCGATAACCGGGAGAATTCTCCAAAAAATACAAATATTTCAAAGAGCAGTAGAAAGAAGCATTCTGGGCCTGCGATTAAGCGACAAAGTAAGAAATTCCATTATAAGAAAAAGGACAAATACGACTGATGCAGCAAAATTACTATGTCAATTAAAATGGAGATGGGCCGGTCATGTTGCCAGAACTAAAGACGATAGATGGAGCGAAAATATCCTGCATTGGTACCCAAGAGACGCCACGCGACCTAGAGGTCGGCCGCCCCGCCGGTGGTGCGACGACATCGTCGCGGTCGCAGGTAACGCTTGGACTAGAACTGCACAGGACCGGGATCGCTGGAAGATGTTGGAGGAGGCCTTCACCCGGAAGTGGGTGACCCATTAAAATATAAGTTAAATCATAATTTGAAATAATACAAACAATAACATTATCACATGAAAAAATAATCATATTTTTGAATAAGTAGGTATATCTTTAATTTAATTTGTTTTAATTATTGCATGTTAATACAAATAGGTAAGCAAACTGTAGACATTTGTATTTAAATGGGAAATAAATGGCTTATAAATAAATAAAATATTTCTGTATATGAAACTTGTTGTTACGGAGGAGCGGGACTTCCTGATACAGGTATTGCATACTTACTAGGAAGTCCCCACCTTAGTATAATTTACACTAAGTTTAACGAAATAAATATTTTTTCATTTAAGATATTTTTCAGATTTTTAGTATTTGTAGTTTTGGCTGTAGGGAGGACACTGGACTCTAACAAAAATTAGCGCTTTAAAGCTTAATATTTCATAAACGGATACCTTAATCGAAAAATTGTTTACAAAAACCCGCAATATTTTTGAAAGACCTAACCAACGATACCCCACACTACGGGGTAGACGAGAAAAAAAAATACATCCCCACGTTACGTGTAGGGGAGGTAAACTAAAAAAATATTTTTTTCAAGATTTTATTTTACGACTTTGTTGGCGTGACTTATATGTATATTCATGCCAAATTACAGCTTTCTAGTACTAAAAGTCTCTGAGCTAGGCTGCGGACGGACGGACGGACATGGCGAAACTATAAGGGTTCCTAGTTTGACTACGGAACCCTGAAAATTGGATAGGAAGGATAGGAGGAGGAAATGCCAACTGTAAAGAGCGTAATCATAGAATAGAATAAAGTTTGTTACAGGCAACAAGGCCCATATTTACGAATACCTTGTAGACTAACATACATAGCAATATAACTTAAAATTGACATAACAACTAAAATACTTTCGCGGTGTCAGCTAGCTACAAATATGTGTCACCCCTCGGCCAGAATTCGTCCTTTGAAAAGGTCGGGAGATCTTTGGTAGATATCGGTACCAACGAAGACTACCTAACTATGTATCCAACGGAAGACCAGGGCTGGTTTTAACGGAACGGAACCATTTCGTGACAACAGGTATTTTGTCGTCAGTATTTTTGTTGTTTTGTTTGTCTGTTTGTCACGAATAAATGATTTTGTTTTCTTTTTTCTTTTTTAATAGAGATTTTGTGATGAACATAACATAACTGTTATTACCATGGCAACACTGCACTTTAATTGGGTTCCTGATACCGTTACCGACATATTAGCAGTTTATAGTAGGTTCATTTTATTATAATATTAATTTGTTTGCTTTTGGTTTTATTTCACACCAAATATGTACAGTCGAGTTGATAAATACTCGTATGTGTACACTTTACTGCCTTGTCTATTTAATGTCATGTTTAAACTCCCATACATGAATTGTATACATATTTATGAACTCGACAGTAAAGTCACAGAAATAATAGTTGTTATTCAGTTAACTGACCATTTGTGAATCTTGTCACGTTACATTAACGCTCACCAGTGCGTGGTCAGTTAGTAGTCACGTAGCCAGAGAAAAAATACTAATAGAGTTTTATTTGGCAAACCAATCCTTGGCATAATTTTACTTCGTATTTTTTTTATTTCGCTACATTTTTATATTGCAATATTTTATTACGTCAAATTTTATGTGGTAAATAATTGTGTAGCAAATGATTTGCTCAGGCAAATAACATATTGTCAAATAATTATGAAGCAAATGATTTGCTTGGGTTACCTTTGTTTCGTCAAAATATTGTCGGTCAAATGTATCATTTCCTAAAAAGTGGTTTCCCGTCGCAGTTGATTTATTTTATATGTAGTCACAAGTGTAACCTAACTTAACCTGTGTTTCGATGGTGTACTGCCTTTTTGACGAATTATCTTTCGTCAAATTTCATTTGGCAAACAACTTTTCGCCGAAGTTTTATTTGGCATACCAATCCGTTAATTTCGTCCAAAAAGCACCTGGTCTATGCAGTAACCGTCTAATAATCATTTCGTTTACCTATACATGTAATTCTCATGTCGTCTAAATTGCAAATGGTCTTATGTAGCACGAGGTCTAAAACGCAGCTGGTCTAAGTAGCAAGTGGTCTAACTAATCCACACTACTGACCAAAACTAAACTAGTATCATAAATATGAGGTAGGCTTAGGTTATGTTAGTTTTGCAGCAGGCCCGGAGGGCCAACCACCCAGAAATAGGAGCTCCGCATGAGCGGAACTCCGTCGCCAGTCTTACTTCAGATCAATTCGACCGTGTCGACGGAGCTCTCGACGGAAAATTTTCCCAAATAAAAATATGGGATACGTAGTTTGGAGAGTTAAGAAGAGAGTCGAAACATTAGTCTACCAATCAATACATTTGAGGAAAACATAATTGACATCTTAAAATAATCCCAGGTAATAATTTTTCTAACAATAATTTATGAAATCATTCGTTGGGAAATGATATCAGTGCGAAACGAAAATATAAATATGGGATACGTATACTTAGTTTGGGGAGTTAAGAATTTGCTGAATGATTTTTATCGAAACATTAGTAAACCGTTTTTTACCATTTGAGGCTATGGATTATGCTACCTCTTTACTGTCTCCATAATGTAATAACAATATATAACCTTTTAAATAAACAAAACTTTTTTTTTTAAATTTAAACTCTGACAAATCATTCTATATCGCAGCTTTACTACCTTTGACAGATGTATGTTTAGATTTTTTTTCTTAAATAATGTTACGGCGTGCTAAAAGATGTATTTCCTTCCTTATAATTCTGGTTTTTTCACTCAGCTATGTGATAACTAGTTTTTGTGTCCAATATTTTCAAGACGAGCTATCTCTCCCGGAGTTATGGTATACGACGGTAGACTTCTTCGCTGCTGATGATGTCTCATGCTATGACAAAGAAATAAAGGATAATTTCCTCGTAGATATTGAAGAAAAAATATATCATCACAACTCAATTTTCTTCCATGAGACGTCATGTCGTCGGAACTTGGCTTTGAGGCAAGCGTGCGCCGTAGAGTCTGTCGCAAGATCCAATCCAACCAGACAAGTGGTCGTCCTGTTTACGAAATCCATGGCCGAAGAAGAATGTTACCTAGGACCTTTAGGAGAAGTTTCCAAGTTACCAAATGTAGATTTCTCTAGAGTTAATCTAAAAAAATATGCTCACAAAACTCCTTTGGAAAGTGTATTTAGAAGGAATTTGTACGTTGGAAAGCGTTATTACCGCCGTGTTGCCGAATACTTGAAGTTTCTTACGCTATACCATTATGGTGGTATGGTGGTAGACTTGGATATGATGGTAGTGGCTCCACTGGATTTTTTGGGACAAAATTTTGTGGTGAAGCAAGATGCAAACACGTTGGGATCGGCCATTATATCGATTGCAAAAGATAAGCACCAGGAGCTAACGCTTTGGTTCCTAAGGTTGGTATTGTGTTTTGCGAGCAGACAAGTTAAATTCTATGATAGCTAACGGTAGTAAATGGTACGTTATCTATGAAAAGGGACCTTATTAAGGACCGCAGTGCGGCGTAAGCGCCATCGACAATAAGGTCCCTTTACATAGATAATGCCACAAAAAATAATTAATTATTAAATAGATGAAACCCCCGATAACATAGTGAGCCCATTTTTCAGAGCTGGGGTGTTATTCTCTAAAAAAAGGCGTTCGGTTGGTCAGAGCGCACAAAACACACTTCAGCGCGTGAATTCTTACTTCGTGACGGGACTTTTTAAACTCGACGGTGTGGCGCGTTCACTCGTTCACTCGTTCGACCGACCGAGCGCCGTTTTTAAGAGAATAACACCACTGATATCTTTTAAACGGCCCAACCGATTTTCGTGAAACGTAGCTAAGAACTGGCTTTAACCATGATGTTTTCAGGTTATATTAATTTAATTAGTTAGGTTAGGTTAGGTAGGTAACAATTATAACTTCCAAAAAAAAACTCATGCGACGAGAAATTACTTTTGATGAAATCTGAAGTCTGCGTAACTATTATGATCATTGAGAGGTTGTTTCGATAAAATAATAGCAATCCGTAACAAACATCCATTCAAACTTTCGCATTTATAATACATACATACATTAAATCACGCCTGTTTCCCAGAGGGGTAGGCAGAGACCACTTCTTTCCACCTGCTACGATCCTGACAAATCTCTTTCGCTTCTTCCACATTCATACATCGAGTCATGCATGCACGTCGGTTTCGGGTACTTAAGATCCGGCCCTTTTCCAGTATTAAATAGATAAGCAGAAAGCATAAGTTATTAAGCATTTATAATAGTTTATATTTAACCTATTCTTGGGTTTGAGGTTATTATTTAGAATGACAGCTGTCAGGATTGGCTCGGTATCGGCCGGGCACTATAGTAATAGTAGTAATTAAACTAAAAAAAAACAATTATAGCGCACTGGCAAAACAACACCAAATGGAGGAAATAGACGGAGGGCTGGCGCTGTACCAAGTGTTAGAATACGCCTGCAATTCTTCTGATCTAGCGGAAATGACGATGAAAAGATGTGGAGGTACGTTACAGAACAATCTAATACCTTTCCTAATCTATGTGGAATCAACTCTCGGCGTCTGTATCTATATTTCCGAAACAATACGACCTGGGGGCCTTCAAAAAACGAGCCTACTCTTTTCTCAAAGGCCGGCAGCGCACCTGCGATTCCTCTGGTGTTGCGGGTGTTTATGGGTCCCATCAGGTGACTCCCTTGCTCGTTTGCCTTATTTTTAACATAAGAAAAAAATAACGGTTATCTTTTCGAACTTTTTTATGGACTACTTTGTCTAGGCTTTAAAGCAAAACGTTGTTTAACCTAAAACTCAAGTCATAGAAAATTTGAAATCTTAGGGTCCTAGTCAAGGTGCATACCGCTAAGTTAGCGATGTTCGAAAAACGAGAAAATGTATAGGATTGTTGTAAGCTAACGACAGATCGCGTCGACCGCTGATGATGAAAAATGATGAATTTTGAAAAGCTTTATCTCAAAAACTATTGGATCTACAGAGGCAATTCTAGTCTCATATGGTAGAAAAGGGATTTGGGTAAAAGTGTTGTCACTTGTAAAATTCATACATTGGTAAATTTATTATTCATACATTCAAAAGTGGTAAATTATGATAGAATGATTAAAAATAAACATATTTTGTTATGTAATGTAATACTCTTAAGTGCATCGGAGCCGAGATATTTAAATATTCATACTTGGGCGTACTTTTGTACTAAAAACTGAATACTTAAATATTTAAAATCTCCGCTCCGATATTATATAACGCCATAAATTATATATATGTGTATTTAGAGGTCCTCTAAATAACTATGTAAAAATCATCCGCGGCCGCTGAAAAAAAAAAGACAATATTCTTCAAACAAATTTACCCAATGCCCTTTGGTTTGCTTTAAAAACGTCTTGAGAAGATACTTTCAAAAACTAGTCCTTTAGGGTTTTAATCGCCAAAATCTGAAAAAGACGGAAATTTTCGCGGTTTTTTTATTTTGACGAAGTTGCATTCGGCGCTCGAGGTTACAAATTTGGATTATTAATTGGGCCAACAGCATAAACAAGTCAGCAAAAAACCAGAACTAGCGGATTTGACGCTAACACAAGTCGACTACCACTATTATTTCCTTTTTTAAACCAATCGGGTCACTGGTATATGACGTGATGCCAAGAGTCACTTGATCTACCAGTGACGCGATTGGTTTAAAAACGAAACGAATAGAAACGCTAGTTAGCGTAATGCATCTTGGCTTCGGCCTCTGACGTAACGACGGACCACTCACTCAAGGTTAGTTTGTGAATAAGGACATACAAATGTCAATTTCAGATACTACAGTGATAAAGCATATTTTAACATTACGGTCAGACCGTGGGTCGGGAGGTCGATTCTGTCTGTTATATTTTTTTTAATTTATGAATCTATTCTTTTTTTAATCATTATCGTTTTCAAAAAATGATACTTTTGTTATTCAAAATAAAAAATCTTTATTTCTTATAAGGATAATATTTACCTAATTCTTAAAAAGTTAACTTACTTATATTTATATTAATAAAGAAATACAAGCTTTTCAAATTATTAAATTAGGGAAATGGGTAGGTAGTTAGATTGAGTTTAGGTTTTGATTCAAAGTTAGTTTTATGTTGTTTTTCATATTTTTGAATACAAAGTATATTATCTACATCTACATCTTCACTTCACTAATATTATAAAGAGGAAATATTTGATTTTTTGTTTGTTTGTTTGAATTGAATAGGCTCCTAAACTACTGGACCGATTTGGAAAATTCTTTCACGATTAGAATCCTACATTATCCCTGATGAACAAAGGCTATAGAATCTTTTCAAAAAAGTTAGGGATCCGTATGAAAACTTCGATAATGTGACCAAAGGTGTGAAAAAAATACCAAAATACGCGTACGCTGAGCAAAGTGATGTACTACAGTTTTATAGAAGACATCAATTTCTACAAAAAAGTCCGCGATACCATATGTCTAACTATTAAAGTAATGTCACGATAACTACTTTTTCATGTTACGCAATAGTAACGCCGGTACTAACTAGGCCCCATTATTCGTACCTTGGTATTAATCCTTATCCAAATAAATCACTTCGTTTTCAAGGCTATATCAGTACCTGTAAATTACTTTTTGAATTATTCAAATCGGACATCCCATTCAAAAGTTATCATGAGTGTAAGTAATAATTATCAAAATTGAAATTAAAAAAACAGCCCTCTAAGTTACTTAATTGGTTTTATAACAGAGAATAGATAGACACGTAAAATTTGGCTAATGGTTCCTGTATATTGTGTAAATGAGTGTAACATGAAGCCTATAGCCCTCAGAAGAGCATCAAAGAGTGTATGTACATACATACATAGGTACCTACATTAAATCACGCCTGTTTCACAGATGGGTAGGCAGAGGCCACTTCTATCTTTTCACTTTCAAGAGTGTATGTGATCACCAGTGATCGGAATTAGGTGAGCCAAAATACGTCCTCTTCGCAAGAGGACATAATATAGAGTAGGTAGTAACAACCGGGCAGATTTTTTTTTTCTTGAATACCGTCTAGCGCTGAGTACGTATTTTAGCTCACCTAATTCCGATCACTGGTGATCACGGAATATAAAAAAACAGTGGAAGTGCCATGAGCTTCGCTTAGCATCAGACCTGTTGTCGCCAATACCTACTCAAACTATCATAAAAACGTTTTTACATAAAATAGCACAATAAGGCATGCTTCTGGATTTATTTCCTTTTTAGAAATATCGAAATATTGAAATAAGTGATCGCGGCAAAAGTATGGTAGGTTGCGCGGAACTCCGCATAACCATGCCACACGTTACACGCCCACTTGACACTTCTACTGTTTTTTCTGTTCTGTGTATGTGATGGTAAGAAATCTATTACTTAATTATCTAAACATTTAATTAAACTTAACCGAAACCATGCATCTCTTCTCTAAATAGTTAGTATAAATTAACCTGTCTGCCTGTTTCTCCGCTAACTCCTTCTAAAACACGCAACGGATTATGATACGGTTTTCACTGTCATTTAGAGAATTTATTCTAGATGGTTTATATGTACATTTCATTCAAATCAAGTTTTAATATAGTTGAGAAAACTCAATGTTTTCCTACCGAGTCGCCAAAAAAAGTTTTTCGGGCCCTTACATAGCTAATGCTGGCCTTAACCTAGAGAAGTGTCAAAATAATGTACTGGAGAATTGTAGTCCTTTAAAAAAACCCAGAGAAAAGTCCGCGATGGCATAACGTCTATCTCCTAAGATTGACTCACAGTAACCATTTTTATGTTTATGATTTTATTTTAAAATTAGGGTATTATAGCGAATCTATTCTGTCCGATTCAGTATTTAATAACCTTATCCAGATAAATACTTGGTTACCTTAGGCATTTAATGTAGATTAATATTGTCCCGTACAATATATTATTTAAATTAATACTTTAGAAGATATGGTAGATTCAAAATTACGCGTAACAAAGATTAGAAATCAAAACAAATATGACAGTTTCGTTGTCTATACGTTTGAAAACCGGCTCTTTGCAGAGTTGTTGCTAAAAATAGGAAATGGACAGATGACCTAACATAATAGGAGCATTAATCTTCAAAATGAAAACCTTTGCGTTTTAGTAAAAAAATTAGTCGACAATGTTTATTCCGAAATTAATAATATTAATTTTAAGACTATGAGAGAGCTATTTTATCACCAACTAATGGTCAAGTAGGTATAGAAAATGGCTTAATTATATCGAAGATCAATGCACCGACACACACATACTACTCTGTACACACTGTGCTCGACCTGGAAGAGGCTGTCCATTTTCCAACGGAATTTCTCAATTCCTTGCAACCTTCTGGATCGCCCCACATAAATTGGTTTTGAAAGAAGGGTGTCCTATTATTTTACTACGGAACCTTAATCCACCCAAATAACATCTTTAAAAACGTTCATAATAGAGTGCACAATAGGTACTGACGTCCGGATGTGCGGCTGGAAAAGTCGTTTTAATTCCGCGGATTCCACAAATACCAGCGGATTTACCTTTCCACTTAAACGACTGCAATGTCCCGTACAATTATCGTTTTCAATGACAAATTACAAGTCACAACAATACATTCAAAGTTGCGGGCTTAGACTTGATCGTTGAGAGTTTTCCCATTGACTTATGTAGCCCTTTCGCGCGTCACTTCCAGGCAACGTTTGTTTGTATTGTGCAATGAAAAGTCCGCTGTAAACATTGATATAGAGAGATTCCATGATAACTGGCAGTTACGATTTCTAAAAAAGTCATTAAATAAAACCTCTATACATATGCGCCTATCTATAATTTGAAAAGTATGTTATTCCAGATGAACTGGGATTATTTTAACTTATATTAACCGAAGCGAAGCGAGGGCGGGTCGCTAGTAAATATATAAGATAGATTTGTTTGATATTCCTGGTATACTTTTAACATGATTCTAAAGGGTGGTACTCGATAAACTGTACATATTGAAAGGGATGAAATTTTAGGTTAATTTATATGTAAAACAATTTTTAAAAAAATGTCTTATACACTTTTTTTTAAAATAAATTACAGCAAAAAAGTCAGTTTGTTTTCATAAAAACACGATTTTCTCAAAATTTTGTAGATATTTCACAATTTTTTTTGCTTAGGTATTATTATTTCTCGTTTCATTTTAGATATAAAACGTTAAAAAAAAATTTGTAAAATATCTGCAAAATTTTGAGAAAATCGTGTTTTTATGAAAACAAAATGATATTTTTGCAGTAATTTTCCACAAAAAAAGCAGTTACTCAGTTATTTTTTTTAATTGGTCTAATATTGTTATCAATTATTATAAACCTAACTAATATCAATACTATGCATTTTGTTTTATCTTTTTTGGGCTATTAGATCACAAGTTACACCGTCACAAGTAAGTGTACTACCCAAAGTTTATTAAAAAGTTCGACAATCTGTAAAAAAAAAACCATTGGCAAAAAAATAAAAAATAAATAGAACCTATAAATTGACCTAAAATTTCATCCCTTTCTTTTTATGTACAGTTTATCGAGTACCACCCTGTATATTTTTTCCAGTCCATGTCTACAGCAGCAATATCTTCTACGACGTCAACTTACCCTCTTCGTCAAAAAGGCTTCGGCAGGACGCCAGATACGCTGGCTACCGTATCCGGAACAGTGACAACTTCAGCGGTATTATACCCGAGGATTCCTTGTTTGCTGATATTGCTCAAAAATACTGCCCCGGCCTGTTTAACAGGTTCATTCATAAATTCGTTAAAAGATCTGTCAATAAAATTATGTAAAAACCGGGCAAGAGCATGTCGGACTACGCTCAGTGTAGGGTTCCGAAGCCGTTACTACAAACAAATTAGACCTCGCGACAAACTTAAGTTGGCCGTTGGAAAACTGTTATCCCCATACATCGACAAACGTCGCGGTCAGTTTACCAATACCGCAAATAAGTTTTCGGTAGGTATAAACATTTAATACTTTCGCGGTGTCAGCTAGCTACAAATATGTGACACCCCTCGGCCAGAATTCCTCCTTTGAAAAGGTCGGGAGATCTTTGGTAGATATCGGTACCAACCAAGACTACCTAACTATGTATCCAACGGAAGACCAGGGCTGGTTTTAACGGAACGGAACCATTTCGTGACATCAGGTATTTTGTCGTCAGTATTTTTGTTGTTTTGTTTGTCTGTTTGTCACAAATAAATGTTTTTGTTTTCTTTTTTCTTTTTTAATAGAGATTTTGTGATGACCATAACATAACTGTTATTACCATGGCAACACTGCACTTTCATTGGGTTCCTGATACCGTTAACGATGACGAGTAGAAAAAATAGTTTAATTTTATTATAATATTAATTTGTTTGCTTTTGGTTTTATTTCACACCAAATATGTACAGTCGAGTTGATAAATATGTGTACACTTTACTGCCTTGTCTATTTAATATCATGTTTAAACTGCCATACATGAATTGTATACATATTTATGAACTCGACAGTAAAGTCACAGAAATAATAGTTTTTATTCAGTTAACTGACCATTTGTGAATCTTGTCACGTTATGCCGGCACCACACTTCGCTATTCGCTATTCGTTACTCGGCTTTAGCGCCTACATTCGACGAAGTGTGGAGGGTTTATTTTAACAAATACGGCGCAGCCGCATAACGAATAGCGAATAGCGAAGTGTGGTGCCGGCATTACATTAACGCTCAACAGTGGTCAGTTAGTAGTCCCGTAACCAGATAAAAGATACTTAGGGTGATGGAACCAGTAATGGACAAGGCACCAATAATGGACACTTGATTCTTATTTTACAGAAGATAAGGGTTATTCATTTGTTTTGCAACAATCAATTTAGGACCTAATGCAATTTGAATTAAGAGTGAAGTGTCCATTACTGGTGCCTTAAAAGTGTCGAGAATACTAACGGCCGAACCCTATATACAAACCGCGCAACATTAGCCCATACAAAATAGTATTCGATTTTGTAACTTGGCATTCCATAAAGCTTATTTGAGTAATAAGGGCCGGTACAGACGGACAGCATTTGAACTGCAACCCAGCTGCAAAATGGCGGTTTGAGTGCAGTTAGAGTGCAGTTGACGTACGTACGTTTTGATGTAGTTAGCATTGAAAATGTGAAGAATTAGGCATGCACATTTCTGCGTCAAACGTACTGTTGAGAGTGGAAGAATTTGGCAATATAATGATTTGGAAATGTGAAAAATTGGGAAAATGAAGACCAAGGAATAAACGACGTCAACTGCATCAGAACTGCACTCGAACTGCAATTTTGCAGTTCGTTTGTACCGGCCCTAATATTACCCAAGCATTTGCAATTATTTACAATGATAATTTCTAAGAATAAGGACATAAAGCATAGAAACCGGACTATAAGACATACTTTGCGTTAGCTATCTTTCTCTACTTTTTAGATTACGTATTACATGAGAAAAAACGAAACAAAAAGTAGGCTGTTTTTTCTTCTTTAACTGTCATTGTCACAAGGTTTTACATAGGGACTTCTTTGTCCTTCCTATAGGAAGGATTTGTCTTTCCTTGTCTAGATGTCCAAATATTATAGGTGCTTATGCGTACCAAATAACGAAAGAACAGCTATAGATTCATCTCTTTCTAACTCACTATGAAAACCATAAGTAAAAAGAAGTGAACTATAATGTATTTTCTGCTTATTTAGTACGGTTTCTATGCCTTTAGTCCTTGTTCTTTGGATAATTTTCGAAAGGATGACACTGTACTGTTTTTTTTGACTGGCATAAAAAAAGGCACAATATTTTTACCTGTTTTTTACCATTTGAGGCTATGGATTATGCTACCTCTTTACTGTCTCCATAATGTAATAACAATATATAAAACCTTTTAAATAAACTAACTTTTTTTTTTAAATTTAAGCTCTGACAAATCATTCTTTATCGCAGCTTTACTACCTTTGACAGATGTATGTTTAGATTTTTTTTCTTAAATAATGTTACGGCGTGCTAAAAGATGTATTTCCTTCCTTATAATTCTGGTTTTTTCACTCAGCTATGTGATAACTAGTTTTTGTGTCCAATATTTTGAAGACGAGCTATCTCTCCCGGAGTTATGGTATACGACGGTAGACTTCTTCGCTGCTGATGATGTCTCATGCTATGACAAAGAAATAAAGGATAATTTCCTCGTAGATATTGAAGAAAAAGTATATCATCACAACTCAATTTTCTTCCATGAGACGTCATGTCGTCGGAACTTGGCTTTGAGGCAAGCGTGCGCCGTAGAGTCTGTCGCAAGATCCAATCCAACCAGACAAGTGGTCGTCCTGTTTACGAAATCCATGGCCGAAAAAGAATGTTACCTAGGACCTTTAGGAGAAGTTTTCAAGTTACCAAATGTAGATTTCTCTAGAGTTAATCTAAAAAAATATGCTCACAAAACTCCTTTGGAAAGTGTATTTAGAAGGAATTTGTACGTTGGAAAGCGTTATTACCGCCGTGTTGCCGAATACTTGAAGTTTCTTACGCTATACCATTATGGTGGTATGGTGGTAGACTTGGATATGATGGTAGTGGCTCCACTGGATTTTTTGGGACAAAATTTTGTGGTGAAGCAAGATGCAAACACGTTGGGATCGGCCATTATATCGATTGCAAAAGATAATAAGCACCAGGAGCTAACGCTTTGGTTCCTAAGGTTGGTATTGTGTTTTGCGAGCAGACAAGTTAAATTCTATGATAGCTAACGGTAGTAAATGGTACGTTATCTATGAAAAGGGACCTTATTGTCGATGGCGCTTCCGAAATTATTAAAGATGCTTCGATATAAATACAACGTCGCGTGACGCAGTGCGGCGTAAGCGCCATCGACAATAAGGTCCCTTTACATAGATAATGCCACAAATAATTAATTATTAAATAGATGAAACCCCCGATAACATAGTGAGCCCATTTTTCAGAGCTGGGGTATTATTCTCTTAAAAAAGGCGTTCTGTTGGTCGATCCGAACGAGTGAACGCGCCACGCCGGCGTGTTTAAATAGTCCCGTGCGCGTGTGTGTGTGTGTGTTTAGCGCGTGTATTCTTACTTCTTGACGGGACTACTTAAACTCGCCGGTGTGGCGCGTTCACTCGTTCACTCGTTTGAGCGACCGAGCGCCGTTTTTAAGAGAATAACACCCCTGATATCTTTTAAATGGCCCAACCGATTTTCGTGAAACTTAGCTAATAACTGGCTTTAACCGAACCATCCCGGTTAAAGCCAGTTAGTTTTTAACCATGATGTTTCTGTAGGAAGAGAGGACAATAGAGAGATCTCACTCCAGGCGGGTGTTATGTCTGGGGACCGAAGTCCATTGGGATGAAGTTGGAAGTTGTATATATGTCATCTGACTGGAGAAACTTCGTTAGCGCGTTGTAGAACACTTAAGTTGCGTTGTCTGACGCTGGTGGCGCTAGCGAGGTAGCGAGTTGGTTGATACAAGTTGCCGTTAGATGTCGCTAGGTCGCCACACCAGCCCCCCTTTGAGACCGGAGGTTGATGGTGATGACGTGCAGTCTGTGCGTTGAATTGCCGCTTGCAAGTGCCAGTAGGGATGTCTCCAGTAGTGCTCAGAGCCGCGTTGGCGAGCGTAGCAGGAAAAGAGGAGTGAGTGGAGTACACAGTGAGTCGTGTACCTGCTCGTGAAGTACTCGTAGTAGGACGCAGTGAGTCGCGTTGTTGAGTGAGAGTAGTGTGCACACTGTAGACACCAGGCATAGAGATATGACAGAATGCTAGTGGTGCACAGTGCGGGTTGTCTGGCTTGCTGTGAAACTGTGTCATAGTTGCTTGAAGGTCGTCAGGTTGCGTAATTGTCCATTGTCGAGGGTCACCAATGTAGTAAGAGATGTTAATAGAGAAATCTCTCTCCAGGCGGGTGTTATGCCTGGGGACCGAAGTCCATTGGGATGAAGTTGGAAGTTGTATATATGTCATCTGACTGGAGAAACTCCTATAGCGCGTTGTAGAACACTTAAGTTGCGCTGTCTGACGCTGGTGGCGCTAGCGAGGTAGCGAGTTGGTTGATACAAGTTGCCGTTACGAGGGGCGGCTGAAAAGTAATCTACCTAACAATGAAACAAAAGACTGTCGTGGCTAATTTTTTTTTATTTTTCTATATAGTCCCCTGCTAGTAAAATGCACTTATTAAATTTTTCAAATATTGAATTTAAACCATTAAAAAAAAAATCTTTCGGTTTGTCGTCAAAAAAGTCAGTAACCGCAGCCTTCATTTCGTCATCGGTCATAAACCTTCGTCCCCTGAGGTCTTTCTTGAGAAGTCTAAACAGAAAATAGTCACAGGGGGCTAAATCTGGACTATAAGGGGGGTGGTCAATGGTTTCGAAGCCATTGTCTTTAATTGCTAGCTTCGTTGTGCGGGCGGTATGCACTGGTGCGTTATCGTGCAAAATCAGAATACCTTTGTTTAGTTTACCTCGCCGTTTTTCTTTTATTGTCTCTCTTAGTTGGTATAGTAAGTTTGAGTAATAATCAGCATTCATTGTAGTTTTCTTCGGTAAATAATCTATGAGCAAAATCCCTTCTGTGTCCCAAAAGATTGTAGCCATAAGTTTACCTGCCGATGGACAGACCTTGAATTTCCGAGGCGGCTTCTCATCCTTAAATTTCCACTGTAACGACTCTTGCTTACTTTCCGGGTCCCATTGTCGAATCCACGTCTCATCACATGTTACAATTCTAGAAATTATTTCTTCCTCTTTCCCTCGACTCATCTCCAAAAACTCTTCGCAACATTTGACACGCCTCTCCATGTCAAATGCAGTCAACATTCTGGGGACCCAACGTGCACTAACCTTGGACATGTTCAAATGCTCATGAATTATTTCATTGACTCGCTCTTTACTGACGCCCACATCTCTAGCTATCTCCCACTGCTTCACTCGTCGGTCCTCTAATATAATTTTTTTCACCCTGGCTACATTTTCATCGGTGACGGCCGAAACTGGTCTTCCGCTACGAGGATCATCTTCCAGACTCTCACGACCTAACTTAAACTGCTTTGACCAAAACTTTATAACAAATTCGGAAGAACACAAACTGCCAAACACACGTAACATACGCTGTCTGATCTCCGAAGGCGTATTCCCTTCTTTAGTCAAAAACTTAATCACCGCACGCTGCTCGATTTTATCCATTTTCACTTTTTCTACCGACATGTTTGAAACAATTGTAGGAGACAAATAAACGTGATGCAATAAACAAATGAATGTAATACATTTTGAAAATAGAATAACAAACGAATATAAATCCATACCAGCCAGCATTATTTTTGTATATATTTCTGACCAAGGAGATTACTTATCAGCCGCCCCTCGTAGATGTCGCTAGGTCGCCACATTTCCAGGTTATATTAATTTAATTAGGGCAGAGTTCACCAACAATTAAACGGACGGTTAAGTCTTAATCAGCTAAGGGCCGAGTTCACCAACAATTAAACGGACAATTAGCGGTTTAACGATGTCAAATGTATTGAGTAACAGCTGATTAAGACTTAACCGACCGATTAATTGTTGGTGAACTCGGCTCTTAACCGTTAAACCGCTAATAATCCGTTTAACTGTTGGTGAACTCGGCCCTTGCTTAGGTTAGGTTAGGTAACAATTCTCACTTCCAAAAAAAAACTCATGCGACGAGAAATTACTTTTGATGAAATGAAAAGTCTGCGTAAATATTATGTTCATTGAGAGGTTGTTTCGATAAAATAATAGCTATCCGTAACAAACATCCATCCAAACTTTCGCATTTATAATACATACATACATTAAATCACGCCTGTTTCCCAGAGGGGTAGGCAGAGACCACTTCTTTCCACCTGCTACGATCCTGACAAATCTCTTTCGCTTCTTCCACATTCATACATCGAGACATGCATGCACGTCGGCTTCGGGTACTTAAGATCCGGCCCTTTTCCAGTATTAAATAGATAAGCATAAAGCATAAGTTATTAAGCATTTATAATAGTTTATATTTAACCTATTCTTGGGTTTGAGGTTATTATTTAGAATGACAGCTGTCAGGATTGGCTCGGTATCGGCCGGGCACTATAGTAATAGTAGTAATTAAACTAAAAAAAAACAATTATAGCGCACTGGCAAAACAACACCAAATGGAGGAAATAGACGGAGGGCTGGCGCTGTACCAAGTGTTAGAATACGCCTGCAATTCGTCTGATCTAGCGGAAATGACGATGAAAAGATGTGGAGGTACGTTACAGAACAATATAATACCTTTCCTAATCTATGTGGAATCAACTCTCGGCGTCTGTATCTATATTTCCGAACCAATACGACCTGGGGGCCTTCAAAAAACGAGCCTACTCTTTTCTCAAAGGCCGGCAGCGCACCTGCGATTCCTCTGGTGTTGCGGGTGTTTATGGGTCCCATCAGGTGACGCTCGTTTGCCTTATTTTTAACATAAGAAAAAAATAACGGTTATCTTTTCGAACTTTTTTATGGACTACTTTGTCTAGGCTTTAAAGCAAAACGTTGTTTAACCTAAAACTCAAGTCATAGAAAATTTGAAATCTTAGGGTCCTAGTCAAGGTGCATACCGCTAAGTTAGCGATGTTCGAAAATCGACAAAATGTATAGGATTGTTGTAAGCTAACGACAGATCGCGTCGACCGCTGATGATGAAAAATGATGAATTTTGAAAAGCTTTATCTCAAAAACTATTGGATCTACAGAGGCAATTCTAGTCTCATATGGTAGAAAAGGGATTTGGGTAAAAGTGTTGTCACTTGTAAAATTCATACATTTTCAAGGAGAGCGGCCATTCGTAAAAGTGGTAAATTATGATAGAATGATTAAAAATAAACATATTTTGTTATGTAATGTAATACTCTTAAGTGCATCGGAGCCGAGATATTTAAATATTCATACTTGGGCGTACTTTTGTACTAAAAACTGAATACTTAAATATTTAAAATCTCCGCTCCGATATTATATAACGCCATAAATTATATATATTATTATGTGTATTTAGAGGTCCTCTAAATAACTATGTAAAAATCATCCGCGGCCGCTGAAAAAAAAAAGACAATATTCTTCAAACAAATTTACCCAATGCCCTTTGGTTTGCTTTAAAAACGTCTTGAGAAGATACTTTCAAAAACTAGTCCTTTAGGGTTTTAATCTCCAAAATCTGAAAAAGACGGAAATTTTCGCGGTTTTTTTATTTTGACGAAGTTGCATTCGGCGCTCGAGGTTACAAACTTGGATTATTAATTGGGCCAACAGCATAAACAAGTCAGCAAAAAACCAGAACTACCGGATTTGACGCTAACACAAGTCGACTAAAGTTACTGGAGTAAGCGTTTACCACTATTATTTTCTTTTTTAAACCAATCGGGTCACTGGTATATGACGTGATGCGAAGAGTCACTCGATCTACCAGTGACGCGATTGGTTTAAAAACGAAACGAATAGAAACGCTAGTTAGCGTAATGCATCTTGGCTTCGGCCTCTGACGTAACGACGGACCACTCACTCAAGGTTAGTTTGTGAATAAGGACATACAAATGTCAATTTCAGATACTACAGTGATAAAGCATATTTTAACATTATTTAGGTATTTTAGTTATAAAAACTCACCTAAGAGCGAGTCGGACTCGCGCACGAAGGGTTCCGCGTCATTCTTGTATGGGCTCCCTTTTTTTTTATAGTGGCAATAGAAATACACACTGAAAATTTCAACTGTCATCTTATCACGCTTCATGAGTTCCAAGCCCGCTGACAGAGGGACGGACAGACTGACGGACAGCGGAGGTTTTAAAAAAGATAAGCATAGATTCTATTTATCAAAATTGACAATTTTATTAACCTCTTCCTTTCTTTCTTCCTTCCCGCCTTCCTTTTTTTCTTTCTTTCTTTATTCCTTCCTTTTTCATCCTTTTCCAGTCCGAATATACAGCGAGGAGTTGTTCTACTCCGTGAACCACAGTAGCTGGCGGGATCTGTTCCAACCAGGACAGCTGGACAACCTCTCCTTCGGCTACCACATCTGGAACAGCGAGAACCAAAGGCTGGCAGTGCCCAAGAACTCGTTGTATGCTAAAATAGCGAGGACGTTCTGCCCGAGCGTATTCAATAGATTTATTTACGCTTTTGTTGACTATTGAGTTGGTTTTCGATGTTGTTTTGTGTTTTTTTGATTTGTTATTTTTGTGTTTTATTGTTTGATTGGTTTTGTTGTGAAATAAATATCTACGGTCCATAAAATATTCTCAAGTTACACAATAAGGTTTTAATTTGAGTTATAATATTTTTCATATCTTATTGTACCTGTGACAGATGTCATTTAGCAAATTTAGTGATGCTGCTTATTAAAATCGCATTATTTTTATTCGTTTTTGGGTAAGCTTTTTTTTACGGCAATGAGAAGGCACGCCAGCACGCAGGCCACCTGATGGTAAGTGGGATCTGAGACCCATAGAGATTTGAAATCTCAAGACTACAATCTCAAAACTGCAATCCTAAGACTTCAAATGCGTTGCCAACCCTGAGGATTAAGATGGAATGCCTCTATGCTAGTAATTTCACCGGTTGTCTTATCCCCACACCGGAACACAACAATAATGGAAATGTAGTCGATTCGTATTCTGTTATTTTGTTAACTTAATTTAATTTACCTACCTCCTATAAAATAATAAGATTAATAAGGTATCATAAATCGTCTAACATCAAGCTAGAACTATTGCTATAGTATGGTAAAGTCTTGATAGGTGTGTCTATGTGGTAACCTTTGTTCTACGTCTGCCTAGAACGCATTATGCCTTGTTGCTGCATAAACCTAAAACGTGTTTAGTACAAAACACGAAGTTCCTAATTATCACTATGCTTAAATCTATGTTGTACTAAAACGCATTATGACTAAATCTGTTTGGGCTAAAACACATTAGGCCTAAAACGCATTTTGACTAAATCGAGTTTAAGACTGAAACGCGTTTTGACTAAATCACGTTAACGATTATAGAAATATTAGAATATTTATTTTTAATTTTCATCATATAAGCCTTCTCAAGCAAAATCAATAAAAATGTAATAATTGCATTACCTGAAGTTTAGGCAAAACTTAGTCAAATGGCGGAGTAGGTACAGCACTACACAATAATGAAGTTTAGGCAAAACGCGACTTAGTCAAATGGCGGAGTCGGTACATTACAGAAATAGACTTTATACTCAATAGATCAACAGCGAAATAGACGAACTAACCATATAGCCTAAATGTTACCAAAGAATGAAGTTTAGCCAAAACGCGACACAGGCATAATGCGTTCTAGGCCGACGTAGAACAAAGGAAATAAAATGCAATGACATAAAATGATTAAAATAATATCGTCGAATCGGTTTGGTCGAAGAACGAGGTTAATGTCAAACACAATTAATGGTCAGTTTCGCATATAGGAAGTAAACGTTTAAGTTGGGGTCCCTCTGAAAACCAGCGCTGCGGCTTGCTGCGACACAAAGCTGCGCCCTTTTCAACGCCATGTTAAATGTTTTGTTCTGTTTGAATAGAATATAATAGAATAGAATAAACATTTATCAGTGACAAAAACATACAAAAAACAAACAAAAGCAAAATACTGACATGGAAAAAATTGTTGCCATATAGAATCCCTAATCGTCATTTGTCCGAATTTTCGTTTAACCTTAGTGTTGTTATAAATGTTATAATACAACCCTAACCTAATCGAACCGCAGATATAATTGGAAAACTTAAAAAGTTGCCTGACTCATTTGGAAACCAGTTTAGGGCAAATGAAAATTCGGACAAACGATGTGTTAGGACAAACATTGTTAGGGATTCCGAGGGACACCCAGAAAAAATACCCGGTGTGCGAAACTGTCGAACTGTGGTTGTTGTTTGTCATCTATTTCTTTTCAAATGTGTGTATGCGTTGAATAAATCATTTCTATTTCTATTTCCATTTCTAAAACTTGTGTTTTGTTTTCAGTTTCATGAAATATCCATATCCATAGTTTTTCATAATTGGTTTTTAAAAATTCGTAAAATAATAATTTAATTTTAATTTATGAACAAATTTACTACCTATAGATTTTTTTTGCTCAATTTGTAGGAGCAACGTTCGCGTGAAATGTAAAATTTCAATCTGTGACTGACAATAAGATATGAAAAATATTATAGTTTGTGTCTGAATTTACAAATTGATATGTTTTTATTTTAGCGTTACTATATTTCATTGCTGGTATACTTATTGAGATAAAATTAGACAAGTTAAATATGTACATATTACGTACGTAAAGTCCGTAGGTACAGCTATCACAGCTTGCAGTAATCATAACACTGTCGAGTTCATTAACAGTTACCATAACTTTACTAATATAATTAATTGAAAATTTACTATAATAATTTGAACTAAACTAGCAGACAAACCCAAAAAATCTAAGTTTTTTTGTGATTCCAAAAAGTCAAGAGATATTTTCAAAAATGCTAGAATGCCTCCTAAAACCATCGTCTGCCTATCACATGGCCGTAGCTATACAAATACCTACTAATTATTTTAAGTCAATAAATTATAATTTATAATAATGCTGGTTCTCTAATGAAAACTTTAATCAATATTTTTGCGCTGTCCAAAAGGTTGATACCGCCTGACCTTACTTCGCGTAGGAGGTTAATAAAAGCCATACTCTCCTTTACCCTTTGCCTTTCAGGGATCGAGAACATTCTGGTGCGAAATTAAAACGGATTCTTAATTTGTAATGAAATCGCTGAGAGCTCCTGAGCAATCATAATTAAATTATTATAATAGTTTACGTGACGGTTGCGTAATGTCAGGCAGTAAATTACAACATGAGTGTGGTTTATGAAACGAGATGCAAAGAGGAGTTTCATAATAGATAACACGAGTGTTGTAATGCCAATTACGCAGAGTCGCGTACAATACTTTATCTACACACATATTACCTCTATAAGTACTCTAAGATGGATTCAGAAGCCCAAAGACAAATGGCCAGCATTACCTGTGGTAGTAGGTGACAGCGATGACAGCTGTATCGTAATTATATTACGTTATCGAATATTGTAAGGTAATGAGATCCAAATTTGGAACATCTTCCAAAATTAACAGCTGTCATCGCTGTCACCTACCAACACAGGTAATGCTGGTCATTGCCTACGGGTTTTGAACGCATAATAGAGGACTTATAATATGTGTGTAGATAAACTATATTATGACACCGTTAATCTGATTCTGTTCATTCTGTTGTCCTCGTGTGGTTGCCGAGTTAGAATAGTGCCACTCCATGTCTTCCCGTGGATGTCGTAAGAGACGACTAAGGGAATAAAGGCTTGTAGTACTGTTAGGCGATGGGCTTGCAACCTGTCACTAATACGCTGGTAAACATCTTAGCCTAATTGTGCAAATTGTGGTTATAGAATTATCAACAAGTTTTTAGAGATGTTTGTAATTCTGTAGCTCTGCCTACCCCACTCTGGGAACGAAGGCGTAAGATTATGTATGTATGTATGTAATCTGATTTTGACGTTGTGCACTGTGCGTCCAGATCCCTACCATCATCTTATCCAATAAATATCAATACGAATTAATGCGTTCTCACTCAAAAAAATGAGAGCCAACAAAGAGAGATTTTCACTTAGTTGACAAAAAATGATTACAGTAGTTAAGATATTAGTTATATCAACCAAAACTGATAGTTAACTACAGCAATTTCTTTAGTGATTCAACTAACATCGTAGTTGATGTATCTAACGTCTTCGTTGATGTATCTATCGTCTTGTTAGGCTCGTATGGGATCAAGATCCTTATGCACAACAATCACAATCTTGTTACAAGCGACCATTTTTTTTTTTCAGTGCTGGTTTGGGGATAAGACACAGTTAAGACAACCGGAGAAATAACTAGAGGTAGCAAGCAGGCATTCCCTCTTAGTCCTCAAAAAAATCTGCTTCGAGTCATTCTCCTTAGACCATTCCTTAGACATAAAAAAACTGCCTAGTCGGGGTGTGACTGACTAAGCTTTTCAGGTCATTTTGCCTAATTTTTATACAGGGTGCCTTTCAGCTCCCGGCTTTATGTACGAATCAATTCTACTAGTAATAAAACTTATTGTTCTACGATTTCAAAAAACTAGGTAATTAAAAATAAACGTACAAAATAAATCGTTTTTATCTACATTCATATCATAACTTCAATATAATATTTATGTTCAGAAGCGATTAGTAAATGCCCTATATTAAGTAACCTGTATCTGTGGTTGTACTTTAATGTTGACATTAAAGTATTACATGTCATTAAAGTATCGGTTATCGCTGTAGTTGCATCTTAATGTTCACTTTAAAGTATCGGTGACCTATATTTTAATGTGAACATTAAGATATAGGTACCCACCTCAACTTTTCTTTGTACACTATTTTTTTCAAGTTTGTAAGTCTTTTAAGTATAAAGAACAACTAAATGGGTTTTCTTTAAAATATTGCGTGTTTTTATTACACAGATAAACAGTGAATTCTATGACCCAGTAGATATATTTATTAAACAATTAAAATTTCTTCTTTCACTGGTAACTTAGTGGACCATGTTGTCCCCAGTTTTGTATGAAAATAGTGGTTTGTCCCCTAAGTTTCCACTATTTTTGGCAAAAATGTTATTCTGATTTAGATAGTTTATTTTCACTTGTACTGACAATGAATCTATTGATTAAAAAATATAGTTTATACCGGGCTTTGGTTTAACAGTGTTGTATAATTAAGACATACTTAAATGTACAAAGAATAGTTCATTGACCCAGGTACATTAAGATACGGGGTACCGACAGATACCTACAGGTTTCTCACATATTGTAGAAAACTTATGATATGCATGTAGAGGTAATTGGAATTGATCAGCTTAAAGTTGTTTATTACGCCTTAATAGAGTCCAAGTTAAGGTATAGTATTATGTTCTGGGGTAATAGTTTCCAATATAATGTTAATAGGGCTCTTATAATTCAAAAAAGAGCTGTGCGTACCATGTTTCGCATTCCTCAATGGGTCTCGTGTAGAGATTATTTTAAGAATTTAGGAATTCTGACGGTACCTAGCTTATATGTCTTAATATTGCTCACTGAGTCCCTTAAAAATAATTCAATGATAGAGACCTCAGAAGAACAAGACTTACGACTACTTACACGTACAAAAAACAAAAGGTACAACTTATGTCCGAGGCTAAGATTGCAGTGCATTGTGCTAGTCATCAAGCTGTGAAACGAACAAATCGATCTTCCATAGAAAATTAAAAAACTTTTTGTTACGGGGATGTTTCTACAGTATTGAGGAGATATTTAGAGATACATAAAATACTAACTAATTTGTTATTTAATAAGAGAATGCACTAAGAATGTGTTTCTGTGTTTCTTCTCTCCGTTTTATTATGTCCTATGACATGTGTGGCGAGAGTTAGTTTTAAGAATAATTAATATTTTTTAATGTACTTACATATTTCAAACACAATATTTGTATTGTTTATGAATAAATGCTATGAACTATGAACTAAGATTCTGCCCTCCTAAGCAAAAATGCAATAACTAAATTCAATAGCCAAAGCAGATTCAACTCTCTTCTGTTTGTAACTAGGTTGCAATTTCTACAGATATTTTGTTTGAGATAACGCCATTATGCTTAGTAGGGCAGGATTGGATTACCAAAAGGCCACCATGATGATGATGATGAGACTAAAAGAAGAATCTAACAGAGTGGTACATTCTATGAAATGGCAAACACTGGATTGACGCGGGCAAAAATGTACCAGTGCTAGTGATTCATTAAATGTCGACTAAGCTTATCGACATCGATAAAAAGCAATTTTTTATAATCATTATCATAAGTAATGGCCAAGTTTGAATACCTTTTAATTATGTGCCTACTTATCGCAACTATAAACAACCGGTATCTAACTTTGACTCTGGATTCGAGTCACTTTTGACAACTATTGAAATTACATTGAATAACAAATTCATTCAGTACAACAATATTCTTTAGCATTCCGACGAATTGAGAACCTTTTTGTTTTTTAAGTCGATTAAAAATGCGAAAGAAAAAAGATCGTTTATCTTCATGGAAAGCTGATCATTCAGATATAGAAGTTAAAGGTACGACTTACTTTTGCGAGAAATGTAAGATCCATATGACACGAAAAAAGTTTTCGATAAACTTAGTCGATATTTAATGAATCACTAGCACTGGTACATTTTTGTCCCCGTCAATCCGATGTATGGAAATACTTAACTAACAAGAGTCTACATACCTAAACAACATCATACAGGTCGATTCACAAGAGCTGGCACGAATCTCCTGTAGTCTAGTACCCTTCTTACAAGCCTAGAGTTTATTTTGGGACTAGGTTAATAATATAAAATAATAAATATCAGAGGACAATGTCACACAAATTGACCTAGTCCCAAACTAAGCTCTAGGCTTGTACTATGGGTACTAGACAACGATATAAATACTTATATAGAGAAATATATACTTAAATACATAGAAAACATCCATGACTCAGGAACAAATACTCGTGCTCATCACACAAATATCTGCCCTTACCGGGATTTGAACCCAGGACCGCTAGCTTCGTAGGCAGGGTCACTACCAACTAGGCCAGCGCGTCGTCAAAATATATATCCAAAATATATGACATAATATATATTATGTAAGATTGTTCCCTGATTGTAATTTATTGCCCTGGCACAGCCCATCTACATCTGGAATATCTTCCGGTCTACTAACGTCTAATTCCGCTCACTACGCATTCTCTATACAACGCCGTACAAAGAAACGCTCTCACGATTCCTACTTTAATTGATTTCCTGGAATGCTTTCATTTACGTGCCACAGTGAAGAAAAGTACAGTAAGTGGGGTTTATGATAGGTTTTAATATCGGTTATTCATAATAAATATTAATAAAGTATGAGTAGATGTTCGAAGGGAAAGGCCAAGGCGAACATGCCACGATCAGATCGGGGACGTATCAGGAAAGGGCCAGGTCAGGAGACCCTAAACCGACGCACGTGTATGAAGAGACTTATGAGTGTGGAGGAAGCGAGGGAAGTTTGTCTGTTTCGTAGTAAGGAAGTGGGCTCTGCCTACCCCTACGGGGAAGAGGCGTGATTGTATGTATGTATGACATGTACATATATATTTAAATAGAAAAGTAGTTCGTTTCCGGCCCTTTAGGAGTTTCTGTTACCTATTGCCGCTCGGGCGCTAGGGTTGCCTCGATACACAACCAAACGCAGCGACAGCGCGGCCCCGACTAAACCGGCTCGGTCCATCCTCTTGAATTTGCTTGTGATTCGCGCCACGTACAATCAAGGCACGCACACCACACATGCATTGTTAATATTGTTATGGTATTGTTTTTAACTCAGCCGCTATTACTGTAAAGTAAATACATACATACATACATAAAATCACGCCTTTATTCCCAGTTTGGGGTAGGCAGAGCTACAGAATGGCCAAGAACTCTAAAAGCTTAATGATAATTCTGTAACCACATTTTGCATAATCAGGCTAAGATGTTTACCAGCGTATTAGTGACAGGTTGCAAGCCCATCGCCTAACAGTACTACAAGCCTTTATTCCCTTAGTCGTCTCTTACGACATCCACGGGAAGACATGGAGTGGCACTATTCTAAGCCGGCAACCACACAGCTACAGCTAGCAATATCGTACTGCTAGATCAAAACAGTATCAACTGAAAATCCTTGCTGCGCCTCTATTCTAGGCGGTAAAAACGATATCGTAGTTTAACCGTTATGGTATTCTTATGACGTTGGCCGCCATTACTGTCAAGAAAATAATAGCTATCAAAACGTTGACAATTCGATAACAGATCAAATACGATATTGTTTTTACCGTCTTGAATAGAGGTGCTGGTTTTGTTATAAGTTCATAGAAGTGGTATTAAAGTTGATTTTAAAATACAGTCGTATTTTGAGTTACTACTGTTTTGATCTAGCAGTGCGATGGTTTAACCCTAGCTGCAGGGGTTAATATTAATTAAGTGCTGTAACTAATTATTTAAGTGCAACACTTAAATAACTATTTTCCCTTACCACCTATGTATAGATTCTGTTTTTATCTACACTGCGCAGCGTCTTGTTAGTGACATCTTTTATTAAACCTTTGATAAGCATTGGAAATAACCATTGAATGTCAAAACGTTGCCTCTATTCAAAATTGACTACCTCGTTAGAGTGTACTTTAGTAATATCACATATTAATATTAATACCTACGATTCGGGAATATTCATAACTTTTCTCATAGCTGCAATAAAAGCTGATTCATGTAACAAACAGTTGAGATAATATTTTTTTGAATAGGTATAAAAATAACCAAGATGTAAGCCAAAAATTATTTGTTCCTATCTTTTTTTAACAAAACAGAATCTAACATGGGGTTTATATGGCCGATCTCTCTCTTTCTAATCGCTGTTTAATTAGCAGTTAAAATGCTTTTACAATCTGTATTTCTTGGCCGGTTATAATTTTAATTTCGCTTTTAGTGATCTCTTTTACGGTATTTTCATATTGCGTTGAGAAATACGATTTAGAAAATCCATGCATGATAGATACTTTCAGGATACATGAATTTAACAATATATGAAAAAGGGATTAGGTAAGTTTGTATGAAAATTATTGTGCTGTTTTTATAGGACCTCTAAATACACATAGATATGTAACTTTAAGTTATTTCAAGCGCGCCGCTAGCAACGCCGCGGGAAAGTCATAGTCAAATTTCAACAAGTAAATATTCTTCGTTGTAGTCGCTCAACTATCTTAATCGAGACATCTTATACCCTTGAAATCAGTACCGTTGAGGAGTTCCGGCGGCCGGTGCTGAATGCAAATGCTGGATTTGTTACTAAAAATACTAAAATCGCTATATGTTTGCCTACAGTATTTGAGGAGTTCCCTCAATTCCTCACTGATCCCCTCGTCAGATTCAGGTTTGGTGACAATGAGACCACCTTGAAAGTATACTCTATCAAACGAAAAAATAAATTTTAAATTCGGTCCTCAATTGACGAAGTAATCGGTGAACATACATAAAAAAAAACATACAGTGGAACGTATAACCTCCTCCTTTTTTGAAGTCGGTTTAAAAAGTTACTATTATTTATTACTACTACTTCCTCGTGTGGTTGCCGTGTTAGAATAGTGCCACTCCATGTCTTCCCGTGGATGTCGTAAGAGACGACTAAGGGAATAAAGGCTTGTAGTACTGTTAGGCGATGGGCTTGCAACCGGTCACTAATACGCTGGTAAACATCTTAGCCTAATTGTGCAAATTGTGGTTATAGAATTATCAACAAGTTTTTAGAGATGTTTGTCATTCTGTAGCTCTGCCTACCCCACTCTGGGAACGAAGGCGTGAGATTATTTATGTATGTATTTATTACTAACCTGTTATTATATTAAGCTCAGTTGGAAAAAAACACCCTAGAAGTAAATCGTCTTCGGCAGAGACCCTATGCTTTGTTTAGTTTTGGATTTTGTACATTAGCTAACCGATTAAATTGACTACCTACATAAATATAAAAAAATATTTTGACGACACGTTGGCCTAGTTGGTAGTGACCCTGCCTACGAAGCTAGCGGTCCCGGGTTCGATTCCCGGTAAGGGCAAATATTTGTTTTATGAGCACGAGTATTTGTTTCTGAGTCATGGATGTGTTCTATGTATTTATGTTCTCTAGTACCCATAGTACAAGCCTAGCGCTTAGTTTGGGACTAGTCACCTAGGTCAATTTGTGTGAGATTGTCCCCTGATATTTATTTATTTATTTATTAAAAAAGTTGTCAAAAATTTCATTTTTGGGGCAAGCTTTTGTTGCTGACTGTATTTGTTCTGCACAGTCGTCATCTACTCGTCAAGACGATTCTAACGAGCGCTAACACGACAGGTTAATCATGTGTAATTTAGGAGTTCCTATGGCCACTCTGAGTATCCATCATGAGACCAGCTCGATGGTACTATATTATTGTATTGTCATCAGAACTAAAGATGTAAGATAATTTTCAGCCTCATCGGAAACCGTGGGTCTAATTTAACTTGCAAGATTTGACACGTACATACATACATACTTACATACATACATACATAGTGAAATAAAGGCTTGTAAAATCGTTAAATGATCAATTCACCAATATTTTTTATATTAGTCATATAAGTTTATGCAAAGCCAGTTGCCTAGTGAATGTTTACCAAAATGAATTTTCTCGACAAAATGTTTGGGAAGTGATAACTAGTGGAAAAAAAATCGCCCATACAATTAACCCATATCAACAGATTTATTCCACAAACATACATCCTGTATCAACCGTGGAATTATGTCAGAACAATAAAACAATTGCTGTGGGTCTTTCTGGCCGAGGAAAGCAGGGGAAAATAATTATCCTCCTACACTAGTGGACAATGCGATTTGTCCGGTTATTTCGCGTAGAGATCGGATGAGAGTATTCATTTGTGGCATTTTTTTGCGGGCGAACTTTTAAAAAGTAGAAAAGTTTTTTTAAGGATTTCGTTCCCAATTCCCATAGAAAGCAATACTCAATACTGAATACTGAATACTCAATATATTTGAATTTGAATCTACCGTCAGGGCAATAAAGTTCAATTACGTTTGTTCAATAATGCCATTTTCAGTTTATGAACATAGGAAAATAAACCTTATTCCCATTGCCACACAGTTCAAATTAAATTGCATTGGTTATGTACATTATATTATTGCACACTGGGCCTTACGAGGTTATTGCATTCCACATTTTACAGATGTTGTTGTAATCATACTGCACTCCTAAGCAAAAATGCAATAACTAAATACAATAGCCAAAGCAGATTCAACTCTCTTCTGTTTGTAACTAGGTTGCAATTTCTACAGATGTTTTGTCTGAGATATTGCCATTATGCTTAGAAGGGCAGCATAGGTATATATTTATTTTCATGATATGTGGACCCTGTTGGGCACAGCAACAGTGGCATAGAAAACAGAGAAGAGGGCTTAGTTTTATAATATTATAATATGTTATTTACTAACTTTAATTGCACTTTAATTACTTACTTAATTTTTATTTATTCTACTATATTTATTCTATTCTTTGAAGTATAGCTATGGATATTTTAAACTATCTTATCATAATATAATTTAAACAATTTATTGCGCATTAAAGTGTTTTCAATTATTTTTTGGTATAAGTAAATAGACATGGTTGTTATAAGATTTTTTTATTTTATTTGTATTTTATTTTTGTACCGTTTTTGGCTATTTTGGCTACGGAACCGTAAAAATGGATTGTTTTGGGCGATGGTAGTGTTTTCGCCACTGAAATAGTTCCATACCTATTAGATAGACAAAAAACCCCAAAATAATGGTGACACCTTCTTTCAGAGTTGATATCTCTTAAACGGCTTAACCGATTTTCATGAAACTTAGCTAAGAACCACCGCTAGAAAACCTGCTTGCTAATAAAAAAAAACCGCAAGCACGATATCGATATCGATATCGAATCGATAGCCTATGTTACTCAGGGATAATGTAGCATTACGGTGAAGACTTTTTGAAATCTTTCTTGAGTTTATCCGTTACAAACATACAAAAGTACAAAAATACAAATATTTTCTCTTTATAATATTATAGTGTAGATGTACAGTCGAGTTCATAATTACGTATACACTTTAATACCTTGTGACTTTAATCGGTGTGATAATTTGTATATGGCAGTTTGAACATGACATTAGACAAGGTACTAAAGTGTACAGTCAACAGCATAAATAAGTGATCATTTATGTACCTTGTCACTTTAACGTCGTGTTTGAAATGTCATACAAAATTGTGAAACGATTGAAAGCGACAAGGTACATACATGATCACTTATTTATGCTGTTGACTGTACATACATATTTATGAACTCGACTGTACATAGGCGAAATTATGTGTTAACTTGTATTTTTATGTGTAGGAAATGTTGCAATGAACTCTCGCACATCTCTGGAACAGAGAAAATCAATTAGGATGGGTGGTCAATAACAAGATGTGGTACATAGATGTAGGCTAAGAGCTGACTGCGCTCTTGACCTCGTAAAAATTCCTCCTAAATTTAGGACATTTTGTCAAAGTGACTTTTAACTTAAGTTGACCGACACAAGATTATTTTTAGAACTAACGAAAATGTCGAGAGCCTTACAAAGTTATTTTCAAACTACGTACTTTTTATGGAACGGAGAAGGCAAACGAGCACACAGGCCTGTCTGATCTGTTGGTAAGGGGGACTCTGAAACCCATAGAAATTTGCATTCTCAAGACTACAATCTTAAGACTGCGATCCTAAGACTGGAAATACGCTGCCAACCCTGAGGACTAAGATGAGGAACACAATAATGCGTACACTAGTAATAATAAGCTAGATTAAATGATAAGATGGTGACAGCGATCCGGAAGAACCCTGCTCAAGGTCCTACCACTAATACCTCCTGATAACTATTGATAGAATCTTCTAGGGCGATGGCACCAGTGATGGACACTTTAAGCTGACAAGCACCAATAACGGACACTCTTATTTTGGAAATTAATTATTGCAAAACAAATTATAACGCTTATCTTTTGTAAAATATGAATCAAGACGTGTCCATAATTGGTCCTCGTCCATAACTGGTTATAATGAAACGTTTGCAGCTTACAAAATGTGTCAAATTTGGCTGAGATGCTCGTCTCAATACACGACAATCAGTTTTCTACGACTTGTTGTTACGCCTTGCCTTGCCTTAAGACGGGCCTTAACCTCGTAAGGCCCACCATACTACAAACAGGGAGTTTTTTGTGAGTGGGACTTTGAATCTACCATCAAGGCAATAAAGTTCAATTACGTTTGTTCGATAATGACATTTTCAGTTTATCAAGATAGGAAAATAAACCTTATTACCATTGTAACACAGTTCAAATTAAATTGCCTTGATCATGTACATTCTATTGTTATTGGTTAAGATCAGTTTATTAACACGGACCTAAAAAATATCATTATTGTCAAAACTATTCGCCGTACAATGAACTTGGATATTAAGATTGGAGATTTGTGTGAGACAGTCTTCGGGTTTTTTTATATTATTTCTTTTATTTTAAGTGACAGGGCCTTGTGTAGGGTTACCAACAGCTGGCCTATGTGATCGTTTCTCTTCTCCATGGTATAAAAAATCTGACTTATATTATCCTCGTAAGGCCCACCATACAACCAAATTTATCAATGGAATATGAATCTATTGCGAATGAAGTAAATTCGATTTTCTAATTTGATCATTAGTTATAAAAACAAATGAAATCCCACTTTACTTTCTTTGCATTAGACCTTTATTTGAATGGCCGGACGAAGGCCTTTTAAAAAAAGTTTAGCCCTTAGGAGGTTATAAACTAGAAAGTATGGATGTTTGGATGTTTGTTACTCAACCACGCTTCAACCACTGAACGGATCGGGATGGAACTTGGCACACATATAGGTTAGGTCCTGGAATAGGACATAGGATAGTTTTTATTCTGGAAAATTTCAAAGTTCCCAAAGGAATAAAGATAATCGAAATCTACGCGGATGAATTCGCGGGCAGAAGCTGGTAATAAAAATAAATCTAAATATTAAATAGGTAATTTTTGACGTCTACTAGCTCTCGGACTATTGGACTGTTATTGAAGGAAAGATAGAACGCTGCTCTTTGCCAAAAAAGCAAATAATAAGCGAAAACTATGCCCAAATAAATCTCGGAAAGCGATCGTATCGCATTTTTCGTTATTTTACCGAAATACACGAAGGGTTTATGTCATGGGCAAATAAGCTTTCATGTGGCATAATTTTTACAACCGATATTATTCGGAGAGGTTGCATAAAACTTGAATTAAGGGTCTTTGGCATTTTGGCGACATATTTTTGATCGAATGTATCGTTAAGTTTTTATTTACCAAAAAGGTATTTTCTGCAGCAGCAGATTACAAAATACCAGTGTTTGGACATATGGACATTTGCAACGCCGGAGGCATCACCAATACGTTGCCGGTCTCGGAGGAATTTAATGATACCCTTTTTAAAAATCAGGTGTCAGGGCTAAAATCATAATCGTATTTGGCCTTTTATGGTTTTGTTTATAACTCGGCCGTCATTACTATCAAGTTTATAAGAGTTATCAAAACGTTGATAATACGATAACTCCTGCCTGGGCAGGGCTCCTATTTCTGGGCGATTTGCCCTTCGGGCATCTAAAGATACCTAACGAACCTAACCTACCTACTTCTGCGGAATGAAAATGATTTCTGACGAATTTCCGACGAAAGCTAATAGCAGTGGTGAGACAACCAGGTGAACACGGGTCAGCCCCTCTGAAAACATCCTGAAAATAACACAAATAGCTTTTTAATATAGGTAAAGTAAGACTTAATACATGACAGTTTGGCGGCAAATTATGTACCTACATCAATTAAACTTTGTTTGTAATTTTATCTTGGCACTAGAAATGAGGATCTGCCGAGTCCTACCAAAATCTGGGGGGGGCAGTGGGAATTTTACTAGGGGAGTGAAGTGTCATTTTCTATGTATTTTTTTGCCGTGAATCCAATGAGACTATACATTAAACTGAGTACAGTATGTAATATCAACTATGAACAGGTTTTACTGATTATATCCTACTTTTGACTTATTTTATTTTATTTTTTCCATCAAAAACCCTTCATATCTCGCAAAATATTATTCCTATAAGTATGGCCATGGTCTCATCTGATTCAGCGCGAAAAAATACATGGAAAATGACACTTTATTCGCGTAGTAAAATTTCCCCCCTGCCCATAGATGGGGGTAGGACCCCTAAATTTTGGTAGGACTCGGCAGATCCTCATTTCTAATGCCAAGATAAAGTTATAAACAAAGTATTAGTAAACTATTTTTCCTGTATTATTTTCGGAATTATTTTCTACATACGACCAAAATTCATTTGCCCAAAAAGCAGTTACCGTTAAATTGTATGTATACTTACTAACTAAAATCCATAGATATACGAATAGATTGACAGATATTTCATAAAATTTTTACTTCTCCAAAGTCAATATACATTAGACAGACATCCAAGATATCTAAAAAAAATACTAAGCCCAACAAAAATACACAACAGTACATCACATCTGGCCAACTTTTTAGACATTTCTTTGTTAAATCAAATGAATACCTAAAGAATAAGTAAGAAGCCTTATTAAAATAATCTCTCTAATAAGTCCCTTAATTATACCAGAGTTCAAAAACAATCGCTAACGAAGCTTATTAGGATTCGTTAAACAAAAACAAAACGAATGACAAAACATTTTTTTAATAAATCCTATTTATTTATCGGAACGAAAAGGAGGTCGCGAGACCTGAATATTTATTACACAATATAATGCTGGCTGCTACAGTAGGTTAACACTTATTTTTAATGTGGTCCTCTTATTTTATCGAAAAACATTTCAACGAACGTTACGCAGAATTTTCGTTCACCATCACCTAGTCTATGCCAATTGAAATTGGCAAAGGTGTAAACACAACCAAACGAACCGATTTATATATTACTCAATGATCACGTGCTCTTTAATGATCAAGAGGTCTTGGCAATGATTTATATACATGATATTTACTTTCACAGTACTTAAGTTTAAGATTAAATAACTATTCGTTATATGTTATTTTAAATAAAACACGCTTCATGAATTTTTGAGGTTATGTGTCAAACAGTACTAATTTGTTTACATCTTTGGCAATTTCAATTGACACAAACTATACACAAGAGGGGATTGAGGGAGCCACCACAATGCCACTGCGGAGCACCTGACCCGACCCTCTCCTCCGTGGTAAATGGTTGCCCACATCTCTGTTTTCCCGGTTGCAAAAATTTTCGCCTGCCGCAGATAACTGGCTGAAACACCTGAGGCCCGTTCCAGAAAGCCACTCTGCAACTCTGCACTCGACAAATTCCACTCTTCAAACGTATTTCTGTTCCACAAAGCTATTGCAGAGTTGAAGAGGCAGAGTCAAATGCAGAGTGTGGATTTGTGGATTTGCAAAATATCTTTTAGGAACAGAATCTTTGCAGAGTTTGCAACTTACGCAGAGTTTTTTCTGGAACACGTTTTCTCTGCAGTATCGTGAATTTGCAAAGAGCAGAGTGCAGAGTTGCAAAGTGAATTTCTGGAATGGGCCCCTGGTCAACTTTTATCCATGCAGGATGAGTGCCATGCGCAATGATGATGATGATCGAAAGGCATTTCTCGCCGCATACTTTTTTTTTTGGTACTCAACCGAGGTTAGATTAGAATTACGACTACAACCCATCCTACGTAATAAATGTTTAAATATCCTGAAAACATGGTTTCAGCAGAAAATTGCGTCAGATGAAATTAAATTCGATGAAATGTTGGGTTACCAATTTGAATAGTTAGGGAGCAGGTGAGCCTATCGAACCACTTGTTCATATTTTATATCATCCCTTTACTTTCTTTACCTCTTATTGGACAGAATAGTTAGATACAAAAAACTCTCATGTCCCGAGGTTTATAAAGACTGCTCTCCTATGAAAATATTTGATGAGATAAGAGGTTGAGAAAGTAAAGGGACGATATTGATAGAGATTAAAGTTCAAATGAATACGAGTCTATTTGGTCCAGTCAATGGAATAGGACCATTATGTCGCTGTTATTGTATTATATCGCTTCAAAGTACCTATGCTTTTGATATGTTATCGTATTGTCCACGTTATAGACCGGGAGATAGTGACACACAATTTCCGGTAATTTTTACCAAGTATGGCGACCCTTCAGGAGTCTAATTACGTATTGACGAAAAGAAAAATGATCGCCATAGCGCTGGTACCGGCGGCCCAATCGCATGGGCGTTAATCGAACGTATCGGATAAGTCACTAGTATCGAACGACACATATTCTTTACACAAAAATTCTTGTATTTTCCGATAGTCGGATTAGGCGTAATGCCATACTTCTCCGGTGTGGCTTTCAGCCCGCCATACCAACGAGAGCACATTAATTTTAAAAAACCAATTCAACCATTTGTACTAGGCTAACTTTTGCACACCTAATCATCGTCGAGTAGCCATTCACGAAAATCACCATGCCATACTTCTGACGGTTCCAAATCGCCGCCATACCTTACTTGGTACAAATGACCGGAAGTTTTTGTGTCACTATCTCCCGGTCTATTACCATAGCTCTTATTTATTTATTTATGCCGAGTTAAAAATAATACCATAACATTTCAAATGCACTTGTGACAATTCTGGGGTCCCAGTGAAATAGGGTATAAGACTCCTGAAGATCAGAAAAAGGTTCTAAGTCTGGTATACTTTGTTTATATATATATAGCGTTTTTCATGACGAGGTATGTCGACTTGTACCCTTTTTCCACTAGGTCCCCAGAATTTGTCATTTCCGTTAATACTTTGTGACAAATTATTCAGCGTTGCTTTAACCTACTGTCCCTTTCCCACCCACCGCACCTGTCTATTTATTCGTTCAGAAAATGAAAACGCCATCCACCGCGAAACTTCACTAATTAATAATTTATTGGTGGCTGCTAACGACACTTTAATGAATACCTGTTATTGTTCGCATTCAACTGAATAGTATTGGCAAAGTTTGGAATTGCCCTTTATAATTAAGGGGATTCTTTGTTTAAATGCCTAGTATATACCCTTTCACGGGTTATTAATTATTAATTTGTGTACGGAATGGTTGCTAACGGTGTTTCATTAGAAATTAGTTACTAAGGGCATGTTGTGATCAGTAGTTAACTCAACTAATTGTTAAAATTCGAAAAAGGAATCGAAAATTTGATACATTTCCTTGAGATTTTAACCATTAGTTACGGTTTTTGACGATTAGTTAGTTTAACTACTGATCAAACAATAGGCCATTAGTTAGCGAGATATGTCCGATCATAGATTATAAATTTCCTTTCTGTAAGGCTACGTTCGCACGGACGACGTGCACAAAAGCGTTGCGTTAGCGGAGCGATATCGCAACGTCAACGCCTAGGAACCAGAGATGTTCGCATAGACGTAAAAAAGTCAATTGTCGTTTTGTGCTCACACGGTACGGACGTATGATGAATTCAGTCGAAATCTTTTCAATCGCCGTTTGGTATATTAAGAAAAATAGAAGACAGGACTGGGTTCATCTTATTCATTCAGAGAGATATCTCACTGGTTAATTTTACACTCAGTACAGCAAGCTTCGACTATTTCCTCAAAAATTCTTTGATTATATGAGAATGTCAATCAGTTCTTTTGATGAACTACTGCTTATAGTTGGCCCTAAAATACAGCCAAGATACAGACATAAGACCTGCTATACCTACCACAGTTCAACAGCTTGTAGTCACATTAAGGTAAGATCTGATTAGTCTGACATTGGCAACCCTAGCGCCCGAGCGGCAATAGGTAACAGAAACCTCTTAAGGCCATATCCCAACCACAGATAATATTCCATTTTTAAAAACTCGCTACAACATTTTCATGCCCTAAAAAGGTGCAAGGTCTGATTACCACGTCAAACTCTTTTTATCGAGAATACAATTAATATTTTCAAAAAACAAAATTTATTTTTTCTACACTCCCAAAGTAATTAAAACCAAAGCGTTCCACAAAAAAAGCTCTTAAATAAATCTGGTATCGGTGAAAAACTATTTTAAATCTGATAGGGTACAAAAAAGTTGATAGCTTTGGTAGCCGATACGAATAAAAGTATTCAAATATTCGAGTGGTTTTTTACGGCGCTTTGTAGAGAACACTCGCCTTTAGTCAAGTTAGTCACAAAGCTCGGGTTTCAAATTAAAAATCGACTCGTTTTTTTTTCTTGTACATCTCAACAAATATAAAATAGATACCTACTTTTACAGCTGATATGTTTCTCATTCAATTTAGTTAGAAACCATTCCGAATAAACTAGCTTTCTTTTCTAATAAATCGCGTTCGAATTGACAACAATACCATTAGAGGTTAAGTACCAATTTCACCAAACGATGTTAACCACTTAACAGACGATTAGAGCGTTAACAGCGGGTCTATATTGACTGACATAATTATTTTTAGTCATAATGTGCTTAAGGTCATAATCATCGCAAGTCATAACGTGTTTTTTTTTAAAGAAACTGTTACTTTTTCATGATTTTTATAAATCAAATCTAACCTACCTAGCCTTGTCTACACGTTAGATATTTCAGAACTTCTGAAAAGTTTACAGTTTCAGCGATATAAAAAATTATGACTATCAAAAATTATGTCAACAATTACATTATGACCAATAAAATTATGGGAAACAAAGGGCTCCCGTTAACAGCTGTCAAAATGTATGAACTAACAGTCGATTAACATTGATTAAATTTAACATAGTATGGTGAAATTGGTACTAAAGACGATATATGGTTTATACCACCTAAAATAGAGACCCAGAGGGCCCTGCCAAGATGTATTACGCTAACTAGCGTTTCTATTCGATTCGTTTTTAAACCAATCGCGTCACTGATAGATGACGTGATACGAAAAGTCACGTGATCTACCAGTGCCGCGATTGGTTAGAAACGCTAGTTAGCGCAATGCATCTTGGCAGGGCCCTCTGTTACTTTAACTTGCCTCGTTTGTATATCTGTCATTCCTGTTCAAATCTTGAAAGTCAATTTTGAACAACTTCACGTTGTCGTAGTGGGCTGGCAACACATTAGTAAACACATTAGTGCCCGAGGGCAATGCAATATTATGGTGTCTAAGAGCTAGGGAATGCAATTTAACCGGTTATTCGCCGTTTTTGTATGAAAATAACCGGTTTAAACCGGTTATAACCGGTTATTTGCATGCTCTACTAAGAGCTGATCTGATGATGGAGTCGGAAGGTGCCAACAGGATCTCCAGGAAATATACTTAAAGTAGACCCGCCGAATTCGCATTTGTTACGTAGTTTGGACTCTAGTTTGATAAGCAGATAATAACCCTGCAAAAAGAAGAACAACTGGCAACAATAGGTTGAAGAAAAAAACATTTTTGGCGGAGACTTGTTACGTCAAGTCCCAACTTCGCGAAGAGTTCAAGGCATCGAGTATTTTTAAAAAATAACAAAGCGATGCAGATTTTACTCTCAACTTTTTGAAACTATTCCCCAACTTTTACGAAGCGCTTATAACTTCCAACTTCGAAGTTCTTCGGTCCATCTGTGCCGGCGAAATTTTGAAATACTTACCTACTTTAATGTTTTATTGATAGAATCTGTTGCGTGGAATATTTTTCAGCGTTTCAGCTCTCTTCGCTAAGTGTCGAGACTCAGTTTTTTATTAAAGGAGCAGTCACACTGAAAGGCCGAAAAGGACGCAACTATTTGTTAGAATGTGAAAGCTCTATTCTTCTAACTGATAGCCCAAAATCGGCGTACTGTTAATTTTTGACCGAATCAAGATGACCTTCCAGAGTCATAGTATAAATAGAAAATAGTTCGTCTCCGACCCTTTAGGAGTTTCTCTTACCTATTATCGGGAGCTAGGGCATCGATGCGCGTCGCTCGATCGGTACATAACTCCGAAGAGTCATAATTCCGAATTGATCAGAATCCCGAATTTTCATAATTCCGAATGCAATGAATGAATGTTTGTTTTGAATATGGATGAATGTTCGCAGGACTGATGGCCGATGGGGTCAGAAGGTTCTTGAGTGGCGTCCGCGGACCGGGAGACGAGCTGTAGGTAGGCCTCCAACAAGATGGAGTGACGATCTTGTAAAGATCGCGGGAAAGCGGTGGATGCGAAACGCACAAGATCGGTCTGAGTGGAGAGCCTTGGGGGAGGCCTATGTCCAGCAGTGGACGTCTTTCGGCTGACATGATGATGATGATGATGATGATGGATGAATGTATGTATTGCATGTTCGGTGTCTATGACCTTAGGTTAATTTAGTTTTTAGTTTTAAACATAGGGTTGCGCTGAAAACCAGCGCTGAGCTGTGGACGCCGGCCCGAGGGTCGTCGTGCGAGCTCAGCAAACGCTGACGCGCCGCCCTTTTGCCACAATGATATTGTCCAGTTGTGTGTATAATTTTACTTTAGATTTAGTTTTAGTTCTTATTTTCGCTTGTTTATTATTAATTTTCTGTGGCAATAAATGTATTTTCTTTCTTTCTTTAATGTTTTGATAGAAGCTTTTTGTTTTGCTTGAAAAACTAGATTGGTTTTGTACGGTACGATACGGCCGCCTTCAAGTGCCTGTTATGTGATTAAGAGTTATCATAACGTTAACAATGTGATAACGAGATGGTTTAAGACAAAGTGGAATGGAGCTCAGTATCATATATCAATATTTAAATAGTGGGGTCACTTTTAGGATATTTTTTTGTTTTGCATGCCGTACTGTTGTCTGAGGTTTTCAATAGTACATTGTTGCAAAGGATAGAAAGTACGCGATTTTTGGACGAGTCATAGAGGGCCGAAACGTAGTTGAGGCCCTCTAGTGTACGAGTCCATAAATTGCACTTTCTACCAAGGCAGACATAGTGCTTTTCACAACTACTGAAAGGAAATAAAATAAAAATTCATATTCAAAACTCAAATTTTAATTCATGTTAATGTGACATCACCGGCAATTTTACCATTGATAACTTTTTTTTAATCTGGTCCCCTATTCTCGTGGCACTCGAGATTAATAAACTAACATGCGAGATGAAGTTGTCAACTCCATATAAAATTATATTTGTTTCGCCATATCTCCCATGTAATTTCGTCTCTAGTGGTTCGAGATTAGGGGCCAAGTTTGAATTACATTTAAAAAAAAGCAGTGACATCGTTTTTAGTCTGTGTATCTTTTAGCAAAAATACACCTTATATTTTACGACACAAAATGGTGTGTTCTGATTGGTCGATTTTAATTTTTCATTTTAAGGAGCTATGACACAAAAATTTATTGATTGATTTTCATTGGTTCTTAAAGTTGGACAACAATGTTCTCGACCAATCAGAAAACACGCCGACAAAAACATTCTTGGTCTGTCCTTATAAGTGACGTTTTGTGACCCCAAACAAGACCATCTATGGCCATATTTCCGAGCAGTGTTATGAAAACACACTTGAATAATTTTGCAGTAAATGGTTTTAAACAAATTTTGAGAAAAATTGATGAAAATTTACCACAACCCCATTTCTTTCAAAACGACTACGCCTTAAATTACAGGAAGATCTGAAGTCTATAATTTACTTCGTGTCAGTTCGTTTCAATGTCCGCTATAAACTGATACTCAACAAGTACGTCAGTGCATACTAATAGCGTGTCAGTTTATACTGGACTTAACGTACAGAACCCTCTCCACTCGCATTTTTCCCGGTTTTAATGTTATAGATTTATATACAACAAAATCGGCTGAGAATTTATAACAAGTGCATCCGCTCAAGCTTGCCCCATTGCAACTTAATATTTCCTTGCACATTTCCGCACCCCGGTGCACGGTCTAAAATGCTTTTATACCGCGGGTCGACACAAAACACTTGCAAAATACAGACCTGTAATATTACTGCCAAAGACAGGGCACAGATTTACTAACAGTAAACAAACAATATTTTGTCAATTCACAATAGCATGTTTTTTTAAAGAACACAATTTTAAAAATAATCCTGTTGTCAATGTGATTACTCTTAAAGAGCGATCTCACTGAGAGCTTTCGCGTGTAATGAGCATTCGGCAGTGGTGTGTAAGCATTGCAACGCTCGGCTCAACATCCACACCTCTCGAGTATTCACGAGAATGCTCTCAGTGAGGATGCTCCTTTAGATGTTTTAAAGATGACTAAAATACATAAATAAATATCGCAGGACAATCTCACACAGATTGAGGCCGGAGCCCCACTGCTGCGCACGGTCAAGCTACACACGTGGGTACAAAAACGCTTTGTATGAAAATGTAGGTAGATACTTCCACAGTAGTCCACGAGCACGCTGCCCACGAAATGACATCACTGATACACGCGTGGTCTGTTCCGAAGTGCCTGCCACGCGCCCGTGTGTTGCAGGCTTGCAGGTGAAAGGTGGCTTCAAGGGCGTCGCACACCCCGCGCGCGCGTGCATGTGCGTGGCCCGCAATGGGGAATGTAGACACACGCAGCTGACCAACGTAGCCACGTGGCCCACACTTTTTACGTGTGCGTGCATTAGTTGCTGTGAAAATGTTGACACACGTATCCAGACCAATGGACCCACCTGGGCGACGTGTATAGCGTGTCCGTGCGTAGCTCTAGGCATATAAGGGTATTGCACTCCGAGAAACATAAGAAAATGACAAATGCAAACGTAATCACGTAGAAAACATCTAAGACTCACGAACAAAGGCTCGACATTACCCAAATATCTCTCCGTAATGGTAATTAAGTCGAGATTCGGTTAAAGAAGCATCAAACTATTATTGTAAAATCATTTTTATGGTAGGACTTTTGTAGGCTTCATCCGAGTTGCTACCACCACACCATCCTACCCACAAACCTACTGCTAGACATCAGTGTTCGTATTGTTGTGTTCCAGGCTGAGGGTTACACAGTTGGTGAAATGAATAGAATAGAGGCATTCTGATGTAGTCCTCAAAGTTGGCAATGCATTTGTAATTCTGAGCTTGCAAAAGGTCCATCCATTGTCTTTAGAGCCTAGTTACCATCTGATGGCCTGTGTGTTCATTTTTCTTTTTGTAGAAAAAATGGAAACAGATTTTCTAATGGATTTTACATTAGAGAGAAGGTTCGTGTGGCAACACCAGAACAACATAATCGTTTCTTGTTGGATCGTTGCTAGTGACGACCAATTTCATTTCAAGGCATGGATTACGCATATAATCAGTACGTATCGTTTCTTCAAAGATGACACGTTAGTTTAGAAGCCCCAGATTCAAATACTTGTGTGCAGAATAATAGGCAGATGTTTGGATGATGAACGCGAATATTTGATCTTGATTCTTGGATGTTTTCTATTATTTTTTTATATATACTTACACTTACGAGCAAAACAATTGCATCACTTTGCATTTTTTGATCTCCAACGATTATCTTTGTAACCCGACTTTTTTTCTGAAATATTTAAATGAATTCATGTTTCTTGTAATCTAAGCTTTACAAGAAGTAAACAAACATGAAATTTATCGAAACATTATTTTATTTAAATTTTCGGAAAGAAAAGCCGGTTTACAAAGATAATGGGTGGACATGAAAAAATTAAAAGTGATGCAATTGTTTTGCTCGTAAGTGTATATAGAGAAATACAAATCGAGAAAATATACAAGAATCAGGAACAAATATTAAACTTACTAGTTAAGTTGTCTAGTGCCCATAGTACAAGCTTAGAACTTAGTTTGGCTATAGGTCAATTTGCGTGATGTGGTCCCCTCGTATTTATTTATTATTTCAAATATTATACAACATCACCATATACGACGTACTGTTGACGTACTGTTGTTCGTAGATCCACTGAGCTACAGTTACACGAGTATATTTGCGGGATGCACCGCATTTTTGCGGTTTTCACTGGACATGCTTTATATCTAACTCGTCCATTTGTAACTGAATTTAATCTAGACTAAAATTTAAAGCAGTCTCTACAAATTGAATAGAGTTTACGTGGAAATGACGTGGAAATTTCCAAATACTACTATTTTCATATTGAAGTTTGCACTAAATGCAGGTCATATTTTGTGCAGGGTTCGTTCGGATATAGCTATCCGAGCTGCCGATAAGCAGTGATTGCACTGTTGTGTTCCGGTGTATGTGGGGGTAAGAGCGGTTCCGCACTACGTCTGGATGACTTCCGTCACCCAATTTCTCTATAGATCCGTATTTTCAAGGGTTCGGATCGGATTCGAATCGGACGTAGTGCGGAACCGCTCTCATTCTATCGAAATACCTTTCAACTCGTCACTGATGGGTCTATATTGACTGACATAATTATTTTTAGTCATAATGTGCTTGGTCATAATTATCGCAAGTCATAACGTGTTTTTTTAAAGAAACTGTTGCTTTTTCAGGATTTTTATAAATCAAAACTAACCTAACTTAGCCTTGTCTACACGTTAGATATTTCAGAACTTCTGAAAAGTTTAAGTTTCAGCGATATAAAAAATTATGACTATCAAAAGTTATGTCAACAATTAAATTATGACCAATAAAATTATGGGATAGAAAGGGCTCCCGTCACTGATAGATCACGTGACTTCGTATCACGTCATATTGATAACTCGTGACTCTTCGTATTCATAACATGTGCATTTCCTTTTTGTTATACAAATTATTTATTTACTCTTTAAAAATAATATGAACATACATTTACACACACACACACACAACACACGAACACACACATACACGCAATAATTTAGAAGTCTGGAATAAACAATTGTTAAAAAGAATAATGGGCAAAAATGTGTGGAACACAGACCAATCACCAATAGAATTATAACGTGTGTAGGCTTATTGGTCCCACTATTTGCTGTAATTGTCATTATGACGACTAGACTGTGAAGGCTGGGAGAATCGAGATATTTTTTTAACCCGCGACGCAAAAAGAGGGGTGTTATACGTTTGGCGTGTTTAAACGGGGTAATCTCTGGAATAAATCTTTTTGTACATGATAGCCAGTTTCATGAGGAATAGTTTATTGTAAAAAAATCGGTCAAGCGTGAGTCGGATATACGGGAAATAGCATTGCAACGCATGCGCGGCACAGCTAGTGTAGTAATAAACGTTGTGTGTGTGTGTGAATATTTGCAGGCTGATAACTCTCTTCTCCAGGTTTTTTGTAGTTTGTTCCGGTATTAGAAAATGAAGCTTACGTAAATAGCTTTCACGTGGTATACATGAGATTTGTATTGGTTATATGGGCCAATTTGCCCATCAATCTTTAGTTTAAGCATTACTTTTAATAAATAGTGAGATAGACTGGGAGCGCTCTCCTCTTTCTTCAATCTGGTGGCCCTGGAAACCAGCGTCAAGGCTATTAAGCCTGACACCATGCTGAGTGGCGACCTTTTCGGTGTTAATTTTAGATTAAATACTCTAAGTTTGTATAACTCTACTTTTTATAATGTTTTTGCTGTTGTTTATGTTCATTTTACTTTAGCACCGATTCTATTCTATTCTATTTATCAAGTTTTTTTTTTGGAGCTTAGCTTACTTTATTCCGACACAAACAAAAATAACAGAAAATATAAAAACATAAACTAAATACTAAAATAAATTAACTTATTCTAAGTAACTAAAATATGTACAGATGTCCCCTAGGCCACTGCCACTGGGAATGGTGCCCATAATGCTGGCTGCATTTCCTCGTTGGATAGCTATTGCTAGCCGTTGGCCGAGGAAAGAGCCAGCCCTATGGTCACCTGAGGCACGCTTCCGTGCCTCCGGGCCCCACGGTCCAAGAGTTTCTACTGCAAAAGCCGCAAACTAGTGACGCAGTTTGATTAAAAACGAACCGAATAGAAACGCTAGTTACACTCGTCACGATAAATTATAAAAGTAAACATATTTCGCACCTAAATACACAAATCGCTAAAATCGTTAAACTACTGTATTTTGACTTTTTTTTACTTATGTTTAATCTCAAAATCTGGACAATGTTATATCTGGCTACGACCATGGGAGCCTCATACAGGAATACAGAGTGTCCTGAATTTACAAATCCAAAATCATCCGTACGAGCCTTTGTACCAGTCTAACATAGGTTTAGTAAAATTCTTGCGGTTTTTGTTTTTGTTCCAGTTTTTCTCATTCCACTTCCACAATTTAAAGATTTCACTCACTCTATTTATAAATAAAAGCTTTTGCTAATTATTTGCGCTAAGATGTATATCACAATTTTGTAGATCAATCTTAAAATTACAATCTTGGACTTGACAAAAACGATTAAATCGATCGATCGAACTTTGAAGCACTGTGGTGAATAAAAATGTACAGTCCACCAATTTGATTCCTAGGCCAGGCCACTATGGACTTTGTCAACGTGACGTTGTAAACCAAATCATAGGAAGTCTCTTACGTTTGGTCACAGTATTATCAAGGTTACAGGTCACAGTAGTCCGACTCCTTTGTTGTTGAATGCATGTCGACACTACGCACAGAACTCAGTCAAGGGTCAGGGTTGCCATGGCAAAAACTACTAAAATATTTTATCTTATATACTTTTTTATCTGTGAATATTAAAAATACATTAATACATTTAAGAATATCCCAGTAATTTGTAATGATAAAAGTGTTTTTCACATTTTAGAAACACATTTATTATAAAAGATGTCTCAAGATCTTTTACATTAAGGCTCTCGTTAAAACGAATACTTACGGTAACCTACACGACATTACACCTTAATGTATGCTACTACCAATTCTAATAAAATGTTAAATGGTGGAATTTTAAAATAACTCATCCAACAACAATTTTAAATATACCTAGGTGATAAAAAATAACTCACCGATCGTTTCGTGAAAATCTGTGGAATTTCAATTATTTTTCAAACTTTGATGAAGATTTACAGTTAAAAAAAGAACAAATCGTATAAACCATTATTAAATTTTGTTTCGGGTCACATGTACACCCCTTGTCATTAGAGAGGGCAAACTAAGGGAGATTGCACTCGCCGACTCTGCCGCCCGCTTCCCCACGTACCCCCATCGTTGCCCCTCGCAAGTACATGCGTCGGCCGACTGTTAGTAATAATAAGGCCGGAGCCCCACTGCTGCGCACCGTCAAGGTACACACGTGGGTGCAAAAACGTTTTGTATGAAAATAAAGGTAGATACTTCCACAGTAGTCCACGAGCACGCTGTGCACGAAATGACGTCACTGATACACGCGTCGTGTGTTTCGAAGTGGCTGCCACGCACACGCTAGCGCGTGTGGCAGGTAAAGCCCCACCGCGACCCACGCTGCCCGTGTGTTGCAGTGGAAAGGTGGCTTCAATGGCGTCGCACCCCCCGCGCGCCCGTGGATGTGCGTGGCCCGCAGTGGGGAATGTCGACACACGCAGCTTGTAACGGAACAAACGATGTCTGTCCAGTTAATTCCAACAAAATCTAATATTACATTTAAGAAATTTAAAAGTAATAGAAATAAATGGCTTTAGAACAAACAAAATTATCAATTAGAATATTTATAATTAAATTTATATTCATAGGAGACTAATAGTTTAAACTAAAGAACAAAGGAAATAAGTAATGTTTTATAATAAATAAAATAATATCGTTTATATAGCTAAGAAGAAGTAAGATATTTAGATAAGAGAATAAAGAAATATTATTTCATTAATTTTAAATGGCTTAGTTAGTGTAGCTGTTGGTCCAGGGTTCGATTCCAGGTGGACTTATATGTGGAAATGAAAAGTTAGATACATATCAATTATTTATGATAGCATATTTCTTTGTTTGGTAAACAATGTGTAAACATTAGCAGATTTGAGAATAAAGAGTCATTAATCTATTATCAGTTATGTTAAAAATTAATATGTAGTCGTTTAAAATAATCAAATAAAGCTAAAAATAAAATATAAGAACATTTGCATACAAAATTCAATTTTAAAGATGGCTGCCAAAAAGTGACACATGCCTGCTCTGTAGGACGGCAATGAAGCCAATGAGGCTAATGACGCCGAAGACGCCGAAGACGCCGATGACGCCAATGACTCCGAAGAGGATAGGTGGCTTTATATACGATGACGCGCGGAGGAAGGGGCTTTTTGACTTTTGTCGCTTGTCACGTACGGACGTGTTGCTCGCTGGGGTTGTTTTAAGAGTAATATTTGTTTGAATTCGCGCAATAATTCTAGTTTATTGTATTGCGTTTTAGATAATTAAATTATTAGTTGGAAAATTAAATTAATTCAATAATTTTAAATTCTAAATATTACAAGGGGGATTAGATAACAGTAATTCTTGCTTAGGAACCGGGAGCTTTAGGTCTAGGTACCGAATACCTAGTGTTTAGGATGTATTAATTTTATTTCTGTTACAGATCAAATAGAAGGGAGAACGCAATAACAATCGTTGAGTGTATCAGGTTATATCAATAACTTGGTGAGGTTTAAACTTTGTTGGATTTATTTTCTCTCGTTGTTGATAATTCTGGTTCATTTAGCCAGAGTTGCAATAATGAGGTTTCTTTAGCTTATTTGTGATATTAATTGTTTGTTTAACTAATCATTATTTTCTGTGTACTTCCCTTTTAGGAAATTTTGGGTTGGTTATCGCTTGCGTCTGATACATTGCATTAATTATTTGGGGCTTAAGTGATAATTAATACTATGGTGGGGAAATGTGTTTTGAATTCAGCTAGATTAGCATTTGATTGTATCAGAGCGAGAGGTCAGGCTACCACTAGTAAGTGTCTGACAAGTCCGAGGAAGCCTAACGGAGCCTCTGATTTGGAACTATTAGAGTCAAAAAGAAGCCTTGGGCAAGCCTAAATATCTTTTAAATCGGCACAGATATTTACAACAAAGCCTACTTATCCTCAATGTCAGCCTTAGAGGAACAAGTGGGGTCCACATAGTTGGCATGCCGGCGCGCACCCATGGAAGCCTTTTTGGAGTTGAGAATGGGTCCCGATAAATCTATTATTATTTATATATACTAAACCACACAATAGGGCGTCCTATTCATACTATCCCTGAGAGCCGCGGCTCATCAAAAGTATGGAGGGGGACAAGAACACGAGTGTTAGGTTGCTTTTATCAGTCGACTCAGCTGAACTTTACAGTTTACCTAGGGACTTAGCTAATTACTGGGAGAGGTAAGCCCATAGTTTAGATTTTTAGTTTAGGCCTTGAAAGTAGTGTTAGGTTAACTTCATTGGATAGGGAAAATAGGAAATAGGAATTAAATTAGAAAACTTATAAAATTTCATAAATCTTAACTTTATAAATAAACTGAAGTATAAATTTAACTAATAGTTAACTTATAAAAGTAAAAGTAACTTTTAGTATTTAACTGTTCTAAAGAAATATAACTATAAATAAATACTAAGTAATAATGATTTTGATATAGTAATTCTTGAGGAAAATATATATAAACTTGATATTTATAGGAAAATATATAATGCCAAACTATAACATCAATAGTTAACTGACAGAAATAAGTCCTTAATTAGAATGAATATTTAATAACATCTAAGTTAACTATACTATAAAATAACCTAAATACTATAGAGAGTATTATATGAGTATAAAGCAAATCTAGAATATCAATAGTTAGCTTAAAGAGATAAGTCCTTTTTTAGAGTGAATATTTTATAAGATATAAAGCAAATATACCAGTAAATATATTGGAGTGACAATAGTGAGAATTGTCTGATCACTTTCTTTACTATCCTTGACTAACATGAGGATTCAATCTAGCTAGAAGACAAAATGACTTCTGTGTCCCGCTGTTTACTATATAAGTTAAACATGGATACTTGGTGAAATTGAACATCTCATATAGTTATATAAAACTCAAGTCATATAAAGACTTATAAGTGAATTAAGCAATATCAATCTTGAGTCACTTTAATAAATATAATATAAATATATTATTTTGAGAAAATCACTCTAATGAAGGATAAAATAATCTACTGAATATTTGAGTAAAGAATGCTCATATCCCAAATCTTCCTTTACTATACAACTGACTGACTAATAGGACTTATTTGGCAAGGAGACTGTCCTGTCTATGGTGGATGTCTATTGAGGAGGACTAAGGTCCTGGGATAGCAATCCTAAGGCGTATGGTGGAGCCTTCCTTCCCTACGGGGGCCACAAAACATAAATTTTTAGATCTGCTTTATATTAGACTTAGGTCACATAAGTTATACTATAGAAACATAATAATAATATCTTTAGGAATTATATTTTTAGTAGGATGGCTTTCAACTAGATAGGAAACATTAATTCAGTTAGGATAACTAAATTATAAATAATAGATTGTTGTAATTATTTAGGTATATTTCTAGGGTGTATTAGGTAGGAAAAGTTAGGAATTAAAACAAAGATTTAAAGAATTCTAGGGTTACTTATGGATACAACCAATGGGTTCTTTTAAATTACTTGACGATCACGTGCCAAAACTAATTTACATTATAATGGATTGGTAGGGATAGTAAGAGAGTTAGGTAAATTATACTGAACTAATTAGGTTTAAAAATATAAGGCTAGTATAGGTAGGACATAGAAATTACATTTGGTTAGATGTAGGGAAGACAGATATTAAAAGTATTAAGAACTAAGAATGTTTAAGTACGAAATTTAAATTGTAGAGAAATATAGTTAGGTAGAGCAGAGTATTAGGGACTTTAGATATTATAAATATCATCATCATATAAATAAATATAAATTGAGGCTAAGGAAAGGTATTACTACTATTAGTGTCTCCGAGACTAGGATTGTAAAGTAGGAGTATTGGCCCAGGCCTTTATAAATAGTTCTGCGTAGATCAGGGTTTAGGAGCTTTATTCGTAAAAACTTTAGGATAGGCAGGTAGGTAGGTTACAATTGGTACACGTTGACCAGGATTTGGGAAGCGTTGACCGAGTGTAGGGAGGATAGTTACAATTGGTGCCGTGACCAGGATTAAAAATATGCTTAGTAGTAAATTTTATAAGTTTTAATTAAGTTAGGTAGTTAATTCAAAGAACTGCTTTTAGATTGGAATCTTTGGTGCCTTATGCCAGGATTAATTAGGGATAATTATTTAATTTAAGTAAGTGACTTCTGACTGAAGTCCAATTGTTGCCTGTGAAAATGGAAGTCTTTGTTTTAATTTTTATTCATTTATGTAGGAATTTCATTAAGTAATAGCAGTTAATTCTTTAATTGTGGTTTGTGAACCATACAGTTTTTAATGTTTTTTAGTTGTAAAGGTGAAGACAGGAAGCTAAAGTTAATCTTTAGTTTTAAACTAGAAGGCAGGTAGTTTGATTTTTATAGATGAAGTCAGGCAAGGATAAATACTATCTTGTAGTGGATTTATTGTCATTTAACAATAAAATTTAAATAAAGACAAAATATCCTATCTTTTAAAATGGTATAAAGGAAAAGTCTAGAAATATATAAACTTACATAAGTTTTTATATTTTTTTTTTAGATGTTAATAGTTGTTAAATCGAAGGCAGGTAATGAAATAACAAGTTAAAAAGGAATTTATTGTAGATACAATTAAATTTTGTAAATTTAATGATATTCATTAAAACTAGTTCCGTAGAGTAGCTTTACTAAAATTGGTAACAGTATGATTTAATTATTAATTATTGAAATGAAACAATATTCTTGGTTAGTCGTTGATCTTTCATATAAGTTTCTACGTTCCTTCCTTTGTATTTCTTGCAAAACTGGAAAAGTAAATAAGGATTATTCAGTATATTCATTAATTCAAATGTCAGGGAACCTAGGGAACTAGTGTTTCTAGTTAGATGTCACTCAACTTAAAAAACAGAAATCTTGTAATAGTAATTACAATGTTTTCCATTAAAATAAGTTAGTTTACAAATTTATTAGAACTAAAACTTGAGCTAAGAAAAATATTTGCTTAAATTTATTTTACCTAAAAGTAGTAGGTACAACTAGCTTAAGGATTAATTTTCTTCTGAGGCGTATGGTTATATTGTCGTTTCTGTTGCCTTAGTCCAGGTGGTTAGATAGGACAGCTGATCAGACTTCAATTGTTAGAGATCAAATCACTTGTCATTTGCTGAGTTAGTCAGACTAATGTTGTTACAACCTAAAAAATAACAAAACAACATTAAACCTTTTATAAAACCAAACAATAAGATAAATAAAAGGGTTTATTTCAAATAGTTTGTAAAATTTGTTGTTTAATTATGTAGATTCAGTTAAAGTTACATAAACTATCTTTATAAAAGATATGTTTAGCTAGTAAATTGTTGGAAACAATAAACTAGGTTAAAAGTTCCTATAGTTTTACAACATGAAGTTATTTGAAATAGTAAGATATTCTAGGTACTTATAAAGTAATTAAAATACAAGAAAGTGGGATAGAAACAGTATTCACCTTTACCTTGTATCAGCTTTTGAATCCTTAGTAAAAGTTAGCCGGTGTGATTGAGTTTGTAAACAATCAAAATGTAGTCATTGATTGGGCAAAGATAGAGTCAACTATTTATACCATAAATATGATTAGGTAAAACACAATTAAATAAGGAAATGTTATAGGTTTATCTTTAAAAGGGGAAACAACAATTATTGTTTACTTTGTTAAGAGTAGCCGGTCAGTGAACGGACGAAGTTTGTTTTGACAAGTTGTATTTTCTGTGGAATAAAAAAAAAGACACAGATTATAACAGGGTTAGGTCAGGAGAGATCTTTTCGAATTATGAATGTTTTACTTTTGAAATGGAATTTAAAAACAAACCTACATTATAAACAAACATTAAAAACATATAAGATATACTTTTCAATTTCAACTTAATAAAGTAAATTTACCATTTTAATTAATGCCACTTGTGTGATTCTCTTATTTGAAATATATTAGGAGAGTAAGCCTATAGACTAAAAAGGAAAGAGATAGGTAGTAGGTAGTTTGGTTTATAGTAAAAACAGCTGTTTTGTTATGATCATTTAAGGATAAGAAACAAAAGTTAGCTGAAATTAACAAAGTAGTGGTCTGATCATAGAATATTTTATGAATTGATAGATAACACTTTCTTAATAGGATTTAATAAGCAATATTATAGTACTTAGAGACTATCTCGCTGGTTTAAAAGTCAGGGATTGTTTAGTTAAAACTTAGATGAACAGATGTATGTTTTGCTTTGGGTTAGGATAATTTAAGAAGTTTAATAAATTAGAATGAAATTCTTTAATTTGAACTGCTAAGAAACCAATTAATACCTAAATTCTTACAAAGTTTGGTAACTAGCAGGTTAGTAAATTGTTTATTAGAAAAGAATTATGAGCTTACAGTTAATTATAATCATCATAATATTTAAAATAGGTATAAATAGATCTTTGATGTTGATTAGCAAGGTTAGAATACTATAGGAGTACTTAGTACCGCAGTCATAAATTGAAACTTCTTACATACAGTAAAGCCAGGGATTCTTAGAACATTCACTTAAAACTAGTATGTATGTTAAACAAAGTTAGGCAACACCAGGCACTTACATAATAGGAAACATAGCAGTAAACAAATTCTATCAAATAAAATTGCACACCAATGCATTGAGTAAAGGAAACCAATCATGCTATGTTAGGTATGTTAGGAGAAAAATAATTAAGAAACTTAATTAGGAATTGTTTAATCCAAGAATAGTACAAAGAAAATAAAGTAGTGCAAAAAGATAGGTAGATAACACAATTTGTATGGTACAAATGCAATAAAACACTTATAACATCACTTTACTAAGTAGTTCAAACAGAAGTAGAAAACCAAATCTTTTAGCTTGCAATGGTTTCTCAGGCAAAATGTTCATGCTAGTTCGATTATAACTTGTAGTCAGAAAAACATCATCATTATGTCAGCATGATAAATCTCTCTTATTATCAGCATCATTTCACTAGGATACAGGTTGCAAAAGCTGAAACAAAACCAAAATATACCATTAGGTAAGCTAGATAGGTTAGATATTTTTATTAGGTAAGTAAGTCATTGAGTAATACTACTTAGATAGCAAAGTTGCGCACGATTTTATATATTAAGGTTAATACTATAAGTTTTAACTCACAAACATTTAAAACAGGTTAAAATAATAAAAGAAGTCATTTGTTTACTTACGTATTATGAATAGTTCTCTTTACTAGTAAGATAGACCAAGTTATTGTTAGGCGGGAACAGGTATTTCGTAAAATATGATTAAACGATTAGGTGATTAACATATTGAATACTACATAACTAAAAGCTAATTTGTTAAACATAGGTAGCTCTTCTGTTCTATTTTTGATTAACAATAACCATAGGAAAAAAAACAATAGGGTAGCAGCTGTCAAGTCATTGCTTGCAATGAATGGTGTTTATGGCGTACGTTCCGTTCATAATTCAAATGCGTTTAAGGAGACAGGGAAAAGAGAAAAGTTTTATAAGACTAAATACGAGTGAGAGGCGCGGTTAATTAAACATTGATAATATTATTTCATAATAATCGGATTTCAATTACAATAATCTTAATTAATTAGGGATAATCAAATGTTAGTGAATAAAAATACAAAAATAAACTTTTGAGTGAAAATAGGACCGTGTTGCCAATTTCAATTTGAGTACCTAGCATCTTTGAACTGAATTATTTTAAATTTATTGCTATGTACATGCCTTGAATGTTAAAGGTTGAGAATAATTAGGATAGTTTAATAAAAAAGTCACAATACATGTTATGTGTGTTTGTAAGTTTGTTGTGTCATATGTATGTAGTATGAAAAGGTTGCAATTAATATGGGTATCATAGTCATAAAAATAGGGACCGTTTTTGCAATACAAAACGTGTTATATTTATATGTATGTTATGTATGTTTGTCAAGTTGTATGTGCGTATGTAAAAAAGATTTGCAAATAATTAGGAATACGGAAATATCTCGCCGATAATGTATTATAGTAACTTTAGTGCAGTGAGCTAATATCTTTGACGAATTTTCTTGAATTAAAAAATCGGTTTGATAATACAATTAAAGTAAAAAAAAAAGTATACATGTATGAACGTATGTAAACAGCTTATTAATTTAGCTTTGGAATTAATTAATAGGTTTCGGAAAAACTTAGCAATAGACATTGGGCTGTGATCGTCTGGTGGTTGGGACCTTACGTTGTGTACTGTTCAGGAAGGAAATTATTTACACTAAGGGACAAAGTCTTTAGATATGAGTAGAGAATATAATATAAACCATAAAACTTTACATTAGAAACTTTTTTTTTAGAGCCAAATTAAATTTATAAACAAATAGCACATCTAGGAATGTTTGAGTTATTGGAAAAATCGCGCTTAAAGTTTAAATAGAGTTATATTAAACCAAACGACTTTTGGTTGTTTGAACGGAATCAATTGGACGGACGTCAAGTGACAGTTGAATTAAGTTGAAGTTTATCATTGTTTGTTTACTTTTGAACTTGTGGTTGGTTTTAAAAGAGAAAACTTCATAGTTTGTGAAATTAACTTTTATATAATGGTTTGATGTGAGAAAGGTTGTGTTCTTGGTTGTACTAGTGTGAAAAACCAATGAGGGGTTCTGATGAAATTTATTTTGAATATGGAAGAATTTGTGAAACAGATGTTTGTAAGCAGATCTTTGTAAGTTTTCGTTTTATTAAGATAGGAAGGGGTACAATCGAGACCATATATCTAAGCATCCAGCCATGTTTGTCAAAATTTAGCCTGGAGACACAACACAATACAAATGTTTCGTTAATTAAATAGACCCATTTGTGATAGGTTAGATAAAAATTTCATATTATGGTTAATATGAAATTATTAGGGTAGCTTGTATGCATTTTTTTTGGCGAGACATTACTGTACCGGCAGGAGATACTTAGCAATCGACAACTTTACATTCTCCAATTTTTAATTGTTTAACATGGTTTGGAACGAATAGTGGACAGAATGGAAAGTTTAACGGTGACAAAAGCTTTATCTTTAAGGATTGTATTTTGGTCTGGGAAACTTAATCGGTGAATTATATACAGATCATAAATACAAAAGATTCGTTATATTTGACTGGTTGAGTGCTATTAGAGCTGATTAAAAGTCTAGCACAACTTTTGATTTTTCCACAGACAAAAGGATGATCTGATAATTGTAACTGCATTGTTATGTCTGGACATTTATTGTTGACTATTAGTATTCATGTTATGTTAGCAATTAGAATTGGTTAAAAACACATCACATAATTATCAGAATTTCTGATCAGGAAAGGCTAAGTGTTGATAAATTATTAAAATCATTAAAGTAGTTTATTTGAAGGCATCTTATTATGTTATTGGTTAGGGTAGATTTCTCTTCAAATGCCAACTAGAAAGATTTGACATTTTGCGATAAATCTAAAGGCAGGGTGTAACGGAACAAACGATGTCTGTCCAGTTAATTCCAACAAAATCTAATATTACATTTAAGAAATTTAAAAGTAATAGAAATAAATGGCTTTAGAACAAACAAAATTATCAATTAGAATATTTATAATTAAATTTATATTCATAGGAGACTAATAGTTTAACTAAAGAACAAAGGAAATAAGTAATGTTTTATAATAAATAAAATAATATCGTTTATATAGCTAAGAAGAAGTAAGATATTTAGATAAGAGAATAAAGAAATATTATTTCATTAATTTTAAATGGCTTAGTTAGTGTAGCTGTTGGTCCAGGGTTCGATTCCAGGTGGACTTATATGTGGAAATGAAAAGTTAGATACATATCAATTATTTATGATAGCATATTTCTTTGTTTGGTAAACAATGTGTAAACATTAGCAGATTTGAGAATAAAGAGTCATTAATCTATTATCAGTTATGTTAAAAATTAATATGTAGTCGTTTAAAATAATCAAATAAAGCTAAAAATAAAATATAAGAACATTTGCATACAAAATTCAATTTTAAAGATGGCTGCCAAAAAGTGACACATGCCTGCTCTGTAGGACGGCAATGAAGCCAATGAGGCTAATGACGCCGAAGACGCCGAAGACGCCGATGACGCCAATGACTCCGAAGAGGATAGGTGGCTTTATATACGATGACGCGCGGAGGAAGGGGCTTTTTGACTTTTGTCGCTTGTCACGTACGGACGTGTTGCTCGCTGGGGTTGTTTTAAGAGTAATATTTGTTTGAATTCGCGCAATAATTCTAGTTTATTGTATTGCGTTTTAGATAATTAAATTATTAGTTGGAAAATTAAATTAATTCAATAATTTTAAATTCTAAATATTACAAGGGGGATTAGATAACAGTAATTCTTGCTTAGGAACCGGGAGCTTTAGGTCTAGGTACCGAATACCTAGTGTTTAGGATGTATTAATTTTATTTCTGTTACAGATCAAATAGAAGGGAGAACGCAATAACAATCGTTGAGTGTATCAGGTTATATCAATAACTTGGTGAGGTTTAAACTTTGTTGGATTTATTTTCTCTCGTTGTTGATAATTCTGGTTCATTTAGCCAGAGTTGCAATAATGAGGTTTCTTTAGCTTATTTGTGATATTAATTGTTTGTTTAACTAATCATTATTTTCTGTGTACTTCCCTTTTAGGAAATTTTGGGTTGGTTATCGCTTGCGTCTGATACATTGCATTAATTATTTGGGGCTTAAGTGATAATTAATACTATGGTGGGGAAATGTGTTTTGAATTCAGCTAGATTAGCATTTGATTGTATCAGAGCGAGAGGTCAGGCTACCACTAGTAAGTGTCTGACAAGTCCGAGGAAGCCTAACGGAGCCTCTGATTTGGAACTATTAGAGTCAAAAAGAAGCCTTGGGCAAGCCTAAATATCTTTTAAATCGGCACAGATATTTACAACAAAGCCTACTTATCCTCAATGTCAGCCTTAGAGGAACAAGTGGGGTCCACATAGTTGGCATGCCGGCGCGCACCCATGGAAGCCTTTTTGGAGTTGAGAATGGGTCCCGATAAATCTATTATTATTTATATATACTAAACCACACAATAGGGCGTCCTATTCATACTATCCCTGAGAGCCGCGGCTCATCAAAAGTATGGAGGGGGACAAGAACACGAGTGTTAGGTTGCTTTTATCAGTCGACTCAGCTGAACTTTACAGTTTACCTAGGGACTTAGCTAATTACTGGGAGAGGTAAGCCCATAGTTTAGATTTTTAGTTTAGGCCTTGAAAGTAGTGTTAGGTTAACTTCATTGGATAGGGAAAATAGGAAATAGGAATTAAATTAGAAAACTTATAAAATTTCATAAATCTTAACTTTATAAATAAACTGAAGTATAAATTTAACTAATAGTTAACTTATAAAAGTAAAAGTAACTTTTAGTATTTAACTGTTCTAAAGAAATATAACTATAAATAAATACTAAGTAATAATGATTTTGATATAGTAATTCTTGAGGAAAATATATATAAACTTGATATTTATAGGAAAATATATAATGCCAAACTATAACATCAATAGTTAACTGACAGAAATAAGTCCTTAATTAGAATGAATATTTAATAACATCTAAGTTAACTATACTATAAAATAACCTAAATACTATAGAGAGTATTATATGAGTATAAAGCAAATCTAGAATATCAATAGTTAGCTTAAAGAGATAAGTCCTTTTTTAGAGTGAATATTTTATAAGATATAAAGCAAATATACCAGTAAATATATTGGAGTGACAATAGTGAGAATTGTCTGATCACTTTCTTTACTATCCTTGACTAACATGAGGATTCAATCTAGCTAGAAGACAAAATGACTTCTGTGTCCCGCTGTTTACTATATAAGTTAAACATGGATACTTGGTGAAATTGAACATCTCATATAGTTATATAAAACTCAAGTCATATAAAGACTTATAAGTGAATTAAGCAATATCAATCTTGAGTCACTTTAATAAATATAATATAAATATATTATTTTGAGAAAATCACTCTAATGAAGGATAAAATAATCTACTGAATATTTGAGTAAAGAATGCTCATATCCCAAATCTTCCTTTACTATACAACTGACTGACTAATAGGACTTATTTGGCAAGGAGACTGTCCTGTCTATGGTGGATGTCTATTGAGGAGGACTAAGGTCCTGGGATAGCAATCCTAAGGCGTATGGTGGAGCCTTCCTTCCCTACGGGGGCCACAAAACATAAATTTTTAGATCTGCTTTATATTAGACTTAGGTCACATAAGTTATACTATAGAAACATAATAATAATATCTTTAGGAATTATATTTTTAGTAGGATGGCTTTCAACTAGATAGGAAACATTAATTCAGTTAGGATAACTAAATTATAAATAATAGATTGTTGTAATTATTTAGGTATATTTCTAGGGTGTATTAGGTAGGAAAAGTTAGGAATTAAAACAAAGATTTAAAGAATTCTAGGGTTACTTATGGATACAACCAATGGGTTCTTTTAAATTACTTGACGATCACGTGCCAAAACTAATTTACATTATAATGGATTGGTAGGGATAGTAAGAGAGTTAGGTAAATTATACTGAACTAATTAGGTTTAAAAATATAAGGCTAGTATAGGTAGGACATAGAAATTACATTTGGTTAGATGTAGGGAAGACAGATATTAAAAGTATTAAGAACTAAGAATGTTTAAGTACGAAATTTAAATTGTAGAGAAATATAGTTAGGTAGAGCAGAGTATTAGGGACTTTAGATATTATAAATATCATCATCATATAAATAAATATAAATTGAGGCTAAGGAAAGGTATTACTACTATTAGTGTCTCCGAGACTAGGATTGTAAAGTAGGAGTATTGGCCCAGGCCTTTATAAATAGTTCTGCGTAGATCAGGGTTTAGGAGCTTTATTCGTAAAAACTTTAGGATAGGCAGGTAGGTAGGTTACAATTGGTACACGTTGACCAGGATTTGGGAAGCGTTGACCGAGTGTAGGGAGGATAGTTACAAGCTGACCAACGTAGCCACGTGACCCACACGTTTTACGTGTGCGTGCATTGGTTGCTGTGAAAATGTTGACTCACGTATCCAGACCAATGGACCCACGTGGGCGACGTGTATAGCGTGGCCGTGTGTAGCGTGCGCAGCAGTGGGGCTCCGGCTTAAGACTGTGGTTTGGTTGTCAACATCACTTTAACATAGTCCTTAGTGGCCCAGAAATCAAATTGGTTGACTGTGCAGGGCCTCTATTCTACCGTGCTTAGCAGTGTATCGTAATCAAATCGTTAGTTTTGCGATACAACACAATATCGTTCCCCCATAATTTATTCATATCGTAGTCTTGTCGAATTGCTGTTATCGCTTTTTTAAGTTTGATCAAGGTTGACCGCTCAAAAAAATAAATCTTAAGGCAGAAAAAAACTGAAAACTATTTTATTTTTAGAAAAATGTTGAAGTGACAGCGTAAAACACCAATAAAATTTAAAAAAAATTAAGCCAAATAAAAATATTTTTGGTTTGGTAATTTGCTCTATGCTCAATAATAACATCAACGTAAAAGTGAGTTTTGTTTGTTAGTTCCGTCTTGCGATTTAAACCCTCAACAAAATCAATCCGACAGTCCCTGTTCCTGAGCGATAAACGACTAGTACACGGAACCAGTCGCAGGCTACGGCTAGTTTATTACATTTCTCATAACAAGACACTGCGCGTCCTGATATAGTCTGACAATTCATTACACACGCCATAGCTTACATTTTTAAGCTGTTATTAAAATAATGAATGGTATGAATGCCTGAATGAATGAATGACAGTAATGGCGGCGGAGTTAGAAACACGATACCAATGTGGAGAGAAAAAGTAGAAAAATGACCCCGTTTGTGTATTTTAAAAGGAGACGTCATCGAATAATTTATGTACCTACTAAAATATTGATAATTAAAGCTATCAAGTGCCTTTATGATACTTAGGCTTGACTCATCTTGCTTTAGTGTTGTTTGTTATCACACTGTTAAAGTTATTACTGCCAAGTAAATAAGAGGCTGTTGTTACATCAACGATATCTATTTCATGATTACGAAACTATAAAAACATAAAACCGCCTTTTTGTTTTTTAATGTCATTTTGTCTCTTTCGATTTTCAAAGTAGAATAAAAGTCACTGACAAATTGTTCACTGATTTTAAACAGGGACGGTTCCGGTAACCCCTTCAAGGGGTTTTGAGAGGGATTTGCGAAAGAGTTGGTTACCAAAGCCGTTACTCGTCAAAACCCCTTCAATTGGGTTTTTAAGTGCTATTTTTAGGGATAACCCATTGTGGTAGAGTTGCAACCGCTTGGTCTTTACAGGGAGCGCTCTGATTTCGGTGAATCGGTCAAAGGAAATAGTTCGGTCATTTAGTTCCTTTAGGTCCTTTAGCTCCGGAGCACATTTTGAGATCTGAGCAAGACACGCTTTGAAATAGGTACTATTTTTCTCGTTCACATTCGAGCGCCGTGGGTCGTGTGCTCTTTACTCGTTCGCTTTGTTCGTTCATACGCTCAACAATTGCTACTGGCCTAACGGACCGAAGACCGATTAAGATCGTTTACGAAGAACTAGTTCCTTTCGGTCGGCGACGGGAATTCATTCCTTTTAGTTCTTGGTTCCTGACCGACTCAAGCCAACATTGTGGTAAAAAAACCCCTTCAATGGGCTGATAAAACCGCTTCCAAGAGGGTAACTTGTTGAAACTTTCGATGTTCGAGCGATTTTACATCTTTTCCCAAATCATAAAAGTCAATTTTTAAATACATTTTTTTGAGTAATAGATATTACTTTCAGGATAGTCCTGTAATACTAATTTGAAGTCGGTTGATTGTTTTTTTAAAGTCAATTATTACATTGTAATTCCTCTGCCAGAATAGCATCGCTGTATTGCTTTGCTCAGTAAAAAAAGGTAGTATGTATTAAATCCCCTTTTTAAATGCGTCGCTATTCTTAACACGTTAAGTTTGCATTTAGTATAGCAGGCTAAATGGCAGATAAGTGTTTTTCCAACGGCAGTTAGGTAAGACGTTTGCAGCTCAGTATATTGTCCTGTTTATTCGAAATAAACTCCGAAACTGCATCGCAACGAAACTGACTTGTTAGAGTGATACGAGTTCTCTTGAATATCTTTACTTGCCTTAGAATAAACTCGCGCACTGAGGGATCTGTACTGAAAACTGTAACATTTCAAACTCAAATGATTTATTTGTGAATATAATGCAATAAGGTGTATTTTTATGTATGCATCTGTGTATCTGTCTGTGGCAAGCTCCAAAACAGATGGACCGATTTACAGGCGTTTTTTTATCGGATTGTTTCAGGTTTCATGAAAACGGTTGAATCGTTTAAGAGATATCCTATAATGAAAGTTAGGATCGCCATTTTCTCGGACGTCTTTATCTAGTCCAATATAAAACAAGAGAAGCCTATACTCCCTTAATTTCATAGCGGCGTTCTGTACACACGTACGATCATGAACGTTAATTAGTGACCCATTTCAAAAAAAATATGCTTGAAGTCGTCAATGTCATTAGAGATGTCAAGTCATTTGTAACTTATAGGAGACTCAAGCTTATTGTTGTAGAACGTCAGATTGACTTTGGACCTAAGGTGGGTCACAAAAAGTCTTTGACTGTACACGTGCGCGTAAATTCCCTTCATATCAAAATGTATGTACAGTCAACAGCATAAATAAGTGATCATTTATGTACCTTATCGCTTTCAATCGTTTCACAATTTTGTATGACATTTCAAACACGACGTTAAAGTGACAAGGTACATAAATGATCACTTATTTATGCTGTTGACTGTACAGTATTCCCAGCATCTTAATAGCTTTCGGCTGGCTATCGCTATCACGCTTGCACTCGCAACTGACAGTATATTTGTCACTCGTGTGTCATAGAAAAACGATGATTGCTGATCGCTATTAAGGAAATGGTTGCACTGTAGACACATCTACAGCGGCACACGCATAGAATGACGTCACTTACACACGTCAATTAAAATGCTCGATAGTTTTTCAAATTATGACATCTTTTTTAAATAAATGTTTGGGTGGGTTTTAAAGTAAACAGCAATTATTTGAGTTTAAACTATTTCCATCTCACGTTCCTCACGCGCAACCACAAAAAGCCTTCCATTTTCATTCTTGTGTAGGCGTCGCAGCATAATATAATATGTGGCCTCTTAGGGTCTCCCCACACCTATCGACGCGGAATCGGCTTTCGTCGAGTGTTTTACACTACACTATTTCTATTTAGCCGATCGGCCTTCTCAGCGGTTGTATACCTACGTTTAGCAGTCATCCTCGGTACGGCCGCAGAGACGCCCGATCGCCTGTGATTTGCTATCGCAGCAGCTTTAAACCTACGGTCGGATCTCGCTTGCCCCGTACTGCCGTCGAGACCTACTCGGCCGTGGTCGGAACTGTTCAGCCCTCGCCGGCGCCGCTCGGCGGTACTCGGCGATGTAAGAATGCGAACGCGTACGGTTGGCTACTAACAGCGTCGTACGGATGCGAACAGCTTTACAGCAAATCGTCGTTTTCCGGTCGATAGACGTCGTTTCGCGTCGGCCGAGCCGATCGACGTCTTTTTCACTCTTATTGCGTAGGCATAAAGAGTTTTTTGATCAGCTAACGCCGATTCCGCTTCGATAGGTGTAGGCAGACCCTTAACGGAAAAAACGCGCGACGCCCCGCGTCTCCTTAAACATGCCTTAATACATTGATCCACTTGGCTACGTGCGTAGCATGTGCGGTACGCAGCGTACGCAATGGAATTCCGGCTTTATTTAATCTCGTAATTTGTTAAGTATTATGGATATTTAGGTTAAATTTAACTATCTATTTAGAAGCTCAGCGCTTTATGGATAATGGATCAATAATAATGGCTGAACACTTACAGGAACTATGTTTTGTTATGTTAATGTGTTTAATAACAATAATGGAGGTGTTTACGTTATGTTTACCGTGTTTATGTTTGAAGATGTTATCCTTGGGTAAGCCGGTATAGGCGGCGGTGACGTCGGAATTACGAGCTTTTTGCAAGTACATATTTTAGTTCATTTCATTTTTTTCATTTATTTATTGTTGTCACATTATGGCACATACATTTCAGACAGGTGTTGTTGTCTTAAACTTATAAGTCTAAAATACCTAACTAACCCGCAAACAATTATTTTTAAAATAAAAATAATAATAATAATAAAAATGACATGCTAACAATTCCTACTTTAGTACTAATGGGCTATGTATTAAAAAGATTATTACATTATACAAATTAAATTAACACATACAAATTAGGATAAAATAAAAACTACAATGTAGTTTCTGCGCTAGCGGATATCAATTTTTCGAGATAATAAATGTGTTGTGATATTGTTTCAATCCAGGATTTGAAGGTATTGGTGTGCCAAATTTCATTTACGCCGTGCCCGGGACGTACCCGAAGGATTTTAAGCATCGATTCTAGACCCTATTTGGAGTATATAATGTGGTAACAGGTAGTCCAATAACACGTAATATCCGAGATTTTTATTATTTAAAAAACAATTCAATAGTTAATTTAATTTGAACTCTGTCACCTTAACCTTATTATTATTTACTAAGAAAGATTCATGTTGTAAGTAGCAATATCATCAAATTCGTTTATATAAATTTCTTAGTAAATAATACTTTAAGTTAAGCAGACAGAGTTCAAAATAAATTAACTATGGAATTGTTTTTTAAATAATAAAAATCTCGGAAATTATGTGATATTGGACTACATGTTATACCACATTATATACTCCAAATAGGGTATAGAATCGATGGTTAAAATCCTTCGGGTACGTCCCGGGCACGGTGTATAACACAAAAAGAAACATTCAAACTTCTGAAATACTCTGAAAAAGAATCAACCCGCTGTCTATAACGGTTAGAAATGATACAGCTCTTTAAAGTTAAGACGGACGGATGGACAGCGTAGACATATTAATAAGGTCCCGTAGGGCTCCTTTCGGGTACGGAACCCTAAATAATCAAAGAATAATGTAATAATGTAAATAAGTACCTACTTATCTACAGGGTGTTTTAAGATATATTTATATATTCATATGCAATAATTTCATTTGCACGAATTTCATATGATTTAATTTTATATGCCATGACTATCATCAGGTATAATATTCATTTGCCATAAAGGCATTTTTTCTGAAACCATGAACTATTCAGAATTGTAATAAAAAAAATGTAACCTAACTCTATACGATAGCATGTAAGAATTACCTAAGCGGTTTATGATTTCAGAAAAAATGTCTTTATGTCAAATAAAATTATGTTATGTGATATTAGGGAAAATAAAGGTTATATAGCCAGTGAACATTATGGCAAATGAAATTAGTGCAAATGAAATTATGAATAATGAAGGGATACCCTTTATTCCGCATGTAAAAATATATAACCAAATCTATAAAGGAAACAATATCGTCCACGTTATCTCTTAAGTAATTTAATTAAGCTAGAAGTGTTCGAAGCATCAGAATCTATTTTCAATAAAGATTTGCTCTAAACTCCCGTCTCCCCAATCGCATACGCCCTGTTTCCGCGATGTGCCCACTCCTTGCGTGCCTTCTGTTTACACAGTTAATTGCCAGTTCTTTTGAAGCGGAAAATCAGTTCGAAAAATCTCTTAAAGCGCTTATACAGGCTGTGAATTCTTCCCGCGTCTTGGAAATTGGATTCTATTTATACACATACTGAACTTATATCGTATGTGCATTTACCGGATTGTTCGAGCAATTCTAAAAATAGATGTGTTGGAGTTATTTCTTCTGCTATCGAAACACCATTCGTTTGCACAAAGCGTTCCGCTGCTTCTTTTTAACCGACTTCAAAAAAAGGAGGAAGTTCTCAATTCGTCGGGATATATATATATTTTTTTATGTATGTTCCCCGATTGCTCGAAGAGCACTGGACCGATTTGAATTTTTTTTTCGTTTTCTGAATGAGTATACTTTCTAGTTGGTCCCATTGTCAACACGTCAGGATCTGATGATGGGAACTTGGAGAAATCAAGAGAACTCCTCAAATATTATAGGCACACCTATAGCGATTTTGGTATTTTTCAATGTAACTTGTGCATTTGCTTTTGAAAAGTACTATATGGTGAAGTGGAACTGATGATGAAGACCACAGATGGCCACCGGAACTCCTTAACGGTACCTATTTCAAGGGTGGCGATAAGATATTTCGATTAAGGTAGTTGAGCGACTATGACGAAGCACATTTAGGTTTAAATATGACTATGACATTCCCGTGGCGTTGTCTGCGGCGAGCTTGAAATGTTCTATAGTTTCTCATTAATATTTAGAAGTGGAGCTACGTAACAGCATAAATAGGATCACTAAAAAGTATAAAATAAAATAAATGTTTAAAAAAACAAAAACCCGCCTTCAAAAATGCAAAAAATAACTTCTTTCAAAATGGTAGGTCAGTCCAACTGAAGTCGGCGTCCCACAATATTTAAAAACCAAACGCCGAATGCAATCGGACTGACCTACCATTTTGAAAGAAGTTATTTTTTGCATTTTTGAAGGCGGGTTTTTGTTTTTTTAAACATTTATTTTTTGATTGCGAACTGCTAATAATTGCCTACGTCTCGTCGTCTGAATTTCCGTAAAGATGTAATTTGGGTGTCTTCAAAACAAGTGTAAATCTGGGGACCTAGTGAAAAAGGGTATAAGTCTACTTAACGCGTTCTACAAAAGGGTATATACATAAACGGAGTATACTAGACTTAAACCCTTTTTCACCTAATGTTCAGGAGACTTACACCCTTTTTCACTAGGACCCCAGAAACCTGGGGACCTAGTGAAAAGGGGGTTCAGTCTTCTGAGGTTCAAGTGAAAAAGGGTATATGTCTAGTAGTATCCGCATATGACTTACACCCTTTTTTATTATGAGTAAAGTTGACTTAAGCCCTTTTTCACTAGGATCCCAGAAATATGGTTTAACTAAACCAGGGAGTTTCATCCTAGAATTCATCATCATTTACTGTCAGTTGAAATATGTATCTAAATCAATTTGTGTTAGGTTCTTCCTTGATGTATTTTAATTAGTATTAAAAACATCGAATGTATTAATTGAAGTAAATAGTTTATTTTTAAACGTGAAATCCCAGTTCGACACGGTTTATACACCGCTCTCAATGGCCTGCTGCCGATACAGAGTTTCTGCTAAAAACTACATTAATTGCCAATTACGACTAATTGCAATCCGACTACGTAACGGTTCACTGCAAATAGAAATACTCGCCAACTGAGCACTGAGGGTGTAATTCTCTTAAATAAAAATTGTAACGTTTCTGTGCGTATAAACTACATTTTTTTACGTGTGGCGATATTGATATTATTTCGACGCAGCTCTGCTAAAGTCATAATAACCGTTGGGATAAGACAACCGGTCAAATTACCGCTCATTCCCAAAATACCAGAATTTGAAGATACCGGCTTACATTTTATACCGGATTCCCGATACACCAGATTCAAAACCCATTCAAATTTGAAGCATAAAAAAACTGGCCACTTACAAATTCCCAAGAAGCATTTAACTTTAGAACAAGTAACAAACAACCGTTAATATTGTCATCAAGTTATTCAATTTTCGAATTTCGAAATTAAATTCTACAACGTCGATCCATCATTCCGAGCTGTTGTAGGGAGACGGTTTTCAATCTGAGGATGATCGAATAAAGAACTGACAGGTGTTAATGGTTTAAAGGAGTTTTTAACTCTCGTCTAACCTTTTAAATAAGGATGCATGGTAAAATGTCAAAATCAAGGGTCCCGAATACACTTTCAAGTTATCATATAATGAACGTTTTTATTTTATTAACTTGACAGTAAAGACGGCAAGTTCTAATAGATCTAGAGGGATATATATTTTCTATGTTTGTATATATTGGCTATATAATATAATAGTATATTGCTCAACAAGAGACTAAAACAAGCCATAATGACAAGAGATGTTTAGCCACGCGAGCGAGCGAGCGAGCGAAAGTGGCTATAGTTCGAGTGTCATTATGGTTCTTTAGTCTCGCGTTAAACGCTCTACTTTTCACTTTGAATGCGAGGAACAAAGACTAAGTTCTATACAAAATTACAATATTTAACGAAATAAATGTAACAATGTTTCTGACAAAGGGGTTTGGGTAAAAGTGTTGTCATTTGTAAAATTCATACATTTTCAAGGTGAGCGGCCATTCGTAAAAGTGGCAAATTATGATAGAATTATTAAAAAGAAACATATTTTATTGTGTAATGTAATACTCTTAAGTGCATCGGAGCCGAGATATTTAAATATTCATACTTGGGCGTACTTTTGTACTAAAAACTGAACATTTAAATCTTTAAAATCTCCGCTCCGATATTATTTAACGATTTATTTAAATTATATATATCTATATGTATTTAGAGGTCCTCTAAATAACTACATAAGAATCATCCGTGGCCGCTGAAAAAAAAAATGACAATATTCTTCAAACAAATTTACCCAATGCCCTTTGTTTCGCGGTTGTCAGTTTTTATGTAAAGTGACACAAATGCTTGCATATTTAGCCGACAGATACAAGCTTGAAAACTATATGGACTATGCCTAATAAAATATAATTATCCTTAGTATATTTAAATAGATTCATATTCGTAATCATTAATCGTGTTTCACGAAATTAAATCGTTTTTTAAATGTTTTAGCACAGTTGTCATTTTGAGCTTTTTCCACGGCCTAAAAATGGTCCATACACAATCACTGAAAATGGCGATAATCCTCCATACAAATACCGTGATTGGTTGTTTAGGGGTCACCAAAGTAAATAAAAAAAATACTTTAATCCCTAGAGATAAATAAGGAGCTTTAGTCCCGATGTGCAGAGACTAAAGTAACATTTTAAGAGCATGAGAAGTGAAAAAGAATTAACTGACTGACTGATCGATCAACGCACTAGCACAACGATATGGGGACTTGCAATTTGGAGGGAATATTGCACTAAGAAGGGATTTTTGGAAATTCATTCCCTAAGGGGTTAAAATAGGGGGGAGTAACGGGGAACTAATTCTACGTATTTTAGTACCTTGTCTATTTAAACTGCCATACATGAAATTGTCACAGCGATTAAAGTGACAAGGTACTAAAGTTTATACATATTTATGAACTGGACTGTACCAGGCGCGGGCGTCATGTAGTTTATCATAAAATTTTAGTTCCATTTTTTACAATACATTTTTTTTTTAATTTGTGTTAGTGTTATTGTTGGAAGTCATAATATTAGATAGTAGGTACCTATAATTTGTAGTTCCGATTTTCTCGGGTCATATTTGTCGAAAGTCATAAAAAATAAATTCATAACTTTCTTATGTCACTTTATATTGTTAAAGTTAATACTATTACGTACTTGTTATATTCCTAATGTTTGCAAGGATGAATATAGGTTATATAGGACGCGGCGGTCTCTTTTCCTCAACTCGACTTAAATATGCGCCTATTTCGCGTGAGTTTGCAAGGATATAATAGCAGTAATATATCTGTGGAAATATAAAAAATTTGACAGTTTTGCATGGATCAGACTTGTTCTCTCAGTGCGCTCGCGCATTTCAATAGAACTTTAGGCAATGTAACGGTATGAATCAAAACAATTATGACTTTAGATTTAGTGCCCTAAAATATTTCTAAATAATTATAGACATGCCTTTAAGAATTATAGATACAAATACAATGATATAGTACCATCTAACTGGTATGATGATGATGAAGGTGGCCATAGGATCTCCTCAATGGCTTATAGCAGACCAGTCGAGTTCGGAGTCATTTAACTGGTCTTCTTGAGGGTTAATTATGAGTGTTAGAAGTACAGTTGGCAATACAGTATATAATTAAAAATGATTGTTTAGAAAAAGCTTATCATATTAATTAGGCCATTGCCGTATACCAGTCATAAACAAATTCCAGAAGGATGAAGTTGCAGGATACAATTAGAATAAATTACGCCGAATTCTAACTACCACAATAAGGAAGCAGGGTTCTCTATCGTCGCTAACTCCGTAAATAACTTAACCTTACCTTAACGACTTAAACAAAATTATTAACTTGGAACCTTTGTTCGCGGACGGTCGCAAATATGACTTTGTTCATTTTCTACATAGTTACCTGTGTCCTAGTGACACAGTGCCAATCGAGAGAACCAGTTCCATCTGGTGAGATTATTGTGACTTATGGACAACCTTTAGAGATTTTCTGCTCATATGAAGACGCAAGGAAACTCAGATTTCAAAACGGCACCAAAGAACTACCAGTGGTAATCGTGAACCAGACTACAATACGGTATTTTGATGAGAACCCTGTACCACAATTAGCATTTTACTTCTGTTTTGATAAAGAATTTTGTTCATCTTATCTTAACAGAATATTTGTTTCGGTCGGTTCGCCGCCACAAGCTGTAAACTTCCATTGTAAATCGAAGAATCTGAAGAATTGAATTGTCACTGGGATATCATCACAGGAATTACATCTTTACAGGAACGTTCTCTTTAACGGAAATTTAATGGAAAGTTGCCAAGTTAGATATATTTCATGCACTCCTTGCCGTGTTGGTGCCGGTGCAGGTCGAGAATAGCACCACCCCATCGCTTCCCGTGGGTGTCGTACGAGGCGTCTAAGGGATAAACCGGAGGATGGGCAGCAGCATCTTCCGCGGACTACATGGTATAACTGCGGTCGCCAACCCGCCTGCCAAGCGTGGCGACTACGGCATTTTCCCCCCAACGGTTCTAGATTAAAAGCCAATTAAGTATGAATTTAAAACAACAGCCCAGACCCCTAGTCCCCGGCGGCCCCGCTATTCCTGGCTCCGTTAGCGGCCATGGTAACGGCGGGGCAGGGGGTTCTTTAGGTAATCTCCGGCAGAGACCCGGCTACCAGAAACGACGACCTTTGGCGCTGGCAACATACAACTGCCGAACATTGCGGACCTACGAAAAGTTGCTGGAACTGGAGGAGGAATTGAGCAGGTTACGATGGGGAATCATAGGGTTGTCAGAAGTCCGTAGAGAGGGGGAGGACATGATAACCCTGAAGTCCGGTAACTTGCTCTATTTCCGGGAGGGCGACGACCAGTCCCAGGGAGGTGTCGGGTTTATCGTCCACAAGTCCCTCGTGAACAACGTGGTGAAGATCGAGAGCGTGTCGAGCAGGGTAGCGTGCCTTGTACTCAGAATGACCCAACGATATTCGTTGAAGGTCATACAGGTATATGCACTGACCTCGACACACTCCTACGATGAGGTGGAGGCTATGTATGAGTATGTTTCCAGAGCCATGCATAGCTCCAAAACTCACTTCACGGTTGTTTTGGGGGACTTCAACGCAAAGCTGGGTAAACGAGACGGTGAAGAGCAGAGAGTGGGGAATTTTGGAGTGGGGCACAGGAGTCACAGGGGCCACCTACTGGCCAGTTTTATGGAGAAGGAGGGACTCTATATGATGAACTCCTTCTTCAGAAAACGTGAGCATAGGAAGTGGACCTGGATGAGCCCTGATGGTGTAACGAGGAATGAGATAGACTTTATCATGTCGACGAAACAGCACATATTCAATGATGTCTCCGTGATCAGTGCGGTTAAAACCGGGAGTGATCACCGTATGGTACGAGGCTCATTGAATATCCAGTTCAAGCTTGAAAGGTCTAGACTGATGAAGTCTACGCTCCGCCCGGCACCCGCTCAGCTCCAAAACCCCGAGAACTTTCAGCTCAATCTTCGAAACCGTTTCGAGTGCCTAGGTAGCGACGTGGACGATTACAACGTCGGGTTCGTGGAAGCTGTCCAAACGGTTGGGTCTAAGTTATTCAAGATCCGCCGTACAAAAACCAAGAAGCTCTCGGACTCCACCCTTAGGCTCATGGAGGTGAGGCGCGAAATGATTCTGCAGTCCTCTGGTGACGCTTGTCGCTATCGGCAGCTCAAAAGACAGATCTCGAAGTCTCTGAAATGTGATATACGCTGATTCAATACTAAAAGTATTGAAGAGGCTATTGAGCGTAACAGGGTCTCTAAGGTGTTTGCCAGGGATCTGTCTGTTGAGCTATTGGCGGAAGTTGAGAAGTTTTATGGACAGCTGTACACGACAACCCAGCTCGCCGAAAATCAGCTAAAGACCCGAGGGCTAGATTAACCCGACACTATAGCGAAGATCTCCCCGACGTCAGCCTGTACGAGATTAATATGGCCCTCAAACAGCTTAAGAATGGTAAAGCCCCAGGTGAGGATGGAATTACAGCCGAACTCCTGAAGGCGGGTGGTAAACCCACCCTTAGGGGCCTTCACACGCTGTTCAGCTCCGTCCTCCACGAAGGGAGAACACCGAAAGCATGGAACAGAAGTGTGGTGGTTCTCTTCTTCAAGAAAGGTGATAAAACTTTGCTGAAGAATTATAGACCCATCTCACTTCTGAGCCATGTTTACAAGCTGTTTTCGAGGGTCATCACAAATCGTCTCGCGCGCAGGTTTGGCGATTTCCAGCCTCCCGAACAAGCCGGTTTCCGAAAAGGCTATAGTACCGTAGACCACATACATGCGTTGCGCAGGTTATACAGAAGACCGAAGAGTATAACCTCCCCCTTTGCCTTGCATTTGTGGACTATGAGAAAGCCTTCGATTCGATCGAGACCTGGGCTGTACTGCAGTCTCTCCAGCGGTGCCAAGTTGACTACCGATATATCGAAGTGTTGAAGTGTCTGTACGAAAACGCCACTATGTCCGTCCGACTACAGGACCAGAGCACGAAGCCTATTCCTCTGCAGCGGGGAGTCAGACAAGGAGATGTGATCTCTCCGAAGCTGTTCACCGCTGCATTGGAGGATGCTTTTAAGGTTCTGGACTGGAAAGAACGAGGCATCAACATAAATGGCGAGTACATCACTCACCTTCGATTCGCTGACGATATCGTAGTCATGGCTGAGACCATGGAGGACCTCAGTGCAATGCTCGCTGACCTCAGTGGAGTTTCCGACTGAGTTGGCTTGAGGATGAACATGGACAAGATGAAAGTCATGTCCAATGTCCATGTTGCGCCAACTCCCGTGATAGTCGGAGGCTCTCCGCTCGAAGTTGTTGACGACTATATTTACCTGGGACAAACGGTCCAGTTAGGTAGGTCCAACTTTGAGAAAGAGGTCACTCGTCGAATCCGACTCGGCTGGGCAGCGTTTGGGAAGCTTCGCAGAACCTTTTCGTCCAAATTACCGCAGTGTCTGAAGTCAAAAGTCTTTGACCAGTGTGTGTTGCCAGTGATGACTTACGGATCTGAGACGTGGGCGCTAACAATGGGCCTTATAAAGAAGCTCAAAGTCACTCAGAGGGCTATGAAGAGGGCTATGCTCGGGGTTTCTCTGCGTGATAGAATCAGAAATGATGATATCGGCAGTAGAACTAAGGTTACCGACATAGCCCGAAGAATAGCCAAACTTAAGTGGCAGTGGGCGGGGCACATTGCTCGCAGGACTGATGGCTGATGGGGTCAGAAGGTTCTTGAGTGGCGTCCGCGGACCGGGAGACGAGCTGTAGGTAGGCCTCCAACAAGATGGAGTGACGACCTAGTAAAGATCGCGGGAACGCGGTGGATGCGAAAAGCACAAGACCGGTCTGAGTGGAGAGCCTTTGGGGAGGCCTATGTCCAGCAGTGGACGTCTTTCGGCTGACATGATGATGATCATGATGTGAGTGACATTTACTATAGCATTCGTTGTATTTGTTTATAAATTTGTGCGCCTACCGGCAATTAACAGTGGTACTATACATATTTTACCATCTTTTGTAATCACATCTTGTGTAAATAAATTATTGATTGATTGATCAACTTATTCTTTGACCTACCGCCAAGCAGTAGTGTTTCGCATTGCTGTGTTCCGGTGTGGGGTTAACACAACCGATGCAATTACTAGCATAGAGGCATTCCATCTTAGTCCTCAGGGTTGGCAACGCATTTGAAGTCTTAGGATTGCAGTTTTGAGATTGTAGTCTTGAGGTTTCAAATGTCTATGGGTCCCAGATCCCACGTACCATCAGGTGGCCTGAGTGCTCGCTTGCCTTCTCCTTTCCATAAAAAAAAATATTAAATTATATACAGAAAGAAGCTTATTATTATAACACACACAAACTGATTACAGTTTTCATTTTAAAAAAAATATCAAGGGAGTCCACTTCCATACATTCTCTCACAGAACCCACAGAACAAACACAAATCGGACCATCGACTTGCAAATACATCAAAAATATCAGGCAGTGACCCGACCACCCATTCGCCAATAAAAGCCTTTAAAAGACTTACCTCTCGAAGTATAATCAACTCTAAAAATAACCCCTTTGGAAATATATGACTTAGTTACTTATTTGTTAAACTAACCATTCACATACGGGAAACCTAAAGAGCTAAAACTCAGATCGTCAGCAGTAAATTCATAAAAAAATACAAGGGTAACCCTTATAAATACCACGTAAAAAGCCAATCGAACGGTTTTTTTAAGTTAATAAAATATTGGTATTAGTCAAATTATAGCGCTTTAAAAGCAAAATCTAACAAAGGATTGGTAAGGGTACCCCTTATAAATAGCGCTTTAAAAAGCAAATCGAACGGCTTTAAAGCAATACGGCTTTTCTAAATAAATACTTATAAAAACCCATTCGAAACCCCTTGAATGGGATAGCGGGACGGTCCCTGATATCAGGTGCTGATAATAAGAGTATCTTGGGGCCCGTAAGAGCCCGAACACCAAACAGACCCTCGACACAAATACTCGCGCTCATCACAGTCATCAGTCTTGGATCGAACCCGCTTGCCCTCGTGCAATCTAAATATTTCGGGATGCGTTTGATAATTTTAGCCCCTAGGTTAATAATGTACTAGTAATGTTACACAAGATCTTTTTTTTGAACTGGATATTTTATATGAACCCGATTACATACTTTACATACCCGAATACAAAAATAAGTCTGAAGTAAATCAGCTATAAAACCAAAAGCTTGTATAAGATTCTATATAACTATTATACAACTCAATCGGCCAGACGATCTGCCGCAGCATCACCACAGTAATTACGCGATACGATCGCTCTAATGCAGTTTTAATGACCTCTGCGGCGAGAAATAAGCGTTAAGTCAGCACTATATCTACTGTAATTGGGTGAGAAAACATAACGTTGTTGTAAGAAATAGTTTGAACTGGATAATCGTGACTTTGCTTTGGTTTAAGGCTTTCGAAAATAGACAAGATGCATTTTACACTATCGATTGTAGAAATACATCATAATTATAACCTGCTGTCAAAGCTGATATGATATCTTTTAAACAGTTCAATAGATTTTCATAGAACCTAGCTAAAAACCATCTCGATTAAACTACATACATAAGATAAGATAAGATAAGATTTCTTTATTTGTAATAATCATACATAGTCAGTTTTACATTAATATAGGTATAATAATATCAGAGGCAATAGCATATAAATTAGTTCTCACTATAAATTTCATTGCATTATGTCATTGGATTAATTGATTAAGTTACAATTGTGAATATTGTTATTAAATGGTTGTCTAATATGGAGGTTGACTATTTTTCCCGTCATAACTATTGGGTAGGTAGGTAAGTCGGTACTAATAATTTGCACTAAACCTAACGTTTGCATATTCTATAGGCTTCATGCATGTAAAGGGTCTATTTAACAAGCAAAAGCAATTAAAAAAAAACATTTTCAGTTTTTTTTTAAATCATATAAGGACTGGACTGAATTTTTCAGTCAACCTATTCGCCATATATTACTCAGCATATTAAATTTGATATAAAATACTTTTTATCGAATAAACAGCCCGGTGAAGGTCGTCTCCTATTCGGATCTTAGACCATCTGTGATAGAGTAAAAGGCTACATGCATACCGGGGAAATCTGAGCGATCGAAGATTACGTCTATGATAAAAGTTTAGGTACTTACAGTCATATACTGGGTTTAAATGCATGAGGTCTTAAAAAGTCGCATAAGAGCGTATGTCACAGCGTGTGACAGAGAATTTCAACACCATATTATAGAGGAATTAAAAGGCACAGTCAGAATCAAAAGTAGCTAAGCAGAATAAGATGCTCAAATTGATCTAGATCTGAGATACGTATTCTCTTGACAATAGAGTCGAGTGCAGATCATTTTGACCTCTTCGGTTGCGTAGCTACTTCTGCTGCTGACTGTACAGTCACGAACTTTAATTTGGGACCCACCTTAGGTCCAAAGTCATTCTGACATTCTACAACAATAAGGTTGAGTCTCCTATAAGTTACAAATGATTTGGCATCTCTAATGACATTGACGACTTCAAGCCTATTTTTCTTGAAATGGGTCACAAATTAACGATCGCGATAGTACTTAGAGACATTAAAAATGTCCAAGACTCTGTGACAACCAGCGTGCTCAATATACAAATAAATATCCAGGGTCGAACCGAGAGCTACAGAATTACCAACAACTCTATAAATGTATTGATAATTCGTTAGCCACATTTTGCACAATTAGGCTAAGATGTTTACCAGCGTATTAGTGACAGGTTGCAAGCCCATCGCCTAACAGTACTACAAGCCTTTATTCCCTTAGTCGCCTCTTACGACATTGGGTAAATTTGTTTGAAGAATATTGTCATTTTTTTTTCAGCGGCCACGGATGATTTTTACATAGTTATTTAGAGAGCCTCTAAATACACATAGATATATATAATATATGGCGTCAAATAATGTCGGAGCGGAGATTTTAAATATTTAAGTATTCAATTTTTAGTACAAAAGTACGCCCAAGTATGAATATTTAAATATCTCGGCTCCGATGCACTTAACAAAATATGTTTATTTTTAATAATGCTATCATAATATACCACTTTTACAAATGGCCGCTCACCTTGAAAATGTATGAATTTTACAAATGACAACACTTTTACCCAAACCCCTTTGGTCTTAAAGGTACGGTTGCATGGCGTACAGACATATACAGACATACACACGTCAAACTTATAATTATAGCACCCCTCTTTTCGGATGTTAAAAAATAAAGTCATTGACTTGCTAAATAAACGAAATTACTACTATTTTAATAGTGTACATTTTTTTAAATAACTCTAGTATTTAAATTTATAATTGTTACTTTATTGCGCGATGAGAAATATTTAAGTGTGCTAATATGAATAATGTTTCCCCATATTTACATGCGGCTGTTCGATGCGGGACAAACTGCCCACAAGAGCCACATTATTTGTTGCTGAGTATTTTATTGATTTACGACACTCGATTTTTACCGCTGATTTAATTGATGCTTGTTTATTTTCAACACACCCGTAAAATGGCCCTCTATATTGCACTGTTTTGACGGTAATAATGTAAAACACACGTTAGTGCTTTTTACATCACGTTTTCGCTTTCTGCGGTGTTTAAAAAGTAACCTTTAATAAAAAACATTTCGTTTTAAATCGTGATATAAAAAAATGGTAGACTTGTTTTTTTTTCTCGCAAAAGTGTTTAAAAAGGATAATATATGATTGTCTAAGGTCTGTTCATTCTTACTTGTCTTATATAGTAAACAACTTTCTAACCTCAAAATGAACCTTATTTTGGCTAAAACAGCTCTTTTATCATAAATAAAGTAAACTGCATAAACATTATGGACATCACTTGGCGAATTTATTGTCTGTGATTGCTTTATTTTGTTTAAAATAGCTGTTTTAGCCAAAACAGGTTCATTTTGAGGTTAGAAAGTTGTTTACTATACTAGACAAGTAATAATGAACATGGTTTAGTGCAAATAGTACACACATAGAGCTTAGTTTAGAGCTGAAACGTTTTCAATACAAGTCCCGCTCCAATACTTAAGGTTGCCGCAGACATAGCCGCTCGACACCACCGGATCAACTCAAAGTGAAACATTGAAAAGGGAACTTTGACTTGTGTAAATACGATACATTTTTCAGTGGACGACTGCTAGCTCGTGCCGTGGTGAGGCGTTGCCGTTCCGATGCCGATAAGTGTGCGTTGCAGTAGGGAGTTTCATACAAATGATACTGAACGGCTCGAGTTGATAGGGTGACGATCCCTTTCCGAGTTGATATGTGTGCTGTGACCTTTAATTTGATGTACAATGACGTAACTGTGCAGCGTCAATTTAAAGTGACGGGCCGGAGATGGCCTGACCAATCGTTGGTTTGATAATACAATCAAGCCCTCTTCTACTTGGTAAAACAGTAATTTGACAATGTTATAGTATTGTTTTTTACTCAGTCGCCATTACTGTCAAGTAAATAAGAGTTACCGTAACTTTGACAATATGAATAGAACCCTAATATGAGAATAGATAATGTGTATGGACTTTTTAAATCGCATTTCTCAACAAAATATGAAAATACCGTAAGAGATCACCAAAAGTGAAATTAAAATTAAAATCGGCCAAAAAATACGGATTACAAGCGTTTTAAACTGCTAATTAGACAGCGATTAGACGAAAGTATCAGATACGCCGCGTGACGTCATGTAACACGTCGGCCATATAAACTCCATGTTAAATACTGTTTTACTAGAAAAAGATACGAACAATTCTTTGTTGGCTTATATGTTGGTTATTTTTCAAAAAAAGTATTCAAATTAATTTTCAAATTAATTTATTTGTCAAAACATAGGTTATAAACAATGATCGGAATAGGTAGAGTATATTTACCTAAAGTTTGCAAAAGGACATAATATAGAGTGGTTACAACCGGGTGAAATATAAATTTATCTTTATTGAATTCCGGATTTCCGGTATTTTTCTAGGAAATGTAGTAGCAAGGAAGTCTCCAGTTTATGTCTCCGAAGTTTAGGTAAATACGCTCCACCTATCAATTAGATACTTACAAGAAATGAGTTAGAGGCCCTTTTTATTACAAACTAACATAAAATATCCCATACCGTAAGTAAATATTACGTATATTTAGCACTAAAAATAAATTAATATTTCACCCGGTTGTAACCACTCTATATTATGTCCTTTTGCGAACTTTAGGTAAATATACTCTACCTATTCCGATCACTATTTATAAATCAGATACAGATTCAGATTCAGATTTTATTACTCAGTATAAATTACATACATACATACATAACCTCACGCCTTCGTTCCCAAAGCGGGGTAGGCAGAGCTACAGAATTACAAACATCTCTAAAAACTTGTTGATAATTCTATAACCACAATTTGCACAATTAGGCTAAGATGTTTACCAGCGTATTAGTGACAGGTTGCAAGCCCATCGCCTAACAGTACTACAAGCCTTTATTCCCTTAGTCGTCTCTTACGACATCCACGGGAAGACATGGAGTGGCACTATTCTAACTCGGCAACCACACGAGGCACTCGGCAACTACACGAGGCGCGGAGGTATAAATTACATGACATTTCAAATACAGGTTGTGTAAAAATAATATCGTCTCACTATGTTTTACCCTTAAGTGTACAGATATAATGTTGCTTATGCATCTAATACAAAATTTAAACCAATTTAAACAATTTTCTTAACTGTTCGTTAATTGAATTTTATTGAAGCTGTGAAAAAAGGTCATGAATATTCACTATTAGTATTGCCTCCTTGACTAACTTAAAACTTAAAAGTTGTAATGTAAGTAGTCGTAGTTATAACTTAAAAGTTGGATGTTTTTTTAATAGGGCATTTTAAACACAATTTGAAACAGACATTAGGAGTTAGCACTTCACTTCTTGGCCAAAGAAAACATCTATCATATCGAACGGCCCTACAATATCCGACGAACAAAAAAAATGGAGGATATAAGGGAGGAATTACATCAATCCAATTTAAGGAACGACTCACATTACGCACATTCCGAGATCCGGAATTATCGCGGGGCGTAAGGAGGAAGCGGAAGCGGGAGCGATTAAGCATCGAAGTACTGAGCGAGGATACATAAACATACAACAAACCTATTTTAGTTAAAGTATTCTTTGCCACTTTCTGTCAAATTCAAATGTCACATTGAATTATACTTTAAGTAGACTTTAACTAATTTGCGTTCTTGAATAAAAGGGATAATATACATAAGTTATTCTTATACTTAATGGTCCCTCTACACTATCGGCGATCGTTGATGGTCTGATCGTCTATAATCGGCACGATGATTGTGCAAGCATCCACACTATCACCCGTAGTAGTTTGTCGTACGGCAAGCGTACGAGATGGACGTGGATTGTGTTGTTGCTTTATTTATTTAATAAATGAAGGAAAAGAAGATGGTTGTGCTTGAGCATTAATTATAATAAAACAAAGTATGTAGGCAATAACTATATAATACAAATTAATTGTTAATACTGTCCACCGGGGAATCAATGATCGGCGATAGTGTGGGCAGCTCAACGCACAACAACGCCGCGATTCCGTTTGATGCGTGCCCGAAAAACCGACAAATCACGGGTCGCAAGCTATCATCGGCAATTAATTTAAAGGTTACGTTAAACGTAAACTAATTTCTAAAGCGTATTATAGTATCAAAGATTATATGAATGATAACAATGCTTGGGACTGAATTGTTTGTATTATTAGTATTATTGACCGTGGAGACTATATACATCTCCTTTGTATGCTTATTATTTTAATTTGACATCTGGAGACTCTTTACATCTCCATAATTGACCGTGGAGACTTTCTACATCTCCTATGGATGTTTATTTCTTAAATTTAATTTTAATTTGACATTTGGAGACTCTTTACATCTCCATAATTGTATTATTGACCGTGGAGACTTTCTACATCTCCTTACCTATGTCTATTTTTAATTTTTATTTGAAATTTGGAGACTTTACATTTCCAATTTAAATTGAATATACTTTGAGTCTCATAATTGCTCCTGGGACCTGTACATCCCTGTGACATTTAAATTAGTTAGCTTAAGTTTATCATAGTAATAAGTTACTCATATAAAAAAAAAGACTTCCTGTTGAGTTTCTTGCGGCGTTTCTTCTCAACAGAGTCCCTTGGAAGCGCTGGTAGACTCAGACATGTAAAAGTGCCTACAGGGCCTACTTACAGAATAAATGAATTTGAATTTGAATTTGAATTTATAGACGATGATCGGCGATACAGCCGAGTATGCCCTCTACACTATCGTGCTCGCCCGTAATCGTCTGTATTCGCCGATAGTGTAGGGGGCCCATAAAAGGTCATCGGTCCACCTTATTGGAGGTCTACCCACACTCCGTCTTCCGGTACGCGGTCACCACCCGAGAAGTCTTCGATCCCATGCGCCGCCCACTGCCACTTAAATCTGGTAATTCTTATAAGAATCCCTAAAGCGACGAAATTCTTGTTTTTATTTAACGGCTGGACGGATTCGGATGAAATTTGAAATAGAGATAGCTTATACCCTGGATTAACATATAAAGCACTATTTATTAAAAAACCCAAAGAAATAACAATAATTGAAATCTACGCGGTCGAAGTCGGGCGCAGAAGCTTGTATAATTATATAAAATCAAAAATCAAAATCAAAATATTTATTCAGTAAATATGCCACATACATACGGGCTCTTTTACACGTCGGTAATAATGAGTGAATCTACCAGCGCTTCGGACAAGACCATCATTGCGGAGAAGAAGCGCCGCAAGAAACTCCAGCAGAAGGTCATTTTTTCAAACATAAAATACAATAATACTTAAAAGTAAGTTACATTACACGGTAATAAAGCAACAAATATAAATTATTAGCATACATCGGATTGACGGGGGCAAAAATGTACCAGTGCTAGTGATTCATTAAATATCGACTAAGTTTATCGACAACTTTTTTCGTGACATATGGATCTTACATTTCTCGCAAAAGTAAGTCGTACCTTTAACTTCTATACCTGAATGATCAGCTTTCCATGAAGATAAACGATCTTTTTTCTTTCGGCGCATTTTTAACTTTTTTGACTTAAAAAACAAAAAGGTTCTCAATTCGTCGGAATGCTAAAGAATATTGTTGTACTGAATGAATTTGTTATTCAATGTAATTTCAATAGTTGTCAAAAGTGACTCGAGTCCAGAGTCAAAGTCAGATACCGGTTGTTTATAGTTGCGATAAGTTTGCACATAATTAAAAGGTATTCAAACTTGGCCATTACTTATGATAATGATGATAAAAAAATGCTTTTTATCGATGTCGTTAAACTTAGTCGACATTTAATGAATCACTAGCACGGGTACATTTTTGCCGCCGTCAATCCGGTGTTTGATTATTAGAACCAGCACAAATAAAAACATTACAAATGTAAACAATAAAAACATTACATGTCAAATACATTAAACTAAAAATAATTACTACTACGTCAAAAAGCCATAATAATGTGTAGTAGCATGCACAGTGGGACATCAAAATACAAGCATCTGTCGGGTTTATAATCTAGCTTTTTGTTAGATTTGTTTAACCTAGTCATTCAATTAATTACAAATACATAACATGATTGCTAATTCACAAATAATTTATTAAAACGCTCTCTTGGAAATGTTTTCAAGTCGAGCTTATTCATTACATAACGCTTGTTTGAACAACAAACTAAAACCGCCCGTCTCTTCTGCCTTAGATCACCACTTAAACCGAAGGCCTCCCGGATAAAAATGAAATGTTGGGCTGTAAAAAGTAAGATGTCTGCCGATTGTCCGCCGTGGACCTAAGCGCCCCGGGGCAAATTGAGGCGTCACTTTAATTCCGTTTCATCCTGGATCTGGTTTGATTGACACAAAGACGGCTGAACCAAATGGGACGCTGTCTAGTAGTACGGCACTGATTTTTAATTAACCACTATATAACCTTGTCGCATAAAACCTACTATTAATTCCTATGTAATTTATATCTCGTCACTTGACGCTGTCATTATGATAAGGTTCTATGGTGGATCAACCATTAAAGTCCGTGACCGTACCAAAGAAACTGAGGAATTACGATCGAGGCTCTAGTAGAAGGCTTTCTGAGTCGAGGTTCGTAATTCCCGTACCGCCCGTGAAACATTAAATGTTTTTCATCACAACTGCGAGGAAATGAAATCAGACAAAAGATCATAATTTTTAACTTACGATTCTAACTAATAATTTAAGCCGCGTTGGCGATGTCCGGCGGAATCGCATTATCCATTTCTTCTGACGACGACACGTTTTTTATTGATAATATAAATTTTAATTTGTGCACAAATACTTTTAATTATTATTTTGGAATAGTATTTATAAATTAGCGGCAGACTACATTATTATCTATGACTTACCACAGATAATGTCAAACGTGTTCAGGAGTCCGATACTAGTGACAGTCGAGATCAATAGTTTATATGCGAGATTTTTAGAAAATTGTATGCAACTGACATTTCATCTCGAATCAAACTTCATATCAAATGGCACAAGAATTGGGGTCCTGACGTATTGTGATAGTTTGAGTCCACGTATAATATTAAAAAAATAATTACTTACCGATTTTGGGTTTTGTTACAAAAATAAAGCTCGAGGGTTTTATATGGGCATTACGACCAAGTCAACCTGTATGTTTCGATACTGTTTACGTGCAAGTGTGATGAAAAAGTATTTTTCATCACACTTGCTCGTAAATGGTGTTATTCCATGCCTGTATACAGAAGGACAATGGCCTAAATTGTTCCCGCGGGAATTATGGCGAAATTTGCAACTCTTTCGTACATCATTTCTGACTAAGGAGGTTTAATTTTCAGCCAAAAATTAAATCGGTTTCTTATTTCATCTTTAAAAATTAGCTATACACTAACTTACATTACACAAAACCTATACGCTTCATTAAACTTCATTATTTTTATACCTATTTCAAGTTTATATCAACATTTATCATTAATTTTAGTAATTATACATTTTTATCAAATTGGCTAAATCTGGCTCGAATCCAGGTCGAAACTAAACGCAGTTATTATCTGTGGTAGAGGTCACAAAAAAAATATCGTTTTCATTTACGTTCCCGTTCGTCAAAAGTTATTTCTTTATATTTTGCAGAGTTAAAGTGTTTTCTCTTTGTTTTTTTTCCTCGCAAATGTGATGAAAACCATTGTGTGTATCACAGGCAGTAAGGGGATTACTAACTCGAGTCATTAAAAGCCCTCCGCCTTCGGCGTCGGGCTTCTAACACTCTCGTTAGTAATTCCCTTCATACTACCCTTGATGCACAATGTACTATTAAATTTAATATGGTTACCAATAGAGAATAGAATGCTTCGACTTCTTTGATATTACAGCAGCATTTAATGGCTGTCTTTTACCCATAATTTAGCAGAGCATTAACAGGTACATCATAACCTCATAGGCTCTATTCTACTCAATATATACATATTGTTCTTAACTCGGCCGCCATTCCATACATGTCATAGCTGATATAAATCCCAGTGATGTGAAAACTTGTTGACTCTGCCATGTATGCCGAATAGGGAATATGCATGTTTTTTTTACAGATTCAATAAAAGCTGATTCATGTTACAAACAGGTGAGTTTTTTTTTAAATAGCTATAAAAATAACCAAGTTATAAGCCAACAAAGATTTGTTTCTATCTCTTTCTAGCAAAACGGAATTTTACGTGGAGTTTATATGGCCGAACTGCACAATGACGTCACCGGTGCACTTCGGATCTCTGTCTAATTAGCAGTTTAAAATGCTTGTATCATCCGTATTTCTTGACCGATTTTAATTTTAATTTCACTTTTAGTGATCTCTTTTACTGTATTTTCATATTTTGTTGAGAAATGTGATTTAAAAATCCATGCATGTTCCCTATTGTCACTTGTCTCCTTGTCAGGATGGTGAAATAGAGGGATGGGCCCTTTGGTATTCTTCTAGTTTGTCTCTCAAACATACATTTCATACATTTTGCTATCGTTTTGTTTTTAATTCGGCCGCCATTAATGTCACGTGAATAAGAGCTATCATAAGTTTGATAATACGATACCAATAATAGGTGTAAAGTCAATGTAGAATAAGACCAGTCAGTAAATCTCCGCATGACGTTAGGTGGCAATGAGGTTAGAATTCTTTTTTTGTGTAATTTTCCCAACTAAAACATTAAAAAATGTCGTCACTGAGCAACACATATTTTCGTGTGGAAAGATCATGTGCAGTAAAATTAACAACACTGAAAACACGACATTAACAATTATAACATTTTCACACCCCATGCTCGAAATTGCCCAATTATATATCATGCAAACCTCACCTAAATTAAGTCATTATAGCCATCGGCTAACCAGCGGGTTATAATGACATTCAGTACCATATTATGACCCGGCGGGTTATAATTTTGTACTGAATCTCATTATAACCCGCTGGTTAATAATGAGATTTGAATTTGTATGAAAAATTGATCCACAGAAACCTACAGCAAAATGAACTTATTTGAAAACCGAACTGGCCACTACGAGCCATATACGCAAAACAAAGAAAATAAAACAAAAGATGAGAAAAGTAGAGTATTCTCCTTTGGGATAAAGCTGTTTTCGTATTGGGCGAGCTTGAATCCCTCGCTGCATTCAGGACTCTGGTTTAATTCCCTCCCTTCGCTCAGGAATTAACTCGTAACATCCTCGCTACGCTCGGGAGTTAAATCTGGAGTCCCTCATTTGCTCAGGATGCAATATCGCGCCCGTGACATTAAACAGTGCTTTATCCCATCGGTGTACATATAATCTACTATTATATAACGAACTTTACAAAAATCGAACGTTCAAATTTTTTAACAATGTTACTTCCCTAGCAATGGAAAGGACGCGAATGTGAAAAATTCCGAACGGAAATTCCATATTATGTGACGGGACCGAAAAAAAGAATTCCGAAAACGTATTTTAATATCCCGTCGTGAAATGGACCCAAAAATTAATATTTAAAAGCATGTAAGTAATATAATAATATTCGCTCACTAAATGAATTTAGTGCGCGAACATTATACTCGTACCTACATTAAGTACGAATTTCACCATACGATGTTAATCACTCAACAGACGATTAGAGCGTTAACAGCTGTTAAAATGTATGAACTAACAGGCGATTAACATTGATTAAATTTAATAATGTTTGGAATTGTTAAACTTACTTTTTTTCTTTTGCCGTCTCAAAGAAAAATATAGTATAAACGCAGATTATGTATAAATATACTAGTTAGTTCTTAACGTATCGCAACTTTAGAATTATAGTGACCTAATTCAACATTTCAGTTGTCGACTTTGAGACATATATTTTTTACTATAGAGACCTAACTCGAAATTCAACATTTGTGAATTAGGTCACTATGATTCTAAAGATGCGGTACAAGTGTATGAAATGCATTTCGTCGGTGTATATGTGACACCTCGTACTTGTAACTGGGTATAAACCAAAATAAATGTACATACTCGTAAAGACGCTATTTAAACGTCACTTAAATGATGTCTAACATACAATCTCGTTTATAAAATGTACGAGTTTGACGTTAATCGACAGTTTCGTTATGGTGACTAAACTCTACTTTAACTGGACATTTATTTTGGTTTATACCCAACTACCATTTTCTGGGTAAAAAGATTTTTATGAAGATATTTTTTCATAATATTTGTGGTGTTAACTCGTAGATGTCTCCTACTTTACAAAAAAAGGTAATTACTAGGTTTCACATGTAGACCGACGATATGTGCATACGCCTTTTGGTTTTGATCAGCATTATGACAGTATTGCTTACGGACGATTTTTTTCCTTTTCAAATATTGCGCAACTCAAATGACAGACTCTATACGTTGTGTGCAACAATATACTTTCGTCGTATATCAAAGTAACATATTTATAAAACGTTGAAACGAACCATCGATCACGTTGGTAGTGCGATGTGCAAAACTGTCTAAGGATGATTTATATTAAAGTCTAGACGAGAATATTTTGCACATGTAATATCGATAATCTCTTTATATTACTTAGTATATTGAAGTTTCTTCTAATAATAGGCTCACGTACATACAGCGCCTCTATTCTAGGTGCTAAAAACGATATCGTAATTTGCCTGTTATGGTATTGTTATGACGTCAGTCGCCATTACTGTCACGAAAATAAGAGCTATCAAAACGTTGACAATACGATAACAGACCAAATACGATATTGTATTTACCATCTTGAATAGAGCCGCTGATGTAGTGAAATATCCTTTCACATCGTATTTTCTTGGAAATGTTCGTATTTGTCATGCTACTTCAGTCTGACTCAGTACCCATCAAGACAACGTGGGGGAAAGTCGCATCGCGAGAGTGATAATCGATATAGAGTGGTAAATACCAGAGTATTTTTTTGTTAATTAAGATTAAGTTTGTTTTCAGTTCTTTTTAATGGTCATGCCGAAAGCATTAAGACCTGGGAAACGTTAAGATCGACAAGACTGAAATTATTTTCAACATTTATTTATATTTCTTCTTGTTTACCTACACCTAATTTCTATATATTAGATCGTGGTGGTTTTAACATCTCGATGTTAAATACTTCAAACTTGTGGTTTGACATTTGACACTGATAACTAAAGTACTCTATTTATTTAATACAAACGTGTCACTTAATAATTCAATAAAGTTACGCCCACACCAATGCTTAAAAAACGGTGACGGTACTGAATCGCAGTGACGCGTCGTATCCGTACCGTTTTTGACGCATGCCCTCCACACCGCTGCTTAAAAAACGGTGACGGTACGGAATCGCAGTGACGCGTCGTATCCGTACCGTTTTTGACGCATGCCCTCCACACCGCTGCTTAAAAAACGGTGACGGTACGGAATCGCAGTGACGCGTCGTATCCGTACCGTTTTTGACGCATGCCCTCCACACCGCTGCTTAAAAAACGGTGACGGTACGGAATCGCAGTGACGCATCGTATCCGTACCGTTTTTGACGCATGCCCTCCACACCGCTGCTTAAAAAACGGTGACGGTACGGAATCGCAGTGACGTGTCGTATCCGTACCGTTTTTGACGCATGCCCTCCACACCGCTGCTTAAAATACGGTGTCGTTGCGTAAACAAAAGACGGGGTCATTGTAACAACATGGCGCCGTTTTTGACGGACCGTAATATACGCTCCGTTAAGCAGCGGTGTGGGGAGCGTGCGTCAAAAAAGGTACGGATACGACGCGTCACTGCGTTTCCGTACCGTCGCCGTATTTTAAGCAGCGGTGTGTGGAGCATGCGTCAAAAACGGTACTGATACGACGCGTCACTGCGATTCCGTACCGTCACCGTATTTTAAGCAGCGGTGTGGTCGCAGCTTAATTCATAGACACGTCGGCGTCATTCGGAAATAGACGTGAGTTCCGAGTTTTCACGATGTGAAAGGATTATTCACTAGATCTGTACATACGAAATTAAAAAAAATGTATCTCACTTGATCTTTAAAAGCACGTGATTATCCAGTAATAATGGTAAATTGGTTCGTTTGATTATGTTTACATTTTTGCCAATTTCAATTGGGACAGACTATAGGTATGTTTGTTGCATAGTGACATTTTGCAAGTTCGCCTTGAATGATTTTGAAATGCGAGTGTTCGTTGGATTGGTCTTCATCCAAGGAAGCCTTAAGATGTATATTAAGACTGCACTGAGCATGCGCCGAGCGTCCAGTGGCGCCCTCATAAATATTATTGTTTTGTAATAAACTAAATTATTGTCACGAAATAGATTTTTTTGGGAAGGCACTGAGAAAAATGTTTTTTTTTTTTATTTTTTTTATCACAATTAAAGTAGTAATTAATACGAAAAAATATACTCGTAGTGACTTCCACACGGCTCCATAAAATAAAATAAACTCTTTCACGGGTAGTTGTATTAGATTCTATAGTAAGCTCCCAAGTAGTGTTACTGATCGAGTTTTCTTAAATTTGTGTAAATGATAACCAGTGATCGGAATTAGGTGAGCTAAAATACCTGTTCTTCGCAAGAGGACATAATATAGAGTGGTTACAACAGGGTAGAAAAATATATTTTTTCTTGAATACCGGGTATTCGATGTTTACCCGGGTATGTATTTTACACAGTCTAGTTCGAATAGTACAAGTCTTGAGCTTAATGTAGTATGTTTTTTACAGGTATTTAAGATTATTATTATAAATATGAAAGGGCAATCTTATAAAAAACATACTACATTAAGCTCAAGACTTGCACTATTCGAACTAGACTGTGTAAAATACATACCCGGGTAAATATCGAATACCCGGTATTCAAGAAAAAATATATTTTTGTACCCTGTTGTAATCACTCTATATTATGTCCTCTTGCGAAGAATAGGTATTTTAGCTCACCTAATTCCGATCACTGATGATAACAATGCTTGGGACTGAATTGCTTGTAATAAAATGTTTAGTCCTTATGGCAAATGTGAGCGTCAAAATGGTCCCAGCGGAAGACCAGCGCTGTTTTACCACCGGCAACATGCTGAGCTGGGACCATTTCATGGCATCTGGCATTAGGTCAGCCATATGTTCTTTGTGTTTTTTGTTTAGTACTTATTTTGTCCTTTTGTAAGATGTCTGAATAAACATTTTTCTTTCTTTCTTTCTTTAAAAAAAGAGACATCCGGCAGAGTTTCTTAGAGGTTGTTCTCTAGTCGGCCGCGATTTGAACCTGCAGTAAATCGCTAAGTCGCCACTTTGACGTTTCAAAATAGTTTATTGTTATGTAAACCTACTTGAATAAAGATTATTCTGATTCTGATTCTGACACATTTATTAGTTATTAACAATGATCGGAACAGGTAGAGTATATTTACCTAAAGTTCGCAAAAGGACATAAGATAGAGTGGTTACAACCGGGTGAAATATTAATTTAGTTTTATTGAATTCCGGATTTCCGGTATTTTTCCGGTACTAGTAAATGTAGTCGCAAGGAATCCAGTTTGTCTCTGTTCTACGAAGTTTTGGTAAATATGCTCCCCCTATTAATGAGTTACTTAAAAGAAATGAGTTACAGGCCCCTTTTATCATAAACTAACATAAGATATCCCATACCGTAAGTAAATATTATGTATATTTAGCATTAAAAATACTGGAAATCTGGATTTCAATAACAATAAATTAATAATTAGAATTTCACCCGGTTGTAACCACTCTATATTATGTCCTTTTGCGAACTTTAGGTAAATATACTCTACTTATTTCGATCACTGGTTATTAAGCCAAAAAAAAAACTGTTCATACGTCCATTGACCTTTTGAACGCCATACGTCGAATACAAACTGTGCCACCCACACGCCAAACATGTTTGCTATGCTATGCAAATTACACCTTATTGCTACCAAACAAAGTCTCTTTTAATCTTGAACTCTTGTCGGCTATAGCCGACGTGGCGTCAGTGGCACGACTTTTAGTTGACGGCCAGACCCGACTGTGGCGTTGAAAAGGTTAAAACGTTATGGCCGGCAGCTCATACGAATCACTTCAAATACGTCGCAAAATCGTTTCGCTTCCTCGCTTCCTCAAAACGAGGCCCTAATCTTAATATCCAAAGCAATAAAGCGATAATTATCCTCATGATCATCCCATTTCTAATGAACAATGTCGTTTATCCAGCGGCGATCGGCGACAACTCCCTGCTGTCGCGGAGCGTGTGTCGCAATCGTTTCAGCGACAGTGTCGCGTGTAATGGATTGTGAGAGGCGCTGGCGCGAGCAAGATGGCCCGCGTTAAGGAAGACGGCGGAACTGCGAGCCTTGTATGGTTGTGTTTATCGCGTGACAAAATGTGGATAAAGCATCCGTCACTCTCGTACTTATACAACGTGTCCCAAAACTCAACGATAAGCCGGCACCAGAGGATGGAGCTGCTTATGATTAGTCGAGAAAAAATAAAAAAGATAAAAAAGATAAAAGAAATTTATTTAGTAAGTAGGCCGCTCGGGCACTTTTACACGTCAAGATACTACCAATACCAATACCAATAAGGAAAAGATATATTTTTTTCCTTATTTTTTCTCGACTAATCATAAGCAGCTCCATCCTCTGGTGCCGGCTTATCGTTGAGTTTTGGGACACGTGGTATATGTGTCAAGTAGTGATGGATGTTTTATCCACACTTTGTTACGCGATAAACGCTGCCATATTAGACCCCCTGGGTTGCTTTGCATTATATTTTTAATATTAGTCACTAAAGCACGTCACAGACTCAGGTAATAAAATAAGTATATTTAAATTATAAAAAGCAATCTCAAGAACATTTCTATATTTAATCACAAAGTTTCCGTGTCAAAAACTTTGAAAAAAAAAAGAATTACTCGCAAGCCGAATTTATTCAAAAAATTATTACCCGTCCAAAGGTGTTTGATTCACATACATCCAAAAATACATAATAAACACCGCAGTAACGTGTTAACATAAGAGTTGTTTGTATGTAGTATATTAATATTTGCGACATGGTTCCCAAAGGTACACCTACTTCTGAGTTCGTGCATGCAAGAAATGCATTTTTCCGGCTGTCCCTCGGAATCCCTAACAACGTTTGTCCTAATACATCGTTTGTCCGAATTTTCATTTGCCCTAAACTGGTTTTCAGTTGAGTCAGGCAACTTTTAAAATTTTTAAATTATTTCTGCGGTTCGGTTAGGTTAGGGTTATATTATAACAACGCTTAAAAGTTTTAAAATTTAAGTGCAAATGGCTTTAGGACAAATGAAAATTCGGACAAACGATGCATTCCTAATGCATGACAAATGACGATTAGGGGTTCCATAGGGGAATCATTTTTTCCAACCGCAATATTCCCAAAACACATTTTATTTATGTTTCAACCGGTTACCTATTATAGTTTAAAATATATAAGCCCTTAAAAGGTAGTATCAATGGGCTGACAGGTCGACAAGTATTCTGAAGGCTTAGTACAAGTAATACGGTCCCATTGCCACTTTTCGGGTGTGTGTAACTGTAAAAAAAACTGTTGTTGTAAAAAAAACTGTTGTTGTAAAAAAAACTGTTGTTGTAAAAAAAACTGTTGTTGTAAAAAAACTGTTGTTGTAAAAAAAACTGTTGTTGTAAAAAAAACTGTTGTTGTAAAAAAAACTGTTGTTGTAAAAAAAACTTAAGTAAATGACCTCTTGCATGTAGTTGTAACTTGTAACCATCCACCGGGTTGACGGGGGCAAAAATGTACCAGTGCTAGTGATTCATTAAATATCGACTAAGTTTATCGACAACTTTTTTCGTGTCATATGGATCTTACATATCTTGCAAAATTAAGTCGTACCTTTAACTTCTATATCTGAATGATCAGCTTTCCATGAAGATAAACGATATTTTTTTTTTAGACGCATTTTTAACCGGCTTAAAAAACAAAAAGGTTCTCAATTCGTTGGAATGCTAAAGAATATTGTTGTACTGAGTGAATTTTTAATTCAATGTAATTTCAAAGGTTGTCAAAAGTGACTCGAGTCCAGAGTCAATGTCAGGTACCGGTTGTTTATAGTTGCGATAAGTATAAATAAAATTGCACATAATTAATTAAAGTATTCAAACTTGGCCATTACTTATGATAATTATGATAAAAAAAATGCTTTTTATCGATGTCGATACACTTAGTCGACATTTAATGAATCACTAGCACTGGGACATTTTTGCCCCGTCAACCCAGTGTTTGCTTGTAACACATCTGTATAGACCGTTCGACATTCTATATTTGAAATTTGACGTAAATTCTATATTCGTTTAGTCGTTCTGCAAGAGTTACTTAAGTTTTTACCTACAACTTTCTTTGGTTTCTTCTGATGGTTCCAACGGAAGACCAAATCAAATCAAATCAAATCAAATCGTTTATTTATTAAATAACAGGTTCCATTACATGACATATCTGTCAGACTCCAAACTAGGCTGGGCCTGTATCTTGGACGTCTGCAAGTGCGATTAACAAACTAAGTTACATTACGAATAATAAAATAAATTCAAAAGTGCTGAACGAAATTAAAATTAAAAACTTACAAGAGTGAAACAAAAACATAGAAATAAAATAATAGAAATAAAAATAACCAGCACGGGTAGCACAAGTTGTATTTTCTCGCTTGTCGCTCAGTGCGTCTCTATCGTTACTGACTAGATAGAAAGGGAGATCCGAGCGACAAACAAGTCGCGGGCAACTTGTGCTAGCCGTGCAGAGTTTATTGCCAGTATTACGATGAGTTGGGACCATTTTGTGACATTATTATTTTTGTGCGTATTTCTCTATCCTTTTTTTTGTTTGTCACAAATAAATGACATGCTAGAAGTTAATCCGCTTTTCTTTTAAACTAAGACCACGCGATAAGGGAGCACTACTCCGCTAAACGTTGCCAAGTTTTTTCAACTCTATCTGCCATAATAGAGCTCTTATTTCCACGTGTTAAACTCCATTTTCGTGTTTACTCTCCTTTTAACGTTCCTATTGTTGGAACAGTCTAGTAGGTGACATTTTGTTTTGGCTTTAACCTTTTTTCGGTTTATTTTGAAAGTTGTTATTGATGAGTTAAGTTAATACTAAAGAACTTTCAGACGATTGTTGGAGTTACAAGAAAGCCTATTGCTCTAAGATCCGAATAGGAGACGATTTGCACCGGGCTGTTTATTCGATGACAAGTATTTTATATCAAATTTAATACACTAAATAATATGTAGCGAATAGGTAGGCTGAAAAATTTCAGTCCAGTACTTACATCATATTTTTAAATTAAAAAATTGCAAATGCTTGTTTGACAAATTACATACCAATCGAAAGTATGAAGTGTATAGAATATGCAAACGTTTGGTGCAAATTATTAGTACCGACTTACCTGTTTATTCCTGCCTACACAATAGTTGACGGGAAAAAAATAGTCAAACTAACGTTTCCATATTCTATAGGCTCATACTTTCGATTGGTATGTAATTTGTCTATTAAACAAGCTATTGCATTTTTTTAAACAAAGTAAATTTTTTAATTTTTAATTAATTATGTACTGGACTGAAATTTTTCAGCCTTCCTATTCGCCATTAAATTACTTAGCATATTAAATATGGTATAAAATACTTTTTATCGAATAAACAGCCCGGTGCAAATCGTCTCCTATTCGGATCTCCTACTATATCTTTACTAATGTAATGGATTCGAAAATGCTTATTTGTTTGTCTTTACAATTTAACGACTCTTTCTAAATATTAATAAAAATAAACATCAGAGGGGCTATTGCCTAACGTACTCGCAATCGCAATCGTTTTCATTTCAAAATCGAAGGCTTGTCTGCATACAAAATGAAAACAATTGTTCCGCTTTGAAGCCGATTGCGATTGTGTTAGGCAATAGCGACGCTGGACCTCTATTATACTGAGTGAAACCATATTGCTTTTGACTTGCTTTCGTATTGTTAACGATAACTCTTATTTACTAGACATTAATGGCGGCCGAGTTAATAATAAAACTATAACCATGTCAAAGGCAATATAGTTTTATCCAGTAGAATAGAGCCCCAGAACCACTAACTTCGTGAGCAGAGTTTTCTATAACACTTCTTTAAAGACTATTATTATGCAACAGTGACATAAAGTTAAAGATAAAGAGAGACTTAAAGGCGCACGGGACTATCTTACACAAATTGACCTGGAGCTCTATTATACTGGACAATACGATAATATTTAAAAGCAATATGGCTTTACCGAGTAGAATAGAGTTCCAGATCGTAGAACAAAGTTCTAAGCTTGTACTAGGAAACGATAAACATAAAGAGAAGTACTAAGAAAATATTAGACTCAGGAGCAAATACCTACTCGCGCTCATCAAACAAATATTTGCCCTTGCCGGGAGTCTAACCCAGCCTGTTTTATAAAACTACAAATTACAATTTTACGGGTCTAAACTTGCAACACTGCTCAAATGGCTGGTCATAATTGGTCGAGGTTGGGTCAAATGGAAACTTGTAACCTGTAAATTGTAATTTGTAGCTTTATAAAATAGGCCCTAGGACCGCTAGCTTCGTAGAGTCATTTCCAACTTGTCTAAACCTGTCGTCCTACTTAATATGGAATCTAATAAAGAGTAGGCTAAAGCCAGGCATAGGTTACCTTTATCCTGAAATATTGAACAATTCCCGAGGGAATAGCGGTGAGCACTTGAGCAGTCTACGCAGGCAGAGTAGCGGGAAAGAGACAATAAGTTTCTACCAAAAATTTCAGTTTTGGGACAAGCTTTTGTTACCAACCAAATAAAGTCACCAAAAATGATCACACAAAGTGATCAAGCAAATGCTTTATACCCACACCGGAACACAACAATGCGAATACTGCTTGGCGGAAGATTAAAACTTAAGATGTTAAGATGTGTTTGTTAAGATGGTGGTAGCAATCCGGACCCTGCACAAGGCCCTATCACCCCAAAACATACAAACAAAAAAAAACACACAATTTTTATCCTGTACTTTCATCCCCGATCATTTGCTAATAGTTTTCGGAATCCCTAAATCATCCCCGCTATACAATATATCACGCGTGTAACGTTGTTTTATCACAAACCGCTCTGTTCTACTTTTTGTGTGTCGACCTCTACCTTATATACTAAAATTTAGCTTCCAAAACGTATGTTGTATCTTCCTATCTCGTTTACGCGTTGGGTTTTAGAAGCGGACAGCATTAGGTTGTCGAATTTTTGGATATGCGCCGGGTGGTTTTTATGGTGCGTTTAGAGCGGTTTAGTTCTTATGGTTTAGTGTTGCTTGAGTTGTAAGTAGGCTTTATTCATAAACTGAATTGTAAGTTATAAGCAGAGCTTCAGTTATTGCTCAAAGATCTGAGCTTGGCAATCCTTCAATTTGGACTTTTGATTCTCAGGTCAGATCGCATTCGGAACACCACACTGCGCTCCAAAATACACATAGCTGACGTATGTGAAAAGACCGCCAGGCTCAAGTGGGATTGAGCCGGTCACGTCTGCCGCATGCACCCAGACCGTGGGCTAGCGTGGCCACCAAGAGGGAGCCACAAAATGGGCGTAGTAGACGGGGCAGACGGAGAAGGCGGGACAATTGGACGCATCCCTCAGCAACGGTCAAGAGATGAATCCTGAAATGACTGTAGCATTTATGAGTAATATCTCTAGCCCCAAACTAAGTTCTAGTCTTGCAACGATTAAGGGAAAAATATAGTGCGGTTACAATATTAATTTCTGAATTAGAAAATTGTTTTCGACATATAGAGCTCTTTGCAGGGTTAATGGTGGTTGTAAACCTTTTAAAGGACCTTGTTACTTTTCTCTTTATGATATAATAATGGTTTTTTGTTCCATTTTCGCATCTCACCCGATCGACGTGGTACAAGATAATTAACAGTCCGGGGACGGCTATAGGGTACGTTTTATGCATAAAAATCGAAAAACTCTAGGGAGAACGGCGATAAAAAAAAACTACAAGGCATTTCCTTTAAAGGGAAGTTCTCCTTTGTGTTTCTATTTTTTTTTTAGTTTGTTGTTTTCTGCTGCATACTAACAGAGTTCTCCACGACGTCCCGCCTCGCTATTTCATTCTACTGACATTTACGCAACCGCGCAACGTCAATTTGATTTGCGTGGCGGGTTGATGTGTATTAAAAACATTATACCAGCAACTGTATTTAGTTACGAGCTACTCGATCAAGCACTAACCTAATGTAAACCCAGCATGGTTCCATACTCGTTGCGCCGTGCAACCTAATGGCTCGGAAACAGTTGTTTGATGTCGATATACGCGCCGATGTATCATGCGAGCTAGGATACCTGCGCTAGTGGCCCGCGTCGTTTGGGAATTTGAAACTGTGGTATTTTAGATAACTTCGTCGTTAAAACAAAACAAATCGATTTATTAAGATGTAAAGAACGCATGGACGCATGTCGGTGCGCTCGCGGACTCATTCAGTCCGCGTCATCAGCAGTGATCGGAATAGGTAGAGTATATTTACCTAAAGTTCGTTTTAGGACATAATATAGAGTGGTTACAACCGGGTGAAATATTAATTTATTTTTATTGAATTCCGAATTTCCGGTATTTTTAATGCTAAGTATACTTAGCATAGTAATATTTACACACGGTATGGGATATTTTATGTTATTTTGTGATAAAAGGGGCCTGTAATTCATTCCTTATATCTTATTATGTAATAGGTGGAGTATATTTACCTAAACTTCGTAGAACAGAGTCATAAACTGGAGACTTCCTTGCGACTACATTTACCAGTACCAGAATAATACCGGAAATCCGGAATTCAATAAAAATAAATTAATATTTCACCCGGTTGTAACCACTTTATATTATGTCCTTTTGCCAACTTTAGGCAAATATACTCTACCTATTCCGATCACTGCGCCTCTATTCTAGGCGGTATAAACGATATCGTAGTTTGCCTGTTATGGTATTGTTATGACGTCAGCCGCCATTACTGTCAAGAAAATAAGAGCTATCAAAACGTTGACAATACGATAACAGATCAAATACGATATTGTTTTTACCGTCTTGAATAGAGCCGCTGGTCATCATGCGCGCTGACGTGTTGCGTGACATCGTATAGTTTACCAATTCAAATTTGCAACGGTTCTTTTTTAACTTCGATGCAATATTAACTTTCGTCTGGCACCCCGATTTGGGTAAGTGTTGAAGGTTATCCATTTATAGGAGCGTAGTTTCAGAAGTGTTAATTTTAAGTGCTTGTTATTTTTTAATTCCCATCCCATCTGTACCCTCATAGTGTCCTGCACAATCTTATATACACATAAGTATGTGTTTTTTTTTTCTCTATCTCTCCCGTAAGATTCTTAATTGGCATGTTTTCCTGCTGAACTACGCATGTTATTTGATACTATATTTAATTTAATATTTATAGCTTTATATAATGCTAGACTAAGTAGTACCATTGTAATAAGAAATATGTTTAAAAAATGACTGACTGCTGAGTTTCTTGCGGCGTTTCTTCTCGGCAGTGGTCTTCTCTTGGGAAGCGCTGATAGATTCTTGACGTGTAAAAGTGCCCGTGCGGCCTACTTACTGAATTTTTTTTTTTTTTTTTTAATCTTTTTTAACGCAGGTCACTGTAGTGCTTTCGCCCTGCTTACGATTGTATCCCTGCATTCGACCATTTTTGATATCGACAGTGGAAAGGTAAAAATGCTTAAGCGCCATATTGGAAACTTTACAGAAATGAGGTTTAAAGTTTTTTTTTTTTTTTTAAAAAACCATATGTTTATCGAAAATTAGCATTTTTTATTAATTTAAAAAAATAAAAAATTAATAAAAAAATTCCTCGCGACATAATAACCACAAGCAACGACGCTTGGAACCGATGCATCAGCAATACAGCCCGTCAGGATCACGGATAGTAATTATCACGCGCAACTTAAGATAAAAAAATAGTTAGGTACTCTATAAAAAAAAAACCGTGATCAGTGTAGGGAACGTAATGGGAGAACTAGTGAAACGTCTGAGCTCCGAGTAAATATTGGTTTATTGAGACAATAACTATTGATTATATTCTACGTACAAGCATACGTCACCACTACATCTCCTACACATGGAGAAAAATAAAATAATGTGGTAACTTTGTTTTATTTTAATTTTCCTTATCAACTAGCTTAATGTTCTAATATGCCAATTAATTACTATACGTACAATGTTTTTAGTTTATTGTATTAATTGAGTGTAACAAATATATCTTGATAGTATAATGTACTTAACTATAGCTAAAGATAATACACATGCGGTGCATTAACATCCAAATGATCACCGCATATCATTCATATTGAATTACATTAGTACCTAATCAAAACATTAGTGGTCAAAGTGTGGTACCTACCTACATATATGGTTTTGTTATTCTCTTTTCGTTTTCATTGATAATATAATTTAGTTCTATTTTTATGTAGTATATATTTTTTATTGTTTTTAATTATTTCAACGTTAGGTGATACATCTCTTGTAACTGTGTATGGTCCTGAATATACTTCTTGGAGCTTGCTACCTGTTTCATTTTTGATTAAAATTAAATCATTCTTTTGATATGTTACTGGATTGACATTACGATCATATATCTCTTTTCTTTTTATCTTTGATGTTATTAAGTTTTTTCGTGCTTCTTTTTGTGCTGTCTGTATTCTAAATTTTAATTCTAACGGATACGATTCAAAATTGTATAAAGGGTCCACCGATGGGTTAGACAAATTTGTTGGAAGTATACATTTCTTCCCATAAACCAATTCAAACGGTGTGAAATGTGTTTCCAAATGTACAGAGGTGTTATATGAGAAACACCAGTAGGGTAGCCACGTACTCCACGTTTCCGCGTGGTTATCGGTCTGTATTCTCAAAAAATTACCCAATCCTTTGTGTGAATTCTCGAGTGCTCCGATGCTCTAATGGTGGTAGGCGGTCGAATGTAGTTGTTTAATGTGCAGTAGTTTACATACCTCTTTTATGGTTGCGGACAAGAACTCCGTGCCCCTATCCGTCGCTATTTCTGTTGGGATTCCGTATCGTAAAATAAAATTATGTACTAAATTTCTAGCTATCTCTATAGAACTCTTAGTCTCTAAGGGATATGCTTCGACATATTTGGCTAACTCGCATTGGATGGTTAAGATGTAAGCATTATTATTATCATCCCGATCTAGCGGACCTACTATGTCTAAGTATATTTTTTCAAAGGCTGATTCAGCCGTAGTCGTGACGACCATTGGTTCTTTGACGTGATGCGATGTGTGTTTTTGTTTTTGACATTTGTTACAACGCTTAATAAATGATTTAATATCATTCATTAAGCCTGGCCAGAAATATTTTTTCTTGATGTTCAAAAACATTTTTCGGGGGCCCGCGTGGCCACTTGTTGGTAGTAAGTGGTAATCATTTAGTATAACCGTTTTGTCATCTTTGTTATCTATCCGCACTATCTCGTTTAAAATACAAATACGCGGTCCTTGCCATGTCGTTGTCTTCTTTACCTCATTTACCAAAGTTTCTATAAAACTATTAAGATTTTTAGTCTTAACTATATATATCTCTGTGACATTTATTCTTGAACAAAATTCGCCGAGTTCCCTTACAAAAGCGCTTGGCGTCAGTTGTAATCGGGAAGCTATATTTATATATATCATCATTTTTGATGGAGCATAAGAGAAAACGGTGCTCTCCGTTTTGATTTTATTATTTTCTCGCAACTTATTTAAATTTGACTCGTGTATGAACTGCATTTCAACTGACTCACTCGGTTTGTAATGTGACGCTACTATTTTTACATTCCCTTCCATATCATCGTTTATTAATTCGTTTGGGACTTGTATTTCTTTGTCTTTTTTTTTCCTTTGTGCTCTTGTCATTACATTCAAAATATTTTCGCTCATTTCCTTTAATTCCTTAGATGGGATAATTATACGGGATAATGCATCCGCTGCTGCGTTATCTTTCCCTTTGACATATTCGACTTCAAAATCGTATTCTTCTAAAATTAACCTAAATTTCATTAGCCTACTGGATGGGTTTGTCATTCCGAATAAATATACTAGTGGCCTATGATCCGTTAATACTTTGAAATTCCGTCCGTATAGGTATGGACGAAAATGTTTTACCGCCCAAACAATCGCAAGTAATTCTTTTTCAATAGTCGGATAGTTTTTTTCGGCTTTATTAAGATTTCTGCTTGCGTATGCTACTGGCCTGCCATCGCTATTTGACAAGATTGCTCCTACCGCGACTCCAGATGCGTCGGTTTGTATCATGAATTTATTCCCATTAGAGAAATCTGGGTACTGTAAAATTGGGTGTGTAATGATACTGTCTTTTAAGCATTCAAAAGAGCTTTGGCAAGCATCGGTCCATATAAATGGTACATTTTTTTTAGATAAATAATTTAATGGGTAAGCTTTTTCGGCAAAATTTGGAATAAATTTTCTGTAGTAATTTACAAATGCTACAAATCGCTTTACTTCCTCTGTCGTTGATGGTTTTGGATATTTTTTTACCACTGATATTTTGTCTGGGTCTGGTAAGATACCTGCTGCAGAAACTAAATGGCCTAAATATAAAATGTCTTTTTTAAGGAAATCGCATTTTTGCGGATTTAGTTTCAAGTTTACTTTCCTTAATCTTTCAAAAATGTTTTGTAAATTTTTATTATGATCATCGAGGCTTTTACCAAAGCAAATAAGATCATCCAGATATACTAAGCATTTCTCGTAAGTCAGTCCCGTCATAGCCATAGTCATCATCCTAGAGAATGAGCTGGGGCTGGTTTTAAGCCCCATAGGCATCCTGGTCATCTGGTATTGGCCGGAACAGAAAGCTGTATACTTGCGACTGTTTGGTTCTAGCTCTACATTATAATATCCTTGGTGGAGGTCTAAGTGCGTAAAATAAATACTGCCTGATAATGAGTCTAGTATTTCGGTAATATTTGGTAAGGGAAAAGTGTCGGCCTGGATATGATTATTAAGTTTTCTATAGTCTACTACTAAACGCCATTTTTTCTCTCCATTTAATTCCTTTTTTGGCACTAAAAGAATTGGGCTCGACCATTCGCTTTGACAAGGTTCTATAATGTTTTCGCGTAGTAAATGATCTATTTGTCTTTCTATCTCGGGTCTCTGTGAATATGGCAGCCTGTATGGTTTTGTGTATATTGCATCTACGTTTGGTTTTAGTTTTATAGTATGCTGATATATATCAGTTACCGTTAGTTTATCCCCAGGTATATAAAATATATCAGAGTACTTCGCACATAAGTTTTCAATTGATACTTGTTCTTCCGTGTTTAAATGATGTAAATTTAATAATGGCAATAGGGCTTTAACGCGGATTGACTTTGAATTATTTTGTTTGATACTGCAACAATCATAGTCACTGGCTTTATGAATTACCGGATTTAAATCGCTCAACACCATGTCCTTTTCCGTTACGTTTAGGATTTGTATAGGTATTTTTCCATTAACTGGCGCTGCCAATGTTCCTGCAATAAACACACCTTCGCTTATTTCGAATGAACAAACTACGCAGTCGCCCTCGATAGCGGTGTCGATATAATGAATCGATTCCGATCTTGCGGGTATTAGATATTGTTTTTCCCGCGTTCCTAAAGGTTGTAAGGTTAACGTTATTGGCTTCTGATTTTCTGTGCGCAATGTTATTGTTTTGTTACCAAAATTTAATACCGAGTCATATTTATCTAGAAATTCCTGTCCTAATATCCCGGCGGCCTTACATGGTAAAGTATCAAATACATAAAAATTGTGACTAATTATCTGCTCACCAATTACCAGCTGTAAACAACTGTATCCAATGGCCTGGACTTTGCCGCCTATACCATTTATGACTATGCCTCCTTTATGGATTGGTATTTTTAAATTGTGAGCGTGTTTATATTTTAGAGCCGATATAGATGCGCCCGTGTCAACCAAAAATGGAAACGTATCCCCATTATGAACTGGTAATTCAATTATGCAAGTATTAGCACATGATAAAATGTATTCTTTAGCTCCGAAAAAACTGCATCGGATTATTATCGCCTTCCTGTGAACCAGAAGCCGGGCTGCTAATTATCTGGGGTTCTTCCTCCGGCTCCGCTAACACGTTCAGCCGTCCCGTGCGCATACTGTTACTGTTGGTGTTATGAGACATACCTTGATATCGTCCCTGGGTGCCCCGTCGAACTCCTCGCCAACGAGTTTGTCTGTGCCATGTCCTTCCACCGCCGTATTGTTGCCCGCTGGCGCTGCCTGATCCTGCCGCGTGGCTCGCGTTGTAACCTCTGTTGTTGTTGTATCCACGTCCTCTAAAGTGTATTGGACTCCCCCTGTAATATCCTGAATAATCACGGAATGCCATAACCTCCGGGCCCGAAGGTGATGATAGATCGCCATCGACTGCTGCTTGTATGGCATTGTTTAGGGATGTAAAATGTTGTGCTGAGATGATTGTGCTCAGTCTCCGGTTACGCAACCCTTCCGCGAATTGTTTTATTGCCATTCTTTCGTTGATGGGCCTTAATATTTTGCTGTAATGACAGCATTTTTTTTTGTATAGCCGTCGCTGCCTTTTTTGTCAACAGTTTATTTTTCATGTCATCTACCAATGCTGTAACCGACCCATAGGTACTGTCTAATTTTAATTTCGCGGCCTGCGACAACCTACTTTTAAGCACAAAATTAATTAATTTGCTTTTTGATTGTTCGTCGAGGATCGAATCATAATAGCTGATACCATCGATCAGCTGTTTAGTGTTTCCTTCCTCGTCACTCATAACAGGTAGCAAGCTCAAGGCTGTTTTTAATTCAAATTGTTCGGACCCCATGTTGCTTTCTGTAATCCCTGGTTGTTCACTACAAGAAGGTAACTTATCTGTGAGTGGGTCGTTATCCGAATCTCCACACAATTGCTTAATATTTAAGTACAGTAATTGTATTTTATCTATATAGTCAGTTACTAAAGGTACATCGTCTAGTTTTCCTAGCGTTGTATCGGTTTGCAATAACTCAAGGTATGCATTAAACTGAGTAAATATTACATCACTTTCTTGTAATTTCTTATGACGAATATTCTTATCTTCCCTCCTGACTGGTCCTATTTTTATTAAGTAAGTACGCACTGCATGCAAATTATTATAAATATCTAGTAGTTGCTCAGCCATATGCACATATTGTGTGTAACGAGGACGATATTAATGCACCTAGTTAATGTTATACGCACTAAAGTAGAATACACGAAGATGAACTGACATATATATAGTCTTGTCAAATTATTCAACTAAAAATAAGTTCGTTAAATAAAACGGAAATTCGCATAAATACCGTTTTCCCAAAGGTACCAAGAACACTGCAATTCCACTTTCACGTATCACTTTTCACTTGGGCCCGTCTGCCCTGGAGAACCGCACAACTGCGGCGGGGCGTCTGTCGACCTTCTTGTTGATGCACTTAATGATGTACCGGAGCGCAATGAGGACGATCCCAAGTAGTGCCAGAACTATGATGGCCATCAAATACAAGTTCATTTGGCCGACATTTTCAGCCACAACATTGGTCGTTTTTCGAATGTCATTATGATATCCGATCTGAGTTAGTATGTCCTGGTTTGCTTGTTGTGGTGGTGGGTCTACCTTCGTGTTGCACATCTTTATTTTATTTTTTATTTCCTTATATATGTGGTTAGCCTCAAGCTGCCAATAGCGAAGTACGCACAAAAATTGGTGCCGTACCGGCCGCTGCCGGATATGGTCCTGTCACGGTCGCCATGTAGGGAACGTAATGGGAGAACTAGTGAAACGTCTGAGCTCCGAGTAAATACTGGTTTATTGAGACAATAACTATTGATTATATTCTACGTACAAGCATACGTCACCACTACATCAGTCATAAATTGTATGTACAATAGTAGTTTACGTGACGGTTGCGTAATGCTAATTACGCAGAGTCTCGTACAATACTTTATTTACACACATATTATAAGTACTCTAAGATGGGTTCAGAAGCCGAAAGGCAAATGACCAGCATTACCTTATCTGTTGTAGTAGGTGACAGCGATGACAGCTGTAACGTAATTTTGAAATTACGTTATCGAATATTGTAAGGTAATGAGATCCAAATTTGGAACATCTTCCTTAATTAACAGCTGTCATCGCTGTCACCTACTACCACAGGTAATGCTGGTCATTGCCTACGGGTTTTGAACACATAATAGAGGACTTATGATATGAGTGTAGATAAAATAAAGTACGCGCCGATGTATCATACGATGTGAGCTAAGATACGGAGATTTGGAGATTTGAAACTAGAGGTTTTCTTTTAGATAACTTCGTCGTCAAAACAAACCAGCTCAATTCATCAAGATAGATAAAATCCCCCGATATAACGCCTTCTTTCAGAGTTGATACCTCGTAAACGACACGACAACAGCTACGGTGCCATAGACAGACAGACACACACAAAAACACACACTGACACACGCACACACACACAAACATAGCGGTCAAACTTATAACATCCCTGTTTTTGCGTCGGGGGTTAAAAAAATCGTTCATACTTGTGATTTTTCGAGATATCTTCGGCGAGATTTTTTCGAAGCGTCGGAACCCTAGTCTGAGTATAGTCCGACATGCTTTTCCCCGGTTTTATTTCTTCTCAGTCGCTCTAATACAGTCTTATGCAAATCTATCCGACTTAATCCGAACCTGGAATACTTTTCTGGTTTAGACCAAGGATTTTTGTTGGTAGGTAGTTTTGTGTCCGGAAGATTTGTTTTTGTGTGTTAGCTAGTACCCTATAGTGAGCTGTTGACATCAACGACTTTATCAAGTATTTTTTAAGTGCTGAAAATGGTAACTTTAAAACTACGTCGGGTAATCAACAATTCCCCGCAACAATTTCTCTGTGTTTTGTTCTTTTTACCCGACTGCCAAAGGAGGAGGGTATAGTGTTTCACAGCCTATACATATTATATGTATGTTTGTTCCTTTGTGTCACTATAAAAACTAAACTCGTTGTCCGATTTTGATGGTTCTTATGTCAATCGATTTGTCTTAATATGGTTTGTGTCACTGAAGATATGACAGTTATCAAAATTCAATATGGCGGCGACCAGACGCCACATTACGCAAATTAAAAAAAAAAGTCGACCAATGGGTATCATTGAATAGGGATTTAAAAATCATCATTAGGTTTCTTTTATCATTTTTTATTTTGAATGATCATTTAGGATTTATAACGATTTAAAGTTGGTTAGCAACAGTCGGGTTTTGAAAGCTTGTTAATTTACACTTTTTTTTTGTATATCTAGTGTGATTTTGTATTGTTGCGAATAAATGTCTCTTTATCCTTAATTTATTATACAGTGTGTTACTGGCATGAGGGCTTCTGCTTTAACTAACGATAATTTGTTGTATAAGTAATTATTTGCAGGAATAATTAAGTCGAACTTAACTAACGTAACGCTGCAATTTAACTTCGTAGATTTAACTACCATCAACGTATTGGAGCTGTGCGTAAGTATCGTAATCAGTATCGTTACGACTTGGTACAAGGCATACATTGGTACAGGGGCGAACAAGTCAAACGTCAAATATGGGGCTGCTGCTTTATTAATTAACTTTAACGCACAGTGTACATTGCCTGCAATTTAATTTTTGTTTGAAAACAAGTGTGACCAATTTTTTATTGTTTTAATTAAAATAAACATGTAGGTACATTGAGGAGTTGCCCATTGTTATTCTATATCAAGGAAAGCCCTCATGCCGGTAACACACTATAGACATGAATGCTTTGACCTACAACCTCCAAGACTTAGAAACAAATAATCTTAAGTCATAACTTTTTATTCTACTTATTCAAATTTCTTCATCATCATCATCATCAGCCTATATTAGTCCACTGCTGGACATAGGCCTCCCCTAATGAACGCCATAGCGCCCTGTCTTCAGCTTGCCGCATCCAGCATCTGCCTGCAGCCTTTCGCAGATCGTCATCCCACCTGGCCTGAGGGCGTCCTACACAAATTCAAAGGGCATTGGGTAAATTTGTTTGAAGAATATTGTCATTTTTTTTTTCAGCGGCCACGGATGATTTTTAAGTAGTTATTTAGAGGACCTCAGAATACACAAATACATAAATACATACATAATCTCACGCCTTCGTTCCCAGAGTGGGGTAGGCAGAGCTACAGAATTACAAACATCTCTAAAAACTTGTTGATAATTCTATAACCACAATTTGCACAATTAGGCTAAGATGTTTACCAGCGTATTAGTGACAGGTTGCAAGCCCATCGCCTAACAGTACTACAAGCCTTTATTCCCTTAGTCGTCTCTTACGACATCCACGGGAAGACATGGAGTGGCACTATTCTAACTCGGCAACCACACGAGGAACTCGGCAACCACACGAGGACATATATAATTTATGGCGTTAAATAATATCGCAGCGGAGATTTTAAAGATTTAAGTTTTCAGTTTTTAGTACAAAAGTACGCCCAAGTATGAATATTTAAATATCTCGGCTCCGATGCACTTAAGAGTATTACATTAAATAACAAAATATATTTATTTTAAATATGTATATCATAATTTACCACTTTTACGAATGGCCGCTCACCTTGAAAATGTATGAATTTTACAAATGACAACACTTTTACCCAAACCCCTTTCTTACCACCATCTTATTTTATTTAAAATGGAAAATAAATAGCCTATTGCCATGTCATCTACTACTGTTCATCTATTACCGGCTGTGAAACTAATTTGCCATTAATTCGTCGGCGATGCGTGCGCCGCTCCACTTGGGACCGGATTAGATCGCTTCGCGGGATTTTCCAGGGATTTGCACCTTTTTTTGTCTGACTCTTGCCATAGATATAAGATGAACAGAACACGTGTAACATTTGGAAAAGTAATAATAGTATAATATTGTAGAAGCCGGAAAACAAGCGGTTGCTGGATGAGTTTGAGATAGGCCGAGCCGAATCTAATGATACCTCATTTGTCAAAATCGTCCAAGCCGTTTTTGCTGTAGCGGGGAACATAGAACTGGACATACATACATACACGACGGTGAAAAACATAACCCTCCTTTTGGGCTTCGCCGCAGTCGGGTAAAAATAGGTTTCTGATCTTTTAGGAGTTTATGTTACCTATTGCCGCTCGGGTGTGAGGGTTGCGGCGATGCGTGTCACTCGATACTTAATGCGCACGCAACCAAAAACGGTGCGGCACCGACTAAACCACCTTCGTGCGTCCTGTTCAGTTTGCTTGTGGTGGCTAGCGGCGCGTACGGTCGAGCTACGCACACATGCAAGCCGCGCGATATACCTTTGTTAGAAGATAAACTACTGTTTATACTGTGGTTGCGGGTGTGTTGGGAGCTGAAGGATATAGCAACGTAAGATACACTTAACACACTTATCCACTTGCAGGGACTGTTTTGCTTACACTTCGTCAAAGCCGAGGTTCTCTTCTAACTATTTAATTAGATGAAAGCCCTGAGGGCCCTGCCAAGATGCACTACGCTAACTAACGTTTCTATTCGATTCGTTTTTAAACCAATCGCGTCACTGGGAGGTGACGCGATACTAAAAGTCACGTGGTCTACCAGTGACGCGATTGGGTTAAAAACGAATCGAATAGAAACGTTAGTTAGCGCAATGCATCTTGGCAGGGCTGCTCCTCGAAACATCTTTTTAGGGTTTCGTAGTCAGACTAGGAACCTTTATATTTATTTTCGTCATGTCCGTCCGTCCATCCGCAGCCTAGCTCAGAGATTCGTAGTCCTAGAAAGCTGTTATTTGGCATAAATATAATGTACATATTAGTCACGCCGAAAAAGTGGTAAAATAAAATATTGAAATAATCTTCGAAACCCTACACTGAGCATGAGCATGGTCAGACATGCCCTTGCCCGGCTTTTTTGATGTATAGATTTTGCTTGTAACAAGCTTGTCTTTTTAAAAGCCTTACTTAAATATTCCTTTGTACATAATAAACTGAGTACTAGATTGTACATCCCGCCTTTGTTACTCGTAGTTTAATGGTCATTTCACCCACAAATCCAAAGATTACTGGCAGTGGAAATTATTCCCTATTAATTCCCTGATACATGCGCTGTTCCGCTTGGGACCGGTTTAACACTGGGGTATTGCGATTGCTGTTCTTTTTTATGCTGGAGGAGCAACGAGTTATCGGGTCACCTAATGTGATTTATTTTGAGAACACCGTGTCGGAAGTTGTAGGTTGTTCAGACTGTTACATTTGTTTTACAAGGGAAATAAATGACGTCAAAAAAGGCATTTTTGCCTCCCTTCCCTCTTTGCATTAAGTTTGAGTGAGTTTTAAAATTCTTTGGTTTTACCTATGACAAGCCAGTATTTTCGATCCTAACTGTTTCATATCCAAATTTTCATAAGCTAGCCTTGCATTTTTTTTGAAACCTAGCCTAACCTATATGAATGTCTTTCATATCGGTTCAATTAAGGAATTTGTAGAACTGTTATAAAGTGTATGACCATGACTATGACTATACCTCTTACGGGTCTCTGCAACCCAAACCAGCTTGCTTGAGCTTTGCCACAAAATACCTGTGCCACAAAAAAACGCCATTTCATCAACTAAACCAGAGATTATCACTGGCGGTGAAACTAATTTGGAATTAATTCGTCGCCGATGCGTGTACCACTCAGCTTGAGACTGGCTTAAAACACTTTGGGGGGGATTTGTGAGCACTGAAGCGTTATATGTTGCGGTGTGTCACGAGATGAAGCGGAGATGCACTTAGAAAAAAGGGCGTATGTCTCATAGAACCGCGTATGTATTAGCGACCTTATTTCTTAAGACAGTGGGTTAAATTTGCTTTGACTATCAAATTGCGGATGCGTCCTGCTAGGTTTAGACTTTAGTACTCATTGAGTCATGCATGTTGTCGGATAAAGAAGAACCGGTCAAGTGCGAGTCGGACTCGCGCAACGAGGGTTCCGTACCGCCACACATTAGGTCTTCGAATTTGATTTCGAATTGAATCAGCGTGAGTCCAAGTCACACATGACCATTTTTAGTGTTTGTTGTTTTTCTTCAGGGCTTGTACTATTGTCATACCAAATTGGACGCTTGCATGCTTTACCGTTTTTACGACACAACATAAATAAAAATATTGAAAAAAATGTGTACCTATTTATTGTATGGGGACAACTTTATTATTTCATTTCCTTTAAAAAATATTGTCATCGAATCAAGATGGCCGCTTGAGTTGAAACTGACACCAGGCAACCGCTCTCCACGCCAGCCGCGCGTCGACTGAGCTCCCTAACTGCCCTAAATTATTACACTGCCCGAGCGCAAGGGCGACTATAGCACGGTCGCCGGGTGCGCCCGTTTGTTCTAATTAGGGACCCTGACTCCCTTTCTCTTATTAAATCATACAGATTTAAGGAAAGGGTCTCTGGACGGGGCGGATTACATTATCAATATTATCACGTGATCCATGAATATCACGATCCATTAGCGAAATATTGATGCGGATCACAAGGATATATCGCACCTTCAGAACAATAGTGACCTAATTGAGAAATTTTAAATTTCGAGTTAGGTCTCTATGATAATAAATTTATGACTCGAAGTTTGAAAGCACAAATTTTGAATTAGGTCATTATTGTTCTAAAGGTGCGACATATCCAAACGACATTGCCATCACCAGACTTAGGAATATACGGGGCAAAATTAAATGACAGCTAGGGATTGCCTATATCGATAAACTCAATTGTCGATGCTTTTCCCATATACTAGTGATCGCACCAAGTTTTGTTTGTAAAAATAAAACTTTATTGAAAGTATGCAAATGAAACAAAAAAGCAAGGATTTTTTAACCTATACCCATCATCATCATATTTTTTTTACTCCTAACAAATTCTGGTCGTTTATTTTAACAGTAAGTGGGACAGTCATTCCGAAATACACATTAACGAAAAAAAATATGATGATGATGAGTGAAGTTTAAATATCCCTTTAAAATAAGTAATAACCAGAATTATGTTGCTATTGGTGCGATCACTAGTATATGGGAAAAGCATCGATAATTGAGTTTATCGATACAGGCAATCCCTAGCTGTCATTTAATTTTGCCCCGTATATTCCTAGGTCTGGCCATGACATTCCAGTATCGTTATAATACTGATGGTCTGTTCCGTGCCAATAGCGCGTAGTGTAATAGGCCTTTTAGTTTGGGACAAGTTAATTTTCAAATGGTCTCCAATATTATTTCTCTATAGTTCTTGAAGGTAAAGCGGTAATAACTCTACGCAACAACCCTAGGTTTTACTAAAATCCCATTACTTAATCAACGAAATATCAAATACACAGCCCCAATGGGAAAACACCTCACGCTATTAATTAATTCCCACGCCATATAGCGGCCCTTCAAATAATTGCAACCGAATTACTGTCTCGTTAGGCCGCGGTCTGAATTATCACTTCAAATATGGGTAACTACGTACAATTTGGAATTGCGCATTTCTTGCCAGCAATAATAATTATTAATGATTTTCCTAAATTCATTAGATTTCAGGTTTGTTATTCTTACTAATTATGTCATTGATTTTGTAAAGTGTTTTTGTTTGTCTATACAGGGTGTCACAAAAACCGACGTCAACTCGCCTAGGGCTGATAGAGCAGCTAAAAAGCTATCGATTTAAACACTATGTATGTTCAACGATTTTTACTGGAGTCGGAGATATTGAGATTGAGATAATGAACTTTTAAAGTAATGGCATAAAGTTGGATACAAAGTGAAAAACAAACACCGGGACACCTCATCATGTCAGCCGAAAGACGTCCACTGCTGGACATAGGCCTCCCCCAAGGCTCTGCACTCAGACCGGTCTTGTGCTTTTCGCATCCACCGCGTTCCCGCGATCCTTACAAGGTCGTCACTCCATCTTGTTGGAGGCCTACCTACAGCTCGTCTCCCGGTCCGCGGACGCCACTCAAGAACCTTCTGGCCCCATCGGCCGTCAGTCCTGCGAGCAATGTGCCCCGCCCACTGCCACTTAAGTTTGCCGGGACACCTAGTATGGAGAAACAAACTTTATGTCATTACTTAAACAGTTGATAACATAAAAACCGGGTAAAATTGTTTAAAAACTTCGCTGATTTGTAATGATTCTAATAATGTATAACACTGAAAAATCTCTCAAAAAAAACATGTAATACGGGATTTTTCGTGACAATTGATATATTACAAAAAATCTGATTATAATGCTCAATATCTCAGAAACTAGTAAAAATCGCTGAACATACATAGGGTAACTTTTTAGCTGCTATATCAGCCCTAGGCGGATTTACGTCGATTTATGGGACACCCTGCATAAGTTTGTTTTTTATGGAAACGACCACACAGGCCAGCTGATGGTGAGTGGCATCTCAGAACCATAGACATTTGCATTCTTAAGATTGCAATCCTAAGACTGCAAATGCTTCAACCCTGAGGGCTACGATGGAATGCCTCTATACTAGTAATTTCACTTTCTTTATCTCCACACCAAACATAAGGTAAGATGGTGGCAGTATCTGAAAGGATCGTGAAGAAGGTCCTACCACCGCTAAATTGTACCTACACTCAAAAAAATGAGAGCCAACAAAGAGAGATTTTCACTTAGTTGACAAAAAATGATTACAATAGTTAAGATATTAGTTATATCAACCAAAGCTGATAGTTAACGACAGCAATTTCTTTAGTGATTCAACTAACATCTTAGTTGATGTATCTAACGAATTTGTTGATGTATCTATCGTCTTGTCAGGCTCGTATGGGATCAAGACGCTTATGCACAACAATCACAATCTTGTTACAAGCGACCAATTTTTTTTTTTCAGTGTATGTATGTATGTAAACACTTTATTGTACAAACAAAAGAGATAACAATAATACAATAGACAAAAATATAACAGGGATGTACAAAGACGAACTTATCCCTTTAAGAGATCTCTTCCAGTTAACCTTTGAGCGATTGAGAAAATTGTTGACGAGAATTCTAGAAAACAGCGCCCCTTCTGTGCGAAGGATTTTCAGAATTCCCGAGAAGAAGCAAAAACGTTTTATCTACGTTGCTGCCATTTATAGGTGAAGTGATCATTGCAAGTGACGTCACTACTCAATCAATAGGCCAAATACTACAAAAGTCGATGACGATTCAGTTTTTACTACGATAGGCAGTTGTCGAAAAACTTCAACAACATTGCATATTAACAAATGTGTAAAATTGATTGAATTTTCCAATTCAACGCCGGTGGTTTCATGCACCGTGTAGTGCACTAACAGCGTGCATTCCAACTGCAGTTGCAGAGTCTTGTTATTCTCACACATTGTTGATGCGCATCAACGACCCGATAAATTAATAAAATACTCAAGTCTACAACAACAATAACAGCTGATCATTTATTTACTAAATAGTTAAAGAAACTATTGGATGCAAAATGCTACTGCAGCAGATAAAATAACTTTGTAAACATATTTATGTAATGTATTCACTTGGATAATATATTCTAAAATAAAAAAGGAATTCTTGTATTGTTGATAAATCAGACCCTCACTAGTTTGTAAGTTGCTGTGCCCTGCCATAAAGGTCCATAAAGATCTCATACCTTATAGTTATAAGTATACCTAGAGATTTTCCTAGCACGAACGACGTGTTGTTAGTGCTTGACATAATAAAAACATCGACAATCCTGTTATCGATAAGAACCAATTCAATGTCAGAGTGATTTTCACTGAAGTATGTAAAATATTAATAAACTGATAGTTTTGTTGTTATATGAATCATATGATATGTGATTGTAATTTTTCCTTGATGATATGATTTCGCTATGTTCTTATAAGGTACTACAGTGGGTTTTAGGGCATTGTGAATATTTTTTTATAACTATATAATGAAATGATGTACGATTATTTCCTCTATGACGATGAAGTGGTGGTTATCGGTAACAGGTTTGTCGATATTATAATTATGTCAAGCACTAACCACATGCTGTTTCTGCTAGAAAAATATATAGGTATAGTTATAAGTTACATAACACCTCGCTCATTGAATGCAAAAGGGCCACAAATCAAAATGGCATAATTTTACAGGACAGCCATTACAAATTCTAAAACAGGTTTTTTGGTTATATTTAATGTTTTTATGTCTTATTTTTATAATGTTAATATACCACTATGTTCGTCAATTAATGAGCTATATTTTTAAAATAATGACATTGTTGTACCATTAACCCACATCAAAAAAAACACACACATGCCCCTTTTGCATTCAAAATATTAACAAAATTTTCAAAAATTATTCCAAAAATAAAACTCATTTTAAAAATAAATTCAATTTAATAGACTTTTCTCATAAAATACTAATTTTTTTTTTTAAGCTAAACGTAGGGTTTTACCGATAGCATAATAAAAATACAATAAAAATCGAAATAAACAAAAAATAGGTATTCTTATCACTATACTATTTTAATTCAGGTGTAACAAGAGATCTAAAACAAATTCTTAAGAATTATCAAAATGTTTAAGTTAATCTTAATTAAAGGAACTTACACCTCTAGCAAAATAAAAGTTCTAAAAAAAGAACAAACAAGTAAAATCTTTATGTTGGTACATAAGCCATAAGGCAATAATCAGTGTCAGGTATTGAAAAATACACGAGTTGTTTGCTACAGCTAAATCACAAGTTAAATGGCGTATAAAATGACTCACAGTAACAAAAATAAAAATTCTCATTACTTATATAAAAAAAGTTAGTTACCCGTATCAAAGTTTAATTTTAAAGCATTCTCTCTTTTATATTGAATAAATTTGTAGCAACTTACTAAGTACCTATTAAATTCAATGACGACAACTTAAACAATCATATTCATTTTCTAATTAATAACATCCTTATTGAAATCACAGACTCTTTCTTTACCTAATTTAATATTTAAGGCACAAAACATTACAATTTTTTATAAAAAGATTCGTAATACTTAGGTATTATATTTTTATCGATTAGTTTAAGTATACCCTTTAGTTTTGATTCAGCTGTTTTAAGTTTATTATTGAATAGTTTTTTTGGCACTATTATATCAGTCTCAATCGATGATAAAAAAAAAATCAGCGTAGATACTGAAGTAAACTCTTCGTTTTCGTAAGAAGTCTTGAACAAAAATTTGTTTTTATGTTCTCGATGGACTTTAATAACTTTTATATCCGACCATTTTACTTTATCCCCATCTTGGGTTGTAACAAAATTGCCGACAGCTAGACATTTTAGGTCCAAGAAACTATCATGCATCAGCTCGTGAACTGCGAAAGGTGTCTGATGTTGCCTTTCTTCTTAGCGGTCTTTATAAGAGTAATTATAAAATAATGGTCAGCCACATAAATTGGCGATGATTTTAATGCACTTGCAATGTTTCATTGAATTAATGAATGAGCGGCGTCCCCTTCATTTTGAGTGTGTCCTTTAATAAGAAACTTATGAGTGACACTTCTCAATTTCGGCAATTTGTGTACAGCATATAGGTACATCAACAACATAAATTTATTGTAGTGATGGAATGTTGGATTTCTTGTCCAGTTCAGAATTGTGAGTGGAGCAGGCTTCATTTTTGTCTGTTTTTTTATTTGTAGTACCGACTGCCATGTTCAAAATCTTTCTTGCTCGGTTATTCATTCTGTAAATAAAATCCTTATTTGTAATTTAACTCATGAAATATAAGAACTGTTACATAGACACACATTAATTTAAATACCTTACACACTTACACAAACACACACACACGCCCACGCAGTATACGCAACATACACATTAACACAGAATAACACTCGAACGTCTCAAGCTAGTTAGATTTTTATTTCTTCGCTATTATTACCTTGAATTACCTTTACCGTAAGTGTTAAACGCCAACACGTCCATATTGTTTTAAAATAATTAAACATTCAACGCAATAACATTCCTACAAAACGAACACATTAACAAAAACATCATTTTAATGTGAAATAATTTTCTACTATCCTGCATATAATTCTATACAAAACGGAAGTTTTTTCAAATATGGCACAAAATAATTTCACAATTCCGACCAAAACGGACATATTATAAAATATGGCATAATTTGTATCACAATTTTGATCATGCTTGGTTGATATTGGAATACAAAACGGACGTATTTTAAAATATGGCACTATTGTTTTACAAATTTTATCATGCTTGCTTGATATTGGAATGCAAAATGGACGTATTTTTAAATATGGCACTTTTGTAGTATAAATTGTAAAAATACTTACTTGACATTGGAATGCAAAACTTCCGCATTCCAAAATATGGCACTTTTGTACAGAACAATTCACTCAGTATCAGGTACTTTTTTGGATTGTGGCCGTTTTCCACGAAACTGACGTGCATTCACTTCGATTTTTGCGACACAACTGACAAAATGGCAGCTTTGCACCGAAGATGTGCCGCTAATCGTTAAAATTCAAAAACGGCGGTTGATCCGTTCAGCCGGAAATCACACGAAAATGACTGGTGTCTTCAGGTAAGCTTAAAATTATTATCGATTAAATCACTATTTTGGAATAAAACGATTTTCTGATATTTTTGATTTGTGGCCCTTTTGCATTCAATGAGCGACCTGTATATTATGTATAAATGATGGAAGCAATAAATAATTGAGAATTGATCAAGTCTGGTTCACTTTTCATAGCAGATTTTTGATCCCCTTGAATCACAGACACTTATTTGTTCTAATGTATCATTTCATCGAATTTAATTTCATCGAATTTAATTTCATCGAATTTAATTTCATCGAAATTAATTTCTGCTGAAACCTTATTGTTTATAGGTTATTTTAAGTTATTTACAGATCTACCCCCTTACTAATAAACGTTGAGTAACGGTGGTATAGCTATATAATGTTTTGTCCTTATCTGTCATTGTGACATTTTAATTTGACAGATAAAGACAAAACATTGTATTGCTATACTACCGTTACCCAACGTTTATTAGTAAGGGGTATAGTGAATAATCCTTTCACATCGTGAAAACTCGGAACTCACGTCTCTCACGTACTTCCGAATGATGCCGACGTGTCTATGAATTATTGAATTATTAAGTGACACGTTTGTATTAAATAAATAGAGTACTTTAGTCAAATGTCAAACCACGAGTTTGATGTATATCACACCGAGATGTTAAAACCACCACGATCAAATATATAGAAATTAGGTGTAGGTAAACAAGAAGAAATATAAATAAATAATGAAAATAATTTCACAGGCTTGTCGATCTAAACTTTTCCTAGGTCTTAATGCTTTCGGCATGACTATTAAAAAGAACTGAAAACAAACAATCCTAATTAACAAAAAAATACTCTGGTATTAACAACTATATATCGATTATCACTCTCGCGATGCGACGTTCCCCCACGTTGTCTTGATGGGTACTGAGTCAGACTGAAGTAGCATGACAAATACGAACATTTCCGAGAAAATACGATGTGAAAGGATATTTCACTACATCTGTACATAGGTTAGGTTTGGTTAGACTTGTGACCACCAAAAAATTATAACTCCTGTGTAAAAGTCTGTCGATGAAATGAAAGTTCTATGTAATGACTGTCGGTGATTCGGGGGTAAACCAGATTTTTGCAACATAGTGGAAAAATGCTGCTATAGGCTACAGTGTGTCTCACTCACGTTCATTTTGTGTGTTTTGCTGCAGAACATACATTTTGATACGACTTTAGAGGGTATCCACTAAAATCCATTGTAAAGATCGATTCATAGATCTATAGAATTCCGGCTTAAATAAAATTTGTATGTATAGGTTTTTATATAAACAGGTTTTATTGGTTGGTTATTTTTTTCCGGTCTTCTAAATAAATTTGTATTTGATTTTCTCAATCTCTCAAGAGCTGAAAGCGACGCCTTAAGGGGATAAGTTCGCTTTTGTACATATTTTGTAAATTACTTGTATTATTTTGGTGTTTATTTTGAACCACAAAATGTTTACTTATATACATCGTATTTTACAGGCTTGCATTTGCTATTTACACAAATAAACTACGTACTTACTGGCTGCTTGTTGCGTTTTATTAACAGCCAGAGCACGTAGAAATAGACAACATATTGTATTGGAAGTGAGCACTAACAAGCGCCATTGTTATTCGATTGTATGTTGTGCAACTAATAACGCAACTTGTAACAGAACGATTTGTCTGGCTTGTCGTACAACAGCATAATAAAAGATATCTCCTCTTTGTGACGCAGGAAGGTATCAACGTTTGTAGAATAAAAGTATTATTCACTGTCGCAATTATAATAGAAAACCTACAGTTTGGTCGTTCTAAGAGGGCCGATTTGACAGCTGTCAACGCAGTATAAAATATAACCTCTAACACATATTTTCTAATCTCATATGTCTAATGTCAAGTTGTCATTGGCGAAATACATCTTACCTACAATAGATGTGAAAGCCATTTAAAAAAAACGACTTGACAGAAGTGCGTGGAGCTAACCCCATGTGCTTCTGTTTAGTCCATTAGAGAAAATTCTCTTTAACCGAACAATTGTCCTCGCGTGTGATATCCATGGACTTGATTCAGTAATAACTCCATGGGAGTGTCAATAAATAACCCGACATTGGCGAAATACACCTTAACAGGAGTGAAAGCCATTAATTAAGAAAAAAAACTGTAATCGGAGAAATACTGGAAAAGGGCCGAATTCTAAGTACCCGAACAGTCGTGCATGCATGACTCGATGAATGTGGGAGAAGCGAAAGAGATTTGTCAGGATCGTAGCAGGTGGAAAAAAGTTATCTCTGCCTACCGCTTTGGGAAACAGGGGTGATTTAATGTATGTATGTACATCAAAAATGCTTAGGGATCAAAAAATATCTCTACATTATTTGACAGACAACAGACTACCTAAAGTACTTACTAGGCCTATATTCATTTTGTCTTAATTATCCTCTTTTGTAATTTAAAAACAATACAATAAAATGTCTAGCCAAGCCAAGTTAAAAACAATACCCGTCAAAAGCTATTTGGTTTTGCGGAACTACTGATGTGCAAGTTGCGGAAAGTTTCCAAAAAGTTGGAAAAGTTCTACTAAATTTCCGGAAACTTTCACTAAAAATATAGGAAACTTAAATTTAAGAATCGGGAAGTTTCCATCCCCATACAAAATTGTGAGAAGTTTCTGAAATTTTCCTACATGAAATGTTCCGCAATATTGGAAAGTTTCCTTTGGCACATCAGTATGCGGAACACGTTTTATCAATCCTCCATTAAGCATAAAATTACGATCAATATAATTCCTCCTACTTCACCCGTCTTTAAATAAAATATGAAAACGGCCTAACCTCGGTTGGTAAGCACCCGACTCGCACGTAACTGCATATTCATAGAAAAACCGAGTCAATTAACACAACAAACATTGTTTTTGGAGTTACGTGGTTTGTACGAATAGGAACAATATGTTATGACATGTTTTAGGTACATATAGGCTACTAGCTTCTGCCCACGACTTCGTCTGTGACGTTTTCGATTATCGTTATTCCTCGGGAACATACAAACATACATTCATTCCCAGAGTTGGGTAGCCAGAGCTATAGAATTACCAACAACTCTAAAAATTTGTTGATAATTCTTTAACCACATTTTTCACAAATACGCTAAGATGTTTACCAGTGTATTAATGACAGGTTGCAAGCCCATCACCTAACAGAACTACAAGCCTTTATCCTCTCCGTTCCTCGGGAACTTTTATATTTTTCGGGATGAAAAGAAGTCTATGTGTTAAACCAGTTTATAAACTATCCCTATTTCAAATTTAATCCAAATCTGTCCAGCCGTTGCAGCGTGAATTAGTAACAAACGAACACACAAACTTTCGATTTTAGAATTATTCTAGTAGGATCAGTAGAATATGAATAGGTTGTATGTTGCGGACTATTTTCCGCAAGTCAACGACTTAAGTATGCGCCTCTACTTTGCGTAGGGGGTTAGTGGCGCAACTCTTGCCAAACCAGTTTCACCAGGAAGCCTAGCAGACCAGACATTGTCGATGACATCTGGTAGCGATCTCGGCTCAAGTCTGAGTAGTCGCACCCGGTATGTTGCCCGGGACATTTCATGATGACGTGGGCAGCAGTCTCTTCTGCCGTCATATAGGGTTTAGGGGTACTTATTTTTTTATAGAGAAACCTTTGAACGAATGTATTATGTAGAATTTTCATTTCATCGAAGGCATTTTGTCGGCGCATGAGTTATTTTTATATGAAATATAAAGATTCAATTTTAACCTAATTAAACTACTTAAAGTCATCAAATTAACGTGAAATTTTGAATGCTTTTGCAATTTTGATGGCATTTAAGCGTTTTATTTTTTCATATCTATTAATATGTAAAAAAATAATTGGTTAATACAAATCGAACAGTATCAGAACATTTCATGCTTCATCGGTACGATCGGCTTTATATAGCTGTACACTTTAGTGCTTTATCACTTTCACGTCATGTTTAAACTGCTACACTAATTTGTCAAAGGCATTAAAGCGACAAGGTAAAAAAGTGTACAGCTACATATATTATTCTGCCCTCCTAAGCCAATAGGTAGTATCTCAGATAAATCTCCTATCGTAATATCTACCTTATTACTAACAGAATAGAATTAAAATTGCTTTGATTATTGAATTTGGGATAATGCTTACGTGGGAATTACTGTGCGATGTTCTACTGTTTTGTTAAACTGTGCCCTAACGAGCCCACTGTACGTATGTCCCCGTGTTCCACGCTACAGCCATTCCATGTGGCATTATTGTTACACCTCTATTTACTTTTATGTGCGGCGCGAATGTGCGGCGAGGCCCGTATGGTTTTTATTTTGCTGGTTTAAATTCGCTCGCTATACATGACAGTGTTTTGTTAGTGGTTTTGTTTGGTTCGCATTTACTATTTTGGAAGCATCAATAGCGATCAAAATTGTTTTGTTTTATTTTATCAAAGTGTTGACGATTGACATATATGTTTTTCACAACACTGCTCGGAAATATGGCCATAGATGGTCTTGTTTGGGGTCACAAAACGTCACTTATAAGGACAGACCAAGAAGTTTTTGTCGGCGTGTTTGCTGATTAGTCGAGAACATTGTTGTCCACCTTTAAGAACCAATGAAAACCAATCAATCAATTTTTGTGTCATAGCTCCTTGAAATGAAAAATTGAAATCGACCAATCAGAACACACCATTTTGCATCGTAAAATATTAGGTGTATTTTTGCTAAAAGATACACAGACTAAAAACTATGTCACTGCTTTTTTTTTAATGTAATTCAAACTAATCTCGAACTACTAGAAATGAAATTACATGGGAGATATGCAATTTTATACGGATATGCAATTTTAATAACAAATGCAATTTTATATGGAGTTGACATCTTCATCTCGCATGTTAGTTTATTAATCTCGAGTGCCACGAGAATAGGGGTCCGGATTAAAAAAAAGTTATCTATGGTAAAATTGGCGGTGATGTCACATTAACATGAATTAAAATTTGAGTTTTGAATATGATTTTTATTTTATTTCCTCTCAGTAGTTGTGAAAAGCACTATGTCTGCCTCGGTAGAAAGTGCAATTTATGGACTCGTACACTAGAGTGATGACTCGTCCAAAAATCGCGTACTTTCTATCCTCTGCAACAATGTACTATTGTTTTATTTTATCAAAGTTTTGACGATTGACACAGCATATACAATGTGGGACATCCATACGAATATATGTTTATCTACACACATATCATAAGTCCTCTATTACGCGTTCAAAACCCGTAGGCAATGACCAGCATTACCTGTAGTTGTGGGTGACAGCGATGACAGCTGTTAATTTTGGAAGATGTTTCAAATTTGGATCTCATTACGTTGCAATATTCGATAACGTAATAAAATTACGTTACAGCGGTCATTGCTGTCACCTACTACCACAGGTAATGCTGGTCATTTGCCTTTCGGCTTCTGAACCCATCTTAGAGTACTTATAATATGTGTGTAGATAAAGTATTGCACGCAACTCTGCTTAATTGGCATTAATTGGCATTAAAACTCTCGTGTAATCTATTATGAAACTCCTCTTGAGGCTCGTTTCATAATCCACACTCATGTTGTAATGCCTGTCATTACGCAACCGTCACTTAAACTACTATTTGACAACAGTTACTATGCATCCTAATAAACATAAAAACATGTGTATTGTTAACATTCGTTGTTTTTTTACTAACTAATTCAATGTGTCAAAACATAAAATAAGTCCGCAGTGCAACGAATTTGTAGTCTTAGGATTTTAGTCTTGAGATTGCAAATGTTTATGGGTTTCAGAACCCATTGGCTAGAGTATCTATGTACTTATTAGTGGCATTATTTATGAAAAGGGACCTTATTGTCGATGGCGCTTACGCCGCATTGCGTCACGCGACGTTGTATTTATATCGGAGCATCGTTAATAATGGCGGAAGCGCCATTATTATTAAGGTCCCTTTTCATAGATAACGTCTCATTAGACTTCTCTATGCCATAAAACAAATCATTTGTGAGTCTGTTCGTTTTTTGCAGGAATGTTCATATCGAGATTAAGCTAATTAGTACCATCTGGATGGATATACCTTAAGTGTGCGGAGATTCTGTTGCAACCTTTCGAATACTATCATCAGATTTAAATTTAGACACCATTTTTCAGGGATCCCCTTGGAACGCATGATTTTTTTCGCTTTTTTTTTTCGCATACATTGCAGAATTTAATAAATGTCTTTTTTGTAGATTAGGTTAGGTTAGGGTAGGGTAGTTTTTATAATAATTAAAATAAAACTATTTTTATTGTAAAATCAGTTTTAGGTCAAACGTGTTATGCGTAAAGATACGTTATGCGTAAAAAATTTATGCGATCCAATAGGGATCCCATTTTACATAGTCATCGGGTTTTCACATTTATTCCAAGGTACCATTGCGGTGTTGTTTTCAGGTTAACTTCTTTAAATCACATGAAACGAAGTCGCTTTCCGAGTCTTTCTGTCTTTCTAAAGTTAAAAAGAAATAGGACTTTAATTAACATCTAGAATAGAATTGTATTCATTCATTTGACGACGCGGTAGCCTAGTGGCTAGTGACCCTGCCTACGAAGCTAGCGGTCCTGGGTTCGAATCCCGGTAAGGGCAGATATTTGTGTGATGAGCACGAGTATTTGTTCCTTAGTCGTGGATGTTTTCTATGTATTTAAGTATATATTTCTCTATATAAGTATATGTATCGTTGTCTAGTACCCATAGTACAAGCCTAGAGCTTAGTTTGGGACTAGGTCAATTTGTGTGAGATCGTCCCTTGATATTTAATATTTATTTATTTATTCTGTTTGTCTGTTTATCCGCTAACTCTTCATAAACTACGCGACAGATTTTGAATTGGTTTTCACTATCAGTTATATAATTTTTTACGGAAGGTTTTATGTAATATTAATAATAAATTCTGGTAACAGAAATCTCACACAAGCCGAAGCAAAGTGAGGGGATGTCAAGGACTTTAATTGTTATACCACTATGGAACCCTGTTATAATGACAGCGTCAAACCACATGACAGAAATTACGGTTAAATGAATGAGTAACGTTATGCGACAGGGTTCCATAGTGGCATAACAATTAAAGTCCTTGACTGTACTCGTACCATAATAATTACGTACTTAGGTGTCGACGAAATGAAAATTCTGCAAAGTGATACGTTCTATGAAAATGACAAAACAATTGTATTTCTTTCAGACCATTTCAAGAAACGTAACTGGTACAAATTAGGTTATTATAAGTGAAAGGCAGAAAATGTAATAGGGTTGTCACTTTCAAGACTCGCATCTCGTCGTATTTATCAAGATGAACCTATTTATCAGAGGCACATAGCCATTTGTAATCTTGACATTCGCCAGCCGTATTTTTCTTCGTGCAAAATTAAAAGACGTCATACACACACACATCATAGACCCATAAACATGCTTCTAGCTCGCCCTCTCGTGTTGCTTCGCCCTTAAGGGGTGTCAAATGTATGCGTATTCCTGTTTGTTCCACCTTGTACACAATAAATGCAATAAATTATTGAATTTGAATTTGAAAAAGACGCATGTACTTTTAAAGTAGGATGAAATTCTATGATGAAATAACGTAAGTTTCATTATATATAAATGCCCTTGGGCCCTTTTACGAGTAGGTAAGGGTTAATATAAATTACTTTGTAGTTACTCATAATTAATTATAGTTTTAATTAAGATGGTAATGTGTTGCTTTATCTGTAAATTACAATTCTACAATAAATAAATAATAAATAATTCATTCATCACATCATAATAAATATTCCTTTACTCTATTTATGATGAAATAATTTGGGACCCATTTCAAGAAAAACATGCTTGAAGTCGTCAATGTCATTAGAGATGTCAAGTCATTTGTAACTTTTAGGAAACTCAACCTTATTGTTGCAGAATGTCAGATTGACTTTGGACCTAAGGTGGGTACCAAATTTAATCTCGTGACTATACCTTTTTTTAATTGTTTTGGCGCACAGAAAACCAATATATATGATAGTCACTTTCATTTTGTAGTAGTTTTTGACCGATTACAAAAATTTACTTATTTAATTCGTCTGTTTTTATTTTGTGTCTGTTACGCGATTTCTTTGCCTTTAAAAATGATTTCAATGGGAGCCCCTTTGTTTCTCATAGTTTTATTAGTCATAATGTAATTGTTGACATAATTTTTGATAGTCATAATTTGTTATATCGCTGAAACTGTAAACTTTTCAGAATTTCAGAATTATCTAAAGTGTAGACAAGGCTAGGTTAGGTTGGGTTTGATTTATAAAAATCCTGAAAAAGTAACAGCTTTAAAAAAACACGTTATGACTTGCGATGATTATGACCTAAAGCACATTATGACTAAAAATAATTATGTCAGTCAATATAGACCCGATTTCAATAATGACTAAACTATATCGTTTGCAACAAACTAACAATCATACAATCTTCTTCACAAACTTAATTCTTAATGTAATTGAGAAGTATTAGCACTTTCAACACCCACGCGAAGCAAACTATTCCAATACCCAGACAAAAGTTAATGTTATCAAAACAAAACTACACAAAAACATAAAACTTTCCGCAATTCGTATATCCGTAAAGTAAAACTAATATCCCAATCGTTAATCGTGGGATTATTCTGATTCACCGATTCTACGGAATACGCTTACAAAGTGATATTAAGCTTTTGTTGTTTTCAATTTCCTTGTACAAAATATTTGTTTTTTACAATACTAGGCGGTTTCATCGTGTGGTTGCCGGGTTATAATAGTGCTACTCCATGTCTTCCCGTGGATGTCGTAAGCGACTAAGGGAAAGGAGGCTTGTAGTACTGTTAGGCCCGTATTAATAAACACATCTTGGCCGAGATGCCCGTCACAAGATACGTCAAAGTAAACGTCAAACCATAGAACACTGTCATTTTTGACGCATCTCGGGACGAGCATTAGAGTTGAGATTAGTTTATTTATACGGCTCTTAGTGTCGCTGGCATAGTGGGCTCAACTCGAGATCGTAAGGTTTCGTGAAACGGGGTGAGTAGGGATTCAGGGGTGAGTAGGGCCCCAACCTAAAATAAGTCATAACTCGTTACAAATAAGAACAATTATTAAATGGACTATAACGTTACGTCTATTGGAAATAATTTCAGTCTTATAATTAGTAGCATATGCTTCATTTTATGTTGTGTCCCTACTCACCCCGGTTTACGGTACCGAGTTAGAATCAATGAGTTTTTCTGACTTAAGTACATCACCCGATGCTCTTACGGAAGGAAAATGGTGGGGAAACCTGCACGCTTCGAACAGCTGAGTGTGTTAGAGAGAATTTCACAAAAGATCGTAAGTTTCGAAGTGTAACCGAGAGGGCCCATCTATGAGATAAGATAGGATACCTATTGTAGGTAAGAAAGTGTAGTGTCAAGTAAATGAGAGCTATCGTAACGTTGAAAATATGATAACCAGAGATCGGACTCACTCATGAGTCATGTCCACATTACTCGCAATAATGTGGACATGACTCCAAAGATTTTAAATTAACAAATTAAATTACGTTAATTGATTTCTTACCTGAAACTTTAATCTTGTTCCTTTGCAGGACTGTAATATATAAATAATACAAACACGTGAGGAGTGGCAGTTAACATTAATCTACTTAAGTTTGCTCCATTAACATCCGTGGATTGCGAAAGGAGCTTTTCACGTCATATGTTTATTTTAGCCGTTAAATGGAATAAACTAACCACGGAAAAAATAAAAAATGACTGTTTTTTTGTTGTAATAAATCTACACAAGTCTTTGTATTATTTATTTATTACTGCCTTGCAAAAGATCAAAATTATTTTTAGGGAAAGTAATCAAGTAATGCAATTTAATTTGTTTAATTAAAATCTTTGGAGTCATGTCCATATTATTGCGAGTAATGACGCCCATTTGTCCGATTTCTGGTGATAACACGTTAAAGACGATATGGTTTTACCGGGTAGAATAGAGCCCCAGATCGAATACGTAATAAATACTAGAATGTCTTGCTAATGCCGTCTTATTGGCTGCATGCCCGCGTTTCCTGTCCACGGCATATGTGACCGCACAATGATACATAATACGGTTTGCCTTTGTTACACGGACATTTATTATTTTATACGTACAAAGTTACAAATTGTGGATCTGGGACGTTATTCTCTTAAAAACGGCGCTTAATAAGTAGTCCCGTCAGAGCGCGCAAAACACATTTCAGCGCATTTTTCTCAATTAGGCAGCCTTATACGTTCGATCTAATCGACAGAAGCCCTGCTGCCTAATTGAGAATCCACGCGCTAAAATGTGTTTTGCGCGCTCTGACGGGACTACTTAAACTCGCCGGTGTGGCGCGTTTACTCGTTCACTCGTTCGACCGACCCAGCGCCGTTTGTAAGAGAATAACACCCCTGGTAGATATAGAGATGGGATCTGGTAGAAATAAAGTGCCAAAATCGTTATTTCTTAGCAAAATTTCTATTCGCGCCTTCCTGAATTGTTTTTTTACAGTATTGTTTTTCCCCTTATTCATTTTATCGTAACGCATCTTTCCCATTTCAAAAATCAGTCTCTTAGTATCGACGGACAATTCTCATACAACCCAAAGGCCAGAAAAGTGTTGCCAACCCTAACGAATAAAATGGAATACTTCTCTGCAATGATATAATATAGTAAAAAGAGGTAGATATGTTATACGCACTTCGATAGTGGCACCCTAAAACCAAGCCAATTGGTACACCTTTACTTAGTCTTGCGCCGTCAACGGAACCGTGAACTGGTCTGCAGAGCGACATACACTCGTCTCTGTTTCGCTCCCGGAAATTAGCATACCATCCTGCTTTCACTTGTTATTTATGAATTAGTGTGTAATTGCAATATTTAGTGATTATGGCGTAAGCTGGGCCATTTTTACACGTGGAATAGCGTATAGGTAACATATCTACCTCTTTTTATATTACATATATCATTGCTTTTCTGCTACATATTTCAATGTATCTTTAAACCAAACATACATAAATGGACCAAAGGTCCTCCCATAGTGATTGAACACAAAGTACAACTTTGTGCTAGGCCCATCCAAAATAGTCCAGAATCGTGACCACCATTTTAACCCACCGCCAAGTAGCAGTGTTCGCATTATTGTGATTCTGTTTGGGGATAAAACAACCGTTGAAATAACTTCTTTTTTTTACACAATCTCACACCAATTGACACAAACTAAGCTCTAGGCTTGTACTATGGGTACTAGACAACAATAAACATACTTGTATTGTTGTACATACATAAATACATATAAACATCCAAGACTCAGGAATAAATATTTACGCTCATCACACAAATATCTGCCCTTACCGGGATTTGAACCCGGGACCGCCAGCTTCGAAGGCAGGGTCACTGCCCACTAGGCTAACATGAATTCGAACTAAAGTAAGGCCAATGAGACGAGATAAAGAATGTAATCAAACTGACCGTTACTGAGGTATATTGCGACAGCGAGCGATTGTATCTGTCCTTATTTCTCGTACGCAATAATATCATCGGTTGGTCGATGTCGGCTGTCGTTGCGTGATTCGTGGTACAGGAAAACTGTCAGTACAGAAGTTTTCAACATTCCCAAGTAACAAAAATGACTGTGTAGTAGCTATTTATTGGTTCAAATTGACTCTATAGGCTGTCGAACCAGGCCGTATAAAGGCAGTATAGCAGGCTATACTATGGATCACTGAATGTATGAAAAAAAAATATTTTTGCTCCAATCCTTTTCGGCTACTATGAAAAAGTTGTTACACATGTCTAACATTCATAATATAAAATATGAAAGAGATACATCAATATTTAGTAGTGCCCCAAGCTAACGGAACTTTTACAATATAGGGAAAAAGACCATTATTTTAGAGTAGTTATTATATATAGACCATTATGTTAGATCTCTGTCTTATACTGCAATTACACCCCTAGTGTATTTAAAGGTATATTTTGAACTTTTTAATCACTTTTACGTTGCCATTATACAGCATCAAGTGTTCGTTTACCCTTTAAGTTTACGCGTGAACCTTATTTAATATTTTAAAATGCTAAAAGTACACGATAAGAACAAAAATGAACCAATACACAGTTATTTTCGTTACTTGGGTTAGGGCCGCCATTTTGTGAAGTTCATTCCTGCTTGGATTGCGTTCAAAGTGACACGATATCGCACCTTCAGAACAATAGTGACATAATTGAGAAATTTTAAATTTCGAGTTAGGTCTCTATGATAATAAGTTTATGAATCGAAGTTTGAAAGCACAAATTTTCAATTAGGTCACTATTGTTCTAAAGGTGCGATATATGAAAGCTCGTTTACATTATCTCGTCTCGTTGGCCTTACTTTAGCATAGAGCATTCCATTTTATTCAGAGAACGATAAACAAGAAACGATAGTGATCGTTTATCGTTATCGGCACTTTTAAAATAGCTCGCGGTCACTTCATATCGTATACTGATTGATTATTGGACTCGCGGCCAAAATGTGGAAATGAGATTGTTTGGCGCGAAGCCACGAATTTTATATGTCACTGGATGCACCATCAATGCTTACTTGAAAACACGTTAAAAATGTGGATATACCAGCGTTTAGAGTGTGCATCATATCACGCCGTTACAAAAAAGGTCATTAGCAATAATGCCCCATTAATAGACCTACATCTTTTGTCACTTGGTAATTCGCCAAGGTTGAAAGTGTCAGCATGCGACTTAAAGGAAAATTGACAATAATGAACGTTTGTGCAATTGCTACTGCTAAACTAAATGGGTGAATTTTAAGAGCAGCTTTTTAGATGTCCTTGGCTTTAAAAAAAACCCTTCAACAATCTACGAGAAATATATTTTTTATACATTAAACAGGATAAAATACAACGAGGCATAACATTATAAACACTGCTGCTTTATATCATAGCTGGAAAAAAAATACGAAATTTCAGATTACTTGCGTCCCACTCGCGGTTTCCTCTAAACAAGTTATTATAACTTTACTTCTACTCAGTTTATTAATAACTTATATACATCATTAGAAAGAAGAATAAACAACGCGTTTAAATAACCATTACTCATTGTTAATATTTTTTCATTTAAAAGTATGTTGACCATTTTGTCTTTGTCCCACGATTAGCAACTATTTCGTAACGTTCAAACACCTGCTGTTATCTAATTAGTCGACTTACCTACCGCCATCTTTGCTGTCCTATTGAGTCGACCATTAGATCTGCTTCGGTCATTCAGTGGAATGGGTGAGCTGTTGATGAGCATTGCGACTCTATCGAGGTAAGTCTTTCACACGACGTATTTGGTTCTCGCAATGTCATTTCCGTCAATTATTATATAAGATTGTACAATATTTTATTTCAGTTCATCTTTTAATATTTAACAGAATACTTTGATATAATTAACGAGAATCGGGCGTATATTTATTGCGCAATTTGTTTAGTAGTTACCTATATTAAAAATACTTAATTGTCGTCATCTCCGTGGCATCATTTCGGTGGCATTCTTGGTCACCGAAATGACAATTGATGTTAAAATATGTACAATATGTACTAAAATGCATTATAATTGCTGTTAAAAAACTGAACACTGTTAAAAACAATATCATGGTCACCGAACTAAAGTATCACCATCACGAAACTATAAATAAATAAATAAATTCTGTACAAAAACGAAAGTTTGTGGGATTTTGTATGACTTATCTAATAATAATAATATATTAAGGTCGTAATATATATTTTCACATAGATTTTCTAAGCAGCCGTTATTTCGGTGGTGTATTTTTTTTCAAAATTTAATTGCTACTAAAGTAATGTCATTAAATCGGTGCCTCATATATATTTAACATTCTTATTTGAATATGTAACCTATCAAATGATAATTATAATAAAAATCTAAAAAAAATTGCCACCGAAATGACGAAAAACCATGCCGTCAAAAATCCACCCAAATATATATTATTATTTTAAATTTCGGAATTAAATAATTCGAGGTATTTGGGGTGCGTCATAAAAAAAAACTTAAGGGATACAAAAAAAAGTTGCTTTGTCAAAACTATACTACAGAGAAACAAAAGACATTATTACAGTAAATCGCATCTTTACATACCTTAACATAGTATAAGACAAAGTCATTTCTCCCGTCTGTACGCTTAGGTCTTTCAAACTTCGCAACGGATTTTAATCTTTTATCTTTTTATCTTTTTTTTTATAATGCGGTTTCATCAATAGATAGACTAATTCAAAAGGAAAGTTTTTATGTACAACTAATTCTGGATTATACATGTACAGAAAACTCACATAAACCGAAGCGAATCGAGGGCGGCTTGATAGTAGACAATAAAACAAACGAGTATCTATTTAACAGGCACCCAGAGCTTCGATGGCTTGAAACATTAGTCCAATACGGCCTAGTATTAATATGTAATAGCAACTAGCTCAACAATCGCTTGGTCTGACTGTACGATGACCTTATTAGAACGAGGCCAGCGTCTAGTCCAGGGAGGCCATTAATCTAACGCAGTGTTTGCATTCAGCTTCATTGTGTTCCGCCGACCGGCCGGCGACGGGCCAAATAAATAGTACACCATACGTAAAAGGATGCAACCAAGACGTTAGTAATTTTTTTTCAAAGGTAAAGCTGGGCACTCACGGATGCGCCGTTTGTCTCGATGACAGATGGAGTGTATACAAATGGATGGGCGTAATATTTTGACTACGTTCACGGGCGCGCCACGCCACGCCTCAACGGTGCGACATCACGGAGCGGACTAATCAGAAAATGGAAGCCAGAGAACGCATTCACGACGACGCCATTTGGATTGGCGCGGAGGCGTGGCGTGTTACAACATTGAATTTCGACATTCATGATAGTCCCATACGGATTGCGCGTTGGCGCGTCGTCCGGCTTTCCGTCCATTAGGAAATCTAACGGACCGCGCCAAGTACTTTTAAACGCTACAGTTTTGGCATTCACGGATCGATTTTGGCGCGGCGCTGCTCTATCTGGCTTATTGGAGCGCTCGTGAATGCCCAGGTTAAAAACGCCCAACTGAAGCTGATTATGACGCTGAAAATGTCTATACAAAACACGATTTATGAATATGATGTAAACAATATGAATATGTAGGTCTGTACCTACGTTGTCCTTCTAAAGAAAACAAATAAAGAAGAAACTTCGATTTTTTGAGGAGATCGATCATAATAGATACTTAAGTACGAGGCATTGCTTATCACGCTGCTGCACTGATAAGGCTTGCAGCACTGTCGTGGGTTCCCCTACTATAAGAAGATGGAGCCAAGATTTAGATAAATCTAAAGGTAGGGCAAATGAAAGGGGAGGCCTTTGTTGAGCAATGGGGCACTTATTAGGCTATTAAGGGCAAATGTTTCAATCACCATCTCTATTTCACTCTGCAAAACAATATAGCTTTTGACGTGTTATTATATTGCCAATGTTACGATAACTCTTGTTAATTGATAGATAGGGTAGCCAGTTCAAAATATTACAATAACATGACAAAAGTATTTTTTTTAAAAGAGTAGGTATGAGTAGGTTACAGCAGGGCTCGGAAACGTTATTTAAAATAACGTTTTTAAAACGTTTCGAACGGTTCTTTATTCAACATTTTGTTCGGAACGAAAACGAAACGAGAACGTTTTGAAAAATCGGTTTAATCCACAGGGCGCGCTACAATATTCGTAATATTCGTTCGTAGCTAGTACCGAACACCACAGAAAACGAAAAAAAACGGTTAAAAACGTTTCATTAATCAAAAACGATTAAAATTTTGATTCTCATCAAAAACGTTTTCCACAACGTTCCGTTCGAACGAAATCGAAACAAATCGTTTCTTAGGTATTTAAGACGAAACCGTTTCGAAAAATATACCGTTTTCCGAGCCCTGAATTACAGGCCGAGATAACAGGTACCTATCTTTGACTTTCATAATCTTTAAGGGCCTGTTGTTTGATCAGTAGTTAAACTCAACTAATTTTTAAAATTTGAAAATGGAGTTGAAAATTCGACACATTTCCTTGAGATTTAACCATTAGTTACGATTTTTAACTATTAGTTCGTTTAACTACTGATCAAACAACAGGCCGTAACTGCCGCACTCAGTGACGTCAATTAAATTTAATGCTTGATTAAAGTTGCTGCTGTCACTTTCTTTGCTATAGCAATAGAATAAGATAACACATCACTACCAATATTAAATTTAATTGACGTCTCTAAGTGTGGCAGCAAGCGTCAATTTTTTCTGGAAATTGAAAAAAATCGCCACTAAGAGATAGATTTTTTTTGTAGTATGGATGGATGCGCGTAGCTCAAGCTAAATAAATAAGCGGTTACCTATCTGAAACACTAAAAAACGTTTGCCAGCTGTTTCATTTGCCATAATTTTCATTTGTCCGAAAGTCATTTTTCTCTGAAACCGTTTAACTTTTCTGAATTGTTATAAAATAAACCTAACCTAACCTACAGGTTCTGTCAGTATATCTCATTAGACATTTTGAAAAGTTATTGGGTTCAGAATAAAATGAAAATTATGGGAAATGAAAATTATGGCAAATGAAACAGCTGGCGTAGACGTCTTTCAGCTGAGATGATCATGAAATTGTTTTACTATCTCTCTATATTATCATTATCAGTGGTGGTAGGGCCTTATGCAAGGTCCGTCCGGATCACCATATTATTCTTAACTACCGCCAAGCAGCAGTGTTCGTATTGTTGTGTTCCGGTGTGGGGATAAGACAACCGGTGAAATTACTAGCATAGAGGCATTCCATCTTAGTCCTCAGTTGGCAACGCATTTGGAGTCTTAGGATTGCAGTTTTGAGATTGTAGTCTTGAGATTTCAAATGTCTATGGGTCTCAGATCTCACTTACTATCAGGTGGCCTCAGTGCTCGCGTGCCTTCTCCTTGGAATTAAAAAAAAAATGTAATAAACAGTTGAAAAAAAACAATTTTTGAATAGCTATAAAAATAACCAAGATATAAGTCAACAAAGATTTGTTCCGATCTCTTTCAAGCAAAACAGAATTTAACATGGAGTTTATACGACCGACGTGCTCATGACGTCACAGTGCATATCGGATCTCTGTCTAATCGCTGTCTAATTAGCAGTTTAAACAGCTTGTATCATCTGTATTTCTTGGGCGATGTTATTTTCATTTCACTTTTAGTGATATCTTTTATGGTGTTTTCACATTTTGTTGAGAAATACGATTTAAAAATCAATGCACATTCCCTATTCTGTTTTGTTTACTCAGTACAACAATAAACTTCTGCTTCTAACTCTAAAAGTTCATTTTGATTGTGGTTTTAAACAAGCGCAGAGGTTTTGGTAATGCTATACGAGTATCAGAACCCGTGTCTAAGGGTTTATAATTGATTAACATAAAGTTTTAATTGCTTTAAAACTTCAATATGCTTACAACTAGTCTTGGTAGTAATAATTAGTTTCAATTTGAACTAAGCTACCCTACAAACTAATTCGTTAGCTAACATCAATTACACTAAGGAATGATTTGTAATTAGTTTTAGTCACAATATAAATGTAACTTTTATTATTTAAAAAAATAGAGATGGATCTTATATAAATGGAACCGTTTAATCCCAAATTAAACTTTAAGTTTGTTCTAGGAATTCTTAAAAACGATATACCTACTTAAATACATGACGGCGCGTGTGGTTTGAGAGCGAGTAGACATACTGTTTAGTTATGTTATGGTCCTGCTCACTCTGACGTAACTCGGGCACTGGGCCTCTACTTTCATAGTTCGAACGTTACGCTTGCTCCGTCACTTTCCCTAAACTTCAGTACGATGGACGAGTGAAAGGAACGGAGTATCCATTAGCACTGCTGTGGTGTTGGGAGTAGGATCCCGGACGTGCGTCGCCATGTTTGACACTCTTGTTCTAGACTTCGCTGATAAAACTGGGTCGTGAAACATGGCACGCCGCGAGCGTGATAATTTTGTATCTGGCCTTGGCACCCTGTGCCCCTGGAACGTCGTCAGGCGGATTTCTTATTAACTGACTGTATTTTGATAATTAAACAAGAAATTTGTGAAATATCTAGAAAAGGCTTTTGGTTCTCCTTGCCCGACTATCCTTGCCTACACCTAAGTTCGACCATCGTGACGCTCCCTTTACCCAAAGATGAGGAGGAGCTTACATACATAATAACACCCAAGACATAAGAGTTATTATTAGAGTTGGGACTTCTTATCTCTGTCTGTCGTCTATTTCTGTTTCTGTCTACTGGTAGAGAATCCCAGTAGGCATTAGGTTGGGTCCACATTTGTTCTTATTTTTATGCAATAAAGATTAAATAAATAAATAAGCCCAGAACCACTAACTTCGTGAGAAGGGTTTGTTAGAACAGTTGTTTAATGCCTATTATTATGCAACAGCTACATAAAGTACACACATCAAAAATATCAAAGGATCCAAAATTATCCTTAAATTACTTTGACATCTTGCAATGTACAGCAACGCAGTATATTGGACAGTTTTGATGTGTGTATATCTTATTCTACTTACCGTAAAATGTTTTTACATTGCTCCCCCACGGTTAACCTCGTAAGGCCCAGTGTGCAATAGGATATACATAATCAAGGCATTTTAATTTGAACTGTGTTGCTATAAGAATAAGGTTTATTTTCCTATGTTCATAAACTGAAAATGGCATTATCGATCAAACGTAATTGAACTTTATTGCCTTGATGTTAGGTTCAAAGTCCCACTGACAAAATACTCCCTGTTTGCAGTATGGTGGGCCTTACGAGGTTAATTATGCTCCATGGTTATATTGACGTAATCTGTATTGTATTGTATCATTATATTGCTTTCGTTCACTTTGTGGCTGGACACGTTGACGTACAAGTAACAATCGAAATAGTCACTATGGAGAATACTGCCCTCCTAAATAAAAAGGACGCATGAGCAATTTTTTTGTCAAAGTAAATTTAACCTTAATAGTAAAGAAATAAGGTCACTAATACATGCGCAGTTCTATGAGACATACGCCCTTTTTTCTAAGGAGGGCAGAATAGGTACTATTGGAGGAGCAAAGTAAGGACATTTTACGGTATAAAGTTAGGTGTTCAATTGGGCAGGTTTATTTGCGATGTTTATTCTTCACCGTAAGAGCATCGGGTAGTGAATATAAGTTAGAAAATCTTGGAGTTTATGAGCGGTGGTGATCTTCCCATCAGGTAAAACGCAAGCTCATTTGCCCCCCCTCTTTAAAAAAAACTATTTTAACTTTGTTCTAATAATTTAGTTAGAACCACGTAACCTTACTTGTTTGGTAAAACACTATGCTAAAGGTAAGAAAAGATAAAGATAAAGATAAAAAATAAAGATATTTATTCAGTAAGTAGGCCGTACGGGCACTTTTACACGTCAAGAATCTACCAGCGCTTCCCAAGAGGAGACCTGCTTTTAGAATAGAATATTAAAGAATAACTTTATTTTAGGCAACAAGGCCCATATTTACAAAATGCATAACAATATATAACTTAAAAAAAAAGAATTAATGCACTTTCGTGGTGTCAGCTAGCCGGCGGCCATGTAATCGCCGAAATATGACACCTCTCGGCCAGAATTTCATGATCATTTGCCATGTATCGTATTATCTTTTTGGTAGCTCGTATTTACTACACAGTAGAGGAGAGCGGGGCTAAAAGTTCCGATTATTACGTAACCGCAAAATTTGTTAAGAATACTTGATCTTAGATTTATACGATGCGATCTAAATCAACTCACATATGTAACTTTGATATTAAGACAGTTATTTGGGTCATGGTATTTCAGATTTTTTATTATTAATTTTTTAATGCCTAAAGTCGGAAAGTAACAACTTACCCCGACTTGGGGCAAGTTGTGAACAAGCCGGGGTAACTTGCTACCATATCTGTTAAAGCTATTATTTGTGAAATAAAAATCAATAAATGATTAAACCAAGTAATTTATTGATTTTTATTTCATGACAAGTAACATTTTTATGTAATGACAAGTAAAGTTCAAGTTGTATTTAGAAAATTATTAACCATTTAGTAATTAACAGCTTATCAAAGAACTTTTAGCTAATCAGCCTTGATAATTAGTTCCGTCTTCAATCATATTGCCTTGTCTCAGCCTGAAAATATCTCATCTCTTTTCGTCGCGGAGTTATTTCAATCGGAGCGACTTACCACGGTAACTTTTAGCCCCGCTCTCCCATAATGGCGGCCGACCAACCATTACATGTCAAAATCAATAGCATTTTACCAAGTGGAAAACAGCCACTGATTCGTGAAATTGTACCCAATTAAACGTGAATATTCGATTATGAATAACGCTTTGTAACTACTAGAAGTTATTGGTTCCATTGTCCAATTCCCACGTTTAAACCGTTCATTAACTCCACCCAGGCAACGTGATGGAACGTTCCAATTATTTTTCAATTCCGTTAAAAGGTGCGGTAACTGATAATTGTGGATACGTCATATTCAATTGACGTTAAGTCCTGTAGTTTTGTAAAGTAATTAATGTCACAAGGAAAAACTATTAAATTATAATAGAGATTAACATTGAATGACTTAATTGGAGTTTTATTGTTGAACGCTGTTTAATGACTGTATTTCGGCCTCGGGTTTTATTCCATGTTAAAGCACATCACTAGAAACTACATAAGTATTTTACCTACTATTTTTACCCCCAAAAAATAAAAGGGCGGTAAATAATAATAATAAATAATAATAAATAATAATAAATAATAATACATAATAATAAATAATAAATATCAGGGAACCATATCAAACCATTGTTTGTGTATCTGCTTGTCTGTCTGTAACATTATATTCATCATGCGGTTTAAAAATTATATTCATTGGAACTAATCTGACGGCCTGGCGCATATATTAAATTAATTTAGAACTCCCATTAGGAATATAGTCGTTTGGTTAAATTGAGATAGTAGGGATTAGGAATTCTCTACAAAGCAACGAGCTACTATTGCGAGCTTATGACGCTATGTTCGTAGCAGGTTGCTACACACGTAGCGTTCGTAGCAACATTTGCTACGAACATGACTTCGTTGGCAAATAATTCTACAGGGGGATTTTATTTTTATAAGGAGGCTGGTTTCCATAACTCGACGTCTAGCGCCTATTTTGCGTGTGGGTGGGATTACCACATATGTTCAGTCAAGACATCCCAACTCCTCGAGGAAGCCCACCAAACCTTTAATGTCGGTGTTTGCCTCGGGGAGACACCTCAGCGAACCGAGGTGTTTAGCCCTGTACTGCGCCACCTCGGTGCAATTCAGCACTACGTGCGCGACTAACTCTTCTGTCTCCAAACACGCACGGCACAGAGGACTGTCTGTTACACCTAAATTAAAAAGATGTTTGTTAAATGGTCCATGCCCAGTTAAAACACTAGTTACCGACCTTAGTCGAGATTTGCTAAGTCGGAGGAGTGCCTTGGAGAGTCGACTGTTGATAGTAGGCAGTGCTTCTTTAGTCTGTCTACACTTGTCGTGACTCACCCAGTATTCCATGCGTAATGTCTTGGTACGATTGAGCAGCAGGGATCAAACCTTGCTAAAAGGTGTTGGGATGATCGGTTCGGGGCCTATAGCAGTCGTATCTGATCCTCGGCGAGCAAGTTCATCCGCAGCATCGTTACCTCGGGATCCACTGTGACCTTTAATCCACTGAAGGGTCAGTTGATTATAATATTGAAATACCTCCATTATTCGTCTGTGGCACTCATAGATTAGCCCAGATGTGAAGGTGTGACTCTTCAGGGCTTGTAGAACTGCCATGCTGTCAGAAAGGATACGGATGGAGGTACTTGTTACCTTTCTAGTAGTAATGGCGATCGCCGCATTTATGATTCCCATAAATTCAGCCTGAAATACCGTGTGGGTGCCAAGCGGTGTAGCCATTTACATGTTCAGGTCATCTGAAAACGTACCAGATCCTGTGCCTTTGTTAGTTTTGGAACCATCAGTGAAGATCCTTAGCTCCCTTGGGTTTAGGCCTTCGTAGTTGTCATCTTCATGTAACTGAATTTTGTGCCTCTTATCGAAGACCATTCGTTTGGGAATTCTGTCCGTACCTGCCCTGAGCAACGGAAATTCATCGTGTACCTTGTCTAGGCTGGCTGCATGCTTGGCACACTGGCTGCATGCTTACAGGGGGAACGCATTATGAAGAGTAGGTAGGTTTCGTTACGTTACTTAATTTCATATTACCCAGTTACTAATACGTCTAGATCGACGTATATCGAAATGTCGGTTTTTTTCTCGAATCACCGGATCTCTATATTACTAAAACTCCTAACACTTTTATCTAAAATGACTGAAATCTAAAATTACCTGTAATTCGAACTAATTTAATAACCTTCTTCCATGGCTGATGTTACTGTTTATTAATATGACATTTGTGAGACTTAAATTTTACCTTTACATGTTTTAGATTTCGCATTCTAAGATTCAGTTGTATCAGAATTCAGGTATTTTGAGAAACAGTTATTTTGGATGAAATTTCGGGTATTTTAAAAATTATTTGACATTTCAGGCATTAACGGACTAAGTCAATTTAAGATTTAAGACAGGTGTCACTAAATAATGTCTGATAAAGGTCGCGGGAAACCGCTGGATGACTGCAGCAGAGGACCAATCGTTGTGAAATGTCACTGTGGCACTATGAAATGCGGTCGTTATAAATAAAACCTACACAATATGAAGTTTTGAAACCTGTCACTTTCCAGGAAGTGAAAGGAACAGCGCTATAACCGTTATATCTCTGTCGGAGGACGTCTAGAGGACGTCTGGAGGACGTTGTGTAATACATTTTTATAAAATATTAAAGGAAAATCTTTCTTTGAAAATGTGATTTAGGTATCTATTTGGATTTTATTGACATAACACTTCAATTGGCCTCCCTTATTTAATTTTGTAGTTTTTTTATGGGACGGAGCACACATGCCACCTGATGGTAAATGGGATCTGTGACCCATAGACATTTGAATTCTCAAGACTACAATCTTAACACTGCAATAAAATAAACATAAATTGACGAATTCTCACAATAAACATACGTTTAGCTGTTGTCCATGATTCTGTCCGCGTATAAGTCGTTTATCCCTTTTCCCTCAGAAACTGTCTAATTTTCAAGGACAAACAGTGCCCTTCCCGGGCTTCTAGCTATTCCCATTCAAAATGCTATTAAATTCGTTTCAGCGGTTTAGCTCTGAAAGCGCAATAAACAAACTAACAAACAGAGTTACTTTTACATACATACATACAATCACGCCTCTTCCCCGTAGGGGTAGCCAGAGACCACTTACTTCCACTTGTTACGATCCAGACAAACTTCCCTCGCTTCCTCCACAGACATAAGTAACTTCATACACGTGCGTCGGTTTAGGGTCTCCCGACCTGGCCCTTTCTTAGGCTTTCCTTGGCCTTCTTCGAAAATCACAAGGCTCACAGTTATAATTAAATATTACTATGGATAGGTACCATCAAAGACTTAGGAAAAAATACTCACGCTTATCACACAGTTATCTGTGGCCCTAGCAAAAGCGGATACAATTGACAACATTTAAAAAAAAAAAGTATTTCTGTTTTTTCGCGTTTATAATAGTTCGTTAAAAATTAAACTACCCGTGTTTCTCGGTTTTCCTTTATTTAACTTAAATTCGTCGTTAATAATTTATTAAAGATATAGTCATTAAAAAGACCGTATATACAAAGTTAGGAATACTGATGTCGTGATTTTAGCATGATATAAAATAAAAAGAAGTAACTTTAAACAGAAACAGAACTGACTGTCATGTCATGTCACTTGTCAACATTAACAACTGTAACAACATGAATTCGTCGACTTTGGGCAGATTGCGGCTATCCGTTTTTACAAATCCGTTAGTCACTTTCATTTTAAATAGCGTATATCAAAACAATAGTATTACGAGAATTGAAAGCGTGTCGTTAGAATCAAGTAATCCGTCAGACAGATAAAAAATGGACATGACAGTTGTATATTTTTTTAAATTCCTATGGTAATAAATGGACTAAGGGCACTATAAGTGTATTCCTAACATTCTCAAACCAACTTTTTTTACTGTTTTTCCTAAATATAAAAAAAACTACTGCATAAAAAATCCGAAAATATTTTTACTGTGATCAGCAGTGTAAAATCTACAAACGGTATTTTTATTTTACTACCTTAGCACATATGAATTGTTGTCAATTCCCCTTAACTCGTAATGAAGTAAAAATAAATACTTTAGCGGATTGTCATAATAAACTTCAAACTGACCGTCAAACGACCAGCATGGATATAAAAATTAGAATCACAATGACAAGGTTCTTAGTATGCTTCACATTTTTATTGGGTGACTGTACATCATGTGCCTAGTATAGTATAATTTACTCAAACTAGGAACCCTTATAGTTTCGCCATGTCCGTCCGTCCGTCTGTCCGTCCGCAGCCTAGCTCAGAGACTTTGAGTACTAGAAAGCTGTAATTTGGCATGAATATACATATTAGTCACGCCAACAAAGTGGTAAAATAAAATCTTGAAAATATATTTTTAATACTGTACCTCCCCTACACGTGACCTGATGATGTATTTTTTTTTTCTCTTCTACCCCATAATGTATAGTGTCGTTGGATAGGTCTTTTAAAAATATTACGGGTTTGTGAAAACAAAATTTCGATTGAGGGATCCGTTTATGAAATATTTAGCTTTAAAGCGCTAATTTTTGTTAGAGTCAAATGTCCCCCCCCCCCCCCCCTACAGCCAAAACTACAAATGCTAAAAATCTGAAAAATATCTGAAATGAAAGCACATATAATGAAATTTTAAAGAAAAACTATGACGACTAAGTAGACTTGATTGGTTGTTTAGATACAGGTGACTAAAGTGTTTATACCTAAAATGACCTAAGATACATACATACATACATAAACTCACGCCTTTATTCCCAGTTTGGGGTAGGCAGAGCTACAGAATTGCCAACAACTCTAAAAGCTTGTTGATAATTCTGTAACCACATTTTGCATAATCAGGCTAAGATGTTTACCAGTGTATTAGTGACAGGTTGCAAGCCCATCGCCTAACAGTACTACAAGCCTTTATTCCCTTAGTCGACTCTTACGACATCCACGGGAAGACACAGAGTGGTACTATTCTAAGCCGGCAACCACACAGCTAATGACCTAAGATAGCACCGAATAACTTTAAATAGAGAATTACGTCATACTTGAGGTTTTTTGAGATAGTTTTTGTGTATTAACGGCTTCGGAGCCCTACACTGAGCATGGTCTGACAAGCTTTTGCCCGGTTTTCACTCAAATATCGGAAGACATTGTATCCAGTTTGCCCTACTTGGATTTTACTAGAACAATGATAAAATAATAATAAATAATGTCCTATTGTCTTTATCATTCGTTTTAATGAACCATTAAGTAAGTATCGCAGGAAGTAAAGCAGTTTTGTTCGCGATTAATGATGTCTTATCATAGACAATGACAATCTCGACGAAACTGCGTGTCCAAACTAAATTCATTAATTATTGTCACCCTGGGACTTTGTGTGACTGGTGCGGTCCCCTTGCGACTTGGAATTAAAATTAAAAGTCATTTTGTTGTATTTTCACGAGCAAAAAAATACTTTTATTAGTGTATGAGGTAGATTCAGGAACACCGAAAAATTCCAAATTGTTTTTTCCGAATATGCATTTGTCCGAATTTTCATTTTTCTGAACTCTATGTTATGCTGGAAATATTTTTGACTTAATGCATAATTTAATTGCTTTACATAGGTTACGTATGTTAGGTTTGATTTATAAACGACAATAAATAATAAAGTCTTTTAGAACATTGCCTTCGGAATTATGAAAATTCTGGACTTATGTCAATTCGAAATTAAAACTCTTAGAAATTATGTAGATTCATGTCGAATTTTGCCTATTAGTTAATTTAGTAGACTGTGAAATCTCCATGTACCGTTAGTGTATCAAAAATTACTATATCTTGTTTGTTGGTGAATTCCTTATACAAAATGTTAATGTATTGACTTAAAATAGGTACTATACTCGATCTCGACATTAATAAAAAAATCTGGAATAAAGTTTTTTTTAAATGAGTAAAGCATTAATGCCTGAGTGGAGAGCCTTGGGGGAGGCCTATGTCCAGCAGTGGACTTCTTTCGGCTGACATGATGATGATGATGATGAAAGCATTAATAGAATAGAATAAAAAAACTTTATTCTCCTTAATAAGTATGCCATGGACATGAAAATACAATAAAATCACAAAAAATACGTAACAAATTTGAAAACAATGTAAAAATAATACATTAAAACAGACATTAGATAGCAATTTGTGCCTTATTTGTTATGCAGCATAATATAATACGCAGGTTAAATCTACGGTAGATCTAAAACTGGATACAAGCTTATGGCATAATTCCCACGTGGGAAATTTTGAATGACTCCGTACAATATTGTGCTGTATTATTAAGCTCGTGAATTGCTATTTTCGTGTAATTATTCTGTGTTAACGTTAGCACCTGCATGCTTGCAGTTCCCAAGGCGATTAGGTGATTGCACTTTGCCATTTCGTCGGTAAACAGATTAAGTAAGGTGCAAAATACACCTTAGCAAGTAGGTCAGTAAGCTACATTCTGCAACGTATTGAATTTGTCAGTTATGTGGTATTGCAGTATCTCCTAAGATTTGGATTTTATTTGCGTTTATTGTATTGCGTAAAGTCCAGCGATTTAATTCATTGGGCCGTATTAGGCGTGTTTCAAATTCGAAAATACTAGTTCAAATAAAAGTCAGTTTGCTTTTGGTTAAAAATATTGTAGGACGCCGACTTTAGTTGGACTGACCTACCATTTTAAAAGAAGTAATTTTTTGCTTAATGAAGGCGGGTTTTTATTTATTTTATTTTATACTTTTTAGTGATCATAATTATGCTTTTACGTAGTCCCACTTCTCAATTAATAAAACTACATATAGAACATTTCAATTTCGCCGCAAGCAACGCCGGGGGAAAGTCATAGTCATATATTTAAACCTAAATACTTCGTCATAGTTGCTCAACTATCTAAATCGAAATATCTTGTCGCCACCCTCGAAATATATACCGTTTAGGAGTTCCGGTGGCCATCTATGGTCTTCATCATCAGTTCCACTTCACCATATAGTGCTTTCCAAGAGCAAATACACGAGTTGCAATGAAAAATACCAAAATCTCTATAGGTGTGCCTATAATTTTTGAAGAGTTCCGTCGATTCCTCTTGGATTTCATCAGCAGATCTTCATTTTGATAAGAATAGTACCAAAGGGAAAGCACCAGCTTTCAATTAAAAGTTCTGAGGTAACAAACATAAAAAAAAATACAGACGAATTGAGAACCAACTCCTTTTTTGGAAGTCGGTTAAAAAGGATGGAGCTGTAAAAGTCGTATATCTTTGTCCTTTTCGTTCGAAATTGTTAGTTTTTGAACGTTCATATTATGAACTTTAGTCGGAATTATGTCAAAGCAATATGTCCATATCGTAGGAAGTCTTTACAATTTTTGAAGTAGCAAAAATTAGGTCATATTTTATTACGAGTAAGAAGAGTAACGACTTTTGACGACCTGTTACCGTTTTTTAGTGTCTGCTCATTTGCTTTTAAGGCTTTACAAAAAAAAAACGTAAATAAAATTGTATTTTTTGTCTGTAAATAAAAACAATAATAATTAAACATACATTTTCTTCTATAAGATTTCATTTTACAAAATATAACAATACGATACCATGATAATATCAATTTTATTAAACAGTTTACGACGCTTTTAAACGAGAACAAACTGTGACGTCTCTCGCCGGACAGCTGTTTCATACAATATTTATTTTATGTTGTCCGGTAGCATGAGCATGTCATGCTCGCTTAAAGGTGTTTGCTTACGGCGGCGTTGTTGATCGGGTCGCCACTTTCCCGAACACATGGTTGAGTGAGGCGATGGCTGAGATACGGAGAACGGGTGCTCTTTGTGGGGTCCGGTCTGTTCACGTTTACAAGGACTTGTTGTTCAATTAATTAAGACCTCGGCGTGTTCTTGTAGTCAATTATTTTTGGTGTTAGGTTTATTGACCTTATATTTGTAATAAATTTATTTTTGGTAGTTTTAAGAATTTATTACTTATTACTTTATTACCTTATTATTACTTAATATATGTTACTTATAAGTATTATTATGTTTTTATGATTGAAAAAATGACCTTCTGCTGGAGTTTCTTGCGACGCTTCCTCTCCGCAATGATGGTCTTGTCCGAAGCGTTAGTAAATTCACTCTATATTACCGACGTGTAAAAGAGCCCTCATGTGGCCTATTTGCTGAATAAATATTTTGAATTTTGAATTTGAATTTTGAAGAAACCGATCTTATCGCTACATAGCGATCTCTTCCAGGAAACCTATCCTTAATTATCATTGTGACATATACATTTGACAGAAAGTCACCAACAAATATAACAAACTAAAATAAGAATGGGAAAAGTATACGAGTTGTAAGTGGAACACACTCACGAAATTTACGGTTTTTGATCAAAATACTAAACAAGACAGACTAACTTTAATTAAATTGATTTTAGGTACTTAATAAACTTCTACTGGATAACAGCTACGCTATTAGAAGATTTAAAGGAATAGTAACTTTAATACAATAGGAATATGGCTAAACTATAAAGGCTGTTTTGGGTATTAGTTTATACTAAGTTCTGTCTGTGTGTTGTGGGCGCTAACAATGGGCCTTATAAGGAAGCTCAAAGTCACTCAGAGGGCTATGGAGAGGGCTATGCTCGGGGTTTCTCTGCGTGATAGAATCAGAAATGATGATATCCGCAGTAGAACTAAGGTTACCGACATAGCCCGAAGAATAGCCAAACTTAAGTGGCAGTGGGCGGGGCCTATTGCTCGCAGGACTGATGGCCGATGGGGTCAGAAGGTTCTTGAGTGGCGTCCGCGGACCGGGAGACGAGCTGTAGGTAGGCTTCCAACAAGATGGAGTGACGACCTTGTAAAGATCGCGGGAACGCGGTGGATGCGAAAAGCACTAGATCGGTCTGAGTGGAGAGCCTTGGGGGAGGCCTATGTCCAGCAGTGGACGTCTTTCGGCTGACATGATGATGATGATGATGAAGTTCTGTCTGTCCATGTAGAAGTTGATTATCGATATTCCCTTGGGAAACGTCAAGTTTTTGGAGGTAAAATGTTGTACCAAATTGCTCGTCAATCGGTTTAGGCGTTGTACAGGAACAAACAAAAAAAACTGTCTTTCGAATTTATAATCATAATTAGTAAGAAAGTGAGAATATTAGTAAAATTGTTGATTAATATATTATGAATTACCTATTTCTAAAGTTTTAGATACAGTTTACATTTTGTCTGAGTTTGAGCCTTCTTTAAAGCAAGGCAATTTGGTTAAATCGAAAATAACCAAATTACTGACTATGCTCAGTGTAGGGTTCCAAAGCTGTTATACACAAATAGTATCTTAAAAATCAATAAGTATGAAATAATACTCTATTTAAAGATATTTGGTGCTGTCATAGATGATTTTAGTTGGTACAAACACTTTAGTCGCCTGTATCTCAGGAGCCAATCAAGTCAGCATAATACCTATATGTATAGTACAGGCCTGAATCTTAGTTTGAAACTAGGTCGATTTGTGTGAGATTTTCCTCCGATATTGATGGTCTAAGATCCGAATAGGAGATGATTTGCACCGGGCTGTTTATTCGATGAAAAGTATTTTATATCAAATTTAATACGCTAAATAATGTGTGGCGAATAGGTAGGCTGAAAAATTTCAGTCCAGTACTTATATCATTAAAAAACTTATTTTTTAAATTGCAAAGGCTTGTTTAATATACAGATTACATACTAATCGAAAGTATGAAGTCTATAGAATATGCAAACGTTAGGTTTGGTGCAAATTATTAGTACCGACTTACCTGTTTATACCTGCCTACTCAATAGTTTGACGGGAAAAAAATAGTCAACCTATCGTTGGCATATTATATAGGCTTCATACTTTTGATTAGTATGTATTTTGTCTATTAAACAAGCTAATGCATTTTTTTTAAACAAAGTTAATTTAAATTTTTTTAATTAATTATGTACTGGACTGAAATTTTTCAGCCTGCCTATTCGACATATATATTACTTAGCATATTAAATTTGATATAAAATACATTTTATCGAATAAACAGCCCGGTGTAAATCGTCTCCTATTTGGATCTCCTACTATGATTTCATCTGTGTGTCGGTAGGGCCTTATATACCTCTAAAAATAAACCCTTTTCACACAGAAAAAACTCAAAGAACTCGTTATTACAGTTTGGAATAAAAACACAAAAAAAGTTTTCCTTTACCTCGCTTGTAAGAAAAATTGTAAATATATGTACGAGTAGTTAAAGAAAGTTCTTTTGTCGGTTGTAAGAAGCGACTTAAGTTGGCAACGCAAACAGAGCTGGTGTAGATGGCAGCCGGTGGAACAGCCAGTGAAGATTAAACCTCGGTTAACGTTAAAACAATTGGTTAACACGGTTATAAAGGGAAATATAAAACAAGTATAATGAAATAGAAAGCTTCTCACTTGACATCTCTCTTGACTGAGGAGAGGAACTTGAAAAGGGTGATGGCGGTTTTCTGTCCTCACTCTCCAACAGTCACAGGATGCATGTCAGTACGGTCATTAAGATCCAAAAAAGTCAAAATACTTATCTATTTTAGTTGCAAAATCTATTGGGTTTTTTAATGAACAAGAAACTTTTTCAGAGCAAGCACGGCTAGAATATATTTATTTTTAAATAAATTCCCTATGATAAGATTATGATTTTACAAGAAAACTCTATACATAGGGCGAGCGTCATGTTGCCAATATCTAAAACTGATTGTGAGACAGGATTCATTTCTGCTGGTGCGTGGGGATATTTTAACCCATCGTCATTTAGTACAAAAAATTTTCTGGGATATGGGCTTGTGAATTTCAATTCTAAATTAAACAATTTCCTTTTCGGGCTGGCAACGGGAAAACTTATTATTGTTGTTTTTTATAAAGTGTCGGTAGTCTAGAGAGCGTCGGTAGCCTAGAGAGAGTCGGCAGCCTATGTTTTGGGTGTTCGCGATCGTAAGGTACCGAGTTCAAGCAAGCAGTTGCCAAACCAGTGGGTTTTCCTAACTTAAGTACATTACCCGAAGTTTTTACGGTAGAAAAGAAATATAGTGAGGAAATCAGTACATTTAAACCAGCTGAGTGGAAGAAGGGTAATTACTCAAAAGACCTGATGTGATGACCCATCTGTATTAACCTCGTAAGGCCCAGGGCGCAATAGGATGTACATAATCAAGGCAATTTAATTTGAACTGTGTCGCAATGAGAATAAGGTTTATTTACCTATGTTCATGAACTGAAAATGGCATTATCGAACAAACGTAATTGAACTTTATTGCCTTGACGGTAGATTCAAAGTCCCACTCACAAAAAACTCCCTGTTTGTAGTACGGTGGGTCTTACGACGTTAAGATAACATACAAAAAATACATACCTACACATGGCTACACTGGCTATTCATATACATTATAATTAAAAAAGTATCGTTTATTTGCCATAAAGATTATTTCAGTACAATCTGCCCATGACCATCACACCGGCTAAGCCTGTGTCGTGGGGTCCGTTTGTAACATTTACCAAGTACAAGTATACATATAGGTCCTGCGCTATTCTGCCGCGCTGGCGATATTGGCAGTAAGTTAGTATGGTAGCCATACTTACTTACGGCCAATATCGCATGCGCGGCAGTATTACTTATTATAGATGTATATAAGGTAAGGAGATTATGATGACAATACTATAACTAGTAGTATTAAGTATGATGTTTCGTTTTGCGGGCCAGTGTATTTTTATTTTATTTATTCAATTAGACACACCAACAGTAGCACAAACAAATACAAATACAAAAGATACAGAGAAAATAGTCCTGTTTGTGCACCAATTACAGGTGTGCAACAGCATTAGCACAGTCGGGGATCAATAAAACTAAAAACTAAGCATTTATCACAATTACAGAAAAATAACAAAAATTACAACAAATTACAACAAATTACAAAAGTTGATGCTGTAGATGAGATACCTACCAATACAAACACAACATTGGTACTCCAATTTATATTGTTTCTATCGTATTTAAATCGGTATATAGACGACGCGCTGGCCTAGTTGGTAGTGACCCTGCCTATGAAGCTAGCGGTCCTGGGTTCAAATCCCGTTAAGGGCAGATATTTGTGTGATGAGCGCGAATATTTGTTTCTGAGTCTTGGATGTTTTCTATGTATTTAAGTATATGTTTCTCTATATAAGTATTTATATCGTTGTCTAGTGCCCATAGTACAAGCCTGGAGCTTAGTTTGGGACTAGCTCAATTTGTGTGAGATTGTCCCCCGATATTATTATTATTATTATTATATTTTGTATTGCTAACTTTTCCAAGAAGACAAAAGGAGAAAAGAGTAACGTTAAACGTCAGTTAAACGCTTGGTTTAACCGGTCGCAAGAAAAACCGAGCTAGACGAAGTTTAAAGTCGCGAAGTTAGTATCGAGCCTTAATGAATGACATGTTTCGTGACCAAGTCTCGCGACAAACAGACTTAAGCCAATTTGAACTTTATTGCGCTGAGGATATGAGTGTTATTGGATTTGATTGTTGTTGATATTAAGGCTCAATTTATTTTGGCCGTTTTTTTACTAAACTTACTTTTTTTTCACATTACGCGTTTATAATAAGCTTCACTAAACTTGTAACTAACAAAGTAAAAAATGTCTTAGAAGTAGATTTTTCTTCTAACTTTCGGACTGACGACATTTTGCATATTTATTTGGATGACAATACAATAATATGTCCACAGAATAACTATCAAGCTGTCATGATGATGGAGACAACGGAAGGTGGCCATGGAAGAAAGGAAGCTGTAACTATTTTTGTCGGGAGAGGTATCGTCTAGTTTAAAAAAAAAAACTCCTAAATTTAGTCCACATAATTCGAACTTCATTTCTAAGTAATGACCTCACGGAACCCTAGCTGTAAAGAGGTCACACATTCACACCGGATACCGTATCAAAGGGCCTTTCACACGGTATCTCCGGACGAGCCATCTCGCATGTTTGCTCGTGCCGCAACGCCTTAGAATACATTAATGGGCATGTTAATGAGGGAGGGAATATGGTAGATGTTGTGGTAAATTTCATGTTTTTGTACTACTTAAAATTGTCGACAAGCGGACCTGCTAGAGGGGGTGTTCTTTTTATAGTGGTAATTATTATTTATATCTTTAATATATGAGTAGCATAGTTTTATTTTAATTTAATACGTTTAGTTTTAATTTTTAATTGACAACATTTCAAAAAAAATAGCATTTTGGTTTTTTCGCGTTTATTATAGCTGGTTAAAAATTTGACTCTGTAACAACATGAATTCGTCGACTTTGGGCAGATTGATGCTATCCGCTTTTACAAATCTGTTAGTCACTTTCAGTTTTAATAGCGTATATCAAAACAATAGTATTACGAGAATCGAAGGCGTGTCGTTAGAATCAAGTAATCCGTCAGACAGATGAAAAATGGACATTACAGTTGTATATTTTTTTCAATTCCTATGGTAATAAATGGACTAAGGGCACTATAAGTGTATTCCTAACATTCACAATCCAACTTTTTTACTGTTTTTCCCAAATATAAAAAAAAACTACTGCATAAAAAAAAACAAAAATATTTTTACTGTAATCAGCAGTATAAAATCTACAAACGGTATTTTATTTTACTACTTTAGCAGATATGAATTGTTGTCAATTGTATTATTGTTGGATTCTGTAAATATAGTAAGAAAAATCATTTTTGTAACGGTACATTCTGAATAACGTATAATTTTTCCACAGTCAAAGGATCTTTGAAATTCAAACTTCTGTCGCTTTTGAATTGGCTTATCAAATAGAGCAGATGGCAAACATTCGATATTCCAACGTTCGCTGTATTTACTAACTGGCGAATGAATACAAAAATATGCGATGGTTTATTATGTTTATTACGACATCGAAAACAGTTATTTATTTGGCCATTTTAGAGTTGGAGATTTTACTGTGCAATGTGTTGTTACAGAATTAGCAAGAAATTTTTAGAGTTGTTGGTGATTCTGTAGCTTTGCCTACCCCACTCTGGGAATGAAGGCGTGGGTGTATGTATGTATGTATTAATGTATTTTACAGTTGCTAAGAAAAGCGTGAAGGGCACTTGCGATTTTTTACGCGTAAAATATTTTATCCAATTTAGGGTCGATTTTTGCAAAATCCTTACTTAGTGCACCCATAGGGTACCCAAGAAATATTTCCTCCTAATTTCAAATCCCTATGTTAAATGGTTTAGGCTGTTCGTTTGTCAGCCAGTCATGGAAGAGTTTATTTAATTTAATTAATTACTGTTAAAAATTCATAAATTTTAACAATTATTTTCTGAATTAAAAAAAAACATTTATTTCAAATTACTTAAAAGTCAACCTACTGATGAAAAACAAAGTGATTTTTCATGGTTGTATTTTTTTGTTTGGTTTAAATATTGAAGACATTTTTTTTCTTTTGCCAACTAAACAAAAAGTTACGAAGATAAAGTGCGTTGAAATTTCTTGTGACGTCACGCCGTGGTACACTGTCTCTGTCAATTTTGATTGATTTGACGACGCGCTAGCCTAGTTGGTAGTGACCCTGCCTACGAAGCTAGCGGTCCTGGGTTCAAATCCCGGTAAGGGCAGTTACTTGTGTGATGAGCACGAGTATTTGTTCCTGACACTTGGATGTTTTCTATGTATTTCAGTATATATTTCTCTATATAAGTATTTATATCGTTGTCTAGTACCCATAGTACAAGCCTAGAGTTTAGTTTGGGACTAGCTCAATTAGTGTGAGATTGTCCCTTGATATTTATATATTTATTTATTTATTTGAAAAAGCAAAAAAATACGTGTTCAATATTTTTTGATAATCGTACTGACGGACTAATTAGATATATTTTTTTACCCAGGACACACCCCTATTATACTTTATTCAAAATGAATATGAACAAAAAGGTTCCCCTATGTTCAACGTTTCTGACAGTCATTGCCTAACAAAAATCACACAACTAATTATCTCATTGAAATCGGACACCGGAGTGAGAAAACGCCCAGAGGAATTAGACGTCACTTTAACTAACACTTACCAAATGACTACGGTGATTAATTTCTGTTAAATCTATACTTATTCAACTGATCCGTTACTAACCGACAAGTAGGTACGCCCGTAAACGTAGGATTACTTTCCCGCGACTCGCCCTATTTCTTCACGTTAGGGGCCGATTTTTGGAAAGCAATCGTTTTGTGTAAGGTTAAGGTTATTGTATGTTTTTTAGTCCATATTGTGATCACCTTTAAGAGGGAGATCAATTAGTTATAGCGTTTATTTTAGATCATGTAATCTCTTAGCTGTAAGCATTGTAATCCTGTTGGTGATCCTTAAATAAATAAATACAATACTTTCTTAGTGCACGCCATTCAAATTATATCCAAATTTCTAGTTATTTGATCCAGCGGTTTCGGCCCGTTGTTTGATCAGTAATTAAACATACTGTGAACATACTAATAGTTAAAAATCGTAACTATTTGTTAAATCTGAATCAAATGTGGCACATTTTCCATTCGATTTTTATTTTTAACCATTAGTTCGATCAACTACTCAATCAAAAAATCTACTTAAACTATTAAAAGTATATTAACTAAAACTACAAAAAGTTATTATTCCAAGTTGAGACTGAAAATTCTAAAAATTAGAACCCTTATAGCAACAGTCTTTGTTTCTCTGTCTGTATGTCAAGACCCATACAACAAACATGTAAAACATAATAATTAAGATCATAGCCACGATAAACATGACTTAAACGCCCTAATTACCATGTCATTGCTGTCACTTAACTCCCTTTTTAAATTAAGACACAAAAAGCGCCCCCCAAATTGCTAACTCAACGACCTATTTGTCGTTAGCAATAGATCGCTCACTCGCCTTAAAGAGTTAATTCTAATAGGAGTAACTTTAACGAGGAAACTTTTATTACTTTGGAAAAAAAGTGGAAAAGGTTTTCAGCTCGTCCGAAGTTTCAATACCTAATTTTGATGTTCTGAATACTAATAGGGAATGAGTAACTGGCTACTAGGTTTTTCATCTTTAGGTGGAGGTTAATTATTGATTGGCTTTTGAGATAAATAACTTAAGGCTGAAGTTATACTTGCAAGTTATTTGGAACAAAGCTATGTGCAAGCACGGACCTAAAAAAAATACGGGCGTAAAGTTACACTCAAAAGGTGCGAAGCAAGCAAGGCCTGTTATTTCGTTCCGTCATACACAATCTACCGTCTCACAAATGCACTAGGCCTGTTAACCCGCCGCCATTACGCGTCCAGCCACAAGTGACATATCACTTTACACCGAAGAATATGCCGCATTATGTAGTAAAAACGTGTAAAAACTACATTAGTAAATATAAAAAGCCACACGGAATCACTTATCACCTGTAAGTTATGTTTATTCGTGTTATTTTTCATATATATGTGTTTCATATTGACGCAAATTACAAACAAAAATGACAATCAGTGTTGCCAGTTTTTTCACGGATTTTTCTGCCTAAAAGTGGGGAAATCTTTAACGCCGTTAGTAATGGTACGGAACCGTGCTTAGAGTCTGACCAGTGAGTGGTGACACAAGCATTTTTCACAAATTCTTCATATGACAATAATTTTACTTATGAAACAAGCTGTCACATTATGATTACCTATCCAGTCGCTATGCATTTCGTGTTACCAGCTAGTGATATTTTGAATTTGCCGCCATTTTTTTGTGTCCCCACTCGCTGGTCAGACTCTAGGCGAGTCAGACTTGATTTTGATCGGTTTTTTTACATACTTTTAACTAAGTCACAAACAATCTAAGAAACTTAGAATATAATTAAGTCTTGGATCTCTGTTTTAACTTAGTTACTTCTAATTTGTCAGATTCTCTTGAAAATATGCATACTTATGTAATTGCGATGACAATATAATTATATGGTATTATCGAGCGATATTGAAACTTTCTTGTACATTCCATACAATCAAATCGAGGAAATAAAAAATTGCTCATTCTAAACCTTACGTTTGGTACAATTCTTAAACGCTATTATTGCAACAAAATAATTGCATATAAACTTGTACAAGAAACTTGCATAATCTAAATGGGCCTTTGCAGTGGGTAAAAGGCCTCAAAATGGGCAAATTGACGATTTATATGGCAACCCTCAAAGCACGCACACTCGTAAACGGACGGCCATTTTGTGTGCTTCACTCATGATTAGACTAGGTTACGTCCGTATTTTTTTTAGGTCCGTGTGTGCAAGACAGAGATGCAGATATTTGCAACTCACTATTACCCATAATTGCGTCACAAAACTTTCAGCTATAACTTGTAAATCTTCTTTCTCTTTCCTCTTTCTTCTCATATTAACACGTAGCCATAGTAGTGCCAGTACTTTATTGTACACCACGACGAGTGAAAGTGGATTGAAAGTTAAAATTTTAGGGAAAAACTAATATTGATTAATTTTTGTGTTAAAACCACATGTATTCTGGTATTTTTAAGGGTTGTGGTGGGTAGCAGTGGTACTTAGGGTGCCGATAATAAAAAAAAAACGGAAATATTTGAAAAATTGTAGACATGGTCGTTAAAAATACCATTAGGGGAGTCGATTTTTTTTTTGTAATTCCATAATAAACATACACCGGATTGACGGGGGCAAAAATGTACCAGTGCTAGTGATTCATTGAATATCGACTAAGTTTATCGACAACTTTTTTCGTGACATAATATGGATCTTACATTTCTTCCAAAAGTAAGTCGTACCTTTAACTCCTATATCTGAATGATCAGCTTTTCATCAAGAGAAACCATCTTTTTTCTTTCGACACATTTTTAACCGATTTAAAAAACAAAAGGTTCTCAATTCGTCGGAATGCTAAAAAATATTATTGTACTGAATGAATTTGTTATTCAATGTAATTTCAATGGTTGTCAAAAGTGAGCCGAGTCCAGAGTATTAATGTCAGATACCTGTTGTTTATAGTTGCGATAAGTATAAATAAAAGAGTTTTGCACATAATTAAAAGGTATTCAAACTTGGCCATTACTTATGATAATGATGATAAAAAATTGCTTTTTATCGATGTCGATAAACTTAGTCGACATTTAATGAATCACTAGCACTGGTACATTTTTGCCCCCGTCAACCCGGTGTTTAATAATAAATTGAGATTTTTATTTTTTATTTTTTTCCTCGAGTTTTCATAAGCAGGTCCATCTTCTGGTGCCGGCTTATCGTTGAATTTTGGGACACGTTGTATACATATGTAAGTACGAGAGAGACAGATGCTTAACCACATTTTGTCACGCGATAAACGCAACCATACTAGGCCTGCTGATTGGTTTATTCGTTTGGGAGTTACGAGAACACAGACAGACACACAGACACACACGTTTAACTTACAATGCTCTTTTGTCGTAAGTTATAAATAGGTGTTATATGTAACCTAGGTCCTGTGTCTGATCAATCTTAGCTGACTTAGTTAATACTGATACCTTACGAAAATAATCAAAATATATATAAGAGGTTACTTTACAAACAAAGTGGAAAAGAAACAATAAAAACAAACGAGCGAACTTACACACTTACTTAAAACTCAACGATATTTTATATTTAGATACGTTATGCTCATACTAAACGCATTCGAAAACCGTCGCCAATTATGGACACTTGCTACATTGTCATATTTCTACTGACAAAGACGGCAATTCGTAGCGAACGCTATTGTTAGAAAGAGATAAATAGTTGTTTCAAATGCGTACCCGAATGAAGCGGCGGGCCCGCTCATGGCTGCCATATAGCTACCCGTCTTTATCGCACTCATGCGATATCTAATTGTGTATCTCATGTTTCATAGGTGACAGTGACGCCACCGGTGCAAATTAAACAAAGTATGGCGATGTAAAACAAAATGTAAAAAATATTTACGGTACTTACAAATGAAATGAGACATTATTTCTTCCTTTTATAGTTACAGTATAATTTCGGCAGCCTCGAAAAACATAAGACGGCATTTTTTATGGCTTATATTTGTTGCATTTCGGTAATTCCTGCAGTCAAACTGTTGTAACAGTTTTGCAGGGCCTTTAATATTATTGTATCATGTTGTTTGTTTTTAATAAATAAATAAATAAATAATAAATATAACTTTACTGTTTTTGACGCGTGCGTGTCAGCGGCCACGGCGCGACTGAACGACAGTAAGGTAATTACCTTCCTTTTCGAGGAACGCTTTTGCGCGCAGATGACGTATCTTAATATAAAATATCATTGTTAAAAGTACACTAATCTGACAAACCGCTACCAATGGGCATTGTTCCCAAAATGCTGGCAGCACTGCCACGTTGAATGGCAATGCTTAATCTTTGTGCCAAGTACAGGCCGGCATTTCGGTCACGAGGCACTTTGAAAGATCTTTAAAAATACGGTGAGCTTCTGGTCCCCAAGGTCTTAAAGTTTCGATCCCAACAGGCTATACGTAACTTCAATCGGATCCCTAATGGATCGCATTTTTTTTTTTCGCATAACGTATCTTTACGCATTATATCGTTTGACCTAAAACGGTTTTTACAATAGAAATGGTTTTATTTTAATTATTATAAAAACTAACCTACCGTAAACTAACCTAATAGAAAAAGACGTTTATTAAATTCTGCAATGTAAGCCTAAAAATATATGCGAAAAAAAATATATGCGAAAAGTAAATATGCGTAAAATAATATGCGTAAAATAATATGCGTTCCAAGGCGATCCCACGTCAATCCCGTTGATTGTATTAGTTAATTTTATTTATGACTTGCAAGAGCTAGCGACTGTCCGCGTAGAAATGATTTATCGCAATTCCCTCGGAAATTGAACTGTCTAATTTTTCACGAAAAAGTAGTTAATGTCCGTCTCCTGGCTCTAAACTATTTCTTTACTAAATTTCACGTCGATCGGTTAAGGCGATTAACGGTACCAACAAACATTTTCGAATTTATACCTAATTAAGCAATTTAAGCAATTATTAAGCAATTTCATTTTCAATTATGATGCTAATCAAACATTAGGGTCAAAGTAAATTATTAATTGAGCAAGCTAAGTTCCCGAGCTGATTATGTACTAAAAATATTGCTTACTTCCCAACAAAAAAGGCAACGAAAGGAAAAATGCAAAAAAAATGCACGTGGAAACATAGAACTAGCCATACTTATATGTATAGTCGACCAAGTAACTCATATATTATTTTGGACCTTAACATGCTAGAAATAATATAATAGTCACTTGGTCGACTACACATATAATATGTATATAGTCATTTTTTTACACTATCAGAAAGAAAAAAACAATACAATGAAGATAATAAAGGATATACAAACGAACATATATCCTTGTCTTTCTATTAGTATTTTTTTCATATTACCCAATATTGGCCAATTGACTGATTAATTATTTAGAATTTAAATTTTCTTACATGTTATCTCTCTTTTTAAAAGTTTCTTAGTTGACTATACATGTAACAGAACTGTAAAATATATAAATATACTGTATAATATACTCAAAATATCATAAATCCCCTTAAGAAATTACTAAGGACATTATCGGAAATATTTGAGAGCAATGAGAATCATGTTCTATTTCCATTTAAAAGTTTTTAACCGACTTCAAAAAAAGGAGGAGGTTCTCAATTCGTCGGGGTTTTTTTTTTTGAGATATTCTAATAGAAAGTTAGATCAATTTGACAAGGTTTTTGTCGATACACCTTATGCCTCTGTATTCTTGTCTTCGCTGAAACGCTTCAGATAATATTACAGGTTGAAATATAAGCCTTACGTTTCTTCAGCAAGTTAATTTACCTTAAATTTGAAATCGTAGATGCGTTCACAAGCCCGTACTCGGTCAGATGGAATGATTAATTGGATCTATGGCACTCGCCAGTCAGAAACCGGCTGTGATTTATTAATTAAAATTATTATAATTTCCACCTGATGGTAAGATAATGATGATGATGGTAAGTGGGATTTGAGACCCATAGACATTTGAAATCTCAAGACTACAATCTCAAAACTGCAATACTTAGACTTGAAATGCGTTGCCAACCCTGAGGACTAAGATGGAATGCGTCCATGCTAGTAATTTCACCGGTTGTCTTATCCCCATAACACAGCAATGCCAACACTACTGCTTGTCGGTAACGAGAATCTAACGTAAATTGAACTTTAATTCGCTACAAGTTAACCTTTTTTATACATACATACATATTACATTAAATCACGCCTGTTTCCCAGAGGGGTAGGCAGAGACCACTTTTTTCCACCTGCTACGATCCTGACAAATCTCTTTCGCTTCTTCCACATTCATACATCGAGTCATGCATGCACCTTTTTTATGTGAACGATAATTTCTAAACTCTAACTTACATTACAAGGTAATGTACAGTGTGTAAACGGAATACGGGCGCACATTTTAACGACGGATAATATGCATCTTAATTAATATAAAAACATTATGTGTCGTTAACATAATTTGTATTTCTATTATTCACACAAATTAATTCGCCACGCAATGTATCAGAAATAGCCCAATTAACCTGCAATTAACTGAGACTTAAATCTTCGTTTACATTATACATTACTGCTTGATGGGACGTCTAAAAAATAATTTTGCTCTATGTATTGGAGTTATTAACAAAATTCCACATTTACATGACTTGTAGTGCCATAATCTACGTCTAGTTTAAATGTTTGCTCGTATTCCGTTCACACACTGCATAAAACTTAATTAAAAATAGTGACTAGGAAAACAACACGACGAGGTCTTTACATCAGTAGCTATAACTAAAATAACTAACTAAACTACTAACTACTGAACTAAAATAAGTAACTAACTAAAATGTGCGCTCCGTTGATTTCGGACTGTCAGGCGGTCTGACAGATTTGGGACTTCAGTTAATCTGTTAGTCTGCGGTGCCCTTTAGTCCTGTTATTCTCGTAATTCGCTGACTGACAAATTTACTTTGACCCGTAGCATTGTGTTTGATCTTAAGAATAGAATAAGAATAAGTATAGTAGAAATAATATTTATTGCAATAACCTTAAATTTAGCGAATATAGAAGAATCAAAAATAAATAAACATAAATTTAGTACATGAGAAAAAATTAAAACTTATACTAACTAAGAAACTAGGTTGAGCAATGGCATTAGAAGCGAATCTCCTTTGACCAGGCCCCAAATGCCGCGCTTTAAATACCTACTGCCCCCTTCACCCAGCTACGCCCCTCTGTCTTCCGCGCCCAAAGTTAGGGCTGTCAATTGCGAAATATTTTAATCGGTTTATGGATGTGGTAAACAAGTTTAGTCACGAAATGTTATTAATGTTTTACTTCAACGTGGAAACATTGTTGCAAAATGAGTTTTTTACATTTACGTTAAATTAGGTAATAATACTTTTTGATGATATTAAGATTATCTCATAAAACTCCTTCATTCAATCAATTATTTCTAATTATTTTGCCGTAAATATTCGTTCACTTTTTAAAACACTATCTTAGTTCAACCATAAACACTAAAACCAACACAAATACGAAAACCAATTCAAGACACAATATCAATATCTTGGTTAATATATATTCGTTATAGACTCCCCTTACTGACTAGACACCTCAGGTGTCGCCAGGCGGTAGGTATCTAACGCGTCGCGCGCGTCGGGAGCCGGGAGTTTCGCTTCTACGTGTAGTTATTATTTATTCTTATGCAATGGGTCCCAATCTCAGCATGTACTAGGCAGAGATGCCCGGCGCTGGTTTTCAGACTGGTCCTTAAAGTCGGACGGTCGAAAACTGATACAAAATGTTGGATACATAACGCCGCATAATGTTAACGAGAGTAAGGATCAAATTATGATTGCCGGTCAAACCTAGCGACGAGCGATAGGTAGATTTGCTTACCGATAGAAATCTGCTAAATATTTTAACACCAATAACGAGATTAAAATCTCTGGAAAACATGAAATTTAATACGAAGCAAATTAAAGAACTCTCCTGCCTTCTATTAAAGTTCAGTTTTGATAAAGCGATATTTACCCCGCAACCCGTTCATTTACATATCGGGTTTCGTTGGCCGTTACTAAAAACACCAAAAAAAATGTAAATACTTTTTTTGGTGTAGCGTAAAAGTCAAACCTAAAACCTCAGGTTGCAAGTAATTTTGTCGGGATTGAGCATAAAATATTGTCTTTTTTAGGTTTATAGCTGAAAATGTGCATGTTTAAGTAAAAGCCGGGCTTAAAATCAGACGTGCTATGTTGGATGGTTAAGCTCACATATTTTATTTACACATCAATAATGTCATTGCCAACAATGATATTTTATATTTAGATACGTTATGCTCATACTAAACGCATTCGAAAATCGTCGCCAATTACTGACAGTTGCTACGTTGCCATATTTCTACAGACAAAGACGGCAATTCGTAGCGAACGCTATAGTTAGAAAGAGATAAATAGTTGTTTCAAATTGCGTACCCGAATGACCCGGCGTGCCCGCTCATGGCTGCCATATAGCTAACCGTCTTTATCGCACTCATGCGATATCTAATTGTGTAGCTCACGATGGGTCCTACGTAAGTTATCGTAACCCACAAAATGGCAAAATTCGGTTTATAGCAAAAATGCATTGCATTATTCCATTACTATTAGTATCTAAAACAAAAAAAAACTAATTCGTAGTTTAAACCAGTTTTTAGAAACGTAAACTGTGGTATGTTTCAAACGGCTCCGACGTTTTCTATCGTAAGTACCTTGGCGACAAAGTACGCGGGACGGCGCGGGCGGCGCCGCGCGCGCTTTCGCATCGCATGTGTCAGTTGCGACCGGCTACGTGGGACGGCGACTGTGTTCATGTTTTAGTTGGGTATTAGCAAAATTTGTGGTTTAAATGCCCCATACGAAACGTAATATTAACAAAAAGTCTGTTTATACTAATAAAGAACCAAATGTTTCGTCGAGAACGAAATTATTATGCGAAAAAGCCATAGCCCAGAAACGAAAAACAGTTGTAATTCAAACGATGACGCGGTGGAAGGAGAAAGTCCCAATAAAAAAAGACGTAGAAATGACACTGCATCGGATATATCTACGAAATCAGGTAAGTGCATTTAGATTTCTATTTTTTTATTCTATATTTATTTAATTGTAGCTTCCAGCGTACAATATGGTAACTATTACTAACGGTCATTTACGTTGGAGCCTAGCATCTAAAAGCTATTGTATGTATGACTTACGATTATTTACGATGGGTATTTTGTAAAAAAAACATGTGGTACAATTACTTACAATAGTATACTTCGGATTGTGATTAATTTTATTTGTTGTAAGTCTTACTTGCTATAGTTTACTCCGGATGAGAAATAAACATACGATATTATACCGATTACCAGTTACAAATTTTGCCTTCATTTTTATTTTTCTTACAGAATCCCCACTTCCATTTGGACCTGATAACCTGTCAATGCATAGCTACCTAATTGGAAAATTGTATTCAGCGAAAGTGACAAGGAAATCAGTGACGATCCTCAAGACAAGGATGATGAGGCTTTGCTTTACAACGCACCGCATGCGCAAGAGCATGTTATTATGTTCTAATGATACTAACTTGGCGCAGAGTAAGCTTATTGGTTTTATTAGCATCGGTGATTTGGGTATGATTTTGGGTTATTAGAGGCACGATTTTTACTTTAAGTACACCTCTATATTGAAACCCCCTTACTAATGAACGTTGAGTAACCATGGTGGTATAGCTATACAATGTTTTGTCCTTATCTGTCATTGTGACATTTTAATTTGACAGATAAGTACAAAACATTGTATAACTATACCACCGTTACTCAACGTTTACTAGTAAGGGGAGTGTTTAGCCTTTTATCGCATTGCGCTGCGATACCTCTAATAGTGGCATGCTCTTAACCAGGCCGTTACTAGTAACAATTTGCTACTCAATGCTAAGAAAATTAATTATATTAGGTTTGCTTTGCCTAATGTTAGCCCGGTAGAATCTAGAGGTACCTATAGGTAGGAATATTTCTAAATGGTTGGAAATAGTAGATAAGGCGCTTTTCTTAGGGATAACTATAGACAAAAACTTGCAATGGAGTGGAGTATTGCAGTACCACCAGGTAAATTAAGTTCGGCAGTTTATGCTGTTAGTAAAATCAGGCAACTCATCAATGTTGAGACAGCTCGCTTTTTATGTTATTTTCATAGTGTTATGTCGTATTGTATTCTGGTTTGGGAAAAGCTGTTGAAATACAGACTATATTTATAGAAAATAAATCAGATGCACTCCGTTTTATTCAAATCGGTTGTCTATTTCGAAAGCAAACATTGATGATTTCTAATTTCAATTTATGGCCTTCACTACTGTTAGAATGTATTTTGAAAATGTCCAGTTACTTATAGACACTCCCATGGACTTATTAGAGAAATAAGTCCATGGATATCACATGCAAAGACAATTGTTCGGTAAAAGAGTATTTTCTCTAGTGGACTAAACAGAAGCACATGAGGTTAGCTCCACGCGCTTCTGTCAACTCCAAATGATGATTTATTAAGTTCATACAGTAACAGGGTTGTGATTCTCTCAACAAGAAAAGGTGACCGTTCGCTCGAATGAAGGTCCAAGCGGCGAGTTTCAGTAGTCCCAACAGAGCGAACAAAACACATTTTAGCGCGTGTATTCAATTTGGCAGCATGACTTCTCGAACGTATAAGGCTCCCTAATTGACAATGCACGCGCTACAATGTGTTTTGTTCGGTCGGACGGGACTACTTAAACTCGCCGCTTTTATTCGCTCGTCCATCCGACCGGCCGCCGTTTTTTGAGAGAATAACACACGATCAATCTTAAGGACTCAAATGTTTTTTTAAGATTTTTATAAATTAAACATAAATTAGTAAAAATACATAAGTCCTAACGCTTACCAGTGTTTATCGCCAAATTAGATTAATGTACAAATTAAGACTCATTTATTTTGTATAGAATTGTTTAGAAGATTTGTTTTTTCTTATGATTATTGTTGTTTTATTATTGTTCTTATATTCGTTTGACCTCAAAATAAGTGCGGATTTTGTTTTGGTATTAAACTGATCTCATTAAATTTATGATGACATTATGATTTAAGAGCTGGGGGTTTACATACTAAAGCAGTTCAGTTTAGGTTGAGAGAAAGGGACAGAGCTGTATAACTGCTATAGCTCTTTCACTTTCTTTCATCCTAATTTGAACTGCTTTAGTACGTCATGGTAACCCCTCAGGATATAAAGTCGAGGTCAATAGAAATGACAAAAACAAAACAAAACCAAACGGGTCTGTTTTCCATTACGAGTATTACACCATAATCACGTACTTTTGAACGTCGCGTGAGGTATATGATGTACAAGCTTGATTGTTACTTTTACATTCTGTTTAAGATTGAATAAATATTAACTATACTTTTTTTTTAATCATAACTTATTTGCAGAAATATTGAGGTTATGTCAAACAATACTAATTTGTTTACATCTGTTATCATCCAACCCCGACTGCAAAGGTATTATATTGTCCTATTCGTGTGGCATCAAAATAAGTGACGATTTTGTTATGGTATTTAAATGATCTCATTAAAACTTAGGTTAAGCGCATTTAGTACATAATTCGGTGCTTATCAACATTTAAAACCATCTCAAAAAATACTATTAGTACCTAGCTACTTTAGCAAAAAGAGATAATCTATTCACCGAAGAATACAAAATATTTTGTCATTATAAATAAACGTTTTTGAACTGAAGTAATGTGTTTTAATACTTATCAATCTTAAAATAACAATCAAAGTTTTTTTTTAAAGATTCCATACATGTTTGGTTTAACTTCCCGTAGTACATTGTAGTATGTCTTACATTCATATAGCACTATTCCCACGTAAGTTATGGTTTGTTGTACTTACGATATTTTATGCGCAAGCTATTCCGACGTACAACATGGTTAGTATCACAAACAATACTTATCGAAACCTTTAATCCACTTAAAAGTATCGTAAGAACAATTGCAGCCAAACCAAGGGCTTTTTTAAAATATTAGTAAGATATGGTTAAACACTAAATTATTGTTGACATTCGTACCAATAACAGGATCCATTTAAAAATGCATCTACGGCATCAATTTTCAACTTTAAACTGCTCTGCTGTAAAGTTGCGTATTTCAAGTTACCATAACTTACGTAGGACCCATCGACATGTTTCACAGGTGACAGTGACGCCACCGATGCAAATTAAACAATGTATGGCGATATAAAACAAAATGTTTTTTTTTTACGGTACTTACGAATGAAATGAGACATCTTTTCAACCTTTTATAGTTACAGTATTATTTCGGCAGCCTCGAAAAACATAAGACGGCATTTTTTATGACTTATATTTGTTGCATTTCGGTAATAAAACTTTACTGTTTTTGACGCGTGCGTGTCAGCGGCCACGGCGCGACTGAACGATAGTAAGGCAATTACCTTCCTTTTCGAGGAACGCTTTTGCGCACAGATGACGTATCTTAATATAAAATATCATTGATTGCCAACGGGTTTTGAGCGCATAATAGAGGACTTATGATATGTGTGTAGATAAAAATCTTTACTACGTAACGACCAATGACTATGACTATGGCAATGACCAGGGCCCCTACTTTTCATGCCGTTGACGCAAAAATTACGTCACGCTACATAGAGTATGATTCCAAATGGTTTTATGTAATTATTAACCATTACTCGTCAATCATTCAATCATGTAAAAATGGCAAAAATCATCGAGTAACATTATCACTTAAAATAAACTGTTATTATGTTGTAATAAAAATTAATATTATTAAATAGTCATAAATACAATTATAGCATTGACATTCATAAAAGAAAATTGTCTCAATTTGCCTTTTTTTTTTTTAATGCTGCCGTGATCCGCATTTTAATTGCGATTAAGCTGTATTTAACTGTAATCATTTTACCGCTTCTTATTTTACTTTTTTTTTTGTACCAGTTAATACATACCTTAACACCCGCCAAATGTAAGCAGAACACCCTGTGTGTAAAATTTCGTCATTTTGACGTCATCGGCATCAAAAGTACGACCTCTAACTATGACGAATCGATATTCGAAAATCGTCATTAACCGACTCTAACCGCCTTATTCAGAGACAATTAAAAATTCAAAAAAATTCAAAATGTTTATTCAGCAAATAGGCCACATGAGAGCTCTTTTACACGTCGGTAATATAGAGTGAATCTACCAGCGCTTCGGACAAGACTTTCATAGCGGGGAAGAAGCGCCGCAAGAAACTCCAGCAGAAGGTCATTTTTTCAATCATAAAACATACAACAACAATACTTAAAAGTAAATTACATTAAGTAATAATAAGGTAATAAAGTAATAAATAATATTTCATTAATAATTTCATTATAAATTATATTCATTATTGTAACAACTAACCCGTTCCTTTCTAAACGTGTAGCGAGTGTATGAAAAATCCTCACCAAGGAACGAATTGTCATTCACTGAAACTGAGTGTGGCCTTTTTAGTTCGGTAAGCCACCGAATCTCACCAAAACAAACGAGACTTTAACCAACGATCAATACGTTGAAATCGCGTCCGAAAAAGCTGGGAAAGCAAACTGCCGACTAAGTTAAGGTATAAATCAATCGGCAGATTTGACAATCCCTCTCCGATTCCGAGAAAAACAACGTGGCTGCATACTAAACAGGTGTGGGGCTGGCGCACAGTAAATAAACGCAGTAGTTGATCCTGGCAGGTTCCAGGCAGTTAAAAGGGCGGAGATTTATTTATTACTAGCTTCTGCCCGCGACTTCGTCCGCGTAGATTTCGCTTATCGTAATTCCCTTTGGAATTTTTAAATTTTCCGGAATAAAAAGAAGCCTATGTTTTAATCCAGGGTCAGAGTGGTGTTAGGACCTGGTGCAGGGTCCGTCCGGATAGCTAACACCATCTTATCCATTAACCCTTGCCAAGCAGTAGCGTTCGCATTGCTGTGTCCCGGTGTGGAGATAAGACAACCAGTGAAACTACTAGCACAGAGGCATTCCATCTTAGTCGTATTGGCAACGCATTTGAAGTCTTAGGATTGCAGTTTTGAGATTGTAGTCTTGAGGTTTCAAATCCCACTTAGCATCAGGTGGCCTGAATGCTCGCGTGCCTTCTCCTTGCCATAAAAAAAGCTATCTCCATTTCAATGACAGCTCTTAGTGAACAATATATAAGTAACGTTCATAATGTGATAACTATATCGGAGCAAGATGGCTTAATGCAATGTGGAATAAAGGCCCTATGCCATGTTCGCCTTCTCGATTTTATAAAAAACTAAACAAGCATTATTTTTGATTTCAAAGGCAGCAATCGTTTCGTAAAGAGTCTCGGTTCCATTTTCGTTCCCGCGCCAAACGAATATTTGCTGTTTGCATAGGCAATGGAGTATTCCCGGCAAGGCAACAAAACTGCAATGGACGCTTTCCGATTGGATACTGTGCTAGCAAAATGGAAAGGATCTGGGAATTCACACAGTAAGTATACATTTTGGGGTTTTATGGTCCAAAGTTTTGTCTGTCTGTTTCATAATGAGAGAACTGACAATTTGGCGTCATTACTTGCACTAATGTGGACATGACTCCAAGGATTTTAATTATAATAATTAAATTTAATTAATTGATTTCTTACCTGAACCTTACCGTACCTTTATACATAATATAAAGACGTGAGGAGTGGCCATTAATTTTAATCTACTTATGTTTGCTCCATTAACATCCGGAGAAAGGAGTTTTTTACCTCATAAGTTTATTTTAGTCGCGAAAAGGAATAAACTAACCACGGAAAAAAAATAAAAACTACTGTTTATTTGCTTTAATAAATCTACACAATAACAAGTCTCTGCATTATTTATTAATTCAGGTAAAAAATATTTTTAGGGTAAGTAATCATTAATCAATTAATGTAATTTCATTTGTTTAATTAAAATCTTTGGAGTCATGTCCACATTATTGCGAGTAATGACGCACACTGGTCCGATCCCTGCTTATAATCTATCAAAGTCACAAAGTTGAACTTTTATCCATCGCATAAAGATAATGAATGATCTGATGAATGAATGATGATGTTTTATTGGTGGTAGGTGTGCCAGGTCCATCCAGCACGGCTAGCACATGTTGTCCGCGACTTGTTCGTCACTCGGATCTCCCTTTCTATCTAGTCTGTAACGATAGAGACGCACTGAGCGACAAGCGAGAAAATACAACTTGTGCTACTTGTGCAGATCGCTGCCACCATCTTATACTTTAACCTACCGACAGGTAGCAGTGTTCGCATTGTTGTGTTCCGTTGTGGGGATAAGACAATCGGTGAAATTACTAGCATAGAGGTATTCCATCTTAGTCCTCAGGGTTGGCAACGCATTTGCGGTCTTAAGATTGTTGTCTTAAGATTGTAATCTTGAGAATGCAAAATTTCCTGGTGCTCGTTTACCTTTCCATGCCACAAAAAATAAGAATAAGAAATATTTTATTGGAAAGGAAAACAAGGTGCGAGGTGCGAGGAAGAAGGTATCTTTGGAAATGGACTTTAGTCGAATATCAGAGATAAATCTAACACAAATTGACCTAGTCCCAAACTAAGCTCTATGCTTGCATAATGGGTACTGCCAACGATAATCATACTTACATAGAGAAATACATAGCAAACAACCAAGAATCAGGAACGAGCTAATTACACAAATATTTACCCTTACCGGGCGGTGTTACTTGTATTGCGTAGCCAAATAATTAAACACTTTTATACACTAATAGCGGGCCTATTATGGTCGTGTTTATCGATGTGGATAAACGTGAATAAATCGTCTGTCATTTTCTGACCATTCGGTAAGTGCAAGAGTGACGGATGTTTTATCATCCGCGATAAAGGCAACCATAATACGGGGCCAGACTTTATATTTCGCAACACACACTAGATTATTCAATACATGCTCAAAATTAGGCTAGTGTTCGTGCGGTGTTGCGCTCGGATGGTTTCGTTAGACTGGCTGAACTGACAGCGTACATTCAGTTTTGACGAGCCCATGACGCCGCACAATTGTACCCTTTAAATAAATATTAACATTAACATTATAGCTGCTCTCCACTTTCGGCGATTATAGACGATTACGGGCGAGCACGATAGTGAAAGGGCATACTTGTCTGTATCGCCTGCGACCCGTGATTTCTCAGTTTTTAACCGACTTCAAAAAAAGGAGGAGGTTCTCAATTCGTCGGGATATTTTTTTTTTTTTTTTTTTTTTTATGTATGTTCCCCGATTACTCGAAGACCACAGGACCGATTTGAAAAATTTTTTCGTTGTTCGTATGGTTATATTTTTTAATTGGTCCCATTGTCACCACGTCGGGATCTGATGATGGGATCATGGAGAAATCAAGAGAACTCTTCAAATATTATAGGCACACCTATAGCGATTTTGGTATTTTTCACTGTAACTCATGCATTTGCTTTTGAAAAGTACTATATGGTGAAGTGGAACTGATGATGAAGACCACAGATGGCCACCGGAACTCCTTAACGGTACCTATTTCAAGGGTGGCGATAAGATATTTCGATAAAGGTAGTTGAGCGACTATGACGAAGCACATTTAGGTTTAAATATGACTATGACATTCCCGCGGCGTTGTCTGCGGCGAGCTTGAAATGTTCTATAGTTTCTCATTAATATTTAGAAGTGGAGTTACGTAACAGCATAAATAGGATTACTAAAAAGTATAAAATAAAATAAATGTTTAAAAAAACAAAAACCCGCCTTCAAAAAGCAAAAAATAACTTCTTTAAAATGGTAGGTAAATAGGTCAGTCCAACTGAAGTCGGCGTCCAACAATATTTTAACCAAAAGCAGACTTTTTCAGTGGTGCGTTCAGCTTCATTCCCAATTGGTGGACAATTAATTAAAAATTAAATTGTATTATATAGTTATTGTATCTACATATTTCAATTTGTTATGATTAATGCTCAAGCGCCGCCATCTTCTTTGGGTCTATATTGGCTCATATAAAATTGGTCTTTAGATTTTTTATACAAATAACGATTTGGGTCTATACTCATCATTTGTTCGAAAAATTTTGCTTATACTTTTTTGTTCATACTTTTTTAACTCATAATCATCGCAACTCATAATGCATTTTTTTAAGAAACTGTTACTTTTTGAGGATTGTTATAAATCTAACCTAATTTTATCTACACGTGAGATATTTAAGAAATTCTGAAAAGTGTACGGTTCCATGAATATTGGCGTTATAAGTTCAGATGAGTATAAGTTCCGATCATTAGTATTAAAAAATATTATGAAGAGTATAAAGAGTGATCATTATGATGTAAGATGGTATGAGAAAAGTTTTCGGAGTTCCAATAATCGAAGTTGCAATTTTATATGAACTTTGGCGCACCCATCTTCTTTCCCTCCATTTAGTAAATAAATAAAGCAGCAACACAATCCACGTCCATCTTGTACGCTTGCCGTTCGACAAACTACTACGGGCGATGGTGTGGACGCTCGTACGACGATCGTACCGATTATAGACGATCAGACCATCAACGATTATCGCCGATAGTGTAAGCGAGCCATTACATTTAAGATATGAGGGCGTCGCTAACACCGGAATTCGAAGCAGAGACTTCGAGCTTCGTAGCCATGGTCATTACCAACAACGCTAAGCGTGTCGTCTATAAAATGTGGGGTTGTAGAGCTTGTGTTTGTTATACATGTTTAAATCCGAGCTTCTGTGTTTATTTATTTTGCGGCCGGGACTTGCCTAATGTAGTGGGACAAAGTTTTATAAAGTCCACTCGGGGATTCCCCGACAATTGAGTTTTAGATCCTTCCAAAGAGTGCGTAGTCATAGGGGACGATTTTATCCGTTACCGTTGTTTCAATAGATTTTAAAATTTAATCTGGTACTATTATCTTCGGAGAAAGACAGAGAGAGATAGATTGAGATCATGTTAGAACTGTGTTAACGTCATTCTTCATTTGGGATCTGTGGTAGCACTGACAGCCTCTAGACGTCAAATTTTATCCTCCGAGTTTTCTTATTAAAAAACATTTTTAAATTGAAGTAATTTATGTTTATATCCTTATAGTTAACGTTGTTTTACTCTATGAAGTAATTGTTAATAAGATTTAGGCCCATAAAACTTCAAGAACACTAAAAACAGGCCGCTCGCAGCAGCTCCGTCAACCGTCAACGGACATTTTCAAATTCATAAAGGATAACCTGGGAAGTATTACTTTTAATTTCTTTTTACACTGTTTTTAACACTGTGTTTACATCCATACTTTTCACTGCTCATTGCTGAAGCCGTGAGCGACGTCAAAATACAAACATTGGCACCGTGCGATCTCTCTTTACTTGACATACAGTGGAAGTATAGTTGAGACAAGCCACTTTTGCCACAGACATTGCCCTACACGATACACTGTTCACCAACATCTATTCACACACATCCTTGCATAAAATAACCTGATTATCAAACTTCTTCTCCACTTACTCACTAGTTTAATATCTTTCAGTGTGATTGTGGAGTAGCTGTGAAACCATGGCCGCATCGAACATCAAATCGCGCAAAGCCACTACACGTCAGCTTGAGATACAACTTAAGGCTACCTTGAAAGAGCTGCAAGCTGCCAATACCTTAAATGACCAGCTACTAAGGGAAAGGGAAGATTGCGAAGAAGAGCAAAAAAAAATGTTGGCTAAAAACACAGTGTTAAGGAACGACCTGGTAGAATATGACTATAAACTAATAGATGCACAAGATAGGGTGGAGCAGTTGCAGACCCTCGTAGATAATTTTAACCAGTGCGCTTCTACTCATGAAGTTGCATTGAATCGTATAATTAACCTCGAAGAAGAACTCGGTGCTGCTAATGAAGAGTTAAATTATCTACGGAGAGAACGTGAGTGTTATGACAGTTCAATTACACAAAATTTGTATCAGGAGATGGTAGGTGATAAGGATAATAAGGACAGTAATATTAAGAACTTAATCTTTTTCAATAGTAACAATAAATTAAAAAAATATGTTAACATAAACAAATACATAAGGCGTACTCAGAAGCTAATAAAAAGTCAGAGGTGTCTCAAAAACTATTCTAAAATGAAATTAGAGTTATCGGTTATGAAAAATAGGGTGCAAAAATGCAATAATAAATTAGATTTAGATAGGACTGAACATGATTTAAATGTTCACAAATTAAATGCAGAGATTAGTAGGTTAAGAAAAAAACTTGAGGACATGTCAATAAAATACGTAACGGCTCAAAGTGAAATCAAGGAGCACATGCTGGCATTCACACAATTGCTGGAGAGTAGTAAATATAATGAAGACCGTTTTAATTCTTTAATTAATAATGGCATTGGTGATTGTAATTGTATAGGAACTGTACCAACAGCTGTGGTTCAGCCAGATGTGGCTCTTGATTCTTCTAAGCTAAGTGCCCCAAAAATAGTTTTAGATGAGTCCCCTAGACAAATTAGCAATAATAAAACTATTATTTATTCGGATCAGATAGGGTCTGGAATGGGTTCCATGTTAAGAAACAAATTGACACAAAATGTAACAAATTTTTGTTATCATAATGCAAATCTTATGCAATTATGTCATTTAATATCAAAGGGAAGTTATGACAGTTCTACTACTCTAGTGATTCTAGTAGGAAACAGTCTTGGTATAGATAAGTCTAGTGTAGGTAGATTATTGTCAACATTAAACCTTATTGAAGAGGCAGGCATAGGTAAAATTATACTTTGTGCATTACCATATTCACAAAATATGCCATACAATTATAATAATAAAATAGCATACTTAAATTCTTTAATGTATAATGCTATATGTCATAATAGTAAATATCATTTCTTCGACTTAAATAAATTTATTAAGCACCTCACGCTAACATCTGAAAAAATTCATTTGCCCAAGAAATATATTTTGACTTTGGTAGAACTTTTGGCTTTTAATATAGAACCAAATAGATATAACAGTGGTACAAATTCCATTCCTAATCATTTAAACTAAAGTATAGGACAGCGGAAACACCTTTGAGTATAAATATAGTTCATCAAAATATTCAAGGGTTTTCCAGCAAAGAATTAGAAGTAGGATTATTTTTAGATACTGAGAATGTACACATTATGTGTATTACTGAACATTGGCTTAGACCAGATCAATTAATTTTTGATTTCGTTAATTTTAAATTAGTTAGTTTTTTTGCCAGAAAATCCGCCATTCATGGTGGTTCGTTAATAATTGTTAAAAGTACCATTAAATCCAAAGAAAGGAAAGATATTGTTAGGCTATCCATAGAGAGGCTTGTAGAAATCTCATGCATAGAATTAGAAAATTACATAATTATCTGTGTTTACAGACCACCGTCAGCTGATTTTAGCACATTTGAATCCAGTATGGAAAATGTGTTAAAATTAGTATGTAAAACCCAAAAGCATGTTATTGTCTGTGGAGATTTTAATGTTAATTTACTGGAATCTTCAAATAATACTATTAGGATCTTAAGTTTATTTAAATCTTTTAACTTAGGTAATTTGTTCTTTGAACCTACACGGATAGGAGTTTCAAGTGCTACCTGTTTAGACAATATTTATTGTAATTGCGAGTGTTTGGATAAGGAAATATTTAATTGCTTTAATTCTGATCATAGTGGCCAGAAGGCTTCTTTTTTAAATGATTTTCATCAGGAACCGCAGGCAATAACATACAGACCCATAACTAGCAATCGTTTAGAATTATTCAAAAATAAAGTTGAGAGCAATCTCTGTGGGTTATCCTTTTCAAATAATGATTCAAATAGTATTTATAAAGATTTGTTTGAAGTAATTCTTCATCAATTTAACAACAATTTTAAGATGAAAACTGTTTCTGGGTCAAAAACTAAGTTTAGTGAATGGGCTACTGTAGGCATCCATAGAAGTAGAAATAGGCTTTATGAACTATATAGAGAGAGGGAGGAGAACAAGAATGCTGACTTCTTAGTTTACGTTAAGAATTATTCGAGGACCTTCAAGCGAGTTTGCTTAACTGCTAAGTCAAACTTTTTAAGTCTTAAACTCAAAGCTTCTGATAATAAGGTAAAAACGGTGTGGAAAATTATAAATAGAGAAACGGGTAAATCTAAAACTCGTGATAATCAAGTCACCCTAAACAAGGGTGACAAACAAATCACGTCAAACAAAGACGTGGCCTTAGCGTTCGAAGATTATTTCTCCACTATAGCTATTAATACAACGAAATGTCTTCAATCATCTGCGATTGTAGCTCAAAAACTACTTTGTGCTAATGTTACTAAATGTAATGTAACCTTTGATTTTAGCCATGTAGATTCAATTTCTATTGTTAAGGTATTTAAATCGCTTAGTTTAAAAAAAACTGAGGATTTATGGGGAGCGTCAGTTAAAGTGATCCATCATGTCATAGATATAATTGCACCTCACTTAGCTTTAATCTACAATAATTGCATTTCAGAGGGGGTTTTTCCAAATCTTATGAAATATAGTAAAGTCATACCACTTTTTAAATCGGGCGACATGTGTGATTTAACGAATTTCCGTCCCATTTCTATTCTACCGGTTTTAAGTAAAGTTTTTGAGAAGTTAATGTTAAAAGATATGTTAGGTCACTTCAATAGAAATAAACTGCTTAACAGTAATCAGTTCGGCTTCACCAGAGGACGATCCACAACTGATGCAGCATCTGTACTCATTAAATATATATACAATATTTGGGAGAAATCCTGTGATGCAATAGGAATTTTTTGTGACCTTTCCAAAGCTTTCGATTGCGTAGATCATGCGACTCTTATATTAAAATTAGAACATTATGGTCTGTCAAATAATTCTCTAAATCTTATGTCTTCATATCTTAGCGATAGAACACAAACGGTTGTTGTAAACCAAACACAGTCCATTGGAGCAACTGTTAAATTAGGTGTGCCTCAGGGCTCTATATTAGGTCCTTTCTTATTTCTGGTCTATATAAATGACTTACCACCCACGGTAGATAACCTTTGTGATATTGTGCTATTTGCTGATGATACTTCATTAATTTTCAAGGTGGACCGAAAATCCGTCGATTACAGTAGGATAAACGCCACGCTGGTTAAAGTACTTAATTGGTTTACTATTAACAATTTGCTACTTAACGCTAAGAAAACTAAATGTGTTAGGTTCGTTTTGCCTAATGTTAGACCGGTAAAATCTAGTATATTTCTAAATGATGAGTGTTTGGAGATGGTGGACAAGGCGCTTTTCTTAGGGATAACTATAGACAAAAACTTGCAATGGAGTCCCCATATAGCAGTACTAGCAGGTAAATTAAGTTCGGCAGCTTATGCTGTTAGGAAAATCAGGCAACTTACCAATGTTGAGACAGCTCGCTTAGTTTATTATAGTTATTTTCATAGTGTTATGTCGTACGGTATTCTGGTTTGGGGAAAAGCTGCTGACATACAGACTATATTCGTGTTACAAAAAAGAGCCATTCGTTCCATATATAACCTAAACTCCCGTGATTCCTTAAGATTACTATTTAAAGAAATTAGTATTTTGACAGTAGCGTCACAATTTATTTATGAGAATATTATTTATGTCATTAAAAATCAAGACTCTTTTGTTAAGAATTGTGATATACATAATTTGAATACAAGAAATAAAAATAAAATTGCTATTAAAAAATTTCGTGTCCGTAAGGTATATAAATCATTTGTTGTCAATGCATTCATTTCTATAATAAATTACCTGACGAAGTTTTAAAGTTATCATTTCCAGCACTTAAAAATTACTTGAAAAAGTCGTTGATGTCGAAAGCTTATTATAGGGTCGAGGACTATCTAACAGATAAAAATGCTTGGCCTAAATTAAACACCTAAATAACTTAGTAATAGCTTAGTCAGGAAAATATCTAAACATTGTAGTTATAATTATTGTCTAGGGGACACGGTTTCTGTAGGAGAATGTATCAAAACTATGTGGTTGTTTTGCACCGTCATGGGTAAGTATATGTATACTATTATTATTACAATTTAAGAGTTCATCTGAACATACTGAGTTTTGACACATTTTCCTGCTCAACTACGCATGATATATATATTTTAATGTTAAATTCATTGTTTTATATAATGCTAGGTTAAGTTCTATAATTGTATAAGTAATTTTTAAAAAAAACGACTGACTGTTGAGTTTCTTGCGGCGTTTCTTCTCAGCAGTGGTCTCTTGCGAAGCGCTGGTAGATTTTTGACGTGTAGAAGTGCCCGTGCGGCCTACTTACTGAATAAACATCTTTTATCTTTTTTATCTTTATTCATCAGTGTCGCTGGAAATTCCTCTAAACCTATCGTGTGAGGTACAAAAAAAGGAGTTCTAAAATACAATTCCAAAAGTATATAATTATATATAAGGTCAATTTTGACTAGCCTAAATTTAAATACAGATTTTCAAAGTATTTCTCAAAAACTCACTTAATTTATTTTTCCCATAAAATATAAATAATCTATACGAAAGGATTTTTTCAGGTTTTTTGATTAATAAACTTCGAAGATAACGGGCGGTAATTTTTTGTACATTTTTGGCTATAAATCAAAAAGTACATCAAAGAAAAAGAAAAAAAAGTTTTGTAATGTGTAGATTGTACCCTTTTATATGACACCCCATTTGCTTGCGTGATTCCCGTGGTTATTTGGGATGTACTCCTGTAGTCAAAGAGGAAAAAGTTCATTGCCGCTGTGATAGTCTAAAAAAAAAGAAGATAAAAGATGTTTATTCAGTAAGTAGGCCGCACGGGCACTTTTACACGTCAAAATTCGACCACTCTGGCCACTTTCTTTATTTTTTGTAATTTGAGTCTTGAATGTTCCCACAAAACGTTTAGCCGCTCCATTCGTGGCTGGATGGTAAGGTGGTGAAAAGGTATGCTTAATTTCAGCCACCAATTTCATTTCTCATTCAACTTAGCCATTCAACGTGGCAATGCTGCCAGCATTTCGGGAACGATGTCCACTGGTATTAGTGTAGTGTAATGTTTGTTTGTGTTTATTGTTTCTTTTCCACGTGTTAAGTGAGCAACGAAATATTTGAAAATCGTGTCGTGATCGCATCGCGCCTCGATAAAGCATATTGCGGACAAGTTTCTGGGCCCTTTAAGTTTCTGGTCTGATTGTGGAATACATTTTTACCTTTCTAGTAAATCCGGTTAGAGGCGGTTCACTGACGATTTTGTTTTGACTGCAATAAAACTATTTAATAGATAAAACATTCGATATAGTGGCGACTTCCTTCCGAGCATATATTTTAAATGGCCCAAGCACTTTCGTATAATAGGCTTTCTAGAAAAAAAACTACAACCAAAGCGGTCCATTACTTTGGGAGCTACGATGCCTCAGACAAACTAGCAGGAACCACAGAGGTTTGTATACTTCGTGCTTTTCTCAAAAATGCACCGTAAAAGACTAAAAGCTGCCAGTAATTGATTTTCATTCGAATTTCTCGGCCTGAGATTCAACGTACAGTCACCACACGGGATTGTTGAGCCACTTGCCCCAGTTCGTATTTTGGCCGTGTAATGCAAACCTAGTTTAGTCGGTTATACTCGTGTATCCAGTATGTATTACTCGGCTAAATTACGAAGAGTAGCAAGTGGCTTAACATTCCCGTGTTGTTACTGTACCTTATTAAGGTCTGTTCATCCTTACTTGTCATATATAGTAAACAACTTTCTAACCTCAAAATGAAACATTTTTGGCTAAAACAGCTATTTTAAACAAAATAAAGCAATCACAGACAGTACATTGGCCAAGTGATGTCCAAAATATTAACTCGGTTTACTTTATTTACGATAAAAGAGCTGTTTTAGACAAAAAAGGTTCATTTTGAAGTTAGAAAGTTGTTTACTATATAAGACAAGTAAGGATGAACAGTCCTTACTTTTGGCGTGTTACCGAATTGTTTTCAACTCTGCCGCTATTACTGTACTGTAAATACGCTGTAGAACGTTTCTAGCGCGTACTTTCTGCTGAGATTTTCCCAATGCGCTACAATATGGGGCTTTTTAAAAAGGGTTTTAAATTTCATCGATATCGGCAATGCATGGTGATGTCCACAGAATAACAACATATAGCATAGAAACCAGACTATAAGACGTAATTTGCGTCAGCTATCTTTCTCTACTTTATAGATTACGTATTAAATGAGAAAAAATGAAACAAAAAGTAGGCTGTTTTTTCTTCTTTAACTGTCATTCTCACAAGGTTTTACACAGGGACTTCTTTGTCCTTCCTATAGGAAGGATTTGTCTTTCCTTGTCTATAGGTCCAAATACTATAGGTGCATTTAGATCAAAATCACGCCTTACTTTTGACGATGTACCAAATAACGAAAGAATAGCTATAGATTCATCTCTTTCCAACTCACTATGAAAACCATAAGTAAAAAGAAGTGAACCATAATGTATTTTCTGCTTATTTAGTACGGTTTCCATGCCTTTAGTCTTTATTCTGTGGAGTGAACCGAACAATTTAGCCATCGAAACGTTGACAATACTCAAACACGTCAAAGACGATGTGGTTTTTACCGTCTCGAATAGCCATGTGCGGCTGTAGGCGGTAGTTGTTCGAACCATAAATGATGAACTTTGTGTAGAAAATATGATTGGGTTAGAAGGACGTCGGTATGGTAATCACTCATAAGACAGTGAGTTGGCCGGGGGCATTATATTAGCGAAACTAACGTACTCATGAATAGGCACTCGGGCAAGTTGCTGACACTTGGAGCCAAGTTCCGGACTGCACAAGCAGGTCTTGCTCCACTTGGTGCCCGTTGATTGGTACTCGATGTTTAAAAAATTTGAATGTTGTCTTTTCGAGAAGGTGTAAAGTTGACATCAATTTCTAGACCAAATAATACCTGTGTGACAAATGTGTTTAAACATTTTCTGTATTGCAGTTTGTGACAAATCGTATATTTTGATTTATAAATAATTTATACAAAATTATTTATTTATTGACGAAAAAATAACCTTACAATTAAATTCAATAGTAGATGCTGTTTGTAGGTACAGCAAAAAAATTCCAGGATTAAAATTATCCCTACATTATTTTGATATTTATATACTTTACAATGTGGTGCCTTGGGCTTGTTAACATATTTTTAAATATTCATTATTTGACGACGCGATAGCCTAGTTGGTAGTGACCCTGCCTACGAAGCTAGCGGTTCCGGGTTCGATTCCCGGTATGGGCAAATAGTTGTGTGATGAGCACGAGTATTTGTTTCTGAGTCTTGGATGTTTTCTATGTATTTAAGTATTTATTTCTCTATATAAGTATTTATATCGTTGTCTAGTACCCATAGTACAAGCCTAAAGCTTAGTTTGGGACTAGGTCAATTTGTGTGAGATCGTCCCGTGATAAAAAAAATAAAAAAAATATGATAGGTCTTGTTTACTTGACAGTAATGGCGGCTGAGTTGAAGACAATGCTATAACACGTCAAAAGCAATATAAGTTTTACCGTGTAGAAAATAGAGCTCCTATTCACATGTAAACATTCTTCAGTTGAAATACTCGAGTTCTCCTAGTACTTAAAATACTTGTGGCAAGAGACCTCGACATTTATGCACTTATAATAGTATTAAGATTCATTTGAGAAATGAGAACATTTCAAAATAAAAAGCATTTCTGTTTTTTCTAAAAAAAAAATGAAAAAAATTAGATTACCCGTGTTTCTCGGTTTTTCTTTATTTAACTTAAATTCGTCGTTCATAATTTATTAAAGAAATAGTCATTAAAAAGACCGTATATACAAAGTTAGGAATACTGATGTCGTGATCTTAGCATGATATAAAATAAAAAAAGTTATTTCAACCAGAAATAGAACTGACGGTCATGTCATGTCACTTGTCAACCATAACAACTGTAACAACATAAATTCGTCGACTTTGGGCAGATTGCGGCTATCCGCTTTTACAAATCCGTTAGTCACTTTTATTTTAAATAGCGTCTATCAAAACAATAGTATTACGAGAATCGAAAGCGTGTCGTTAGAATCAAGTAATCCGTCAGACAGATGAAAAATTGACATGACAGTTGTATTTTTTTGTCAATTCCTGTGGTAATAAATGAACTAAGGGCACTATAAGTGTATTCCTAACATTCACAATCCAACTTTCTTTACTGTTTTTCCTAAATATAAAAAACTACTGCATAAAAAAAAACAAAAATATTTTAACTGTAATCAGCAGTGTAAAATCTACAAACGGTATTTTAATTTACTACCTTAGCACATATGAATTGTTGTCAATTGGTGTAACTGATAATGAAAATCAAATATAAAACCAGTAAGAAGTTTCATTGGTGCAAACATACATACATACAAACGTGAGTGGTTTTCTTTTTATTCTTGACTGTTTGTTTATCATTAAGATACTTAATTTCCCCTCCAAAAAGGTTAGCTGAAAGAAATACCGTATAGGGATAAGTTCGCCTTTGTGCCTGATTTGTTATTCTTTTACAATAAACAGTATACATACATACAAAAGCGTACTCAAATTAATCCCGTTACAACTATTTAAATTTACTAACAGACTTTACAAGCAACAAGCAAGATATAAACTACAAATGCCGTCCCAATATCACCTGTTCAAATTAGGGTTACGTAAATTACCCCGCCGGAACCTCGCCTGACTGCGGAACCCGAGGCATAATGCGCTGGTCTGTGGTTGACCTGATGCGAAAGGTATATGGCCTTCCTGACGCTCACTGGAGCGACAGTAGGGTGCTAAATGGTGCGAAATTACAAGGGAAATAATGGCAAAGGGTTTTTAGTTGGGGTTGGATAGTAAGGCAAGTTATTTAGTTTTAATCATAGTATGAGGTATTAGCAGTGACCGGGGTAAATTTTTCTCAAACATGCAATGAAATGTTGGCGTTATGTTAGTTATTTTAGGCATCAACGTATCACGTTTTGGATGGAACAACTCGAAAGGACTGTAAAGGAATTTCATACAAAATTGAAGGCCTAAGCCGGGAAGCATTTTTTTTTTAAATTTAAATTTAAATTTAATTCTAAACGATAACTTTTGTGCATATGTGGTATATGTATGGCAAACAGTCCTTATTAAGACACAATAGTATCTGATGTCAAACATAAGTATACATCAGTATGTTTAGATGAAATGTGGACCGACGATCTGATGAAGGTCGCGGGAAACCGCTGGATGACGGCAGCAGAGGACCGATCGTTGTGGAAAACCTTGGGGAAGGCCTTTGCCCAGCAGTGGACCTCTTGCAGCTGATGATGATGATGAACATGATGATGTTTAGATATATTTATACAATGGTTATTCTAAAATTAAGTCTAATTAGTGTTTTTTTTTTTCTCCTCTTAAGGTATTTTTGCCAATGTCGAGTTATTTATAGAAACCGAAATACTCGTAAGTCCACGCGAGAACAATTGTTCAGTAAATAGAGTAACATGGGGTTAGCCCCAGGCGCTTCTGTCAAGTCTCATATAAACAAACGGTTTTTCACTTTGAAATATAACCTTTATCAACTTACAAGACTTACAAATCCACTTACATAACCTCGTAGTATGAAAGCGCTCTTCACATCTAAGTGATGCTACACTCGAGTCGTGTGGGGAGTAAAATTTAATTTAGAAGTGCAACGCTGAGGCTTCCACAATTATACCGTACCTGCTGAGGAACTCACGTTTGAAGGATTATAGTTTAACTCCCTTAACCCGTAAGTTTGGCACCGGCTTGCGAGTTAGGATTTGTTTTTAACCGGGTTAGAATTATGGGTGGAATAAATCTAGATCATAATCCATCCATATTGATCCATTGACATACTGATAATACATACGTATAGGTAGGTAGGTACACAACGTAGGTGTATCACAATATAAAAGACTAAAGTTTTTTAGTTGGCCATATTGTGTTATATTTCGTTATAATGCGGTTTTGATGTATTGTTTGTGATTTTGAACTTAAATTAAAAATAAAATTTATTAAGTATATTGATACAGTTACCTTTTTAACCGACTTCAAAAAAGGAGGAGGTTCTCAATTCGTCGGGTTTTTTTTTTTTTATTATTATTTATGTTCCCCGATTACTCGAAGACCACTGGACCGATTTGAAAAATTTTTTCGTTGTTCGAATGGGTATACTTTCTAGTTGGTCCCATTGTCACCACGTCAGGATCTGATGATGGGATCATGGAGAAATCAAGAGAACTCCTCAAATATTATAGGCACACCTATAGTTATTTTGGTATTTTTCACTGTAACTCATGCATTTGCTTTTGAAAAGTACTATATGGTGAAGTGGAACTGATGATGAAGACCACAGATGGCCACCGGAACTCCTTAACGGTACCTATTTCAAGGGTGGCGATAAGATATTTCGATAAAGGAAGTTGAGCGACTATGACGAAGCACATTTAGGTTTAAATATGACTATGACATTCCCGCGGCGTTGTCTGCGGCGAGCTTGAAATGTTCTATAGTTTCTTATTAATATTTAGAAGTGGAGCTACGTAACAGCATAAATAGGATCACTAAAAAGTATAAAATAAAATAAATGTCTAAAAAAACAAAAAACCGCCTTCAAAAAGCAAAAAATTACTTCTTTAAAATGGTAGGTAAATAGGTCAGTCCAACTGAAGTCGGCGTCCAACAATATTTTAACCAAAAGCAGACTTCAGTTGGACTGACCTATTTACCTACCATTTTAAAGAAGTTATTTTTTGCTTTTTGAAGGCGGTTTTTTGTTTTTTTAAACATTTATTATAGGGTTAAGTGTTCAGGTTAAAGTTATTTTTCTGTGTCGATTTAAGGATTTACGAACGACTAGCTTCATCCCGCGACTTCGTCCTCGTAAATTTCGATTATCTTTACTCCTCGGGACCTTTTAAATAATGTATTAATACATGGTATAAACTATCTCCATTCCAAATTTCATTCAAACCCGTTCAACCGTTGCAGTGTAAAGGAGTAACGAACAAACACACAAACTTTTGCATTTATAATATTACTAGGATTGCCAGGAACCCTAATTTATTTCAACTTGAAGTTAACATTATGGTATTCCGAATACTTAAAGGTACCTTACAACAGTCTAATAATGCGCCTGGAAAATGCAGATAGGGGCACCAATGATGATCATGTGATGACGTATGAATTTATATTGTAAACGATCAATACTTACTTTACCGGAGGTATCCATGTTGATGGGGGTGAGAGAGTAACCACTTTGTCAGTCAGTTTCAATCTAATTTAATTACAATTACACATGCGTATATATACAATGTTAACTTACTACAGTACTAACTAATGCGCACTAGATACACGTACAGATAATATCTAATCTAAATGCAATTCATCAATACGTGAATTGATAACAATTACGAAACGTGCCTACCGGCACACTTACAAATGCCATATAAAACTTTTTTTAATAAGGCTTTAAAAAAACATTTTTACCATCTAAATAAATTTTTTGAGAACAGCGGATGCCTATACACTATTACTATTATTATTACCATAGACTTTCACGTAATTACTATACCTACTCTTTTAGACTTTTACCTACCTACTTAGGTATTTAGACTAGCATTTATTGATATTTTTTTAGTGAAAAGATATTTTAATGTAAATAAAAACATCATAAAGTAAATAATGTAGGTATCATTACATTAGACAAATTCGTAAAAACAAAGGATAAACGGTGTATGGTTTAGTATGTAAGAAGTCTTCACGAGTATAGTTAGGTACTACAGAGACAATACTTCTTTTAAAATTTCTCATAAGTTATATAACATTAATCTACATGTTCATTAATTAAGCTTGTTATAACTTTTGTATGTTTTATAGCTACCTATTGTTTATTGTACACCATAATAATAATTATGGTACAGTATCACCAGATTCTTAATAGCGATCGGCAATTTTCGTTTTTCTATGACACACGAGTGACAAATATACTGTCAGTTGCGAGTGCAAGCGTGATAGCAATAGTTGGCCGAAAGCTATTTAAGAAGCTACTGTAGATTGTAGTGATGCACACACAAATGTATTTGATACCTGTAATGTACTGATACCTATAGTCATGCAATAAATATATTTTGTTTTGATATGATTTGATTTGATATGATTTGATTAAATAAATTAAACGAAAATATGAAAAATACATACGAGTATTTGATAAGCCGCGTGAAGTTTAAAGCGTAAAACCGGGTCTACTTTATTTATTTATTTATTTATTCAATTAGACACACCAACAGTAGCACAAACAAATACAAATACAAAAGATACAGATAAAATAGTCCTGTTTGTGCACCAATTACAGGTGTGCAACAGCATTAGCACAGTCGGGGATCAATAAAACTAAAAACTAAGCATTTATCACAATTACAGAAAAATTACAAAAATTACAACAAATTGCAACAAATTACAAAAATTACAAACAAAAATAGAATTAACAAATATTTTGAAGATTAAAAAAGCACAAGCTACGATAAAACTAGTAAACTACGTCTTACTTTACAATATAATACATTAAAATACGAATATTCACCGTAAAACGTAATGAAATGAAATGAGAGCAGATTAATACACACAATTGATGACAATAGCACGGCACGATAAAATATAAAATTAATACAAGTACGCAACTTGCCTTGTTTTTAATATAAAAAACTTCTTAAGTTGTCAGAATTTTATAAGTACGTTTGAACTTACGTAAAATCATAATAAGGTTGCTTAGACTAACTAGCTTCTAATATTAGACCAATATAAGCGTATGCAGGCTTACAAGATACTTAAGTATATTAAGAGCGATATTAGCCTAAAGCGGCTTAAATTAGTTTTGGCAAGATTACTGTAAGTACAAACAGATTCAATGAGGATGATATTAGCACGATATTGGACTAAATATGCTTATAATCGGTGCCCAAATCTAAGCTTATACAATGATATAGAAGTGATGTTATAATCTTAATTTTGTTGGTTGGGGGAAGATTCGTAACTAGAATGACAAGGTTGCAAAATTACTGACTCACAAAATGACCACATCGCTTAAAGGCTACATCTCGAAATATCTGTGTCGCAACTTTACCATATTGCTATTTTCATTTTATGTCTATCTTAGCAAAGTCAACTGAGCCCCGCATTGCGGGGCTCCTAATCTTAAGCAATTTGCACTTTAGGCATTTGAAGTTACCTAACAAACATAATCTTGTATACTTGTTGAGTTTAAATTAAAGCATTGCAGAAAACTACCACTAACGTTACAGATAATTTTTTTTTTTTAATCTTTAAAAAAATGTGCTGTTTTTTCCATCTATTTGTACGTCTATAGCATACCCAGTTCTATAGAATCACGTACAAAATCCGCGTTAACGCTTTCAGTGCCAACTTTTCCCATTTCCATATCAATAGGACCCTGAATCGAGTTCTCAAACGTGTTAAAAGCGAGGCGTAAAAATACCCGCTGTAATGTTATTCCACTACTGCGCTGCCTATTTGCGCTGCCGGTCCGCTGCCCAGCACACCGGCAATGTACACAGAACGCATCCGTGCGCGATGCGGCGCGATCGGACTATTAAAATGAGCCGTATTGGTAGTGTTTACATGTCATTTTTATCAATGTAGATAAACGTGGATAAAGTTGACTGTCACTTTTTGACCAGTACGTAAGTGCGAGGGTGACAGATGCTTTATCCACCGCGATAAAGGCGACCATATATACGGGCTGTACAGTAAAACCAAAGATTGAGTAATACTCAGTTGTGTGTCGCTTTCACACTCTATCTATCAAAATAAATATACTGACGGATTCCAACGAGAAAGTGAGTGACGGAAGCGTAGTACTGAGCGTCAGCTTACAGTACCCTTAACATGAGTTACAATTACCGTACAATTGAATACTGTGTCCCTCGCACTCCATACCTATACAGTGAAGGACAGAGCCTTTGACTCACTAGCGAGTACAGTGATTGTAACTCATGGTAGTAGTAATGTAGTAGTCAGCGCTGCCGCTGCCATAGATAAAATAGAATAGGTCATGTCGGTTTTCTGTGCTTGAACCATGTAAGGCTAAGGGATTGTTGCCCTTTCCGCTATCTGAGGACGGCCATGGAAAACTTTTGCGTTTATTTTTTATTTTTTTATTATTATTGTTTTTTTTCTCTAGTTTTTTTATTATTTTGCAATCATTCCTTGTTTTCAAATAATTATGTGTGTGTAACCTTCCGTGGTTTCACCTGATGGTTCCAACGGAAGACCAGCGCTGACTTTAATGCCAGCATTACGCTGAGTTGGGACCATTTCGTGGCTACTTCCTTCTTGTACGTGTTAATCTGTTCTTTTTTTTATGTATGTCACGAATAAATGATTTTTCTTTCTTTCTTTCTAATGTAAGCTTAACGCTCAGTACTACGGTCCAAAACCCAAATTACTGACAGCTCAAACAGCCACCGGACTTAAGTGGGACTGGACCGGACATATTTGTAGCGTGCCGGATACCAAGAGGGAAAATGCATGGATTTAATAGCATTTGTCATCAAAGTATGAAAATACCGCAAAAGAGATCACCAAAGTGACATTAAAATTAAAATCGGTCAAGTAATACGGATGATACAAGCATTTTAAAATGCTAATTAGACAGAGAGATCCGAAGTGCACCGGTGACGTCATCGTGCAGTACGGCCATATAAACTCCACGTTAAATTCAAATCCAAGGAAAACATTGCTAGAAAAAGATAGGAACAAATATTTGTTAGCTTAATATCTTGGTTATTTTTATAGCTATTCAAAAAATGTTTTTTCTCACCTTTTTGTTACATGAATCAGCTTTTATTGACGCTGTAAAAAAAAACATGCATATTCCCTATTGGGCAAAAACAGCAAAAAACTGGATGCCACACGACAGAATTCGGCGTCGCGGCAGACCTAGGCGCAGACTGGCAGGAGGCTGCACAAGACAGGGATGCGTGGAAGAACGAGAGGGGGGCCTTGCCCAGCAGTGGGACACTTTATACGCGCCATACTCAACCTTATTGTTACAACGGGCCACAAATACGTTATAGCTATGGATCCTCGGGCCAAAAAACAAATACAATGTATCCTGTTCCACCGTGATACAGTATAGCTACTAGTACGGGGAACAGAGGAAGCTTACTCCAAGAGTTTATAATAAATTGTAAGTACACACGTATTATAACACCTACTACATCTGGCTTCAAAAAAGGCATTTAAATTTGAAGATGCTTTTATTTGAAGCATTTAAATCTTTATACTTGTTAATACCTGATAAGAGGTGTGAACAACACATACTCTCAAATAAATTAACAAAAAGCAAACTTTCAAAACCCGACTGTCGCTAACCAACTTTAAATCGTTATACATCATAAATGATCATTCAAAATGAAAAATGATGCAAGAAACTTATAGATGATTTTTAAATCCCTATTCAATGATACCCCACTTGTCATACTTGGTCGACTTTTTTTTTGAATTTGCACAATATTATGGCGTCTGGTTGCCGCCATATTGAACTTTGATTACTCTCATATCTTAAGTGACACTCACCAGATTAAGAGAAATCGATTGACATAAGAATCATCAAAATCGGACAACGGGTTTAGTTTTTATAGTGACACAAAGGAACAAACATACATAATTAGGTATATAGGCTGTGAAACACATTACCCTCCTCCTTCGGCAGTCGGGTTAAAAGTGTAAGTAGTCGTAAGTCTTGTTTTTGCAAATAAAAGTATAACTATATTATTATATAAAAAAATATATGCGCAGCGCAAATTTGAAAAAGTTGATAATTTATGTAGCTATACCAGGATCTCCAGGTGGGCCACTTGTAAAAGTTCAGTGGGCCGCATGCGGCCCGCGGGCCGCGGGTTGAGTATAGCTGCTTTAGACTAACAAATAATAAAAATAAATAGTAGTACCCATAGTACACGCCTAGAGCTAAGTTTGGGACTAGTTCAATTTGTGTAAGATTATCCTCATATACTGTTGTTTTTTTTCTTTATCACCCGACCATTTATTGACCGATTTTGCATATTTAATGAAATCAAATACAAACTCTACTGTTAAGATGCAGTTCAGAAACTACTCAGTCCAATGTAAATTCAACTCAAAGTCTTGCGCATAAGATACGTTATGGACTAGATTGTGATTAAACATAAACGTGTTAGTGCTGCAAGACTTAAGATAGGTTATGGTCTTTAGGCGAGTAAGATGTGAGAAGTATGTTATGGGGTAAGGCTTCATACATTTTGCTCTTTGTTGTAAATATTAAGTAAACTGTGATACTATAAAGTCTTATATTTTAACTCGAGTACCGAAAAGGGAGAATAATGTTTTTCGAGTGTATGTAAGTGTTATGACGGATCTCAACGTGTAAGGTATTGTTAGATTAAAAAATAAAGGTAATGATAATAGATTTATTCAGCAAGTAGGCCGCACGGGCACTTTGCCTCATCAAAAATCTACCAGCGTAGCGCTTCTCAAGACGAGATCAATGCTGAGAAGAAACGCCGCAAGAAACTCAACAGTCAGTCGTTTTTAATTAAATATTGATTATGATAGTGTACAATGACTTAACCTAGCATTATGTAACACAATGATATAAAAAAAATATATCATGCGGTGTTTGAGAAGGAAAACGTGACAAAAACTCAGAACTTTCACACCTATGACGGTGCAAGACAATTACATTAAAAACAGTTTCGATACATTCTCCTAAAGAAACCCTGCATACCCCTGGAGAAGATAAAATGTCGACATATATTTATGACAAAGATAGGCGACTGTGACAATTTACGTGTCTCCTAGTACTTATAGTAATTTTGTAATGTTTTGTTTAAGAAATCATATACATAGCTTGGCCTATCGTCTCTCCTACCTCCTCCTAATGGACCACAAACAATACATTCTCCACCCTGAATATTAAACGCCAGTCCGGCTGATTAAGCCCCGGCCTCCTCCGGGCCTCCTCGTGATGGATAGAGCGCAGTTTGAGCCCAAATGTGCAGCATTAGCAAAACTGACTGGGTAAGCGATGGTTTTTAATTAAAATAAATAAATATCAAGGGGAACATTGCACACTAATTGATTTAACGAACTGTACTACGAATAAGAGAAAATAATAAATATATTTATAAAGCAAAATGCTTACTTCAATACATAAAGAACATTCAAGACTCATGAACAAATATTTGCGCTCATCACACAAATATTTGCCCAGCGTCGTCCTCGTTTATTAGATAAACTATCTCGAATAAAATACTATTTTAAATTTATAATAATTCCATATTCAAATTATTCAGTAGGTCTAAGATGCAACTGTTACTAGCGTTTCTATTTTCTATCCACTCGAAATGTATGTAGTTGACATATCATACACATACATATGTACATACCTTCACGCCTTCATTCCCAGAGTGGGGTAGGTAGGGTAGGGTTCTATAATTGTATAAGTAATTTTTAAAAAACGACTGGCTGTTGAGTTTCTTGCGGCGTTTCTTCTCAGCAGTGGTCTCTTGCGAAGCGCTGGTAGATTTTTGACGTGTTTTTACACCCGTGCCCGTGCTGCCTACTTACTGAATAAACATCTTTTATCTTTTTTTAATCTTTTTACAGAATTACCAACAACTGTAAAAACTTGTTAATTCTGTAACCACATTTTGCACAATCAGGCTAAGATGTTACCATGTGTATATTAGTGACAGGTTGCAAGCCCATCGCCTAACAATGCTGCTCCAAAAAATATTTTCCCAATTAAGTACTATTTTTTTATTGCCGATATACCCAAACCGCTTATTACGACAGTTAGGTAAGATTCGATGTATGACCGCAAAGCTCTTGCCTCTTTTCTATTGGACTAAAACTTTCTTCTGATAGCATCTTACTTATCCTATTAATTCCACAACAAAATATATAAAAAAAACCGACATAATAATGAAATTTAAATTGAGCAATGCTCTAAAAATCTCAAACCAAGTGCAAAACATCGCAAATCCAATATTGCCTTCAACCGATTTGCAGTTTTATGTTTTAGTACTGAACATTTCAAATTGTACTAAGTTTGACATGGACTTACTGCATTATTCTACGATACAAAATTTAACCTACCCCAGTGCTTACCTTTCAAAAACTTCAAAGTAATTGTCAAACTTTCAAAACTTACAAGGCGCAACTAAATTTCAAGCTCGAACTTTCAACGGCAAAGATTCCCAAAGTTCCAAAGCTTTATAAAACAAAACAAGTTGAAGGCTTTACTTTAATCATTTTCCTGAAAACTAGCGCAGCTGTAGCTAAGTGTTACGAAATTTATGGTAAAGATAAATTATAAACCTTGAAGATATTAAAATTTGAACGCCTGCGACTTGGTACGCGTATATTTTAATATAATCTATGAATATTTCCTCATTTTTGTATGAAATCTGGCTCTAATTTTGGTAAACTAACCGCTTAAGAGCTGTAAGCATTAGCTGGACAGAAAAGAAAACAAACGAAGAGGTTTTGAAGATGGTAAACAAGAGAAGACATATTTTAGAAACTATTGGAAGAGGAAAGACACATGAACACCTAATACGGCATGAAAATTTCTTTTTGAACATTTTGAGGGCAAAGTCAAGGAAAAAAGGGGAAGCGGAAGACCTAGGCTTACTTTAGCCAAATACGGCAGAAGGCAAATGTCTTGTCGTATAAGGAGGCGAAAAGCAGGCAGAGATCAGAGAAAAGTGGTAATTAATCCACCGATTAAATGATGATGACATAATAGTAGTTTATGTGGCTAATGCCTAATTATGTATAGCCGCATACATAACTTTATCTACATGCATATCATAAGTTTTCTATAATATTTTCAGATATGGCCTGTATTTTTATTAAGTTAGTGTTACTGTTAACTTGTTTGTAATATCAAAGCTTGAATAAAAAAATAAAAAAAACGAATAAAAAACAAACTTAATATATAATGTACAGATGTGGCTTGCATTTTCAAGTTAGTGGTACAGTATTACCGATACTTTAATGTTTAGGTACCGACACTTTAATGTAAACATTACGATGCACTATACTTTAATGTAAACATTAAGATGCAACCACAGATACGGGTTTCTTAATATAGGCGATTTGCTTATCGCTTCTGAACATATTGTAGGGAAGTTATGATATGGATGTAGATAAACGATAATACAATAGAGATCCTCGATGCCGGTCACAAGATACGTCAAAGTAAACGTCAAACCATAGAACACTGTCATTTTTGACGCATCTCGAGACGAGCATTAGAGTTGAGTTTAGTTTATTAATACGGCCCTAAGTTCCGCGAATGATGGTGAGACGTGCCACCTGTCGGTGTGCTTCAGTTTTCTGTAAATATTATGCGTCAGGTAGCCATCTACATAATAATATCACTTTTACATTTAGTAATGCGAAGTTGCCATCAGACGTAAGTTCATATGTTAACTTAAAGAGGCTTCTAAACGGGCCATATTTTCACTGCAATATGTGGCCGGCAACTATTGGTGTCCCTCTCTTACTCGTATATTAGAGAAAGACACCAATAGTTGCCGGCCACATATTGCAGTGAAAATATGGCCCGTTTAGAAGCCCCTTAAATTTAGAATGTATTGAATTAAGATGACTCAATCCTAAGTTAATAGTACTTTAAATATGAAAAACTTATTAACTCTTGTAAATGGTCGTTACGTTCATTTATAAAGCAAGAAATAAGTTGTAAAAATTAAATTTTTGTTTTTTACGTATATGAAACGTGAAAATACTTAAAATTACTTCGCTCTTTTTAATATGGATCACTTTTTCCGTAAACTTGTGCCTTTCTTTAAACCTGACAATGGCGACATCATAGTGGCAACACAAATGACATTATGCCACAAAAATTATACAATAGTCAAGACGATTCAATTAAAAACCAGTTTGATGCCCTTCCATCAAAACATTTAAAAAGTGGGCCTAACTTTTTAAAATGTTTGATTATTTCAAATTCCGAATGTCTCTCCAAGATCCCGAGTACTTTATTTAAAAATGTAGCAGCGATTAAACTTTAAAACTGTAGACATGCTCCAAATTTAAAATTCACCGTTCAAACTCGTCACATGCACCTTATCGCGGCGCCATTTCTTAAGCTACAGGGTGAATAAAGTAGCAGAAGTGTAAACGGAAGTTTGTTCATCGTATTAACAAGTTAGTAGGTACTTCAAAAACCGGCTAAATGCAAGTCAGGCCCCACTAAAGGTTCCGTACCACTCTTTTATTAAAGCTCCCTTCAGTCTTTAATTTATTTTTACTTTTATTATTTGATGTTACATTAAACGATTACTCACTTTTTGAAAATTTGATGTCTTTTACTACTATAGTTGAATAGATACAGGGATTATTAAGGTCGAGCGAAAATCGCCAAAAAATCTTTTTTTTTTTTTAATATTATTGGCTTATTATTATTTCTTGTTACAGCGGCAACAACAATACACACTTTGCTTATAATTCAATTGTTTACTTATTACGGTTCTTATCATACAGCTCGCTAACAGACAGACGGACGGACGGACGAAAAGCGGAGTCTTAGTAATAGGGTCCTGTTTGGTTAGGGAACCCTAAAAGGCAAGCTTTTGAACCCGTCTGATTGCGTTTTTAATTTTCATGTTATAGAAAAAGGCAAAAAAAACCATGATATTTTTGTGATTGAGACCAATTCAACGATACCCTACAGTCAATTTCTGTGAGAATTTCCTAAAAAAACATTTCTTTTATGCACCTTAAAAACATTATCTGCCTTTTGCTCTTAGGCAGTCATATAAACAGAACAGAAATTCTTAAAATATTTACGGACCTTCATTTTGTCGGTTTGTTTAAATTAATATTAGGGTAAAAAAACTAGTTTAAAAAATCTCCATAAAAACTGGTAACTTGCGCGCTACTTGTTATAATATTTGGATTTTAGAAACGTCGGGAACGTTCCCATTTATGTAACCAAAACTTTTAAGTTTAATCATCATCATCATCATCATGTCAGCCAAAAGACGTCCACTGCTGGACATAGGCCTCCCCTAAGGCTCTCCACTCAGACCGGTCTAATACTTAAAGTTTAATACTCGTAGGAATTTAAAAATTGAACTGTTCCATGCCTAAGAAAATATAATTACCTACTTTAGCAAACCTTTTTTTTACATTGCATATTAAACTATACCCAAAATTATTAATGATCATATCAAATAACTAATCACCGTGTATACAGCGTGGTCAAAAATGATGGCCACATATCTAGTGAAAATAATTATTGTAAGCTATAACAAAGATTAGCTTTAGCGAAAGTACATTGGTTTATTACAGAGATTCAATAATAGGTTATTTGCCTGATATTACATTTCATGTATTAATTTGGATAATATATATTGATATAATATATGTAGTATAATAAAATAATAAAATAATTCAAAATCAAATTAGAAATACGTAATAAAATAAAAATAAAGTAAAAAGTTTTTTGTCTATCTCTTTCTCACGAAACGATGTTTTGTGTCTAATTCATAAGGCGGTTGAGTAATATGACGTCATATTACTGTATTTTCGTCTCTGTCTAAAAGCAAGTTTTAAACATTTATATCTTTCTTGTTTTTTAAGATATTAAAAAACTATTTATACTAGGCTATTTGAAAGGTAAAAAAGCTTCAATTTAAATACTAATAAAAAATTAGGCAAATACCCTATTATAATTGACCGTGGCAGTCAATTAACACTTTGGTACTTAATAAGTCATAATAACATCAAGTCAATTTCGTACCTTAAGGATTTCTAAACGTGACGTAAAAGTTGCACAAAAGTCATCCCTTACTTGAGGAGGAGGAGCGGATACATTTCTTGTAGTCAGTATAAAGGATGATTTTTTTATCTTGGCTTACACAGTCATTGTTCTGCAATGAATTAATCTTAAATAACTACATATTTTATTTAAAAAAAACCTAGGAATTATTGAGATTAGGCACTTAGCTAAAGACCACATTTGTTTTTTTTTATGGCATGAAGAAGCCTGCCTTTTCTTTGGAACACTAGTTATTTAACTGACTGTCTTTCCTCTACACCGCAACACAACAATACGAGCGCTGCATGCACGAGACTCTACCATAAACAAAAAAAAATGCTTCAAAACTTATTATTAACTCTTCTTTACTCGTTAATTCCATGTAATAGAAAGACGGATACACGCACGCCGACCATTAATGGCTAAAATCACACAACAATAAATTTTTGTACCAGCGTATAAAACTCGATCAATAATTCATAACATTTACGATATTCTTTAACTCTATTCGTATTTGTCACTAAAGTAAACACGCAAAACTCTTCCCTACTGTCCTTAATTACGCCGCAACGTAATGAGCGCCTCGAGGCGTAAAGCAGAATAGCGTAATTTGGTTAAGAGTGTTCAGATTATCAGGCACCTGCGGCCTGGCTGATGCGACGATTTCCGAGCCTCCTGTAGATATCGTTGGGGAAGAAAGTAGATTTGAGACATATTTGACCTTTTTATGAGAATGGCAAATGAGCACACGGGCCACCTGATGCTAAGAGGGATCTGAGACACACGATTGCATTCTCCTGAGTAACTCTCTAAGTACTAAGATGGAATGCCTCTATACGAGTAATTTCACGTGAATCTTCAGCCATGTATCCATTTTAGCAGACTCAGCCCGAGCAGACGCAAACAGCCTCAGTTTGAGGCTGCTCGCTCTGAGGCAAAGGCTCGAGGCATGTTGCGGATCAATGTGAAGCGAGTCGCCTCAGCTTGATCCCTGATGTACCTCGGACTGAGGCTCCTTTGAGTATGGCATAAAAACTGACAAAATATTGCTCGGCTCGCGGCGGCGAATTTGCCTCGTGTTGCGGCGTGCCTCAGGTTGAGGCAGCGTCTCCACTTGCGCGGCCTCGGAGCGAGGCTGCCGCTCGACCCGAGGCTTCCTCTAATGGATGCGCGGCTTTCGTTTAGTTATTTAAACAATTTGCTTTTTAATTTTTCGACGAAGTATTAACCAGCAAACTAAATCCGAATCCGTCCAGTCCGCTCGAAGTCACAAATGTAAGAGTGAGGTATTGAAGCACAACAAATAAAAAAAATCCACTACCCAACTCCACCTAATAAAAACACTTTAGTAGAGTTATTAACACCAGCGCTCAAATTAAAACTTATACAAACCGGTAAAAAATTCAACGGCAAATTGATAAAAAAGAGAATTACACACAGTCATTATTATAAAATAATTACGAAAAGTTAAAATTATTTTTATTAAACACCCTTTGAGTAAATTCTCTGTTCTTAAAACAGCTGTGTCTTTGGCTTAAAATTCTCGTGTGCAAATATCGAGAGCTGTGTAATATCATGTTACGTATGCCGGGAATTCCGGGCACGTCGGTGTGACGCGAGTGCTCGCTGGGATCAACCTGGATAATACGTTGTAATTAATAACGAAATAGTTCGTGATATATGTTTGAATAAAGCAAAACAAGAACTTGATTTGACGTCATATATTTTACTTATGACTAAAATGATTAAAAAAAAATCAGTTAAGATACTATTAAGAAACAAATTCACATCAAAATACACACATCATCACATCAAAATAAGACGGGCATCTCTCGCCTAGATCCGTTTATAATATAGCTCTTGCAATTTATTATGGCGAGTGGGCTTTACATGTGGTAAATACTTATCTGTATACTTGTCAAAGTGTGTTGTTTTTATTTTGTACCTAGAGGACGCCCGCGACTTCGTACGCGTAGAATTAGTTTCCCGCTACTCCCCCTATTTCTTTCCGTTAGGGGTTGATTTTCGGGAAATCCTTTCTTAGTGCTCACTTACATCATGAAAGGAACCCTTGTAGCAAGTTTCAAGTTTCTAGGTACAGTAGTTTCAGCTGTGCGTTGATATGTCAGTTAGTTAGGTTTGCCTTTTTAACCGACTTCAAAAAAGGAGGAGGTTATACGTTCCACTGTATGTATTTTTTTTTTTATGTATGTTCACCGATTACTCCGTCAATTCTCGACCGATTTCAAAAAAAATTTCTTGGTTTGATAGAGTATACTTCCGAGGTGGTCCCATTGTCACCAAATCTGAATCTGATGAGGGGATCAGTGAGGAATTGAGGGAACTCCTCAAATATTGTAGGCAAACATATAGCGATTTTTGTACTTTTAGTAACAAATCCAGCATTTGCGTTTAGAAAGTATGATTTGGTGAAGTGGAACTGATGATGAAGACCACAGATGGCCACCGGAACTCCTCAACGGTACCGATTTCAAGGGTGACGGTAAGATATCTCGATTAAGATAGTTGAGCAACTACAACGAAGAATATTTACTTGTTCAAATATGACTATGACTTTCCCGCGGCGTTGCTTGCGGCGCGCTTGATATAAGTTAAAGTTTCATTTCAACTAAGAAGTGGGACTACGTAACGACGTATTATGATCACTAAAAAGTATAAAATAAAATAAATGTTTAAAAAAAACAAAAAACCGCCTTCAAAAACGCAAAAAATAACTTCTTTTAAAATTGTAGGTACCTAATAGGTTAGTCCGACTGATTATTTTTTGCGTTGTTGAAGGCGGTTTTTTGTTTTTTTTAAACATTTTATATATATGTATAGATGTATAGATAGATGGAGACTCGCCTTTGACTTTCAAAATGAAAACGATTGCGAATGGGAGAGCGTTACGCAATAGCCCCCCAGAGGGCCCTGCCAAGATGCATTACGCTAACTAGCGTTTATATTCGTTTCGTTATTAAACCAATCGCGTCACTGGTAGATGACGTGATACGAAAAGTCACGTGATCTACCAGTGACGCGATTGGTTCAAAAACGAAACGAATAGAAACGCTATTTAGCGCAATGCATCTTGGCAGGGCCCTCAGGTTCTTCATGCTTGGAGAGGAATCGATTCACGAGCGTTATATATTGTGTTTTAAAATGATGAGGCCAAGGCCTGCTTGATTTTAAGACTAAATAGCCTAGCTATTTAGGTAGGAAGGACGAAAAAAATTACCAGCGGGCAGGGAAGTGGTGGTCAGTGCGAATAAATTAGTGAGCGGAATTAACTCTTATTTCGATAAGAAACAGTTTTATTATTTTTGATCGAAACAGAAATAATATCGTCATATCAAATTTAAAATTCCCTTTTTGAAATGCATGGCGTTTCTGACGAACTGGTTAAAAAAGTTAACCAGGTTTCTAAGTATACACAGACATACTTATGAAATTTATAATTTAAAAAAATACTGGTCTTTTAGAGTAGCGTCAAACGATGTTATTCTATGTCACCAACGATTGAAACTTATCTGATACTACATCCTTTACGAAAATAAAATATTTCCCGCCTAGACGGCGCGTTCATTGTCACATGATTGACGGTGAAATAATGTTCTATTTCGTAACTGAAATGAAATGTCAACCCAAGTCCAACTTGAGGCTGGAATAGAGATACATTAAAGCTATTTTAGGTCTACATTACAAATACATAACAGTGATGTATAAAAAAACCAGGCAAGAGCATGTCCGACCATGCTCAGTGTAGGGTTTCGAAGTGTTTGTAGTACAAACACAAAAAAACTATCTCAAAAAACAAGCATGAACTAATTTTATATTTAAAGTTTAGTGCTATTAGTTAGTTCAATCTTTTTTTTAAGATTTTATTTTACAACATTGTCGGCGTAATTTGAATGTCTCCGAGTTAAATCGGGGACGGACAGACAGACGGACATGGTGAAACTATAAGGGTTCCTTGTTGACTACGGAAACATTAGGATATACTGTACTTTGAACCGCAAAGCAGCAGTGTCCCTACTGTTGTGTTCCGGTGAAGAGATAAGACAACCGATGAAATGACTAGCATCTTAGTCCTCTGGGTTGATAATATATTTGGGATCTTAAGATTGTAGTCTTGAGACTGAAAAATACTATGGGTCACAGATCCCACTTACCATCAGCTTGTGTGCTGGTTCATTCTCCTTGCCATAAAAAAAAGGTTAAGGATCCTAGGTACAGTCAAGTGCAAAAATATGTAACGAAAGAATCCTCTCATAAATATGTTACCAAGTTCTTATTACACTGGAATAAGGTGCATTGGGACATATTTTTACCCGACTGCCGAAGGAGGGTAATGTGTTTATCAGCCTATATATGTGGCATTATGAAAAGGGACCTTACTGTCGATGGCGCTTACGCCACACTGCGTCACGCGACGTTGTATTTATATCGGAGCATCTTTAAAAATGGCGGAAGCGCCATCGACAATAAGGTCCCTTTTCATAGATAACGTCTCATTTGTGTGTTTGTTCCTTTGTGGCGCTCTAGAAACTAAACGCGTGGACCGAATTTGATAATTCTTATGTCAATCGATTTGTCCTAAAGACTTTGACCTTGAACTTGACCTTGACCTTGACCTTTGGCATTGTGAGTGTCACTAAAGATATGACAGTAATCAAAATTCCATATGGCGGCAGAAGCCAAATTATAAAGAAAAAAAGGCTATGAACTAAAACAAGTAGGGTATCATTGAATAGGTATTTAAAATTCATCATTAGGTTTCTTTAATCATTTTTCATTGTAAATGATCATTTAGGATTTATTACGATTTAAAGTTGGTTAGCAATAGTCGGGTTTTTTTGAGATGTTGCGTTCTTCCATAATTTTACACGTCACTGTATAACAAAAAACGAGCTACTCGTACGAAAAACTCCTTATTAATCATCACAGTGCAATACCAAAACAGTATCAACTCAAAACCCTTGCTAGTTTGGTTTCAAGTTCAAAGAAGTTGTATTAAAGTTGATTTTAAAATACAGTTGTAGTTTGAGTTACTACTGTTTTGATCTAGCAGTGCGTACCATAACTCCTTCTGCGATGCTCTAGATTAGCTCTTAGGGCCACTTGCACCAAAAATTTAACACTGGGTTAAGACCAAGGATCGCAAAATGCGAGCAAAATCCATTGAAATGACGTATGACAAGCAGTTAGGGTTGGCGATGGTTCTAAATTCATGAACTAAAATATTAGGTACTAAAATAATACAAATACATATTTTTTTTACTGATGAAATTGAACTCAATCCGAAACTCAGTTTACTGGCGGGTATATTATTTTATTATATTTACAATTTCAAATCAAATAATTCCCAATTTTAGACTTGGGATAGTAAGTAATAATTTTCGCAAGTACGATGGCGAGACAATGCAAATAATACAATCAGATTGACAATCATGACAAGATAATACTCGTAAATCTATAGACAATGTACTTATCATTCTAATAAGTTTTAGTTTAACATTATAGATAAACCATGAACACTGATACGGGCAATTTATTACCATAATTATAACAAGTATAAACGCATTCCTCCATACATATTTAATTTATTCGATTATATTATAAGTGACAACCCTAGCACTTCAATGAATTTTGCTCGCATTTTACGATCCCTGGTTAAGACAGATTTCGCATGAATCTTACGTTTACTAACGCGAGTTAGTCCCCTGCCTCACCGGGACGCCATGGTGACGACGCTGGCCACGTATCCCATACAAATTAACGTAGCCAAACCGTCGCCAAGTGAGTGAGGCCATCTACTTTTCAATATGAATTGTTTGGCTACGGTGGCCGGCGACGTCGTCATGGCGTCCCGGTGAGGCAGGGGACTTAGTGTAGTAACCCAGTGTTAAATTTTCTTTGCAAGTGGCCTTTAGTGTCTTAATCCAGGGTTAAATTTTTAGTGCAAGTGGCTCTTAAAGTAATAGAAACCTGTCAAAGCTCGCCGGAGCCCATAATGTCTCTCTAATAAGACTCGACGCAAATCTGCCGGAATAACTTCTAGAAGATTATGGAACTTCAGATTCAATTTAGTCGGTCTACTACCTGCTTGGAATAAGCGGAATAATCCGGTTTGCGATACACAGAGCATGAGAAATTTCGGTTTAGTAGCAGGTTGTTTATGCTTTTAACGATTTTAGGCTTCCGTAACCAATATTACGAAGCCTTTGTTGTCTGTCCGGCCGTCGAAGAGTGTGTTTTTTAAACCGTCATAGATAGCAGATACTTTTAATACAGAACATGTGTTAAAATGGCGGATTAAAACAAGTATAAATATACATCAAAAACTCAATTTAAAAAAGTAAATATACTTCAAACAAGACACATTTTTTCGAATTTTAACAATTAGTTAGTTTAACTACCTACTGATCAAACAGTAGGGCCTATGTCCGTTTCGCACTCTACCCGTTTTTTGTTGTAGTTTATGAATTTATGATCTGTTTAGAAATCGGAACGCGAATTGAGATTAATTATTAAACACAGGGCCTTTATTCTAGCCGGTAAAAACCATATCGTCTTTGACCTTTTACGATATTTTTTTAACCCAGCCGCCATTACTGTGAAGTAAATAAGAGCTATCAAAACGATGACAATACGATAACAGGTTAGAGACTAGAAACTCGGCCCAGAGCTACGTCAGGTATACAGTGGTGGTCACATAATTAGGGACACTTGTTTTTTTCCCATACAATTGCCTACAAATATGACTTTTCAATTTTGACCACCATTCAAAAAGTGTTAAACTAATTTAATATTTTGTTACACTCATCGTTCATTAATGAACTAAGGTTTAAATGTATGTACGATTCATCTCTGTCGAAAACGGATCTTTCATTTTATAAGGATTTGAAAAAATAAATACCTCGCGTTCATACAAAGTTGTAAAACTTTGTATGGACGGGTCAGCACTAAGTTTTTAAATCCCTATAAAATATAAGGTTGGTTTTTAACAGTAGTTCATTGTACATAAATTTAAACCTTAGTTAATGATCTAAAGTAAATTGTATTTAGCAATAAAATGGGTCAAGAACTTTTTGAATGGCGGTCAAAATTTAAAAGTCATATTTGTAGGCAATTGTATGGGAAAAAAACAAGTGTCCCTAATTATGTGACCACCACTGTATAGAGTACCGATGATAAAAAAGGTAGTACTCGTAAAGTAATAGAATGTAAATTAATGTAAAATGTGTATACTATCGCAGTCAATTGAGCAAGTGAATGACAAAGCAATTAATATTTCTCAATGTTTTCTTCGGCTCAATAACATTTAAAATTAATGACTTGTATCCAAATACATTAAAAAAACCTAAATTTGACGTTAGGTACCGTATGCGACCGTTCTTTTAAAAAAAAAAAGGTTCATAGGTAATTGTCGTATAAAGGAACAGTTCCATTATACAGGACACTTTCATTTAGTCGCAATAGTACTTGCTTAGAATAAGCGGAACAGCAGGTTGTGGTATACTTGGTACAGAATAACCTTGATTATAAGTAAAAATATACCGCGTTCCTATCCTATAATTACAGTTAACCTCTCGTATGTTAGAGCTGAAAAAAAAAGTTCTAGTCTCTTTAGATTTTGATATGGTCCAAAAAATTTGTAAAAAAATACAAAACGATTTCTACATACATACATAATCTCACGCCTTCGTTCCCAGAGTGGGGTAGGCAGAGCTACAGAATTACAAACATCTCTAAAAACTTGTTGATAATTCTATAACCACAATTTGCACAAATAGGCTAAGATGTTTACCAGCGTATTAGTGACAGGTTGCAAGCCCATCGCCTAACAGTACTACAAGCCTTTATTCCCTTAGTCGTCTCTTACGACATCCACGGGAAGACATGGAGTGGCACTATTCTAACTCGGCAACCACACGAGGCAAAGATTTCTAAATTTTTAAATCTGTAACCAGACATACGAGGGGTTAATATAAGTTACTTTTTTGCCAGTAGGATAAAATGACTACAAAATATTTATTACTTTTATTACTTTTACAAAGTACATTAAATGGTAAAAGCGTCTAAAAAAAAGGTTGAGAAACCTGACGGCATGTTTTGATGACGTCCTCTATGTAAGTTAAATACCCATCTTATATGCTTTTTAATTCGCCATTTTTTTTTTAATTATTGTAGTCAGTAATACTAGCGACGCAAATAAATATTATCATTCATTCATTCATTCATAAGACAAATCTAATAAGTAATAACACACCTCGTACGTCGAAATTGGCCCATTCGATCAGCTTCTCTTTGGGTAATAAGAACCATACACACAGTCAGTACAAGAACCATACTGTCAGGTTAAAATAAATTAAATAATTGTCAATATCTAAGGAAAAAATAATTAAATAAAGCAATTTTTAAGCTCCCAGTACGCCTCGGTCTTTAAACCATCAAAGCACACAAACCCGTGATTATTCGCGAGACAAAACTTGGCTTCAAATTAAACAGCAGATTAGAGTTCACAGCGGCAAAACTGCTGCACTGGAATATAAACCGTGAATCTAGTGAGATAAGGTTAAAAGTCGTGTGATGTGTACGTGGTAGTTTGCAACTTTATAATATTGAATAGTTAGCCAATTAAAAATCAGATTATCTTTCATTGTAAATTGAACCTTTTTATTTGATAGTTAAAGTCGCTTTTTATAGTGCGAATAGGATAACTTGGCACTTGAAAACTTGTCTTTAAATTAAATAGCAGATAAAAGCTCGCCGTTCACAGTTGAAATAGTTTCATTGAATTATGAGTACAAGTTAGTACGCATTTAGGTTTAAAATTGATGTTCCTTTTTGTGATGATATTGCATAATTAAAACTTAACGCCTGTTTCACAATCGACGAGTATGGTATATTTAACAGATAAATTTAGCCTTTTATCTTTCTTACACTTCAAAATAGACAAGGAGAGAGACAACTTTAAATGTTAGATTGTAAAACAGGCCCTAAAGCCGGAGCCCCACTGCTGCGCACTACGCACGGACACGCTATACACGTCGCCCACGTGGGTCCATTGGTCTGGATACGTGTGTCAACATTTTCCCAGCAACCAATGCACGCACACGTAAAACGTGTGGGCCACGTGGCTACGTTGGTCAGCTGCGTGTGTCTACATTCCCCACTGCTGGTCACGCACATGCACGCGCGCACGGGGGGTGCGACGCCCTTGAAGCCACCTTTCCACTGCAACTCACGGGCAGCGTGGGTCACGGTGGGGCTTTGCCTGCCACGCGCGCTAGCGTGTGCGTGGCAGGCAAGCGCGCGTGGCAGGCACTTCGGAACAGACCATGCGTGTATCAGTGACGTCATTGCATGCGCATCGTGCTCGTGGACTACTGTGGAAGTATCTACCTACATTTTCATACAAAGCGTTTTTGTACCCACGTGTGTAGCTTGACCGTGCGCAGCAGTGGGGCTCCGGCTTAACACTCTTAAATTTTACCAACGACAAGTATGATACGATCTTATTATTCTTCTGTAGTTTACTTACATATAAGACTTATATATTTTTAGGGTTCCGTACCAAAATGGTAAAAAAGGAAACGTTATGGTGAGACTTCGGCGTCTGTAAATATCTACATAGAAAACATCCATGTCTCATAGTAGGGGATCCTAATAGGAGACGACCTTCACCTAGCTGTTTATTCGATAATTTTTTTTTTTTAATTGCTATTGCTTGTTTAATAGACCGATTACATACTAATTGAACGTATGAAGCCTATAGAATATTATGCAAGTTAGGTTGACTATTCTTTCCAATCTTAACTATTGGGTAGGCAGGTAAGTCGGTACTAATAATTTGCATTAAACCTAACGTTTGCATATTCTAAAGGCTTCATACTTTCGATTAGTATGTAATTGGTCTATTAAACAAGCAATAGCAATTTAAAAAAAGTTTATTTTCAGTTTTTTTTTTAAATCATATAAGGACTGGACTGAAAATTTCCAGTCAACCTATTATAAATAAATTACTTAGCATATAAAATTTGATATAAAAAACTTTTTATCGAATAAACAGCTAGGTGAAGGTCGTCTCCTATTCGGATCTTAGACCATCAGGAATAAATATATCTGCCCTTACCGGGATGTGAACCCACGACCGCTAGCTTCGTCGATTAATAATAATAATACTAGTCCAAACTTTTCCGCATTTAAAATAGCAAAAACAGGTAAACCACATAAAATCTTCAACTTCGCCAGAACTCTCAAACTATGTGTATTTTTATTAAAACTTTAAATTAACTCCGCCGTACTTTGTTGTGACTCCGTAAAGTTGTGTTTCCTGAAAGTGGCTAATTCATATAACTGTTTACTTTGAATATTTCAACGTTCGCAAATGGGAATTTGATTCTAGATAAAAAAACCGGCGAGCTGCGAGTTGGGCGTTGCTCACGAAGGTTCCGTACCACATTACAATTAAGATCGAGTAAAAGACTCGTTTTTTTTATGGGGTATTTCTCCCTTGCAATTATAACTATTTCTTTCTTTTTTTATTGTTACAGAGTGGCTATACCTTAAATTAAATAACGTGTCTACCAATTACGGCTCAAGAGATACAACGATTGTTATGGTCGAGCAAAAAACGAAAAAATCACGTTTTTTGTATGAGAGCTCTTTAATTTTTAATTTCATTTAATTAAACCCAGGACCGCTAGCTTCGTAGGCAGGGTCACTACCAACTAGGCCCAGAACTTAATTCGGCACAGGGTTATTTGTGTGAGATTGTCCCATAATATTTTTTTTTTTCATATATTTTGGTCTAGTACCCATAGTGTAAGCCTAGAGCTGTGCCTAATTTAATTTGAGTGAGATTAAAAATATCAGAATCTATACATGGTAATTTTTATTTTTTTGAATCGTAAATATATGAAGCCATTATAAACAAATAACCAAAAATGATTTATTAATTCTCAACGTACCATAACTATTACAGCTATATCACTCCATCCTAAACCGTCAATATTTCACTCAGTCAAGTGGCATTATGAATAGCCCGTGGCCTCGTGAGCGATGCGGCCCAACAAGATGGCCGCTATCAAAATGGCGGCTAATATGTTGCGGCTGCGTGCAATTGGTCAACTGTCAACGCGTGACCAAATAAGTACAGATGTGTCACTTTGTTTAAATAGCTTTTATGAATGCAATGGATTCTGTTACAATAATTATTTAAATTGTGCTGAAAATGATGCTGTATTATCGGTGGTTAATTTACTAACTTTTATTAAAAACTCAGCAGTTCACTCAAATAGTACGTTACTGAAATTGTTGCTTATTATAACTAAATATTGTATGACATCTTTTGTTATCTGTGGTTGTATTATTAAAAAAAAAAAGTTAGTCGGTAACGGAAAGTCGGTGTTTTAATAGGTTATGGGAGATATAAAACGAACATTTTCAGTAATGAATTAGTGTCTAATAGTAATTACAGTTGAAAAGTGTTGACTTCATGTCTGCGAACTATATTCAAAGTGTACCTAAGCTAAAGGGACGAGTAAATTACGATGAGTGGAGTTACGCTGTTGAGAATTTGTTGGTGTTAGAAAACATGGCGGACTACATTAAATTGGAGCCGGTGCCGGGTTTCGAGGTAAAACCAACAGAAGACGCGAAGACCAAGGCAAAAATAGTTTTGACGATCGATCCGGGACTATATGTGCATATTAAAGAAACTAAAACATCTGCAGAATTGTGGAAAAATTGAAATTAATGTTTGATGACTCGGGTTTTTCAAGAAAAATAACATTAATACGGCATTTAATCTCGCTGCGACAAGAGAATTGCGATTCTATGATCTCATATGTGACGCAGGTTGTCGAGACAGCACATAGATTAAAGGGCACGGGCTTTGCAATCATAGACGAGTGCTAGCCGGATTACCAGAGCGTTTTTCGCCCATGATAATGGCGATTGAACACTCCGGCATAGCAATTACTACGGATGCAATAAAGTCTAAATTGATTGACATGGAGGTTCCAAAAGCCGACACGGATACCAGTGGCGCTGCATTCGCTGCGAACAGAACACAATCACAACGCGGAAAACCAAAGACTAAAAATGGCGGAACGTCAATGTCAAGTACGTCAAAAATGATTGGTGAAAAAAACGTGTCTTTCTATAAATGCAAACAAGCCGGCCATTATAGAAACCAGTGTCCATTATTGCAGAAAAATAAGCAAACAAATGCTTTTAGCGTCGTTTTTCTCAACGGAGAATATAGTAAAAATGGTACGTTGATAGTGGCGCGAGTACTCATATTACAGCGAACAAAGAGTGGATAAACAATATGAACAGTTCGTCAATTTTATCAGAAATCACCGTTGCGAATAATATGAAAGTACCAGTATCGTGCTCAGGAGATGTACAGATATCGACCGATTGTAACTAAGATATTACAGTTAGTAATGTGTTGTGTGTGCCAAGCATAACAACTAACTTAATGTCTGTAAGTGAACTGATAAAAAATGGCAACAAAGTATTTTTTGAAGCAGATCACTGTTACATTCACAATAAGAAGAATCAGTTGGTAGCCACAGCAGACTCAATCAATGGAGTATACAAGCTAAACTTGAAAGTAGCAGATTGTATGTTGGCAGCACCTGCTGTAGAGAGTGCAGAGCTTTGGCGCAGAAGATTAGCACATGTAAACACAAGTGCTTTACATAAAATGAAGAATGGAATTGTGGATGGATTGTCTTATCCGGATTCCAGTGACATGTCAAAGAATAACTGTGTGACCTGTTGTGAAGGCAAACAAATGAGGCTGCCATTTTCACATGTGGCACAGAAGAGCACGGAAACACTACAGATTATACATGCTGATGTATGTGGTGCAATGGAAACAAAATCCATTGGTGGTGCACAGTATTTTCTATTATTCATTGATGACTGTAGTCGCATGACATTCATATACTTCCTCAAGCATAAAAATGAAGTTTTCAAAAAAATTCAAGATTTCAAACAGATGGTCGAAAACCAACAGAATAAGAAAATCAAGATCCTGCGAACAGACAATGGAGGTGAGTTTTGTAATGCAGAAATGGATAGATACCTGCTCAAAGAAGGGATAATCCACCAGCACACAAATGCATACACACCAGAACAAAATGGAGTCCGTGAACGAGCAAATAGGACTGTTGTCGAGAAAGCAAGGTGCTTACTTTTCGATGCAAAGCTTGAAAATAAATTTTGGGCTGAGGCAGCAAATACAGCTGTGTACTTAAAGAAAAGATCCGTAACTTCAAGCTTGGGAGACAAAACTCCTTATGAAGTATGGTATGGACAGAAACCAAACTTAAATCATATCCGTCTGTTTGGAAGTCCTATGATGGTTCACATACCCAAACAGAAAAGGTTAAAATGGGACAAAAAGGCTGAACAGTACATCCTTGTAGGATTCTCAGAAACAACGAAGGGTTATCGTGTCTATGATCCCAAACGGAATGATATATCTGTAAAGAGAGATGTCATAGTGATGGAGGGTGAGTTAATTACACCAACAAACAACACAGAAGATGACAGTACAATCTGGATACAGAATGAGATAGAAAAGACAGAAGATACTGAAGAACACATAGAGGAGGTAGCTGAAGGTAGTCGAGATTCAGTGGGGGAGTCTTCATGTGATGAATCTCTAAACAATTCTAGTACATCCCTATACACAGATCCACGCAGTGAATCAGAAGACCTGACTAGTTCAAATATTGAGACAAATATATCAAGTGATGAGCTGCCATCTGCTCCAACAGTTGAAGCGGTACAGAGCAAGAGAGCGCGAAGACCCCCAGAACGCTATGGTTTTAGTAACATGGTTGTTTCTAATACTTGTCCAGAAATCGAACAAATAGACTTTGCAGAAGCTCTCAAGGGACCAGAATCCCAGCTGTGGAGGGCGGCCATGCAGGAGGAGCTGCAGTCATTCGAGGAAAATAACGCATGGGAGCTTGTCGATGCTCCAAGTGATGGTTCAATTGTGAAGTGTAAGTAGGTACTTAATAAAAAACTAGATGTGAATAATAAAGTGCGTTATCGTGCCAGGCTAGTGGCGAAAGGTTTCACACAGCAACGAGGCATAGATTACCAGGACACTTTCACACCTGTTGTGAAACATTCAACTCTCAGGATGTTATTTGCACTTGGTGCACAGTGGAATATGGACATTACACACCTAGATGTGACCACTGCTTTTTTGAATGGACATTTCAAAGAGAATATTTATATGTCAATTCCAGAAGGTTTTGTAAATCATAGTCATGGAAAGGTTTTAAAACTGAAACGTGCTACCTATGGATTGAAGTAGTCCTCTCTTGTCTGGTATGAAAGAGTGAAAGATTGTTTGTGTAAAATGAGTTTAAAAATTAGCAAATATGAACCTTGCTTATTTACAAAGACTTCTGGAAATACAAAAATAATTGTAACAGTTTACATCGATGATTTCTTGATATTCTCAAATTGTACCAAAGAGACAGAAAAAATAATAAATGTTCTAAGCTCTGAATTTAAAATGAAAAACTTAGGTTCTGTCAGACGTTACTTAGGTATGCGAGTCAATGTGAATAAGAAATGTAAGACTATAATATAACTGTAGATCAGCAAGAATATATTGAGCAATTGCTGTCGCGTTTTGATATGTCAGATTGCAGAACTATAGATACTCCTACTGAAAGTAAATTAAACATTGAAAAGTCTGAAAATTGTGTAAAAGATATTTCATATCAAAGACTTATAGGAAGCCTCATGTATCTTGCTATCCTGACTAGACCTGATATAGCATATTCACTGAGCTATCTCAGTCAATTCAATAACTGCTATAATGAAACTCATTTCAATTACGCCAAAAGAGTGTTGAAATATTTACAAAAAACCAAGCATTATTGTTTAAAATATAGTAAACAGAATATAGAGCTGGTAGGTTTTGCTGATGCACACTGGGCTAGTGATAGTCTGGATCGAAAGTCCTATACTGGATTCTGTTTTGTTATGAATGGTTCTGTAATATCATGGCAAAGCAGAAAACAAAAAACGGTTTCCTTGTCCAGTAGCGAGTCAGAGTATGTTGCTTTGTCGGAGGCGGCTAGGGAGGCTGTTTACTTGGGAAATTTGTTGTATGAAATTACTAATAAAATATGTGTTATTAATTTAAAGTGTGATAACCAAAGTGCGATAAAATTAGCAACAAGTCATCAGGCTCATAATAGATCAAAACATACTGATGTTCGTTTTCATTATGTTCGAGATGCAATTAAAAATAAACTAATTGAAATTGAATACATCTCAACTCAAGAAATGCCTGCTGACCTGTTAACCAAAGGTTTGTTGTCCACTAAACATTATCCCCCTTACTAATAAACGTTGAGTAACGGTTGTATAGCTATACAATGTTTTGTCCTTATCTGTCATTGTGACATTTGAATTTGACAGATAAGGACAAAACATTGTATAGCTATACAACCGTTACTCAACGTTTATTAGTAAGGGGGTATAAGTTTATGGATATGTTAGGTGTAAAGGATAAATAAAAGATGCTTGTTAATTAGTTAGACATTTATTTAGTTAAGTGGGGATGTTGCTTATTATAAAATTTATAACTAAATATTGTATGACATCTGTTGTTATCTGTATGTTGGTTGGTTGTATTATTAAAAAGAAAAAAAGTTAGTCGGTAACGGAAAGTCGGTGTTTTAATAGAAATTACAAGTTACTTTTATCATTATATTGAATTTGATTTAAAAAAAAAACAATAATCATCGATCTTTAAAAAAAAGTTAATTAGCTTTGCTGACAAAGGTATGTTCTTAATTTTATAAATAGGTATCAAAATTAATAAAACCAATCTACACAACATGGTAACTTGTGTTACGAAAAATCGTACAATTTCCTCAAATTGTACACTTTTTTTGTGATAACTGGAGTGATTAAAAACACTTAAAAAAAGCTTTATTATAAGGTAATGTACTGTTGATTATACATGTCCTAGTTTTTACCTAAGTATACATTCCTCGAATGTTTCCTCTTTCTCTTATGCCACGTATGGCATAAAACAATAAAAAGTGAACATTCTGCAGTTGTATACTCTCTGTCGTTTGCCAGGTAAGGGAATCCATCTTAATCTTTGACCCGTATTTATGTTTCAGATTTAGGCAGATTAAGACAGCGTAGTCTGTTGGTATAGGGCCAAAATCAACTAACCCTCAGTGGGTTAGTTGATTTTAAAGTCCCATAGAATTATAACTTTTAGTACTACCAAGTATATACGGTATCTTGACTTTTTACCAAATCATTCTTTGACAAACTATATCATTTTAAAACTTTAATTTTGCAAAAATGTAATTGTGCTTAAACTGTTACATATTACGTAAGTTACATGGGCTTATTAAATAAGTTAGGTTAGGTTAGATTGATGACCACAAAAAGAAAAAAATGTGGCGGGAAGTACGTCTTTGCGAATTGAAAGTTTGTAAAATGATATAGTTTGTCAAATGATGATTTGGTAAAACATTAGTGAACCAGTATATAAACTGCAACACCTTTAAGACTAGTAAAGACCATAAACAAGCATAAGTAAAAAAAAAAAAATTACACGGCCGCCATTAGGTACTATCAAGTAAATAAAAGCTATCAAAACGTTGACAATACGATTGTCAAAGACCTTATGGTTTTTACCGCCTAGAATCTCAGGCCAGAATAAATAGAGACCCTGGGCTAAAATTGTAGGCGGTACAACCATACCCGTAAAACCATTTTGGTTTTGACATATTATCGTATTGTTTTTAACTCAGCCGCAATTACTGTCAAGTGAACAAAAGCTACGTTAACAATACGATAACTTGTCACAGATCAAACAATAACAACAAAAATTACGACATTGATGATCGCTTGAAACAACAAGTTGATCATTTATTGGATAACATTAAATGAAAAGGAAGAGTTTCACACAAATTTACCTAGTCCCAAACTAAGCTCTAGGCTTGTACTATGGGTACTAGACAACGATTAACATATATATTCACTTAGGCCTGATATTTAAATATCCAGATAATAATAACTATTGGGTAATTTTGCTTTTCTTTTATTTGACATAGAAAAGGACCAAGCTAAAATTTACCCAAAAGTTACTATTATCTACATACATACATAATCTCACGCCTTCGTTCCCAGAGCGGGGTAGGCAGAGCTACAGAATTACAAACATCTCTAAAAACTTGTTGATAATTCTATAACAACAATTTGCACAATTAGGCTAAGATGTTTACCAGCGTATTAGTGACAGGTTGCAAGCCCATCGCCTTACAGTACAAGCCTTTATTCCCTTAGTCGTCTCTTACGACATCCACGGGAAGACATGGAGTGGCATTATTCTAACTCGGCAACCACACGAGGCTACTATTATCTGGACAAATAAAATACATAGAAAACGTCCAATACTTTGGAACAAATACCCCGCGCTCATCACAAAAATCCAGCTCCGTATGCGGGGTAACTACCAACTATGCAAAACGGTGTCACGATGAGTGAACGATTTTAGTAGGTCGTCAAACGTTTAAATTATTACATGCCCTTCAATGGACCTTGTTAGGGCCCTATCAGACCTCGTGCTTATCACATCAATTAGGGCAGCATTACCACTGGCGCTTGTGGTTGAAGCTTTTAGGGACCTTAGGACCTTGAGATGCAGCGAATGATAAACAGCAATCGCATAGAGTTTGTAAAAGGGGTAGAAGTTTTAATATTTTTTTTTATTTGGTCTATTCTGTTTGGTAAAATTTATATTGATTTTGACATTATCGAATTTTCAACGTTACGATAACTCTTATTTACTTGACAGTAAGGGCGGTAGAGTTAAAAAGAATACGATAACATGTCGAAAGCAATAAGTTTTTACCGTTTAGAATAAACCTCTTGTTCGTATATCTGTCATCCCTTTGGAACGCATAATATTTTTACGCATATTTATGTTTTCGCATAACATTCTTAGGCTGACATTGCAGAATTTAATAAACGTCTATTTTGTAGATTAGGTCAGGTTGAGTTAGGTTTGTTTTTTATAATTATTAAAATAAAACCAATTTGTATTGTACAAACCGTTTTAGGTCATTCGATTATATGCGTAAAAATATATAATGCGTGAAAAAAATTGCGATCTTACAGTGAATTCAGGATCTTGCTCCGTTCATATGTCTGTCAGTCCAATTCAAAACTTACGAGTTAATTTTTATCAACTTCCCACTGTCATAATAAGCTGAAATTTGGAAAACATGCGTAAACCAGAGGGTAATGCAATATTATGGCCTCAAGGAGCTGAGTTGATGATGGAGTCAGAAGGTGGCAACGGGATCTCAGCTGTAATTAAAGTAGACCTACAGAAAAGATTCGTTAGTTTGGTGTTGATGAAGTAGATGACTGTACAAAAAAATTGTAAAAACAACAAAAGCTAATTAAAAAATTTAATGTCTCGACAGAAACTAATTGACCCATTTTTTTTGTCCAATTTCTGGATAAATGCCATAATTTAACGGTTAAAATGATTAAGGTCTTCTGACATACATTGGACTTTTGTCATATATTTTTTATAATTGTACAATGATTTTTGTAAGAAACATTGCCAATTAAAAAAAATTTTTTTTAATGAACAGCATTTCTGACTTAATCTTTTTATCAATTCCTTTTAAAATGCCTTAAAATATCTAGTTAAATGATTTGTTCGTTAAAAGTATTTAATAATAATAAGTTTCAATAAAGATTACATATGGTAATAGTATATTCAACAGCTATAGAATTTGTTTGTAAACGACAACAAAAACAATTAAGTATATTAAAAACAAAATTAATTTTGAGACTAATGTGTATTATGATTAGTGAATTCCGGCTCCATGATCGCACTCAAATGCTCTGATGTGTCTTCTTGTTCCCCTTATTCTCATGGAAACAGCTCTTATGACTGAAATTTGTACCTTTTCTTTAAGCCAATAGATTATTAATTTTGTTCGGTAATGCATTTGCTTGCAGTCTTCATATTGCAGTTTTGAGATGCAAATATTCATAGGTCATACAGGTCACCTGTGTACTTATTTGCCTGCCATAAAAAAAATTTTTTTTTGTTAAATTTATGTTTTTATCATTGTCAATAGATTAAAACCACTGTTAATTAATACACTGTGCCACCCAGAGAAACCACAAGAGTCAAGAACTTCGCGTACATAAAAGGTCCGTTATGGTCTGAATGTCGAGATAAGTGACCTGAACTCTAACGGTTCGAAAAACAACGCTATAATCAGCACGGTAAGGTTGGATATTGCATGCGATATAAGTTTAGGGGCGGGAGTAGATAAACTTAGACATGTTTTATGTTAATTAAAACGTTAGCCTAGTTGGTAGTGACCCTGCCTACGAACCTACGGGTCCCGGGTTCGATTCCTGTTAAAGCCAACAATGTAAGTGAGATGAACGTGACTATTTGTTCTGAGTCTTGGGTGTTTTGAATAAGTATATACTAGGTGAAGTCTGGGTCGTGGTACAGGAGATCACCTCTGTGTTCTACCATAAGAATAAACAATAACTACACGTAGAAGCGAAACTCCCGGCTCCCGACGCGCGCTCGGCGCGTTAGATACCTACCGCCTGGCGACACCTGAGGAGGAGGCGTCACACACGGAATATATATTAACCAAGATATTGATATTGTGTCTTGAATTGGTTTTCGTATTTGTGTTGATTTTAGTGTTTATGATTGAACTAAGATAGTGTTTTAAAAAGTGAACGACTATTTACGGCAAAATAATTAGAAATAATTGATTGAATAAAGGAGTTATATGAGATAATCTTAATATGCTCAAAAAGTATTATTACCTAATTTAACGTAAATGTAAAAAACTCATTTTGCAACAATGTTTCCATGTTGAAGTAAAACATTAAAAATAATTCGTGACTGAACTTGTATACCACATCCATAAACCGATTAAAATATTTCGCAAGTAACAGCCCTAACTTTGGGCGCGGAAGACAGAGGGGCGTAGCGGGGCGAAGGGGGAAGTAGGTATTCAAAGCGCGGCATTTGGGGCCTGATCAAAGGAGATTCGCTTCTACGTGTAGTTATTGTTTATTCTTATGCCACGAATTTGAGCTTTCACTACGGGACCAGCTCTGAAATCAGGAAAAAGAATTCAGCTGCTTCATACATTTTGGTCGAGCACGTATTGAACTTTTCTCAAAAATGTCCGGAAATGTTAACATTCCTGTCTACATATTGAGACGCGAAGTACATAGTTTACCGACAGTTCTCAAATTAAAAAAAAAAATTGCGTGCTCGCTACACAAGCCCGCAATGTTGCATACACATTCCATTACTATCTAGGTTGTAACTTTTTAAAAAGTGAAAAGGGCCATAATAAAATGAGGGCACAAGTCTTAAACATCCAAATTTTACTCGAAACATAACTTTTTTATTTGTGCCTGGAATAGCTTATGTTTTTTTTAAAACAAGAATTGCGCTTCTCCTTGTCATAAACAAAAAGGCGGTAAGGAGTGATGGTTTTTTCACATGAAGTTGCTGTTTGTATGCAATTCAAAAAATGAGTTCAAGCGATGAAGATTTGACTCCAACACAATTTTTTTCTTGCGATTTTTGAGAAAAACACTATATTTGCCTCGGCAGGATCAACAATTGCGGGCTTCGTATTTTTAAACGGACTCGCAAGCTCGTCCGTTTGATCCAATACTCGGCCCGCAATTGCCTACTTCCATGCCTAGGCAATAATGTACTATTTCTATGCTGCATTCTTTTTCCTGATTTCAGAGCTGGTCCCATATTGAAAGTTGCTCATATTTGATGGTAGAACACAGAGGTGATCACCTGCATCACGACCCAGACTTCACCTAGTATTTATATAATGATAGAAAACGCAAAATACTAAAAACAGTTTATTATTTAAGCAACATTAATAGGCTATTTGACAACATTGAAAATATACTACAAAATGTGGTCATCCTATCAGATAATAGCGTAAAAAAACATATTTCACTTTATTTTAAACTAAATTATGCATATTTTTTTGGAAATTACACGAAAAAAATTGATATATTTTTTGAAATTTTATCTGTGGCAGAAACGCTATGTGATTGATTTGCAGCTGTGGTTACTTGCTGGTGACGTCACACACAAGTAACTACATATCATAAGGGCATATCTCTTCAAATCATTGTTCATTATTTACTTGCGTGTGACGTCACACTTGTCATATGGCCAGCGCCATGACAGAAACAGCGTTATTAGCGCGGTTTTGAAAATTTAAACTTTAACTTTGATTTTTAGTGAGAATACAGTAGAATCTCAAGGAAATATCAATGTAGTTTACTTGTTATTTAATAAAGAATCATTTAAAAAGGTTTTCCAAAATTAGTCAAATAGCCTATTACAACAAAAGTAGAAAAAAGGCACCCGCGCGTATATAGCATGAACGTGACGTAGTCCTGCTCTGATTAGCTGTGGCTTCGCTCTGTTGATAAAGGCCAGCCCGCGCGGCCACGCGTTGGTGGTGGGGAGAGAGATAGCAGATCTCTCGCTTCCATTTCGAATCACGTGGCGCCGCGGCGTTTGCCGGAGCATAAGCATGATTGATATGAGTTCCTCTTCAATAAATAAGCCTGTATAAGCTAAATAAGATTGTACAAGCTACTATAGTCGCATCAGTGTAGTACTTTTCGAGCTAATCGCGGAGGGACACGAATCATCCTGCATTCTACTCGTTAAAACGATATTGCTTTTGGGAGCGCCAAAGTTCAACTAAAATTGCAACTCCTATTATCGGAACTCCGAAAATGAATTTTTTATACCGCTAGAACCGTAAACTTTTCAGAAGTTCTGAAATATTTAATGAGTAGATAAGACTAGGTTAGGTTAGGTTTGATTTATATAAATCCTGAAAAAGTAACAGTTGCAAAAAAAAACACGTTAGGAGTTGCGATGTTTAGGTCTTACAAATCGTTATGAGTAAAAATAATTAGGTGAACCAATATGGACCCATTGCTTTTGACATGTTATATTATAGTTTTTAACTCGGCCGCCATTACTGTCAAGTAAATAGGAGCTGTCGTAACGTTGACAATACGATAACACGTCAAAAGCAATTTGGTTTTTACGATTAGAATAGAGGCCCCAACAAAAAGCCTCCTATTTTAAACGACAGTTAAATTTCAAAACAGTATTACTGCCGCACTCAGAGACGTTAATTAAATTTAATGCTTGATTTAAAGTTACTGCTGACACTTTCTTTGCTATAGCAGTAGAATAAGACAAAACGTCACTAAAAAAGCATTAAATTTAATAGACGTGTCTGAGTGCGGCAGTTAAAGAGTTAAAACTTAGTAAAATAACGATTCAGTTAAGGCAATTCACGATCAGTTTTAACTGTCAAATTTCACTGAACTGTACCAACTGTCACTGAAAACTCAGCTTGTGTACAAAAAACTGACAGTGTTTCGTTATAAACACGTTTATCTGACAGTTTATACATGCCAGTGAAAACTGTCAGTAAAAATTGATCGTGGGTAGCGGCCTTAAGTGAAATTGAGTCCCTTGTTTATCTACTAAACCGTTCGCTTCGCTACGGCGCTACGGCGTAGGCTGCTACGAAAATCCGTAGCTTGCTTTCATTTTAGCGCGAAGCACTAAATTCGAAACTAGGGAAACCCCATCCCTTTCTCTCGTAATTCGAAACTAAATTGAGAGAAAGGGATAATGATAGCGTAATATCTATTTACGAACTGGGGCCAATAAAATGGAGTAATTTATTTGAGGGTTTTGATCTTAAAGTAAAACATTTCATTTTTTAAACCCCGACAAAAAGAGACTGATACCTATTTTAATAAGTGTAACATATGTTTGGATCACAGATTATAAGATAAAGATAAAAAAAAACAGTAAGTAGGCCGCACGGGCACTTTTACACGTGAAGAATCTACCAGCGCTTCCCAAGAGGACACCACTGCTGAGAAGAAACGCCGCAAGAAACTCAGTCAGTCATTTTTTAAACATATTTCATACTACGATGGTACTACTTAGTCTAGCATTATATAGGCGTCTGCCAGTCCCAGTTGGTACACCATTGAAGATGGCGGGCATCCACTTCAATGGCTTGGAGTGTTCTTGACCGCTTGCTCATTCAGAATCAACTTTGCACTGTTATTTTATTTAATGCATACTCTTTGTCAGTGTTGGAGCTGCCTTCACAAAGTTGCCCTGGATTTGCGAACCAAAATCAACGATAAAGTAATTTACAAAAAATTAAATAAATAGATAGATGTTTTCAAAATGACAGCTAGACAAGAACCCCCCTAGTTAAACTTAATCTTAAAAATATCTATAGTCAATAGGTGGTTCACAAAGGGATACTTATTTTATAAGTCAGGAGAGCCCCAGTTGTTTTGTATGTTTGTACGCCTCTCCGTGCCATAATAGAACAGCTACCACAAGGACAGGCTCCCTATCCGTGGTGTAGCGGCTGTAATTACTTTGTTATTGAGCGACGTCATTAAGCGCGTCTTCATATCACGACCTGAGGGTCGTAAAAGTGTGCTGTGACGTCATGTGACGTACAGACACGGAGACTGTGCAACAAAGGTTCATATTTATATTCGTATTAGTGCAGTAAATTTAAAAACCGTGCTTAAGAAATATTTTAATCAGTATGTGTGCTTATCGTTTCTTTGTAGCAAAATAGTTTATGAGTTTTTTATGGCTTAGAGAAGGTAGACGAGCACACAGGCCATCTGATGGTAAGTGGGGTCTGTGATCTATAGAAATTTTCACTGTCAAGACTACAATCAAAAGAACAGTGAAATACACAAAGAAAGACAGACAGTGGTCTGTTCACGTTTGCAAGGACCTGTAGTTCAATTAATTATTCTAGTTATGGCTTTTGACGTAGAGACCTCGTCGTGTTCTTCTCATATCCATTAATTTTAGTTATTAGCTTTTTTGTTAATGTTTATTGACCTCATATTTGTAATAATTTTATTTATTGCAGTTTTAAAAATTTATTATTTATTACTTTATTACCTTAAAATATAATTTATAATTGTAACTTACTTTTAGGTATTATTATGTTTTTATGTTTCAAATAATGACTTTCTGCTGGAGTTTCTTGCGGCGGTCCTTCTCCGCAATGATGGTCTTGTCCAAAGCGCTAGTAGATTCACTCCATGTTACCGACGTGTAAAAGAGCACTCATGTGGCCAATTTACTTAATGTCTCTATGCTAGCCATTTCACCGGTAGTCTGATCGCCACACCGGAACAAAAATGCACGAACACTGCTGCTTGGCGATAAACCATATCATTTGACCTCTTAAGGTATTGTTTTTAACTCGGCCCCATTACAGTCAAGTAAATAAGAGCTATCAAAACGTTGACAATACAATAACAGTACCCTTAATGAGTTATAATAACCTTATTCGCTAGTGAGTCGAATGCTCCGTCCCTCGCGCTCTATAAGAATATTAAGAATACTGTGAGGGACAGAGCATTCGACTCGTTGGCGAGTACGGTAATTGTAACTCATGGTAAGGGGGTCAAAATTGATATCGTCCCTTTAATTTCTCAACCTCGTATCTGATCCAATAGTTAGATAGGAAAGTACTCTTTATTCTATAGAGAACATGAGTGCTTTTCCTGTTTAACTATTCGATCAGATACGAGGTTGAGAAAGTAAAAGGATATGGTTTTTACCGCCTAGAATCTTGACCGTGTACAAACTTGGCGCCTTTATAATATTAAAGCCGAAGTTGTCCACACCTTCTGTCCGTATGCCCCACAAGCGATACACATACGTTTTATTATAGTTGGTGTCATGTTGCGTTGATGGCGTCGGCCGTTACGAGCCGCATGTTATAGCCGAGAATGGACCATTCTCGGCCGAAACGGCCCCTTCGGCCCATTTTTGGCCGAATATTGCGATTGTAGTTATGCAACCCCAAGTCTCTTATTGTTTTGCAAGTATTCGTTTTTAAACAATGTTTTTATAGTATTATTTTGTTATGTTTTAAACCTCCGCGGCAAAAAGGGGTTGCTTTGAGTATTACGTGTGTGTGTGTATGTGGTATCTGTGTGTCTGTTTGTGGGATCCTAGCTCCTAAATGTGTAATACAGACGCCGACAGCTGATTCCACATAGATGCATTGTGCAGTTGACTGATTTAATTGTGATAGCTCTTAGATAGTTAGGTTCATACAAATTGGATGAGTACCTAATTTAAGGGATATTTAGCTTTGAAAGTGGGGGATAACCCCCGACGCGATAAAGGGAATAAATAAGTATGTCTGTCTGTGCATTGGAAGTTCCAAACGGATGGACTGATTTGGAAGCGATTTTTATTTCGGTAGACTTATTCGATTGTAATACACATACAATCACGTCTCTTTCCCGTAGCGGTAGGCAGAGACCACTTCCTTCCACTTGCTATGATCCAGACAAACTTCCCTCGCTTCCTCCACACTCATCAGTCACTTCATACACGTGCGTCGGTTTAGGCTCTCCTGACCTGGCCCTTTCTTAATACGTCCCCGATCTGATCGTGGAACGTTCGCCTTGGCCGCCCTCTTCCAACATTCCCATTAAATCTTGCCTCAAATATCTGTTTTGTTAATCTCACTTCATCCATTCTCTCCACATGACCAAACCACTTCAGCATTCCCTGATTATTCCTTGTCGCTAGCATTGTACCGAAAAGTAACTTCTCAAATTTTGAAAGTTTTAATGAGAAGTTCTCGGAAATTTATAAGAATATTCTTACATTTTGAATAGAAAGAGAACATTCTCAATGCTCTCAAATGTTTCCGATAATATTCTCAGTAATTTCTTGAGAAGATTTCTTAACTTCCGATAATGTTCTGCAACTTAGACATTGCTACTTGTCGCTATATATTATTTTAACCCACGACGTTCTCTTATACTCTCTCTCATTTCTACTGAATTAATTCTACTTTCATGTTTCTTCTGCCATACCCAACTTATTCAACGTATCCGATTGACATGCATTTTATCTAATTTTATAAAAATGAGCTCTTAAAGTACTCTTTCAAAGTATTTATCGGGCTTTTTATGCTATTTTATCGGGTATTTTTAACCGACTTCAAAAAAGGAGGAGGTTATACGTTCCACTGTATGTATTTTTTTTTATGTATGTTCACCGATTACTCCGTCAATTGTCGACCGATTTCAAATTTTATTTTTTGGTTTGATAGACTATACTTTCGAGATGGTCTCATTGTTATCAAATCTGAATTTGATGAGAGGATCCGTGAGGAATTGAGGGAACTCCTCAAATATAAAATATATATGTATATAAAAAAAAAAAAAAAAAAAATTGTAGGCAAACATATAGCGATTTTAGTATTTTTAGTAACAAGTCTAGCATTTGCATTTAGAAAGTATCATTTGGTGAAGTGGAACTGATGATGAAGACCACGGATGGCCACCGGAACTCCTTAACGGAACCGATTTCAAGGGTGGCGATAAGATATCTCGATTAAGATAGTTGAGCGACTACAACGAAGAATATTTACTTGTTAACCGACTTCAAAAAAGGAGGTTATTGAAATATGACTATGAATTTCCCGCGGCGTTGCTTGCGGCGCGCTTGAAATAACTTAAAGTTTCATATCAACTAAGAAGTGGGACTACGTAACAGCGTATTATGATCACTAAAAAGTATAAAATAAAATAAATATTTTAAATAACAAAAAACCGCCTTCAAAAACGCAAAAAATAACTTCTTTAAAATTGTAGGCACCTAATAGGTTAGTCCAACTGAAGTCGGCGACCACAACATTTTCAACAAAAAGCCGACATCAGTTTGACTAACCTATTAGGTGCCTACAATTTTAAAGAAGTTATTTTTTCTATTTAATAGTTATTAATGTGCTGTATTGGAAAACTTTCCGGCTTGAAAGGAAAGTTTGTTTTATTACTTTGAGCTCAAGACAATGCGATGGCTATTAATTTAACTTTAATGGCACAAACAATTAAGTTGAGGTGCCAAGAATTTAAACTGTTAATTTCACTTTACTTTTACATTTAAAGCCCTAGACGTTAGACGTTTAAGGTCGTGTCGTATCGAGATGTCAAGAACCTAGCAACCAATAGAGAGGAATGGCGGACACTCACCCGACATGAGCAGAGCTCTTAAGTTATTTGAGAGACATTATTTCCTAAAGTTGCCAGCAAATTCCTCTTTTCCTTTTATTTTGTTCAGCACGTTTATTTGATATTAAATAAATATCGAGGGACAGGCAGCAGCAGAAATAGCTAAAGAAAATGCATTTAAAAGATAGATACACACACAGGAGAAAAGGAGAAGATACACTGAAAAAAAATTATTGGTCGCTTGTAACAAGATTGTGATTGTTGTGCATAAGCGTCTTGATCCCATACGAGCCTAACAAGACGATAGATACACCAACTAAGACGTTAGATACATCAACTAAGATGTTAGTTGAATCACTGAAGAAATTGCTGTTGTTACTATCAGCTTTGGATGATAAAACTAATATCTTAACTATTGTATTAATTTTTTGTCAACTAATTGAAAATCTTTCTGTGTTGGCTCTCATTTTTTTGAGCGTACAATTATACAAAGACTTACAAATATCCAGATATTAGAAACCCTGACATACATTATCACACAATCTTTAGTACATAATGTCATTCAATGGTCCAAGCATTCGAGCAATTAAATTTAGAGGGAACACATTTAAGAACTATACCAACCAAGAGCTTGTAAATATATTAACGTTTAACTAATTAAATAATATGTTAACAGGTAAATGAGGGTTAAGTTGTTGAAATGAAATGAAATTTATCTATTTGGTCTCAAATTTATTTAGTTGTTAACATCACTTTGATGAATGACGTTCTTCCACCGTCCGTTTCACCAGGTATTCCCAACCATGTTATACATGATGGGTGCCTTCAAGAAATAAGCTTTCATTTCCCTAATCGGCCTGCAACCTACAACTCTTCTCGAGTTGCTGGTGTTTATGGGCGTCGGTGGTGCATCCCATCAGGTAACCTACATGCTCGTTTGCCAACATCTCCTGTAAAAAAAAAGCATTATTTAAAACAATTTCAACAATCTAAATCCCTCTTAATCATTTGAATTAGACGTCACCAGCATACACACGACCTAAAAAACTGACCTCTCAAGAAGCTAAAAATATCTAACACTTTATAATAAGCCAGTGAAAACAAAAATAGGTGAGTCTGCCAATTTTCGAAAAAAAAACGACTTATTTCCAATGATAATCTCATTGAAACTGCAACTGTATGCTGTTTACAATAATGTTCAGTTTTCTTTGGATAGAAAAATGGAGATGTGGCCTTTTTTAGTTGGCCTCTGGTGTGCCTCTAGCGTGCCTCTTGACACACCACGGCTTTTAGTCGCTCTCAACTGAAGAGTTGAGTCTGAGGGAACCTAAATTCCGAGCCTTTGTTGACGATGTTTTGCATAAAGGGTTAGCAGAGTTCATGATTTAAGGCTGAGAGTTATTTGGCCGCTTAAAGTGTAATTCATGTTAATTGCATTCTTATTTTTACCCTGGCGTAAAAAAGGGGTAGTTTGAAACCTTCTTAACCGCAGATAAAAAAGGAGTGTTATATAAGTTTAGCGTGTATATTTTTGTGTGTATGTGTGTGTCTACGTCTTTGTGTTTCTGTCTATGGCATAGTAACTCCCAAACAGATGGAGCGATTTGGACGCGTTTTTTTAATTTAATCGGTCTATTGGGATGGTACTTAGCTAGGTTTTATAAAACACTACGTTCACACTTCCAAAAAACAAAGGTACTTGCAAGCGCTGGCAAAAGTACCTATCCCGATAGTTAATGGTATATGTTTAGAGCCCCCTCACACCTAGCGTCCTTCGAACTTCAGTGTCTCATTAATGCCAACGCAGCGTCGACGCCACGTTATCGAGGTCAGTGGCGACTTTCGAACGTCGGAACGTCTCGTCAGCGCCCGTGCATCATCCCTCCCCCCACTGACGTTGCGGAGGCGCTGCGCGGGCGTTATTGATGCGCTGACGTTCGAAAAACGCCCCTGCGTCGCAGCGGCGCTGCGAGAACGTGGCGTCGACGCTGCGCGGGCGTTAATGAGACGCTGACGTTCTAAAGACGCTAGGTGTGAGGGGGCTCGCAATAAATTTGAAATATTTATTGTGTTTTATTCATAAAAATCTGAATCTATAAAGTAAAACCCATCTGCTTAAGATACCCAGGCTGATATCATTCCACTACGAGCCTTTAAAAAACAAACATAAATATGCAATTATTTTTAAGCCCGCTCACCGGCCGGCCTTGTAAAATCCCCTTTCACTGCATTTTCCAACATCGGATGCGGTTACATCCGTGCATGCACTTGCATTACGGCTTTTATCTTGATGAGTAAGGTAAAAACAAGTCGATATAGTTTCGCGGAGACTTTGTTAAAAAGGATTTAGAAAATATACATTTTCCAGCGTTGGCCTACGAAAAAGATGTTTGTAGATATTTAAGTCGTACATTGGCATTTTTACCCGACTGCGCAAAGAAGGGTTGTTTTTTGAGTGTATGTATGTTTATTTCTGTGGCATGGATTTTTAAATATTATGAGTTGTCGTTAGATTCGCCTTAATTGTGGGAGTGACATAGGCTATAATATTTTAATTAATGTAATGCAATAGGAGGTTTTTTTTTGTCTGAGTCGTCACAAACGACCACTTTGCTTGCGTTATTAGGTAAGGTTCGTTAGGTAACTAAAATTACCAAAGGGCACATTGCCTAAGAATAGGAGCACCGCCATGCGGGGATCCGTCGACTTTGCTGAGACAGATATAAAATAAATGTAGCAATATGGACATTTTGAGATGCAAGCTATAAGCCATGTGGCAATTTTGCGACTAATTGTAAGTCATTATACCTACTACTAACCCATTTTTTTACATAATATATTATCAAATAGTATCAAAAAATACATTCGGGGCTATGAATTATCTCTGGACCAGATTTAATTGGTTTAAGCGTTGAGCTGCGAAGATGGATTTATATAGTCACATACATACATACATATATTAAATCACGCCTGTTTCCCAGAGGGTTATGCAGAGACGACTTCTTTCTTCTTTCTTTCTTTATATAGGAAGTTAGATAAAAGTCTTTATTCGTTACAAGTATAAAACTGTTAAGGGTAAACTTAATTTAAAAAAAATATGGAATAGGATCATTAGGGTGGTCCAAAAAACAAAAGTGTGTAATATTGTTTCTCCACAAGTTTCTTTTTATTTCAAAATACTCAAAAATCCGCTTTACCAAGTTTTATTGCAATTGAATAAACTTTACAGGTCGCCCATAATGGATTTTTTTTCATATAAAAATGTATAGAGCGTCACACATCTAATAAAGATATCGAATGAGAATGTCTTTGGACAGATCACGACACTGTATTCCGAGTTGCAGCAGGAGGCGAACAATATTCTACTTCTGTTTTTAGTTTTTGCTAAGTTTACTAGATATCGTTTTGTATGAAAATGAGATCTTTTTGGCATAAACTAAACGCTTTGGGTGACCAGTAAACAATCACATACCTAACAAGTTTAAAATTGACACATAAGTAACTAATTTGTAGCACACAAAAATAAGCCTTGTGGAGGAAGGATTTGATATACTTTTTTTTTCTTCATACTATTTTGGACCACCATAAGGATCGTGTAATTTAAACAATTGACACAAACAATTTAACACACTTTTCCATTTATAATATAAGTATTTAAATTTTGTCTATAATCTTTATGTAGTCACCTTACACACATAAAACTAAAAGGCTCCAAATACCTGATCTTGGCTGATGTCCACCACAATACTTAACTTGTAATTATTACCGTACTCGCTAGCGAGTCAAATGCTCTGTCCCTCGTACTCAATGATATTTTTAACCGACTTCAAAAAAAGGAGGAGGTTCTCAATTCGTCTGTATTCTTATTTTATTTTTAATGTTTGTTACCTCAGAACTTTCGACTGGGTGAACCGATTTTGAAGATTCTTTTTTTATTTGAAAGCTGGTGCTTCCACATTGGTCCCATTTTTTTCAAAATGAAGATCTGATGGTGGAATCCATGAGGAATCGACGGAATTCTTCAAAATTTATAGGCACACCTATAGCGATTTTGGTATTTTTCATTGTAACTCGTGTATTTGGTTTTGAAAAGCACTATTTGGTGAAGTGGAACTGATGATGAAGACCACAGATGGCCACCGGAACTCCTAAACGGTATATATTTCGAGGGTGGCGACAATATATTTCGATTAAGATAGTTGAGCGACTATGACGAAGCATATTTAGGTTTAAATATATGACTATGACTTTCCCACGGCGTTGCTTGCGGCGAGATTGAAATGTTCTATTGTTTCTTGAGAAATGGGAGAATAACAGCATAATTATGATCACTAAAAAGTATAAAATAAAATAAAAGTTTAAAACAACAAAAACGCGCCTTCAAATGCAAAAAATAACTTCTTTAAAATGGTAGGTAAATAGGGCAGTCCAACTGAAGTCGGCGTCCAACAATATTTTAACCAAAAGCAGACTTCAGTTGGACTGACCTATTTACCTACCATTTTAAAGAAGTTATGTTTTTATTTATATAAAGATACGTCATTTGCGCGCAAAAACGTTCCTCAAAAAGGAAGGCAAATTGCCTTACTTTTTATTTATTTATCTCTTTCTAACAATAGCGTTCGCTATGGATTGCCGTCTTTGTCTCTGTCAGTAATTGGTCACGGGTTTTGAATGCGTTTAGTATGAGCATAACGTATCTTAATATAAAATATCATTGCTCGTACTCTGTAAGAATACTGGGAGGTCTTCGAGGGACAGAGCATTCGACTCGCTAGCGAGTGCGATAATTGCAACTCGAAGGGTACTGACTGATTTTAAGTCTAATATTTATGTGTTGTAAAAGTGAATGTTTAAAAATACCTTTACTAAAGACTTTATTAATACAGATAATTAGAAGCGTCGCAACTAGATTAACTTAACTTCACCATAAAGTATTCTGGAATATTTAATTAGAGCGCTTCATTAGATACTATATTAATTACGCTGCATTTCTAAGCGCATGCCGCGGTTCTAATATTTCAAGAACTAAATGCCATTTGTGCCGCTAAAGGACTATACACACAACCAGTTTAAAACTAACTAACGTGGTTTTTGAGTTTATTCGTTACACACATACAAAAATACAAAACTTACCTATTTATAATGTTATTATAGATTAAAAAGCAAGTTTTAAAATCCGATAGCAATTTTGATACTGTCGTCGAATTATGTAAAAAACATTAAAACATAAAATCCAAAAATGATTTTTTTCTACTCGCGTACTATAAACCGCTAATATTGATATCGCTAATGGTATCAGAATACCACCTATAGCGTAACCGAAGCGGGAAAACAATTCTATAATGAGCGTTGCCATGGTAATAACAGTTCTATAATAATTATTATAGCATTGTTACTACCATGGTTACGGTCATTCCGGATATCCGTCTTGGCATTTAGTGAACACTTGACATCCTAATTTGTATAATAAACCGTTAAAAATGTTTGAATATCAATTAAAATTATGTATATTGAAAACAAAATTTATTTTGAGACTTATTATTATATTAATTAAATTTTTACTAAAAATAGATGTTTAATATCCATCGATTTGTTATTTGGCTCGTACCTTAAGAAGCTTTATTATGTACCAGTTACAAGACGAATCTAATTACGTGTTATTTATCATAATCAGTTGAAACGTTAAATAGTTACAAGGGCACATAGGAACGGGCATACATACAGTTCAAACACATAACTCCTCTTTTGAGCTTCGCCACAGTCAGGTAAAAACAGATGCACTATAATTGTTCACATAATTTAAAACCTCCTACTATCGGAAGTCCGAAAATGTTTCTCATAAAATCTTACATCATAATAATCTCTGTTCATAACAAGTTTCTCTTACTAATCATGGACTCCAAAATACTCAAATTCATAGTGTAAGTTAACATAAATGGCTAAGGATATAGACTACAATTAACTACAATATTTTGTTTACATAACTATTACTTACAGTGTAAGTCTTACACTATTGTTTTTATTCATAAATGTGAACATGATAAGCAGTAATTTAGTGGAGTGAAGTGAAGTTGTTGATTGTACTGTGGTCATGTTGCAGCGGCGAGCGAGCGAAGCGAGCGTGCCAGACTTGTAAGGCAGAAGCGACTCGGACAGGTTAAGTTATGTTAGGTTTTTTTTGTAACAGCCGAGAATTTTTGTTTTACTTTAAACGAGTAAAAATAATGTAATAAAAATAAATACGTAACAATTTATCAAAAACCGCATTATGTGCACAAATACATATAATCATTTTTTTTGTCACGGAAAACTCCCCTCAAGCCTGGGAGCGTCTGCTCACATTCTCTTATTCAATTTTTCATGCGGACAAAAGTAATTAAGCCTCTCTCACAAATCAAATTAAAAACAATTCACAAATGCGTCAAAATTGAAAAAATAGTAAAAGTTATTTTCAATGTTCCAAAGTGAAACAAATAGAAAATAAACTTTCAGAAGGGAATTTTAGCGGTGATGCCCGACTCCTGTTTTTAAATGACGACTTGGCCACACACTCCGCTGAGACTTTTGCTGCTCACAGAGAGAAACACCCAATTCCCCCCGCCTCCTCCCTGCTCCCTGACCCTCCCGTGTCAGATGACATTGTATTATCTGTAAATGAAGATGCCGTCCAGCAGCTATCTTGCCATTCCCTAATGGTTCAGCCGGCGGCTTAGACGGACTTTCACCACAGCATCTCAACGATTTAACCACCTCGTCTTTAGGGGATACAGGACAGGCTTTGATACAGAACATCACTGCTCTGATTAATCTTATGTTGTCAGGTCGCGTGAATATCGAGATTGTCCCGCTCCTCTATGGCGCCAATCTTATGGATCTAGCTAAAAAAGATGGTGGTATCCGCCCTATTGCCGTTGGTTGCACCTTCTAGCGTTTGGCATCGAAACTTTGCTGCCGAAAATTTTGTAATAGACTGTCAAACATTTTCAAACCCCGGCAGCTGGGTTTCGGAATCAAGGGAGGTTGTGAGGCAGCTGTCCACGCTGCGCGCTCTTTTCTGAGTCGTCCGGACTTGAGGTATTTCTAAAAATTGACGTCAAAAATGCTTTTAATTCGGTCGATCGTGGTGCCCTTCTAGCTGCTGTCAAAAAAGAAGTTCCAGAATTATACAGCTATTTGTGGCAATGCTATGGGGCACCATCAAGATTACTTTTCGGTGTCAAAATCATATCTTCATGCATGGGTTGCCAACAAGGAGACCCGCTTGGGCCTGTCATTTTTAGCTTAGTCATTCATCCAATTATTTCAGATCTAAATTCTAAATTTAATCTGTGGTACCTTTATGACGGTTCCCTTGGCGGGGACGCCTCAACTGTACTACAAGATCTGGAAACGATCATCACTAAATTTTCTAATATTGGCCTCTCATTAAACTTTACTAAGTGCGAAATTTATATTCCTGATCACATTTCTATAGAAAAAAATAATTATATCGTCAATAATTTTAATGCACCTTCCCCCAACATTTCGGTCCATTCAAATTCATCTTTAACACTTTTAGGTTCACCGATTTTTAAAGAAGCAATCAATCCCATTATAAATTGTAAATTAAATCGGTTTAAAAATACTTCTAACCTTTTGTACGAAATAAACACTCACATGGCCCTTTTTATTATTCGGTTTTGTCTTTTCACTCCAAAGTTCATGTATTTGCTACGGAGTTGTCAAATTTGGAAATTTCCGGACATTTGAGCTTCTATTAGGTAGATGACTCTTCAATCAACTCTGTCTAAATTATTAAACATTAATTTTAGTTTAAGGCCTTGGACTCAAGCGGTTCTCCCAATTCGTTTCGGTGGACTTGGTATTCGATGCTCTTGTAGCGTGGCACTACCGGCTTTCCTGTCCTCCGACTATGGTTCGTTGCCTCTCGTCAGTATTATCTTAAATCACCCACAGATACTTGACGTTGAGATTGGAGACGAACCTGGTGGAGGCTAGGGATGCTTGGTGTGAGTCGTGTCCGGGAGTGGATATGCCAGTCAAGAGGCATATCCAGAGAGCATGGGATACACCTCGCCTCATATCAATTCATGCATCTCTCATAGAAAATAGTCCGGACGATTCAGATCGCGCCCATCTCCTCGCTGTCTCAGCAGGCGAATCAGGTCACTGGCTCCACGCTTGTCCTTCCCGCAATATAGGCACAGTCTTGGACCCAAGCAGCTTGCGCATAGCAATAAACTTGCGGCTTGGGGCTAGACTCCGTGAACCTCATACTTGCGCGTGCGGGAAGGAAGTGAGTGAGCTGGGACGACATGGCCTTTCATGCTTCAGAAGTGCCGGCCGTTTGTACCGTCACGCGACAATTAATGATCTGATCCGTCGTTCGCTTGCCACTGCCTCTATACCAGCTGTCCTGAAACCAGCAGGATTGCATAGAGACGATGGCACGCGACCAGACGGAGCTACATTGGTGCCGTGGAAACTAGGTAGGGCACTGGTGTGGGACGCGACGTGCGTTGACACATTCACCCTTTCCCACATCCAGTCAACCCGTAATCGGGCTGGTGCAGCAGCTGATCAGGCCCAAACACTCAAACACTGCAAATATTCGTCATTATTAAATAATGACGAATCTGTGGCGCTTGCAGTGGAAACCATGGGACCTTGGTCAGCTGATATGAAAAGCTTTATTAAGGCCCTGTTCTCTCGGCTCATAGAATCCTCCGGAGATCCTAGAGCTGGTGCTTACCTCTCCCAAAGGATTGGGCTAGCTATCCAGAGAGGTAATGCAGCCAGTGTCATGGGGACCATGCCGCGAGCGGACCTGCTAGAGGGGGTGTTCTTTTTATAGTGGTGATTATTATTTATATCTTTAATATTTGAGTAGCTTAGTTTAATTTTAATTTAAATACATTTAGTTTTAATTGTATTAATGTTGAATTCTGTACTTAGTTGGATGTGTAAATAATTCCCTTCGGCCGCGTACGAAACCGCAAGTTCGTAACCAGTTACGATAGAAGAATTTTTATTCGTTGTACGAAACCAGTTGCGATCGAAGAATTAATCTTCCTTGTTGGAAACCTGTTACGATCGCAAAACTCTAGGTAGGTTAGGTTCGTTAGTTATCTTCAGATGCCCGAAGGGCAAACAGACCAGAAATAGGAGCCCCGCTAAGCGGGGCTCCGTCGAAACTGCTGAATTACGAAAAAAAAAACGCAATTTGTTTCGTACACAGAATAAAAAATCATCGATCGCAACTGGTTTCGTACAACGAATAAAAATTCTTCTATCGTAACTGGTTACGAACAACTATATTAAGAATATAATCTAAGTAATAATACCATTATGAATCATATTTTTCTGAAACCACTCCGTTAGTTATGACCTCCGAGAGTAATTGTACTTTGTGAACATAATAATTATGAAGTAAACATTCAGAAGAGTAATGAATCGCACCACAAATCAATCGGTAGTTGGAGAATATTCCTGGCAGACAATTTCATGTGAGTGTATTCGATTATATTATTATCGCGACCCGACGTTTAAAACAGATCCTTTTGTTGTTTTATAATTACAAAGTGAAATGTAAACGAATGTATATTTAATGAAATGATAATTTAAAGGCCTGATGTATTGTTTTTACCTCGGCCGCCATTACTGTCAAAAATTTAAGAGCTATCATAACATGGACAATACATTGACATGCCAAAGGTAAGTAGGTTTTACCGAGTAGGGCGTAGGGAATGCTAATAACCGGTTATAACCGGTTTTAACCGGTTCGAACCGATTTTAACCGGTTATTTCCATACAAAAATGTCAAATAACCGGGTAAATTGTATTCCCTAGTATTTGGGCGCCTTGGATGTGATTCTATCGAAAACGCGGTCGGACGAACGAACGAGTGAATGTCGCAGCGGCGAGTTTAAGTAGTCCAGTCAGAGCGAACAAAACACATTTTAACACGCGCATTCTCAAAAAAAAAAAAACATTTTTTTTTTATTCCATTGGCATCTAAATTAGGCAGCCTTATACGTTCGATCTTATCTACTCGTACAGAAGCCATGCTGCGAGATTGAAAATGCACGAGCTAAAAACAAAAAACGGCGTCCTCCAATATTTTAACCAAAAGCAGACTTCAGTTGGTCTGACCTATTACCTACCATTTTAAAGAAGTTATTTTTTGCTTTTTGAAGGCGGGTTTTTGTTTTTTTAACTTTTTTTTTAATTTATACTTTTTAGTGTTTATAATTATGCTGTAATTCTCCCAGTTCTCATTTAATAAGAAACTATAGAACATTTCAATCTCGCCGCAAGCAACGCCGAGGGAAAGTCATAGTCATATATTTACACCTAAATATGCTTCGTCATAGTCGCTCAACTATCTTAATCGAAATATCTTGTCGCCACCCTTGAAATATATACCGTTTAGGAGTTCCGGTGGCCATCTGTGGTCTTCATCATCAGTTCCACTTCACCAAATAGTGCTTTCCAAAAGCAAATAAACGAGTTACAATGAAAAATACCAAAATCGCTATAGGTGTGCCTATACATTTTGAAGAGTTCCGTCGATTCCTCATGGACTCCATCATCAGATCTTCATTTTGATAAGAATGGGACCAAGCGGAAAGCACCAGCTTTCAAATAAAAAAAACCGGCCAAGTGCGAGTTCGACTCGCTTGAAGAGGGTTCCGTCTCCACACCATATGCCTGTCTGTTTGTCTGTCTATCTATCTGTCCATCTGTCACAGCAGATTTGCTCCAAAACGACTGGACCGATCGTGTTGAAATTTGGTACAAATATGTAATTCGGTGATTCAAAGACGAATGCGTAACGTAACGATACGATCATCATGGTTAGATAAGTTAGCCATTGTACACGTTAATCTTTGTTTATGTATGTGATTGTGATTGTGATTGTTTTTGTGTGCAGTACCATACATACATACTATACATACATACATACTTATCGTTATCTAGTTGTCTAGTCCCCATATTACAAGCTTGCATGGAGTTTAGCTCGGGACTTTCAATCTGCATGAGATTGTGCCCTGTAGGCCTAGCTACGATGTTTCTGTTTTTTATCGACTCGAAACAACAACAAACTTTCGCATTTATAATATTAGTGTGATTAAAAACGCCTCTACTCCATCGCATGCAGAAGCATGTGTAAAGCCCCTTACACACGACTCGCAGCGACGGTTATTAAACCACGCGCGCACCGCTGAAATGTTCACAGATTAGTGCGGCTCGGGGCGGAGCCAATTCGCGGGCTCGTTAAAAGTTCGCCAGGAAACAAGTTGACGACGTTGCAGTTTATACATGTCACTAGTTGGGTAAAAAATGTAATTTATTACTGACGTGACGTAACATTTTTAAATCGAGGGTAGATAAAAGTAACATTGGTGAGGGCAGAAACAGGGAATGTTCATGACTATTTTACACAGCTTCAATATAAGTTGATTCATGTAACAAACAGTTGTGTAAAATCACTTTTTTAATAGCTATAATAATAAGCAAGATATAAGCCAACAAAGATTAGTTTCTATCTCTTTCTAGCAAAACAGTATTTAACATGGAGTTTATATGGACCTGTTACATGACGTCAGAGTGCATATCAAATCTCTCTGTTTAATCGCTGTCTAATTAGCAGGTTCAAACGCTTGTATCATCCGTATTTATAGGCCGATTTTAATTTTAATTTCACTTTTGGTGAATTATATTACAGCAATTTCATATTTTGTTGAGAAACGCGATTTAAAAATCCACTCATATTCCCTATTAACTCATTATAAATTCAGTTAAATTATTTTTATGAGTGCAGTATACGCCTGTTATTAGTGTTTTCAGTAGAATAAGCACGATTGTATTATTATACAAATAATTGTGCTGTGTGGTTGCCGGCTTAGAATAGTACCACTCCATGCCTTCCCGTGGATGTCGTAAGAGTCGACTAAGGGAATCAAGGCTTGTAGTACTGTTAGGCGATGGGCTTGCAACCTGTCACTAATACACTGGTAAACATCTTAGCCTGATTATGCAAAATGTGGTTACAGAATTATCAACAAGCTTTTAGAGTTGTTGGCAATTCTGTAGCTCTGCCTACCCCAAACTGGGAATAAAGGCGTGAGTTTATGTATTATGTATGTATGTATTATTATTTAAGACGTATCTGAGTACTCAATAAATAAATAAATATATTCGTGAAGGATCTTTTTTGGTTCTGGGAGAATAGTAGATCTGCAGATGTTTTTGTTGAAAATTTATTACGGTACAGAAAAAGGATTGGCTAAACAGATAATAGGAGAGGGCAGAGTAAAGTTCTGCCATCCTAAGCTAATACGCAGTAAGTAAGATAAACCTCCTGTAGTAATGTCAACCTTATTATTAACAAAATAGAATTGAATCTGCTTTGGTGATTCAATTTAAGATATTGCTTATTGGCTTAGGAGGGCAGAGTTATGACGAGGCGCTAGCCTAGTTGTTAGAGTTCCTGATTTCAAATCTAGCGGTTCCAGGTTTGATTCTAGGTAAGGGAAAATACTAGCAAGTGTATCAATATTTTGTTCCTAAATCATGGATGTTTGCTAGAGCGTAGAGCTAGAAAACTTTCCATTGGTCAGTCCGATAACTAGGATCACAATGTCAGATGGATAAACAGACAAATGTAGCCCTTTATTTAATAATATTATTGTGCATTTACGAATACAAGGGGTAAACAGACCTCTGTTATGTTTAAAAAGTTAAAATAAAGCGACACTTCATAAAGAAATTATCAAAAGAATAACAGTTAAAAACTCTATCGCAGGTCGCAAATTGAAATAAACAATCCTTTTCAATCGAGTTAAAGTCTTTAAACGAATTTAAAATCATTCTAAAATTTTATCTTCAAGATACCCTCGACCCATGATAAATATTGCATGCCTACCCACATAAAAGTTTTATCTTAAATCGTTGGGATAAAGTCAGGGTACGTTTTATTACTGTACATTGATTTTTTATGCGATTAGTGGGGCTAGAGTCTACGTGCCTGAACAGTTTCTCTTAAAATTGGAGTACATTTATTTATAAATGATTATGATAAACCTACTGGTTTGAGTGCTTATCTAACTGTACCTATAGCCTGGCCAAAAAGTCGAGAAATTAAATGAGGGCGCCACTTTCTAGGTAACTGTCACATTTTTGACGTAAAATGCGTTAACATGGCAACAATTTTGTATGGAATTTTTTTAGTTGCAGCTGTCACCACTGGCTCGACTTTTCGGCCAGGCTATACCACGAACGTTAACCTACTATCGAGTACTGCGGGCCTATACGTCGTTCGGATAGGTATTTAACTAAATGTAAACAAACCAAGCCACGTGGCTCTGTTCAACAGCCAATCAAAGCTGTTTGGTCGACCTTTGACGTATCAGTGTTCTGCTCCTATTGGCTGACCGACTATGTCACGTAGTTTTTTTGTTTACATTTAATTAAATACCTATCCGAACGAAGTATAGTATAGCTGCGTCTATATTGCATGTCGAGTTTGGATAAAGCATCCGTCACTCTCGTACTTATTTACGTGTCAGAAGGTGACGGTAGCCTTATCCACACTTTGTCACTCGATAAACGCAGCCATATTAAACCCTCAGGGCTTCTACTGGGTAAATCCATATCGCCTTTGAAATGTTATCGTATTGCCAGCGTTACGATAGCTCTTACTAACTTGACAGTAATAACGGCCGAGTTAATAGTACATTATTGCCTAGGCAGGGAAGTAGGCAATTACGGGCCGAGTATTGGTTAAAAATACGAAGCCCGCAATTGCTGTTTCTGCCGAGGCAAATATAGTGCTTTTCTCAAAACACTCTGGAAAAAAATTGTGATGGAGTAAAATCTTCAACGCTTGAACTCATTTTTTGAATAGGGGTGTGTCCTGGGTAAAAAATAAATAATTCAAATTAGTCCGTCAGTAAGATTATCGGAAAATATTTAACACGTATTTTTTGCTTTATCATATCAATCAAAATTGACAAATATAACGCGCATCAAAGTTCGGGAGTGGGGGGGTGGGAGAGTTCACTTTATCTTCTTCATTTTTTGTTTAATTGACAAAAGAAAAAATATGTTCAATATTTTTTGATAATGTAAAAAACGGACTAATTAGATTTTTTTAGGACACTAGCCTATTGCATACAAACAGAAACTACACGTGAAAAAACCATCACTCTTTACCGCCTTTTTGTTTATGACAAGGAGAAACGCAAGCTTTTGTTTTAAAAAACATAAGCTATTCCAGACACAGATAAAAAAGTTATGTTTCGAATAAAATTTGGATGTATAAGACTTGTGCCCTAATTTTATTATGGCCCTTTTCACTTTTTAAAAAGTTACACGCTAGATAGTAATGGAATTTGTATGCGACATTGTGGGCTTGTGTAGCGAGCACTGTCAGAAAACTATGTACTTCGCGTCTCAATATGTACATATAGTAATGTCAACATTTCCGTACATTTTTGAGAAAAAACAATACCATAACACGTCAAGGTAATATGGTTTTGTCCTGTAGAATGATGCCCAGTTTTTTTTATTGGTAATGGGTTTGCTTTTGACTAACCCTTGCCCTTGGAGGACGAAGATTTTATCGACGACGAAACAAGCTCACCTAGTAGGGGATTCGAATAGGAGTCGACCTTCGCTGGGCTGTTTGTTCGATAAAAAGTATTTTATATCAAATTTAATTTGCTAAGGAATATATGGCGAATAGGTTGACTGAAAAATTTCAGTCTAGTCCTTATATGACTAAAATAAAAAAACTGAAAATTAACTTTTTTTTATTTGCTATTGCTTGTTAAATAGACCAACTACATACTAATGGAAAGCATTAAGCCTAAAAAATATGCAAACGTTAGGTTGACTATTTTTTCCCGTCATAACTATTGGGTAGGTAGGTAAGTCGGTACTAATAATTTGCACTAAACCTAACGTTTGCATATACTGTAGGCTTCATGCTTTCGATTAGTATGTAATTGGTATATTTAACAAGCAATAGCAATTAAAAAAAAAAGTTCATTTTCAGTTTTTTTTAGTCATATAAGGACTGGACTGAAATTTTTCAGTCAACCTATTCGCCATATTACTTACTTAGCATATTAAATTTGATAGTATTTTATACTTTTTATCGAATAAACAGCCCGGTGAAGGTCGTCTCATATTCGGATCTTACCACCTACCCAGAAGATGCCTATTTTACCCTAGGCTTAAATAGTTTCAGATTGTATATTGTGAGGTTCGGTGTTCGCGATGTGGTTGATTTCACTATGAATCATTTTCTTGTGGCACGTTCGATACATTTTTAATCATCCATATAGCACAACCAGTAGGACTACAAGTAAAATGATCGTCAAGATAATATTTGTTGTGGACAAGTGAAATTTCAAATCATCCAGTTGAGCATTGCTGTTGTTGCTTCCTCCTGATGCATTTTGAGCGATTATGACCTCATCTGTCTTAGAGGGTGACGATCCCATCTTGGTTATGGTTTCATTTGAAGTAACGCGTGTATAGTTTATACAGGAGCACTATCACTATTATAATGAATGCCGCACAAACATAGTAAATACTGAACATTTCTAACTTCTCCGATAGTTCTTTTAACTTATTATCATCACGGTATCATCACGGCACGGTAGCCCGAAACTGGCAGGGTCGCCATGTGATGTCTCTTTGAATAATGATTTATTACTGAAGCTTAATTAGGTTACAAGTGTATATATATTCCTTACGTACTACGTCACAATATATCGGAAATACAGACGCCGGAAGCCATTCTTTTGCAGTACGCATTATGATGGATGATGCAATGCAAAGCGCTTCGTTTGAAAAGGCGGAATTTCTACCAAGTACGGATGGTATTCCGCGGTGCGTCTGTAAGTCCCCGAAGTACAGTCTGTAAATACTGACAAGCTGCCAACTTTTCGGCGGTGAGCTAGGCTGTGAACTTCCTTTTTACCCGACTGCCGAAGGAGGAGAGTATTTATGTGTTTCACAGCCTATATATGTATGTTTGTTCCTTTGTGTCACTATATAAACTAAACCCGTTGTCCGATTTTGATGATTCTTATGTCAATCGATTTGTCTTAATCTAGTGAGTGTCACTGAAGATATGACAGTAATCAAAATTCAATATGGCGGCAACCAGACGACATTTTGTGCAAATTAAAAAACAAAAAACTGCCTTCAAAAACGCAAAAAATAACTTCTTTAAAATTGTAGGCACCTAATAGGTTAGTCCAACTGAAGTCGGCGACCACAACATTTTCAACAAAAAGCCGACATCAGTTATTTTTTGCGTTTTTGAAGGCGGTTTTTTATTTTATTTTATACTTTTTAGTGATCATAATACGCTGTTACGTAGTTCCACTTCTTAGTTGAAATGAAACTTTAAGTTATTTCAAGCGCGCCGCAAGCAACGCCGCGGGAAAGTCATAGTCATATTTCAATAACCTCCTTTTTTGAAGTCGGTTAACAAGTAAATATTCTTCGTTGTAGTCGCTCAACTATCTTAATCGAGATATCTTATCGCCACCCTTGAAATCGGTACCGTTAAGGAGTTCCGGTGGCCATCTGTGGTCTTCATCATCAGTTCCACTTCACCAAATGATACTTTCTGAATGCAAATGCTGGACTTGTTACTAAAAATACTAAAATCGCTATATGTTTGCCTACAATATTTGAGGAGTTCCCTCAATTCCTCACAGATCCTCTCATCAGATTCAGATTTGGTGACAATGGGACCACCTCGAAAGTATACTCTATCAAACCAAAAAAAAAAATTGAAATCGGTCGACAATTGACGGAGTAATCGGTGAACATACATAAAAAAAAAACATACAGTGGAACGTATAACCTCGTCCTTTTTTGAAGTCGGTTAAAAAAAAATTCGACCAAGTATAACAAGTATCGTTGAATAGGGATTTAAAAATCATCTTTATGTTTCTTTCATCATTTTTCATTTTGAATGATCATTTAGGAAATATAACGATTTAAATTTGGTTAGCAACAGTCGGGTTTTGAAAGCTTGCTTATTGTTAAAGTTATTGAACGTAATCATAGCCGATGTAGATGTAGTGCATAAGCATACGACATCGTATTTTATCTTTAGTCCTCAGGGTTGGAAACGCATTTGCTGTCTTAGCAATTCCATCTTGAGATTGGAGCCTTGAGATTTTAGTTCTGCGAATTCAAATATCTATGGGTCTGAGATCCCATTTACCATCAGGAGGCCTGTGTGCTCCTGTCCATAAAAAATACATATAGGAAGATATAAAATTATTCTCAAAGACAACGGTTGCGATCATTTCATGACTTTTCAGCCTGAAATAATTACGAAGATGTAACAAAAAAAGAAGCAGTAATGCCTTTGTGAGCTCGTTGAGCCGATTTATGTGACAGAACCGGCTAAAAAACCCTCTTTATAGCGAATCCTTTAAATTGGTTAAAAAGATTAGTTTGCCACATTATACTTTAGGTTATATTTATGTTCTTCCTTGAGAGAACATGGAATTAGCTAAAATACTTCGGCATAGTACAGGGCTAGAGTTTAGGGACTAGGTCAATTTGCGTGAGATTATACCCTGATATTTTATTTCTTTCTTTCTTTTGCATATGTCTATGTAAGCATATTCCTTTTGATGTGTTTTCGTGGGGTAGGGAGATTTGTTACGCATAATTTTCGCAAGTCATATTGCATTTTTTTCACGATATCGATATTTTTTCAGTATTTTTGTAAAACTAATCTAACCTAACTAATCTACACGATGGATGTTTATTAAATCCTGTAATTTCAGCCTGAAAGGGTGTATGACCGACATCGATATTTTTTCAGTATTTTTATAATATCAACCTAACGTAACTAATCTACACTATGGATGTTTATTAAATCCTGTAATTTCAGCCTAAGGGGTGTAGGTTACGTTAGTTTTATAACTTACCTTTATACTGAAAAAAATCGAAAAAAATGCATTATGACTTGCGACAATTATGCGTAGAAAAAAAAGTTTCAAAGGGTTCCCGTTTTCGTGTTGTCAACGCTATGATAATATTTATTTACGGTTCATAGTTGGATCGATTATTATTGTGTTTGACTTGAGTCGTCATAGCTAAGTCTAAATATTTTAACTTTTTTTATTTATTTGGTTTTGTTATTCTGAGTTGAGACACGTTTTCCTGCTCAATATGATAGGTTTACATTTTATAATTTTTATCATAGCCCGAAGAATAGCCAAACTTAAGTGGCAGTGGGCGGGGCACATTGCTCGCAGGACTGATGGCCGATGGGGTCAGAAGGTTCTTGAGTGGCGTCCGCGGACCGGGAGATGAGCTGTAGGTAGGCCTCCAACAAGATGGAGTGACGACCTAGTAAAGATCGCGGGAACGCGGTGGATGCGGAAAGCACAAGACCGGTCTGAGTGGAGAGCCTTGGGGGAGGCCTATGTCCAGCAGTGGACGTCTTTCGGCTGACATGATGATGATGATGATGAATTTTTATCAACAGTATTTTAAAAAAGACTGAGCGTTGAGTTTCTTGCGGCGTTTCTTCTCAGCATTGGTGTCTTTTTAGCGCTGGTAGACTTTTGATATGTAAAAATGGCCGTGCTTACTGAATAAACATCTTTTATCTTTAGTGCAACAATTTATTACAAAAGAAACTGAAAGAGTTTCACTAATTTAATTGAATTAAAAATAAAACACGTAACGTTCCTCCATCCTTGTTTCTAAAAATAACCAAAGTGCTTTCTAACAAAAGAATTCAATTAAAAGAGGTAATAAACGTCCTAAGTCGAGACTCGGTCAATTATACCGTATAGTTGCAACGGCGGGACAAATGAAGACGAATCGCGCGGCAGACTGTTCGGTTCCCAGCGGGTCTCGGTGGTACCACGGGAAAGTCAAAGATTGGGGAGTATAATAATTAATAACGCAATAGGGAATATGCACGGATTTTTTAAATTGAATTTCTCAACAATCTATGAAAATATCGTAAAAAAGATCACCAAAAGTGAAACTAAAATTAAAATCGGCCAAGAAATACGGATGAAACAAGCATTTTAAACTGCTAATTAGACAGCGATTAGACAGAGATCGGACATGCACTGTGACGTCATGTAACACGTCAGCTATATAAACTCCATGTTAAATTCAGTTTTGCTACAAAGAGAACAAATGTTAGTTGGCAAATCTTAGTTATTTGTGACGTTCCGCGGGTAAAGGTACCTTAAGGCGGGTTTTAGTTTGTTTTATAAAATGGTACGAAAATAACTTGGTCTTTTTTGCTTATTCTCGAATTATAGAAGGCTTAAAGTTTGATTATATATGTTTTTCAATATTTGATTTATGTTATTCAGCTAAAAATATAGCCAAAAAGTTATTTTAAAATGTAATTTTTTTTCAGAACGTATTTTAAAGAATATTTTCAAAAAAAAATATCTCTGTAACTGCACAACTTAGGGAGTTGGTTGTTTTTGTTATTGATTGCTTATGAATTGTATATTACAGGGATATTCATAACTCCATGCCGACCATAAGGTACCTTTACCCGTGGAACGTCACATTTTTAAAGCTATTCAAAAATGATTTTTCTCAACTGTTTGTTACATGAATCAGCTTTTATTGCAGCTGTGAAAAACATGAATATTCCCTATTGAAAACTACAAAAATAGATACATGGAAAAGAAGACTGGAATATGTAAGTTTGTATTTGAAGACGAGTTGGCCTAGTGACGTTGCCTACGAAGCTTTCGGTCCTGGGTTCAAATCCCGGTCAGGGTAGATATTTGTGTGAGGAGCGCGTGTAAGTATTTGTTTCTGAGTCATGGATGTTTTGTATGTATTTCTCTAAATAAGTATTTTTATCGTTGTCTAGTACAAAGCATGGAGCTTAGTTTGGGACTAGGTTAATTGGTGAGATATTGTCGTGCGGTTTTTTTTATGGTACAGTCGACGTCATAAATATGTTTACACTTTAGTACCTTGTCTATTTAACGTCATGTTTAAACTGCCACATGAAATTGTCATAGCGGATAAAGTGACAAGGTACTACAGTGTAAACATGTCTTTGACAGGCGATCTTACTATTAAATAACGATCCCTGCTAGACAAGATAAGATAGAGAAATGGTGTAAACTCATTACGATGTAAATAAAAACATATTAAATAACAAAGCAATTCTTTATAAAATAAAGAAGAATATCTTAATAAATAGGTATTACGGCTAACATAACAATATCAACAGATTAACTAAATATGAACACACAAACAGATAAAATAATTAGGTACGTACTAAAAACAAATAATGTTAATCAAATATATATTTAATTAGAAGTCAACCATTATGATGAGTTAATTGAATACATATCAATGTAATAAAAGTCATCCATATATCACTTACGACTAGGGTATCATAATAATCTTAGGAAACCTATCTCAAATTAGCTCTACTTTTACCTTTCAAAGACTGAGATTACTTAATTACTAAGATTCATTTACTGAGATGGTAATTAAAATAAACTAAGAAATTTACTAGATTACTCGTGACTTTTGTAGAAAGCCTTGCAAATATTTACGGGTATTTTACTGGCTCGAATAAAATGATATTAATATTAATTAATCCCTAAAATTTGTGTTTAATTATGTTATACGTATAATATGAATATGGTCCATGAAGAAAGATAATAATGAATTGGAGATTGTTGCAGGGCTTTTTTGGTTAAAATTTTTCAAATTATAAGAAAAGAACCCATTTTTGTGTAAAAAACACGTTAGTAATAAAATGTTAGTTGATAATTATTATTTCTTTAATCGCTTGAGAAGTATTGAAATATATTCTGCCCTCCTAAGCAAAAATGCAATAACTAAATACAACAGCCAAAGCAGATTCAACTCTCTTCTGTTTGTAACTAGGTTGCAATTTCTACACATGTTTTGTCTGAGATATCGCCATTATGCTTAGTAGGGCAGTATTGGTATCCAATCACTTGCTAAACCACATTTCTCAATCTGATTCATTTCACAAAAATATTATTTAGCAAAACGCTTTTTCTCCAAAACTGTAGATTCAGGATTTATTTCAGGACCATCAGCGTACGTAAGTTTTATAAACACCCTGGAATAATTAATTTTCGGAAAAAAGCTTTATATATTTTTAAAATGAATCAGTTTGGTGAAGCGTTTTTTAGCAAAATAATGGTAAACTAAATATTATTATATAACATCGATAGCGAATATAGGTTAATGGTACTTTGGAATAAGTATTTAAAATAATTATCGATAAATTTGACATTGAAAGAAAGTCCCTAGTTAATTGCCATTTTTGCCACAAACACTCCCATATCTGATAATTATGTTTACTAGTTGGTCTTGTGGCAAAAAATAAACGATTCCCACGTGGTATGTAAGTAGAGGTTCATTCATGTGTGAGTGAGATGGGAATACGTCGAATGAACATGCGTTACACGTAAATAAGCCCTCCTCCGTCCCATGTTTAGGGAGTAGTATATACTTATTTATTAATCTATTAAATGTTTTTTTATATTAGTGAACAGTTGCGGTGAGTACAATTGGTGAAACAGTGGTCTGCCACCGTAGAGTTAAAAACAATAATAATTAGATGTGTGTGATTGCACTATAATGTTTTTAATGTGTGTATGAAGTTAAGACTATTAATTATTTTATTTAATGATTATTATAGAGACAGCCATTCACACACATACTCACACCGACTTATTTAACAATATCCTTGAAGCATAGTTTCTTATAAGCCGAAAAAAAACTCTGTTTCCATAGTCGTCGTTTTGTAAAATTTACTGTTATAACTCACATGCAAATCACGCTACTAACTATTCCCAATACCCATAGTACCACTTCTGGACAATACATCGACGATTCAAACGCTGCTGGAGGATTGAAAGTTTTCCTATTTTTTCCAGTATCTTCCCATTGTCTGCGGCCTTATTTATTGTGAAATCTCTGCCGCATAGTAACAGAACTGCTTTGGGAGCTATTATTTTTATTTTTAGACGTTAATGCTTTCGATGTAAATCTATATAATTCGAAGAAAAGAGTTGAAAGTGGTTCTTGTTGTGTAGAAAATAGGATACAGTTAATTGAAATAAATTCAAAGATTTGTTTAAGGGCCTCCGGACGTCTATACACCGTGCCCGGGACGTACCCGAAGGATTTTAACCATCGATTCTAGACCCTATTTGGAGTATATAATGTGGTATAACATGTGGTCCAATATTACATAATTTCCGAGATTTTTATTATGTAAAAAACAATTCCATAGTTAATTTAATTTGAACTTTGTCATCTTACCCTAAAGCATTATTTACTAAGAAAGATTCATGTTGTAAGTAGCAATATTATCAACGTACAACATCAATTAATTTAATCGATTTCTTAGTAAATAATGCTTTAAGTTAAGGTGACAGAGTCAAATTAAATTAACTATGGAATTGTTTTTTAAATAATAAAAATCGCGGAAATTATGTGATATTGGACTACATGTTATACCACATTATAAACTCCAAATAGGGTCTAGAATCGATGGTTAAAATCCTTCGGGTACGTCCCGGGCACGGTGTATACAAAAACTCTTGGCATGTGCGCGGCCAGTTTGCGCTCATCGTACTATTTTTCAATACAAACACGTCAAGTGTGCACCCGCGTGTGAGTGAAAGCCCAGGGTTGTTATTCTCTTATAAACGGCGGTCGGTCGGACCAACGAGCGAAATCGCAACGGCGTGTTTAAGTATTCCCGTCCGAGCGAACAAAACACATTTTATCGCGTGCATTTTCAATTTGGCAGCATGGCTTATCGAACGTATAAGGCTGCCTAATTGAGAATGCACTCGGACGGGAATACTTAAACACGCCGCTGCGATTTCGCTCGTTCGTCCGACCGACCGCCGTTTTTGAGAGAATCACACCCCAGCACCTTTATTAGTCACAATTTTTAATTTAAGTAATTTAGCTTACATTTGTAATGATTTTATTTGTGTTAGTTTTAAAATAATTATTAATTACTGTATTACCTTGTATTGTTACTTTTAAGTATTATTGTATTTTTTGATTGGAAAAAATGCCCTTCTGCTGGAGTTTCTTGCGGCGCTTCTTCTCCGCAATGATGGTCTTGTCCGAAGCGCTGGTAGATTCACTCCATTTTACCGACGTGTAAAAGAGCCCTCATGTGGCCAATTTACTGAATAAATATTTTGAATTTTGAATTTTATTGCAATTATTACCAACACAGTCGCTGCGTCTATAGACGGTCAGTGACTTTATCGCGGCTTTAAGTAGCTAAATATTACTCGTGAAATGATTGATGAAAGATTGACGAAAGAGATATACAGAGCAAAAGTGAGTGGGAGGGGAAGGGGCCGGCCTAGGCGTACTTTTTGGAATTAAAATTACTGGAAAAGGGCCGGATCTTAAGTACCCGAAACCGACGTGCATGCATGACTCGATGTATGAATGTGGAAGAAGTGAAAGAGATTTGTCAGGATCGTAGCAGGTGGAAAAAAGTTGTTTCTGCCTACCCCTCGGGGAAACAGGCGTGATTTAATGTATGTATGTATGTCACATAAATTCAAAGTTTTATTTATGAGTATAACGGCCTCCGGACGGTGCCCCTTGCTTTATTGACACTTATGTCATAGAACGTAGCACTTCGCAGAATTTTCATTTCATATAAAGGTATTCTCTGCTGAACCCGTGTTGATTTCAGGTTATCTTAAATATGATTCACGTAGGTTAGGTTAGGTTAGACTTGCGGAGCGGGCTAGAGAGACCAGCGCCCTCGCTGACCCGCTCCGCAGACGACGGAGGGGAAGGGCAAGGCGACGCTACGCGCACCTCCTTCCACCACCGTAACAGTGCGCCGGTCGATGGGGTCAGAGAACCCCTCCGTCCACCGTGGCGCACCGGAGGTCTGAGGGTGCCTTAGTAAACCAAGGCACCCTCCGGAAGTCATAAGCGTCGAGGCGTCACAGCCGAATGCGCCGGCTCGTGGTCGCGTGGCCCTCCCTTAAAGACGCAGATGGTTTGCCGGTGGGGTTTTAGTGGGTATTCCGGCCACTATGGTTGGTGAGTCCCACATAGCCATCCCGGGTCCCCCTGGACTTGGGTGGTATGCGCAAACGCATTTCCCCAGCGAAAAAAAAAGGTTAGACTTGTAACCACACAAGATAACCTGAAATCAACACGGGTTCAGCAGAAAATAGTTTTCTATGAAACGAAAATTCTGCGAAGTGACACGGTCTATATATTTTGCATACAAAAACTCGTGGCATGCGCTCGGCCAGTTTACGCTGCTCTTCAATATAAACACGCCAAGTGTGCACCCGCTTGTGTTACCGATAGACATGTGCGCCGCGCCGGTTTCACGCCGTTCACGCCGATTTTACGCCGACGCGGCATAGAAAAAATGTCAATGGCGGCGTAAAATCGGCGTGAAACCGGCGCGGCGCACATGTCTAGTTACCAAAAGCCCAGCGCCTTTTTTCTAAGCGTATCCAAATCGTATTTGACCTAACTTTGTGCAGTCGAGTTCATAAATATGTATACACTTTAGTACCTTGTCACGTTAATCGCTGTGACAATTCGTGTATGGCAGTGTAAACATGATATTAAATAGACAAGGTACTAAAGTGTTGACACACGTATCCAGACCAATGGACCCACGTGGGCGACGTGAAAAGCGTGTCCATGCGTAGCGTGCGCAGCAGTGGGGCTCCGGCCTTACTCTCAAAGTCTCAAGTAAATAAGAGCTATCAAAATGTTGACAATAGGTTTTTTAATAGTACATTGTGTATTAAGGGTGGTAAAGACAGAAATACAAAAGAGAATCTGTTAGACTCTGTTAGAATCTGTTTTACTGACTCGAGCTTTGTATTTCCTTTACCACCCATGTAACATACAATGTTTTTCATCACATTTGCGAGGAAATTAAATAAAATCAGACAAAATATCATATTTTTAACTTACGATTCTCTCTAATAATTTTAGTCGCGTTGGCGATGTCCGTTGGAGTCGCATTATCCCTTTCTTCTGATGACGACATGTATTTTATTGATATATAAATTTCGGAATCACACAGTTTATAATCAGTATTTATAAATTAGCGGCAGACTACATCATTGTCTATGACTTACCACATATTATGTCAAACGTGTTCAGGAGTCCGATTCTAGTGACAGTCGAGATCAATAGTTTATATGCGACATTTTTAGAAAATTGTATGCAACTGACATTTCCTCTCGAATGAAACTTCATATCGAATGGCACAAGAATTGGGGTCCTGACGTATTATGATAGTTTGAGTCCACGTATTATATTTTTAAAAAAAGCTATTACCCACGATAGGGCGTAATGGTAAAAAAAAGGCCCGCGGGTATTATTTTGGATTTACGGTCGATTTTTCTAGCATGTTACGACACTATTTACGAGCAAGTGTGATGAAAAGGTTTTTACCGTATTGAATAGTGGCGCTGTATCACATTGCATTGCGATTGTATCACCACAGTCGCTGCGTTTATAGACGGTCAGTGACTTTATCGTGGCTTTAAGAAGCTAAATATTACTCGTGGGTATAATAATTTATGAGATTAGTTATTGAGCGCACAAAAGACAACTCAAATTCATTTAAAATATTATCTGCGTCTTCACTCGCGTCAGAAAATTCTCAGTGATGTCTAAAGCGAGATGAGGCGAGAATTATATTGTTATCGACCTTTGCTTATAGAGAGGTTAGATAACGATTATGCTGCTTTACCTCCTAATACGTGCACAAGCATGAGTATAAGTTTCTTTAAAAATGTCTGGTTTTGTTGCCGAATGAATTTTATGCTCAGTTATTATGCTTATCGAGATCAATCTATACTAATAATCTATACTATAATATTATAAAGCTGAAGAGTTTGTTTGTTTGTTTGCTTGAAAGCGCTAATCTCAGGAACTAGTGGCCCGATTTGAAAAATTCTTTCAGTGTTCGATAGCCCATTTACTGAGGAAGACTTTAGGTTATATATCATCACGCTAAGACCAATAGGAGCGGACCACCAATTAAGATTCAACCTTCTACGTTAACAAAGTCGCGGGTTAAAGTTTGCGTTAGTCCAAAGTAACTATTCCACGAGGATGAAGTCGCGGGCAGAAGCTAGTAAATAAATAAAATATCAGGGTATAATCTCACACTCATTGATTTTAACTAGGTTGTAGTCTTGTACTATGGATTCTAGACAAAGAGAAACATTGAAACATCCATGACTCAGAAACAAATACTCGCGCTCATCACGCGCGATTAAGACATTTTATGCTTCTAAACTGATTATTTTAGGTGTGTTCCAAAAAATAAATTATCATTTCATTTCATCATTGGATGTTTCATATGTTATTTTACCGTTTTTTTAACGACACGAACAAAAAAATAAAAATTATGCCTTTAAAAATTACCCTATTGACCAAATTATATCTTTAGGAGTTGGTTGCAGTAACCACCACGCACCCTCGTACCTCCCTGCCCCTTAACCAAAGCCCCTCAGTCAAACTGTCGCCGTTGTCAGAATTCGTACATTCCCCAGATTTAATACAAGCCTTACATCTCGCAGACTAGACATTACACTTTAATAGTGCGATATGTTACTGCTGCGACTGGAGATGGTCGATAATGTACCGTGTACCAGTTCGAGTTAGATAAATGGTGCATTCGATACGCAATAATGTTTGTTGCACTCCAAAATTAGAGTTCTAGGATGTTAGGTTAACTTAAATTAAAACAGTAAGTAACATAATGATTTGTTTATTAATCTGGTAATATTCATAAGTTATCAAGAAACATGTTTGAAAAAAAAAAAAAAAATTGAAGTCCAAAAGACTTCCTCTACCAATCTATCATCAGCTTCTCCCTTTCTTTTCAATCAAAAGGAACGAATCCTAACTATTTAACAGCACATTTTTACAACAGTCACCTAGTCAACTATTTTACTATGTTTTTAAACCGATTAGTTAGCAACATATTTTTATTCCATTGCATATTGACTATTTGTATTACAATTAATAATAATGTATGATTGTTAGTCAAGTGCTTTACCCAAATAAATAATGTATTCCAGATTTATGAAGTATGGATTCATGTGGCAACACCGGTTTTAGCGCCAAAATTTTAGTCTGTTCAATCAATATCGGACAGCGCGTGCCACTACATCACCTTTGTTGAGAGAGCTCATTTTTACGACAATAAAAAAACATTAAGTTATCAAACCGGTAAGCATAAATCAGCTCTATTTTATTTATTTATTAGCTTTATTTTATCTCTTACACAGAGTTCTATTTTGTATTGTGTACTTAGATATTTATTTGTTAGTAATGTTAGTTTTGTACTTAAGTATCAGATTGGTATTGTTAGATGTAAGGGCCGCCTTTTGCGGTAAAAGCCTCCTCTGTCTAGTCCATAGGTTTCCGGCTATTAAATGGTCTACCTTTCCTTCGTTTTTTATCTATTGGATACCAATTTGTGATTATTTGCGACCATCTTTCATCCATGGATCTCTGAATATGTCCTGACCATTTCCATTTCAGTGTCAGGGCCTGTTTGACCGCATCTGTCGCCTTTGTTCTTTTCCTTATAAGTGAACATTTGACTCTATCTTTCAATTTGATGTTCATGTAGCTCCATTCTATGCCTCTTTGATAGCTTCTTATTTTATTTAAGAGTGATTTTTTGAGAGACCATGTCTGGCTTGAGGTAAGAACCGGAGTTAGGCAGATGTTCATGGCTTTCGTTTTCAGTCTTGTGGGTATGTGACCTTTGAAAATTTCCTTCATAGCCCAGTATTTGATCCAGGTATTCTTCACTCTGCGATCGACTTCTTTTTTGAACAGGATTTTGTTGAAATAAGATGACCAAGGTAAATGCTCTATTATAGGCCGGCTCTATTATATACAGACAAATATTTATTCACTAAATACTTATTAATGTTAGGTTTGACGCAAATAAATCATGAATTGCTGATTACTGTACCAAATTAAACCGGTACAAGTACCGCTTTCAACCGCAACTTTAGCAACCCTATTTGTAAGTGTTAACCCGAATATCGCGCGAACGTGTCGCGATATAACGGCGGTAAAACACGCCGCGTTTTCATTTGTTGCACTAATAACTCGCCGTACGTGACTTTAATTCTGCGGTTTTGTAATTTTGATATTATATGACGTGGGAGTTTGAGCTTTAGGTAGCTGTCAGAAATGTTGATCATTCTGAAGACACTTATAATAAACGGGTTATTGCTTCATTTGTTTTATTTACTCCCCATATTTGGACGTTTAGTGTTTTAAATAATAGTAGCAATAGTTTAAAAGCGTGCTCCTGAAAACGTTGGAAAAGGTACATTTTAAAGTACGGGGCATCCTTACTAATCATAAATATAACTACAGGGTGACTGGAAATTCGCCGTATTCCTTGAAAGGGGTTATTGTACAGCTCATTTGTAATGATTTAAGTCCAGTCAATCAGGGGTCAAAACTTATTGGTTTTCGAGTTATGTATGTATGTATGTATGTATGTAAAACTCTTTATTGCACATAAACAATTACAAAACATTTTGCATCACTATAGATAATGTACATAGGCGAACTTATCCCATATGGGATCTCTTCCAGTTAACCTAAGTTAAGTTAAGTTATTCACGTTGTTAGTTTTTTTTTTAAATACTCTTCGATCTTAAATTAGTAATTGTGTAAAAAATGCGTCATTTAGAAATAAAAAAAGCATTTTTCAAATAGCCAATGAACTGCTGATTACGAACAATTTTGCAAATAAAAGCATTTCAAGTAATTATTTTCCAAATTTTGTAACATTTTAAAGCATAACTAAAAAAAGAATTACAACACTTCGCGTACTAACTACAATTTATGACATTTTAAACAAAATTAGTTTAAATTAAATTAATTTTAATTTAAAATTTTACCATTAATAATAATACCAGAAATCTTCGCGATTAAGCTCCATCGATTCAACCAAAAAACGCGGGAAACGTTGTAGTAAAATATGGATCGCACTTTATGTTCTTGACCCCTGGTTGACTGGACTTAAATCATTACAAATGAGCTGTAGAATAACCCCTTTCAAGGAATACGGCGAATTTCCAGTCACCCTGTATAACATTGCTAAAACCCCCCTGTATAACATTGCTAAAACCCCCCTCATATAATGGCGGCCCCTTCTTTCAGAGCCGATATCTCTTAAAAGGCTCAACCGATTTTCATGAAACTTAGCTAAGAATCACTGCTAAAAAACCTGCTTTCAAAAAAAAAGGCCGTATCCAAATCGGTTCACCCGTTTAGAAGCTACGATGTCACAGACAGATACACCGATACCCCTTTTTTTGCGTCGGGTGTTAAAACGAATATTTTTACTAATGCAAAAGGTATTCTGTACCATTTGGTTTGTTACCCTTTCAAAGCTAAACCAAAGCGATTGTAATTAATTAATTTTAGTATGTGCATAGATTGAATTCTAAGGAAAGACATGGGGTATTTTTTTCAGTTCTCGAGAGAATATCTATAATATTAAACAGAGAAGGTGAATGTTGTTAGTTCGTAACTATCTATACATGTAAATGTACCATTATATAAACTGACAACACGTTAGCCTAGTTGATAGTGACCCTGCCTACGAAGCTAGCGGTCACGGGTTCAAATCCCGGTAAGGGCAGTTACCTGCGCGATAAGCGTGAGTTGTTCCTGAGGGCCCTGCAAAGATGCACTACGCTAACTAACGTTTCTATTCGATTCGTTTTTAAACCAATCGCGTCACTGGGAGATGACGTGATACGAAAAGTCCCGTGGTCTACCGGTGACGCGATTGGTTAAAAACGAATCGAATAGAAACGTTAGTTAGCGTAGTGCATCTTTGCAGGGCCCTCTGAGTCTTGGACGATTTCTATGCATTTAAGTATGTATTTCTCTATACATATAAGTACGTTTATCGTCATCTAGTATCCATAGTGCAAGCCTAGAGCTGAGTTTGGGACTAGGTCAATTTGTGTGAGAGTGTCCCATGATATTTATTTATTCATTCTATAGGTAATTTTCAAAATATTTGAAAGTTATATTATTTCGGCTGGATATAGGCTATTTATTGTTTAACCGGGAGCGAAGCGAGGGCGGCTCGCTAGTTATCGTATTATAAACTACAAACGTTATCCCTAATTGAACCCCAGTTTAAACCCGTAACGTTTAATTCACTCGCAAGTTAAGTAACTAAGTTTTAACGACGACATAACGATACGATAACAATCGGTTAATGAAAACCTTGGGTAACAAAACTTTACAACTTAACTGTAACTTATTAAAGCTTTGGTTTTATTCGAGACTAGCTTTTGCCCGCGAGTTCGTCCGCGTAGATTTTGATTACCGTTATTAACTTGAGAATTTTTAAATTCTCCAGGATAAAAAGTAGCCTATGTGTTAATCCAGGGTATAAGCTATCTCCGTTACAAATTTCATCCAAATCAGTTCAGATGTTGCAGCGTGAAGGAATAACAAACAAACACACAAACATTCGTATTCATAATATTAGTAGGATTAGTAGGATAAAATAAAAGAAAGATCATTATTTTATAGTACATTTCGATGCTAGTGCGGAAAGTATGTCATTACTTCACGAGTACCGAGACTCGCCTACGGCTCGTGGCAAGACTCGGGACGAGTAAAGAATGACATTTCCGCACGTGTATCGAACGACGTTTTTTAATACATTTGCGAAAAAATGTGTATCTGTGTCTGTCCTCTTCCCCCCGGACCTCTGTAGTGAGATAACGACGTGTGAACACACGCTGTCCGAAATTACTTAAATTTTAATAGCATACAAATACCAGGAGTGCATAAACATTAGAAGTACCTACCTAAGTCACCCGCGTTGTGTCGGCTGCGCCCTCCCGCCCGCCGCACCCTCTGCGCCGCCCCGTGACGTCATCGCCTGCGATCTAAGTTGCGCTACGCACCCCCTAATTACCTCTGGACTCCGGGTACTTTATGAAAACATGCAAACTCTTTGGTTGGATGCACGGCTTAGTATATTAAAAAAAATAATGGAAAAGTAAAAAGCACTAGTGCGAAAAAACCCGACTTTGCGCACGATATACAGCTACGAAAAGTACCGCTTTTTGAGCAACTGTATTAAAAAATAAATAACTGCCGCACTCAGAGACGTCAATTAAATTTAATGCTTGTTTAGTGACGCGTTGTCTTATTCCATTGCTATTGCAAAGAAAGTGACAGCAGCAACTTTAATCAAGCATTAAATTTAATTGACGCCTTTGAGTGCGGCAGTAAGTTACGTAAATGGTATTAAGTCCAAATTACCATTATCAAGGGACTCTAACTCTGCCGTCCAAGCCAATACGCAGTAACTAAGATAAACCTCATGTGGTAAAATCAACCTTATTACTAATAAATAGAATTGAATCTGCTTTGGTGATTGAGTTTAAGATACTGCTTTTTGGCTTTGGGTCCTAGCCAAGATGCAAACTCTATAACGGTTTTTTTTTCTAACGCTCAAAACTTGACTACATGGTTTATCGCAACGCACACGCTCATCCCATACATTTTAGGTGATAGAAAAGAAAAACTTTAGTAGTGTTTGCATCTTGGATAGTCCCCTGCAATCTATACGAAGACGTATACTAATACTAGACGTAGTTTCAAAGTTACCCTTTCCAGCACTTAAAAATTACTTGAAAAAGTCGTTAATATCTAAAGGGTCGAATGAACAGACAAAAATGCATGGCCTAAACCCGAAACTTAGTCAATAATAATTTATTCAAATGCAAAAGCTTTATCTTGTCTAGGGGACACCGTTGATGTAGGGAAACACATCGAAACTTTTATGTGGTCGTCTTGCACCGTCTTATAAATACACATAAATAGGTGTTTTTTTTTCTTTTCTCTCTCTGTCTCTCTCGTAAGATTTTTGGCATGTTTTCCTGCTGAACTACGCATGTTATTTTTATAAGTATAATATTTAATTTAATATTTATTGCTTTATATAATGCTAGACTAAGCAGTAACCATTGTAATATGTTTACAAAATGACTGACTGCTGAGTTTCTTGCGGCGTTTCTTCTCAGCAGTGGTCTCCTCTTGGGAAGCGCTGGTAGATTCTTGACGTGTAAAAGTGCGCGTGCGGCCTACTCACTGAATAAATATCTTTTATCTTTTTAATACTAGTTATTGCTTGCTATCTATTACGGTTCAAAAAATACAGCTCTTTAAATTTAAGACGGACGGACGGACAGCGTAGACACATTAATAGGGTTCCGTAGGGCTAACCTTTGGGTACGGAACCCAAAAAAAATACAGTTCTAAATCGTTCCATTGGTTTGGGAGTATCCCAGACGCACACATACACATATACACATAAAAATACCCCTCTTTTTAAAGGGCGTTAATTAAAAGAACGGAACACTTAATGGTGTTTCGTGAACGCGGGTAGTTAGCAGCGATCGTTTAGCGAGCAACTCAGTGGCAATTTGGTTTAACACGAGCATTGCCCGGCTTTTATGCCGCGGTGGGCAAAAGGAATGCTATTCGGTCTTAAGCTTGTTCATTAAAGGGTTGATACCCTTTGTAGGGAGTGGGAGTATTTCTACTGGTTTTGTAGACATTTCATAGAACGTATCACTTCGCAGAACTTTCGTTTCATATAAAGCTATTTCGTGCTGGACCCGTGTTGATTTCAAGTTATCTTGTGAACCATCACAAGATAACTTGAAATCAACACGGGGTACCAGTCTATCCTAACCTAACCTACGTGAATCATATTTAAGATAACCTGAAATCAACACAGGTTCAGCAGAAAATAGCTCTCTATGATACGAAAATTCTACGAATGAGTGATGGTGAAACAAGGGAACACCATTCCCGTCACCGTCACCGTCGCTAAGACGTTAATCAACTTTGTAGAATTTGGAAGTAGATAGCTAAATAGAACGTCATTTTTTACCCTTACTTTTTACCGCTTTTTGCCGTCGTTTATTCGAATTTTTTATACTAATGAAAAATTTCAATTCCGAACTCAAGGCATCCCTTAGTATCATAAATATCAAGTAGGTTTAGTTTATGTTAGATCTTCAGCCAGCCCGAAGGGCCAACCCATCTAGAAATAGGAGCCCCGCAGCAGCGTAGCTCCGTCGACTCTCTGTAAAAGTGTGTAAAATGCGAACAAATCAAAAATGTAATACTTATAAGAGAACGATACACTGACTAGGTATTTATTCTCCGTTGGTTTAGCCCATCTTGCTCCGATATTGTAACCATAATTTTGATGTTATGATAGCTCTTATTATCTGGACAGCAATGGCGGCCGAATTGTCAACAATTGAGACTCATCTCTTTGTTTACTCGTATGCATACCCAAAACGTTAGTCAAATGTATAATTTCCAAAATGTTTATTGCTCAAAAAGTTTTATGTTTATTTTTCAGAACACCTAATTTTGCAGGTTTGCATAGAGACGATGGCAAGCGACCAGAAGGAGCTACATTGGTGCCGTGGAAACTGGGTAGGGCACTGGTGTGGGACGCGACGTGCGTTGACACATTCGCCCTTTCCCACCACCAGTCAACCCGTAATCGGGCCGGTGCAGCAGCTGATCAGGCCTAAACACTCAAGCGCCCCAAATATTCGTCATTATTAAATAATTACGAATTTATGGCGCTTGCAGTGGAGACCATGGGACCTTTGTTAGCTGATATGAAAAGGTTTATTAAGGCCCTATCCTCCCGGCTCATAGAATCCTCCGGAGATCCTAGAGCTGGTGCTTACCTGGTGCTCTCCCAAAGGATTGGGCTAGCTATCCAGAGAGGTAATGCAGTCATGGGGACCATGCCGCGAGCGGACCTGCTAGAGGGGGTGTTCTTTTTATAGTGGTGATTATTATTTATATCTTTAATATTTGAGTAGCTTAGTTTAATTTTAATTTAAATACGTTTAGTTTTAAGTTTTAATTGTATTCATGTTGAATTCTGTACCTAATTTACTATTTACGTTGGTTAGGTTATGTTGGAGTTGAAACTACAATAAAACTAAAAACAGCTGCGGGCGCTCTGGCGGAAAGTACCTTAAAAAAAACGTCTAATTGGTAGAGACACAGATGAAAAATTGTGACCAATTAAGCTTGACCAGTCTACCATACCGCTTTGATAATTATTTTCAGAAAAACTGTCTAAACCTAGCTTTGTAGACAAAGGTGTTTGAAATTATATTCAGTGAAGTTGTTATTAGATTCGAGGTAAAGTTTTTCCATTCGCTTTTATCTCTATAATTGCAGTGTGTTTTAGGTAAAAGTATTTAATAAACACGTTTTTTAATTCAGTTAAGCAACTAAATAACTATGAACTCTTAAGTTCCCTTAAGTTACAATTTGATAGATAGTTAGTCTTGCTTTTTTTAAGTCACTGACAAAAATGTAAACCGGCAAGATTAAGTTGTTCTGTCATAGGACTGTAATGCTATTATTACAGTGCATGTATTTTTAGTTTGGTAATCTCACTAAAATATGCCCAAAAACAGAAATGGAAATCGGCGGGGCATGTAGCGCGATTGACAGATGAGCGATGGACCATAAGGGCGACATCGTGGAAAGGCCCATGCGGGAAACGCGGAAGAGGAAGACCTATTTTGAGATGGGAGGACGAAATATCAAAAACGGCTGGTCCAAGCTGGATGCAAGCAGCCAGAGATAGAGTTAATTGGGCATCTTTGGAGGAGGTCTTCACCTGCGGAGGGGTTCCTGCAGATTTTTTTTGATATAATTTTTTTTTTAAATTAGTATTAAGTAATATAACAGTATAGAAAATTATTCTTTCCTTAAATAAAATATATCTAGCACAAAGTACAAAAGTAACACTATAGGATTAGAAGAAAAAAAGAACATAATTTATTTAAGTTATATTTAAGCGTTACTTGGTTTGCATGAAATAAAAGGATTTTTTATTTTTATTTTATTTTATTTTTATAATCTCACATATTTAGCCCCAGAACCATGTTTTTAATTGGTTTCTTATATGCTTTCTGATTTGAAAACGATCAACACCATATCGTCGCTTTACTTTCTCAACCTCGTATCTGCTCGAATAGATAGGAAAGTAGTCTTTATTCTTTAGGGAACATGAGTGCTTATCCTATCTAACCATTCGAGCAGATACGAGGTTGACAAAGTAAAGCGACGATATATATCCAGAATTATTTTGGATGTATTTCGTTTTCGAATCAGCGGGCAAATATGGGTTAGAGATCTCTGAAACTGGAATGGAAGCATGGACATTACTACATAAACAAATAAATATTAGGCAACAATCTCACACTAAAGTCAATTAAAAAAAACATTGAAATGTGCTAGAACTAGGTGCTAATTAAAATCACTAAAGTAGCCACTACCATAAGAACTAGGTACATATAACACACTCCAAAGATGATGTTCCAGCGTTAACCGGACAAAACCGGATACGAACGGCGCTAGTAGTTACCGGTTCATTAAAACTTGGCCGGGTTTCGTTACGGAACCTCACTCAATTTATGTACTCAACATGTTATGGAGAATAATGCTGCCCTACTAAGCATAATGGCGATATCTCAGACAAAACATCTGTAGGAATTGCAACCTAGTTACAAACATAAGAGAGTTGAATCTGCTTTGGCTATTTTATTTAGTTATTGCATTTTTGCTTAGGAGGGCAGAATGGGAAAGCGAACTTGTACAAGGAAATTGTAGGTGATGAAATGCAAAGCCAAAATGAAATTAAAAAAATCTAGATAAATGAAAATGACAGGTGTTTATTTGGTACGTGCATCAGCTAAAAACGGCTGCGGAACGATTTGGCACGCTTTTTGCCTAACGCACTCGCTAACGCAATCGTTTTCATTTTGACAGTCCGAAGGCGAGTCTGCATATAAAATGAAAACAATTGTTCCACTTTGAAGTCGATTGCGATTGTGATTGCGTTAGGCAATAGGCCGGCTAGACTCTATTTAAATAATAAATAATAATTGACCTAGTCCCAACTAAGCTCTAGGCTTGTACTATGGGTACTAGACAACTATATAAATATTTATATAGAGAAATAAATACTTAAATACATAGAAAACAAATACTCGCGCTTATCACACAAATGTCTGCCCTTACCGGGATTTGAACCCAGGACCACTAGTTTCATAGGCGGAGTCACTTCCAACTAGGCTAGCGCGTCGTCAAATTTGACTCTGTAAAACCATGTTGCGTGCAAATTTTTAACTAAACCACTTTGAACAAAATAAAAAAAACTGACAACACGGTCATTTTGGGGTTCTATTCTAATCGGGCTTGGCCTAATTGCTTTTGACATGTTATCGTATTGTCAACGTTACAATTAAAAAAAGAACATAAAGACCTGGACAGGCGTCGCCTGGAAATGGCTTCTCTACCAATTTATATTTGTGCAAATCTGTTTTTTTTGTAGGCGATGTAATATTGTACGAACCATGGCATCGACAATACATATAAACAAAAACAATACAAATATAAATATATTATGTAAAACGTAGTAAATAAAAGGAGATGCTGCCTCCTTACAAGTTTGTTAAGTATATTCCACGTAATATTGTTATTCCGAACAACGGAGCTATAATAGATTTATTGTTGATAGCGAATAAAGGATCAGGCAAATAATACCAGCATGATAATAAGCTTTATCAATAAGCAGTAAACCAACCGTTGTGCTTTTCACGGAGCTTAGAAAGCTGCAGAGAAGGTATACAATTAAATTTGTTATTTTATTGTACTTCACAGGACATTACCTAAACTCTATAATTCAACTTTTCAAAACTATAACTAAGCTATCATAAAACTAAATCTCATCATCATCATCATCATCATCATCATTTCAGCCATAGTACCACTGCTGAACATAGGCCTCTCCCAAAGATTTCCACCTCACCCGGTTGGAAGCGGCCTGCATCCAGCGGGTCCCCGCGGACTTGGCCAAATCGTCCGTCCATCTCGCGGGGGGTCGCCCTACGCTGCGCTTACCGGTACGTGGTCTCCACTCGAGAACTCTACTGCCCCAACGGCCATCAGTCCTTCGAGCAATGTGGCCTGCCCATTGCCACTTCAGCCTGCTAACCCGATTGGCTATGTCGGTTGCTTTAGTTCGTCTACGGATCTCCTCGTTCCTGATTCGATCTCGTAACGAGACACCAAGCATAGCTCTTTCTATGGCACGCTGAGTGACTCTGAGCCTATTCAGGAGGCCAACAGTTAGAGACCACGTCTCGGCACCGTAGGTCATCATCATCAACTAAATCTAAAGTATTGAAATTAAGATATTCAGCCGGCTGCTTGAGGTTCCTCTGGTGTTGCGGGTGTTTATGGGTCGCAAGGATCACCTACCATCAGGTGACTCGCTTGTCTGCCTCCTTTTTTACCCGACTGCCGGAGGGTATTGTGTTTCACAGCCTATATATGTATGTTTGTTCCTTTGTCGCGTTCTAAAAACTAAACGCGTGGACTGATTTTGATGATTCTTATGTCAATCGATTTGTCTTAATCTCGTGAGTGTCACTAAAGATATGACAGTGTTTAAAATTCAATATGGTGGCAACTAGACGCCATATTGTAAAAAATAAAAAAAAATAAGTCGACAAACTGTGACACATGGGGTATCATTGAATAGGTATTTAAAAATCATATTTAGGTTTCTTTAATTATTTTTCATTTTGAACGTTAATTTAGGATTTATAACGGTTTAAATTTGGTTAGCAACAACAGTCGGGATTTTTAAAGCTTGCTTTTTAATTCATTACATAAATAAAACACTAAGTAAGTACGAATTTCACTAAACGATGTTAAATGTTAATCAATGCTAATAAACTGTTACTTCATACATTTTGACAGCTGTTAACATTCTAATCGTCTGTTAAGTTGTTGGTGAAATTCGATATAAATCTAAGAATGGCCCCTGCGGCATTGTACCAAAAATGCTGGTATCATTTCCTCGTTGAAGAGGTTAACTAATTCATTGAGCGAGGAAACTGTATTCGGAGACCTATTTTAGTTAAAATATGCTTTGTCGCTATCTGTTACATTCAAACGTCACAATGTAAGACAAGTCCAAAGCATACTTTAGCTATTGTTCTTTGATGAATAAAAGGGATCGTTATTGTTCCTGTGATATAATAGATTCTTTTCTAGTTCTTACATGTAATTTTTGCGATACTTATCAAAACAAAATACAATGCTCAATAGTTTATTTATAATTCCATGAGTACATGTAAAATTATTTATCAGTAGGTTTCGACGACTATTTCCAAAAGTTATTGATTGTGAATCTAAAAACACAATCTCACATAAAGGGTAAAAAGAAATAAAAACACTTTTTGCTGCTTTAATAAATATATTCACATTTTTAAAGATGAGCCCTTGTTCAGCCTAATAACTTTAGCCATCAGAGAGAAAGAAAAAATTGAGAGACAGAAAAGCAGATAAAAAAAACAGGGCACAATCTCACATAAATTGAACTAGTCCCAAACTAAGCTCTAGGCTTGTACTATGGGTACTGGACAACGATAAACATACTTATATAGAGAAAAACATAGTTAACTACACAGAAAACATCCAAGACTCAGGAACACAATAATACTCGCGGTCACCACGCAAATATTTGCCCATACCAGGAATCGATATTATCTCGCCAACTATGGACATTAATAACGGAACCCATATAAAATTACTTTGTTGTCCGTCTGTCCACAATGCGAGCGTATTATTTATACAGATCAATGATATTTTATATTTAAGGAGCGTCCTCACTGAGAGCATCCGGCACGAACATCGAGTTGGGTGTAAGCTTTGTAACGCTCGGATCAACGTCCACACCACTCGAATATTCACGCGAATGCTCTCAGTGAGGACGCTCCTTTATGCTAGGGCCACACACATCGCGATATAATTATTGCGATAAAATTTCGTCTTCGGCCTACGGCATTGTGCATGGCCATATTGCAAACAAAAAAATGTCGCATTAGTTTATCGCGGAAAATGGACGAAGCTGTCGCTCTGTATTTTATGGCGCTAAGAAATTACTTCTAACCAGAAAAATAAATTAAAAAAAGGCGGCAGTGGATGATTACTATTCATGAAGTAAGAATTATATTAACTATCCGCTAGTTCCGCTGCGCACGACGCCTGTCGGAAGTGTAGCCATGCAAGCGAAGTTCATCGGGATAGTGGGGCTTCGCCCAAAGTGCCTAAGTGCCGAAGTATTCGTGAATATTCGGCTACACACATCGCGATAAAGCGAATATTCGTTACATACTTTAATAAGTATAAGTATTAGATACCTACGTTATCTGCGTGCAAAGCGTTCCTTAAATTGGAAGGAAAAATGCCAAAAATTTTCTCTTACTACCAGTTGCGCGGCGGCCGCTGACACGCACGCGTCAACGTCAATGATATTTGAAACAACTATTCATCTCTTTCTAACAACAGCGTTTGCTACCCAGACTGATTGCCGTCTATGTGTAGGAATATGGTAACGTAGCAACTGTCAGTGATCGGCGACGAGTTTTGAATGCGTTTAGTATGAGCATACCGCACCTTTAGAATTATAGTGACCTAATTCAACATTTCAGCTATCGACTTTGAGACATATTTATTAGTATAGAGACCTAACTCGAAACCCAACATTTGTGAATTAGGTCACTATAATTCTAAATATGCGATACGTGTTTTAATATATTTAATATCGACGGTTCTGTGACACAACCTCGTATATTGAATTTTGTCCAGTGTAAACTGACACGCACTAAGTATGCACTCGCGTACTTAGTAAGTGTCAGTTTATACTGCACAATATTCTATATACGAGGTTGAGTCACAGAACCGTCGATATCATTGATACAGATACCTTATTTTTACGTAGTATAAAACTAAGTCGCTTCCCGACATCCGTTCTGTAGGTACGGTCACAAGCGTTAATTTGGGACCCATTTCAAGAAAAATATGCTTGAAGTCGTCAATGTCATTAGAGATATCAAGTCCTTTGTAACTTTTAGGAAACTCAACCTTATTGTTGTAGAATGTCAAGTTGACATTGGACCTAAGGTGGGTTCCAAATTTAATCTCGTGACTGTACGCTTAGATCTTTCAAACTACGCAACGGATTTTAAAGGCCTGCCACACCGCTTGCGTGACGTGCGCTTTCCACTGCGTTGTATAGTATGAATTCTCATTACGACATGTCACTATACAACGCAGTGGAAAGCGAACGCGCACGTGCACGTGCACGTCACGCAAGCGGTGTGGCTGGGCCTTAATCAATCGATAGAGTGATTTAAGACAAAGGTTTTTATTTATAATAAATTCCGGATTATGTTCGGATGTTCCCGAAAACGGGCCATATAATAGATAAAGACGCAGTTCCAGTTACGACTGACGAAGTCAAGATAAGCATTGAAACAATTAAAAAGTAACTCCATAATTTCTTCACTCCTCGGCTTAAACCATTCGAGTTCGCTGAAATAATTGAATTTAGTCGCTAGCAGCGAGTTTAAGCGGATTTTATGTCGAGGGGGGGCGAGGGACTCCGGTGAGACCGGAATAGCCCTAGTTTTATACTTGGGACCTTTTTGGGCGTTAATGATCTTTTGAAGGATTACTGAAGCTACTTTTTATAATTAGGAGATGAATAATTCCGTTTTAATTATGTTATGAGCTAATTTTTTACCGACACTTTTTATATATCGCACCTTCAAAACAATAATGACGTAATTCAGACATTTTAAATTTCGAATTGGGTCTCTATAATAATACATTTATGACTTGAAGTTTGAAAGGAGAAATTTTGAATTAGGTCACTATTGTTCTGAAGGTGCGATATTTATTAGCGGCATCAACGACACTTGACTAAAGAAATTGTGGCTACAAGCCCTTTATTTGTGACTACAAGCCCAATTGTGACCCTTAACTTAGGTGTATATTATATATATTTTTGTTTTTGTTGTTTTTGTTATTACTACTGGTTTTCTTTTCATTTATGATTGTTTGTTTGTCATCATTAGGGTACTTAATTAAACATTTTTATTTTGTCAACAAGGGTTATCTTTAAGAAATCTCTCAAAGGGATAACTTCGCCTTTGTACAGTCAACTACAAAGATATGTATCCATGTTAATCTTACAAAATGAAGTAAATTTTATGTATCCCGCTTGTTTCCTCTGAATGATTCAGAGGAAACAAGCGGGATACATAATTATTGCATTTTAAACGAGTCGATCACAATGTAAGGTTTTATTGATACTAGAAATGTCACGAAGGAAGGGTAATTAAGAATGGCATACGAAAATTTACTTCATTTTGTAAGATTAACATGGATACATATCTTTGTAGTTGACTGTACTTGTTTTTTTTGTTATATTGCCTGTGTCTTGTATTTATTTTTTTATTCTTGTACAGTCGAGTTCATTAATATGTATACACTTTAGAACCTTGTCTAATTATTGTGATGTTTAAACAGCCATATATCAATTTTATTGTCACAATAATGAAAGTGACAAGGTACTAAAGTGTATACATATTTATGAACTCGACTGTACAATAAAGAGTATAATATACATACATAGGTACACTTCGTCAGTTATACTTTGAAAGTATACAATTAATGAAGCTAATAACAGATTCTGATGCCTACTGAGGGCTCAGACAAGATGCACTACGCTAACTAACGTTTCTATTCGATTCGTTTTTAAACCAATCGCGTCACTGGTAGATAGGGTTGCCACCCGTACTTTATGATAAAGTATTGTAGTCTATTTTAGCTTCCCGTACGTTATATTTTACGCAACACATAAAGTACGACAAAGTAAACACATTACACACGTACATTCGGTTTTTAATGGTATTTTTTTTCTGATAATTAATAAATTTAAACGAAATTGTACCTCAACGCAACCGTCAAAAACCGTCGACAAAAACTTTGTTTTTCCATGTTTGAACGTGATTGGTACTTTAATTGTTGCCAAATACGCTGGTAAAATAAGCAAGGTCTGATGAGTGATAACTTGATAAGAAATATGTAATTAAAAATAATTAAAAAAATACTTTACATTTATGCTGCGTACTTTATTTTTATTCCTATTTTGGTAAGTAATACTTTATTCTGTTAAAAAAAGGTGGCAACCCTACTGGTAGACCACGTGACTTTTCGTATCACGTCATCTACGATCATCTGCATCTTGTTTGAGCCCTCTGTTGGTCAAAGTCCATTTGTGCGTCAAAAAACAATAAGGTCTACAAGATGCGTCTATTAATTCAAAGTATCGACTGTCACTAAGCGACACTTTCATTTCACAGAAAATAACGTCAAAAGTGATATAAATAAAAGACTTACTTGGCCGTTTAAACCTATTTAAGTAATCGTCTTCCTTTTAATTTTTAAATGTACGTCCAGTGTTTAAATCCTATTCGATATTTGAAAAATCTGGCTTTTTTTTTGTATCCAGACAGCAATTTTATTTCACACTCAATGGATTTCCAGCTTAAATGTCGCTCGATAACTAATATATAGGTTGGCTGCCAATTGTCACTTGAGTGTCGCGTAATGACAAGCCTGTCACCTAAGTGCCCAATATCTTGACTTATAAGTTGACAGGCATCAAAGGGTAAACAATTATGGCCAAGAGTTTAACTGTGCGCAGTATAAGGAGTAAAATCAGTAGAGAAACATTTGTGACATTATGTATGAAAAGGGACCTTATTGACGAAGGCGCTTGCTTCGCACTGCGGCACGCGACGTTGTATCGGAGCATCGTTAATAATGGCGAAAGCGCCATCGACATTAAGGTCCCTTTTCATATATAACGTCTCATTTATTTCAAATAAATAAATATCAGGGGACAATGTCACACAAATTGACCTAGTCCCAAACTAAGCTCTAGGCTTGTACTATGGTACGAGACAACTATTAACTTACTTATATAGAGAAATACATAAATGCATAGAAAATATCCAAGACGCAGGAACAAAGGGCATTGGGTAAATTTGTTTGAAGAATATTGTCTTTTTTTTTCAGTGGCCACGGATGATTTTTACATAGTTATATAGAGGACCTCTAAATACAGATAGATATATATAATTTATGGCGTTAAATAATATCGGAGCGGAGATTTTAAAGATCTAAGTATTCAGTTTTTAGTACAAAAGTACGCCCAAGTATGAATGTTTAAATATCTCGGCTCCGATGCACTTAAGTACATTACGTAACAAAATATGTTTATTTTTAATAATTATTTCATAATTTACCACTTTTACGAATGGCCGCTCACCTTGAAAATGTATGAATTTTACAAATGACAACACTTTTTCCCGAACCCCTTTCTGCGCAAAAGTATATTAGGCGCGCGCCGTGTAGAAGTAGTTTATCGCCCTTCCCTCGGGAACTGTACATTTTTCAAAGATAAAAGTAGCCTTTGCGCTATTCCAGATCACTCTACAGGCTATTCTATCACTATGCCAAATTTCATCTAGATCTGTTCAACCGGTTTTAGCGTGATTGGGTAAACATCCAAACTTTCGCATTTATATTTTTTTTAAGCAAGATAAGACTGTCATTATCGTTGTAAATAAATATATATAGTCACGAGATTAAAGGGGTTTGGGTAAAAGTGTTGTCACTTGTAAAATTCATACATTTTCAAGGTGAGCGGCCATTCGTAAAAGTGGTAAATTATGGTAGAATAATTAAAATTAAACATATTTTGTTATGTAATGTAATACTCTTAAGTGCATCGGAGCCGAGATATTTAAATATTCATACTTGGGCGTACTTTTGTACTAAAAACTGAATACTTAAATCTTTAAAATCTCCGCTCCGATATTATATAACGCCATAAATTATATATATCTATATGTATTTAGAGGTCCTCTAAATAACTATTTAAGAATCATCAGTGGCCGCTGAAAAAAAAATGACAGTATTCTTCAAACAAATTTACCCAATGCCCTTTAAGATTTTTGAATTAAAAAACAGTTCTATAAGTTTTCCTCTCCAAGAAAATATTTCTTGGAAAGAAAGAAATAAAAATAAAAACATAGGGAAACGTATAAACCTAGTCTTTCACAATCACAATAACTACAACATATTCAATAATCGTGGAAATCAGACTTGATTTAGGGGGTGACAAACGTTATCACCCGGAGTTAAATTTTTATGGAATGTTTTGACAGCTATGCGATTAAGGGTCTCCGCAGACCTATCGACCTGGAATCGGCTTGAGCCGGTAAGAAAAAGTTTTATGTCCATGCAATACGAGCGAAAACAACATCGCTCGGCTCGGCTCGGCTCGATTCGGCGTTGCGAACGGAACGACGTTGTTTTCGCTCTTATTGCATGGACATACAACTTTTTCTTACCGGCTCAAGCCGATTCCGGATCGATAGGTCTGGGGAGACCCTTTAGTGTCACCTCACAATCTTTTTAAGGTGTTGACAGATGGCACTGCGTTTCATTTCGGACACGCTCTGACTTAATGCCGTGTGTACAACGGAGTACAGTCGAGTTCGTAAATATGTATATACTTTAAATTACCTTGTCACTTTAATCGTTGTGACAATTCATGTATGGCAGTTTAAACATGACATTAAATAGACAAGGTACTAAAGTGTATACATATTTATGAACTCTACTGCAAGATCTTTATCCGCTCGACCGCAAGGCAATCTCAAGATTATTATACTGAAATTCAAATCGTTACTACTTTAGAAAAAACTCGTATCTGATATTTCTAGATGCAGAGTTTGAACTTATTTCTCTTCGTGTTTAAGTTTAAAATCGTACGTCACTAAATACGAGATACGAGGTATTTTCAAAGTAATGACGAAATGCATTTTCAACACTGAGAACTAAGATGGCATCAATAATTATGAATGCATTTGTGATTTAACACCAAAACACTTACCCTCAATTCATAAAGCTATCAATAAACCTATTTTAGTTAAAGTATTCTTTGTTCCATGCTCTCAAACTCAAGTGTCATAATGACAGATAAGGACAGATACGTAACAATAGTAAAAGTACACTTTAAAGACTTGTCGAAATTGCGTGGAGCTATCCCTATGTGCTTCTGTTTAGTCCGCCAGATTAAAAACTCTTTTCACAACACTGCTCGGAAATATGGCCATAGATGGTCTTGTTTGGGGTCACAAAACGTCACTTATAAGGACAGACCAAGAATGTTTTTGTCGGCGTGTTTGTTGATTGGTCGAGAACATTGTTGTCCAACTTTAAGAACCAATGAGAATCAATCAATCAATTTTTGTGTCATAGCTGCTTAAAATGAAAAATTGAAATCGACCAATCAGAACACACCATTTTGTGTCGTAAAATATTAGGTGTATTTTTTGCTAAGATACACAGACTAAAAACTGTGTCACTGCTTTTTTTTAAAATGTAATTCAAACTTGGCCGCTAATCTCGAACCACTAGAGATGAAATTACATGGCAGATATGGCGAAACAAATACAATTTTATATGGAGTTGACATCTTCATCTCACATAATCGTTTGGAATTATTCAAAAATAAAGTTCAGAGTAATCTTACAGTGTTACCGTTTTTACAGAATGAGTGTAATAGTATTTATAAAGACTTCTTCGGCGTAATTCTACATCAATTTAACAACAATTTTAAAATGAAAACTATTTCTAGGTCGAAAACAAAATTTAGTGAATGGGCTACTATAATAGGCATTCATAAAATTAGAAATAGGCTTTATGACCTATATAGAGAGAGGGAGGACAATAAGAATGCTGACTTCCTAAATTATGTTAGGAATTATTCAAGGACCTTTAAGCAAGTTTGTTTAACTGCCAAGGCAAATTTTCTTAGTCTCAAACTTAAATCATCTGACAACAAGGTTAAAACTGTATGGAATATTATAAATGGAGAAACGGGAAAATCAAAAACTCGTGATAATCAAGTCACTCTGAACACAGGTGACCAACAAATCACGTCAAATAAAGACGTTGCCTTAGCATTCGAAGATTATTTTTCTAACATAGCCATTAATACTACGAAATGTCTTAAATCATCCGCGGTTGAAGCTCAATCATTACTTAGCACTAATGTCAGTAAATGTAATATAAACTTTGATTTCAGCCCTGTAAATTCAGATTCAATATTCAAGATATTTAAATCACTTAGTTTAAAAAAGACTGAAGATTTGTGGGGCACATCAGTTAAGGTACTCTTTCATATCATAGATGTAATTGCACCCCATCTAGCATTAATCTACAATAATTGCATATCAGAGGGGGTCTTTCCAGATCTCATGAAATATAGTAAAGTAATACCTCTTTTTAAATCGGGCGAGATGAGTGATATAACGAACTTCCGTCCCATTTCCATACTGCCAGTTTTAAGTAAAGTCTTTGAGAAAGTAATGCTAAAGGATATGTTAGGTCACTTTAAGAGAAATAAACTACTTAACAATAACCAGTTTGGCTTTACCAGAGGTCGATCAACAATTGATGCGGCATCTGTACTCATTAAACATATATATAACAGTTGGGAGAAATCTTGCGATGCAGTAGGCATATTTTGTGATCTTTCTAAAGCTTTTGATTGCGTGGATCATACGACCCTTATTTTAAAATTAGAACATTATGGATTGTTCAATAAAGCTTTAAGCCTTATGTCTTCTTATCTAAGTGATAGAACTCAAACAGTTGTTGTAAACAAAACGCAATCTGTTGGAGCTACAGTGAACATAGGTATGCCTCAAGGCTCTATTTTAGGTCCTTTTTTATTTTTGGTTTACATAAATGACTTGCCACCAACAGTAGATAAACTTTGTGATATTGTACTTTTTGCTGATGATACTTCACTAATTTTCAAGGTAGATAGAAAATCCGTAGACTACAGTAGGATTAACACCACACTAGTTAAAGTACTTAATTGGTTTACTAGCAACAATTTGCTACTAAATGCTAAGAAAACGAAATGTGTTAGGTTCGCTTTGCCTAATGTTAAACCGGTACATTCTAGTATTTTTCTAAATGACGAGTGTTTGCAAATGGTAGATAAGGCAATTTTCTTAGGCATAACATTAGATAAATATTTGCAATGGAGTCCCCATATAGCTGTACTGGCAGGTAAACTAAGTTCGGCAGCTTACGCCGTTAGGAAAATTAGACAACTAACCAATGTTGAGACAGGCTCGCTTAGTCTATTATAGTTATTTCCATAGTGTCATGTCGTACGGTATTCTGGTTTGGGGTAAGGCAGCTGACATACAAACTATATTTGTGTTACAAAAAAGGGCCATTCGTTCTATTTACAACTTAAACTCCCGTGACTCTTTAAGAGAACTTTTTAAAGAAATTAATATCTTGACTGTAGCGTCTCAATTTATTTATGAGAATATTATTTACGTTATTAGAAATTTAGATTCTTTCACCAAAAATTCTGATATACATAATTTAAATACCAGAAATAAAAATAAAATCGCTATCCGAAAATTCCGCGTCCGTAAAGTATATAAATCATTTGTTGGTCAATGCATTCATTTCTATAATAAATTACCTGACGAAGTTTTAAAGTTACCCTTTCCAGCACTTAAAAAATACTTGAAAAGGTCGTTAATGTCTAAAGCGTATTATAGGATCGAGGACTATCTAACAGACAAAAATGCATGGCCTAAATCCGAAACTTAGTCAATAATAATTTATTCAAATGCAAAATCTTTATCTTGTCTAGGGGACACCGTTGATATAGGAAAACATATCGAAACTTTTATGTGGTCGTCTCGCACCATCTTATATACACATAAGTATGTGTTTTTTTTTCTCTATCTCTCCCGTAAGATTCTTAATTGGCATGTTTTCCTGCTGAACTACGCATATTATTTGATACTATATTTAATTTAATATTTATAGCTTCATATAATGCTAGACTAAGTAGTACCATTGTAATAAGAAATATGTTTAAAAAATGACTGACTGCTGAGTTTCTTGCGGCGTTTCTTCTCGGCAGTGGTCTTCACTTGGGAAGCGCTGGTAGATTCTTGACGTGTAAAAGTGCCCGTGCGGCCTACTTACTGAATAAATTTCTTTTATCTTTTATCTTTATCATGTTGAGTGCCACGAGAATAGGGGTCCAGAATTCCAGATTAAAAAAAAAGTTATCTATGGTAAAATTGGCGGTGATGTCACATTAACATGATTAAATTAGAGTTTTGAATATGAATTTTTATTTTATTTCCTCTCAGTAGTTGTGAAAAGCACTATGTCTGCCTCGGTAGAAAGTGCAATTTATGGACTCGTACACTAGAGGGCCTCAACTATGTTTCGGCCCTCTATATGACTCGTCCAAAAATCGCGTACTTTCTATCCTCTGCAACAATGTACTATTTTTCAAACATGCAATGGAATGTTGGCGTTATGTTAGTTATTTTAGGCCTCAAAGTATCACGTTGCGGGCGGAACACCTCGAGAGAACTGTAAAGGAATTTCATACAAAATTGAAGGCCTAGGCCGGGAAGAAGTTTTTTAAATTTTCTTAAATAGCTGTTTTTTTTTAAAATATACTAAGCCGTGCATCCAACCAACTTGTTTGCATAAAGGCAACAGGTACCAGGAGGGCAGAAGTTATTCGGGGTGCGTAGCGCAACTTAGATCGCAGGCAATGTAGCACGGGGCGGCGCGCCGCGGGGCGCACCCGACACAGCGCGGATGACTGAGCACTCACTGTAGGTTACTTTTAATGTTTATGCACTCCTAGTACGTATTTGACATTGTAATTTTTGTTTTAATTTTTTTAATGAGTTATTTACGAGTATATGTTTGAGAAAAGCACTATGCAAACTTCGGCGTGAAGCGGGGTTGCCAGCCTCGCAACTATCCGGCCTATATGAACTCGGCCGGTAACCCCCTACTTCTCGGCCTGTGTGTGTAATGTACTATTAACCGAAAAATTGTCCTCGCGTGTGATATCCATGAACTTGTTTCTCTAATAAGTCCATGGTAGGGCATGAATTCCGAGATCTCGGAATCTCGGACCAATTTTTCAGATATTACAATTCCGAGATTAGACGGAGCAATACCGGAACATTTTCAATATCGAATTTGAATTCCGATATGGGCCTATCAATATCGTAAATCCGATATTCATTACCTTTTAATTCCGGTATTGTAATATCGAACATTCGAAACAAACGTAGTATTTCGAAGTTATCTGTGGAGTTGCCTGGTTTTGTTTCAAGCTCCAACACACAGATGACAGCATCTTCTATGCGTCATGTAGGGCATGTAGTATTGGACGATATTTCCAGTATCGGAATTGAATAGAAAGTGTGTTTTTTAATAGATCCCCAATTCCGATACTAGTATCAGAATTCCGAATTTGCGACATAATACAGAATTTCAATTCCGGTATTGGAAATAGTTCAATATTGTATGCCAAGCGTAATTCTGAGATTCCGATATTGAGGTTCAATATCGATTTTCATTTTATTTGGATAATACATATATCAATATACGTAGTATGATAAAATAATTCAAAATCAAATTTAAAATTGGTAATAAAATAAAAAAGTTATAGCCTTTTAAAGTTTTATGTCTATCTCTTTCTCACGAAACGATGTTTTGCGTGTAATTCATATGGCGGTTGAGTCGTATGACGTCATATTACTATATTTTCCTCTCTGTCTAAAAGCAAGTTTTAAACATTTAAATGTTTCTTATTTTTAAAGATATTAAAAAACTATTTATACTAGGCTATTCGGAAGGTAAAAAAGATTCAATTTAAATACTAATTAAAAAAATAGGCAAATACCCTATTCCGATACTGGAAATCGTCCGATGCTGCATGCCCTAGTCCACGGTGATTGTCTAAGGGCCGTATTAATAAACTAATCTCACCTCTAATGCTCGTCTCGAGATGCGTCAAAAATGACAGTGTTCTATGGTTTGACGTTTACTTTGACGTATCTTGCGACCGGCAACTCGGCCAAGATGAGTTTATTAATACGGCCCTTAAACTCGATATTGCCGAAATACACCTTGGTTGTGATTCTCTCAACAAGCAAAGGTGATCGTTCGCTCGAGTGAAGGTCCAAGCGGCGAGTTTAAGTAGTCCCGACAGAGCGAACGAAACACATTTTAGCGCGAGTATTCAATTTGGCAGCATGACTTCTCGAACGTATAAGGCTCCCTAATTGACAATGCACGCGCTAAAATGTGTTTTGTTCGATCGGACGGGACTACTTAAACTCGCCGCTTTTATTCGCTCGTCCTTCCGACCGGCCGCCGTTTTTTGAGAGAATAACACACCTTGTTAAAATAAGGAGTGAAAGCTATTAATTAAGAAAAAAAACATACTTTAACTATTGCGTCTTTATGAATAAGAGGGTTAAAATTGAACGGACTAAAGATTGTAAATAAACAACCCGTGCACAGTTTAACTCGTTATAAGTAATGGTTTAACTACCACCTACACCGATACTGTCGTCCCCAATAACGCGTAATAGCTTATTGATTGTGGAGCCACTTTATGGGTAATTGAGGTGTTGTGCTGGCGAGCCCATTGTTCTGATAATTGCCACGTTTCAAGCGTATTACATTATTCACTTTCCAATACTAAAGCTTAAACACAAAAATAGTTTGTCTGCAGTCCTTTTGGAGTTCCTGTTACCTATTGCCGCTTAGAGGCCCTAGCCAAGATGCATTACGCTAACTAGCGTTTCTATTCGATCGTTTATAAACCAATCGCGTCACGGGTAGATCACGTGACCCTTGGTACTTCGTCATCTACCAGTGAGGGCCAGCGCAAACCGGCAGACGGCACCCCTTTGCCCTATATTTGAACGATGGGCAAATTGGCCTATATGACCAATAAGGACAAGCGATATGTCACCGGATAGGTAATTCTAAGTTTTAAAACTATTACTATAGCAGGTAGTTTGAAATCTTTGGGCGAAATAAATTATCGCCATGCAAAGACGGCAGCATTTCATAGTAATATACTATATGCTAAAGTCGTCTATGTAGGCGTCCCGATGATCCAGATTAAAAAAAAAAATCTCCCAGTTGTTTGAGGTTTCCCGCTACACAAAATCGTTGTAGAATTAAAAACGATATCCGATGATATAGTGCTTATTGTTATTGGCTTCTAGGCCAGCGTTCATACATTTTTGCCGATCATTCTTTCCTCAGCCGCAATCCGATGCTCCGAGGTCGGACTCAAAGCACTGAAATGTATACCTTATTTCAATTAAAATAGCATTAAATATACATTGATAAACATGTTCTCTGCCGCCTCGTCCGCTGGTTTGCGCAGGCCCGTGATTGGTTTAAGAAACGCTAGTTCGCGTTATGCATCTTGGCCAGGGCTCCAGTAACGCCAGTGCGCGTCTTAGTCAGAATTCTCGGGCAAAGCCGTATAGAAGCTTTAGTGAGAGCTAAGGCTATTTGGAACTGGTTTTGTATGGATGCATGATGTTACTCTATACTGAATAGTAATCGAATGCTCGTGTCAACGAATAGAACCAGGGTGTTTGTGAATGGGTTTGTATTGAACTAAAGCTGAGAGTCTGTTGCTAATAAATAATAAATATCGAGGGACAAACTCACAGAAATTTATCTAGTAAACTTAGGGCCGTATTAATAAACTAAACTCAACTCTAATGCTCATCTCGAGATGCGTCAAAAATGACAGTGTTCTATGGTTTGTGACGGGCATGTCGGCCAAATGTGTTTACTACTTTACGTTACACATTTTTCGCGCATTTTGAGAACTGGGCAATTAAGAAACGAGGTTAACTTTTTGTCCGTTTTTTTTTCATATTCGTTTAGTTTTTTATCTTACGCGTAAAGTCCTGCTTGTAATATTAATATTATTAAACTCGTGTTAGTTTAAAACAATGTATTTCAATCCTATTGTATGACGCACCTTGCTGTCTTCAGTTAGGAAACAGAAAATCCTTTCAGAGGTTAAGTACACATAGCAAAAAATCATTGCGCATTTAAAAACGCCGGTGCTCAGGCAGTAACTTGACTGCTTAAAACAAAAGATGGTCAATTTAAAAACCGTGCGAATTGCACCTTGCAACTAATGTTGCAGAGAGAGTACTTTACGTTACTTTATCTACACTCATATCATAAGTCCTCTATTATGCGTTCAAAACCCGTAGGCAATGACCAGTATTACCTGTGGTAGTAGGTGACAGCGATGACAGCTGTTCATTTTAGAAGATGTTCCAAATTTGGATTTTATTACGTTACAATATTCGGTAACGTAATTTCAAAATTACGTTACAGCTGTCATCGTTGTCACCTACTACCACAGGTAAGGTAATGCTGGTCATTTGCCCTTCGGCTTCTGAACCCATCTTAGAGTATAATATGTAAGTAGATACAGTATTGTACGAGACTCAGCGTAATTAGCAATACAACACTCGTGTGATCTATTATGAAACTCGCCTTGCGACTCGTTTCATAAACCACACTCATTTTGTAATGCCTGTCATTATGCAACCGTCACGTAAACTACTATTACATTGAAAATTTGGCAACTCTAGTTGCCAAAAGCATGTGAGTCGTTAAAAAGGCTGGAGCTCAGACAGTAAATTAAAGAGATTCTACAAGAAAAACAAGAAAATATTACAGCATTAAAAAAAAAATAAGTAAGACCAGCTTGGTCTACTTCAAATGCAAATGTGGAAGGTAAAAACGAAATTAGAATTACCTAAAACAGCTTTTCCGCACCCTTCCCGCGTAACAGTTTTTTAAAATGTTTACGTTCCCCTAATTACGGTGCTATTTGTTTTGCGGACTGTTTGTCTAAAAAGATAACAAATAAATTAATTACGTTTTTTAAGACACAGATTAACAGAGGGTTCACTTCGAACGAGTTTTCATCAAAAAATATTCCATACGATCCTAAATTTTAACATACGATAGATTTAAGCAGTATTAAGAGGTATAGTAATAAATTTTAACAAATACTCTCAATAATAAAGCGTAATGATTTTTTTTAAGTGTTCCCGGTCAGCAATGTAATGCAAATATTGAGTTGACAATAACGTCGTCAATAAATCAATGAACACAAAGTGCTTACGTAGACGACTTGGTTATTCGAATACATTGCGTGCCGAATTAATTAGTATGAAAAAAAAAATGTTTTCTTTTGTTAACTTAATGTACCAATTTACGTTAATTGGGGTCTTATCTAACTGCCCTTAAAATAAAGGATCGTAGGGAATACACACGCTGTATTTTCGAACAAGTTTTGGCTGTCGACTGTTTTGCAAATTCATTATCTGCTTATCATGATCGACCCAATGAGTCCCAACTCAGTGGGTCTACTTTAAGTATAGCGGCGATCTTTTGTCCACCTTTCGCCTCCACCAGATCAACTCTTTGATACCATAATATTGCATCGTAATCAGTGTAAATTATACATCATCATCATCATCATCATGTCAGCCAAAAGACGTCCACTGCTGGACATAGGCCTCCCCCAAGGCTCTCCACTCAGACCGGTCTTGTGCTAGATCAAAAGCCTTACATTATAAATACATACATTAAATCACGGCTGTTTCCCAGAGGGGCAGGCAGAGACCACTTCTTTCCACCTGCTACGATCCTGACAAATCTCTTTCGCTTCTTCCACATTCATACATCGAGTCATGCACGCACGTCGGTTTCGGCTACTTAAGATTCGGCCGTTTTCCAGTATTGCTCCGATTTGACTCGAAAAAGTACGCCTAGGGCGGCCCCTTCCGACCCTCCCACTCTGTATATCTCTTTCGGCAATCTTCTTTCATCCATCCTTTCCAAATGACCGAACCATCGAAGCATGCCCTTTTCAATCTTAGTCATTATATCCTCGTAAGGTCCACCATACTGCAAACAGGGAGTTTTTTGTAAGTGCGACTTTGAATCTACCATCAAGGCAATAAAGTTCAATTACGTTTGTTCGATAATGCCATTTTCAGTTTATGAAGAAAGGAAAAAAACTTTATTCCTATTGCAAATACAGTTCAAATTAAAGTGCCTTGATAATGTATATCCTATCGCACACTGGGCCTTATGAGGATATAAAAATAACGGGAAGTGAAACTGTAAATTTTACATATAAAAACTATTAACTGATTACTGATCTTTAAAAAAAATCTAATTAATTCTTTTAATTCTTTTGTGATTAGGTGAAAACTTGTAAATGGCCTAGTTTATTATACACTGTAAAATTTATTTAGTGACAAGAAGGCTGTTAGTTTTCCGAATATAAATAAAATAAAATAAAATAAAATAAATAAATGTGGGTAATACATAGATTTTGACAAGTGATTTAAATTTATGAGTTCCCGATACTAAAAAAAAACCGGACACGCACATGACACGGTTAACTCAATTCAAAATTTGCATCGCCGCCGTTCCTTGCTTAAAGATCCTGTTTGTTTTGTGATTTAATTAAAAATGTTGGGTTATCAGATTTTTTCCTATACTTGTAGTATAAGACGGTACTACTTGCCTAGAAGTTTGTTTTCTTCACAGCTTCAAGGGACTGTAAACTTGATTATATGGTTTAAATTTTAACTCGATACCTCCACGCGTTCCCGAGATAAAGGGTCTTGACAGACAGACAGACGGACAGACGGACAGACAGACGGACAACAAAGTGATCCTATAAGGGTTCCGTTTTTTCCTTTTGAGGTGCGGAACCCTAAAAATATACAAACCGCAGTAAGAATTCATCTATTATTACTATTAAGACTGTAATGTTTGCCAAATATTTACACAAAAGTGAAACTGTATCTATTTCGATTTTAGAGATCGTAAATTGATCGCAATTAGTCATATATTCCATGGATTATTTACTAATCGCTTTAACTGATTTAAAGCATGAACATTTTGTGATTACATTCATCAATGTTATTAGCGACGTAACCATTAATTTTAATCGGAAAGGTATCGGTTTTCTACGTGAAACTGATATTTTGCATTTAAATTATGTGATAAAATTGTTAACAACACAACAGGGTATTTAAATTTTGTAATACAATTCAATTATCTTCTATGATTGTATTTGACAAAGCGTTCATATATTTTAATGAAGCATTTAATACATATAATAATATGCTTAATTATAATATAGTATAATTTATATAATATATTTTAGCGCGGCTTGTTATGGTATTAAATATATAAGTTATTGTAATGATATTATATTGAACGACTCTTGTGCCGTGGGAAATGGGACGGCCTTTAGTGTGGGATGCCACCTGTGTAACTCTGGCACCGTCCCACCTCGGCGCAACGGTTCTGAAGGCAGGTGCGGCGGCTACCGCGGCAGAATCAGCAAAACGCATATTTGCGGCTTTTGCAGTAGAAACTCTTGGACCGTGTTGCCCGGAGGGACGAAAGCTTTTCAAGAATTTAAAAAAATAATTAATTCGTGCCTCAGTTGACCATAGGGCTGGCTCTTTCCTCGGCCAACGGCTAGCAATAGCTATGTAACGAGGAAATGCAGCCAGCATCATGGGCACCATTCCCAGTGGCAGTGGCCTAGGGGAGATCTGTACATATTTTAGTTACTTAGAATAAGTTAATTTATTTTAGTATGTAGTTTTAGTTTTCTCTGTTTTTTTTTGTTTGTGTCGTGATAAAGTTATTACTGTAATGATAATTTATATTTGTGACAAGCTTTATAGTGATAACGATGCGATAGCTTAGTTAGTAGTGACCCTGCCTACGAAGCTAGCGGTCCCGGGCTCTATTCCCGGTATGGGCAAATATTGGTGTGATAATTTAAACCACCTAGTGGTGGTAGGAACTGGTGCAGGGTCCGTTTGGATCGCTACCGCCATCTTATCCATTAACCCACCGCCACAGCAGTGTGTTCGCATTGTTGTGTTCCGGTGTGGGGATAAGACAACCGGTGAAATTACTAGCATAGAGGCAATCCATCTTAGTCTTAGGATTGCAGTCTTGAGATTTCTCCTGATCCGACACCATTCAGGTCCTGAGTGCTCGCATGCCTTCTCCTTGACATAAAAAAAACCTACAAACAAATTTTCTTAAAACACATTTAACGGTATAGAGTGATCTAGCTGTTTCTCGTTTTATTTTTAAATAAAGCCTCACTGCTTTTCGTTTTTCGCCATCTTTAAATTACTTTTTCGAGTGGCCGACTTGTTTTAAATTACTTGCTCAGTAAGACAATTGATTCATCAAAGGAGTTCCCGTTTCTCAGTTTTGGGGATGTTCTGTGAGACATTTCCTTCACTGCTCTTTCTTTTTCTTTCGGTGAAATTTCAGCTGTTTTAAAAATTGTTTTGGAAGTTTTTTCTAAACAAATAAAGGTTTTTCAAACGTTATCAACTTTTAGGCTTCTTATGTACTTAATAAAATTATAATTATGTATTATTGTAAATGGTTAGTCAGCCATTTTGTTTATGCTACAGTCCATGCTATAATTTTAAAATCCAGTACAAATATAAGTACACTTAACTTTTTTTTTCAATTTTATTAAGGTTTTATTGGTGCGCTTCATGAGAATATGTAAATACACATTAGTGTATGTTTGTAATACATCTTTATCAAGCCCTTGATACACCGGCGAATTAGCGTTTTAAAAGAAAAGCCTTATTTGTCATAATTATGAATATTAATAATAATTACTTAATCAACCTTTTCATTGACTGCAATATGCGTTGCCAACCATGAGGACTACGATGGAATGTGTCTATGCTAGTAATTTCACTGGTTGTCTTATCCCCAAACTGGAACACAACAATACGAACACTGTTGCTTGGCGGTAAGTTAAAGGATAAAGTTTAGCGGTAGCGATCCGGACAAGCACAAGCTCCCATCGAATTTCATTTCATAATTTTTTCAGGATATCTGAAACATTAATTACGTAGGTTATGTTAGGTTAGACGTGTAAAAAAATGGTTAGAATAGTGACTATAAAAAAAAACTCATGGGGTGAGAAATTACTTTCGATGCAATGAAAATTCTACGTTGACAGGTGTATCGATGAAATAATACCTATCAAACTACCCTATTCTAAGCAAAAAAGTAACACATTTTTCATGTCACATTGTAAAAATTTTACTCGCTCAAAAATGACTATTCCACGAGTCCACGATTAATTTAGCGAAATATGCCAGCATGGCAGACTGGATATTAAATTTAAAATTGCAACGGCGCTAGGCGAAGGAAACAATTAAATTGAAAACATTATGCAAATATTACCCGTTCAGAGGTTTTGCGACGGAGCCAAGTGCTGCGAAAGTGCATTTTCTGGGGTAGAATTGAAAAAAGATATGTAAAAAACACCTTTCACGGGACTTATTCAATTGGTAGTTCAAATTAACGAAGTTCCAAATTAGAAGGCTAAATAAGGGTGCGGCTCCACTGAGGCGGAGACGAGCGGAGCGGAGCTGTACCAATATTAACCAATAGAAGGCGTATGCGGTCTCAACGAGCACGCCTTGCGCACGTTAGTTTAGATTCTATTGGTTAATATTGGCACAGCTCCGCTCCACTCCGCTCATCTCCGCCTCAGTAGAGCCGCAGCCTAATGGTGTCATGCCCACATAAGAATCAAAATGGCTTTAATATGTCCTTCCGCGTTAAGAACTTCAGAAAGAGACAGTTTGCGCTAGCCTTGATTGCATCGTCAAAGGGTAAATTTGTTTGAAGAATATTGTCATTTGTTTTTTCAGCGGCCACGGATGATTTTTACATAGTTATTTAAAGGACCTCGAAATACACATAGATATAAATTTATGGCGTTTAATAATATCGGAGCCGAGACATTAAAGATTTAAGTACACAGTTTTGGTAGTAAAAGTACGCCCAAGTATGAATATTTAAATATCTCGGCTCCGATGCACTTAAGAGTATTACATTACATAACAAAATATATTTATTTTTAATAATTCTATCATAATATAGCACTTTGCCGCTCACCTTGAAAATGTACGAAGTTTACAAATGACAACACTTTTACCCACACCCCTTTAAATAATTGCTGTTTACTTTTAAAAAAATGGTTTACCAGGATTAAGAAGTTATACTTAAGTACCTACCTACTCTATTATTGAATCAAAAATCATCGTCACGAGCCCACTCCAGAATTTTTATGCGTGTTTTATTATTTATCAATTTTGATTGATTTGATAAAGCAAAAAACACGTGTTCAATATTTTTTGTTAATCTTACTGACGGACTATTTAGATATTTTTTTTACCCTGGGCACACCCCTATTGTGTTCATTTTGTAAGCAGACTCGCCTTCGACCTGTCAAAATGAAAACGATTGCGATTGCGTTAGGCAATAAGCCTGCAGGTTCTAAAACCAGTCATATTGCCACAGACCTCTGGGCCTGTGACGATTGTTTGAAATTAGAGGTCAACCGCAAATGACGCCGCAATAGGAATCCATGTGACGTCAACTGCAGGCAACCCTGAAGCCATTAGGTTTATCGTCAGTGGCGCCTGCGGTGCTTCACAAAGGCTGAGCGTGAAATAATCCCTTAGTAAATACAATAGAACCCCTTAATCCAATAAAACATATTCAGCAGTTTAAAAATAAAACATGGAACAGTATACAGTGTGTCACCAGCACCCGGGCTTTTTTTAAAGGAGGTTAAAATAACGTATATCTGTAACGTAACCATGACATTAATTTAATTAATAAACAAATTTTCAGGCTTTGTTAAATTTCTAACAAAATTTTAATTGCCAGCAATGTAGAGCACTGCAATTTGACAAGTGTAAATGACAGTCGACGGATACTTTGATTATTATGATTTGCCCCCGTACCACGACATGCCTTGTACTAAGCAACAGCGATACTGATAACGATGAACACGCAGCACATGCATTACATTAAAAATGGACAGTATCTAGAAAAAATAATCGTGAAGTTATTTTAATTATTTTTCACTTCTCATGCTCAAAAAGTGTGTCATATTAGACTTATCAAGCGATACTCAAGTAGGAGATGTAAACCAGAATACATTATATTCATATTTTCCCTAGGGAAAATATGAAATGGAAAATAGAATGATTTACATTTACAAAACATTTTAATTTGACCAATCAAAATACTTCACCAAATTAAATCCACCAATCAAAATACTTCACCAAATTAAATCCACCAATCACAATACACATCGACTGTCAATCGGAACGTTAGGTTCTTTTTGGTACGTATACTCTTTAACTAATTTAACTCTTTAAAAAAAAACTTTGTATTTGGTATCAACCAACCACAATACAGCTATATTAAAATCGACCAATCAGGTAACAGAATTCATTTCTCAAAACATTAGGTGTTTTTTAGTCCCTATTTTACAATCGTTAAAATATGATTAAATCGATTGTGCAATGCTTTTACGCGCTAAATACTCACACTATATTTTGTATCTGTGTCAAAGTAGCTAGTTTAAAAAAAAACATGCCGCCAAATTAAAACAATATTTTCGCCGTGGAATTTGTGGTGGATAATCTTTGTAATTTTTTTACCTTTGTAATGTAATATTTTTATTTTCTCACAATCGAAGTGAAAAGTAGAGTGTATTACTCGGGTCTAAAAGCCATATTAGGTACCCCTCGAACAATTTAAAAAATAACCATCTCGTGGTACTAGGTATGGCTTATTTTAGACCCTAGTTATACAATCTACTATTTTTATTGATAATACTTGCAAACAATTGCTAAAGCAACATATTATCGGCAGTTTTAATAAATACTGTATACAATTAATTGGGATTGTTCGTATTTTTACAATTACTCTAATTCGAAAATCATTTCAAGAAATAGGGTTTTAAAGCCGTTCTGTATTATTAAATTTTTGAAATATTTAGCTATTTCGGATATTTCGACAAAAGTATATTAAACCTTTGTTTGACTTTCGTTTTCGGCTTGAAGCCCTCCTAGGTGTATCTTACGGGTTAGGCGAAAACTGCTTGAAATAGTATGTTTTAACACACTATTACAATCACTTTTTATCATTACATCATTTAATTGTTGTAATTTGTTAGAAATTGCTAACCAAAAATTAAAATAATCATGTCATCCATAAATGTCTGCTAAATAAATAAAGATTATTATTACAAAACTATTGGGTCAAATACAAAATTATTTAATTTTATTCTTTCGAATTAGAATGTAAAAACCGTGTTTTTTTTTGGTCTAGCCCAATTACAGGCAGGTATATAATGACGCGTTGTACATACTAATCGAAAGTATGAAGTCTATAGAACATGCAAACGTTAGGTTTAGTGCAAATTATTAATACCGACTTACCTGTTTATACCTGCCTACCCAATAGTTTGACGGGAAAAAAATAGTCAATCTAACGTTTGCATATTCTATAGGCTTCATACTTTCGATTGATATGTAATTTGTCTATCAAACAAGCTATTGCATTTTTTTAAAACAAAGTTAGTTTTTAATTTTTTATTAATTATGTACTGGACTGAAATTTTTCAGCCTACCTATTCGCCATATATTACTTAGCATATTAAATTTGGTATAAAATACTTTTTATCGAATAAACAGCCCGTTGCAAATCGTCTCTTATTCGGATCTCCTACTTTTGCGGTCCCGGGTTCAAATCTCGGTTAGGGCAGGTATTTGTGTATTGAGCGCGAGTATTTGTTCCTGAGTCTTGGATGTTTTCTATCGATTTAAGTATTTATTTCTCTATATAAGTATGTGTATCGTTGTTTAGTACCCATAGCCTAGAACTTAATTTTGACTAGGTCAATTTGTGTGGGATTGTCCCCCGAGTATTTTTTTTTTTTCTAAATAGCAATCTCTTACCTTACCTAACTATAAAGGATAGATAAATATTTAAATGAGCAGCAAAAAATAAAAAACCGTACCACGAAAAATTACTGAACTGTTCAATAAAATAACTAAACAACCACCCAACTAACCTTTACGCTACGCTACGCTTTAGATGAACATTTATTTTCTTTGCTGTGTAGTCCGGTTTTTTAGGTCCCAGGTTTCTTTTTTTGATGCGCTTTTAAATATCACCCTATACGATATATGAATATGTATACCTACTTACCTTAAGAGAAAAAAGTGATAAACGACGCGGGTTAATACTAGTACCTACATAAACAACAAAATTTATAGAGACAGTCAGAAATAGCTCCAAGAAATAGAAAATTCCTCTTAAATTGTCACAATGCTATAATAATTGTTATAGAACTGTTATTATCATGGCAACGCTCATTATATAATTGTTTTCACGCTTCGGTTACGCTATAAATAGTATTCTGATACCGATAACGATATCAATATTTAGCGGTATATAGTACGCGAGTAGAAAAAATATAATAAAACTTCGTCCACCGCGTTGACCATACCAGGAAAAAGTGATGATTTTTCGGAAAAAAACATAAGTAGCTAATAAGTGTGTATGTTTGTAACTTCTGCACGCTGAAAAGGCTGAGCCCTAGATCGATAGAACTTACATAATACGTACAAGCCCGGAAAAAAAAATAGTTTCCGAGGAAAAAGTAATAAACAACGTGGGTATACACTAGTACCTTAATGAAAACCGTCAATAAAATTTATAGAGACAATCAGTGTTCCAGGAAATAGCAGAAAATTTCTCTTAAATTAGCGGAGATAAAGTGAAATAAATCTCTTAGCATGCAGTAAGTCCGCGTGCTGCGAGGGCATTAGCATTATAAAAGGGATGTATAAGCGTTCGTTGGATCTAAGGCCGGCATTGTGGCTTCACGGTCCAAGGGAAGCTTTTACCGGGATTTAAAAACGACTTCCGACATGAAATTTCATTTTTAAAGTAAACAGAAAGTCGGAAGATGTTTAGGTTATGGAGATTACAGAATGATGGGATTTGTTTACTCATGACAATGTTATAGATGCGAAAGTTTGTGTGTTACTCGATCACGGCCGAACGGTTGAACGGATTTGGATGAAATTTGGTACTGAGATCATTTTTGGAATTACGATGCCGCAGACGCATAAACAGATATACACCTTAAACTAAAATATAATATACACCTTAAGCGTGGCCATAGCGACTCATAAATTAGTCGTGTTAGGGCTAAAAAAAAAAACAATACAGTTAGCAACAAAAGCTTGTCCCAAAAATTATTTTTTGACAGGAACTTATTATTTAAACAAACCCGTCATTTGCGTCACAGGTTAAAAAAACTTACAACCTCCTAAGACCCACCATATAACGAAATTTACCAAAGGAAAATGAACCTATTGTGATTGCAATAAAGTCAATTTTGTATTTCAATTGTCAGTCATAAAAACAAGGGAATTTCTACTTTATCTCCTTTGCAATGGCCGTATTATGTAATTTTTTTTGTACGCGGGGTCTTACGAGGTTAACTAAAAAAAATGCGGTCCCCTTCTTTTATAGACATTTATTTCATAGAACATAAAACTTCGCAGAATTTTCATTTCATAGAAAACTAATTTCTGCTGAAACCTTATTGTTTTCAGATTATCATATAAGCATGGGTTACGTAGGTTAGGTTAGGTTAGACCTGCGACCAACAAAATTTTTTTTGAAAACAATATGGTTTCAGCAGAAACTAGTTTTCTATGAAATGAAAATTCTGCGAAGTGATACGTTCTCTGAAATAAGAGACTATAAACCAAGGGTAAACCAAAAATATACTCAACAAAAAGTAGTGAACACTGTGTGTAGTTATTTTAGTGAAGTTTTCACAGTAAAAACTGCAGTTGAGTGTATATAGTATATGAATGCTGTTATGCAAAAACTACTAACAAGGAAATGTCAACCCACAGTCGGGCACATTAAGTCGGAATCGCGATGGTTTCTGATAATGAAAAACAGAGTTTTATTTTCTTGGTTAATGTACAGTAATTAATTTAAACATTCTTACTGTGAATGCATGCAATATTTCTATCTCAATGCTCTCGAATGTATCAAAGAAGGTCGTTTGTAATTTCTTCGGAAGATTTTTAAATTTCTGCCAATGTTCTGCAACTTGCATTATTGGCCCAACACATTAAACAGAGACAATTTTACAAGCAATTATTTAACTTGCAATGTATGTATGTATGTAAAAATCTTACAAGTTAAATTTGACCAACTTCCTGGTTTCCAATGAAGCTGAAAATTTGCATACCGTAAAACGGGGTAAATATGAATCAAGGGGTAAATAAGGACACAACCTAAAATGAAGCATGTTACTAATAATTAGACTGAAATTATTTCCAATAGACGTAACTTTATTGACCATTTAATACTTGTTCTTATTTGTAATAAGCAGAGGTCGGAATAGGTAGTGCTTATTAACCTAAACTTGTTGCATCTTCATTCAATAACGTATTCCCATCTCACTCGCGCATGAATGAACATGAGTCAAGTTTAGGTTAATAAGCACTACCTATTCCGACCTCTGGTAATAAGTTATGACTTATTTTAGGTTGTGTCCCTATTTACCCCTTGATTCCTATTTACCCCGTTTTACGGTACACTTTTAGTTCTGATGACAATACAATAATATAGCACCATCGAGCTGGTCTGATGATGGAGACGTAGGGTAGCCATGAACTCCTAAGTTACAAATGATAAACCCGTCGTGTTAGGGCTCGTTAGAATGGTCAAATACAGTCAGCAACAAAATTTTGTCCAAAAAATTACATTTTGACACAAACTTATTATTTACACAAAATATTATTCTAAGACCGTAAGTAAATATCATAAGCTCATATTTACACAAGTTTTCACCTGACATTTCGCAACAATAGACTATTTTATATTTCAATTCCGCACTGCCTCGCAGCTTCCTTCCTATTATAGTATTGTGGCTCCTGACAGTAGAATTTGTTGCTTTTCTGATTTCCTTGAATGTCAGTCCGTCGGTGCTCTATGAATTGGATTTATATTGTTTATTCTGTGGAGATTCCGCTTAGCAATCGTATGGAGGATAATGGAGCATTTATTCGAGAATGAACAGAGGTTTATTTAATACAACAACGCAAGTTTTCATGGAAATTAATCAAACATAAGAAATTAAATACGTAGAAAAAAAAACGTTTCTTGTATGGGCCCTTATTATTAACTTTTTATAATTGTTTTTATTAGCAAATCCGCTACCGCGAAGACACGTTTATTGCTGTTTTCTGTTTTCACTTTTTTTCTGTGTGTCTTGGGTGTGTAGTTGTTAAATGTGTTTTTCGTTTTTTCTTTTCTTATTTTCAAATCCCTTGTAATAAAACATGTTTTTTTTTTAAAAAGCTATCGTTTACAGTTCAAAAGATACACCTCTTTAAAGTAATGACGGCCAGACGGACGGACAGCGTTGGTATTTGTTTTCCTTGGGGTAAAAATGACGATGATGAAATGAAGCAAGAAGGTAGTCAGCAACAGAAGTAGCTACGCAACCGAAGAGGTCAAAATGATCTGCACTCGACTCTATTGTCAAAGAATACGTCGTGTCTAGATCATTTTGAGCATGTTATTCTGCTTAGCTACTTTTGATGCTCACTGTACATACAATTTTACATCTAACATGTTATCTATATCGTGTCTCGGAAATTACTTTTGAATAAACTTTCTTTTGTGTTGAGATTTAAACATCCTTCAAGGTGGATCGACGTTTAAAACTTCTAAATACGAGTCGCTGTAGCCGACACGGGTTTACCTCATTATCTATGGGTAATCGCAAATGGGAAAAGTGGGGGATGCCGCCTATTTGGCTGTCCTCAATTTTCCCTGTTGGGTATTTTCTTTCAATAGGACCTTTTTGCAATCGTTATTCGATTAAAATAGGTAGATAAGTTGAGGCGGTCTTTATTTTGCAGTTGCCCGAAGGGTCAAAGTACCCAAAAATAGGTGCACCGATTTCTCAACATTACCTATAACATTACAAAATTTATTTTTGAAATAGGACTATAGCGACATAACGAAAATGGAAAATTGAAGATGGAAAATTCTATAAGATTCTATAAGAAGAATTCTGGAAGAATTGCTTTGACACGTCAGAAAACAATAGAAATAAAGGAAAAAACAGCCCCAGTAGGTACCTATGTTTAATCGCAATGGGTATACTGGGATCCATTGAATGGGGCTTATCGCAGCGGATGGCTTTTTTTATGGCCATGAAGGCTTGTTTTTTTTAGTGATGTTAAAACCATTTCAGGGTTCGTCCGAATCGCCACCACCATTTTATCATCCTACCGCCAAGCAACAATGTTCGCATTGTTGTGTTCTGGTTTAGGGATAAGACAATTGATGAAAATACTTGCATAAATGCATTCCGTCTTAGTTCTTAGAATTTGCAACGCATTAGCAGTCTTAGGATAACTATCTTAAGATTCTAGTCTTGAGATTCCAAAATGACTATAAGTATTACGATCACAATACACTTAGATAATGTGAGTTCCTTTATGCAAACCTCTCTTCCAGAGACATTTCTTAATGACAGCTTCTCCCAAGCTCATGGAACTTATAGGGCCTATACGTTCCATGAGCTTGGGAGAAGCTGTCATCAACTATACTATAGGCAATGCCTTTGACTCCGTCAATTCTGTATAAGCGTGTTAACTTTGCAATGTATACCGCATTGTCACCTGTCACGTGTCATTGTCAAGATGTTGAAATAGGGAGCAAGTGGCAAGAGGGGGGTGGTGGTGGTAGGGAGCTATTCCATAAAAAAATATTAACTTTAATCCAAAACTGTAATTACTAATCTTGTACCGACAAAACCCCTTTTTTTGATTTATGAGATAATAATGAGATTTGAATTCGTATGAAAAATTACAATTAACATTTACAGAATAGAGCCGCAGTTCATCCTTGTTTACGTGTTCCTTAACATTGTTTTACCAAAAGTTCTCAAAGCCCTCAGCAGAGCTTACACCCGCGACATTAAAAGCTATCGTTTATGAAAACTTTCTTATTCCCAATAACTCAGGCTAAACAGTTTAAAGCAATAAAACTTCACCGCTGTCGATGAAACTTTGGGAACCTTAGACAGGCTTCAAAGTCGTCTCGTAATTTCTTAGGAAAATTCCATCAAAGCAACAAGTTCCATAATACTTGCCAGTGAAACTTTGAGGATTTCAGAACGGTCTAATTGAAGAGCGAGCGAGAATTGACGATCGTTTTAATTCGAATCGATCGCCGATCTTTTTCTGTTTACGTAAATTAAAAAAGGAGTTAGACGCAGTCGAAAGGTACGATAATTCTCTCATGGATAATCTTTCACAAATTGACCTACTCCCAAACTAAGCTCTAGAGCAGTGTTTCTCAACCTGTGGTCCGCGGACCCCCGGGGGCCCGCGTGTATATGTACAGGGATCCGCCGAAGTCTCACCTATGGACCATTTAATAAACAAATGCCACTAAAAGTCTCGTAATCGCTACGCTTACAAAGCATGGCGAACATGCTCCAGCGAGCGGAGTCCAAGACAACTATTTTCACTAATTTCTGAGATATTGAGCATTATAATCAGATTTTTTTGTAATTTTCCCGTTATCACGAAAAATACTTAATTTCTTGTTTTATTTCAGAGCTCTTTCAGTGATATCTTTCATTATTAGAATAATTACAAATCAGCGAAGTTTTTAAACTCTCTTGCTCGTTTTTAAAGTATGTTGCTCCATACTAGGTGTTCCAGCGTTGTTGTTTCACTTTGTATGGAAAAAACAACTTTATGTCATTACTTAAAAATGAAATTAAAGATTTTTCGTAACAAGAACATAAAGGAAAATTACAAAAAAACCGATTATAATGATCAATATGTCTGAAACGATAATAGGGTTTAAATCGATAGCTTCATAGCTGTATATTAGCCCAGTGTTGGTCGTTTTTAAAGCACAATTAATTAGATTCGATTGAGTTCCTTGCATTCTCCTCAGCAGCGGTTTTCTAGGAAAGCATTGGCAGCTTTAAGCAAGCCATAAAAGTAAAATTCAAAATGTAGATAAACTTAAAAAAAGAAATTGAGGCACTCAGCTGTGAAGCTTATCTTACTTGCAAAGGTATGTACTCCCAGTACACTCAAAAAAATGAAAGCCAACAAAGAGAGATTTTAACTTAGTTGACAAAAAATGAATACAATAGTTAAGATAATAAATTATATCAACCAAAGCTGATAGTAACAATAGCAATTTCTTCAGTGATTCAACTAACATCTTAGGTGATATATCTAACGTCTTAGTTGATGTATCTATCGTCTTGTGAGGCTCGTATGGGATCAAGGCGCTTATGCACAACAATCACAATCTTGTTACAAGCGACCAATTTTTTTTTTTGAGTGTACCTATCTGACAATGTTTTTGGCAAAAGGACCTGAAAGTATCTTCTCCCGCTAAAATTAAATAGTATCACAGGAGGGTTCCTGTGAGTATGATACTCGTAAGATTTGCAAACATTATCGAAAAAGTAAAATAATTCTTAAAAAAAGGTGTTTGCACGTTGGTCATGAAAGTGGCGATTAGGTTCGTTTTTTTTACCTAAGTTTAATAGAATTTAAAATCAAGGCCAAAGCAAAGGATTAGCCAGAACAAGAGATGATTTGAGAAATGAGGGGAAGGCCTTTGCCCAGCAGTTGGACAATAAATAGACTTTATAAATAGAAGTATAATAGAACAAGTACCTACAGAGCGATGACAGCGACAAAAAAACCGCACGCGGTTTGCATTCGCTGTGCTAAGCCAATTTCTTTGTAAAATAAATAATATTGTTAATATAGAAAAAAAATGAATGACCGTATATTTTTTCACCTTTATCTGTATATGTGCCTACTTTACAATGAACTTTTATTGAACTCTAAACTGCTCCCTTGGGCCAGCGGGCCGCGCAGTGTGTCGCCGCGGCTTGATGCGGGCATCCATCACTTAGGTTTTGTTTTACGCCGCAATTGCGTGCGGATCTCAATTTGTTTAAATATTTCCAGATAAATCTGGTTTTGGAACATATCTTGGTAAAACGTTAGCCAAATTGGCTTTTTATAATGTGGAATTATGATGATTAAAGCAGGCATCTGTTGAAAATACGCTAGAAGTTAAATTGCCGAATTTGATGGTACACACGATGATGACGATTTTTTTACCAGCCAGATTTTAACCATAGTTCTTTGTAAATTACATATATTTGATTAGATTGAGGATTTTACCGCGCTTTTATTCAGCAGTGGCTCTGTTTTGGAAAGCGCTGACAGTTTTTAGCAAGCAATAAAAGCCCCCGTTTGGAATTGTTTGAATTAGGCTGGAGCCCCGAGGGTACAAAAACGCTTTGTATGAAAATGTATGTAGATACTTCCACAGAAGTCCACGAGCACGCTGCGCACGAAATGACGTCACTGATACACGCGTGGTCGGTTCCGAAGTGCCTGCCACGCACACGCTAACGCGCGTGGTAGGCAAACCCCCACCGCGACCCACGCTGCCCGTGTGTTGCAGTGGAAAGGTGGCTTCAAGGGCGTCGCAACCCCCCCGCGCGTGGATTTGCGTGGCCCGCAGTGGGGAATGTAGACACACGCAGCTGACCAACGTAGCCACGTAGCCCACACGTTTTACGTGTGCGTGCATTGGTTGCTGTGAAAATGTTGACACACGTATCCAGACCAATGGACCCATGTGGGCGACGTGTATAGCGTGTCCGTGCGTAGCGTGCGCATCAGTGGGGCTCCGGCTAACATTGTTTCTTTTATCTTTATCATTTTGTTTGTGCCTAATAAAAAATAGCATTATTAAACTGTGCAAATAGGCAATATTATGACAGCTCTTATTTACTTGAAAGTGATGGCGGCCGAGTTAGAAACAATCCCATATTATGTTAATAGCGATATGGTTTTACCGAGTGGAATAGATACGATAATCTTCTTATCCTTTAATGTATCGCCAAGCAGTAGTGTTAGCATTGTTGTGTTCCAGTGTGGGGCTAAGACAACTGGTGAAATTAGTACCATAGAGGGACTCCATCCTAGTCCTCAGGGTTGGCAACTTGACAGTTTTGAGATTGAAGTTTTAAAAATGCAAATGTTTGTATACGTGTTTACTCTTAATTGTAAGAATAAAAATATAAATACAAAACATAGGCAAAAAAAAGAGGAAAACTTATTCCTTGAAGGGATTTATTCCAGCGAATATCTATTGGTGATCCCACTTACCATCAGGGGTTTCTTTTATAAAGCTACAAATTACAATGTACAGGTTACAAGTTTCCATTTGACACAACCTCGACCAATGACGACCAGCCATTTGAGCAGTGTTGCCAGTTTAGACCTGTAAAATTGTAACTTGTAGCTTTATAAAACGTGCCCCAGGTGGCTGTTGTGCTCGTTTGCTCCTTGCCATAAAAAATCCTCGTATTTAGTTCTTAAAACAGTGTTTTCGCTAATCACTTAAAATACATTCATGTCTTAAGACCTTTAGTAATGATCTTTTTTCAGGCCAGCCCCATTGAACACTCACTAGAAGAAAGTATATATCTTCAAGTGTCTTCCAAAGCAAATTCGACTCTAAGCTTTACAAATAAGGTTGTAATTTATGTAAAAGTTCTATAAAACTGGTGTCCTTCTTTTTAAAGATAAATTGTAGGCATCATTAGGCAAGCGAGGTATGGCGCTGAAAAAACGTAAGCAATTGGTATTTTTAGGTCAAAGATGTTATCCAGATTCTACTTTGACTTGATTTAGGACCTTCAATTTATATTTTTGTTCAGTTCTTTATGTTTTTGTTAAAAAGACGAAACATTGCTAAATAAATTTAATTTGGTATGCTTTAATATATTTATTCCAATGTGGAATTTACGTTACGTATTTTATATTCTATCGTGCCTGTATTTTGTTTATGTTTTTTTATTTATATTACTACTCTATTCAACATAACATGGTGAACATAATGAGTATTTAAATGTTTTTTTAAATGTTATAATATTTAAAAAAATCATCATAACATTTAAAATATCATTATAACATTTAAAAAGCCAAAAATATTTTATGCGAAAAGATGATTGTGCTTAACATTACATTAAGAACAAAATTATGTATCTTATGGACTAAAGTAAAATATTACTAAAGAATCATGTTCAAATATCATCAGATTAAAAGTAAGGTGGGGTAAGTGCGTCTACGGGGCAAGTGCGTCAAACCAAAAATATCTCCTAAAAATGTACCTATGGTTTGTCGCATTTGCCCCCTAGACGCACTTACCCCACCTTAACTTAAAGAAATTGCCTTGACCTGACAACTTAAAATCAATAAGCCGCACCGCGAAGTCACCGCATAAAACTAAATCATCTTCATACACAATCACCTACACTTTAGCCCCATTGTCGGTCGGTTCATCCCGGAATTGCTTCTTTGTCGTCACTCAAAGGGAGCGTTATCTGATATTCCTTTGTGTCCCGAGACCTTGTATGTCGGAGATTATGATAATTTAGAGGCTGGAAAACCTCAATTTTCTTGACGATTAGTCACCAAGTGGCTTGGTTTGTGACAAATTTAGGCCTTTTACTATTGTCAAAAGGTTAAAGGCTGTAGGATGTAGTTTCATTTAAAGGTCAAATTGTCGTATTAGTAAATCCAACTTCGCTGAGATAACAGTCTTAAGATACGGCAAAAGAGTTCTTTATGGGTTGACGTTTATTTTGACGTGTCTTGCTCTTGAAGTCAAGTCAAGATGAGTTTATGAATACGGTTCTAAGTTTAGCTTATTTAACAATATTTGGTTGCTGGCTTAGAATAGTGCCACTCCATGTCTTTCCGTGGAAATCGCCTAACAGTACTACAAGCCTTATTTCATTAGTCACTTCTTAGACTAATGAAATAAGGCTTGTAGTACTGTTGGGCGATGGGCTTGCAACCTGTCACTACTACGCTGGTAAACATCTTAGCCTAATTAATTGTGCAATCGAGGTTACAGAATTATCAACAAGTTTTTAGAGTTGTAGGTAATGCTGTAGCTCTGCCTACCCCGCTCTGGGATTAAAGCCGTGAAGGTATGTATGTATGTACTTATAAAATATTAAATTTACTTTATTTGCGTAGAATTGTATTAAACTATATACTTATTAACTTTAGAACGGTCCAATTTCTTCAGACTGTAATGAGGTACCTGGGTGCTGTCTGTTTCGAGTTCCGACGTAGGTACTTGCTTGTTTAAAAGAATTATTGTTATTTTTATTTCATCGTTTGCTTTAAATGTAGTTGTACCGTAATGTCTGTGTCACCTTCCGTGTTTTCACTGCGCGGTCCCAACGGAAGACCAGCGTTCGCTTCACAGTCAGCACATGCTGTGTTAGGACCGTTTTCGCAACAATTGTTACAACATCATGTTGTCTCTTTCTGTTTTCCTTCTTTTTAAATGTTTTTTTTTCTTGCAACTTCCTGACATAAATAAGCCAGGTTTTAAAAGCTATAATAAGCGTCAATCATCAACGGCTGGAGCTCTTAGAAATATTTTAGTAGATATTTTTCTAATAATAAAGCAATGAAAAGTTAAGGAGTACTTCCTTTGTGCCTCATAAGAATTTAAGTTAAAATAAATAATTAACTACACGCTTAAAGCTCATAGTGTATACATAAATGTGTGTATATGAAACATCATTGCTGTTTTTTAAGAAGTTATTTTTCATGTTTAACTTTGAGGCTGAAGCTAGACGATCGCAATTTTTTGAGTTATGAGTCTCGTTATTTCTGCTGCATACAAAAGTCCAGCTAATTTTGCGTCGCCGTGTGAACCAAACAGGAGTTTTGTATGAAACCCAATGAAGCAAAAATTAAGCGACTCACAACTCAAAAAACAAAATCAAAATATTTATTCAGTAAATTGGCCACATACGGGCTCTTTTACACGTCGGTAATACAGAGTGAATCTACTAGCGCTTCGGACAAGATCATCATTGCGGAGAAGAAGCGCTGCAAGTAACTACAGCAGGTGATTTTTTCAAACACAAAATGCAATAATACGCTAGTCTGGGTTCACCCTAAAATTACATTATTTGTATTTGTAAGTTCCCAAGGTATATCTATCGCTTGGTATAGAGTGTGGTTAAACATAATAATCTGTTTCACAGATTTTCTAATTCCAATTTTAATTATTAATTAACATTTCTCTTGTGGACTGAACAGAAACAAGAACGACGTCAGCTCCACGCGCTCCTGTCAAATCCTTCACAGAAATTGTTGTTTGACCACACGTGGCATTGACAAGCCAATTAAAACCTAGCCACACAATATATTACAGTCCATTTTCTTTGTTGTCAGATAAACCTCATGTTTTTCACGCTGTAAAAGATACATTGTTCCGCGAAAAATTCCCTTCGATTTGCTATTGTCAGAACAAGTATCGAGATGATTGACGACGGCTTACCGTATGTGGAGCGTAGGGCTCTGTGTATGGTGGACGCTGCGTGAATCTCTTGTTATTTGGTTCTGTATCTCATTGTGCCAGTTTTATTGTGAGCCGCATGATGAGGGATTTATATGGTATCGCTAAAAACGTCGGGTTTGGAGTTTATGTTTGTGTGTTGTTTAATGTTTAATGGTAGTAAAAACTGCTAAATTATTCTTCTGGGATATTATTTCGTTTTGCATTAAAAAGGCAAATTTTAAAACATATTTTTTAAATCGGCTAGTGTTAGGTTTAAAATAAAAGATGTCAATAAGGCCTTTTTATCCATCTCCAAAGTTTAAAAGGTAAAATCACTAATCACAATCGACTTTTTGTCAATAAATATAAACCTAACCATATAAATATCTGTTTAATATATAATTTTATCTATTTAATTACACAGCTGTCCCTTGTATATATAAAGGGCCCGGCTTCGCACAGCACAGGTAGCACTAAAGAAATAAAACTTGGCTAATCTGAAGACTGACTGCAAATTTCATCAAAATCGGTCCAGCCGTTTCGAAATCCATAGGGGACATACACGTACTTACATCAATTTTATATATAAGTAATGGGGGGTTATTATGACAAGCTATGCAGTTCAGTTTAGGCTGAGAGAAAGGGACAGAGCTATGTAACAGCTATAGCTCTGTCCTTTACACTCGCCGTAAAATTAATTGCATAGCTATGTCATAATTAGTGATCGGCGACCGGAAGCATTTTATGTCAAATTGTTGACGAAATTATTACATGGACATGACTATTACATTTCTTGTTTAAAAAATTACCTTACTAAAATGTATGTTTTTTTAACGAATTTGTTAGAAACTTGAGTAATAATGATAACAACGAAATATCAGTTTACGACTATGCACCTCTCACATCTGTTGATGTCGCACGGTCGTTCTCTTTATATAAATGGATCCTCAATGTTAAAAGGAATTGTTTGACAATATTAAACGTAGAAAAAATAAAGATTATTTACTATAACAAATTAAATTCAGTTACTTTTTAAGAAAGGTTTTATTTTGAACAACACCGGCTTATCCATATTAGTCATTACTATCATGACGTATGACGTCAAAGTGACATAAAATGCTTCCGATCGCCGATCACTGGTCATAATACTCCCCCAGGTCTCTGTTAAACACGGTAAAACCATATTGTTTTTGACCTGTTATCGTATTGTCAACGTTTTGATAGCTCTTATTTACTTGACAGTAATGGCAGCCGAGTTAGAAACAATACGATAATACGTCAAGAGAATATTGTATTACCGAGTTGAATACAGGCCTTAATAGATTTCGGTAAATTAGGTAGCTGGTCTTATATGTCAATGAGGTAATTTAATAATAAAAAATGCAATACTTACAAGATTTCAAGTCCCTACAAAAGTTTCGCTCAACACTTCTCAAACCATCGTGTTTTTACCCAATTCACTTACAAAAGCTAAAAGCTCGATAAACAAACTTTAAAGTAAAACATTCGTTGAATACTTTAAACTAAACTTCCATTCTACGGAGACCTCTAATCACCAGCAATCTTAAAGCCACAAAAGTCCAAATAACACTGGTCAATCGTATATAGCGTGTTTATTTCTACCCCTTTAAGCTTATCGCTGGCTTGTACTGGGTCAAAGCACGAATTGGGATACTACAAATAGGTATTCAAATACCTACTCTAAAGATCCACGTCTAAGGTTCAATTTGGCAACAAGAAACTGATAAGGTTATACACGGTAAAGATAGGAACGTCAATTGTATGATAGCGGAGTCCATGTTTGGGTGATGTTTGGACAACTTACATGCCTAAAGTAATTTATTTGGGGGAAACTGAGATTGGGTTGTTTACTGACTATTTTGCTTGAAAAGTTGGGATGTGTATTGAATGCTTAATTATCAACGATTGTTTGTGTGGTTTCTTTTCTAGTCAAGGTTTTTCCTGCAACTTTTCCCGCGTAGAATTAAGTATGTGTGTATCTTTATTGCACAAACAGAATAGTATACATTATTGCCTTAGCAGGGAAGTAGGCAATTGCGGGCCGAGCATTGGTTTAAACGAACGAGCGAATGCCCATATTTGATTGTGGCACTTTTTCACTTTTTAAAAAGTGACCAACTAGATAATAATGAAATTTAAATGCAACATTGTGGGCTTGTGGTAGCGAGCCCTCAATGTTCTTTTTTAAATTTGAGAATTGTCAGTATACTATATACTTCGCGTCCAAATATGATGATAGTAATGTCAACTTTTCCGGACATTTTAGTGAAAAATAACAAAGTTAAAAAGAAATAGGAACTTTTTTTTTAAGGAACACTTCTTTAACTTTATTTAGAAGAACATAAAACATTAACTAACTTATTGATATTGTAACAATGTAGTTGTTCCGCTGCTTACCTGTGTACCTTTTTTGCAATTTATAAACAAACAACTGTAATATTAACTTAATATCACTTCACTTTCACTTAAATTCACTATAACAAAACAGATCTTATGTTGTTGTTTACTAATAACTGATAACTGTCAAACAGACAGCACATCGCCATAGATTATTGGAGATGTGATTGCCATAGATCGATTTTGTCAAGTGTTAGCGACGCTTACCTGATAGATGGCGTTACTAGCAATCTTTGTTATTTTATTACTAATCTTCAAATCTTTATTTATTTAACAGTTAACTTACATCTAAATAATCTTATAATAGCTTATTCATATTAATTGAAATTAAATATTTTATTAAATTATTTTTCATACAGCGCATGAGAAAATAATGTGGGTTATCGTCGGTGATACTGCAAAACCGCGTAACCAACAAATTTATTATAGAGCAAAATAAACCTTAACGTCTTAGAAAAAAGGTGCATTTTGCTCCTCATTAAAAATGTTACTAACGCGGTTTTGCAGTTTCAACGACGGTATGTTGGTGTCTTACTTACATGACCCGTTACTTTAGCTCATGACGCGATTAGGCTTGCTAACATTCCTTTGTTCGTTATTAAATATTCAAAATTAACCGAAAAGTGCCAAAGTTTATAAAAAGGCCGCGCTCATTCGACTCGCCCTCTTTACCGCCTCAACAACTACGCAAACATCTTGCATCTACGCTGTTTAATAACTAAGTATTTTAATATCAGTGCTATTCCCCAAATCGGGTAAGTTCAGTGCAACGAATTAACTAGCTATCCTATCCTTAATCTATTTTGCTGTGTAGTGTTATTGTGTTTTACCTATAGTTGCCTTTGTGTGTTCTTCTAGATTATTCCAAATTGTTCTTCTAACCTTTTTATTTCTAATAACCGACCGTTACCTCATAACGGTCGGTAGTAACTTTTAAATTGTTCTTTTTGTTCTTTTGGCTTAGCTTCTTTTCTTTATAAATTGTAACTCTGTTCCGGTAGTTCTTGCCACCGCCAATAATTAAATTAAAGTAGCTATTCCCTCGGGGCTTCACCCCACAACGGCGGCTGGCAAGGGCTATCCCAATGCTGGACACCAGGCTCATACAGCCAATGCTTGGGATTTTCCAGGGTCCACGGCTTGGGGTACCTACGTCCACAGATGGGATATCTACGTCCACGGTTTGGGGTACCTACGTCCACGGCTTGTGGTACCTACATCCACGGTTGTCTACTGCTCCGCTGGAAGCATAACCCGGATCGCGGGTTCTACGCCTGAATACTTCACTACTTGGCCAGTGCGGCCTCTACATACGCGACCAGGATCGTCGAGAGGGATCCGGTGCTACACACCGAGTGCTACCCCCGACGCCAGGGTCCTGTCGTCGCACTCCGTCAGGCTGCGGTCGGTTTCCTCACCGCCGCTCCGCGCCACTAAACTGCGAGGGAAGTGCTATCTCGCTTCGCAGAACCAGACCACCCCCTACGAACCTACTACCCTCTTCTGTTCACACTACCAGCGTACTCTCAATAAATTCTTTAAACTTCTCCCGAGTTTTTACTTGCCACCCGGTAGGACGTGACAATGTGTACCTATAACTAAATATTTAGGACTATTAAAAATATATACAATTAAATATACCTAAAATTAACTTAATTACCATCTAGAATACAATAGTATTCATTAAGTTGACGACGCGCTGGCCTAGTTGGTAGTGACCCTGCCTACGAAGCTAGTGGTCCCGGGCTCGATTCCCGGTATAGGCAAATATTTGTGTGATGAGCGCGAGTATTTGTTTCTGAGTCTTGGATGTTTTCTATGTATTTAAGTATTTATTTCTCTATATAAGTATATTGTTGTCTAGTACCCATAGTACAAGCCTAGAGTTTAGTTTGGGACTAGGTCAATTTGTGTGAGATCGGCCCTTGATGTTTATTATTTATTGTTTCTTGTGTATTGAAGTATGCATTTATTAATGTAAGTATGTTTATCGTTGCCTAACTACCCATAGTACAACTAAGCCTAAAGCTTAGTTTGAGACCACAGATATAAATATACATAGATAACGCAACTGTATCTACTTCGCGTGGCCGAATCCGGACTTAAACCCCGACCAAGCGTCGGGGTTGGATGTAGCTACCGACTTTCCGCGCGCCTGTTGTTGCAGCCGGTCGGCCGTGAAAATTCAGAAAATGCCTCTTTGCGTGATAATAAACTGCAATATCCCAAAAAAGCGACGACTTTCTCGAAAATTCTCTTCTCTTGGTACATCCCAGTTAGTAGCAAAAAGTGACACGGTTGGTTTTCATACAGATTGAGTGTTTACGTTATCTATGTGTATTTATATCTGTGATTGAGACTCAGTAAAGCGTGAGACAGTCCTCTAATATCATTACTCTAATTATTTAATATTTTGGCTTTATTATTTAGATTACATTATTTTCGCATTGTTTGTGTGCACAGTACAATAAAAAAAACATACGTACAAGTAAAAAGTCTTGGTACGCAATATGGTTTTCTATTGGATGGCATAAAATGATTTGTAATAATATTGTTACGCATAATTGCTTTTAGCCGAAATAGCGATGTGCATAATCATCTTTACGCATATATTTTTACGCATAAAATTAAAAAGCATAATCGTCATGAAGACTAACGTCAAACAGCATAAATACAAAAAGTCATAATAATTAATTGGCATCATTACAAAATGCATAACAATATTATCCTAAAAAATAGTCATGTACAAATGGCATATAGCAATACAATTGCTATAGCGAAATTCGTAGACTTACTACGAGAAAAGGTTAGTTTTGTTTTGTGGTTATATATATTTAGGAACTAAGGCGAGGTCGACCTCCTATTCTGCTTTGCTTGGGCGCTTCGCGCCTGGATATCATACTAACCTAACCCAATCTAATGTACCTAACATAACCTAATTTAAACTTACCTAATATGTAACAACGAAACTGTATTTTATTCATTTAGAAAACTGAAATTATGGTTAATGACACGTATAACAAATAATTATTAGCCCAAACAATAATATGCATAATGTGTATTAGTCTAATACAAATTAGTCCAACTGAAATTATTCTAATAGCGTTATATGCCAAAAAAGTATTAGGCCAAAGTATTATTATGCGACAGTACTATTATGCCAATACAAATTATGCCAAATCAATTATGCGAAACAATAATAGTTTAAAACAAATTATGCGATCCAAGGAGATCCCACGCAATATACCTAAACCTCTTCCATTGCAGCTTAGCCTGGAAGAGGTCACAAAAGAGGGCAGCGCTAGGAGACACGCGCAAAAATAGTACCTCCAGGCAAAAGAGAAAGCCTCAAAAAGGGTAGCCCCACCCATAAAGATGGTATCCACAGCCACACAAGTGGTCCAAAAAGATCTCCGACCCAACCCTTCCATTGTCGGGCAAAAGAAAGGAAGCCCGTAGTCTGTAAGCATGCATGCGTCAGGATTCCCAGTCCGCGACTCACATAGCTATAAGTCTCCCCCCCATCCCAACCCCCATTCCCCCCTTTTGGAAAACCCCGCGGATATGCAAACGGAGGAAGGACTTTCTCCTCCGGCCTTTCAGCACTGGCTGGGGTAGTATCCGCGGTAGACTAAATTCTAGTTGGTAATAGGAGCATTGGTGTTTATAGCCGGTGCGAGCCCGGCAGTACCTGGGCCCTCCATTCCCAGGTCTCCGGAAGGGATTTTCACCTCTGCCCTTTTTTCTTAAAGTAATTGAAGCAAAAAGCAACTTCCTAAACGAGTCAATCAATCATTGTTAGTTTAGCTAATAAATCCTTAGTTTAGCCGTCCGCATATAGTGAATACAAGCTAATCAATTTTTCATATAAATCAGTGCCATCTGTTGTCCAATCATCGAACTAATCCGTCGGCCAATGGCCATACATTTCAATATACAGCGCAGGACCATAAATCCAGAGCGGCGTATAAATAACATACAAATTTTATTATTCAGTCAATAACAGGTTTTATTACTTTGTTATGGAAAATAATTACGAACTTGGCTTGGCTTTGTGCCGTGTGCTATATTTATTGTCGCTGTGTCAGATATACAGGGTCATAATATATGCATCGTGTAAGTGAGGCATATTCATGTGGCCAGCGTTTTTTGTTTTTTATTTACTTTGTTTATGATGTTGGCTGGATATAGTTAAACTTTTTTCTTCATTTGTTTTATGGATGTTTCGTAAAGATTTTGCCATGTCAATTGAGTGAGGGTATAACAAGGACCTTTTACTAAAGGACTGAGCACTGTTAACCAAAACTCGGTCCGAGTAGGATGTCAAGCACAGATGCGGTTTATCTATTGTAGCAAAAAGTTATATTTATTTGTACGAGTATGAAGCAATTTTCACACCATGTAATGAACGCTCGATTATGTAGCTGTACTACACTTGGGAGCAAAGAAATCGAGCCACAAGTCACGATCGTACAATAAGTAAACTTGATAGGAATTATCTAATGCCTACTACCTTTATATTGACAGACAAGACATGGACTTGTTATTAATCTCGCAAGGTCGCCCTATTTGTAAAAATGCAAAATCTCTTTTTATCGGCTTACCTGTGAAACGATATCCCACAACCAGCATAGGATTCGCTTTTACAAAATTGTATGCAACACTTTTTCACCATTTTGTAATCTTGCAAAACTGAGAATCGTTAAATCGAAACTTGATGAAAACTGCGCCGCCATGATATGATTGATACACTTAATGGGTTGACAGCCTAATAAAAAATAATACTTCCAAGTAGGTTTAAATCGTCATATTTTAAAGTTTATGGGGTAAAATACAAAGTACTATAAGAATTTAAATTATACGAATAACGTAAGCTTTAAGTTACGATTCAAATTTAATAAATTGTCAAAAACAATAATTTTAATTTTCTACTAAATGCCGAAATTTTAGCGCATGGCAAGTGTTAGAAAGGGACAAATGGCCTCCATTATATCTATGCCGCTCGGACCGGCTTTGCTCCTGTAAATCTAACAGCCCAAATTATGTCTTAAGTTTATAACATAAGGTTTGTTTTAGAAAAACAATTTTTGGTTAGTCCTCAGTCCTGCTTTAGTACAAGGTACTTGGGGTATAATCAGTACATTCCGTTATCTTGTCGCACTGATGTCGCTTTTTTGAAGGGATTGAATTTTTATATTATCGACTGTCTAAATGTCGATGTTATTATACTTAAAGTTATATGTCATGTCACTGACAACGAGGCAATGATAATGATGTACAAATCTACAAATGTGATAAAAAATAATGGGATAAATAATAAATAAATAATAGGTAAATAGTGGCAAATAGTTAAGTTATAACATATAAGGTTATTGCATCTCTTAAGACTAATGAGGTTATCTACTAATTTTTAATGAAGAAGTTTTAATTTCTACGCTGTATTGAGATTGAGTAGAGATTTAAAGCGTCCCTAATTATGTGACCACCACTATATACAGGGTGGAATCTAAGTCGTAATCACAATGATCACCTCTGTGGTCTACCCACGAATATGAACAACTTTCACTATGGCACCAACTCTGAAATCAAGAAAAAAAAAACAGCTGCCTCATACATTTTGGTCGAGTAAGTATTGAACTTTTCTATGAAACAGCTGATTATTTTTTCGGGATTTCAGAGTTGGTCCCATAGTGAAAGTTGTTCATATTCGTGGGTAGACCACAGAGGTGATCATTGTGATCACGACTTAGATTCCACCCTGTATATAGACTTCCCACTTATATATTATAACCTCGCTGCTACAAGCTATGGAATAACTACTTTACAAATACTTCAAGTTACGTTTCCACGTAGCTCTTTACTCTAAAATAATGCCAGCTCGGCATGAACTTGGCTTATTTTTCCATTTCCACATTCCTCCGGCTTAGCTTTTATGTGTCATTGTTTATTATCAAATGCCGTGTATAGAGCAGGCACCTGCAATAAGGCATTTTGTCGTTGTAGTATAAATCAAGCTTGTTCCGAGCGGAGGAGTTATGGGTCTGTGGCACGCAAGGTACATTACAGATTTATACACGCTAAGTAAACAGACAGCGTGACAAAATTCGTCTCTGACTATATCCAAGGGATAAACGTCATGCAACTTACCATTAGCTGGCTTATTATGGTTGTGTTTTGTTTATTATGTATATTTTGACATGTTAAGGGCCCCATACACGGAACGATCCGTCGCTTCAGACCGATCGAAACGACGAATCGATAGTGTATGTCAAGATCGTTGACAACTTACTTCATCGAAGACGATATCGGACATCGCAACAAAAATCCATGCGATCATGAATATCGTAACGATGAATCGACAGTGTATGGCTCTTTACGATCAACGATTTGATTTTGTCTCACTCTAACACGAACATTTGAACACGTCTTTATCCTTCGTTTAAAGCATGATCGATCGTTACGACCAATCGTTTCGTGTATGGGCGTCATTTTTGATGCGATCAATCGTCACGATTTTCATCAGATCGATCGTAAAGACGAATCGTACCGTATATGGGGCCCATTATCTTTTTGCTTTTAAATTAACTAACATCTATAACTTTACTAACTGTTAAGTAAATATTGTATATGCCTCGTGTGGTTGCCGATTTAGAATAGTGCCACTCCATGTCTTCCCGTGGATGTCGTAAGAGACGACTAAGGGAATAAAGGCTTGTAGTACTGTTAGGCAATGGGCTTGCAACCTGTCACTAATATGCTGGTAAACATCTTAGCCTAATTGTGCAAATTGTGGTTTTAGAATTATCAACAAGTTTTTAGAGATGTTTGTAATTCTGTAGCTCTGCCTACCCCACTCTGGGAACGAAGGCGTGAGATTATGTATGTTATGTATGTAAGTAAATATTGGGTCCTTACATTATATGAAATTGGCGTTTTGTTGAACTGGCCACTTTCGTTCCAAATGAGGAAGAATTCTAAATTCAAATTTATTTCAAGTTAGCTCATGTATTTGTGCCTCGAATTTAGCGATTCATTTGTTATCGCGTCATTTGTTTTTTCTTTGACATCATTCTGTTCACAATGTGGAGAACTTAAAATATCGCGTTATTTAAGAATGCTACCAGTATAATACCAGTGCTGCAGAAACGGCTCGAAGGTTTAATGATGTGTATGAGGCAGCTACTGTAAAAGAAAACACGGTATGTTTTTCGTTCCATAGTTTTCGTTCTGGAAATTTTGACCTACAAAACAAGCCCCGTGGACGGCCGGAGACCCAAGTTAATAACGAAGAATTAAAAGTGATTGTGGAAGCGGATCCATCGCAAACTACGTCAGAGTGAGCGGCAGGCTTCGGTGTGAGTGATAATACAGTTTTAATTCACCTGAAACAAATAGGAAAGGTGAAAAAGCTTAAAAAACGGGTATATTATGTTATGGGTATATTTTTGCCATATAAAACGCCAATTTAATATGTAAGGACCTAATATAAGCTATTAATACTTGACCAAGTACATATAAAACATCCAAGACGCAGTAACAAATAGTCACGCTCATTACACAAATGTTTGCCCTTGCCGGAAATCGAACCCGGGACCACTAGCTTTGTAGGTAGAGCCACTTTAAAGCTGGGTACTGACCAAAGTTACGAGGTGTAATGTAACATGTTACACAGCGAGCATTCATGCAGTCGGTACGTAGTATTACAGCGAAACCAGCGAGCAATTACGTACTGACTGCATGAATGCTCACTGTGTAACATGTTACATAACACCTCGTAACGTTGGTCAGTACCCAGCTTAAAGTGCAACTCGTACTTCAACTTTTTAAAAGACAAAAACGTAAGCTTCGTTCAAAGATTTCCAAATTCCTGAAACCGTTTGGTATTTTACGCATAACTAATTACAATTAGTAAAACAAGTAAAGAATCGTATATACATACATACATGAACCCTGAAAATGTTCCTTTTTTTGGGCAGTCGCGTAAAAAATATAATGGTAAAAATGGTAAAAAAATTACATTCCCAAGATTTATTTCCCTAAAGTATTACATTACTAGGATCATCCATTTACAGAAAGTTGTAACGAGCTAGCTAAACTGCTTACCAAGGATGTCCCAGTCCTGTATCACCGGAAACGACGCCATGTTGGTCGCCGGAAGTGTTTATTTGCCTCACAAGCCGCTGGAGAAAATCGCAATTCTTATAACTCATCTTACTTGGACTGGTCATTGCGAAAATGACCCTGATTTATTGTAATAAAGTTCATTTTAGAGGTTTTAGATTAGGCACATAATGTGTTTTTGAGTAGGGGAAGCACGCCTAAAGTGGGTACCCTGCCTAAAGCAGGTAGCCTTTTAAATTTGCGTGCCTTTAGCACTAATAAAAATCTGTGGATGCGAAGTGACATTCGACACGTCAGCCAATCACAGGCAGTAATGCCAGTTGCATGGTGTACGTGTTGACAAGGTAAGACGCTAACGAAGTTTTTTGGTGTTTTCACTAGTTTTTTTCTTTTTTTTTACATGTGATTACTCTTAAATGGTTAATAACATGTTCTAATTTGTTTTAAGTACATTTTGTTTGGCTATTAGTCTTGTTATTTATGAAGCTGCTTTGTGTTTTATCGTTTCGGTTTGAAAGTTTTATACTGATAAAACAAAAACGTGTGCATAGGCAAATCGGGTATGGGAAAAGCGGGTACCCGCCATTGGCCTCTATTTGTATAAATTAATAAGCGGACTAATATTTTAGTTACTTTTATTACGTAGATGGTAGTAAATATAAAGGAAAAACTTACCAAGCGCCGTGGGGCGAGATCACATTGTGGCTACTATGTAAGAGGCGACCAAAAAATCGGTCAAAAGTGTAGCCAAAAAGTTTGGTATTAATTTATGTACAGTAAAAAGACACATGAATAAAAGCTGACCATTAGCATAAATTGATAATTTTAGGACAAATCTGTGAGCTTAATTAATTTCCAAGTTGATTTGTTCGCATAAGAACAATCACTACCCGCATTGCCCAAAGGTCTTACCCGTTTTAGGCACCCCCCACGGGCAAAGCGGTTTATTGGAAGGGTGCACATTTTAATTTTTTTTTCATATAAAAACTGACGTATTTTCTCATTCCGTTGATTTGTGCGAAAGCGTAAAAGATTATAAAAACACATACATACTAATAAAGGAAATAAAATAAAATAAACTTTGTTTTTTAACCATCATCCTTAGCGTACCCGCTTTGAGCGTACCTCCCCTAATGTGGGTAGAATTCGATTTTAATACATCTTGATGCTACTTTGACTAGGGTATACCACTTTGTTAAGGAATAATCTAAAAGTGGTGAAGTATAAAAACTGGAATAATGTTAACAAAACTCCTTGGCAAAAACCGCATAACTGCGAATCACGTGGAGAGGGTTCTGTATATTTTGGAAAAAATCCTACATACATACATAATCTCACGCCTTCGTTCCCAGAGTGTGGTAGGCAGAGCTAAAGAATTACAAACATCTCTAAAAACTTGTTGATAATTCTATAAAGACAAATTGCACAACTAGGCTGAGATGTTTACCAGCGTATTAGTGACAGGTTGCAAGCCCATCGCCTAACAGTACTACAAGCCTTTATTCCCTTAGTCGTCTCTTACGACATCCACGGGAAGACATGGAGTGGCACTATTCTAACTCGGCAACCACACGAGGCCTCCTATCCTATTTAACTTTAAATAAAGACAATAGATTTTTTATACATTTTCCTGTAATCTATTGCTAAAGTTTTTTTCTTTTACCTATGTTCTTAAATAACATCAAAACTATTTATCTTAAAATAATTTTAAGAAATTGAAAATCTCATAAGTCAATTTGATACTTAAATCACACGATATACCTACAGCCTTGGCCAAAGGTTTTGAGCTTCACTTCGGTTTAGGTAAGTTTTTATGTTTTACCCGTACATAATCCAAAATTTATCGATCTATCTATATATATATAAAAGTCAAACCTGACGCACTGACTTATATATCACCGCACAGCCGAAACTACTGTACCTAGAAACTTGAAATTTGGTACAGAGGTTCCTTTCATGATGTAAGTGAGCACTATGAAGGGATTTTCTGAAAATCGACCCCAACGGGAAGAAATAGGGGGAGTAGCGGGAAACTAATTCTACGCGTACGAAGTCGCGGGCGTACTCTATATATTGCTGAAAACTGCTAAAATCCATTGAGTAGTTTAAAAGATCAAAGCGCACAGACAGCGGGAGCGACTTTGTTTTATATTATGTAAAGATAAAGAAGTATTATTTTTCAATTTAAAAATACACAAAGACGTAAAATATAAAGGGTTCCGTTAATATTTGGTACCTTGAAAAGTTCCTTTCAAAATAAGTTTTATTTTTTATTTGAACCCGATTTCCTTCAATTCAAGCCATATTTTATTAGCTACTCTGACAACCTCCACACATGCTCCAACTTAAAATTCACCCCGGTGAAATCGTAAAATTATGTAATAGGGTTGCGCAAAGTATTAAGACGTCCTTACACCTGATCGGCGACAGCCCTGGGGCGCGTTATCGGAATCTGCATAATCTGTTCCCGAAGGATGAAGCGGTTGAGAGAGATTCTTGTGGTGTTGTCTTCGAATTTTGATTTTTGATTTTGGAATCTAATATTTTTAATTATCGAGCTCACGGTTTGGTTGTTGTGCCAGTATTTTTATCACGGTGAAGCAAAAAAGAGTGGTTTATTTTAGCAGACTAAGACCCCCCGCACACTGCAGACTAAATTATCGTCCGATTGTGTTTTGTCTCCGCTAACTTAGTAGAAATGGATAGAGACAACTGCACAATCGGTCGACTTAAAGTCTGCAGTCTGCGGGGGGTCTAAAGGCCGCACTTTGAGATATTTTGGAGAGAAATTAACTCATTAGGCTTTGTCTTCGTCTTCCAAGTGTGGATATGTGACGTCATATTAAATCCACCACGTCCGGTCTCGTGCTCAAAATAACGAGCTGAGTGTGGTCACTGTACGTACCAACTTAATTAATAGAAAATATTTATAATGATAATATTGCCAACAGGAAAGCTATTTCCACTCTATTCATTTTAGAACTTGATCGTTCTTTAATATTTATTAATTATTTTATTAATTAATTGTGACGGTTAAATAAAAACAAAATACAACCTGTGCGATGACAGTGCCCGTGCTGTCAGCTGTATTATTAATCCCGGTGTAGTCCAGTTTCGTAGTAAAAATACCGAGCTGAGTGTGGTGAGAGTACCGACTTAATTAATTTAAAATGTTTAAGTTTATACTGACAATATTCTTATACCTACACTACATCACTGATAAAGATCACTGAACACTGTTAGCCTGGTTGGTTGCCTATAAAGTTATTGGTTCCAGGTCCGATCCTCTGTAAAGGCAATTGTTTGCGATAGAACTTGTTAAGATAAAGAGGCATGTTACATGTGATCATTATTTTTAATAATTAAGTATAAACATTACCTGTGCGATGACAGCGCCCCCTGTAAGCCTGGGTTAATAATCCCGGTCTAGTCCGGTCGCGTAGTAAAAATACCGAGTTGAGTGTCATGAGAGTACCGACTTTATTATTTTTTTCTAAAATTGTTCGCTTCACTTTATAAATCATCATCATCATCATTATAGATAGCCGCTAGAAATGAGTGCTCAATGATGCAACATTTAATTAAGAATACATTGTCGCTAGCTAAATATATATACTAACTTAGTCATAAGAAGATACCAACAAAATGTGGATCTAGTTGGTTGAATAAAGAAATTATTATTATTATTATTATCATCATCATCATCATCATCATCGTCATCGTCATCGTCATCGTCATCTTCATCGTCATCGTCATCGTCATCGTCATCGTCATCGTCATCATCATCGTCATCGTCATCGTCATCGTTATCGTCATCGTCATCGTCATCGTCATCGTCATCATCATCATCATCATCATCATGATCATGATCATCATCATCATCATCATCATCATCATCATCATCTTGCCCTTATCCAAGTCATTCGTCTTTGGCACACGTCTTTTTCTTCCAAACATCCCTATCAGCCGTCATCTCAGTATTCACTCCCTTGTTTTTCATACCGCTCTTTCCACATTCCATCCCTCTCTTCTTAGATCTCCCCCTTCCACTGTAGCCCTCCAGATTCATATTTAAAACTCTTCTCGTCACATGACTTTCATCTCCTCATATTATGTCAATCTCCTTATTCTCTTCCATATTTTCTCTCACTGGCGCCACTTTTAAACTCTACGTACTCTTTCCCTATCCATTATTTCCTTTATTCAATATTTTAAAGGTATTATTACCTGCGCGATGACAGCGCCCTCTGTAGGCTGGATTAATAATCCCAGTCTAGTCGCAGAGCCGCGCATGACATAGTCCCGGGCCGCGGGATTACACAGCGTGCGCAAATTAAACTGTCTGTTTAAAAATACCGAGTTGAGTGTACCGATTAAATTTGTTCAAATTATTTATATAGAAACGCAAAGGAAACGAACTCCAGTTCGTGAAAAGAGCATGGATTTATTTACTACTGCGTTTCGTACGTAACTAGCTGTTGCCTGCGACTCCGTCTGCGTGGAAGTCGATTATTGCTATTCCTTAGATAAATAAATAAATATCAGGGGACAAAGTCTAAGCTTGTACTTTGGGTACTGGACAACGATATAAATACGTATATAGAGAAACATATACTTAAATAAAATACATATAAAACATCCAAGACCCAGGAACAAATATTCGCGTTGATCACACAAATACATTACCGGGATTTGAACCCAGGACCGCTAGCTTTGTAGTCAGGGTCACCATCAACTAGGCCAAAGCGTCGTCAAGAGTGTGAGCGAAGAGGCAAATTACCTATACACTGTCGCTTCGTTCGTGTGTTACGTTGGCGCCACTGAAAAGAAGCGTCGCGGTTTATGCCGTGACAAAGTGTTGAGTGATAACAATTTCGACGTCACAGAATCACCCATGGCAACATTATCCTACAAATTGTATTATTTTATTCCTTTTATTCTTTATTGTTTAATTTAGATTTCTGTGTTGCCATAATTTTATGTTCATCTTTGTTCTGTTTTTATTCTTGTGCTCGTCAATAAATGCTTCTATTTAAATTTCTATCCTATGTCTTATGTTTCTAACTCAGCTATTTCCATATCAAAACGCATCGCAATCAGATGAAAAGTAAAGCGATGCTTATCTTTTAACCTATCGCCAAGCAGCAGTATTAGCATTGTTAAATTGAAAAGCATCTTGCTGGAGATGGCGTGTTATTCATTTGACGATTTTTTCAATAACGTCAAATCGCTGACCCAAACATTTACTATTACAAATTATGTACACTATTTAATTAAATAACAATAGACTATTACTTAAATTATTATTTTTATATCGAATTCAGCAATAATTTCTATTTAAATAATTAATTGTATTATGAATATTTTGACGTGTAAAATGTACCATTTTATCAACAAATGCTTAAATCTTAAATCTTGAATCTTGTGTTCCAGAATGGGGATAAGACAACCAGTGAAATTACTAGAATAGAGGCATTCCTCCATCTTAGTCCTTAGGGTTGGCAAGATATTTGTAATCTCAGTATTGCAGTCGTGGGATTGTAATCTTGAAAATTCAAGTGTCTATATTATTCAGATCCCACTTACCATCAGGTGGCCTGTGTGCTCGTGTACCTCCCCCTTTTCGACCTCCTAAGATCCACGTCAAATTTCGTTAGTTCGAAAAAGAATGTTGTGTCGGTCAACTAAAGTCAAAAGTCACTTTGACAAATGTTCTAGGACGTTGGGCCTTACGACGTTAAATAAATATAGTTTGCAAATCAGCGGGTCAAATATAAATATAAAAATAAATTTTGCATATATTTTCATACTCAAGATCAAGAAAATAGAAATAAATTCAAATTCAAATTCATTTATTCTGTAAGTAGGCCCTGTAGGCACTTTTACATGTCTGAGTCTACCAGCGCTTCCAAGGGACTCTGTTGAGAAGAAACGCCGCAAGAAACTCAACAGGAAGTCTTTTTTTTTATATGAGTAACTTATTACTATGATAAACTTAAGCTAACTAATTTAAATGTCACAGGGATGTACAGGTCCCAGGAGCAATTATGAGAATTAAAGTATATTCAATTTAAATTGGAAATGTAAAGTCTCCAAATTTCAGATAAAAATTAAAAATAGACATAGGTAAGGAGATGTAGAAAGTCTCCACGGTCAATAATACAATTATGGAGATGTAAAGAGTCTCCAAATGTCAAATTAAAATTAAATTTAAGAAATAAACATCCATAGGAGATGTAGAAAGTCTCCACGGTCAATTATGGAGATGTAAAGAGTCTCCAGATGTCAAATTAAAATAATAAGCATACAAAGGAGATGTATATAGTCTCCACGGTCAATAATAATTGTAATACAAACAATTCAGTCCCAAGCATTGTTATCATTCATATAATCTTTGATACTATAATACGCTTTAGAAATTAGTTTACGTTTAACGTAACTTTTAAATTTATTTACTGATAGATGAGTAACACTACTTGGGAGCTTATTATAGAACCTTATACAATTACCCGTGAAAGAGTTTTTTATTTTATGAAGCCGTGTAAAGGGCACTGCGAGCTTATGTTTATTTCTAGTATTAACATTATGTATGTCACAGTTCTTTTTAAAATTAACGATGTTTTTATGAACATGCATAAGGTTTTCATAAATATATTGACTGTATACTGTTAATATATTGGTTTCTTTAAACTTATCTCCAAATCCAAATTAAGTACCTAAGGGCCTAATATGGCTGCGTTTATGGCGTGACAAAATGTGGATTAAGCATCCGTCACTGTCAATAAATTGGCATGTTTTTAAGCTTATGGGCAACTAGACGGTAGTGTATTTTTTTTCCACCATGGGAGCTGAAAGTTTGATCAATGCACGATTGAAAAGGCAAAAATTAAGTTTGCGATTTAAAAAAAAACATTGTAGTCTCACATTAATGGTGATGCCTATCTGATAATATAAGTATTCATGAATACTGACAAAAAATAAAATTTGGAAAAAATTAGCTTAGAATGGTGCTATGATCAAAACATTGAACAAGGGTGTTCATTTTCGAAAAAATCCTAAAAGTCCAAATATCTCGAAAACCGTGCGACTTTTACCTAACCTATTTTAGCTTTTTCATAACGTCAGCTATTTTAACACGTATATAAGTACGAAAGTGACGGATGCTTTATCCACATTTTGTCACGTGCCAAACGGGACCATACTAGGCCCCTAGGTAATTAATTGACTTCTATTTTCTTGTGCTTAAGTACGAAAATATACGCAAAATCTATTTTTATTCCTTTTCTTTTCTTACAGTGCAGTTGATGGTAAAAGTGTGTAAGACATTATTTTTCATGACACGGCTCTTTCGAGCCCAGATTACCGTTAAATTGAATTTTTCTGCGCAAGTGCCGTAAGAAATAATAACATCAGTGTTATAGAAGAAGAAAATTACTCTGCGAAGCATTACCAACTTCTAGTTTTGTATTACTGTACATTTAGTTTATAAGAACAAGGTCTCTTATTTTTGAACCAGATTGTTTTTTTAAAACATTATATACTAGCGATCCGCCCTCGCTTCGCTTCGGTTTAGGTGAGTTTTTGGGGAACCCTTTGTTTCCCAGAATTTTATTGGTCATAATGTAATTGTTGACATAATTTTTGATAGTCATAATTTTTTATATCGCTGAAACTGTAAACTTTTCAGAAGTTCTGAAATATCTAACGTGTAGACAAGGCAAGGTAAGGTTAGGTTTGAGTTATAAAAATCCTGAAAAAGTAACAGTTACTTTAAAAAAACACGTTATGACTTGCGATGATTATGACCTAAAGCACATTATGACTAAAAATAATTATCTCAGTCAATATAGACCCGAGTTTTTGATAACACCCGTACATAATTATAATTATACATAAAAACCTTCTTCTTGTTTCACCCTATCTATTGATGATAAATAAATAAATAAATAAATAAAATGAAAACCGAAAATAAATAAATAAAATGAAAATAGATTCCGTGGCGTAGTTTTAAAGATCGAAGCGTACTTAAAGAGGGACAGACGGCGGGAAGCGACTTTGTTTTATAGGTAGGTACTATGTTTACACCATCAACAAATTTTCCTAAATTTGATAATGTACTTAAAGTTATATTTTTTTAATTGATGAAATAAACGCACAGTTACCGAGTCGTTCTTTTGGTGAAAGTTAACCAAAAGAGCGACTTCGAAAATTAAATGTTGTTTTAAATCATTACCCAAAGTACAAGCCTAGAGCTTATTTTGGGACTATGTCAATTTGTGTGACATTGTCCCCTAAAAATTATAAAAAAATCTTTTATTTACATTTTTCGTAAATAAGTAATCGTCACAATGAATACTGCTTTTATTGAAATAAACCATAGATTAACGTTAAATAGTAAACTTTATCTATTAAAAATATGACTGTAGTACTACTCATTTTTTCCTTGTTTTTTGTCGATTCAATTGTGACGTACAATAGTACATTATTGCCTAGGCATGGAAGTAGGCAATTGCGGGCCGAGTATTGGTTTAAACGGACGAGCTTGCGAGTCCGTTTAAAAATACGAAGCCCGCAATTGCTGTTCCTGCCGAGGCAAATATAGTGCTTTTCTCAAAAATCGCCAGAAAAAAAATGTGTTGGAGTAAAATCTTCATCGCTTGAACTCACTTTTTGAATTGCATACAAACAGAAACTTCATGTGAAAAAACCATCACTCCTTACCGCCTTTTTGTTTATAACAAGGAGAAACGCAATTTTTGTTTTTTAAAAAAAACATAAGCTATTCCAGGCACAAATAAAAAAGTTATGTTTCGAGTAATATTTGGATATATAAGACTTGTGCCCTAATTTTATTATGGCCATTTTCACTTTTTAAAAAGTTACTAGCTAGATAGTAATGGAATTTGTATGCAATGTGGTGCTCGCAACACAAGCCCGCAATGTTTTTTTTTTAATTTGATAACTGTCAGTAAACTATGTACTTCGCGTCTTAATATGTAGATAGGAATGTCAACATTTCCGGACATTTTTGAGAAAAATAAGTCTCCTGTCTTAGGATTGTAGTCCTGAGAATGCAAATGTCTACAGCTCTCTGATCTGCTTACCATAAAAAAGGACGGACAATTAAACGGCCTCTAAAGTGCCATAACAAAGCTATGAATAGTATGACCCTTGAGTTTCGTATGGAACTATTTCAAATTTATGTTATGCTGTCTCCTTGATGTTAACTTAATAAAGATTTTACTCGCCTTAGACTGTTACTAGGAAAACAATAATGTCGTGCCAAAATCCCTTAAGCTCTAATTTCCGGCAGGTGTTAGCACTTCACGGAAATTGCTAGAAGCGGGGCATAATGAAACATGTTTTGCCATTCGGTGTTATAATCATGTTATTATACCCCACTTTTGGTCCCAGTAGAGTAATGTTTACGTTATTACCGTCAATTATTATTATTATTACACCCGTAACTTCTGCTAACAATACAATAATTGAATCTGATTTATGTAATAGCATTTGCCTGCGACTCCGTTCGCGTTTTATCTAATCCAGACACATTAATGTTTCGTCAATTAAGTATGACTATTGCCGCTTTAACTTCCATAACCTCATTTTGCACAATGGGGGTAGCAAAACTACAAGTAATAAAATCTGAAAAATGTAGAACTCTCAATGCGCGAGTTTTCGTGTTAACAGCTTCAGAACCCTACACTGAGTATGATCAGACATGCTATTCTCCGGTTTTTTCTTATTATATTAGGTAAATTTAAAGTTAATGTAGATAGATACCTAGGGACTTGCCAGTACGTTATATTACCCCCAGTTCCATTAATCTGCTAATTTACATAAGGTCATAATTTATGCCCGTCGTTAAAACACACTGAATAATGCGCTGACCAAAATTCTCGCGTCAGTATATTACGGTTTAATAAATTTATGTTGACAAAACGTAATATAGACGCTATTATTAAGTGGTGTCAAATAATGCTGAATTTTTGATCAAATACCTTTGCAATATGAAATAATAGTTTAGTTTAGTTTATTTATTCATTAATGTAATATTACAATATAAATTGCATTGCATGTCAAAAAATACGAAATTACATTGAGATCGTCAAACATAAATACTAATAATCAAAGAATACAAGAAAATTAAAAATGAAAACAACAACAATTAAATATCTAATAATAATTGGTAATAATAGTTGGTAGTGACCCTACGAAGCTACCGATCCCGGGTTCGATTCCCGGAATGGGCAAATATTTGTGTGATGAGCGCGAGTATTTGTTTCTGAGTCTTGGATATTTCCTATGTATTTGAGTATTTATTTCCCTCTATAATTACTTATATCGTTGTCTAGTGCCCATAGTAAATACAAGATTAGAGCTTAGTTTGGGACAAGGTCAATTTGTGTTAGATTTTCCGCTGATATTTAGGTATTTATTTTATACTCACCTTATTCATAAACGTACAATAAACTTATTTTAATTGTATGCTTTTTCACTGTTGCTGGCAACACAATAGTTATTTGTGTAACAAGGGAGCAAAATGACATATTTACGGCGAGGGCGGACATTGAATCCTGAACGAAGCGAAGGTTTCTAAAATAGAATCCAGAGCGTAATGAGGGATTGAAGTGTTAACGTCCAAGGTGGAAATAGTTTTGCTACCGTGTGACACATACTGCTTTTCACATTACCTATGAGGAAAATAAAAGAACATTATCACCATCATCATCATCATCATCATCATCATCACCATCATCATCATTATCATCAACATTATCATCATCATCGTCATCACTATCATCGCCATCACCATCATCATCATCGTCATCACCACCATCATCATCAATTCATCAACATAATCATCATCACCATAATCACCATCGTCATCATCACCATCACCATCATCACCATCATCCCCACCATCATCATCATCATCATCATCATCATCATCATCACCATCATCATCATCATCATTTTCTTATGTTGGTCAACTAGCTATAAGTTCCGGTCTAAGACTTGTACGCGTCTCCACTCTTACCCTTTCACTGCTCCTTCCATCTTGTCGTAACGTTGTGCACCTACTAATAAATTTGTGTGATTTGCAAATAGTGACTTTCTATGATCGATCGACCAGCAATTAAGCATTTACTTATATACAGTCCACGCGCAAACACTCAGTTTCTGTCATATTCAAATGTCATAATGAAAGATACGCTTAAAGCATATTTTAAGCATGATTTAGTTATTCTGCGCTTATTTATTAGAGGGTTTTATTTATCCGTATCACTATGAAGAGTAAAAAAGGTCAGTTAATTCCAGGCAGACATATTTTCATGATCATTTGTAGAAAAAATCGGACATGTTTTCCAGTATTTAGCTAAATATACTATAATCTCTGGGATCATCGTTGTTAGGATCCTTGGGAAAGGCTTTTCGTTTTGTTGTGGCATAAAAACGAAACCATTATGATATTCTGTATTACTATAGGGAATACCTATGCATGCATTTGTCAACAAAATATGAAAATACCGTAAAAGAGGTCACCAAAAGTGAAATTAAAATTAAAATCGGCCAAGAAATACGGATGATGCAAGCATTTTATACTGCTAATTAGACAGCGATTAGACATCGCGATTAGAGATCCGATATGCACTGTGACGTCATGTAACAGGTCGGCCATATAAATTCCATGTTAAATTGAAACTAACTACTGTATAAATGTGTGTTAAATTGTGTTTAGCTAGAAAGAGACAAGAACCAATACTTGTCTTGTTGGCTTATATCTTGGTTATTTTTACAGCTATTCAAAAAATGATTTTTCTCAACTGTTTCTTACAGTTTTTGTTGAAGCTGTAAAAAAAAGTCATGCATATTCCCTAATAGGGAATTTAGTGTGATTCTCGCTTCTAAAACAGGTCATCTATATAAATATAAATAAAAAAAGATGTATTACAATGGTATTTTTCTAATCGCGTACTATAAACCGGTTACCTATCACAACTTCGAAAAATGTTTGACCGAATTTTGGTTCGACAAATACTTTTCGTCAATTATGGTTTGGGTTTTTTTACGTTTGGCCGAATGATCATTTCGAATAGTTTTATTTATTCATTACTTGTTTTGGTTTTTTAACGATTTGACAAATTATCTATACCTCATTACTGGTTTCGGCGTATCAACAGTTGTCCAATGTAATGCTTTGTCTATTTGTCTTTTTCCTATTTCTGATTTTACCTTAGTATCCTTTGCCCAATATTACGGCTCGGTTTATTCATAGTTTACCTAATTTTAAATCGACCATGTTATGTTTGATAAGTTTCTGATTATACTTAAGCAAGTTTTTCGGGGCAGAAAAAAAATAACCTCGAAAGCCAAGGCGGGAGCAAAGCTCCCGCCTTGGCCTTCTAACCTAACCTATCTGAGTCGGTTCTGCCCTGACTCGTCTTGCTCGTTGCATTTTGTAGATAGTTGAAACTAATTACAAGCAAGATTTTTTGGCCGAAATGAATATTTGACGTAACGTAGCAAAATCTATATGTAACATTGATGAAGTGAAAAATGGGTTAAGAAACAAAATACAAAACGATCCACAGGCTAGTTGTAGCATTGGTGTAATGAAAAATGGGCTTTGAAATAAAATACGTAACAATACATAGGGTACGTGACTACAAGGAGAAAAGTTGCTTGGACTAACGAACCATTTACTTAAAGTCAAATGGTGAAATAAAAAATGACGAATCGTGCCATCGGAGAAACGATAAAAAACGAAATGTTTTCGGTCAAATGAAATTCGGTCAAAAACTTTTCGAGGTTGCGATAGGTTACCCTATAAACCGCTAGTATTGATATCGTAAATGGTACCACAAAACCACCTATAGCGTAACCGAAACGTGAAAACTATTCTATAATAAGCGTTGCCATGGCAATAACAGTTCTATAACAATTATTATAGCATTGTTATTACCATGGTTACGGTCATTCCGGATGTCAGTCTTGGCGTTCAGTGAACACTTGACGTTCTAATTTGTATAATAAACCGTTAAAAATATTTTAATACCAATTAAAATTACGTATACTAAAAACTAAATTAATTTTGAGACTAATTGACAACATTAAAAAAAAAAAAGCATTTTGGTATTTTTGCGTTTATTATAGCTGGTTCAAAATTAGACTACAGGTGTTTCTCGGTTTTTCTTTATTTAACTTAAATTCGTCGTTAATAATTTATTAAAGAAATAATCATTCAAAAGACCGTATATACAAAGTTAGGAATACTGATGTCGTGATCTTAGCATGATATAAAATTAAAAAGGTAACTTTCAACAGAAACAGAACTGACTGTCATGTCATGTCACTTGTCAACCATAACAACTGTAACAACATGAATTCGTCGACTTTGGGCAGATTGCGGCTATCCGCTTTTACAAATCCGTTAGTCACTTTCATTTTTAATAGCGTATATCAAAACAATAGTATTACGAGAATCGAAAGCGTGTCGTTAGAATCAAGAAATCCGTCAGACAGATGAAAAATGGATATGACTGTTGCATATTTTTTTCAATTCCTATGTTACCTAATAAATGGACTAAGGGCACTATAAGTGTATTCCTAACATTCACAATCCAACTTTTTTACTGTTTTTCCCAAATATAAAAAAAACTACTGCATAAAAAATCCAAAAATATTTTTACTGTAATCAGCAGTATAAAATCTACAAACGGTAGGTATTTTATTTTACTACTTTAGCAGATATGAATTGTTGTCAATTATGTGTTTAAAATTACATTTTTATCAAATTTCTAAAAATAGATGATTACGTTCAATATGGTTACCAACAAAATGGCATTTCAGTTGGCAATCCAACTTGTATGATAAATTGTCAGAACTGTTTTTTTAACTATTAAAATTGGCATGAAATTTCTAAACATATTATAAATAATTAAATTCACAAACTATTAACGCCAATCGGAATAATGAAAATTACTTTGCTGACAAGTAATTTGTTAGCAGAAAAATCGAGTAAATACAAGAAAAGTTAGCGATTGTTTATTTTTAACCGACTTCAAAAAAAGGAGGAGGTTCTCAATTCATCGGGATATTTTTTTTTTTTCTTTTTATGTATGTTCCCCGATTACTCGAAGACCACTGGACCGATTTGAAAAATTTTTTCGTTGTTCGAATGGATATACTTTCTAATTGGTCCCATTGTCACCACGTCAGGATCTGATGATGGGATCATGGAGAAATCAAGAGAACTCCTCAAATATTATAGGCACATCTATAGCGATTTTGGTATTTTTAACTGTAACTCATGCATTTGCTTTTGAAAAGTACTATATGGTGAAGTGGAACTGATGATGAAGACCACAGATGGCCACCGGAACTCCTTAACGGTACCTATTTCAAGGGTGGCGATAAGATATTTCGATAAAGGTAGTTGAGCGACTATGACGAAGCACATTTAGGTTTAAATATGACTATGACATTCCCGCGGCGTTGTCTGCGGCGAGCTTGAAATGTTCTATAGTTTCTTATTAATATTTAGAAGTGGAGCTACGTAACAGCATAAATAGGATCACTAAAAAGTATAAAATAAAATAAATGTTTAAAAAAACAAAAAACCGCCTTCAAAAAGCAAAAAATAACTTCTTTAAAATGGTAGGTAAATAGGTCAGTCCAACTGAAGTCGGCGTCCAACAATATTTTAACCAAAAGCAGACTTCAGTTGGACTGACCTATTTACCTACCATTTTAAAGAAGTTATTTTTTGCTTTTTGAAGGCGGTTTTTTGTTTTTTTAAACATTTTTGTCATTATCATTTTAAGCTTGTAGAAAAAGTTATGTATGCAACGGTACATAACTAGTTCTTAAGGTACTTGTGTCTGTAATTAGAGCGCTCGCAAGCTCGCGCTCTAACCTCGGTACTCGTACCTTAAGAAGCTTCATTATGTACCAGTTATATAAATAACTATTGATTGTAAGGTTATAACAGACAAATTGTATCCAAGCTGGCAAGATTGGCTAACCTCTTCATTTATTATTACGAGTATTTAAGTACTTACATATTATGTATTTCTCGGTAACCCATTAGTTTTTTTTTTTTTTTTTTTTTTTTATTCAGTAAATTGGCCACATACGGGCTCTTTTACACGTCGGTAATATACAGTGAATCTACTAGCGCTTCGGACAAGACCATCATTGCGGAGAAGAAGCGCCGCAAGAAACTCCAGCAGAAGGTCATTTTTTCAAACATAAAATACAATAATACTTAAAAGTAAGTTACATTACAAGGTAATAAAGCAACAAATATAAATTATTAGAACTATCACATATAAAAAAAATACAAATTCAAAATTAAAAACATTACAAATAAATGTAAAAATTATCAAGATTACATGTCAAATACATGAAACTAAAAATAATGACTAGGAGAACAACACGACGAGGTCTCTACGTCAAAAGCCATAACTGGAATCATTAACTGAGCAAAAAGTCCTTGCAGACGTGAACAGACCGGACCCCACAAACAGCACCCGTTCACGAGTATGACGCATATCTCAGCCATCGCCTCCCTCAACCATGTGTTCGGGAAGGTGGCGACCCGATCAACGACGCCGCCGTAAGCAAAGACCTTTGAGCGAGCATGACGTGCTCATGCTGCCGGACAACATAAAAGTAATATTGTGTGATATAGCTGTCCGGCGAGAAACATCACAGTGTGCTCTCATTTAAAAGCGTCTTGTACACACAAGAACTAATAAAGATAAAGTACAAAAGTAAACATACAATTTCGTGTTTGAATACACAGTTTGCTTAAAGGCATTTTTATCAAGATAGAAATATCAGAAATAAAAAAACTACCTTAAATAAGTAATAGCCTAGACACTACTTAAATACATCTTGGTCACCAATGAAGTCATTTATAGTATAGTATGCCCTACCCAACAAGCAGCGCTTGATGTGAGACTTAAATTTATTGAACGGCATATCGACGATATCAGATGGTATCTTATTGTAGAAACGTATACAGTTCCCTGCAAACGAAGTGCTTACCTTACGGAGACGGTGACCTGGAAGAGCGAGCTTATCCCTATTTCTAGTATTTAAATTATGAACGTCGCGGTTATGCCTAAACTCGTGTATGTGTTTGCGTACATACATAATATTCTCAAAGATATACTGCGACGCGACTGTAAGAATATTGATTTCTTTAAATTTATCCCTAAGCGAAACACGAGACCCCAATTGATATATAGCACGTACAGCCCGCTTCTGTAATACAAAGATGGTCTGGATGTCAGCCGCTCTTCCCCACAGTAAAATTCCATAACTCATAACACTATGAAAATAACTATAGTACACAAGTCTCGCCGTCTCGACGTCAGTAAGATGTCGGATTCGCTTTACCGCATAAGCCGCTGAACTTAGTTTACCTGCAAGTGTGGATATATGCGCACTCCATTGCAGTTTTGAGTCCAGAGTGACACCTAGAAATACTGTTCTATCCTCGAATTCCAGTGTCTCATCCTTCAGTCTTATTCTAGCCGCATTCACTCGCTTCACATTGGACAATGAAAATTTAATGCACTTGGTTTTTTTGGCATTTAAAAGTAAGTTGTTGGCCGTAAACCAGTCAACAATTGTGGATAATGCATCATTAATGTCATTAAAATTATCCTGTTTCCTATCCGCTTTAAATATAAGTGAAGTATCGTCAGCAAACAAGACTATTTCATGTTTATCTCGCACTACATATGGGAGATCGTTAATATAGATTAAAAACAAGAACGGACCCAGAATAGAGCCTTGAGGCACTCCCATAGCAACAGATGACCCAGAAGATTGTGTTTTGTTAATGTCTACCCGCTGAGTTCTGTGAGCAAGGTAAGATGTAATAAGATCTAGTGCAATGTTTTTGATGCCATAGTAGCTTAACTTCCGCACTAACGTAACGTGATCAACACAATCAAAAGCTTTGGAGAGATCACAAAAAACTCCAATTACATCCAGTGATCTTTCCCAGGCATCAAAGATATGTTTCACCAAAGTAGAACCGGCATCAGTTGTAGACCGTCCCTTGGTAAATCCGTATTGACTGCTATGAAGTAGCTTGTATTGATTAAAGTGTGAGGATATTTGATTAAGAATTAATTTCTCAAAAACTTTACTTAATGCTGGTAGTATCGAAATAGGTCTAAAATTTGTGGGGTCTGATTTTGCTCCTGACTTAAACAAGGGAATGATCTTACTATGTTTCATCAGATCAGGAAATACTCCAACATCGACACACTTGTTAAACATAGTAGCTAGGTAAGGCGCAATTGACTCTATAATGGAGTGTAGTACTGAAACAGAGAGGCCCCAAAGATCTTCAGTCTTTTTGATATTAAGGGACCTAAACGTTTTAATCACAACTTTAGAGGTGACATGATAGAATTTAAACAAATTTGTGCATTCCTTAACATTGGATTTTAATAATATTTCAGCCTTATCAGGAGATGATAGTAATGATTTAGTGGTCTCCAAGGGTATGTTCGTAAAAAACCGCTCAAATTGTTTAGCTACATCAAGGTCCGAGCTTACTTGAGTATCTTCAACTTGCAGGCTGTAGTGCGGGTCTCTAATTCTAGTTCTACCAGTTTCGGTGTTAATAACATTCCAGACGGTTTTAATCTTGTTGTCAGAGTTACCAATTTTATTCGAAAAATACTTAGACTTCGCGGCAGCACAATGCTGCTTGAACTCTTTAGAATAATTTTTGACGTACTCTAGAAACTCAGGCCTATGATCGACAGCTCTAGTAGCATATAACTCATACAATTTGTACCTCTTTTCATGAATCTCTGGTGTAGCCCAATCACTAAATTTCGTACCTTGCTTGGCTTTAACATTTTTCAGACTAAAGCAGGCATCGAATTCTTTAATAATACACTTAAATAACGAAGCACATAAACTGTCCGGATCTTCCCTAGTGCACGTCATATAATTCAGTTGTTTAGTGACCTTAGTATTAAATGATTCTAATCGATTTTTAGAAATTGGTCTAAATATAAACTCGTGGGGCGCATTATCAGTTTTCCCCTTAAACGAAGCTTGCTGGCCGCAGTGATCCGAACTTAGGATGTTGATTATGGATTTCCGAGTAGGGTCAAAATTACTAAATATATTATCAATACACGTAGCACTAGTTGCTGTAATTCTAGTAGGCTCATAAAACAAATTTACTAAATTAAAGGATTTAAAAGCACTCAGTAAGTTAATAGACGTGGGTGATTCCTCCAGCAGATTAACATTAAAGTCACCACACACAATAATACACTTTTTAGTGCTAAAAACACAACTAAGAACATCTTCTAAAATGTTCTCAAAAAGCCGGTAATCCGCCGCAGGGGGTCTGTACACGCAAATAATAATAAATTGTTCCAATTCAACACACGCAAGTTCAATATGACGTTCAATTGATTTCGCAACAATATCTTTGCGCTCCTTACATTTAATGTTGCGTTTAACCATAATCAGGGATCCGCCCCGACTGCAAGATTGCCTAGCAAACATGCTAACAATGTCATGATTATTAAAATTAAACATACACTCATGCCCTTTTAGCCAATGCTCAGTAACACATAAAACGTGTATATTAGCACTATCTATAAACAAACCAATTTCTAGTTCCTTACTAGAAAATCCCTGTATATTCTGATGAATTACATTTATTACATTATTACCTAACTTATTTGTAATGTTCGTCGGCCTGAGGGCAGGCACGGGGCCGCCGCGACTGGCGCCGCGGACGGCGGCAGCCGCGGCCGTTGTCGAAGCTGTCAGTTTAAATCAACCGGCAGCTCCGGTGCGGGGCCAGCGCTAATAAAACTCAGCGCAGGCTCCGACCTACAATCGCTCGCTATGCTAGTCATAACGGGGTCTAAAATATTATATGCTAACAACTTAGCACACTCATCTAAGTACCTACTTGGTAAATAACTATAGTTACGCGTCAAATCGAACTTGTTTACAAATTTATTTGTATCAAAATACGATATTTTCGAATTATATATTGTCATTTTATATAATATAGAGTTAAAGTAATCAATGTTCCTATTACATTTATGTGTTAATTTGTGGGAAAACAGACAAGCACAAATAATTATTTTACCTATATCACCTTTGCTGACTTCAGTGAGGGTCTCAGACAAATTAAGTAAGTCATATTTACTAAACACCAAACTATTTCCTAATAACACTACTAACGTTGTCCCACGAGTGAACGTGTCGGCAGAGATTCGCGAGATCAGGTGGTCCATAGACATTCCTGGTAAACAGTTGTTTACTACGTTATTACGAGTATGACCGAGGTACTTTACCATTGTAGGCCCCAACCCGATACCTACTTCATCCGTGTACAAGACGGTCCTGCACACCGGGGTCGGTATAGTACCGGGAGAGGGAGAGACTCGCCCAGTAGGTGGCACGCACGGCGCGCGCGATCCGGGCGGCGCGGGCGCGCAGCTCGGAGTGTCCCCTTGCTGCGCTGCAGCCGCTGCCGTCGGAGCTCGCGGCGGCCCCGCGCCCGGCGCTGCCCGGACGGCCGGGCGGGGCGCGCGGGGCGCGGCGAGCGGGGCCGGAGAGGGCGCGGGGGGCGCGGGGCGGGCGCGGCGCGGCGCCGGTGCCGGGGACGGCGAGGCCGGCAGGCTCTGCCTCCGGCTGCGCCAGGGAGAGCCGCCGTAGCCATCGCAAGATTTACCTACCAGCGAGTCTAGTTTGTCCATGTTTGTATTACCTAGATCGATGATGTTATTCATGAAGCCTATGTACTCCTCCATTTGTTTGCAAGACAATGTATACTTGTTAGTTACATCTTGCAGAGCGAATTCCAATACCTTTAGTTGTTTAGCATTGGCATCAAATTCATGCATAACACGCTCTAGTTCGTGTTGACAATTTAATAGGTCATTATGTAAGGCTACATTGCTATATCTAATAGGTGCTAATTTCATAAAGCTTTTATTACATCGTAGTAAAACTTTTGACTTTTTTATAAATCTACTTAACCTTAAATACTTTTTAATTTTGTTCGATCCCCTCACAGTAATGTTAGAAGGTTTGGGATCAATAAGATCTAAAGAGTTAGTAAGGTCTACCGTTTCTAAGTGTTTGTTAACTTCACAGCCAGAAGTATTGAGCTCCGCAAACAAGCTTACATTGTAAGCCGACTCCTCCGCAACACATCTGGCACAAGTAGTGTCTTGTTTAACTGGTCGCTCCTCCAATAGCTGTTCCAGGTCCCGAATCCGCCGTAGCGCCTCCTCATGCGTCTCCCGGCACTGCTGGAACTGGTCCACGTTGGCCTGAAGGCGATCCCGCTGTTCCCGCATATAATCAAAATCCAAGTCCAGCTTGGCGAGACAACTTTTGAGGGTTTGGTTATGGTTTAACACACGCAGAACCTCCTCTTCACTCTCGTCACGCTCCTGTAGCAGCCGTGCATTGAGCTCTTTGACCGTCTTCAGCTCTAACTGTGTGTTTCGAAGTTTGTCAACAAGGACATCCCGACGGGTAGTAGGCTTGTTGGTAGCTGAAAACATGATGAAAAAGAACAGTACCAGGGCACAAAATAGATACACCTAACAGCCTAATTATAATTTAAGATTAATTTAAGTCTAAAAATCTCACTGTTTCAATATCACACAATAACCTCTTAAAGATATTTATAATGATTTAATAATTATTACAATAATTTTACTATTGTAATACTAATGTCACTATTATATAGGTAATCTATAATTAATGCTTAAATAAGCCACAATTCCTACTACTAAAATGTGACTCGACTAATATCCTTTCTCACTGTCAGTGTCACTTAATTTTATTAATTTTCTTAGCTTTATGGACAGTATTTTCGTTACAATTTAAAACAGAAGCAAGTAATAACAAGATTATGGAATATCAATACTCCCCTGGGTTCGGTGATGATCATCAGCACAGCAAACGGTGTACCTTTTTTAAAACATTTTTCAAACCACGAAGTCGTTGACCCAGTTACTTGTCAAATTTTGCACTCGTGATAATACTTTCTTCACAGCACTTATAGTCTTGATAACATTTATACTAAACATTTACGTGTTTATCTTCGAGTTTAGTCCCAAATATTAACAATTTAATCATTAAAACTACTTAAAATACATTTAACAAAACCGGTGGCCGATTTGACGTCTAGACCGGCCGGTGTTGCCAGGCCAACCGAATATTGAATTTCAATTCATCCCATAGATCCCATTATAAATTGTAAGTTAAATCTGTTTAAAAAACTTCTAACATTTAAACGTTTTAACACACAAGGCGCATTTTATTATTGGGTTTGGGCTTTTCACTCCAAAATCCATGTATTTGCTACGCAGTTCCCCAATTTGAAACTTTCCAGACATCCTGGCTGCTATCGACAATACCCTTCAATCAACTCTGTCTAAATTATTAAACATTCATTTAAGTTTGAAGCTATAGGATCAAGCGGTTCTCCCAATACCTTACGGTGGATTTGGTATTCGATAATCTTCTAATATGGCACTACCGGCTTTCCTGTCCTCCGCTTATGGTTCGTTGCCTCTCGTCAGTAGCATTTTAAATCTCCCATAGATACTTGACGTTGAGATCACGAACCTGGTGGAGGCCAGGAATGCTTGGTATGCGTCGTGCCCCGGAGTTGATATGCCAATCAAGAGACATATCCAAAGAGTTTGGGATACACCTGCCTTACATCCATCGCACCCGTCTCCTCGTTGCCTCAGCCGGCGAATCGGGTCATAGGCTCCACGCACTTCCGTCCTGAAATATAGGCACAGTCTTGGATCCAAGCTGCTTGCTCATAGCAATCAGCTTGCAGCTTAGGGCTAGGATCTGTGAACCTCAAACTAGCTCCTGCGGCAAGGAGGTGAGTGAGCTGAGACGAAATGGCCTTTCTTGTTTTAGAAACGCCCGCCGTTTGTACTGCCACGTCAGAATATGATCTGATCCTTCGTTCGCTTGCAACCGCCTCTATACCAGCTGTCCTATGGAACCGGAAAGTGACCAGATGAAGCTACTTTCGTGCCGTAGAAACTGGGTAGGGCACTGGTGTGGGACGTGACCTATGTTGAAACATTCGCCCTTTCCCACATCCAGTCGGCCCGTAATCAGGCCGGTGCAGCAACTGATCAGGCCCAAACCCTCAAGCGCCGGAAATATTATTTTTTATTAAATGATTACGAATTTGTGGCGCTTGCAGTGGAGACCATGGGACCTTGGTCAGCTGATAAGAAAAGTTTCATTAAGGTCCTGTCATCCCGGCTCATAGACGCTTCCGGAGATCCTAGAGCTGGTGCTTACCTCTCTCAAAGAAGTGGTACTGCAGCCAGTGTCATAGAGACCATGCCGCGGGCGGACCTGCTAGAGGGGATCTTTCTTCTTCTTTCTTCCTTGTTTCAATATATTTATTTATTTATTTAATCTTTATTGCACAGAACTAAGTACAAATAGCGGACCTAATGCCTAATATCTACTTGTGTTTGGATTATTATTATTTAAGCAGCTTAGTTTAATTTTAATTTTAATACGTTTAGTTTTTAAATTGTTTATATTTAAAATATGAAATCTAGTGTTAAATTTTCTGCATTATTATTTATTTATTGTTTATTCATCAATTATATGTGAATTATATATATTTTATATGTCTTTGGTTACATAGCATAATCATACGTCGTTTTTCTCTTCATCATCATCATAATCAGCCCACATCAATCCACTGCTGGACATAGGCCTCTTCCATAGCACGCCACTGAGCTCGGTGTTCAGCTCTTCTTCTCCAGTTGCCACCAGCTACTTTGTGAATATCATCGTTCCACCTAGTCTGAGGGCGCCCTACTCCACGTTTGCCAATTCGTAGTCTCCACTCTAGAACTCGTCTTCCCCAACGGCCATCAGTTCTTTGGCAAATATGACCAGCCCATTGCCATTTCACCTTGCTAATTCGCAGAGCTATGTCGGTAACTTTGGTTCTCTGCCGAATTACTTCGTTCCGGATTCGATCCCTTAGAGATTCACCAAGCATAGCTCTTTCCATAGCCCGCTGAGCGACTTTGAACTGCTGGACTAGTCGTGCCGTGAGTGGCCAAGTCTCGGCTCCGTATGACATCACAGATAGGACGCACTGATCGAAGACTTTTGTCTTAAGACTTTGTGGTATAGGCGACGAAAAGACCCGACGGAGTTTTCCAAACGCTGCCCAGCCCAGCTGGATCCGTCTCTTGGCTTCCTTCTCAAAGTTGTTTCTACCTAGTTGGAGCATTTGCCCTAGGTACACATACTCTGAAACAACCTCGAGGGTAACTCCATTTACAGCGACCGGTTCCGGAATAACGTGTTCGTTGAACATAATAGTTTTTCATAGTTTTTCATAGTTTTTCTCTTAAAGCTTCCCAGCAATATTGCACCGTCCGCAAAAATTTCCTTTTTCTCAACAGATTCACGGGCAACAGCAAGTTTAGAATAAATAAGATCAACAACTCTAGAACATTTGAAGTATTAAGATAAGATAAGATAAGAGAAGTAGTATTAAGATTCTTATTATTCTCAGATTTCCCTCGGATTACGAGTGAAGTTTACAATAACAACGTCAATAGCCTTTAAGTAGATTTGTTCTAAGAAGCCTTGAAATATTCTTGTACCCAAGTTCTAATTCCGTTTAATCGCATCAGATATCATATTTTATGAAACTAATATTTAGGTACTTATGCCATATACCGTAATATTATCTTGAGAGCTGAGTATAAGTTATACTAGTATTAAAATGATTAGAATTTATTTAAAAAAAAACAAAAACTAAAGGACTGGATGATATTTAGTACTCAGATAAGTTTATTTATTGATTTATTTAAGGATCACCAAATAGAATACAATAAAACACTTCAATCTGTATGAAAACCAACCGTGTTAATTTTTGCTACCACCTGGGACACACCGAGAGAAGAAATTTTTCCGTTTTCCGCGCAAAATCGATTCAAAGTCGTCGCTTTTTTGGGCTATTGCAGTTAATTATCACGCAACGAGGCATTTTCTCAATTTCCACGGCCGACAGGCTGCAACAACAGGCGCGCGGAACGTCAGTAGCGACGGCCAACCCCGACGGTTGGTCTTGCGTTACCTATGTGTATTTAGATCTGATTATGTGGATACGATGCTTACAGTTCAGTTAAGAGGTTACAAATGGTCTAAAAGAAACGCTAGAAATAATAAAATTGATCTCATCCTATGGTGATCACTACATGGACTGAAGAAACCGGTCAAGTTCGAGTCGGACTCGCGCACCGAGGGTTCCGTACCACCACACAGTAGGTATTATTATATTTCGACTAGAATTCGATTTCGAATCGAATCAGCGCGAGCTCAAATTAGTAGCTTGTATGTTGTACTGTTTTTACCACTCAAAAAAATACGTTGACAAAACATTTCTTGTATGGGGAACCCCTTCATTATTTCATTTCCTGCATTTTTTTGTATTTGTTTGTAAATCTAGTGTAATACCACATATTCTAAAAAAAAAATGAATCCTCTATCTATTACGGTTCAAAAGATACAGATGTTTAAAGTTATGACGGATGGACGGACGCGCGGACGGCGGAGCCATATTAATGCGGCTTGGTCTCCCTTCGGGCACGGAACACTAATAACTAGGTTTGGGCTACCACGTCATACTAAAGTAGTTCAATTTAAGTTGAACAAAAGGGACAGAGCTGTATAACTCCTATAATTCTGTCACTTTCTCTCAACCTAAACTGAACTGCTATGGTATGTCATGGTAGCCTCCCAGTACGTTTTCCTTTCCAAAAAAACCCTGTCAAGTGCGAGTCGGATTCGCGGACCGAATTTATTATGAACTTTATTTTCTATGCCATAAGGTCCATTTTGGCCTAAATATTAATACAGATTTTAAAAGTCTTGTTGTTATTTCTCAAAAACTGTAAATAATGAACACTTCATTTTATTTTTCGCATAAAATATAAGTAATTATCAGTCTATAGGTAGGGGAAGCTGTTGTACCCCGGACAGTTTACATTTCTTTGATTTTTAGAAAAAAAACGAGATGCTTCAGAATTGCCAAATGTGCAAATATGTAAAGTTGTACTCTTGTACTACATTCCGGGATATGATATTAAACGATCCTTTAGTTAGTTTAGACGGGACAGGCTGATAGAAAAAAAAGGGAAAAGTGTCCATGGTACAACACCCTGATTCACCTTGGACACTCGGTGTTGTACCTTGGGCAAATACCATTTTTGCCAAGAAAACAGAAAATAATCATCTAGTATTTAGTTATTAAGGATACAAAAGGCAACTCGGACGAAGACTTTTTATACCTTTTCATAGGTTCCTTAATAAAATTTACAAGAAAAGGCCATATTTTCCCACTCTCCTAAAACAAATGGAAAATCTCCCTGAGAACAATTAAAAACATAAACAAAAATGTAATCAACAATTAAAATAGTAAAAAATATTTAACTTGTCATAAAAAATGCAAAATAATGTAAGAATTAGAACACTTTGGAACTTTTCTACCTTAGTCCGTAGTCCAAGGTACAACGTAAGTTCGGTGTCCAAGGTACAACAAAGCAAGTTTTTTTTAAAGTAACCTTTGTAAACGCACTTCGTCTAAAAGTTAGGATGAAACGACTGCACTATCTGATAGCTATTTAATATAGTTTTAGCATGCATTATTCAGTTTTATCATATATATACGAAACGCTAAATAAACGAATTTGTAATAAAGTTCTAAAAACTCATTTTCTGTAACAAATTTTATATTTTTGTAATTTTCTCGACGCACACGCCGCTCTCGAGTTTCGTGCTAACTTTACTTTCATTTTAATAGATAATGGTTCAAATGACTTATATATTTATTTTTGAAGAATGCGGGATACTTTAAATATTGTCAACTGTCCGAGGTAAAACTATGTCCGGGGTACAACAGTTTCCCCTACGTCAGGTTTTTTTCTGATTTTTTGATTGATAAACTTCGGAGACAAAGAACGGTCATTTTTTTGTACATTTTTGGCTATAAATCAAAAAGTACACCACAGAAAATAAAAAATAAAATAGTTTTGAAATGTGCAGATTAAGCCCTTTCATTATGATACCTCATTTGCTATAATAAAACCGCTTTCATTTTTCAACCTCCCATTCTAGAACCCTTTTCAATTATTTATTAAATTTATAAAATTTTCATATTATTTTTACTAAAAAGAGTTGCGGGCAAGCAAGTTGTACAACTATGCCAAATTTCAAGTTGATACCATTCGTAGTTGCTGAGAAAACCTGCTGTGACATACAAACAGACATACAACGAAGTCTCAAAATAAGAGGTCCTTTTTACCATTTCGGTACGGAACATTAAAAACAAATCACTTTAAAGCCCGAGCAATCGGCTTAAAACTGCCGTCACTGCAAGAATGCAAAATAAAAATATTATACCCTTATATTGGCTGTGGAGGTTTCATTAAATTTGGTCACAAATACTGGCTGGTTTGAACACTTTGAACGCACACAATCGTTCGAAATTCAATTAAAGACCGCGAAGGCGGGTATTGTTTCTCATTTCGAATTTGAAATTGGAGCATTCGAATCATTTCGTTCGATTTGGTACTAATTGACGGTCGGTTGTTAGATTTTCCTTTATTCAGGTAGGATTTATGTAGTTTAGGTTTGTATTGGAATTTTGCGTATGAAATTTGAGTAGAGAAGTTTGAGTAGCAAGGCAATTTCATTACATAAGTATATTTTAACGATGTTTACTGCCGTTTCTAATATTAATCTAAAGGGTCTCTATTCTACTCTGTAAAACAATATCGCCTTCGACATGTTATCGTCAGAGATCGGACAAATGGACGTCATTGCTCGCAATAATGTGGACATAACTCCAAAGATTTTAAATAAACAAATTAAATTACATTAATTGATTACTTACCTGAACTTTAATCTTCATCTTTTGCAGGAGAGTAATAAATAAATAATAACAAGACGTGAGGAGTGGCAATCAATATTAATCTACTTAAGTTTGCTCCATTACCATCCGTGGATTGCGAAAGGAGCTTTTCACATCATTAGTTTGTTTTAGCCGTGAAAAGGAATAAACTAACCATTTAACCACGGAAATAAATCTACACAATACAAGTTGTTTTATTATTTATTTATTAATGCCTTGCAAAAGGATCAAAGTTATTTTTAGGGTAAGTAATCAATTAATGTAATTTAATTTTTTTAATCAAAATCTTTGGAGTCATGTCCACATTATTGCGAGTAATGACGCCCATTTGTCCAATCTCTGGTTATCGTATTGTTTTCAACCCGGCCGCCATTACTGTCAAGTAAATAAGAGCTACCGTAACGTTGACAATACCATAGCATTTCAAAGGCATTATGGTTTAACCGATTGGAATAGAAGCTCAGTTAACAAGATGAATGAGCTATATGGATAATTTTCAGCTATATAATATTTTCAATACACTGAAGAAATGGCAAAACACGAGATGATAATGATACCAATACATTATATTGGATATATAGTGGTGGTCACATAATTAGGGACACTTGTTTTTTTCCCATACAATAGCCTACAAATATGACTTTTTAATTTTGACCACCATTCAAAAAGTTCTAACCTAATTTAATATTTGGTTACACTCATCGTTCATTAATGAACTAAGGTTTAAATGTATGTACAATTCATCTCTGTTGAAAACGGATCTTTCATTTTATAAGGATTTGAAAAAATAAATACGTCGCGTTCATCAAGTTGTAAAACTTTGTATGGACGGGTCAGCGCTAAGTTTTTAAATCCCTATAAAAGTTAAGGTTGGTTTTTAACAGTAGTTCATTGTACATAAATTTAAACCTTAGTTAATGATCTAAAGTAAATTGTATTTAGCAATAAAATTGGTCAAGGTGGTAAAAATTTAAAAGTCATATTTGTAGGCAATTGTATGGGAAAAAAACAAGTGTCCCTAATTATGTGACCACCACTATAATATGCCTAATAAACCCAACCAGCAAAGTGTAACAATTACAAGAGCACCCAATCATATAGTTGACTGGTTAAAATCTACCACCACTTAATAGGGTAATTCTCCTAACTTCCGAAGCCAAAAATACAATTTTAATACGAATTATGCTTAACTAACGCAGACTAGTCTGTAGAGCTTCTCTATTTGCAGGGTGATTAAAAAAAGTAATAATGAAACTTCCCGGCTGCATTGTGCAGGGTGTTGGCCGTGTTATACGCTGACATGAGCCTTCATAGCTACATTGGAAATTGCTATCGGTATTGCTATTCAGCAAAAATAAAAATCTAATTCAAAGAATAATAAAAAGTTTTTTATTCATTTGATAAATAGGCCACTTTATTTTATGTAGTTTTTTATTACAGTGCGACACAAAAGAGCAGAAATTAAATAAAATGGGACTAAAAAAAACCATTCTAAATTGTTGCCATGTTTAAGCATTTTACGTCAAAAATGTGACAGTTACGTAGGAAGTGGCATCCTCATTTAATTTCTACTCTTTTGTGTCGCACTGTAGACACAAACATTAAAAAAAAGGGATAAAAACTTAGGGAGCTAGGTCTGCCTGTACCTCAATTACAGGTTTGCTACAGTATTAATAAAAAGAAAAACTAAAATTAGAAAATATTTGCTCGAAAATGAACCCAATGATGTGAAAACAGAATAATCGATAAGTTCCATAATATAGAAGCAGTTTACGCTATATACAGCGGTTGTGGTCTATTTACAATAAAAAAATTACCCAATTTTGATTTGGTTGACCATAGCCGGGTGTGGTGATGCATGAGGATCTGACATTAGTGTTTGGGACAATAAAGTTAAACTTCCAGGATACCACCTTCGAGAACATCCCCATTGATCACTTTCTGCAACAGAACAAGTTCTAAATAATATCTTCTCGTTTGAAGAGTACGCGTTCTGAAAACATGAGATTTCTGATAGCTACTTCGTTTAACTTTTGTGCAGATCTTATAGGCTAAATACCGGATGAAGGAGCGCTGTAACCCCAACGATCAATATGCACTTGATATTAGGGATTCCGTACCTCAGTGCTCAAGATGCGTCCACACAAAGGTGTTGTAAAGAGTAGTAAGAGTCTCAAGTCCCTAGTAACGCTTTTGATGACGCCTAAATTTTTAAAACTAGTATTAATTGAAGTGCAGAACTCCTTAACCTACAGCAATACCCATAGCGATTACTTCAATAAATTTTACATTGTTAATATTTAAACGTAATACATCAACGTATAATATTAAAAAAATGTAGTGAATGAGAGCAGGCGAGCGGCTAGATTAAAATGGCGAGCGTGACATTTGCACTGAGGCATTCTTGTTGGAGAATAAACGAACAGCTGCAAAGATTTTATTAATGAAAATTATGGAATTGATAGTAACAGCTGTGACTTTGGTCGAATGCTCTGTCCCTCGCACTCTATAGAAATACTTGCGAGGTCTGCGAGGGACAGAGCTTCCACTCGCAAGCGAGTACGTTAATTGTAAGTCATGGTAAAGTACAGTTTTCAATTCTGCCCTCCTAAGCAAAAATGCAATAACTAAATTCAATAGCCAAAGCAGATTCAACTCTCTTCTGTTCGTAACTAGGTTGCAATTTCTACAGATGTTTTGTTTGAGATAACGCCATTATGCTTAGTAGGGCAGAATTGATAACGTCCAGACTTACTACTTTATTTTGCATACATTGATGCACATACCTAACAAAAAGAAAATAGTTCTCTGTATGCAGCTCCATGTAGGGAGCAATCGTACTTATTAATTGTGTTTAATAGTTTTTTAGTTGTGAAAGTTTTGTGTAATTTTTATTTTTATTGGGATTTTTAATTGTAGTTTTAATTGTGATTTTATTTTTAACTTTGATTATTTTTTTTTATTTTTTTTTTTATGTTTATTTAAATTTGTGTGTAATATGGAAATGTTATTTCTGAAATAAATAATTTTGAATTTGAATTTGATGCAACCATACAACATCAAATTGACAACACGATAAAAAAAAAGTGTTCTGTTAAAAATCATGCTTAGAGAGATTTTCTCTTAAAAGCATAATATTTTTAGGGTTCCGTACCTCAATAGGAAAAAACGGAACCCTTATAGGATCACTTTGTTGTTCGTCTGTCTGTCTGTTAAGATCCTTTATCTCGGGAACGCGTGGAGGTACCGCGGTGACATTTAAACCATATACTCGTACTCAAATCTACAGTTAATGAAACTGTGAAAAAAATCCAATTTCTTAGTTAACGGAAAAAAAGATACGACCGTTTATGCCGCAAAAAACGTATATTTCACTCTCAAGGGAATTTAAATTTATAGGGTATTTCCCGTTGACCTAGAACTGTGAAATTTGGTAAGTAATACCGTCTGATACTACACACATAGGGGAAAATCTGAAAACCCATCATTTTTAATTATATCACAAAATAACAGGGTCTTTATCCAAGGAACGGCGGCGGTGCAAATATTTGAATTGAGTTAACCGTGTCATGTCGGAACCCTCGGTGGGCGAGTCCGACTCGCCTTGTCCGGTTTTTTTTCTATATTACCAGTGTTTGCTACGCCCGTTTTGGACTTTTAGTTAGAATGACGTTATTTTGTTTTTTAACCGCGTTTTGTCTTTTTAACCGATTTCAAAAAAAGGAGGAGGTTCTCAATTCGTTGGGTTTTTTTTTTTTTTTTTTATGTATGTTCCCCGATTACTCGAAGACCACTGGACCGATTTGAAAAACCACGTCAGGATCTGATGATGGGATCATGGAGAAATCAAGAGAACTCCTCAAATATTATACGCACACCTATAGCGATTTTGGTATTTTTCACTGTAACTCATGCATTTGCTTTTGAAAAGTACTATATGGTGAAGTGGAACTGATGATGAAGACCACAGATGGCCACCGGAACTCCTTAACGGTACCTATTTCAAGGGTGGCGATAAGATATTTCGATAAAGGAAGTTGAGCGACTATGACGAAGCACATTTAGGTTTAAATATGACTATGACATTCCCGCGGCGTTGTCTGCGGCGAGCTTGAAATGTTCTATAGTTTCTTATTAATATTTAGAAGTGGAGCTACGTAACAGCATAAATAGGATCACTAAAAAGTATAAAATAAAATATATGTTTAAAAAAACAAAAAACCGCCTTCAAAAAGCAAAAAATAACTGGACTTGGACTGACCTATTTACCTACCATTTTAAAGAAGTTATTTTTTGCTTTTTGAAGGCGGTTTTTTGTTTTTTTAAACATTTATTTTATTAAAGTCTAGCACTAGCTTTGACCATCTGTGACGTATAAAAGACCATGTGGCGTTTAAGCTCCTTAGCCATTAGCAGAAATTTGTTTAATTATTTTCTAAGTAAATAATAAACAAAAAAAATATGTCTTAAAAGCATTTAATACAAAATGATCTTGCATTTTATTTTTCAGAACACCTATTTAAACAGTTCATGTTGTCAACTTGATTGACCGGGCCGCCATCTTGGACTGGAAACACTATTCTCGTAATTTATTACATACATTTTGTTCTTGACTTGATATGCGTAGTTTTTTCCCTTTGCTAAAGGAGAATGGGCAAAAACGCTGGCCTAGAAACCAATAACAATAAACACTATATCATCGGATATCCTGTTTAATTCTACAACGATTTTGTGTAGCGGGAAACGTCAAAACACTGTGAGTTTTTTTTAAAAATCTGGAACCACGGGATGCCTACATAGACGACTTTAGCATAATTACTATGAAATACCGCCGTCTTTGCAGGGCGTTAACTTATTTCACATTAAGATTTCGATGTACCTGCATTGTAATAGTTTTACAACTTATAATTACCTATCCGGTGAGATATCGCTTGTCCTTATTGGTCAATAGGCAAATTTGCCCACCCTCCTTTATAGCGGATTTAAATTTAAAAAGTATCCATTGTCCGAGACTCCAAGTAAATTTTATCATAATTGCTTCAGCGATAAATTTGGTTTGTGATTGGTTGTAATATTATTTTTACCACGTTTATATAATTTAAAATGCTAAGTATATAAATTGAGTGCTTAAAACAATGTGAAAACCGCAGTTTGTTAACAAGGTGGCATCTTAATATCCTACATGGAGATTTCAAGTATAATATTTACCTAAATTGAAAGTCCTAAAGTCATCACCAAATTACATGTTACCAATATTTCCTTTACAGTAGCTATATATGTAAAACATGGATTGAGTAATAGTAGGAGATCCGAATAGGAGACGATTTGCACCGGGCTGTTTATTCGATGAAAAGTATTTTATATCAAATTTAATACGCTAAATAATATGTGGCGAATAGGTAGGCTGAAAATTTTTAGTCCAGTATATAATTAATAAAAAAAAAAAAAAAGTTTGTTTTAAAAAAATACAATAGCTTGTTTAATGGACAAATTACATAACAATCGAAAGTATGAAGCCTATAGAATATGCAAACGTTAGTTTGACTATTTTTGTCCCGTCAAACTATTGGCTAGGCAGGTATAAACAGGTAAGTCGGTACTAGTAATTTGCACCAAACCTAACGTTTGCATACTCTATAGACTTTATACTTTAGATTAGTATGTCATTTGTCTATTAAACAAACATTTGCAATTTAAAAAAAAAGTTAATTTTTAATTATTTTTTTAATGATATAAGTACTGGACTAAATTTTTTCAGCCTACCTTTTCGCCACATGTTATTTAGCGTATTCAATTTGATATAAAATACTTTTCATCGAATAAACAGCCCGGTCCAAATCTTCACCTATTCGGATCTTAGACCATAAAAAATATTTTTATTACGTGAACAAACTACATAACAATTCTTTCTTATTCAAATTTTTTACTACACCATTTTAACGTCTCCATCAACGACTACATTAACAATTAAAAGTTCTAAATTAATTTTATAATATAAGTCTGGCTACATTGATATTGCCACCTTCCCGAACACATCGTTGAGGGAGGCGATGGCTGAGATACGCGTCATACTCGTGAACGGGTGCTGTCTGTGGGGTCCGGTCTGTTCACGCTTGCAAGAACCTGTTTTCCAGTTGGTTATTTTAATTATCGTTCCGGACGTAGAGACCTCGTCGTGTGTTCTCCTAGACACTATTTTTAATTTAATTTAGCTTACATCTGTAATGATTTTATTTGTGTTAGTTTTAAATTATTATTTATTACTTTATTACCTTGCAATGTTACTTTTAAGTATTATCGTATTTTATGATTGCAGAAAATGACCTTCTGCTGGAGTTTCTTGCGGCGCTTCTTCTCCGCAATGATGGTCTTGTCCAAAGTGCTAGTAGATTCACTCTATATTACCGACGTGTAAAAGAACCCTCATGTGGCCAATTTACTGAATAAATATTTTGAATTTTGAATTGAAATAACGAAATTTAAATGCTCTAGTTTATAACTGTAGCCCTCCTCTAATCGAACTATGAAAAATTCATTCACATGTAGACACAAAAGCGTTCAGTTTAAGATAAGACAATCTACTTAACTTGTATCAACTAGATGCACGCCAAACATAATCTACAATCAATAGAATCCCAACTCTAATTTCATCCTTTGAGAATCGAACACGTGACACGGTAATCTAACAACATTGAATCAAATCTAACCCTGTCAGTGCAGCGCTAGCTACAACCGTTCATTATTTCGATTATCTCTACTAGCGCTAGCGTCTCGGGACAATGCTCGCCGTAAACTAGTCTTGCGCTAATGTCTCTAGTGAATGGTGCAAGTTTGATGCAATTTGAGGTTTAGCGTGTAAAGAAGCTGCTTGAGAACCGAGCTGAGGATTTGCGTTGAAAAAGCAATTGGTTGGTTCTGACTAGATTGTGATTGTTGTGTAGGTATACGCAATTTGATTCCATACGAGCCTAACAAGATGGATAGCGTTCTTTCATGATCGCAAATTTAATTATTCGTCTTTCTTCATGTAGCGATTTTTATAAAGCGTTTTATAATGTTCGCGTTCATTTTCTTCGCATATTTTACCAGTAGATTGTTTTATTAGTCGCATTTTTTCCCAACCCAATTTAACAGAGTCGACGGAGCTCCGCAGAGCGGAGCTCCTACTTCTGGGTTATTGTGGCCCTCCGGGCCTGATATAAAAACGAACCTAACCTAACCTACCTATGTATTACGATGTAATTACTAAGGAAAATTTGCGATTGGGAAAAAATGGGAACGGAAAAAATGCGAATAGTAAAGTCACCGAATAATAAATAATGCTATACGAAGAAACGCTACATGAAGAAAGACGATTAATTAAATTTGCGATCATGAAAGAACGCGATGTGAAAATTCGCTACTAAAAATGCTTTTGTAAAAATTATCTAACAAACCACAAGATGTTAGATACATACACTAAGATTTTAGTTGAATCAATAACTTGCTGGAATGCTGGTGTTACTATGAGCAATATATATATATGTATAATATTATGTATAACTAACTAAATAACAACTGTTTTATTAAAATTTTGTCAACTTGTGTTTTTTGTTTTTGTTAAGAGAAAATCTTTCGTGGTTAGCTCTAATTTTTTTGAGAGTGGAAGTTGCGTGTGACCTTACCTCGGATATGTATTTTGAAAGTTGTCTGTTATGTGGCTAAAAAGTTCAAAATGGCGATTAGATTTTTCAATGCTAACGAGGCTTGTATTCGGATCGATCGATCGATCCACAGTACCACATGGATCGATTTCGGTTTAGTTTTCAGTTAAAGTGAAATAGTTTTTATAAATAAAACAAAGCTAATACGTTTTTTTTATGAAAGTAACAGAATAGTGCCTGAAATCGGACTGTCAAATTGTCTTCTTTGAAATATACTCTGCTCCCCAGGTACTCACCATAACAGTGGCACTATGCAAAATTCATCCAAAAATTAATTCTGTTTAACTGCAATAATGTCACAATTCAAATAGATTTAACGTAATTTGATGTCACTGTTGCATTTAACGTGATTAAAGTCGAATACCGCTCCTAGCGTTCAAATTGCCCCATACCCCCCTACAGTCAAAGTGTACCCCTAAATTCGTTCCGGGCCCCGAGCCAATGCATCAGGCGCGCTCGGCGAGCGTGCTGTTTACTGGATGGGGCATTCCTACGGGTGAGTGTCTCATGTACACGGGATCACACTTGGAAGGAACCAGGACGGTAAATAGAAAGGCCAAAATTAAAAAAAAATATGCCATATTCATTTTACTCGTCATTCGAGAGTAATCTTGGGAGAGGGGTGGAAATAAGCTAGGTTTAATTTGCAGTGTTGATAAACTTTTTCCAATGTTCTACCAATATTATAGTTTTATATATTCTAGCTTTTTAATAATCTACCAAAATCAATCCTAGAAATAGACGACAAAAGAGAATAAAAAAATAATTGTTTCACTTTTTAGTAAATAAGGCTTATTATTCTTTATATGATTATATTAATGATATGTTTTGAAATTTAATTTGTGAGTTATTTTTTTATTTGTTATTATTATTTAGATATTTAAGATTATAAGCTGTGTGGTTGCCGGCTTAGAATAGTGCCACTCCATGCCTTCCCGTGGATGTCGTAAGAGTCGACTAAGGGAATAAAGGCTTGTAGTACTGTTAGGCGATGGGCTTGCAACCTGTCACTAATACGCTGGTAAACATCTTAGCCTGATTATGCAAAATGTGGTTACAGAATTATCAACAAGCTTTTAGAGTTGTTGGCAATTCTGTAGCTCTGCCTACCCCAAACTGGGAATAAAGGCGTGAGTTTGTGTGTGTGTGTATTTAGATATTTATTTCATTTTCTAATAATTGGGTGTATTATTATTAGATATTTATTTAATTTTCTGTACATTAGATTTTTTATAACAAATATTCAAATATAAAAGTAAAATAACAATACTAATACAAAAAAATAGACATTATAAAAAACCTAACCTACGAGTGCCGCCGGCAGCGGGGCAAGGCTCAAGCTACCGGTGGTTAGGGCTGCAGAGAGAGGAACCTCCTCACAATACGTGCCGTGTCGAGGAGTACTGCCTTCTGTATCTGGCCCTTGATCCAGCCATCTAGCGAGAGTCTCTTGAGGTGTTGGTCGAGACTCTTCGCTATAAGACCGTTTGCCGAAAGAATTATCGGGACAATGATCGTTGAGTCAACATCCCACATGGCGGTCACCTCGTGAGCCAAGTCTAGGTACTTGCTGAATTTGTCCTTCTCGGCCTTCACAAGGTTCTCGTCATGCGGGATGGTGATGTCGACGAGCACTGCCCGGCGTTGAGATCGATCTGTCAACACGATATCAGGCTTATTGGCAACAATAGTCCTGTCCGTGATGACAGATCGATCCCAATAGAGCGTAGCACGACCATTTTCGAGAACTGGCTCCGGTGCGTACTTATAGTACGGCACTTCAGACTCTACAAGACCATATTGAAGAGCAAGTTGCTGATGGATGATCCTGGCTACGAGGGTATGTCTGTGCAAGTACTCGCCGTTGGCCAAATGCGAACAACCGGAAATTATATGTCTGAGGGACTCGCCGGGGCAACGGCATGCTCGACAAATGTCAACCGTGCCATCCCTCAGAATATATTTCCGGTAATTGTTCGTCATTATGACCTCGTCAGCAATTGCACAGACAAAACCTTCGGTTTCCCCAAAGAGGTCACCAAATCGTAGCCAGTTCACAGACGGTAAAAAGTCTACATCGGGCCTTGTTAGGGCCCGGTAGAAGCGTCCGTGTAGCTCCTTGCTCTTCCATACGTTCTTGCGGTCTTCAGTGCTCAACACCGTTGGTTTGCGCCTGTTCTCGTTTGCCAAGGAAAGAGGCGTGAGGCTCTTGTCTACTGCAACCACATCACGATGCATCCCACACTCATTGCTAAGGAAATAATCCCTGAGATGGCACACCTCGTGGTTGTGGAGATTCTTAGCATTTAACATGCCTCGTCCTCCACATTTCCTCGGGATGTACAATCTCATAACAGATGAGCGTGGGTGCAACATGCGATGTGATTTAAGCAGTAGACGGACCCTCCTATCCAGGGCGTCCAGCTCTGTCTGAGTCCACCTTAGTATGCCAAAGGAGTATGTGAGCAGCGGCATCACCCAGCCATTGAAGGCGCGCACCTTATTGCCACCCGACAAAAGACTATTAAGAACTTTTGTCAAGCGGCAGAAGAAGCGCTCCTTCACTGACTGCTTGACATCGCCGTCCACAATACCCAAAGACTGTGACATACCAAGATATTTGTAGGTTTCAACTTCAGAGAGAGATCTGAGAGTCATTGTCTCAGAAAGCTGCAAATTCGACGAATTTACAACTTTCCCTCGTTGAACATGCATGACCGCACACTTATCTACACCGAATTCCATCTTGATCGCATTACTGAACTCTATATGTGTATTATTATTATTATTATTTTATTTTATTGGTTACCTGACATCTTCTAATCTTATTAATTAGTAACTAAAATACCATATTATGTCAAGTACGTCTAAAACTAAGTCTAAAATACCACGACGCTAGCTGCACGCTAACATGCTAGGTATTTGTATGCCTTATGGCGAAACATAGTGTTCGTACATTTTTTTTAATTTAATTTGGTTTTCATCTTTTAATATTTCGAGCCGAACAACATTTTTTTTTATTAATCGCCGCTCGGTATAAGCTATAGGATGACAAAGGGCTATGGGGCGTTATTTGGTTTTCTCCTGAAAACACAAAATGCCAAACAATGCATCGATTAATTAACAATGTAGGCTTTATTCACTTTGATTAAGTATTCAGTTTAAAAAAAATGCGGCTGAAATATCTTCCATTAAAAGGCCAAATGACAATGTCGGTAGGTACCTAGTGTTTCTGGACCTCAATTGCCATATCGCTTATGTATCTGTTCTTTTGATATATTAAACTTGATCATATGTGTAGTTGTGGCCGTAAGGTGATAATACAAACGCGTTGTGCTATTATAGATATATAATGCAATAGAAGGGAGATAAATTATAATAGTCGTAACAGCTCTCAGAAAATCTTATTGTCGACAGCTGTCAGCCATGACGCGCGCACCCGCACACCCGTAGCGCGGCGGTGGCCAGCACGTCGGCGCCGCCATGGAGTTATTAACAAACCCCTGCTGTTGCAATGAATGAATGAGATGTGATAAACATGTACAAGTGAAGATGTGGGTGATGATGATGATGATGATGACAGCGATAGAATGCCGTACCGAGTACTAATTGGGATACACCTAAAAAAAAACATGTATATAAATTTTTCATTATTTTGATAAAAATTATAGTGTACTCGTACATTTCAATAAGCATATCCAATCATTTATTAATTAAGTTATTGGATATGGACTTAAATGCCCTCTAAGCTTTACTTATTGTATTATTATTCATAAATACAATCTTCACTCATTCATTCCCAGAGTGGGGTAGGCAGAGCTACAGAATTGGGATAGACCAAAAAAAATAATTCACGGTTTTTACGTACTAATTCGAAAGAATAGGTAATTTTAAGAGACCAATTCCATTAATTTTGTATTTTACCAAATAGTTTTGTTTTAATATCTTTATTTATTTAGCAGATATTTTATGGATGACATGATTATTTTAAATTTGGGTTGGCATTTTCTAATAAGTTACAACAATTAAATGATATCTAATGATAAAAAGTGATTGTAATAGTGTATTAAGACATACTATTTCAAGCGGTTTTCGCCTAACACGTAAGATACACCTACGAGGGCTTCAAGCTGAAAACAAAAGTCAAACAAAGGTTAAATATACTTTTGTCGAAATATCCGAAATAGATAAATATTTCAAAAACTTAATAATGCAGAACGGCTTTAAAACCCTATTCCTCGAAATGGTTTTCGAATTAAAGAAATTTAAAAAATATGAACAATCCCAATTACCAACAACTCTAAAAACTTGTTGACAATTCTGCAACCACATTTTGCACAATCACGCTAAGATGTTTACCAGTGTATTAGTGACAGGTTGCAAGCTCATCGTCTAATAGTACTACAAGCCTTTATTCCCTTAGTCGCTTCTTACAACAGACACGGGAAGACATGGAGTGGTCCTATTCTAAGCCGGCAACCACACGGGCTATTATTATAATATTGTTTTTTCTCACAAAAGCGGGTGGGCCATACTTGTAGTTGTAACGCGTATAGACACGCACACTACGGCGACGCTAAGTGACGACAGCTACGCACTCAGAGACAACGTGCACGTGCATCTACACACACAAGTATGGCAAACCCGCTTTCGTGACATAAAACAACCTGTACGTAGTTGTATTATCATTTATGATTTAAAATTCACTCTGAACTGGTTTTTACACGTACCGCGCGGGATTCTTTGTTTTGTAGTCGTATTTAAAAAAGGGTTATCTTATAGTTTATACTCTGAATCAAGTTAGAAAAGAAATTCACGGAAAAAATCGCCGCTGTTCGTAGCAAATGGCAACATGATCCATCTTTTTTCAAAGTACTCCTTTATCTGATTGTAGTTCCACCTGTCAATTGGACTTGTTTTTACCCGACTGCCGAAGGAGGAGGGTTATGTGTTTATGAGCTTTTATTTTATTATGTATATTTGTTCCATTAAGGCGCTCTAGAAACTAAACGCGTGCGTACGAGAAATAAGGACAGATATAATAATCGCTTTCTATCGCAATATAACTCAGTAACGGTCAGTTTGTTTACATTCTTTATCTCTTGTCATCGGCCGTACTTTAACGACTGTTTTATCTTAATGTAGTTCCACCTGTCACCACTTGAACTCTTTTTCCAAGTACAGGTTAAAGTTGAGCACTTTACCATGCACTAATACTTCAAAATTTAACTATTCAATTGTCATAAATTTTATTTCCTCGATTCCATTTTGGGCTGGATCCAGCTGCCATCGGTCGGTAAATCACGGGCTAATCCGGCCGTTTGTCACGCCGATAAAACTGAATATACTTACCGTCTTATAACTGAAGGCTTTATTAAACCGTTAAGGATTTACTAGAGGAGTTTACGGCCGGTTATCATTGGGGTAGTTTAAAATGTGAAAGGAATTGGAGAATAGAGAAATATTTAGGTGTGAAGTTATTTTCAAATTCATATTCAATTTATTGCATGAAATAATGTTACATATATCTTAAAATTAATCATAACAGTTCATTATTTCGCCGTTAAGGCATATAATTTGTATACGAAAATCATAAATTCCGTACATGCAAATACACTAGCATCATAATTTAGAATTGAGAAAAGAAAACAAAATTTAAAACAATAACAATACTTTACAAAAAAGGTACAAAAGAATAATATTAATATGATACATTACAATGGTACATTATATTTCAGCTCTTAAGAGAAGTCTACATTTTGTGAAAAATTCTTCTAATGTGTAGAAAGCTTCTTCAACTAACAATTTATTAACTCTGGTAAAGAATTGATTATTAGGTAAATATGTCCATGCAATAGGAAGTGAGTTATAAATTTCTATTGCCATCTGATAGCTGTTTTTACGACAGAGTTTCAGCCCACATTTTGGAGCTAGCAACGCCTTATGAGTGAGTTTTATTTTTTTATAAAAAGTGTAATATTCGTCCTAACAAACTTACAAACCTCCAGTATGTAAAGGCTCGGGACTGTGAGAAGTTTAAACTCTATAAACAGTGGTCTACATGACTCTCTCCAGTTTAAGCCCCATATCATCCTAATATTTCATAGTTCATAAACCTTAGTAATTAATTTTGTATTAGTAACGGTTTTTTTTTGTTCTGGTATATCGTTGAGCAGCATAAAACACTCAAATTGCTGTGTGTATGCATTCCAGTTTTCACCAGTAAATATTTCCAGTGTCATTATAGACGCCACGTTGGACTTAAGTTTTGTTGGTTTTACCCCGTCAATGTAATTAATCACGTATACATATATACAGTGGTGATCACATAATTAGGGACACTTGTTTTTTTCCCATACAATTGCCTACAAATATGACTTTTCAATTTTGACCACCATTCAAAAAGTTCTAAACTAATTTAATATTTGGTTACACTCATCGTTCATTAATGAACTAAGGTTTAAATGTCATCTCTGTTGAAAACGGATCTTTCATTTGAGAAAATAAATACCTCGTGTTCATACAAAGTTGTAAAACTTTGGATGGACGGGTCAGCACTAAGGTTTTAAAACCCCTATAAAATATAAGGTTCGTTTTTAGCAGTAGTTAATTGTACATAAATTTAAACCTTAGTTAATGATCTAAAGTAAATTGTATTTAGCAATAAAATTGGTCAAGAACTTTTTGAATGGTGGTCAAAATTTAAAAGTCATATTTGTAAAAAACAAATGTTCCTGAATAGAATGAGAATCTGAGAAAATGGTTTTTTGAGCCAAGTTATTCGCAATGACTATTAACTCTATCTTGTTTTTTTCTTGAATCCATGCTTTCTTTTCGTCTTGGTTAACTTCTCTATTAAATCCATCAATCTTTGATGCTGTCACACACATTTTGAGGTTACTTCGTGGCTGTATTTTGCAAGTTGTTAAAATACTAGAATTTATATTGCGTTCACTTTTACTCACTTTAATCGGTTCGTTTCTTACTCGTCGCCAATGTTATATCTTGATAAGGTGGCTATAATTTGGTATAAATGATACGAGCAAATTTATTAATTGCCGTTTATTTTTTCTTCATTAACTCCACAGACAAGATACAGGTAACATAATCGTAACTCTAATGCGCTGTCCGCACGCTTGGCAAACAATGGCAAACACCGAACACCAAACAGCCAACACCAAAATGTGGATGGGTGTTTGCCTGTTTGTGATTGTGTTCGCCAGTGATCGGCGTTGGTGTCGGATTTTTCCACAAAACAAAGGAACGTGTTTGCCAATCCGGAATGTACTACCACGTTCGCAAAGCATGGGGATGCGTGTTTGTGTTGGCTGTTTGTATTCGGTGTTCGGCACGTGTTCGGTGTTTCTGACAAACAGCCAGCATGTGGAGCCCGCATTACAGTTTTCTTTGCTGTACATAAAGTTTATTTGTTTTATTGATAGTAGAGCCTTGTGTAAGGTCCGTCTAGATCGCTAAAAATATCTTATCCTTTAACCTACCGCCAAGCAGCAGTCTTCACATTGTTGTGTTCTGGTGAGGAAATAAGACAACCGGTGAAATTGCAGCATATGACATTCCATCTTAGTCCTGAGGATTGGCAACGCATTAGGAGTCTTAGGCTGCAGCTCCACTGAGGCGGAGACGAGCGGAACTGAGCCAATATTAACCAATAGAAGGCGAAAGCGGTCACGTCGAGCGCGCCTCGCGCACGTTAGTTTAGATTCTATTGGTTAATATTGGCACAGCTCCGCTCCACTCCGCTCATCTCCGCCTCAGTGGAGCCGCAGCCTTAGGACTGTAGTCTTGGGGATTCATATTGTCTTATCCCCACACCAGTACACAATAATGCGAACATTGCTGCTTGATGTAGGTCAAAGGACAAGATGGCGGTAGCGATCTGGATGGACTCTGCACAAGGTTCTCTTACCTACCGTGCGGTACGGAACCCTCAGTGCGCGAGTCCAACTCGCACTTAGGCTGCGGCTCCACTGAGGCGGAGACGAGCGGAGCTGTGCCAATATTAACCAATAGAAGGCGCATGCGGTCACGTCGAGCGCGCCTTGCGCACGTTAGTTTTGATTCTATTGGTTAATATTAGCACAGCTCCGCTCCACTCCGCTCATCTCCGCCTCAGTGAAGCCGCAGCCTTAAACGTTTTTATTAAATAACACTAGAATAAACTGGTTTTCTAATTAAAAACAAACTAAATACCGATAAGTATCGTGAAACCATAATGCCCACCTAGTAAGCAAATATAATTAATTTTCTTACACCGCGTCACGCCATTGCATGTTCACGCCTTGTTAGATGGTAGAACTCTATAAAAATACCACTTTGTTGCGCGGTAATATCGCGCGAACTAAAAGCAAGTATAAAAGAACCACTAATGACGTATAAAATATGAAACTTTGTAAATTTTCATGTTTTTCCAAGATTATTATACGCGTAATCAACATGTTTAAGAACCTGTGAGGCCGTAGCATGATGCATTACGCTAACTAGGGTTTCTACTCCTTTATATTTTAAACCAATCGCGTCTGGTATATCACGTGACTCTTCGTATCACGTAATTTACCAGCGACGCGATTGATTCAAAAATGAAACGAAAAGAAACGCTAATTATCGTAATGCACCTTGATTAGGGCCCAAGTTGCTTAATGCTAACGTAAACGATTTTCGAAAACTAACAAAATGTATGGAATTGACGTAGGTGCTCGACACGACCATCTGACAGCTTACGTCAATCCTATACATTTTTAATAACGATAACGTACGTCATTCTGTTCGCGTATTTATATGTTTTTATATCGGTAAGTTTAGTTTAAATTTGAAATAAATATTACAGCTATTTACTAAAACAGTAAAACTCAACATTCTCCATTTCCAAACACCTGGCAAGTGTCATCGAGCGCTCAAGTAAACAGTAAACGAAGTAAACTCAGTATAAAATGTATCGCTTTCCCCCCGCTTAAGTTGATGAGCCGCAAAATATTACACAGTTGTCAACCAGTAATTACAGCCTTACTACAGAATGTTTTTATTTGTAATTAATTATTTTAATTACCCATGGCTTTTAACGTAGAGATCTCGTCGTATTGTTCTTATAGTCACTATTTTTATTAGTTGAATGTTTATTGACATAACATTTGTAATGATATTAGTTTTGCTAGTTATAATAATTCTTTTTTATTACTTCATCGCCTTCAAATGTAACTTACTTTTAAGTATTATTGTGTTTTATGATTGAAAAAATTACTGGAGGTTCTTGCGGTGCTTAATGTCCGCAATGATAGTATTGTCTGAAGCACTAGTAGATTCACTCCGTTTTATCGACGTGTAAAAAAGCCCTCATGTGGCCTATTTACTGAATTAATATTTTGAACTTTTTGACACGGGCAATCTCTCCCTAACAAAACAGCATTAAGCCCGAACCGCACTGCAGCGCACGGTCGAGCACACGTGGGTACAAATACGCTTCGTATCAAAATGTAGGTAGATACAGCGCCACACGAAGACGCTAAGCACGACACACAGTGGTTCACGTTGTATGGAGCCGCGGAATTAATTGGTTTTTTTTTAGGTTAATGGATAAAAAAACACATTTTAAATATATTTACAAGTATAATAAAATCATTCCTACTAATATTTAAAACTAGCTTTCGCCCGCGACTCCGTCCGCGTAGAAGTAGTTTATCGCTGTTCCCTCGGGAACTGTCCAATTTTCCGGGATAAAAACTATCCTATGTCCTATTCCAGGACCTAACCCATATGTTTGCCAAGTTTCATCCCGATCCGTTCAGTGGTTGAAGCGTGAAAGACGGACAAACATACACACTTTCACATTTATAATATTAGTATGGATAATATCTATTTTGATTGAACTTAAAATAAAATATACAATTAGGTGTTGTTTTATTGAATTGACAAAAGTAAATGATGCACAATGTTGTAAATACCCTTTTTATATTATTTTATAATTTAATAGTCTTTGTAATTATCCTCATTACCATCGATAACGCATTTAAGTATTTTTCTTATAAAAATAAGCTCATTCGATTAATGAGGTAGCAATAAAAAGTTTGCAAATTATTGCAGCTAGGACCAATTAAATAATGATCTAGATTAAATAATGTGTAAATATTGTAAGCTTGAGGGTCGTTTTAGCTAAAAAGTTATGGCCAATGAAATGTAATATTTAGGCGAGAAATACTATCAACTTCTTACAGCCCTAAAATTACACATAATTTAAGAGAAACCATAAATATTATTTCATTTACAATAGTAAGAATAATGTTTCTTGTATATAAATGAAACATGTTAATCAAAATCAATAACTTGCGAGGACTACACCCTTTGCAACTGCAAGGTATTTTTAACGTTTATTTCATGCGAGTTCATTTGCACGAGTTTGGCGGCCTAATTTCTTTATAAAAGTAATATATATATGCATTATTTTATTAGATCATAGGTATTTGAAATGTTTTATATACATATCAGATAAAAAATGTGACTACTGCTGACCGCCCCAAAATTGAATTAATTCCACCGTTGCCCCACTGTGCGACATGACGTCACTGATACATACATACCTAGCTCCAAAGTTTCGCTCATGCACACGCCGGAGCGCGTGGCATTCAATCCACTCTAGCGCACGAACAAGCCATGAACGTAGATACATGCCTCTTACCCACTGCGGCGCATGAACAAACAATGTGGGTTGATTGGTCAGGTCACGTGGATAGCGATGGCGTTTGTGTGCGTTAGTTGCTGTGGAAATGTTGACACACGTTGCTAGATCAATTTAATGTAACCACATTTATATACGGTGTTCGTTCGTTAAACATGATACGTTATCAACCCTGGGGACTAAGACGGAATACCTCATACATACATTAAATCAGGCCTGTTTCCCAGAGTGGAAGGCAGAGACCACTTCTTTCCACCTGCTACGATCCTGACAAATCTCTTTCGCTTCTTCCACATTCATACATCGAGTCATGCATGCACGTCGGTTTCGGGTACTTAAGATCCGGCCCTTTTCTAGTATTTCTCCGATTTGATTCGAAAAAGTAAGCCTAGGGCGGCCCTTTCCGACCCTCCCACTCACTTTTGCTGTGTATATCTCTTTCGTCAATCTTCTTTCATCCATCCTTTCTCATCCTTTCTCATCAGGACTACCTCTATGCTAGTATTTTAATTGGTTTTATTTCTATCCGAACACAATGCGAACAGAGTCTGGCGGCAGATTAACAAAGTGTATGATTTTTAAACTGTTTACTGCGGGGCAAAGTCTTTGACAACAGCGGTTGTATTAAATAACGCCAAGGAAGCTGCGGTTACAGCCTCTTTGCAGTAATTGCGAATTTTGGGCTCTCGTTACTAAAATTGAACATTGTCATGCCTTTGGTTGGGCTTAGAAAGTTACAGATGTGTAATATTTACTAAGACTATTATTACGCAGCTAATACAATAATAATCTTCTTTACAAAGTATAAAACAAAGTCGCTTTCCGCCGTTTGTCCCTCTATATGTAGGTATAGGTACTTAAATCTTTCAAACTACGAAATGGATTTAAAAGCGGTTTCCATCAATATAGGTAGATAATTATAGTGATTCAAGAGGGAGGTTTTATGTTTTTTTTTATATCAGGGGATAATGTCACACAAATTGAGCTAGTCCCAAACTAAGCTCTAGGCTTCTACTATGGGTACTAGACAACGATATAAATACTTACATAGAGAGATACATACATATATGACGGCGCGTGTGGTTTGAGAGCGAGTAGACATACTGTTTAGTTATGGTCCTGCTCACTCTGACATAACTCGGGCACTGGGCCTCTACTTTCATAGTTCGAACGTTACGCTTGCTCCGTCACTTTCCCTCGACTTCAGTACGATGGGCACTCGCCCATCATTCGTTCACTCGAAAGGAACGGAGTATCCATTAGCACTGCTGTGGTGTCGGGATTAGGATCCCGGACGTGCGTCGCCATGTTTGACACTCTTGTTCTAGACTTCGCTGGTAAAACTGGGTCGTGAAACATGGTACGCCGCGAGCGTGATAGTTTTGCATCTGACCTTGGCACCCTGTGCCCCTGAAACGTCGTCAGGCGGATTTCTTATTAACTGACTGTATTTTGATAATTAAACGAGACATTGTGAAACATCCAGAAAAGGCTTTTGGTTCTCCTTGCCCGACTATCCTCGCCTACACCTAAGTTCGACCATCGTGACGCTCCCTTTACCTAAAGATGAGGAGGAGCTTACATATACTTAAATACATAGAAAACATCCAAGACTCAGGAACAAATATTCGCGCATAACAAACAAATATCAGCCCTTACCGGGATTTGAACCCAGGACTGCTAGCTTCGTAGGTCACTACCAACTAGGTCATCGAATGTATAACAAAATTCTGAAATATGTACAGTTAGTTGCAAAAATATGTATCGAAAGAACCCTATCATACATTTTTATTACACTGGAATAAGGTACAATTTACACTTGACTGAAGCGAAACGAGGGCAGGTCGCTACGTCGCTAGTTAACAATAAACAAAATAATTTCAGAGCTAATAACTCTTAGGGGCGGCGCACATACAACGAAAAGCAGCGCAGACAATTCTTCACTGCCAAAGTTCATCGTCTTTAGACGTTTTAAAATAGTAACAAAATGAATTATCACCACAAATACGACAAGACGCTTGCGAATAATTTGTTGTGTTTATTAATTTCGATCTTATTTCAATACGCCCAAAGACGTTGATGCTTTGGCAGTGAAACATTCTCCGCGCTTCGCTTCGCTGTATGAGCGCCGGCCCTTAAACGGTTCAACGGATTATTATCAAACACCTTCTCTTTCAAATTTTTCTCCTTTTGGTAGTTGCGATGATAAAGACAGATATACATAAAAACTTGGATACAGAGATACACAGTTACACATGTTAAACTAGAAAAACTAATCGTTATACTTTTGAAAAAACTCGTATCTGATAATTCGAGATGTATGAGTTTGAACTCAATTCTTTTCAGGTTTAAAGTTTAAAATCATACGTCACGAAATAAGAGATACGAGGTTTTTTCAAAGCACTGACTAAATGAAATTCCGTCCAACTCAGGGTTGACAATACATTTTAGGTTTTAGGATTGCAATCTTGTGATGGCATTCTTGAGATTGCAAATGTCTATGGGTCTCTGAGCCCATTTACTATCAGGTAATTTCTTCGACATTCATAAAAAAAAATTTTGGAAGCCATTTCGACGGGTTGGAGTTTTACAACCACAATACAACAGACAACACAACAACAACGGATACAATAAGGATATTAAGGAAAAAAAATGTTTTGTCTTCGTATAATTTTCGCTGTAGGCTTCAAGAATCAGATTTTCAAGCCCGTCATGTCCTATAAACATGAGTAGGATATATCAGTACATGTCAGGATTTTAGGACATTTGTCAGGATTGCAACCGGACTCAACAAATGTCAGGATTTTTCAAACATGTATTCTATAAGAATCACCAAAATACACATAAACAATAAACAAAAATATCACTGAAATTAATATATATTTTACAAAAAAGAGCTGAAATGGTTACAGAAATAAAATTATAAAAATGCACTAACTGAGAGTAAATCTCCGCTGTTGCGAGAAATATCAGGACTTTTCATTTCTACATATCGATCGTCGATTCGAGTAAAATCGTAACTACAAAACAGAGGCCCTAACCAAGATGCATTACGCTACCTAACGTATTCGTTTTGTTTTAGACCAATCGCCTCTCTGGTAGAACGTGACTTTTCGTATCACGTCGTCTACCAGAGACGCCATTGGTTTAAAAACGAAACTAATAGAAACGCTAGTTAGGGTCATCTTGGTTACGGCCCCACGGGTTACTGGAGAGCGAAAAAACGTATTTTGCAACTTCAAACCGCGATATTTTGCTTATTAGTTCATGTTTTCACACAAGTACGGCGTGTATAGTCCCTTTGAAAGTCTAGTAAACGCTTAAATTTAGTTACTATTTTACTCGAATCGACGGTATATCTACCATCGATTCAAGTCATCTACCAGTGACGCGATTGGCTTAAAAACGAAACTAAAGAAACGCTAGTTAGCATAATGCGTCTTGGTTAGGGCCCAAGAGGTTTACAGGAGAGCGAAAAAACGTAATTTGCAACTTCAAACCGCAATATTTTGCTTATTAGTTCATGTTTTCATACAACTATAACAAGTATAGTCCGTTTGAAAGTCTAGTAAACTCTTAAATTTAGTTACTATTTTGCTCAAATCGACGGTCGATATGGCATCCCTATTATGAAGTCATAAAAAGTACAAACTTAGCGGAATTTATGCAGGGTTTCTTAGTAACTAAATATATAAAATGTCTACGTCTAAAGCTGATGTGAAACGTGATTTCATTGAAAAATAAGCTTACGCTTCGCTGCCTGTTTATCAGATTTTAATCACGAAAGATCAAAGTTTCCTTTGAAGCTTTAATTAAAGCTAGCTCACATGCTCCTTACGGGGAAAGCTTTATCGAAACGCCGCGCGGCGTAAAGCTCTTGTTACTCCAGTGATTGTCGGTTTAGATGGTAACAATTAATAATAATTGTTTTTAATTGAAAGTCACCGATTAAAATAAATACATACATACATACATACATTAAATCACGCCTGTTTCCCAGAGGGGTAGGCAGAGACCACTTCTTTCCACCTGCTACGATCCTGACAAATCTCTTTCGCTTCTTCCACATTCATACATCGAGTCATGCATGCACGTCGGTTTCGAGTACTTAAGATACGGCCCTTTTCCAGTATTTCTCCGATTTGATTCGAAAAAGTACGCCTAGGTCGGCCTCTTCCGACCCTCCCACTCACTTTTGCTCTGTATATCTCTTTCGTCAATCTTCTTTCATACATCCTTTCCAAATGACCGAACCATTGAAGCATGCCCTTTTCAAATAATAATAAATAAATAAAATAATATGTATCAAAGACACAAATGGAACTTGTCCAAACTAAACTGTACTATGAGTAACAATGGACAATGATATAAATACTTCTATAGAGAAGTAAATACTTAAAAACATAGAAAACATCAAAAATTAAAACGTTTTTAATTGTATTAATGTTGAATTCTGTACTTAGTTGGATGTAAATAAAGTAACATAACAAATTTCTAAAGAGCTTTATACGTTTCTGGATACCATTAATGTTTTTGAGACAAGGCGTTTGTTAAATCAAAAATTACAAATACTCGCGTTCATCACTCACTTTTGCCAATACCGGGAATCGAACCCGGCTTGCTAGCTTCGTAGGCAGGTAAACTACGAACGAAGCTAAGCATCGTAAGTAAAAAGAAATGATGCCCCGATTAAGAATTCGGTCAATAATTATTTAGTCTGTGGAACCAGTCTAAGACCTAAAATCATAACTGTCCTTGCCTGGCTAGACCCACAGCCTGAAAAGCACTGCACTTCACCATTTTCACCAGTTTACCCAATTATACAGATTTTTTTTTGGTTTCATGAAAATTATTTTCAAATGCTTTTAAAGCAAATGCGAATTTTTCGCTCACGCTAATAAAATGGCAATATTTGGTACCTATGAGTTTATAGAAGCTACGGAATAAGCGCCATCTGTTGTTGCGTTGCTCAATGCATATCCGATATTTATTGCATTTCTGAAAATGCTTGTAGGATCTCTCTCTCTCTCTTAATTTAAGAGCTTCGCTCTTTTCGGTGGAGTAATTTGGATTGCAATCTTCTCTCCTCTCTGCCAGCTCCTGGACCGCCTTATACGACACGACATGCACCTTCTGTTTGATTTGGTCCATGTAGCTTCTTCTTGGTCTTCCTCTGCCTCTCCTTCCTTCAATCTCCCTTCTATAATGTTTTTGATCAGCATATCGTGTCTCAATAAATGGCCAATCATGCCTCCTCTTCTGTTCTCTATAATCTCCAATATCCTTCTTTTTTCCTTTAACCTCGCCAATACTTCTTGATTTGATACCATTTCCGTCCAGCTAATTCCTTCCATCCTTCTCCAGCACCACATCTCAAACGCTTCCAGCCTCTCTCTATCCCTCTGTATTAGGGTTATAGGATATCAGAGTTAAAAAGTATCCCGTCCGTCTCCATGTAACTAACTACCAGAGCACTGATAATAGGTATATCTCTGGCAAAACGATTCGACGAGGATGCCAAAGAGATATTACGTGCTGTTTTATGAGAGTCTGTGGAAACAGAATAAACACACAAAAAAAATACAATTTCACATTTATTATAATAAGAAACCCTCACCCGCAGAATGCTCTGCTGCACGATTTGACCGACCATATTGTTGATGGAATATACACAGGTACAGTCACGTCTAATAATGTTATATTTGTACGCTCTTTATTAGCTATAGGTAGGTACAGCGTAGCGTAATGTACCCTTGCAACTTGCTGGAATTTAGCCGAGAGCTAGGTGCAGGCTGAAAACCAGCATATGCTGAGACCTGAGCCTGTTGTCACAGAACAATTTATATTTCTTATTAATTTATATATCTTAGAGTGTTTCATATCCTGTTCAAAATGTGTAATTAATGCCATGTATTTCTTATTTTTTTATGTGACAATAAATCTTTTTATTATTATTTATTATTATTATTATAACATAAGGTATTATCATTTGTAGGAAGTATGGAAAGATGTGGATTGATTTAAAACATGTCACGGGCTCTATTCTACTCGTTAAAGCTTGATTGCTTTGACACGTTATCGTGGTCAACTTTACGATAGTTCTTCTTTACTTGACATTTTATGGCGGCTGCAATTTAAAACGATAATAAAGATATATATTAGGTTTTACCGAGTAATATAGAGAGAGACCCAGTTACTATCGAAATATTATCTTTATCTACATCCATGTCATAACTTCCCTATAATATGTTCAGAAACGATAAACAAATGGCCTATATTAAGAAACCTGTGTCTGTGGTTGCATTTTAATCTTAACGTTAAAGTATTGCATATCATTAAAGTATCGGTGACCGATGCTTTAATATAAACATTAGGATACAGGGCAACCACAGAATACAGGTGTCTCACATATTGTTGAAAACGTATGATATGTGTGTAGATAAAGTTATGTATGCGACTGTATACATAATTAGGCATTAAAGCACTCGTGTATTAATGCCTGTCATTATGCACCAGTTTCATAATAGTACATTACTTAACAAGGGCTGTAAAAGAAAGAAAGCCCGAAATCGCAGGTATTTGAGACCCGAGCCGTAGGCGAGGGTTGTAAATATGCGATAGAGGGCTTTCTTTTTTACTGCCCGTGATGAGTACACAATTTTACGTCTTCACCTGGCCACAATGCGAGTTTTACCGTGCGCGCAGCGTGCGATAAAACTCACATTATGGCCAGGTGTTACGTAAACTACTATAACCTAATTTCTGCTACAATTTATAAGCATACCACAATCAGCTTCAATTGAACAAGAGCGGTTCTACGAACGTTTAAACCAGAAGCAAATTTCAGCGAAATCTGTTCAAATTTACCTTAACTTAATTCTAATTGGCAACTTGCTTGTGGAGCCAAATGGGTATGATGCGTTAGCAAAACAATGTTGCTATGTTAAAGCAAAGAACGTTAATATGCATGTTATGAATGCAAAACTGACGGTTTGTCTGTGTATTACGCTGACATGGTAATTGCAGCATCGATTTTGATAAAATTTGTTGTTTATCCAAGAAAATTTGGTAGTTCTAAAGAGAATAATGATGCATGGTTTTTTTACAATCAAAGATACGGAAAATAACTAGTATTTCTATAATTTTAAGGTTTGGTATGATAGCTATAAAAATAACTAAGATAATAAGCCAACAAAGATTTGTTCCTAACTCTTTCTCGCAAAACTGAATTTAACACGGAGTTTATATGGCCGACGTGTTACATGATGTCACACGGCGTATCGGATCTGTTTGTCTAATTAGCAGTTTAAGGGTGAATTTCAACAAGCGTCAAATTATCCTAATTTTGGTGGTATTTTTTATTTTCTTAGTAGGGTTTACAATTAAACGTTTAAGTGACGTCATTAGTCATTATAAAAACAGTGTTAAAATGGCCCTTTATTATACCAAGTGTTTTTTAAGATATAACGATTTTACTAATTATGTACCACCAAAATTGTTATTATCCACCAAAATTACTTTTCTTAGCAAAACTCACGATCAATAATAACATATCGGGCTAATTAAAATATAATCGTTAGGGAATCTTCCTTGTTATTTTTGAAAATCCAAAACGTAAGTTTCTAATATAATAAATAATGATTATTTGTTGTTTAAATAATTTTGGTGGAGACCAGAAATTTTGATAATTTTGGTGTTTCGCAAAAGCCACCAAAATTGTACCACCAAAATTATAAAATTTAACTTTTTTTTTAAATTAAAAACAAATGTTTTAGTTTAACAAAAACTTAACTCGTTACAGTTAAAAAGACACCATAAACATACTTGAAAAAACTATCACACAACAAAACTTTTTGCGAAATAATGACTTATCTAAGTTATCACGATTAATAACGTGTATTTCATACCACCAAAATTAGATACTTATGCGCTTAGCGGGAAGACGCAGAAAGATGGTACAAATCTTTCACCGTCTATTGCTGGAGTGAAACTAAACGAACATCTGACGCTATATTTGTTTGTTTAATCACGTTTCGTTCGATCATAAAATCAATTTCAATATTCACCACCAAAATTAACTATTTCGCTTGGACAGTTTTATTTACACTGCTCCCAGTTTCCTTTTACTTGCAAATGCAATAATTGATACATTTTAAAATACCTCAACTAATAAGGAATACAGATAACTAAAATATAAGTCTAGTTGAGGCTTAATAAGTTTGTACCACGACATATCAGTATATGCGGGAAGTACAGGACACGACACCAAAATTTATTTTGGATTGAAAATATTTTTTTACGATAAATATAATAAGTTAATAATAATTTTAACTTTGGCTCAATATGGTACTTTGAGTAAGATTATTTATAAAATAAATAGTTTTCCAATACATGTACTTTACACCCCAATTATCACGTCCGCCGCTCAAAAAATGTGGTTGAGATAATTACCCTTAAATTGCTTGTATTATCCGTATTTCTTGGCCGATTTTAATTTTAATTTCACTTTTGGTGATCTCTTTTACGGTATTTTCATATTTTGTTGCGCATATAAATTCCATGTTAAATTTTGTTTTGCGAGAAAGAGTTAGGAACAAATCTTTGTTCGCATATTATCTTGGTTATTTTTATTGTAGGAGATCCGAATAGGAGACGATTTGCACCGGGCTGTTTATTCGATAAAAATTATTTTATACCAAATTTAATATGCTAGGTAATATATGACGAATAGGTAGGCTGAAAAATTTCAATCCAGTATATAATTAATAAAAAAAATAAAAATTAACATAGACAAATTAAATACCAATCGAAATTATGAAGCCTATAGAATATGCAAACGTTAGGTTGACTATTTTTTTCCCGTCAAACTATTGGGTAGGCAATTATAAACAGGTAAGTCGGTACTAATAATTTGCACCAAACCTAACGTTTGCATATTCTATAGACTTCATAATAGTCACGGTATATAATCACGGTTCGTCATTTTTCGACTCTATTTCAACGCTATTAAGGTCCAAAAGTGACGAACCTTTTCTTACTGTGACTATACTTTCGATTAGTATGTAATTCGTCTATTAAACAAGCATTTGCGATTTTAAAAAAACGTTCTTTTTTTTAATGATATAAGTACCTACTGGACTGAAATTTTTCAGCCTACCTATTCGCCGCATATTATTTAGCGTATTAAATTTGGTATAAAATACATTTCATCGAATAAACAGCCCGGTGCAAATCGTCTCCTATTCGGATCTTAGACCACTAATTAATCATCATGTGGCAAGTTTTTTTGCTTACCTTTTCCATACCCTTAAAAAGCACGCTCAGGCAAAGTTGCCACAGTGCTGTAATGTTGCACTGAAACTTAATTTAGTGCTACAAACAAAATCAGCTCAGAACACAGTCATGCTGAAATTCTAAGAAACTTAACTGAAACTTAAAGACTGATGCGGAATACTAAAGTTTCCCCAAGTTCTTACATAATAAGATTGCAGTGATTATGAAACTTGAAGAGTATTCAGTTTTCGTATTCGCAGTATTCCGTGAGTCGTTCTAACTACCTTTTCAAGTCTATAATTGCGTCATTGTTTATCTGGAAAGCGAGCGTAAAATGGCACTTTGCTGGTAGCGAGAAATATTGTCATAATGTTTTGATTCTTGTTTTTTACTACATTTTGCAGGAATTGTTAATAAAAGTATTTGAGTGGAGAGCGCTGAATATTTTGAGAATTGAAGGTTTTTTCAGTTGCCTGGTTCATCCAATATGTCTTGGCAATTTTAAACTGGCAATCTTTGCGCTTTTGATACTGTGTGTGTGTGTGGTAACATGAGCCTGAATTTTTTTGGTATCATAATAATGCACCAATAATAAACAAGCTTTTTTTGAAAAAAAAACCGCGTCTAAATCGGTTCAACCGTTTGGGAGCTACGATGTCACAGCCAGACACAATAGATACGCAGATTTTAAAACACACATATACACAAATACATTGTGCTACCGGCATGAGGGCTTTCCTTGATATAGAGTAACAATGGGCAACTCCTTAATGTACCTACATGTTTATTTTAATTAAAACAATAAAAAATAGTACACACTTGTATTCTAACAAAAAATAGTTTGCAAGCAATGTACCTACACTGTGCGTTAAAGTTAATTAATACAGTAGCAGCCAATGATATTTTATATTAAGATACTTCATCTGCGCGCAAAAGCGTTCCTCGAGAAGGAAGGTAATTTCCTAACTACCGTTCAGTCGCGCCGTGGCCGCTGACACGCACGCGTCAAAAACAGCAAAGTTTTATTACCGAAATGCAACAAATATAAGTCATAAAAAATGCCGTCTTATGTTTTTCGAGGCTGCCGAAATTATACTGTAACTATAAAAGGAAGAAAGGATGTCTCATTACATTTGTAAGTACCGTAAATATTTTTTACATTTAGTTTTACATCGCCATACTTTGTTTAATTTGCACCGGTGGCGTCACTGTCACCTGTGAAACATGAGATACACAATTAGATATCGCATGAGTGCGATAAAGACGGGTAGCTATATGGCAGCCATGAGCGGGCACGCCCGGGTCATTCGGGTACGCAATTTAAAACAACTATTTATCTCTTACTAATAATAGCGTTCGCTACGAATTGCCGTCTTTGTCTGTAGAAATATGGCAACGTAGCAACTGTCAGTAATTGGCGACGGTTTTCAAATGCGTTTAGTATGAGCATAACGTATCTAAATATAAAATATCATTGGCAGCAGCCCCATATTTGACGTTTGACTTGTTTTGCCCCTGTACCAATGTATGCCTTGTACCAAGTCATAACGATACTGATTACGATACTTACGCATAGCTCCAATTAGTGATGGGCGATTTCAAAAACATTGCATAACTTTCCTTAACTGCGAAAATTACAGCTTCTGAAAGTTACATAATTAGATGGAAATAATTCTGACAAAAGTAAATTTCATTTAAATTTCGTGAAAGGATTCAGTTACTTATGTTACATGTCATAATTATAGTAATTTTCAGAAATTAAACGATTAGACTTTGGTAACTTTAAGAATATTGCATGAAATTTTAGGTGAAAGTTTCACTTTTGAAACTTTCCGAATATTGCAGGTATGTAAGTGAAAGTTTCATTTTTGAAACTTACAAGCCGCCCATCACTAGCGGACGTTGATGGTAGTTAAATCTACGAAGTTATATTGCAGCGTTACGTTAGTTAACTTCGACTTAATTATTCCTGCAAATAATTACTTATACAACATATTATCGTTAGTTAAAGCAAAAGCCCTCATGCCAGGAACACACTGTATACTCGTTAAACTTATTTAAAATCCCTCTTTTTTGCCGGAGGTCAAAATGTCAGAACAAACAATAGGTACAATAGTCCAGAGATGCGAAATAAGAAAGCGAATTAATTAAATGCAAACAACTGCAACTTAACAAAATGTTTCTGAATGAGCATTGTATTAATTTACTGAAATTAATTAAACTTGCATGATACAAAGAATTATGAGAGAAGAAAATATTAAATGATTTTAAATTATTTCTCGTGTGGTTGCCGAGTTAGAATAGTGCCACTCCATGTTTTCCCGTGGATGTCGTAAGAGACGACTAAGGGAATAAAGGCTTATAGTACTGTTAGGCGATGGGCTTGCAACCTGTCACTAATACGCTGGTAAACATCTTAGCCTATTTGTGCAAATTGTGGTTATAGAATTATCAACAAGTTTTTAGAGATGTTTGTAATTCTGTAGCTCTGCCTACCCCACTCTGGGAACGACGGCGTGAGATTATGTATGTATGTATGTCAATTATTTTATTAAGTTACCTTTCCAAAGCGATGTCAAATGAACAACACATCGATGACGCGCGAATCACAACCCTAAAGGAAATTGTTTGGGTCCTTTTTACGTTGTCTTAGGTTTTTCAGTGGTTACAAACCTGTGGTGCAAATATATCTGTCATTGGCGTGGAAAAGGGTTTAGTGAAAAAGAAAAAATAGGCCAGGTTCATGTTGGCCTACAGACTACGATGGAATCTGTAAACGTGCCTCTCACCCCCTCGTTTTTAGTGTGGTATTATTTAAACTTCGAAACAAATAAGTATTGTGTTTGATGCATTTGTCTGTCTTTATGTCACTGTCTAGTGACCAAACGAGCAACGCAATTCATATGAAATTATTGAAAATACGTCCAGGCCTTAAAATCAATACTACTTTTTTAAGGCACACTTAACTTAAACACCTAGTTCTGCACTAAGCAGCTCTTAGTTTGTACTGCGAGTCATACTTATGAACAAAGAATAAATCAAAGACAGGATTATGCTCATCACATGAATAATTATTTCCCCGTATGCTCAAAGTACGGGCGGCGAAAGTTTGTCTTAAAAATGAGACTGAAACTTATAAGTACTTATAATTATGCCGTTATTTTGTACCTATAACGCAAACCTAGAGCTCAGTTTGGAACCAAGTCAACTTGCTGGGTTGACTGACGTTGTCCTGTCCAAATTTCAACGTTCATTTTTCCCGGATTTTTCAATATTCTGAACAACATTCCCAACTTTTGTCTCGTAAAACCTTACAAAAGAATGTCGAATTTGCCAGGCAAGTGATGCGTTTACCAGCGAACAGCATTAAATTATTAGAGTTCCGTACCCCAAGGTAACGGGGTGATATTGATATGCGTACGTTATCTGTCTGTCCGTCCGTCTTAACTTTAAAGAACTGTATCTTTTGAACCGTTACAGATGACCGGTTGATTTTTTTCCGGAATAATTATGTGTTATTCCAAAATAATTGTGTTACGGCAGATTCAATAACAAAGAAAATATTAAATTAAATTAAATAAAAAAGCCCCATACAAAATGAAATATTTCGGTTGTATCGTTGGTATGATTAGGTACCTATACTACCTAAGTTTACCTCCGGACTAGCACTTGGCCAGTTTTATCTATATCGCTATTGTTAATAAGCCTATTTCGTACTTTACCGAACTGTAATAATTTACTTGTCTGGATATCTTAAACCTTTAGCGAAGTTTAAATCAAATCGCCTCGGATTCCCAGGAACGTGTCAGGTCGCGTTATTGATGATTCAGAAGTAATTTCAACTTACTTATTTACTTAGCCGAAGGTTGCGAACGCATGGCTTGGGGCGTTTGGAAATTTATACCGAGGGCTGCCTGTTAGGGGTTTTGATAGCTGTACAAGTAATCAATAAAAAAGTATAGAAATAGAAATAGAAACATTTATTCGACGAACACAGAGAAAAAAAAACTGAACAGAGAAAAACATCATAAAAAAAAGGATGGCAACACAAAAATAAAAACAAAAACAATATAGAAGGAAAGAAAAAATACAATAATAGAATAATGTTGCCATGGGTGATTCTGTGACGTTGAAATTGACACCACTCAGCACTATGTCACAGCATAAACCGCGACGCTGGTTTCCAGTGACACGAACGAAGACACAGTGTTTAATGAAAGAATATAATAAATAGTAGTAGATTAACGAGTACTATAATAAAAAATAAATTAAATTAATTTTTAAATATGAAAACGGAGTAAAATAGGTACAAAAATCGGTCAAGATAATTCGAACAAAATTAAAAAGGAAGGCAACTGAACACAGATAAAGGAAGAAGAGATTGAAAACATGCAATAGGGTAGGGTAGGGTAGGGTATAGGTATATTGTGTAAAAATATAGTAGGTAAATACCCAATTTGAAAGCTGTTAGCTCAATACATAAAAAAACAAAAAACCGCCTTCAAAAAGCAAAAAATAACTTCTTTAAAATGGTAGGTAAATAGGTCAGTCGAACTGAAGTCTGCTTTTGGTTAAAATATTGTTGGACGCCGACTTCAGTTGGACTGACCTATTTACCTACCATTTTAAAGAAGTTATTTTTTGCTTTTTTAAGGCGGTTTTTTGTTTTTTTAAACATTTATTTCATTTTATAAAAAATAAAATGGAGGTAATTTTCAATCAGTTTGGACTTAAAATTAATAGCAGTGAAACTAAAACTCTTATAACATCTAAACATGCAAAAAAACATAACCCAATCATTCTTAACAATAGTACAATAGAACAAGTAAACAAATTTAAATATTTAGGAAGTTTAATTACCAATGACTCCAGATGCACCGCAGACATCATTCAAAGGATAGCCATGGCTAAAAAAGCCTTCAATAACAAGAAGCACCTATTAAGAACTAAAATATCAAAAAAGGCTAAAAAACGCTTAATTAAAATCTACATCTGGAGCATTGCGTTGTACGGTAGCGAGACTTGGACACTAACACAGAGAGATAGAGAAAGGTTGGAAGCGTTTGAGATGTGGTGTTGGCGAAGGATGGAAAAAATTAGCTGGACGGAAAAGAAAACCAACGAAGAAGTTTTGAAGATGGTGAACGAGAAAAGACATATTTTAAAAACTATAGAATGTAGAAGAGGAAAGATGATGGGCCACTTGATGCGGCACGATAGTTTCTTTTTGAACATTTTGGAGGGTAAAGTCGAAGGAAAAAGAGGAAGAGGAAGACCTAGGCTCACATACTTTAACCAAATAAGACGGAAGGCGAATGTCGTGTCGTATCAGGAGGTGAAAAGGCTGGCACAGGATAGAGAAAAGTGGCAATTACTCCACCGACAAGAGCCTGGCTCTTAAATTTAATGATGATGATGATTTTATTTTATAATTTTTAGTGATCCTATTTATGCTGTTACGTAACTCCACTTCTAAATATTAATAAGAAACTATAGAACATTTCAAGCTCGCCGCAGACAACGCCGCGGGAATGTCATAGTCATATTTAAACCTAAATGTGCTTCGTCATAGTCGCTCAACTTCCTTTATCGAAATATCTTATCGCCACCCTTGAAATAGGTACCGTTAAGGAGTTCCGGTGGCCATCTGTGGTCTTCATCATCAGTTCCACTTCACCATATAGTACTTTTCAAAAGCAAATGCATGAGTTACAGTGAAAAATACCAAAATCGCTATAGGTGTGCCTAAAATATTTGAGGAGTTCTCTTGATTTCTCCAAGATCCCATCATCAGATCCTGACATGTTGACAATTGGACCAACAAGAAAGTATACCCATTCAAACAACGAAAAAAAATTTCAAATCGGTCCAGTGGTCTTCGAGTAATCGGGGAACATACATAAAAAAAAATCCCGACGAATTGCGAACCTCATCCTTTTTTTGAAGTCGGTTAAAACACAAAAATAAAAACAAAAACAATATAGAAGGAAAGAAAAAATACAATCATAGAATAATGTTGCCATGGGTGATTCTGTGACGTCGAAATTGACGCCACTCAGCACTATGTCACAGCATAAACCGCGACGCTGGTTTTCAGTGGCGCCAACGTGACACACGGACGAAGAGACAGTGTTTAATTAAAGAATATAATAAATAGTAGTAGATTAACAAGTAAGATAATAAGAAATAAATTAAATAAAATTTTAAATATGAAAACAAAATTAAAAAGGAAGGCACACAGATAAAGGAAGAAGAGATTGAAAACATGCAATAGGGTAGGGTAGGGTAGGGTATAGGTATATTGTGTGAAAATATAGTAGGTAAATACCTAATTTGAAAGCTGTTAGCTCAGTACAAAATATGTGTTTAAGGGATACACTACATAATTTCGAATTCATCACAGTTCCGAATTTTCATAATTCCGAATATTTTTTTTTGATTCAGGACTTTATTCATGGATGTTGCTTATACATTAAACCTTTTTTGACGCTGGCTAAATGCATTAACAAATACAACGTGTGTTTGTTTGTTCAGTTTTGTTCAACGTTACCGATCGATGTGAAAGATAAAGAGATAGTTTAACCAGGAGACAGACCAACTTTTAAAGCTGGTGTGTTATTCTCTCAAAAAACGGCGGCCGGTCGGACGGACGAGCGAATAAAAGCGGCGAGTTTAAGTAGTCCCGTCCGACCGAACAAAACACATTTTAGCGCGTGCATTGTCAATTAGGGAGCCTTATACGTTCATGAAGTCATGCTGCCAAATTGAATACACACGCTAAAATGTGTGAGACTACTTAAACTCGCCGCTTGGACCTTCACTCGATCTTTGCTTGTTAAGAGAATCACAACCCTGAGCATTTGCGGACGCGCCGTTTGTCTGGGCGACAGATGGAATGTATACAACTGGATGGGAGTGATATTTTGACCACTAATAAAGTGGAATAGATGTCATGATCGAATCATAGCCGATCCTCCAACAAATTAATACATACCGTACACTTAACAACGTTGTACGAAGCCTCGGATAAAATCTATTTCCTAGAAAATTCTTTAGCACCTAATAAAATTCCAGATCAAGTTAAGAGGTCAAAGTAGAATCTGTATAACCCCTGTTATCCAGTTTTATGGTCACTAAGTCACTATTTAACTTGACCTCTTTTACTCCCTGAATAGTGAGTGTCAGTGAGATGGCCGTAAAATTGAGCAATGTAGGTCCAAAATGGCCCTATCTCCTTTAATGTTCCGCCGTAAAGGTTGGCTTAAGGTTATTGTTAGTTTTTACATAAAAACGGACTTTAAAACCTTTGGAACGGTATTCTACGTACTTTAGCATTTCAGAATATTAATATTTTGTAATCGTTTTCGAGTAACAAACAGCTTTTAAAGTTTTTTTCAATGTCAATGGTCGAACATTATCCTAACTAAAAAAATATTTGGGTTATTAATGCATAAATAATAAAGGATTATATTAAGTCACTTATATGATATTGTATGTTCGAAAATACAATTATTTTGAATATAATCTATTATACTTTACCACTTTTAAGAAATTCCGCTCACCTTACATTTGAGTTATATGTAAGTACATCAAAGTCATATGTAAGTAGAAGCAAAGTCAGCAACATCCAATATGGTTGAAAATCGTATAGAAGATATTTTTTATTTAGCGATTATTTTAACTATACCACTATACTGCCCTCCTAAGCAAAAATGCGATAACTAAATAAAATAGCCAAAGCAGATTCAACTCTCTTAAGTTTGTAACTAGGTTGCAATTTCTACAGATGTTTTATCTGAGATATCGCCATTCTGCTTAGTAGGGCAGTATATCCCTCCGTCCACTAGGATCCATTGCTAGGGTCCATTAAAGGGGTCAAGGGGACTTCTTGTTCATTCAAATCCATGGAGTAGAGTGGGCTTTATTGTGTACTTAAATCCGTTTTGATTCGTTTACACTTTTTAACACTCTAGAATCCATCAATGGATTCTGTTGCACTCTTAATTACACTTCGATCCATCAATGGATTTTATTAAACATTGAATACACTTGATTCCATAAATTGATGGATTCTCGTGGACATTTAGTATCCATTGATGGATCCCGGTATATAAAATGTTCAATAGAACCCATACATGGATCTTTGTAGACTTCATAGTATATTTAAATCCATTGATGGATCCCAGCGTATTAAAAGTGTAAATGACTCCAAATGGATTTAAGTATACAATAATGCCCACTCTACTCCATCGATAGATTTGAATGTACAAAAAGTCCACTTGACCCCTTTAATTGATCCTATCACTGGATCCTAGTAGATGGAGGGCTATATTCAAAGAAGTTACATAAAAAGAAATAGATATTGCTGACTTTGCTTCTATATGCCTCATTTTGTTTATTCATTCAAAAATTTAAAGTAGGCTTACATTTTAGATTTTTGTTTCAAATGATCTAAATCTTATTCTTACACACATGATAGATAAATTAATATAATATTAATGATGCTCTTTCCCTTTAGTATCTGTACAGTCAACAGCATAAATAAGTGATAATTTATGTACCTTGTCACTTTAACGTCGTGTTTGAAATGTCATACACAATTGTGACACGATTGAAAGCGACAAGGTACATAAATGATCACTTATTTATGCTGTTGACTGTACAATTACCCTCTTACACACTCAGCGGTTCGAATGTGCAGGTTTCCTCACGATGTGTTTCCTTCACCGTAATGGTCTAAGATCTGAATAGGAGACGAACTTCACGGGGCTGTTTATTCAATAAAAAGTATTTTATATTAAATTTAATATGTTAAGTAATATATGGCGAATTCAGAAATAATATATGGCGAAAAAATTCAGTCCAGTATATAATTAATTAATTAAAAAAATAAAAATGCTCTTTTTTATAATTGCGATTGCTTTAATAGACAAATGACATATCAATCGAAAGTATGAAGCCTACGTTTGGTGCAAATTATTAGTACCGACTTACCTGCTTTATACCCGCCTACCCAATAGTTATATGCATGATGGGAAAAAAATAGTCAACCTAACGTTTGCATATTCTATTATAGCCTTTATACTTCCAGTTGGTATATAATTTATCTAATAAACAAGCAGTTGCAATTTAAAAAAAAGTTCATTTATTTAATTTTTAATTAATTGATTATATACTGGACTGAAAATTTTCAGCCAACCTATTCGCCAATGTTACTTAACATATTAAATTTCATAAAAAAAACTTTTTATCGAATAAACAGCCCGGTGGAGGCCGTCTCCTATTCGGATCCTCTACTATAAGAGCATCCGGTAATGTACTTAAGCAAGAAAAACTTATAGGTACAGTCAAGGAAATGTATTCGCGTACCTTTTTCACTCTTATTGACATTGTGACAAGAGTGAAAAAGGTACGTGAATACATGTCCTTGACCATACATGGTGAGCTCGTGGGTTCGAACTCGCGGTAACTTACGATCACGAGTCGACCGCCTAAGCCACTAGGCCACCGACGTTCTCATGACCAAAGTCACTCAGTTTCCGATGCTCTTAAGCATTAAACTACCATAACAGATTGCCAATGACTCCTTATCGCATCCATTGTGCATGGTAATCTCGTAGTCTGGCACTGGTAGTAATCAAAATCAATTCTATGCCAAGATAATCTTGTTTGAAATCCTATGTATAGTTGATTGACTTATACAATGCCCAGGCGTTGGCAGATCACATATGGATGCATATAGAGTTATGTCGATATCGAGTTAGCAGCTGCTTCGGCAGATGGTATGAAACGTAAGCGAAAAGCGATAAATATAATATATTTATTGGGGCTTGACAAGTTACTTAGCGCTAACGTAAACGATTTTCGAAAACTGACAAAATGTATGGAATTAACGTCGGCGCTCGACGCGACCGTCTGACAGCTTACGTCAATCCTATATATTTTTAATAACGATAACGAACGCCAAATGAATCTTATCTAGGGCCTCTGAGTATTTATCTATCAGATAGATGAAAACCCCGATATAGTGGTGACCCTTCTTTCAGAGCTGATATCTCTAATACAGCCCTACTGGGGTTTGCAATCCGGATCCATTTTGTATGGGAAGATCCGGATCTGGATATGAATTATCCAGATCTTCCATACAAAATGGATCCGCATTGCAAACCCTAAGCCCTAGCAATTTTCATGAAACCCTGCTAAGAACTACTGCAAGAAAACCTGCTGTGAAAAAAAAACCGCATCCTAATCGGTTCAATTGTTTAAGGGCTACGGTGCCACAGACAAACACACACATAGCGATTAAACTTAAAACACCCGCTTTTTGCGTCGTGTATTAAAAACAAAGTAGCTTCTAGCCGTCTGTTCCTCTATCCTCGTAAGGCCCAGTGCGCAATAGGATGTACATTATCAAGCCAATTCAATTTGAACTGTATTGCGATAGGAATAAAGTTTATTTTCCTATTTTTATAAATTGAAAATGACATTTTCGAACAAACGTAATTAAACTTTATTGCCTTGACGGTAGATTCAAAGTCCCACTCACAAAAACTGGCTGCTTGTAGTACGGTGGGCCTTACGAGGATATGCAACGGATTTTAATGCGGTTTTTGTCTATAGATAATTATAAATAGCTAAAAACCTTACCATACCGTATAGTACGACAAAATAATATGGCGTGCGTCAAAACTCTGAGGCTAAGGCCGCACAGATAGGAGGCTTGCTTAGCGCCTAGAGCCTAGCGTGAAACAAACGTACTAGAATCTTTGCAACCGGCCGCACTGCGCGCTTGGCGCCTCGCTAGGCGACTACGAACAAAAGTAAGACGCTAGGCTCTAGACGCTAAGCAAGCCTCCTAATTCTGTGCGGCCTTAGCCACGCCGTTGATCAAGAGTCTATTAGCCGAGTATGAAAACGATCTCTAATTTCGTGGATTTTACAGTAGTGGCAACGAGTGATGGCACTTTTGATAGCTGACAAATAGTGTTGTGAAACACTCCATTTTATCATCGTAAAAAATTTAGTCAAATGCGAGAAGGATATTTTTAAAAAGTTTATTGAAGAAATAACGCTTAAAAATAAAAAGCCATAAATTAAATCAAAGTCGACGAATTCATGTTGTTACAGTTGTTATGGTTGACAAGTGACATGACATGACAGTCAGTTCTGTTTCTGTTTAAAGTTACTTTTTTTATTTTATATCATGCTAAGATCACGATATCAGTATTCCTAACTTTGTATATACGGTCTTTTTAATGACTATATCTTTAATAAATTATTAACGACGAATTTAAGTTAAATGAAGAAAAACCGAGAAACACGGGTAGTCTAACTTTTAACGAGCTATTATATCCGCGAAAATACAGAAATACTTTTTTTTTTTAAATGTTGTCAATTGTAGATCAAATTCTCCAAAAAAACTGTGTGGCTACAAGAAGACGACATTGTAAGAAATTTGAAATATTGTGTCAAAATATATAAAATGTTAATGATAAATGAGTGAATAAATAATCATTAAACCACGTTAACTCAGAGCTATTACCCGAGTTTGCCAGCGGCGGTGACGTGAAAGTGCAGTGACTTCATTGTCATACGTTGTTGTACCAGTCAGCGGTCCTTTGTATCATCACGCGAAGTGTTTTTTTGAGGTGTTTTTGTTAGTTATGATTAAAACTATGAATGCTAGAGTGCGAGCAAATAAAAACAACCTCAAGATGAAGACAGTTACGAAATGCTTTTCGTTAAATTACAGCGCCAACAGTACTTTAGTATTCCGGTACCTGGAACAATGAAGTTTGACATCTGTTCCTTTATACTTGCTGTCAATATTTAGGGAACTTCATGAGCATACACCGGATTGGCGGGGGCAAACATGTACCAGTGCTAGTGATTAATTAAATATCGACTAAGTTTATCGACAATTTTTTGTCGTGACATATGGATCTTACATTTCTTGCAAAAGTAAGTCGGCCCTTTAACTTCTCTATTTGAATGATCAGCTTTCCATGAAGAAAAACAATATTTTTTCTTTCAACGCATTTTTAACCGACTTAAAAAACCAATTCTCAATTCGACTTCTCAATTCATCGGAATGCTAAAGAATATTGTTGTACTGAATGAATTTGTTATTTAATGTAATTTCAATGGTTGTCAAAAGTGACTCGAGTCCAGAGTCAATGTCAGATACCAGTTGTTCATATTTGGATAAGTATAAAAAAGAAGACATAATTACACGGTATTCAAACTTGGCCATTACGTATGATAATGATGATAAAAAATTGCTTTTTATCGATGTCGATAAGCTTAGTCGACATTTAATGAATCACTAGCACTGGTACATTTTTGCCCGCGTCAATCCGGTGTTTGTTCATGAGCGAGCAAACTTCAAAAGTGCCATCACTCGATGCCGCTACTGTCAGTAGGATCTTGGTGGCATAAATGATTTCGATAGTGATAGTAATGATAGTGAATGCATTTTATCTGGATCAAAAACTTTGCAAATAACATGCAAGTATTTCATGTAAAAATATTTCTCAAAGTAAATATTTTCCTGAGTTTTGTACCCCACAGCTTATCGGATGGCATCCAAGAAAGATTCCGGGCGTCTCCCCTCGCGTTTCTCGCCAAGCATCGAGTATGCAAAAAGCTTATAAATACCGATGGCGGCATGCAACGTATTTGAAGTGTGAACTTACTGGGTCATTCCTTTTTTAAATTCAGAAATACTCTTTTTCTCCCACATACTCGGAAATGTTAACTTTACTGTTGTAAAATCAGCCCGCGAAGTTCTGAGTTCCAGGTCCAGGCAAAATTTAAAAAAACAAAGTTATTATTTACCAACGGCAGCGGCCGCGAAAATGTATGAAATTTCATTACGTACCTGGTGTTTTACTTTTTAAAACCATGTTTAGACTAGGATAACTATCTCCAAACAGCCAAAGGGACAAAATAACTTGTATATATTTTACTTTTTAAATGTCATAGACTAAAGTGAAGCCTTTTCAATCAGCGTTTACAACGTATTTAAAAGTGTATCAAATAGTTTGACTTTTTTTAAATAAAAATTGCGTTCATAAACAAAATAAAATGCCGAAATAACATAAACGCGTAATAAATGTAATAGTTTAAACTATAGGTATTTTACACAAATTGAATTTATACGTACGTACGTTCGTAGTTTTTTTTTACGTTTAAATTTGTGATTATATTTAATGCTTTATGTCAGCGTCATACTAAATTGTACGTTTCTGTTCTTTTTTTTCAAGGAAATGTTGGGACTGTGTTTAATATTATTAACAATTGTGTTAAATTTCCTCGCATCTTGGAGAAAAGCACTATACAAGCCTCAACCGGGAAGGGCGGTTGCTGGACTCGTATATAGCGCGACCTCGACTCGGCCACGCTAACTCTACTCGTCCCGCAACGGCCTATTTCCCGGTCTGTGCAGTAATGTACTATTATCGTTTTACTTTATACGTAAAACTAGCTTTTGCCCGCTGTTTTGTTCGCGTACTTTTCCATTATCGTTATACACTCGAGAACTTCTAAAATTTCCAGGATGATAAGATGCCTGTGTGTTGATCCAGGGTAGGCTTGAGTCGGTCAGGAACTAAGAACTAAAAGGAATGAATTCCCGTCACGGACCGAAACGAACTAGTTCTTCGTAAACTATCTTAATCGGTCTTCGGTCCTTTAGGTCAGTAGCAATTGTTGTATGTATGAGCGAAACAGAGCGAACGAGTAAAGAGCGCACTCGGTGTGAACGAGACCAATAGTACCTACTTCAAAGCGTGTCCTGCTCAGATCTCCAAATTTGCTCCGGAGCTAAAGGAACTAATGGAACTAAAAGAACAAACTAGTTCCTTTCACCGATTGACCGAGATCGGAGCACTCCCTTTAAAGACCGAGCGGGCACAACTCTAATCCAGGGTATAAGTTATCTCTATTTCAAATTTTATAAAAATCCGTCGAGCCGTTGCAGCGTGAACACACAGACTTTCGCATTTATAATATTAAGTAGAACATTAATTGCCTATCCATTGATGTAAACACGAGTAAATTTAGCCGTTCATGCGTGATTGACATTTAAACTTCTTAACCTCCTCACACAAAATAAGTACCTACATTAAAACCTATTTTTCCTGAAGTTGATAACTTAACAGGACCTCTACTTATTCTACAAGGTAAACCATATTGCCTTTGCCACGTTATCGTATTGTTATTAACAAAATGAGTAGGTATTTACTTTTGCATTTTCCAACCATATTATCTTAAATACGGAACCCTCGGTGCGCGAGTCCAACTCGCACTTGACCGGGTTTTTGAGAAAGCAATTCACAGTACAAGTCTTGAGCTTCGTTTGGGACTAAGTTAATTTGTGTGATAGTGTCCTTTATTATTTATGTCTAAGACCTTTCATAAGAGGAGCCCAGTACAGTCACGAGATTAAATTTGGTACCCACCTTAGGTCCAAAGTCAATCTGACATTCTACAACAATAAGGTTGAGTTTCCTAAAAGTTACAAATGATTTTTCTCAAAAATGTCTGGAAATGTTGACACTACACAAGCCCGCAATGTTGCATATAAATTCCATTACTATCTAGCTTGTAACTTTTTCAAAAGTGAAAAAGTCCATAATAAAATGAGGGCACAAGTTTTTACATCCAAATTTTATTCGAAACGTAACTTTTTTATCTGTGTCCGGAATAGCTTATGTTTTTTTAAAAAACAAAGTTTGCGATTCTCCTTGTCATAAACAAAAAGGCGGTAAAGAGTGATAGTTTTTTCACATGAAGTTTGTTTGTATGCAATAAAAAAAATGAGTTCAAGCGATGAAGATTTTACTCCAACAAAAAAAAAAATCTTGCGATTTTTAAGAAAAGCATTATATTTGCCTCGGCAGGAACAGCAATTGCGGGCTTCGTATTTTTAAATGGACTCGCAAGCTCGTCCGTTTAAAACAATACTCGGTCCGCAATTGCCTACTTCCATGCCTAGCCAATAATGTACTATTACATCTCTAATGACATTGACGACTTCAAGCATTTTTCCTTGAAATGGGTGCCAAATTAACGCTTGTCACCGTACCATTCATTAGTTTCATTGTATTCATTCGTTTCGTTTCATGATTTTCCAAGTAACTGGTGAAATTACTAGCATAGAGGCTTAATAACAGCGTATAAGAACGAGTGAGAGACAAGCACAAACCCGAAGCACCTTCTGAGAACTATCGCACTGTAATTCACTAGCGACCCGTCCGCTCCGGTTATTGTAAGTTTTCTGTATAAACTAGTTTTTTTTTATGGCAAGGAGAAGGCACGCGAGCACTCAGGCCACCTGATGATGGTAAGTGGGATATGAAACCCATAGACATTTGAAATCTCAAGACTACACTCTCAAAACTGCAATCCTAAGACTTCAAATGCGTTGCCAACCCTGAGGACTAAGATGGAATGCCTCTATGCTAGTTATTTCACCGGTTGTCTTATCCCCACACCGGAACACAGCAAAGCGAACACTACTACTTGGCGTTGTGATAATGGATAAGATGATGGTGATGGTGGTGGATGGTAGATTTATTATACGAAAAAACTTGTGAAAAATTATTTACCTGTTGCGTTGTTTAGAAGTTCGCGGATAAACAGACAGACTGTGTTTTATTGTATGTAAGGAAAAAATATCTGTGTAAGATAAGTATGTGTACAATAATATATAATTTACTGTTTCTCGCAAGATAAACCCCCCAAATGCTTAGTAACCCGGATCGCAGCCGTCATTAAAGGAATATCCATAAATAACCCTTCGGCTGCCTTTGTTCATAAATCTGAACCTCTTTCGGATTAACCCGTGCATGTGCATAGACGCCAGATAACGTGCTCATAAAGTTAAGCAAGTTTTTATGCTTTTATACAAAGTTTCTTATGCTTTGCCAAAAGGCGTTTAGTTTCTTTATGGATAGAAGTTAGCACGACATTATTTAGAGTTATATTTCTGAAGTATAAAGTGAGAAGTAGGCAAAGAAATTAGTTTTTTAACCGACTTTAAAATATGAGGAGGGTCTTTCTATGTTCGGGTGTGTTTTTCTTTATGTCTGTTCAGTGTTTTCTCTGTCAATTGTGGACCGATTTTAAAACATTATTTTATGCTCGTTATGGTATTATTATACTGCTGAGGTGGTCCTATTGACACCAAGTTGTGGTATATGATGAGGATTCCGTGACCAATTGAGGAAACTTCTCCGTCTCCATGGAAGCCCTCCATTTTGTGAAGTTCATTCCTGTTTGGATTGGCGTGCGTTTGAAGTGACACGATTTCGAAAGCTTGTTTACATTCTTTATTTCATCTCGTGGCCTTTAATTTATATTAAATTATAATACACACAACAGCTTCAAAGCTTCAAAGTATTCAAAGAAACACTGACTAAAGTATAAATCGATAAACATACCTCAACAATGTACTATTGCTGCAGAGGATAGAAAGTACGCGATTTTTGGACGAGTCATATAGAGGGCCGAAACGTAGTTGAGTCCCTCTAGTGTACGAGTCCATAAATTGCACTTTCTACCGAGGCAGACATAGTGTTTTTCACAACTACTGAGAGGAAATAAAATAAAAATTCATATTCAAAACTCAAATTTTTATTCATGTTAATGTGACATCACCGCCAATTTTACCATAGATAACTTTTTTAATCTGGACCCCTATTCTCGTGGCACTCGAGATTAATAAACTAACATGCGAGATGAATATTTCAACTCCATTTATAAAATTGTATTTGTTTCGCCATATCTCCCATGTAATTTCATCTCTAGTGGTTCGAGATTAGGGGCCAAGTTTGAATTACATTTAAAAAAAAGCAGTGACATAGTTTTTAGTCTGTGTATCTTTTAGCAAAAATACACCTAATATTTTACGACACAAAATGGTGTGTGCTGATTGGTCAATTTCAATTTTTAATTTTAAGGAGCTATGACACAAAAATTGATTGATTGATTTTCATTGGTTCTTAAAGTTGGACAACAATGTTCTCGACCAATCAGCAAAAACATTCTTGGTCCGTCCTTATAAGTGCCGTTTTGTGACCCCAAACAGGACCATCTATGGCCATATTTCCGAGCAGTGTCGTGAAAAATACTTTAAGCCTAAAAAATAAGCAGTACCGGAAAACTAGACAGCATTCATTGCGCGCTGTTACCGAGATCCGCTAAAGCCATATAACGAGACGTAATACGACTATTAACTCCATTAGCAGCCACGGTTGTAAGGAATGTGATGCCTAACTGATTAAATAGGTAATTAATTAACTTGCGAGATGCGGTCTAGAAGGAAATTTATAGGATTTCCATATAAGGACAATACAATGACACTGCCCTTATATTTACTGTTGTTAAATATAATTTCCAAAACACACAATACCTATTTTCGTGCTCGAAAACCTACGAGTATACAAAGAAACAGATTAAATAATAAAATAGTTCAACATAAAATATGATAAGCGTATATAAATATCAAATAAATAAATAACTGGGCAACTAGGGACTTAGGTACTAGTCATCGATTAACTTACTTATATAGAGAAATAACTACTTAAATACATAGGAAACATCCAAGACTCAAGACCAAATACTTGCGCTCATCACACAAATATCTGCCCTTACCGAGATTTGAACCTGGGACCGCTAGCTTCGTAAGCAGGGTCACTACCATCTAGGCTAACGTGTCGTCAAAAAATATAAAAAATATGCACAAGCCAATTAGTACTGGAAAACTAGACGGCATTCATTGCGCGCTGTTACCGAGCTTCGCTGAAGCCACATAATGTGACGTTATGCGACTATAAACTCCAGTAGCAGCCGCGGTTGTAAGGAATGTAATGCCTTAGTGATTAAATAAGTATGTAGGTAATTAATTAACTTGAGAGATATGGTCTTGGCGGAAATGTATAGGATTTTCATGTAAGGACTAACTAGCTAATGACAGGGATCGAAAAATGCGAGCAAAATCCATTGAAATGACGTATGACAGCCAGTTAGGGATGCCGATGATTCTAAATTTATGAACTAAAATATTAGGTACCTACTAAAATAATACAAATAAATATTTTTTTACAGATGAAATTGAACACAATCCGAAACTCAGTTTACTGGGTGGTATATTTTTTTATTATATTTACAATTTCAAATCAAATATTTTCCAATTTTACACTTGGGATAGTAAGTAATAATTTTCGCAAGTACGGTGGCGAGACAATGCAAATAATACAATCAGATTGACAATCATGACTAGATATTACTCGTAAATCTATAGACAATGTACTTATCATTCTAATAAGTTTTAGTTTAACATTATAGATAAACCATGAACACTGATACCATACTGATAACAAGTGCTTTCATAATTATAAACACATTCCTCCATACATATTTAATTTATTCGATTATATTATAAGTGACAACCCTAGCACTTCAATGAATTTTGCTCGCATTTTACGATCCCTGCTAATGACACTGCCCTTTACTTATTGCTGTCGAATCTTCCACTGAAATCTGGCACACTATGTCTTCTCTGAAGCACAGATCATGTGCCCACGGAAGGTTAGGTGACTATATAAATATAAATTACACAAACCAGGAGTTAAACTGGCACTTACCTCAAAAAAATCGTATGCGATGTGCATCCTGGTGTATAATAAATTACCTGACGTTATCAAAGATAAGAAATTATTAGTTTTTAAGAATATTATTAATGCTTGGTTCGCTGAGAAGTGTTTCTAAGACATAAAGGAGTTTTTAAATATGTGATAATTAATTTGTATTTTAGTTTAATTAATTAATTGGCTATTGTTTCCTCATAGAACTGTTATTTAAAGTTATTCATTGATTTAATTGGTGACATAAGTATAGTTAAGCCTAAATTTGTACACTTATTTATGGGTAGAAGGTGGAGATTAATTTTAAATTACCATCAATATACCCACTTTTCACAAATAAATTACCTATTCATTTCATTTAATTTCCAAAATATAATAATGTATTCCTCGTGTGGTTGCCGAGTTAGAATAGTGCCACTCCATGTCTTCCCGTGGATGTCGTAAGAGACGACTAAGGGAATAAAGGCTTGTAGTACTGTTAGGCGATGGGCTTGCAACCTGTCACTAATACGCTGGTAAATATCTTAGCCTAATTTGTGCAAATTGTGGTTATAGAATTATCAACAAGTTTTTAGAGATGTTTGTCATTCTGTAGCTCTGCCTACCCCACTAATTAAAAAAAAAACTCTGGGAACGAAGGCGTGAGATTATGTATGTATGTATGTATTCAGTAAATTGACCACAGTAAGAGTTTATTTACTGTATGATCCAGCACTGCAGTATCCGTTTTGTCCAATGGATAACCAAGCCAAAGTTGTCAGTTCGTGTAGTTTTTATTTGTTCGCAGGTGTCGACGACAATGTAGCTTGGCTAAAGTGGGAGTTACTTAACCCCTCTTTGCGTACCTATTAGTGCTTGGGACAACTTAAGTTTGGCGGCTAATAACACTTTCTATATACCAGAGCTTTCAAAGATGAGATTTCTGTTGAGATGAAGCGCCCCGAGAAAGAAGAACTTGAAGAGCACCGTTTCTTTAGATACATGTGATGTTATCTAAGTAAAGGGACCTTATGGCGGATGGCGCTTACGCCGCACTGCGTCACGCGACGTTCTATTAATATCGGAGCATCTTTAATAATGGCGGAAGCGCCATCCGCCATAAGGTCCCTAGATAATGCCGCATATTATTTTGTGCTTGCTTTTATTTTTAGCCAGTATGTCCTTATATCTTTTGATTGCCTAGTATGTATGTATGTATGTAAACACTTTATAGTACAAAACACAGAAATTCAATTACATATTTACAGAATTGGAATGTACAAAGGTGAACTTATCCCTGGGTTCTCTTCCAGCTAACCTTTGGGTGATTGAGGAAAATAAGAAATCTAGAATATGGTAGACATCAGTACAAAACAAAGTTTACAGAAACTGCGTGAACTAAATTCTTGTGAATTTGAATCTGCAATACCTTCATAACTTTACAATAGATCTACAAAACCACCAGTATCTCCAGCTATAAAATCATTTCATTTTACCAACAGCCTTCATTAACTCTGTCCAAGAATCAAACGAGTTGTCAAACGATTGAGGCCTTTTTTCACACAAAAGGGCGAATTAGAGCGACCGGAGGAGGAAATTACATTAATTCTTGAAAAGTTGGGCTTTCGTCTTAAAGTTGAAGGGAATCTTCAAAGGCATCTTGAGGAACGGAATTGAGTTCGTGGATTACTTTATTTTTACGAAGTTGTTTTTATAGTAAAGATTTTTAAATTTAACAGAAACGTCTGTCACGAAATTCTAAACTTTATTAAAGCGAAAAAAATTCGTCGGTCTTAGGCAGGATTCGAACCTACATCTCCTCTGGCTCTCCGGGCCGATGCAGGCGCATTACCAATTATGCCACCACGACCCTACTTAAGACCCACGAAATTAGTAATCGCTTGCTTTTTCATACTCGGATGGTATGCTGACGCCATCTATCGTTGTTTATTAACAAACGACATATAGTGTTACAAAATACTGGATTAATTACGTTTTTGTTTGGTTTATTAAAAAAATGGGAACAAGGAACGTCAAAATTAAAGCCCAAACGAAACAAAATCGTTTTGTAACCTAAAACGCGACAAGAAATTTTGAATTTGCTAGTAAAAAATATGTACAGTACTCCCAGCTTCTTAATTGAGTGGATATCGCTATCACCCTTGCACTCGCAACTGACAGTATATCTGTCACTCGTGTTTCATACAAAAACGATGATTGCCGAACTACCTCTACATTAAGAAATAACTTTACAAAAAGCAAGCTTTCAAAACCCGACTGTTGCTAACCAACTTTAAATCGTTATAAATCCTAAATGATAATTTCAAAATGAAAAATGATGAAAGAAACCTAAAGAAGATTTTTAAATCCCTATTCAATGATGCCCCACTTGTCATACTTGATCGTCTTTTTTTTTATTTGCACATTATTGCGTCTGGTTGCCGCCATATTGAATTTTGCTTACTGTCATATCTTCAGTGGCACTCACGAGATTAAGACAAATCGATTGACATAAGAATCATCAACATCGGACTACGGGTTTAGTTTTTATAGTGACACAAAGGAACAAACATACATATATAGCCTGTGAAGCACATTACCCTCCTCCTTCGGCAGTCGGGTAAATAGAAGCACTGTATGACGGCTTTATTTGGACACAAGAGCGAAAAAGTTCATTTTCTATATTTGTAATTAACGAAAATAGAACATTAAAAAAAATGTTTGGCCAATAAGCGAATAAAGGCTTGCAGTATTTGTAGGCGATGGGCTGGATGAAATTGAAGATGTTACTAATATAGATACACTGGTAAACATCTTGCCTGTTTGTGCAAAAATGTGGTTACATTGGGGTCCTAGTGAAAAAGGGTACAAGTCGACTTAACTCGTAATAAAAAAGGGTATACACATGAACGAAGTATACTAGAGTTAAACCCTTTTTCACTTGATCTTCAGAAGACATGCCCTTTTTGACTAGGACACCAATTTAATTAGCAACAGGTTTTTAGAGTTGTTGGTAATCCTGTAGCTCTGCCTACCCCACTCTGGGAATGAAGGCGTGAGTGTATGTATGTATGTATGTATTTTTACACGACTGCCCCAAAAAAGGAGTGTAATGTTTTCAGGGTTCATATTTGTATGTATGTGAGTTTCTTTATTCCACTATAACTTCTAAATCCCTTTACCGATTTAGATGTGTGAGGTATCGTTAGAATCCTTACGTCGTCCCGGGTGACATAGGATACCTAAACTGTTAAAATTGAAATAATAACAATGGCAAAATTCATTTATGTAGCATTAATAATATGTAGGTATTTCGACGACAATATAAAAAATGCAGTCGGGTTTTTAAAGCTTGCTTTTCATAATTATAGTTATTATATTTAGTCGCTCATTAGTGACGAATTTTTATACACAGGTTTGAAAAAGGAAAGAGTAGATTTTTTCTAAAATGTTCCTTGATCGGTTAGTGCTTTGTTAGTGCTAATGGTCGACTATGGATTTAATAGGGAGCTTCTTTGAACGGTAAAAAACCGGTCAAGTGCGAATCGGACCGACGCACAATAGGATATGATTATATTACGTTTCAAATTCGACGACGCGCTGGCCTAGTTGGTAGTGACCCTGCCTACGAAGCTAGCGGTCCTGGGTTCAAATCCCGGTCAGGGCAGATATTGATGTGACGAGCGCGAATATTTGTGCCTGAGTCATGGATGTTTTCTATGTATTTAAGTATATATTTCTCGATATAAGTATTTATATCGTTGTCTAGTACCCATAGTACAAGCCTAGAGCTTACGAGGACTGCGTCAATTGGTGTGACATTGTCCCCTGATATTACTGTTACTGTTACTGTTTACTGATTTCGAATCGTTTCAGCGTGAGTTGAACTCACACTTGACCATTTTGTAGGGTTCCGTACCCAAAGGGTAAAAACGGGACTCTATTAGGCACTAAGACTTATATTTATTTGTATATTCACTTTAAAAATAAATTAATATTTAAGCCGGCTCCCATAGAATTAAAGTGATTTTTTGCCGTTTTTTGCTAATGGTGTATAGATAATGGTACGGAACCCTTCGTGCGCGAGTCCGACGCGCACTTGGCCGGTTTTTATTTATTATTTGTCTGTTCTCTTATCATACCAAATATGACGATTCTGTTTTACCGTTTTTACGATACAACAAAAATAAAAATACTTTACTTAAAAATAAATTTGTTATTATTATCCGCCGTAATAAAACATATTATTAACAAAAACCGGTCAAGTGCGAGTCGGACTCGAGCGAAAGGTTTCGTACCATTATCTATACAACATTAGCCACTATACCAGTTGCCGTTATTAATATCGAGCAAAAAACGGCAAAAAAATCACGTTTGTTGTATGGGAGCCGCACTAAAATATTTAATTTATTTTGTTTTTAGTATTTGTTATTATAGCGGCAACACAAATACATCGTCTGTGAAAATTTCAACTGTCTAGCTATCAAGGTTCATTAGATACAGCCTGGTGACAGACAGACAGACAGTGGAGTCTTAGCAATAGGGTCCAATTTTTAACCTTTGGGTACGGAACTCTAAAAAAAAAACCGCTACGTATTACGATTCAGTAGAAAAAGCTCTTCAAAGTAAGGACTGACAGACAGACGGACCGAAAAGGGTCTTGTTCTCGTGTCCTTTAAGGACGGAACCCTAAAAATGATTTGGCCAATTGAAGTACACTGTAAAAGTCAATAACTTAAACCGAATACCTACTTCAAATGAATAGTAAGGTGTGAAACAGAGAAATTCACAAAGCCCTGGCACTCACCCAAGTATCGAGATGTAACAAATCGTTTCAGCACCAGAATTTGTTTGTACGTTTGTTAGCGCCAGCTCCCAAACTGTAGTTTGCAGGTAAAATATTCCTTTTGGGAAACGGAAACTTCTTTTTTTAGTGTCGCGAAGGCGAAGTGGTTTATGTTTTCGGTTTAGCTAACTCAGATCCGGTTTTTCTAACCTAGGGAAAGAATTTACATCGAAAGTTACTATTTTATTTATTTATTGATTGATACAATCGTGCTTATTATACTGGTAACACTGATAACAGGTGCACTCATAAAAAAAATTAACTGTATTTATGATGAGTTAATTACTGGTAATATTTATATAAATTAACTAACAATATAAAGAATATAAAATGCATAAATCTATGAAAGACTGGTACCATTACCAATCTATTATATAAAATGCTAAGCTGATTGTTGATATATCAACGCACAGCCCAGACCGCTGGACCTAGAGACTTGAAATTTTGCACATAGATACCTTATATAGTGTAGAGATCCACTAAGGAAGGATTTTTGGAAATTCCACCCCTAAGGGGGTAAAATAGGGGAAAAACATTAGTATGAAAGTCCGTCAGTTTTGAAGTTAGACGCTTCAAATTTTACGTTTAGGTTGGCGATTGAATTTTAACTTATACGTGTCTCAGCGTTAATGATAATTTCAACCCCGAAGGGATGAAAAGGGGTAAAACGGATTGTTAATATATCAACGCACAGCCCAAACCTTCGGACCTAGAGACTTGACATGTTGCACATAGATACCTTATATAGTGTAAAGATCCAGTAAGGAAGGATTTTTGGAAATTCCACCCCTAAGGGAATGAAAATTTGTATGAAAGTCCGTCAGTTTTAGTTTTGTGTTACGGTTGAAAATTGAAAATTAATTTATACGTATTTCAGCGTTTTTGATTATTTCATCCCCGAAGGGATGGAAAGGGGTAAAACTGACTGACTGATCGATCAACGCACAGCCTAAACCGCTGGACCTAGGCACTTGAAATTTTAAGGGAATATTCTAAGGGTACACTAAGAAAGGATTTTTGGAAATTCATCCCCTAAAGGGTTCAAATAGGGGGTAGAAATTTGTATAGGAGATAAGTTATTTTTAAAATAAGCAATTTGGAAATTAGTATTAAGGCTACTGATAATAAATAAAAAATACTTCTTTCAGCGATTTAGAAAAAACTACCCCTAAGGGGGGTAAAAGGGAGTTTTAGTTTGTCCCTCCTTCACGCTGCAATGGCGCTGGATGGATTTGGATGAAATTTTGAATGGAGATAGCTTATACCCTGGATTAACACATAGGAAAATCCTATCCCGGAAAATTTTAAGTTTCCCGAGGGAAGAACGACAATATCGTTGTGTTTTTTGGAATCATCATGGGTGTCGTTTTCTTAGGTTGCGTAGACGCTGATTTTGAAAATGATATCAAATTTGGGATTCAAAATGGCCGCCATGATGTTTATTGAAATGGTCGTCATTGGTATCATTGTTTTACATTTTGGGGACGCAGATTATGAAAATGATGTCAAATTTAGAATTCAAGCTGGCGGCAATGATGTTTTTTGAAAAAGTTGTCACGGGTAACATTTTTTTAGTTTTTGGGGACGCAAATAATTACTAATATAGAATAAGATTAGTAATTATTTGACAAAATTGCGCAATTTAATAATTTATTTCTCCTATGGCTTTTGCCATCCAGTGTGACAACATGAGACAGGCTTTGTACCCACATTCAGTTTTGTTAGTCTATATCAAAAGGAGCGGTGTCAGATTGAAGTTGTCAGCGTTTACATATCCAGATTTTATAATTTTTTTCCGCTATTTTCAATACTATTCACGGCGTATTAATTCTACGGCTGTTATTTAATATTAGGGCGGTCATTATGATCACTTGAAAATAATTACGGACAGGCATTTAATTTTTCGGCGAATTGGTCGGTTATTTAATTCTAAAATGTCATTTCAAACAATACTCAAGGGGTAAAAAAAGCTATACATCGATAGGTATACATAATATTGCTGTAGAAAGAAAATCCATACTAACATTATAAACGTGAAAGTAATTGTCTGTCGTCTGTCTGTTTGTTATGCATTCAAGGATAAACCGCGGAACTGAATTAGATTAAATTTGTACCTCAAAAATCACCCCTAAGGGGGTGAGATTTGGGATGGTAGTTTGTATGACAATTTGGTCATTTATGTTATTTTTTTTAGTTGGAATCGTGGTAATTGGTGTTTAAGCTACTGTTTAATACTGTTTAACATAAAAAAAAACTTTCAGTGATTTCGGTAAACTCCCCCTCAGGCGATAAATGGGGAGTAGAAATTTGTATGGGAGATATCGAAATGGCTACATTAGGAAATTGATATTTAGGCTACTGTTTATAAATAAAATATACTGCTTTCAGCGATTTAGAAAAAACCACCCATAAAAAGGGGGGTAAAAGGGGGTTTTAGTTAGTTACTCCTTAAAGCTGCAACAGCTAGATGGATTAGGATGAAATTTAAAATGGGTGTATCACCCTGGATTAACACATAGAAAAATCCCATCCCGGAAAATTTAAAAGTTCCCGAGGGAATAACGACAATGTTTGGTGTTTTTTGAAAAAGTCATCATGGGTGTCATTTTCTTAGGTTGCGTTGACGCAGATTTCGAAAATGATATCAAATTTGGAATTCAAAATGGCCGTCATGATGTTTATTGAAAAAGTCGTCATTGGTATCATTTTCTTACATTTTGTGGACGCAGATTATGGAAATTATGTCAAATTTAGAATTCAAGATGGAGGCCATGATCTTTTTTAAAAAGTGGACATAATTGTCATTTATTAGATTTTGAGGACGCAGATTTCGAAAATGATGTGAAAGTATAGGTAGAAATTCAAAATGGTAATTCAATTATGTCTGACGTCTGTCTGTTTGTTACGCTTTCACGGATTAACCGCAGAACCGAATTACATTAATGGGCATTGGGTAAATTTGTTTGAAGAATATAATTGTCTTTTTTTTTTCAGCGGCCACTGATGATGTTTGGGAGTTCCGCCATTTATAATGATAGATACCTACATTATAATTAGTATTAAGACTCATAATATAATATATGTAATATTGAACTATGATGGATATTTTAAGAGCAACCTAACTATCATGGGAGGGATGGTGCTTTGAGACGGCGAATTTAGACAGATTCTCATCTACCGGTGATAACTAGGGGCACACCAGCGGATAAAATAAATGCATTTCGGCATCTACGATATGAGTATATATATATAAAAAATTAACCTCACTACAAATATGCCAGGAACTACGAGTACACCATGATACACAGTCGGGGCAATATATCCGGCAGCTCTACTAAAAATTGACGATGATCGTATGGCGAGAGATAGTAACGATTTGAATACATTAAACCGCGAATTCTGTAATATTGTACAAAACACAGATGATCTAAAAAATAACGTGTACCCCGATCTAAAAAACAATATAAAGAATAGAGAATGTTTGTGCGAGAGGGCGATATTAGCACCGAATAACAAATGACGATTGAAATTGAACGAAATTGTCGGGCGGATAAATATAAAAATATGTCTCATGTCGAAGGCGATGTTGTGGAGTATCTCTTGGTAGACAATGTCATAGACACAGAGCAAGTCACGTCCTACCCTTAGAGTTCCTGAACTCTTTCGAAGTATCGGGAGTGCCCTTCCGTAAGAGTTAATGGTTAAAGTTGGTGTCCCGGCAAATTTCGAGCTCGATATTACATGTGTTTGAAAGATCATTCTTGCCAGGGAGGACGTCAAAATATAGTTTTACTTAAAACTATTAATTTACTTAACTGCGATAAACGAGTTCTACGCGGACGAAGTCGCGGGCAAAAGCTAGTCTTTAATATTTCTGTACAATTTAGCCTATTTGAAAAGTATGCAAAAGTTTGTTCTTAAATACTATAAATGAGTAATTGAGAAGTCGGTGTCATTTGTTTCCAGGGTGTTGTAAATGTTTTTAAATGAACAAGTGCATAAGTTTACTTGTCCATCTCTTCCTGGTTGCCCATTCTAAGATGACTAGGTTGCAAGGATATGTCACAACATATTATTAAACAAAGTCACCGGGTCTGTCTCTATGTTCACGATAACGTCAAAAACTGCTAAACGGAGTTTCATTGCGTTTTCACCATGAGTTAGATCATTTTTCACGGAAAGTTTTTATGTATAAATTCTGGTTTATGAACGAGTGTTACAGAAACTCACACAAACCGAGGGAGCGTCGCTAGTTTATAAATAAATAATCTATCAGAGAAAAATCTTAAAGATCTAGTCCCAAACTAAGCTCAAGACATCTAATTGGGCATTAGGCAACGATTAAAATTAATTGTAGATACATAGATACTACAAATAAATACATCCATCACCCGCGCTTTGCGTCCTATTTAATATAAATACCAATTGGGTGAATCAACTTTTAAGGTAGGTACTCCCCATTCATGTCATGTCATGTAAAGGTGGTCTGAGTTTTATATTCATACAATATTATTAATAATATGTAAAATGTTTATAATTATATTAATAGTCACAACGAAAGTTTTAATACCGCAAAAGAAAAGGAGTACCTACCTTAAAAGTTGATTCCAGGGACAGGTCCGGTAACCACTTCAAGGGGTTTTTGAAAAGGTTTAACCCTTTGTAACCCTTTCAAAACCCTTTCAAAAACCCTTGAAGGGGTTACCGAACCGGACCGTTGGATGATTCACCCAATTAAGATAACTACGACGTCAATAATATGCCTTCAAGGGAAACCTATTATTTTATCAAAACACAAATCAACGAACCAATCATTACGCAAAAAAATCATCGAAAGGCATATAACTCAATCCAGTCAAATATTGATCAACGGCTGAACCTTTAGAACACATTAAGATGCAACCACATCGAAAACCGATACTTTAATGACATGCAATACTTTAATGAACATTAAAATACAACAAAGGTTTCTTAATATCGTTACTGAATATATTAGGGAATTTATGATAATTATGGATGTATGGATGTAAATAAAATAAATTACGAAACCGATTATAAGTCCGAATTCATGGAAATTGGAATAAAACATCACACAAAATAATTCAAAGTTTACAGTTCACCGCAAAAATAAAACAAAAGAATTGGTAATTCAAAATTACCATGTGATTAAAATTTATTTCAATTAAATATCGCATGTTGAAACAGGTATACTCAATGTGTGTATAAATAAGATTTATACCAAAATACCTCAATAATTGACATGTAATAAGTTTAACGTAAAATTATAGAAATTGTTACTGACTAAGAGACTTTATTCAATGAATGCATTACTTTATTAATAACAAAAAGCAAGCTTTCAAAACCCGACTGTTGCTAACCAACTTTAAATCGTTATAAATCCTAAATGATCATTCAAAATGAAAAATGATGAAAGAAACCTAATAATGATTTTTAAATCCCTATTCAATGATACTCCATTTGTCATACTTCGTCGACTTTTTTTTTGCACTATATGGCGTCTGGTTGCCGCCATATTGAATTTTGATTACTGTCATATCTTCAGTGACACTCACCAGATTAAGACAAATCGATTGACATAAGAATCATCAAAATCGGACAACGGGTTTAGTTTTTATAGTGCCACAAAGGAACAAACATACATATATAGGCTGTGAAACATATTACCCTCCTCCTTCGGCAGTCGGGTAAAAAAAGTTACTATGGTGGTGTGTGCATGTGTTCCTACCTAATCCCTAAGCATTGCTAGCTGCTAGCATTATAAATTTGTATGCTGTGCATCGATAGCTGAAGAAGGCGGCTCAATAATTGTAACAATAATTGGTATTGTTCATATTTTTACAATTACTCTAATTCGAAAACCATTTCAAGGGATAGGGTTTTAAAATCGTTCAGCATTATTATGTTTTTGAAACATTTATCTATTTTGTTTGACTTTCGTTTTCGGCCTAATAATAATTGCTCTTCAATATGGTCTTGTAGAGTCTGAAGTACGCACCGGCGCCAGTTCTCGAAAATGGTCGTGCTACGCTCTATTGGGATCGATCTGTCATCACGGACAGGACTATTGTTGCCAATAAGCCTGATATCTTGTTGACAGATCGATCTCAACGCCGGGCAGTGCTCGTCGACATCACCATCCCGCATGACGAGAACCTTGTGAAGGCCGAGAAGGACAAGCTCAGCAAGTACCTTGACTTGACTCACGAGGTGACCGCCATGTGGGATGTTGACTCGACGATCATTGTCCCGATAGTTGTTTCGGCAAACGGTCTTATAGCGAAGAGTCTCGACCAACACCTCAAGAGACTCTTGCTAGATGGCTGGATCAAGGTCCAGATACAGAAGGCAGTACTCCTCGACACGGCACGTATTGTGAGGAGGTTCCTCTCTCTGCAGCCCCAACCACCGGTAGCTTGAGCCCTGCCCCGCTGCCGGCGGCACTCGTAGGTTTTTTATAATGTCTATTTTTTTGTATTAGTATTGTTATTTTACTTTTATATTTGAATATTTGTTATAAAAAACCTAATGTACAGAAAATGAAAAAAATATCTATAATAATAATAATCATTTATTTGCTAAAAACATGGTATAACAAAAAGGTGTTTCAGATAATGGACAGTTCACATGTTTAACCATAAATATAGGCATGCAAATATTACCTTAGTTACTACAGCGAATCCACGCTACTATTGACCGTTGCTTAACCATATACATATGTCATTCAGATGGATAGCTAATTAAATTAATAATAATACATTAACAAATTTTATATCAAATAAGTCCCCTAACATATTAAAAGATGAAATAATTAATTTATTTTGTCAAAAAACTCATTTAAACTGTAAAAACAATTCAGGCTCAGCCATTCATACAGGCTTGAAGCCCTCCTAGGTGTATCTTACCGGTTAGGCGAAAACTGCTTGAAATAGTATGTTATAATACACTATTACGATCAATTGTTATCATTAGATATCATTTAATTGTTGTAATCTATTAGAAAATGCCAACCCAAATTTAAAATAATCATGTCATAACAATGTCTGCTCAATAAATAAGGATAAGTATTAAAACAAAACTATTGGGACACTTATAAAATTAATGAATTTTGTCTCTTAAAATTACCTATTCTGTCGAATTAGAATGTAAAAGCTGTGAGTTATTTTTTTTGGTCTATCCCAATGTTAAATAACCTACTGTAATAATAAACCATTTTCTATGCAAATAAAGACAGATTTGATTTGATTTGACTCACTATGTAATAGTTGAATGTAAGGCTCAGGATGACTTCGGCCATAGTTCCATTTCGTCACCTTCTTAAGTCGTTCTCGTTCGCATATGGTCGACTGTTTCGATTCGCCAGCATTCCTATATCGTCACTATCTCGTCCGCTTTCTTACGTGGGCCACTGTACCAACTCGTTTACATTCGTAATTAGACTACAGTGCCAATTCGTCAACATCCCTAATTAGTCCACAATGTCAACTCGTCAACATTCTTATTTAGACCACAGTGCTAACTCGTCAACTATGTAGTAAAAATATTGAACACCCAGACTCGAGTAGAAATATGCGGACGAGTTGACACTGAGGTCGATACAGGAATGCGGACGAGTTGGCACTGCTGACCAAGGAGTACTGAGGTCGACAAAAGAAAGTGGACGAGTTGGCACTGTTGTCAAAATAGGAATGTAGACAAAATGGGGTATTGACGATATCAGAAAGTGGACGAGTTAGGAAGGTGACAATTTAGGAATTACATGCTGATGACATGGCATTGTGGACGAGTTCGAAATAGGACTGTGGACAAAGTCGCCCTGAGCCGAATGTAATGTTTTGTTTCTTTGTTTTCATTGTATGTGCTGTTAAATCTATTCTGCTTGTTTAAACCATATTGCCTTTGAATTATTGTATAGACAACGTTACTATAGCTCTTATGTCCATCCATCTAATCAGCCTGCATTCACCCACTATTGGGTATAGGCCTCGTCTTATCAAGCCACTCTCCTCGGTTCTGCGTTAATCAGATGTGTGTGTCTGAGATGAGGTGTTATATCATTGTTTAATTGTTTAATAATTAAAACTGATGGTATGCACAAATTTGTCCTCTTCAAGCAAACTGGCAGTTACTTAATACAACGTCTCAACAGGAAACGGTTGTATTGTTAAAATGTTGCCATACAGCCATTATAATTACGATTAAAAATAATAATTTTGTTTAGTGTTAGTCAGTTTTTTTTTTCTTTCATTCCGTTTCTTTAGATTTTCAGTAACTTTTTTATGTGTCGCTAGTGTTTGTGCGTCACTTGTTTGCTTAGTTTAAGTTAATTTTAATTAGGGTCCCTCAGAAAACCAGCGTCACGGCTTGCCGCAGCAAAATTCTGAGAAGGGCCCTTTTTAACATAATGTGCATAACGTATTCCTGTCTAATTTGTTTTTACTTTTATTTTTATTTTGTACTTATGGTAAATAAATCTATCTTTATCTTTATCATTATCTTTAATCACATCCATTGTCTCTTATGTACTTGACAGTAATGGCGGACGAGTTAAAAAAAATACAATAACATTTCAAAGGAATACAGTTTTTCTACAAGAATAGAGAGATTTGTTGTATTGTTATGTTCTACACTTTAAAAACGATATCTACTCTGGTTAATAGAACAATGTTTTTATTGTATTGACGAATACTTCAATCATTTTGTAGACTGACTGATTATTCGATTTTATACTGATCGTAAGCGAGGAGTTCAGCAGCTTAAAGGATTTGAAAAACAGAACAAGATCAAATAGTTTAAGGCAAATGGCTAACTTACCTCCTTATTTATTACCTAGTTTTAAGAATAATTATGGGAAGTGTACCACAGATTACATGTTGCCAAATATTCTTAATCAGTTACCAAAAGATATCTTAAACAGATTATTAAATGCAAAAAATAGTAGACAGGGTAAAAATATACTAAAAAGTCACTACATTATCTAGTTACATAAAGGTTGTCCGGCAGCATGAGCACGTCATGCTCGCTCAAAGGTCTTTGCTTACGGCGGCGTCGTTGATCGGGTCGCCACTAGTGATGTGCCTTTCCCGGGAATATTCCCTAGGTGGGAAAATTCCCGGGAATATTCCCAGGAATATTCCCAGGAATATTCCCACACAAAGGGAACATTGGGGAATTTTGAAAGTGTATAGGTTCACATAATGTGTGATTGAAGATTATATTAAAACGTTATTCATTGAACGATTTACCGAGACATTAAATAGTGTAACTCACTTGCGAAAGTAAATTCCCAATGTTCCCGGTAACATTCCCAATATTCCCGGTGTATATTCCCAATGTTCCCAGGAATATTCCCATAATTGCTAGGAAAGTAGACTAAATCATTTTTTGAAAAGTATTTTTTTTATTAGCAATAATTATACAAATCATCACAGTTTCATTAAAAATCACAGTAAATCATGTACTCCGGTTTTTGGATCGGTGCAGTACTTATTACGATATAAATACTAGGACGAATCTGACAATTTTTTATGCATTCGTACTGCACCGTTAAAAAAAAGACTATGATAAAAAAAACACTTAACGTCACATGGTGTTTTGGAACATTTGCCTAAATGATAGGCGAATTTTGTAGCATTTTTAAATAAATACACAGTATTGCAGTATTTGCAACAAAACGTGACTTTATTGTTAACTGTATGAGTATTGAAATGTTCAAACACTTTACTTTTCGGTCTCATGACTCAAGCACATCTACGCACGTGTTGATAGTACCAGATACGTTAGAAGAATGAACAAGTGCAACAAGTTTTATCTTTTTAGAGGAAGGGAGACAGCCATTGAAAGAAAGAGACAGAAACATAATACTTACTCAGAAACGGTACCTATCGCAAAAAGAGAAACGATTTTGTGATCAAAAAGCCGACATTTTATGATATAACTAGTAGGTATAACAAGAGGCTTTTAGCAAAAGTCATTTACTTCTTCTGAGTACTTCATTATTAACTAAGTTTAATAAAAAAATAATTTGCCCAATCTGTATTGCAATATTCCCCTGTTTTGGGAATATTCCTGGGAATAAAGGAATATTCCCGGGAATATTCCCCATAGGAAAATTCCCATTCCCGGGAATATTCCCACGGCACATCACTAGTCGCCACCTTCCCGAACACATGGTTGAGGGAGGCGATGGCTGAGATATGCGTCATACTCGTGAACGGGTGCTGTTTGTGGGGTCCGGTCTGTTCACGTCTGCAAGGACTTGTTGCTCAGTTAATGATTCCAGTTATGGCTTTTGACGTAGAGACCTCGTCGTGTTGTTCTCCTAGTCATTATTTTTAGTTTCATGTATTTGACATGTAATCTTGTTAATTTTTACATTTATTTGTAATGTTTTTAATTTTGAATTAGTATTTTTTTTATATGTGATAGTTCTAATAATTTATATTTGTTGCTTTATTACCTTGTAATGTAACTTACTTTTAAGTATTATTGTATTTTATGTTTGAAAAAATGACCTTCTGCTGGAGTTTCTTGCGGCGCTTCTTCTCCGCAATGATGGTCTTGTCGTTATTACCGACGTGTAAAAGAGCCTGTATGTGGCCAATTTACTGAATAAATATTTTGATTTTGATTTTGATTTTTGATTTTGTCACAGCACACATATCAACTCGGAAAGGGATCGTCACCCTATCAACTCAAAGTGAAACATTGAAAAGGGAACTTTGACCTGTGTTAAAACGATACATTTTTCAGTGGACGACTGCTAGCTCGTGCAGAGGTGAGGCGTTGCCGTTCCGATAAATGTGCGTTGCAGTAGGGAGTTTCATACAAATGATACTGAACGGCTCGAGTTGATAGGGTGACGATCCCTTTCCGAGTTGATATGTGTGCTGTGACCTTAAACTGATTTATTAGTATACCTAGAGATTTTCCTAGCACGAACGACGTGTTGTTAGTGCTTGACATAATAAAAACATCGACAATCCTGTTATCGATAAGTACCACTTCAATGTCAGAGCGATTTTCACTGAAGTATGTAAAATATTAATAAATTGATAGTTTTGTTATTATTCTTTTATTTTATAACGCACCACGTTGTTATATGAATCATATGACATGTGATTGTAATTTTTCCTTGATATGATTTCGCTTTGTTCTTATAAGGTACTACAATCGGGTGCGCCAAAGTTCATATAAAATTGCAAATTAGATTATTGGAACTCCGAAAATGTATCTCATATAATTTTACAACCTAATGATCACTCTTCATAATCTTCATAATATTTTTTAATACTAATGATCGGAACTTATAATCATCTGAACTTATAACGCCAATATTCATGGAACCGTACACTTTCCAGAATTTCTTAAATATCTTACGTGTAGATAAATTTAGGTTAGGTTAGGTTAGATTTATAACAATCTAAAAAAGTGACAGTTTTTGAAAAAAATGCATTATGAGTTGCGATGATTTTATTTATTTATTTATTTGGAACAAACAGTCATACAAATACATTGAATTACAAATAGATTGTACTAAATAGACCTATAGTTCCCAAAATTAAACATTATAGTATAGTAACATTAATAACTTAAACAAAAATGTATACAAAATTATTACTTAACCCAAAAACTTATATACTTATTCTGTGCCTCGTTACAAAACATATTTAAAAAAGAAAAAAGAAAATAGTGACTTGACATTAACATGAAAAACAGAGTATACTTATTAATTCTGCGTCCAAAAAACACTTTTCAATGAGCCTATAGTACAGTTGAATATGTCTATATCTTTAAGTTTCCTATCATTATTATATAGCGTACATACACGCTTGATAAACATGTTCTTAGAGTAGTGACTATTAAATTATGACTTAAAAAAGTATGAACAAAAAAATATAAGCAAAATTTTTCGAAGAAATGATGAGTATAGTCACAAATAGTTATTTGTATAAAAAATCCAAAGACCAATTTTATATGAGCCAACATGGACCCTACTACAATGGGTTTTAGGGCATTGTGAATATTTTTTTATAACTATTTAATGAAATGATGTACGATTATTTCCTCTATGACGATGAAGTGGTGGTTATCGGTAACAGGTTTGTCGATATTATAATTATGTCAAGCACTAACCACATGTTGTTCCTGCTACAAAAATATCTAGGTATATTAAGTATGTTGTTTTGACGACGCGGTGGCCTAGTTGGTAGTGACCCTGCCTACGAAGCTAGCGGTCCTGGGTTCAAATCCCGGTAAAGGCAGATATTTGTGTGATGAGCACGAATATTTGTTTCTGAGTCATGGATGTTTTCTATGTATTTAAGTATATATTTCTCTATGTAAGTATTAATATCGTTGTCTAGTATCCATAGTACAAGCCTAGAGCTTAGTTTGGGACTAGGCCAATTGGTGTGACATTGTCCCCTGATATTATAATATTATATTTATTAGTTATACATACCTACTGAATGTTACAAATAATAAAAATTAAGCCACACAGGCTTCTGCAAGCATTTAATGTGATGTTTTATATTGAAAAATAAACGAAAAAAACCTCTAATCAATTTTGTTTTCGGGATAGTTCTCGGGACGTCTAATTTTTATTATCCTGACATTAAATATATATTGTGCTGGGAATTTGGATAAGATATTGGTAGAGTATAGTCCTGACACTTTATATATAAGCCTGACTTTGAATTTATATTGATCATGTGGAATAGCTCTCACTGTGTTTCTTGTATTTTAGTTAATTGAAAGTACCTATTGAAATATTGATTGTATTGTACACCGTTGACATTTTGTCTGTTTAAAATAATGGTGTTTGTTGTTTGTTTATGTTTTGCATGCCAGCTGCTGGTGAAATGTGCGCGTTTATGATTATGTACCTATCATCCTTTGTACCACATTTTAAGCAAATAAGACATTTAGTTCTTTTTTGTAATTTGGGATGGTTTTTGTTTAGATTAAAACAACTCAGTACACTCACCAGCATTAATATATTATCCAACATTAGGGGCAAAAATATCTGACACGTCTTTATTACTAGAGTTATAAGAGCGTGTCAGATATCTTTGCGCCCAATGTTGGATAATATATTATTGCTGGTGACTGCACAGTGGAGTTTTTTTAATGTATTGATAGATATTCGATAGATTTGTTATTAAGATAATTATGAACCGAAACTTAATAGCGTAACTGTAAAAAAAAAACATACAAATTTAGGTACGGACGATAACGTTTTTCACCCCTAAATAAATTCCGATTTTCCATAATTTTTGAATGAGTTATGAAAATCAAGGTTTGTACGCTTTCGTATTAGATTTAATTTGTTTCTTTCCATGAAATGTTTTATCGGTAAAGAAAAACGTCCAGACCGAGTTGATTATAATATCTACAAAATAATAATATTCAAAAATTATAAAAATCGTACTGTAACACCACTACTCGACGCCAGATGGCGCTCGTAAGCAATATATTCGCGACGGATCGATATAAGAAACACCGGGTTCCCCTATCCGACACAAGATGGTGTTAGTAAGCAATAAAAGCGCGCCTCACTGATATTATTTAACTTTCCTGTGACTAGATGGCGTTGGCTGTATATTAACTCGCACAATCGTTTGGTTCCCCACGAAACTATAAGTAATAAGGATGAAGTTTGTAAAATTAATCTATTCTAACTAGGTAAAACTGGCTAAATTAAGATTTGCTCTCTGCTCGCTTCCACACGTGGGACTTTCGGAGACTTGTCCTAAATTAAGCCTGTTGGACTCAGAGCTTTGGTTACTCGCTCTTGCTACGGTGGGTCGATTCGCCGAACTCGGGTTGTGTTGACCCTTTTGTATACCTCTAACTGTACAAATAAAATAAGTTGTCGTTACCACTGACTTTGGTATTGATATTACGCTCCTCACACGAACCCACCTCTTACAGTACTAAATTTAAGGGAAGAGAAATGGTACAGCATTTTGTACAGAAACTGTTTCCCACGAGAAGCTAGGGAAATAAAAGTCCGTTCCGGCAGAGCCCCGCTTGCCGGAATAAGGCTAGGTACACCTCGAGGTCGCCTGGTATCGAGGGTACACCGTTAGCGACTGAGCTCCCCCTCAGTCACGCACCTGTAGGCACGGTACGAGTGACACCTATAGGTTGGGGTTTTTGGGGTCGAGGTTGTCTCCTCCAGGATAGGTGTGGAAGGGAATAAGGATGGGAGGGAATGGTGTTTGTGAGAGGAATTTGGATGTTTGGATCACGGGAGAGAGGGTAGGGAGTACCTGGACGCTGGGACTGTCGTACCAGGTATCATCCTCCATACTTAGCTGCTTAGCAGTCCGGGGTAGTTGGTAAATATGCGACGCCCGTTTCTACCGCTAGCATTTCCAGGGTGCACGACCCACTACGTAAAATACAGGATTGTACAGCCGCAGAGCCTGGGACGACGTGGACGTGTATGAAGGACTTGCTGGAGTGTGCCTGATAGCTCAGCGTCGCATACCTGAGCGTACCCACCCCCCCTGCACCCCATAGAAATTGTTAGCTTCACAATACTCTCACGATCCACTCTAATATTATAAATTTATAACATAATGTAATGTTGAATGTATATTTACGAGCACATTAATAAATTAAAATTAATTAACATTGGTTTTCCAGAAAACGTTTTTCATGACAAAGACGAAGAAAGGGTTCCTCGGGCCAGGCAATTGCCATCTTCGGGTAAGCTCGTTTTTAGGGTTCCGTACACAAATGGTGCTAACGGGACCCTATTAAATATAACCCTTCGCTGCCCATCCATCCGTCCATCCGTCTATTTTTAACATGTGATATTGATTTTAAGTATCAATTTCCAGATTTATGTATTATTAAAAAAACCCGGAAATCCCGCATTCAATAAAAATAAATCATTATTTTTGGTGGTTGTAACCACTCTTAGTTACGTCCTCCCGCGAAGTTTAGGCAAATAAACACGGCGTATTCCGAGCTCTGGAATAGGTAATAGACAGTTTAAATGTTCACTAAGTGTGTATTTCTATTGCCGCTATAAAAACAACTAATCAAAATTAAAAATTAAAGGCTCAAATACAAGAATAGTACGGAACCCTTTGTTTGATAGTTTGACTCGCACTTGACCAGTTTTTAAACCGAGCGGCGCTTGCGCTCTCACTCGCTGCAAAATAAACGTAATAGTTTTTTTTTAAATCCCTTATCCAAATAGGCTTAAAAAGCTTAAACATTTTTTTTTTCTCTTTTCTTCTACAAATTACTTCAGTTTTTTTTTTTTCTTGATTGTCTTGTATCGGGATCGCGGCAAATACTTCCAAACCGCCAAAACATAGGAAAACCCCAAAAGAGTCCCCAGACTTCAATGCTCCTGGAAGTGGCTCTAATTTAGAATTAATAATTGAGCATGAGAGTTTACAAACGGCATACAAAATGCTTATTTTTTAAGAATTTATTTATGAAATATATTTTTAAATCATAAATTTGCGAGCCGTCTATATTCCGGTTTTTAAATCCATCTCGTTTATTTATCGTAATCATTATTGTTTTTTTTTTTATGCTACTCTTGTTTTTTGTTACTCGGAGAAAGCAAACAAATACACAGCCCACTGGGTGATATTAATTGGCTCAACAAAAAAAAAATATTTTTGTGGACATACAAAACAATAAAAATAATAATTATAACGACAATTCATAAAAAAATATGATTTCACGTGTGATGTGATTTCATCATAAAAAAATAAGGCTCGTATTTTAAAATTAAATGACTAGCTTCTGCCCGCGACTTTTTCCGCGTAGATTTCGATTATCATTATTCCCTCGAGAACTTATAAAATTTCCGGCATGAAAAGTAGCAGTTGCAGCCTGAAGAAGTAACAAAGTAACACACAAACTTTCGCATTTATAATAATAGTAGGAGATCTTAAATTAGACGACAAACATTATCTTCTTCAGGCCCGCTATACAACGAAATTTGTCAATGGAATGTGGAACTATTGTGAATCATCATAGAGTCAATTTTCTAATTCAACTGTCAGTCATAAAACAAAGGAAAATCCATTTTATTTCCTTTGCAATTGGTCTTTATTCCTATGGCTGTACTATGTACAATTTTTTGTACGCGGGGTATACGAGGAGTAGTCGCCTGCAGCTCCTGTATCCAATTAAATCTACTAATGTAAGTCGTTACAGTTTTACGTTTTAAATAATTCCTGTTTTTTTTTGGATACGTACTTACAATGTGAAACTAAAAGACGCACCTTTTTATGGGTATCCTATCGCAAACACTAAAAATGTTTGCCAGCTGTTTAATGAGATATACTTACAGAACCTGTAGTTTGGTTAGGTTTATTTTATAACAATTCAGGAAAGTTAAACGGTTTCAGAGAAAAATGACTTTCGGACAAATGAGAATTATGGCAAATGAAACAGCTGGCAAACGTTTTTTAGTGTTTCAGATAGGTAACCCTTTTTATGTCTTATTCACATCATAAGAGTGAAAAAGGTACGTCTTTTGATTTCATTGAGTGAACCTTTGATAGTTTTCGCGAAAAGTGACTGTGACACACAGACATGGCAAATCTACCTAGTTCACAGAAACCTTTAAAAATATGTTAAAGCCACATCCAGCAACATACGCCAACAACTAATAATGTTAGCAGTTGTACCGATAGATCACGGAGCGGGTGACAAATAAAGACGGATCGCGCCGCAATATCGCCGAGTGCCGGCGCGGTGTCAAGCGGTACATATTTGTAGCCAGGCGTGGGCAGGACGGCGGGACGTATTCCCGAAGTTCTTGTACCGAATTAAATGAGCTGGTATATTCTAGGCGGTGTTGAAATTGGTCGGTATCTATTCAGATAAGTACACACATACAGCGTTTTTGTGACAATGCTTTCATTTACACAGGCACAAACACACACACATACACACACACACACAAACACTGAAAAAAAAATGGTCGCTTGTAACAAGATTGTGATTGTTGTGCATAGTCGTCTTGATCCCATACGAGCCTAACAAGACGATAGATACGTCAACTAAGAATTTAGATACATCAACTAAGATATTGGTTGAATCAATAAAGAAATTGCTGTTTGTTACTATCATTTTTGGTTTATATAACTAATATCTTAACTATTGTATTCATTTTACATCAACCAAGTGAAAATTTCTCTTTGTTGGCTCTCATTTTTTTGAGTGCACGGTTAAATACACACGCAAGCACGCTGGCAAGGCGGAGAGGAGCGTTAAATTATCTTAGTACAAACAACGCCGTATTTCAAAACTTACTGTATTTAATAGGCGATGTTGGAATTGAATAGTCGTAACGCAACGCAACACAGATTTTTTTTACACACACACATAAACATTGATTTAATTTAAAAACCATACTAATATAAATGAGGTAAGCGTAGAAACAGTTTCTGCCTGTCTGACATTGTGTCTGTCAACGTGTGCTAATCATGAAGCGGGTGACAAATAAAGACGGATCGCGCCGCAATATCGCCGAGTGCCGGCGCGGTGTCAAGCGGTACATATTTGTAGCCAGGCGTGGGCAGGACGGCGGGACGTATTCCCGAAGATCTTGTACCGAATTAAATGAGCTGGTATATTCTTGGTGATGGTGAAATTGATCGGTATCTATTCAGGGCCAAGATTTTACGGGATAAAAACCATATCGTCTTTGATTTGTTATAGTATTGTCTTTTTTTTTTATAATCGCCTGAGGGCCAAAGACAAAAGTCTTTGCTTTTATTAACTTTTTGCTTGAATTACTTTAAGAAAAAGGGGAAGAGGTGAAAATCCCTTACGGAGACCTGGGAATGGAGGGCCCAGGTACTGCCGGGCTCGCACCGGTTAAAAACACCAATGCCTCTATTACCAACTAGAATTAAGACTCCCGCGGATACTACCCCAGCCAGTGCTGAAAGGCTGGAGGAGAAAGTCCTTCCTTCGTTTACTTATAACGGGGTTTTTCCAAAAAGGAGGGATAGGAATGGGGGTTGGGATGGGGGGGAGACTTATAGCTATGTGAGTCGCGGAGTGGGAATCCTGACGCATGCATGCTTACAGACTATGGGCTTCCTTTCTTTTGCCCGACAATGGAAGCGTTGGGTCGGAGATCTTTTTTGGACCACTAGTGTGGCTGTGGATACCATCTTTATGGGTGGAGCTACCCTTTTTGAGGCTTTCTCTTTTGCCTGGAGATACTATTTTTTGCGCGTCTCCTTGCGCTGCCCTCTTTTGTGACCTCTTCCATTTATAGATAGCTCTTATTACCTCGATAGTAATGGCGGCTGAGTTAAAAACAATGCCATATCAATATCAGGTCAAAGACGATATGGTTTTTACCGCCTAGAGTAAAGGCCCAGTTTTGCCTGTCCGACAAGGTGTCTGTCAACCAGTAATGGACACTTGATTCTTATTTTACAAAAGATATGGGTTATTCAATTGTTTTGCAACAATCAATTTGGGACCGTATGAAATTTGAATTAAGAGTCAAGTGTCCATTAGTTCCTTTACTGGTGCCTGTCAGCTAAAAGTGTCCATCATTGGTGCCGTTACACTAGTAAAGACGGATCGATCCGCAATATCGCCGAGTGCCGGTTCGGTGTCAATCGGTACATTATTTGTAGCGAGCCAGGCGTGGGCAGGACGGCGGGACGTATTCCCGAAGTTCTTGTACTGAATTAGAAGATCTGGTATTATTCTAGGCGATGTTGAAATTGTTCGGTATCTATTCAGTGAGGCTAGGCAAGTTGCTTAACGCAAACGTAAATGATTTTCGAAAATTGACAAAATGCATGGAATTGTCGTAGGCACTCGACGCGAACGTCTGACAGCTTACGACAATCCTATACATTTTGAATAACGTTAACAAACGCCGAATGCATCTTGTCTAGAGTTGTTATATTTTAGGCTGCAAACCGAACCGATGGCCTTTGGAGCGGGAAGGTTCTAGAGTGGCGACCGCGAACCGGGAGACGAAGAGTTGGCAGGCCTTCCACAAGGTGGACCGACGATCTGATAAAGGTCGCGGGAAACCGCTGGATGACAGTAGCAGAGGACCGATCGTTGTGGAAAACCTAGGGGAAGGCCTTTGTCCAGCAGTGGACGTCTTGCGGCTGATGATGATGATGATGAGGCTGCAAAAGGCACAGTGAGTGTTCGAAGTTGAAAGCATAACATAAACCTTCACCGATAATACTTTCTCATGAAAAACCGCATTAATTAAGTAGGTACTCAATGACAGAATGTCAGAATTTCTGATTGGTGATTAGTAATTTGGCACTAGTGGTGCCACACACGCTGTTTGTCCTAAGTCGTGAACCAAAAATATAGTTTCTAACACAGCAATTCAGTGCATGAACTCCAAAAACTAACAATTATCATTAAAACTTAATTTCTTTAAAGAGTAAAAATTACCAACTGCGTGGTCACCCTATTCTACAAGACGAGTTATGTATGAATCTGACAGTTCAACGTAAGAAGTAGGGTAACCATGAGACTCTCTAAATATAAAATTAATATTTTTATTTATTATTACAAAATATTACATTTACAGATTTTTGCAGTGTTACGTATGAGTGCTTTAACTAACGGTAAAGAGAGAACATATTAGGGTTCACGACTTAGGAGTCACCTTGTAGATCGTTTCATAGGAAATTTGTCAACATTTAAAAACCACACGATGGAACTGATGACGTATTTAGTTTTTAGTTTAAGCATTTACTTTGGTAGTGACCCTGCCGACAAAACTAGCGATCCCGCATTCAGAGGGCGTATTACCTAACGCACTGGCAATCGCAATCGTTTTCATTTTGACAGTCCGAAGGCGAGTCTGCATACAAAATGAAAACAATTGTTCCGCTTTCAAGCGGATTGCGATTGCGAGTGCGTTAGGCAATAGCGACGCAGGAGACATATACAGCATGCTACCGGCATGAGGGCTTTCCTTGATATAGAGTAACAATGGGCAACTCCTTAATGTACCTACATGTTTATTTTAATTAAAACAATAAAAAATAGTACACACTTGTTTTCTAAAGAAAAATAAATTGCAAGCAATGTACACTGTGCGTTAAAGTTAATTAATACAGCAGCAGCCCCATATTTGACGTTTGACTTGTTCGCCCCTGTACCAATGTATGCCTTGTACCAAGTCGTAACGATACTGATTACGATACTTACGCATAGCTCCAATACGTTGATGGTAGTTAAATCTACGAAGTTAAATTGCAGCGTTACGTTAGTTAAGTTCAACTTAATTATTCCTGCAAATAATTACTTATACAACAAATTATCGTTAGTTAAAGCAGAAGCCCTCATGCCAGTAACACGCTGTTTATTGATTTATTTGGACGACATATTAATAGAGAATCAAACGTGGGCGGTTCGTGGGCGCCTGAAGAGTTGTACCGTATTAAATCTACTAGCATTTTGCCAAATAACGGAAACTTTGTCTGTTGTCTGGAATCCGAAGTCTTTGTTACTTTACCAGGAATAACGTGAGTAATGTTTGTCCTTTTATTAGGTCTTTATTACACTACTGGTAATCCTCCCGCTTTACTTATTATTTACTGACTCCTCAAGTCCCTACTATTTCTTTATCAGCCAGCACAAAATACATTATTCTTAATATTTTATTTCGGCTATAAATAAAAGTACGAATGTTAAATAAGGTTAAAAAAAGAACTGTTGTACTTGTTACTATTCCTAGTAATCCTAGATTAGCCTAGGTTATAGTGATTTGGTTTACAAAGCTAACGGTCCTGGATTCGATTCCCTGTAAGGGTATAGGAGATTGACCATATTTGTATGGGAGTTGGACCAAATGCTGCCCAGAATGAACACAGAGTGCATTATGTTCCTTACGCTAACGCGAGACGGTACACTAAATCGCTTTAAGGTCTACCCCAGGAGTCACGAAAAAATTGACTTTTTGTTGAGAAGTAAATCATCAATCATCAATATACATTACTTACTAATGGTCGTCATCTTCGTTGATAATAATTCTATCGAAGAGTTGAGCAGGGCGTCTAACAATGAGTTGGTGCCTAGCCCATCCTAAAAAACAAACTAGGCACATAATATGCACTCATCAGCCAATTGTTCCTAGCATGAAGATTGCTTTATGGTGATGACTGCATCAACGACAACTTCTATAGTCGTCAACAAAACGAAAAAGCCAATACAAAACCTTTTTTTTTTCTCTCGAACCATTTTCGAAAATTTGTGTTGTTTGATAGTAACGTAAGAAACTCGTTAGAGGTATTTTCACGTCTGGGCAGCGTTTGGTCCAAACCTTGTCAATCTCCTTTGTGTTGTGAGCGTGAGTATTTGTTCCTAAGTCCTGGTTGTTTTCTATTTATTTAAGAATCGTTTAGTCTTGATATACCTAACTACGTTCATAGTGCTCTAGTAACTTACTCATAGTACCATCAAGGACTTTAAATGTTGATCCACCATAGAAGCTTGTCATAATGACAGCGTCAAGTGACGAGATAGGAATTACAAAGGAATTAATCGTTGGTTATATTTGTTGGATTAATTTGATGCTAGATTAAATTGTTCCCGGATATTTCGTAGTAGTAGTCATTCATTTCATAATGGTAATGACATTATATGTCGCATAGTTATAATGAATTCACAATAAGATCGTCAGTGTAAAAAAAAACCGTTAAAAATCAAATAATGACAATGCGTAAAAAAATTATAATAATAATAAAACAAAATAAAAACAGCAGAAAAACAAAATAAATATAGCCCAAATGCTACAGTCATAAAATGTCAAGAGAAGAGTACAATAATATTTGGAAATATCAAAAAGTAATAAAAAAAAATCGTCTTTAACAGAATATAGTGATTTCGTTAACAACACTGTAAATTCAGATTCAATAGTCAAGATATTTAAATCACTTAGTTTAAAAAAGACTGAAGATTTGTGGGGCACATCAGTTAAGGTACTCTTTCATATCATAGATGTAATTGCACCCCATCTAGCATTAATCTACAATAATTGCATATCAGAGGGGGTCTTTCCAGATCTCATGAAATATAGTAAAGTAATACCTCTTTTTAAATCGGGCGAGATGAGTGATATAACGAACTTCCGTCCCATTTCCATACTACCAGTTTTAAGTAAAGTCTTTGAGAAAGTAATGCTAAAGGATATGTTAGGTCACTTTAACAGAAATAAACTACTTAACAATAACCAGTTTGGCTTTACCAGAGGTCGATCAACAATTGATGCGGCATTTGTACTCATTAAACATATATATAACAGTTGGGAGAAATCTTGCGATGCAGTAGGAATATTTTGTGATCTTTCTAAAGCTTTTGATTGCGTGGATCATACGACCCTTATTTTAAAATTAGAACATTATGGATTGTCCAACAAAGCTTTAAGCCTTATGTCTTCTTATCTAAGTGATAGAACTCAAACAGTTGTTGTAAACAAAACGCAATCTGTTGGAGCTACATTGAAAATAGGTGTGCCTCAAGGCTCTATTTTAGGTCCTTTTTTATTTTTGGTTTACATAAATGACTTGCCACCAACAGTAGATAAACTTTGTGATATTGTACTTTTTGCTGATGATACTTCACTAATTTTCAAGGTAGATAGAAAATCCGTAGACTACAGTAGGATTAACACCACACTAGTTAAAGTACTTAATTTGTTTACTAGCAACAATTTGCTACTAAATGCTAAGAAAACGAAATGTGTTAGGTTCGCTTTGCCTAATGTTAAACCGGTACATTCTAGTATTTTTCTAAATGACGAGTGTTTGCAAATGGTAGATAAGGCAATTTTCTTAGGCATAACATTAGATAAATATTTGCAATGGAGTCCCCATATAGCTGTACTGGCAGGTAAACTAAGTTCGGCAGCTTACGCCGTTAGGAAAATTAGACAACTAACCAATGTTGAGACAGCTCGCTTAGTCTATTATAGTTATTTCCATAGTGTCATGTCGTACGGTATTCTGGTTTGGGGTAAGGCAGCTGACATACAAACTATATTTGTGTTACAAAAAAGGGCCATTCGTTCTATTTACAACTTAAACTCCTGTGACTCTTTAAGAGAACTTTTTAAAGAAATTAATATCTTGACTGTAGCGTCTCAATTTATTTATGAGAATATTATTTACGTTATTAGAAATTTAGATTCTTTCACCAAAAATTCTGATATACATAATTTAAATACCAGAAATAAAAATAAAATCGCTATCCGAAAATTCCGCGTCCGTAAAGTATATAAATCATTTGTTGGTCAATAGATTCATTTCTATAATAAATTACCTGACGAAGTTTTAAAGTTACCCTTTCCAGCACTTAAAAGTTACTTGAAAAGGTCGTTAATGTCTAAAGCGTATTATAGGATCGAGGACTATCTAACAGACAAAAATGCATGGCCTAAATCCGAAACTTAGTCAATAATAATTTATTCAAATGCAAAATCTTTATCTTGTCTAGGGGACACCGTTGATGTAGGAAAACATATCGAAACTTTTATGTGGTCGTCTCGCACCATCTTATATACACATAAGTATGTGTTTTTTTTTTCTCTATCTCTCCCGTAAGATTCTTAATCGGCATGTTTTCCTGCTGAACTACGCATGTTATTTAATACTATATTTAATTTAATATTTATAGCTTTATATAATGCTAGACTAAGTAGTACCATTGTAATAAGAAATATGTTTAAAAAATGACTGACTGCTGAGTTTCTTGCAGCGTTTCTTCTCGGCAGTGGTCTTCTCTTGGGAAGCGCTGGTAGATTCTTGACGTGTAAAAGTGGCCGTGCGGCCTACTTACTGAATAAATTTCTTTTATCTTTTATCTTTTTTTAACATAATTTTTAAGTCGGTGACCAAATTTTTCGCCCGAAGATTCATTTTTAATGTCTGTGGGTAGACGCTCATAGAAAGCGGGCCCTATTGTATCTCACTTCTTACTAATATTGTAAATGCGAATATCTATGTTTGTTAATGGCCTCGTGTGGTTGCCGAGTTAGAATAGTGCCACTCCATGTCTTCCCGTGGATGTCGTAAGAGACGACTAAGGGAATAAAGGCTTGTAGTACTGTTAGGCGATGGGCTTGCAACCTGTCACTAATACGCTGGTAAACATCTTAGCCTATTATGCAAATTGTGGTTATAGAATTATCAACAAGTTTTTAGAGATGTTTGTAATTCTGTAGCTCTGCCTACCCCACTCTGGGAACGAAGGCGTGAGATTATGTATGTATGTATGTTTGTTAATGAATCACGCCAGAATGGCTGAACGGATCTGGATGAAATTTGGCACAGAGATAGACCATAGTCTAGAATAGCACGTAAAATGAGACAGTTCCCGAGGGAATAGCGATTTACGAAATCTTGTATTTATATACAATCTTATACAAGGACCAACTTCCTAACACATTGACCATGTGCCACATTATACAGCCTTCGAACTAGTATCAATATGCAGACCGACCGACGAGCAGACTGCCGCTTGAGAAGTTAGCCGGCTATGAATCAAGGGGCCGGTTGCGCTAACCGACCGTTAAACTTCGGTTAACCTAGTTTGTCTTTCAGGAACATTTATTATTATTATTGGGGTTAAGATGGACCTTGTGAGCCACTTCGACCATTGCTGGTCTTTTATGGCAGCGCTTAATTTAAAGTTCACCGCAAAGGCCCGTTGCGTCTAGGAATTTCCAGATGCTTTGGGCAGTGAGGAGTTGTATCTCTTGTGGGTCCATGGTCCAAGAATTACGCATGCTATGCTATGCTATGCTCTTCCTTGCTTATCTGACCTTATTTAATAATTTTAAGAGTACCCGTCTCAAGAATAAAATGAGAGCGATGTCTTCTAAGACTGCCCTTTTTCGAAAAAGTATACTTGGAATGGCCCCAAAAATTTATAACAAAATACCGGCAGATATTGTAAGTAAAGAAAATATGTCAGATTTTAAAAAACAGCTATACAATTTTCTAGTACAAAAAAGTTACTATAGCATAAATGAATTTTTATCTAATGAAACAATGTGAACTGTTAACGCATGCAGCATGCCATTGACTGAGCGCAGTGAACCAACCGTAGATTAAGACCTGTATATCATGTACCCACCTGTGTTGAACAAATAAAAATACTATGACTATGACTATGATATGTAGCCCTAGGTAGATACTTCTATTACGCATTAGTGGTCCGCAAGAACAGAGGATGTGCATAGCTGTCTCCTCTGTTTCTTGACAGAACCTGCATGCCGCTTCTTGTTTCATACCCATTAGAAACAAGTGTTTGTTCAATTTGCAGTGGCCAGCTAGGATCCTAGTCACTGCGCAAGTCTTTTCTCTTTTGAGTTTTAGAATCTCCTTGGAGAACTTGCTTTTGAACCCCGTAATTAGTGATTTTGAGTGTTTTTGTCCTTTTGTGGACTTCCACAGCTCGATCGCCCTAGATTTATATAGGTCGCTTAGCAGAGAATAGGTTTTTCGTTTTGTGATGCCACAAAACGGTTCCGGGCCAACCAGGGGGTTGTCAGCACCGTTCCTAGCCAGTTCATCTGCTATTTCATTCCCATCAATGTTGGAGTGCCCTGGTACCCATCTAAGTAACATAGATTATAAGTTCTTTGTTTTCTTAAAGTTGGTTGGTTGTTTTAGTGGTGGTACACTGAAAAAAATAATTGGTCGCTTGTAACAAGATTGTGATTATTGTGCATAAGCGTCTTGATCCTATACGAGCCTAACAAGACGATAGATACACCAACTAGGACGTTAGATACACCAACTAAGATGTTAATTGAATCACTAAAGAAATTGCTGTTTGTTACTATCAGCTTTGGTTTATATAACTAATATCTTAACTATTGCATTCATTTTATGTCAACTAAGTGAAAATCTCTCTTTGTTGGCTCTCATTTTTTTGAGTGTAGGGCCCTGTGCAGGGTCCGTCCGGATAGCTACCACCATCTTATCCATTACCCCACCGCCAGGCAGTAGTGTTCGCATTGCTGTGTTCCGGTGTGGGGATAAGACAACCGGTAAAATTACTAGCATAGAGGAATGCCTCTATGTCTTCTGGAATCTTAGTACCAATTTCACCATACGATGTTAAATTTAATCAATGTTAATCGCCTGTTAGTTCATACATTTTGACAGCTGTTAACGCTCTAATCGTCTGTTAAGTGGTTAACATCGTATGGTGAAATTAGTCCTCAGGGTTGGCAACGTATTTGAAGTCTAAGGGCCGAGTTCACCAACAATTAAACGGACATTGAGGCAACATTGAATTTTTATTCTACATACATACATACATAATCTCACGCCTTTGTTCCCAGAGTGGGGTAGGCAGAGCTACAGAATTACAAACATCTCTAAAAACTTGTTGATAATTCTATAACCACAATTTTTATTCTAATTTTTGCAATTAAGAATTAAACTTCCAAATGCCTTAGATACAGTCAAATTGTATTTTGTTAATTTGAGCAGTTCCCGACTTATTAGTGTGATGAAAAAAATATTACCATTTTGATCCGTTTTGAAATTGTGTTACGCGTTTTTTTCAGATAATAATGCTTAACGTATTATTACTGTTACTGAACGTATTAAACGTTTTTTGAAACAAAATAATACCCTACGAATTACCTTTACAAATTCCATCGTCTCGATGCCATTTTCATTTTCCAGTTTCTCCATCTAATGTTGAATTTCTTATGAAATTCTCTTACAGCAATTTAAAATCTCAATCGTCGTTTAACAAACTTCAGTACCATTGAGCCCCGCCGCAAATAAATAAAGACAGATGGCTACCGCTTTATTGGTAGAGTGTACGTCCGACTGAATAAACTATCGGTTACGGCTTACGGTGCAACCGGACTGTTTGAAATGGTTGGTTTTACGATGTCTTGGCATCTATTCCACTTTGCTTTAACCCATATTGCTTGAGATACCATATTAATTTTGAACGACGTGTTCGCCTTAGCTATCAAATAATAAGGGCTATTATAAAGTTGACAACGCGATGATCAGTGATCGGAATACATAGAGTATATTTACCTAAAGTTCGCAAAAGGACATAATATAGAGTGGTTACAACCGGGTGAAATATTAATTTATTAATTTCCAGATTTCCGATATTTTAATGCTTATTTTACGTAATATTTACTTACGGTATGGGATATTTTATGTTAGTTACTGATATAAGGGGCCTGTAACTCATTTCTTTTAAGTATCCGAATAAGAGGTGGAGTATATTTACGTAAACTTCGTAGAACAAAGCGAGGGTTGCATGGTCAAACCCAATAAGTCGATATAACTTGTTGTGTCAAAAAGAACATTAATGAATACATCAAGACAATTCGAATTTGAATAAACAATTATTTCGATTTATCGGGTTTGACCAAGCAACCCTCGAAAGACATAAACTGGAGACTTCCTTGCGACTACATTTACTATTACCTGAAAAATAGCGGTAATCCGGTAATACCGGTATTCAATAAAAATAAATTAATATGTCACCCGGTTGCACTCTATATTATGTCCTTTTGCAAACTTTAGGTAAATATACTGCCCTCCTAAGCAAAAATGCAATATCTAAATAAAATAGCCAAAGCAGATTCAACTCTCATATGTTTGTAACTAGGTTGCAATTTCTACACATGTTTTGTCTGAGATATCGCCATTATGCTTAGTAGGGCAGTATACTCTACCTATTCCGATCACTGGTGATGATAATACGGTTTTAATGAAACGATAAAGTCAGAAAGACCTTCCTACCTACCTTGCCGCAGTAACGTACTTAAGTAAGAGTTGTTTGAATTTACTATGTTAATAGCTGCGACAAAGTACTAAAATGTACAGTCAACAGCATAAATAAGTGATAATTTATGTACCTTGTCACTTTAACGTCGTGTTTGAAATGTCATACAAAATTGTGATTCGACTGAAAGCGACAAGGTACATAAATGATCACTTATTTATGCTGTTGACTGTATAGCTATTTTCTTACTTAGAACGTACTTTTTTGTTTATCGTTATCTAGTGCAAGCCTTGAGTTTAGGTCTTTTTGTTCGAGATTGTCCCCTGATATTTATTTATTTATATACATATTTTGTATTATTTTATTCGTTTAAAAAAACAACATGTGCGAATTTGACTGTTATTATTCTAATAAAAAAAGAAACGAAGTAAATTGCGACGTTATCTATGAAAAGGGACCTTATTGTTGATGGCGCTTCCCGCCATTATTAAAGAAGCTCCGCTATAAATACAACGTCGCGTGATTCAATGCGGCGTAAGCGCCATCGACAATAAGGTCCCTTTACATAGATAATATCATATTTAGAAAGTACTTTTATCAGGGAATATTTTTTAACACATTAAATGTCAACGACCCGATATCGGTTTCACTGTTAGTATCAAATTTTTGCAAAATAGGAGAATAATAGGCTACAATAATAGCGTAAAGGTTTGCGCAGACATAACCGCTGAGCTCAAAGACATTAAAACATACACAATACATTTTTCAGTGGACAACGCGAGCTCCGCACCCGCCTATAGTTTGCATATAAACTCACACACCAAGGGTTCCGTATTTAAAATAACATGCTTGGTAACCGCAACAGAAAATACTCAATTTGGTTAATAACTTTATGTTCTATGCAATAAGATCCATTTTGATTAGCCTAAATTTAAACACTGATATTCTTTTGTTATTTCTAAAGAACTGTGAATAATGAACACTTCATTTTATTTTTCCCATAAAATATAAATAATTATCTATCCGTCAGGTTTTTTTATAATTTGCTATAATTAAACCACTTTCATTTTGCAACCCCCCATTCTAGACCAATTAATTAATTTCATTTTTTTTTTACTATAAACTGATGCGGGCAAGCAAATTGTACAAGTATGCCAAATTTCAATTGATAGCATTTGTATTTGCTGATAAAATCTGCTGTGACATACAGACAGACAGACAGACAACGAAGTCTCACCATAAGGGTTCCTTTTTTACCATTTTGGTACGGAACCCTAAAAATATATCTTACTAACACAAATCATAGCTCACTTTTCAATGTCTCATTTTAAGCCTATCCGATGCCGAGCGGTTATCGCACCTTTAGAACAATAATGACCTAATTCAAAATTTGTGCGTTCAAACTTCGAGTCATAAATTTATTATCATAGCGACCTAACTCGAAATTTAAAATTTCTCAATTAGGTCACTATTGTTCTGAAGGTGCGTTATGTCTGCGACAACCTTAAACGCCCCCATACATGTAGAGGTCGATCGGTTTAGGCCGAACTGCGTCAGTTCCGCCTGACCGGATCGAGTGCCCATACATGTAGAGGCCGATCTGTTCAGGCCAAACAGCGTCAGTTCCGGAAAGGCGCCCATACATGATCAGTTTTTCCAACGGCCAATCGTTCAGGCGGACGGATGCGATTTGCCTTCAGGCCAAATTACACATACACGATGCTATTTTACATCTGGTCGGTTAGAACTGAAGGTAAAACTGACCATGTATGGAGTTCTGACCGTTCAGGCAAATCGTTTAGGCGGACGGATGCGATTTGCCTTCAAGCCAAATTATACATACACGATGCTATTTTGCATCTGGTCGGTTAGAACTGAAGGTAAAACTGACCATGTATGGAGTTCTGGCCGTTCAGGCAAATCGTTCAGGCGGACCGATGCGATTTGCCTTCATGCCAAATTACACATACACGATGTTTTTTTGCATTCGGTCAGTTAGAACTGAACGCAAAACTGATCATGACTGTATGGAGTTCTGTCCGGTCAGGCAAATCGTTGAGGCGGACGGATGCGATTTGGCCTGAAGGCAAAGGCAAAGGCTTGATGCTATTTTGCATCCGGTCAGGTAGAACTGAAGGCAAAACCGATCATGTATAACCGAGCATTTGCCGGCGGTGAATGTCTTAACGTAAATAACGTACCTTTTAAACATTTTTTATTTACCACAAAACTAGACCTAATAACTAAGAACTCTAACCGTTTATATAGCTCACAGAAATATCCACAGAAAAAACTTATTCCGCATTTGCCATCACGACTTATGATAACTGCGTGAGGGATCCAATGAAAAAACACTCTTTACACCTCTTTAATGCGACAAAGATATCATAAACGTTCAAATCTACAATTCAGATCTTTAACAGAATCAAAATAGGTGTCATATCCATGGCAAATCGACTGGTAACTTTTTTATGATTTACAAAGTTAAGTTAGACTTGTACTTGATAAAATGAGCTCTATGTCGTTGGCGTTAAGGTTAGAATGACTGCCTCGTTAAGTTTGTAAAGTTGTTTGACAATAGTAGCAATTCATGAATATATGCATGAAAAGATTTTGAATAGTTCCCGATGTATTCAGTACGAATGTCCGAAGCTTTTTTTCATGAATATTTGTTTTTGGTGATTTATGTTTTTTTACTCAGGGTGATTGGGTTTTTCGGCCATATTGTAATTTTCTGTTGCTCTTTATAAATTATTTATTGGGGTTATTTTGGCGCTAGACAGAATAAATATTGTTGAAGGTTTCTGTTTTTGTCTTGACTTTTTTATAAAAAACGTTTTAGTTTAAGTAATTTTTGTTGTTGTTGTAAATGTAATCATGGTGGTTTTTAGTGATTTTAGTAAAAAATAAACTAGAAATTTAGGTGATGAGCTAAAATAATAGTAAGTAATTATTTACTGACGGCATTAGGTAGCCTAGAGCCTTGTTGGTAGTGACACAGTTTCTAACACACGGTGCCGGGTTCACATCCCCGTGAAAATAAATGTGGTATAATAATTTCCTGAAATTTGAAAGTTATTATTTTAAAATAAGTCTTTTTTGTGGCTGTAGTATCCAGAGCACAAGCCTGGAGCTTAATTTAGGATAAAGTTTGTTGGAATCCGGAAAAAAAAACGAAAACTATCTAAACATCTTTACAGTCGCTATAGTTGACTGGAAGAAAATTCTTATAGAAATTAGTGAAAAAAAATATTGAAATTGTAAATAAATAACCCTTTTATTGTATTAGCTTGTAAAATAATAATTATGTAATTACACTCATTTAACAGAATTTAGTGCGAAAAGACACATTCAGAGAATTCATAAAATAAAATAAAAAATATTGCGAAGATAAGTGAACGTTCTTTGTTTTGTTGACAAGAGTCTCAGACAAGGATTTTATTTTTATTCTTGGTTTTTTTTTTTTATTTGACAAAAAAAGTATATTTTGAAAATGTATATCACAAAGTTTTTTTTTCCAATGTTCTCCGATATACTTTATAATAAATATAATTAAAAGAAAAATCTCAATAATTTAACAGTGGAATACGTTTTTAGACGATATCTTCTGTATTTTTGTCTATTAATTATATATATTTTTAATGGTATTCATACTACAAAATTAAACATTTTCACGCTTTCTAGGTCGCAGGTTTCAAAAAAGTATTAAATAGATTATTCATATTCTATACTAGATAATAATTTATTGCATAGGTACATGATATATTTTTTATTAACCATGGTAACATTACCACTATCACTAATGTACACTGGTAAACATCTTAGCCTATTTAAGCGAATTGCGGTTACAGAATTAACAACAAGTTTTTAGAGTTGTTGGTAATTCTGTAGCTCTGCCTACCCCACTCTGGGAATGAAGGCGTGAGTATATGTCTGCCCTCCTTAGAAAAAAGGGCGTATGTTTCATAAAACCGCGTATGTCTTAGTGATCTTATTTCTTAAGACGGAGGGTTAAATTTACTTTGACTATCGAATTGTGCATGCGTCCTTTTTATTTAGGAGGGCAGATGTATGTATGTACACTTATTATAAATAAAACATTTTTAAAAAAAGCCCGCGGATACAAAGGATGTTTATATGACCTATTTTGTATGAGATTCAAATTCAGTATTTTATTACTTACACCTTTAGGGAACTTATACGAAAATTAGATACATCTATTAAGATACTTTGTAAATAAGAAATCTTGCGAATAATGTGTTACGATTATTTCTAAACAATTTTTTGGTCAAGATCTTCAGAAAAACTTACACCACAGCATTTTATTAATATTTTTCTACATCAAATAAACCCAATTCTATAATTATCCGTCACAATTTTTTCTTAGGCCAAAACTTCTATGGAGACCTGGCATTGTCCTTTAAATATCGAATTATCTTAATTTCTAAATGAAATGAAATGAAATGAAATATGAAATGAAATAATTTATTTGCATTGAACGGGTTACATCATGGTCTTATTATTTATGTCATACAGTACAGCCGGTCAGCCTTTAGAGGCATACAAATTTTTAGTCCTTATAACTAAATTAAAAAGAGCGAACATAATTTCAAATGTATATACTAACAAAGTCAATCATTTATTTTTACCGAAAAATTCATTCATTGAGTAGTAACATTCCGGTTGTAACCATTGTCTAAGTTTGCCATAAAACATGTTTCCAGTTAGATTCGTTATAGTCTTAGGTACAGCATTATAAATTTTACTTAACATGTAGTACGAATTCATTTCAACCATTCTCAGTTTGGCTACAGGTAACTTTAATGGCTTTTGCGTAATAGTTCGCTTATTGTGATTCTCTTTCATTATGAATAGTTCCATGTGCTTTCTTACAAAAGTACACGCCTCCGAAATGTATAGGCATGTAAGCGTAAGAATCTTATTTTTCCGAAAAATTGGTTTGCATGAGTCTGTCGGTTAGACCCCATATAGCCCGTATACAACGTTTTTGTGATACGAATACTCTATGGACATCTTTCGCGTTGCCCCACAATAACACCATATCTAAGGGCGGAACACACGTACCCATAATAAACAAGCAAAGCAGTTTTGTGTGATACGAGTATTACAAGTCTTATTTTCTTTAGAGCAAATACAAATTTATTAATTTTGCTACATACTGCTTTAATCTGCTCATTCCAGTCACAATGTCTGTCAATACTAAGTCCTAAAAACTTCTGTCAATTTTCTCGTTTTATGGGTTTCCCGTCGCATGTTATATTTATTTCTGAATCTTTGCTTTGCTTAGTATGAAAGTGAATATATTTAGTTTTTTCAGTGTTAAAGTTTAAATTATTACTTCTAAGCCAGTTAACCGTTTCTGATAACGCCTTATTTATCTTGTCCTCATAATTTGATAAATTATCTCTTTCAACTATAACTGTTGTTTCATCAGCAAACAAAACTGTTGGATAATTAACAGCACGGGGGAGGTCATTAATATAAATTAAAAACAATAAGGGCCCTAAAATACTACCTTGTGGTACTCCATATTTATTTTCTTTAATAGATGAGACAAAACTCTCAACAGTTCTGTTTGATTTATTCATTTTGGTTATCTCGGTGACCTGACAACGATTTGATAAGTAACTTTTGACCCAATTTTCCGCCGGTCCACCATATCTATGTAATTTATTTATCAAAATATCATGATCCACAAAGTCAAATGCTTTGCTCATGTCAAGAAACAGAGCAATCGTGGGTATTTTATTGTCAATACTATGAAGCACCTAATCTAAACAGAAAAACAATCATCCTGTATACATGTCCAAATGACACAGAATACTTAAAATAAGTAATTCATTTATATTTAAAATCAAATCAAACTAAATCACAAAACTTCCTCCATCCCACACTAACCTCGTACTCGTAGCGGTTGCTACGAATACCGTAGCACTTCCGTAGAACTGCTACGGCAATTCATTTTAATTTGTGTATTTTACTCCGCAGCGTAGTAGTTGAGATTGCTATCTCAAGGAAGACTTACGAGCTGAGGTCGTGGGTTCAAGTCTGGCAGTTGCACAATGAAAATGTCTTACGCTGTTTGTCAAATTTAATGGAGCAGTACATTGTGCTTGTACTGTATCTGTTATGAGATACTGGTAGCCCAGCCCTTTTTGTTCGAAGAGTAGACTTGAAATGTAATATTAAAGTTTTTTCTCAAACATGCAATGAAATATTATTATGTTCCTTATAATAGGCTACCAAGTATGACGTTTCAGGTGCGGCTAGGACAAGAGGTCGTTTATGGAATTTCATACAAATCGTGCAGGCCTAGGCCGGCAAAGTACTCTTTTTTGATTTCCATTCCATATAAATTTGTGGCACAGGCATCATGAAATTCTGCCACTATGCGTATTAAAAACAACAATAAACTTTTTTTTTAATTTTATTCTAAACATGGCGGCTGTGTTTATGAACAGGCTAGATAGCTGTTATTTTTAATATACTAAGCCGTGCGTCCAACCAAAGCGTTTATATATTTATTTAAAAGTACCAGGAGAACAAAGGTAATTAGGGGTGCGTAGCGCAACTTAAATCGCAGGCGGTGCGCTGTGGGGCACCGGCGGGCGGGCGGGCGCACATGACACAGGGCGGATGGCTGAGCACTGTAGGTTACTTTTAATGTTTATGCACTCCTAGTAATTTGACTTTGTAATTTTTGTTTTAATTTTTTTAATGAATTATTATCATGTTTGAGAACAGCACTATACATACTTCGGCGGGAAATATGGGGTTGCCCGCCTCAGACCTATCAGGCCTCGCTTTGCTCGGCCGTCCATATGTCTTAGGCCGGCAACCCCTTTTATCCCGGCCTCTGTAGTAATGTACTATTTTTTTATTTATTTACTGAAAACTTTATATGCTTCAAAATAATCATGTTATTTCTAATCAAAATTTTGCAAAGTTAAAATGCAAACGGGAATTTTAAAATAACTTTAGAATCTGACAATATTTGCATGTCGGGACATGGCTCGAAATGATTTTTGAATGACATATTGTAAAAATATGGGGTGTTCTTATTATTGCTTGGTAAAAATATCCTTATTAAAAAACTGCACAAACTGTTTTGCAAATAAAAAAATTGGTTCTTCGGCATTTTTTTTAAAACCCCTTGATTTTGTTATATTTTATCATTAAAAAATATTAATGTGCAAGGGAGAGTGGTTCAATCAGGTAGTTAACCAATTGTTAAGACATTATTATTCTAATTTACATCTTATATAGCAAAAAAATATATAGAATCATATAACATTTGGCACGAATTACAAAAAATTACGTTTACTTACCACGTTGCCCTTAATTTTTTAACAAAATAATTTTAACACAAATTCTAACAAAGTTAACAAACATATTTTGAAATTCGAATTGTAGCAGCCGGGTGCGCCGATATTACTATTTATTTGTAAACAGCTGTTGCAACGCATCGCAAGATGGCGGCGCGATGCGGTTCGATATTGGATGTGCACTCGATGCACTGTAATGTAACTGAATTTACTTTGGGAGATGTTGACTTTAGACTTTAAACGTTTCAGAACGTTTTTCATGATGAATTGATTTCTTACCCGTCTGCCAAGAAAGGACGCACGTATTATCATTTTTTGCACGTATGTATGAAAGAAAGAAAGGTAGAAAGAAAAAATCTTTATTCAGACATCTAACAAAAGGAAAAAACACGTTCTAAACAAAAAAATACAAAGAACATATGGCTGACCTAATGCCAGATGCCATGAAATGATCCCAGCTCAGTATGTTGCAATTTTAGCCCAATAACTTGCGCCGTAATAAACTCAAACTCACAACATTTCTTTGACAGACACACTGCTACACAATATTATAATCGAACATTTTAATCGATTAAACTAAAAAGGAAAATAAAATAATATAAAAACCTTTATATATAAGTAGCGAATTTAGAGAAGTTAATAAATAATATGGAAAAGGCAGACACAGGGACTGATAGAAAGACAGTGAAGTCATCTTAATAAGGACCCCGTTTTCAGTATTTTCTACAATAAAGAAAAACTCTAGGAACAAAACCTTTCCTTTTGACTTATATTATTATATTCTAAACTCGAAGAATCTTGTTCTACTCGTACGTTCAACATCTAAAGAGCTTTCCTCCTGAATTGTTGATCCCCCTATACATACCAAAGCGCGAGGTATTGGAAAGGTTGAGAACTTGTGCCTTTGAGCACGGTACGCATAGAAATTGAACTGCTTGAGAACCGCTGACTGTACCAAGGGTGTTTTCGATTTAGTTGAGGATGTTTTAACACTTCCGTGGCCTTTATGTAAATATTTGGTTTCTAATTTATTTGCAAAAAAATGACAATAAAAGAAAAGGCATTTTAAGATACAATTAATTTTACTTAATTCTTAGTCTGATTAAAAATGACACGGCAATTTGAACAATTGAGTGTAAATGAAAAACGTGTCTAGTTATATTGGGATTAGATCTTTTTTGTTATTTATTTGAATTCCCTAATATCGTTAGTCATAATGATTGTTTGTCATAACGCACATTAGCCCTAATGCGATTGTCCTAACATTATTTGGTCGAATATAGTTTGCCCTAACACTGATATATACTAATATTGTATGTACTCATATATGAAAAGCATAATATTTAATAGTCCTAAATAGAGTTTATCGTTATGTCGCTAACCTAACCTAACCTGACCTTCTGAAGGGTTGATGTGGGAGGGAGTTGAGAGGGTTGACTGATGGTTTTGAAGGAGAACAGTACCTGTCAGCAAGTCGACGAAGCCCCGCTAAGCGGGGCTTCTAATTCCCGCTCTGAGGGGTAAAAGGTAACTAACGAACCTACCTGTGTAATGTAATGGCCATTTTAGAAAGGCCCAGGGTCTTTGTACTGGGCTAATCAATATTGCCTCTAATATGTTATCGTATTGTCAATTTTACGGTGGTTTTTATTTTCTTGACAGTAATGGCAGCCAAGATAAAACCATACTAAGGTGGAGTCTTGTAGTTGCATTTGTCTGGTTATTGCAACTGATTTAAATAACTTCCTCTAGGATCACTGTTTTGTACAACGATAGGCGTGATAGGAATAGATTAGAATCATTTATTCGGCTATTAAATAAAAACAAAAAACACATACATTTGAGTAAATAAAAAATAATAAATAAAAGTACCGAAATGCCGAAATGGTGTGCCAGCTTAGCGTGGTGCTGTGGCACGGAGCCGCAGCGCTGATTTTTAGCTGGACCCGTATGAGATAAATGGAAAATACAACGAAAGAAATATAACACTAAAAATGACACTGCATAAAAGTTAATCTATAAATAATTAAAATAATACAATCCAAATCAACAATTATAAAATTTAAAATGTGTTATTGTATTTCTTAGTATAGAAGAACAATATCTCGCCTGACGTTGTTCAAAACAGTTAACTATCTTATAGATAGTTATTTAAATCAATTGCAATAACAAGATAGTTGCAATGACATTATATTACGCCACCTTATAAAACGTCAAAAGCATTATGTTTTCGCCAAGGAGGATATTATAGAACCCCTGATTATGTTAAAAGGAAATTGCTAAAATAATATCACGCAAATAATTCAGTATTACTTTTATTATAATGTATTCTTCCCTTATATTTGCTATGGAAGTAAATCACGCACCAAAAGGAATCAAAAACGAGTTCCCATCCACTTTACGAGTGTTTGAACGAGTTTACATAAGCAATAAAATATTTTGTAAGGCTGTTTATAGAGTGGTAGGTATGCTTTTTGTAAAATACAAGCGCCTTCCAGTGGGTTTTATACCAAATATTGGAAATAGGAAACTTTATAAGATGCTGGATGTCTGCCTGTCAAGGCCTTTTTTTTAAATGGCTGAAGTTATCGGGCTGGTGGTAGTGATACGCACAAGGGTTTCATCATTAATAATTTCAAATTTGAAATTGGCAGAATAATTGCGGCGCCACCATAAAAATAGATTTATATAGGAGTCGAAAAAAATTAGCATTTAAAAAAATAATTTGTGCATAATCCTCGGTATTTGAGTTCGACTCGTACTTGGGCAATTTTTTTTCTTGTCGGAAATACTTAAAAAGAATCCTAGTCCCAAAGTAAGCTCTAGGCTTGTACTTCGAGAACTAGGATAAACTTACTTATACAGAGAAATATACTTAAATAAGTCATCATCATCATCATCATCATGTCAGCCGAAAGACGTCCACTGCTGGACATAGGCGGGTCATACACAGATTTAGGTTACCGTCTTTCCTTTGGACATACTCAAAGTTAACGTTTTTAAGGCCTAATTTTTTGGCCGAACTTATATGCGCATAAACGGCGTCAGGTCTTCTTTAGTCCTATAAAATAAAAACATAACTTATATGCACACAAGCTTTTAACTATTGACCACAGGAGAGACAACTTTTGTTTTTGCGAGTGTGTATGACCCAGCCTCCCCCAAGGCTCTCCACTCAGACCGGTCTTGTGCTTTTCGCATCCACCGCGCTCCCACGATCTTTACAAGGTCGTCACTCCATCTTGTTGGAGGCCTACCTACAGCTCGTCTCCCGGTCCGCGGACGCCACTCAAGAACCTTCTGACCCCATCGGCCATCAGTCCTGCGAGCAATGTGCCCCGCCCGCTGCCACTTAAGTTTGGCTATTCTTCTTTTTCTTAAATAAGTACAAAAAACATTTAAGACCTAGGAACACAGACTCGCGCTCATCGCACACATCTGCTCTTACCAAGAAAAAAACGCAGGACCGCTAGCGTTGTAAGCAAAAAATTTGTAAAAATTGGTCTAAACCTGATGTTGTATGGAATATAGTCAGTCAGCCTTACAATTTTCTTAAGTGGTTTGGGTTATGCATTCATAAAATAATCAATATCTACTCAAAGCCTGAATAACTTACTAAAAACAATTAACGTGCAATGTTAATTTCCCGAGCAAATTGAATTTGATTGAAAACATAACTTCGTAAACTACAAGTTTATTATCTAGTAAATAGATTTACTCTCGTTATAGTTAATATCGTTTTCTGTGCCTCTATGCGGTAAAATAATTCTGCTTTTGATAAGGTAAGGTGGGGCAAGTGCGTCAAACCCACAATATCTCCTACAAAATATACGGTTTATCGCACTTACCCCTTCCACGCACTTGCCCGTAAGGTGGGGCAAGTGCGTCCATGGGGCAAATGCGTCAAACCTAAAATATCTCCTATAAAATATATGGTTTGTCGCACTTACCCTTTGACGCAATTGCCCGTAACGTAGGGCAAGTGCGTCCACGGGCAAGTGCCTCAAACCCCCTACAAAATACAGCGTGTTACTGGCATGAAGGCTTCTGCTTTAACTAACGATAATATGCTGTATAAGTAATTATTTGCAGGTATAATTAAGTCGAACTAAACTAACGTATTGGAGCTATGTGTAAGTATCGTAATCAGTATCGTTATGACTTGGTACAAGGCATACATTGGTACAGGGGCAAAACAAGTCAAACGTCAAATATGGGGCTGCTGTTGTATTAATTAACTTTAACGCACAGTGTACATTGCTTGCAAATTATTTATGGTTAGAAAAGGAGTGTGTACTATTTTCTATTGTTTTAATTAAAATAAATATGTAGGTACATTAAGGAGTTGCCCATTGTTACTCTATATCAAGGAAAGCCCTCATGCCGATAAAACACTGTATATGGTTTGTCGCACTTAACCCTTTGACGCACTTGCCCCACCTGACCTTATGTCACATTGTTGTATTGTTTTTAACTCGGCCGCCATTACTGTCAAGTAAATAAGGGCTATCGTAACGTTGACAATACGATAACATGTCAAAAGCAATATGGTTTTATCAAGTAGAATAGAGTGTCTAGTACCTTTTTGTGCTAAAATCCTTTTTTAATTGCTTTTATCGTTTTGTGCGTAGTTCAATATGTCAACCAAGGTTTTTTTTTTGTTGGTAGATCCTTGTGCAGGGACCTTTCGGATCGCTACCACCATCGTATCCTTTAACCTACGCCAAGCACCAGTGATCGTATTGTTGTGTTGGAGGAAGGCGATAAAACAACCGGTGAAATTACTAGCATAGAGTCATTACGTGTTAGTTCTCAGGGTTGGCAAATCATAGTGTTAGGATTGCAGTCTTAAGATCGTAGCTTTGATTATTCAAACATCTATGGATCACAGATCCCACTTACCATCAGGTTTGTGTGTTTGTTTGCCTTCTCCATGTCATACAAAAGACTATAAACTGGGGTCCTAGTGAAAAAGGGTATAAGTTTTTTTTTAAGTTTTCTTAAGATCAAGTGAAAAAGGGTTTTAGTAATATTCCACTGGACCCGTTTGGATACTGCAACATAATAATCAAGAACATACAATTAACAAATTTAACCCTAATTTGATTCCTGGGCCAGTATGGAACTATACTGTCCTCATAAGCCAGAAGGCGGTATCTCAAATACAATAGCCAAAGCAGATTCAATTCTCTCGCGTTTGTGATAAGGTTCATTTTGCTACAGGAGTTTTGCCTGACATACCATCATTTGCCTTAGCAGGGTAGTATATCAAACTGACGAAACAAATCAATTTCTAAGAGACTTCATTCGATTTCACTTATTGCGTCACTTTGACAAAGTTCCGTATGGTGTAAGATCCGAATAGGAGACGATTTCCACCGGGCTGTTTATTCGATAAAAAGTATATTATATCAAATTTAATACGCTAAATAATATGTGGCGAATAGGAAGGCTGAAAATGTTCAGTCCAGTACCTACATCATAAAAAAAAAACGTTTTTTTTTTTAATTGCAAATGTTTCTTTAATAGACAAATTACATACTAATCGAAAGTATAAAGTCTATAGAATATGCAAACGTTAGGTTTGGTGCAAATTACTAGTACCGACTTACCTGTTTATACCTGCCTACCCAATAGCTTGACGGGAAAAAAATAGTCAACCTCACGTTTGCATATTCTATAGCCTTCATACTTTCGATTGGTATGTAATTTGTCCATTAAACAAGCTATTGCAATTTTTTAAGACAAAGTTTATTTATAAATGTTTAATTAATTATATACTGGACTGAAACTTTCCAGCCTACCTATTCGCCATATATTACTTATCATATTAAATTTGGTATAAAATACTTTTCATCGAATAAACAGCCCGCTGCAAATCGTCTCCTATTCGGATCACCTACTAATAGTGACCTATGATTCAAATTGGCTGACTGCAGGTACTGTACTTACTTCCTTTCAAACCTTGACATGTGTGAAAAATATACTGCAGCATAATTACGCTCAGGAAAAATCTGTTAAAATGAAAATAACGCCAAAATAAATAAAATGTTTGAAATACGCTGACATAATTTAATTTTGTTAAAACCTTCTCAAAAGTTCATTTTCTTTTTTAACTTCAAACACGTGCAACAGAAATGGTGCATTTATTAAATGAGTATGAACATGTCCTTTGTGAATATGCCTTTAGAGGGCCCGTAAACAGTTCAGTGAGACGGAATCATTTTTATCTTCGTTTGAGTCAGTGTTCCGTTACTCACATAATTTTGTCACTAGTGTGTCTATGCTTTGTGACAATGTGGGAAGGATATTTTATCTGTTTATGCAATATAAAAAAAAATTGACATTTCTTTTTCCTCAGCCACATAAGTTTTTTTTTATTACATCTTACTCATATAACAACACAGTGAGAAGGACTTAATTTGAATAAGTTCTAATTACTCAAAGAACATGAAAAGGTCATTAAAAAACACGTAAAGTATATTGTTGTTAGCCTGTTAGAATCCTTTCTTATGTGTATCATATTGTTTTATGAACGTAATAATAAATTTCCTATGAAACAACAAAGAATTTCGGTGAATATTCATAAAAAATAAAATACAAACACCGGAACATACGAGTATTGTAAATAATGGTAGTTATCGGTTAATGATTCAAAGTATTGTGTACCCAAATATAATAAAATACAATAAAAATAAATACTAGTCAACCTCCTCCTTTTTAAAAGTTAGTTAAAAAGAACATGTTTTTCTCTCCTAAAACTTTAGGTATACAAAAATACCTGAAATAAAATCCTTATGAATCGAACTCAAAAGATGGAAACCCTACATTCCTCTTTATCTAAAAGGCGTGCGTTGCTTGCGCCGCATAAAATTTATTGGTTTCCCATCGCATCTTACATTGTACCCGTAAAATACGACACCCAGTAACTTGGGCTAAGGCATTACAAATTACGAGGAAGTAATATTACATATAAAACTATGTTAGAAAAGAATTAGGTTTACTTGTTTAGTACGGGTAATTTACAACGTCACAATTAGGAATCTACTGGAGTAGTTTTTTTTTTTGAGGATTGGTTTAAGATGTTGTGCCTTTATAATGAATTAATCAACGTTTAGATCTCGAATGCTGAACTCAACTTAAAAAAAATACAGACAAAAAGGGATAAGTTCGCCTATGTACAGTCACGAACTTAAAGGGCATTGAGTAAGTTTGTATGAAGAAAATTGTTTTTTTTTTTTCAGCGGCCTCGAATGATTTTTACATAGTTATTTAGAGGACCTCTAAATAAACATAGATATATATAATTTACGGCCTTAAATAATATCGGAACGGATATATTAAGGATTTAAGTATTTAGGTTTTGGTACTAAAAGTATGCCCAGTTTTGAATATTTAAATATCTCGGCTCCGATGCACTTAAGAGTATTACATTACATAACAAAATATGTTTATTTTGAATAATTCTATCATAATTTACCACTTTTACGAATGACCGCTCACCTTCAAAATGTATGACTTTTACAAATGACAACACTTTTACCCATACCCCTTTGGGACCCACCTTAGGTCCAAAGTCATTCTGACATTCTACAACAATAAGGTTGAGTCTCCTATAAGTTACAAATGATTTGGCATATCTAATGACATTGACGACTTCAAGCCTATTTTTCTTGAAATGGGTCACAAATTAACGATCGTGATAGTACATTATAGCTTTATATTTATTTTGAAATTGTTATTCTTACTTTTTTAACAATAAAGTGTTAACACAATGTGCCACCTCGTGTGGTTGCCGAGTTAGAATAGTGCCACTCCATGTCTTCCCGTGGATGTCGTAAGAGACGACTAAGGGAATAAAGGCTTGTAGTACTGTTAGGCGATGGGCTTGCAACCTGTCACTAATACGCTGGTAAACATCTTAGCCTAATTGTGCAAATTGTGGTTATAGAATTATCAACAAGTTTTTAGAGATGTTTGTAATTCTGTAGCTCTGCCTACCCCACTCTGGGAACGAAGGCGTGAGATTATGTATGTATGTACATACATCAACCCTAAAAAATAGCAAAGTATAGTATTGCCAGCTTCTCAATAGCTTTCGGCTGGCTATCGCTATCACGCTTGCACTCGCAACTGACAATATATTTGTCACTCGTGTGTCGAAAACGAACATTGCCGATGGCTATTAGGAAAATGGTTGCATGGTTATAATAGACTAGAGGACGCCCGTGACTTCGTACACGTAGAATTAGTTTCCCGCTACTCCCCCTATTTTAACCCCTTAGGGGATGAATTTTCAAAAATCCTTTCTTAGTGCTCACTTACATCATGAAAGGAACCTCTGTACCAAATTTCAAGTTTCTAGGTACAGTAGTTTCAGCTGTGCGTTGATACCTAAGTCAGTCAGTCAGGTTTGCCATTTATATATACAGAGCGTCCCAAGACTATGGGACATGAAGGGAAAGTACCTTAAATGTGGTAGATAGGATGTTTTCCTGAAAGAAGACTTTATGTTATTTTTAAAAGTTAGTAATACTGCATTCAAAGATATTCTAAAAATTATTTGCTTCGTCTGGGAATCGAACCGATATAAATGTAAAAAAAAAATCACCCATATTTTTATGATTCCAATCGAAAGAATGAACAAAAAAAAATTTTTTTTCTTAAGAAACATAGTATTTTAAAAGAAAGGAACAACGTGAAATTAATCATTTACTAACTACATTTACTAACTTTTAAAAATAACCTAAAAAGTCTTCTTTCAGCAAAATATCCTATCTACGATATTTAAGGTACTTTGCCTACATGTCCCATAGTCTTGGGACACCCTGTATAGATAACATAACAATCGACCAAAAAGATTGCTTCAACGATGTTTTCCACAAATATAATAAAGAAATTTTGTACAAACAGAGGCTTAATTTATGACTATTCTGCCCTCGTACGGAGAAAAGGCACAAGTGCAATTAATTCATAGAAGCATATTAAACTCTCATAGGTTATAATAAGGTTGGAAGTGCAATACAATTCATATAGTAGATGTGCCTTTTTTCCGAAGGAGGGTAGTATTATAAACTACTAAAAGCTTCTATCTTTATCCCTTTCAAGAACACGGTTTTGACAGCACATAATGCCGTCTCAGTCTAGAGCCTAAAACGATAAAGAAATAAAATAAAGTCGAAGCAAAGTCAATTGTGTTAAAACAATTACGGTCGTCCTGCGGAAAAAAGGCACATCTGCTATATGAATTGTATTGCACTTCCAACCTTATTCTAACCCTCGAGAGTTTAATATGCTTCTGTGAATTAATTGCACTTGAGTTTTTTTCCGTACGAGGGCAGAATTACGGTCGCCATTTTTACTTTAAAAATAATTTTGCTTTTATATTTTGTAATGACAAAGATTAATTCAACTGAAATTAATGAATTTCTGTTGAAATATTAATCTACATTCAATTTGCCGCTCGCCACAGCAAGTACCACTTAATTAAAAAATTTAATGCAGAGAAATGGGATGTCAGTGATCATTTATTTTTCACAGAGGTAACGTGGGTTCATCAGAGGGCCCTGCCAAGACGCATTGCGCTAACTAGCGTTTCTATTCGTTTCGTTTTTAAACCAATCGCGCCACTGATAGATGACGTGATACGAAAAGTCACGTGATCTACCATTGATGCGATTGGTTTAAAAACGAAACGAATAGAAACGTTAGTAGCGCAATGCATCTTGGCAGGGCTCTCAGGCCCGGTATTCTAGGCGGTAAAAACCATATCGTATCTGATCAGTTATCCTATTGTCAACGTTTTGATAGCCCTTATGTCCTTGACAGCGCCTCTATTGTAGGCGGTAAAAACGATATCGTAGTTTGCCTGTTATGGTATTGTTATGACGTCAGTCGCCATTACTGTCAAGCAAATAAGAGCTATCAAAACGTTGACAATACGATATCAGATCAAATGCGATATTGTTTTTTGCCGTGTTGAATGGAGGCGCCGCTGTAATGGCGGCCGAGTTAAAAACGATTCCATAACAGAGGGCCTATTGCCTAACGTACTCGCAATCGCAATCGTTTTCATTTTGACAGTCCGAAGGCGAGTCTGCATACAAAATGAAAACAATTGTTCCGCTTTGAAGTCGATTGCGATTGCAAGTGCGTTAGGTAATAGTGACGCTGGTCAAATACGATATCGTTTTTATTGCCTAGAATAGAGGCTCTGTAACTATGTAGGTGTAAAGCTTTATATGTGGCGTTATTTATGAAAAGGGACCTTATTGTCGATGGCGCTTACGCCGCACTGCCTCACGCGACGTTGTATTTATATCGGAGCATCTTTAATAATGGCGGAAGCGCCATCGACAATAAGGTCCCTTTAAATAGATAACGTCACATATTATAATTGCTCTTATTTACTTGACAGGGGGGGGGGGGGGGTTAAAATCAATACGATAACACGTCAAAGGCAATGTGTGTTTACCCTGGCCCTGGGTGATTTTCAGGAAGTCTAGCAACAAGGTAGAATATTGTATTTCGCATTGTTTTGTAAATACAAATAACTTTAACAAAAAGCAAGCTTTCAAAACCCGACTGTTGCTAACCAACTTTAAATCGTTATAAATCCTAAATGATCATTCAAAATGAAAAATGGTGAAAGAAACCTAAAGATTATTTTTAAATCCCTATTCAATCCCTAACCCCACTTGTCACATTTGGTCGACTTTTTTTTTTTTGCACAATAAGGCGTCTGGTTGCCGCCATATTGAATTTTGATTACTGTTATATCTTCAGTGGCTCTCACCAAATTAAGACAAATCGAGTGTCATAAGAATCATCAAAATCGGACAACGGGTTTAGTTTTTATAGTGAAACAAAGAAACAAACATACATATATAGGCCGTGAAACACATTACCCTCCTCCTTCGGCAGTCGGGTAAAAAATGTTCAAGTATAAATTACAATTTAATAAAATTAGTCTTTGGATAACGCGAGAAAATACTTAAAGGATTCATTAGACCTTCATTAAAATACACGGCTACTTAATATTTTCTCGTTACCAGACATCGATTGACCTGATTTCTTCCTACTAACAAGCTCGGAGTGGCCGAGGGATCATTACTCCTTTAATAGGAACTACGCTTTGGAACCTGAAGCCATGATAAAAGTGGCTACTACTAAACAGGAATTTTATTGCACAAATCTAGGTGTATTTTTACCATTATCCTATACCTCCTGTATAATATATTTTTCACACCACATGCTCGAATTTACCCAATTATAGATCATGCAAACCTCACCTAAAGTAAGTGATTATATCGGTTAAACAGCGGGTTATAATGAGATTTGAATTCATATGAAAAAATGTTCCATAGAAACTTAGCAAACAGAACTTATTTGAAAATCGAACTGGCCACTACAAGCCATATACGCAAAACAAAGAAAATATAACAAAAGGTGAGAAAAGTATAGCCTTTGGGATAAAGCTGTTTTCGTCTTGGGCGAGCTGGAATCTCTCGCGGCACTCAGGACCCCGTTTTAATTCCTTCGCTTTTCTCAGGAATTAACTCATAACACCCTCGCTACGCTCTGGAGTCCCTCATTTGCTCAGGATTCAAAATAGCTCCCGTGACATAAAACAGTGCTTTATCCCCTCGATGCATAATCTACTATTATCTACATCCATATCAGAACCTTGTATCTCTGGCAGCATTTTAATGTTAACATAAGAGTATTGCATAGCATTATAGTATCGAATATCGATGTGGTTGCATCTTAATGTTCACATTAAAGCATCGGGGTGACCGCGATGGTAGATAACGTTATGTATGCGACTGTACATAATAATGTAAGCTGTGCCTCTATTCTAGGCGGTAAAAACCACATCGTATTTGACCTGTTATGGAATTGTTTTTAACTCGGCTGTCAAGAAAAAAGAGGTATCAAAATGTTGACCATACGATAACCGGTCAAACACCATATGGTTTTTACCACCTAGAATACTGGCCCTGTTTAGTAAATTATAAGGATAATGATTTCTGTTTATTAAATTATTTACTTTTTCTACTTTCGAACTATATAAACCGCTAATATTGATAGCGGAACCGAAGCGGGAAAACAATTCTATAATAAGCGTTGCCATGGTAATAACAGTTCTATAATAATTATTATAGCATTGTTATTACCATGGTTATGGTCATTCCGGATATCAGTCTTGGCATTTAGTGAACACTTGACATCCTAATTTGTATAATAAACCGTTAAAAATATTTTAATACCAATTACGATTACGTATATTAAAAAGAAAATTAATTTTGAGACTAATTATGTGTTTAAAATTTAATTTTTATTACCTTACTAAAATTAAATGGTTAATATCCATCGATTTGTTATTTGTTTCCAACTTTTATGATAAATTGTCAGAACTGTTTTTAGTAACTATTAAAAATTGCACGAAATTTGTTAACATTTAACAACAAATTTCACAAACTATTAACGCCAATCGGAATAATAACTTTGCTGAGAAGTAATTTGTTAGCAGAAAAATCGAGTAAAGTATACAAGAAAAGTTAGCTATTGTTTATTTTCGTCATTATCATTGTTATGTATGCAACGGTACATAATTACCTCTTAAGGTACTCGTGCCTGTAATTAGAGCGCTCGCTAGCTCTCGATACAACCTCGGCTCTCGTACCTTCAGAAGCATCATTTTGTACCGGTTACATAAATAACTATTGTGTACTCGTATGTGTATGTATATAAGGTTTTTAGATTAGTTAATTTTATTATAATACTGTATTTCTTGAACTTTGGTTTGAGTTCTAAAGCAATTAATTTACACCGTCTGCTACGTAAAGGTTATTTGGATAAGGTCGTTATTTAGCAGTAAGACCGCCTGTTGTATACCTGTAATTAAAGCGTACTCTTTTATGACGTAAAAACGGGCAAGAGAAAATGTCGGACCATGCTTCAGTGTAGGTTTCCGAAGCCGTTACCACAAATACAAAAAAAAATATTTCAACTAAGTACTTAAAGTTATTTGGTGCCGTCTTAGATGATTTTTAGTCATCATCATCATCATCATCATGTCAGCCGAAAGACGTCCACTGCTGGACATAGGCCTCCCCCAAGGCTCTCCACTCAGACCGATCTTGTGCTTTTCACATCCACCGCTTTCCCGCGATCTTTACAAGGTCGTCACTCCATCTTGTTAGAGGCCTACCTACAGCTCGTCTCCCGGTCCGCGGATGCCACTCAAGAACCTTCTGACCCCATCGGCCATCAGTCCTGCGAGCAATGTGCCCCGCCCACTGCCACTTAAGTTTGGCTATTCTTCGGGCTATGTCGGTAACCTTAGTTCTACTGCGGATATCATCATTTCTGATTCTATCACGCAGAGAAACCCCGAGCATAGCCCTGGAGATGATTTTTATTAGGTATTAACAATCTAGTCGCCTGAATATCAGGAACTAATCAAGTCTACTTAGTCATGATAGTTTTTGTATTAAGTAGGTACGTTATATGACAATGTGCTTGTGTTCTGTTTCTTTAGATTTTAAGATGCTGTTTTTTTTTTGATTTTAAGTATCTTTTTTTATGTGTTGCTAGTATTTGTGAGTAACTTGATTGTTTAGTTTAAGTAAGTATTAATCAAGGTCCCTCAGAATACCAGCGTCACGGTGGTCGCCGCGGCACAATGCTGACCCTTTTTAACATAATGTGCATAACGTATTTCTGTCTAATTTGTTTTACTTTTATTTTTTATTATGTACTTATGGTAAATAAATCTATCTTTATATTTATCTTTTTAGCTTTTAATTTTTACATTCAATATTTCCTAAACGTTCACCCAAATCTAAAAATGTGAATGCGTTGTCAACCTCAGGGTTGCTCTCTCAGAACGTTATAAGTAGGTTTAAATGGACTTCCAAGTTTTAATAACATTGTTAGTAAGTTACAAGTGAAGCTAATAATAATAAAGCGTGCTCATAATTAATTATAACGCAACGGGCTGCATAGTAAAATAAACTAAGTAATATTCTTACTAATTTGTTATTACATTGTCTAACTAAGCTGCATTTTGTTTATTATTTCCTTATTGCACGTGAGAACGCCCGGCTTCCCCGGGGAAACCTTTCTTATTAAAAAATCCATTACTGCGTGTTATCAATATTTATTACAAGAAATGACTAATGGATTGCGATAAAAATAATTATTTGAAACAAATACTGATTAGAGAAGCATAGGGTGACGGCACCAATGAGGGACACTTTTAGCTGACAGGCACAAGTAATGGACACTCACTCTTAAAATTCAAAGATCATACAGTCCTAAATTGATTGTTGTAAAACAAACCCTTAAGTATCTTCTGTAAAATAAGAATATTGTGTTTTAAACCTTAGTTACTTGATAAAATGTTACCTACTCATAATCTAAACTCATTAGGATTATTTACTGTAATGTTTTTTTGATTATTATCATAATTATCTGTCTGAATTATCATTTACTTCATATTGTTAAATTATTGTCACCATTATACATATTACAAGTACAGATTAAACAAAAATCGTGTTTGGAGCGTAATTAATTTAACACAAAATTATGGCTACGCTCGAAACTTTTTTTATCGGCAGCATGTTATTGATTCAACGCAAAATTAATTAATTTCTACAGAAAAAAAGGGTAACGTGTTTCTATGTATGAATGTATGATATCAAAATCATTGAACCATTGGATTTCTAACAATCACAATTTCACTTACATACATAGATACATTAAATCACGTCTGTTTCCAAGAGGGTAGGCAGAGACCACTTCTTTCCACCTGCTACGATCCTGACAAATCTCTTTCGCTTCTTCCACATTCATACATCGAGTCATGCATGCACGTCGGTTGCGGGTACTTAAGATCCGGCCCTTTTCCAGTATTTCTCCGATTAGATTCGAAAAAGTACGCCACTTACATTACGTTAATATTTTAATCTCACTTGGTTACTAAAGTTCACAACAAAAGGGTGCCAACGTCCGTTCGTCTGTATGTCAGCGGGCTGTATCTCCGTAATAGTTAGCCAGTTTCCATTTTACACAGTGTGTGTTTTTTTTTGCTTTAACAATAAACAATAACAATAAGCAATAATGGTACGGAACCGTTTGTGTGCAAATCCAACTCGCACTTGGCCGGTTTCGAATTATAATTACACTCTACAAATTGTACCTATTTAGATTTCTTAAGGGGGTGCACGTGCGTGTGTTAGTAGTTTGGCATTTCTTCCCGTACAAACGGCTGAAAGGATTTGGATGAAATTAAGAATAAATAAATACTCTAAAATAACACATTACGTTGCTGATACTGCACCATGTCGCTAACTAAGTCCGAAAAGTTGCGAATTTTACCTTACTGACTTACTCGCTAAGGTGTATTTAGCAGCTTATTTAATTATGCCAGTATGCGCAAAAGTCGCGTCCCTGGCGCGGCGAGTGCGCGGCAGCGCGAACTCCATCCTGGCCACGGTAGGAGACAGGTTTGATGGTCCTTTTGCAAGGTACTGGAATGATATCCATAGGGCAAGTAGCCGCACCTTAATAAAATTATAATTATTAGGTTATTTGTAATTAATGATAGTGTAATGTAATGATGTATTGACTCTAACATAGGTTTAAGTTTTATTGTTACTAACATAATATGGACATGTCCGAAATAAAAGATTTATTATTATTATTTTAGATATTTATTTAATTTTCTGTACATTAGGTTTTTTATAACAAATATTCAAATATAAAAGTAAAATAACAATACTAATAAAAAAAATAGACATTATAAAAAACCTAACCTACGAGTGCCGCCGGCAGCGGGGCAAGGCTCAAGCTACCGGTGGTTAGGGCTGCAGAGAGAGGAACCTCCTCACAATACGTGCCGTGTCGAGGAGTACTGCCTTCTGTATCTGGCCCTTGATCCACCATCTAGCGAGAGTCTCTTGAGGTGTTGGTCGAGACTCTTCGCTATAAGACCGTTTGCCGAAACAACTATCGGGACAATGATCGTCGAGTCAACATCCCACATGGCGGTCACTTCGTGAGCCAAGTCAAGGTACTTGCTGAGCTTGTCCTTCTCGGCCTTCACGAGGTTCTCGTCATGCGGGATGGTGATGTCGACGAGCACTGCCCGGCGTTGAGATCGATCTGTCAACACGATATCAGGCTTATTGGCAACAATAGTCCTGTCCGTGATGACAGATCGATCCCAATAGAGCGTAGCACGACCATTTTCGAGAACTGGCGCCGGTGCGTACTTATAGTACGGCACTTCAGACTCAACAAGACCATATTGAAGAGCAAGTTGCTGATGGATGATCCTGGCTACGAGGTTATGTCTGTGCAAGTACTCGCCGTTGGCCAAATGCGAACAACCGGAAATTATATGTCTGAGGGACTCGCCGGGGCAACGGCATGCTCGACAAATGTCAACCGTGCCATCCCTCAGAATATATTTCCGGTAATTGTTCGTCATTATGACCTCGTCAGCAATTGCACAGACAAAACCTTCGGTTTCCCCAAAGAGGTCACCAAATCGTAGCCAGTTCACAGACGCTAAAAAGTCTACGTTGGGCCTTGTTATTATTATTACTATTATTTGTTCGTTACGCGGTATCGCCGTATCCGATTCATATTCATATTCATATTCATTATGAAGCATCGTACATACATCGTCAAAGTTAATAAGTTAATGAGTTAAAATAATTAAAATAGAGCGTAGCTTATATGATAATACACAATACAATTATTAATAAAATGCATTATCTTCATTACATCTAAATTCATCAATTAGTCATTATACTACACGACTTGCAATGCACCCTGTATATACCTGTCTAAGTACTTCTTCTCTTAGGAACTCCTCAACAGAGTCTTTCCCAAGCAGCCAAGATTTTATCACTAACGATTATCGCAAAAATATCACTTTTTCTATTGCATTGAGAAGGCAAACCAGCACACATCACATTTGATGGTAAGTGGGATCCAGTGACCCATAGACATAAATTTGCATTCTGAAATCATCTTTATATAAATATACATAAAGACTATACAATCGCAAATGCGAGCGTGTTTCCATGGGAAGTGTAGCGAATCACTATTCTATGTGGACTAATAACTAAAATGAAGTCTGTCAGTGCTGTGTCACTTTTAAGGCCATCTTAGATCTGCTATACTTAGATAAGTATAGCAGACAGATGACAGATGTCAAAGGCGTTAAAGCGACAAGGTACAAAAGTGTGCAGTTACTTATAAGGCCAACTGTACGCATAGTAAACACCAAGCTCAATTACATTATTAATTTATTTCCCATCGTAAATACAGTCAACATAAACAAATCAAAAAAATTAAATAACTCCCCATCGCACAAAGTCCTTGACGATTCCATTTATTCTTTCTTGTGCCAAGTGATTTAGGTTTATTGAAAATTCCTTTAAGTTTCCTTCCATCTTCGGTATGTCTTCTGAGGAGGCCAACACAAAAGCTGATATTATCAACCCAAAGACCAGACCAAGGGACCGAGTCTGAAACGTATATAAAAAAAATATATCAGAACAATCTCGCACAGATTGACCAAGGCTCTAACTTATCTGTAGGTTCGCAATATGAATGGGTACACGGCAATATTAACTTAAGTTATGTAGATACCAACAACTCAGAAACAAAATAGTAGTAGTAGTAGTAGATAATTCAACATACAAAATACACTCCTTAAAGTAAACGCTTTTGGCTACCTGTCCACTGGAGTGGAGCAAGGCAGCTGAGCGGTGAGCGAGGAAACAATCCACCAATAGGAGAGCTGCGCTAAGCGAGGTTAGGAAAATAAAGTAAAGTATTCCTATTGGTGGATTGTTTCCTCGCTCATCGCTCAGCTGCCTTGCTCCGCTCCAGTAGACAGGAGCCTTTAACTTGGCCTAGCGTTACTGTTTCTGCTGGGCATCATTTCATGTTTCATAATATACCGTAGTGTATCAAGTCAAAATTTAACGGCCAGTGTATGTTGCCGCGATGGTTTATGGTACAGAGACATGGTTGCTAACGATGGTCTTCATAAGAAAGCTGAAGGTCACTCAAAGGGTAATGAAGAGCGCTATGCTTGGAATTACAATGCGTGATGGAATAAATAATCCACACGAGAACCAAAGTAATTGACTTAGTACTAAGAATTGCTTGACTAAAGTGGCAGTGGGCTTGGCACATCGCTTGAAAACAGATGGTCCATGGGGCTAAGATATCTCGAGTGTCGTCCGGGTTCCAGAAGACACAGCGTGGATAGACCTCTAACAAGTTGGACTGACAATGAGGCTAAGGTTGCAGGAAACCGATGGATGCAAGTGGAGCGTAGTATGTACCGGTTCTTATGGCAAACCTTGGGGGAGGCGTATGCCCAGCAGTGAACGCCTTTCGGCAGAAATGATGATGACAATGTGAGTAGCACAACACCTTCTGGCGTAGAGATCCCTGGGGAAGGTCAGGTCCAGCTGAAGAAGTCTTTTGGCTGATATGATGAAGTATTAAAATCACAAGCTCCGAAGACCTCCAAAGGAGTTTTTGGGATTTCGTTCTACAAGTATGATCAGAGGGCTCAGACAAGATGCACTACGCTAACTAACGTTTCTATTCGATTCGTTTTTAAACCAATCGCATCACTGGAAGATGACGTGATACTAAAAGTCACGTGGTTACCAGTGACGCCATTCGTTTAAAAATGAATCGAATAGAAACGTTAGTTAGCGTAGTGCATCTTGTCTGAGCCCTCTGTTCGATAGTGAGTTACTTACCCGCAGCAAATCCTCTTGAAAAGTCTTCCAGGGATACACCATTTCCACGTCAACATTAAGATGTTGCAATGCTATAGTCAGTTCCTTGTGATAGTGTTCTTGAAGACGTTCATAATGCAGGCGGCGGAATTCCTCATCAGAACCCGAGAATATGAAGTTTATCAGGTCAGCTACCGGAATACCGAGTCGTAATGTTTGGAAGTCCAGCGTTACGATTTCTAGTGTATCGTTCTAAAATGAAAAGACAACGTTAAAAAAGAGTTGCGTATCATTTAAACAGGGTATTCTAGAAATTGACGTACATAATAAAGCATAAGAAAGCCCTTTTCCGTCCAAAATATAGTTTTAACTTTCCAACATAGTAATTAGTTTATGAGTTATTAAGGTTTTAATGATTCTGGTAAAGAACGCTATCTAGCGGTACACCTTTCCCACCCTTGGCTAATAATAGCAATAATTTGTGATTCCAAAACTGGATATCTAATCCTCAATAACCACTGTATACTTTATTACACCGTAATTCCAAAACATCAATCTGTTTGAAATTAATCTGTACCTACTTTCTAAGCCACTTAAACATTTCTCGTTTTTCGATCAACTTTGAGTCTTCGTATTAAAAATCACATGTCTCATACATTGGCGCAGATAATACAAAAGCTTTACATCGAAGCAACCTAATTTCGGTTAAATTTCGTACCCATCCTAAAATGATCTGAGTTTTAATTTAATCACTGCAAATAGACGTCATTTGATGCAATTTGACCAATACAATATAATATATTTCAATGAATACTCAGGACCAGTCTTGAATATAAAAAATCTTATCTTTTAACAAGTCAAGTTCTGAGAAACCCTGTAGATTGGAAACTCTATATTCTTAAAACAGAAAAAAAATATAATAGCTCGATAGAACCTTTAAAAAAAAACACATAGCGAACTTTGTATTTCGGTTGGTAAAATAGTTGGTCTGCGAAAAGCAAATAGTATAGAAAAGAAAAGACAGCTTATATTAAATTACTTAAAAGAGCGGTAGTTATATTTTGTAAAATAAGGAAGCAAGCAGCAGTAGGACTTTATTGAGCGTCTAATGTTATACAAATAAGTTTTTTTTACTTACTTTCCGTTTGTGCATCAAATTACTTGGTTTGAAGTCGCCATGGATAAGCAGTGTTTTGTCAGTCATAATATCTGCCATCATTTCCTTGTATACACTTGAAGAAAAAAACTTAACCAATCTCTCGGCGTGATCTTTGCTAACAGCTCTACACGCGTTCTCAACTGCGTTTCCTATAATTGCGTCATATACCTCTTGATGAGGTGCTAAGTCTACTTCCATGCGGCTTACGATACTTTCGTAAACTATAGGATCTTCATGCTTCAAAGCCAATCCTAGGGCATGGAACCTTGCCATCTGCTGCACAGCTGTTGCAGCATATTCCCAGTTAAACGTCTGCATTCTGTCAAAGTTCAGATAACCTTTCGCTTCTAAATTCTCAAGAACTAGCGTCTCTTCCAATGGAGTCAAATTCTGACCAAAAAACTTGGGTATCACTAACCTTTGATCTTCTGGGACCATATTTTTCTGGTAGAGTCTCTCATAATTGACAACCAATTCAGTATAGAATATGCTTTCGATCAAATAGACATGAGCGTGAATATCCCTGACTTGTTCACTAAAATTTGCCACCTTGGCGAACAAATTCAGATCAGGCTTGAGCGGTTCTGATATAGTAGCCAGGTACAAATCAGTTGTATAGTTAGCACCATCTGAGGATATGCTCTTAATAGTTATCTGTCCTTGAAGATATTTTTGCTCTTTAGCAATATCCTCTAGAAGTTTCATTAATTTTTCCTCTGAACTTGACATTTTTTATTTAAGAAATACGCGCTGTTTCCGACACTTCGAGTTATCACGAGTAATAAAACTGTAGTGAATGAATTATAATAATGGTCATATGGGTGTTGTATCTTATCTTATCAATTGTGATTAACGAGTTCAATTAATCATCTCTAAAAAATAAATATTTGAACTGTTATTTGGATGTTTTCTAAACATTTTAGTATCTATGTATTTTCTCTATGTATTTAAGTAACTGTAAGTTCATCGTTGCTTATTAGAAACCTTAGTAGTAGAAACCTTGACCTTAGTTTAGGGCTAGATTAATTTGTGAGGGATAATCAAACATAATTAAAGCTACACGCAAATTATGTAAAAAAAATGTACGATGAAAAATGCCTGATTAAAATACACAAGATGCATAGGGTTAATTGATAACATTCTAGTTTTTTTTTTTCTTTTATTTATTACGTTAAAAAATTCGACGGTTTTAGCTTGTTTTTTTAATGAAATATTTATGTTATAGAAACATTTATATTACTCCCCATCGAGCAAAGTCCTTGACGATTCCATTTATTCTTTCTTGCGCTAGCTGATTCGGTTTTATCGCCATGTTCTCAATGTTTCCTTCTATTTTCGGTGCGTCGTCTGAAGAGACTGTCACAATTGCTGTCATAAGCAACCCCAGAACCAGTCCGAGGGGCTGAGCCTGAAAATTAAATATAGTCTTTAAAGTATACGTAATAGCAGGGCCCGTATTATGGTCGTCTTTATAATGATGGATAAAGCTTCCGTCACTGTCGCACTTGCGTACTGGTCAGTAAGTGACAGATGTTTTATCCACGCTTATCCACGTTGATAAACACTACCACAATAGGCCCGCATGTATAGGATTGACGTGACCTGATGATACACGCGTCGACAGCGCCTGTCAACTCGATATATCTTGAGTCGATAATAAAACAGAAACGGTAACAACGTTTGCATCTTGGCTAGGCTTAACGGTTGTATAGTTTAAATTTATTTATAAATACCAGAGGACAATCTCACACAAATTGATAACTAAGTGTCATGTTAGTCAACCAAAAATTGAGACAGAAAACATAACTATCCTCCCCTACTCCTATTTGAAAGAACTGCTTGAAATTTTGGTACAACACGACCCGAACCTTATCATTTATTTGCTTAAAGTTATTTATTCTTGCATTAACGTTGACTTTTTTTCAGTGGCCTCTTTCTTTCATAACTTTTTTAAGAAAAAGAAGCGTAGGATCAGTTGTCAGAAGACCATCTATTATTCTACTCGGTAACACCATATTACTTTCGAAATGCTAGCGTTTTATTTTTAACTTTGCCGCTATTACTGTCAAGTTTATAAGGAGCTATCATAGCATTGACAATACGATAACATGTGAATAGTGATATGGTTATATCGACAAGAATAGAGGGCTTTAGCAGTAGGCGATTACAATACAATACATAATTATTTATTGAAAACTACAGATAATTTTATTGAACATGGTAAACAATATGAAGTCTTATCGTATGTTCAAAAAATTGATGACAAGAGCTTAGCTTTGAATAAAAAGAGAAAGATAAGGATTAAATTCTGTTGATCATTTATTTCTCAATTGTAGATGTTCAGAAAATAAAAAGGACGCCATTTGAGTCAATAGAAGTCCGTTGTTTCATTTTATACGGTTCTTTTTTACTTATTTTATTACATGTATTTGTTTACTTGAGGACTAGAATCTGGGTGTGTAATGATTGGTATAAAAATAATTAATATAATTTCATTTAATATAATAACATTTGATATAATTTTAAAGGATATAATCACTCATTTTATATAATAAACGATTGGTATATTATCAAAATATCTATTTTTATTTACTATAATTATCATTTGGTATATCGTTTATTTATTATAAACATCATTTGGTATAATCATCATTTTGTATAAAAATCATATTGTATAACTATCAAGTGGTATATTATTTTTTATTGCCCCATATTTAAAATAATTGTAACGCCTATGATTATTTACGTAGCAAAGACAAAAAAAATAAAAATAATAATAATAGCGTAGAAAAATATATATATAAATAGATATATTAATGTGCAAATTGCGTTTTATTTACCTAACCTAAACTACTTTTCTGGTAGTTGTTAAGTATATTTCTTTGGAATAACTTTTTTTGTCGCATGTTTTTTTGGTACAACGCTGACAGTGAGGCAAAGGCGACGGAGCTCCGCTTTGCGGAGCTCCTATTCCGCGTAGTTATGGCGCTTCGCGCCTTGACACAATTCTAACCTAACCTAACCTATACAGGGTGTTTTTTTGGTCAACAACTTCGACAATAGGGGTTACTATATTTTTTTATACCAACTGTACTTTATATGAAATTAGCTTTATATCATAAGTTGATAATAGTAAATATGCATTATACTTAATGCATGTTATATAAAATATTTTTAGAACAAGTGATCGTTATATAAAATGATAATTATATCATATTTAAATATATTAAATGTTGTTATATGATTTAATTATTATATCAAATGAGCGTTATATCGACTGATATTATAGAAAATGTTTTTATATCGATCGTTACGCACCCCTAGAATCTGACTATCAAAATATAGTAAGATTGTTCGAGAGAAGTTTGCCGAATGATGATTTGCTGAAAAACCAGTGAAGCGTGACCCATATCGAAAATTATTTATGACACGATCAAAAATGGTTAGGTATTTGATTGACCAACATTGCGACAGCCATGACATCATAAGCATTTATCTTATCTATGGTAGTGTTGCGAAGTTATGAATTCAAATCAATTCAAATCAATTCAACATTTATTCATGAACTTACAATGATTGTGTTTGAAATTAGTACATACACTTAATAATAGAATGAAATACTATAACTAGGATCATGAACATTCGATAATTAGTAAAAAACAAGTTTTTAAACATGTGCAAATATTTCATCAATACTATGGAAGCTTCCCCGCAACAAATATGTTTTCAATTTTGTACTGAATGCGTCACAGTTTGTTACCATTTTTAAATTTGTGGGAAGTTTATTAAGTATTTTTATTGCCTGGTTCCTAGTGCAATGCTGCTCTATCTGGTGCTTGGTACAAAAACTATCAACTGTTTGATGAATCTTTGTAGTGTTACTTACACGCAACAAATCCGCTTTAAAAGTCTTCTTTGGATACACCTTTTCCACGTCAACTTGAAGATTTTGCAGTGCTATAGTGAGCTCCTTGTAGTAATGTTCAAGAAGATGTTCATAATGCAGGCGACGGAACTCCTCATCAGATCCGGAGAATATGAAGTTCAGGAGATCATTCACTGGGTTACCGAGACGTAATGTTTGGTAGTCTAGTGGTATGATTTCTAGCTTGCCGTTCTGAAATATATACATTTTTAAAGTATTAATTTGATGGGGATGCCTTTTGGCCGAAATATGTTTGCCAAAATGTGTCGTTTCATAACCGTTTCATTTGCCAGCCCATTTTTTTCAGTAACTGTAAATTTTTCAGGATTTGTTTCAGTACCATCGTGTAGAACCCTATAGGTTAGGTTAGTTTTTATAAAATCCTGAAATATTGACGGTTACAGAAACCAAAGTGGGTTGGCAAATGAGACAGTTGGGAAACGATACAATTTGGCAAACATATTTCGCCGAAACAAAGGTAAGGTTGGATAGGTACATATTAGATATAGTGGCGGTTTAGTGGAAGGGCCTTGTGTTGGGTCCGTTTAAATTGCTACCACCGTCACAACCTTTAGTCTACCACCAGGCAGCGGTGTTCTTATTGTTGTTTTCCGCTGTGGGGATAAGATAACAGTGAAATAACTAGCATAGAGGCATTCCATCTTACTCCTCAGGGTTGAACGCTTTGGCAGTCTTAAGATTGTAGTCTTGAGAATTCAAAAGTCTTTATGGATCTCAGATCGCGCTTCCCATCACACCACCTCACTATGCTTTAGAAAAAGATGCATACACACACTAACACACGCTCGCACACTTGTAATTCCAATCCAAAATATCCAAAATTCATAGACCTAGAGGGAACCGTCGATAACCCTACTTGTTCTACTCACTAACTTTATTCTACTCACTAAAACCATATATCTTTTGACATGTTATTGTATGGTTTTTAACCCAGCCACCATTGCTTTCAAGGAAATGATAACTAAGTATAATAACGTTGACGATCGAGTTAAAAACAGTCCGATTCAGGAGCTTAATTTTTATATCGATAATGCCTACTATAATGCCTACTTTATGTACGTATCAATGTACTTGCGTATTATACCACAACATTTTCTACCCGTCTTTTTCTAGTACAAGACTAAAAAGCAAGACGGGTGGAAATCAATTTCGCAATTAGGGCAAGCGGTAAATCGTTATAATGTATGTATAGCACACATTGATATAACTATTGGTCAATACGCGATTAATTCAAATGTCGTGGCTAACACAATTAACGGATTATCACTTAAACTTACTTACTTTATCTCCTCTTTCACAATTTTATGATAGATGTGAATGATAATTTCATAATCTAACAATACTACTGTTAATATTTTTTGATCCCGTATCACCTTGTCTGGCTCTAAGTGTTTTCGCTTTAATTTCTAATACTACCGCACTGGATTGATTTTAAACATGAATTTAGGGGGTATTTATTATTTTATCGAAACACCCGTTCAACGAACGTATCATTACGCACAATTTTCATTTCATGAAAAGGCATTTTTCACCGCATAAGTTTTTTTTTTGGTTGTCATTGTCACATGTCTAACCTAGCCTATCATGAACCTAACCAACGAAATGAATGTTTAAGGTATTCTGGAAATAAATTATGGTTATGAAGAAAAAAGCGTTTTATGAAACGAAATTTGATGAAATTATACAATCGATGAAGGGAAAGTCGACAAAATGATGGAATACCGATTTTTTGGCATATTGATATGACGAGAATTATGAGTGTGGAGGGAAGATTGTCTGGATTGAAGCAAGTGCAAGGAAGTTCTCTGCCTACCCCTACTGGAAATGATTGATAATGGACTGATTGTATGTACATTGATATTGTACCAACGCAAATCCAAAGCAGAGCACTTATAGTAAACTACAAATAATGAATCACTTACTCTCCGTTTATGCATCAAATTGCTCGGTCTATAGTCGCTATGGATTAACGATGTCTTGTCAGCCATGAAAAGTGTCATCACTTCCTGGAATTCACTCGATGAAAAAAACTTGACCAATCTCTCGGCGTGATCCTTGCTCACAGCCCCGCATCCGTTCTCAACGGCCTGTTTCATAAAATGATCCATCATCCCTTGATTAGCAGCTAAGTCTACTTCCATGCGGCTTACAATATTTTTGAAAACTGTAGGATTTTCATCCTTCAAACCCATCCCTAAGGCATGGAATCTTGCCAGCTGCTGCACAGCTGTTGCAGCATATTCCCAGTTAAACGTCTTCATTCTGTCAAAGTTCAGGTAACCTTTTGCTTCTAAATTGTCAAGAACTAGCGTCTCCTCCAATGGAGTCAAATTCTGACCATAAAACTTGGGTATCACTAACCTTTGATCTTCTGGAACCTTATTCTTCAGATAGAGTCTCTCATAATTGACAGCTAATTCATTATAGAACACGCTTTCGATCAAATAGACATTAGCGAGCATATTTGTTTGTTCTCTGATTTGTTCATTAAGGTTTGCTACCTTGGCAAACAAATTCAGATCAGGCTTGAGCGGTTCTGATATAGTAGCCAGGTACAAATCAGTTGTATAGTTAGCACCATCTGAGGTTATGCTCTTAATGGTTATCTGTCCTTGAAGATAGTTTTGCTCTTTAGCAATATTCTCTAGAAGTTTCCTCAATTTTTCCTCTGAATTTGCCATTTTTTATATAATTAATTCACGTTGTTTGCGACACTTCGAGTTATCACGAATAATAAAACTGTAGTGAACCATTTCTATTAGAGGTCAGATGGAGGTAGTATCTAATCTTATCAATTGTGATAAATGAGTTCAATTAACTATGTAGTCATCTTACCGATGTTTTATTTTTAAATTATTAATGCTTTTTGATGTTTGAATTCAGGTGATCCTCGCTAGTTAATTTAGGTGCTATGTTGAACTGGGGAAACCCTAATAAAAAGCCTAACCAAAGTGACATTTTGACCGTTTGTTACCCTTACAAATATTTCAGGCGCGTGGTCGCTCAAAGTCTTTTTCTAATTATAAGTCCCGTTCATTTCCATGGTATTTGTACATTTTTGGAGCGTTAGCTGAAGCTGATTTCGATATAATTTCTTTCTTTAAAAAATAATACATGTGGCTGATATTTTATAAGCTATTGAGGCAAATGAATATGGCTACAAAATTCGTAAATTTTGGTCCGTTGCGGGCCTTTAAATATAACATACATTCGTTTATTAACAAATACAATTAAAATAAAAGAAATGCAGAACTAGGATCTAAAGCCGCAAAGGTCAATTGGAATGAAAACTCTTTTATCTACACACACATATCATAAGTCCTCTATTATGCGTTCAAAAACCGTAGGAAATGACCAGCATTACCTGTGGTATTAGGTGACAGCGATGACAGCTGTTAATTTTCGAAGATGTTCCAAATTTGAATCTCATTACCTTACAATATTCGATAACGTAATTTCAAAATTACGTTACAGCTGTCAACGCTGACACCTACTACCATAGCTGCTGGTCATTTGCTTTTCGGCTTCTGAACCCATCTTAGAGTACTTATAATATGTGTGTAGACAAAGTATTGTGTGCGACTCTGCGTAATTAGCATTACAACACTCGTGTGATCTATTATGAAACTCGCCTTGCGGCTCGTTTAATAAACTACACTCATGTTGTAATGCCCTGTCATTACGCAACCGTCACCTAAAGTACTATTCTTGAAGGCATTGTTTGTGGTCTGGTGTGGGGATAGGACAACCGGTGAATTTACTCATAGAGGCATTCCATCTTAGTCCTCAGGGTTGGCAACACATTTGGAACCCTGAGGGTTGGGTCTCAGATCCTACTTACCATCAGTGGGTCTTTGTGATCTATTGCCTTGAATATGCATTAAAAAAAAGTTAGTACAAGAAAAGCGTGCAATAATTTTTTTTTTTTAAATATATATTTTTACAAACCAACAGATGCAGTGTACATCAACTGTGCAGTTTGTCCGAAGTTCACAAAGGAATTGGCATTAATTGGAGCTGTAATTAAAAAGGACCTTTTTATTAGCGATCTGTCTTGAGACTTTTTATTTCGAAGATTGGAATGCTTTATCACGCCTGTGTGACATTTGGCACAATGATACAGAAGGCCGAATGGTAGCGAGGTGTCAAATGTTTGACAGCCAAACCTTTGGCTTTGAGGTGTCAAAAATCTGGTCAAGTGTGAGTTGAATTTGGTAATAAGGCGTTCTATGTTAGGTACTATTAATTCAAATAAGGTTTAATTTATTTTTTCAGGAGCAAGTTTTCAGAAAAGTTTTGAGTGTTCATTTTTTTTTTTTTTATTGGAACTGTTTTCTTTTAATGCAATTTTTTTTAATTTGTTTCTACCTAGATATTTTCCGATTGAATTTCGTCTTGTTAACTCCGGTTTTTTTTTACATTATTTCTTTCATTTCACAAGACCGTCCAAGACCTCGAATCGCATCTTGTGACCCTTTAGAGTTATTGTTTTTTTGTCGGATCTCTAGAAAAATTCCGACCTTTAATATTAGAGCTATTATTTAAAGTTTTTAATTATTTTATTTTTTCACTTTTGTACACATTGACGCTATTTGAATTTTTTATTTTTTATTTTTACATTGACGATCTTATTGTGAATTTGAATTCATTATAAAACTATACGAAATAACTACCACTTATACTATTTCAAAAGTTAAAAACTAAACGACTGGTGACATTACTTTTATTTACCCTGATGATATACAGACAGTTTTTTTAATACATAAATATCAGCGTATACACTAGACTATCTGTCTAGTGTGTCAAGCATGTAACCCTTTTTTTGACTGCGTAGTCGGATAAAAAATAAACTTCGATTCTACCAAACGGTGCGTATTTCACTGGCGAAATCAGCAGCGTGTCAAACCCATACAAATGGTTATTCAAATCACAACTTGGCAATAAAAAAATGTTGCTTTGACAAGGGTACTACCGCTGTCGGAACTTTCTGATTTATCGGCGAAATTCGCGTCTGCCGCGAACTAACGCTGTTATAGTTAGACTGACGGGAATACTGAGTAGCAGCGCGGGTTAATGTCTAGATTGGGTAGGTAGAGCTTGGGTTAACTTGCGGCAGGAGGAAGCAACACACAAGCCTCTGATGGTCATAGTAGGAGATCCGAATAGGAGACAACCTTCACCCAGATGATTATTCGATAAAAAGTATTTTATATCAAATTTAATATGGTAAGTAATATGTGACGAATAGGTAGGCTGAAAAATTTCAGTCCAGTATATAATTAATTAAAAATTTCAAAATCAACTTTAAAACATAAAAATGCAATTGCTTGTTTAATAGACAAATTACATACCAATCGAAAGTATGAAGCCTATAGAATATGCCAAGTTATGTTGATTATTTTTTCCCATCATAACGATTGGGTAGGTAGGTAAAAAAAGATAAAAGAAATTTATTCAGTAAGTAGGCCGCACGGCCACTTTTACACGTCAAGAATCTACCAGCGCTTCCCAAGAGAAGACCACTGCCGAGAAGAAACGCCGCAAGAAACTCAGCAGTCAGTCATTTTTTAAACATATTTCTTATTACAATGGTACTACTTAGTCTATCATTATATAAAGCTATAAATATTAAATTAAATATAGTATCAAATAACATGCGTAGTTCAGCAGGAAAACATGCCAATTAAGAATCTTACGGGAAAGATAGAGAGAAAAAAAAAACACATACTTATGTGTATATAAGATGGTGCGAGACGACCACATAAAAGTTTCGATATGTTGTCCTACATCAACGGTGTCCCCTAGACAAGATAAAGATTTTGCATTTGAATAAATTATTATTGACTAAGTTTCGGATTTAGGCCATGCATTTTTGTCTGTTAGATAGTCCTCGATCCTATAATACGTTTTAGACATTAACGACCTTTTCAAGTAATTTTTAAGTGCTGGAAAGGGTAACTTTAAAACTTCGTCAGGTAATTTATTATAGAAATGAATGCATTGACCAACAAATGATTTATATACTTTACGGACGCGGAATTTTCGGATAGCGATTTTATTTTTATTTCTGGTATTTAAATTATGTATATCAGAATTTTTGGTGAAAGAATCTAAATTTCTAATAACGTAAATAATATTCTTATAAATAAATTGAGACGCTACAGTCAAGATATTAATTTCTTTAAAAAGTTCTCTTACAGAGTCACGGGAGTTGAAGTTGTAAATAGAACGAATGGCCCGTATAAACAGGTACCTAAGTCGTCACTAATAATTTGCACTAAACCTTATGTTTGCATATTCTATGGGCCTCATATTTTCGATATGTATATAATTTGTCTATTAAACAATCAATTGCAATTTTAAAAATAACTTTTTTTTAAATTATATAAGTACTGGACAGAACTTTTTCTGCCTACCTATTCGCTATATATTACTTACCATATTTAATTTGATATAAAATACTTTTTATTGAATAAACAGCTGGGTGAAGGTCGTCCTATTTGGATTTTAGACCTTAAGATTGAGATCCATAGATATTTTTTAATCTCAAGATTGCGATCTTATGATGACAATCTCAAGACTGCAAATTCGTTGAATAACTTTTTTTTGTTGCATATTCAAAAACCTGATGTTAAGTAGGATCTGAAACAGACCATTTCGGTGGGACCCACATCTGCACCTTAATTAGTTGATAATTGTGTTTTATTCTGTTTTTTAATCCTTTGTTCTTACTGTTTGCACTTATGTGCTGTAAGTGTATCGCTGAATAAATAATGCTTTTTCTTTCTTTCTTTCTTTCCAACCCGCATTTTCAAGACTACAATGTTAAAACTGCATTCCATAAAAATGCGTTGCCAACCCTGAGGGCTATGCCAGTCATTTCACCGGTTGTCTTATCCTCCCATCGAAACTCAAAAATACGAACGCTTCTGCTTGGTGGCAGGTTAATGGGTAAGATGGTGGTAGCGATCGAAACAGGCCCTGCACAAAGTCATCACTTTTTCCTATCAATTTTTCTAAGTCAAACCACTTCGAAAGCTAAACTCTACCCATGAAGCAAAACATTCAGAATATATTTCAACTAATGGAAACTTATCCACCAATAACGCAGATTAAAACACATATTTAAGCAGCTAGTGCATATCTAGCAAAAAAACACGGTTCATTTGCTACATAATTATGTTTTTAATTGTCAATTTTCTAGGCTAACCCGTCATTTCATCGAATTACACTTCATTAATTGTTTCATTTCATAGAATTTCATCTCATCGAACGATATTTTCTACTGAAACCATGATGTTTTCAGAATATTTTAAACATTATTTAAGTATAGTCCATTCGCTTCGAGTTTAGGTTACGTTAGGTTATGCGACGAGAAATGCATTTCGATGAAATGAAAATTCTGCGTAACGATACGTTCGTCGAAAGGTGTTTCAATGAACGAATAGGTACCCGTATACCCTTGTGACTTAGATACACATTTACCTACGTAATATCCAAAATAATTAGTAAAAAACTAAAACATTTCTGCAGAATTTAGATTCTGGAAAAATTACAGAATAATTGTGCGACCCCACCGCTGCGTAAAATACGGAATCGTTGCGTAAACAAAAGACGGGGTAGTAACAACATGGCGCCGTTTTTGACGCACCATAATATTAACGCACCGTGCAGTATGGTCGCATCTATAAGGTGTTAGAATAGATTATTTTTTTATGTCAATGGGAAGGCGAATGCATTTTATGCTAGTCATTTCACGAATTAGCACTTGTCAGTAATTCAACGATTTATACCTACCACTGAGTCTGGATTACCATTATTTTGTTGTTTGTCTATTCAGAAACTAAATGAGAACACCCACGTACACTTTACACAAATGTGGGCAAATACTAAGTGACAAATAGCATCGTTTCATCACACAAAGCAACTTAAACTGGTATCTTGTAATTAAGACAAACGTACAACTCGTTAAACTGAGTACTCAGTTAAATACCAAAGGGGTGACAAAGTTGGTAATTGTATGATACAATACTTTGTAAGAGTAGGTTACGTTTTAAGTGTAGAATAACCGGCCAAGTGCGAGTCGGACTCACGCACGAACATTAGACACTACACTATACCAGGTCCGATATTAATATCAAGCAAAAAACTGCAAAAATATCACGTTTCTTGTATGGGAGCCCTACTCAAATATTTATTTTGGGAGCCCTTTGTTTCCCATAATTTTATTGGTCATAATGTAATTGTTGACATAATTTTTGATAGTCATAATTTTTTATATCGCTTAAACTTTTCAGAAGTTCTGAAATATCTAACGTGTAAACGCAAGGCTAGGTTAGGTTAGGTTTGATTTATAAAAATCCTGAAAAAGTAACAGTTTCTTTAAAAAAACACGTTATGACTTGCGATGATTATGACCTAAAGCACATTATGACTAAAAATAATTATGTCAGTCAATATAGACCCATTTACTTTATTCTGTTTTTAGTATTTGTTGTTATAGCGGCAACAGAAATACATCATCTGTGAAAATTTCAACTGTCTAGCTATCATGGTTCATGAGTTACAGCCTGGTGACAGACGGACAGTGGAGTTTTAGTAGGTAATAGGGTCCCGTTTTTACCCTTTGGGTACGGAACCCTAATAAAGGCGCTATAACGAGGGCCAAGTCAAGATACATCGCTAAAGATAATTTCGTTAGTCCATATCCCGTTTGTAGCAATATCCATTGACGCGTAGTTTTGACGTTATCGAGCAGGGATCTATTGCAGTGATGCAATGTATCATTACAAGCATGCGGACTATCAATCAATAAAACTGAGCCTTTAGTTAGCGATTTTCAAAAATCGTCAAATACTGATTTATACTGATGACAGAATGACTAAGTATTTACATTTCGAGTCGATAGAAAACAGAAACGTTAACAGCATTTTCTACAACTCAAAAGAGAAAAGACTTGCGCAGTGACTAGGATCCTAACTGGCCACTGCAAACTGAACAGACATCTGTTTCTAATGGGTATGAAACAAAACGCGACGTGCAGGTTCAGACAGAGGAGACAGAAATGCGTATCCTGTGTTCATGCGGACCACTTATGCACAACAGAAGTATCTACCTAGAGCGACATATCATGGACCCACAAGAGATACAACTCCTCACCGCTCAAGGCATCTGGAAATTCCTGGACGCAACTGGGCTTTGTGGTGAGCTCTATACAAAGCGCTGCCACAAAAGATCAGCAATGGTCGAAGTGGCATACAAGGCCCATCTCAACTTCCCTAGAATAATAATAACAACGTTTGCATTATTATCTTGACTTTGCACTGAAGCTGCGCTAAGCCTGAGTTAAAATCGCATAAAGTTGTAACGTAAGTATCGCTCATTTTTAACTTCCTACAAAAAAAACGGTCCTATAACACCAAAATATACTTGAGAGATTAACGTGTTTACGAGTGTGTCTGTCTGGGGCATCGGAACTACGGAACGGATGAACCGATTTGGACGCGGTTATTTTTAAAAGATAGGTTTTTTCCGTAATTTAATCGGAATGATTCTTAGTTAGGTTTCATGAAAACCGTTTTAAAGATCAGACTCTGACAGAAGACCACCCTTGTATCGGGGGATTTTATCTTTTACCCGACTGCAACGAAGCGCAAAAGGGTTATGTGTCTCGCCTGATGTCAAGTGACGACGAGGTTGAAGGTGGTACACGCTTACCCAGTAAATGCCTGTTCACTCTTGCCTTGAAAACACCAAGGTTATATGATTCCGGGAATACAGACGCAGGGAGAGTATTCCAGTCCTTGGCAGTGCGAATAAAAAATGAAACAAATCACTTTACTAAAAAAAATTAAAATCCCGACTATAGGGAATATGCATGAATTTTTTAAATCGCATTTGTCAACAAAATATGAAAATACGCGAAAAAGATCACCATAAGTGAAATTAAATTTAAATAATAAATAATAATAATAATAATTCTTTATTTCAGACACTTCAAGTCCATAAAATATTACATAAATGTCAGGTAGGCAATTACATTAAACACTAAATTAATTTACAATTAAAATCAGAACTACATATTGACTTAAATTAAAACACAATAAATAAGTTTAAAATAAATATACACATTTTCTGTTCAAGTGAGCCATAGAACTATGGTTCACATATAGACAGTCAATCCTACCAGCTATCATGCTCATGATGCTGTTGGCGCTGCCCCGCAACCTGCGCACCAGGGACGTGCCGCGCTTGCGCATAGTGGCGTGGAAGCAGTCCACCCGTGCTTCAGCGAACATCCCTGAGGCGCTGCAGTATCGGGGCAGCCCCATCAGCAACCTGAATGCATTATTAAATTGCACTCGCAGAGCACTGTACTGCCTCTGAGTGAATTCGGCCCACAGGCTGCTTCCAATAAATCCATATTATATTTTGATTATTCTTAAAGATATTCATAAAATGATATGTCTTAACTGTTTGTTATGTGAATCAGTTTTTACTGAAGCTGTGAAAACAAGTCATGAATATTCCCTATTGTATGAGAATGATCATCTACATAAGGTGTGTTAAAATATCCACTAACTCCGCTGCTCTAATCTATCCCATAGCAAACATACCCCAGCCACAAACCCAGCAAGGTCCGCAAATTGAGGTGGTTTCCGCCGGGATCCGAACACACGACCGACACGACCGTTTCCGCAGCTCAAAGACTGACCTTCCAGCTAAGTGCTGGTAAGTTATATGGGTTGCGAACTCATTGAAGTTTGTCTTATAGTAGGAGATTCGAATAGGAGACGATCTTCACCGGGCTGTTTATTCGATAAAAAGTATTATATATCTAATATGATAAGTGACGTATGGCGAATAGGTTGACTAAAAAATTTCAGTTCAGTCCTTATATGAATAAAAAAAACAGAAAATGAACTTTTTTTTAAAATTGCTATTGCTTGTTAAATAGACCGATTACATACAAATCGAAAGCATGAAGCCTATAGAATATGCAAATGTTAGGTTGACTATTTTTTCCCGTCATAACTATTGGGTAGGTAGGTAAGTCGGGACTAATAATTTGCACTAAACCCAACGTTTGCATATTCTATAGGCTTCATGCTTTCGATTAGTATGAAATTGGTCTATTTAACAAGCAATAGCAATTTAAAAAAAATGATCATTATCTTATAAGGACTGGACTGAAATGTTTTAGTCAACCTATTCGCCATATTTAGCATATTAAATTTGGTATAAAATACTTTTTATCGAATAAACAGCCCAGTGAAGGTCGTCTCCTATTCGGATCTTAGACGATTAGTTCCCTCGATTTTGATGCATATAACTATGGTATATCTATTCAATTGATAAAATCCCCGGATATAACGGTGACCCCTTATTTAAGAGCTGATAATCTCTTATACGGCCCAACCGATTTTCATGAAATCTAGCTAAGAACCATTCCAATTTAACTAACATTTTTTTGCTTTGATTTTTGATCAGCGCCTAATAAAACCTCTGAGCAAGTATCATATAAAACATCCGATAAAATTGGGATCAGAGCTCACAATTAATAAAAGGATTTTCATTTTACAAAGCTAAGAACACTTTCGACCCAGCGATCATAAGCTGTCGAATCGATTTCGCTCCAAGCGTTTACGAAAAAGCTGGTTAAGAACCATAATTAACCAGTATTTTTTGAACCGTCCCCAAGCCCTGCAAACTACATCCATATTAGCACCTTAGTTATTAAGGATATTTCTTATTTTATCTATTCGCTATCTATCTAACATATTCCTCCATATATTACGTTAGGGCCCAGGTTTAGCACTTATATGTAAGGCATGGTAACAGAGCATGAATAATATGTCAATTTCCAGAAAACAACAGAAATACTTATAAAAAAAATACACAATAATTGAAACATAATTGTAAACTTTTTACTATTGATGATAAAGCATGACAAAAAAATTATAATTCAGAAAATAATTAAATAATTGGTCAGCTGATATAAAAAGCTTTATCAAGGCCCTGTCCTCTCGGCTCATAGAATCCTCCGGAGATCCTAGAGCTGGTGCTTACCTCTCCCAAAGGATTGGGCTAGCTATCCAGAGAGGTAATGCAGCCAGTGTCATGGGGACCATGCCGCGAGCGGACCTGCTAGAGGGGGTGTTCTTTTTATAGTGGTGATTATTATTTATATCTTTAATATTTGAGTAGCTTATTTTAATTTTAATTTAAATACGTTTAGTTTTAATTTTTAATTGTATTAATGTTGAATTCTGTACTAAGTTGGATGTAAATAAAGTCTTTGTCATATTAAATAAATAACTGTTTGTATACGTGAACGATATCATGTACATAGGATGACAGCCAAAACTATATTTATTAACTTACACATGCCTGATAACGAATGAGGCAGTAGGTAATTAATATCATAATCAAATTTACGTTGCGATAAGTTTCATTGGTATCCTATCTATATTGACGACGTTTTACACGTATCCACTGGTTGTTGCGTTACTTAGATAAACAAATATACTCACTGGCTAGTAGATAAACGTACACTGCCCTGATAAATGTCAATGTTATTGATGTATTGCTATGTCACTAAGAGCGTCGGTGGCCTAGTGGCTTAAGCGGTCGACTCGTGATCGTAAGGTACCGAGTTCGAACCCCCGTGGTCACCATGTACCAATGAGTTTTTCTAACTTATATACATTATCCAATGCTCTTACGGTGAAGGAAATCATCGTGAAACCTGCACGTTTGAACAGCTGAGCTAAAGGGGTCGAAATGTAGTGAGTTAATAGGCGGTTTCATCGCTAAATAGCGATTTCTATTAGACAACCTTACGATTTTAAATAAGTATAAGAGAGACTGGCAGGCGGTACAAACTTAACATAATAATAAACTACTTAGGTAAATTAGTTAAGTAAATCTGTCTGATTTTAGGGTGCCTTAGAACAGGCCGGGTATCCGCCATTTTTCGATTAAATATGTTCTAAAAAAGCCTTTATTAAAGAAAAAACAATTCAAAATCAGTGCACAATTACGGAAAATACGGTGAACATACATAAAATATACAAACAACGGAACATGGAACATTTCTTACCTCCTTCCCTTTTTTTTGAAGTCGGTTAAAATTCCAAGTTTTCTAACATGTTCTTTTTTAATGTGAAAAATTAGGCAGGCGAGCGAGCGAGCCACCTGATGGTAAGTGATCATCGCGACCCATGAACACCCGCAACACCAGAGGAGTCGCAGGCGCGCGGCCGGCCTTTGAGAAAAGAGTAGGCTCGTTTTTTGAAGGTGTGTGAACATGTGCTTTTGTGGTGTTCTGCCATGTTCATAAAATTACGAAACATTCGATGTATTTCAGTTGTAAATAAATCCTAAAGTTTAGGTTTAAAAAAAAGTTATATTTACAAGGAATTATGAACATTAAAAACACAACAATTCTTTGTTTAAAGCCTTTCTATGGCAAATAACGGGAGGCCAGATTGATAGTACAACAAGAGATGGAAAAGAACGTAGAAATCCAGACCTTCGTCCAAGAGTCATGCTGACTACATAAAGAGCATGAATGATAACACAATGTCCAGAAACAAAAGATCAACTGAAACATATCGTATATCTACTTTATATTTATGACAAAGCATGACATATCACTTTATTAGAAATATAAGAGTGGAAAAGAATGAGATCTTTAAATTATACATTCACGATAATCTACTTAACGTTACGATACACATTTTATATTTATCGTTTATCGTTAGGGAGTTGGTGCACGGCGACCTTTTGTAGCAATGCAGTTCGACTGGATTGTAACATGTGAGCGCTCGTCGCATTAGTAACGCACTACAAAAGCGATACAGTCGCTTTGTTTCGATACAAACGCGCGACTGTAAGGGCCTGTTCTTTGATCAGTAGTTGGGCGTTCACTAAAAAGTATACCCAATCAAGGACTGAAATTAAGGAACTTTAGAACGAAAATTAGCCATACATTGCGGCCGTCAATGTATAGCTAATTTTCGTCACAAAACTGACAAAGTTAAAGTTCCTTAATTGGGTACACTTTTTAGTGAAAACGCCCAGTTAACGCAACCAATTGTTAAAATTCGAAAAAGGAATCGAAAATTTGACACATTTCCTTGAGATTTGACCATTAGTCACGATATTTAACAATTAGTTAGTTTAACTACTGATCAAATAACAGGCCATAATCACTTAATTAACAATCAAAGGGATCTATTCAACACATTAAAACCATATTGCTTTTGATATGCTATCGTATCGTCAACGTGACGATAGCTCTTATTTGCTTGACAGTAATGGCGGCCAAAAAAAAAAAACCATAACACGTCAAAGGCAATATTCTTTTACCCTGTAGAATAAAGGCCAAGCGGGCCTATTACGGTCTTGTTTATCGAGGTGGATAAGCGTGGATTAAACATCTGTCACTTTCTGACAAGTATGTAAGTGCGAGAGCGACGGATGCTTTATCCACCGCGATAAAGGCGACCATAATAAGGGCCCAGCAGGCCTAGTATGGCCATAAGAATAAACAATAACTACACGTAGAAGCGAAACTCCCGGCACCCGATGCGCGCTCGGCGCGTTAAATACCTACCGCCTGGCGACACCTGAGGTGTCTAGTCAGTCAGGGGCGTCACGCACGGAATATATATTAACCAAGATATTGATATTGTGTCTTGAATTGGTTTTCGTATTTGTGTTGATTTTAGTGTTTATGATTGAACTAAGATATTTTAAAAAGTGAACGATTATTTACGGCAAAATAATTAGAAATAATTGATTGAATAAAGGAGTTTTATGAGATAATCTTAATATCCTCAAAAAGTATTATTACCTAATTTAACGTAAATGTAAAACTCTCATTTTGCAACAATGTTTCTATGTTGAAGTAAAACATTAATAATAATTCGTGACTGAACTTGTATACCACATCCATAAACCGATTAAAATATTTCACAACTGACAGCCCTGACTTTGGGCGCGGAAGACAGAGGGGCGTACCGGGGCGAAGGGGGAAGTAGGTATTTAAAACGCGGCATTTGGGGCCTCGTCAAAGGAGATTCGCTTCTACATGTAGTTATTATTTATTCTTATGGTATGGCTGCTTTTATCGCGTGTCAAATGTGGATAAAGTATCCGTCACTCTCGTACTTATTTACGTGTCAGATGGTGACGTATGCCTTATCCACACTTTGTCACGCAGCCATATTAGGGCCCCTGGGCCGGTACGGCTAAAGTTCTTGCTCGGAGTACAGATACCAGTTATAATACAAAATAAAACAAACAAACCCGTTTCTTAACAAGCTAAATATTCATTAAATAACACAAATACTCGTAAACACGATACAAAATTTAATTAAACTGTTTACAGAACCAGTAATTAACACGATCCCGTTTGCGATTCGTTAATACACTACGTGTTGATTCGCGGGATTATCGACGAATCGCGAGTTTAAATTAATTAACAAATCAAATGTTTTATTATAATGTTAGACGGGTTTTTTCCTCAATATTTGTTTGCATCGCTAATGGTTGGAGTTTTGTAATTGTTTGGCATTCTTAAATATTCCGGGGCTATTTGGGAATCGCGAGGCTATTTGTAACCAAGTAATTATAAGCTTTTAGTTGTGTATACATATATCGCCGGCTGACCCTGGCCGGCGGGATCGCTGTTGATGATGATGATGACCTGTTCCCCAGAAGCCTGGCGCGGGTTCGAATTGGACAGACTCCTGGACGTTGTTGAATGATTGAAATAGGAACACAGAAGCTAGATTACTACGTTTTTAATGACAAAACTTAACTTCTAACGTTATACAAAATTGAGTTAATAAAGCCCGAACAAAAGCACACGCTAATCCGTTGACACGTGAGAAGAGAAGGAATGATATAACCTATAAGCAATGACAGCTTCAAGTCTATGACAAACTATGGTTATATCTATATCTATGGTATTCAAGTCGGCTTCACACGCTACAACCCAGTGATAGACACGATCATACAAATTATAAAGAAAAACATGTTGATTTTACATGAACAATTCGATATATCTTTTTTCATGGCAATGGTAGAACTGAAAACTTCGCCTGAAAATAAGTTTTACAGTTCTATCATAGCCATGACAAAAAATATATCAACTAAAAAAAAGCTTATGATTACTTTGTTCCAAATAGCCTCGTGATTTCCAATGAAGCCTCGTTTTATGGCACTTAGAATTTAGAACCTTATTCAAATCGGTTTAAATCTAATAACTATTTATTAACTTAAATATTTTCTTTAGAAGTAGTGGATAAAACTATCTTCGAAATACGTTTTTAAACTCCTATAAACAGTGGCATTAATAAGTTAAACGTGTTTAACTGTGTTTATGGTTAGGTAAGGCATTGTAGCTTTTAAACGGATGGGTCGATTTGAACAATTTTTATTAAATTAAAATATCAATTTAATCGGAGTGGTTATTAGCTAACTTTATTAAAAAAAATCAGAGTTGTTCAAAAGATAGCTCTAAAAAAGGGGTTTCCACTATTTCGGAGGTTTTTATTGTACTTATTCAATCCTTTCTTTTAGTGTTTTTGTCAAAAATAAGAACACACAATCCTGACAGACAGAACAAACAAAATAAATCCTATCTGTGCGAACCCAGGGAAGGTTTTTTGCCACGGTAAAGCCAAAATTTTGTACAATGTTCAAACCACTACAATCATAAACGCAAAAAAGTTAAAACATGTCCAAAGCATTATAGTTTTAATGAGTAGAATACAGCCTCTGCATTACTTGTTGCTAAAACGTTATATCGTAGCTAACATTATTATCTACGATATCACGTTTTAGCATCGTAACATTATTATGCAAGAGCGTCGGTGGCTTAGGGGGTCGACTCGTGATCGTAAGGTACCGCGTTCGAACCCGCGATCACCATGTACCAATGAGTTTTTCTAACTTAAGTGCATTACCCGATGCTCTTACGGTGAAGGAAAAACATCGTGAGGAAACCTGCACATTCGAACAGCTGAGTGTGTAAGAGGGTAATTGCACAAAAGATGCTAAAGGGTCGAAGTGTATCCGAGAGGGCCCATCTGTAAGATAAGATAATATAACATTATTATGCTATGGTTATGGTTCTACTTTTATACAATAGATAGCTTTCGCCCGCGACTCCGTCCGCGTAGAAGTCGTTTATCGCTGCTCCCTCGGGAACTGTCCAATTTTCCGGAATAAAAACTATCCTATGACCTATTTCAGGACCTAACCAATATGTGTGCCAAGTTTCATCTCGATCCGTTCAGTGGTTGAAGCGTGAAAGACGGACAAACATACACACTTTCACATTTATAATATTAAGTATGGATGAGAGCTAGACAACGCTATAAATATTTAAATACATAATAAAAAACATCTAAGATTCAGAAACAAAATTATACTCGCGCTCATCACATAAATATTTAATTTTGCCCATACCAAGACTCAAATCCTGGACTGCTAGCGTCGTAGACCGGGTCACTAAGTAACTAGGCTAACGCGTCATTAATTATAAAACCTAAGTTATTTTTTTAATAAAATAAGTCATGGCCCTGACACGCCAATCACTAGTTCTCAACAAAAATAGTTTTCTCGTTAAAAGAAGCCAACTTTAGGGCGGTGCTACACTATATTCGTAGCTATTGCGGTTTCCTATCTTACGTTCGAAAAACTTGTGTCAGCTGTTTCGTTTGTCCAAAATTTACATTAGTCCGAAAATATTTAATTTCTTATAAAAGTAACCCAACCTAACGTACAGGTTCTGTAGGTACATCTCTTAAAAAAAATGGGTTCAGAGAAAAATGATTTAGGACAAATGAAAATTTCGGACAAGCGACACAGCGGCCAAAAGTTATTCGAAACATCGATAGGTTACCATTCACAAACTCTCGTAATGAATCAAGCGCCTGTTATTATATTTATGGCATCTATGCAGCTTCGAGCATTGACACAAAGCGCCGATAGCGCTCTCCCATCCCTATGCTAACTTTTCCCATACATAGAGTAAGTGTGTGTGTGCGCGGGCGTACCTGAGTGCGTCCTTGCGTCTGTGCGTGCGTGCGTGCGTGTTCGAATACATTATGTTTGAGAGACAGTGTGTGTGTGTGTTAGGCATAAAACAATATTACTCAGTTTTTGTTATTATTACCTAACGATTGATATATCATTCCAAACTCTCTCAAACTCGCAAACGCCTGTCATTATTCTTGTATTTACTGAGTATCTGAGTATCCCCCAGTATCGACACAGCGCCGATAGCGCCCGCATCTCCCGCTGTCCCAACTTTCCTGATTTATGGCTGCGCTATTAATTCCAGGCTCTATAGACTTTCCAAATCGTCGCAAAGTTGCAAACGCCTGTCATTATATTTAGAGCATCTCCGAATCTTCAAGCATTGACACAACGCGACGATAGTGCCTGCATTATATCCCTATCCCAACTTTTCTCATTCAAAGTGTGTGTGCGTAGTTGCGTGCGTGCGTCCGTGTATGCGTGCGTGCGTGTTCAAATATTATATAAATATATGTGCGTTTGAACTGTTTGAGAGAAAGTGTGTGTATGTAAGGTATAAAATAGTCTTAATTTGTTTTTTTTATCATTACCTAACGATTAATATAATATTCCAAACACTCGCAAACTTGTAAACGCCTGTCAATATACTCGTATTTACTGAGTATCTGAGTATCCCCCAGTATCGACACAGCTCCGATAGCGCCCGCATCTCCCGCTGTCCCAACTTTCCTGATTTATGGCCGTGCTATTAATTCCAGGCCCTATAGGCTCAGAGCTGATGGTGCTAAACTTGGGCATAACAAATACGGTGGTGAATTCAAAATTACCTTGTTCATGTAGGTATAAATCTTGATACGATTCTGCAAGTGATGGAAACCTTTCTTAAAAAAAAAAAAAATATGATATTTTCGCAATAATAATTAAATCGTAACTATTTCCTAGAATAATGTCAGCATTTTTGGCCTATAATAATACCTACTGCGTAAAACCAAAATGCTTTTAATATGTTTTCGTATTGTTGATCAACTAGGCTGCATTTACTATAAAGAAAATAAGAGCTATCAAAACGTTGACGAAATGGAAACACGTCAAAAGATGGTTCTAAGTTTGACCCGGATATGTATATATGTATTTAAGTATGTATGAATGTATGTTTGTCTGCAATTATCTCGCGTTTGGTTGAAACGAATTTAATGCTGTTTTCAGAAAAGAATTTGCTACATTCTCGGGAAGGTTTTCAATTAAAATTGTTGAGCGACTATAACGAAGGACATTTAATTGTGTAAATATGACTATAATTTCCCGCGGCGCTAATTGCGGCGAGCTTGAAATGTCTTCAAGTTTCATATCAACTTAGAAGTGAGACTACATAACAGCTTATTATGATCACTACAATGTATAAAATAAAATTCATGCATACATACATTAAATAACGCCTGTTTCCCCAAGGGGTACGCAGAGACCACTTCTTTCCACCTGCTACGATCCTGACAAATCTCTTTCGCTTCTTCCACATTCATACATCGAGTCATGCATGCACGTCGGTTTCGGGTACTTAAGATTCGGCCCTTTTCCAGTATTTTTCCGATTTGATAATATAAAATAAATGATTAAAAACTACCACGTTTAAAAACGCAAAAAATATTTTCTTTTAAAATGGCAGTTATTTTTTGCGTTTTCGTCTTATTGATTTTTAAAACATTTTTAAAATAATTCATGTCAAAAATAAAACAATCAATTTTAAAGCGTTTTAAACATGACTTCAAATCTTTTGCTTTAGATCAGACCAAAAATTGTATAACTCAACATTACGAGTATAAGCAAATAAAATACATTTTTTAGTAACTGTAGTCAACCCTATAATACTTCTTACCCTATAATAGCGTTGATACAGGGTTGACACTTTCGCCTCTTAACATAATTATATTACAAACAAGCAATCAAGCAAACTGGAACCTTATTTAAAGGCTTTAAGGTGTTGATTCCTGTTCCGACCTTGTAAATTTTGGGACGTTTTGATTCTGGCAGTCTTATCTAATTTGTACCTTAAACAAGCCTTTTTAAGCATTAATTAAACAAGATAGTCGGGCGAGATAATTTCGTTTGGGTTTGATATTTAAGAATAAAAAGATTTAGGAAGGTAGGTCGAGTTTAGGTCAATGACGACTTTGCAAAGCTTGTGGTGATATTTTTAGTTAAATTATTACTTTAGATGAAACGCATTTGAGACTCTGTTATATCCTACTTAACATTATAAATGCGAAAGTTTGTGTGTTATTTTGTTACTCATTTACGCTGCAACGGCTGAACGTATTTTGATGAAATTTGGATAGGATATAGCTTGTACCCTGAATTAATACATAAGTTACTAATCATCTCGGAAAATTTAAAAGTTCCCGAGGGAATAACGATAGTTGGAATCAACACGAAGTCGCGGGCGTTCTGTACTATATTTTTAAACTCTTTCGTGACTTGTACATCCCTGTTATATATTTGGTCTCTTTTATAATTGTTATCTCTTTTGTTTGTACAATAAAGTATTTACATACATACATACTTACTAACTGATAGACAACGCACAACGCACGTCTCCCGCTACTCCTATTTCTTCCCAACGGGTGTCGATTTTCGAAAATTGTTTTTAAGTGCATTTCTATGGTACCCAAGAAATATACCTACTCTCTAACCCCCTTACTAATAAACGTTGAGTAACGGTGGTATAGCTATACAATGTTTTGTCCTTATCTGTCATGGTGATATATGAATTAGACAGATAAGGACAAAACATTGTATATCTATACCACCGTTACTAAACGTTTAATTAGTAAGGGGGTAAATGTCAAGCATGTGATGTGATAGAATCAGAAATGATGATATCCGCAGTAGAACTAAGGTTACCGACATAGCCCGAAGAATAGCCAAACTTAAGTGGCAGTGGGCGGGGCACATTGCTCGCAGGACTGATGGCCGATGGGGTCAAAAGGTTCTTGAGTGGCGTCCGCGGACCGGGAGACGAGCTGTAGGTAGGCCTCCAACAAGATGGAGTGACGACCTTGTAAAGATCGCGGGAACGCGGTGGATGCGAAAAGCACAAGATCGGTCTGAGTGGAGAGCCTTGGGGGAGGCCTATGTCCAGCAGTGGACGTCTTTCGGCTGACATGATGAAATGTCAAGCTCGCGGATACGTAGATCCAGCGGTTTAAAATGTGCACTTTTTCGGTCAGTCACTGAAGTCTTTTATATGAAGGCAAAAATGTGGTGTTGAAGTTCATTTGCACGTCCTGATACAACAAGTTCGATTTTCCCTTGCAATAATATTATGACAGTGACTAGTGTCAACTTTAGCGATACTAAGTTTTCATAGAAACTTTTGTCAAAACCGGTAGACCACTTTCTTGGCCGACCGTACCTTTAGAAAGTTTAAGATTCATAGATTAATAAAGTGGTTATTTAATAAAACCTAGATCACATCATAATCTGACGACGCGTTGGCCTAGCTGGTAGTGACCCTGCCTACGAAGCTAGCGGTCCTGGGTTCAAATCCCGGGAAGGGCAGATATTTGTGCAATGAGCGCGAATATTTGTTTCTGAGTCATGATGTTTTCTAAGTATTTATATCGTTGTCTAGTACCCAGAGTACAAGCCTAGAGCTTAGTTTGGGACTAGGTCAATTAGTGTGACATTGTCCCCTGTTATGTATTTAATCTTGATCATGTCAGCCGAAACAAGTCCACAGCTCTGTCCCTCGCAACCTCGTAGTATTCTTATAGAGTGCGAGGGACAGAGCATTCGTTTCGCTAGCGAGTGCGGTAATTGTAAATTATGGTAAGGGTACATGACATAGCCCTTCCCCAAAGATCTCCAGCGTGATCGTCCCCATGCTTCTCCCATCCAGCTGTTTCCTGCGACCCTTATCAGATCCTCAATACCTTGTGGGAGAGCTGCCGACATTGTCTTCCGGCACGTGGTCGCCACTTTAGGACCTTTCCGCCCCAACGGCCATCAGTTCTAAGAGCAATGATGCCGTAATACCTGAGAAGACGTCTTAAATGTAGTCGAACCATTCATGTACTTTATTAGTCACTATAGTAAGTTTAAAATTGTTTTACTATTACTATGCAGTTAGTACAGAATGTGCACTTTTACTGCCATTTAAAAATGTTTTAAGTCCTATTACGGACAGAAGTCGATTATTGGATGCGGAGAAATAAGTAAAATATCGTCAGGAAAGTTTTGAGTATGAATATGGATGGCTATAAGAGTAGGGGAAGACCAAAGAAACGATGGATGGACTGTGTGAAAGATGATATGGTTAGAAAGGGAGTGACTACAGAGATGACTACTAATAGAGAAGTATGGAAGAGAAATACTTGTGGCGCCGACCCCAAATAAGTTGGGATAAGGGCAGGAGAATGATGATTACGGGCAGAGGCCGGAATTCTCTTAGCACTTTTGAGCTGTCATAGGGACTATAAGTACGGAAACGTTTGTTTTATCAGCAAGGATCGGAAAAACGCCCTGCATTTTGGAAACATAACCCTGTTCCGTACAGGAGAGACTTCCTTCTGATGTTAATTAAAATTATTATTAGGTATTTTACATTTATTATACCATTATTTATATGTATTCAGCAACAATATTATGAATGAATAAAACCATAATGGTTATGGGAAAAAAACACTTTCGCCAATTAAAAAGGAATGTGTTTTTTTTTAATTTTTGCCTGTTATTCCATAACGGCGTGAATTTGGGACCTATTAATGAGTCTAAAAAGTTTGTTCACAGTTTAGAGGACATTGGGGCAATCGTTGACATTGGGTTACTGTTTGTATGTGTGTTTGTGTTTTCTAATTAACATTTCGGTGTCATTCATTAATAAAATTGTCGCTAAGTACAAAAGTAAAAATCTATAAAATACCTAATAATATTTTTAATTAATATCAAGGAAGTCTCTGCTATACGGAACAGGGTTAAGTTTTCAAAATGACGGTCGTTTTTCCGATCCTTGTTTATCAGTTCAAGAAAATGCATTACAACTTATGTAAATTGAGACAAATTAAACGGCTAGGAACGATAAATCGGACTAATGCTCTTGCGGCGCTTCTTCTCCGCAATCATGGACTTGTCCGAAGCGCTAGTAGATTCATCACTCTATATTTATTTATTTTGGTAATCGCCTGAAGGGCTAAAGACAAAAGTCCTTGCTTTTGTTTGCTTTTTGCTTTAATTACTTTAAGAAAAAGGGGCAGAGGTGAAAATCCCTTCCGGAGACCTGGGAATGGAGGGCCCAGGTACTGCCGGGCTCGCACCGGCTAAAAACACCAATGCCCCTACTACCAACTAGAATTTAGACTCCCGCGGATACTACTCCAGCCAGTGCTGAAAGGCCGGAGGAGAATGTCCTTCCTCCGTTTACATATCCGCGGGGTTTTTAAAAGGGGGGATAGGAATGGGGGGGAGACTTAGAGCTATGTGAGTCGCGGAGTGGGAATTCACTCTATATTACCGACGTGTAAAAGAGCCCGTATGTGGCCAATTTACTGAATAAATATTTTGATTTTGATTTTGATTTTGAATGATAGGTAATCCATATCTATGTTGAAACAATATATGGCATTCAAATAAATATACACAAAACAAAACAAGGGACAAAACAAAGGACGCTTTAATATAGGTAAATACGGAAACTTCAAGCAGAAATATATATACGTTCGAAACGACCAGCATTATTATAAATATTGGACTGGACTTGAAATACGAGTATAAATTGGTCAGTGCATACTCTTCGAATCGAAGGTTCGGATGTGAAATAACAGCCTGGATGGATCGCATCTCAGGCTACTACCGAGTGTGAAGGACGCATTTACAACGTGATGTAACTTATTATTTCTCAAAAAAATCCAGAAATGTTGACATGGCACGTGGACACACTACATTGCGACGCGAAGTACAGTCAAGGAATTTAATTTGTGACCCACCTTAGGTCCAAAGTCAATCTGACATTCTACAGCAATAAGGTTGAGTTTCCTGTCAATTACAAATGACTTGACATCTCTATTGACATTGTCATCTTCAAGCAGATTTTCTTTGAAATGGGTAGCAAATTAACTTCCGTGACCGTACATAGTTTACAGGAAGTTCTAAAATTTAAAAAAAAAAATTGCGTGCTCGCTACACCAGCCCGCAATGTTGCATACAAATTCCATTACTATCTAGCTTGTAACTTTTTAAAAAGTGAAAAAGGCCATAATAAAATCAGGACACAAGTATTATACATCCAAATTTTATTCGAAAGATATTTTTTTTATCTGTGTCTGGAATAGCTTATGTTTTTTTTTAAAACAAAACTTGCGTTTCTCCTTGTCATAAACAAAAAGGAAGTAAAGAGTGATGGTTTTTTCACATGAATTTTCTGTTTGTATGCAACTCAAAAAATTTGGCCGTAATCTTAAACTGTTTTGGGACCACCAACAATTGACAACAATTCATATGTGCTAAGGTAGGAAAATAAAATACCGTTTGTAAATTTTATACTGCTGATTACAGTAAAAATATTTTTGGATTTTTTCATGCACTATTTTTTTTTATATTTAGCAAAAACAGTAAAAAAAGTTGGATTGTGATTTTTAGGAATACACTTATAGTGCCCTTGGTCCATTTATTACCATAGGAATTGAATAAATATACAACTGTCATGTCCATTTTTCATCTGTCTGACAGATTACTTGTTTCTAACGACACGCTTTCGATTCTCGTAATACTATTATTTTGATATGCGCTATTTAAAATGAAAGTGACTAACGGATTTGTAAAAGCGGATAGCAGCAATCGGCCCAAAGTCGACGAATTCATGTTGTTACAGTTGTTATGGTTGATAAGTGACATGACATGACCGTCAGTTCTGTTTCTGTTTAAAGTTACTTTTTTATTTTATATCATGCTCACGACATCAGTATTCCTAACTTTGTATATACGGTCTTTTTAATTACTATTTCTTTAATAAATGATTAACGACGAATTTAAATTAAATAAAGAAAAACCGAGAAACACGGGTAGTCTAATTTTTAACCAGCTATTAACGCGAAAAAACAAAGATGCTTTTTTTTTTTTTTAATTTTGTCAATTACCGGTTCGATAGTTAGGCTCATATAGGTAGTATGGTGCAAAGCATTGAATGTTTATGTTCTTTGGTTAAGCGTCTCATTTTTTCAAAGTGCAATCTTCATAAAATTTGGTAGACGATTAGTCGATCCATACATTATTTTGCATTATGAACATGTACAAGCTCAGCTAAGGGATTATGGAACGGGGAGGGAATATGAGGTATTCGTTCGGGGCGAATCACTAGTTAGCTACTAGACAAAACACAACGGTGTAACAACCGCCGTCTAAATGGACGGTACCACCCCAACAGGAAATTACCAACCGTCCGGGAAGAATTTAACGATCGGGTTGTCCAAGCGGACTCGCCAGTTACTCGACCGATCACTCGACCATAACGGTACAAGTACTAAGGAGTGTCAAGTGGTTCGCTCTATGAGGGGAGTAGAGTAGGGGTGTCGAGAGTGGTGTAAAGCTTAGCTTAGGGATGTGTTGACGTGTTTCAAAGACGTGACGATTTTGCGCTTTTTTAATGTATTTTGACTTTTATGACTTCATTAAACTTTATACAGGGTGCCTCTGACCTTGGGGTTTTAAATGCATGGATCGTTTCTACTTCTGAAACTGAACTTTTTTTGTTCTGTAAGTTGTCAAAAATATGTCCAAATTAAATTTTAATATTTCCATATATAAGTTAAATGTAATTTTCAATGAACGCGATCCAATCCTCCATTTTCCTTTAGCCCTGTACCAAGGAAATGTCGCCCCCGTACCATGAGAAAGTGATTATATGGCCCTGATTAAATACACTGATTTTACAATTAGACTTTAACATCAATTAGTTATCTAAACTTAGTTATTTTTTTAATGTTGCAGAACAAAAGTAGTTCAGTTCAGCGAGTAGAATCGTTGCATTCAAAGCACCAAGGTCAAAGGCACCCTGTGTTTTTGACTTGTCCTTTATTGTAACTTGTTTTTATCTTTTAACAAAAATTTCAAACAAAGAATGTCGAACAGTCAGGCTAGACAAGTTGCTTATCTTATCTTATCTTATCTTATTGGTGGAGTCCTTACGGATACACTTTGACCCTATGGGATCTTTTGTGTAGTTACCCCTTCTTTTTTAGCACTTAATCCAATGCAGCCTCCAATCCTTCCAGAAAGCGGATAGTGGAGTGCAATGGCAGTGCCCTGAAATCGCTTGGTTCTGGGTAGCCACAACCGAGGATTTTCATTGTAACTCCGGCGAGGGCATCACATTCACAAAATAAGTGTTTCATTCTTTCCACCTCTTCGCCGCACATTCTACAATCTGTGTTGTCATAAAGGCCCGTATTTTCTAGGAGATGTTTAACCCCGAAGTGCCCGGTAAACACTCCTATAATATGAGTTGTTTAATAATAGACAAGTTGCTTACTGCTACCGTAAACGATTTTCGAAAAATTACAAAATGAATGACGTAGGCGCTCGACGCGACCGTCTGACAGCTTACGTAAATCCTATACATTTTGGGGGTCTATATTGACTGACATAATTATTTTTAGTCATAATGTGCTTTAGGTCATAATCATCGCAAGTCATAACGTGTTTTTTTAAAGAAACTGTTACTTTTTCAGGGTTTTTATAAATCAAACCTAACATAACCTAGCCTTGTCTACACGTTAGATATTTCAGAATTTCTGAAAAGTTTACAGTTTTAGCGATACAAAAAATTATGACTATCAAAAATTATGTCAACAATTACATTATGACTAATAAAATTATGGGAAACAAAGGGCACCCACATTATGGGTAACGATAACGAACGCCGAATGCATCTTGTCTAGGGCCTCAGAATTGCTACTACTTCCAAAGCCGAAATATTCTGATAGGATTACATTTAAGGCAGATATTTTGTGCCATGTCACGCACACCACAAAACTACAATCAAAGCTGCGACCACACCGCTGCTTAAAATGCGGTGACGGTACGGAATCGCAGTGACGCGTCGTATCAGTACCGTTTTTGACGCATGCTGCACACACCGCTGCTTAAAATACGGCGACGGTACGGAAACGCAGTGACGCGTCGTATCCGTACCGTTTTTGACGCACGCTCCCCACACCGCTGCTTAACGGTGCGTATATTACGGTCCGTCAAAAACGGCGCCATGTTGTTACAATGACGTCGTCTTTTGTTTACGCAACGACACCGTATTTTAAGCAGCGGTGTGGAGGGCATGCGTCAAAAACGGTACGGATACGACACGTCACTGCGATTCCGTACCGTCACCGTTTTTTAAGCAGCGGTGTGGAGGGCATGCGATAGAAACGGTACGGATACGATGCGTCACTGCGATTCCGTACCGTTCCCGTTTTTTAAACATTGGTGTGAGCGTAACTTAACTTATACGAAAAAATTAAAATTCAGATTGGACATATTTTTACCCGACTGCCGAAGGAGGAGGGTAATGTGTTTCACGGCCTATATATGTGTGTTTGTTCCTTTGTGTCACTATAAAAACTAAACCCGTTGTCCGATTTTGATGCTTCTTATGTCAATCGATTTGTCTTAATCTGTTGAGTGTCACTGAAGATATGTCAGTAATCAAAATTCAATATGGTGGCAACCAGACGCCATATTGTGCAAATAAATAAATAAAGTCGACCAAGTATGACAAGTAGGGTATCATTGAATAGGGATTTAAAAATCATCTTTAGGTTTCTTTTATCATTTTTCATTTTGAATTATCATTTAGGATTTATAACGATTTAAAGTTGGTTAGGTTAGGTTAGGTTAGGTTAGGTTAGAACAAAAGACGTTCAGTCTCAGGAGTAGAAACGATCCATGTATTTAAAGCCCCAAGGTCAGAGGCACCCTGTATGAATCTAGGCAAGAGCTCTAGGGCTAGGGCTTGCATAAATCTGCGTAACACGATAACTGGAAACTTCGTACCCTTTATCGAGTTGTGCTCATTAGGCTGAACCGGTGTTCGTCTGGCGGTGAGGTGGGGAGAGGGTAAGGTGGAGTAGATTATGTTTTGTTTTTTCATGTTTCAGTGAAAGAGGATTGTAAGAACACGCCAAAATTGCGTAGCTGACAAAAAAAACTATACAAATTTAGCTCCGGGTAGATTGCGTTTCTTACCCTCTAAATCAAGTCCGATTTTTATGATTTTTGAATATGTTGCAGTTGTTGAAAAACTATGATTAAACGTTTCCGTTTTTGTTGTAACTTGTTTCTTTTCAAGAAAAAAGGAAAACGTAGGTACAGACCTGGTTTTTCATAAAGTTATAATAATAATAATAATAAATTTTATTTCAGGCAACGAGGCCCATCGTTACAAATACCTTATAGACTAACATACATAATAATATAAAACTTAAAACTAACACCGAGGTGACAGAACAGCGGGTATCTGTTTTGCCAAAATTGGCGTGATGGTCGCTGCCGGTAGGTTGCCCCGAAACCACCGGAACACGACACCTTTCGGCCAGAAGTCAGGACACTCGACGGTTCCCAGCATAAACCGCTATGTACAAACATACAACATATTCGAAAATCGGACTAGAGGAGAAAATCGTTACCGATGAATTTAAGTTATAAATGGAAGTTTTTGGCGCCACAATTCTTGAGAGTATTAAATCTAAATTCTGAATCCTACAACTTCCTTTGTAAGTAAATGAATATTAAGGATAGCCTATTTAACTTAAGATTAATGTATGCAGGTACGTAAACTCTTTTTATAAACTAAAACAAAACACATGCATTCATAATAATTGCAGTCGAACTAGGGAATGCAAATAACCAGTTTTAACCGGTTTTAACCGGTTAATTTCATACATAAACGGTTAACAACAACTGGTTAAATTGCCTTCCCTAAGTCGAACTCAGAGGTAGCTGCTAGAATTTTCCGTCTATTGCAATCTTGAGATGGTTGTATTGAGAATGCAAGATCTGTGACCCATACAAGAAACAGAACAGAGGATTAACATTGGGAACCCGTTTATAATTGATAAACCACAAACATAATCTAAAATAACTAATGCAATGTCACACGCACGAGTTGGTATCAGAAATATAGCTCTATATTATATTTTGATCACGATTCTTATAAGAGCGAGTGTCCCGAAATCTTCCGCCAGATAAAAACTAATAGTGCATTCGTGGGACAATCCGCACATTTGGTACAAGATCAATACTAACACGAGCTAGCTGTTGCCCATAAGTCTTGGTCTAAAATCCGAATAGGAGACGATTTGCACCGGGCTGTTTATTCGATGAAAAGTATTTTATATCAAATTTAATACGCTAAATAATATGTGGCGAATAGGTAGGCTGAGAAATTTCATAGGTAGGCTAAAAATAAACTTTTTTTTAAAATTGCAAATGGTTGTTTAATAGACAGATTACATCCTAATCGAAAGTAAGAAGTCTATAGAATATGCAAACGTTTGTTTTGGTGCAAATTATTAATACCGACTTACCTGTTTATACCTGCCTTCTCAATAGTTTGACGGGAAAAAAGTAGTCAACCTAACGTTTGCATATTCTATAGGCTTCATACCTACTTTCGATTGGTATGTAATTTGTCTATTAAACAATCTATTACATTTTTTTAAAACAAAGTTAATTTTTAAATTCTCAATTAATCATAATACTGGACTGAAATTTTCCAGTCTACCTATTCGTCATATATTACTTAGCATATTAAATTTGGTATAAAATCGTCTCCTATTCGGATCTCCTACTATCTGTCTGTTAATTTTTCTAAGGCAAACGAAACATAGCTCATCGAACAGAATAATGACGCAATTGCTATTTTACTATTTTACAGGGCATTCAAGGCGGTAAAAACCATACCGTCTTTGACCTGTTATCGTATTGTTAACGTTTTGATAGCTCTTATTACCCGACTGCCGAAGGAGGAGGGTAATGGGTTTCACAGACTATATATGTATGATTGTTCCTTTGTGCCACTATAAAAACTAAACCCGTTGTTCGATTTTGATGATTCTTATGTCAATTGATTTGTCTTAATCTGGTGAGTGTCACTGAAGATATGACAGTAATCAAACTTCAATATGGCGGCAACCAGACGCCATATTGTGCAAATTAAAAAAAAATAAGTTGACGATGTATGACAAGTGGGGTATCATTGAATAGGGATTTAAAAATCATTATTAGGTTTCTTTCACCATTTTTCATTTTGAATGGTCATTTAGGATTTATAACGATTTAAAGTTGGTTAGCAACAGTCGGGTTTTGAAAGCTTGCTTTTTTTTACTTGACAGTAATGGTGTTTGAGTTAAAAACAATACCATAACAGATCATAGACGGAATAGTCTTTACCGCCTAGAGTAGAGGCGCTGGAAAGCAACTTAAAGATGTCAAAACAAGCGAAACATTTTCCTGTATACCGTATAAATCTTTTATATATCTATACTAATATTATAAAGGTGAAGAGTTTGTTTGTTTGTTTGCTTGAACGCGCAAATCTCAGGAACTACTGGTCCGATTTGAAAAATTCTTTCAGTGTTTGAGGCCCATTTATCGAGGAAGGCTATAGCGTTAGCCTAAAGTAACTATTCCACGGGGACGAAGTCGCGGGCAGAAGCTAGTATTTTTATATTGTTTAAATTAATAATTTTACAGTGTACAAATGAGTCATTATTTAGCCAGTTGAAAAAGTATTGGCGTTACTTTACATTATCAATGCTTATCAGCGATAACACCGCCTCTTGTTTGCCTCTGTTACTTTTAATTGTACTGTTTCTCTGTAATGTTTTTGTTTGGTGTACAATAAAGTGTTTTCTATTGTATTGTAATATGATTACAGAATGAACAACATGTTTTTAGAGCTGTTGTTAATTCTGTAGCCCTACTTAGCTGTCTACTCTGGGAATAAAGGCGTGAGTGTATGATATGTACTCGTACCGTACAAAGGGGTTAGTTTGGAAACGCGAGGCGACTTTGATAATTTCTTGAATCATCGATTTTTTGCAATTTCTGAGTTATTATTAAGCTCTTTCGCGAAATTACTTTCATATGTTTCATATGCGAGCGCAAAATATTAGTAGTTCAAGTATTTTCAGACATATTGGATTTAAATCCTTCAAAACAAAAAACCACTATTTTTTGACATGCTAAGGGGGTGACTGATATTGTGATGTAAACACAGGGATAATCAAAGCAGCCCCATTTTAAGAATCGAGATTTTCAGCTGCATAAGTATTTTTCCTACTAAGCCGTCAACCGTAGTCTGCCACTAGCTGCTTTAAGTTACTCCAAATGAGTAGTCGCCAATACAATATTTTTAATAATGTATTTTACTATTAAATGCGAGAGTTACAAAGATTTTTTTTTAAAGTTAATCAAACTAACCCCATTTTACGGTATGTATTGTATTATACGTCTGTGTATCTTTGAACAAGGCGGGCTCCTTTCCCAACTAAAATACGCCATTGTCGCGGCAAGTTTGCTCGAACGTCAAAGGAAATCAATTAAGACAATTATCTCCTTGTAGCGGTAACCCTTGGGATTACAGTTATGTGTCTTTCACCCTTGGTAGATTACCCTTGAGATCACATAATGACATTAAAATCTCACAATCGATTTGTTGCTAATTGCGTCATTATTCCTTTCGATGAGTGACATGAATTATCAAGACTAGCCTTAAAAATGCAATGTTAGGATAGATAACGCGTTGCCAAACCTGAAGACTAAGATGGAATGCCACTATGCGACAATTGGGATTGTTCATATTTTTACAATTACTCTAATTCGAAAACCATTTCCAAGAATAGGGTTTTATAGCCGTTCTGCATTATTAAGTTTTTGAAATATTTATCTATTTCGGGGATTTCGACAAAAGTATATTTAACCTTTGTTTGACTTTCGTTTTCGTCTTGAAGTCCTCCTAGGTGTATCTTACGGGTCAGGCGAAATTTGCTTGAAATAGTATGTTTTAATACACTATTACAATCACTGTTTATTATCAGATATCATTAAATTGTAATTTATTAGTAAATACCATTCCAAATTGAAAATAATCATGTCATTCTTAAAATTTCTGCTAAATAAACAAAGATACTAAAACAAAAAGTTCCTTGCATAAAGACTCGGTTTTTTTTGTAATTTAATTAAAAAATTATAGCTTTCAGATTTTTCCTTAAACTTGTAGTATAAGATGGTATTACTTGCCAAATTTCATAGTTTTAGGTCAGCGGGAAATACCTTACAAATTTTGATTTTATTTAGAGTTTCGAAGGATACGTTTTTTGCGGCATAAACGGTCGTATCTTTGTTTTACGTTAACTTTGTTTAACTAAGTTTGATTTTTTTACAGCTCCAAGAGACAGTTGACCTGAGTATATGATTTTAATTTCAACTCGATACCTCCACGCCTTCCCGAGATAAAAGGTCTTGAGAGACTGACGGACAGACGGACGACAAAGTGACCCTATAAGGGTTCCTTTTTTTCCTTTTGAGGTACGGAACCCTAAAAACAATCATAAAACGTCCATTCGGGTTTTTAAGCTTTGTGTTACACTTCTTTATCAAACTGGGCACTGACCATAATTCTCTCTTAATCCAGCACATAATAAAGTGGGAAAGCAATATTGTACTGTGCTTTGTTCTCTGTCGCCCGCCGACCCTCACGTAAGCTCCATAAGTTACACCGAACCTTATCCAACCATATTTGATACAGCACTATTAACTACGCAGTCTCAAAGTCAACAGGCTTATACCGGTTGCCACACGATGTTAAAATAGTATTATGCGATTGGTGCATAATGAGAGGCATTAATACACGAGTGTTTTGATGCCTACTTACATAATTAGGCAAACATTATAGTACAGTCGCATACATAACTTTATCTAAATGCACAATCATAAGTTTTCGACAATAATCAAAACCTGTATCTATGGTTTCCCTGTATCTTAATATACACACATGTTCACATTAAGATGCAACCACAGTTACAGGTTTCTTACTATAGACCATTAGAATAGAATAGAATAGCATAGAATAGAAAATATTTATTCAACGCACACAGAAAATCAAAATATTTATTAAGTAAATTGGCCACATGAGGGCTCTTCTACCAGCGCTCCGGTTATTTCTTGCGGAAAAGAAGCGCCGCAAGAAACTCCAGCAGAAGGTCATTATTTCAAACAGAAGAAAAACAATGTAAAAATATTAAGTAGAAAGTAGACATTACGTTGATTTGCTTATCGCTTCTGAACATAGACACGGAAGTTATGATATGGATGTAGATAATAATTATTTAAATAAAAGAATATTATAATATAATTCCTAAGTCCCTTACTTTCACAGCTGTTCTCTTTTAAATGACCCAACCGATTTTTATTAAACCTAGCTATAAGAACCATCCGTCGCTTGTATAAGTCGGCTAATATAGCTGCGTTTACCGCTTGACAAAATGTAGATAAAACTAGGCAATGCAAATAACCGCTTATAACCGGTTTTAGCCGGTTATTTTCATACAAAAATGTTTAATAACCGGTTAAATTGCATTCCCTAGATAAAACATCCGTCACTTTTTGACCCGTTTATAAGTACGAGAGTGACGGATGCTTTATTCACATTTTGTCACGCGATAAACGCAACCATACTGGGCCCGCAGAAGCCGCTTTGAAGAGAAAAATACATCTACGTCTATTTTTCATGCAAAACAGAAAAACTTAAGTCTAGATAGCCCGCAGGCTTTTCGTGATACGTTGCGTCGTTGCAATAGCTCTCGGCTCAAAAATGTTAAAGCAACCCGTCAATGGATCGCTACAAGCATGCCGGCTAACGACCAATGAAACTGAGCCTACAGGGTGGTTGGTTAATAATTCGTTGACGATTTGAAAACTGAATCCGTTAACAGATTTTCTTCAACCTGTACGTGAACGCGCTGATTCATGTCGGCTGCTATATTGACGGAATATGTGTCAATAATATAAGCTATGCACACATGGTGCTGCTGAGAGCCTCTCCATGCGGCCTTGTCAAGCTGCTAAGTATCTGCGAAAAGTACGCTGCGAGTCATGGCCTAAAATATAATGCCACTAAAAGTCAGTGTATGGTCTTTAAGGTTAGAAATAAAGGTTTACCGGATGTCCCTCCTATCAGATTAAATGGTATACAACTGGAGATAGTGACGCAGTTCAAATATCTTGGACATGTGGTGACGTCTGATCTGAGGGACGATGCAGATATCGAGCGTGAACGCAGAGCATTGTCGGTAAGAGCCAACATGATCGCCTGCAGGTTCGCTAGACGTTCCATTGAGGTCAAGGTTACTCTGTTTAGAGCATACTGCACACAGCTCTACACAAGCAGCCTGTGGGCCGATTTCACTCAGAGGCAGTACAGTGCTCTGCGAGTGCAATTTCATTTGTCAGGTTGCTGATGGGGCTGCCCCGATACTGCAGCGCCTCAGGGATGTTCGCTGAAGCACGGGTGGACTGCTTCCACGCCACTATGCGCAAGCGCGGCACGTCCCTGGTGCGCAGGGTGCGGGGCAGCGCCAACAGCATCATGAGCATGATAGCAGGTAGGATTGACTGTCTATATGTGAACCATTGTTCTATGGCTCACTTGAATAGAAAATGTGTATATTTATTTTAAGCTTATTTATTGTGTTTTAATTTAAGTTAATATTTAGTTCTGACTTTAATTGTAAAGTCATTTAGTGTTTAATGTAATTGCCTACCTGATATTTATGTAATATTTTATGCACTTGAAGTGTCTGAAATAAATACATACATACATACATAATCTCACGCCTTCGTTCCCAGAGTGGGGTAGGCAGAGCTACAGAATTACAAACATCTCTAAAAACTTGTTGATAATTCTATAACCACAATTTGCACAATTAGGCTAAGATGTTTACCAGCGTATTAGTGACAGGTCGCAAGCCCATCGCCTAACAGTACCTACTACAAGCCTTTATTCCCTTAGTCGTCTCTTACGACATCCACGGGAAGACATGGAGTGGCACTATTCTAACTCGGCAACCACACGAGGCACACGATAAATAATAATAATAATTATTATTATTATTACTTAACTAGTAACAAGGGGTTTGTATGGACCAGCGTTTCCAAATTATACCAAAACTTATCGGGTTTCGACCGAACTAAACAAATTTCCTTTACGAAATAGGTTTCAGTAATAAAGTGGGTTACCTATTTAGTAATTTAAAGTTTAGGCCTAGCTAACCACGATAGTGTAGGTAAATTATCCTTTAGTTCACTGTTAGTAAAATCGATAAAGGGAGGCTCTCAGGTTTATACCTTAATGATAAACAAAATTTATTATTTTGTTGTTTTTGGGTTTAGTGGCTATTTGTAATTTGATAATATAGGATAGGGGAGCCATATGGTAATATTGATAACATTGAGTTTGCGTTATTATAAAGGATAATAATTATTTAAATAAAACTGGTCAAATGCGAGTCAGACTCTTAATTCTTCTTAACTCTTAAATTTGGGACCCACCTTAGGTCCAAAATCAATCTGTCATTCTACAACAATAAGGTTGAGTTTCCTATAAGTTACAAATGATTTGGCATCTCTAATGACATTGACGACTTCAAGCCAATTTTTCTTGAAACGGCTCACAAATTAAATATCGCGATAGTACACACACAGCAGTTATTATTATATTCCAATTTAAATTCGATTTCGGATCCAATTAGCGCGAGCCCAACTCACGCTTGACCAATTTCTAGTACTTGTTTTTTTTTCAGGGTTTGTAACATAATTACCAAATACTACGCCTATTACGTTGAGAAAAACTTACACTTAATTAAAAAAAAGAAGTTCGCCGTAATAAAAAATATTCTGAAAAAATAACAACCCAATATCTATTGCGGCTCGAAGGACTCGGCGTTTTAAAGGACGAACCGTCCCTTCAGGTACGTTGCCCTAAATAAATAGGTCATGATGCTTAATGGAATAATGAATTTCGTTGTGTTTAAATTATTACATAATTGGTTATACAGTAGTGGTAGGACCTTGTGCAGGGTGCTTCCAGATTGCTACCACCGTCTCAAACTTTAACTTACCACCAAGCACCATTTTGTTGTATTCATGTGTGGATAAGACAATGATTCGTAACTCCCCGTCAGGGTGAACTGCGTTCCTCCTGCTCTCTTAAACTCGCTATTCCTTTTCACCACATTGGTTTTATGTCAAACTCTTTCGCCCTTCAGGCAATCCGTCTCCGGAATGCGGTCCCACTTCATATTAGACGAGCCCCTGGCAGGCTTTCTTTCAAGCGAATGCTTCTTAAGCATTTGCTGGAACAAGATGTTGCGTAGAATTTTAGGCTATACTCATCATGGAATATTTTTTAGTCTTTCTTGTTATATTTATAGGTTTATCTACACCATATCATAAACCCTCTATGATGCGTTCAGAAACCGCAAATGATGACCAGCATAATAATCAACTCTGTTGTTAGAGCAATTTTTTTATCTGCGTAAGCTTATGGATTCATAAGAACATCAATTTCAATGTTCTTATGACATTCAAATTTCGAACATTATCAACAACCTCTATTCTAATATCAGTCGAGATGACGTTTAGTTCGAAATTAATTGTCAATTTGCATACAAATCTGACAGATGTCGCACGTAAGTAAGATATCAAACGATATGAAAGTTGGAGCCGACTCTAGTTTAACTCTGAATTAAAAAAAAACTATGACAGCTGCCAGAAAACTTTTCAATCTTTTCATTACCGTCATTACGGGTTAAAATTTAATAAGTGGCTACTGAATGTATCATGGTGGCTTATCATTATGTGGGTAGATTAAGTAGTGTATGTAACTGTACATAATTAGGCATTAAAACACTTGTGTGATGTTATTATGAAACTCGCCTTGGGCTCGTTTCATAAACCCACACTCGTGTTTAATGCCCTTAATTATGTACAGTCACATAAACTACTATTATATATTATTTTATTTATTTAGATATTTATATTTTTATATTTATATGTATCAATATCGTGTACCTTTTGTAAGTACTTTTGCGTGAACTATTATTATTTTGTATAATTATGTTCTTTCTTTTGTTTTCTGTTTTTTTTTTTTTCTGTGCACCACTGTTGTGAGTTTCTGTATGATTATTTGGTTGACTAGTAGAGCATGTCATTAGGCATTAAGTCCGCCATTTCTACTTTCAAAGATTCAATAAATAAATTACTAGCATAGAGGCATTCCATCTTAGTCTTCAGGGTTGGCAACGCAGTTGCGGTCTTAGGATTGCAATCTGTAGATGATAGTTTTGATAGTTAATACAAATGTTTATGGGTCACGGAATCCAAGAACCATCAGGTGGCCTGTGTGCTCGTTTGGCTTATCAGTGCCATAAAAAAAGTTCGAAATTACGCATTTGTTGGTATGCAAAATTAAACTTAGTATAGTTGTTTATTTATTTATTTATTTTATTAAAATTCACCAACAATTGTTTACATGAATACAACATTATGGCTACTTATGTTACTTCTGTTATAGCAAAAGTAGAATCTACGTGTTACGTACGAGTACTATCTAGTTCTAATATATCGCACTGCCAGATCAATACAGCATTAACTGAAAATACGACTACATTTTAAAATCGACTCTATTACATTTCCTATGAACTTGAAACAAAACAAGCTAGTTTTTTGAAATGATACTGTGTTGATCTGGCAGTGCGATATGGTCTCTTATTGATCTGTAAAGTTTACCCAAGGAGTCGGAGTAGATAATCACCTTCAGAACAATAGAGACCTAATTCAAAATTTCAGCTTTCAAACTTCAAGTCATACATTTATTGTTATAGAGTCCTAACTCGAAAATTAAAATTTCTTAATTAGGTCACTATTGTTCTGAAGGTGCGTGACATCACTACAGCTATTTACAAGAAAAGCAACGAGAATTTGATTCCGAGGCAGTTCTTCTGAGAGGCGGGCAAAGAGGAGTGATCACAGAGCGGGGTACACGCAAAGGAACGCGAAAACGTAAATGGCCTAACTTGTTATTTATACATATCAAAGGGGTTACCGTGACATGACTAAGCAATTCAGTTTACGGTGAGAGAGCGAGAAACAGCCGTGTAACTGCTATAGCTTTGTCCCTTACACTCATCCTAAATTGAATTGCTTAGCCATCTCATGGTTACCCTCCAGGGCTCTATTTTACTGAGTAAAAACATATGGTCTTTGACATGTTATCATATTAATTTAACTCGGTCGCCATTACTGTCAATTTATAAAGGATCGGCTACACCGACGCGTAAAATACGGTGACGTTGCGTAAACAAAAGAATGGGTCATAGTAATTATACTCGAAAATCTAATTTAAGACCAAAATCTTAACCTCAACCGGCGCACATCAGAGATGGGCATTATTCGAATAACTATTTATTCGAATAATTTATTTCCGAATCATTTATTCGCGAATAGTTTATCCACGAATGAATAATTCGACTACTTTTCGAATAACGAATAATTTATTAATTTATTAGAGAAAATGGAGCAGGTATAATAAGTAGTACATAATAATTATTCGTGGCAATTCATTCAACGAATAAATTATTCGCGAATAAATTATTCGACGAATAATTTATTCGAATAAGAATAATAATTCGACAATTTCATTCGTTATTCGCGAATAATTTGGTTATTCTTATTCGTTATTCGTCATTCGAATAAATTTTGCCCATCTCTGGCGCACATTCGCTGTGATTACTGCATTTTGGTTTAAGTGTAGGTATTTTTATCAATAAAACGTACCCTAATATTACTGGTTACACGAGTTCTCATTCATTTTTTAATAAAATAATGTTAAAATAACGAAATAATCAAGATGGGAACTGTCAGATTTTGGTCTTTAATTACATTTTCGAGTATACATGGCGTCAATTTTGACAGACCGTAACTTACGCACCGCTAAGCTCTGGTGTGGTCACTCCCTAAATAAGAGGTATCGTAAGATTGATATCCGACATCATATAAAAGGCAATATGGTTAAACCAAGTAGAATAAACACCATATAATGACGGTTACATCGTAAAGAACAAACAATTTACACTTATCTTCTACCAAACCCAGGCTGCTTCAGGCAATTAACAAAAGTTCCGCGCACGTTTTAATGCCCCTGTTTAAGTAACGCTGAACCCTAAAACTTCACCATTAAGGCAGCGGAGTGTTCAGCATTCAGGGTCGCGGCCATGTCCCGTGTAGCTATTTGACGGTGTTTATAGTGAATAGTTTAAAAACAGTAGGCATTGATAATCTAATAAAAATGACGAAAAAATTCCCACAAATTGATCTTTTGTGACACGCACACCGTATGACATTTATGGGAACATTTATTTTATAGATAAATAAATACTTTATTACAGTCAAAAGTACTAATTTCTACAAAGCCATCGCGCCAAATGTATGTAAACATAGACCTTATAATTAGTGGCATTGGGGCGTGTAGATATTTTTGATTTTGACTGTATATAGAAAACAAGACTGAAATACAGTTGAACCTTGTATCTCTTCTTCTAAACCCAGGCTGAAGAAGAAAATTTGCTTGGTTCGTATTTCAATTTGAAAATGAAAATGAAAATGTTTACTGCCTAAACGAAACCTTACAAGACGTAGAAGCAATACAGTCGGTCCTGTGCTAGGGATCCCTATGTTACAGGACCCGATTCCGTATCAAGTACAGGTTACATGTGTACAGGGGGGTTATTATAACATAGCTATGCAGGTCAGTTTACGCGGAGAGAAAAGGACAGAGATATATAACTGCTATAGCTCTGTCCTTTACGCTCGCCATAAAATGAAAGGCATAGCCATGTCATAATAGTCCCCCAGGGCTATGCAGGGTTACATAATTTTCTTATAAAGTCTAATAATTATGATAAAGTCTATATGTTAACTTCACTCCTGGGATGCTCAAGATACAGGCTCAGTGTAGTTTGAGATCCGCTGCAAATCAGCCTTAAGGAATATGACGTGTAATCTTTTGGATACTAAATTATCCTTTACTTAGGTTTACTTCATTTGTTTAACTACTTAAAAAAAAACACGTTGCTCTGTTAAACAGCTAATCAAAACTGTGTTTTTGATCTTTGAAGTCTCAGAGTTTTCTCCTTTTGGGTGACGAATTATGCCACGTGGTTTTGTTGTTCTCATTTTGTTAAATCGAGAGACAACAATAAACAAATTTGTAAAGAGACATAAAAAAATAAATTAAACTAACAGCACTAATTGTGTATATGGAGACATAATGTGATTCAGCCAGATATGGCTTTTGATACTTCTAAGGAGTCCCCTAGACAAATTATAAGTAGGTATAAAACTATTGTTTATTCCGACCAGCTAGGATCTGGACTAGGTTTATTGTTAAATAACAAATTAAAACAAAATGTTACTAATTACTGTTACCATAATGCAACTCTTATGCAATTAAGTGATTTACTTTTAAAAGGAAGTTTTGACAGGACCACCACTTTAGTAATTTTGGTAGGAAATAGTCTTAGTGTGGACAAGTCTGGCGTAGATAAATTAATATCAACACTAAATACTATTGAAGGTAGGGGCATAGGTAAAATTATACTATGTGCGCTACCATACTCACAAAGCATGCCATTTAGTCATAATAATAGAATAGCACACTTTAATTCTTTAATATATAATGCTATAAGCTGTAATAATAAATATCATTTCTTTGATTTAAACAAATTTATAAAGCGACTTGATCTAACATCAGGAAAAATTCATTTGCCCAGGAAATATATTTTGACCTTGGTTGACCTATTAGCTTTTAATATAGAACCAAATACATACAGTAGTACCCAACCCCAACAAGCCATTATTGGCAATAATGCCTTGCCTCATGATTTAAACTAAATTATAGGACAGCGGAAACACCCTTGAATATAAATTTAATTCACCAAAATATTCAAGGTTTTTCCAGCAAAGAACTAGAAATAGGGTTGTTCTTAGATAATGAAAATGTACAAATTATGTGCATTACTGAACATTGGCTTAGACAAGAGCAATTAATTTTTGATTTTTTAAATTTTAAATTAGTTAGTTATTTTGCCAGAAAAAGTGCCATTCATGGTGGCTCTTTTATAATTGTAAAAAGTACTCTTAAATCCAAAGAAAGAAAGGATATTGTAAAGCTATCGATAGAAAGGATTGTAGAAATTTCTTGCGCAGAACTAGAAAGTTATATAATAATATGTGTTTACAGACCACCGTTGGCTGACTTTTGCACATTTGAATCTACTATGGAACATGTGTTAAAATTAGCATGTAATACCCAGAAGCATGTTATAGTTTGTGGAGATTTTAATATTAACTTACTCGAAACGTCAAATAATACCACTAGGTTACTTAGTTTATTTAAATCTTTTAATTTAGGTAATCTGTTCTTAGAACCCACACGGATAGGTGTTAGTAGTGCAACTTGCTTAGATAATATTTTTTGTAGTTGCGAATGTTTGGATAAAGAAATATTTAATTGTTTTAATTCTGACCATAGTGGTCAGAAGGCATCTTTCATCTATGATTTTTATCAAAAACCTGATACAATAACATACCGACCTATAACTAGTAATCGTTTGGAATTATTCAAAAATAAAGTTCAGAGTAATCTTACAGTGTTTCCGTTTTTACAGAATGAGTGTAATAGTATTTATAAAGACTTCTTCGGCGTAATTCTACATCAATTTAACAACAATTTTAAAATGAAAACTATTTCAAGGTCGAAAACAAAATTTAGTGAATGGGCTACTACAGGCATTCATAAAAGTAGAAATAGGCTTTATGACCTATATAGAGAGAGGGAGGAAAATAAGAATGCTGACTTTCTAAATTATGTTAGGAATTATTCAAGGACCTTTAAACAAGTTTGTTTAACTGCCAAGGCAAATTTTCTTAGTCTCAAACTTAAATCATCTGACAACAAGGTAAAAACTGTATGGAATATTATAAATAGAGAAACGGGAAAATCAAAAACTCGTGATAATCAAGTCACTCTGAACACAGGTGACCAACAAATCACGTCAAATAAAGACGTTGCCTTAGCATTCGAAGATTATTTTTCTAACATAGCCATTAATACTACGAAATGTCTTAAATCATCCGCGGTTGAAGCTCAATCATTACTTAGCACTAATGTCAGTAAATGTAATATAAACTTTGATTTCAGCCCTGTAAATTCAGATTCAATAGTCAAGATATTTAAATCACTTAGTTTAAAAAAGACTGAAGATTTGTGGGGCACATCAGTTAAGGTACTCTTTCATATCATAGATGTAATTGCACCCCATCTAGCATTAATCTACAATAATTGCATATCAGAGGGGGTCTTTCCAGATCTCATGAAATATAGTAAAGTAATACCTCTTTTTAAATCGGGCGAGATGAGTTATATAACGAACTTCCGTCCCATATCCATACTACCAGTTTTAAGTAAAGTCTTTGAGAAAGTAATGCTAAAGGATATGTTAGGTCACTTTAACAGAAATAAACTACTTAACAATAACCAGTTTGGCTTTACCAGAGGTCGATCAATAATTGATGCGGCATCTGTACTCATTAAACATATATATAACAGTTGGGAGAAATCTTGCGATGCAGTAGGAATATTTTGTGATCTTTCTAAAGCTTTTGATTGCGTGGATCATACGACCCTTATTTTAAAATTAGAACATTATGGATTGTCCAACAAAGCTTTAAGCCTTATGTCTTCTTATCTAAGTGATAGAACTCAAACAGTTGTTGTAAACAAAACGCAATCTGTTGGAGCTACATTGAAAATAGGTGTGCCTCAAGGCTCTATTTTAGGTCCTTTTTTATTTTTGGTTTACATAAATGACTTGCCGCCAACAGTAGATAAACTTTGTGATATTGTACTTTTTGCTGATGATACTTCACTAATTTTCAAGGTAGATAGAAAATCCGTAGACTACAGTAGGATTAACACCACACTAGTTAAAGTACTTAATTGGTTTACTAGCAACAATTTGCTACTAAATGCTAAGAAAACGAAATGTGTTAGGTTCGCTTTGCCTAATGTTAAACCGGTACATTCTAGTATTTTTCTAAATGACGAGTGTTTGCAAATGGTAGATAAGGCAATTTTCTTAGGCATAACATTAGATAAATATTTGCAATGGAGTCCCCATATAGCTGTACTGGCAGGTAAACTAAGTTCGGCAGCTTACGCCGTTAGGAAAATTAGACAACTAACCAATGTTGAGACAGCTCGCTTAGTCTATTATAGTTATTTCCATAGTGTCATGTCGTACGGTATTCTGGTTTGGGGTAAGGCAGCTGACATACAAACTATATTTGTGTTACAAAAAAGGGCCATTCGTTCTATTTACAACTTAAACTCCCGTGACTCTTTAAGAGAACTTTTTAAAGAAATTAATATCTTGACTGTAGCGTCTCAATTTATTTATGAGAATATTATTTACGTTATTAGAAATTTAGATTCTTTCACCAAAAATTCTAATATACATAATTTAAATACCAGAAATAAAAATAAAATCGCTATCCGAAAATTCCGCGTCCGTAAAGTATATAAATCATTTGTTGGTCAATGCATTCATTTCTATAATAAATTACCTGACGAAGTTTTAAAGTTACCCTTTCCAGCACTTAAAAGTTACTTGAAAAGGTCGTTAATGTCTAAAGCGTATTATAGGATCGAGGACTATCTAACAGACAAAAATGCATGGCCTAAATCCGAAACTTAGTCAATAATAATTTATTCAAATGCAAAATCTTTATCTTGTCTAGGGGACACCGTTGATGTAGGAAAACATATCGAAACTTTTATGTGGTCGTCTCGCACCATCTTATATACACATAAGTATGTGTTTTTTTTTTCTCTCTATCTCTCCCGTAAGATTCTTAATTGGCATGTTTTCCTGCTGAACTACGCATGTTATTTAATACTATATTTAATTTAATATTTATAGCTTTATATAATGCTAGACTAAGTAGTACCATTGTAATAAGAAATATGCTTAAAAAATGACTGACTGCTGAGTTTCTTGCGGCGTTTCTTCTCGGCAGTGGTCTTCTCTTGGGAAGCGCTGGTAGATTCTTGACGTGTAAAAGTGCCCGTGCGGCCTACTTACTGAATAAATTTCTTTTATCTTTTATCTTTATCTTAATATTAAACAGCAGCAAGAAAAAACAAAAAACATTACTAATATTCTTTGTTTTCTTTTCGATATTTGTTGCCTTCCTGACATACTGTTTCATGAAAATGTACTGTGGTTTATACGCTTTAGCTCCAGCTCTTTCTACCGGATTATCGACCACGCACTTCACTAGATTTATTTATTACGGTTTACGGGTCTTACGCACAAATGTTAACTTTACGCACTAGGTGCCCAAAATTGGAATTTGGGTCCATTTCTTATAGAGATGGGAGCTTGAATTAACCTTATGTTTACATAGTATAAAATAAAGTCGCTTCTGCTGTCTGTTCGCTTAGGTCTTTTTCATTATGCAACGGATTTTATGTATGTGTGTAAACTCTTCTGTCTTATTACACAAAAATATAAATATTACAATATTATTATTAAAGTAATGTACAAAGGCGAACCTATCCCTACATGGGATCTCTTCCAGCTAAACCTGAAGTAGATGAGTAAGGAGGCATGGCTATTGATATGCAAGTTGCGGAAAGTTTCTAAAAAGTTGGAAAAGTTCTAAGAAATTTCCGGAAACATTCACAAGCAATATAAGAAATTTAAATTTAAGAAACGGAAAGTTTCAATCCCCATACAAAACTGTGAGAATTTTCCGAAATTTTCCTACATGAAATGTTCCTTTGGCACATCAGTAGGCATGGCGTTGAACAAATACAAGTTTTGCACCTAAAGTAGCAAAAAGAGATGATAATTCTTGTTGATTGTTGATGGGATTTTAATGCAGTTCTCAGCAATTGACAGAGTAATTCAAGAGGAAGATTTATGTGTGTAATAAATTATAGATTATGAACGGATTTTACAGAAAACTCACATGAACCGAAGCGAAGCAAGGGCGGGTAGCTAGTTTAGTAATAAAACGTATATTACTTCGATATTGTAGTATGTAAAATTTGGCACTATCTTAATCCAGGATATAAACTATCTCCACGCAAAACTTCATCCAATTTCGTCCGGCCGACTTAGCATGAACAAACGTACGAACTCATTTATTTAGATGTCTGTACCCTTATCATGAGTTACAATAACCGTACTCGCTATCGAGTCGAATGCTCTGTCCCTCACAGTATTCTTGTAGAGTGCGAGGGACAGAGCATTCGACTCGCTTGCGAGTACGGTATTTGTAACTCATGGTAAGAGTGCTGCACTAAGTCGAACCCTCACTTGGTCCACGTTTAGCAGTCTGGGGCTCTATTATTCTCTATAAAACCTATTGCTTTTGACATCGTTTTACCAAAAAATCCTGATTTAGGAGTGTTGAAGTGAAATGCGATATTTATAATGTCTAACACTTCCTTATATTTGGGTCATTATTTGGGCGTTTGTTCCGAATCACTTTGGTGGTCACATTTTTGTAGAAGTGGCTGCAGATTTCGATTTGGTTTCTGGTTAGGTATCTAAGTTTACCGGACATCTAACAAATATCCAAAAACGGCATCAAAATATACGCCCAATTCTTCAAAAAGATGTCCACAAAAGTGAGGCGGTTGAAACGCTCGAATAATGACCCATTTAACTTATATTTAATTAGCCGTTGCCCGCGTAGAAATAGTTTATCACGGGCAAAAAGTACCCTACTCGGGGCTTAAACTATCATACTCTAAGTCTACCATACCAAATTTCATCAAAATCTTACAAGCGTTTTTTTTAATGGCAAGGAGAAGGCACGCGAGCTCTCTGACCACCTGATGGTAAGTGGGATCTGAGACCCATAGACATTTGAAATCTCAAGACTATAATCTCAAAACTGCAATCCTTAGACTTCAAATGCGTTTCCAACACTGAGGACTAAGATGGAATGCCTCTATGCTAGTAATTTCACCGATTGTCTTATCCCCACACCAGAACACAGCATTGCGAAAACTACTGGTGTGTTATTCTCTCAAAAAACGGCGGCCGGTCGGACGGACGAGCGAATAAAAGCGGCGAGTTTAAGTAGTCCCGTCCGACCGAACAAAACACATTTAGCGCGTGCATTGTCAATTAGGGAGCCTTATGGGTCATTATTCGAGCGTTTCAACCGCCTCACTTTTGTGGACATATTTTTGAAGAATTGGGCGTATATTTTGATGCCGTTTTTGGGTATTTGTTAGATGTCCGGTAAACTTAAATACATAACCAGAAACGAAATCGAAATCTGCAGCCACTTCCACAAAAATGTGACCACGAAAGTGATTCGGAACAAACGCCCAAATAATGACCCTTATACGTTCGAGAAGTCATGCTGTCAAATTGAATACACGCGCTAAAATGTGTTTTGTTCGCTCTATCGGGACTACTTTAACTCACCGCTTGGACCTTCACTAGAGCGAACGATCACCTTTGCTTGTTGAGAGAATCACAACCCTGCTTGGCGGTGGGTTAATGGATAAGATGGTGGCAGCTATCCGGATGGACCCTGCACAAAGTCCTACCACCACTAAAACAGTTTAGCTGTGAACAGACAGACAGAGTTACTTTCGCATTTACTAGTATGGAAATATGGATATAAACTGATTAGTGTGATGTGATGATAACTATTCTTACTGACGATCTCCCATTATGTCCACGATTAGTCAGATTTACAAGTGATGAAGTGAAATATAATATTAATGACCTCTAACACTTACTAAATACGAACTAAACCTGAAATCTACGTGCTTATATTTAATTATCTGGGCACCGTTTAGTGGTCGCAATTAAGATTAGTCTTGGGCCTAAATAGCGTTTACGGGCAACAACACTTAATTTATGGCAGTTTTCTTCTCACAAACAGCTGAATAGCTTAATTTGTACCTTTGGAATTAATGACCTGAAACGAATTAAAGAAATACCGGTAAATGTAGTATTAATTATTATATCTCGGCGTTAAATTGCGAAATTATGAGTGAAACTAAGCAAATGATGAGTGAAAAGGTAGCAGCAGCATTTTCCTCCCACCGAGTTTTGACTCGTTTATTTGATAGATAAGCAGATGATGATTGAGCAAGCACCTAAGTTGGCAGCAAAAATGTCTCTCAAAAAAGCTTCAGCATTCTCTTTACCACGCCTTTTGGCCTAGAGGAGGCAACCGAGCACACAGAACACCTGGCAAAAAGTGGAATCTGACATGCATATATACAGGGTGACTGCGGGATCGTGTAGCAACAAAGTAAACTAAAACTCACTACACCATTAGGAACATAACGTAATAAAAAAGCGTTAAGACAATTACTTTGTTTTTTTTATTCAAATAAACATGGAATGAATTCATCTTATTCGGAATCATTGCCACCCTACATACCTACTCAATTTCTTAATCGTCTGATCGTTTGATTGTCAAATAGGTAGTTTATAACATGTAAACGTTAGGTGACCATAATTTTAGTCATAATTAGGGAAACATTTGATTAAGTGATTATTTTAACAAAAAACAAAGTAGTTGTCTTAACGCTTTTAAATGTAGTACGTTATGTTTCTAATAGTGTAGTGAGTTTTATTCTAATTTGTTGCTACACGAACCCAGAATCACCCTGTATTTTCACTCTCAAGGCTACAATCTTAAGTAAAATGTGTTGCAAACCCTCAGGACTAAAGTGGAATGCCTCCATGCTATACATTTTTACCGGTACACAACCACGCGAACACTACTTTAGCGATCCGTATACCGTACAAGGTCCTGCCACCATTAAGTACGAGTACAAGCAATACCTAAAAAAATACCGACAGTCTTCCATATTTTTTCCGTAAGTAGGTTGATTGATGAACACCGAAGTTCGGCTTTCAGCTACCTCGGTAAATTTACTTTTAGCGCTTCAATAGACTCGAAACGCCTTCCTCGAAGTTTATTAGTATTTTCTACCTCGAAAGCACCAGCTGGGATAGCACCATAAATTCTACAGTAGGATGCTTGATTGATTATATACGTGGTTGTTTAACCGTAGAACATAATTTTAAAGCAGTTTGATCTCAGCTAAAAATCTGAAAAACATCTACATAGAGCAATGATATAATATAGTAAAAAGAGGTAGATATGTTATACTTACGCACTTCGATAGTGGCACCCTAAAACCAAGCCAATTGGTACACCTTTACTTAGTCTTGCGCCGTCAACGGAACCTTGAACTAGTCTGCAGAGCAACATACACTCGTCTCTGTTTCGCTCCCGGAAATTAGCATACCATCCTGCTTTCACTTGTCATTTATGAATTAGTGTGTAATTCAAATATTTACTGATTATATGTGCGTAAGCCGGGCCATCTTTACACGCGGAATACCGTATAGGTAACATATCTACTTCTTTTTATATTATATCATTGACATAGAGTATAAAAAAACAAGAACGTGCCTTAAGTGTTAAATTTACACAAAACAATTATCCCAGCCCACGTTGGGCGCCAGTGTCGCGGTGAGACCGGTTCGGGAACGGAATCAGGAACAGAAGTGGTTTAAGAGTAACAACAGCGGTCCAGGGCAGGACTATTTTTTAAAGATCCTTTTATTAATCTCACCTCACTGTTGTAAGTATTTAACTTGATTTAAAAATGTTATGTTTGAAACTTGTTAATAGCTTGGTAGCTTGTGAGCGACTGAGCTCGTCGTCGTGTAAGTGTGTAGGATTTAAACGAACTTTAGAATTTAGAATTAAAATAGCCAGATAGAAAGTGCCAGAACGACTTTAATTGAACTAGGTAAAAACTAGGTAGGAGGACTTTAACACATAGGTAAAAACTTCATTATAAGATCCATCAAAAATGTCTAAGCATCAAAAATATTCCTACATTATTTTGATATAATAATGTACTGCGTCGCATACATTTTTGGATACCTGGACACAGTACATTATGAAACATCGAAATAATGTGGAGATATTTTTGATCTGATGATTTTCGGAGTGTGTATTTTATTGATGACGTGTTGGCCTAGTTGGTACGCTAGCGGTCCCGGGTTCGATATCCGGCATGAACAAATATTTGCGTTATAAGGCGAGTATTTATTTTTGAGTCTTAGATGTTTTCTATATATTTAAGTATTTATTTCTCTCTAAATGTACGTATTTATCCCGTTGCCTATTCTCCATAGTACAATCGTAGAGCTTAGAAGTTAAATTGTACCCCAATATATATTTTATAAAAAAACATCCAAAAACAAACCCTCAAAAATAAATAACCACGTGATGCCATTTACACCCAAAATGAAAAGTGTAAAGTTACAAATTTCCAAAGACCCTCGAACCACAAATGGGAACACAATTAACTCCAAATCGGGTGAGAGCTGGCATGACTTACACATTTTATTATATTTTTCGAGGGTGTTATTCGTTCATGTACCCAAAACGAGAATCCGAATTAGATGTTCTAATTTTGAGGAAGAGGACGTTAAAAAGGAGGCTCGGCATAGGAAATGGAACACCGATATAGCATAGCATAGCTCAAGTAAAAGATAATGACTGTTATTTTAATTTTATTAAATAACAAATAACATCCTACCAACACATACATGTCGCACTGGGATCCCCTTGGATCGCATAATTTGTTTTAGACTATTATTGTTTCGCATAATTGATTTGGCATAATTTGTATTGGCATAATAGTACTGTCGCATAATAATATTTTGGCCTAATACTTTTTTGGCATATTACGCTATTAGAATCATTTCAGTTGGACTAATTTTTATTAGACTAATACACATTATGCATACCTATTATCGTTTGGGCTAATAATTATTTGTTATATCTGTCATTAACCATAATTTCAGTTTTCTAAATGAATAAAACCCAGTTTCGTTGTTACATATTAGGTAAGTAAATTAAATTAGGTCACGTTAGGTACATTAGGTTGGGTTAGGTTAGCATGATATCCAGGCGCGAAGCGCCCAAGCAACGCAGAAGAAACAGAAGGAGGGCCGCGAAGCCTTCGTTCCTAAATATATATAAACACAAAACCAAAACTAACCTTTTTTCGTTGTCCGTCTACGACTATGACGATATGTGCCATTTGTACATGACTATTTTTTAGGACAATACTGTTATGCATTTTGTAATGATGCCAATTTATTATTATGACTTTTTGTATTTATGCTATTTGACGTTAGTCTTCATGATGATTATGCTTTCTGTATTTATGCTTTTTAATGTTATGCCTAAAAATATATGCGTAAAGATGATTATGCACATCGCTATTTCGGCTAAAAGCAATTATGCGTAACAATATTATTACAAATAATTTTATGCCATCCAATAGCGAACCGTCGCCCTGCTAGATCAAAACAGTATCAACTTAAAATCCTTGCTAGTTTTGTTTCAAGTTCATAGAAGTTGGATTAAAGTTGATTTTAAAATACAGTTTTATTTTGAGTTACTACTGTTTTGATCTAGCAGTGCGATGTATTTACTCACGCCTTAATTCCCAAAGTGGGGTAAGCAGAGCTACAGGATAACCAACAACTCTAAAAACTTCTTATTAAAAATGTAACCACATTTTGCACAAACGGGCTATAAGATATTTACCATAAAATAAAAACAAATAATTAGACTAATTAAAGTTTAATCAGATTAAATTAATAATTAATTAAAACTAAACAATAGAGGGCCTACGTGGCAAAGTATCAAAGATGCTTGTATAGCAAGTGTACTATCTAGACTTTATTCCACTTCAACTTGGGCCGTTTGTATTAAAACTGGCCGATAATTTCTAGCACAGATAAGGGAAACCAGCGGACAATTTCAAGATGGTAAAACTGATAGGAGACCTAAAACCACAGACTGCATAAAGCTGTGTAAAGCGGTGTTTGCATGACGGCATTATAAAGTTGCGTGGCATGTTTTATCTGTTTGTTTTTTTATAAGTCTTTTGTAAATTTTGTTTTCGATTGATGCGTGTGCGATTGTGGCATCATTGCGCCGTGTCTTCACCAAATGGTCACAACGGAAGACCAGCGCTGGCTCTGCCAGCATCACGCTGAGTTGTGACAATTTCGTGACAAATCATGCAGTTGTGTTCAAAATTATGTTCTTTCATTTAATTTCTTTTTTTTTTCATTAGACATCTGCCGACAACTTATGGCTGTTCCTCACATTTTGTCAGGGTTTTTATTCTTCTCTGTAAAACCAAATTGCTTTTTATTGCCGTCATTACTATGAAATAAATAAGATCTAGCATAACGTAGACAATACGATAACATGTCAAAAGCAATTAGGCTTTACCAATTGGAATAGAACCCGTTACTTTAGCGTTATGCATGTTATCTTATAGTCTTTGTACATGACTAGAGTCACAGAATTACATATTTTTTTTATAAATAACTTGGTAACACTTAACCCGCTCAATTCCACGTAGACTTCGCTTTTCCGACAAAGAGTAACCCTACCGAACCTGAAATTCCTATGAAAGCCCGACCTAATTTCGGTGGAAAAATAACCCTTTCGGGCGCATTAGCTGCGGCTGACCCGCACGGGGGCAGGGTAGGGTAACTCCTTTTTGGGTTTACCTGGAAATATTCGATATAAAATAAAAAAATATCTCTATTTTAGGCAGTAAAAACTATATCATCTTTGAACTGTACTGGTATTGTTTTTAACTCGGCCATTACTGTCAAGTAAATAAGGGCTATGAATACGTTGATGATACGATAATAGATCAAAAACGACATGGTTTTTAACACCTAGAATCTCGGCCCAGCTAGGTTGGCCAAATAGGTGGTATTTCAATTTTGACACAACATTCTATGAAATTAAAAGTCGCTAAAGTCGATTCTTCAAATTGACAGACATTGTCATATTATGTCCTTATTGTTTTATATTGTGGAAACGAAATACAACCTTAGAGTAGCAGAATACAATTATTATTTCACCAACTGAACGTAAATTTTTCTGTAATTGAATACCAACGATAATTATTTACCAAATGTACCCCATTACAATCTTTAACTGCTAAAGTTATTGCATTTTCATAGTTCAAGTGAATTTTAAAATCGTAAAAGTTTCTTCACTTTTTTCACGAATGTTACAAAATTCACCAACCTAATACTTAATCACTGGTAAAAAAATGGTTCACAAAGAATCGAAAAGCGTATTCAAATTGATTCTATTCAGTATACTTAATACCGGAGCCTAAGAAAATGGCGGCCCGAATCGGACGGCTTGTCTATTAATTACGGCCCGCTTCATCCGCTTACAGGAATAACAATTGACTCAGAGTAATATTGAGTAGTTTTATGAGGCTAGACAAGTTGATTAACTAACGTAAACGATTTTCGAAATCTGACAAAATGAATGGAATAGACGGTTTACATTCATCTGGCATAACTTTTTTTGGCATAGTCATCATTTGGCATACTAATCATTTGGCATAATTATCATTTGGCATAATCATCTTTTAGCATACAGTCTTTCTTTCTGAAACCGTATACTTTTCAGGATTGTTATAAAATAAACTAACTTAACCTAATGGGTTCTATGCAATGATATTTTAAATAATGCTGAAAAGTATACGGTTTCAGAAAGACTGTAGGTATGCTAAAAGATAATTATGCCAAATGATGATTATTATTTGTTCCTGAGGGAGTATTAAGCTGCGTACGGATAACGCGTACTCTGCTACGCGTAGTCAGCTACGCGTGTGTTTAGCAGGGTACGGGCTATCCGTACGCGGCTTACAAAAAAGAGCGCGTCCTCTTAAAGACCGACTGCCAGGAGCTCGCGCGCGAGCAAGTTAGCGCGGCACGCGTGCTTCAAAAGTGTACGCGTAGCTGCAGGTACGGATAGAGCGTTCCAGGACACGCGTAACCGACTACGCGTAGCAGGGTACGGGCTATCTGTATGCGGCTTAAGACAACCTGTGAAATTACTAGCATACATGCATTACATGTTAGTCCTTAGGGTTGGCAACCCAATTGCGACCTTAGGCTTGCAGTCTTAAGATTATAGCCTTGAGGATGCCAATATCTATGAGTCACAGATCTCAGTTATCATCAGGTGGGCTGCGTGTGCTCGTTTGGCAACTCGATGCCATAATCAAAGTTAGCCAAAGCCACTGTAAAATAACAAATACGCCACTGAGATTAAATTGTATACATAAAATTACAAGTAATGCCACGCATCGTGTGGTTGCCGAGTTAGAATAGTGCCACTCCATGTCTTCCCGTGGATGTCGTAAGAGACGACTAAAGGCTTGTAGTACTGTTAGGCGATGGGCTTGCAACCTGTCACTAATACGCTGGTAAACATCTTAGCCTAATTGTGCAAATTGTGGTTATAGAATTATCAACAAGTTTTTAGAGATGTTTGTAATTCTGTAGCTCTGCCTACCCCACTCTGGGAACAAAGGCGTGAGATTATGTATGTATGTATGTAACTAAATTAATCTCAGATTATTCAAATGGTGGACTTATCGACTGGTAACAGGATTACCAGTCCCGTTATACCCTCACAGCGTGGCCACCCTTTCATCCCTTTAACCGCAAGGAAGGGTTGAACTTATTTTTAAAAACTCTACGTTTGGAAACCCCCTATAACGTTATTTATTTGAATTAATTTGGCTTGTGTTTTTTGTGGCATTTTGAGAGGATATTGGGTCGTTGGAATTATTTTTTATCGACTACGCTAGAAGGAGATTATGATTTTTGAGTGTATGTTTGTATGTTTATTTCTTTGGCACGTTTTGCAGTCTAAACGGTATGGATACATTTGAGGTGTCGTTAGAATCGTCTTGGTTGTGAGAGTGAAATACACATAATTAAAGAAATGAGAGCGGGGTTAATTCTCTTTAATATTAATCAATCGACAACAATATTAAAAAAATGAGTTTTAAAGCATGGCTTTTTATTCTTTTTTACCATTGTTTTAGAATAAATTTGGTGAACGAATTATTTAATAACGTAACTGTGACAGTTCCTCTTTGCCGTTTGTGCCATCGCGAATATTTAGTTGTATTACGGGATATAGTAGATGGCCTAGAAGATAACATTTTTATTTATTATCTAGAGAAAAAACCTCTTGAATTAATAATTATAAAAAAAACTCCTATCGCCTATGTCCGAAAAAATATAACAAAATATCACTGTGACACAGTTCTATTGTAAGTTAAGGTTACATTTTACCGCATACACAAAACATAAATATAAAACATAAAACCTCCCTTTTCAAAATCGATAAAGATATCATCATAAAATCCATTTACAAGTACAAAAACATTTCAATTTCTGTACAAAAACGTCAATAAAGCACCGTGTTTTGTACTTAGTCATAAAATGTCTCGCAAAATATTTCCCAGCCCAGTCCCGATTGGCGGGTGAAATAAAACGAAAACTAAAAATATTATCGATAAAATATCGCCGGTAAAACGTCCGTTTATCGGGCAACGTTAGCAGCGAAATTTTAGCTTTGGGCTATGAGGGAAATACATATAATAGTGGAGGTTATTTGGTTTCGTTAAACAAATATACGCAGATTCGGATTTGTTATAAAAATCAGAGACAACGGGTAAAAGAGAAGCATTTATATGGAACGACATAACTAAAGCTGGGATTCACGGACGCACCGTTTGCCTCGGCGACAGATGGAGTGCATACAACTGGATGGGTGTAATATTTTGACTACATTCACGGACGCGCCAGGCCATGTCTCACACGACAACACGGAGTAGACTGATTAGAAAATGGCAGCCAGAGAACGCATTCACGACGATGCCATTTAACTCAGCGAGGTGGCGTGACGAGTTCCAACGTTGAATTTCGACATTAACGATAATTCCCTTCGGATGCCACGTTGATGCGTCGTGCTGGCTTTCCTTCCAACCAAATCCAACGGACCGCGCCAAGTACTTAATACGCTACAGTTTTGACATTCACGGATTGATTTTGGCGCGACGCTGCTCTATTTGGCTTGTTGGAGCGGTCGTGAATGCCCAGCTTAAGAAGAACGCATCTTTACTTTCTACCTCAGTCCAAGTATACGGTTTTTCAAGGCATGTAGTTAATTGTTACTTGTAAGTATGATAATTATTGTGTGTTGTTTGTGTTTATGTGTGTTTTCGTAGGTTTCGCAGACATAATTTGATCTAAATTGTTGTATTTTATGCAATATGGTTTTACCAATTAGAATAGAGCCACTGTTTGTGTTTGTTTTCGATAACTTAATAAGTGCGAAGACAGTTATGAAATGAAGCAAATATTCAAATTATTATACAGTCTGCTCCACATAATCGTTGCTCCGTGGCTAGCTAGAATGAGGGTGTGCATTGTTAACAGTTCAGAAATATTTCTGATGTAGTGAGTTAGGCTTTATTTCAGTTTTTTTTTATAAAAACAACTTCTTAATCGCTTTGTCTCCTTGAAAATGGCATTTATAAAACAAAAATAGTAAAAATAAATATTACTTTTCTCATAAATGTTGCAATTGGAAAATATTAAACCCCTTACTAATAAACTTTGAGTAACGGTGGTATAGCTATAGGTACAATCTTTTGTCCTTATCTGTCATTGTGACATTTGAATTTGACAGATAAGGACAAAACATTGTATAGCTATACCACCGTTACTCAACGTTTATTAGTAAGGGGGTGAGTCTTCACGGAAAGTCCAGCGACTCGTTGCACTACACGATTCCAATACAATACTCTTGTTTATTAGAAAACACAGTAATAGTAATGAGGGCGCCACTGGACGCTCGGCGTAGCCTTAACTTTAAACAATGTTTATAATTCCCTATTATTATTTTTTAACCTTAACTGGGGGACCTGAGGATTCAGTTGGCAGTATTTAAGAGGATTTTGAAGCTCAAAAAATCCATAAATAATGCTATAAAGTTTCTCTTTCCTTACCCTAGTCCAAGTTGTCTTATCCCCACAATGGAACACAACCATGCGAACACTGCTGCTTGGCGGTAGATTCAAGGATAAAGCCGGAGCCGCACTGCTGCGCACTATGCACGGACACGTTATACACGTCGCCCACGTGGGTCAATTGGTCTGGATACGTGTGTCAAAATTTTCACAGCAACCAATGCACGCACACGTCAAACGTGTGGGCCACGTGGCTACGTTGGTCAGCTGCGTGTGTCTACATTCCCCACTGCGGGCCACGCACATCCACGGGGGGTGCGACGCCCTTGAAGCCACCTTTCCGCTGCAACTCACGGGCAGCGTGGGTCGCGGTGGGGCTTTGCCTGCCACGCGCGCTAGCGTGTGCGTGGCAGGCACTTCGGAACAGACCACGCGTGTATCAGTGACGTCATTTCGTGCGCAGCGTGCTCGTGGACTACTGTGGAAGTTTCTACATACATTTTCATACAAAGCGTTTTTGTATTCACGTGTGTAGCTTGACCGTGCGCAGCAGTGGGGCTCTGGCTTAAGGATGTGGTAGCGATCCGGGCGGACCTTGCACAAAGTCCTACCACCACTAGTTCTTTTTAAATTAAATAAGTACATAGAAAACATCCAAGGCTCATAAATATTGACGACTTGAAAATTGAGTTGTATCACCTAACAGGAAAATGTTTATGAAATTGCATGATTTTATCTTTGTTTATTTGCGTGATGAGCACACACGTACTGTTTACCTACTCCTGAGTCTGGGATGTTTTCTTTACATTTAAGTAATATATATCAAATGATGGGGCAGTATTCTACACGGTAAAACCATACAGCTTTTGACATGTTATCGTATTGTTATTCTTGATGGCCATTACTGTCAAAATGATAGGGTGACGGCAGCAATGTTGGACACTTCTAGCTGAAGGCTCCAATAATATTTAATTTTTTATGTTTATTTGGACACAAACGGTACAAGTAAAGAAACAATATTACAGAAAAACTTACATAACACATTGACCAGTGAAGTTGCCACAATTAACTAATACAGTACAGAGTAACACGTTAAAAATGTGTGTTTACGTAGTATTCAATTCAAGTGCAAATATTAAATTCAATTCAAGTACAGACAACAATTAAACTAAATTAATTATTTAGACAACGCAATTTTAAATCTAAGAAGGAAAAGACTAAATATATCTAAGTGACAAAATGTGCTATTATAGTTTTTAGAAGTTCTACATAAAAAAAAAACATTATCATCATCATCTACATAAATGGACACTTAACTCTTAATTCAAAAACCATAAGGCTATAAATTGATTGTCTCAAAATAATTGAATAAACCTTATCTTCTGGACAATAAGAATCAAGTGTCCATTATTGGTGCTTTTTCATTATTGGTCAAATCCAAGGGCTATCGTAACGTTGACAATATGATAACATGTCGAAAGCTATATGGTTTAATCGAGTAAAATAGCGCCCCTGGTGTCCATCAAATAATCCAAGAGCTTACTAAGGGATTAATTAATAATTTATTTCTAATTAATAATTGACTACATTGTTCGGATAATAAATAGTTTAAGCCTTTATAAAATTACATATAATATTAATAAAACATGTAAATAATCAATTAGTTGACATAGCTATTTATAAGCGATGCAGTCAATTATACAGCCACAGGCTACATTGTGGCAACGTAAAGCTCTTAATTCAGCCTGATCACCGGCTCAGCGCTGTAAAGCAGGGCTGAATGTCAGAAAATGATATGAGATTATTTACGGGGGAATGGATGAATGCTTATTAAAATACATGATGTTTTTGAGCAGAGTTTTGTGTCGTAACAAGCTACCTAATTGGGAATGCATACCTTAAATGTTTTTTGTACGCTCTGACGGGACATCTTAAACTCGCCGGTTTATATTAGTTGAGTCGAGTTGAAAAGCGAATCGTTTATGAGAATAACATGACAGAGATCTATGTATTTAGATTATTTATCTATGTATGTAGTGTGTGTGTGTGTGTGTGTGTGTGTGTGTGTGTGTGTGTGTGTGTGTGTGTGTGTGTGTGTGTGTGTGTGTGTGTGTGTGTGTGTGTGTGTGTGTGTGTGTGTGTGTGTGTGTGTGTGTGTGTGTGTGTGTGTGTAGTGTGTGTGTGTATGTGTGTGTGTGTTTCGACATATGAGAGTGACACCAGACACTTTTTAGTTAAAAATTTTGCTTTTGAGGTCCCACAGTTCTTTATGTCAACGTATCTGCAAACCTCGTTGTATATAAAAGTTGAAATGTATAACTATGCCAAACGACAGCCTTGTAGTACCAACAGTCTCTGATCTTGACCGCAGACAGACGAACTGACGAATATGGAGAAACTATAAGGGTTCCTAGTTTGACTTCGGAACTCTAAAAATAGGTTAAAAACAATAGAACTTTTGTAATTAAAATAAATAATAAATAAATATCAGGGAATGTCACACCAATTGACCTAGTTCCAATCTAAGATCTAGGCTTGTACTATAGGTATTAGACAACGTTATAAATACTTATATAGAGAAATATATACTTAAATACATAGAAAACATCCAAGACTCAGAAACAAATATTCGCGCTCATCACACAAATATCTGCCCTTACCGGGATTTGAACCCAGGACCGCTAGCTTCGTAGGCAGGGTCACTACCAACTAGGCCAGCGCGTCGTCAATTATACAATACAAACAAAACGTTGATGTTAGTTTTCTCCTCGTTGCTTTAATAATATAATTTTATAGAATTAAAAACATTAGTCCAATGACATGCAGATTAAAAAGAGGTTTCGCGTGTTACAACAAAATGAAAAATACTCAAATTATTCAGTTGGCAGTAGTTTATAATTAACACCGAGTTAACACGTAAACTTGCACGTCATTATTTTCATTAATTAACTATTTTAATTAAGTTGTTTAAATCATTTTTATTAGTAAGACACTCCCTTTATTGCGGCACCCTTTGATGAGTTATTTTCATTTTTATCGCAATCAAACAAAATTATAAGGCTTTTTTATACGGCCTTGTGTACGGCTACATTAGTTTTTTGACTAATTATTACAAGAAATATGGTAGTTAAACTATAAAATAATGATTTGGCGTTGATAAAAAAGTTTATCTACCATCAAGAAATAATATTTTATATACTTTTTTTGTAAGTTTATTTAGAAATAAAATATGTAAAAATTTATATTCATAGCTTTGTTTACATAGTATGAGCATATAGTGAAAATCCTAGCATACCTACTTAGAACTACTACTTGTCATTTGATGTTCTGTTTGAAGCTTACTGTGTCAAGGTACTAAAGCGCTTTTTAGCACACTATACTGAGAGGTGACTGCTTAAATAGTGTTGTTAGTTTAAGCGTAGCGTAAGAGTACTGAACTACCCACCTTATACTTATGTTTTAGTGAGAACTGTCAAGGGGGTAAGTGCATGTTTAGAATAATATTCAAATCTAAGGTCTGTTCATTCTTACTTGTCATATATAGTAAACAACTTTCTAACCTCAAAATGCACCTTTTTTGGCTAAAACAGCTATTTTAAACAAAATAAAGCAATCACAGACAATACATTGGCCAAGTGATGTCCAAAATGTTTATTCAGTTTACTTTATTTACGACAAAAGAGCTGTTTTAGCCAAAAAAGGTTCATTTTGAGGTTAGAAAGTTGTTTATTATATAAGTCAAGTAAGGATGAACAGACTCTTATGTATTATTTTTTGTACACTTGTTCCTGTTTGTTTCTCCAATAAAGTAAATAAATAAATAAATAAGAAGCAGTGTTTACATAGTTGTGTTCCGTTGTAAGGGTAAGACAACCGGTGAAATTACTACAATAGGGGTATTCAATCTTAGTCCTCAAGGACATTAACAACACATTTGGAATCTTAGGGCCGTATTAATAAACTAATCTCAATTCTAATGCTCGTCTCGAGATGCGTCAAAAATGACAGTGTTCTATGGTTTGACGTTTACTTTGACGTATCTTGTGACCGGCATTTCGGCCAAGATGAGTTTATTAATTCGACCCCTAGGTTTGTAGTCTTGAGAATTCATTTTGTCTATATTTCTCAGAGGTCACTTACCAGGTACCCACTAATATTATAAATGCGAAAGTTTGTGTGTGTGTGTGTGTGTGTTAGTTTGTTATTCGGTTGAAATTTGGAATAGAGATAGCTTATACCCTGGATTAACACATAAGCTACTTTTCGTCCCGGAAAATCTAAAAGTTCCCGAGGGAATATCGAAAATCGAAATCCCCCGCAACACGGGTTGGCCGATAACTAATTCTACGCGGACGAAGTCAGGGGCAGAAGCTAGTGAAAAATAAAACACATATCGACCTCAGCTTTGTCCTCCTAAGCCAATACGCAGTATGTCAGATAAACAGACATAGGAATTCAGGGGGCAAAATTTTGTGACAGGTAGGGAATTCCTATATCGATAAACTCAATTATCGATGATTTTTCCATATCGTTTTTTTTGCCCCCAGCATTGTATGTATTTTTTGTAAGTATTGGTCTGAGTATGAAGTTCACAAAGCTTATTTAAAAATAAATGTTATGTATGCCCCTATTACCTCCACAGAAATTGAAAAGTCATTCAGTTTTAACGCCCGAAAATTTGGAACCAATTCTGATCGTTTATTTTAACAATAGTAGATGGAACAGAAATTAAGAAAAAAAAAATAGTAAAGTTACAAAAAAATGTTTTCAAAAATGAAAAAGAGAATTACGTCATTATTATGTTTAATATTAACACTTTTAATTAAAAAAAATTACAGGCGAAACTTGGAGTGATCACTAGTATATAAAACAAGCATCGATAACTGAGTTTATCGATATAGGAACTCCCTACATGTCAGAAAATTTTGCCCCCTGGATTCCTATGTCTGCAGATAAAACTGTAGCAATATCAACCTCATTGCTAACGGAAGAGAATTCAAACTGCTTTGGTTATTGAATTTGGGATACTACTTATTTGCTTACTAGTAGTATCAAATATAATTAACAAAACTTTAGTACAACCCTACTAAATGTTCTAGAAACAGAAACTCGTTCCAAAAAACTTTGCAAAACAGTAACTTTAGAATTTAAACTAAGCAATATGGACAACAGCCAAGTTTGAAACCAGGGCATAAAGCTTCCGATATGAAGTGGCTCTTTCTTATCTGGCAGTAGTTTCAGGTACAGCCAGTGTCCTGTTAATGGTGCAATTTAAAATTTCTTTAACAGCTTGACAAAAAGAAAAATAAAATGGTCAAGTGTAAATTGGACTTTCGCATCGAGGCTGACGCTGACTTGGCAGCTTTTTATGATTTGTAGTTTTCAGGGTTCCGTGCCCGAAGAAAGCCCAATGGAACCCTATTATACGCGACCGGTTTTTAATTTAGCTTTTGCTCTATAATCACTAATGATCGGCGACCGGTAGTATTTTGTCGACGAAAGTATAACATGGATATGATTCTATTTAAATTTCATGCACTTTTTATGTATTATAAATGTATGCAGTTTTACTATTGAGGTTTTAACATGTCTTAAATGATGAAATATCGGTTTACAACTACGCAGCTCTCACATTTTTTTTTATATAAAACGATCCTTAATATTAACAGATATCGATTGACAATATCAAACAGAAAAAAAAAAAAAATTACTACCTATAACAAATTAAATTCAGTGAGTTTTTAACAATATAATTATGGTTTTATTTTTAACAATACAGACTTAATCATAGTCATTACGTTTGACGTTAAATTGACATAAAATGCTACCGATCGATCATTAATAGTCACGACACTATTTAATATTAAAATCATTGTAGGCTTTTGGGCTATTATTGTGAAAAGGGTAAATTGGGTCTATATTGACTGACATAATTATTATTAGTCATAATGTGCTGGTCATAATCATTGCAAGTCATAACGTGTTTTTTTAAAGAAACTGTTACTTTTTCAGGATTTTTATAAATCAAACCTAACCTAACCTAGCCTTGTCTACGCGTTAGATATTTCAGAACTTCCGAAAAGTTTACAATTTCAGCGATAAAAAAATTATGACTATCAAAAATTATGTCAACAATTACATTATGACCAGTAAAATTATTGGAAACAAAGGGCTCCCGTGTAAATTGCTAGTACAAGTGATGGCTGCAGGGGCAAAAAGGCGACCATTCATGAGGTCCTAAGTGTATGTTGCATAATAACAGGTATTTCACGAGTTATCTTATCATGAGATAAAACGAGCGTAGAGAGTTTCATTATAACATCACACGAGTGTTATAATGCCAAATTATGTTCTGCTACGTACAATACTTAATGCACTTACTCGAGACGTAAAGTTCTTAACAGAAATATTATTTTGTGAAACGCGCGATGTTTTTTTTTTAAACTTGAACAATCTGGAATCAATGGTGCTCAAAGGTTATATAACGTTATGAAACATTTTGTAACATTTTATAACACTACAACGTTCTTAGATTTAGTAGAATGTTGTAGTGTTATAAAATGTTTCATTGCGTTATGTTTCATAACCGTTGTGTTCACCATGAGTAATTGATTTGTCAAAAAAATTATGTGACTTTTATTTCGATTAAAACATCATCGATTTCACGTAAAAAAAGCATAATGTCACTTTATACGTATTGTAATAATCCTTTATTAATTCTTCCTTTCTTCACACTCAACTCCTCAACCGATCGACCTGAAATTCTGTACAAATATAGTTTATATCCTGAAGACGTACAGTCACAACACGGGTTTGTTGAGCCACTTGCCCGTTCGTATTTTTGCCGGGTAATGCAAATCGGGTTTAGTTGGTTATACTCGTATATCCAACATGTATTACTCGGCTAAATTAAGAAGCGTAGTAAGTGGCTTCACATTCCCATGTTGTGATTGTACATAGATAGGGTACTTTTTATTTAAAAAATAAGACATTTCACAAGTAAATAGCGATAAACGACTTCAACGCGGACGAAGTAGCAGGAAAAAGTTACTTTATTCATAATTTGTAACGGTTGTTAAACTTTGAAGGTCTAAATAGTCATAATTGCCTCAAAGTTATGATTTGCGACTCTACCGCCATTATAAAAGAGATGTAAATCAGACCCTTAATACAGGTGTTAGTTTATTCGCTATGCTAATGAAGGGACGCAGGGCCAGCATGGTGGCTGACAACAGACGATAAGAATTATACTCATATACCCATATTTATTTTATTGCATCCATGGTATTAGGAGGGTTATTTTTTTGTATGTATGTAATGTAACTATGTATGTCTATTTCTTGTATGGCATGCTCTGCAGTCTAAACGGCTTCATGGGTTTTAACATGAGAGATGTCGATTGATACCGTCTTGGTTGTGGGATAGACATATAATGAGAGGAATTTTTTAACATACATCGACGACAATATCAAAATTCAATCAGGTTTTCAATGTCAAATATTCAATCGGCCTATATTCCCTTAGGCGACTAAGGGAATATAGGCTTGTAAGGCTGCGGCTCCACTGAGGCGGAGACGAGCGGAGCGGAGCGGAGATGTGCCAATATTAACCAATAGAAGGCGCCACGTCGTGCGGTCACGTCGAGCGCGCCTTGCGCACGTTAGTTTAGATTCTGTTGGTTAATATTGGCACAGCTCCGCTCCACTCCGCGCATCTACGCCTCAGTGAAGCCGCAGCCTTACTTTTAGGCGATGGGCTTGCAACCTGTCACTAATACGCTGGTAAACATCTTAGCCTATTTGTTCAAAATGTGGTTAGAGACTTATCAACAAGTTTTTAAAGTTGCAGGTAAATCTGTAGCTCTGCCAGTCTGCCACCCTATTCACTCTGGGATAACAGGCGTGAAAGTATGTATGTATGTATGTATATCAATTGGGTTTTTTGAGCTATAAAATCGTTGACAATACGGAAACACGTCTAAAACAATAAAGTTTTACCGTGTAGAATCTTCATCTCAACCATAATAGGGAATATACAGGGATTTTTTAAATCGCATAACTCAACAAAATAATAATATGAAAATACCGTAAAATCGGCTTAGATATACCGATGATACAAGCATTTTAAACTGCTCATTAGACAGCGATTAGACAGAGATCCGATATGAACTGTGACGTCATGTAACAAGTCGGCCGTATAAACTCCATGTTCAATTTTATTTTGCTAGAAAGAATACGGAATAAATCTTTGTTGGCGTATATTTTGGTTAACTGGTTTTTTTTTAACTGTTTGTTACATGAATCAGCGTTTATTGAAGCTGCAAATATTCTCTATTGTCATGTTGGTTTTCCTCTACTAATTTACCTTACCTTTATATTTATTTAATATTCTTAACCGCTACATTTCCCGGTTCATACTAGCGACACAATTCCCAGCCAAGGTTCATGTTAATCCCGCTCAGGACCTTCCAAAGTGGTTCCTTGTGTGCCATTAATATGTTATTTTAGCATAAAGGGTATCATAATGTGCTGCGGGGTATTTCCTAACCCCTCACGGTTTATTGCATCTGAATTACTATCTAGTTCATTAATAATGTAATTTAGGGGATTTCCCGTTGATTGCGTACGTTTATGTAAAAGGTTTCGAGTTTTTGGGAGGCTTATATTGGCAATAATAAAGGTTTATTCCCACAGATAAGATTAATGTTTATTTATTTTAATTTAAAAATGTAAATTATTAAATGTTGATATACATTTTTATATTTTACTAATCATTATCTTTAAAAGTCCATTGAGGTATGTACAGTCGACGTCAAAGATTAGTACCCTGTCACTTTATCCGCTATGACAATTTCATATGGCAGTTAAAACATGACGTTAAATAGACAAGGTACTAAAGTGTAAACATATTTATGACGTCGACTGTACATAACATTCTCTTTAACGTATGCTCATTTCTTGGTTTTTCTCGTCCAAGCTACTGCTAACTATTTAAAATTCTTGTGTGACTATATTTTTCTAGAAAAGTTTTACTTACCCCCTCTAACCCCCGAACCGATCCTGCTCGGATTCGTTTTTTTTGTCTCAACTACTCTTCTATCAAAAGTAATGTTATGATCAATTATACTCAAGTTATGGTCGAATAGCCTCACTAAAGGGGTTTGGGTAAAAGTGTTGTCATTTGTAAAATTCATATATTTTCAAGATGAGCGGCCATTCGTAAAAGTGGTAAATTATGATAGAATTATTAAAAATAAACATATTTTGTTACATAATGTAATACTCTTAAGTGCATCGGAGCCGAGATATTTAAATATGCATACTTGGGCGTACTTTTGTACTAAAAACTGAATACTTAAATCTTTAAAATCTCCGCTCCGATATTATTTAACGCCATAAATTATATATATCTATGTGTATTTAGAGGTCCTCTAAATAACCATGTAAAATTCATCCGTGGCCGATGAAAAAAAAAAAGTCAATATTCTTCAAACAAATTTACCCAATGCCCTTTCATTACTTATGCACTAAAGTATGCATATCGTTGTCCAGTACTCATAGTACAAGCCTAGATCTTGGTTTGAGATCAGGTTAATTTGTATGAGATAGTCATCTGTTTTTTTTTAAGTAACCGCACTTACTCGTAATTAAATTGAAGACGAACACCCGTACAAGGAAACATCCTTGCTATATTTTACATTATAATATGACGTACCTACACTACCGCTCATAAGTATTTAGCACTCGTTATTATTTCCTTATAATTGTATACAAAAATTACATTCAGAATTATACTTCTAAGTCACTTAGATGTTTTTATTTAGCTAACTTATCAAGTTTCAAAAATATCCTTGTGAATATCCCATTTAATTTATCGGTCATTAAAAAATCAATAAATCTATTTCTAATACAAAATTGTTTAATTTGGTATGAAAAGGCAAATAATGGTTTTTCAAATCAATAAGAAAACTGGAGATTTAAAAAGGATACCTCTGGCACAGATTTCAGGCTCTGTATATTACCTAAATAAAAATGTAACCAGCATCTAAGAGAGTCCATTGGATTTGATTCGACAGTATGATGTTGAAATTCATGTTTTTTTGGCAATAGTATCGACTAAATAATGAGTGCCTAAATTAGCATTGTACCGAAAACTAACTTCTCAAACTGTGAAAGTTTCTTATGAGAAATCCTCGGAAATTTCTAAGAATATTCTTATATTTTCTACGGAAAGAGAACATTCTCAATGCTCTCAAATGTTTCCGATAATATTCTCAGTAATTTCTAGAGAAGATTTCTTAACTTCTGAGAATGTTCTGCAACTTGTACATTGCTAGCCTAAATACTTATGAGCGGTAGTTTATTTCAAATTATGGTGAATTGGTTTATCCCATAATTTTGTAATGTATATTGATTCAAAAACCATTTCAAGAAAAAGGGTTGTAGAACCATTCCCTGTTATCAGATTATTTTACAAAATTAGTATTAAATAGTTATTTCTAATTTATCATTTGACATTATTCGACCTGTAATGTAGTGACGTCACGATCTTCATTGGTAAGTTGTGTCTAATCTGTGATCAACCATAGTACTGCATATAATATCAGTCCGAAATGCAGTAATATATAAATAATGTATATCGATTTTTGTCTTATTTATTTATGTTTTATTTTAACGCTTATTAAAATTAAGAAATTTTTAAATGTATATAAACATGACAATGTAAGATCTTTAAAAAAATGGAATGATTAAAATACAAGTCCGTTGTGGAACCTCCGCCCGTAGGCTAGTCTGTGGGTGAAATTGTCAAACTCAACAAACGGCCGAGGGAAATTACATGACTTGACATTGAGTTACGTGATCTGACAGAAACGCTTACTCTCAAACGAATTCAATAGTTTTAAAGCATGTCTCAAACAAACCAACTCGTAGTGACGTCATAAAGCCATTTTCTTTAAAAATTTAAATAAATTAATATATTGATTTAAATGCAAAAACTGTGTAATTAGTGTCTTCAATTAGTCTATTTTATCGAAAAAATAAATAAAAACTAGGGGTAATTTTGTTTGGGATAACCCAATTAGGGTAGGATTTTCGAAAAAAGAAGACTTTTTAATATCTCAATTTAGATAAGTGTCCTGTACTCTCCCAAAACGATTCCAAACAAGACCCTCTTGCATCTACATGGGATTTTTAGAACCCAGTTAAAGACAGCCATAAAAGAAACGCCACGGAATAAGACACCATTTGCAAGATTAACGGCCATTATTCTGTGACATTTCAGATTATCTACGTCCAATTTAAATGGGTCCGCCCGTTTTCTACGTCCAATATTATTAGATTTATTTCTTGGATAATCATTAATTCACTGGTGTAGGTCATTTTCATTTTGCGATGTGAAATGATTAGATTTTGATAAGGTTTGTATAAATGTTATTTAGTAGGCACGTTATCCAACAATACTGTTTTAAGTTAAATGTGTGTATTGTGTATGTTTGGAAGAGATATCTGCTCTGAAAGAAGAGGACGCCATTATAATAAACTAGCGACCCGCCCTCGCTTCGCTTCGGTTTATGTGAGTTTTCCGTAATACCCTTACATAATCCAAAACTTATTATACATAAAAACCTTCCTTTTAAATCATTCTATCTATTAAAAAAAAACCGCATCAAAATCCGTTGTGTAGTTTTAAAGATCTAAGATACATAGGGACACACATCATGCAATATCAAGGGACACCGTCACACAAATTGACCCAGTCCCAAACTAAGCTCTAGCCTTGAACTATGGATACTAAAAAACTATGAATTTACTTATATAAACAAATAAATAATTATATACATAGAAATCATTCAGTACAGAAACAAAATATCCGCCATTACCGGGATTCGAACCCGAGACTGCTAACTCGGAAGGGTCACTACCACGTAGGCTAACGTGTTGTCGAATATCGGTGGTTCTTACCTTTTAAATAGTTGCTTTTACCTTAGCAGTATCTGGAATACTTTAGTTAGCAGCAGCGTTTCACCGAGCCTCATTCGGATCATCATCATCATCATCATCAGCCTATATTATTTCACTGCTGGACATAGGCCTCTCCCATTGCACGCCAACGAGCACGATCCGTCGGCACTCTCATCCAGATCTTGCCAGCCACCTTGCGAAGATCGTCGCTCCACCTAGTCTCCCGAAGATGACAACTTAACAATTTCCTAGTTCCGAAAACCCGTTGTTCCGTTGTATAAAATGAAACCAATAGAATCTTTTCTAAGAAAACAATATAATATCTACATTATTCAAATTCAAAGTTTTTTATCCTTCAATTTACGCATAATATAATGCTCATATGAATGTCAAAAAGCATTACCACCGGTTCGAAAAATAAAACCTTTGCCCCGAGAAGAACCGGCGTAAAAAACTCGGGAACGTACATTTTTTCAAACAAAGTTTACATTATACATACATAAGTTTACAATATCACAGTATTTTTGCACAGCAGGTGCACCTTTTTAAGCATAGTTAGATTTCATCGTAGATTACTCATGCAGGGTGCACGACTCGCTGCCAAACATCCCTATCCATGATATAATCGTTTACTTTATAATATGCTCGGGAAATTAGTTTATGTTTTATGACAGATTTAAATTTAGAGTCAGTAAGCTCAGTATTTTTTTTTGAATTTTACCGTAGAATTTTATACAATTTCCTAAGAATGCTTTTGAAGGTTTGGCCAGTATATAAAAATGTGGTTTTGAGGTTTTCTGTGCTCCTCTTGCATCCATTTACTCTCATTCACGATTAATTACCCTAGAAGAAAACAAACATAATTAATTAAAAGACCCAATCTCATTCTGTCAATACGATCTCAAGTTAACGGTATAACTTGGTATTGAGTAAGCGGTCAAGAGCGAGTCCGAACTCAAGCGGTCGACCATGTTAGTTTATTTGTTGGGTTACTAGAAACTTTACCTTTGAGTTATGAAACTGGCGAGCATTGAAACTTAATGAATCCAGTTTCGGGTCAGTTCAAAGTTGGAGTGCTTTAAGAGTTATACGTTATGCTTGCTTGTACGGTCAATAATTTTATATTTTTAACTCAAGGCTGCAGTTGCTGCTGCTGCTTAAAGTGAGTTAGTAATAATGACAAGTAAGTCATTCTGTAGCAATGATTTTTAGAATAAAGTAGAATAGAATAGAAAAAAAAATGTTTGAAAAATTTGACACAATACATATAAATATTATGCGCTTCCGGCGTCTGTATAAACGAGCAATTTCTGTATACATAATATATATTAGTACATTACTACAGAGGTCGGAACAAAAGGATAGGTCTGAGGCGGGCAACCCCATATTTCCCGCCGAGGTATTTATAGTGCTTTTCTCAAACATAATAATAATTCATTAAAAAAATTAGAACAAAAAATCAAATTACTACATACATACTCAGTCATCCCCGCAGCGCACCGCCTGCCATCTAAGTTGCGCTACGCACCCCTAATTACCTTTGTTCTCCTGGTACTTTAGATCAAATTCAAAATTCAAAATTCAAAATATTTATTCAGTAAATTGGCCACAAATGATAAACATGCAAACGCTTTTGTTGGATGCACGGCTTGGTATATTAAAAAAAAACAGCTATCTAGCCTATTCATAAACACAGTCGCCATGTTTACACTAAAATTAAAAAAAAAACGTTTATTGTTTTTTTTGATACGCATAGTAGAGTAGAGAGAATGTCGTGATGCCTGTGCCACAAATTTATGTGGAACGGAAATTAAAAAAGAGGTCTTTGCCGGCCTAGGCCTGCACGATTTGTATGAAATTCTATTTTATAACTAATCTAAATTAAAATAAAATAAATACAATGTATTCTATTCTATAATTAATTAAAATTAAAATAAAATATGTGTTATTACTTATGATCGGCGACCGGTAGCAATATTTCGACGAAAGTATAACATGGATATGATTCTGTTTAAATTTCGTGCACAATATTAAAAATAAATGCAGTTTTCGAGATTTTAACATGCCTTAAGCAATGAAATATCGGTTTACAACTACGTACCTCTCACATTTGTTTATGTAGAAAGGTCATTCTCTTTATATTAATTGATCCTCAATGTTAAAAGGCATCGATTGGGAACATCAAACATAGAAAAAAATATGATAATTTACTGTAAGAAATTAAATTCAGTGAGTTTTTAACAATACAGACTTATCCATGTTAGTCATTACGTTTGACGTTAAAGTGACATAAAATGCTACCGGTCGCCGAACATTTTATTATGACGGTATTTTTGTTCAGAATATGATTATGTTATAACAACAAGTATGAACTAATTCTCTATTTAAAGTTATTTGGTGCTTTCTTAGGTGATTTTAGTAGGTATAAACACTTAAGTCGCCTGTATCTCAGGAGCTAATTAAGTCTACTTAGTCAGTTCTTAGGAGGTACCCTAAAAGTATTTTTTTCAACCTTTTATTTAGCACATTGTCGGTGTGACAAATATATATAACAGCTTTTTAGAACTAACCTGCGGACGGACGAACGGACGGACGGACATGGCGGAACTACATATAAGTGTTCCTAGTTTGACTACGGAACCCTAAAAACCGAGTCTGAATCGGTCCATCTGTTTAGGAACACGGTTTTTTTGCGTCTAAAACACCAGGGGAGCCTAACGCACTGGCAATCAAAATCATTTTCATTTTAAAAGTCGAAGGCGAGTGTTCATTTGAAATGAAAACAATTGTTCCACTATGAAGTCAATTGCGATTGCGAGTGTGTAAGGGTGTGGCTCCACTGAGGCGGAGACGAGAGAGACGAGAGGAGCGGAGCGGAGCTGTGCCAATATTAACCAATAGAAGGCGCATGCGGTTACGTCGAGCGCGCCTTGCGCACGTTAGTTTATATTCTATTGGTTAATATTGGCACAGCTCCGCTCCGCTCGTCTCCGCCTCAGTGGAGCCGCACCCTTAGGGTGGGTTTAGACCAAGCGAACGAGCAAGAATTCTATGGCACCATCTCTTACGTTTTCTTTGTAAAAATAAAGACAAAACATGTTCTAGAGCATTCGCTCGTTTGGTCTAAACCCATCATCAGGCAATAGCGACGCAGTTCAAGATAGATCGTGGAACTCTAAAACTGATTTGCTGAGTCGAGGGGGTTATTAAAAACTTCCTTAAACGAAATAAAACAAGATACTTTACTCTGACGTTCAATACGTGTATTTATTTCTTAAACAACTCTTATATTATTATGTACACAACCATATCCATTTAGACTAAGTATTAAAAACAAAATAGTATTAGTAATTAAACAACATGATCTAAGCTTTATTTATTATAATATATATAATAGCTATGAATACTCGTAAGCGTCGCGTTACTTCGAAAAATGTGGCCCTAATACCGTTTGTCCTAACGTGTCGTTTGTCCGAATTATTGATTGTCCTAAACTGGTTTTTAGCTGTGTCACAATACTTATTCAGTTTTCCAAAAAAAACTTGCGGTTAGGTTAGGTTAGGGTTGTATTTCAACACTAAAGAGTTTTAAAAGTCAAGCGGAAATGTTTTTAGTATAAACGAAAATTCGGACAACCGATGTATTAGGACAAATAACGATTAGATATAGGTAGTTATTCTGTTGCTCGAATTTTATTATACTAATATTATAACCGTCAATCTTTATTCAATGGTTTTGAAGTCAAGCTTCAATAATTTTTCCTAAAATTTTCAATTACTCAAATATATTTCGTCTGATAATTATTTACTGCTAATCATCCTTTTTTAATAAAGTTAACGCTACTTTAAACGAAGTAATATAGTAGTCAGAAGTTTCATTAAAGTGATAACTCAATTTTAACTTTAAAAATTAAATCTTTCGAGTATTTTTCAGATCGTATTTTCCTCTTCGTATGAACGAAGCAAAATTATGAACAATGATTAAAGGTAATTAATTACAGAAAAATAACCCTTCCACCTCCATGATAACTTCATGATGCCCCCTACTTTTAGACGTAACATCTCTTAAACAGCCCTGTTTTTTTTTACTACAACAAATGTAACATTTATTGACAATCAGTTTTATATTACCTGTTTTACATTCGTGTATAAAAGAAGAAGAAAATTAAAATCAGATCATCCGTTTGGGAACTTAAAACAATATTTTTTATAATATTATTAAATTAGTTTTTACAATGAGATTAGATTACGTCCATAATATTATATACGTAATCTAACCTCATCGCTAAAACGTCATTAATGTCACATAGATATTTTCCCACTATTAATAACACATGATAATGATAATAGCTTATTTTTATACAATAGGTAGGTACAATTATAGTACATTACTTAACAAGGGCTGTAAAAGAAAGAAAGCCCGAAATCGCAGGTATTTGAGACCCGAGCCGTAGGCGAGGGTTGTAAATATGCGATAGAGGGCTTTCTTTTTTACTGCCCGTGATGAGTACACAATTTTACGTCTTCACCTGGCCACAATGCGAGTTTTACCGTACGCGCAGCGTGCGATAAAACTCACATTATGGCCAGGTGTTACGTAAAAGTGATTATATCTTATCAAGACTCATATTTGCAAATAATGATGAAAAAAATAATTATGTATAGAGTTGCCTGTTAAGTTCACATTACGAACTTTTTTCTCTTTACAATAACAGAAATATCTATCAAAAACTAAAAAAAAACCAGGGCAACAAGGGTCAGTAGTCATACCACAGGTATTTTTAAGTAACACTTTCGTCCCAATATTCAAACTGCGAATGAATTTTATATTTTCAGTCAAAATTTTACATAATATTATTTTATACGTGGCAAATGTAAAGTATTAAAGCAAATTAACCTAATCTCTTCTTGATTTGAATTATGGGGATGGACATAAAGGACCGTCCTCACTGAGAGCATTCGCGTGTAATGAGCATTCGGCGCGAATATCGAGTAGTGTGTAAGCATTGTAACGCTCCGCTCAACGTCCACACCACTCAAATATTAACGCGAATGCTCTCAGTCAAGACGCTCCTTAAGAAGAATTTGATATTCTCAAAACAAAAATCCTTATCTATATTAGAGCGAAAAAAATTCGTTGGTCTTGGGCAGGCTTCGAACCTACATCTACTCTGGCTCTCCGGGCCGACGCAGGCGCATTACCACTTATACCACCAAGACCCTACTAAGATCCACGAAATTAGTAATCGCTTTTTCATACTCGGAGGGTATTTTTTAAAAATCCTTATGTCAAAATCCTTCTAAATTTTAAATTTTAAAATACTTATGTTCCAATTTTAACTAAAAGCATTTTTGCAAAGAACGCTACGAAGTTATCGACTAATAACACTGAAGTCGACGATAACATTTTACCATAGAGAATAACAGATGTCGAATATTCAATGTATTCTGAGTTATACCCGCCCAGGTGTTGCCAGCACTCGGCAACCACATTTTTCGTATAATGAAACGCTTAATTTTACTCGATTTATTATTCTATTCACTAAATACAATAGCAATATTTAAATTTTATAAATGCTTCGAAATGAATTGTAGCGCAGACATTTTTATAATTTCATTCGCTTCAAAAAACTTTAGCGGACCTTAATTCCACAGTGGCGAACGTTACGCACGCATTACCAACGTATTTGCTTTGTATGAATGTGTATTGTACTCCTACAGTGGGTGTACGCATGAAATGACGTCAGAGACAATCTGTTGTGTTGCTTAAATCAAGAGTAAAAAAGTACTGGTCTGACTCTTGTTTTTGAAATGTTAGCAATGTAATTACATTGTTTAGCTAATATCCAGCTCATATTTATTTATTTATTTAATTTGTTATTTAAAATAACATAATTATGAACCATCTACTTCTGCCGTGTGGTTGCCGGCTTAGAATGGTGCCACTCCATGTCTTCCCGTGGGTGTCGTAAGAGGCGACTAAGGGAATAAAGGCTTGTAGTACTGTTAGGCGATGGGCTTGCAACCTGTTAGTAATATGTACACTGGCAAACATCTTAGCCTGTTTGTGCAAAATTTGGTTACAGAATTAACAAGTTTTTAGAGCTGTTGGTATTTCTGCAGGTCTGCCTACCCCACTCTGGGAATGAAGGCGTGAAGGTCTGTTATGTATGTATGAACGAACCATCTAGCCCCATTCACAGTTCCACGTCTGACTAACTATTTTATGTTATCAAACATTTTCCAATCGCTCAAAGGTTAACAGGATGAGATCCCTTAAGGGATAAGTTCGCCTTTGATCATAACTTTTGTGTTTCTCTGGTTTGTTATTTTCCCGTTTGAACAATAAAGTATTTTACTTACACACGCTTAGAGCAAAATTGGATCCATGTGACGCACGCGTGTGCTCTGTGCGTCCGTAACATGCGCCGCAGGGGAATTCCGACTTAGTATAGCAAATATGGAAGGTAATGAATTTATAAAAAAGCATGTAAAACAATACAGATTATAACTAGTATCCAAATGACCAGAGCTCAAGATGATAGTAATTTTGTATCGACGTTAGAACTCTGGTTACGTTTATAAGTAAGTTTATTTACAATGTTTCTAACATAACACATAATATTAAATATTTCTGTGCATTTATATTGTACCATGTTTTACATGATTAACAAAATCTTTTACAGATATATTTTGTACCGTGTATGGTGAATACTTAAATGTATATAATAATATTAAATTTGTAGCCTGATCTAACAAAACAAAGCCAATTCGAAGTCAACGCAATCATTTATATTCGAAAGTTATTATTCCCTGTCGCAAATATATATTATTCGCCATCGAGTTCCATACAGAAACAAAATTGTTAAGAGTATTAAATAATATTGCAGCTCTCTCTGTAGTTTTACACCCATTTACCATAGTTGTAGATATACTTGGATATATCTAGATATACTCCTGACAAAGTAGACTAGAAAACAACGACATAAATGACACTGGATATTTTCTAGACAATGAATATTAAAGTTTGCCGTCCAGGTGACGGTGGGTTATTAAGACTGCAGGAAGCATTATAATTTAGGTATTTATTACAAAAACAATCATACGATATAGACCTAAGAATAGCTGTACTTAAGTGGCAGGGGGCGGAGCATATTACTCGCAGAACAAAATGGCCGATGGGGTTGGAGAAAACTCGAGTGGCGTCCGCGTACCGGAAGACGCAGCGTGGGTAGACCGCCAACAAGGTGGACCGATGTGGCTTAGAAATCAATGGATGCAAGCGATGCAGGACGGGTTCTTGTGGCAAACCTTGGGGAAGGCCTATCTCTAGCAGTAGACGTGGTTCGGCTTAAATTATGACGATGATGATACTTATCTTTCGTCTATAAACACTATGCAAACTTTACTATCCGTAGTCTATCAAAACTCCAAAACGCAATTAAAGCACTACTTCACTAACAAATTAAAATAATTTTCATGTCAGAATCTCCAAGGATATAGTTGTCAAACTACGCGACGCGAGTTATCATTAAAACTTTACCGGTTCTGTTTACGCTACGTGCTTAAAGCACAGCAATGTTATTGTAAACCAATACCTCTAGATCCCTGGACTTGAGGATACTGTTAGAAACCAAAGATCTAGCACACTGGTTCACTTGGCAAAGCGAGTCCAGCATAATCTGATCTTTAATTTAAAACGTTTGCTAGCAATCCAGAGGTCAATTTAGTTTAGCCAGACCTTAACATTCAGGTTCATTCGTAGTTGTTAGATTCAGAGTCGTTGTTGATGCTCTTGCTTATTATAATGGCTGACGTTTTAAACAGGAAATTAAAGTTTTAAGCTTTTCCAGTGTATCTAACGACTTGTAGAATGGTGCTTTAAAAATATTATAAAACTCCTGCAAAATTAATTTTTACTCTCAATATTTTAAATTTAGTAGCTGCTGTAGTCGCTGTGTAATTGTGAGTTTTCTTTTTGCTTTCTGCCAGTTTCAGTTACTACTAATTTCTATGAATAATACCTCTGAATGGATTTTATTTTTGTTAAAATATGAGGATAAAACCGCGGGAAAGAACTCGACAGTTTTCGTTCTTTTAAATTCATAAGTTTCCAAGAAACAGGCTAAAAATAAGTAAGAAGTCGTGGTAAAAAGTCGTTGGAAATATAAATATACACATTTAGCATCTTAAAGCGAGCTATTGCGATCCTTTTGTCTGTCTTTTCGCGTCTCGCTACAACTTACGCTTTTAAATGGAAATGGAAAAGTTATTGAATGAGCCAACTGAGACGGATGATGAGTTTCGAGCACTGATGAATAATTCGCAGATTATTATGCAACTTATGCATTCTGATGTGAATTTTAAAGTGTTTTATTTGGAAAGTTTGAAAAACTGGAACCTGAGGTTGGTTTTGGATAGTTTTCAAATATTTTCCTGTCTTTACATTTGCTTTAGAACATTTCGCAAGAGCTGCCACGAATGGATCAAATAGTTGAATGATATACAAAGATTTTTGGTCGTTTCTATTGATGTGGATGAACGTGGATAAAAACATCTATCATGTTCTGACCAGTATATAAGTACGAGAGAGACGGATGCTTTATCCACCGCGATGAAGGCGACCATATTACGGGCCCTAGTTTTTGGGTTTGAAATTCGAAGTACGTTAAAATAGACGGCATTTAAACAATTACAGCTCTAATGAAATAATCTTAAGTTTCACTAATTTACAATAATTACTGGTGATCTAAATCAGAATTGTTTTGAATTTGGTCTAACATCAAATTGATAAAACTTAATTTTCAAATTTAACAGGAGATTAGACATTTTACAGCTGTCAATGTGTACTTGTCTTTGTCGTTTGGTAAATTCTAAATAAACATAAGAAAATTATAACAATTTATATTATGAACATGCTTTTAGGCAGGTTAAAAGATAAGTTGATTAAAGTACTTACACTTTATACAAGCAGTTTTTTTATTGCCAAAATCGATCTACTACTCCAAGTCAAAATACTTCATCATTCTAAGTAGTCCACAAAGAGTCATTGAACCAATGTTAATTGACACTGGGAATGAAATTGCTATTCAGTTTTATGCCGGAATAAACATAGCCGACGTGGGGGTTAATCAACTCCTAAGGGAATACCAAACATGTTTGGTAATTTGGTAACGTCTATAAATAACCAAGACAACGAGAGTTTTTATTCTTTTGGGAAAAAATCTGTGTCATGGACTTATAATGTACGAAGGAATGACCTTACAAGACAATTGTGTTAGATAAGAGTTTTAATTTTAGAACTACCAGTAGAAGAACTTTAACATTCTCCAAACGTCTCATTCTTAAGTCTGTTACATGCAATGTTCTGTTGTTTGGTGAAAATAACGAACAGTTTGGATATGTTATATAAAATCACAGGTGCTTTTTATTGATTCTATCTTTGGGTGGTTGACGAGGATATCTTTAAGTGACACATGAGCTGTATTAGGATTGCTCGAGAAGATCTTATATGGCTCTTACGTCACAAGTACCACATCTTATCTGACAACTTGCTTGGCTTCATCTTTTATCGTCATCTTTAGGATTAGAGTAAAATGATTGGAAAACTCGATGTTTTTGGGATAAGATCCATTTTTGATTTAAAAAAAACTATAATGTCTAATATGTAAGTTACGTTGATTGAGTGAATAATGTAGTTCGTAGTTTTTGGGTCTTATGTTGAATACGTAGCAAAGTTTCAAATCTTATTAACACATCGTTCGATCTATACATACACGGTACACAAACTTACAAATTCCATATTTACACGTTAAAATTACATAGTACGTTAATTAGCTATTTATTTTATGATTTATGAGAGACGTGTGTCTATATTAAAACAGAATTCTGTTACTAGCTTACTGAAATTAACATGCGGCAGTTAAATTCTATAATAAGTTTTACAGTAGCGTTCATTCTTTACTATATTTTTTGTTCACTGACTGACATTACAATTTTACAAAGATTCCAATTAAAAATATTGCTTGAACGCTTTGTGACTGTCAAAATTTGGACAAAATACGACCTTAATATTACAACTATACAGTTTCCAATGTTTGGACCAACTACTATCATTGTGACAATGCGCAATATAGTACGGTACCGATGTTCAAGCCTTTGTACAAATTGTACATGTACACATTGAACATGTATATTTTATACTCGTAACAATGTGCAGCTACAGATCAGTTAGCAGTTGTTAGTGGTGCAATACTCACAATAGTTTCTTAAATTGATTTTTGTACCCTGTTGAAATAATATCATAATCTTTCTGATACAAGGTCTCTTACATACAACAAGGGGCTCCAATTTGTTAACCCCTTTTACTCCTATATTACAATCATATTGATAACATTATAGCAGCTCTTATTTATATTGTTATAGTAGGTTTTGAATAATAACCAGCTTAACGTCAAAATATTTCATAATAAAGAAGCAATGTAGGTTCAATCAAAGTGGAATAGAGCGCCTGCTATCGTAAGTGCTTGTCTGCCTACTCCGCTCATATTTCAAACTGTACCATTCCGCGCGTACCTTTGAACAATACATGGGCCAACATCAGTACCAGTACCAACTTTACTAGCGTCAGTATACATGCACTAGCACCCCATGAGGGTCACGATGATGCTGAGGAGGGCAGCGGACAAGGGGTACTGGAGCCGGAGCTGACCACCGTGCTGCATGGCTGCTGGGTGCTCTCCTGAGGACAAGAAGAGAATGTTAATCATTTGTTGAAGAAGTATGCGTACCAGGGAATGATGAGGGTATTGGAACATAAGGTCGACCATCAGATGAATAGAATATTCAGAACTGCAACAAACCACCTTGTACTATGACGGCAACAGAACAGGGGTGTATTTCTCTCAAAAAATGGCGGTCGGTCGGACGGACGAGCGAATCAAAGCGGCGAGTTTAAGTAGTCCCGTCCAAGCGAACAAAACACATTTTAGCGCGTGCATTGTCAATTAGGCAGCCTTATACGTTCGAGAAGTCATGCTGCCAATTGAATACTCGCGCTAAAATGTGTTTTGTTCACTAAGACGGGACTACTTAAACTCGCAGCTTGGACAATCACTCGTTCGTCCGTCCGTCCGTCGTTGTTGAGAGAATGACACCCCTTATGATAAGATTTATCTTATTGTAGTCCGAAATAGATGAAAGTAGTTTTTAAGTACCCATTAAATCATTTTAATCTTTTACGTTTTTCAGTAAATCGTGGTTATTTTTTTCGGACATCCCTAGTTGGTAATTTCGTCAGTTTTGAGTTTTTACAAGCTTTTTTTAACTTGCACTGTTCGTATGTATGTTTGTAAGGGGAGCGCATTTTTTCACATAACTTTTTAAGTCCTAGTATCGGAAGTCCGAACATTTTTCGCATACCATTTTATATCATAATGATCAATCTTCATACTCTTCATATATTTTTTTAATACTAACGATCGGAACTCATAATCATGTGAATTCATAACGCCAATATTCATGGAAGAGTACACGTTTCAAAATTTCTTAAATATCTGACGCATAGATAAGGTTAGGTTAGGTTAGATTTATAAAAATCCTCAAAAAGTAACAGTTAAAAAAAAATGCATTATGAATTGCGATAATTATGACTTAAAAAGTATGAACAAAAAAAGTATGAGGAAAAAAATTATGAAGAGTGATTATTATGAATACAAATCGGTAGGAAAACAAAAAATAGGAATAAGAATTTTATGTTAGCCAATATGGACCCGTTTGTAAGATGTCCGTCACTGCCCTCACAAGCCAAAATGTCGTATCTCTAATTCATTAGCCAAAGCAGATTCAATCCTCTCTCGTTAGAAATAAGGTTGCATTTGCTACAGGAGTTTTGTTTGACATACCGCCATTTGTCTTAGCAGGGCAGCGTCAGCTAGTCAATTTTGACCCAGTTCCCGTTAATGGAATGGACTGAAATTTGGATCACATATGTAAAATGCGTGACAATGCGATATTAAGGAATCAAAGAGCTGATTTGATGATGGAGTAGGGATGTGGCCATAGGATCTCCGCTATATTTAACGTGGACCCACCGTGTTTAGGTGCCTCTCCATTACTGAAGGTCGGCAGTCAGTTTTTTAAATCTTTCCTTGTCCAGAGCTAGCCAGAACAGTTGTTTCATGGTCTTAATGCCGGTCCACTCCCTGATATTACGAAGCCATGACATATTCCTTCTTCCCACCCTCCGCTTTCCTGCCACCTTACCCATCATTATGGTGCGTGATAGTATCTGTCGTGTCGCAGTACATGACCCAAATAGCTAACCTTACGCTGCTTGACAGTGCGTACCAGCTCTACCTTCTTCGCCATACGTTTAAGGACCTCCACATTAGTAATTTTGTCCGTCCATCTGATGCGGAGCATTCGACGATAGCACCACATTTCGAACGCCTCAAGTTTCTTACGCAGGTCTTCTCTTATAGTCCACGACTCACATCCATAAAGAACCTCTGGCCAGATGTAGCACTGCAGGAGCCTAGTGCGAAGTTTTATAGATAGCTGCCGACCGTGTTGGGACCCATTAGTTTGGTATAGACAAGTAGATAATGACTTTGCAAATAAAAGTACAGTCGGCAACAAATGCTTGCCACAAAAATGATTTTTTTGACAGAAACTCATTTGATTTAGTTACAATTGTATAAGGCTCCCTCGAAACATTATACAACCCTTATAAATATGACTGGAGTGTTGAAGATTGTAATCATATTTTGATTGTGAGTTGCATGGAAAAAAATAATTCGAACACACACACACACACACACACACACACACACACACACACACACACACACACACACACACACACACACACACACATACACAAACAAACACTTTTTCTGACCTTTTTTTTATTGTATAAGATTTTAAAGTGTTATTCTCAGCTATAAGTCTGAATGTTCTAATAATATTGTCCCTACTATTGGGGAAGACGCTGGAGACTGTAACACAGTGAGAACTAACAGTCTCCAGGGCTTCAACTGTATCTGAGCTATGTAATTTGGAACAATATATTTTTTTTATTATTATATCATTATTATTAAAATTACTTTTTACTAGCTATGCGACATTCCAAGCAAAACATTTTCCGAAAGCACTGATCTTCGATTAAATGACATCAAAAAATTATTTTTCTCTTGGCTATTTTATAAATGCTTGACTCCTCTCTCTCTCTCTCCCTTTATAAAAAATGTACTGCTCACTTAGACTTTACGCATTTTTATCCTCCAGTTATGTTAGCAATTTCGCACATTGTAAAAGCTGTATTCAAATGAAAGTTTTTACGATGCATAAAGATTATGACTTTGCCGCAATAAACTAGATCTATCTAGCAGGGGTCGGCAACCTTTTGAGTAGAAGAGACCAAAATTACAATTTACAAAATTTGATTTTTTTAAAGAGCCTTATTTTTTTTCTTGCCCACAATAAATATTACTTGCATAAATAAAGTTGGAACTAAAGAGCCGCAGCTTCACACCCAAAGAGCCGTATGTGGCTAGCGAGCCGCAGGTTGCCGACACCTGATCTATAGCAATTTTTCCACCACTAGCAACATCCACCTATAAATTATAGAAATTTTTTTACAGCGTCAAAACAAAGAATAGATAGATGTCATTCCCAGAGTCTTTTACTTCAGTTACGTCAAAACAAAATACCTTTTCACGCCACTGCTCGGAAATGTGGCGAAAGATGGTCTGTTCTTGGTCCCCAAAACAATCAATAGTTGTACATTGAATGAGTAGGCCTTCTATGAATTTAAATTGGCCAACAATCTTAACATTGTTGGTCTGTTCCATTGAGCAAGTCGACCTATCACATCGGTCCGCTGATCACTGATTCGACCAATGAGAACACGACTTGTGCTGCATATGAAGTCGTTTTATTTTTTAATAATATTCATCCCTTCACGGATAGGCAAAGGAATCAGATGCCATACAGCCATATATGTCTGTTTTTAATTATCTGAAATATAGTTCTGGCATGGTCAGAGTCGTCAGTTTAAAAAACGCCTTTGAATGACTGGCCACTAAGAACGGTATCGTTATAAAAAAGTAGAATTGACGGGAGAGCGTAACATTTTTAGTGTGTTGTAAATTTATTATAAGAATTGATTTTTATTTCCTCGCAGTAGTCGTGAAAAGCACTGTGTTAAGCCTCGGCCGAAAGTGCAATAGATGGACTTCTACTTTCGAGGGCTCCCGCTACCCGTCGGCCGTCGAACTAACTCGTCCATCTATTGCTTACTTTTTAACCTCTGCAACAATGTACTATTGTGTCATATCCATATTAATATACGATTGATTTCTATTGCTCATTTTTAACCATCTCTACGTTGTTAGGTTGTTTCGTTGTTCTTTGTGAAAGCGGATTTTTCCGCGTTGTTTGTGTTAATATTTATAGTAAAACATAAATATTCCGTTACGTTATTTACGATAATCTTTGAATTATCTGCTGAAATTATCATAATTTTGTGTGAAACAATGAATAGGCGTTTAACAAAAACTTATCTTCTTATCAAGATCTGTATGTATCTTGAGAGTCGCTCTCACGCATCGAGGGTTCCGTACAAATGCCATACGAAAGAAATATTACTAAGAAATATAACAACTTATTTAAACAGAAGAGAATGTATGAAATCAAAAGTCAAAATATGGTGGATTTTGTTATTTTTTATGTCGTAGTAAACTATAATAATTGCATATATTTTTATTATTGGTTTGCTCACAGAAAGAAAGGATATATTAAATCGGCCTTTTAAGTATTTTCCGTTTAAAACCGGTTCAATAATGTTATGCATTAACAAAAATAAAAATAAATCATACCAGAGTAATCAATAACGTGCAAACTATTACTCTGCCAAATATCTCGTATGGATTTAAAGACACCCAGTATAATACATCAAATAAAAATATATAATGTATTTTCAAGTACTTTTTGGAGTTTCGTACCCAAAGGGTAAAAACAGGACCCTATTACTAAGACTCCACTGTCCGTCTGTCTGTCTCTCTGTCACCAGGCTGTATCACATGAATCGTGATAGATAGACAGTGGAAATTTTCACAGATGATGTATTTCTGTTGCCGCTATAACAACAAATACTAAAAACGGAATAAAATTAATATTTCAGTGGGACTCTTATACAACAAACGTGATTTTTTTGCCATTTTTTGCTCGATATTAATAACGGCAACTGGTATAGTGTCTAATGTTGTATAGATAATGGTACGAAAACCTTCGGGCGCGAGTCCGACTGGCACTTGGCTGTTTTTTTAGAATAGACCCGAACAAAAGTAGTCTTTAACTGACAACATACAAGGCTGTCTATTTTGTTATTCTTTAAATATTTTATTTAATATCACTGTACCTAAGAAAATTGGCACCATAAGCCACATGCGAACTCACCAGTGACAACAGGGTCTTCTTTAAAACGGTCGCCGTGACCGAGATCGGTAGGACCAATCATCATCATCATCATCATCATCATCATCATCATCATCATCATCATCATCATCATCATCACCTAGGTACAGTATTCCCAGCTTGTTAATAGCTTTCGGCTGGCTATCGCTATCACGCTTGCACTCGCAACTGACTGTATATTTGTCACTCGTGTGTCATAGAAAAACGATGATTTCCGATAGCTATTAAGAAAATGGTTCAACTGTAGGATATTTGATACCCAGGCAACAAAATGTTTTTTAACCTGACTGCCAAAGAAGGTTGGTAATATTTTTGACTTTTATGTTTGTATGTACGGTTCTTTGTTTCCTCGTAGAGGCTGAATAGATGGCCCGATTTTAAAATGTCACTGGTTGCTTAAATTTGTAACAATTACTAAATGGCGGATTTACAAGTATATAATGTAATATAGCAAAAGATGCAGTCGGGTTTTTAAAGTAGACAATTGAATAAACTTGCTATTCATGCATGAGACCCCTCCTAATCTTATATCCTCCTTTAATAATTTCTTTTTCGATTTTCGATTCCAGACAGACGGACGGACGGACAGAAAGAAGAGTGCCAGCAAAGGCTACGTTTTATCCTTTGAGCGGGCACCTGACGGAACCCAAAAAATGACGCAAAAACAACGTTTACAAAAGTTACATATCGTTGCGTGTGGTATGTTAATAATCTTATCAAAGCATTAAGGTTGATAAGATACTGGCTGAATCAAATTAACAAATATAGTCGATTGTCAACACAATAGTTTAAAAGGTAGTGATAACTGAATGTGTCATAGGTAGCGTCAAAAAAATTGATTTAAAAAAATGGCTAGCTCAGAAGAAAATTTAAAGAAATTACTAGAGACTATTGCGAAAGAGCAAAACTATCCTCTAGCCAATATAACTATCAAGGGGATCACCTCAGATGGTGCTAATTACATGACAACTTTATACCAAGCTACTATATCAGAACCACCAAAACCTGACCTGAATATGTTTGCCAAAGTTGCCAATCTAAGTGAGAAAATCAGAGAAAAAAACGAAATGCTGGCAAAGGCCTTTGAAATCGAAAGCACGTTCTATACTCAATTAGCCGTACATTTTGAAAAACTTTACGAGAAGAATAACGTTGCCGCAGAACACAGGTTGGTGATACCCAAATTTTATGGTCATAATTTAAACGAAATGGAAGAGACAATGGTACTTGAGAATTTAGAAGCGAAAGGTTACCAAAGCTTTAACAGGATGAAAACGTTTAACTGGGAATATGCGGCTACAGCTGTACAGCAGATAGCACGGTTCCATGCTTTAGGGTTAGCTCTGCGGGATGACAATCCTACGGAATTCAAAAAAATCATGAAAGTTATGGAGGTAGACATGGTAGCTGATGAAGGAGCGAGGACAGCATACTACGACAAAGCTTTGCAAAATGGGTGCTCTGCTGCTAGCAAAGAATACACCGAAAGATTACAAAAGTATATTGAATCGGGTATATTAAATGAGACGGTAGCAAGTGTTGTAGCTGACAAGACGATGCTAGTTCATAGGGACTTCAGACCAAGTAATTTGATGCACAGGCGGAAAGTAAGTTATGAATGTTTCTTAATTATGTTTCATTTATGTCTAATATATAAACTCCTCGTCTCGTGTTCTCGTGTCACAAAACTCCTCCGAAACGGCTTGACCGATTTTTATGAAATTTTGTGTGTATATTTAGTAGGTCTGAGAAGGTATATTTCATAAGGTTTGTATGAAAAAAACTCACGCCATGGCGACGACGGGCGCGGACAGCTAGTAGTAATTTTTAAACATAATCCAAATATATATATAATAATAGCGAATGTTTATTTACATATTCCGATAAATAGTAGCGTGAAAACGATGTAATTTGTTGTTATGATTGGAATTTTAAATTTAAGTACCTAATGATATTTTCAAGACTAGGGTGACGGCACCAATGATGGACACTTTTAGCTGACAAGCACCAGTATTGGACACTTCAATTTTAATTCAAATTGCATACGGTCCTAAATTGATTGATGCAAAAAAAATGAATAACCCTTATCTTCTGTAAAATAAGAAACAAGTGTCCATTATTGGTGCCTTGTCCATTACAGGTTCCATCACCCTATGATTACTAAAAAAAAATAAGTGCAAAAGTTTGTTTATACATTTTTTTGTTATTTTTTCACGGTGAAATTACTTCTACGCGGTAGGACCTTGTTCAGGGTTCATCTGGATAGAAAACTCTTACCCTCTGTACTACGTAAGGTCAAGATTTTTTTTTACATAATTATGTTTCAATGCAATGACTAACGTAGCGGCGTTTTTTCTTCATCCTTGGGGTTGCACAGTATTTGCAATTTTGAGATTGCATGTATACTTGGATTTAGGCCCACTTACCACTAACTTGTACCCATAACAACATATTCCAAAAAACTGTAAATTATTTACAGAGCATCTTGCACAAGAGTTAACAAAGAACTCATTACTTGACATTATATTTTACTTCTAATGACATTAAAACCCAATTTTTAAATCCCGTGCCGTGCTAAGTACTGTAATAATGGGGGCTGGGTCTTGTAGCAGTGAAACACTTCTTTTTACTGTAATCTTCTTTTTATTTGCTTTCCAGATTTTACGAATACAATAGTTGTGACCTAAGCGGTATCACAGCGGCGTCTGTTCATTTTTTCCAATAAAACAAAGCACCGTTGTTCCTTCGAACCAATTTGATTTCAAATCTATAAATTTAAAACCAAATTGGACACTTCGTACAAATAGTTTAATGTGATAAGGTCCGCCTTCAGTAGCAGGACCTTACCTCATTACAGTACTTTAAGAAAAGATCTCTTATCATCATCAAAAGTCTTTTATACACCAATTATAATCATAATCTTCTTGTTTCAGAACGGTAAACTTGAAATAATTCCACTGGACTTCCAAATACTGCAACTGGGTAACCCAGTGGCTGACCTGATGTACTTCATATTTACTGGCTCTGACGGGGAGTTCCGCCGGCTTCACTATGAGCGTCTCCTTGATCACTACCACTCGGAGCTGACTATAGCATTAAGACATCTTCAATTAGACGTGAACAATGTGTATCCTAAGAAGACGTTTGAACTGGATTTGTTAGATGTAAGATAATTTCGGAATTACTAAGAAAAATATATTATGAAGTTTGATGATAAAGGAAAAAGAAATGCGACCAGAAATTCTAGGCAAGATGCATAGCGCTAACGTAAAAGAATATCAGAAACTAAAAAAATAAATGTTGAATCTACTTAATTATGCGGTCAATGCCATACAATGGCAGTTACGTCAATTCTATTTTTTTACATTTTCTTTGATCTCGTAGTTTTAATCTGTTGAAATAAAAGAAGCGAATCGTTAAAAGGGCATTGGGTAAATTTGTTTGAAGAATATTGTCACTATTTTTTTCAGCGGCCACTGATGATTTTTACATAGTTATTTAGAGGACCTCTAATTACACATAGATATATATAATTTATGGCGTTAAATAATATCGGAGCGGAGATTTTAAAGATTTAAGTATTCCGTTTTTAGTACAAAAGTACCCCCAAGTATAAATATTTAAATATCTCGGCTCCGATGCACTTAAGAGTATTACAATACATAACAAAATATGTTCATTTTTAATAATTCCATCATAATTTACCGCTTTTACGAATTTTACAAATGACAACACTTTTACCCAAACCCCTTGAATCATCTGTTTTCAATATTGACATTTGAAATTAAACCTGCAGTTTACGTTTCAGTACCGACCACTTGGTCTCTTTTTTGGGTTACTGATGGTAGCAGTGGTGACCGTTAACCCCGAAGACGCGCCAAAGTCACAGCCAAACATCGAGGAGATGTCAGTAAAACTAAATTCTCTGGGCCAAGAAAGAATTAATGGAATCATCAAGGACTACGTTCGCTGGGGAGTCCTATGAAAGTGAAGTGTGACAAAATTTTGAATAATGTGTAATGTATATAGCTAAATGTAAGGTGTTAACTAAGGTAAACTTTAAAAAAATAAAGTTTTGTGTTTTTTTTACCTAGTTTTTACCAAATAAAGTCAAGTAATGACCATAACAGTAGGCAATCATCGTCAACAGAAAATAATTGAGGAAACACGCGAGTAAACGTTATATGGCATGAAATGACGTCCGCGAATTCGTACGCGTAAAAATGATTTCCCTCTTTTCCCCATAATTCTTTCTGTTGGGGAAACCCATTCTTCCTTCAAAAAAAGGAGGTTTTTGGGTTTTTTACTCGATTACTCCGTCAGAGTTATCAACCGATTTTATTAATTCTTGTTTTTATGAGTAGGGTACATCTCAGGGGTGGTATTTTAATCAATTTTATGAAAGATTACCATTCTTCAAGGTGGAAAAATGGGGGTTGAAATTTCAAATACTGCAATTCAACAAACCACCATAATGACTGTAAAAAATATATTGACTAAATACTTGTAGTTATTTAGAATATCTTGTAGCCATGCTGTGCGGTGCAGTGCGATAACCTTGCGACTATGAAATGATCGTGTGTATCGATGTAGATAAAATATATATCACTCTATGATCAGAGCCCGTCTCATGGTCGCCTTTATCCCAGTGGATAAAGCATCCGTCACCTTCGCACTTATGTACTACTCAGAAAGTGACAGATGTTTGATTCACGTTTATATGCATCGACTAACGCGACCATAATAGGCCCGCAGTATGTAAGTGCGAGGGTGACGGATGCTGTATCCACCGAAATAAAGGCAATAATAATACGAGGGCTCCTAGCATGGCTTTCATTTATAATTCTGGGATCCTAGGGTAAAAGTTTTCTGAAGATCAAGTGAAAAAGGGTTCAAGTCTACTATACTCCGTTCAGGTATAGATACTTTTTTATTACGAGTTAAGTTGAAAATGAAAATGAAAAATGAGCCATGTTATACAGGGTGAAATCTAAATCGTGATCACAACTTTGTTCTACCCGGGGATATGAACAAGTTTCACTATGGGACCAACTCTGAAATCAAGAAAAAAAAAACAGCTGCTTCATACATTTTGGTCGAGTACGTATTGAACTTTTCTATGAAACAGCTGATTATTTTTTCGGGATTTCAGAGTTGGTCCCATAGTGAAAGTTGTTCATATTCGTGGGTACAATACAGAGGTGATCATTGTGATCACGACTTAGATTTCACCCTGTATAATGTATGTATGAGCCTGTTGTGTGTGTGTGTGTGTGTGTGTGTGTGTGTGTGTGTGTGTGTGTGTGTGTGTGTGTGTGTGTGTGTGTGTGTGTGTGTGTGTGTGTGTGTGTGTGTGTGTGTGTGTATGTATGTGTGTGTGTGTGTGTGTTTGTGTGTGGTGTGTGAGTGTGTGTATGTGGGTGTACATACATAGATACTCTTCTACCAGTAGTTGCCTATTTTGTCTCGGTAAGAAGATTTTCATTCTCTTGGTAATCAAGCTGTGTAAGCCATTTTTTTTAAAGTGTCTTACTGGGAAGCCTATTTATAGTTGATTTGGGTCCTTTTTCACTAGGACCCGGAATTATGATATTCGCTAACACTTTTTAACTCCTCCGTTTTTAAATGATTCCCTACTTATGACTTTTCCCTCGGAACTACTTATGCAGTAATAAAGAAATAAGGCATTAAATATCGTCTTATCGCACAAACCGGATTTTTCCATACAATTGGTATTAACTTAATTGTATTTTGTATAAATATTCCGTTACGTTATTAACATATCTTTAGATAATGTACATAAAGATAAATTAATATGTGCTGAGCAAATATATAACAACCTATCAAAACAAAGTGTCAGCGTTATAAGCTGTAGATTACTTTACTACCTATCTTATCATAAATACAAACAAAAACTTGTTTAGGTTATTTTTCAAAGGTCATCTTCGTAGGTGAAACAATAAAGGATTAAAATAAGATACCCGCAGGCTTCAAAACAAAACAATTGGTTTCATTTTGTATGCAGACAAGCCTTTGATTTTCAAAATGAAAACTATTGTGATTGCGAGTGTTTACGCGAAAGGCCTGCTGGTTTTTATAGACCAACCCATTGTTAAATTAAGTAATAGGCTAAGTACCAATTTCACCAAACGATGTTAAATTTTATCAATGTTAATTGACCGTTAGTTCATACATTTTGACAGCTGTTAACGCTCTAATCGTCCGTTAAGTGGATAACATCGTTTGGTGAAATTGGGACGAAAAGCAATGGGTCTTAGTTTAAAATCTATGAAGATGATACACAAAACAAAATTAAATCTAAATAATTCTGTTAATATCTGCAAAAATATTTTGATGTGTTTTTTTATATAATTTATTTAATCATTGACTATGAACAAATAATAGGGAATATACATGGATTTTTTAAATCGCGTTTCTCAACTAAATATGAAAAATACCGTAAAACAGTACACCAAAAGTGAAATTAAAATTAGAATCGGCCAAGAAATACGGATGATACAAGCATTTTAACTGGTAATTAGACAGAGAGATCCGATATGTACCTGTGCCGTCATGTAACAAGTCGGCCATATAAACTCCATGTTAAATTTAGTTTTGCTAGAACGAGATTCGCCAGAAGAGTGCAGCTTGGCTGGGCTGCATTTGGGAAATTGCGTCATATCTTCACGTCGACACTGCCGCAGTGCCTGAAAAGCCGGGTGTTTAACCAATGCGTCCTACCAGTTTTAACCTACGGAGCCGAAACGTGGAACATGACAGTCAAGTTGACCCACCGACTGCACGTCACTCAGCGTGCAATGGAAAGGTCTATGTTGGGGATCTCATTAAGGGATAAGATCCGGAACGAGGTCATGCGACATAAAACTAAGGTGACTGATATTGTCCAAAAATGTAGCAAGCTGAAGTGGCAGTGGGCTGGCCATGTCTGTCGCAGAACCGACGTGAGGTGGAGCAGGAAGGTTCTCGAATGGAGACCACGCTTAGGCAAGCGTAGTGTAGGACGCCCCCCGGCTAGATGGACCGATGACCTGAAGAAGGCAGCTGGCAGTGACTGGATACAAAGGGCGGGAGATCGCGCGCTGTGGCGCTCCTTGGGGGAGGCCTATGCCCAGCAGTGGACTGCAACAGGCTAATATGATGAGAACGAGATTAGAACAAATCTTTTTGCCTTTTACCTTGGTAATTTGTATAGGTTTCAAAAAATATTTTTTCACTTCTCATGCTCCTAAAGTCCGTCTTTATGTCGTGTGTAGGCGACATAAAGACGCTTTTTATACTCTAGTGCACAAAGTAAAATCTTCGTCTAAGGCCAAGGCAATCGGTTCAACAGCCACACGAATAACTTTAACTTCATAGAATAACCTCTTTATTTTATTTCGTTTCGTTAGTATTCTAAGACCAAGGCCAGGACACCAACAGCCAAAGTACACAATAAAACTTCATGAAATAAACTTATAATTTTTATTTAGTCGCATTTATTATTATTATTTTATTTGAGTAGATCAATATATTTAAAGCATGACAATAAGTTATCATATCATAGATATAAAAAACAAAATGTTTTTATAACTGAGCAGTATTTTACGACCTAAGTCAGATGTCACGTACCTACCTAAAAAAAAAAGAAAAAAAAGTTATTTGGCGGGAACCATACTTATTTTGTCATCGTCAATATTTGTTTTACAATAATTTACATGTTGCTGTTTCATTTCCTCGCAATCGAAGTGAAAATTAGAGTGTACCACTCGTCCATAAAACCTATTTAACACTCGACTTTATATACAGAGCTATAGCAGTTATATAGCTCTGTCCTTTTCTCTTAGCGTAAATTGAACTGCATAGCTATGTCATAATAACCCCTCTGTAAAACAAAGATACAAGTAACTGACCTGTAATACAAGTAACTGAACTGTAATATAAGTAACTAGGGAAATAGTACATTGTTGCAGAGGATATAAAGTACGCGATTTTTGGACGAGTCATATAGTATACGAGTCCATAAATTGCATTTTCTACCGAGGCAGACATAGTGCTTTTCACAACTACTGAGAGGAAATAAAATAAAAATTCATATTCAAAACTCAAATTTTAATTCATGTTAATATGACATCACGGCCAATTTTACCAAAGATAACTGTTTTTTAATCTGGACCCCTATTCTCGTGGCACTCGAGATTAATAAACTAACATATGAGATGAAGATGTCAACTCCATATAAAATTGTATTTGTTTCGCCATATCTCCCATGTAATTTCATCTCTAGTGGTTCGAGATTAGGGGCCAAGTTTGAATTACAATAAAAAAAAAGCAGTGACATAGTTTTGAGTCTGTGTATCTTTTAGCAAAAATACACCTAATATTTTACGACACAAAATGGTGTGTTCTGATTGGTCGATTTTTTTATTTTATTTTAAGGAGCTATGACACAAAAAATTATTGATTGATTTTCATTGGTTCTTAAAGTTGGACAACAATGTTCTCGACCAATCAGCAAACACGCCGACAAAAACATTCTTGGTTTGTCCTTATAAGTTTTGTGACCCCAAACAAGATCATCTATGGCCATATTTCCGAGCAGTGTTGTGAAAAGGTATTTTTATAATTGTATGTTTGCCCAAGATGAAAGCAAGCAACTACCTAAACCGAGCAAAGTAAAATTGTTTCGACTTACGTGCTTTCAAATTACCTTAGTTTTTTAACAAGTTCAATTTAAAAAGTTGTTACTTTCGTGGTGAATAACTAAAAAAACTATGTACAAATAACAGTAACAAAAATATACTTACCTACTTGTTTTCAATCCGAAGCAGACGCTTCATCACCGTTTCATTTTGTTTATTAATATTGTATCACAATACAATTATGATAAACTTCTACAATTAATCCTGAGTTGCAGAAATTAATGTATCACGTCTGATAAGATAGTATATCAATAAATATTCATCGTTGATTCATTCACAATAGTTTTTAGGAACAAAGAAACTAAAAATGGCTAGCGATGAGGAAAAATTAAAAAAACTTCTTGAGACTATTGCGGAAGAACATAACTATTCTCCATCCAATATAAGCATAAAAGAAATCATCTCAGATGGAGCCAACTACACTACTGCTCCATATCTGGGTACTATATCAACCACTAAAACCTGACCTGAATTTGTTCGCCAAAATCGCCATTCTAGATGAAAAAGTTAGACAGCAAAACTAAATGATGGCCAAAGCGTACGAAATTGAAAGTGCGTTGTAAACTGAATTAGACGTCCACTATGAAAAACTTTACGAGAAAAATAAAGTTCCCAATGAACAAATATTGGTGATACCCAAATTTTATGGTCAGGATGTGACTGAAATGGTAGAGACAATGGTTTTCGAGAATCTAGAAGCTAATGGTTACAGAATCTCTTGGCCCAAGAAAGAATAAATTGAATCGTTAAGGGCCATGTTAGATGGGGGATACTATAATTAAATAGATTTTACTTATACTTTAATTATAAAGTAAAGTAATATAAAATTCCGTGATTGCAACGAAATTTTGATAATTTATTATAAATAACGACGATCTCACACAAATTGACCTAGTCCCAAACTAAGCTCTAGGCTTGGGCTATGGGTACTAGACAACGATATAAATACTTATATAGAGAAATATATACTTAAATACATAGAAAACATCCACGACTCGGGAACAAATACTCGTGCTCATCACACAAATATCTGCCCTTACCGGGATTTGAACCCAGGACCGCTAGCTTCGTAGGCAGGGTCACTACCAACTAGGCTAGCACGTCGTCAAACTGATTAGAATAAAAACTGGTTAGAATAAAGAAATCATCGATATACCTGTCGCATTCCTTCTTATGCTTTCAATAGAGCTGAATATTTGCCTTCAATGACTAGAAAAACCATCACATTTATAAGTAAAATATTCTGCAAAATCTAAATTTTTCTCACAGTGCGACACTTTTCACGTGACTATACGATAAGTTTCAAATTATTTACTTGGTATTCAGTATAAACCGTAATCTTACGGCATAACGCTGAGGTAAACGATTTTCGAATTCTGTCATAATGTAAGGACGTCACATAAGCGCTCGCCGCTTACATCAATCCTATTTTCGATTACTCTCAGAGTGCATCTTGTCTAGTGCCAAAGTACTGAGACTGCTATCTGTAAACTCCTGCCATACAACGTTTGTCAATGGAATATGAATCTATTGTGAATGTAATAAAGTCATAAACTCGTACTACCCAGTGTTCTTTAATAAGAACAAATAGATTTATCCATAAGGCCCAGTGTGCAATTTAATTTGAACTGTGTTGCAATGGAAATAAGGTTTATATTCTTATCTTCATACTCTGAAAATGGCATTATCGAACAAATGTAATTGAACTTTATTACCTTGATGGTAGATTCAAATTCCCACTCACTAAAAACTCCCTGTTTGTAGTATGGTGGGCCTTTCGAGGATATAGAGGACATTGGGCAGGAATCGGGAATTGCTTAAAAATTCTTCGCATGACAAGGATAGAATCAAAAGATGTTATACTTTATTTCCTTTGCGCTAGTTCTTTATTTCAATGGCCGTATTATGTAAGAAAAAAAACATGTACATTTTTGTGACTGCTACTCTAAATCTAAATCTAAGTTTTTAGTAAGTGGGACTTTGAATCTACCATCAAGGCAATAATGTTCAATTACGTTTGTTCGATAATGCCATTTTCAGTTCATGAACATAGGAAAATAAACCTTATTCTTATTGCAACACAGTTTAAATTAAATTGCCTTGATTATGTACATCCTAATAAACACGGAGCCTTACGAGGTTAAGATAAATGTACTTACCACTCAGTACATGAACGAGCACGGATCTTGGATTGGCGTTGGCCGGCGCGCAAGTGTACCGCCCGGAGTCAGGAGCCTTCGCTCGCTGCACCAGAAGGTGGGACGTGGTCGTCTCCCCCTTTTCTGTGATCACCGAGACTCCTCCGCGGGGACTGTCGTAGTTGATTTCCTGAGAACAAAATAGATAGGAATGTATAGTCGCACATGACAATCAATACCGTCTTACCTCAAAATATGACAGTGTTTAAAAAATTATTCTAATTTCAAACTAGTACAAATAGTTATGCATTACAATTTATTTTTGAGTTAATTGAATGTCATGTGCGGCTGTGTCAATTAAAATTACCAAATATGTAAACAAATTAGTACAGGTTGACACATAACCTCAAATATTCATCAAGCGTGTATTTATTTTAAACTAGTGACCCCCCTCGCTTCGCTTCGGTTATTCCAGTTTTCTGTAATACCCGTACATAACACATAACACATAATACAAAACGTTTGACGACGCGCTGGCCTAGTTGGTAGTGACCCTGCCTACGAAGCTAGCGGTCCTGGGTTCAAATCCCGGTAAGGGCAGATATTTGTGTGATGAGCACGAGTATTTATTCCCGAGTCGTGGATGTTTTCTATGTATTTAAGTATATATTTCTCTATATAAGTATTTATATCGTTGTTTAGTACCCATAGTACAAGCCTAGAGCTTAGTTTGGGACTAGGTCAATTTGTGTGAGATCGTCCCTTGATATTTATTTATTTATTTATTTATTATACATAAAAACCTTCCCCTTGAATCACTAGGTATCTATTAAAATCCGTTGCGTAGTTTTAAAGAAATAAGCATACATAGCAGCATACTCAGCGTGCTATGGAAAGGTCTATGTTGGGGATCTCATTAAGGGATAAGATCCGGAACGAGGTCATACGACATAAGACTAAGGTGACTGATATTGTCCAAAAATGTAGCAAGCTGAAGTGGCAGTGGGCTGGCCATGTCTGTCGCAGAACCGACGAGAGGTGGAGCAGAAAGGTTCTCGAATGGAGACCACGGAGACATTATAGAGATCGAAATTATGCAATTTGTGTTATACATACATAATTTCACGCCTTCGTTCCCAGAATGGGGTAGGCAGAGCTACAGAATTACAAACATCTCTAAAAACTTGTTGATAATTCTATAACCACAATTTGCGCAATTAGGCTAAGATGTTTACCAGCGTATTAGTGACAGGTTGCAAGCCCATCCCCTAACAGTACTACAAGCCTTTATTCCCTTAGTCGTCTCTTACGACATCCGCGGGAAGACATGGAGTGGCAATATTCTAACTCGGCAACCACACGAGAAATTAGAATTTGTGTTATATAAAATGAAAATTAGAACATTTGTTTTTATACTAAACATTACACACCCAGGAAAATTCGTCAAAAACATAGCAATCTATTCCATGTTTTAGAATCTATCCTAGTCCTCAGGGTTGGCAACGAAGTTACATTTTGAGTACCCCAGCCTAAAGGAAAAAACGTAACTTTAAAGTCCATACCAATTGACTTATTATATTGTAAACACATTTATAGCCTCAAAATGCTCCCTTTTAAAGAAAAGAAAGAAAGAATAATACATTTATTCACTACACACATAAGACACGCAGAAAAAAAAAGTAAAAACAGAAAACAGCAATAAAACGAGTAGTGAGTGTGTCTTCGCGGCAGTGAATCGGACACTGGCTCAGCATAATGCTGAGGTGTTAAACACCTGCAGCGCTGATTTTCAGCCAGCTCCGTTTGTGACAGACGGACGGTACGCTAAACGAATAAATAGTGTAGGTAATACAAAAATATATACTACCAAACAAATACTTATAGATAGTGACAGAATAAATACAAAAACTACATGCAAATACCTTACAGAAACATAATATTTAAAATAAATATACCTACTTAGCCAGTATACAGCATCGACCATTTGGCACAATTCAATAAATAAAAAACAAAACAAAAAAAACAAAGAAAACTAAACTATAATTTAAGGACAAAGTGCTGATTGGGAAATTATGATTTTTGGAGCGTCAACAACAATTTTGTCTAAAATAATAATTTTGTCATAAAAAAAACCATCCATGATGTAAAATCAGGAAAATGGTGTGCAAACTGTGGTATCTAGTTGCTTTATTCAGCAGAAAACCGCCATTTTATCCAAAACTGATGCATTTTAAGGTTATAAAAGTGTTTACCAAACAAGACAACTCAATTGGTATGGACTATAGATAAAACGCAAGTATTTGTGGCATGCCTAAGATTTCGTGAATTTTATTTATATAAATAAGTAGAAATCTAATTTTCCCGTTACCTACTACGTCTATATCTTCCCACTGCGGATCGATTTTCAAAAAATCTTTTCTGAGTGCATACCCTAAGGTAATATGTGGCGGTATCTATGTAAAGGGACCTTATTGTCGATGTTGCTTACACCGCACTGCGTCGCGCGACGTTGTATTTATATCGGAGCATCGTTAATAATGGCGGGAAGCGCCATCGACAATAAAGTCTCTTTTCATAGATAACATCTCATATTCCCTCCTAATTTTAAATCCTTAGGTCCGCTGGTTGCTGTACGTTCTCTATCATTCAGTGAGTCAGTCAGTCACGGAATAGTTATATAATAACTAGTGACCCGCCCGCCCTCGCTTCGCATCGGTTTATGTGAGTTTTCTGTAACACACGTACATAATCCAGAATTTATTATACATCAAAAACTTTCCCTTGAATCACTCTATCTATTGCTGAAAACTGAATTAAAGTCCGTTGAGTAGTTTAAACTAAGCGAACAGACAGCGGAAGCGACTTCATTTTATACTATGTAAAGTTAAAGATATGTTGTTAAATCATGAGCAGACAGGAATTCAGGGGGCAAAATTTTATGACAGGTACGGAGCTCCTATATCGATAAACTCAATTATCGATGCTTTTTCCATATACTAGTGATCGCCCCCAGCATTGTATGTATTTTTTGTAAGTATTGTTCTGAGTAAGTATGAAGTTCACACAGCATATTCAAAAAAAATGTTCTGCCCCTATTACCTCCACAGAAATTGAAAAGTCATTTAGCCACCTGAAATAGATTTATCACTTTTATCAGCCGAGACGGAGAGGTTTAATGCCCGAAAATTTGGAACAAATTCTGATCGTTTATTTTAACAATATCAGATGGGCCAATCATGAAGAAAAAAATATTGATGAGTAAAGTTTCAAAAATCTTTTTGAAAAATGAAGAAGAGAATTACGTTGTTATTTTGTTTAATATTTACACTTTTAATAAATAAATAAAAAATTACAGGCAAAACTTGGAGTGATCACTAGTATATAAAACAAGCATCGATAGTTGAGTTTATCGATATAGGAACTCCCTACTTGTCATAAAATTTTGGCCCTGGATTCCTGTCTGATCATGAGCGTCATATTCTTACAATATTTCACAACCGTGTACAAAATGTCCCCGTTCCAGTTCGATAAACAAATATTTTCCTTGGCGTAAATATCAATTCAAATGGATATAAAAATACAAACAATGTATTTAACGAGAAAGGAAAACCTGGTACATTATAAAAATAAACGTTTTGAGGACAAAATTGTAAAGTAAAGCTTAGAACGACGCGGTTAAGGTGGGTTGCAATATCCGTTCATTATTTTGTAACAATAAATACTGTGGGGCTAGACAAGTTGCCATCGAATACGAACGCTAGCGTTAGGCGATCACCTGTGATGACACTGACTCAGTTGACAGTTTCTTCGCATAGTTACCGCCCTTGGATACCGACGTTTATATTGTGATAGTGCTCGTGTTGAATTCGACCTGTCAAGATAGTACCGCGTAACGACCGTAGGTGTCAAAACTATCACTATTTGATTACCGCGAGTGATAATGATCACTTTACGGCGTGTCAGTTGTAACGAGTGATATATCACGTGACTATCTTACGTCAATTCCATACATTTTTCAAAGCGACAGGTGATCACCTAACGCTAGCGTTTGTATTCGATGGCAACTTGTCTAGCCCCGCTGGTATGTATTCCTTTGACATTTGTGATAGGTGTAGTGGGTCGTGACCCTGCCTACAAAGCTAGCTGTTCCGGGTTTAATTCTCAGTATGGGCAAATATTTGTGTGATGAGCGGCGAGTATTAATTCCTGAGTCTTGGATGTTTTCTATGTATTTCTCTATATAAGTGTTTATAGTGTTAAGTCACGAGATTTAATTTGGTACCCACATTAGGTCCAAAGTCAATCTGTCATTCTACAACAATAAGGTTGAGTTTCCTAAAAGTTACAATTGACTTGACATCTCTAATGACATTGACGACGTCAAGCATATTTTTCTTGAAATGGGTCCCAAATTAACGGTCGTAACCGTACTACTACTTTATTGAACAAACAAAAGAGATAACAATAAAAATATCACAGGGATATACAAAGGCGAACTTACCTACCCAGTAGTTAAGATTATTTTTTCCCATCTTAACTATTGGGTAGGTAGGTAAGCCGGTACTAATAATTTGCACTATACCTAACGTTACCATATTCTATAGGCTTCATACTTTCGATTAGTATGTAATTGGTCTATTAAACAAGCAATAACAATTTAAAAAAAAAACTCATTTTAAGTTCCTTTTTTTTAATCATTATAAGGACTGAACTGTTCCAGTCAACCTATTATAAATATACTAGCTTTTGCCCGCGACTTCGTCCGCGTAGAACTCGTTTATCGCAGATAAGTAAATTAAAAGTTTTAAGTAATTCTATAATTTGACGTCCTCTCTGGCCAGAATGATCTTTCAAACACATATGTAATATTGAGCTCGAAATTTACCGGGACACCAACTTTAACCATGAACTTACGGGAGGGCACTCCCGATACCTCCAAAGAGTTCAGGAACTCCAAGGGTAGGACGTGACTTGCTCTGTGTCTATGACATTGTCTACCAAGTGATACTTTACAACATCGCCTTCTACATGAGACGTATTTTTTTATTTATCTCCCCGACAATTTTGTTTGTCGGTGCTATTATTTCCCTCTCGCACAAACATTCTCTATTCTATATATTGTTTTTTTAGATGGGGGTACACGTTATTTTTTAGATCAGAATTCGCGGTTCAATGTATTCAAATGGTTACTATCTCTCGCCATACGATCTTCGCCATTTTTTAGTAGAGCTGCTGCATATATTGCCCCGACTGTGTATCATGGTGTACTCGTAGTTTCTGGCATATTTGTAGTGAGGTATATTTTTTATATATATACCCATATCGTAGATGCCGAAATGCATTTATTTTATCCGCTGGTGTGCCCCTAGTTAGTACCGGTAGATGAGAATCTGTCTAAATTCGCCGTCTCAAAGCACCATCCCTCCCATGATAGTTTGGTTGCTCTTAAAATATCCATCATAGTTCAATATTACATATATATTATATTATGAGTCTTAATACTAATTATAATGTAGGTATCTATCATTATAAATGGCGGAACTCCCAAACATCATCCGTGGCCGCTGAAAAAAAAAAGACAATATTCTTCAAATAAATTTACCCAATGCCCATTAATCTAATTCGGGTCCACGGTTAATCCGAGAAAGCCTAACAAACAGACAGACGACAGGCATAATTGAATTGCCATTTTGAATTTCTACCTATACTTTCACATCATTTTCGAAATCTGCGTCCTCAAAATCTAAGAAAATGACAATTATGTCCACTTTTTAAAAAAGATCATGGCCTCCATCTTGAATTCTAAAATTGACATAATTTTCATAATCTGCGTCCACAAAATGTAAGAAAATGATACCAATGACGACTTTTTCAATAAACATCATGACGGCCATTTTGAATTCCAAATTTGATATCATTTTCGAAATCTGCATCAACGCAACCTAAGAAAATTACACCCATGATGACTTTTTCAAAAAACACCAAACATCGTCGTTATTCCCTCGGGAACTTTTAAATTTTCTGGGATGGGATGTTCTATGTGTTAATCCAGGGTGCTACCTCCATTTAAAATTTCATCCTAATCCATCTTGCCGTTGCAGCGTTAAGGAGTAACTAACTAAAACCCCCTTTTACGCCCTTAGGGGTAGTTTTTTCTAAATCGCTGAAAGCAGTATATTTTATTTATAAACAGTAGCCTAAATATCAATTTCCTAATGTAGCCATTTCGATATCTCCCATACAAATTTCTACTCCCCATTTATCGCCTTAGGGGGAGTTTTACCAAAATCACTGAAAGATTTTTTTTATGTAGCTTAATCACCAATTACCACGTTTCCAACTAAAAAAAATAACATAAATGACCAAATTGTCATACAAACTACCATCTCAAATCTCACCCCCTTAGGGGTTATTTTCGAGATACAAATTTAATCTAATTCAGTTCCGCGGTTTATCCTTGAATGCATAACAAACAGACAGACGACAGACATAATTACTTTCACGTTTATAATATTAGAATGGATTTTCTTTCTACAGCAATATTATGTATACCTATCGATGTATAGTTTTTTTACCCCTTGAATATTGTTTGAAATGACATTTTAGAATTAAATAACCGACCAATTCGCCGAAAAATTAAATGCCTGTCCGTAATTATTTTCAAGTGATCATAATAACCGCCGTATAATTAATACGCCGTGAATAGTGAATAGTATTGAAAATAGCGGAAAAAAATGTTAAAATCTGGATATGTCAACGCTGACAACTTCAATCTGACACCGCTTCTTTTGATATAGACTAACAAAACTGAATGTAGGTACAAAGCCTGTCTCATGTTGTCACACTGGATGGCAAAAGCCATAGGAGAAATAAATTATACAATTGCGCAATTTCGTCAAATAATTACTAATCTTATTCTATATTAGTAATTATTTGCGTCCCCAAAAACTAAGTGTTACCCGTAAAAATGTTACCCGTGACAACTTTTTCAAAAAACATCATTGCCGCCAGTTTGAATTCTAAATTTGACATCATTTTCATAATCTGCGTCCCCAAAATGTAAGAAAATTACGCCAATGACGACTTTTTCAATAAACATCATGGCGGCCATTTTGAATCCCAAATTTGATATCATTTTCGAAATCTGCGTCAACGCAACCTAAGAAAACGACACCCATGATGACTTTTTCAAAAAACACCAAAGATATTGTCGTTATTCCCTCAGGAACCTTTAAATTTTCCGGGATGGGATTTTCCTATGTGTTAATCCAGGGTATAAGCTATCTCCATTCTAAATTTCATCCAAATCCATCCAGCACCATTGCAGCGTGAAGGAGGAACAAACTAAAACTCCCTTTTACCCTCGTTAGGGGTAGTTTTTTCTAAATCGCTGAAAGAAGTATTTTTTATTTATAAACAGTGGCCTAAATACCAATTTCCAAATTTCTTATTTTAAAAATAACTAATCTCCTATACAAATTTCTACCCCCTATTTTAACCCTTTAGGGGATGAATTTCCAAAAATCCTTTCTTAGTGTACCCTTAGGGTACCCAAGGAATATTCCCTTCAAATTTCAAGTCCCTAGGTCCAGCGGTTTAGGCTGTGCGTTGATCGATCAGTCAGTCAGTTTTTCCCCTTTCCATCCCTTCGGGGATGAAATTATCAAAAACGCTGAAACACGTATAAATTAGTTTTCAATTTTCAACCTAAACACAAAATTTGAATAATCTAACTTAAACTAAAACTGACGGACTTTCATACAAATTTTCATCTCGTTAGGGGTGGAATTTCCAAAAATCCTTCCTTAGTGGATCTTTACACTATATAAGGTATCTATGTGCAAAATGTCAAGTCTCTAGGTCCTAAGGTTTGGGCTGTGCGTTGATATATCAACAATCCGTTTTACCCCTTTTCATCCCTTCGGGGTTGAAATTATCATAAACGCTGAGACACGTATAAGTTATAATTCAATCGCTAACCTAAATGCAAAATTTGAAGCGTCTAACTTCAAAACTGACGGACTTTCATACAAATGTTTTTCCCCTATTTTACCCCCTTAGGGGTGGAATTACAAAAATCCCTCCTTAGTGGATCTCTACACTATATAAGGTATCTATGTGCAAAATTTTAAGTCTCTAGGTCCAGCGGTCTGGGCTGTGCGTTGATATATCAACAATCAGCTTAGCATTTTATATAATAGATTACTTAGCATATTAAATTTGATATAAAATACTTTTAATCGAATAAACAGCTAGGTGAAGGTCGTCTCCTATTCGGATCTTAGACCATAAGTCAAGTTAACAATTTATAATTATAATGTCACAATTCCTAACCAATCCACAGTGTTTTATTTACAAATTATATCAGTGGATTACAATGATAAACCAATTATTCCCGTATGAGTTTAATCGAAGTGTTTCAAATATGTATAATATCACGAATCTCTCTGATAAGTAATCCTGAGATAACAATCGTAGCCAATTATCATATTATTATTGCGATAAAGTAGTGTCAATAAATAATAAACTGAATATTATGTATGTATGTAAACACTTTATTGTATAAAACACAGAAATTCATATCATAATTTTTATATCGCTGGGACCGTAAAGTTTCCAGAAATTCAAAAATAACTTACGTATAAATAAAACTCAGTTTGATTTATAAAAAACCTGAATACGAAACAGTTTAAAAAAAAAACGTTATAACTTGCGATAAATATAACCTAAAACAAATTAATATAATTAAAATTAATTATGACGGACTATATAGACCCGCATTTCGTTTTAACCCCTGAAAAAAAACGGGTGTTTTTTATTAAATTTTTTGAATATGTGTATCTGTGGCATTGTAGCTCCCAAACGGATTGGGTACAGTGTTTTTAGGGTTCCGTACTCAAAGGGTAAAAACGGGACCCTATTACTACGACTCCACTGTCCGTCTGTCTGTCTGTCACCAGGCTGGATCTCATGAACCGTGATAGCTAGACAGTTGAAATTTTCACAGATGATGTATTTTTGTTGCCGCTATAACAACAAATACTAAAAATAGAGTAAAATAAGTATGTAAGGGGGGGCTCCCATACAAATAAACGTGTTTTTTTTGCCATTTTTTTCTCGACATTAATAACGGCAACAGGTAGACGCTTGATATATTCACAGAATATTTAATTGTATATTCACTTTAAAAATAAATAATTAAAGTAAATAAAAATAAATAGTTAAGGGGGTCCCATACAACAAACGTAATTTTTGTAGATAATGGTACGGAACCCTTCGTGTGCCGGTATTTTTAAATATAGCTGGTTTAATCAGAATAGTTCGTAGCTGCGTTTAATTAAAGGCGAAGGCAAACGTTCCGCGATCAGATCGGGGACGTATTAAGAAAGGGCCAGGTCAGGAGACTCTAAACGGACGCACGTGTATGAAGAGACTTATGAGTGTGGAGGAAGCGAGGGAAGTTTGTCTGGATCGTAGCAAGCCTACCCCTACAGAGAAGAGGCGTGATGGTATGTATGTTAGGTACGGAGTTTATTTTCATCAGGATATTAACTAAGTAAAAAATATCGAGCTTATCTTTGCATCTGAGACTTTAATAAAAAGCAATCAGGCGAATCAGAGTAAATCATTTTTTCTTGCTTCATATAATGCAATGTTTATTACTTCAAGCTTTGCTTTGTGTAAAAGAACGTGGAGAATCTCATTTCACTGCTATAGGAATTTGGAATTAACTTCCTGCTGAGGCATTCCCAACGCGCTTCAATATGGGGCTTTTTAAAAAGGGTGTCAATAAAATTTCTTAGAAAACGGCAACGCATTTGTAACGTCCATAGACGGCAGTGACCACTTCCCATCACGTGGGCCGTATGCTAGTTTGTCCGTCAGTAGCTAAAAAAAAACATAAATGTCTAAGGACCAAATATAGTTATCCCTACATTATTTTATGTTTTGCTATGTATATGTTTGATATTTGGACATTTTAATGCGTGTGCTGTACAGTCTACAGAAAGTGTATCTATCTTTGGACCTAATTACAATGCAATAAGGTGAATAAGTTGATACATCTCCTTGTAGGCGACTGTACTTTCTTACTAAAATAAAAATGGAGGTACTTATAATCTAGTTAAAAAATAACTAGTTTAAAATACGAAAACATCACTGACAAACCGTATAAATAAAACTAAAACTACGCAGCAAGAAAACCTATTATCCAGTCGACAACAGATACATCGAAGACTATCGGCAGCCGTCACCCACACTCAATTCTTGACAAAACCAATTCCAGCATGGCGACTTTTAAACTAGAGCATTAGTTGCAATTTATAACAAAGGCCAACTGCGGGCACAATTTTATTTTCTGGCAGACTGGCGAGTCGCAGCTCATTCTGGCATCGGTTCAAATCGCCGACTTCCAGAGTTTCCCCTGTAAATAAAACTCTGGAAGTTCGAACGACGCCAATTCTGGGGTCCTAGTGAAAAAGGTTACAAGTCGACTTAACTCGTAATAAAAAAGGGTATATACGTGAACGGAGTATACTAGACTTAAACCCTTTTTCACTTGATCTTCAGAAGACTTATACCCTTTTTCACCAGGACGCCAGAATTCTGTGATTGCTAGATTGTCCGCGATCTTGATGATACAATGTGATGTTGCTAATAGGGTAAAGCACCGAAAATTTGCCTTAAAAATACCAGTTACTGGCTCCTAGTTATTGTTGAATTATCGTCTATATAACCATATGTTAAAGTTCATGGGGCCGATAATAGGTAGGCGGCCAACAATGAGTCAGTTTGTCCTAATTGAGACAAAGAAGATTATGTGAGCTGCTTTAGTACCCTCAGATACCTCAACCATTGTTTGGCCTAGTGGTTGACTGGTAGAGAATGCCTTAAGGAATTAAGTCCGCCATTCGCAGGTACTTAATTTTGTACGGTGCTATAAAGTTTAAATAATAAACCTCATGTTTCTATACGCAACACAACAGAAATAAAAAAAGAAGATCGAAGGCTTTAAAGAGGGTGTAACTCGAGTGGATAAAGCAAAGTAGGTCAATTGTAGAAATCAGGACAGGGCCTACTAATTTGATCCCCATGTAGGCATGTATGTATAAATAGCTTAAATGTTTTTATTTATATAAACTAATCCGAGATTAACGAGGTAAAACGCATCTTTATAAATATAGTCTTTGACTGCAAGTTCTTGAAATTATACGATACCTAATTTGTTAAAAACTAGCGACACGCCCTCGCTTCGCCTCGGTTTATGTAAGTTTTTTATAATACCCGTAGATCAACCAGGTGTGTTATTCTTTCAAAAAACGGCGGCCGGTCGGACGGACGAGCGAATAAAAGCGGCGAGTTTAAGTAGTCCCGTCCGACCGAACAAAACACATTTTAGCGCGTGCATTGTCAATTAGGGAGCCTTATACGTTCGAGAAGTCATGCTGCCAAATTGAATACACGCGCTAAAATGTGTTTTGTTCGCTCTGTCGGGACTACTTAAACTCGCCGCTTGGACCTTCACTCGAGCGAACGATCACCTTTGCTTGTTGAGAGAATCACACACCAGAACTGTACGTAAACCTTCCTCTTGAATCACTCATTCTACTGCTACAGACTGCATTAAAATCCGTTGCGAAGTTTAAAAAATCTAAGCGTACAGACAGCGGAAGCGACTTTGTTTTGTACTATGTAAAGAAGAAGATGCTCGACTTCAAAAGCTAGAAACAAACATCTGACTTTTGTTTGCATACTAGAGTAAGGTCACAAAATCATGTATAACTCTTATTATTTCATCAGAAATACTACGAAAACACAAATGATTTAGGCATCAATGTATTAACTTTATTTTATTTATTGATTTGGAACACAAACAGTCATAAGCATAATCTTATTAGTTACATACATACATACATAATCTCACGCCTTCGTTCCCAGAGTGGGGCAGGCAGAGCTACAGAATTACAAACATCTCTAAAAACTTGTTGATAATTCTATAACCACAATTTGCACAACTAGGCTAAGATGTTTACCAGCGTATTAGTGACAGGTTGCAAGCCCATCGCCTAACAGTACTACAAGCCTTTATTCCCTTAGTCGTCTCTTACGAAATCCACGGGAAGACATGGAGTGGCACTATTCTAACTCGGCAACCACACGAGTTCAAAATAACTAAATAATAAGGAAACGTCGTGAATGTTCGTCTTCTCTTGTAGCAAAAAGCGGCAAAAGTTTGCATATTGGTAACTGGCATCAATGAAATGAAGCGCGTTTTGAGCAAAGTTAATTTGTACCCATTGGGATAAGGATTTGTCCAGCAGTGGAGTTACATAGATAGTTATAATAATATAAGTTGAAAGGATCATTAAATTTATGTCGCTTCAAGTCACGTGCAGAAAGTATCCTAATAGGTGTTAGTACATATCATTACTACACACAATTCCCATCCAGAGTTTTTAAATTAGCAACGATCGAAATGTTTGCCAGAATGTTGCCAGTTCAACAAACAGTTCCTATTGTATTCAAGTTGAAAAGGTTTACTCCGACGTTTGGCATGTTTGGTTCAATTACAAATGTAGTAGTCGTACACATCCAAAGTTTTAACATGGTCGTTTAATGAAACGACATTCTCCCCAGTTTGCGGTCGGGAGCGTTTGTGTTTTCAATTTGAAATTTTCCATTTGCACAGGAAAATGTACAGGGAAATTTGGACGAGGGACTAGTAAAAATTGTGAGGTATTAGTGCCACGTTACGGCTTTTTGGAACAGTTGACCTCGTTCAGAGAATATGTTGTGGTTGGACAAAGGGTTTGGACGTTAGATGCAAATTGAACAATAAGTAAAAAGGCAGTCTGCCAACGGATCTTTGTTGTTCTGTTTGTACTTTGGGATGCTTCCTAACTTGACAATGTCTTGGCTTCTCGAATAAATTGATGATTCGTTCGGTACTAGTAGGGTTTCAAGACTTTTGAATAACTTTTTGATCATATCAGTTACATTTTCAATCAACATCGCATGGTCTGGTTTTTCTACTGCTCATTACTTGGCAATATTGGCAGCCGAGTTAAAGCAATAATATAACATGTCAACGTTAGTGTAAATGGTTTTGTCGAGTAGAATAGAGCCTCACGTAGCTATAACCGTCAAATTTGTATGTTGGCTAGTCGTGTTTCATAGAAAAACGTATAGTGAAGGTTTTAATTACTTACAGGTCGATTCACAAGAGCTGGCTCGAATGAAGTGAATGCGTGAACGAAAGTATACAAGTGTGTAAAATAATAACGGATTTTCGGTTTGAAATTTGAACATCGGTTCAAAGGACGGCACTCACACAGTGAATAGGTGACATTACTTTTGTTCATTCCATTCGTGCCAGCTTTATTGAATTTACCTGTACATAACAAGATGAAAAAAACACGGTTATCAAAGAATAACTGTCATCACCCGCTATCTTACCGCCACCCGAAACATAAAAAATCAAACAGTGCAGATTACTGGCAAGTTATCAGCATTTTGATCTTTAATTTAAATTAACAAACCTCGTAATCCTAAACGCAAAACTCGTTAAAATTTATAACCAATTAGTCGACTTAACCCATTTAATTGATCGATACCACACAAACCGTGCATTATTAGCCAAACTCTTCTGCCAGTTAACCGCAAATGTGGTAACGCCCGATTAAGCACTGTTTAAAAACGATTTCGACGCTTTCAAACGTATCTGTTACCGATCGAGAATAGCTGAAATTAGGAGGAATTCATGCATTCAATGAAATGCATTCACCATTTGTGTTCGGTTGATTAAACTTACAATGATGCCTTATTAAAGTCACAAATACTGTCACTTTTTTATTTGAAAAGAGAATGATGGTCACTTTTTTTGTGTCATCAAATAAAATATCGGAACGTGTTAGATACTCTATAATTTGTAAACCATAGAATGTAATGTTCGCCTTGTACGTGTGTACCATTTATTTAAGCATCTTGTATGTTCTAATAATTATGAGATGGTAACTATACGTGTAGAATTTGTACTACACTTCTTTCATCTTATTTTTTTACATCAGCGTTGATAGATATCTTTTTGGTGCACCTTTTTATTATATTGGTAAAGGAATAGATGGTATTCTTTAATTTGTCCCTAGTCTTGTACAAAATATCAAGCCATTTTCACAGATTTCCATATTAATAGCATTACTAATACTTCTTGGATTATATCTAGTATTATAACTGTGTAATTCTTGGGCCAAGAATGTAACCATTCCAGACTATATCCTTAGGCTGCGTTTTTACCAGAGTTGTGAAAAGGAAAAAATCTACCAAAAATGTTTAGTCAATATCTCTAACTTTGCTAAGTAAGTAAGTAAAGCTATTCTAAGAAGTCTCGCAAGGCTTCGTCCTTGACCCTAGATTTAATCAGTTTAATATTTGTAATACTATTATCGTGTAGACATTTGTGAAATAAATACACTCTTTGTACTTTAACCCATGGACGTTTATTATAATATTTTTTCTTTTCTTTCTTTACATGAAGAAGATACTCGTATTTAATCTAAAGAAGTCACTTAAATTGCTTCCCGTTAAAAATATATTATTCGCCTACCTCATCATTGTGCGTCCAGCGGATAGCTGGAGGCGGTTCTGGCGAATGCTGAACCACGCAGGTCAGGTTGATGGTGCTGCCCATGTTGATGAACAGCTCTGGTCCACCCAGGATCGTCGTCAAAGGCTCTGTTAAGAATAAAGAGATTTCAGTTTTGCTACACAAACAAACATCAATAATGACGTGGCTAAGGTTGCGGGAAATTGACGGATGCAAGCGGCTTAGGGCCAGTCCTCGTGGTTTACCTTAGAGAAGACGTGTGTCAGCAGTGGACGTCTTTTGGCTGAATTGATGATGAGGAATCAAACAAAGTCCGTGGACACTTAGTTCCTGAAGTAAACATTCTAGAGGGATCGTGTTTTTTGCGGCGGAATATTATGGTCGCGTTTATTGCGGTGGTTAAATGTGGATAAAGCATCCGTCACACTCGTACCTATATATTGGTCAGAAAGTGATGGATGTTTTATCAGCATTTCTAAAAAGTTATAGAGATTTTTATAAATTATACAAACATGAGTGGAAAGAGGATTAAATATGAATGTAGCTAATAAGAACAGCTTATTGGACATAACAATGTAACAAAGTTATATGTATATGAATTATGGCGGAGTCAGTGGTTGGCGAATACTACAAGTAAGGAAGAGCAAGTTACTCAAAAATTAAAAGAGTAATGTATTTTAAGCATAATAACGAGAGAATTATTGCTAGGCAGCCGCCGTAGTTTCATCAATAGCCTAGTTAACCGATCCATAATTTTATTCATATAGCCAATTATGAATGATCCCATCCTTCCTAAATAGTCCTACACGAGCATACTTCTATAGTTGAAATCAGGAACAATAATCGCCGGTTGGTGTCACATTATTTTACTTAATTCAAGTTTTGTGAATGATCTCCGCGTGTTGGCTAAGGCTCCGTGTACGCCTTCCTAAGGTCCGGGACTCCTAATATAGACCCGTGATTGGTAAAGTTTAATATTGTTATAAAACATGTAAATAAGTTGCCCACATTACAAACACTTGAAACATAACTTTTTGTACACATCACATGGTAGCAGTAAAAATTTACTAAACCAGCTTTGTTATTCTTACAAGATTATTAACACAAAATTACAAAAACATTTTGCTTTAGCAAATAAGAAAATTGACTGAGAAGGTTTTCCGAAGTAGTCTCCAATAGTGTTGCTTTAATGAATTGAATTATGTACACAGCGTTCAATACTATTATTTTGTTAGATGGTTTAAATGATACGTATCCTTATTTATCCATGTTTATCGAGGATCGTTCCATCATTGCGTCCTATTGAATTGATTGAGACAAATGAAGCGTCAGCCAATATGTCACCATTAATGACTTAACCGCGTACAAGCATCTGCACGTTTACATCTTAGGATAATTAAATTAGTTTAGCGCCTTGTATTTCCATATCTTTAATCAGGGACAATGTCACATCAATTGACCTAGTCCCAAACTAAGCTCTAGGCTTGTAATATGGGTTTTAGACAACAATATAAATACTTATATAGAGAAATATGTTCTTAAATACAAAGAAAAAATCCATGACTCGGGAACAAATATTCGTGCTCATCACACAAATATCTGCCCTTAACGGGATTTGAACCCGTGACCGCTAGCTTCGTAGACAGGGTCACTACCAATTAGGCCAACGCGTCGTCAAATATAGATCGATACATACATCTTCATACATGATTTTATAATTATATTGATAAAGTAAAACTAGCATACAACCGAAGTATTTTTGTGAACTAAACTTTCATCTGATACTTCGGTGAAAATGTAATTAGAAATAGAATAAAAATTCAAGTTCAATATCTGGTAGAGAATGCCGGCATTAAATTCGCCTTTTTACCCGACTGCCGAAGGAGGAGGGTAATGTGTTTCACAGCCTATATATGTAAATATGTTTGTTCCTTTGTGGCACTATAAACACTAAACCCGTTGTCCGATTTTGATGATTCTTATGTCAAACGATTTTTCTGAACCTGGTGAGTGTCACTGAAAACATGACAGTAATCAAAATTCAATATGACGGCAACCAGACGCCATATTGTGCAAATTAAAAAAAAAGTCGACCAAGTATCATTGAATAGGAATTTAAAAATCATCTTTAGGTTTCTTCCATCATTTTTCATTTTTAATGATCATTTTGGCTTTATAACGATTTAAAGTTGGTTAGCAACTGAAGTCGGGTTTTGAAAGCTTGCTTTTTTGTACATTATCTTTTGTGCAATAAAGATTAAATAAATTGATTAGGCAAACCACTTAAGTTAGAACTAAAGTTATCTACAATAACAGAATTGTATTATCTTTCAAAACAACACCGATTAAGGTATTTCCATTCAATCCCCCTAAAGATTCCATTCAACTATAGAGTCATAAACAAGTTTCACAAAAGCCATCAAACTTTTGACGCACGCAACCAATTTTAAACGTTAATTTAACTTAGACAAGATTTAAATTGGATTACAACGAAACCTCGATAGCGATTAGTTTTTGGATCAGAAGGGCTCTCTATTGCTGTTACAACTTGACAAGTTTCAGGGGGTGAAAGGGGCAAATATATCTGACTCTAATAGCTCTGTCTCCTTTACTGATTGGAACTTGGAAGGTTTTAACAGTTTATAATACGGCGTTAGTCCCTTGAAAATTATAGTGCGAATAAACTTTTATGGCATTTTCAGACGCGTAGCCATTAGTGAAATTTTGACCGAATGGTACATAAATATAGAGTCGAATTGATTTTACATTAAGATTGTTATCAAACTATTAACTTCAGACCGCTATTTCGCCCGTCTATCAACGTTTAATTTAATATAAATTTTATCCGTGACGCGATGGAAAAAATGACACTATTTTATAGAGGTATTCACAAATATTTCAGGATAAAAAGTATTTTATGTCCGTCTCAGGGCTTAACTATTTATTTACCAAGTTTCGCTTCAATGAGTCAAAGCGGGTGATTTTTATTTGTGAAATAATGTTAGGTGATTTTTGCTAAAATTGCTTCGTGTGCATACTTTCAGTAAAAACTACAAAATACGAAAAATCTGGAAAAAACTCAAAGAATTCACACAAAAACGACTTTAAAATGACAACTTTTATGACTAAATAGAAATTACTGGTTATTTTTAACAAAGATTTAAATGTCATGTTTTTACCCATGTCAATAATAGTTTAACTAGTGTATCTGTGTATCTGTGAGTCTGTATGTAGCAACGTAGCTCAACAAACGGATAGACCCATTTGAATGCAATTTTTAAAAAGAATATTAATTTTATCGGGATGATTCTTAGCTATGTTTCATGAAAATCATTATATTGGGGGATTTTGAAAATCAATTTCGCTTTAGTACATTGGTGGCCTTAAACGGGAGTATTGTTAGATCGTCCTTCAATGAGAATTCCAACAAACACATATTTTGTTGGAACTTTCATAAAGTTGTTTAATTTTATCAATCATCAACATTCCTGAACGCGCGCTGTCGACAACTTCAAATAAATAATCCTTTTTGCTAAACGTACTTTATAACATAATAGAGGCCACCCGCAATAACATACACTCACAAGTAGTTTTCTCAAACATGCTCGGAAATAACGGTTTTCCAATTGAAACACATGGACCGAAAATGCCTCTTTTTACTAGGAGTAAAAAACCATGGAAACACTTTCCGTCCATGTCCATATTGTTTTTTTAAAAGTGCTCTCTATTGCGTATTAAATCGAAAGGACCATGAAAAAAATCCCGTACACCCAACTTGTGGGGGCGCAGTGAGGGGCGGCGGCGCGGCGGGGCTCTGCGGAGCGGCGGCGGCGGGCGGCGGCTCGTTGTGCGTGAAACTATCGCTACAAAAACTCGTATGACGCAAACAAACGTTCTCCCCGAATTTGTCAAAGGTTTTTAAAAATACTTATAATCATGTATTTGTATAATTTCCTCGAAATGTTTGAGAAAAGCATTACGTATGCCTCGGTGGAAACCAGGATTTCCCTTACTTTCCGCGCCTAGGCAACAATGTACTATTCCCGCCACTCCCCCATTTAAACCCCTTAGGGGATGAATTTCTAAAAAATCTCTTGTTGCTCGCCTAGGATATCCAAGGAAAATCCCCTTAAAGTTTCAAGTTCAATGCTGTACATTGATTGATCAGTTATTCAGTTAGACAGTCATATCTACTCGTACTAGATGAAGACGCGGAGGGCCCAGCTATTCTAAAAGAAGAGTTTACCAAAGCCGTGATGAGCATTCACAATAAAAAAGCAGCAGGGTGTGACCAAATGTTTATTGAAATGATAAAATATATAGATATGTGAACCAGAAAAGCTATCCCCGATCAATATGGTTTTTCACAAAATAACGGGACTAAAGAAGCTTTTGATAACATGAAGTTGGAGAGGATAAAGGAGAGGCAAAGATAAGGCAAGGGGTCAGACAAGGGTGTCCACTCTCACCGATCATACATAACATTTTTATAGAAGATGCCATAAAAAAGGTTCAGATTTAGAGGGAATTAAATTAAATGGGCCAAAAAATTATTTAAAAAGGTTCGCAGATGATATTGCAGCATTTGCTGAAACCAACAGTCAACTACCAAAAACTAGTTGTAAAAACTGAAGAAATCTTTAATCAGTTCGGACTTAAAATTAATATCAGTAAAACTAAAACACTTGTAATACATAAACATATAGTAGAACACAACCCAATCATTCTTAACAATAGAGCTATAGAACAGGTACACAAATTTAAATATTTAGAAAGTCTAATCACCAATGACTTCAAATGCACCGTAGATATTACTCAGAGGGTAGCCGTTGCTAAAACACACCTCCTAAAAGCACGAATGAAAAAAAACAACTATAAAACGGATAATTAGAGTCTATATCTGGAGCATCGCATTAAACGGTAGCGAGACTTGGACACTAACACAGAGAGATAAGGAAAGATTGGAAGCATTTGAGATGTGGTGTTGGCGAAGAATGGTAAGAATTAGCTGGACGGAAAAGAAAATCAACGAAGAGGTTTTGAAGATGGTAAACGAGAGGAGACATATTTTAGAAACTATAGAATGTAGAAGAGTAAAGATGATATGATACCTGATATGGCAAAACAGTTTCTATTTGAACATTTTGGAGGGCAAAGATCAGGGAAAAAAAGGAAGAGGAAGACCTAGGCTTACTTAATTCAGCCAAATAAGACAGAAGGCCAATGCTGCCCTCCTTAGAAAAAAGGGCGTGTGTCTCATAGACAACGTATGTATTAGTGATCTTATTTCTTAAGAAGGAGGGTTAAATTTACTTTGACTATCGGATTGCGCATGCGTCCTTTTTATTTAGGAGGGCAGAGTGTCGAGTCGTATCAGGAGATGAAAAAGCTGGCAGTGAACAAAGAAAAGTGGGAATTACTCCACCGACAAGCCTAGCTCTTAAGTTAAATGATGATGACTCTTAATAAACAAAATAACCATCTTTGATCGGTTGACAGTTCATTCATAGAATTGGGCGTAAATTTGCACTTGATTGGTAAACAATTTCAAAACGTGCAATGGCCGGATATTAAATTCAAAAGTAAATTGGATGGTTATTAAACTTTGCCACGGGTGGTTGAGCCTGTTTCAAGATTTACAAGAATTTCAAGGATTCTTTGTAACAAAATTCAATTTCATCAGGCAGATGGGCTTAAGGGGAAATAATTTAGTTCTTACGGAATTATATGACGAAGCCTACGAAGCGGGATCGATTCCAGGTAAGGGTAAGTATTTGCGTAATGAGAATGAACATGTTCTTGAACATGGATTTTATTTACTTACTGGTTTAATTGAAAAGAGTCAGCGCGGTGAAGGGTAAATTCGGCAGAAGGTAAACATTGTATGAAAATAATAGCTAACAAATTTAACCTAATACTTTGTTAGGTTAGCAGATATCAAATCGTAGATATACAATATTTTTTTGGATTTCATTATGCGTCTTTCGCCCTGAGCCTCTTGGCGTTATGAATCATATCATATTTGACGTGTTATCATTTTGTTTATGTTTTGATAGCTCTTATTTACTTGACAGTAATGGCGGCCGAGTTAAAAACAATATCGTAACAGGTCAAAGACGATATGGTTTTTACCGCCTAGAATAGAGCTGTTTCTAAATAAAACTAACGTTGCCATTTCTGGTTAAAGATGAAGTCGTAAAACATTTACATTTAAAAAAAATGAAATCGGTCGACAATTGACGGAGTAATCGGTGAACATACATAAAAAAAAAATACATACAGTGGACCGTATAACCTCCTCCTTTTTTGAAGTCGGTTAAAAAGCACTTAGTTCATTCATAAAAGTACACCTTTACCGTATAATAAATTAACCCTTGCTTTTTTTCATTCAATTAAGTTGAAATAACTCTTTGGTAAGTATTTAATTTTGCATAAAATAATAGAAGTTGAGAAGCCCCGAGGCTATCATTAGTTTTTAAAGCCTAAAATTTCAAGTTTAACATTGATTTACGAAAAATCTAGTTCACTATAGTATTTTTTTTGGTTACGCATCTCATAAATATTAAAAACGAAATAAAATGCAAAAGTTAATAGCACAAAGCCTCGTCTTTATACAGGTTGATTGAGAACCTTTAAATACAGGACACCCTGTATAATATAACAGACACTGACGCTTTTACAGTTTTGCAATTGATAGCTGCTGCACAGCTCGCCACAAAATATGTAAAGGCACCAAAGCAAACATTTTCCAAAACATATTAAGTCCAACGTATATTTACCGACGACAGAGAGAAACATCCGATGCCCGATGGGAGGAGTCGTGCCCACTTGGCACTCGTAGATGCCGGAATCACGACGCTGCGGGAACCTTATCTAAATAAGAAAAAAACAATTTAGAGCAGTTACACACGGTGAGTTGCAGCGTGTCTGCGGCGATTTAGTAACGATACATTCGTTAAAAGTGGTTTTGCAAACACGCGACTGCATCGCTACTATTGGGCGTTTTTAGTATTTGAAACGAGCGAAATAAGCGATTTAGTAGCAATGCAATCGCATATTATCGCTTCGGCATTGCAGCAAATGCCGATTGTAAGTGAGTGTTGCTTAGTGATGTGTTGATATAATCGCGCATATGGATCAATACATACACCTATTAATCGATAGTGTCGTAATGCGACGCGAACGCGCGATCGCTGCCAAAAGTCGCTATGTGTAGCCGGCCTTAGGCTCAACCACTACGAAACTAGGTTAATATTTATTTCGATAAAGTTGTAACTCAGTAAGTATTGGGAAAGTGTGCTAATGATGATGAGTTTGAGGATAGGGAATAGTTTTTTTTTGTGCACGCTATCGTGAACGTCGTATTGGGTATAGACATACTTATTGATAAGTCGTCGAGTTACGGAAAACTAGCCCACTCTAACCTATTACCTCTAACTTAGGGTGGTATTCCACCTGTCCAATATCTTTGTCTAATGTGCATTTGATCAAAGAAATTGGATGACTTCATCAAATTTTCTAGAAACACCTACATTTGACCAAATGTTACGAATGATATTTAATTCAAAATGGCTACGCAAATAGTATAAAAACTTGAACCAAGATATTGGATAAGTGGAACGGGCCTTCACCAAAGAAATTTGATTAAATATTGGATATAGAAATTGGACAAAGATGTTGGACAGGTGAAATACCACCCTTATAGGCATACTAGTTTTTGCCCGCAACTTTCTCCGCGTTGACTATCTGTTGGAAACTCAACGGAATTCATGGAACTTAGCCTTAAGAATTTTTGTCCCACCTTAGACGAGAGCGAAAAGCTAGAAGAGCCAGCGATCAATATTAATATATGCGAAGTGTTTTGTTTTTAAAAAATATTTCAAAATATGGAGCATAATACAGGGTGTTTTGTAGCTTAAACCATTAAAAATAGACGGTCAGTTTCGGACCATTATTCTAAAATGAAAAACTATTCGTTTTTTTTACTGGTTTTATTTTTCATGTTTATGGGTATTTTCTAATCTAAAAGAGCGTTATATTATTACCTTAAAGCGCATTATGTAAATAAAAGAGCGGTTTACTGAATACAAACAATTTACCTATTTGAATTCCACGTGGTGCTCCCGCGCGGCGGTAAAAGTTAATATACATTTTGCGGTGCGGTGGAAAGTGTTTTAAAAGTTACAACTCATACTTTAATGATTTATAAAACCATATCCATTGAATTTTTGTCGATTACAATGATCTTAATAGTTACATGTTTTGGTAAACATTAAAAACTTCCTCGTAAGGCCCACCACACTGCAAAATAGGGAGTTTTTTATAAGTAGGACTTTGAATCTACCGTCAAGGCAATAAAGTTCAATTACGTTTGTTCGATAATGCCATGTTCAGTTTATGAACATAGGAAAATAAACCTTATTATAATTAAAATCCAGTTCACATTAAATTGCCTTGATTATTTAAATCTTATTGTACACTGGGCCTTACGCGGTTAATTATAGTAGATTGTACACCGAGGGGATAACGCACTGTTTTATGTCACGGGCGCGATATTGAATCCTGAGCAAATGAGGGACTCCAGATTTAACTCCCGAGCGTAGCGAGGGTGTTATTATAACGGGGTCCTGAGTGCAGCGAGGGATTCAAGCTCGCCCAAGGCGAAAACAGCTTTATCCCAAAGGAGAATACTCTTTTACTTTTGCGTATATTGCTTGTCGTGGCCAGTTCGGTTTTCAAATAAGCTCTGTTTGCTGTAGGTTTCTATGGAACAATTTTTCATACGACTTCAAATCTTATTATAACCCGCTGGTTGGCCGATGGCTATAATCAATTACTTTAGGTGAGGTTTGCATGATATAATAATTGGGCAATTTCGAGCATGTGGTGTGAAAAACATATTATATGTTTATTTTACTTTCGGTTCCTATTTAACATTTTACACGTAACGGTCAACAAATCATGCGTTCGGCTTGTTTTGCCCTGCTAGGACAAAAGGCGGTATCTCAGACAAAATCCTTGTAGCAAGTGCAACCTTATTACTAATGGGAGAGGGTTGATTCTGCTTTCGCTATTGAATTTAACATAACGCCTATTGGCTTATGATGGCAGTGTTTCTGTTTGTGTTTAGGCAAACTTTGATAAATCTTATAAAACAATAGTTATAATATGTTAATCTAAGTTTTAAGTTGTATTTTTTCAATTCATCTACTTGTATCCTCTTTGAATCATTCACGAACTTTCGTGTCACTGGAAGAGTGCTGGTTCTTTTGGCACAGGGTAATTATAATTTAAGATCCAGCCGCATCTCGTATTGTTTTTTTATGTAACAATTTTTTTAATACTTAAATAATATTTTGTACCGCCTTATTCAATAAATGTATTTACTATTATTATGAAATGATAAATAAAGTAATTTTTTTTTAAATACGCAGTCGGTAAATACTAAAAAATAAAATACATTTAAAGTTGGTAGTTCATAATTTACATAAATAGTTAAATTGATGAAAGATATTAAGTTGTAAGTAGCAACAAATTTCCTTAAGCATATCAAATTTAATTATAGCCGGTGTAAGAATTTAGTTTGTTAAATAAATAGATTTTAAGCCTGTATTAGTTTAAGTACGTATGTAATTATATCTACATGAAAATAATTGTAAAAAAATAGTTTCTTATGTTTTATAGCAAATTTGTTATTCATCTTGAAAGTATATATCTTCATTATTGCTACACCAATATCTGTTCTGTTCATACCTAAAAAGTAATTATTTATATACGAGTTATTAAACAGTCTACAGGGTGTCTAGAAAACAGATTATTATAGAAATTGATGGATGCTTTGTTAAATAAACGCGAACACGTAGATTATATCAGATTAATATTAACAATTCTGTGGCCAAGGCTGAAACTGACAATTTAACTCTTGAAATAACACGTAACGATTTTAATAATACCCACTACACGTTCTTACCACAGCTTCAATAAACATTAATAACACATTAAAGCTAGTCTCTTTGATTTATACAGCGTGTTACAGAGGTAAATATTTTGATGTAAAGGGTGATATTTTAATTACCTATGTATTACTTTTAATAAATCAGCAAATTACAGAATTGATTACTTTTTATCTAATAAATAAAAGGTAACACTGTTTTTCATTAAGTTGAATAAAGCCATTTTTTTTAAACATTCTATACATAATGTTTCTATTTAGTCCGCTAAGTTATCTGGAAATGCTGTGTATACTAGACATAATACCCTAGCCTGTTACTATGATACTCGTATAAATGCTCTCTGTACTTGGTGTAAGTGCACCTTTAAAAAGAAATGTCGGCTTATTTATTTTAGTATAAAAGAAATCACAATAGTAGGAACGGGGGTGCCAATGCCATTATGCACGAGCTAAAATGATATGTAATACGCTATGAGGGGACAATTTAAACTTACTGGTTAATAATTACTCCGTCAAGTTAAAAAGTGAGTTTTTTAAGGGAATAAAATGGCCGAGGTTTGTGAGGCAACAAAGCGGTGCGCGAGGAAAGTTCTCCCGCAGAAATACACCATCTTTGTAGCCTCGCCAACCAATAAAAATACACCGCAGCTCTGGTTAAAAACTTTTAAAGCTAAAAGCAATTACGCGTAATCTAAAAAAAAATGTTTGCGAGCCCTGGCTCAAAGGAAACTGTCAGCTGTTTAAATAGAGAAAGTTACGGGACCCCTTCGCCAAATATCGTCCTTTTACTTTCTCAATCTCGTATCTGATCGAATAGTTACATAGGAAAATCACTCATGTTCCCTATAGAATAAAGGCTACTTTCCTATATAACCATTTGATCAGTTACGAGGTTGAGAAAGTAACGGGACGATATTTGCTCTAAATCTGTAGGATCCAGTGTTCTGCTATCTACAGCGTGTCCTAGATGAGTTGGCGTGACGACGGTTGACGTTACCCTTCTGGAGCTAGATTGATTGTATGGAAATTTTCAGAGGTAATAAGTAAATTGATTGTTCATGTGACGAGGAGAATTTGTGGGGTGTATTTTTTATTTTTATTTTTTGCGATGGTTGGTTTAGGTGAATGGGCGGAAAATTAAAAAAAATATCTTAAACTTGCGATCTGCCCTCGCTTCGCTTCGGTTTATATGATAATTTCCTTTTGTGACTAACTAACTTATGCTAAAAACCGCATTAAAATCCGTTGCGTAGTTTGAAAGATCTAAGAGTCCATACAGAGGGACAGACGACGGGAAGACTTTGCTTTATAGTATGTTAAAGATCACGCTTATCGTACATTCGTAGATACTAGGCCAAATGAAGCATATTAATAAAGTTGTTGGCGCGCCGACACGCGCCTAACTACCAAGAGAGTGCCAAATTTCAAGGAGATTGAATGTCTGATAAAATAATTATGTTGAAATTGAATCAGCATCTATAACAAACAAATTTGAATTGAAACATTGTACTAATTGCACAAAGCTTGAAGTTATCAGATAGTTATTTAATTTTGTTATACGGCGTGATTGGTTTATACATTTTAGTAAAGCTTATTTGCATTATCAAATGCGTGGCCATGTCTGAAAGTGAACAGTTTCTTAAATATTTACTGTTATTTTAAATTTTATTGATATTTAAATTCTGTTGAATGAACTTAATTCTCAAAAAAAAAGTATGACAAATCGTAAATATTGTAAATATTGGTCAAATAACTCCTTTACTTTACCAGCCTTTGAATCTTTACATACTCGTAGTATAAAACAAAGTCACTTACCGCCGTCTGTCCTCTTTATGTACGCTTATATTTTACAAACTATGCAAAACGGAACATTGTAAAAATATTTTTTTATGGATTTTTTTTTACCTACGAAGTTTTATTAAACAAAAAAGTTTTTCGTTCATGGTTACTTTTCAACTGCAAAAAGGCTAAAAGGCGTGTACTACATAAAAAATCACCCTGTATACGGGTATGTCTATGTGAGATTTCTTTTGTTAACTCTGCATTATGATATATATATTAAAATAACACAACACTTACATACTTCTAGCTTATTCATAGTATTTGGCTGGCTATTATTGCTATCACACTTGCACTTGCAACTGCCCATATACTTGTCATTCATTTTCATAAATAAATAAATATTGCCGAGAACTATTATCACTGCGTCGAGCATACGCCTGATATACAGGTGGTAATTTTTTACGTTGAAACTCACTCAAAGGTCAATTTATTATTAACATCTTCCGTGAGTTGTCGACTGAAGGACTAACAGAAAATACACTAATTAAACTGCTCAACATAGGGAGTTAACATTGGAGGGATTTTTTTTGGGTAGCGGCACCCTAAAAAGGATTAGGAAAGGAAGGAACGGGAAGAAATAAGAGGAGTAGTGGGAAACTAATTCTACACTTACTTGTCGCAGGCGCTCTCTAGCATCCTATAAATTGTATATTAAATTGACCAACAAATCAACACTCTTAGATAAATAAAAAATGTTGTTGTTTATTATAAAAAATAATAAGATCCTTGAGGGTACCGGTTTAACGTGCCAACGTGATAGGGTTCATAATGCAAATAAATTTACTGAATTCCAACGTGTAAACATTATGAATCACAAAAAAGTATTGCCTTAAAAAGTCTACACTGAGCAAACGTGCTCAGTGTAGACTTAAGATACTGGTAGAACTGTACAATTTCATTTCAATTACTGACTGTACTGTACTGTACTGTAGTACTTACTTTCAATATCCAGTCTTCTGTGTGAGGATTATGAACGCTGATGAACCTCTGGTCGGAGGTGTAAGTCATCCGGCCTGAGGTCAGCAGGTGGATGTCCCGGTGCCGGATCCAGGAGACCTGAATACACAATTAATTAAAAAAACAGGAAACTTAGAATATACTAATTTATTTATTTATGTATTTATTAAGAACAATGCTTTTTCAATAAACCAGTAAAATAAAAAAGGTAACAAAGGCAGGCGACAGATTTATTATTCAATTTTAGTAATGGTAAAACCTTATACAGGGTGACTGCGAGGTCGTGATTTTAACTTAATTTTCACAACTCAGTAAATGATGATAATGAGTGGTTTTTAAAACAAATTAAAGTTTAACATTTTATTAAAATAATATTATGTTTCCCTAATGAATACTAAAATTATGCTCACCTAACATTTTCATGTTAAAACCTATTTAACGAGTGAGAAATTGAGTATGTAGGGGGTGGCCATGATCCTGAATAAAAATAATTCATATAATGTTTATTTAAATAAAATACAAAGTAACAGTCTTAACGCTTTTAAATTTATTACGTTATGTTCCTAATGGTATAATGAGTTTTAGTTTTCTTTGTTGCTACACGCCCCGCAGTGAAGTCACCCTGTATACAGGGTCCGTGTGGATTGATGCTACCATTATCCTTTATCCCTTTAACTTTTATTCTAGCAAATATAATATATAGCTAAAATAAACTATAGATTTTAACAATGAATGTATTTTAATTTAATTTTTTTATTTTATTTTATTTTATTTTGACTTCCAATTAGAGTTATCAAATTTTAATTTTATGTGTATGTCTAGTCTCAAATTTTGACGTAACTAATGTTTATTTTATTATTTTTACCAAATCGAATTGTTATGTTCTTGTGCCAGATAATAATAATAATAATATTTTTTCAAATTTTAATTTAATGTAATTTAATTGTCTATTGTAAATTTGTAAATTTAATGGGACTAATGCCTAAATAAATAACTTTTTTTTATAGCTAATAAATAGGAGGAGACCATCTCACAAAAAACGACCTATTCCGAAACTAAGCTCTAGGCTTGTACTATGGGTACTAGACAACTACTTATATCGAAAAATACGTACTTAAAATCAAAGACTCCAGGAACAAACACCGGCACTTATCACACAAATATCTGCTCTTTCCGGGATTTGAACCCGGGATCGCTAGCTTCGTAAGCAGGGTCTCTACTAGGTTAAAGTGTCGTTATATGACTCTTACAGCTCTATCACTTTCTCTGACAGGAACTTGGCAGGTTTTAAGAGCTAATAATTCAGCCTCATTACATATTTTTATACCAATACATTCCCAAGCGTTGTAGCCAACTCTTTATTAAATGCTTGTTAGTAAATTTGAGTTTTGAAAAGATGCCAGGATTTCCTTTACAAACGGCCTGGTTGAAATATTTGAAGATTTTTTATGTTGATTTACTAGGTTGCTTTGACTTATCATAATTTGTATATCGATCTACATTGCCCCGTATAATTTAGAGTGTTTTCGTATGTATGAATTTCTATTCTCATCTTTTTCAGCACCAACCTTAATCTGTTTCTGTTTGGCCCAATGGTTGACGTAGACAATGCCTTAAGGCATTAAGTCCGCTATTTGTACCTTTTTTGTATATTGTGCAATATATTTAAAAATAAATCATAAAGGAATAATTACATATGTTAGCCGAGAGCTTAATTTGGGACTAGGTCAATTTGCGTGAGATTGTCCCTGAAAGGGCTTTGGGTACCTAAGTTTATATGAAGAAAATTGACTTTTTTTTTCAGCGGCCGCGGATGATTTTTACATGGTTATTTAGAGGACCTCTAAACACACACACACATATATATATATATAACTTATGGCGTAAAATAATATTGGAGCGGAGATATTAAGGATTTAAGTATTTAGTTTTTGGTACTAGAAGTACGCCCAGGTATGAATATTTAAATATCTGGGCTCCGATGCACTTAAGACATACCAAAATAATTCGCACTGCTAGATCAAAACAGTAGTAACTCAAAATACAACTGTATTTTAAAATCAACTTTAATACAACTACTATGAACTTGAAACAAAACTAGCAAGGATTTTGAGTTGATGCTGTTTTGATCTAGCAGGGCGATATGTTTATTTTTAATAATTCTATCATAATTTACCACTTTTACGAATGGCCGCTCACCTTGAAAATGTATGACTTTTACAAATGACACTTTAACCCAAACCCTTTATTTCTCTAGGTATACCTATGTGCCAGAACTTACTTTTTGTATAGTTGAATTCATAAATATGTGTACACTTTAGTACCTCGTCTATTTAACGTCGTGTTTAAACTGCCATACATTAATTGCCACACAGATTAAAGTGACAAGGTACTAAAGTGTACATAATATTTATGAACTCGATTGTACATAAACCGTTTGTGAATCCTTGTATCAAATAAATTCTCAAGTATCTGATACGTCCTTTTCCAAGAACTACTTTATCTAGTGACTTTTTTCTTTAAAATGGAGGCTACTAACGAAGAGGAAATTTCCATTTAAAAAGGCTATGCATTTTACACAATGCATTTCTTTACTTTTCCACTCGAAAAGCACTCTAGAGAAGAAGAAGTTTTTAATTTTCTAGTAATTGTTTAGTAACGAAATTGAGAAAATAAACAATTCTAAAAACAATATGAAATTTACCAATTTATAACTAGACACATTGAATTAACATTCAGATAGAAAATTTAACAGAGATGTGCTCCTAAAATTGAAAGTTTCAATGATCAACGTGACAAACTAATTTAGTAAAACGACAAAATCAGAAATAAAAAGAGAAATTGTGCCCGCGCCTCGAGTTGACGTCCCACCACTAAGTGAAGCGCACAAACAATTCTCCTTACGACAAAAACGACGCTATGCTTTGTACTATTAAGGTTTATTATATTGTGTTACTAATACTATCCGCCACCGTCACACGTCCTCGCCACGCCACTTCTATATAAACCGCGCCTTACATCCCACTTCCAATCCTGCATGCATATATGCCCGTTTGCCTACATCGTGTCATGAAAAAATCTTTATCTTACCGTTCTGTTTCCCAAGTCATGTACCCGGCAATTCAGCTGTGCCGTCTTCCCGACCAGGGCTGTGACATTCCTGGAGTACGCCAGGTCAAAGTTGGGCCCTCGCTGCGTCAGGCCAAGGTCTACGTCAGTGTAGTCCAGCTCTTGGACTCCATCGGCATTTAAACCGTTCGTGTTGTCTGTGCATCCTGGGAAAAAAAACAGCGGAGTTATTCCGTCCGTTTACGCCAATAAGCAAGTATCCCAATTTCATAACCAAAGCAGATTTTATTCTATTCTGTTAGTAATAAGGTGGCAATTGCTACAGGAGTTTTATCTGAGATATCACCATACCTCGGGGTTTTCGGTGCGGGAATGATTTTAGAAAGAGTAGAGATAAACAGATAGGTTAGTGTGAGAAAATTCATATTATGCCTAATGAACAACCACCTCACCTCTCTGCGAAATGTATACACACTATGATACAATTTTATAGACTCATGTAGGATGTACTTTAGCTTTACTAAAAAGCCTTATGAGATAATAATAAAAATAACATTAATTAATTACCTGCTGTATTAAAGTCCGGTGAACTATTTACTTATAAATCAGTAGGGACTTAAAGAGGTTGATAATGACTGATTTTTTTTAATTTATATAATTTCATTGGGTACAATCCTGCTAGAGTAAATTCTGTATTTTATGTCAATACCTACTCTTTGGCTAATGTCAAACATTCCCGCACCGAAAACCCCGGGGTTTGAATATCACTTACTTATTGGCCTTAAAGGGCAGTATTATGGTTGCGTACTGTGTTTATCATGGTAATATCTCGTTATGGTGAGATCTTGGCATTACGAGATCGCGTCAATTTTGACATCTTGGCATAATGAGATCTCGTCATAGTTCTAACCGTGGCAAGATCTCATTAGTATGATTATATCGCAATTATTTGAGATCTTGACTACTTAATACTAACTCTTGCCCGCAACTCCGTCCACGTAGAAGTCGAAAACTGACCAATTTTCTGGAATATAAAGTATGTGCTTTTCCTGACTAAAGTTTATCTCTGTACTAAATTTTATTCAGATCCGTTCAGCCGTGTCGTGTCGTGTCGTGTCGTGATTTAGTAACAAACATCCATTCATCCAAACTTTCACATTAATTTATATCTTATCGTATCGTAACAACGGTAAAACATATAAGCATCAAATTTGATATGATCGTTTTAGAAACACTGAAAAAAAAACATAAAAAAATGGTCAAGTGTGATCTGGACTCGCGCTGATTCGTTTCGAAATCGAATTAATATTGGAATATAATAATACCTACTGTGCGTTAGTACGAAACCCTCGGTGCGCGAGTCCGACTCACACTTGACTGTTTTTTTGTTAATAAAACTATCTGAATAATAAAACAAAATTAAACTATCAAAACATAATGAATTTTACGGTGGAGCTCCTAGCAAACATAATGTATTTCAATTTATCCTCAAAACACACCCAACCGCTTTGCGAAACTAAAACAATATCAAAACAGAAGCACCCTCTAACTACATATTCCAAGAAAACAACACCCTACCATCGTCATTAAAAAAACAATACCTATTATTATTAAAAAATATTCCCTCTACAAAGACGTATTAATTTGCAACGCACTTTACATGTAAAACAGCTTCCACTAATGAAAAAACCAGCCATAAATAAGCTAGAAAGATCCTGAGTTTAATATTAAAACAATACATTGCTTGGTGAATGGTTACTTTTGTCTCGCCGAGTATTATAGCTATTCAGGGCAAAGGCAGGCATTGTTTTCAGGCTGAGTTATGGCTGTAATACATCTATGTTGTCCGTAGGTCGGCGGTGCATGGAACTTGAAGCATTCAGGTTAAAGGCGTGACACGAGCGTCGGGAAACAAAGGGTGTGTGGACATTGTATTATGGGATGCATTTTATTTTCTATGGAATTGTGATTCGGATCATATTTGTAGACGAAACATGCTGTATATTATGGTAGTCCTAGCGGGACGCCAAAAAATGCTGCAAATGGTGTTAAAAGCATGAAAATTGGAACGATTGATCTTTAGGCCATAATAATCAATTTGACACGTAGCACGAAAAAAAAACAAAAAAGGAGACGAGTTATGACGTCATCTTTATTTTGTATGGATAAAAAAAAACTTGTTCTGAAATTCTGGATAATGATAATATGGAACATTCGTGATGGTTTTTTATAGCCTCAATAAAAGTAGTAACAAACAGTCGAGAAAAATCATTCTTTGAATAGCAATTAAAATAACCAAGATATAAGCCAACAAAGACATGTTCCTATGTGTTCCTACATGTTCCTTCTAGCAAAACAGAATTTAACATGGAGTTTATACGGCCGACATGTTACATGACGTCACAGCGCATATCGGATCTCTGTCTAATCGCTGTCTAATTAGCAGTTTAAAATGCTTGTATCGTCCGTATTTCTTGGCCGAATTTAATTTTAATTTCACTTTTGGTGATCTCTTATACGGTATTTTAATATTTTGTTGAGAAATGCGATTTGAAAATCCATGCATATTTCTTATTTAGGCTTTTATAAATGTATGTAAATCGATTTTAATATTTACAGGCAAAAAAAAAAACTCCTGTTACAATGTATTTTTTTGAAAGATGACAATTCCAGTGGTTGTTATGTATTATGTGAGACAGCTCTACTTAAACTTTGATTTGCTACAGCAAATAAATTGAGTAATATGATGATAGGTTTTCCAAGCACATAATTTAGAGTTTTCTTGTGAAATGTTTGCTAAAAAAGCTTTCTTGTCAAATAGCCTTTAAAAGCGCGTGATTTAAAACATTAAAAAAAAAATATCCACAAATATTAAAGAAAAACCATCCTGTGTAATAACCCCATTTAGAGCCAGCAAAATACCTAACGCCTTTGACATCCAGCAACTCGACTCGCAACTTAACAATCCGTGAGCACTTGACCCCAATACGTTCAGTGCTGGAGCAAGCCCACTTGAACAATTAAGGCATTTATAATCCTACTCTGGTATTTAGGCGTTTAGGAGATATTTACGATCTAGGTATATACATGGTGGTCATTATTGATGGAGAATTCGGAGAAGTAAAGACAAAATTTGATGAGATGAACTATTTAGGTCACGCGAAAGTTTTATCCATTAGCAAATTAAACTAAGTACTAGTTAGTAATCAGTAGTTCGCATACAAGTTAAGCATTTAATTATTATAAGTATGTTTATCTTAACCTAGAACTTTGTTTTGGGACTAGGAGCAAAACGTGCTGTCATTAAAGTAATGTTTGAAAATCCTTCCGTTCCCCAACTGATGCCGTATAAGGAGACTGGTTTTCTCAGAGTAAGGCAATTTATTGTATTCCATGCTGTCACTCGAGTTAACAAAAGTACGGCGTCGTCTGTGAGAAATTCTGAGAAACTCTACTTTTGTATAAACCTTAAAGCCAGTTTTTTATATTTACCTGTACGACTCACGAAAGCCAGGACGCCGAGCGCCCCGAACAGAAGCGCCATCTTTAGTTCACGTGTCCGCGCATAATTCCACCCTTACACTCCGTTACACCATCTGCAAACAAAAAACACCCTTAACATAACCGAATAAAACATCCTGTATAACAACATTTAACAGGGTTTTAGAATCTCTAACAATCTATTATCAACCGTAAACATAAGTAACTACGGTTTACCTTTGAATAGACAGACATTTGAAGAGGTTCATGTGTAACAATATAGCGCTTGTTTCGGTATATGTGAGGTTGTTCAGATATTATGAAGGGTCTGTGAAGCTTTTTATTTAAAATTGAACTTTATTTTAACAAGATAGAGGTGGGTTTTGATTAAAACTTAGCGGAGTGCATTGAGCTAGGTTTTCGCTTACAATTTAATTTACAGGGTGTTGGGTTTTGTATGGTGATATTTGTTATATGTTAGTTAACGAATGAAATATTCATAAGGCAAAAGAAATATTATCGTAAAGCAGCTTTACAAGTTAACAATATATTTTTAATAAACGGTTGACATTAAAAGTAATATTGGTGGTTATTTTTTAGGGAAAAAATCGCACTCTTTGCTTAGATATTATTAGGCCAGTATTTTTTTGTAACGATTGTATTTTAATCCACAGAAGTCTATTTTCTATCACACTTTCGTAGCACAAGTCCTTAGAAAAAAGAAAATTAACCGTTCATAACATTCAAAGGAATATTTAAATTTGAAATTCTTAGAAAACTCGACGAAGTGTTTGTTACGATCAAAGGGTGATCATGTACAAAGTAATTTTAATTTAATCCTGATGTTAGTTTTGAATACTGATGCCAAGAACTATTTAAAAAAAAATCAAAGGGAAAGCAAGTAAAGTCCGACAAAGGTAACGGTTCTAGTTCCGATGCTCGGTTAGTTTAAATATTATTTTGTGTAAGCAGTACAAACGTTTGTCTAGTGAGCGCTATGCTCCTATGTTTTTTTTTTACTGTATTTCCCTTGAAATGTAACTTTTCAAGGGATTAATTAATCTTTTTATTGTTTTATCTTTATAAAATGATTTTTATTTGTACAATAAAGTGTTACAAGAACTTCTTTTCAGCTTAGTTTAAGGTTAAGTCCGCACTTTACAAAAACTGCTTACGAAGCATTTTTAAAGAAGATTTTCACAACTTTACAGCAATTTCTACGCGAAAGGTTAATTTCCTTGAAACCTTATATTTTAAACGCACGCTGTATAAACACTTTATACCGAAGTCTATGAAAAGTCCTCTATCTTTATAAAGACCCTAGACGGTGGTAATTTGATTAGCCTAGGAGCTAAGACTGAGTCCGCGGAAAATGGAAGTAATGTACATTAAACGGTAAAATAAAAAAGCACCGTGGAAATTTAAAGGATCATGGAAATGCACTTTATTTCATGTAACATAGTGTTCCTACTATTTTATATTATAAAATGTGAAAGTTTCTGGGGATGTTGCGAAATTTTTATACAATTGTTATACACGGTGTTTTTTTTGTTTTCTCTTACATTACATTGACATTTCACCAGTAAGGTCTATATACAGAAACGAAATGACACAGTTTTTAAACAAACAGAAAAAAAAACATCTAATAGGTTAGTTTAAATTTTTTGTATGCACCGACTAAACAACATCTTATTTCATGTTTTTTTTTTATTAACACAAGCATAAAGCTAATGTAATCGAAAATTAAAAAACATGCTGTACTTATTATGTGTTTAATAAAGTCTAGATTTCAGGTATTTAAGGTTAAAGTCACTATACGATGGATATTGTATTTCAAAAAAAAACGAACTGATAACTTATATTTTACATTTTATAATTTAATTGTTAAACTAGACATCACCCAATACTAAACGAACCGAGTAAAAATGGAGCATGACATAATATGCACGTTATTATTTGAAAGTATTTTTAGGTTCCTTAATTTACACGTCAATATCGAGACGTTAATTTTTTTTACGTTACTATTCTTATGACTTTATACAGGTAGATCAGTAATCTTATATAAAATTATTTTTTACTAAACACGCTCCGGTCACACCCTGTATACGTACTGATTACTAACTCTGACTAGTATTTATTCCAGCTCTTTTCTCGTAAGTGAAAAGAAAGTGAACATTTACGCACCCGGGTCGTTTCCACGGAACGGTGTTTTTGCCCTTTTTCTAAAGGCTTAATGATAATGATTCTTCGAGACTACTAAACCAGGCAGCCTTACAAGCGAAATAAACATAGGGTGTTCTTTTTTTACACCGTTAATGTATATTTTCTTTCTTAATAATAACCAAACATTGACGGAACTTTTGGGGCAAAATCATTCCGTTTAGTCACATTAATCGTAATAATTGTTATCTGTTAAATTGTAAAAAATATCACCATAATAATAGGCCAGTCTGTAGGAACGTATAAGGCCATTTGCTTGACATTAATAATTAGATTGTAATTTTTATATTTGAAAACAATTGACTATAATTTATTTTAAAAATATTTATCTATTTGGATGTATTTACTGTATTATTTGAAAATGATCTTTGTTTGCCATTTAAATGGCAAGGTAATAGTAGTTTATGTGGCTGGTGCATAATAAGATCACACGAGTGTTTTAATTCCTAAGTATGTATAGCCGCATACATAACTTTATCTACATGCATATCATAAATTTTCTATAATATGTTCAGATATGGCCTGTATTTTTATTAAGTTAGTGTTACTGTTAACTTGTTTTTAGTACCAAAGCTTAAAAAAAAAACTTTATTTATAATGTACAGATGTGGCTTGTATTTTAATGTTAGTGGTACAGTATTACCGATACTTTAATGTTTAGGTACCGACACTTTAATGTAAACATTACGATGCACTATACTTTAATGTAAACATTAAGATGCAACCACCGATACAGGTTACCGGGATTTGCTTATCGCTTCTGAACATATTGTAGGGCAATTATGATATGGATGTAGATAAATAAAATTATATGTCTATAGAAGTATCAATCATTAATTTTACGAAATCACAACTCTACAGATTTTCTGCGGGTCGATTTTTAATCTCCAAACAATCAGTGAAAATATTCTCACCGATGACATTGAAATCACTATTTTACGAAAGTCGAATTTTTTAATGTCTACCAACATGCAGCCAACCTGCCGTTCCTGTCACAGACAAGCGTCTAGATAAGTCCCGATTTACGCAGATTTTTCCAAATTACCGGTTTGTTTTTCATAAACAATCCCTATTTATTAGTAGCCACTGGAGTTGACCGTAGAACGAAACGCATCTATCAATGTCATGATATGACGGTTTGTTATTAAAACTGTCAGCTGTCAATGGTAAGTAACTATTTGAATCGTCATGGGTGATTTCGTTTACGAGTGGGTGGGGCGATTTGACAGAAGCGCGTGGAGCTAACCCCATGTGCTTCTGATAGTCCATTAGGGAAAATAATCTTTTACCCAACAATTTGTCTTGGCGAGTGATATACATGGACTTTTTTCTCTAATAAGTCCATTGGAGTGTCTATAAATAACTTGACATTGGCGAAATACACCTTAACAGGAGTGAAAGCCATTGATTAAAATTAGAATTAGAATTAGAGTGGGTGGGGGCACGTATTCGATATCATAGGTGTGAGAATAGTCACTGGAGAATTTCAAAAATACGTACTTTTTGAAATGGGTAAAATCGGCCATTTTGGTGAGCTTTAGTCATCGGGTGAGATTCAAAATCGACCCCTTGATCGTTACTCGACATTTGATCATAAATTAATAACTGCCTTATTTACTATTATATGTTGGGGTCTTTATAATAAAACGCGATTTTATCAAACGACCGTATTATAGTAGCTCGACGATAACCATTTTCGTGAAAACCAAGTAGAAATTAATATCTTTACAATTTACAAACACAAATTCTTATAATACTAATCTAGGATTTTCTATCTTAATTGAGATATATTCAAATTCAGTGAATTATCATCAACATAGATAACTTTATGCCAAAACAAAGGTTTCCATGGAACTGAGCTTTAAAATAATCTCTAGACGAATCAAACACAAATTAAATTTTCAAAGGTTGCCGACAACTCTACAATCCGAGTGACATTTTCGGCCTTTTTACGATAAATTGAATAACTTTTTCGTTAAAACGATTTGGGCACGCGAAATAAACCATTTTGCGTCCGCCCAAATTCAATATAGACGGGAAAATGTTTTTGAATTATATTCGGCTGTGGCTGGAGTTTGATTTTATGTTTGCAGCGGTTTGAAAATCAAAGTCCATATTCAATACTGCCTAAAGCGATAAAATAACTGGTCGGTGCGAGCCGCACTCGAACACGAAGTGTTCCGTACAACGCCCAAAAACACTTTTCTTTTGTTTCGACAATTTCGCTAAATAAAACATAAATATTTTTTATCCGGAATTCAATAATAATGAATTAATATTTTACACGGTTGTAACCGCTCTATATTATGTCCCTTTGCGATTCTGCTTATTCCGATCACTACATAATATTACCTATGACAATTATAATTATTTAATCTAGTATAATTCAAAACTACTAGCTTTCGCCCGCGACTGCGTCCGCGTAGAAGTCGCTTATCGCTGCTCCCTCGGGAACTGTCCAATTTTCCGGGATATAACTATCCTATGTCCTATTCCAGGACCTAACCAATATGTGTGCCAAGTTTCATATCGATCCGTTCAGTGGTTGAAGCGTGAAAGACGGACAAACATACACACTTTCACATTTATAATATTAAGTATGGATATGGATATGGATATGGATAGAAGTCCCCTTATTTCACCGACACTTGTTTCGTAGAACGTATCACTTCGCAGAATTTTCGTTTCATAGAAAACTATTTTCTGCTGATGCCGTGTTGATTCCAGGTTATCTTAAATATGATTCCCGTAGGTTAGGTAAGGTTAGTCTTGTAACCACACAAGATAACCTGAAATCAAGCCTCTTAAAGGGTAGCCCCACCCATAAAGATGGTATCCACAGCCACACAAGCGGTCCAAAAAAGATCTCCGACCCAACCCTTCCATTGTCGGGCAAAAGAAAGGAAGCCCGTAGTCTGTAAGCATGCATGCGTCAGGATTCCCACTCCGCGACTCACATAGCTATAAGTCTCCCCCCGCAGCCCAACCCCCATTTCTATCCCCCCTATTTGGAAAAACCCCGCGGATAAGTAAACGGAGGAAGGACTTTCTCCTCCGGCCTTTCAACACTGGCTGGGGTAGTATCCGCGGGAGTCTAAATTCTAGTTGGTAATGGTGTTTTTAGCCGGTGCGAGCCTGGCACTACCTGGCCCCTCCATTCCCAGGTCTCAGGAAGGGATTTTCACCTCTGCCCTTTTTTCTTAAAGTAACTCAAGTCAAAAGCAAACAAAAGCAAGGACTTTTGTCTTTGGCCTCTCAGGCGATTATCAAAAAAAAAACCTGAAATCAACACGGATTCAGCAGAAAATAGCTTTCTATGAAACGTAAATTTTGCAAAGTGATTCGTTCTATGAGTGTCTAAAAAAGAAGGGTAAACCAAAACTATGAATAATAATTAAAACTATCATGCGTAGTGGAGCGGGAAAACGTGTCAAAACTTAAAATGCAAGAGCATCGTGAAATGAAAAATATCACAAAAACCTACGGGGTGAAGTGAACAGGCGTTAATTTTGTGCCATAAAAAAACCATAACGCATTGGATATGTTATCGTATTGTTATTTTACTCGATAGCCATGTCTGCCAAGTAAATAAGAGCTATTATAATGTTGATAATACGAAAACATCATAAGCAATATGGTTTCACTGAGTGGAATAGAGTTCCTTTACTACTTAGAAAGATAGCGACAAAAATAATTTTCTGCTACGCCAAAGATTTTTCTTTGACTCACGCCAAAGATTATTTTTACAATTTTGCTCCTTATTTCAATGGAATAAGGTGAATGTACACCTTTGACGATGACTGTATCCACATTCGTTGAGTTTCATCGAAATAGAGACTATAAAAATGTAATCTAAATATTTTTGTCTTAATAAAGTGTCCCAAAAGTTGCCCCTCTCTGGTCAAAGGTCAAGACTGGGTCAAAAAAGGTTGAGGAAGTAAAGTCCAATTTCCCATAAAATGTTTGCAGCCCCAGGCTATTGGATCGTATTTCATGTGTAAAAGGAAATGAAATCCCGCATATTTGAAAATATTCCAGATTTCCTTCTTAAATGTATAAGCATTTTTGTTTTCTTAATAAAACCGTCAGATAGAAAATGCAAGTAGGTACCAAAAGAATTTAAAAAATCTTTGTAGCCGTAATTCAAAAAATCATTGCTTTAGAATCTTTGTTAGGAGAAAATACCACCCGCATTTTCTTTGAATTGTCTGTTTGTTTGACACATCATTGTCAACATTAATAATATAATAGAGTATCAATTGGACTGATAGGCCTAGAGGCACGCAGGTATCAGTTAAAGTTATGTATGTATGTTTGTATGTATGTAAACACTTTATTGTACAAAAGAAAAACAAAAACAATATAATGAAGATTTAAAAACTGCATAATTCCGAATTTTCATAATTCTGAATGCAATTATTTGATAGAATTTATTGCTATCGTTTATAAATCAAACCTAACCTAACCTAGGTATAACAATTAATTTATGCATTTAATTGAAAATAGCCCCAGCGTAACCAGCTTTCGGAAAAATGAAAATTCGGACAAATTAATGAACATTCGTACAAAGTAATTCGGAATTTTAAGGTGTTCCCAAAAACTATATATTATGTACAAAGGCGAACTTATGCCTTTAAGAGATCTCTTCTAGCCAACTCTTGAGAGATTAAGAAAAGTGAAAAGTAGGCAAGTGTACAACTTTATTTAGGAAAAGAGTATCAAAATTAAACTAGAAGCTATACACCGTGCCCGGGACGTACCCGAAGGATTTTACCCATCGATTCTAGACCCTATTTGGAGTATATAATGTGGTATAACATGTAGTCCAATAACGCATAATTTCCGAGATTTTTATTATTTAAGAAACAATTCCATAGTTAATTTAATTTTAACTCTGTCACCTTAAATAAATTTATGTTGTACGTTGATGATAATTGCTACTTACAACATTAATCTTTCTTAGTAAACAATGCTTTAGGTTAAGGTGACGGAGTTCAAATTAAATATTAAATATGGAATTGTTTTTTAAATAATAAAAATCTCGGAAATTATGCGTTATTGGACTACATGTTATACCACATTATACGAGGGGTGCCTTTTAAGTTCTGTCGTTTGAAAAAACTAAAGACAATTTAAGTGTTAAATCGTATTTATTGTTTTTCAAAGCAATCACCGTGATATGTAATACACTTTTTCATTCGATCGAACCAGTTTTCGAAACACTTATTCCATTCCGAAGTCGGGGTCTCCAAAATGGCCGTTTTGTATGCCTCAACTGCTTCTTCAGGGGTCATTAGGGCTTAAGTCTGGACTGTACGGCGGGTGATCCAAATTTTCGACGTTTTGTTCTTTTAAAAACGCAATAGTCTGCCGGGCGGTGTGCGAGCTAGCATTATCGTAGTGCAGTACTATACGACGTCTTGGGTTATTTTTTCGGAACTCGCCGATAACTTCTGGTAAACAAACAGTGGTATACCAGTCAGCATTAACTGTTTTACGATCTTCGAGCACGATGGTCGCAACGTGGCCACTTTTCGCTACAAACGTGGCGACCATTTTTTTCGAAGTGCTCCTTGAGCGTATTACTTTGGTCGGTTTTGGCTCATCTTGAAACACCCAAACAGTCGACTGCTGTTTAGAATCCGGATCGTAGGCATATTCGTCACCAATCCAAGATTCGTCACCACTGATAATGTCATAAACGTGTTTAGAGTCTCCTCGGTTGAATTGCCGCAGAGTTTTGCGGCACCATCTAACGCGAGCCGTTTTTTGGTCTTCACTAAGTAAATGTGATATCCAGCGTAAGATCAATTTTTTTACACCTAAGTGATCATGCAATATATTTTGAACACTGGTCCCTGAAATGCTTAATGAAGCTTCTATCTCGCGGTATGTCGCATGGCGATCTTCGACGATCAGTTGCCGTACAGCATCAATGTTTTCCTGGGTTACAGCTGTTTTTGGTCGGCCTTAACGATGACTATCACTAAGACTAGAGCAACCACGTTGAAATTCCAAATACCAACGTTCCACAGTCCGGATGCATGGTGCTTCATTTTTAAAAACCGTAGTCTGCTCTTCAAACCCCTTTTTCTCCCGCGTTAAACCCCTTTTTCTCAAAAATGACCGGAAATCTTGACATTCCTATCTACACATTGAGACGCGAAGTACATAGTTTACTGACAGTTCTCAAATTAAAAAAAAAAAACATTGCGTGCTCGCTACACAAGCCCGCAATGTTGCATACAAATTCCATTACTATCTACCTTGTAACTTTTTAAAAAGTGAAAAGGGCCATAATAAAACGAGGGCACAAGTCTTATACTTACATCCAAATTTTACTCGAAACATAACTTTTTTATTTGTGCCTGGAATAGCTTATGTTTTTTTTAAACAAGAATTGCGTTTCTCCTTGTCATAAACAAAAAGGCGGTAGGAGTGATGGTTTTTTCACATGAAGTTGCTGTTTGTATGCAATTCAAAAAAATTGTTCAAGCGATGAAGATTTGACTCCAACACAAATTTTTTCTTGCGATTTTTGAGAAAAGCACTATATTTGCCTCGGCAGGAACAGCAATTGCGGGCTTCGTATTTTTAAACGGACTCGCAAGCTCGTCCGTTTAAACCAATACTCGGCCCGCAATTGCCTACTTCCATGCCTAGGCAATAATGTACTATTAAAGTTGTAAAATATTATCGCACGTAAATTTTCCTTCGAAATTTCCATTTTCACAACCGACTTGTCAACTTTGAACCGACGCTGTACTAAAACGAATCGGCCGATCTCGAGACATTCTTTTGTTTTTGAATTCTAAATTCAAATATTTTAAGATGATACTAGTTTTTTTTTTAATAATCACGGGAGTTTTGCAAACGACATAACTTAAAAGCCAGCCCTCGTATACTCCAAATAGGGTCTAGAATCGATAGTTAAAATCCTTCGGGTACGCCCCGGGCACGGTGTATATAAACTATACTTATGTAGAGGATATTTGCTACAATATTTTATATACGTCTCTGTTCTAATACGACTAACAGACTGGCGAAATCAACCGAACTGCTAGCTATACGTCGCCCATTAGTACCGTTAGAACCGAACTGATAAACGGTGTTCAGAGTGGTATCCATTTCAAAGTAGTTCCTAGCTTTGAATGGTCGAAATGGTCGATACCATATTGACTGTGCTGTGTTCAGAGATGGGCAATATTTATTCGAATGACGAATAACGAATAAGAATAACCAAATTATTCGCGAATAACGAATGAAATTGTCGAATGATTATTCTTATTCGAATAAATTATTCGTCGAATAATTCATTTGCGAATAATTTATTCGCGGATAATTTATTCGTTGAATGAATTGCCACGAATAATTATTACGTGCTACTTTTGTACCTGCTCCATTGTTCTCTAATAAATTAATAAATTATTCGTTATTTGAAAAGTAGTCGAATGATTTATTCGTGAATAAATTATTCGCGAATAAATCATTCGCAAATAAATTATTCGCGAATAAAAATATTACGAATTATTTTTTATTCGAATGTTTATTCGAATAAATAATTATTCGAATAATGCCCATCTCTGTCTGTGTTGAAAGAAAGGCTCGCAAATATCGTGGTGCAAGTTTCGCTCCCTGTCAGTCGTCAAATTGCTTTTCAAACTTGGTTAACTTTAAAATTAATAAATGAATGGTGGTGGATGAAAAATCATTAACTCTCCGCCTTCAAGCACATACGAATCGTTGTGAAAAACGCTTCAACTGATAGTTGATGACTAATAGATTGCAACACTGAAAAAAATAATTGGTCGCTTGTAACAAGATTGTGATTGTTGTGCATAAGCGTCTTGATCCCATACGAGCCTTACAAGACGTTAGATACATCAACTAAGATGTTAGTTGAATCACTGAAGAAATTGCTGTTGTTACTATCAGCTTTGGTTGATGTAACTATAGTACATTGTTGCAGAGGATAGAAAGTACGCGATTTTTGGACGAGTCATATAGAGGGCCGAAACGTAGTTGAGGCCCTCTAGTGTACGAGTCCATAAATTGCACTTTCTACCGAGGCAGACATAGTGCTTTTCACAACTACTGTGAGGAAATAAAATAAAAACTCAAATTTTAATGTGACATCACCGCCAATTTTACCATAGATAACTTTTTTTAATCTGGACCCCTATTCTCGTGACACTCGAGATTAATAAACTAACATGAGAGATGAAGATGTCAACTCCATATAAACTTGTATTTGTTTCGCCATATCTCCCATGTAATTTAATCTCTAGTGGTTCGAGATTAAGGGCCAAGTCTGAATTACATTTAAAAAAAAATCAGTGACATAGTTTTTAGTCTGTGTATCTTTTAGCAAAAACACACCTAATATTTTACGACACAAAACGGTGTGTTCTGATTGGTCGATTTCAATTTTTCATTATAAGGAGCTATGACACAAAAATTGATTGATTGATTTTCATTGGTTCTTAAACTTGGACAACAATGTTCTCGACCAATCAGCAAACACGCCGACAAAAACATTCTTGGTCTGTCCTTATAAGTGACGTTTTGTGACCCCAAACAAGACCATATATGGCCATATTTCCGAGCAGTGTTGTGAAAATATACTATTGTAAACGTGTAACTTAATCGAAAAATTGTTTTCGCAAACCCACAATCTTTTTGAAAGACCTATCCAACGACATCCCACACTATAGATATATAGACGAGAAAAAAAATACATCCCCAGGTTACATGTAGGGGAGGTATACTAAAAAAAAATTTTTTTCACGACGTATTTTTACCACTTTGTTGGCATGACTAATATGTATATTCATGCTAAATTACAGCTTTCTAGTACTAAGAGTCTCTGAGCAGGGCTGCGGACGGACGGACGGACGGACATGGCGAAACTATAAGGGTTCCTAGTTTGACTACGGAACCCTAAAAAAGGAGTGCGTTATTAGCAGTTTACACATCTTAACCTACCGATAAACAACAGTGTTCGCATTGTTGTATTCCAGTGAAGGGATAAGACAAACGATAGCATAGAGGCTTTCCATCTTGGTTCTTAGGGTTGGAAACGCATTTTGCAGCAATCTTGAGAATTCTTATATTTATGGGTCTCAGATCTCACTTACTTAGGTGACCTGTGTCTTCTCCATGCGATAAAAAAAACATCTTTGCCGAGTTTAAACTCTGGAATTTGGCTAATGGTCTAAGATCCGAATAGGAGACGATTTGCACCGGGCTGTTTATTCGATGAAAAGTATTTTATATCAAATTTAATACGCTAAATAATATGTGGCAAATAGGTAGGCTGAAAAATTTCAGTCCAGTACTTATAATATTAAAAATGAACTTTTTCATTAAATTGCAAATGCTTGTTTAATAGACAAATTACATACTAATCGAAAGTATGAAGTTTATAGAATATGCAAACGTCAGTTTTAGTGCAAATTATTTGTACCGACTTACCTGTTTATATCTGCCTACCCAATCGTTTGACGGGAAAAAAATAGTCAACCTAACGTTTGCATATTCTATAGGCTTCATACTTTCGATTGGTATGTAATTTGTCTATTAAACAAGCTATTGCATTTTTTTAAAACAAAGTTAATTTTTTAATTTTTGATAAATTATGTACTGGACTGAAATTTTTCAGCCTATCTATTCGCCATATATTACTTAGCATGTTAAATTTGGTATAAAATATTTTTTACCGAATAAACAGCCCGGTGCAAATCGTCTCCTATTCGGATCTCCTACTTTAAGTTATACGGCAGTTGGCCAGCAGTTCTAATTTATCAAGGTAAAATGTATCTTCTAGAAATAAAGAAAGCAAACATTAAGTAACTCTTCGAATGATAAACGAACAAAATTGAGACTTTGACAAAACTCCACTGGCTTTGCTCCAAAAGAAAACGTACTCTGTAAAAAAACCCGTCCGATGTGGCTTTATCTCGAAAATGTCACAGCCAAAGAGACCCATGTATTACAATGTTTATGCAATTCCAGAACATAGGGCACTAGCAACTGATGCCACAATCGCGTGTAACAGAAAATTGACTTGGTTCACTTTAGCTTTGTGATAAACTAGGCTAATTACATTGATGAACTGGATCTTCTTTAATTTAGTTTTTGAAGTCTTAGTAAGTTTTTAAGCCATTTTCAAAGACCAAGACCGAAGTTTGCACTATCTTGATGGAATGTTGAAGTATTTATACGAGGTACGAATATAAAATGAACCTGGGGTTCGATTCTACTTGTGAAAACTATATTGCTTTTGACATGTTATCGTATTGTTTTAACTCGGCCGTCATTACTATCAAGTACATAAGCGCTATAGTTACGTATACAACACGATATAAATTCAAAAGTGATATGGTTTTAACGGCACCTCCAGTACTTAACTTGTAAAGCTTTCCATGGATTACTCAGTTCAATAGAATCAAGATTAATTGAGATTAACCAATAATAAAACATATTATTTTTTTACATGTAAATCTTCCAAAGTTATGTGATTTTGCTTCTTTTAAGAATATCATGCCCGCTCCACACGCTTAGGAATATACTAGCACGTTTACCAAGCATGGGGATGCGTGTTTGTGTTGGGTGTTTGTGGTAGCTGGTGTTCGGCATGGGTTTGGTGTTTGTGTTATTTGCCAAGCATGTGGAGCCCGCATCAAACATGTGACGGCGCCGTCATCATGGCGTGTTATGCTCACTCCACACGCTTGGCAAACAATGGCAAACAGCGAACACCAAACAACCAACACGAACATGAGGGAGGGTGGTTGCCTTTTTGTGTTTGGGGTCGCCAGTGATCGGTGTTGGTGTCGGTTTTTTGCACAAATCAGAGGATGTTCGGCAAACGGGTTTGCCAATCCGGAATATACTAGCACGTTCGCCAAGCATGGGGATGCGTGTTTGTGTTGGGTATTTGTGGTCGGTGTTCGGCATGTGTTTGGTGTTTGTGTTGTTTGCCAAGCATGTGGAGCCCGCATTAAAGTGAGGATATTTAAGTAGCAACTTGGTGAAAACAGCACCTGCAATAGATCGAGCGCATCTCGCCACCCTGCACCTGCAGCTAAACTTGTAAAAAGCACGTGCAGCGATTCAGGTGGTCACGCCATGCCGCCCTTCCTGCTACGAATTTATTCTGCTGTGGATATAAAAGTCCAGTCTCTTTATGAGAAGGGGCATTCGAGACTTAGGCACGAACCAATGCACACACTGTGTGGCTCTTGAAATATCCTCATAACTATAGATTATTAATTGATTAGTTAATTGTCAATAATACTAATGAGTGTACTTTTCCAAAGATACAATAAAGTTATTGTAATTTATATTAATTTTCTCTACAATGCCGGAGCGTATCCTTACATGTAAATGCGTTTCATTAACACGTTATTTGCTAAAAAAAATACACGATTGACTTGGGTCTATTTAAAGCACTTTTTTAAAAGACGACAGCCTTGTTGTTTAAGGTTATATATGCGCTACTTAAAATAGTGTATGAACTTTTTCTTTAAAAATAAACTCACTAACATTGTGCTTATAACAATTGTAAAATATTGTATTTTTTATTATTATTAAGGGGAGCGCCAAAGTTCAACTAAAATTGCAACTCCTATTATCGGAACTCCGAAAATGAATTTTTTATACCGCTGGAACCGTAAACTTTTCAGAAGTTCTGAAATATTCAATGTGTAGATAAGACTAGGTTAGGTTAGGTTTGATTTATAAAAATCCTGAAAATGTAACAGTTGCTGAAATAAATACGTTAGGAGTTGCGATAATTAGGACTTATGAGTCGTTATGAGTAAAAATAATTAGGTGAGCCAATATGGACCCATTATTAAGTATTTATTTTATTCACAAGTTCATCAAAGAAAAGGCTCTCAAATTTTAACTCAACGAACTCCAGTAAATAGGGGAAACCTCGGTCCTCTTTGTAAACCGCAAACCGGTTCAGCTAAAGGGCAGCCAGATAAATGTGTGCAATATACTAGCCCTGTACCTATTTGAATTCCCTTTTCTGGCTTTAATTATAACGCCTAATTAAATTAAGAACCTAAAATATTAGGCATTTTATACGTATGTCATGTTGCCAAGACAAAGATCATGTTGATAGAGAAGGACGAGGAGATGACCGAGTGCGTGACAAATGTAAATGGTGAATTAGTAGAGCAAGTGAGTGAATTTGTGTACCTGGGAAGTATGTTTATAAGAGATGGTAAGTGTGAGAAGGATGTCGAGAGGTAAAATGCAGTTAAAATGCACTCTTTGCGTAGTATGTGTTGTATGAAACTGATTGATAGAGCAAGGAATGAAAAGGTCAGAGAGAACGAAATTAACGAAACGAACGAATGTGGACTAAGTAAAAGAAGATGTAGTGACGAAGATTGAAAAGGGCATGCTTCGATGGTTCGGTAATTTGGAAAGGATGGATGAAAGAAGATTGACGAAAGAGATATACAGAGCGAATGTGAGTGGAAGGGTAGGAAGGGGCGTACTTTTTCGAATCAAATCGGAGAAATACTCAAAAAGGGCCGAATCTTAAGTACCTGATACCGACGTGCATGCATGAGTCAATGTACGAGTATGAATGTGGAAGAAGCGAAAGAGATTTATCAGGATCATAGCTGGTGGAAAGACGTGGTATCTGCCTACCCCTCTGGGAAACAGGCGTGATTTAAAATGTTATACGTATGTCAGTGTTAAAAACTTTATGACGAAACGAATAAAAAACTCCCTAACTCGCTATATGACTAACCTTCTTTTGAGGGCCGATATCTCTTAAACGGCTTAACCGATTTTGATGTAACCTAGCCAAAATCAACCTAATTAAAGTAGCTTTCTTTGAAAAAAAGACCGTCTGTATCGGTTCATTCATTTGGGAGATACGATGCCACAGACACATAGATACACATATACTACTGATGTAAGATCAGCCTAATGTGTCATCATCATCATTTCAGCCAAACGACGTCCACTGCAAGACATAGGCCTCCCCCAAGGATCGTCATAACGACCGGTCACGTGCTGCCTGCTTCCACCGAGTTCCCGCAACCTTCACGAGGTAATAAGGTATAATGTGTGATGTTTTGTAACTGCAGAACAAGAAACAGAACCACACTGCACTTTTAACAAGTTTAACAAAATTCATACTTTATAAATTAATAGCTTCCACCCCCGACTTCATCCGCGTAGATTCTAATACCGTTATATCCTCGAAACTTAAAAATAATCCAGCCATCTCCGTTTCAAATTTCATCCGTACTTTTAGCCTTAGCAGCGTGAAGGAGTAACAAACTATCACACAAACTTTTCCATTTATTTCGGTTTTTTTATGCTCACAGGCGACCTGATGGTAAGTAAGACCTGACACTTATAACCATTTGCACTTTCAAGACTGCGATCCTAAGATGACTAGACTTGAGGACCATGATAGAGTTCCTCTACGCAATTTCACCGGTTGTCTTTCCCCACACCGGAACAAAACAATCCAAAAACTGCTGCTTGGTGGTAAGTTAAGGTATAATGGTAGTAGCAACAAGAACGGACCCTAGAAAAGGTCCACCACCACTAAGTGTATCAAAATACAAGCTTTATTGATCTATTTTTTATGGCATGGAAAACGCAAACAAGCATCAGATTAAGTGAGATCTGAGACCCATAATTCGCGTTTTCTAGACTATAATCTTAAGACTGCAATCCCAAGACTATAAGAGCAGCCATGAACAATGTAAAGACTGTTACTTGGTAGGTTAAAGCGTAAGATGGTGGTAGCGATTCGGACGGACCCTGTACAATTTCCTACGACCACAAAAAAATATTATATTAATGTAATAAAACTTTGCCATTCTGAATAATTCATAAGTATAAAAATCCAAATTAGGTCACCGGTTTTATCACGCAATGAAAGTTTAACATGGCAGCTGTCAAAACAAATGTAAAATAACATTATCAGGAAATTGTCTAGGGGTTGCTAGTAGCTAAGAAACACGCTTTTGGTTAAATTAGTGTCAGTAAGTTGGCACATTAAAGTAGAAATGTATCAAGGGATAATTGTACACTTTACCTAGTCTCAAACTAAGACCTCAGCTTGTACTATGGGTACCTACAAGATAATGATAATTATACTTACTCTAGAGTACGCCCGCGACTTTCTACGCGTAGATTACGTTTCCCGCTATTGAGGAATAGCTATTTAAACTCCTTAAGATTCATTCTTGAAGAGCTGGGCTCTTGTCCGTGGAATTGCCACTTTCCTCTGTTCTCTGCCAGCTTTATCACCTCTTGCTTGATATGACACGACATCGGCCTTCTGTCTTATTTGGCTGAAGTAAGTAAGCATTGGTCTTCCTCGTCCTCTTCTTCCCACAACTTTACCTTCCAAAACGTTCAAAAAGAAAATTGTCGTGCCCTATATAGGACACCTGGTACGGCACGACCCTTAGCATAAAATATATCAACAAGGAATACTCCCTCCAAATTTCATTCAGTATCTTCTTTTATACACAAACATTTATTTGCCCTTACTGGGTGTCTACCACGGAACCGCTAACTTCGTAGGCAGGGTCACTACTAACTAACAAGGAAAGGTACCGAACTGTCCGGCTCCGATTTGGTTTATTTTGATGTATGTTAGAGAGTAGTCTAAAATAATAGACACGTATTTTTTTTTAGCGGCCCAAACTCACCCGGTTCGGAGAAATTGACCTCCAAATTACTGAAAAGTGACTAAACCCTCTAACTTCTATAGAGAACTAAATAAAATAAAATGCTATTTTCTTACCATTTTTGATTATATGTTTAAGAACATGAAAAAATAATGAGCACGTGTTTTGTTATATCGGCTAGAACTCATAATAAAAATAAAATACCCTGCAAAGTTATATACTTCTTATCGAAGATACACTTTGTTTGGTTTTTTTTTAAATATGAGTTGTAGCCGACATAACAAAACACGTGCTCATTATTTTTTCATGTTCTTAAACATATAATCAAAAATGGTAAGAAAATAGCATTTTATTTTTTTAAATTCTCTACAGAAGTTAGAGGGTTTAGTGACTTTTCAGTACTTTGGAGGTCAAGTTCTCCGAACCGGGTCAGTTAGGGCCGCTAAAAAAAAATACGTGTCTATTATTTTAGACTACTCTCTAACATACATCAAAATAAACCAAATCGGAGCCGGACAGTTCGGTACCTTTCCTTGTAAGTACGAGTAGGTTAACGGTGTTAAAGTCGAACAACTATTCTGCCCTACTAAGCATAATGGCGATATCTCAGACAAAACATCTGTAGAAATTGCAACCTAGTTACAAACAGAAGAGAGTTGAATCTGCTTTGGCTATGGAATTTAGTTATTGCATTTTTGCTTAGGAGGGCAGTATTTGCGTAACAAGTTTTTAAAGAAGACTATGTATTTGCATAGATTCATCATCATTTAATTATTTGAAACCTAGATGCCTTGGTCGGTGGTCATTTCCATTCTAATTGACCGTCACTTGCAACGAACCAACGGAAACGGTTGAGTTGTTCTGGTGTTGCCATACAACTTCTCAATTAGTCTTTGTTAATGTTTTTAAGTATGTAGGTATTTTGTTTTTATTTCATTTTCTGTAACTAAAACGACTGACTGCTGAGTTTCTTGCGGCGTTTCTTCTCGGCAGTGGTCTTCTCTTGGGAAGTGCTGGTAGATTCTTGACGTGTAAAAGTGCCCGTGCGGCCTACTTACTGAATAAATTTCTTTTATCTTTTTTATCTTTTATCTTTTATCTTTTATCTTATCTTTTATCTTTTTATCTTTATCTTTTTTATCTTTTGTATCTGTATCGCTAGTATTTGTTATAAATTACCTGTTACCTATTTTGTTTAGTTTTAAGTCAGGATCACAATGCTGACACGGATCCTGTTCAACGAAATGTCTTCTTTATACTTTATATTCTTTTATTGGTTTTCTTCTGTATGCGTTGAATAAATATTTTATATTCTAGCCTATTCCAACTCCTATCTTTAACTACTTTATATTTTGTTTGTTTTATACTATGATGACGTCTGCCGTAGGTATAGGGTTTTCTTAAAAAATCGTAATCTTGCCGAAACGTTCTTTTACATTTAATATATTTCATCAATTTTGGAACTAAAATATTCTTGTTTTGGAAAGGGACGGGGTCCATACAAAATGCCCCATCATACTTTGAAACTGTTATCTCTTACTTTATTTAAGTCAAAGTTATTTTTGACATTTTATTGATATTTATCAACAAAACTGATCCAGAGGCCTTCTCTTTTAGCCCTTTTAGGATTGCCTCTGTATTTAAATCAACTGTTCTATTTCACATTCAAACTTCTTTTATAAAACACTTGCCTTCACTGACAACTTGTCTTCAATACTTAAGCAAGTTGAAAACTATTTCAAAGTTTCTTTATCGGACAACGCCACACCTACTTTTTCTGACTAATTATTAGTTGAAGCAATGGAAAACTTGTCGCAAAGAGCTATTCGCTGTATTTTATATATTAAAAAAGCCCGAGGTTCTTTGCTTTGACTTTCCACTAGCTCGTTAGGAACTTTTACTTCTGTGTCTGCTGATCTTTTTGCTAGCCAGTGCTTTTCCGGATCTGTAGGTTTTATGACATCGTCGTTGCTAAGGTACCCTAAGGTGGAATCGTACAGTAGTAAAATGGTTTAGGTAAATGGTTTTTCAGGAAGTCACACATTTTATTTTAGTTTAATTACTAGCTGTGCCTGCGACTTCGTGGATATCGCAACCACATTGTGTCTAAGGCGTCCTAGAGTATGTTTGCATACTTTCAACTCTGCGTCATCAGAGCTTGCAATCTATTAGTTACCAAAATGTCATTTGAAGCGTTTTTCATGACTGTGCCTAAAGGCGGAAACTTAATGATGATATGACCGTCATATTTTTTTTTCCAAAGGTTTCTTAGCTTTATAAAAAGAACTCCCAGTTATATAAAATCATCATCATCATCGTTATCACCCGCAAGACGTCCACTGCTAAACAAAGGCCTTCCCCAAGGTTTTCCACCACGATCGGTATAATGTATAATGTGTCTTATGGGCGCCCCAGACTAACAACGTGTCTTAAAATAGCCATCTGAGCCAAAGCTAGCTTTTACACAGACCTAAGATGGCTGTCTAAAGACAAGGAAAGAATGGCAGTTTACAGAGACTTAACGTTTACTATGCCGTGTTAAGATAGGCAACTAAGTCAAGATGAGTTCATTATTAACAACAGACTGGATAAGGTTTTCACGAAAGTTCCCCAAGTGCTTTGTCACATTGTTTTACCTTAACCCTTTTTCTACTCTAAAGGGTCTGGTTTCGTAACTAACAAATTTACCAAACTTTAAATGTACTGACCTAGTTTCATTTACTTTGCGCCACTTACGCATGTCATTTCTACTTAAAGAGGCCGTATTGCAAGTAGTTAAAACCTGAAAAGATCCAGTCAGGAAAAAATAAAACCGACAAATCGTTTTTGGTTTTGACAGTTTATAATTATGAACTTTGGTCTTCTTCCAGGAAAAAATAGTTCGCAGGGTACCCAAACCCTAGTCCAGAATAGTAATTTTTCAAACTATAACTCGGGTCATCTAGAAACATTTCATAGTTTCCAATTTCCTAGCAGACAAAGATAATATAACATAAGATAAGATATTTCAACATTGGAAAAAACCATACTACAAGAGAACCAAATTTAATATCATAGGAGTGTCACCAGTTTACCCCCCAGCTTTGTCCAAGCCGATCGCTTAAGGAGCTTAACATGAAAGACGGGAGTTATTGATTCGCATTCCCTATGACAAAGTCCTTTTGATCGTTTAGTCTTAAGGGTAGAAGGCAGTTTTTTTTAGCCCCCAACCAAACTAGGGGGATGGTATTACTTTATCGTGTGTATAATATTTAAATAACCTGTATGATAACCTTGAGAAAAACCGGCTGAAAAGGCTTGAACTAAAATGCCAAACTCAAAAAAATATAACCAAGCTCTCCCATAGCTCTATTGTATCCCTTGCGATAGAATATTTAAGACTTAACTAGGTCTAGCAAGCCACGTTAGGAATATATATAAATAAATATAAATAAATAAATATCAAGGGCAAATAAAAAAATGACACACCAATTGACCTAGTCCCAAACTAAGCTCTAGGCTTGTACTATGGGTACTAGACAACGATATAAATACTTATATAGAGAAATAAATACTCAAATAGAAGAAGCTTCGTAGGCAGGGTCACTACCAACTAGGCCAGCGCGTAGACAAACAAGAAGGCAATTTAAATATTTAAAAAAAACCAGAGTCGCGGTCTTCGAAATGAATGAGGAAGAGTATGTATATAGATGATTTATCTTTACCAAACAACATACATGGCTAGTTAGTCAATAGACAATACGGATCCTCTAACGGGCATGTCCCACACAGATTTGTGATAAAACTTCAACTCCACAAAGCGACAAAGGCCCTATCGTTTTAACCAACTGAAGCGAACAAGCTTGACGAGACATACGAACCAAAGATTCGACTAGCGTTTTAAGGGCGCTGCATACGTAACGTGATTTTACACGGACGGGACGGGCGGTACGGGACGGGACGGGGAAATTTTCAAATAATGTTTCATAGAAAATGTATCTGAACGCACATACGCAACGGAATCACGGACGGGACGGGAACGTGGCATCAAGGTGGCGGGAAAAACATCGCAGGCGACGATGTGTAGCACGTCCTGCCACGCACGTGCCCCGTCCCGTTTCTCTTTTTTGTCACGTAGGATGTACAGAAAACCGTCTTTTTCTCCTGACAGCCGTAGCTTCTTGTTCTTCGTCGTCTATAGCAATAGCAATCAAAGCCAATTCTTCAAATGCAAATTTCATCTTGTTTACAACACTAGCACGTTAGTTGCCAGTCATTGTCACTTTGCGTATGCTTTGAAATTCGAGTCAGACCACGTCCCGTCCGAGAACAAATCACGTTACGTATGCAGCGCCCTTTAGAGGCATTATATAAGATGCATAACGCTATCGTAAACGATTTTCGAAAGCTGGCAAAATGTATGGTATTGGCATAAGCGTTCGACGCGATAGTCTGACAGCTTACGTCAATCCTATCTTCTTCTTCTTATAGTGCCTCTCCAACTAGTGAAGGATGGCAGTCAGCTCCGCATATTTCTCTCGGTCTTTGGCGAGGTTGAAAAGTTCCGCTGCACTTGTCACTCCAGTCCATTCCCGAATGTTTTGCAGCCACGATTTCTTCCCGACAGCTTGTCTTCCAGCAACTTTGCCCATCATTATTAATTGCAGGAGTTCGTACCTTGAGTGCCTAAGCTCATGACCTAGATAGAAAACTTTTCTCCTGTTGATGGTCTGCATTAATTCACGTTTCCGAACTCGAAGCAGAACTTCAACATTGGTCACTCGGTCTGGCCAGCTTATGGCCAACATGTGTCTATATGCCCACATTTTAAATGCTTTTTGCTTTGTTTTGTCAATCCTATACATTTTTGATAACGATAATGTGCTCGCAATGCATCTTGTTTATGGTACAGATTACGTAAAACAGGTTTTATTTTTGTTTCAAATGTTTTTAGGCTATTAGGGGATCCGAATAGGAGACGACCTTCACCGGGCTGTTCATTCGATAAAAATAATTATATATCAAATTTAATATGCTAAGTAATGTATGGCGAATAGGTTGATTGAAAAAATTCAGTCCACATCTTACATAATTAAAAAAAAACTGAAAATGAACTTTTTTTTAAATTGCTATTGCTTGTTAAGTAGACCAATTACATACTAATCGAAAGCATGAAGCCTATAGAATATGCAAACATTAGGTTGACTATTTTTTCCCGTCAAATCATAACTATTGGGTAGGTAGGTAAGTCGGTACTAATAATTTGGACTAAACCTACATACAACAAAACAAACATGTCAAAAGCAATAATAGTTTTAACGACTAGAAAAAAGCCTTAGCATCCACAATCGCGTGTCGTATAGCATGAGTAATGTACAAAAAAAATAATGCTTTTAATTTAGAAGTCAGGAAAATAATATTTTTAACGTAGAAACACAAATATTTCATTTGATTTAATTTTCTTTTGGGTCAATGGCAAAAAGGTTTTCCTTGTAGCTATAAAAAATGTTTTCCTTGCTTTATTTTATTTTATTTCAATTTAAACGTATCAGATGCAAAAACGTTGCACACGTTATTTCACTAGTATTGTTTTTTAAATTTACCTTCGTCATTCACTATTTAATAAATAATAAAAGTTCAAACTATATTGAGATTGTCAATTTACAAACTAAAGGTTTGAATTATACACAAGAACAAAAAATATAATAAATAAATACAAAATAAAATAACTAATGGAAAGAAGCTTTAAAAAACCCTACTACATTTTTTGATGTCGTCAACATAATGTAAAATTTTCAATGTCCTTTTTCAACATTTCAAATGAAAGAGACACGAAGTCTACGTTTGGCCCTTTTCAGCCCAAATTAGTCAGTTTTTGAAGAACATGCTTTTTTTAAGTCATTTTACAGAGAACAGGGAGTCGATTTTTGAATCTTACTGATGATCTTGAAATCACTAGTGAACATTTTCTCAGCGATGACATTGAAATCAGTATTTTACAAAAGACATATTTATCTACCAACATGCAGCTAACCTGTCGTTTCTGCCATAGGCAAGCGTGTAGTTGAATCCCGTCCTACGCAGATATTTTCAAATTACCAGTTTTTTGTCATAAGCAATCCCTATTTATTAGTAGTCATTGGAGTTGATCGTAGAACGAAACGCATCTATCAATGTCATGTTACTGGTTATTAATCTGTGGTTTGTTATAAAAAACGTTTATCATTCTCCATGGCCATGAGTATCGTATGTTACTGGAATTGTAAACAACAAAAGGGTTACAAATACTCCGTTGAATTGGTAACAACTCTGCCTTTGGGAGCTATCTCGGCAATCCAAACTCGCTCCTGTAACTTCGTCGGTAGGTTTATTTTGGAACGTTTACAATATTTAAGGGGTTTAGGAGTTAAGTCATGTAATTAAGAAGTCATAGGGTGACGAATAGGTTCGGAAAATAACGTGCTCTTGTTTGATTTGATTCATTTTAATTGTATTTTACTCTCGCTGGCATTTGGGAATTGAAATTTATAGACACGGGCGGTAAATAATTACAAAATATACCCATCTGATCTCCTGGGCTGAGTTAAGTTAAACGAGGGGATACTCTTTCACAATTTTGATCTAATCCCAAAGTAATTTCTAGGATTTTTCTATGGGAATCTATTCTAGGCAACGACAGTACTTAACAGAATTACATATTACATACTTTAATACATGGACTATACTCAAGACCCACAAACAAAATACTCGCACTGACACGAAAGTAGCGAAATGAAACTTTTCGATTTTAATATTTCCGAAACTTTCTGAGTTAAACTGCGAACAGATGGATAGACAGCCGGACATGGCAAAATTATAAGGACATAATTATAACGGAATCTTAAAAAAACAAATAGGTTTAAGAGTTTGTGCTACAGATAAGTTCAGAATACGTTTTCGAATAGTAAAATCGATTCGAAAACGTGACGATGATTGAAAGGCTTTAGCTACAGAGATCGAACTAGTTTCTATCAAATAGATAAAATATGATAAACTAAGGATAATAGACTAAGGGAATAAAGGCTTGTAGTATTGTTAGGCGATTGGCTTGCAACCTGTCTCTAATATAGGTACAGTCAAATTCATAAGTGCGTACACACTTTTGTACCTTGTCTATTTAATGTCATGTTGAAATTCCCATATTTTTGAACTCGACTGTACACATGTTAAACATCTTAGCCTGATTGTGCAAAATGTGGTTTCATAACTAACAACAAGTTTTTAGAGTTTTTGGTAATTTTGTAGCTCTGCACCTTTCTGGGAATGAAGGCGTGACGTTATGTATGTAGATTCGGTAAAACGATAGAAAACTCTTAAATGCAACACAACTTTTGCTTAACGATCAAACGCATTTATTTCTACTTTAGTATTAAATCCTTTTGTAAGAACAATGAAACAAAACTCAACAAGAGCGTTCTAAGAAAATGGCTCATGAACCATGATTACCATGAGACTTAGATGCTTCTAGTGGTGACTCAGTGAGTAGTTTGTCTTATTTCTTGAAGTGCCTATTTATTTGTTCTTATTTATTGAAACCATATTTTATTTAGAAAAACAACACACACACACGCACAACATAAAACTACAGTTAATTCTCCTGTACACTTTCGTCCATTTATGTGATACAATTTGTTTTGCACATTAGGAATATCAGTAGTTATACTGTGCGCTGTGTTCGACTAATAACTTTACTGTTTATATTAATTAACCCTGTTTATTACTGCACTCGAAACTGGAATACAGGGACACCTAGCTCAGAGCCTAGAGTCACTTGTATTGTATTTGTTTATAAATGATAAACTTTTTTAATTTTTCACATACAAAGGTAGGTTTATTTTTACCCAAAAGCCCTTCTCTTGTCATTCGTGCTTCTTAGAACCATGAGCATGACCATTAAAAGCTTAGACTATAATACGAACGTATGCAAATTCAAAAGCAAAGCTCCTTACCCATTAGAAGATGTGGTTAACCTAGTAGTAGTCTTCGTAGCGGTACGGGGTACGATCCCCGGTTTGAGCAAATATTTGTGCGACGAGCGGGAGAATTAGTGCCTGTCATCTTGGAATATACGGAAATCTGCTACGATGGTTTCAGTCTTATTTACATCATCGATCTCAACTTGTCAGCATGTATGGTTTTGAGTCATTACCCATCTTTGCTGAGTCGGGGTGCCCCAGGGCTCTAGTTTGGGACCGTTACTATTTATTGTTTATAAATGACTTACTAAACTGTATAAGTAGCAAATGTTTAATGTATTGTATTTGTCTATTATCAATAGTATAAGCCTAAAGCTTACCTGGGACTAGGTCAATTTATACGAAATTCTCCTCTTATATTTGACGACTCGTTTAGTTTAGTTGGCGATTCCCGGTGTGTACAAATATTTGCGTGATGAGCGCAAGCATTTGCTCCCGAGTCTTGGATGTATTCTATGTATTGAAGTATGTATTTCTCCATGATAATAATAATAATTACTTTTTGACGACGCGTTGGCCTAGTTGGTAGTAACCCTGCCTACGAAGCTAGCGTTCCTAGGTTCAAATCCCGGTAAGAGCAGATATTTGTGTGATGATCGCGTTTATTTGTTTCTAAGTGTTTGGTGTTTTAGGTATTTAAGTATTTATTTCTCTATAGACCGTTCCCGGGACGTACCCAAAGGATTTTAACCATCGATTCTAGACCCTATTTGGAGTATATAATGTGGTATAACATGTAGTCCAATAACGCATAATTTCCGAGATTTTCATTATTTAAAAAACAATTCCATAGTTAATTTAATTTGAACTCTGTCACATTAACCTAAAGCATTATTTACCAAGAAAGATTCATGTTATAAGTAGCAATATCATCAACGTACAACAAAAATTAATTTAATCATTTTCTTAGTAAATAATGCTTTAAGTTAAGGTTCAAATTAAATTAACTATTAAAATTGTTTTTTAAATAATAAAAATCTCGGAAATAATGCGATATTGGACTACATCTTATACCACATTATAGACTCCAAAAAGGGTCTAGAATCGATGGTTAAAACCCTTCGGGTACGTCCCGAACACGGTGTATAAGCATTTTATTATCGTTGTCTAGTACCTATAGTACAAGCCTAGAGCTTAGTTTTGGACTAGTTCAATTGATGTGATATTGTCCCCTCATATTTATTTATTTATATTCATCGTTGTCTAGTACAATCACTTGCAATAATTACTGATGTGCCAAAGGAAACTTTCCAAAATTGCGGAACATTCCACGTAGGAAAATTTCGGAAACTTTTCACAATTTTGTAGGGGGATGGAAACTTTCCGTTTCATAAATTTAAATTTCCTATATTTCTAGTGGAAGTTTCCGGAATTTTCTTGGAACTTTTCCAACTTTTTGGAAACTTTCCGCAACTTGCACATCAGTAGCAATAATATATTATTCAACATTGCACTCAACAATATCTGACACGCTCTTATGCCTCTAGTAATAGAGACGTGTCAGAAACTTTTGAGCAAACTTAGTTTAGGACTAGGTCCAATTCTGCTTATTTTCAACTATATTTAAATCAGTGTGCATAATTTTTTAATAAATAATGTTATTTACCTCCATTGCAAAACATTTTGAAAAGATCAACAAGAAATCAAATTTAATTCCGCCTGTATCTCAAGAGCAAATGCAATCCCAACGTCAGGAATTCGATTCTGATCTTGAGATAGACCGAGTTGCTATTCGAGGCACGGCAGATTAGTTTTGCATTGTTGTGGACTGAGTGTCGAGGGGTATGCGGATTAAATATTGAATGCAGATCGTCTGGGGGATCAGACGTTTTATACAAGAGCGTGAATAGTGTTGTTATGAAACAGGGGCTCTATTCCACTTGGTTAAACCATAATGCTTTTGACATGTTATCGTTTATTATATTACTGATATACTTGAAAACGCCAGAACATGGGTTTTCAGTTTATGGCGTTTCAGACGCCTGAAAACAATGGCGATTTGGTCAATATTACGATAATAATTAAATACTACGTTAGTATGTGTGATAGAGCTACCTCTGAAACGTTGTGATAAGATATTTCAGCCTGCTGAAACGCTTCTAAACCACTGAAAATAACGATTGGAAATTAGACTCCCTAATACACCAGCGTAATACTATTATACCAAGTTTGAAGATACCTAACGCGACACTAATGCTTACGAGCACACGGATCAAGTTAAATTTGCCCAAGAGGATTACCATGACACCTTGCAGCTGCTTATATTGGGTATAAAGGACGAAGCTATAGCAGTTATATGGCTTTGTCCCTTTCGCTCACCGCAAACTGAACTGCATAGCTATATCATGGTAACCCCTGAATGGGTTAAGCAAACGCTGAGTATCGGTATTGATTGCAAGCTAAGCTGTAACTAAACGCGGTTCTAAGTTGCCTGGGATCTGGCTGACCGTCAAACTAGAGATAAGGGAGCAAAAGGGGAGGGGAGAGGGAGTCCGTGTTGGTGCGTTGGTTATTCAAGAGCATCCGAGAATATCACAATTTCAATTAAGAACTAAATGTTTGCCGCGACTCTGTCCGCATAGAAGTCGTTAATTGCTGCTATTTCTTCGAGTTTAAGTATGACGTATGTTTTGACACGCTTTATAATTAACTTTACTTGTGTCAAACAATGTAATGAACTCTCTCTTGGTCATAAACGCGCAATAGGTAGTATGCTTAAAATATGATTTATCCTTATTTGTCACTGTCACATTTGATTTTGACAGAAAGTGAAAAAGAATATTTTAACTAAAATAGGTTTATTGTGCGTTTTTGAATTATGGAAAAACGCACAATAAAACCTATTGGGATAATCCAATAAATTCGTAGAAGTCAATTTTAACCTACTTCTGTCAGATTGACTTGAAATTTGGCACACTTACGAGTATACGATTCTAATGATCTTACTCTTACTATTATTATAAATACGAAAGTTTGAATGTTACTCAATCATGCCAGAACATCTAAATAGATCTGGATGAAATTTGGCATAAAGTTAGATAATAGTCTGGAAGTGTACTTTTTACCCTAGAAAACTGGATAAATGACTTCTACGCGGACGGAGACGTGCGCAAAACCTAGTACAATAATATATTACCATCGAGGTGGTATGATTATAGAAACAAAGGTGGTCATAGGAACTCCTCAATGGCTCATAGAAGAACCGTCGAGTTTGGAGTATCATTGTTAGAAATACATTTTTTTTAAACTTATCATTTAACAAAACATCAGGAGTCGGGAGAAACTCGGTCTTTCTCGAACGATATTTGTATTGTTAATTATTTAACATAATGATACAGTATGGTTATCGTTGCTTGATACCCATAAGCCTGGTCTAGAGTTTGGTCTTGGACTTGGTCAATTTGTGTGAGATTGTCTCCACAAGTCAACATATTTATTCATGATTTATTCTCCTTGTACTTTGACTTTTAGGATACAAAACTATACACTTGTTTTGTCCTCAATACAGCACAAGCCGGGCTTTGTCTCCTTTCACTAGCCAGCATCAATACGCTCGCAAATCCCAGCGGTACACTCCTAGTACAAGAATGGACGCGAATGTTGCGTAAAAGCGCGGGTAAATCAGGCGATTTTTCCAGTTTGTTCAACCCTTACTGTCAAGTGAATAAGAGCTCTTTTAACATCATAATGTGGAAGCAAAATGGGTTTAAGATCGAAAATTGTATTAAACTTAGTTTTCTTTATAGCTGTCCAGCGATTAGCATAAACATAAATATTAAATATTATCACTTATTTATGATTATTTAGCCAACCGTGAGGACTAACACGGGATGTTGATGACCTATTTTAGTTTTATTTCAGTTATTTATACTGGAATATTTTTTTCGTTATTTCTGCAATTTTTTACGTTCTATCTTTTACTACCTTGCTACAATCTTGCTAAATTTTCGTCAATAATAGAATTAGAAAAAAAAAGCTTTCTTGGAAGTTTAATGCTCAGATCTATCTCATTTTGTAGGCAAATCTACCCTACAATCCCCCTTAAAGGGTCATAAAAGTAACTCTACCTACAAAAGCGACGCAATTTTCCGGATCAGTGGTAGGTTTTATAGGAGCTTGTAACTTATTAAAATTGATGAAAAACCACTTGTTATGAAAACATTTTGTATGCGAAACCTATTCTTAAAAAGGAATTTTATAAATAGAAATTATGTAAGTTTATTTTAGGTATTAATGTTTTTTTTTCTAAATTCATAACTCACGTTTTGTGCTTTTTTATTTTTTTTGTAGGTAGAATTGACATTATCTTGATTTTTTGATTTTGTTATCTGTAATTTTTTGTGCTTATCCTCATGTATATTATTATGTTCGTATTTATTTAATAGTGCAATTTATGTAAGTATTTATATTAATTTAATATATTGATATGTAGGTATATATAATAATGTATAAGTTATATAATTATGTTAGACCCTATGTGGCACCGCCACCACAATCTCGGCTTTGCCCAAAGGTTAACTGGTAGAGAATGCCTTACGGCATTAAATTCGCCTTTTGTATATTAAGTGCAATAAAGATCAAATAAATAAATAAATAATTATTATCATTATATTGTGTATTTGCATTATTTATATACTTACAGCATCAGCCGAAGCGTTCAGCAATATAACTAAAAAAACTAAGAATTAAATTTTAACCTTAGTTGACATACAACTTCTTGTCCGTAAACACTGCAGCCTCTTGGATCTGAGTAAGAAACTCGTTGAGTAGTGCGACGGTTCTCGTGCTAAGTGTTTTGCAGGCATGCTTGTTTTATGGTATACAATAAAGTGTTACCATTTATAAATAACAATTCTTGGATGTTTTCTATGTATTCAAGTATTTATTTCTCTATATAAGTATTTATATCGTTGTCTAGTACCTATAGTACAAGCCTAGAGCTTAGTTTGGGGCTAGGTCAATTTGTGTGAGATCGTCCTTTGATATTATGTATTATTATTATTTTATTATAAATACAATAACTTTTAAATAGCTAAAAGCTCCCGATATAATGACGACTCTTTCTATCAAAGATGATTTATCTTCAACGATATTTTTTTATTAAACCTTGTTCAAAAACTGCGGTGATATCCGTTTGGGAACTACAATTACGATGCCAAAAGGCGGAAACACAATACATAGACACACACATAAATAGATACAAAATTTAAAATAACACCTCTCTTTTTTACCAGAAATAAAAAAAAAATCTAAAAAGTAATTTCGTGTTAATATTTTCCCTTGCTGTTTGTCGCTTACCTTTTACTCCCAAGAGTCACTAGACAAATAGACGCCGAACGCGAAAAAAACAAAAAACATGACAAGGTTCCATCTTAATCTCCAAATTGGATGCCGTAGGTAAACAGAAATACATTTCCAACTTTCCTTTTGTTTGGTATATTTATTATCGTGTGTGACAAACGGGGTCAGAAGAATTTGTGGTACGAATGCAAGCGGCTTGAAATATTTATTTTATTGCCTGTCATGAAAAATGATCGCGGGAAATAATGGTCGAGAGTAGAATTGTTGGTACAAATCCATAAAGTGATAAACGTTGCAGCGGTACGTATACCGATATAAAACACTAGAAGAAACAAAAGAAGATTTTTGCCAAATAGATCAAACCGGTCCTACACAGAACGCATCCGTTGTCTTCTTACAGTGAAAAAGATATCATCCACCGAACCAACAGTCCAGACGGACGACGGTCCGTGGGCAGACCAACCGTTGGTCTGCCCCCGGATTGTATTGAAGTCCTTGGTAACTATTTATTAACCAATCTTGCCTATTTACCTTCATTACACTTCACCAAGAAGATATAGGATGATATGGAAAGCTATACCCAACACAGGATACAGGCAAATTGTTGTTAAAGACATAGAAAAGGCAAACTAGTATACCGGTTACCTGATGGTAAATGGAATTTAAGACCCATAGACATATGTATTCTTAGGACAACAATTTTAAGACGGAAAATACGTTGCCAATGTCGATGAATAAGATGAAATGTCTTAATGATTTCACCGGTTGGCTTATCCCCAAACCGAAACACAACAATGTACTTAAACAATTATTCTTGGCGGTAGGATGGATGGATCTAGCTCAGAAAGTCTAACGCAAAGGGGTAATTTGGCAAAGTTATACAAAAAAATTACGACGTCAAAGTAGTAAAATTAAATCTTCTAAAAAATCTGAAAAACAATCAAAATTTTAAAATGAAGAATAAATAGATATAGGTTATAACAACCTAGAGTACAATCCAAAACAATATGTACACAGCATGGTCAGTAACAGTTACAAATCACATAACGATACTTAAAAGGAAGACTATCACGACTGAGTAGACTTGATTGGTTCCTGAGAAACAGGCGGCTAAAATATATAAAATACCTGCTAAAAATCATCGAAGAGAGCACCAAATAACTTAAAACAATAGTTTATGCATACATGGTGCTTTATGAGATGTTTTTTTTATGATTGTAGTAACTGCTTCGGGACCCTACACTGAGCATCGTCCGACATGCTCTTACCCGGTCTTTTTAATCTATTTTTAGACATTTAGTCGCTTGAACAGAAGACCCGCCTCTACCTAATAGGGCAAAGCGAGTGAAGATATAAATAAAATTTATCGATAACACAACCACAGAAACTTTTCTTCATATGCTTGTTAGAAGAAATTCGTTTTTCGATTTAGATTTATTCCGCCATACATTACGCTTGACCCAGGAGTTTTTGCTGACGTTTTTATTGTGGTTAGTGGAAGGGTCAGGATGGGCAGGATGTTCGGATTCACCTCCACTGTGATAATGTTATTGTTTTGTTGTTTGTCTTTGTTTTCCTTGTTTTTATTTGCATTTGCCTCGCTATCAAGTTTAAATACAAATCTATTGGTCTCATCGTTTTAAGAGATTGTAGGTTAACTGGTTTGATGGTTTACATGTGTCCCTTTGGAATCCCTAATAACGTTTTGTCTTAACGCATCGTTTCTCCGAATTATTGTTTGTTATAAACTGGTTTTCACTGAGTCAGCTAACTTTATAAGTTTTCCAAAAAGTCCTGCGATTAGGTTAGCTGTATTAACACTAAAACGTTTCAAAATTTAGACAGAAATATTTTTAGGATAACAAAAATTCGGACCGATGATGCATTAGGACAAATGATGATTAGGAATTCAAATATAGACCCAATTTTCGTCTATAATAATACAATGAGATGTCGCCAGCAACCCTAGATATTCTAAAGATTAAAACTGAGCAAAAATGTGAGATATTCAATTCCAAGTCTAAGTGCCCTCAAAAGCGACTGGCAGTAAAAACTCGGTGACAAATTTGCAACCAAGAAAAGCCATAAAAAATATGAAAGACGTAAAATTTAACAATAGACGTTTCGTTTCCACAATTGCGCCCCAGGCGCGTACAAACCTTATAAATGTAAAGATCGTTCACCCCGCACGAAGGAAGCCGTGAATACGAATTTTATGAAGTAATAATGAAGTGGCGTGAATGTTCGAGAGCAATAGAAATATTCATGAAATTGACACTGAGTTTCATGAAAGTGACGGTTTGAAATTTGGCGGTATTATAAAAGGGTTAATTAATTAGTAACAAAAATTTTGAAACGGGATTTAATTGCGTGATAAAATAAACATTAACACGACACAACAGTTTTACAACAGTGCTTGCGAGAAGACTGAAGAGGAGGGTCTTCGTCTGCTTGTCTTCACTTTCTTCTCACAGGTCCTTTTGTAACACAGTCGAAACGTCGAGGTCAATGTTTTATTCTATTATGCAATTAAGTCCTGTTATATAGTTTAAGTATTTGTAAAAATCTTGTTAGTTTAAAGCAAGTACCTATGGTAATTAGTATCTCAAACTCGATTTAATTAACTTTGTATTTTTTTAACGAAAGTAGCTTTTGCCCGCGACGCCATCTACGTAGAAGTTTTTTTATAGCCATTCCCTTAGAAACTGTCTAATTTTCCGGTATAAAAAGTAAACTACCATGTCAATGTGGTAACAAACTTTCTTTGTACCAAATTTCACGTCAATCGGTTGGGGCGTTAAACCGTAAAAACGGAACAAACAGACAGCCGAATAAAGACACTTTGGGTATTTAAATGATTTCAAGGGAAGCATTGACGAAGAGAATTGCAGAATGTTACTAGATGCAAAATAGTGCGCTGATGTGATGATACAGAATTTTAGTTTGGATATAGAAAAAATGATCTCTCTTTTATTATGTGTGCTGTGAATGCTGCTATAAGTTATAAAGAGCACTAGTTTCACGCTGAAGGAGGATATCAGCTGAATGAAGCTAGAGTGACATCAGATTTAACAAAACTGGGTCACACTTTTCTTGTCTCCTTATAACATTTTAATACCAATATGGAGATATTTCAGAATTATATGAAGAACTTACTTTTGCCTGCGACTTCGACTGTATATAACTCGTTTCCTGCTTCTTTGGAAACTATTTTCTCCAAAATGAAAGTTATTCTATGACCTTACTCGGGTTGAAGCTCTCCATACGGTTATGCGGTTTAGCTGTGACAGCGAAACACACTTTTCGCATTGAGATATTTCCCGCGACTCTGTCCGCGTAGAAGTTAATTATTGCCATTTCCTCGGGAACTGACCCTTTTTTCCGCCATAAAAAGTACCCTACTGTCCTTTCCTGGGATTCACGCTATATCATTACCAAATATTTTCATCGTTTCATCTCTTTTGTAATTTTTTGTCATATAAAATGTGTGGCAGTAAATTATATTCTATTATTCCATAAAAACGCGCAACATCAAATCTTATTACGCATGTTTTCCATCTGAAAACATCGATATTCACAGAATTCGCGTATTTTATTGTTTACGCGAACGGACGAACCGGGTTATACCGGAAACGTGAAAACAATCCGACCACGGTCCATTAGCTCCTGTCATTGAAACATAGCTTACACGTAAGGGTCGTTGTATATGCAGACGCCACGGGCGACTGGTCGGGCGGCTCACCGCTTGTAAACAGTTTTCATAAAACAGTTTGGCGTTATGGGAGCCTGGTAGAGACATGTGGTTTTTGAACGTAAGTCCTTCTTAAAGTAAGTCTTAGAGGTTGTGATTTGTCTCCTGATTAATGAAGTGAGAGACTATGATTGGATTAATTCAGACTATAAAGGTTGTAAAATGGATTCTATCAGTAATTTGTATGCATAGGATGGTGTTGAGTCTAGAAAGCCAATTAATGAATCGGTAGAACCTAGAAAGGCAATTACGAGAGTCGATAGAGCAAGTCGATGAAGTTTCATAATTAAATCATTTGCATTGATTAATTGTGAATTCCTAACAAGACTAAGATATTCTATTCATTATGATATTATGTAAGGTTTCTTACTTAACAAAAGATAATGTATGTACGTAATTTATTAAAGCAGTTTTTTTATATCTCTTTCTGGGATGTATGTTCTATTGGCATTTTCTGTTATTTTGTAAATTAAGCAAAAAACCATTGAAAAATATGTTTCATGTATTTTATTCTTTGGTGTTATAGCGGCCATAGTAACACACTCAGTGCATTTTTTAATTTCTAGCTATTGCGGTTCAAAAAGTATGTATCTTTTGCCCTGATATAGACAGACGGACAGACGGAGAGTAGAGCTTTAGTATTAGATTAGGGTTACACTGGTACCCTTTGGGTACGGATCCCACGTAGCGTATAATTATAACTATACGGATAATACTTTTTCTAGTTATAGCCAGTGTTTAAATGCGCTGCGCTTGTCGTTTGATTGCTTTAAAGGCAGCGATTGAAAAATATTTGCTATTTTTCCAATTTATTTAATATTATTATTAAATTTCTTCTGATACTCTTTAATTAAAATAGAACTGACGAAAAATCTCAACTAACTATTACAATTAAAGACAAAGATACAATTTGAAATCGTGATTGTTCTTGTTAGGTTACAATTACTTTCGACATTTAAATTAAACAAAATAAAGAAAGATAGTTCCATTGACACAAAACTAGTTTTTACAACATCTAAAATTAGTGATTTCAGTTCCATATCAAACCCAGTAAATATCTATACTTCACAGTACAGTGCAAATAAGTCCAAATGGAGGTTCATTCTAGCGTGCCCGACGAATTGTGAATTTAAATTCAGGATAAAACGAAACGTGTTCAATTCTATTCGAGCAAATACTAGCACTTTCTTATATCACGGACGGATTAGAGCGATTGTCATCCGTGATCTTTCAATGAATATTATTTCCAATAAGAACTTCACTGGTAAATAATATTCCAAAGCCAAAACTATATTTTCTGAAGCAAAAAATTGAATTGCCAGTCTCCGATTCAATGCGATACGACAATTTGCACGTAAAACGGAACGCTGAAGCGTATTTGCGACACTAAAAGACGTATATGTATCGGTTATTGTATTAACTTACGCCGTTTTGGATTAGCAAAGTAGTTGCTACCGGGACAAGCGTTATGAGACGTTGTATTGCTCGTGAAATGGAACGTCGGAGTTAAGAGTTGTTTTGAAAATAAAGTCGTGAGCAGTGAAATCGGGTCACTGTATGTACAATTTTACGTATACTGTGACCCGTTTTATTAGTTTGAAGTGTTGGATAGTAATGTTGTGAACGTCAATAGTTATTCTGGCTTAACGTTCGTTGTTAAGTTTTATTCCATTGTTAAGTTTGATTCTGATTCTTGTTACGTCGTCTCTATATTCGTTTTGCGAAGCTTTATCTTTATTTTTAATTAGGCCCTTAGTCAGTTGGTATAGTTCAGTAAATCTTCGTGTATTGGTCTGGTACTTACCATTTAAATAGGTAATTAAATACATTTTTGGATAGTAGTATGTTCTACAGGCATATAGATAGGTATACAAAGCTATTTTGAACATGCCTTTATTATCTTTTACGAGTATACCTGAAAAACAAATAAAAAATGGCGGAACCAGACCTGTTGCAAGGTAAAATGTATACTGTTTATATTGTGTTACTGAACGAGTAGAAAAACATGACATTTTATACTCGAGCAGTTTTTAATTATTCTGCCACGCAGGCTCTAAAATGCAGTATGAGAAAAAAGGCGGTTTCGAGAAAACAGCGAAAAACTGTTTGAAGCTAGTTTTTTTTTCATACTAAACAAGTATGGTGGATGCTTTTATTGCGACGAGGACCAAGTGACAACAAAAATTGAATTTACAAAGAAATAATTAAATTTAAGTTGTTATGGTAAAAATTAAAAGGTTTTTTCAAAATCATGGCAGTTTCTGCACGCAAAAAGATACACATATCGCCGGTGATCCTCCAATACCGCGTAACTAACAAATTCAGTAAGTTGCAAAATGTACCTTACTGACTTATTGCTAAGGTGTATTTTGCACCTTATTTAATTTGTTAGTTACGAGGTATTGTAGTATCACTGACGATATGAATATTAAAATGCGGTAAAAATACTTGATACCACAAAAACATCTGATGTATTAGCTACTTTGCAAACTAATTGGCATAAGACTTTCTTTACTGCAATTTAACTTTTATTTTGAAGAACAATACTGAGTATACTAAAGTAAATAATGAACGTATTGCAGTTTAAACGGTACTTAACACTTAAGTTCAAAGTGATATTGCATATAAAGTAAAAGAAATTTGTTTTGACTTTGTTGCACTTTAGTTGTTTTTCACTCTATGAACCTAATTGACTAACACTAATAAAGTACTACATTCAAGCACGATGCTGCATTTTAATCTGTAGTTCATAGGAATTAAATTAGTGATCAATTATGCAGTATAACATTTTTGGTACAAAAACTACTTAAATATTTTTAAAGGTGAAGATTACATTTTTTTGTGGTAATAAACAAAGGACAATGGGCATTTTGGTACCCGCTCCAATAGCAATAATGGTAGTGTCAGTGAATAGGTCATACCAATAGGAACAACGTTTACTATGGTGGTTTGTCTCAAATCCCTGTCCATTCGGAGATATTCGTATACGAACATGACACCTTTCCTTAAAAATACAACTTAAGCAAAAGTGAATAGTCTGCTACTGCACCAGAGAGCTCCATCCTCAGCCTCATGGACAGTTATTTGTAAAAAAAACGAATGTAACGAAACGAAACTTAACTCATGTTGTCACTTTTCTAATGAAATATCCATTTTTATTTATGAAGTGGAAACACTGAAGTGTACCCTTGATTAGCAGTGTTGTTTTCTATTATTTCATAATGGTATCCCTAAAGGAAATTGATTGATAACCAACGTATATTCAAAATAAAATAACTCAGTTCCGACAGCAAATAGTGATAAGCGATATGGTTATCTTTGCCCTACATAAAAATACCTTTCCAATGATAATTATATAAATTATGTCCATTGGCGCGGGTACCACGTTCCATACATTTTTGCCCATTGTCCGTTACTGCGTATAACCTGGTAAAGTCACGGGTCGTTGTAGACGTAACTGTTATCACTGTATTTTAGTTAGTATTACAATATATTTAGACTCGCTATGTTGAGTTTACTGCTTTAACAAATTGTTGTTTTTTTATCGTGTAATCATAGGATCAAAAAATAGGTTAGATCACTATATTCCTTAAAGCGTGCCCGTTAAAATTCAATATAAATCGAAAAACTCGAAATACCTGTTACTGCGTTTTAGGGCCTGCACGGCAATATTTCCAGTTTACGTAAACTAAATATAAAACACATTACAAATATTTACAGAAAATAATATAAAAGTTTACTCACATAATTAAATTATGGACTCGACTTGTTGAATCTGTAAAAAAAGAAAATAATTTTAAATATGCGTCAAAATTCTCCGTAGAGTCTGTACATAAATTTAGTTCTGTGGGTAGAGTGAGTGTAGTATATGAACAAGGACCAAGGATGGAGACTTGATTCTTATGTTACAGAAGAAGAAAAGAAGGGTTATTCATTTTGTTTTGAAACAATCAAGTTACAACCTAACTTGCAAAATGAAAACGTATTTTAGCAAGGTTCAGTTTTGGTTGATGTTTCTTAATTGACACCAGATAAGAGGCCACCTATGTTAAAGTCGGTAGTGGTTCCCGATCTGGATCTCAATAACCATAACGCCTTTGTATCTGTTTCTTCGATATATTAAACTTGACCATATTTGCTTGAGACTGTCAAACGTGAAAACACGATTAGAAAAAAAATCCTCGATACTTTTATTTTTCAAACATGACACCTTTTTTTCATGTTTTTGGTTGAATCTTCGAAACCCTATCATCTTTAACGATGATTTTCAATTCAATAGTTGAAGATATTTAACTTCTTAATCCTGGTAAACCATTGTTTCAATAAATGTTGTGGTTTTAATGTAAACAGCAATTAATTGAATTTGACGCTACCGTCAAGGCGCGCGCGAACTATCGGAAAGGCTCGTTCGCTAATCGGCGGAAGCACATAAAGCCATCCCTTTTTATTCTTGTGGGGGCGTGGCACCATAGGTGGCCTCTTAAAAGGTGTTCTGAAAAAACACATGCTAAACTAAAATAAATGAACAAATTTCTGCTAACCGCTAAAGAACTTAACGCTACAATGTCTTGTCTACATCACAGCTAGTACTACGTAACGCGGTTACAGACAAAACGAAACCATTCCAACCACAAGTCCAAAACGGGCGTAGCAAATACTGATATATAAAAAAAAACGGAAACCTTAAACCTTTCAGGAAAATTTTACATGCCATCGTATAGAGCCCAATAGGTTAGGTTAGGTGAGTTTCAGAAAAACGCTTTTATGGCAAATGAAAATTATGGCAAGTGAAACAATTATGGCAATTGAAATTCGGGCAAACGATAAAAAACCAAAAAAAAATCTCACTAGACAATAATAAAAAAATATTAAAATAATTAAAATTCTTTTGAGACACACTATAAGCAATTTTTTTACCTGTTGTCAATTTTAAATTTTACGAGCCTTGCCAAATCCTGAAATATTCAGATACATGAAATTTGCCGCTTTCGGCGGCCTGTCCACTGGAGCGGAGCGAGGCAGCGACGCGATGTGCGAGGAACAGTCCACCAATAGGAGAGCTGCGATGAGCAAGACAAGCAAGAATTAAGTAATTCTATTGGGGAATATTTCACGAACCGCTGCGCTGCCTTGCTCCTCTCCAGTGGACAGGCAGCCTCCTGGCTATGATGTTTTCCATTAAATTAAACTAGGTACTATATTTTTAACAACTTATAAGTTATTTTTGACACAGTAATGTTATATAACTCATCAAAACGTGTCACTACTGAACCACCGCTTTAACAAATCATCGAGTAAAGTTTTTGATATTAAAGTCAAAGTCAAAATATTTATTGCATCTCACATTACATAAAACAACCGATGGAACAAAAAACAGAGGTGGGTGGATTTTTGACGGCATGGTTTTTCGTCATTTCGGTGGCAATTATTATTTTTAGATTTTTACTATAATTATCATTTGTAAGGTTACATATTCCAATAAGAATATTAAATACATATGAGGCACCGATTTAATGACAATACTTTAGTAGCAATTAAAATTTGAAAAAAAAATACTCCACCGAAATGACGGCTGCTGTGAATATCAATGTGAAATTATATATTACGACCTTAATATATTATTATTATTATAATGCATTTTAGTGCATTTTGTACATATTATAACATCAATCGTCATTTCGGTGAACAGAAATACCACCGAAATGATGCCACCGAGATGACGACAATTAAGTATTTTTAATGTAACTACTAAACAAATTGCGCAATAAATATACGCCCGATTCGCGTAAATTATATCAAAGTATCCTATTAAATATTAAAATATGAACTGAAAAAAAACATTGTACATTCTTGTATTAATCCACGGAAATGACGTTTGAGAGAACCAAATACGTCGTGTGAAACACTTACCTCGATAGAGCCGCAATGCTCATCAATAGCTCGTCCACTCCACTGAATGACCGAAGCAGATCTAATGGTCGACTCAATAGGACCGCACAGATGGCGGTAGGTACGTCGACTAATTAGATAACAACAGGTGTTTGAACGTTATAAAATAGTTGCTAATCATGGGACAAAGACAAAATAGTCAACATACTTTTAAATGAAAAAATATTAGCAATGAGCAATGGTTATTTAAACGCGTTGTTTATTCTTCTTTCTAATAATGTATATAAGTTATTAATAAACTGAGTAGAAGTAAAGTTATAATAATTCGTTTGGAGGAAACCGCGAGTGGGACAGGCCCACAGACTTACTGCTCCTAGTAATCTGAAATTTCGTAAAAAAAATCCAGCTATGGTATAAAGCAGCAGTGTTTATTATGTTATTTCATCCTGTGTAATGTATAAAAAATATGTTTCTCGTAGATTGTTCACTGGTTTTTTTTTAAAGCCTAAAGATATCTAAAAAACTGTTTTAAAAATTCACCCAGGTATATGTGACACCCTGTAAGAGCACAGACAAGTATATTATATTATTCTCGTATTGTTTTTAACTCGGCCGCCATTACTGTCAAGTAAATAAGGGCTATCGTAACGTTGACAATACGAATACCTACATGAAAAAAAGTAGAAGATAGATGAAGAGAAGAAATGCGTATCCCTAATGCTAAGAAGAATCCTATTGAACGTCTATTCTTAATAATCTCCAAAACAACAAAGATAATACTCGTGCCTTCCAACCAATACTGAAACTGAATGATTTTCTAGAAACGGAAGCTACCTTCCATTGAAAAATCTACTCTATATTTAGTTACTGGAAGCACAGAATCAAACGACTCCATTGTCTACTAGGGTTGTCAGGTTGTAACTAGAACAAAATACCGGAAACGTATGCCCTTTAATTACAATACGGCAGAAATAAATTGTCGGGAAACAATTAGATGTTGGAGTTAGGGTGACATTCGAAACTGCAGGTATTGTATCTCAGAGATCCTTCTGAACCACGACAAAAACCGCTCTCTGTATTGATTTCTTTGATTAAATTGTGACAAATTTTACTTGAGTTTACGTAACATTGTTGCTGTAGTTTTATTGCAATCAATCGTTTAAGTACGTTTATCTACATCCATATCATAACTTCCCTATAATATGTTCAGAAACTATAACCATGGCCTATATTTTAAAAAAAACAAGCAAATAGGTCTAAAAACTTCGGTGATTCGTTATTATTGTAATTATGTACCACTAAAAAACTTTGGAATTTAAATATGAAATTAAGGATTTTTCGTGACATGGGCATAAGGAAAAATGACAAAAATTCAGATTGCTCAATATTTCCGAAACTAGTAAAAATCGCTGAACATACATAGGGGTTAAATCGATAGCTTTTTAGCTGCTCTGTTATTTGCGCAATCATCAAAACAGTCATGCATGTATATTAAAACGTAAAGTTATACTATTTTTATGCGTCATTATTACTACGTTTATCTAATATTTTTAACAAAGATAAGCAATATGATTACAATATGATACAGCTATGATATAAAAAAAACACAATTTTAGACTTTCAGTGAAGAATAAATTCAATTTCAGCTGTTAAAGTGATAACATTGTAACGTCTTTAGATATAAATTACAAAACTTTGTAAATTAACAAGTAAATCAAATAAACTATTGTTCCAAGTCTAAGAAAAACAGCAAATTACTCGTTTTTTTATATTATTCCGTAAATCCCTTGAGTGTTTTCTTTTCCAGACTGTTTTGACGTGAACATGTAATTGAGATTCACGAGAAAAGCATAATTGATATTGATAAAAGTATCGTTTTACTTGATTACAGAAAGAAACGGTGGCGAAAATGGTCATTTGTAAAAACATTTCAAAGTAATTCGTTTTTTATTTTTCTTTATTCTAACAGGAAAAATAAAATAAAGTGATCGGAAGCTCTTTGATGACAATTCTATTTTAAATCAACCTTTTTTCCACCTCCGCAATTTCTATGACAAATACTTCGTTGATATTTGTGCGAAAGATTTATTAAGGACAAAACGTTCTTTGGTAATGAAAAATTCTTTCCACTTTACGAGGAATGTCACCGCGTCTAACAATCCCGCATTAACTCGGTTTCTAATGAAGACGTATCAAAATTAATGGCTGTAATCTCCTTACTCTGTCAAAATGTCATCATTCAAATACATTTTGATGAATTTCCTGACTTGTTCTGAATATTTTAACTTAATTGCCTCTTGATTCCAAACAAATTGGAGATTTATATCACCAAACTCAACAAAGATTTAATCCTAATAAACAAGTCTTAATATTATAGGCAATATGCACGCTAAACTCTTGAGAATTTCAAAGTATATTTTCTTAGTAATATTTTATACTAGAATTACATTCTTTGGCCATTATTTCAGAAAGTTACTTTAGAATAGAGAATGCTTATATGCAATAATTCTTTGAAAGTTCGCTGCCGCATAATGCTATTGCTATAAGTGGGAAAGTTAAACTCAGAGTCTGAAATTTCCTGGGAAGTGTTCCCGAAAATTATTAGTGTTTGGAGAGAAGATAAGTGTTTTTAGTTTCTTCTTTTATAGCTTTACTAGATTGTTGGGTACCAGGGGACACGCGTGACAAACGCGACGTCATTACGTAATGTAGCAACCCAACTTATCATTAAATGCCAGAGGGAGCACGCACTATCTAATAAAATAATGGGACGGTGAATCAAAGGACCATGTCGCATGTTGGTAATAACCTTTTTTAATATTGTTAGTTAATGGAGTACGGTTTTGGCAATTTGTCAGATTTATTACCGGGTTATTGCTAAGTTGTTTATGCTGTTTAATTAATAAAACTAAATTATATTTATTTTGAAGTGTGAGTGCAACTCACAATCTCTAATGTTTTCGCATCCTATATAATTTTGAGTAGGTATCCCGCAATCTAAAACTATTATTGGATATTTTTTTTTAAATAAAAACAAAACTGATAATCGACGTTTCACACGTTTTTTATCGTTAGTAACTACGACTGCTCCATTTAATATAACTATTTCACGCTCAAGTAAAAGAACTTCCTTGAAAAAACTTCCAACCTTTCACTTCTTTCTGCGTCCAAAATACTCAATATTTACTTGTCACACCCCTTATCTCAGGCGAAGCGAGCGAAAAAAGCCCTAATGCAAAATCGATACACATAACGGGGCAATGTTATGTACGACACGATCAAAGCAAATAATATTTCAGAGCAAAATTTCCATACGACTAATGTAAGTGATACATAGAGGGACCAACGATCGCTCCTTGAGGGACCCTTTTAGTGGTAGTAATAAATCAGGTCGTAATGGAGTGTGTCAGGGCCTGGAAGGGACTCTGCGCATATTTCGGAGTTTTAGACTGACCAAGGGTTAGATCCGAGGTGGAATACGGGAAATATTAACTGGGATATTGTGGTGAGCATTTAAAATATTGGGTTGAACGATAATGCCATTTTTTATGGCTCGTTCTATAATTTTCCGTAGTTTTTTTATTAATTATTTACATTTTTAGATACAACATTTGTATAAAGATTATTAAAATAATCTAGCAGAAATTTATAAAATTATAAACCCCTTGACTAGACGATTTAATTAACGTAGTTTAATTATTTGAAAGCTTCTTAAAGTACACTGACCGAAAACTGTCTACGAATTTAAGTCACACTATTTAAAAAAAATATCTAAATAACAAATGTTTACTTTTAGAAGTATTTTATTACAACAACCAGCTTTAGCCCGTGGCTCCGTTCTTGTTTATCGCTATTTACACAGAAACGATCAAATTTTCCGGATTTAACAGTACTAAGTAGTCCGTTTAACAAACCAACAAACTCACTTTCTCATTAGTTTATAATATTAGTAAAGTATTAAGGATCAGCGTTCCATAAATGTTCTTTGATCCTGAACAGAATTTGGTCCCACTGTTGGGCATTGAAACATTGAAATAACAAACTTCAGTTTAATCGGGCCAGTATCACAACATGTTGATTGGCAGGTTAAACTTACAAGCTCCGCAGTTGTAACAACAAGAATTTTCATTAGCATAGTTCACAAGTCAAAATCGCTGGGGGCTTTATATAGTTTGCGTATGTGTAGCATCCTGCCTTTCTGAGCTAAAACGATTTACAAACCAAACAGTAGCAAAGCAAATTAAATCCACCCTTGTTATAATTTAGGTCGAACATGCGATAGGAGTTATGTCGGAGTTACCGTTTTTTTTTAAACAGAGGCATATTGTAGCTTGTTTAATAATGGGTTACATTAGTCGGGTGTTGTCTGATCCTTTTATTTTTAATTATTCAGTGCGGATTGTTTATTTCAATGGCGAATAATGTGTAAATTAGTTTTGTTTGTTGTTGGATAAACAGTCGAACTAATTTCAGATTGTAGCAAATTGGGTTTCAACTCGGCTCTCACGTAAGTGTAACTGAATTTGTAATTTACTAGTGTTAATGTTTTCCAGTGTAGAAAAGCGTAAACATAATTGAACAAAATTTAATTGAACATGTAAGGACAGAGTATAAAACGATTAAAATGAGCAAATGCATCCTTATAACGTTATAACAAACAAAAAGTTGTGTGCAATTTTCGGGTAGGTACACTATTTTGAAGAGTCATATTATTATTCCAAATTGATCAAAATTGCGAACTTTTAAAATTTTGAGTGCAATGTTTTGATAGAAGACGTAATTTTTTGTTATCGCTCAAAACTCAAACCTACCTAACCTACTTATAGCAATTAATTGTGCCTAATATAATCTAAAATAGCTCCTACACAACATAGCTTTTAGAAAAATTAAAATTCGGTTTATTAAAATAATGGGAAATAAATGAAATATTTAGGTGTTTATTTTTTTCAATAATTCAGACAAACGTTAAAAATATAAAAAAAAATTTACATTTATTTTAAAAACAATTATTCAACCTAATTCTAACCTAATCCAAACAATAAAAGACCATAAGCACCTTCATGAACAAAAATTGAAATCGAAAAACTTTCGAAATATGCCGACAAAAATGTAATGAATATCGTGAAAAAGACATAACAGGGCCAATTCACAATAAACCATAATCTGCAATCATGTCCGATATTGTTATCACGCCTGTTAAAGCGGTTTTTACCGCCTTTTTCCCTTAACTGCTCAAGTTTTCATATTACCAGGCACATCCACTTAACCCTCACTCGGCACGATTGCCCTTGGAGACAGAAGTTTTTACCCCATTGTACTTTGGTTTTTAAACAACTGGGGTATTGAACATTGGCCCAAAGTTTCACGAACCCAAAAGCCTATTCATTATGGAGAGAATTGGGTAGCGAAGGGACGATGGCGTAAAGAGAATCGCGGAAAAAATAAACTTGTACAAAGGAAGGCAATTTCAGGAAGTGGTAAAGATGAATTGGACCAGTGAAATAAAGAATAACAAATCGACAGTGGAAAGGTAAAAATGCTTAAGCGCCATATTGGAAACTTTACAGAAATGAGGTTTAAAGTTTTTTTTTTGAGAAAAAAAATTATATCTCAAAAAGTTTTACGACTATTTCCATGAAAATCAAAAAGTATAAGTTAGAATGTGCCAGCTATTTATTTATGAAACAAGTTCTGACCTAGTCCTTCTAGTTACAGAGATAGATGTCGCTTAAGCAATAATTGTGTAGCTAGTTCCAAAAATGTCAGTCAGGTAAAAAATGCTTAAATCGCAACTAACTATAAACCAAAATTACTAACGGTACATATTTTTTATGTCTAGAAAATACAAAATTTACTTATATTACTTCATCTTTCTGTAAACTGGTAAAGTAAAAAATCTAACGAATGATAATTACTGTTATCTTGGATGGTGAATTTACTTAAAGTCACTAATTATTTCTTATTTATAAATTATATATCACTTAACTGCCTAATTTTACTCATTATTCAAATATAAAATGGTTTAAAGCAAGCATTTTTGTTTCTACACGGACTACTAAAAGCTTAAATTCTAACTAATACATTAATACTTAGTGACTTTGACGTCATTTAAGGAAGAGAAGTACCAAAATGTCTTTTAACGGGTACGTATCATAATATATAAAGTTTAATAATAATGGGATACATAATGGTTCATAATATAAAATGGTGTTTTATCTGAAATCGTAAACTTTTCGGGATTGTTATATCATAAACCTAACCTAACATAATGGGTTCTATACAATGACATTTTAAATAATCCTGAAAAGTTTATAGCTGCATAAATAAAACCATTATTATTTGTAGAAGTTTTAGATACTTGCAAAATTTTAGTGGGAAAGAATAGTTGATTGACCCAGATACGTGTCGAATTTTTGGAGTCGGTTGAAAAATAACCTTTTCATTTTTTTTTTGCAGATTGCAATTATAAAATCATCAAAAATCTATTGAATCGATAGAATTCCTTCTGCTAACTATAAGAATAATTATTAACAGTTCACTAGGTATCTAAGTTATACCAGCCTGAATTACCAGTCTACCTGGAACCATTCAAAATAGGATCTAACATATTTGCTATAAATTCAAATGACATAGAATTATATTCTAAATAGTCATATGTTTTTAAATCACTTGCTATAATTTTGGTTACAAAAGCCATGTTCTAAAACTTTTAGAAATTATAATTTTAATATGTCTAATATTCATAATACAATACAATTACAACTTTTATCATTATTTTTTATAATATTCACAATGTTTAATCGTTTAAACCAAAAACTCAAACAAATGCCAATTTTCACACTATAATGAATACGGTTAAAAGTGATAATATGAAACCTCACTCATATATTTATTATTTTCTTTATATATTTGTGTTTGACGAGGACCTTTTGGCTTTCGGCTCCTATTTCGTGCTCTGAAGAATAAAATAATATTAAAAAACCTACCTACCTCACAATTTTTTTTGGTAAGGTTCATTTTTCATGGCGAGCCTTGCCCTCCTACCTCCGTTTCAATGCGGGGATTGCCCTCCGCCTTCCACAACCACTCGCTATGTTGGTTCCATTATAGCAAGTAAAAATTCCAGATTTGAATGTAATAAATGTACTAAATAAATCTTATGGCTGATGATTAGTAGACGAAATGACTTTGATATAAAATTTATGCTAAGCGAAGATTTTAGAAATTAACTTTTATAACATTTGAATTTACAGCAAATTAATTAAGAGGAAATGTAATTGTAGTGTTTGATTTTATAGCAAATAAGGGAATACGTTCACAAAAAAGTTGATTTTATACCCACTAGCCAACATTCTACTTGTATTTATTTCGAAAGATAGGAACTGAATTCCGTTTTTTTAATTTAACATAATAAAATTTAAAAATTACATACGTAGGTATGTACTGGATGGAAAACTTTGCAAGGCGTACATGGAGCGGAAGCCAACATGCAGAGGCCCTTTAATCAACATTAATTTAGTAAAGTGATGGGACAGTAACTGGCATTTGTCCCTGAGTTCACACTATAGATGTATGCTCCCACGGGCAGACACCGGTTAGTGTAAGACTAAATGAGATGAACCGGTGAACTAGGCTATTGATAAACCTATGACACCAATGCTAATTACTTTGGTTGAAATGACAGACAGTGACTCGCCAAGTCAATGGAATGGGTCTCCTAAAATAGCCTTAATACGTAGTACCAGACAGGCAATAGTTCCAGAGGGGTTGATAAGGTCGAAAAGGTGCATCTGGACTTTAAACGACGATAAGTTGCCCACTCACCACTTATGCAACATCCGCCCTTTGAGCATATATAGCTCTTGCGACTCCAATCTGACCGGCTAATAAAAGATAGCCAGAGGTGAGAGTCTATTCCTCGTCATCGTACACTCCAGCGGGCCGGTGAAGGCAAGCGTGAGGTGAGGAACAGGACCTTCCCTCGGAACCAACAGCTCGCTACTAGCTGCTGCTGTAGCGTGACGTATTATTATTATCACACAAGATGCTTGACATCGCAAAGTTCACAAGATATGCACTTACTTATTATATACATCATCACTGTCGCGCTCGTCGTCACCATGGACTGAGTGTCCCGATTCAACAGGTTTTATGCGATAAACGGGAGCTTACACTCGAGCGAAGTTTGTATTCTCTTAAATGTTTTTCGAGTTTTTTCTTACTAGTTATGAACACCCATATTTTTATAACAAACTGAATCCGAAATAAGACTTAAGCAGTGTAAAAGTCTAAAATGAAATATGTCTACTTTCACTAAATCAAAGTAAATTGTATTTTTTTTATTTTATATTCTACTAACATCCTAATTCTACAGATTGAGATGACCTAGATTGTGCTTAAACACATTTTTCTTTAAAAACGTGGAATAGCATTTTTGCTTAAGCGCCAAATAGTAAATTATTGCATGAAGATAAAAATTCTAATACGAAAAAAAAATATGTATCACAATAATTTGAAATTGCTAACAGTAATAACTCGACTAAAGATAAGAATAAAAAAAATCTAATACGTTTGCATCCCAAAATTTTCCCTAAGGTTAAATGACTAACATGCTTCAACACGAAAAACATCAAAATAAACGTCGCTTTAGTTGTCACGTTCTCGAAAAAACGTGAAAAATTTGCCTGCTTAAGCGCCAAAAAGTGCTCCGATCGACGTGGGTCCTAGACAGATCGACGCAGAAAAAAAAAAGAAATTAAACTGTATATATAACTCATTTTCGGCCAAAGTGGCGCTTAAGCATTTTTACCTTTCCACTGTCGAAATAAAGAGATTAAAATAGAGAATGAGATTTTTTAATCTACATGATTTGATGAAGGACTAAGTAATGGTTCATTATGAATATGAATTTCCTTTCGACATTTCATTTTACTGAAAGCAAAATTTAATTAACCCTTTGTTCATTTAATTATTTTTTAAAGAGGATTTCAGTAAAATTGTTTAATATAGACTTTTAGATATTTATTTTTTTCCATCTTTAGCATACAGAATAGTTTCTTCAAATTGAATCACTTATGATTAAAACAAAGGTGTTTATTCAGTAAGTAAGCAACACGCAGGATCACTTTTACACGTTAAAAATCTACCATTGCTTCCGAAGAGGAAACTGCTGAGAAGAAACGCGGCAAAAAACTCAACAGTCAGTATTTTTTTAAATATTTGCTTATGACAATTGTAATACTTAATCTAGCATTATAATATAAAACAATGAATATAACATAAAAATAATATTATCCTGTGTTGGGCAAGGAAACTCAGAATTTTCACTATAGCTACTAAATAAATAAATATGAATAAGTATCTATGACGGTGCAAGACAACCACATTAAAAAAAGTTTCGATACGAAATCGTATTACTCATAATATTTTCAACAAGCATTTTAAACGTCACGTGAGCTGTCTTTATAAGTCAGTGTCAAGCAAATAAAATAGAACGAGGGTAAATACATTTCATATTAGGGTTGTAGAAAAATATAATTTCTAAGAATTCTCCTTAAAAAACCTTTGAGCAAAAATTTTATGAAACCAATTCTCCAAAATTGGAAGCCTAAATAACCAAACGTGACCTTTTTAGTCTACCTGACTACTAACAGATAAAAGAGCATAATAGGGTCTCGACGAACCCTAAAAAATGGCAAAAACATTTGGTTTCAAAAGTGGTCGCTTAGGTAATAAAGGGAGACATTAACTTAAAACCCGAAGCTTTTCTCGGCTCGACGATGGAGCTCTTACTTTTTATTTTATAACTGTGGGTAATTATGAGACTTTGTGTCAAGTTACGATCGCTTTTCAGTTTTGTTGAATGGCGTTTTTTAATTCGCGGTTTAGTTTATGTGGCTGTTAATGCTTCAACAACGCTTTCAATTTAAATATTTTCAGTTGCATTCATACTTCAAGCTTAAGAAGGTAATAAAGTAATACTTTAAATGTTTCCAAATCCATTCATATTATGTTTCTTTTTGTCATTATAGTCTCAAGCGGCCAGTCATAACCAGCTATGTTAGCGCCGCGTACTTAAATATTGGATACGACGCCGTTATAAAAAAGAATATTTTCGCACTTGCGCGTAAAGTAGTTTTGATTATTTTAGGTTAAGAAAAAAAATCCTTGAGTCAGTTGAATACAGGAGATGTCCTTGAACGCACGTTTGTTTCTCTTGCCAATTCCCTAACCTCGCAATTAACAGTATGTTCATGCAGCCATGAAAATGCATTGGAACAAAAACGAGCTAATGCATACTAAAATGCTTTTAGAAACGTTAAACTTTGCTGGAGGAGTTAAACGAGCAAACGAGGCATCTGATAGTAAGTGATTATCACCGCCTTTGGCCAACGTTAGCAAGAATTTTTTGACATATCAAACATTAAAAGGTATTTATGAGGTTTGCGACGAAATAATCTGGGGATTTATTTATTGAATATGTATAAAAAAAAATATTGTAAAAACCGAAAAGACATTGTTATGTAATGTTAGTATACGACACGCACAATATGATATATGACACATAGGAATAATTCAGCCTCCAGTGTTTGTACGCCTCCTGACTATTCATCATCATCATCATCATCATCATCATCATCATCATCATCATCATTATCATCATCATTATCAGCCCGTATTAGTCCACTGCTTACCAAAGGCCTCTCCCGATGCACGTCACTGGTCCCGATCTTCAGCTTCTCTCATCCAACCTACACCGGCCAATCTGCGCATATCATCGCTCCATCTTGCCCCAGGGCGTCCCACACGACGTTTGCCCCTGAGTGTTATTTGGTTTCAATTTAGATACACTTTGTGGTTTGGCAAGTCGCACCTTCCGTAGGACAATGGCACATAATAATTATGCCCTTTGTGTCATATTGTAGTCAACCAATTTAATTTCTAGCCCAGTATGGACTATGTCAAAGTGACGTTGTAACCAAATCACAAGAAGTCTCTTACGTTTTGTTTGACAACGTCACTTTAACATAGTCCCAACTGGCATAGAAATCAAATTGATTGACTGTACATTGTGCCCTTGTTCTGTCGAACGTGCGAAGTGATATCTAGTATTTTCGTCAATATGGCTCTTGAGAGAGATATAAATAGGGAATAGTGTTGTAGGAATCGTAGGAATCGTAAGTGTTTGCAGCTCAAAATAGATCTTAGGGCAACCAGGCTCTGTATTCTACTACAAACATACATTAAATCACGCCTGTTTCCCAGAGGGGTAGGCAGAGACCACTTCTTTCCACCTGCTACGATCCTGACAAATCTCTTTCGCTTCTTCCACATTCATACATCGAGTCATGCATGCACGTCGGTTTCGGGTACTTAAGATCCGGCCCTTTTCCAGTATTTCTCCGATTTGATTCGAAAAAGTACGCCTAGGGCGGCCCCTTCCGACCCTCCCACTCACTTTTGCTCTGTATATCTCTTTCGTCAATCTTCTTTCATCGATCCTTTCCAAATGACCGAACCATTGAAGCATGCCCTTTTCAATCTTAGTCACTACATCTTCTTTTAGTCCACATTTCTCTCTGATCTTTTCATTCCTTACTCTATCAATCAGTTTCACACCACACATACTACGCAAAGAGCGCATTTCAACTACGTTTATACGACTTTCATGCTAACTTTGACTTGTATTCTACTAGGTAAAACAATATTGCTTTTGACATGTTATAGTGTTATTTTTAATTCAGCCGCCTTTACTGTCAAGTAAATAAAAGCTAGCGTATCGCAAGGCAACGATTTTACCGTGTAGAATAGAGGCTGTTACTAGGGAATAATTTAGTATCCTAAAGGTGAATCAAATTTGAAATCGGTCCAGTAGTTTTGAGTTTATTCGTTACAAACATACAAAAATACAAAAAAAATTAAAAAATAAGTGTCGATAGGCTATAATCTTTTTATCAAAAAAATATAGAGAAAGGTACATACCTTCACGCCTTCATTCTCAGAGTCGGGAAAGCAATTCTGTAACCACGTTTTGCACAAACAGGCTAAGATTTTTACAAGCGCACTAGTTTAGCACAGATTTTTAAAGCTTGTTTATTACTAGACTAGTTTAACAGCTCATTTCATAACTCGTAGATTAATAATAAGGACAGTCATACCAACTTCCAACTAGTCCAACTTTATAACCACATCATCATAGTAATTAGGGCTTTGCGCATAACTCACTGTTAAAGGCATTGTTGCCAAATACAAATAAAACTAGTAGGAGCAGTTTGCAGAGTGGGTCGCCGTGTTGTTTTAGGGCACGCTTGTCACCTACGTGCCCAGTGAGATCTTTGGTTGTGGTACAAAATGGGAGAAAATAGCTTAATAATGATGTAAGAAAAAACACCTGGGGCCACAGACAAGATGCATTGCGAGAAAAATACGGCTATCGAAAATGTCAGGGAATGACGTAAGCTGAAGGATAGACGTGTCGAGCGCTTATGTCAATACATATACATCCGTTTTCGAAAACTGTTAAGCATCTTGGCTAAGGCTTCCGGATGTTAATTGAGATCGATAGCTATTTGGAATATAGTAGCTATTAACTAGTTTTCGACTCTGCAGAGGAATAAAGATGGTAAGCCCAAGTGTCAATTTTAGCTGCTTTTAACTCCGCAGTGGAACACAACAATGCAGACAATGCTGCTAAGCGGCAGCTTCAAGGAATAATGATTCTGACAGCAGGCTAAACCACAGGCCACCTCACAGGTAAAATTTTGTCTGGATATTATATTACAAATATTCCAAACCCAAATTCAGCCGTTTAACAGAAATAAGGTTCTTACAGAGGATGAGCAGACAAACAGGAAAGTCATTTGAACCTTGGGATCATTTTCATTATTTGGTACAGAACCCTAAAAAATACCTCAAATCTAAGCTCAAAATCGCGCCCTCTCCTCATTAAACCCAGCACCACATTATATGTTAATCAAGGCGCTGGTCCCACTCAAAATTAGTTGCCGACACTCTTGGGAACAAACAATGGCTACGCATTTACATGTTTTGGCGTAATACAAAGGATACCTAACTAGGCGGTTACCTGGCAAAGGAAGGGTTAATGAGGGAAGGAATCTTTGGGAAATGTACAAATATTTTCTCATGAAACATGACTATTAGGAGCATGTCGTTTGGTTTTAGTTTTGTGAAGAGGGTGTTAGTTGTTAGATTGGTTAGGATAAAAGTAGATGTTTAATATGGGATCCTATGGCTGATTATTGACCAAGCAAGAGCGAAGCGCGAGCAAAAAGTCTCCATTTTAGTTTGGGCAAAAATGCTTTGGTTAGACCGACGTCTGTTGGACGTGTGTTTTTTAAATTCAAATTCAAATAAGTTATTTGTAAAACATAGGTGTAGACATAGATGTAACATCGGTTTTATTACTCGTAGGATCACTATGTTTTGCCGTCAGGCATACAAATAGCTACAATTACCATGCAGTATGCATTCTTACAGACTAAGTATACATTTCTTATTTATAAATATAATACTATTTTGAAATCTTAATCATTTAGATATTCTTGTATGGAATAAAAAACCTTATTCACTAAAAACGAATACAACTCTTTTTAGTTTTAAGACAGTTTTCGGTAATTTATTAAAGATCTTTGACGCCATTCCAAATGTACTTTTCGATAGAAGTGCGGTTTTGTATGGTCCTTTTTTTATTTTTCCCTGCATGCGACTTCTATTAAACTTAGGGAACTGGCTTATGTTGCTTCTCACGTAAATTGCGGTTTCGTATATTATAAAGGGACGGGAAAGTAAGCATATTAAATTGAATAAAAAAAGGTTTACATGATTCCGATGGCCTCAAACCACACATTGATCGAATGCATTTTTTTTTACCTTTAAAAACTAAGTGTCTGTCTGTATTTTAATCAAGACGTCACATAGGCATGGTAAGAAGTAAGGAGTGCAGATTGGTTTACCACTTTGCTAAGCTGGTATAAGGCGTAGTTCGTTTGTTCAGATGTTTTCCTCTACCGGTCGTATTTCTCAACCTATTATCGTGAAATTTTGTGAGCAGGTTCGGTAATTATCGATTAAAAAAATTTACCGCAACCTAGGTCGATGTATCGGGATAACAGTTTTCTAACGACAAAATTAAGTTTGTCGCGATAATCGAAAATGTCGCTCATAGAGCCACTAGTTTAGATAAAGTATCTATGTGTCTGTCTGTAGTACCAAAGATTCCAATCCATGGATCAATTCTGACGCGGTTTTTTGTTTAACTGACAATTAGCTCAATCGGAATGTTTCTTAGCTTGGTTTAATGTTAATCGGTTAGGATGCTTAAGAGATATTAGCTTTGAAAGTAGGACTCGCCATTATGTTGAGGGTTTTTATCTATTTATTTGTCGTTGGAAAACTTAGGTGATAATTTTTTTTTTAAAAATAAAAGTTCTTTATTCAGTAAGTCGGCAGCATGAGCACTTTTACACGTCAAAAATTTACCAGCGATTTGCAAGAGACCACTGTTGAGAAGAAATGCCGCAAGAAACTCAAGAAACCAGTAAATAGACCAATACCTTTTAACTAAGCAGAGACTGTATTCTACACTGTAAAACCATATTGCTTTGATTTTTAACACAGCCGCCGTTACTGTCAAGTAAATAAGAGCTTTCGTTACACAGACAATACGATAACATGTCAAAAGAATTACACTTTACCGTGTAGAACCAGTTGTTTTGTAACAACAAACACTTAGGTCTTTATCAACATAATTACTTCAACACGTCAAGCGTTCAATTAAGGTCGTATTTATCTTTCATCTTGTCTTTAATTTAACTCGCAGTGTTAACTGAAGCGAAAAGTGCAAAAAGAAGGGTTATTACAACTATAATATTCAAAGACTCTAACAAGCCAACGGTCAGAGTTTAAACACGCTTCAAAGAGGCTTTTTCTGTTTGTGAAAGTCTTCACAAAGAACTGTTTGCACCTTGAAAAGAATTAGAGGAATAAAAGAATTCTGAAATCTTGTTTCAAAAGACAATTGATGGAGGCTGGGAACGTTGACTTGCAATTTGATAATGGAGGTATAATCTTGTTGGACGGAAAATTCTGAGCGACGTTAGATTTTCATTCTGTGGCACAAGACAAGATTTGTGAGAACGTTATCGTATAGGGTTGAAGTAAAAAAACTACTGAATGGTCAAGTCCATTATGTCAATTCCATACATTTTGACAGGTTTTGACAATTACCTTGTCTACGGCCGCAGGATCAACTTTTTACGAGTATTTTTTCTGGCCGTTATTTATGATTATGACTTGAGGTTTTGGGATATCCGAAGTTTGAATTTTTTCTTTTGTATTTCTGTCAGATATTAGGAAAAAAGTCAACACGACATATGTTTTGGCTGTATAAGATTTAGGGATATGTTTACATTTATTGTTTTAATATTTAATTTTTTGTGTTTTAGAAAGTCAGTTGTATTTGAATAAATTGTGATTTGATTTATACATAAACGTAATTTTTGCAGTGCACCAAGTAGATTTTCAGCGTGTTTAAATGCATGTACATAATACTCAGACTCAGACGCAAAAATTAACAGGGCTTTATAAACCAAACAATATCTAGTATTATGTATGTCTTTTTAACTACCTCTAAAAAAACAGTTTTCGCTTGAAAGAAAGAAAGAAAGAAAGAAAATAATTTTATTTCTGCAAATTGATACATTTTTCCTTATAGCTAACAGTTTGTACCTAAAGCTAATTATGGTAGAACACTTAAAACTTAATCTTAAGATGACTTAGCAAATAGGCATGCAGGATTTTAATTTTTATTATAATGTAACAAATTGCGAAAAGTGAACCCACTCAGCATGGTGTCGCAGCACTCAGGAGTGTCACGACGCTGATCTTCCGTGGATCCAGCATTGTGATACACGGGACAGCAACCGGCAACGTAGTTGCACTGAACATATATTTATGATGTTTTCGTATCGTTTGTTAGTGAGTTAGCGTAGTGTGTAGTGTTTAGTGTGAGTGCGTTAAAATTAATTGCGATACTAGGGTTCGTAATTAGGTATGTTCTGTTTTATGCCACTATACTATGCTATGCACTTGCTACTAATGATATTATCTTAAATTAAGGGTAAAAGCAGTGAGGTGAATAAATATTTTTGTTACATGTATAGATGTAAGATTGCACCTTTATTTTCTTTTTGCTAAATGTTAGCTGTTCCTAGCTCAAAACTGTTCATTTAAATATTGGCCTCCCAAGAGGATCGATAAAACAAAACAATGAATTCTCGTGACCTTCAACATTTCGTCTGTCTATCTTGTAGAACGCCAACCCACGCTACTCTCGGAACGGGTACAACCCTTAGGCACTTAAGGTTAGTGGTTCATTGCTGATTCGATTTCTAGTACCTACCTATTTTATAAGGTTTAGTTACTGTAATTTAATGCATTATAAGACAGCTGTTCTGCCGTACTAAGCATAATGGCGATATCTCAGTCAAAACATCTGTAGAAATTGCAACCTAGTTACAAACAAAAGAGAGTTGAATCTGCTTTGGCTAATTTATTTAGTTATTGCATTTTTGCTTAGGAGGGCAGTGTTGTCCGCAAGTCCGTCCGTTTATTGCGACAAAAAGTATCCTATGTCTTTTTCCGAGACTCAAGCTATCTTCAAATCAATTTTCATCAATATCGGTTCAGCACTTTAGGTGTGAAAGTGTAATAAACAGACTATAGTATGAGTTATCATTCCTTTTCTTCTAAAATCTTCGATAAAAGTAAAGTTTTAAGCAACGGAATTGCGCCTAATTTGGATTCGTTCCAAATTTACCCAGAATATTGAAGACTAAAGGTACACTTAATAAAGTTATATAAGGACAAAAGAAATTAATTTTGATTCCTTAGCTTACGGAACAAATTGTTTTGTTTTCAATTTAATTATGAATGAAGTAATCTTTTGAGGGACAACGCTTTACCATGCTTATGAATTTCATAACAATTCTTCTTTTGTTTAATTATGCTCTTGATGTTTTTATAATTTCCTTTTGGTTGAAAGCGATCCAGGACAAATCTCATAAGTCGCTAATTTGAAATACACCCGGAAAAATAATATTAAAACACGACTTTCTTTTCAACTGTTTAATAATAGAAAAAATATAACTTTTTTGTTTTTAAATCTATTAATTTTTCATCTGTTTAGTAGTTTCATTGCCATAAGGTCTAAAAGGCGCCGAGAAGAAAGCTGTGACTTGCTAAACGTACTTGTTTTGTATTTTCTGACAGTGCTTCGATATGTAAGGACGGTCAACAGCATAAATAAGTGATCATTTATGTACCTTGTCGCTTTCAATCGTTTCACATTTCAAACACGACGTTAAAGTGACAAGGTACATAAATGATCACTTATTTATGCTGTTGACTGTACATGTAGTATATTTATGATCAAAAAAGTAATTTTAAAATAAAATTAAAATACGCCAGTAAATTTTGGATTCATTGTGATAATAGCGACCCTTGCAACATTATATTAGAACAATGTATCGGTTGTCATTGTTCCGAATAAATCGGGAAACGCAGAGGTTGACAGTCGCTTTGAGTAGAATCAGAAAAGGTGTGACGTGTCGTTTGGCTTTGTTGATAAGAATGAGGCTAGATCGAAGTCTTCCATTGAATCAAAGATGGAAAAGGTGAAGAGACATGAAACATGTGCAGATAATAGACGGAGGCTACACGTACAATAAACACTTTGGTCCATGAATATGATAAAAACTGATGGATTAGATGGACCAATAAACTTTGGAAACTCAGCAGAAGACAACTCCGATATATATGTATTATAGGAGTGTTTACCGGGCACTTCGGGGTTAAACATCTCCTAGAAAAGATGGGCATTTATGACAACATAGATTGTAGAATGTGCGGCGAAAAGGTGGAAACAATGAAACACTTATTGTGTGAATGTGATGCCCTCGCCGGAGTAAGAATGAAAATCCTCGGTTGTGGCTACCCAGAACCAAGCACTGCCATTGCACTCCACTATCCGTTTTCTGTAAGGGGTGGAGGCTGCATTGGATTCAGTGCTAAAAAAGAAGGGGTAACTACACAAAAGATCCCATAGGGTCGAAGTGTATCCGTAAGGACCCCGCCAATAAGATAAGATAAGATGGATTACACGCAATACACAGGCAAGGCTACTCGTTCAATATTTATCACGTCAGTACTGTAAAGTTCATGGTAGGGTTCAGACGTGTAATGGATATGGAGGTAAAAATTATACTGAGTCATTGCAGTATTTACTGATTCTGTAATTTAGTTTATCACATGCTGCTATTACGGAACGGAATAGAGAAATCTGGGTTTCCGTGATAAATACTGACATCCGTCAATATACTAGATATTTGATAATTATCTGTAAATTATAGTATTTATTTTACGACTAGCCTTCGCCTTACGTTCGCGTTGCTATAGATCTGGGACGGGTGTTTTTAAGGCCTTATTAATAAACTGGTCTTGTGTGAGATGGTGGTCTCAAGATACGTCCAATTAAACGTCTAATCATAGAAAAAGTTAAACGATCTGTCATTTCTGACTAGTCTTGAGATCTTAGCAACAACAGATTATAAATAGAAAAGTAGGTCGTCTCCGGGCCTTTACGAGTATCTGTTACCTATTGACGCTCAGGTGCTGGCGCAACTAAACGCGGCGACATCGCATCCCCGACAACCGACTCGGTTCATCATGTTGAGTTTGCTTATGATCACTCGCGGCGCGTGCCTTCAAAGCTCTCACACATGCAAGCCGCGCGATATACTCGTACCTAGGTTTGAAGATGCCACGATCACTTTGTTGATAAGGCCGGGGTATGTGTACGTTCGTGTACTTGTGATACACGGGACTTGAGGGCGATACCCATGCTTCAGTAAAACATCACCACATGATTTCCGTAGGTATTGTCTCGTATCTCGTATCTTTACGCTGACATGACTATCGTAACAGGAAACTACAAAATTCTACAAATGACAACTACTTACCAGTAAGCAGCAGTTTTTGGTAAAAAAAATGAAAAAATACAAAATATCACTTTCAATAAAGCAATCATGTTCTTTTAACTCTTGCCAAACTATTTAGAATTATTTACAATAATATGATTTAAGAAACCATAAAATACTTTTCCTACTCCTGTACTTTTATCTGTCATTTATATATTCACGAACACTAATATAAGAATATAGATAGTATGTCCGCAGAACATTCCGTAGAAAAGTCTATCTAGTCTATTCCCCTTAACAGCACTTGTGCTTTTTTGAGCCAAAACGATATGCCTAGCTGCCAAAGCTTACACCTAGGTTAATTTGACCAATCAAAATACTTCACCAAATTAAACCACCAATCACAATACACATTGACTGTCAATCGGAACGTTAGGTTCTTTTTGGTATGTAAACTCTTTTACTAATTTAACTCTTTAAAAAAAACATTTTATTTGGTATCAACCAACCAGAACGCAGCTATATTAAAATCGACCAATCAGGTAAAAGAATTCATTTCTCAAATCATTAGGTGTTTTTTAGTCCTTATTTCACAAGTTAAATCGATTGTGCAACTTTTTTTAAAAATATGAAACCTGGCAAGTGCACATCAATTTAAAAACAAAGTTAACCATAGACACATATTTTATTGTTTTCGAATGTTTCTCGCTCGTTTGTTGTTCTGTGCTTCGTTCGTTCGTATTCTAACCTAGGTATATTTAATTTAATTTTGCATTTTATTTGAAACCTAGTCGTAGAAAAAGTATTGTATACAACGGTGTATAACTAAGTCAAAAAATACTCGTGGCGTCTTGCTTTACGATGTTCGCCTGCGGCTCACATCTTAACCACACCACTCGTCTTTTTTGACCTCTCTTATACAACTGTTGCATAAACTACTATTTTTGTAGTGACCTTTTTGCTAGAAACACCTTCTGAGCCTCTAGTGTATTTTGTACATACTCAAAAACGTCTCGATCGTGTTTGCGTTTCTTGTATGAGTAACATGGTCACTTTTGCATTCGAGACGGTTTGCCGCGTGAACAGCAACTTACACTCGGGGCACACTGGCATAGGACTAACAGATTGCGAGCGAATCAGATTATCTTTGCAAGCCATTCTGTTTGTGGCTTAACAGCGGCGGCACTGCAGTGAAACAAGTAAGCTACAGTCAGCTAGGCATCTGTTGTTACTACTATGTTGCCTTTAGCTGTAAGTCTAATACAAACGCGACCCAAATTCAACTATAATCCCATTATAAACTAATCTAAGAACAAACTAACATCGTTTGGTGCGAAGGCGATTTCAGACTTTATTAATATTATCAAAGTTTAATGTTACATCGTCCTCTCTTCTTAAAGGTTTTTTAAAATCTAAAGAGTAAAAGGTCTTGAATTGAGAATAAAGGGGTCCTTCAGAACCATTACATTCTTATACATCAGTTCAACTTTGGCTTCTATTTCGATAAACACTCAGCTGTAAAGGATACATTAATTATACTTAATTAGATTTGTGGAAGGTATGTCATGCGAATCTAAAATGAGAATCATAGAGGTTGTGATACGTGCACGTTTTCAAAACGATTTGGCGTTTAAATTTCAAAAAAGGAATGCTTTCCAAAATGCTTATTGGGACACATCAAACCATGATTCCTTTGGTAGGGTCTCGAACCTATTGTCAACGTTATGATAGCTCTTATTTACTTGACCGTAATGGCGGCCGAATTAAAAACAATACCGAGTCAAAGGCAATATTGTTTTACCGCGTAGAATAGAAGGATCTGAACAAGTTACTGCGATTTTTACTGTTATTTTTTAATCATCATTTACTCAAGAGCAGTGCTCTTGTCTGTAGAGTAATTTTCATTATGTTCTATTCCGAGCCGTCTCTTTAGCACACTAATATGATATGGCACGACGCGACGTCTACTTATTCTTTTAATTAAGTACTCTACACAAGTCCTTCTTGGCCGTCCTCGTTTCCCTTTTAATTCTATTTTTACTTCAATAATATCGTCTTAATGTAGTCGTCGTCCCGTAACAAGTGACCAAACATCTTACCTCGTCTATTATCTATTGTCTGCAATAGACTTCTCTTTTCTTTACAATGCAATATAAGTACTTCTTCATTCTTGTTATTTTCAATCCATCAATGTTTTTCCATCTGTCTCAATAATTATATTAGTTTATTAAGTTCTCAGTTTTATTTAAATACGTCCTTTTACCACTTACCATCGACCCTGCTATTAAGTCTTTTGTGGGAAGACAACTTTTAATTTAAGGAGCTAACTAGCGTATTTTCAACTTAATAACCTCGAAAATTACAGTTTCAATTATAACAAAAGTCTTCGTCTTAAAACTTGTCTATTCTAACAATACTACTTCAAAGAATTTATCACGGCGACGAATAAAAAAATAATTCAATGTGAAATGGCGATGATAAATGATGAAAAACTTCGGGCAAAATAAATGGAAACGCCTAGGAATTGAAGATAATTGAAAGAAAGTAAAGAAACATGCCTTGATGAAGGTTTATCGATTCTTGTGCCTAAAATATTCTTTAGGTAAACGGGTCTCAAATAATAGAAGCTATTTTAAAAGGCAACGATGAAAATGTAATGTACAAAATGGGTGCTTTTTTGATCTTAACGTTTCGTTGAATAAATACTGTCGCTGCGTGTGCAAAAGTCGCCATGTGTTTTTGACGTAAGGAGAAAAAAAGCTACATTTTTCGGAATGTATTAATAAAATGTTTTAAGATACCTATTAAGATCCGATAAGAGTCACAAACACACATAGCTAGTCTTTCCTATGGTGTTCATTTTAAAGGTTGCTCTTTGATGCCACAATACTGTAAAAAGATAAAAGATAAAAAAGATAAAAGAAATTTATTCAGTAAGTAGGCCGCACGGGCACTTTTACACGTCAAGAATCTACCAGCGCTTCCCAAGAGAAAACCACTGCCGAGAAGAAACGCCGCAAGAAACTCAGCAGTCAGTCATTTTTTAAACATATTTCTTATTACAATGGTACTACTTAGTCTAGCATTATATAAAGCTATAAATATTAAATTAAATATAGTATTAAATAACATGCGTAGTTCAGCAGGAAAACATGCTAATTAAGAATCTTACGGGAGAGATAGAGAAAAAAAAAACACATACTTATGTGTATATAAGATGGTGCGAGACGACCACATAAAAGTTTCGATATGTTTTCCTACATCAACGGTGTCCCCTAGATGTTGTAAATATATATAAAAATAAAATAAGCTTATATAATAACCTTATTATATGAAAATAAGGTTCAAAATGGCATAAAAATAAAAAATAAAAACAAAAAATACGCAGCGATTTTTGCACACGCAGCGACATATTATGAGTTGCGATAATTATGACTTAAAAAAGTATGAACAAAAAAGTATGAGCAAATTTTTTCGAAAAAATGATGAGTATAGACAAAAATCGTTATTTGTATAAAAAATCTAAAGACCAATTTTATATGAGCCAATATGGACCCGAGATAAAGTTCTATCTTGAGATTAAAGTAAAGATTAATTTTTTGAGCCTTTTTTAATTTTGAAATAAAAAATGCGCTCTAAAAAGTTTTGAAGTAAGAAAAAAACATAATTTGAAATGAGTATAACATACCTACCTAATAGCGTATTAGGTAATTTGTTTTGAATGCCTGAGACTGAGAACCTATACAATCATTCTTTAACTTTTAAGGTTCCGTAGTCAACAAGGAACTATTTTAGTCTAGCCATGTCCGTCTGTCTGTCTGTCCGTTATATTCAGGGACTAATAAGGTATAGTTATACATTAAAAGAATAACTTGGAAATAACGGTAAAAGGTAAGCATTTTATGCCGCTGCCATGATTCCAGTTATTTTCGCTCGTAAATTCTGAGCAAAAGAAAAGGCTTAGAATATTTCATTAGTATTCAGCAGATACTATCATCAAGAGCAATGAAAACGGGTCACTTTTTAATGAATTACCATAAAAAGTGACCTGTACCTATTCATTCTGCCCCCATTAGAAAAAAGGGCGTATGTATCATAGAATCGCGAATATATTAGTGACCTTATACCTTAAGACAAGGGGTTCAATTTGCTTTGACTATCAAATTGCGAATGCGTCCTTTTTATTTACAAGGGCAGCATTGCTCGTGGGTGTATATTTAATGATTTTAAAAGACCAGCGGGCCGATTATGGTCGTGTTTATCGACGTAGATAAGCCTAGATAAAACATCTGTCACTTTCTGACCAGTATGTAAGTGCGAGGGTGACGGAAGCTTTATCCACCGCGATAAAGACGATCATAATACGGGCCCAGGTTAATTAAAACAAACAATTTAACGTTATGAAGAGAATAATGGCTCCCTAAGTTCCAGCTGAGTCCTTAAGCGTCCAAACATTTTTCTACTAAGACATGAGACGGGTTTTTACCAACTACACAGTTTCGTCGGACAAATCTGTGGACACTGGAGTGTTGTGTACTGGTCGGTGGCTATTCTGATAAAACAAAAGCAAGACCAAGTGCGGGTAGTTCGAAAAACTCGCACGTAACATAAATAAGCACCAGGCCTCTTCAGTCTGCTTGTGACCACGACCGTTGCAACACGATCGAAACGTCGAGGTATATATAATGTTTTTACGCAATTAAGTCCCGTTTTAGATTTATAAAATTATGTCCACAGCTTCGTGTTTTCATAAGCAGTGTCATTTTTTTTTTTTATACCTTATGGTCTAGGATCCAAATAGGAGAAGATTTGCACCGGGCTGTTTATTCGATGAAAAGTATTTTATATCAAATTTAATACGCTAAATAATATGTGGCGAATAGGTAGGCTGAAAAATTTCAGTCCAGTACTTATATCATTAAAAAATAATTAAAAATGAACTTCTTTTTAAATTGCAAATGTTTGTTTAATAGACAAATTACATACTAATCGAAAGTATGAAGTCTATAGAATATGCAAACGTTAGGTTTGGTGCAAATTACTAGTACCGACTTACCTGTTTATACCTGCCTACCCAATAGTTTGACGGGAAAAAAATAGTCGAACTAACGTTTGCATATTCTTTAGGCTTCATACTTTTGATTGGTATGTAATTTGTCCATTAAACAAGCTATTGTAATTTTTTAAAACAAAGTTAATTCAAAACAGCCCGGTCCAAATCGTATCCTATTCGGATCTCCTACTATTAATTGTGTGTTACAGTTTGTTCACAGGAGTCACATTTTATCAAAGGGTTGTAGACATGTCGTAATAATAATGATATATTATTATAATTATACGTAGGTTTTAGAAGAAAAAGTACCATAAAAAAACCATTTTGCATTGACACCATAAAAAAACATTTTGTGTTTTAATAAGTACTTGGAATTAAGTGTTGTATTGTAGTAAATAAACATTGTTCATACATATTTTTGTCATGTATATGTATGTATTCAGTAATGTTTGGTTGGCTGGGAATTAAAATAAATGTTTTGATTTCCAACATAGGTTCCTCAGCACGTGCATTTATTTTATACTATTTTATATACACTTATTACAATGCTATAGTGAGTCATACAAAATTAGGCACATTTTTAAATAACATTTTGACATCTTAAGGGCCGAGTTCATCAACAATTAAACGGACGATTAGCGGTTTAACGGGTGTCAAATGTATTGATTAACATCTGATTAAGACTTAATCGTCTATTTAATTGTTGGTGAACTTGGCCCTAAGGCTATTTTCAGACTTTACGAGCGATACTTTTGCATGTCACATTTTTTTTTTCAAACCAAGCCAATTGAAACTCTTATAAAGAGCGCCCATGTGGTTGGTGTAAACCCTGCATGTTATGCAAATCCTCCATTGCCAGACTGTTTATATGTCGCCTGGGTGCCTTTAATGAAATTTACATAGTGTTTTTATAGCATTTGCTAGAAAATATGCATAGGTATATTGCTTTAAGACAATATTAAATTTATTTTTAGATATATACTATTTTTTAAGTAATTATAGTTTAATTGTATACATCTACGCTTATATTATCAACAGAAGAGATTTGTATTTCGGTATGTTCGTAACGAATATTCTAAAAACTACTGGACCGAAAAAAAAAAAACATTTTTAGAATGCTACTTTGTTTATCCCTGAGTAACATAGGCTATGTTTTAATATTCTATGGACGGAGTCGCGGGCAACAGCATGTATTATATATATATTTATAGTTACCACTTTGGATAGGTATTTTAAAAATATGACTAATGCACTTCCAATAAAATAGTTTAAAACTAGACAATTAAAATAGTCAATAATAACATAGTCAAATATGCCGTATAAACTCCATGTTAAGAGCCAAGATAAGAACATAATTATACGAGTATCTTGGTTATATTTTTAGCTATTCAAAAAAGATGTTTTCTCAACTATTTCTTACATGAATCAACTTTTATTGAAGGTGTGAAAGAAAGTCATGAATATTCCCTACTGTGATTTCAAAAACCGCTTATAACATTTTTGTTTATAATGTTATAATTTCCTCCAAGACTACCCACAGTCTATCAATCCAGTGTATAACTCGATTTCCGTCCCGTCGGAATTGAAATAGCATTCAAAAATCTACTCACAAAATGTAACCTAACCCGTTTCAATATACGGCAAATCCCTTCAGCATCTAAGCAGCGCGTGACTATCATTTTGAGTTGATTTATTGAGGTCGCCCAGTCCCTCAAGGGTTCACACTTGGGTCGCTGGCCAGTATGTTGCTAGGGATGTGCTTATTAATACCGATACAGGATAAAAATTGTACTGTTTTTAGGGTTCCATACTTTATAACAAAAGACGGAACCCTTATAAGATCATTTCATTGTCAGGCATTGTCTATTAAGATATTTTTTCTCAAAAACGCGTGGAATACAGAATACAGAATTTATTGGTAAATATACAATAACATCGACGACTCAATTAAAATATTTACCGCCTTACTAATAAACGTTGAGTAACGGTGGTATAGCTATACAATGTTTTGTCCTTATCTGTCAAATTCAAATGTCACAATGACAGATAAGGACAAAACATTGTATAGCTATACCACCGTTACTCAACGTTTACAATTTAAAATATTAAAATATAAGATTTATAACTTCATTGATAAAAGGTAGTTACGCTATCAGTGTTATCACAGTTTTTTATAAATCAATCAGTTTGTCAAGGTTGCTAGTTAAAATGAACAATAAATACTTTGGTTTCTTAAAAAACTGTTTAAAGCTAAAAGAGTCAAGCTTCAAGGCAACGGAACCAAAAATAAGGGTTTTTTGAAGCACTCTCAAATAAAACGACGAATATTAGGTTCTTTTAATATTTTTTGCTTAACTTCCTCTGCCTTTTTTAAACACACTTTGAAGAATTCTCTCGTTACTTACCAAATTTAAAAAAAATATTTACTTAAACATTACCTATCTTGAACGATAGCAATTAATATTAATAAAAACATTGCATAACAACTTCACAATATGCATAAATTTTTTAAAATTTCTGGTACATAAAATTCACACAATAACAAAACCGGGACAAGTTCCGAATAGCTGACGCGTCACATCCTTACTCGAGACTAATATTGTAAGCAAGAAGCCTTAACATGGATCCATATTAATGTTTCGCCGTATGTATGTCATGATCGTCCCTTTGCTCCAGAAGACTAATTGTGGTATTAGAGACGACCCAAAACTGCAGATTAATAGCAAGAATATCATAAATAGCATTCATTTTGTTACTTTGTCATAGGTAGTTCGCGGAAGTATCATTTACTAATATTAGTAACTAAATGGTATACTTGTTTTTTAGGGTTCCGTATCCGAAGGGAGACAGACGGAACCCTATTAGTTTGACTACGCTGTTCGTCCGTCCGTCCATACTAACTTTAAAGAGCTGTATCCTTTGAACTGATAGCGGTTTTTTTTCTAGAGTATACCTATATTGTGTCTTTATTACAAGAAACGTTTTTTGTCGTAAAAACTTACAAGATGCGATTATAGTACAAACCCTAAACAAAAAAATACAAAAAAAAAACAAGTTGGGCTTGAGCTAAACCCTCGGTGCGCGAGTCCGACTCACACATGACCGGTTTTTTTGTAATAATGAAATGTCGCAGACAGTTAAAATATTGTTTACTTACAAGTAAGCGTATATATTCTGGCACCTTAAGTACAACAAGCATAATAGCAAGAAGGACTAAGTGAATTCGATAAAGAATATTGTCCCCAGATGTTTTTTTTAAATCCTTAAGCGTTATTTGTATTAAATAAGGAGAAATAATAATAATAAAGTTTTATTTTCAGGCAGTAAACCCATATTACAATCATATTAAAACTACAATTAATTAATTATACAAGCATTAGGTACATAACACTATTATTAACTACTTTTTATTCGAGTTCTGGTGCACAGACAGCCAATGACGAAAAAAACCGCCTTCAAAAACGCAAAAAATAGCTTCTTTAAAATTGTAGGCACCTAATAGGTTAGTCTGCTTTTTGTTGAAAATGTTGTGGTCGCCGACTTCAGTTGCACTAACCTATTAGGTGCCTACAATTTTAAAGAAGTTATTTTTTGCGTTTTTGAAGGCGGTTTTTTCAAGTCATAGTCATATTTCAATGACCTCCTTTTTTGAAGTCGGTTAACAAGTAAATATTCTTCGTTGTAGTCGCTCAACTATCTTAATCGAGATATCTTATCGCCACCCTTGAAATCGTTCAGGAGTTCCGGTGGCCATCTGTGGTCTTCATCATCAGTTCCACTTCACCAAATGATACTTTCTGAATGCAAATGCTAGACTTGTTACTAAAAATACTAAAATCGCTATATGTTTGCCTACAATATTTGAGGAGTTCTCTCAATTCCTCACGGATCCTCTCATCAGATTCAGATTTGGTGACAATGGGACCACCTCGAAAGTATACCCTATCAAACCAAAAAAAAATATTTGAAATCGGTCAACAATTGACGGAGTAATCGGTGAACATACATAAAAAAAAAAAACATACAGTGGAACCGATAACCTCCTCCTTTTTTGAAGTCGGTTAAAAATTGGACTACCTATGTCCCGATAAACGGTCGTATCCCAATAACGGCTGCATCAGCGTACGGAATATGTTATTATTCTGAAAAGTCGTATTAAAATATTGTTACATACAGTTATCTTTTGATCTTACTGGATATTATTAGATACTAGCTTCTGCCCGCGACTTCGTTCGCGTAGCTTTCGATACCGTTATTCACTCGGGACTTTTAAATTGCATCTAAACCCGTCCAGCCGTTGCAGCGCGAAGGAGTAACAAACACACAAACTTTCGCATTTATAATATTAGTAGAGTACGTTTGTAGGAAAAGAATTGTAGACGAATAAGTAAGCAAATTCAACCTTACAGTTTTTTCCTTCTAACAGAAACATTATTTAGAACATTCACGTATAATATTCAACCACTAAAATAATTACACCTACTCAAACGTTTGATTAACATTCCAGCTTCCAAACAAATCTCACCTTTATTTTGCTACTTCTCTAATCACGTAAGCATCGTTACGACATTCCCATGTGGCATTTGAGGCTAACTAACATTTCTCTCTCTTGTCTCTGGTTACAAATTATCTTATCTCATCTCGAAAAATACTGACCGAAACCTCTTAGCAATATCCACGTCTCTGGCGTCCTAATTTTTCGACTAGTCTCGATCGATCGCTCAAGACAGGTTACGTAACGATATTCCCTAAAGCTGGGCATTCACGGTCGCGCTGTTTGTCTCGGAGCCAGATGAGTGCATACAACTGGATGTGCGTAATATTTTGACTACATTCACGGGCAGACTGATTAGAAAATTATAGCCAGAAAACGCATTCACGACAATGCCATTTGACTTGGCGCGGTGGCGTGGCGTGTTCAAACGTTGAATTTCGACATTCACGATAGTTCCATTCGGAAAGCGCGTTGGTGCGACGCGCTGGCTTTTAGACGCTACAGTTTTGACATATACGGATCGATTTTGGCGTGACGCTGCTCTATTCGGATTGTTGGAGCGGTCCTGAATGCCCAGCTTTAGTCGGCTTTCCGACAAATACATTTTCAAATAGGCTAGACGATAGGGAGCTAGCTCAAGTACCTACAATCATTCAATAATATCTACGTCAAGTTTTCAAAGCGCCTTTTTCTATTCGAAAACGTGATATTTTTAACCTACTTCTGAAAGTTTTATGTCGGCTGTTTTATTTTTAGTATGACCGCCGATTTTTCCGTCAATTGTGGAGCGGTTTTAATAGTACATTATTGCCTAGGCATGGAAGTAGGCAATTGCGGGCGGAGTATTGGTAAAAACGAAAATACGAAGCCCGCAATTGCTGTTCCTGCTGAGACAAATATAGTGCTTTTCTCAAAAATCGCAAGTTTTTTTTTGTGTTGGAGTAAAATCTTCATCGTTTAAATTAATTTTCTGAATTGCTTTCAAACAGAAACTTCATTTGAAAAAACCTTCACCGCCTTTTTGTTTATGACAAGGAGAAACAAACGCAAGTTTTGTTTTTTTTTAATAAACATAAGCTATTCCAGACACAGATATAAAGTTATGTTTCGAATAAAATTTGGATGTATAAGACTTGTGCCCTGATTTTATTATAGCCTTTTTCATTTTTTTAAAAGTTACAAGCTAGATAGTAATGGAATTTGTATGCAACATTGCGGGCTTGTGTAGCGAGCACGCAATGTTTTTTTTTTTAATTGAAATCTGTCAGTAAACTATGTACTTCGCGTCTCAATATGTAGATAGTAATGTCAACATTTCCAGTGGATGGCCTTTGGATAAGGTCCACCATTTAATACTACTTTAATAATACAAAATCCCGTGTGGTTGCCAGGTTAGAATAGTGCCACTCCATATCTACCCGTGGATGTCGTCAGAGGCGACTAAGGGGATAAAGGCTTGTAGTACTGTTAGGCGCTGGGCTTGCAACCTGTCACTAATACGCTGGTAAACATCTTAGCCTAATTGTGCAAAATGTGGTTACAGAATTATCAACAAGTTTTTAGAGTTGCAGGTAATTCTGTAGCTTATTTAATAAAATGAAATAATACTTCACTCTTGACTACTCGATGACGACTCGAAAGGCAACGTCAATTTCAACGTGCTAGGGAATTCTAGTAGGTACTAAATACACAGGACGCTGATTCCAATCGCCATGCAAATTCTCTTGACGATATTACGTTAACGTTATTTACTTGATCGAAGGAAAACAGTTCGTCTCGAGGTACCTACTGGTAACTAACTGGTATCGAATTCAGAAGAGGTAATTTAAATACTTAGTGATTTCTCTAATGTTTGTGGACCACGGTGTTCACATTACAATAACCATTTTAGTGGTGGTAGGAACTTGTGCAGGGTCCGTCCGGATAGCTACCACCATCTTATCCATTAACCCACCGCCAAGCAGCAATGTTCGCATTGCTGTGTTCCGGTGTGGGGATAAGACAACCGGTGAAGTTATTAGCATAGAAGCATTCCATCTTAGTCCTCAGGGTAGGCAACGCATTTGCGGTCTTAGGATTGTAGTCTTGAGATTTCAAATGTATATGGGTCTCAGATCCCACTTACCATCAGGTGGCCTGAGCGCTCGCGTGCCTTCTTCTTGCTATAAAAAAATAGTTGACCTGTTTGCTCTTTCGTCCAAAAACAAATTGGTAAATAAATCTGAACTATAGTTCGGTCAATCTAAGACGATTTATGTGACAGCCATATTTTGTATTGACTGTTACTATACTCAGAAACAAGATGTATAAAAGTCAGCTGTAACTGTGAGTTTTTTAAAATAAGGGACAAGGGCTGTACCCCGCTCGGTAGAACTAGATATTTATTGCTTTTGACATGTTATCGTGTTGTCAACGTTATGATAGCTTTTATTAACTTGACAGTAAAGGCAATAGAGCCTCTACTCGAGATTGCGGTACAGCATAAAGTGCTGGGGACATAGCTTTAAGTATAATGTTAGCACTGCTTTTGTTGCCCAGAAGAGGGCTATCAGGATTATGGCTAGAATACCTCAGAGTACATCTTGTAAGAAATACTTCTTGGATTTTGAAATTCTCACTGTTCCTTGCCTATACATCCATATAGTTCTCTCTGACCTTATGAAGCATATCACTAACATAGAAACACCCGAAGAGCGAAAAAAGCGATTGGCGACACGGAGGAAAAACCTGCCACAGTCCACCAAAACTAGGCTTAAAGTATTAAAGCACTCGGCGGGCTACCAGGCAATTGTTCTTTTTAATAAGTTGCCTGTTGAAATGAAGTTGCTTTAAAATATAAATATACCTATTTAAAAATAAGCTTAAAGCTTTTTTGATAGGGAAGTGTTTTTACTCAGTTGAGGATTTCTGTGAGTCGTGTAATTAATTAAATAGGTAATTAATTAAATGAAAAATGAAAAATATTGCGATAACATGTTACGACTAACTTTTTCTATATATATATATGGTAAAATGTTTTAAATATTGTGTATTTTTTAATGATCTATTAAGTATGTATTTTAAATTAATTTGTGAATTAAGTAATGATAAGATATTTCAAATGCAATGTATATTGTTTCTGAATAAATTACTACGACTATGACTATGACTCTTGTACAGTCAAGTGTAAAAATATGGGAGAAAGCAACATCTCAAAAATAACTCCCAAATGCACCTTATTTCAGTGTAATCTCAGAGTAATTTGGGGCGCTCAGGTCGATGAAACATGTGTAACATTATTTAAGGGACTCCATATTATGACACTGCCGTGTCTGTATATACAGGAAATATGTGTTAAAATATGTTTTGTTAAATTGCAACATTCATTTTGATATTGAAAATAAGAACTTCGCAACATATTAATGAGAGGACTCTTGCGATACATATTTTTGCATTTGACTGTACGTTAGTAACTATGGTAACCATAATGAACTAAAACGTGGTAGAGTATACGGGAGGTTAATCTTAATGTGAGTATTTCCAAGAAGAACTAATAAAGCTTTGGTTTCCAAGTTATTGGCTTAGGCAAGCTCTCGAGAGAAAGGTCGAGACCCGGCCTGCACCGCTAAGTTTTCTAGATTTAACTAGCGGAATTGAATGTGTAATTTTATGAACAGGGGAGGTTTTAATACATTATACGGCTTCTACGGCAAAGAACAGACGTGCGCATAGCCAAATTATGTTATTAATGAGAATGATCTTCAAGGTTTTATCAAAAACTGTTTCTTCTATTACTTTTGACGATACGTAGGCCTAGTTAGTAGTGCCAATGCCTACGAAGCAAGCGGTCCCGGGTTCGATTCCCGGTATTGGCAAATATTTGTGTGATGAGCGTGAGTATTTTTTTGTCTTGGAAGTTTTCCATTTAAGTATTTATTTCTCTATATAAGTATTTATATCGTTGTCTAGTACCCATAGTACAAGCCAAATTTGTGTGAGTTTGTCCCCTGAGTTGAGTTTTTTTACTTCAATACAAAAAAAATGTGTAGCAATGTTTATTCTTTCAATATTTGTTTTACTTTTATTTAGCTTGTTTAAATATACTATAATATCTGTGTCACCTTCCGTGTCTTCATCGAGCGGTTCCAACTGAAGACCAGCGTTGGCTTCACAGCCAGCGCATACTGAATTGGGACCGTTATGCAACAATTAATTACGAATTTGTGGCTCTTGCAGTGGAAACCATGGGACCTTGGTCAGCTGATATGAAAAGCTTTGTTAAGGCCCTGTCCTCTCGGATCATAGAATCCTCCGGAGATCCTAGAGCTGCTGCTTACCTCTCCCAAAGGATTGGGCTAGCTATCCAGAGAGGTAATGCAGCCAGAGTCATGGGGACCATGCCACGAGCGGACCTGCTAGAGGGGGTGTTCTTTTTATAGTGGGGATTATTATTTATATCTTTAATATTTGAGTAGCTTAGTTTAATTTAAATTTAAATACGTTTAATTTTAATTTTTAATTGTATTAATGTTGAATTCTGTTCGTAGTTGGATGTAAATAAAGTCTTTTTCCAGTAATTAAAAAAAAACTATATTAAATTATCTCTTTTTCTTTCGGCATTTTATTTTATATCTGTGTTTTTTTTAGTATTTACTTCTGATTTTTTGGTCTTTTATTAATTTAAGTTTACAATTCTTTGAACATAACTATTAGTATTTTTATCGTCAGTACCCATAGTGGAAACCTAGAGTTTCAATAGTTAAGACTGGGTCAATTTGTTTCACATTGCCCCCTGATTACTTACTTTACATAAAGAGACGACCAACAACATTACCCTCCTTTTCAGATTAGGTAAAACTGAATCTAACTTTCAAGACAAATCCAGCAATATGTACTTTAAGAAAATATTTTCCCAGAGGAAAGTCCTGAACGGAAATGGGGACAACTTCATGAAAAATGTATGGAAAATGCGGTAGTGATGCCTTCGGGGGGGCTTCTTACTCGTACTTGTAGAAGGGAAGGGGAGGGATGTAGGTCATTAGTTCTGAACGACTTTGAACTAGAATGCTTGATGCTCAACTCGAAGATAGTTAAGTCTGCAGGTCATTAAATATCAGTTTATTTCTCTGTTATAGAATGTTGTTTATGGCTGAAACACACTATTAAAATGGCGCGCGACGCCACGCCGTGTATATCTGGCTATGTCTGTTTGTGGCACTGTAGCACTTAAATGAGTGAACCGATTTGGATGCGGTCTTTTTTAATTGAAAGCTGGCTTTCTAGCGATGTTTTTAGCTAGGTTTAATATAAATCGATCGGGTCGTGTAAGAGATATCAACTATGAAAGAAGTGGTCATCTATCTAATAGTTAGATTATATTTCCTAATCGCACTATGAACGTGTTGGTTTACATTGTGCACATGTGGCCATGTGGCGTTATCTATGAAAAGGGACCTTATTGTCGATGGCGCTTACGCCGCAATGCGTCACGGGACGTTGTATTTATATCGGAGCATCTTTAGTAATGGCGGAAGCGCCATCGATAATAAGGTCCCTTTTCATAGATACGCCACATTTTATCTGGAACTGTGACGGTAATAAATTGTTACTTTTACAAGGCAATCAATCAATCTGTTTACCTAGATGTTTGACATTTATTGTAAAGCTAAAAATGTCCGTACAAAATGCGATAACGGTTCTCTTCACTCAAACCTAATCCGATTTTTACGATTTTTGAATATGTTGTAGATAATTATAAAGTAATTAAATAGTTTTAAATACAATTTCAACATATTTAAAGAGAAAATCGTGGAAATCGGACTTGATTTGGGGAGTGAGAAAAATTCTTGCCCGGAGCTAAATTTGTATGGAAAAAAAATCAAAGAGGCACTTTGAACTTATAGTTGGCATCGCATTTGCAGTCTTCGAATTACTGTCTTGTGTTTGCAAATGCCTATGGGTCTCGGATGCCACTTGCCGTCAGATGGCATGTTTTCTTACTCCATGACATGTCTATTTTTTAAGTTTACGATTTCAAATATACAACCCAAAACGTGGGACAAACAGACGGACAGACGGTGTAATATTAGTAATATGGTCCCAATTTATTTCCTATCGGTACGGAACCCTAAACAAACAAGTAGTTCTGAAGCATTTATTATGATTGAGTAATATTTTCCGTTTGTACTAACAAAGGCAATATTCCATACAAATAACAAGAACACGATAATTCGTACGAACAAACAAATCCACTAATAGAATCTAAGTCACGCATGCGTTCTTCGGGGGTCGCCAAACGTGTTTATACAAGGGATTAACTTATCTAGATGACCAAAATCTCTTTGAAGGGTATCCCTCGGAATCCTACTGAATATAATAGATGCGAAAGTTTGTGTGTTAGTTTGTTACTTCTTTACGCTGGACGGATTTGGATCATGAAATGGAGGTAGCTTAAACCCTGGCTTAACACATAGGATACTTTTCATCATGGAAAATTTGAGAGTTCCCAAGGGAATACCGATAGTCGAAATCTGCGCGGTCAAAAGTAGTTGTAAATGCGAAAGTTTGTGTATTGGTTTGTTACTTCTTCAAGCTGCAACGGCTGGATGGATTTGGATGGTATTTAAATTGGAGATAGCTGGTACCCTGGACTAACACATAAGCTACTTTCCATCCCGGAAAATTTACAAGTTTCTAAGAGAATAATGTCGCGGGCAGAAGCTATGCCTGAAATCATTTGTCATAAGGCATCGTTTGTCCGAATTGTAATTTGTCCTAAACTGGGCTTCAGCTGAGTCATACAACGGTTAGGTTAAAGTAGGGATGGCTAAGCAACGTGTTATACCTACAGGTCGATTCACAAGAGCTGGCACGAATGGATTGAATGAGTGAACGAAAACATACAAATGTGTAAAATAATAACAGGTTTTTGTTTTGAAATTTGAACATCGGTTCAAAGGACGCCACTCACACAGTGATAGGTGACATTACTTTTGTTCATTCCATTCGTGCCAACTTTACAGTAGCGTCATCGAATGATGGCACTTTTGATAGCTGACAATTAGTGTCGTGAAACACTCCATTTTATTATCGTAAAAATTTCAGTCAAGTGCGAGAAGTATATTTTTAAAAAGTTTATTAAAGAAATGACGCATAAAATAAAAGGCCATAAATTGTAGATCAAACTCTCGAAATAAATTGTGTGGCTAGAAGAAGACGGCATTGTCAGAAATATTGAGTAAAAAAATACAAAATGTCAAATTATTGATGAATGAGTGAACTCAGTGCTAGAACGCGAGTTTGCCAGCGGCGGTGACGAGACCAGTGCAGTTTTGTGCAGTGACTTCAATGTCATACGTTGTTGTACCAGTCAGCGGTCCTTTGTTATCATCACGCGAATTGTTTTTTTTGAGATTTGTTTTGTTAGTTATGATTAAAACGATGAACGCTAGAGTGCGAGCAAATAAAAACAACCTCAAGATGAAGCTAGTTACGAAATGCTTTTCGGTAAATTACGGCCCCAGCAGTAGGTACATCTTTATTCCGGTACCTGCAACAATGAAGTTGGACATCTGTTCCTTTATACTTGCTGTCAATATTTAGGGAACTTCATGAGCGAGAAAACATCAAAAGTGCCATCACTCACTGCCGCTACTGTAGTGAATCTAAATATACCCGTGGACAGTGAGATTCGGTCTGATCAAGCTTGCAAATACCTGTTTTCCAGTTTTAACACAATTAGCACACACTTAAAATCTTACTAATATTATAAATGCGGAAGTTTGTCTGTGTGTGTGTTCTTACTCCTTCACGTTGCAATGGCTGGACGAATTTGGATGAAAGGACCATGCGTCATTTTGGGCCCACTTTTTTCAACATTGTACGACTCAAATCAAATCAAATCGGAGAAATACTGGAAAAGGGCCGGATCTTAAGTACCCGAAACCGACGTGCATGCATGACTCGATGTATGAATGTGGAAGAAGCGAAAGAGATTTGTCAGGATCGTAGCAGGTGGAAAGAAGTGGTCTCTGCCTACCCCTCTGGGAAACAGGCGTGATAATGTATGTATGTATGTACGACAGGGATGAATTATATGACATAATTATGAAAGCTCATGGCATGTACTTTATTTCATTATATGGTAGCCACTGTTCAAATCCAGAGCTAAAATGTCATTTTGGTACGTTAAATACGGTATTCTGGTTTGGGGTAAGGCAGCTGACATACAAACTATATTTGTGTTACAAAAAAGAGCCATTCGTTCTATTTACAACTTAAACTCCCGTGACTCATTAAGAGAACTTTTTAAAGAAATTAATATCTTGACTGTAGCGTCTCAATTTATTTATGAGAATATTATTTACGTTATTAGAAATTTAGATTCTTTCACCAAAAATTCTGATATACATAATTTAAATACCAGAAATAAAAATAAAATCGCTATCCGAAAATTCCGCGTCCGTAAAGTATATAAATCATTTGTTGGTCAATGCATTCATTTCTATAATGAATTACCTGACGAAGTTTTAAAGTTACCCTTTCCAGCACTTAAAAATTACTTGAAAAGGTCGTTAATTTCTAAAGCTTATTATAGGATCGAGGACTATCTAACAGACAAAAATGCATGGCCTAAACCCGAAACTTAGTCAATAATAATTTATTCAAATGCAAAATCTTTATCTTGTCTAGGGGACACCGTTGATGTAGGAAAACATATCGAAACTTATGTGGTCGTCTCGCACCATCTTATATACACATAAGTATGTGTTTTTTTTTCTCTCTATCTCTCCCGTAAGATTCTTAATTGGCAGGTTTTCCTGCTGAACTACGCATGTTATTTGATACTATATTTAATTTAATATTTACAGCTTTATATAATGCCAGACTAAGTAGTACCATTGTAATAAGAAATATTTTTAAAAAATGACTGACTGCTGAGTTTCTTGCGGCGTTTCTTCTCAGCAGTGGTCTTCTCTTGGGAAGTGCTGGTAGATTCTTGACGTGTAAATGTGCCCGTGCGGCCTACTTACTGAATAAATTTCTTTTATCTTTTTTATCTTTATCTTTTAAAAAAAATCAACAACATCATCATAATATGCAGTCTTTTTTTGAACGTACCATAAAGCCATTCGTGCTGGATTTTAACATGGCTGCTATATAGTAAAATAAAGTTCACGTCAAGACCTTTCATATGACATAGGTTTCATCACTGTTGCACAATTTTGGAAAAGTGGGTCCAGTGTTTATCCTCGTAAGGCCCAGCGTAATAATCTAGGCAATTTAATTTGAACTGTGTTGCAATAACAATAAGGTTTATTTTCCTATCTTCAACTGAAAATGGCATTATCGAACAAACATAATTGAACTTTATTGCCTTGATGGTAGATTCAAAGTCCCACTCACAAAAAATTCGCTGTTTGTAGTATGGTGGGCCTTACTTGGTTATACAAAAGTGCCCATGGTCCTTTAAATTGGAGATTACTTATACATTGCTATAGCATAGGCTACTTTTCATCGCGGAAAATTTAAAAGTTCCCGAGGTAATAACCATAATCGAAATCTACGCGGACAAAGCCGCAGGCAGAAAAGTTTTATGATAAATTGACGTGATGCAAAATTCTGATATTACACTACACTTCAATGTAAACGGATCACTGTCCGTATAAATTCGCGTGAACTGTGATCTAATTTCATTGTTATTAAGTGTATTGTAACGGCTGTCATAACGTGTAGCATTTGTGTTGGATAATCAAAATAGCTGTCCAATTAGCTGCAACAATGAAATAAACGGGCTAATTAAGGTTGGAAATAATTTGTGCATAAAATGAATTAGTACTTTAATCAAGGTACAGTCACCAGCAATAATATATTATCCAAACATTGATGCAAAAATATCTAAAACGCTCTTATACCTCTAGTAATAAAGACGTATCAGATATGTTTGCGCCCAATGTTGGATAGTATATTATTGCTGGTGACTGTACTTTAGAGTATTTTTCACGGTATGGTAGCCTCATTTTAACACACTACTTAAGGATTGAAAGGGTACAGTCACGGAAGTTACTTTGCTACCCATTTCAAAGAAAATCTGCTTGAAGATGTCATTGTTCATAGAGATGTCAAGTCATTTGTAATTGATAGGAAACTCGTACTGCTGTAGAATGTCAGATTGACTTCGGACCTAAGGTGGGTCACAAATTAAATTACTTGACTGTACAAAAAAAGGCTCCTACGGCTCGGAAATTGGGCCTCTATTCTACTACGTTAAATAATATTGCTTTTGACCTGTTATCGTATTGTCAACGTTACAATAGCTCTTATTTACTTGACAGTAAAGGCGGCCGAGTTAAACACAATACAATAACACGTCAAAAGCAAATTTTGTTTATCCTCTCAGAATAGAAAGCAGATCTGAGGGGTTATTATGATATAGCTATGCAGTTTATTTAACTTCTAGCGTAAAGGACAGAACTATAGCAGTGATATATAGCTCCGTCCTTTTCTCTCATCGTAAACTGGCCTAGTAGCATGGCTGCGTCTATATGGCGTGTCAAATGTGGACAGAGCATCCGTCAGGCACTGGTCGTCAAGAAATGAACAAAAGATAATCGCTCCCATGTAAATAAAAGAGAGAGATATAAATTTATAGTTCATCGCTGAGCGAGTGACCCTCTCTCTTTTATTTACACGGGAGCGATTATCTTTTGTTCGTTTCTTGGGCAAGAAAATCGCCGATAGTTCATCGCTTACTCGCCGGCGGTGGGACCAGTGCCTCACTCTCGTTCTTATTTAAGTGTCAGAAGGTGACGGATGTCTTGTCTAAACTTTGTCACGCGATGAACGCTGCCATGCTTCTTGGCCTGGATTACATAGCTATGTTAATAACCCCTCAGATCTGCTTTAAACTGATAAAACTAAATGAAAGGAAAAATGGTTAATTTTTTTTTCTCTTATTATAATAGGTACTAGCGAACCCTCGCTTCGCTTGGGTTTAAGTGAGTTTTCTGTAAAACCTGGTCATAATTCAGAATTATATACATAAACCTTCCTCTCGAATCTTTCTATCTATTGGTGAAATGATGAAATGATGCTTTCTTTAAAAACTGCGGCCAAATCAGTCCTTCCGTTGGGGAGTTATGATACCACAGTCAGATTCACAAATACACATACACATACAATAAAAATTAACCCCCTTCCCCTATTTTTGTCGGAGGTTAAAAATACGTTCTAAAATTAGAAAACTATTAGGTCACTTCAATTTGCTCTAATTCTCCGATTACAACCCAACTTTGAATTCGATTACGGCCCGCATTTATCTGATTCTGAATGTCGGGTCTGTTGTTTAGATTAGGTTTGGGTATTTACCTAACTGCCGTATTGGCTATTAGAGATATACTACATGTTTAACATGTAGGGACGAAGATACATACAACTTTATCTTAATAGATATACAAGTATATATTATGTCGTCGCTAGAGCGTATAATTTGCCAAATCGTGATATTCCTAGGCTTATAAAATACCCTCGCCTAACTTATTCTCATGACTAGGAATTTCTTGATCTGGCGGATTATACGATCGGACGACGACATCTATAAACGTAAATTTATTTTGTTTCGTTACTACGGTGTTTCAAAATTAGCTCAATTTTTTCAGAGGACGTATTAACTGTCAAAACCTGTCAAGTTTTATGCAGTGAAAGAGACAGAAATATACGACTCGCTATAGCTCTATTCATTTTTAACCCCCGTCGCAAAAAGAGGGATGTTATAAGTTTGATGACTGTGTGTGTGTGTGTGTGTTTAGTATTTGTTGTTATAGCGGCAACAGAAATACATCGTCTATGTAAATTTCAACTATCTAGCTATCACGGTTCATGAGATACGGCCTGGTGACAGGCAGACAGACAGTGGAGTTTTAGTAATAGGGTCCCGTTTTTACCCTTTGGGTACGGAACGTAAATCAGATTCACACTTGAAGCTATTTCCATTATCTAACCTATTGTTGTTAAATCCTTAACCACCTCGATATCTAATTCTTTCATTTCACGAACCTTAACTTGGAAAACTTGAAGGCCCTTAACAGGGTACACTTGATCCTATCTAAAGCTATTTTCCTTCACCAATCCAATTATCAAAATATCATTCGGTATAACGAGATAGAGGGTGCTTAGATCTACAAGATTATTCTTGGTTAAATTGCCTTTTATGTTATTTATCTTATAGATTTCCAAGACAAATCAAATCGGGCTAAGGTGAGGGCACCAATGATGGGTACTTTAAGCTGACAGCCAACAGTAATGGACACTGCATTCTTAATTCAAATTTCATAAGGTCCTAAATTAATTGTTTCAAAACAAATGAATAACCCTTATCTTCTGTAAAATAAGAATCAAGTGTCCTAAATTGATCCTTGTCCATTACTGGTTCCGCCACCCTACTCTTCATCTATCCATTTCTCCACCTTACTCCTGTGCGTAAATAGTACATTATTGCCTAGGCATGGAAGTAGGCAATTGCGGGCCGAGTATTGGATTAAACGGACGAGCTTGCGAGTCCGTTTAAAAATACGAAGCCCGCAATTGCTGTTCCTGCCGAGGCAAATATAGTGCTTTTCTCAAAAATCGCAAGGAAAAAATTGTGTTGGAGGCAAATCTTCATCGCTTGAACTCATTTTTTGAATTGCATACAAACAGAAACTTCATGTAAAAAAACCATCACTCCTTACCGCCTTTTGGTTTATGACAAGGAGAAACGCAATTCTTGTTTTAAAAAAAACATAAGCTATTCCAGACACAAATAAAAAAGTTATGTTTCGAGTAAAATTTGTATGTGTAAGACTTGTGCCCTCATTTTATTATGGCCCTTTTCACTTTTTAAAAAGTTACAAGGTAGATAGTAATGGAATTTGTATGCAACATTTTTTTTTTTTACAAGTTTTTTTTTTTAAATTTGATATCTGTCAGTAAACTATGTACTTCGCGTCTCCATATGTAGATAGGAATGTCAACATTTCCGGACATTTTTGAGAAAAATATTTTATCTACACACATATCATAAGTCCTCTATTATGCGTTCAAACCCCGTAGGCAATGACCAGCATTATCTGTGTTGGTAGGTGACAGCGATGGCTGTTAATTTTGGAAGATGTTCCAAATTTGGATCTCATAACCTTACAATATTCGATAACGTAATTACATCTGTCATCACTGTCACCTACTACCACAGGTAATGCTGGTCATTTGCCTTTCGGCTTCTAAACCCATCTTAGAGTACTTATAATATGTGTGTAGATAAAGTATTGTACGCGACTCTGCGTAATTGGCATTACGCAACCGTCACATAAACTACTATTTTTATATGGCAAGGAGAGGCCTACTCAGGCTACTTGATGATAAGTGGGATCTGAAACTAATAGACATTTGAATTCTCAAGACTACAATCTCAAGATCTCAAATGCGTTGCCAACCCTGAGGACTAAGATGGAATGCCTCTATGCTAGCAATTTCACCGGTTGCCTTATTCTCACACTGGAATATAATAATGCGAACACTGCTGCTTAGCGGTCGGTTAATGGATAAGGTGGCAGCTTAGCTTTCATTATAATGCTTTGCTAAAATCAGGATTAAAAAAATTTGCTTCCGCCAAGTAGCAGTGTCCACATTGCTGTCAACGGACGAGCTTGCTCGTCCGTTTTAAAATACGAAGCCCGTAATTGCTGTTCCTGCCGAGGCAAATATAGTGCTTTTCTCAAAAATCGCATGTTTTTTTTTGTGTTGGAGTAAAATCTTCATCGCTTGAACTTATTTTTTTAATTGCATACTAACAAACTTCATGTGAAAATACTATCACTTTTTCCGCCTTTTTGTTTATGACAAGGAGATTATCGCAAGCTTTGTTTTTAAAAAAAATATAAGCTATTCCAGACACAGATAAAAAAGTTATGTTTCGAATAAAATTTGGATGTATAAGACTTGTGCCCTCATTTTATTATGGGCTTTTTCACTTTTTAAAAATTTACAAGCTTAGTTAAGTTACTAGATAGTAATGAAATTTGTATGCAACATTTCGGGCTTGTGTAGCGAGCACGCAATGTTTTTTTTTTAATTTGAGATCTGTCAGTGAACTATGTCTTTCGCGTCTCAATATGTAGATAGTAATGTCAACATTTCCAGACATTTTTGAGAAAAATAAATTACCTGGCGTAGTTTTAAAGTTGCCCTTTCTAGCACTTAATAATTACTTGAAAAGGTCGTTAATGTCTAAAGCGTATTATAGGGTCGAGGACAAAAATGCATGGCCTAAACCCGAAACTTAGTCAATAATCATTTGTTCAAACGCAAAAGCTTTATCTTGTCTAGGGGACACCGTTGACGCAGGAAAACATATCGAAACTTTTATGTGGTCGTCTTGCACCATCTTTTATACACATAAGTAGGTGTTTTTTTTCTTTTTTCTCTCTATCTCTCCCGTAAGACTCTTGGCATGTTATTTGATATTATATTTAATTTAATATTTATAGTTTTATATAATGCTAGACTAAGTATTACCATTGTAATATAAAATATGTTTAAAAAATGACTGACTGCTGAGTTTCTTGCGGCGTTTCTTCTGTGGTCTCCTCTTGGGAAGCGCTGGTAGATTCTTCACGTGTAAAAGTGCCCGTGCGGCCTACTTACTGAATAAATTTATTTTATCTTTTTCTTATTACTAGTAACTAATAGATGTGTAGTCTTAAGATTGCAGGCTTAAGATTGTAGTCTTGAGATTGCAAATACCATTTACAATCAGGACCTGGCAGGCAGGCAGGCAGGCCTTTCGCGTAACTCACTCGCAATCGCGATCGGCTTCAAAACAAAACAATTGGTTTCATTTTGTATGCAGACAAGCCTTCGATTTTCAAAATGAAAACGATTGCGATTGCGAGTGATGTTACGCGAAAGGCCTGCCGGACCCGTGTGCTAATTTGCCTTTCAAGTGTAAAAAAAAAACTTTGTAAAAACTAGTGTTTCCCAATTGTTTGCAAACTACACCAAGTTAATTACGACCACTACTGAACAGTCTCGCTGTGTTCAAGGTACTAATTGAGCGTGATCCAAAAAGCTCAAAGCGTCTGTAACAAAGCGAGCTTACAGGCTGGGCTTTGTTAATTGTCCTGCCCATTGCGGCGTAAAGACTCGCTATTTCAGATTTGGTTTGGTTAACATCTAAAGCGTTCATTAGATGCAGATTATGAGAATTCAAGTTAGTAATGTAGTTGGGGTCACTAGTCACAAATACAAAGCGATTGTATAGCGATGTTGCCCTTCATTTGTTGTTGTAATGTTGTAGTAGGATACAACATAAAGGACACTGAGAGCGTGCTACTATGTACTCTATAATACATTATGTTCAGGGGTCGTAAAATGCGAGCAAAATCCATTAAAATTAAGTATGACAACCAGTTAGGGTTGGCGATGGTTCTAAATTTATAAACTAACATATTAGGTACTAAAATAATACAAATAAATATTTATTTTACTGATGAAATTGAACACAATCTGCAACTCAGTTTACGGGGTATAATTTTTTATTATATTTACAATTTCAAATCAAATAATTCCCAATTTTAGACTTGGGATAGTAAGTAATAATTTTCGCAAGTACGATGGCGAGACTACTTGTAAAATATAGAAAATGTACTTATTAATCCTAATAAGTTTTAGTTTAACATAAACTTAAAATATAAATTTAAATAAACCATGAACACTGATAGGGGCAATTTATTACCATAATGATAACAAGTGCTTTCATAAGTATAAAACACATTCCTCCATACATATTTAATTTATTCGATTATATTATGAGTGACAACCCTAGCACTTCAATGAATTTTGCTCACATTTTACGATCCCTGTATTGTACCAAAGATATTATCAACTTTATTTACAACAGTTAGTGACTCTATTCCAATATACGAAAATGGTTTATATTTTTGATAGTGTAACGCCTCACACGATGCCACCATTAAATCTGGCTACTTAAACGTGTTAACGTAACTTGAACGATATTAAATCTAATAACTCAATAAGTTTTAGAGATGTCATATTTGATTTTACAAAGTCGTGTATTCGAATCACTTAATATAATCGTATCGTAAGATCGCATTTAAACACAAATAATTACACGTTAGGAAACTTTTAATGAATAACCAAATCAAGTATCATAATAATGAACATCAAGATCTTCTCTTGAAAATTATATACTGACGAACATTATTCTGCCCTACTAAGCATAATGGTGATATCTCAGACAAAACATCTGTAGAAATTGCAACCTAGTTACAAACAGAAGAGAGTTGAATCTGCTTTGGCTATGGAATTTAGTTATTGCATTTTTGCTTAGGAGGGCAGTATTGCTGTAGTAGTTTATGTGACTGTACATAATGAAGGGTATTAAACACGAGTGTGGGTTTGGGTCATTATTCGAGCGTTTCAACCGCCTCACTTTTGTGGACATATTTTTAAGAATTGGGCGTATATTTTGATGCCGTTTTTGGATATTTGTTAGATGTCCGGTAAACTTAAATACCTAACCAGAAACCAAATCGAAATCTGCAGCCATTTCCACAAAAATGTGACCACGAAAGTGATTCGGAACAAACGCCCAAATAATGACCCGTTTATGAAACGAGCCGAAGGCGAGTTTCACAATAACATCACACAAGTGTTTAATGACTAATTATGTACAGTTACATACACTACTTTATCTACCCACATATCATAAGCCTCCATGATGCATTCAGGAGCCGCATATTAAATTTTAACCAGTAATGGCGGTAATGAAAAGATTGAAAAGTTTTCTGGCAGCTGTCATAGTTTTTTTTTTTAATTCAGAGATTAACTAGAGTCGGCTCCAACTATCACATCGTTCGATATCTTACTTACGTGCGACATTTGTCAAATTTGTATGCAAAATGACAATTCATTTCGAACTAAACGTCATCTCGACTGACATTAGAATAGAGGTCAAATCATTTTTTTTTGTTTTTCATAGATGTTCGAAATTTGAATGTCGTAAGAACATTGAAATTGATGTTCTTATGAATCCATAAGCTTACTGCCGCAGATAAAAAAGTTGCTCTAACAACAGAGTTGATTATTATGCTGGTCATAATTTGCGGTTTCTGAACGCATCATAGAGGGTTTATGATATGAGTGTAGATAAAGTCAATAATGTTAAAATTGTAAGACGGTGCACCGAGCACCCAGTGGCGCCCTCACCATTATTTTAATGATTTCTAATAAACTAAAGTATTGTTCTGAAATCGAAGGATGGATTTTGTTGCACAAATTTAATGAATACACAATTTATATATTGAAAAACATTCATAACATTTAACCTTCGTCTAGTCAACATAAAGGAAAAAGGGCGGCCAATTTTTTTCATTTAATGACTTACTCATATTTCAATTGTTTTTAAGGTTTAGGTTTGTAGTATGGGTAGGTACGGTCACGGAAGTTAATTTGCTACCCATTTCAAAGAAAATCTGTTTGAAGATGTCATTGTTCATAGAGATGTCAAGTCATTTGTAATTGATAGGAAACTCAACCTTATTGCTGTAGAATGTCAGATTGACTTTGGACCTAAGGTGGGTCACAAATTAAATTCCTTGACTATACTAGACAACGATATAAATACTTTATATAGAGAAATATTATACTTAAATGCATAGAAAACATCCATGACTCAGAAACAAATATTCGCGCTCAACATAGAAATATCTGCCCTTACCGGGATTTGAACCCAGTAGGTACCGCTTAGCTTCGTAGGCAGGGTCACTACCAACTAGGCCAGCGCGTCGTCAAGCTATGTCATATAGCTACCCTATAAATTGTGTATTCTTTTGTACGGCAAAAAACCACCTTAGATTTCAGAAATAGTACATTGTTGCAGAGGATAGAAGGTACGCGATTTTTGGACGAGTCATATAAAGGGCCGAAACGTAGTTGAGGCCCTCTAGTGTACGAGTCCATAAATTGCACTTTTTACCGAGGCAGACATAGTGCTTTTAAAATAAAAATTCATTTTCAAAACTCAAATTTTAATTAATGTTAATGTGACATCACCGCCAATTTTACCATAGATAACTTTTTTTTATTCTGGTCCCCTATTCTCGTGGCACTCGAGATTATTAAACTAACATGCGAGATGAAGATGTTAACTCCATATAAAATTGTATTTGTTTCGCCATATCTCCCATGTAATTTCATCTCTAGTGGTTCGAGATTAGGGGCCAAGTTTGAATTACATTTAAAAAAAAACAGTGATATAGTTTTTAGTCTGAGTATCTTTTAGCAAAAATACACCTAATATATTACGACACAAATTGGTGTGTTCTGATCGGTCGATTTCAATTTTTAATTTTAAAGAGCTATGACAGCCTCGTGTGGTTGCCGAGTTAGAATAGTGCCACTCCATGTCTTCCCGTGGATGTCGTAAGAGATGACTAAGGGGATAAAGGCTTGTAGTACTGTTAGGCGATGGGCTTGCAACCTGTCACTAATACGCTGGTAAACATCTTAGCCTAATTGTGCAAATTGTGGTTATAGAATTATCAACAAGTTTTTAGAGATGTTTGTAATTCTGTAGCTCTGCCTGCCCCACTCTGGGAACGAAGGCGTGAGATTATGTATGTATGTAGGAGCTATGACACAAAAATTGATTGATTGATTTTCATTGGTTCTTAAAGTTGGACAACAATGTTCTCGACGAATCAGCAAACACGCCGACAAAAACATTCTTGGTCTGTCCTTATAAGTGACGTTTTGTGACCTCAAACAAGACTATCTATGGACATATTTCCGAGCAGTATTGTGAAAAATACATTAGTTTATAAGAAAACAAAATTAATAATGGCGCCACTAGACGCTATTCAGATGCAATATGACCTTCATTACATTGATGTTACTGCATTATTCCAATTTCAAAATATATTGCCGTTAGTTTTTAGTACAACATTAACGTTACCGTCCGTTAACGCCGTTACCCAAACGTTAATCCGCTGCAAATCCCTTTCCGTTACCGTTACTGTATATTATTAAGATATTGTCATTCTGATCACGTCCCGTTGGTTATTGAAGGGAAACATTGTCCCTCATTCCGCCATTTTTTCCAAACGCTCCATATTAGGTTCATGTAGAATTGAATTATTCATCTAACGCAGCAGATCAGTGATTCATTTAATCTACACGACACTCCTTGGAAATATCAACAGAGATGGTTTGCAATGCGACGGCAAAACAGCACAAATAGGTTTTTTTTTCATTTTTTTAACCGACTTCAAAAAAGGAGGAGGTTATACGTTCCACTGTACGTATTTTTTTTTTAATGTATGTTCACCGATTACTCCGTCAATTATTGACCGATTTCAAATTATTTTTTTTGCTTTGATAGATTATACTTCCGAGGTGGTCCCATTGTCACCAAATCTGTATCTGATGAGGGGATCAGTGGGGAATTGAGGGAACTCCTGAAATATTTTGGCAAACATATAGCGATTTTAGTATTTTTAGTAACAAATCCAGCATTTGCATTCAGAAAGTATCATTTGGTGTAGTGGAACTGATGATGAATACCACAAATGGCCACTGAAACTCCTCAATGGTACCGATTTCAAGGGTGGCGATAAGATATCTCGATTAAGATAGTTGAGCGACTACCTACAACGAATTATATTTACTTGTTGAAATATGACTATGACTTTCCCGCGGCGTTGCTTGCGGCGCGCTTGATATAAGTTAAAGTTTCATTTCAACTAAGAAGTGGGACTACGTAACAGCGTATTATGATCACTAAAAAGTATAAAATAAAATTAATGCTTTAAAAAACAAAAAACCGCCTTCAAAAACGCAAAAAATAACTTCTTTAAAATTGGCACCTAATAGGTTAGTCCAACTGAAGTCGGCGACCACAACATTTTCAACAAAAAGCCGACATCAGTTGGACTAACCTATTAGGTGCATACAATTTAAAAAAAGTTATTTTTTGCGTTTTTGAAGGCGGTTTTTTGTTTTTTAAAACATTTATTTTCAAGTCAAGTTGATATTGATCAACATTCTCCTGCCCTTATACCAAATTATTTGGAGTCGGCGCAACATAATCATTTCTACCATACTTCTCTATCAGTCGTCATTTCGGTAGTCACTCCCTTTCTATCCATATCATCGTTCTCACAGTCCGTCCACCGTTTCTTTGGTCTTCCCCTACTCGTATAGCCATCCACATTCATACTCAAAACTTTCCTGACGATATTTCCCTCATTCCTCCGCATCACATGCCCATACCATGACAACCGATTTATAAACAACTTTTCAGTCAGCGATGTCACTTTCAGACTTCCTCTTATATACTTACTCATTTCTTATTCTATTCATGCCATACTAGACATATCCCTTATTTATTAAAAGGTATATTTATATTGTTTGCCTACATTGAAAGGACATAATTGGCTACATTAGGATACATGGACTTCTATCTTAAAGAGCTGAACTGAAAGTGGGGCATTACTCATTTCATATATTGCTTACATTTTGGCCTTTATAACGTGTCATGTAACTTTATAATACCTTTCAAGTTAACATACATAAACTCACGCCTGCGTTGCCAGAGTGGAGTAGGCAGAGCTACAGAATTACCAACAACTCTAAAAAATTGTTGACAATTCCGCAACTAAATTTCGCACAATCGGCTAAGATGTTTACTAGCGTATTAGTGACAGGTTGCAAGCCCATCGCCTAACAGTACTACAAGCCTTTATTCCCTTAGTCGCCTCTTACGACATCCACGGGAAGACATGGAGTAGCACTATTGTAACCCGGCAACCACACGGGTGTAATTTCAAGTTTAATTCCAGCATAAAATGATATTGTACTAAGTTCTTGGCTTTTTTTTACCTTTTTTTGGCAAAAATTTATAGAAATGGTTTTTGTGCATAACTCTCTTTCTGACGCAGTCAGGTAATAAAAGGCTTTTTATCACCCAACTGCGTCAGCAAGAGAGTTTTGTTTTACAAGTGTAGTATTTATGTATGTATGTCTATTTCTTTGGTACGCTCTGCAGCCTAAACGGCTTGATGGATTTTGATATATATGAGGTGTCGTTAGATTCGTCTTATTTGTGGGGGTGTAATAGGATATTTAAAAAAATGAGAGGAGGATATTTTTTGTAATACTTATCTGACAATATCAAAAAGAGCCAAGTTTTTAAAGCAGCTCTTCATAATAAGCAGACCTCTTAAAATTTGCACCGTGTCATAATAAATAACTAGTAAAATCGGAATCGGAGTTTACTTTAATGAAAATCGGTTTTTATGTAGGTATTTCATCATCATCATCATCATCAGCCGCAAGACGTCCACTGCTGGACAAAGGCCTTCCCCAAGGTTTTCCACAACGTTCGGTCCTCTGCTGCTGTGATCCAGCGGTTTCTCACGATCTTTATCAAGACTTCGGTCCACCTTGTGGTAGGCCTGCCGATACCTCATCTCCCGATTCGCGGTCACCAATCTAGAACCTTCCCGCTCCAACAGCCTTCAGCTTTAGTTTTAATTTAATCACATTATTAAAACTAGTTTAATGTAATGATCAAGTAAAAAACAAGGTGTTGAGTTTCTTAAAGAGCTTCAATACAACGGTCTGCTTTTGGGAAGATATTGTAAAGGTGCCTATACAGCCATACTCATACTAAAATATTAAAAAAATCATTTTCATATACCCGTACTTAACAAAGTATTTCATAACGTTTATTTCGCATATTTTCGTCAGTTACCAAGAGCCAATACGGGAAACATTCTTTGAAGACTCCCCTCGTTTTATGAAACGTTGGCAATAATATTAAGTTGGTATGGCGCTCAAAGACGCATTAAATTAAATATTGATGTTTATTAAATCAAGGATATATTGCAAGTGCTACTCCATGTTGGTGATTATGCCAAATATCTACATAATTTATAAGGTGGTGATGTTGTATCGTAGCGATCTCGTATCGGCAAGGCAATTATCGTGCGGCGCGAGGAAATCAGAATATTATAATGTAACGGGTTTGTTTATAAGGCTCAATGTAATATTAAACAGTGTTAATGCTCGCTTTCAGATATTAGGTCAAAATCTGTACTATAGGCCTTATTTTTAGCTCTCAGATCGGGTGGTGCTATTCCAACAGAGGGGTAAAATTTTACGGCTAGTATTTAACGAACCGAAACCTAAAACCTAAAAATCTGAACTGCCCAGCAAAACAACTAAATGTTCATCAAAATCGTAGTTTGTTGTGCTTTTAGATTTTTTGGTATGCAGTTCAGTATTTGTTCGTGGTGCGTTTTTTTTTTGCTGCGCAATTGCCTTCCCCCCTGTGGAAACAGCCCCGCCTAATTTTATAGATAAAGTAGAATACCTGATTAATTTAAAAGTTTTAATAAAACGTTCTAAAATAATTTTGCTCCCTTCTAGAGAAATATAGGTTAGGTAGTTAAACTACTAAAAAAGGGCGTAAAAGTAGTTTTAAAACGTTTATTCCGTTGAAAAATATTAAATGACGCATTTACATCTGCGTCAGAATGGGCCTACCCGAACTTACACATTTTTTTTAACTCAGACGCCATTGCTGTCTTGTAAATCAATACTAGTAGTGTCAAGTAAATTAATAGGTGTAAAAATAAAATAAGTACACAGCTCAAAAAAAAAATAGCTAGCTTCTGTCAATTCCAGTGACGTCCCAGGCAGGAAAATGGAAAGAGTAGAAGTATTTAAACAGGTTGTTACACGAGTATTTTTTTATAAATACATACATAACCTCACGCCTTCGTTCCCAGAGTGGGGTAGGCAGAGCTACAGAATTACAAACATCTCTAAAAACTTGTTGATAATTCTATAACCACAATTTGCACAATTAGGCTAAGATGTTTACCAGCGTATTAGTGACAGGTTGCAAACCCATCGCCTAAAAGTACAAGCCTTTATATTCCCTTAGTCGTCTCTTACGACATCCACGGGAAGACATGGAGTGGCACTATTCTAACTCGGCAACCACATTTGCATTTTTTATAGGGGTTTCATATTTCGTATTTACCCTACAACCTGCCTGCATAATGAAATATTAAACATTTTTGTAATTCATCACAAAACCACTATTAGTTTATTCCCAGATCAAACGAGTAACGAAACCGGAACATTGCGTATCTTCGTCATACATTATGTATCATGTCGGAATTTTACACACGTAGAATACGAACGTGACAGAGGCAATCTGTCATAATTCGGAATAAGAATAGCGCAGCTGGGTGAGGCAATTCCTCGGAAACATAAGGAATCTACATATTCAACGATGCAAGGTTGCTAAGGGGGTAAACACAAGATGAAGTAACGATTATTGTAGTTTTAGTTTTTGGTAACATTGATTGATAACTTCTTTTTTAGTTTTCTGTCGTAGTTAAATTGATAGTGTCGAAATAGTTCTATCAATAAGTAATCTATAATTAGATATATTTTGATTAATTTACTGTAGAAATAAATGGTCACTATTTGTTTATATCTTAGAATTTAAATAGGTAGTAACAGTGACTGTAGAACACTGAAAGTAAAGTGAGTAACTAACTAAGTGTGTCAAAATTGACAACGTAAAATAACACAAAACTCCTGATATCGAAATCAAACGGCTGTCATTTTATCGAAGGATTTAATCTAAGCATGATAATATTAAAGGGCCTTCTGTGTATAGGCCTTCTCACGATCAAATATTATCAACTACAAATAAGAGATACAAATTTTCCCAACATTCTCATGAAATTCCGCCTCCGCTAAATTCCGCGCCAGCTATTTTAATTCAGCGGAATATCAAAGCAAGCGGAAATTACGTTACTAAGTGCGGATGTACGTAACACGACGCACGTGTGCCCTCAGCTTATGAATGCTGAAATTGATACGACGTTGTGATCTCGCGTTGGCTCAGATTTGCATTTTTAATTTAGCGGAGATGATATTGTTTGTTATGTTTGGATTTAAGAAAGCGGGAGAAAGTTAAGGGTGAGTTAGTTAAAATTACTTCAGAACGCCGAAGTGGTGGCTTTGAAAAATAAAGTCAACGATTACAGTTCATTGGGCCAAGTGGCATTTTGCGAATATTAACGATTGCAGAAACCAAAATTATTTGTTTATGGTTGACGTAAGCTATTTTGCGTTTCTTATCTCAATCTATATTCTAACAGATTTCTAAAGTCGCTAGTTTTTGCAGAATGAAACTAGGTTAGGCCTTGAGTAGTTGTGTTACCGTTTGATAAAAATGTAAAATAATTTTATTAAAAATTAAAAGGTCTTGCCTGGATTACGAAACTATTCAATTATTTAATATTATTCCAATGTGTCTCAAAATATTTGTAAAGAAATTTCCTTTTTGTTACCTACAAAAAATATTGGTAACACAAAAGGAATTTTCAAGTACAATTTTTTCATAAATAAAACACCCAAAAAACATTACACTCCTTCATGAGTAGTCGAGTAAAAAAAAATCGTTGAAGCGAAAATTACAACCTTGCATTAAGCCCAACGTACACTTGACCTACTTTTCAATGTTATCAGAAACCAGTCACGAGAAGGAAGGCACGTCATTCCTGACCTAAAATAACCTTAGGCCTGGATGGCGGGATACCCGTAGTGACCACAGAGGATTAATCATTTCAGTGAGAAAGCCGATGAAGAGGAATTTATTGCATAAAGTAAATACCACAATCGTTAAGATTTTATTCTTTGACTATGTAAAGATAAATTCTAAAATTGTTCCTAAAAAGAAAATGTTTTCATCATTAAAATTTATTTTCGCTTCTATTGCTAGAAAATTAAATGATAAATGATACAACACCATCATAAACTAAACTGATTAGATGGTACAAGCGAGGTTAGGTGGATTTTATTAAAATTTAGGTAGGTAACAAAAATTTAGGTAACGTTTAAATAATTTTGAAAAGTAGAAAATCACTACATACATGCGGTTAAATCTACACGACTTAGCGTTTTCTCAACCTATGATTCTACTCTCGGTTACACCCTGTATATTGTACACATGAAGCAACTAAATGAATTACGCTCTATTTGTATTTAATTTGGCCAATAATAACTATCTTAATGTTGACAATACGATAACAATTTCGAAGGCAATATTACCCAGTAAAGTTGAGGCTCAGTTCAAAAATACTGTGTGCTGTTTCGTTACACGGGAGTCCCTTAAAATAATAAGGGAGGAAATTCCCACGCGGCATTTTTCTGCATTATTCATTGTAATAAATTGGCACTGTAGTGGAGGTATCCACATCAGGGATTCAGCGGAGAAAACTTACGGTTTTCTGGAATCTTATATTTCTAAGCTGTTCGTTAAAACTGCTTCAACAATGTACTCGTAGCTGTATTGAAATATTAACACTGAATAAAGCCCTGAAAGTGACTTGATGACTTTTTAAAACTATCGCTATTATTTAATTAGACACTAATACCTACTGTAGCATTACCGCTACAAATCGCGTTGGTTCGCGTTAATTATCGCTAAATTATTTCGCCTTTTTTGTTTCTCAGCCTTTTTGGTATTATGGACTTGTTCATTGAACGGTTAGAGATAGACATTTCTACAGCCAGTTTTGAATTTTGAATTCGTTTTTGTTAAATCCGATCCTTGTAATAATACTGTCAGTCATTGTCTGTTTGTGGGGTCCGGTCTGTTCACGTCTGCAAGGACTTGTTGCTCAGTTAATGATTCCAGTTATGGCTTTTGACGTAGAGACCTCGTCGTGTTGTTCTCCTAGTCATTATTTTTAGTTTCATATATTTGACATGTAATCTTGATAATTTTTACATTTATTTGTATTGTTTTTAATTTTGAATTTGTATTTTTTTTATATGTGATAGTTCTAATAATTTATATTTGTTGCTTTATTACCTTGTAATGTAACTTACTTTTAAGTATTATTGTATTTTATGTTTGAAAAAATGACCTTCTGCTGGAGTTTCTTGCGGCGCTTCTTCTCCGCAATGATGGTCTTGTCCGAAGCGCTAGTAGATTCACTGTATATTACCGACGTGTAAAAGAGCCCGTATGTGGCCAATTTACTGAATAAATATTTTGATTTTGATTTTTGATTCAATCTCGGACTCTCGCCTTGACACTTTGGAGAATTTGATCGAATCTTTTCGCATTCAATGGAATCTTTTCTGCATTAAAACTAAATAAGCCTTATTCGAGTGCCGCGTCCGGTAATGTCGATTATAGACGGATCGATATAGTGCTGTTGTCCTCTGTGTGTCCGGATAGCGGGTGAGTTGGCTTTTGATGCCGTTCTGCTTTCACTGCTCCCCTTCTTTAGGAAGCCATCTCCCATCTTGTCTGTACTACTTTGTGAGTAAAGGTGTTCTTTTCAGCACCTCCGCTTACCCCATATCACACGTCTCTTCACTACCCAGTGGAAGATCTGGACGGGTGGCTTAGCAGTTCACCGTGTGGTTCGCCAACGAGTTCGCTGGGCGATGGCTCGTGGACTGCGGTAGTGCCCGCAGATTTTACCCGCAGCGACAGTTGCGGCAAACGCAGCTCTACAGATGTATCTACGTTCGGCGGCGAGTCGGCGACAACGGAATTGTACAGGATAGTCCCATATGTCGCTAACTTTTAGCTTCCCAAAATCCTAAAGTCGGAGTCCGCGAACTCCACCCCAACCGATGTAGGTTACCTTTGGATAAAATTTCGGCCATAATTTTAAATACGTAACAGTACCTTTTTTACCGTCTAACACCTAAAAATTATACCTGTATTTCCTTTCACTCCGAACTCATCAGTTTTTATCATGAAGCGCTTCTTCAACTTTTTCTGATGGGATTTATCGTAGTTCAGTTTTACCTTAATAAAATTTTATAGAAGTTTTGGCCTAACCATGTCCTGAGGTGGACGTCTACTTTTATAAGGCGCTGTACTTTATTTAAATAGCTTTAATTGTGTGACAATCCGCAAACCTTGTTATATGATTCGTTTCGGTTACCAAAAGTTAAGATCTGTGTCAGCCTGCTAATCTAGTTTTATAATAGCATTGTAATTTATTTTAATTTAATCTTTATTTGTTCCCTAATTATATAACCTCGTTAAAAATTCGTTCGGTTTTATTTTACTTTTACAGGTCTAAATTAACGTGCTGGTGGTTTTATCGCAACCATCCCGTGTAGTGTTCCGTATCCCTATTTTTTTATGGAGCGCTATACTACTTATAAACGGGTTAAAATATAGTTGAATTATCGAGAAATCATAAAATAATTCCAACCGCATTAAGAACCCGTCTATTATTATTAGTGCCATGTTAATGACCTTTTCAATGATTTCTAGACCTCCAATTGTAATTGACTTGAAACACTTGTATGATCTTTTATTAGGCGAGATATAAAACTGATTTGCGTAATAAATATCAATTTCTTTTCCTATGACAAGTATTTTTTTTAGATTTGCGACTTTTCTATTACTCTTAGCAAGGTTGGTCCGTCTCATACAGTATTTTGATCATTGATAGAAATGGGATCGATTGTTATTTTTTCTTGCCAACTATGACGCTTTCCTCGCAGGCTCTTTTTTTTAAATCCGGTGACAATCGATTGACATCACTATAAAGATATAGACGGCCTTTTAAGGTTAACTAACGGATTAACCCATTTTTACTATTCACCCTATATATCACATACACACCCCCTTTTATGATACATAATGAATAAAGTAATATTTACAAAAAAAATATTAATTATCTGTAAATATTAATAGCGAAAGGGTTTATAACACAAAGTGATCTCGACCCAAAATAAACTCTAGTATTCATACATTAAAGATGAATGAACACAAAGAAAACATCCAGCACCCAAACCTCGCGCTCACTAATTTCATTCCTAAAGACAAAACAACCTAGAAACAAAGGAAAATATGATCAAATAACTACCATAATCACTATTAAAACTACGAAGCTGCTCTAGATAGTCTAATTAGCCAGGGTAATTGGGTATCAAATTGAGCTTCATAATTGGACCCGTGTATCAAACTAACTAGTTTCTTTGGAAGTTTCAATTAGAAACCATGTGAGTAAGCACATGTATCTGTTCTGGAAAGTTCTTGGAAACTAGATGGTTCTTCGCAGATTTGGAATTTATAAAAACGTAACTTAACCAAACCTGGCTAGCCAAGTCGCATATTTATTTATTTATATATCGTAAATGTTAACGTTTGCAGAAATTCAGGTTTTTATAGTGTAGGATCGACGTGAGCTTCCGTTCTATTTGCTATTTTTGTATGACTCAAACGTAAACACACACACACACACACACACACACACACACACACACACACACACACACACACACACACACGCAAACATACATACTACCAAACACACTCACTCACTCACAGTCACATACACACACGCATACACTCAGTCACTCACACTCACTCACACACACACACACACACACACACACACACACACACACACACACACACACACACACACACACACACACACACACACACACACACCACACACACACACACACACACACACACACACACACACACACACACACACACACACACACACACACACACACACACACACACACACACACACACACACTTTATAAATTGATCATTCATACAAATAGAAACATAGTACCTATACATACATTGCTCGTAGATCTCAAATCAAAGTCAAATAAGGTCAGGGACCCAGTAATGCTGTCTGCCGCCGATATCTTAAAAATAGTCCTAGCAAAATCTACGTTCTTGTTTTTTGTGATTTATTTACAGGAAACACAGCTATTACGTTATCTGAAACTAAGATAATGATGAGAAAAGTTTTCTTGCTCCTGCGAAAATCAGCTTTGTCTTGGATTTACGACCTCTAGTCTAGTATTAAAGATTAGGGATTGATTTACAAAAACAACTCGCCGTAACCTCGACGGGGAATTAAGCGAGCTTTAGTTGATCTACATTATTGTAGGCATAAATTATAACTGAGTAAGTATGTACCTGCACCAACGACATCTTGTGACTATAACACTATTGAGAAAATAAAATGCTCTTAAACAGCACAAACAATTTTCATTACACCTATTGTTCATAATGTAGAACAGCGCCATCTAGACGACTCGGGAAGTACTTGTAACCTTCACTAGATAACTAGGATTTATTGTATCGATTTTAAGTAACTAGTTGTTAAGATAGTTCACGGCGACACTCAGAAAGGTCGCTGTTTACGAACCTATAAATAGAAGTTGTTTTAGTTTCTCTTCTTCTTTGAAATTATACACCAACGAAGACGCACGCCTTTCTCTCCATCTCCCATCTCTGCACCGGCTGTGGCGACACCTATTTCAATTAAATTCTCTTTCCATAAAAAGCCGCGCTCGAATCAGTTCATCCGTTTGGGAGCTACGTAGTGACATATACAACACATGGTCAACGTATAGCTCCCCTATCTTTTCGTCGGGGGTTCCTATCCTTCAGCCTTCACCCAATGCTGAGTGTAGGCATCCTGCATTGCTTGCCACCCATCTCGGTCCAGTGCTCTCCTCATCCAGCACCTTCCTGCTACCTTGACCAGATCGTCGGTCCACCTCATTTCCTGCCCACGTTTCTTCGCCCCGGTCTGGGTCTCCACTCAACCACAGCCTTTCCCCATCTTCCATCATCTCTGCGGCATATGTGTCCAGCCCACTTCCACTTCCTTAGAGTGATTACTTTGGCTATATCGGTGAGCCTTGTTCGTCTCCGGATCTCCGTATTTCGGACTCTGTCGCGGAGAGAGAGGCCCAACATCGCCCGTTCCATCGCCCTTTGTGTGACTTGTAGCTTGTTGTTTTCGTCGGGGGTTAATAGGAGAAAAACCATCAACGACATTGCCTCTAGCGTCAGTTGACGTAACTAAACCTGACAGCTCAATTATCATGCTATCAACTATACTCGAAAATGTAATTAAAGACCAACGTGGGTTGCCACTAAAAAAAAAAAATTTGCCTTAGTATAATTCCACTTTTTAAAAGACCGCACTAAGAATCTTTATTTGTGGGTAGTTTTAAACCTTCGATTTAAATAAACCAGTTAATTTAAGTTACTTAAACAAATACAAGATGGCCTATTAAATATTTAACCATAGAAGATTTTTGGTAGCAAAACTGTTATTGCGCTTGTAATACTTCAGGTATTAATAACATTTGGTACGATAAATAAACAATAGTTGTAAACAACGTTAGATGCAATTTAAATATTACATACGTTTAGCTATTCGACAAAATAACAGGATAAAAGTGTGTAGCTCACTTTGTAATGACAATCATCGGGCATTTTACCAGCCATGACACCATGGGGTCCATGGGTAACTGTCAAGTTTAAATCAAGCATAAGTGTAAGGCAACCGAATTAAGCTTGTCATTTTGTTTTAGCTGATAAAAAAATCGCCATTGAACACACACACCTGCCATTTAATGATTTAACGCACTATATGAGAAAATATTTGTTTTGGGATATTTTAATAAAGAATATCGGGTAGAAAAATCATTGAATGCATATTCCCTATTGTTAAATATAACTTTTGATATTGAAAATGTTAGAATTATCTACAAATATTTACATCAATTTGATTATCAATGCAAAAAGGTTGGCTAACTCTGAAATGTTCCATTGACACTGACATAAGTGACTTTGACACTTATGACAGTGAAGTATCTGTCGTAGTTTTTTTGGTCTTAAATTAGATTTTAGAGTATATAGGTACTTAGATATCAAGCAAATCCCGACACATTGTACAGTCAAGAAGTTTCTGAATAATGATAACGTAGACTGTAGTATAACAATGCTATACTGCCCTTGTAAATAAAAAGGACGCATTCGCAATTTGATAGTCAAAGCAAATTGAACCCCTTGGCTTAAGTTATAAGGTCACTAATATATTCGCGATTCTATGAGACATACGCCCTTTTTTCTAATGGGGGCAGTATAGTAGCCCTCAACCAAATTGACGACTGGGGCCATAAAACCCTTGAGCTCGCGTTATCAGTTTCCCATTGTCTTGCATTGTCCTTGTCATTCTCCCTTGTATTGCATCTCACCCGAGTTTTATGGCCCCGGTCGTCAGTTTGGTTGAGGGCTACTATAGATTAATTGGTTTCGTGTAAAGGAATAAGGAATAAGGTTCCGTACCTGAAAAGGAAAAAACGGAAGCCTTATAGGATCAATTTGTTGTCCGTCTGTCTATCAAGACCTTTTATCTCGGGAACGCGTGGAGGTATCGTGTTGAAATTAAAACCATATACTCAAGTCTACATTCCCTTGAAGTTGTGAAAAAATCAAACTTCTAAGTTAACGTTAAAAAAAAATACGACCGTTTTTGCCGCAATAAACGTATATTTCGACACTCTCAAGGGAATCAAAATTTTTAGAGTATTTTCCGTTGACCTATATCTACGAAATTTGGCAAGTGATACCCTCTTGTACAGGAAAAAATATGAAAACTATATTTTTTTTATTAAATCACAAAAAAGGGTCTTTATGCAAGGAACGGCGGTCCAAATTTTGAATTGAGTTAACCGTGTCATGTAACCTTCTCCGGTTTTTTTCCTGCTGTCAAAATTATCAATATTCGGAAATTTTATTGATGTACCAGTACAATGTGCCATGATTGACTTCTTATCTTTCCTGCGAGCCTAGTATCGCTGCGTCTATATCGCGCGTCAAATGTGGATAAAGCACCCGTCTTATTCACGTGTCAGAAGGTGACGGATGCCTTATCCAAACTTTGTCACGCGAAAAACGCAGCCATATTAGGCTCGGTCCGTATAATGCTCGCCTTTATCGTAGTAGATAAAGCATCCGACACTCACACGCACTGGTCAGAAAGTGACAGACGTTTTATCCACGCTTATCAACATCGATTAACTCGACCATATAAGTACCGTAATCAGCGGCCCTAGTTAGGCTGTGTCCATATCGCGCGTCAAATGTGGATAAAGCATCCGTCACTCTCGTACTTATTCACGTGTCAGAAGGTGACGGATGCCTTATCCAAACTTTGTCACGCGATAAACGCAGCCATATTAGGCCCGGTCTATATTGATCGCCTTTATCGTAGTGCATAAGTGATAGTCCATGCTTATCCACGTCGATAAACTCGTGCATAAGTACCGTAATCAGCTGTTATATACAGGTGGATTGGTAATAAAAATAATAGATCTCATTCCCAGTAATAGCCAGATCATGTAGTGTCCTGTTATGTTACCTTGGTATTGGAAACACATTTGCTATCTTGAATTGCACATTTCCGTTGACTTTACAGTCAACTAGCCGTCACACAGCTACATTCTCATTTACCCTGTCAGTACAACAAAATAGTGTCCATTTCCGTTACCCTCTTTAGTTTTTAATACGTCATTAAAAAACTATAATGGCATTACACGAGCAATAAACTCCCTCGCATGAGGCATAGCTCGGCAACCCAACGTCTACCCGTTCCTATAAAAATTCCTTTGAAACACGTTCCAGATGTTTATATCCGTTTTAGCTCCACACCTTTTGCGGACATTTAAGTTGTTCTGCGGAAATTCCTTTTATTGTGTGTTTTGTTATCCTTTTGTAGCACAATAAGAAATAACATAAAGTTTTGAGGTGTTACAACTAGAAAAGAGCCTTGGGTGGTTAGGGTTTTCTGTTGTATAAGTTTTTTTTTGTATAAAGAAGACAAACGAGCACGCTGGCTGACCCATAGACAAATGCATTCTCAAGATTACAATCTTACGACTGCCATCCTAAGATCACAAATGCTAGTCATTGAGGAGCTTATAAATATCTATTGAACCTCCTGAGCCCTAAATTGGGACCTGTGAGACCAGAGAATAACACATTTTACTAATCTACACTAATATTATAAAGAGGAAAGTTGTGTATTTTTGTATTTTTCAGTTTGTAACGAACAAACTCAAAAATTATTAGACCGATTTCTAAAATTCTTTCACCATTGGAATGCTACATTATTCCTGAGTAACAGGTTATATTTTACTCTAGCAACTGCTAGTATTAGAATAAAATAAATTAAGGTTCATAATGTAACATTAGTAACTCTACAATGAACATAATTTTGACTATTGCAAAACCGGTTTTTTTATAATATTGAGCTCTAGTATTTGGACCAAATTTTAAAGAGGTTATTTTCAAATCCGGGTTTAAGTGAGTTGAAGGGTTTATGTAAGCGGAAATCCAGCAGATCGGTGTGTTAGTCACAAATTCTGTTACTTAATCCCCGTTTGCATTTTTTTTCCTAAAGTTTTAAAATATTATCATAAAACAAAATAATATTTGAAACTTAAGTCTCGAGCAACGTTTTTATTTATAATATGTGTTAGAAAAAAAAATATATTCCCCAAAAAAAAATATCGGAAATAATCAATCACGGAGCCTTTTTCACAAAATTATGGAAATCCAACGGCAAAAGGTATTTTCTCGGAACGCTTGATTTCTCCTATTGTGGAAACTGTTGATTTCACGGAAAACGCTATAAAAACACCCTTTACTCCCTTACGACCTTACTATACGGTTGAAGTGAACAATGTCAGGGGAAATAGTTTGAGGAACAAGTTCGATAGTAATTTTCTAGGTTAGTAGGGGTTTATAGACGATTTGCTGTGTTTAGGTAAAGTAATTTTTTGGATTAGATTGTCTCGTACCAGTTTTACTTGTCTTTATTTATTGCCAAACACAGGTATACTGGCAGTCAAGTTATGCTACCTATTCGTGGCGTCTTCAAGAATTTTCAAGACGCCCGTTTTGAAACACCCTATATTATATAGCGGCGGAAAAATCTCGATAGGAAGTTCGTCCCTCTTGGTCTAAGATCCGAATAGGTGAAAATTTGGACCGGGCTGTTTATTCGATGAAAAGTATTTTATGTCAAATTGAATACGCTAAATAATATGTGGCGAATAGGTAGGCTGAAAAAAATCAGTCCAGTACTTATATCATTAAAAAAATAATTAAAAATGCACTTTTTTTTTAAATTGCAAATATTTGTTTAATAGACAAATTACATACTAATCGAAAGTATGAAGTCTATAGAATATGCAAACGTTAGGTTTGGTGCAAATTACTAGTACCGACTTACCGGTTTATACCTGCCTACCCAATAGTTTGACGGGGAAAAAAATAGTCAAACTAACGTTTGCATATTCTATAGGCTTCATACTTTCAATTGGTATGTAATTTGTACATTAAACAAGCTAGTGTATTGTTTTAAAACAAAGTTAATTTTTAATTTTTTATTTAATTATATATTGGACTGAATTTTTTCAGCCTACCTATTCGCCACATGTTATTTAGCGTATTAAATTTGATATAAAATACTTTTCATCGAATAAACAGCCCGGTGCAAATCGTCTCCTATTCGCAACTTAGACCACTAGGAAAGATTTAACTGCCTTAACTGACTGGACCTATGATTTGGCAAATCCATGTTTTTCAAGCAATAGCCGAATTTAATGCTAGAAAATTAGTGCAATGATTGTATTTCAAGACGAATTTTCGTTTGGTCTCCCCATATAGTGACTGTACTCGTAACTGTGTAATTTTTTTTGGTTATAATTTATTAATTTATTGTTTTAAAGCGCCTTTATACGACAGTATATATCGGCCCTGTTAAGTCGAACAACATTTTAACTGTAACTTACCACTCTTATTTTACATGTTATAAAACAAGGCTTAGCTTGTCGGCTCCCAACCGCGGCTGTAATCGGCAGCTATTCGGCTGTGAAAATGTTTGTGTTAACTTTAAAATTAACGTCAACAAAAACATTCGGGATAACACGGTTGGCTGAAATATTTTCAGTATCGGCTTTCGTGGAGTGTAGCTCTCAAAGTCATTGGTAATTTTGTTTAAAAATAATACTTTATCTCTTAAATTCCTTCTCAATGTCATAAAAACAGCCAAACAGATCTGAATAAAATGTGGCACAGAGATAGTTCATTTTCTGGATTAAAACCTACGACTCTTTTTTCCAGGAATTTTGTAATAGTTTCCACGGTTTAAGCAATAAACGATTTCCACGCGAACGCAGTCACGGGCAAAAGCTACTAAAGCTAGTATTATAAAAGGTCAACATTGTAAATTCATCTATGTAAATAAAAAAGGCTCGACTCCCTTACTCATCAACGCCCAGCGTAAACCCTTGGACCTAGAAAGCAATTTCACAGGTTCTGTTTTTAAGACGTAGACGAGGAATTAGAAAGGATTGTTCAAAATTCAACTCCCAACGGGAATAAAGGGGGTGTAGCGAGCGTCCTCTAGGAATAACATAAAGTTGAAAACATATGAAGTATTATTACATATCGCACCTTTAGAACAATAATGACCTAATTCAAAATTTGTGCTTCCAAACTTCGAATCATAAATTTATTATCATAGAGACCTAACTCGAAATGTAAAATTTCTCAATTAGGTCACTATTGTTCTGAAGGTGCGATATACACATAAAATCACGCCTGTTTCCTAGAGGCACAGCCCACTCCTTTCCACCTGCTACGATCCTGACAAATCTCTTTCGCTTCTTCCACATTCATACATTGATTCATGCATGCAGGTCGGTTTTGGGTACTTAAGATTCGGCCCTTTTTCAGTATTTCTCGGTTTTGATTCGAAAAAGTACGCCAACGGCGGCCCCTTCCGACCTTTCCACTCACTTTCCCTCTGTATATCTCTTTCGTCAATTGTCTTTCATCCATCCTTTCCAAATGACCATCATCGAAACATGCCCTTTTCAATCTTAGTCACTACATATTCTTATAATCCTCATTTCTCAAAGAGAATCTAAGTTTTATTTATAATATTATATATTTATGCAACACCCTATTATTTTCCAGAAACTTGGACTTAATTATGATGCGAGAACAGCCGGCGCCTCGCGAAACGCTAGATCTTAATTGCTAAGTAGATTAAGTCTAGGAACTACTTAATTTATTTTAAACGTTTGTTCAAGAGCCACATTAAAAACGGAAGGAGAAATGTAAACGTGCACCGGATTTCCGGTGGCATTAAATGAACTTCCGCGGAGCTTAGTTGTAATTCAACTTTCGGTAAAGAATGAGGACATTATTACACTGGTAAGATAATGTGCATAAAGCAAATATAGGAGAATTAATTTTGCCAGCCCAGGAAAGTAACATGATTACTTCAAAAACTTTATTATTTAAGAAACATTAAAAAATATGTTTTTGTTGATTGTATTTTAAATATTAAACACAGACAGCTGATAATGATTAGCTGTATGAATATCTTATTTTTGTACACTCTAAAAACGTTTTAATGAAACACACGTAAAATATGTCAATGCGAGGGTATTACAAAACTAAAAATCAAAACATACATACATACATACACTCAGGCCTTCATTCCCAGAGAGGGGTAGGCACAGCTACAGAATTACCAACAACTCTAAAAACGTTGTTAATTCTGTAACCACATTTTGCACAATCAGGCTAAGATTTACCCTTTGTATATTAGTGAGAGGTTGCAAGCCCATCGCCTAACAATACTACAAGCCTTTATTCCCAAAGTGGCCTCTTACGACTTCCACGGCAAGACACGGAGAGGCACTATTCTAAGCCGGCAACGACTCGGCGCAAAAATCAATAATCAATAAATATTCTTATTCTATATAATATGTACAGAATTCAACATTAATACAATTCAAAATTAAAACTAAACGTATTTAAATTAAAATTAAACTAAGCCACTCAAATATTAAAGATAAAAATAATAATCACTACTATAAAAAGAACACCCCCTCTAGCAGGTCCGCTCGCGGCATGGTCTTTATGACACTAGCTGCATTACCTCTCTGGACAGCTAGCCCAATCCTTTGGGAGAGGTAAGCACCAGCTCTAGGATCTCCAGAGGAGTCTATGAGCCGGGATGACAGGGCGTTAATAAAGCTTTTCATATCACTTGACCAAGGTCCCATGGTCTCCACTGCAAGCGCCACAAATTCGTAATTAATTAATAATGACGAATATTTGCGGCGCTTGAGGGTTTGGGCCTGATCAGCTGCTGCACCGGTCCGATTACGGGTTGACTGGACGTGGGAAAGGGCGAATGTGTCAACACACGTCGCGTCCCACATCAGTGCCCTACCCAGTTTCCACGGCACCAATGTAGCTCCGTCTGGTCGCTTGCCGTCGTCTCAATGCAAACCTGCTGGTTCCAGGACAGCTGGTACAGAGGCAGTGGCAAGCGAACGACGGATCAGATCATGAATTGTGCTGTGACGTTAAAAACGGCCGGCACTTCATGATGTTTTCAATCATCATGTAATATCGATTCTCGTTTTATTCTCCTTTAGTCTAGGCTAAAAACAAAGATTTGCCTTTAACAATATTTTATTCAACGAATCATTAGGATACAATTAGGTAAGAATAACAAAGGTACAAATTATCATCTCTTTTTCGGTAAGGACTTTTAACCAGGATCAACAGTGAAACCACACCAAACCAAACCAAGCTTCGTTAGTCGACTAATGCAGGATTGCTTGCCATTTTGTTTTATTTTAGTTGATAAACCAAGTAATTACACTAAGACCTCATAAAAACGGCCAAAATTAACCCGTAAACCCTTCTATCTCCAAATAACATGAATAAAACAAAACCTGTCAATAAAATCACTCCCCGAATAATCTAACTTTTTATGACTCTTATCGTCTTTATTTACTCGGAGGGAAGAAATAAACGGCTTGATATATAGGAGGGATGTTTTTCCTTACAATGTTTGTGTCGAACTTTGCCATTCTTGATTTAAAGGGCCCTTATGGGTTTTGGAGACTTTATGTAACTTCGACATGTAAATTGCGAAGAAAGTTAGGATGTTAATATAATTTGTGAGGAAGTGAAAATACCTGGGGCACGTTTTATAAAGCTTCACGTTACAATTTTACAGGTCTAAACTGGCAATACTGCTCAAATGGCTTATCTACGAAACACTAAAATACTTTATTCACGAAGCAGACTAAAATGACTGTTTGTGTATTCACAGTAAAAATAAAAAGAACACTTACAGTGAGAGCGCCATCTAGTTTATTTTGATGAGTTCATCGCAGCGTTTTCTTAGAGTGGAGTCGCTAATAAATGAGACTGTTGAAACAAGGGCCAGAAAGTAAGCGAAAAGTAGGTACTCTAGTGTATAAACTGTAAACCGGTTTTTTTGTCATAATGACTTTGTTAACATACTTACGCCCTTACTTACAAACGTGGAAATACAGTTGGGTAAGCCCTGCTAAACTATGCTTGCCATGTGTTGTTTATTTGACAGATAAAGACCCCACAGGTTATTCCACGTTTACGCTTGATTTCCTCCTACGCTGACGTCGGTCTAGCGTACCGTCGGTCGCGTATGCGAAAGAAAAGTTCCGCAGTGCGAAACCGGTCAGCTTTGCACTGAGCGCGCGCATAGTGGTGTATAGCGCGTCAGCGCACCGACGTACGCGGCGCCGACGAGCGAGACCGACTCGCGCTACTAGCGGCGCGTAGCAATAAATCTGCCGCGGACGCCAGCGTCGCTGTGCGGTGCCTCATAGAACATGGTGTATATTCGTACGCTTGACCGACGTCAGCGACCGACATCAGCGTAGGAGGAAATCAAGCCTTATAAGTAAGGGCGTTAGAGTTCGACCAGTGAGTTGTGACCCAAAAAAATGAAGGGGAATTTAAAATATCACTACCTGCCCCCTATTTCGCCATCCTGGCAATGACAGGTGACATTTCAGTGTATATGGCGCAGCTTATATGAAACCCAGTGAAGTGAAAGCCTGTTAACTTTGCAATGTATAGAGAATTGTCACCTGTCACCCATCATTGTAAAGATGGTGAAATAGGGTCAGGTAGCACGTAATGCATAGCGACTTTCATAAGTAAAATTGTTGCCAAGTGAAGAATTAAAAAAAAATGCTTGTGTCACGATTCGCTTGTCAGACTCTATGTAGTTATTGGGAGTTATAATTGTTATATCGCTGGAACCGACCTCCTAAGACCCACCATACAACGAAATTTGCCGAAGGAAAATGTACCTATTACGATTGCAATAAAGTCAATTTTCTATTTTAATTGTTAGTCATAAAAACAAGGGAAATTCTATTTAATCTCCTTTGCAATAGATCTTTATTGCAATGGCCGTATTATGTACATTTTTTTGTACGCGGGGTCTTACGAGGCCTTTCAGTTTTTTTATTATATCTGGCCTGGTTAAGTTAGGTTTAATTTATAATCTTGAAACAAAACTTTATGATTTGCGATTGTCATGACACACACATTATGAATAAAAATAATTATGGCAATAGCAAAAGCAAACGAAAACTGCAGAGACCTAAAATCATTAGACTACAATCCTAAGACTTCAAATGGGTTGCCAACCCTGAGGACTAAATAAAGTTATTCTATTCTATTCTATTTTATTATATTCTAAATATCGATGACATATTGTGCGTGTTTGCGTGTTTGCGTGCATTGTGTGCATTAGCTGATAAATCTCAGTAATTTTAATTGTTTTTGAGTAATAAAATTTGCTTTTCCCTCATTATTAATTATTTGTTTCATTGATGTCTTCCTCTTGTCTGTTATCAAAGCAATTACCTACTTACTCAAGTTACGAGTGCCTATAATTACTTTTGAAGAATTTTATCTGCATTTTCCTTAAAAGTCGGGTCGAGGGACGATTTTTTACATAAATAAAAAAATACTCTTTGATTTATACTTGTTTTCAAAAAAAAGATCGATTATCCATTTTGCACACCTAGGGCGAGCAAAATGAATACATAGGTCATCAATGTCATCATCATCGCAAGATTATGACCCTTGGCCTGGATACACTGAACAAGGTTCATACTCAGTTAAATTGGGATTTTTTCCAATGGGAGTCTAGATTAGAATAATTCAGATAGCTCGAACTAGGGTAGAACCCAGACCTCTTCGGTACCACCACGAGTGCTCTGTTTTTCTCATTTTGAGCTATCCGACAACGATATGAAATACATTTCAGTTCACCTATATTATGCCATTCGGCCACACGGTTTAATACACGGTAAAGGTTTCATTTTGCCCGTCTCGAACTTTTTATTTTCGTAGCTAATTCAAACAAAAATGTTGAAGCAAAACTCAAAATAAATGTTTCTTACACGTCTATTTTCATCCAGCTCTACTAAAAATATCAAAATATGGCTATCCCTGAATATAATAAAACTAACACAAGGTGGTTTTATAAAAAAACAATTTGCTTACATAGAACTGCAGGCCTTTCGCGTAACTCACTCGCAATCGCGATCGGCTTCAAAACAAAACAATTGGTTTCATTTTGTATGCAGACAAGCCTTTGATTTTCAAAATGAAAACGATTGTGATTGCGCGTGTTTACGCGAAAGGCCTGCGGGTGGTTATATTGCAGGATGAGAATTAACAGCAAGTGCATGTGTGTAACGAGTCGAACGACAGTAGTTCTGTTTCTTTCTATCGATCAAGTATCGAACAAGAACAAATATCCTTCTTGCCTGCCCTCTCCATCTTGCCCGTCCGTCATCTATACTCTAATTATTCTAAGATCATGCCTGTGACAGCCGTATTTCGTAACTTCAATCATTTATTATACTCGCAAGCGAGATATTAAAAAAAAGGCGATTATTTATTTAAATTCCCGGACGGCGGTGCTAAGTTTGTACCGATATACTACTTATGTAAAGTTAAAGAACTAAGGGCCGTATTAATAAACACATCTTGGCCGAGATGCCGGACAAGATATGTCAAAGTAAACGTCAAACCATAGAACACTGTCATTTTTGACGCATCTCGAGACGAGCATTAGAGTTGAGATTCGTATATTAATACGGCTCTAAGTGTAATAAGTGTTTATATGAGCTGTCACAAGCGTCATCTTAGATTAATCAGAGTATGTCGAAGCATTCTATACTCTATTGGTAACCACATTAGATTTAAAATTCTTATACTATTACTATGCAGTTAACCCTGTTAACCGCCTTCTGGTTTCGATCTACAGTAAGGGAAAATATTAGTATGTCGAGCGGGAGCCCTTTGTTTCCCATAATTTTATTGGTCATAGTGTAATTGTTGACATAATTTTTGATAGTCATAATTTTTTATATCGCTGAAACTGATAACTTTTCAGAAGTTCTCAAATATCTAACGTGTAGACAAGGCTAGGTTAGGTTAAGTTAGATTTATAAAAAACCTGTAAAAGTAACAGTTTCTTTAAAAAAACACGTTATGACTTGCGATGATTATGACCTAAAGCACATTATGACTAAAAATAATTATGTCAGTCAATATAGACCCATGTCGAGCGCTAGTATTTTTTCCTTAGTGTTAGATGTCTTCTATGTACTTGAGCATTTTTTTATATAAGTATACTTATCGTTGTTTAGCGCACATAGTACAAGCGTAGAGCTTTCAGGGATCTCTTCCAGCCAGCAGTTTGTTTGCCTGATATTTAATTCCATATTTTTCGCTTCACTCTAGAATCAATTTTACGCCAGTTTATATGCAATACCGTCGCCAAAAATCCATTTTCTCCCTCGTGCAACAATCTTTTTTTAACCATGAGACTTTAATAAACTTTTAGATACTCGTTTCATAGCCTGACTTTTAACCGCTTGATCCGATGCGTTATCCCGGGACGTGGCATAAAGACAGGGTGTTTAGGCAAATTGCGTAACAAGACGCACGGAGCGCCATGTAAATTTATATCAATCCGCCAAAAGCGTTTCTTTGCTCGATCGTAGCAAATATTGTTGGGACAGTACGAAAACTAGGTACAGGGTGTTAATTTTGTTGTCATATTCATTTTGCTTTGTTTTTTTTTGTAATAAAACTAATGAACTGTTGGAAAAGCAATTTGAATTACTTGTTTTTTTTTGTCTAATGTAATTATTTTTGTATCACACGTATTAATACATTTTAAACGGAATACCTGATATCTATATATATATATAAAAGGCAAACCTGACTGACTGACTTAGATATCAACGCACAGCCGAAACTACTGTACCTAGAAACTTGAAATTTGGTACAGGGGTTTCTTTTATGATGTAAGTGAGCACTAAGAAAGGATTTTTAGAAATTCATCCCCTAAGGGGTTAAAGTAGGGGGAGTAGCGGGAAACTAATTCTACGCGTACGAAGTCGCGGGCGACCTCTAGTAATATATATTTTTAACAAGACCGAGAACAAGACCGAGGTCAAATTGACTGTATTGTAAATCCTATGTTTCGCACAATACTGCTAACGACCACCTTAATATAAAAAAAAAATGCTCAACAAACTAAAATCAAACGGTAAGTTGTCAACTTTTAATTTTAGCCTTTTTTGCATCACGTGCTAGCCAAATCTATATCAGATATTTCTGAAAGTATCAGAGCATTTGAATACTAGATCTTGGATTTGGATATTGGTATTTAAGTAAGAGAGCTGTAGGTAGGCCTCCAACAAGATGGAGTGACGACCTAGTAAAGATCGCGGGAACGCGGTGGATGCGAAAAGCACAAGACCAGTCTGAGTGGAGAGCCTTGGGGGAGGCCTATGTCCAGCAGTGGACGTCTTTCGGCTGACATGATGATGATGATGATGATGATGATTTAAGTAAGTATATCGTTGTTTAGCTCATAAAGTACAACTCTAGCGCTTAGTAGTAGAAGTAGGACTAGTTCAATCAATATGTGTGAGATTGTCCTGTTGTATCGATTTACTTACTGTTTTCAAACTCTGTACCATCTCCATGCTAATACAAAATGCTGTATGGTTTTGTTTTCCCAAACTTAGCTTTCGTTGAATAAGGCAAACGGTTCCCTTATTTGTGTTCGCAACGTGACTGCTTTTACATGTTAATCCAATTTTAGTTCGGGCGCCAAACTGTAACATTAGATTGTCTCATGTTTGGTGATGGTGTACTGTGTCGTTTTATGGAAACCGTTTTATGCTGACTCTTATTGTTATAGCAACTGTTTGATGTCAGGGCGTAAGTTATGTTAGTCGTGTATAGTAAAAACTGAGTACTTAGAATAGATTGAAAGCGCTTTGATATGTACTAACGTTGCCAAAATACAGTAGTTAGTATACAAGTGAATAAGATTTACGTTTTTTGATGCGATAATAAGGGTGCCAACGGGATCCTGTCACTTAGTACGAATTTCACCATACGTTGTTAACCACTTAACAGACGATTAGAGCGTTAACAGTTGTCAAAATGTATGAACTAACAGGCGATTAATGTTGATTAAATTTAACATCGTATGGCGAAATTGGTACTAAGTCTCTGTCTATCTGTCTGTCAGTGTGTATCTGATAAATCGGAATGTAATAGGTACACAGTTGTTTTTTTACTGTGTGTTTTTCTATTTCCGCTATATAGTGTATTTTATTGTAATGTGTAAGTCAAACTTGATAGACCTTTAAGGTCTTTTAAAATTATTTGAATCAATATTTAGCAACATCAGAAATCGAATATTATAGATTGCTTGCAATTCTAACCATGCACGTGCTACATACAGTACAGTGTAATATAGTAATTAAAAAAAAAAACCTTTTATTCTACTACTTCTTACACATAATAAACAATATAAAGTAAAAAATTAAATCTATAGTTACACCTTTAAGTAATAGTCGCTTCCTTGGCGTGCAGTGTATACTTATAAGTCTTTTATTTATTTCATAAATTATAATCATGTTGTTCAAAAATTGTACGAAAAGTCCAACAAATTGATTTGGGAACTTTTGTAAAAGTAACGCAACAAATCAAATACATAACTCAGAATGTATATTCACCACTGAGGATTTCATTGATTACGCTACTTTTTCATAGTATCATACTGCCCTCGTACGGAGAAAAGGCACAAGTGCAATAATTCGTAGAAGCATATTGAACTCTCAAGGGTTATAATAAGGTTGGAAGTGCAATACAATTAATATAGTAGATGTGCCTTTTTCCCGTACGAGGGCAGCATAGAGGCGTCGAACTTAGAAGTAGCTATACATTTTAGTACCTTTTGTATCTAGTCTAGATCACAGAAACGTACTTAAGTAAGGTTAATTGACAACATTTCAAAATAAAAAGCATTTTTGTTTTTTCGCGTTTATAATAGCTGGTTAAAAATTAGACTACCCGTGGTTCTCGGTTTTTCTTCATTTAACTTAAATTCGTCGTTCATAATTTATTAAAGAAATTGTCATTAAAAAGACCGTATATACAAAGTTAGGAATACTGATGTCGTGATCTTAGCATGACATGAAATAAAATAAAAGTAAACAACAGAACTGACGGTCATGTCATGTCACTTGTCAACCATAACAACTGTAACAACATAAATTCGTCGACTTTGGTCAGATTGCGGCTATCCGCTTTTACAAATCCGTTAGTCACTTTCATTTTATCGAAAGCGTGTCGTTAGAATCAAGTAATCCGTCAGACAGATAAAAAATTGACATGACAGTTGTATATTTTTTTAAATTCCTATGGTAATAAATGGACTAAGGGCACTATAAGTGTATTCCTAACATTCACAATCCAACGTTTTTTACTGTTTTTCCTAAACATAATAAAACTACGGCATAAAAAAAAATCCAAAAATATTTTTACTGTAATCAGCAGTGTAAAATCTACAAACGGTATTTTAATTGAATACCTTGGCACATATGAATTGTTGTCAATTTGTATTTATGCAGCTTCTACGTACGACAAACCTACAAATGTGTTGCTACTTTTAAGTTCAACGGAATCTGAACCACAAAATGTAGCATTTCTTCGGTGGCGTGATCAAAGAGCAACGTAAATACAAATCTCAACGTTGTAAATTTACAACGTAGAGATTTGTAGTACTAAAGAGGAAATACTAGCTTTCAAAGGAACTAAGCTAATTTACTACTATAGCTCTGCTACGGCAGCAAAAGGTTTCGTGTTTCTCAATTTCTTCCAGAAATACTTAATTATTTACATATTCTTTTTATGGTTAATTGATGGCAAACGAGCTACTTACTACATGATTCCGAAAAAACGTAATTCCGAATTGTTCAAAATCCCGAAATTTCATAATTCCTAATGTAGCTAATGTTTTGATAGAAGACTATTTTTTTGATATCGCTTATATATGAAACCTAACCTAACTCGTTGCGATTGAATTATTCATTCATTGAAACACAGCATAACATAGATTTCGGAAAAATTTAAATTCGGACAAATGAGTATTCGGAATTTTAAAACACTCGAGCACTCAGGCCACTTGATGGTAAGTGGGATTACAATCTTAAGACTCCAATCCGAAGACCACAAATGCGTAGGTAAACCTGAGGATTAACATGTAATGCGTCTATGCTAATTTCACCCTTATATTCCAGTTCGTTCGATTATTTTCACAAAAGCATTTTTTCGTACTAGCGAATTTTGAAATCGCGTTCTTTCATAATCGTTAACCTATTTCCTAATCGCTTTTCTTCATGTACAATTTTTTATAAAGTGTTTTTTAATGTTCGTGATTTTTACTATTCGCATTTTTCCGTTCCCAATTTGTCCCAACCATGATTTTTTACAATAGTAATTACTTCGTAATACGTAGGTAGGTTTGGTTAGGTTAGGTTAGTGGTACGTGATATAAAAATCACGCCCGGAGGGCGAAACAACCCACAAATAGGAGCTCCGCTAAGCGGAGCTCCGTAGACTGTCAAATTAGATTTTTGAAATGGAAAAAAAGCGAGTAATAAAATAATCTTATAGTCATTTCAGTGATTTAAATAAGCGCGAGCATTAAATAACGCTACATAAAGAAAGAATAAATAAATTAGCAATCATGAAAAATCGCGATGTAAAAATACGCTACTATGAAAAAATGCTTTTTTGTAAATAATCTTACAAATCCTTTAAACAATTGCGGAGATTTTGTCCGCACGCTCAGTGTCATACCCTTAACTTACATAATTACTTAACAAACTCCCAAAAACGGTACCGCCAAAATTACAAGCATAATTTGAAACCTAAACAAAGCGTCAGATCATCTGTCAACTTGCTTACCCTCGTCATAAGATTCTGTCCGCAAAACGCAAACTATTTCCGGGATATATCTAATGGTGGGACTACACTTGGCGTTGCGTATTCGCGTATTCGGAATACTAGAGGACACACACGACTTAGTACGCGTAGATTTAGTTCCCCGCTACTCCCCCTATTTCTTCCCGTTGGGGGTCGACTTTCGAAAAATCCTTTCTTAGTGCACCCCTAGACCTCATAAGGAACTTATGTGCCAAATTTTAAATTCTAGACCCATCGGATTGTGCTGTGGGTTGATGTCAGTCAGTCAATTTCTTCTTTTATAGATTTAGATTATTGAATTGTGTATCTCTAGATGACATGCTTGTCAATATTTTATTAGTTTTATTAAATAAATTGAATTGCCATTCCGTAGCAAAAAAATCATGTCATTTTGGGAGCGACTACACTACGTAAATTACAGTACGTCAAAATTGACGCCATGTAATTACTATGACCCATTCTTTTGTTTACGCAACGTCACCGTATTTTACGCGTCAGTGTAGCCGATCCTTTACTTTAATGAATTAAATACGTTTGTGGTGGTGTGTGTGTTTTGAACAAAAACAATATTCTTAATGTTAACATACAGTCACAATTAGCAAGTGACATCATTTTAAATGAATGCGAACTAACGACGTTATTCAAAGAGCTGAATAATAAAATAAACTCAAAGGCAAAGGGAAAAGAGCGTAACACATAAACAAGAAAAACATTTCCGATTCATGCGAGCTTCATTCATGCATTGAAAACAGGAAAATGAATGTGTTGATCACGTAACAGCGGTACCATTTATAGAATAAATATTTTAAGTGGAATATTTGTAAACAGAACATTAATATATACAAAGATAGTAGTTTATGTGACTGTACATTAGGGTGTGTCACCTTATTATAGGAAATAAAAACTTTGTTTTTTTGTTGATCTAATAGTAATCAAAAGATGCATTGTGTGCGGACTCGCACCTATGACTGGTTCATGAAGGGTTGGCAGGGCAGGTTCGGTGAAGAAAATGCTCGGTGGATTGATCAGACGTTTCGGAGAGGGCGGAGGCTCTTCTATGTTGCCCTGGCTGGGAGTGGCTCTTGAGTGCAAAGTCTATGGCCGAGGGTCCCCATTTTATACAAATTTTCCGAGCCTCCGTCCCCCCCTCCACTTTTCTTTATTTTCAGCGTTTTCCTTATTATCTAATACATTTGGGACATCTTATACAACGGAAAACCTTACGAACTATGTGTGCTACGATTCGGTATATAAACTAAAACTATTCGCTTACAAACTAGGAAAATATCTACAAAAAACAGTTTTCGCGCCAGTAGGTATTTTCCCGCCATTTCCATCCGGTCGGGAAAACACCTACTGCGCAGGCGTGGCTACCCCCACTCCGCATGGTGGCCCTCCCTGGTGGAGGGGAGCCACGGCGCATGCGTACTGCCGGGTAGGTTTGTTTACGTTCTGTAAACTACGGCAAAACCTACCCGGCAGGGGTTTCCGAATAAAGATAACACAATTAAGAAATTCTTTATTAACCTATCTGCCTATTTACATACTTAAAAACTACTTATACGCTAACACAAATACGAGAAAACTATTACTAAACCTAACCATCTGTTCGCGTATATACAAAGCCCTACTATAAAAACTAACTGCACGTTCATGTATAAACAAAGTCAGTCAGTCTACACGATTTTGGTCGCCGTGTGCGGTGTTTTGGGGCGTTCCGCACATCTCTCCCGCCGTGCATCGCTCGCCGTCGGAGCGTTGCATATCTTCGTGGTGCGGGTCGCCTGGCTCGGTAGGTAGCACGACGAGTTTCTTGGTCGGTCTGCGCAGCACTCCTCCTTTGGTCCGGACATCTACGGCGCGTGTCACGCCGTCGGGTCCCGGGTATACGGCGACTACTCGTCCGCGCGGCCATGTGTTGCGCGGGAGTGTCCCGTCGGCGATGAGGACTATGTTGCCGACCTCGATTGGAGGCCCGCGGCCGTGGGGCTCCCGCCGGTCTTGCAGTGTGGGTAGGTACTCCCGTACCCAGCGGTTCCAAAAGTGGTCGGCTAGACGCTGCGATGTTCGCCACGTCGCGCGGCCGACCAATGTTGAGTCGTCGAAGGTACCCGGCACGGGTACCCTGGCGGTACCTCCCAGCAAGAAGTGGTTCGGCGTGATGGACTCGGGCTCGCAGGGGTCCACCGACACGTGTGTGAGCGGGCGGCTGTTGACTGTGTACTCCGCTTCGGCCAGTAGCGTGCTGAGGGTTTCGTCGTTCGGGTGGCGCTCTTCTAACACGGCGTAGAGGGAGTTTTTGACCGCCTTCACCATTCGTTCCCAGGCCCCGCCCATAAATGGGGCGCTGGGGGGGATGAAGCGCCACTTGATGAGGTGCTTCGCGGCCTCTTCTTGCGTCGCCTCGTTGAAGGCGTGGCGCAGCTCCTTGTCCGCGGCGTGGAAGTTTGTGCCGTTGTCCGACCAAATTTCCGTAGGGCAGCCGCGCCGCGCGATCATCCGTCGGAGCGCCATCACCGCCGAGTCCCCGCTGAGGCTGGGCACCACTTCAAGGTGCACGGCTCGTACTGTGAGGCATGTGAATAGTGCGACGTATCTCTTCTGAGTACCCCGGCCCACTGTGACAGTTAGCGGGCCAAAGTAATCCACTCCTGTATAGGTGAATGGCCGCTCGTGATGCGCCAATCTGCTCCGCGGGTGATTCCCAGTGGGCGGGACCGCAGGCTGTGATTTCTTGATCCGGCATGGCAGACATCGGTGCAGCACCATTCTTGCGACCGGGCGTAGTCGCAATATACAGTAGTGTTGCTTACATTCATTGATCGTCGCTTCTACCCCGCCGTGTTGTAGCTGTCTATGTACATAGTCTATGTACAATTTTACGGCCGTGTGATTGCCGTCAAGCACCGGAGGGCGTTTCTGTGACTCGGTGATTCCGTCGGCGGCGGCAATCCGTGTCTTCAGAGTTATCGTCCCGTTGACGAGTTCGACCGCCAGGGGGCGTAGCCGGCTGCTTGTGGGCGGGGCTTTGTTGTTCTGTAGGCATCGTAGTTCTTCGGTGAAAACATCGTGCTGACTCGCTCGCACGATCAGTTGCTCCGCCTTGTGTAGATAAGTTGCTTCGAGCTTCTTGTAATTTCCGGCTTCGTGCAGGTGTCTTGACGATGTTTTCTTTTTCTGTTTTCGTTCGTTGCGGGACCATTCTGGATCGGTTTTTTCGTTCTTCGCTGTACGTTTGTAGTACGACTTCGCTCGCTGGGGTCGACACAGGTCGACGAACTGTAGTACTCTGGCGACTGTACGTAGTAGGCGTTCCCAGCGTGAGAAACGTTCGGGGGCCGGGAGCCAGCTGTGTTTGCAGTGTTCGGCGATCAAATGGACCTTTTCTTCCCCGGTGTTCTCGCTATGTAGCTGCGACGGTTCCGTCGGCCATGTTGACGGGTCGTCGCGTAGAAACTCGGGTCCCGTGAACCACCGATGTTTGCTGTCGAACTCCTTCGGTACTTCTCGGGTCGCCTCGTCTGCGACATTCAGCTTGGTAGGTACCCAGCGCCATTCTTGTACCGTACTATTTTCTTCAATGGCGGCTATGCGGTGCGCGACGAATGGGCGATAAGTGCGCGCTCCCGCCCGTAGCCACGCTAGTACTGTGCGGCTGTCGGTCCAAAATGTCCTCTTCGTGGGCTTGTCGTCGTGTTCGTCGACGACGGAGGCGGCCATCCTGCTTCCTAGGACGGCGGCTTGCAATTCCAGGCGTGGAATCGACGTGATTTTCAGCGGCGCGACCTTCGCTTTGGCCGCTATCAGTGACACGTGCACTTCGTTGTCGGCGGTTATCAGTCGCCAGTAGAGGGCGCTTGTGTAGGCGGTCTCGCTGGCGTCTACGAAGATGTGTAGCTCCCGTGCTACGGCGTAGCTGTAGTGTGTGTAGCAACGTGGGATAGCGACTTCTCGTAGAGCTTTCAAGTGCTGTGTCCATTCGGTCCATTGTTGCGTTAGATCTTCATCTAGCTGCTCGTCCCAGTCCGTTCCGCGCCTCCATACTTCTTGGAGTAGCTTCTTCGCGTTGATGGTGACGGGCGTGGCTAGGCCCAGCGGGTCGAATACCGACATCATTATCTTCAATACGTGGCGCTTGGTCGGTGTCTTCGAGTCGAGGGCGTCGGGCGGCAATCGGGTGAGGTCCAAGTTGAAGGCGATTTCGTCGGTTGCGGGCTTCCAGATTTGACCCAGTACACGTTCGTTTTTCATCTCTGTCTTGTTCAAGTCGATGTGTACGGGTTGCGTGGGCTTCTCGGCGACGGCGTCTAATACTTCCGTAGAGTTCGACGTCCATTGTCGTAGCTCGTAGCAGGCTTGCTTGTGTATGTAGCGGACGTCGCTCGCTGTCTGGATCGCTTCCGCTTCTGTCTTGAAACTCTGTAGATAGTCGTCTACGTAATGATGACGTATTATCGACTTCACGGCTTCCGGATGCGTTTTTTCAAACTTCTGTGCGTTCGTGTTCTTGATGTATATGGCGATCGACGGTGAACACGTCGCTCCGAATATCAATGACGTCATCCGGTATTCTTGTGGTGGGGATGAGTCACGGTCGGCTCCCCTCCATAAATATCTCAGTGCGTCTCTGTCGCACTCTCGTATCTTTACTTGCATGAACATTTCTTTAATGTCTGCTCCTACGGCCACCGGGTGTTGTCGAAATCGCATCAGTACCCCTGGTAGCGATTGAAGTAGGTCGGGCCCGGTGAGTAGGCGATCGTTGAGGCAAACTCCTCTCGTTCTGGCTGCCGCGTCGTGTACTATTCGTACTTTCTCAGGCTTCATTGGATTGATCACGGCGAAATGTGGCAGGTACCACACTCTATTTTCTTTGTGTGGCGGTGCGGGCTCGGCATAGCCCTTTTTCAGTAAGGCGTCCATTTCTTCATGGTATCGTTTCTTGAGCTCTTCGTTCCTGTCGAGTTTCTTTTCTACATTGTGAAGTCGTTTCAGCGTGTTGTCGTAGTTGTCTGGAAGTAGTACGTTTTCATCTTGCCATAGTAGCGGGACTTCGTAGCGGCCATTTTTGTTGATCGTAGTGAAGTTTGCGAGTGTAGTTAAGGCTCGCTCTTCCGGGTCGGATTGCGGTCGCTTCGGCTCGACGAGTAGTGACTCCAGTGCGAAGTACTCGGCGAGTTGTTTGTTCATATCGTCGTCGCTTTGGTTGATGACACAGTTCATAGTGTGTACTCGCTTCCCGATGGTGCGCGTGTGTGCGCCGTGTAGTACCCAACCCAGTGGCGTTAGGGATGCCACCGGTTGGTGTCGTTGACCCCGGCGTGTCTCGCTGCTCACGAGTAGGTGCCAGTTGTCTTGACCGATGATCATCTTGGGCTTCGCTGAGTTGTACTTCAAATATCCTTCTATGTCTTGTAGATGTTCGCAGGCGTGTAGATCTTCTTGTTTGATCGACTGTGGCGACAGGTGAAGGTCGTTGATCGTGCGGGCGTAAATCCTATGTTCTTGATTTACCCCGCGGATGTGGAGCGTGACACGGCGAGATCTTGATGCGTCAATAGTCTCGTTCGTGATGGCTTCTATGCGTAGTGGCTCCGTGGGCCCGTCTAGGCCCGCTTCTTTCGCTATGTCTTCATGTATAAGCGTCACCGTCGACCCGTCGTCCAGTAGTGCATATGTATGCAATACTCCCGCCGGTCCCGAGATTTCTATGGGCAGTATCTTCAAATAGGCTCGTGACTCGGCCGGGGCCCATGTCGAGGCGACGGACTCGGTGCTTCGTTCTTGAGGCTTCTTATAATGAAGTAGCTTGTGGTGAAAGTGTTCGCAGCTGTCCTGCTCGCACTTGACGCGTCGGCAATTGTGCGTCTTGCTCCGGTAACGTAGGCATCGGAAGCATAGTCGTTGTTTCTTGGCGGTCTCCCAACGCGCGTTGATGTCTTCTTGAAGAAATTTCTTGCATTTTTCTATTTCGTGTCCCGCTTCGTTGCATACTGCGCATTTGTACGTTGGCCTCTCTGTGGTTGTGAAAGCTTTCTGTATTCGTCTCGCATGTGGTGTCCCGTGGATGTCGATGTTCTCGGGTTGTGCATAGGCGGCACAATTGTCGGCTTCCCGCTGCAGGAACGCTGCCAGTTTGACGAGTTCGGGTTCTTCATTTCGCTGCGTTGCGGCGTAGTCGAACCATCTGTAGCGTAGGGCGGCTGTGAGCTTATCCATCATGGCTTTCGTAGTCTCGGGGCTATGTAGGTAGTGTATGCGATCTAGCGCTTTCAATGTGGCCATCGTGTTGTTCAATCTGCAGGCGAAGATGCATATGTCTTGCGGCGCGTCGGTGAGTCGGGGCAGTGTTCTGAGGCGTTCCAACTCGGCGCGTGCAATTGAGTCTGTTCTTCCAAATCGGGATTCGAGGGCTTTCATGATTTCTTCGGAGTTGACGTTGTAGATGAGGAGATTTTCAACGGCTTCTTTTGCTCTTCCTTTCAGGCTTTTTCTTAATCTTGCTACGTTATCGGCATCGGAGTAGGTCGTGGCGGACCCGGCGTAGGCTGCCTTGAATGACAGCCATTCTTGAGACGACCCGTTGAATTGAGGCAGGTCGATGTTGTATCGCGATGAATTTCTATGACCGGACTGGGCGGCGATCGCGATGGCTGAAGCTAACTCGGTGATGCTGATGTTCTGTTGGCTGAGGGCGATCATCGAGTTATTCTTCGGTTCTTCCTCCTTGGCATATATCGGAGGCGGCTGGCGGCCTGTTTCTTCGTAGCAACGTCGTTGTGGTGGCGCGGGAACATAGACTGGAACGTAGGCGGGAGCTTCGGCGTTGAGAGGTGCGGTGGCCCCGTCGTGCTCGGCAGTGGCGGCGGCGGGGCGGGCCCCGGGCCCATGACGCTCGGCAGTGGCGTGGCTGGGTCCGGCGGCGGCGGGTTGCGTATCCCTGGCATCAGCTGGCGGCCGCGGCGGCGGCTGGTTCTGTGGGGTTGCCAGCTGGGGATCCTCTTCATGGTGCGGTTCATTGGCGATGGCTAGCACGTGTCTTCGGTTAGACGCGAGCCACTCGTCGACTCGCTGCTCCGTTTCGTAGGTCGACATCACTGTCTTGTCGTCCTCTTCGCTCTCTTCGGCTTCTAATGTTGCGATTCGGGCTTGAGCGAGTTCCAGTTTTATTTTCAAGGCTTCTTCCCGTGCCTGCGCTAGGCGAAGCGCACGGCGGCTTGACGTTGTACGGATTGATTTTGACGTCGAAATTGCAGGGCGGCGTGGCGGCTCGGCGATTCCCTGTGATTGTGACGTCGTCGTTGACTCCTTGGGCGTAGAAGTGTCTGTAGTCTCCGTTGTTTCCGTAGACGGGATGGTTGCTTCGTCCGACGAGGATGGGTCCCCGGCGCCACCAAACATTAATTGGCCTAATGTCTGGCTTCCTGAAGCGTTTCTGGTTACCGGCGGCATTTTCTTCCTTTTCTTTGTTCAGTTGTGAAGGACCAATATATCGCAGAAATCCGGTTCGAAGTTGACCAACATGTGCGGACTCGCACCTATGACTGGTTCATGAAGGGTTGGCAGGGCAGGTTCGGTGAAGAAAATGCTCGGTGGATTGATCAGACGTTTCGGAGAGGGCGGAGGCTCTTCTATGTTGCCCTGGCTGGGAGTGGCTCTTGAGTGCAAAGTCTATGGCCGAGGGTCCCCATTTTATACAAATTTTCCGAGCCTCCGTCCCCCCCTCCACTTTTCTTTATTTTCAGCGTTTTCCTTATTATCTAATACATTTGGGACATCTTATACAACGGAAAACCTTACGAACTATGTGTGCTACGATTCGGTATATAAACTAAAACTATTCGCTTACAAACTAGGAAAATATCTACAAAAAACAGTTTTCGCGCCAGTAGGTATTTTCCCGCCATTTCCATCCGGTCGGGAAAACACCTACTGCGCAGGCGTGGCTACCCCCACTCCGCATGGTGGCCCTCCCTGGTGGAGGGGAGCCACGGCGCATGCGTACTGCCGGGTAGGTTTGTTTACGTTCTGTAAACTACGGCAAAACCTACCCGGCAGGGGTTTCCGAATAAAGATAACACAATTAAGAAATTCTTTATTAACCTATCTGCCTATTTACATACTTAAAAACTACTTATACGCTAACACAAATACGAGAAAACTATTACTAAACCTAACCATCTGTTCGCGTATATACAAAGCCCTACTATAAAAACTAACTGCACGTTCATGTATAAACAAAGTCAGTCAGTCTACACGATTTTGGTCGCCGTGTGCGGTGTTTTGGGGCGTTCCGCACACATTGAGATCTGAAATAACAAAATATGTAAAAAATATAGGTTTTTTTAGACATCTTTGGGTCACTCAATTGAGGTAAAGTTTTTGGATCTCCATGCTAAGAGCTCAAAATGAATATTTGAGTTTCTAGTATAACACACTCTTACAACACCAATTAATCGGGTTCCTATCCAACAAATAACTTTTTAGCTTGGGAAATTACATTGATAGCACAAAATAATCAAACAAGCATTCTTATCATTAAACGTTCTAACGGCCTGCGTTAGGAGACTTGTGAATTGGTTGATTACGTGAAAACATGATAGCTTTATGTTTTTTTAAACAAAACAAACATTAAATTATATAGTTGATGTATATAATTATAGAGTAAATTAAAAAAAATCTGATTTAACTAACCTTGTATTTTACCAATTTTACCAAACTTCAAGGTCAGTGAGCGAGCCAAAAGTACCATTAAATATAAAATCTGTAAATGCGAATCTAAATTACACTTAAAAGAGAAACTTTTGTGTGGTATTACGTTTCGAATTTCACAGTTTGACAAATATGACACACCCTACTGTACATAATGCCTAATTATGTATAGTTACATACACTACTTTATCTACCCACATATCATAAGCCTCCATGATGCATTCAGGAGCCGCATATTAAATTTTAACCGGTAATGGCGGTAATGAAAAGATTGAAAAGTTTTCTGGCAGCTGTCATAGTGTTTTTTTAATTCAGAGACAAACTCGAGTCGGCTCCAACTATCATATCGTTCGATATCTTACTTACATGCGACATTGTCCAATTTTGTATGAAAATTGACAATTCATTTCGAACTAAACGTCATCTCGACTGATATTAGAATAGCGGTCAAATCAAATTTCTTTGTTTTTCAGAGATGTTCGAAATTTGAATGTCATAAGAACATTGAAATTGATGTTCTTATGAATCCATAAGATTACTGCCGCAGATAAAAAATTTGCTCTAACAACAGAGTTGATTATTATGCTGGTCATAATTTGCGGTTTCTGAACGCATCATAGAGGGTTTATGATATGAGTGTAGATAAAGAAAGTTAATAGTGCAGATAATTATACAAAGGCCGTATAAAGAAATAAGAAAATAGTTAATCAAAGGCGACTAACTTCAATGTTGTAGTCGAAGCATTCTATACTCTATTTGTAACCATATTAAGTTTAAAATGCTATACTATTACTATGTAGTTAGCCTCCTTTTTGGGTTTCTTAGTTGAAAATGAATAATTGTGGATTGAAATCCTAGAGTAAAGCCAGAGATTCACTAGGGAACAAAAGTCCCGCAACACGTGTCGCCATTGATGTCGGGGGAAGTGGCGCAACGTTGCTGGACTTCGCACGATATTTTGGGTGACATCGCGCGGTAAGTGTTGCTAGTGACGTCAGGCGAAGTCAAGCGACTTTGCGAAACTTCGAAACATATGTCGGGCAGCATCGCGCGACACGTTTCGCCGTGATGTGATGCACCCTACACTTGTCGCCCGACGTCGCCAGATATGCCAGGAGAAGTTTTACGAAGTCGCTTGACTCCGCCTGACGTCGCTGCCGAAATCTGTCGCCAGATATGTCAAGTGAAGTCGCTCAACTTCGCTTGACGTGTCGCCGACAAGTATCGTGGATCGTTTGTCCTCTAGTGAATCCTTGGCTTAAGTTTTTCTCAAAATTTAAATTTGGGAGACAACCTATCAATTTAAACCTTCGTTGTTAAACATCTCAAAATGTATTTATGCTATTTTTCACTAACAAATAGACTGCCAAATAGTGTATCGACTAATAATCGTAGAAAAGTCGAATTTAAAAAAAAAATCGTTTATGTTAACACGTTCACGGACACAGCACCATCCTCGAAATTGCGTGATATGGCACAAATAAATCTCATACAACATTTTCTACGTCCATGGACGTACTGCCACATTTAACGTTTGTCAAACATTGTGCCACTTTATGACGTAAAATATATGTATGTAATTTCGTACAATAAAAATCTTATCTAATGTGGCAGCTCGTCCACAGCCGTTACGTCCACAGCCGTGATGTGCCACAACACGCGTCGTTCCCCTTTTAGAGTAGTGCATGAGGTTGAGGTTGCCCTAGAGCTTTTTTGCTGTGACACTGGTGGTTTGTGTTAAAACCAAAAACGGCACAGAGTCCGCGCTTCCTATAAATGCTATGGGAAATAGCCGGCCGTGGACGGAGTTCCGCTTTTAATGTAATTAAAAACACCGGCCACAGCCGTAGTGCCATATCGCGAGGGTCTCAGTTTACGTCTCTCGACGTAATGTCCGTGAACGTGTTAACACGGGCGAAATAACCCTTAATAGAAGTGAAAGGAATTAATTAAAATAAAAATAGAAGGCAATAAGTAGACAAACGACCATAGATACGACTACATACAGGAGTTATTTTGTCATAAGTATGCAGTTCATATTATGGTGAGGGTAAAGGATAGAGCTATAGCAGATAAAAAGCTCTGTTATTTTCTCTCAGCGTAAACAGAACCCTGTCATATTAACTCACAGGTCAAAAACCCTACAAAGCTATCGCCCACATAGTAATAAGTACTTAACTTCTGCGAAATTTTTACCCACGTCAAGAAAGAGTAAATATATAACGCCAGTGATTGGGCTGTTCTCTCCTGTGGCGCACAAACATTCGTATAATGTATGTATGTATGTATAATGCTTTTACGCACCCAAATATTTACATACTTTTATCGGACTCTTTCCAAACACTGCCAAGACATTGTAAACCATATCAAGGAGGCATAAAGACGATATTCCTTAGCGGAAACCGGGCAAGTGATTCCGCCTTCCCATACATTTCAGTCCTTTGTCGCACTAATGTCAACAATAAAAAGGATTTTCGTCTCCATAAAAAGTTTTAAGGCAGTTACATTTTGGTGTAAAAGTGAGGAAGGTGCGCGTTGTTTTTGTAAGGGTTTTTTTAGGATTACTGTCATCAGTGTAAATGGGTTTTTTTATAACTAAAGCTAGCGTTTACATGTAAATTTACATGTAAAAAAGGGTACAAAAGGAACACTGAAATAATTACCTACTACACACAGTAGAGCAAAAAACACTGATCATGAAAAGTATAATTAAGTGCTTAAAAAACAGTTAAAGAAAAAACATTCAAGTTTACCGATTACTATTACAATATTTAAAATGGGTGCGCCAAAGTTCATATAAAATTGTAAATCCGATTATTGGAACTCCGAAATTTTTTCTCATACCATTTTACATCATAATGATCACTCTTCATACTCTTCATAATATTTTTTAATACTAATGTTCGGAACTTATACTCATCTGAACTTATAACGCCAATATTCATGGAACCGTACACTTTTCAGAATTTCTTAAATATCTTACGTGTAGATAAAATTAGGTCAGGTTAGGTTAGATTTATAACAATCCTCAGAAAGTAACAGTTTCTTAAAAAATGCATTATGAGTTGCGATAATTATGACTTAAAAAAGTATGAACCAAAAAGTATAAGGAAATATTTTCGAAGAAATGATGAGTATAGACACAACTCGTTATTTGTATAAAAAATCTAAAGACCAATTTTATATGAGCCAATATAGACCCATTTTAAATGCTATATACATAATTCAATTTACTGTCAAGACGGTATAATTTAATGGCAAGTTTTAACTGTTTTTGGACCAGTGGCAATTTCCGTTCCGATCGTTAGGCTCGTATATTAATAAAGCGAAAGCGAAGCGCAGCTAATTAGCGATAAGACCACCTGTTGTTTACCTGTATTATTTTTTAAATGTGCTGTTTCTCTGTTTTGTTTTATTATTTGGTGTACAATAAAGTGTTTTGTATTGTATTGTATTGTATATTATGGTGCAAAGTATTTTTTTCTTGTTAAACTTACAGGGACAGGCAAATCAGGCTATGTGACCTAAATTTTGACGGTAAAAAATTAAAACCCATGTGGTTGCCGGGTTAGAATAGTGCCACACCATGCTTTCCCGTGGATGTCGTAAGAGGCGACTAAGGGAATAAAGGCTTGTAGTACTGTTAGGCGATGGGCTTGCAACCTGTCACTAATACGCTGGCAAACATCTTAACCTGATTGTGCATAATGTGGTTACAGAATTATCAACAAGTTTTTAGAGCTGTTGGTAATTCTGTTGCTCTGCCTACCCCACTATGGGAATAAAGGCGTGAGTTTATGTATTGTATGTGTATAATTTTTTATTGATCCCAATTTTTTGTTGTTTTATGAACATGATAGAGCCGGGGAACCTGCGGCAATACTTGAAGAACATATCCATGAATACTCGACCATATGCAACGTAATTTTTTTTTTTACTGAACTAAATAGTGAAACTGTTTTTAGAGTTCCGTATCAAAAGAATGCCAACGGAACCCTATTACAGACTAAAACTCCGCTGTCCGATCGTCCATCCGTCCGTCCATCTGACTGACAGCGGATTTCATTTTGTAAACCGTAGTAGCTAGACACTTAAAATTATCACAAAATATATCTTGATATATATAGCCGCTTTAACAACAAATAAATAAAAAACCAGTTTAAGAGGCGTATACAAGAAATGTGATTTTTTCGGCGCTGTATGTTGTCCAGCTTGCATTTGGCGGTTTTTTAAAGGTAATTATAGTGCAACGAATTAATTAAATGTTTAATTTAATTATACCGCTTTTATCTATTTAATATTTGATAATTTCTACGATATCACAAATACAAATCCTTCCCTACCATAATCAACTTAAGAAAACTTCGCCGAAATGTCTTCCCTTCCAATTACGTTACATCACACTTGAAAACAAAATGGCGGAGCAACCGAATTGAATCTAAAGCTGTCCAAACAACGGAACGCTCTAAGCCAGCGAAGCTAGTAACAAAAACTAAAGAAACTCATCAGACAGCAAAAATTGAAAGTGGAAAGGAACAATAAATTTTAATCAGTGACGAAATTGCTTTGGTAATCGGACCGTCCCCACTTCCGACCATTTGTCTTGGGATTCGCTAACACAATTCCAATGAGAAATGTAATCTTTTTCTGCAGATTAATTAAAAGTGCTTTGCATCAATATTCTTTTTGTTGTGCTTTTCACAGATTGCGTTGAAGGGTATCTTGCATGTTAATGTATTAGTTTATTTAATTAAATAACCGCGGTTGTTGTTCTTGAGAAGGTAAAAAGCATACTACAATCTTTATTGAGAATGCAAAATAAACATTATTTTATGCAGCTTTAAGACTTCTAAAGGTCATAATGAAAGTATCAACGTAAAATGTAAATTTGACCACAGAAATTAAACTTGTCTCAAATTCGCGTTTAATAGTAGATTGTACAACTAGGGTCTAAAATAAGCCATACTTAGTACCACGAGATGGTTAAAATAAAATAGTTCGAGGGGTACCTAATATGGCTTTTAGACCCGAGTAATACACTCTACTTTTCACTTCGATTGCGAGAAAATAAAAACATCACCTATACAAAGGTAAAAAATTAGCAAAGATAGCACCACATATTCTAAGGCAAAAATATTGTTTTAATTTGGAGGCATATTTTTTTTAAAAGTACTTTAACACAGATACAAAATATAGACACCGCAAATAAACGCCACTAACCGTGTGAGTATTTAGCGCTTCAAAGCGTTGCACAATCGATTTAATCATATTTTAACGATTGTAAAATAGGGACTAAAAAACACCTAATGTTTTGAGAAATTAATTCTGTTCCCTAATTGGTCGATTTTAATATAGCTGTATTCTGGTTGGTTCATACCAAATACAAAGTTTTTTTTTAAAGAGCGTACCAAAAAGAACCTAATGTTCCGATTGACAGTCGATGTGTATTGTGATAGGTTGATTTAATTTCGTGAAGTATTTTGATTGGTGGATTTAATTTGGTGCAGTATTTTGATTGGCCAAATTAAAATGTTTTGTACAAATAAATCATTCTATTTTCCATTTCATATGTTCCCTAGGGGAAATATGAATATAATGTATTCTCTACGGTTTACATGTACTACTTGAGTCTCGCTTGATAATTCCAATATGACACACTTCTTGAGCATGAGAAGTGAAAAAATGCTTTTTACTTACTTTTTCATGTTGGCAGGCATTGTTCAAAATAATTAAATCATTCATTATTACGGTCTTAGCAAGTTGTAAAAACCTTTTACAGGCGTTATGACCGAAAACCTTAAATCCCATTAAAAAATCTTTAATGCTTAATCCAGATGGACATTAATGATGACGTTTAAATTTAATAATAAAACTCTAGTATTTATTTATTTGTGTAGAAATATTTTGACAATCTATTCTTAAGAAAATATTTGAAAGTTTTCAAATCAGTATTTTTCACAATACATTATTATTTACATTATTTATTATTAAACACTAGCTGGTATTAATTGTTAATAACTTTAAAAAACTTCTTAAAACGAACGATGAATTCAATGTAAACAATAATCACTAATCTCTCAAATGTTCAAAATAAGACACGAAACATAATCAAATTAGACTCACTACCTTTAGTTCTCCTCTCAAACAAATTGAATCTTCAAGACAATGCAAAACAATCCGTATTTTATTCCATAAAAGGTCGACTACCCATTACTAAAACGCTAATTGTAATAGAGCTGGATTACTTTCACGAAATTATCTCTGGATATCATAAAATTTCGGCCACTTAAATGTCGGCACTTATTTACTGCTATAAAAGGTAGGCGACGGAAAAATTTCTTATCTTTTAACAAGAATATGAAGCCATTTTATGAGATGTTTTACTCAACAACACCACCATTTTTTTCCTTAACCTACCACCAAGCAGAACTGTTTGCATTGTTGTGTTCCAGTGTGGGTGAAATAACTATACTCTGTGCCAATTGAAATTGGCAAAGATGTAAACACAAACAAACGAACCAATTTACCATTATTACCCGATAATTCCGTGCTCTTAAAGATCAAGTGAGGTCTTAGCATTGATTTATACACTTGATCTTTACTTTTACATTAAGTTTAAGATTAAATAACTATTAATTATACGTTATTTTAAATAAAAACACGCTTGATGAATATTTGAGGTTATGTGTCAAACAGTACTAATTTGTTTACATCTTTGGCAATTTCAATTGACACGAACTATGGCCTAAAGACATTCCACATTAGCCCTCAGGGTTGGCAACGCATTTCTAGTCTTGAGATCGCAATCTTAAGATTGTAGTCTTGAGAATGCAAATGTCCATGGGTCATAGATCCCACCATCAGGTGGCCTGTGCACCTTGTTCGGCTTCTCCATGGATTAAAATAACGTGTCTTTTAAAACAACGACAAAAAAAAGGGCGTGTTAAAAGTTTCACGTGTATCTGTTATGTGTGTGTGTGTTAATAAAATAAGTAATTGTTGTGTGTACTAACATTAGTCCTTAAGTAAAATTATCTATTTGTATTATAGTTCATTTCATATACCAAAGCCCGATTCCACTTGAGACGGTCACTTAGTCAACAATAGCTAAACATTATGACTCTGATTGTTAAGTCTCAAGTTGAATCGGGCCATGGTATTTGAAATAATAATAAAATAATAATAAATATCAGGTGACAATGTCACACCAATTGAGCTAGTCCCAAACTAAGCTCTAGGCTTGTACTATGAGTACTAGACGACGATATAAATACTTATAGAGAGAAGTATATAAATACATAGAAAACATCCATGACTCGGGAACAAATATTCACGCTCACCACACAAATATCTGCCCTTACCGGGATTTGAACCCAGGACCTCTCGCTTCGTAGGCAGGGTCACTACCAACTAGGCCAGCGCCACAACGCATGAACGTATGAACTTATACTACCACAATGATCCTTGTTGGTCTGAGTAAATGATTTTGTTATTATTCTAGATATTTATTTAATTTTCTGTACATTAGGTTTTTTATAACAAATATTCAAATATAAAAATAAAATAAAAATACTAATACAAAAAAATAGACATTATAAAAAACCTAACCTACGAGTGCCGCCGGCAGCGGGGCAAGGCTCAAGCTACCGGTGGTTAGGGCTGCAGAGAGAGGAACCTCCTCACAATACGTGCCGTGTCGAGGAGTACTGCCTTCTGTATCTGGCCCTTGATCCAGCCATCTAGCGAGAGTCTCTTGAGGTGTTGGTCGAGACTCTTCGCTATAAGACCGTTTGCCGAAACAACTATCGGGACAATGATCGTTGAGTCAACATCCCACATGGCGGTCACCTCGTGAGCCAAGTCAAGGTACTTGCTGAATTTGTCCTTCTCGGCCTTCACAAGGTTCTCGTCATGCGGGATGGTGATGTCGACGAGCACTGCCCAGCGTTGAGATCGATCTGTCAACACGATATCAGGCTTATTGGCAACAATAGTCCTGTCCGTGATGACAGATCGATCCCAATAGAGCGTAGCACGACCATTTTCGAGAACTGGCGCCGGTGCGTACTTATAGTACGGCACTTCAGACTCTACAAGACCATATTGAAGAGCAAGTTGCTGATGGATGATCCTGGCTACGAGGTTATGTCTGTGCAAGTACTCGCCGTTGGCCAAATGCGAACAACCGGAAATTATATGTCTGAGGGACTCGCCGGGGCAACGGCATGCTCGACAAATGTCAACCGTGCCATCCCTCAGAATATATTTCCGGTAATTGTTATTATTATTATTATATTATTATGTGTGTCTGTGTATTTAATTCAATTTGGAACACGTTCGAAATGTCGAGGTACATAAAATGTTTTTACGTGATTAAGTCCCGTTTTAGATTTGTAACAGCATATTATTTTAGCTCTTATTTACTTGACAGTAATGGCGGCCAAGTAAAAACAATACTACATAAAACAATATCATTTCAGCTCTTGTATTTAAAATTTTCTCCCAAATGGCCCTATTAATTTTATAGATTTTATTGTAGTGTGATAATAACGTCAAAGATAATAATCAAATTTAAATTATGATAACCTTTGATTTTCTATGTGCCAATGATTAAATGAGGCCTTATTTTATTACCTTATTATTAATTTAAATGATAGAAAGAAAGAGGTTGCTAGTATAATTATGATTACGAACCTGTCTAACCACGGATTAAATAAAATTGGAAAAAGTCTAGAGAGATCTGATTATGCCCATCTTACAATAAGCTTCCAAAATAAAATGTTGCTGAGCAGAAAGATGAAGAATTGCTATCTGCAATTTTTTTTTTTTATTAAGATTAGGTTCTAGATAGGTAAGTAAAAAAAAAGTTTTTGGTCCACTTAAAACTCTTTGTTTTGAGCCGGGGGAAATGCCTATGTTTTCTCTATATAAGTAAGTTTATCATTTTCCCATAGTACAGGCCTAGAGCTAAGTTTGTGACTAGGGCAATTTGTGAGATTTCGTCCCCTGATATTCATTTATTAATTTATATTCATATATCTTTTGTTCTGAATATAATTCATGTATGTTTAATATGAAACTCATTAGCTTTCGGCGACGAGAAAACTTTTCCAGAAACATACTATTTCACGTTTCCTTTCTCCATATTTCAAAGCAATTTAGTTTCTCCAGAAAGATATAAACAAACCCGAAAATCTTGGAGATTTCTAAATGGACTTTTTCTTGTATAACTGCCCTATAAAGCTCTCTCGATTATAATATTTCACCACACAGTAGACGAAAATTATCTTTGAAATGTCTGCCGTAAGGTTGAAATTTCTTCAGAGTATTCATGCTACTTGTAACATTTTGGACGTTGGTGGCGTTTGTAAAATATTTCTTCAGGCAACGCAAATGTGAAATATCTGTTTACAGGTCCTTAATATTTCAGGAATGTAGCATTCTATGTGATTTTATGGAACGATTATGTAAACGTTTTTTCTCTTTAATATGAATGTTTAGTTTTCGGGACCTTTATAAATTTTATTTTCGTTCGTTTCACTTTCATATGACAGCGAAATATTTTCAACTTTATTTGCATACTGTAGGTATTTAAGCAAACCTTTAAATTGTTGAACCACTATATAACCCTGTCTCAGAAAGCCAATGATTATTTGTGTCGTAATTTATTTTACGTTCCTTGACGCTATCATTATGACAAGGTAGAATATCCCGGCATCTTTTTATCTCACACAAGAATAGCGTCGGCTTTGTTCTGATTCATTGTCATACTGTTTTAAATCGGCGACGGCACTCACTCAAATTGATGTACTATCAGCGCAATGGAACCCTGAACCCACCATGGAACTGTGTCACAGTGAGGTTAAGATTCAAGCCGTAAAAAGTGTCAAACAAATTATGTTATACTGTCACTGTGACACCGTTCTAAGGTGGGTTAGGGCTCCATTGGACTGATAATACGTAAAGTAAGTGGTTCTGGTAAATTGAAATCATTATAATGATGGGTTTCCCACTGCACCAAACCTTTGCCCCTTTTTAGTCTGTCTGTATGTCTAAGTTTAGATTATTCGTGTATTTCGTTATTCGTGTATAGGTAAATTATTTGATAAATTGTAAATTAAATTTCCAGGATAAATATTTTACAATTATATTTGTAGCATAAATACATAATTATGTCGGCCGGGCTAAACCGATTGAGAGGTAATTGCGTCTTTTAAAGTTTTAATGGAATGCAACGTTTTGAAACTTTTTCGCTCTTTTTTATAGAAATAATGGTACTTTAACTACTATGAAACGGCGAAAAAATAGCTTTGAAACGTTGCATTACCTTTAAATTACCCATTTACCCTTTCGTTGGAATACCTAACTTATATTAGCTATATAATTTATACAAGAAAAAGTAATAAGATACCTGTAAATTTGAATAATATATACTTCTCACGGGTTATTTATATCTTCCACGTATAACGAGTATAAGGAAACGATGAAAATACATATTATCATGGATCATTCTTTGCCATCTTTATTAATTTATCGTGTTAAAAAATACTTTTGGAAAGTGCCAGGTCAGGAGTACCCTAAATCGACGCACGTGTATGAAGAGACTTATGAGTGGAAGTGGAAGGCGTGATTGTATGTATGTATGTATGTAAAATACGGTTGGAAAACCTTATCAAAGAAAGATGCAAATCTTTTTATAATTGTACGCGATACTAAAATAATAAATAAGTCATAAAAATATGTAAACATTCTATTCTTCATCTAGGGGACACGGTTTCTCTAAAAGAAGGTATCGACACTTTTTATAAATGTGTTTGTCTTGCACCTTCTTAGGTAAGTTTTTTTTGTACCTACTTCTTGTAAAAAATCCGTGTTTTCACACGGTTTCCTGCTCAGTTGATATTTTTATTTTATATAATGCCAGTTTGAGTATTATCATCGTCGTGTATTTAAAAAAAATACTAACTGTTGAGTTTCTTGCGGCGTTTCTTCTCAGCAGTGGTCTCCTCTTGGGAAGCGCTGGTAGATTCTTGACGTGTTTTCTTTTATATCTTTTATCTTTATCTTGAAGGAAAATAAGGCATAATAGTCAAAAAATATGATCGTCAACAAAAGAAAGTCGTAACAGAAATTAAAGCAGTTGACAGAAGACCGGAGCGGTTTGGCGATTACTCTATCGACAAGAGCTTGACTCTTAAATAAAGAGCGTTGAATAAACGTAATTACGTAGTGAGAGTTTTTAAGAAACCTAAAGTCAAAGTTAAACCTTAGCACATTTAAGATGGCATAATTGGCGATTTTGTTAAAAAGCTTAAAAGAACAGGCACTTACCAATCTCATGAAGATTTGAAAGGTGGTATGAGGAACCTGTAACAGTTTTTTTTTTTAAGAAAAATGACACCACAGTTTTTTTAATACACAACAAAAAAACACTAGGCATGTAAAATAGGCACAGAACAACATTACAAAATATTGTGGCCGAGATTCTATACGGTAAAAACCACATCTTCTTTGATTTTTTATCGTTTTTTTAATATGTATATGTAATTGCAGCTAATGCTTTACTTAATACCACAAAACACGTGATTATAATACACAGCTATTTTCTTCTTCATTCTTTGATCTCCGTTGATGTGGATTACGTTTATGTGCAAATGACGGTATGACCAATGATATTTTATATTAAGATACGTCATCTGCGCGCAAAAGCGTTCCTCGAAAAGGAAGGCCTTACTATCGTTCAGTAAAGCCGTGGCCGCTGACACGCACGCGTCAAAAACAGTAAAGTTTTATTACCGAAATGCAACAAATATAAGTCATAAAAAATGCCGTCTTGTGGTTTTAGAGGCTGCCGAAATTATACTGTAACTATAAAAGGAAGAAAGGATGTCTCATTTCATTCGTAAGTACCGTAAATATTTTTATATTTTTTGTTTACATCGCCATATTTTGTGGCGGCCATCACGCGGCCATGAGCGGGCACGCCACGTCATTCGGGTACGCAATTTGAAACAACTATTTATCTCTTTCTAACAATAACGTTCGCTATGGATTTCCGTCTTTGTCTGTAGAAATCTGGAAACGTAGCCACTGTCAGTACTTGGCGACGGATTTTATGTGCGTTTAGTATGAGCATAACGTATCTAAATATAAAATATCATTGGGTATGACGACGTCTGCACCCAGGGTAGTAGGGGGCGATCGTGCCCGATTCCTGCCGAGTCTTGTAGTATCTAGCCGCAAAATTCGGTGTTAAACTGTGTGTGTTGAATGTTACTGTAATTATTTTATATTAGTTTATTTTATTTGCTGTTTTTTTGTTAGTGTTACTATCTTATTTTTCTACTGTTGTTTGTTAGTGTCATGTTTATCATTTTTTTCTTTTCTTTATCTATTGCTCTAACGTTCGTGATAAAGGGCCCCACTGAAAAGCAGCGTCGTGGCTTGCCTCGGAATAGTACTGAGTGGGTCCCTTATTGATGCAACGTACGGCTCAGATGACCGTGTCGTTTTTGAGTCAATATTTTTTTTCTATTTTTTCATTCTTTCTTGTTGTCAACATATTGATAGCTCTTATTTACTTGACAGTAATGCCGGCCAAGTTAAAAATAATACCATAACCGTCATGTCAAAAGCAATTATAGGCCCACATAGAATATAGAACCAGTAAAGTCGATATTTTCGTATTATTTTCTATCTGTATTGCATGTTTCTCTAACCAACACAATTTCAGACGAAGCCTTTCACGTTGCTAATTAAGTCTTAATGTTATAATAGGCCTAATGTCCATTTACGGTTTCAACTCCAACCTCAATAGGTTTTGGTTATCATTTATACATTAGGCGGACTTGGTTAGCTAGTTGGTAATTATGAAAACGGAAATTAGCAAACATATGTATTCGTTTTAAAAAACAAGTTTTTCAAACAACCCGGTTTTGCAAATATGAGGTGTATATTTTCGTATCTATTATACATATATACAATCTGAAAAACATCGTTTTTTTATAATCAAGGTTATAAACACATGAAAATCGTTAATGCACTCATATATTAACAAATTTGTTTGGATAAAAAATACTGACCGGCTAAAGATTGGTAATCCAGGGGATTAATTAATAGATTTGTAACACTATTGTTGCATCTGGTATTTATGTTACTAAATGCGATAACGTCCTCTATACGTAGTCCGATTTCCACGAAAGTATTTGAAACAAATTATAAAAAACGAAAATATACTGACCTAGTTTTTTGTATAAAACTACAACATATTCAAAAATCGTAGAAATCGGACTTGATTTAAGGGGTGGGAAACGTTACGGCCTGGAGCTAAATTATTATGAAAAAAAATACAGCTACGCGATGAAAGCGTTGGTTCACAATCCTCTTCAAGGCATAAAACCCCTCAAGGTCTAAAATATCAGTCCTACAGAACAAACTTATAAAAGAGCACTATAGGCAAACCAGATCACCTGCAAAACCAAGTCTGTCCAGTTGCCTAACTGTCCAAAATTCTTTGGCTACTACTCTAATTAGGTTTCTTTGCTATTTAATTCAAACATGTCACAGTTGCCGGCTGCTAACTCGCTAATTGTCACTTCACTTTCATTTCCATACCTAATTTAAATTACTCATTGTTTTTCAAGTTATTTTGTTAGTAATCAACCTATCTAAAGGTAGGTAACTTATAATTCATGATTACTTATATTTATGACGGGTGAAGATCAGGGGGCTCACTTCCCTCTGACATGCTGTGGGCGTTACGTGGGTAGTGTTGGAGGAATTTAAAAAGGTTTTGCAGAGAACTCGTATAATAACGTAGGTACAACAATCAAATGCACAGTAGGAACGCGGGACGGTTTCTACAGCTGGATGTGGTCTGTCCGACAGCTCAGCAAGTAAGAAGTGCTCCGCCGCCCCAGCTCGCCCTTAAGTAGACTCCGTCGAACGCCCTAGAGGGCGCTGGCGTCCCAACCGGAAGAACAAATTGGCGCGCATCATGATTAATACGACATTTATGACTTAGGTATTTATTTCTATGCAACATAATGGCTTCGTCGTATCCCGGGGTTGTGGCAGAATACCAGTGTTTTGCTCACTAGAGCAATGCTACACGCTGAGCCATGACCTTTTTGTACTGCTGCGACGCACACATGCGGTTGAGATTGTACTTAGTTTGTAGGTTAGTTTGATATTGTTCTTTTCCACTAATTAAGGCAATTGTATGTGTGCACTGAAAAAAATAATTGGTCGCTTCTAACAAGATAGTGATTGTTGTGAATAAGCGTCTTGATTCCATACGAGCCTAACAAGACGATAGATACATCAACTAAGACGGTAGATGCATCAAATAAGATTTTAGTTGAATCACTAAAGAAATTGCTGTCGTTACTATCAGCTTTGGTTGATATAACTAATACCTTAACTATTGTATTCATTTTTTGTCAACTAAGAGAAAATCTCTCTTTGTTAGCTGCCATTTTTTTGAGTGTGTGATTGACGCATCGAATAAACGTTTTATCTATCTGTCTATCTATTTAACCTCCGTGGTAAAAGGCCCCACTGAAAATTAATGCCGTGGCGCCCTTATTGACAGAACGGCAGATGAAAAATATGTTACCTGCCATAATTCTTGGTTTACCTTGTAATTTTTGTCTAAATAAATATATTATCTTTGTTTTTTCGAAATGTGTAAAAAAATGCATGAACCTTGATAGAAACTAACAGTCTAGTACTAATACGATGAACTAATAGGCCAAAAGTGGTGCCCTTTAGTCAGGACGCGGCAGACTGCGGCAGATCAGCCAGGTTGTGCCAGGTGGGCAGACAGAACAAGTAGGATTCCCGTTTTATTGGATTTAAAGTTTAAATAACCTAAACTAAAAAAAAACACGATTTATTGTTGACTGGTATTATATTATTAACTCACTGTCAAAAGACGACTCAAATGAGTTCAAACTCGGCGTATCTACTATGAGTCAATGAGGAGTTCCTATGGCCATTTTCCGTCTTCATCATCACACTAGCTTGATGGTACCGTGTTATTGTTTTATTGGAATTGCATAAGTATGCTAAATTGCAGGTCAATCTGACAATTGAAAGTAGGTTAATATTGACTTCCAAGATTACCTACAATATCAGTTTGTTAGTTGCAAATGAACTTAATATATAACAGTTTGACTGAAATCGTTAATAATATATCATTAAAAAACTTACAAAATTCAAAGACCAATCTGGGCCGAAACGCTCCGCTCGCAAGAGCTGACACTTGTACAACGGATTGTCAAACGCTGCAGGAGTTGATATAATGCACGATACCTCACAAAGTTTTAAACGAAAGATGCTAAAATATTTATCCGACTCACTGTCTTAACTTTCAAAAACCTGCGTTTATATTACGTTGGTTGTAGTATGTATTTGTTATTTATTTTTAACACGTTCACGGACATTACGTCGAGAGACGTAAACTGGAACCCTCGTGATATGGCACTGCGGCTGTGGCCGGTGTTTTTAATTACACCAAAAGCGGAACTCCGTCGACGGCCGGCTATTTCCCATAGCATTAATAGGAAGCGCGGACTCTGTGCCGTTTTTGGTTTTAACACTAACCACCAGTGTCACAGCAAAAAAGCTCTAGGGCAACCTCAACCTCATGCACTACTCTAAAAGGGGAACGACGCGTGTTGTGGCACATCACGGCTGTGGACGAGCTGCCACATTAGATAAGATTTTTATTGTACGAAATTACATACATATATTTTACGTCATAATGTGGCACAATGTTTGACAAACGTTAAATGTGGCAGTTCGTCCATGGCCGTAGAAAATGTTGTATGCGATTTATTTGTGCCATATCACGCAATTTCGAGGATAGTGCTGTGTCCGTGAACGTGTTAAGGAATGAAATGAAATGTATGTATTTATTTATATAACTAATTAACTATTATACTTAACTTAACTGTTCTACACTTCTATTTCAATGAATACTGTGAAACTTTGCATGCTGTGGATACCTATAATTAGGTGAGCATTATGTGTATGTTTCAACTGTAAGCCTTAAGATGTTTGCTACAGTGTATCAGTTGTTGGTAACCCTAAATAAATGAAAAAAAAAAGACCGACTGGTTGTTTTAGAGTTAGTACAGAACTAACTCTAAAACAACCAGGAACCCTTCCAATTCCATTTAAAACGTTAACCCAATCCCGACGTCTAACAAGATCCGCGGCAAGACAGAGTTGCCGCCGTGACACATTACTCTTGCCGCGCGGCACGACCCAGGATGTAAGAGGTATAAATCCGGCAACCCCGCGGCGGAGACACACAGCATTTACATAAACTGCTTTGACATGGGACCATTCGCTTGCAAATGCGTTACGAGATGCATAACAACGCTTTATTGCTATGAATCGAGAGATAAATTTTGCTGAAGAAATTATTGTAGCTACCAAAAAATACCACATTGTTATTAATTTCATTAGTACATTGTTGCAGAGGATAGAAAGTAAGAATTTTTTGGACGAGTCATATAGAGGGCCGAAACGTAGTTGAGGCCCTCTAGTGTACGAGTCCATAAATTGCACTTTCTACCGAGGCAGACATAGTGCTTTTCACAACTACTGAGAGGAAATAAAATGAAAATTCATATTCAAAACTCAAATTTTAATTCATGTTAATGTGATATCACCGCCAATTTTACCATAGATCGCTTTTTTTTTAAATCGGTACTCGTGTCTCGGGTCTCGTGGCACTCGAGATTAATAAACTAACATGCGAGATGAAAATGTCAACTCCATATAACATTGTATTTGTTTCGCCATATCTCCCATGTAATTTCATCTCTAGTGGTTCGAGATTAGGGGCCAAGTTTGAATTACATTTAAAAAAAGAGCAGTGAAATAGTTTTTAGTTTGTGTATGTTTTAGCAAAAATACACCTAATATTTTACGACAAAAAACGGTGTGTGCTGATTGGTTGATTTCAATTTTTCATTTTAAGGAGCTATGACACAAAAATTTATTGATTGATTTTCATTAGTTCTTAAAGTTGAACAACAATGTTCTCGACCAATCAGCAAACACGCCGACAAAAACATTCTTGGTCTGTGCCCTATAAGTGACGTTTTGTGACCCCAAACAAGACCATCTATGGCCATATTTCCGAGCAGTGTTGTGAAAAAATATTTTCTAATCGAGTGAACAAATTACTCAAGCAACACTGTATTGGAATATTGTACTCGTATGCTGTAGTTATAAATATTATAGAGACAAGTTGGCCCTGCCAAGAGGCACTACGCTAACTGGCGTTTCTATTCGTCTCATTTTTAAACCAATCGCGTCACTGGCAGATGACCTGATACGAAAAGTCACGTGATCTACCAGTGACGCGATTGGTTTAAAAACGAAACGAATAGAAACGCTAGTTAGCGTAATGAATCTTGGCAGGGCCTCCAGGAGGCTAATTCATAATTTTGTTTTATGTAAATTACCGTATCTTTTTGGTACTGCTGTATTGGTTTTTAAAGTGATTTTCGGAAATTACATGGATTTTGTCGTGTTGGCGTATTTTTTTCTCAATTCACCTTGCTACTGTCAAAGACCACACCGCACATAAAATTACCTAGTACCTACCTTTTTACCCGACTGCCGAAGGAGGAGGGTAATGTGTTTCACAGCCTATATCCTATATCTATGTTTGTTCCTTTGTGTCACTATAATAGCTAAACCCGTTGTCCGATTTTGATGATTCTTATGTCAATCGATTTGTATTAATCTGGTGAGCGTCACTGAAGATATGACAGTAATTAAAATTTAATATGGCGGCAACCAGACGCCATATAGTGCAAATTTAAAAAAAAAGTCGACCAAGTATGACAAGTGGGGTATCATTGAATAGGGATTTAAAAATTATCTTTAGGTTTCTTTCACCATTTTTCATTTTGAATGATCATTTAGGATTTATAACGATTTAAAGTTGGTTAGCAACAGTCGTGTTTTGAAAGCTTGCTTTTTGTTAAAGTTATTACAACCGTATTTATACTCGTATTTTAATAGCATACAATTTATGCTAACTAAAATGTCATTACAACTACCAAGCCTCACTTTACACCATACTTACACGCCCAAAAATAAAACCACCTGCATTTATTGCATAAAAATAATATGAACTCAGTTTTAACCCTTTAATTTGCATAAAATTTGCATTTTGTAGAGGTTTTAGCAACAAACAATGGCGGGTACACTCGGCTCAAGATTTGCATACGACAGTTTATTCGGTGCATTTGTTCACGCATGTACAGTTGAACTGGAAACGACTAGATTTAATTTTGATGAGCGTAGTTGATTGTACGATATGATATTGTTAGGCTACGTTTTTGAACTGCCTAAAACATAGAAACTAATTACATTTAGGTATTTATTTAATAATAATTGTACAAAATTAAGAGACTTAACGACCAATGTGTAATAAATATTAAAATAAATAAAGTACTGATTTAGTAAAATGTAATTTATTCGAAATTCAGCACCAAATTAAGGGTTATTATTAATGTTTACTATTGTTTTATTAAGTATAACACCTTAAATGAGTAGGTCCGTGACAAAACTTACCTAACACTAGTTCTAATGCTTTTCTAAAACGGTTACAATAGTTTTCGAATCGTTAACATATTATTGAGTAGCATCCCGTGTTCCGTCAGAGCATTCTAAATATTCAATAACGTGTATGTTTTATTTATTTGCAGGATTTGTTACTAAAGCAGCTTGGCTAAAGCCACTCCGCTTTACATGCCTTTAGGCACACAGACTATCTATAATAGTTTGGCGGTTACTACTGCCTCAATGAATTAAAAATTAACTTGAGAACAACGTCCTAGATTGTTAAGGATGTCAAACTGTTCCGTACTCCATATTAATAGAGAATATTCTCAGAACGGCTCTCTAAGACGCGGTATTTATGACTGCAGCACATAAATGGCATCCGGTATGGAGATGAAGTCTCAGGAAGTCGACATTGTAAGGTCGTTATGAAACAGTGGCGCTGTTTCAATAGCTTATACTTGAGAGTTTTCATCGGATCTTTTGTTACTATTGTATAGTGTATAATGTCGCAATCTTAAATCACGTAACTTACGTGATTTCATCTTGAAAAATGCTTAAGAATCGGTCTTGTATCCCGTTGTTAATTATTTTTGTACAGTACTCTAGCGTCTACAAGCCAATTAACCCGGCGAGCATGACGTGAAAAAAAGTTACGTCAAGCATGAGGCAGGGTATGACATGCCCGTAACGTAATGTACCGTAAAATAGTTTATATTGATTTTATTTTGTATTTTGTGATGTATATTGTTCATTAAAGGATTATTTAATGAAATTCAATCAAACACAAGTTTTAATCATGAAATTATTTTCATTTATTAGTGTTTACCTTATACTATGTAATTATAGTAACAAAAATATTAATGTTTACAAAAAACCAACAAATCAACAAAATAAACATATTTAGAATAAAAATCAACTTTTTACTAAAAGATAATGAGATCCTCTCTTTAATAAAGCATAGAAATATTTTTTTTATGTGTAAATTATGCTTAATCACTACTGTCCACATCAGCACATTTCCCGCACATAAATTTTGCATGCTCCATACATATGGGCTTGCTGCAAGCATTACAAGAGTATTTGGTTTTTCTGTCCTTCTTGTATGGACAGTCCTGGCATCTGACATAACGTCCAGGCACATTCACCTGGCTAGGTGAAGGTTCGCCCACTTGTTTTGCCTGATGACTTGCAGTGGTCAGTTTCGTCTTCCGAACTGGATAGATCAGAGAAATCTGATCGTACCTCCTCTAACATGACACGAATCCTTTCTTCTTGCCTCTCATAATCCATTTTGATGAAAAACTAAAAATAATAAAAGAAACAACTAAAACAAATGAAATAAACTCAAATCTATACATCGCAACCTTTAAATAACTAAAAAAATGAAAAACAGAAATTTAAATGACTACGTAAAAAAAATACGTCTGAAATGACGCAGGGTGTGACATACCCGAAGCAGGTCCGTGCACGTATATTCCGGCGGACGGCTCACGTCGCACTGCCATCACGCCACTATCCCCTCCCGCACACCCCTCCCTCCAGCTACTGAGCGGGCTAGTGTTGTCAGGCAAAAATTTTAAAAATGCTAGCACTTTTTGGTAATGACAGGGTATGAGATACCCTGGGTCATGCTCGCCGGGTTAAGGTATTTCTAAGAAAGAACCAGTCAAGAACGAGTCAGAATCACGCCTTGAGGGTTCCGTATATAAAATACTAGCTTTTGCCAGCGACTTCATCCGCGTAGATGTCGATTATCGTTATTCCCTCGGGAAATTAAAAAAAAAAATCCAGGATAAAATGTAGCCTTTGTGTTAATCCAGGGTGTACGCTATCTTCATTTCAAATTTCATCCAAATCCGTCCAGTCGTTGCAGCGTGAAAGAGTAAACATTCATACATCCATACATACAAGCTTTCGAGTTTATAATATTAGTAAGGAGAAGCGACAAGACTTATTTTGCTGTCAATTTTCGTTATAGCTAAATGCGTCCCGTGGCTTGTTATATACAAGTAGGTATTTTGATGAGTCAAGTTAATAGACAAAAAAAAATGCAGTCAAAAAATTAAAACAACAACAAATTCGATATCAAAAGTAGATAATTTCTAAAAATTGAAAAATTATATGAAACTACTATTCTTTTTTATTATTTTATGTTGGCCATTCTCATGAATACTAAACCTATATAGGTCTAAAAATATTAAAATATTACATTTGTAATAAAAACTGTCGTCAACAAAGTGTTCGTCTGCGAGTCTTTTCGCTCGCCGCCCAAACTGTTGTCTATTCCCTTGTATTGCGATAAGTTTGTCTATGTACATTTACTACATCGGTGCAAAAGTCTTGTTATTGTTTATGTGCAACTGGTCTAAGATCCGAATAGGTGAAGATTTGGACCGGGCTGTTTATTCGATGAAAAGTATTTTATATCAAATTGAATGCGCTAAATAATATATTATTATGTGGCGAATAGGTAGGCTGAAAAAAATTTGTCCAGTACTTATATCATTAAAAAAATAATTAAAAATGAACTTTTTTTTTAAATAGCAAATGTTTGTTTCATAGACAAATTACATACTAATCGAAAGTATGAAGTCTATAGAATATGCAAACGTTAGGTTTGGTGCAAATTACTAGTACCGACTTACCTGTTTATACCTGCCTACCCAATAGCTTGACGAGAAAAAAATAGTCAAACTTGGGTTGATATTTTCGATTGGTATGTAATTTGTCCATTAAACAAGCTATTGTATTTTTTTAAAACGAAGTAATTTTTTTAATTTTTAATTAATTATATACTGGACTGAAATTTTTCAGCTTACCTATTCGCCACATATTATTTAGCGTATTAAATTTGATATAAAATACTTTTCATCGAATAAACAGCCCGGTCCAAATCTTCTCCTATTCGGATCTCCTACTAAACAGAGAGTTTACAAATTATGGAATTGACGAATATGTGCATTGAGAAAATGTCACTTCCATTTCTTTAACATCCTTGTTTAGTCGCATCTGCGAGAATGCATGCATTCATTTCCTCTGCTTCGCAAATTATGATAACAACATGCGAATTACTTTGATGGGACTTTCTTTGTCGCATTCAGGGACAAATTGTGTGATTTCAATACTAAAACAAAACCTTAAATTACAAACTTTACTTTGTAATTTAAGGTTAAACCACCGTTTTTTGAAAAAAAAAAAAAGTGTGATGAGCGGGAATAGTTCCTGAGTCATGGATGTTTTTTATGTATTTCAGGTGGGTGCGTTTCAATCAGTATACAAACTTTTTGCATAATTTAATCTAACTAACCACGAAAAGCATAATGAACGTTTAGCATAAAAACTAATTGTATAATTTTATCTGGCATACGTTCGAATAACATAACACTCATTTAACATAACTATCATTTCTAGTTATTATGCATTTTAAGTCAATTTATTCTAACTAGGTTAGGTTAGGTTAGAACTGTGACCACATTAATAGCAATGGAAGCAGTTAGAAATATTTACTTTTTAAATTAATAAACATTATAGTTTTTGAAATTATGCATTTCGTTTTATGCATCATGACTATTATATCGATGGTTTATTATATAGATTGAAATTATGCAATTCGTTTTATGTAAAATGATCATTATACCATTTGTTTTTATGCTAAACATTACACCCATTTAAGGTATGTATTTCTCTATATAAGTATCTTTATGTATGTCTAGTACCCACAGTTCAAGCCTAGGGTTTGATTTGGGACTTGGTAAATTTGCGTGAGATTTGGCCATGTGTGTTATAGAGGTATAATATAACTTATATTATATCCTTAAATGTGCAATTCCGGCAGTAAATATCCAACATTTCGATCAAAAATATTTAATACGTTTACTTTACTAGAGGCATATGGGCGGAGAGCGTCGGTGGCCTAGTGGCTTAGGGGGTCGACTCGTGATCGTAAGGTACCGATTTCGAACCCCCGCGGTCACCATGTACCAATGAGTTTTTCACACTTAAGTGCATTACCCGATGCTCTTACGGTGAAGGAAAAACATCGTGAGGAAACCTGCACATTCGAACAGCTGAGTGTGTAAGAGGGTAATTGCACATAAGATCCTAAAGGGTCGAAGTGTATCCGAAAGCGCCCATCTGTAAGATAAGATAAGATAAGAGGCATAAGGGCGTGTCAGATATTTTTGAACTCAATGTTAGTTAGATACTTAATAAAATAAATGATATTTGGAACTGTCTAATTTAAGTGATAATTAACTCTTTTAATTAATTTTTAAGACTACTAACTTGTGATTTATTCTCTTGACTCTAATTTAAAAGTATTTAAGAACAACACCTAGTCTACCTCTAGAATTAGTCCTTAGACTCACAATATATCAACAACTACAGGATGTACGTAATATTATTTTTTCGATAATAATCACGGAATTTCATTCCACATATAAGCCGACAGCGTGTTGCCACGCCAATCCTCCGTGAATATGCAAACCAACAACCAGTCGAGCTCACTCAACCGACAAGTCAACATCTGGAGCCGTAATACGACCCCTGCATACAGGGCGATCCAGTAAACCATCGGATACGTCATTATAGCAACGTCGAATATGACATAAATTAATATGAGGGAATCTCACACAAATTGACCTAGTCTCAAACAGAGCTTTAGGGATCTTAGATCCGAATAGGAGACGACCTTCACCGGGCTGTTTATTCGATAAAAAGTATTTTATATCAAATTTAATTTGCTAAGTAATATATGGCGAATAGGTTGACTGATAAATTTCAGTCCATTCCTTAAATGATTTAAAAAAATAACTTAAAATGTACTTTTTTTTAAATTGCTATTGCTTGTTAAACAAACAAACGTTAGGTTTAGTGCAAATTATTGGTACCGACTTACCTACCTACCCAATAGTTAAGATGGGAAAAAATAGTCAACCTAACGTTTGCATATTCTATAGGCTTCATGCTTTCGATTAGTATGTAATTATTGTTCTATTTAAAAAGCAACAACAATAAAAAAAAAACGTTTTTTTTAAGTCATAATAAGGACTGGACTGAAATTTTACATATTAAATTTGATTTATAATACTTGTTATCGAATAAACAGCCCAGTGAATGTCGTCTCCTATTCGGATCTCCTACTAGTACTTATATATAAAAATAAATACTTACCCCCTTACCAATAAACGCTGAGTAACGGTGGTATAGCTATACAATGTTTTGTCCTTATCTGTCATTGTGTCATTTGAATTTGACAGATAAGGACAAAACACTGTATAGCTATACCACCGTTACTCAACGTTTATTAGTAAGGGGGTTAACCTCGTAAGGCCCAGTGTGCAATATGACGTACATAATCAAGGCAATTTAATTGGAATTGTATTGCCATGGGAATAAGGTTTATTTTCCTATCTTCATGAATTGAAAATGGCATTATCAAACAAATGTAATTGAACTTTATTGCCTTGATGGTAGATTCAAAGTCCCACTCACAAAAAACTCCCTCTTTGTAGTATGGTGGGCCTTACGAGGTTAAATACTTTCAAACGAAGCGCTTTGCATCATTCTTCAAAAAACGTATGCCAAAAGTGTGGAATGCGCTTCCGGCGTCTGTTTCCGAGTGCATTTTGAACCTTAGGGTGAATAGGCATCTTCTGGGTGGTGATTCTCTCAACAAGCAAAGGTGATCGTTCGCTCGAGTGAAGGTCCAAGCGGCGAGTTTAAGTAGTCCCGATAGAGCGAACAAAACACATTTTAGCGCATGTATTCAATTTGGCAGCATGACTTCACGAACGTATAAAAATCAAAATCAAATTTATTTATTTCAAACAATTAGAACAATCCTTTTAAATCTTATAATATAGTAAATTAAGTAATAGTGTTAACAAAAAGGTTTCAGGCATGAATTTCAATGGTCCTCACACTAGGACAGGCCTGTGTCGTGAGAACCGAGTTGATGCGTTACCGAGGTAGATCAAAAATACATGATGCGTGAACAGATTACAGACGTGGAGTAAACATACAAGATTGAATGGTGTGCAGGATTACATTAGGAAATTAAAGTAAAATTTTACAAGATTATAAGTGAGTTTAGGTACTAGGTTACTTATAAAATAGTGTGTGTGTGTGTGTGTGTGTGTGTGTGTGTGTGTGTGTGTGTGTGTGTGTGTGTGTGTGTGTATGTGTGTGTGTGTGTGTGTATGTGTGTATGTGTGTGTGCGTGTGCGTCGTGTGTGTGTGTGTGTGTGTGTGTGTGTGTGTGTGTGTGTGTGTGTGTGTGTGAGTTTGTATGTGTAAGCTCCCTAATTGACAATGCACGCGCTAAAATGTGTTTTGTTCGACCGGCCGCCATTTTTTGAAAGAATAACACACCTGGTTGAGTTCGTTTCATCGTTGACAAAATCTTCGTCTCCCAAGGGCAAGTCAGGGTATTACACAAAATTTACAAAAAACTGATGCGAAGCGAGGGCGGGTCGCTATTTGAACATAAATTACAAGACAAAAACGAAAAATTCATTGAATACAATTTAATTCAACTCAATTATAGTCTTTTAAATATTTGTACCTTACTTTTTGGTATTCACTAAGAAAGTAAGTAATAAGAAAGTAAAATTGGATATTTATTACCCGATATTTCTGATGAAATTTGTAAAAGTTGATATGTACCCACTTTATTATTCAAATATAATATTTCAATATTCAACACGTCTGTCAGACATAAAGTTATTTTACATGTCTAGACTCCGGGATATTTCTGTATCGTATTTTTTATTTATACGGCTATTTCGGAAAAAATAAGGTTATAAGTACGTTAAACCTAGTTTTTTAAGCAAGAATTCTGTATCAATGATCAGAAACGCTTAAATCTTATTTATTACGTTTCAAAATAACGAGAACGCCCTACTACTCTTATATTTATAAATCTAGGTTTCAGTGTTTCCATAAAACGGTAAGACTAAAGACAGATGTAGAGTCGACAATGATATTAAATCTCGCCCCATACTCATTCTCATACTCAATTTTATTATGAAATTAATAGAAAAAATAACGATCTCCCTTTTAGTGTTGTTTCGTGTTTGTATTTTTTAACACATTTGAAATATTATTAATAGCGATAATGATGACTTGCCCGCCGCACAAAGAGACGTTGCGATGTATGTAAAATTAAGTGATATGTACTAACATCCCAATGGATCACTGACCCATTATAGAACTGCGTCACAGTGACGTTATGATTCAAGTAGTAAGAAGTGTCAAACAAATTGTTTTATAACGTCACTGTGACAGAGTTTTATGGTGGGTCTGGGTTCCATTGAGCTGATAGTACTTACGCATTGTTATGATCCTATTACTTTTATTTATCTAGTAATGAAATAACAACACTTAAGGCTATCGTCTTTTTATTGAACTAGCGATCTATTTAATTATATTAACGATGAATCAGAACGGTAGCATAGATGTACAGTTGAATAAAATGAAGATAAAAAAACACAATATACAAAAATAGTTAGAATAATTAAGAACGAATGTAACCTAAATCTACTTATCTTTTTGTTTAAAAAAGAATTGTAGAATACAATAATTGTTTGAGTATGAGTATGACGCAAGTTTTAATATTAATGTCGACTCCATACCTCGCTTTAGTCTTACTGTTCTATGAAAACCCAGAACTTTACTTATATTATAATTTATTAAAAGATAAAAAACCTCAGGTATAATCGCGATATGCAAGCTTATATTTCTTAAAGGACCCAACCGATTTCCAAGACACCTTTTTTTTTAATGTGAAAAAGATGGCAGACGTGCGAGCGAGCCACCTGATGGTAAGTGATCATGGCGACCCATAAACACCCGCAACACCAGAGGAGTCGCTGGTGCGCTGCCGGCCTTTGAGAAAAGAGTAGGCTCGTTTTTTGAAGGCCCCCAAGTCGTATTCCTAAAGTCAAGCCGCCAAGCCCCCAAGTCGTACTCGTAAATCAAAATACTGAATAAGCTTTCTTTAAAAAAAAAAAATGGTCCTTCCATTAGGCAGCTACAATGCCGCAGACATACAAATACAGAAATACACAGATGTATATATGTATGAAAATTCTTTAATTGCACAAAAAATATAAATATTACATACAACATACACACATAATACGTTAAAATTATAACACTCCTTTTTTTGTCGGTGGTAATAATCAAATCCTCACGTATTGTTTAGGCATTTTTTGATTCCATGAACATTGAAAACAGTGAGCCTCATACAAATACGGCGGTATTTATTTGCAGGATTAAAAAACACGTCCAAAATAAATGGGGTACCCTAAAACGTCTTATTTTTAATACAGTTAGCAATTTTTATTAGTAAATTCGGAAAAGAACCAATTATTTTATGATATTAACCTGCGGCAAAATAATATTTTTCCTTTCGTAAAATAATAAATGGCTTTATTACTCGTGAATTCGTGAAAACGTAAATGGGTCATACACAGATTTAGGTTACCGTCTTTCCTGTGGACATACCCGAAGTTAACGTTTTTAAGGCCTAATTTGCTGGCTGAACCCACATGCTCATAAGCGCCGTCAGGTCTACTTTAGTCCTAGCAAATAAAAACATAACTTATATGCACACAAGTCCTTAACTATTGACCACAGGAGAGACAACTTTTGTTTTTGCGAATGTGTATGACCCAAATAGTAAGCAAGTATAATAAAACGTAAGTATTTATTTTCACTTACAGACATGGCCGCTCAAATGTCAATATTATATATTGGAAGTTTATTACTTTACTGTTTATCTTATGTGATATAAATAATATTGATACATTACAATATAAATACTCGAAGATAGACGAAAACAAGAACAGTGAAACAAGGTAAATTTTTCATAAGAACGAGTTAATTGTGTCAAAAATTAATGTCAGTCAATGATGATTAAGTCGTTTCTTAATTACTATGTTTACCAAACAAGTTTATTCAAGGAACGAGTTAAATGTGTCTAAAATGTGTTTGAGAACGACGGTAAAGTTGTCTTATTGTAGTACCATTGTAAGGTTTATGTTGATACCTACTGTATTGTTCAAACTTTAATTAAAAGATAAAGCAATAAATTAATAGGAATATGACTACGTTTCAAAAAAGCAAGCTACGAGTATAATATAATAACCTTACTCATTTGGCATTTTAGGTGGGCAAGAAAACCATCAACTTCTTCACGAAATAAGAGCAAAATTAAGCTGTCGAATTGCAGAAAACAACAATTTTAAAACTAGATGTGCCATTACTATAACATTAATTTAGCTATAGTCTACCAGTGTGTGTTGCCAGTAATGACTTACGGGTCTGAGACGTGGGCGCTAACAATGGGCCTTATAAGGAAGCTCAAAGTCACTCAGAGGGCTATGGAGAGGGCTATGCTCGGGGTTTCTCTGCGTGATAGAATCAGAAATGATGATATCCGCAGTAGAACTAAGGTTACCGACATAGCCCGAAGAATAGCCAAACTTAAGTGGCAGTGGGCGGGGCACATTGCTCGCAGGACTGATGGCCGATGGGGTCAGAAGGTTCTTGAGTGGCGTCCGCGGACCGGGAGACGAGCCAACAGGTAGGCCTCCAACAAGATGGAGTGACGACCTTGTAAAGATCGCGGGAACGCGGTGGATGCGAAAAGCACAAGACCGGTCTGAGTGGAGAGCCTTGGGGGAGGCCTATGTCCAGCAGTGGACGTCTTTCGGCTGACATGATGATGATGATGAGCTATAGTCTGCGCCAATTGAAATTGCCAAAGATGTAAACACAACCAAACGAACCAATTTACCGTTATTACTCCATAATCACGTGCTTGATATTTACTTTCACATGAAATTTAAGATTAAATAACTATTAATTATACGTTATTATAAATAAAAACTTGCTCGATGAATATTTGAGGTTATGTGTCAAACAGTACTAATTTGTTTACATCTTTGGCAATTTCAATTGACACAGACTAGGGTGACGGCACCAATGATGGACACTTTTAGCTGACAGGCACCAGTAATGGACACTTGACTCTTAATTCAAATTGTATACGGACCAAAATTGATTGTTATTCATTTGTTGTTGCAAAATATTCATTATCGGTGCCTTGTCCATTACTGGTTCCATCACCCTATATATTCCATCGGAATTTTCAGAACCGTGACCGAAGACTCATGGCCATCTCTTACGTAACTGGGCTCTATTGTACTAAGTAAAACAATGTTGCTATTCACATGTTATTGTCAAAATTATGATAATCATATTATTATTTATTAAGCCGACGAGTTAAAAACAATACGTTGACATGTGAGTAAAATAGAGCATCTCACCTATTTCAATTCTTACGTAAATTATAAATGAGTGTGTAAGTGAGACATGTATTAAGTAATACTAAATCCTTTAATGAAATTGGCATCAATAATAAGCCACTTTTGCTCGAGGCATTAACCCAAATGCAAAGCCTACTTATCTACCATAATAATAACAAGCAATATTTCACGCCGGACCCAAAACTAACCTTTTACCAATGGATTCCTTCGATTTGTCCTTCAAGGCAACGTGCCGTCATGATTTTTCATTTTTGCAAAAAGGGTCGTCCGCCCATGGAGATTTGTAGGTACACTGTCCCTTTCCATAGGGGAAATGCGGGCGTGATGACCAGATAGACTGGCAGTTTTTATTAGGGTACTCCAGAGCAGTTTATTCCAAGATTTAGATAGTAAAGGTTTCTTAAATAAGTCGACGTGACGTAATCGAAAAAATGAAGTTTAGTGATCTTATATATAAACTGAATACGAAATCTTTAGAAGAATTGACATTGTTATGTGGACTAATTAAGATCATATTCATCATAGTATTGACCCATCATAAAAAGCAGATTAAGTCATCTGCTTTTTATAATGAGTCAATACGATGGTTCATGGGTGAGAACCAAAAAGTAGGACCAGTTAAGCGTAGTTAACCATACAAACAACGAAGGCGTAAAAAGTTCCGTTGTGCGACGAACTATCCTTAAAATTGTACGGCTAATTTTCGTGTCACAACGGAAAAAATCATAGAAAATTTAATTGCGTGAGTTAAAGTGCCCAATTTTTTGGACATTTTATGAAAAAATATTGAAATATTGACTACGGTGTCATTAGCGTAATGACACCCTAGACAAGATGCTTGACGCTATCGAAAACGATTTTCAAAAACTGTCAAAGTGTATGGAACTGATATAAGCCTTTAACACGACCATCAGCACGGCTAGCACATGTTGTCCGTGACTTGTTTGTCGCTCGGATATCCCTTTCTATCTAGTCTATAAAGATACAGACGCACAGAGCGACAAGCGAGAAAATGCAACTTGTGCTACCCGTGCTGGCAGCTTACGTAAATCCTATACGTCATTTTCGATATCGATCTCGCCACGCATCTTGACTAGGGCCAACAGTACCTTTAAACTATTTGGTATTTGATTATTTAAAAGTCATTGTAGACTATGTTCCGTGTAAAATAATAAATCTGTATTCTGTTCTTAACTGTTTTGCTTGTGAACTTTCACGAAGAAAATTGGCTACATAAGCCACACATGCGAACTCACCAGCGACAACAGGGTCTTCTTTGAAACGGTCGCCGTGACCGAGATCGGTTGGACCAATCATCATCATCACTTGTCATATCCCTAAAACGATTCTGTTGACAGTTGTTAATTTATGATTTTGTAAAGATTGCTTAGTACGCCCATACGCCCAACGTAAACGCCCATTGTCTAGCTGTCATTTTGAAAACATCTGTCTATTTATTTAATTTTTTGTAAATTACTTTATCGTTGATTTTGGTTGGCAAATCCAGGGCAACTTTGTGAAGTAACCTCCAACACTGACGAAGAATATGCATCAAATAAAATATCAGTGAAAAGTTGATTCTGAATGAGCAAGCGGTCAAGAACACTCCAAGCCATTGAAGTGGATGCCCGCCATCTTCAATGGTGTGCCGACTGGGACAGGAAGACGCCGACGACAACGACGATTCACCGTACAATATATATTTATTATATATATTCATATTCATATTTATTTATTCCATTAACAAATACATTTTGTGTCGGAAATATTACACTTAAAGTTTAAAAAAAAACTTAAACTAAAATTACATTTTTACAACATGCACATGAATAAAATAAATAAATAAATATTTGATAATACTTACAAACCCTAATTAAGTTAACTTTATTTTATAACTCATTCACAAACTCGTCAACATCATAGAAGCATTTCTCTAGCAAATAGTTCCTTAGGTGGCTTTTAAAAATAGAAGGACTCGGTATGCTTTTTAAGTCACTAGGCAGGCTATTAAACATTCTCACCGCTTGATAACGCACACTGTGATGTACCACTCTCAGTTTGGGCGCAATCAATACAGGCATGTCTTTCCTACGTGTCAAGTATCTTGCCTCTCTGTCTTTGTCAGTTTCATACCTATCTGGATGCTTTACTACGCTATACTTGACATTGGCAAAATTACATAAATTGTAGACGCCATTAAAATAAATAAATAATAATAGAAACGTAAACGCCCATTAATCCCTTCTTTCCCCCACTCCAACCCTAAGATAAAAGTAAAGTGTTACTTAACTCTCGACTGAAGTCATCAAAACGATTCGTGGACAGATTGACAAGAAAATAAGAGAATGGATGGGGTTCAACGGAGTAGAAGGAGTGTTGCAATTGGAAAGACGGTATCGGTTATATAAATAATATTTGACGATAAACTAGATAGATTATTACTATAAATTACTAGCTTTTTATCGCTATCGTTTACCGTTGCTGCTTCGGGAACTGTCCAATTTTCAGGGATAAAACTATCCTATATCTTATTAATTATTCCAGGATCTAACCTATATATGTGCCAAGTTTCATACCGATCCGTTCAGTGGTTGAAGCGTTATTCAGTAACAAATATACAAACTTTCTCATTTATAATATTAGTTAGACACTCGTGAGTTGTTTTATGATGTTTATTATGACAATTCTCAGAAGTTTAGGCCTAGTAGTAGTCTTTTATAAGCTTACTTGGAAGACACTTGAAATTTTGACAAAGTATGAACCAGATATGGCTGCTATAAGAACAACAAAAATAATAATAATTAAAAAACTCACTTTTTTAGCGAAGCGCGTTTATGTACAGTCAACAGCATAAATAAGTGATTATTTATGTACCTTGTCGCTTTCAATCGTTTCACAATTTTGTATGACATTTCAAACACGACGTTTAAGTGACAAGGTACATAAATGATCACTTATTTATGCTGTTGACTGTACATATGTATAACTAGCTTCGTCCGCGTAGATTTCGATTATACTTATTCCCTCGGGAGCTTTTAACTTTTCCGGGATAAAAAGTAATCTATGTGTTTATCCAGTGTATAAGTTATCTACATTCCAAATTTCATGCAAATTCATCCAGCCGTTGCAGTGTGGAGGAGGAACAAACTAACACACACACAAACTTTCGCATATATAATATTAGTAGGATTGTATGGTGGTAACTTCTTGTGCGAGCCCGTCTCGCTCTTGACCGGTTTATAAATAAGTAACTTATATTCTCCTAAGGCCTATCATACAATGTTTTTCAATGGAATATGAATCTACTATCAATGAAATAAAGTTAATTTTCTAATTGGATCATAAGTCGTAAAAACAAAAGAAATTCTACTTTACTTCCTTGGCTGTAGATCTTTATTTCAATGGCCGTATTATGTACTACAGGGTGATTTGTTTTTGAAAACTCTCCAAGCAACCTACGTCTACTCTATAAACAACAATAAGAGGTAAGCTTGTTTACTGAAAGTTGTTCAACACTAAGTTCGACATCCTTAACCGGATTTAACGCGACAAATCACTTTGAATTATGTAAGTTACGGTAACAAATGAATCTAATTTAAGCCCTACCTAAGTTAAGGAATTAAAAACTTTATTAAGATTAATTTTAGGGTTCCGTACACAATGGGTGCCAAACGGGACCCTATTACTAAGCTTATGTTATCCGTCCGTCCCTCCGTCTGTTTGTCCGTTAGTACGATATACCGATAGGCCATACGAGACACGTTAATTATACGGGTGCAGACTCGTGGTCACCCCAGTTTGTCACCCCAGTGCCTTTCGACGGAGCCCTGCCTATGGCAGGGCTCCTATTTCTGAGCGATTTGCCCTTCGGGCATCTTAAGATACCTAACGAACCTAACCTACCTACTTTTGCGGAATAAAAATTATTTCTGACGAATAACCGACTAAAGCGAATAGCACTGGGGTGACAAACTGGTGTGACCACGAGTCATCCGCTAATTTTCAATAATTTTTTTTTGTTGACTCGTTGATTGTTAGCACGCGTCAAATTTAATAAGATAGTATAGTGCGAACGTAAAAAAATAACAACAAAACAATAAAAAAAGGCTGTGTGAGTACGGAGTTCTCTGCGTGTGAGTCAGACTCGCTAGCAGTTTCCGTTACCTATTAGCACTCGGGCGCTAGAGTTGTCCATATTTTTGCATCGATGCGCGTCGCTCGATACTGGATACGCACGCAACCAAGCACGGTGACAACGCGGGTTAGACTAAACCGGCTTGTTCCGTCCTGTTGAGTTTGCTTGTGGTGGATCGCGGCGCGTACGCTCGAGGCACGCACACATGCAAGCGCGATATACCTTTGTTTGAAGATGAACTACTGTGTATACTGTGGTTTCACTTCACTCTGTCGCCATCTCGTCACCGCAATCAGACGTCTACATATCTCATTAAACAAGTTACGACTGAGGCGACATTCGTCTTCATGGTTATCCCCACCCCTTCCCCCCATATAAGGTAGCACTAAAAAGTTATTTGTTTCCTGGGGGTGTTGTGTTTAACGTTTCAGGATCATCCTCGATGGTGGTACGAAAAATAAAATTAGTTGGATGATTGGGGTTAATGGTTTAATGATAATAAATATGATCAAGACAATTGTAAATTGAAATACCTATATCATCTTTGCGTAGTTTAAAGTCGTTACCAAGAAATATTCATGTTGTAAGTGGCAATATCATCAACGTACAACATGAATCAATTTAATCAATTTTTTTAGTAAATAATGCTTTAAAATGGTGACAGAGTTCAAATTAAGTTAACTATGGAATTGTTTTTTAAATAATAAAAATCTCAGAAATTATGCGATATTGGACTACATGTTATACCACATTATATACTCCAAATAGGGTCTAGAATCGATGGTCAAAATCCTTCGGGGACGTCCCGGGCTAGGTGTATAATTTAATGGTGACCTCTACTAAAACGGTCTCAGATCTCTTAAACGGCCTAACTGATTCTCATCAAACCTAGCTAAGAACAATCCCGAAAAAAATAGCATCCAAATCAGTCCATCCGTTTGGAAGCTACGATGCCACAGAAAGACACACGTTAAATTTATTGATAATACTCCTTCATTTTCAAGGGGTTAAATATCATAACAATTGAATATCCGAGACACCGGTTTGAATATTTCATGAATTGAGTTCACGAAACAACGCAGTTAAATTAAGTACTTCATGGACATTGTTTTAGGTATTTTAATAGCTATTTAAAGTCGGTTGTGTAATCCGACCAATCTTATAGATCGAATTCATGCAAATAAAATTCGTATCCAACTTTTACCATACCGTAAATCAAATAATTTACTCATGTTTTGATTTAAAACACACAAAAGTTGATGAAAATCCGATTACAGATTAAATGAAAAAGACAAAGCTTTTATTATTACGAATTTTTGCTTTAGAACCCCAATTCAATGTTTATTTTTTTACTTAATGGTACTAAACTTTACATACATACGGGCAGGCTAATAAAAAGGACGGCAAACATTCCGGACCTTTTCAATTTTTTACTCATCCTGTGTGGTAAAAACACATCAGTAATGTTGGAATACGGACGTTTTTCCCTCAAAATGACTAATGTCCGAGATCACTCAACCATTTGTCGTCCGTCCGTCCGTACGATCTAGATACCTTCATTGTATGCGATTTTTCAAAACAAAATATATTACGACCCTTATTTCGGATCGGTCGGATTTATTTCGGTACGAATTCGGATCGGATCGCGATCGTATATTGCCTCGGTAAGCGTTCTGTGTGAAAGATTATACCGCGTTTTTGAATTCGTTATGACGAGATACGTGGGAATAAGCAATATTATATTCGTATTCTGGGTAGTCAATTGGTTATATCAAATGTTTTGAAGTGTTTGATATATTTGCCTAAGACCTGTTCTTGGGGAAAACACTGTGTAGTCTTTAAATATCCATAAATCTGAATGTACTGTACTGACCTCATCTCGAGTCAAACCTTCAAACAAGAATTAAATTGTCTTTGGTATTTGACTGGTTAGAAAGTAAAGGGCTAGTCAGTGTGGTGGTTGCGAGGGAGTGTTGACTTGGTTACCGTCGGGCTTGGAAAAAATGTATCTCTTAATATTTTTGTTTGCTTTTCCTTTATAATAATAGTGTTGATTCCACGAAATTTTCCTTTAAAAAGTTAATAATGTGTGGTGTGTATAATTGTGAACATTATAAAAAAGGTGATCTATAGGAATATTGTAGGGAGACGTTAGAAGGCTCTCGTAAGTTTTCTCATGTAGACAAAGTCTACTCTAAAAGGTAAATATTGTAATCCTACCGTTGATGGAAACAATTATCTATAAGAAATCATGTTCACGAGTAATTTGGTTAATGGTTTGAGAATATGAATATTGAATTAGTGGTTTCTCATAGGTATTTTAACTATTCATTCAAGTCTTATTTATTAGTATAGGGAAGCTTGGGGAAGAGTGTTCTGGTTGAGAAGCTGAAAGACGAACGGAAGGGTGATATTCATCGTCTAGAAGGGGTTCCAAATGGTGATAATTTGTATAGTTGAGTGATTGTTGAGTTTCGGGGTATGATAACAGGGTAGGGAAAACTTTCGTAGCTTAGGGAATTTTAGTTGGAAATTTAATCTTTCTTTATTTTTAATGCACTTCCCGCGGGTGCATTCTCCTGTGAGTCCCGTCATCTTCTATGGAGAATTTGGTTGGAGAAGTTGTCTTGAGAGTTCGGATTGCGGCTGCGCGTCCTTGACGTCTCGACGGGAACCGAAGCTAAGTGTTGTCTTTTTGTGGTTATTTGATAAGTGCATCGTTGCACTCTATGTAGTAATGCAGTTGGTTACGAATGACATTTGATGTCATCACATTCAAAATATTTTGAATTATTGAAGTTGTCATTGCAATTTTTGACAACAAGATTATGAGATCATTCGTAGCTGAGCTGTCCTTGTTAGAACATGTTTATTTGAATATTTTTCTTTGATTTTGATTTTTTTTATTTACGTTTATTTTCAAAATATTCTTTTTGAGTTCCGAAATTTAATTTTTTGAAAGGAACAAATTATTGAATAAATCTTCAGTTTATTTGGTAACCATTTTCTAAATTTTCCCATGATGTTTGGTTAAGATTATTTTACTTCTTCCGGCTCTTATATTGGGGATTACAGTTTATACTTATGTCCTAGCAATCTAAATTACAATTTATTTCAATCTTTTCCATTTAAGCTACGGATATTTCCATCATATCCTATCCGAGTCGAAGAGGGTTTAGTGTCTAGGTGAAAGTTATCAGCGGGTCATAGACGTCGATGACATCTTACCGTCACTACTATACAGTTACTATACAGGGTATGCTCAGTATCCATTCAGACTTCACAGACTGCTTCGGTGTGTTGAAGGTTCAAAGCTAATAGCTTCTAAATTCAGCTTGGGGAAACGGGGGTCAGATTTGAGTCGCGTCAAGAGTTGATTTCCCCTCTGGTCGAAAGACGTTAGTTAGTTGAGGTGACTTGCTGGCTGGGTTTTTATGATCTCATGTTGGCAAGGATGCCTGCGAGTTTAGCTCGGCAACTGCTTTCTACTCCCGGCTATCATGTCGGTTCGTGGGGACTCGACTACTGATGTGCCAAAGGAAACTTTCCAAAATTGCGAAACATTTCATGTAGGAAAATTTCGGAAACTTCTTACAATTTTGTATGGGGTTTGAAACTTTCCGTTTCTTAAATGTAAATTTCCTATATTTCTAGTGAAAGCTTCCGGAAATTTCTTACAACTTTTCCAACTTTTTGGAAACTTTCTGCATCTTGCACATCAGTAGACTCGACTAAGCGAAGCGAAAGCTGAGCGTGTGATATCAAGTGCCTTGACGGATTTGAAGGGGAGAAGACCACCCATATTCTGGGTTTACTTGGATATCTGTCACACTGGATTGCAGAAAACTCACACATTTCGTCGTCCTGAAATATCCGAGGATACAAGAGGGGTAGTTTAGTTTAATAGTCTCTCCATCCAAATTATTAGGAGATAAAATAAATCCTGCCTCTTGGAGTGACTATAATTTGTTGGGCCCTCTTCACTTTTGGTTACATGAACCAACCTAGACTGACTTGGCGACGTAATGGAAACGCTCCCCAGACAAGATAGAGGCAGGCTGGCAGAGTGTGACCAGTCTGGAGTCGAGCACATGAGTAAGAGCGGGGCGGGGCTCTGCTTTTACCAGAAACCATACACTTGTCATTCCGAATACCTTTTAGCTGAAGATTTTCTAATCACACCTTTATTTCAATTAGTACAACTATTTGAATCCCCTTATTCTTGAATATCTCTTTAATCAGTAGAATCTGTTATCCTTCAGTCTCACCTTAGGAACTTGGAACTACCAAAACATAAAAAACAAAATACAACGTAGGATCCTATTCGATTGACAGTTTCATTTGTCATCCGGCCTGTCAAAATAAATTAAATTTAAAATATTTTATATTTTTATAAGGTTTACCCCTCGGGGTCAGCACAATTCCTATAAACATTCATGTATGTTCCAAAGACGAAATTCACACAATAATTATGTTATTCAGTAAGCATCTCATTTTATAATTCTAACAAATTAACCAGCCCCTCAAGAAACATTTTAAATTAATATTAATACAAAAAATAAATTAATACTAGTTAAAGGTTAAAAAGGTCAAATAGCTAAAATAAACTTAACTTTATAAAACTAATTTATAATAAAACGAAATACTACTTTGGATCGTTTGATTCCACTTGAAATCACAACACTAAGTTAGAAATTCAAAATTTATACTTGCATTTCTATTTTAAAAACGCTTGAGCAAATAACTTGCTTTAAAGGGATTGAGCTAACTTGGTTAAAGAGTGAATTTAATTTAAAACTCTATTTCTTTACATTTTTTCTTAAATATAGTATTTTTTAATAAAAAATTTTTCCAAAAAGTACGACGTCTGCGTTTTCTAGAAGTTATACATAATTTCGTTACCGTCTATGAGACTAGTATCACTTTTACCGTGCTCGGTACCTATGAATTTTCAATGGTTTCTTGGAAATTTTGGTATGAGCTTATGTTGAACTCGAAAGTTAAAGGTAAATTATATAATAATTCATATAATATAAATTGATTATGTACCGTAACAATTAGTTACCGCAACAATTTTTGGTTATTTAATTACCAAGCGACTAAATTAAACAACGGTAACTTTTCCGTAACGTCACGAAAATTAACTATACTGCTATAAGACAAATGGACAAGCAACCATATTTCTAACAGGTGAGGATTGAATTTGCTTCGGTTATTGAATTTTAGATACTAACTAACTAACTAACGAATAATGGTAGTATTTAAATGTTTGATTAATTTTCGTGACGTAATGGAAAAGTTAATCGTTGTAAATTGTATTCCTTAACTAAGTACGTATTTTTTATAGAAACCACCGAACTAAGAAAATAAATCAACTTAACTTTGTCCCACTACTATTTCTTACTCCTCAAATAACCCAGCACCCCTAGTAAGAATCTAGGCCCTCTAGTGCCCTTTAGGTTCCACTCAAAACATATTTTACGCCATGTATCCCCATTCTAAGAAGGATTATCCGGGATGACGCGGGCTCTTAGACTATTCGCATCCCTTTTACGACGTCTCAGTCCATTAACATAGTCGCATAAAGCCCACAACTAATACAAAGGTTGGGTAGAGCACAGTTTGAAAACCGTAGGGAAACTGTCAGGAGACTGACAGCCCAATTATAAAATAATTTTCTGCGTAGTACGATGTCTGTGTTATTTTCACTTTAGTTTCATTTTGTAAAAAATATGAATTATTTCTGTTTTATTTTGTTTTCTTCCACATTTTCTTAATTTGTTACAGTAACACACACATGCCTAAATGTAAATTTTTTTTTTTTACCTGCCTTGCCTTTCGAATTAACGGATTAACTCCGTAAGTTTAGAGAACCAAACTTGACTTTTTTGTAGTTTTTGCATACAAATTAGGTATGACATTCTTTATTTTCTAATCTATCTACTTCTTTTTTTTACCTTTTTTACTGTCATTTTAAACCACAATACCTTTTAATACTGCATACTGTGACAGGGTGAACGTCCATTACATGTTTCCGCACAAAATGGCCGGTCGATAAAATGGCGGCTCGACAAAATGGCGGCGGTTTCAGCACGATCTTGAGCGTGGATTAAAATTCAAGAATACGGGCTAATTCGTCTCTGATTGCAAATGACCATATTGTTTTGCTTTGACTTTTTAAGTTCGTGGAATATTTTAGCTTTTTTGCGAAATTGAAGAAAAGGCAGATGTAAAAAACGTTGATTGTATGCAACGCACGGATGACTTTAAATACTGTGACAGTATCTTATTAAAAAATTGTAACGATCTTGAACAATTTACGCCAGTAATTATTACTATTAATAATTGTATTATCAAGTTCATTGATATTTATTTACCACTGTAACCACATTTTGCATAATCAGGCTAAGATGTTTACCAGCGTATTAGTGACAGGTTGCAAGCCCATCGCCTAACAGTACTACAAGCCTTTATTCCCTTAGTCGACTCTTACGACATCCACGGGAAGACATGGAGTGGCACTATTCTAAGCCGGCAACCACACAGCAGAAGCACCTAATACACTGATAAACATCTTAGCCTGATTATGCAAAATGTGATTACAGAATTAACAACAAGCTTTTAGAGTTATTGGCAATTCTGTAGCTCTGCCTACCCCAAACTGGGAATAAAGGCGTGAGTTTATGTATGATATTTATTTATTTGGCTTACTAAAAGTAAATTTTATTAACAACCATTTTCATCCTGACTTTTGCTACCTTTTTCATACAAAATCATTCCAATTCATTTACTTAATATGTCAGTTCAAATGTTTGGAAAGGACACTGTTAGCCTGTTCGCTTAATCACATTTTTGTATTTGTAATAAATGATTGAAATATCTCATAGTTTAATTAATAAATTAATTAATTTCAAGCCCGGAATTTCGGGGTTTATTAAAATTTGGATGAATTAAATAACTTATTTACGATTATAGTGAAAAAGGAATTTATTAAACCATTTCTTTAAACCATTTCAGTGCTTCTCTAATTACTATGTAGGTATTTTATTTACAACTTGAAAAACAGGTTGCGAACTTTCCAATTTAAAATATGTTGACAGTTAGAAAAAAGACAGCAAACCAGTCATTTAATTGCGTTAAAACTAAGTTTAAGAAATAGTTTTAGATGAGGTGAAAATGTAAGTAAACAGCAAACAGGACGCCAATTATGTCATAATAAATTGTACTGTAAATTGGCAACAAAACAATACAATATATCCCTTTCTAGTTAGTGAATAGCTTACGCTTAAGCCCCAAACTCATAATTAATGAATTAAGTGCTTCAAAATCAACAAAATACGCCACGGGATCAAAAAAAAAAACGTTTGCGTCTCGGGACGCCCGACAGAAGTGATAACTTAAACTAATCTAAGTTGAACTATACCGCCCCGCCCCGCACCGCCACGCTGCCGTATGCATGAGAAAAAGGGAAGCCAGACAGACTGGCGCCGTAACGCGCTACGTAACGAAGCAGTTTACCCTCCCATAAGAAGTTATCATTTCAAAAACCGGTAAAATGCAAGTCGGAATCGCGCACCGAGGATTCCGTACCATCGCACAGTAGCTATTACTTTATTCCAATTTATTTATTTATTTATTTATTTATCAAGGGAAACAAACAGCATTATGGTATGGTTAATACATTGTAGCTAGAACATTGGCCAAAACAGTTTCCACTACTGGATTAAATACACTTGATGCTCAAGGTGAACTTAAGAACTAAAGAAACTTTGGTTAATTGTTTCAGCGTTTGAACATGCATTAATGCATGCACTTAAGTGAGAAACTCATAATCAGATCATAAGTGTTACATTACAGAGCAAACCCAACTCACACTTCACCATTTTTTAGTTTTCGATTTTTCTTCAGGGTCTATTCTATAATCGGTAGAAATTTGACGCTTCTTTGTTTTACCGCTTTTTACAATCCGATAAAATTAAAAATACGTTTTATGTATGGGGAACCCCTTTATTATTCCACTTTCTTTAACTCATTGTATTTATTAGTAAATCTACCGTAAATATATAAATACATTATTCAGCAAAAAAACTACCCTCTATATATTACGGTTCACAAGATACAGCCCTTTAAAGTAACCCTTTGGGTACGGAACCCCACAAACTTAACCTCGTAAGGCCTAGTGTGTAAAAGAATATATAATCAAAGCAATTCAATTTGAACTGTATTGCAATGGAAGTAAAGTTTATTTTCCTTTCTTCATAAATTGGAAATGGCCTTTTTGAACTAGGGCAATTTTCAAAAAAAAAATACATAATTAAGGATTAATATTAAGATTCGGTAACTTTAGTCAGTTGAGTTGTGAAAATTAATTATACCGTTATAAAACAAATTGTGGCATCTCTGACAAAACTCTTGTAGCAAGTGCGACCTTATTATTATCGGTCGAGGATTGAATCTGCTTCGTTTATTGAATTTGAGATACCGCCTATTGGCTTATGAGGGCAGTATATAAATGACTGATTAATTTTCGTGACTCACCTGACTAAAATTACAGTCTCTTAATTTTAGTCCTTAACTATGTACACTTTTTTTGAAAACCGCCCACAAACCTAATTGAACTTTATTGCCTTGATGGTAGATTCAAAGTCCCACTGACAAAAAACTGGCAGTTTGTAGTACGGTGGGCCTTAAGGCACCACTACAAATTCAAAACCATCAACTCATCATTAAGGCAACCAACGTGAAAAATCTCTTTGCGTTCACATGACCACACCCCCATTCCGTAATTAACAAAGTAAGAACGCGTTCAAAGGCAGACTTTTGCATACACTTATGCCACTTTTAAAATTATGAAGACCGTAAAACTCGTACGTTATTCGGAATTTCACGAAGCCGTAAAGAGCTTAGAGGCTATGTAGGTTACGAGGATGCTACGCACTTACATTTTTATGTAAATTCTCATCTTTGTTGAATACTGGTTGAATTAGGAAATTCTGAATAACGCTCGAAATGAGTTATGAAATAGGTCGGGATCATTTGTGCAGAATCTTTTGTACTTTCAGCGGTTCCGGGGTTTGTTCTCCGCTTTTACAATTGGAAATTGAAGTTTCTTTGGTTATAATTAATTGCTCGTTTCTTACTTACAGAAGTTTGACGGAACATTTGAAGAGTTTTAAGTGTGAAGACGGAGAAATCATTTTGGAAGGGGAATAAATCTCTGAAAGGGGTGAAGATAAATAAGTTACATCGTTATTGGTACGTTTTGCTGTCATTGAAATATTAATTGAAACGTGAATTTCATGGTTCATTTTTTATTAAAACATCAAATTATAGTCACGAAAAATGAAATTTTATAATACAAAGATTTGTTTGAAAATTCTATTGCACGAAACTATTCTCGGTTTTCATTTAAAAATGAAACTGATATAAAAAAAAAAAAACCAAAATGCGTCGATGATCCCAAATTCTTGAAAAAATTATAGACTTATAAAACAGAACAAACCTTTCAAGTTGTATCCCATAGGACCTCTCGTTACGCACCAAAATAGGAATTCTTTATTCTATTAAGAATTCCGCTACACTTAGCGGCGACAAAAACCGAAGTTTGCGACCGTGTTTTTTTCTGGTATTTTGAACAAATTTTCCCAAGTTTTCGCGCGTCTATTGTTAAAAGTTTCTCAGAAGTAACTACAGTAACAAGAGTTCGGGATAGCTTACAAATTTGACAGTGAGGTTCCTTTTAGGGGTCTTTGATCGTATTAGAATGGCCTGTTTACGCCCCGTATCATATTTGACCAAAATGTTTTCGTGGAGTCGAATATCTGAAGCCCGCTAAACTTTTCGGACGCATTCGAAAGGAAAATAATAAAACATGAAAACGATGGCTTGAAATTTGAGGAAAAATCTTAACGATTATCACAATCACAATAACGAGTCCAGGAAATTTTAAAAGTAGGATATATTATTTTGCGTTGATTTTTATTTGTAGCGTTACAAAAATGGGATATACCTATTTATGTATTTCTAGATGTTTGTTAAAATTATACATTATAATTACGTGTAGACGTCGTTTATCGCTACTTGCTGAAATACTTTTTCTCAGCAATGTACTTACTCGAGGTTTACGCTATTTTCATATCAAATTTCATCGAAATTGTTTCAGCGGTGTAACTGCGAAAGCGCAACAAAATTCCTTACACATTTATACTAATTTAGGTATAGATTCCTTGACTACATTTAAATTTTACGTGTAATCGCTGGCAACCATAATAATGTTTGTTTACTGTAGCTATTTATTACATTTCACTTTCAAAACTTCCTTGTTTCTCCCTGTTCATAGTGTTCATTTCCAAATCTGTATCTGTTTAATTTGAACCCAAAATTCACCAGCTTCATAATAGAGCAATAATATTACTTGAGAAATTCTGACCTTATTCAGTCCTCTTGCAACTGACAAGGGGACGGTTCTGCTAACACCCAACTAATACTTTAAGAAAGGAGTGATTTATTACATAATCACGACAATCTCAGATGGAGGCTCTGATGTTCAAGTGGCACTTTTGTTAGAAGAAAAACGTCAGTACTTAATGCTACAGAAATCTTCGGTGATACACAGAGGCCGGAATTTTCGTGGCACTTTTAAATAACGCTCGTGACTTCGCGTTTATCGACTTCTTGGTCTCCAGAGACCTTATCCCACTTTTTACTACGACTGTAAGGTCTGTTCATTCTTACTTGTCTTATATAGTAAACAACTTTATAACCTCAAACTGAACCTTTTTAGGCTAAAACCGCTATTTTAAACAAAATAAAGCAATCACAGACCATACATTGGCCAAGTGATGTCCAAAATGTTTATTCAGTTTTCTTTATTTACGACAAAAGAGCTGTTTTAGCCAAAAAAGGTTCATTTTGAGGTTAGAAAGTTGTTTACTATATAAGACAAGTAAGAATGAACAGACCTTAGGGTAATAAAGAAGTCTAGACTACGCCTTGTTTTCCAAACGCTCGTATAACCAATCAAACCTAGGCTGTAAACGCACTAATATCAAGTCAAACAATAAAAAGAAAATAAAAATTCCACATCAAATTTACGACTGCCATACTTACCCTTGGGCTTCGATCGGGTTCGGTTACCGAATTGCTTGGGTTTTGTAACAGAATATTGAAAATTTGACGCAAATATACAACCCACCTACGGAGAAAAGGCACATGTGCAATTAATTCATAGGAGCATATTAAACTCTCAGAGGTTATAATAAAGTTGGATGTGCAATACAACTCATATAGTAGATGTGCCTTTTCTCCGTAAGAGGACAGTATACGTGTCTCACGGACTTGTTAAAACTTTGTGTTGTTTTTGTTTTGCGTGGCTTTAGTTCTGGGTATTACTGTACTCGGTAAAACCATAATACCTTTTACATGTTAGTTTATCAATGTTGCGATAGTTCTTATTTACGTGACAGTAAGGACGGCCAAATGAATAACTTTGAAACCCGACTGTTACTAACCAACTTTAAATCGTTATAAATTCTAAATGATCATTTAAAATGAAAAATGATGAAAGAAACCTAAAGATGATTTTTAAATCCCTATTCAATGATACCCCACTTGTCATACTTGGTCGACTTTTTTTTAATTTGAACATTAGGGCGTCTGGTTGCCGCCATAATGAATTTTGATTACTGTCATCTTCAGTGACACTCACCAGATTAAGACAAATCGATTGACACAAGAATCATCAAAATCGGACAACGGGTTTAGTTTTTATAGTGCCACAAAGGAACAAACATACATATATAGGCTGTGAAACACATTACCCTCCTCCTTTAGCAGTCGGGTAAAAACAATCGGTAACACCTCAAAGGTAATATGCTTTTTAACCGACTTCAAAAAAGGAGGAGGTTATACGTTCCACTGTACGTTTTTTTTATGTATGTTCACCGATTACTCCGTCAATTGTAGACCGATTTAAAAAATCTTTTGTAGTTTGATAGAGTATACTTTCGAGGTGGTTCCATTGTCACCAAATCTGAATCTGATGAGGGGATCAGTGAGGAATTGAGGGAACTCCTCAAATATTGTAGGCAAACATATAGCGATTTTAGTATTTTTAGTAACAAGTCCAGCATTTGCATTCAGAAAATATCATTTGGTGAAGTGGAACTGATGATGAAGACCACGGATGGCCACCGGAAGTCCTCAACGGTACTGATTTCAAGGGTGGCGATAAGATATCTCGATTAAGATAGTTGAGCGACTACAACGAAGAATATTTACTTGTTGAAATATGACTATGATAACTTAAAGTTTCATATCAACCAAGAAGTGAGACTACGTAACAGCGTATTATGTTCAACTAAAAAGTATAAAATAAAATAAATGTTTTAAAAAACAAAAACCTCCAAAAAAACATTTATTTTACCCAGTTGAATAGAGGCCCAGCCAAGGAATAATACGTTAAAAAAACACTCAATAGGTACTATATCCATAAAAAAACGTCGTGTGTTTACCTCTGTATAAAGCTTCTTGAGTCTAATAATGATAGGAATAGTAAGGTAAGCATAAATTTCCCATAAGTAACCAATATTGATTAAGAGTTATGGCGCAAAGCCAATTTTTCTTGTTTGTGTTTTCCTTTTAGTATATTAGTTTGACCTAGTTGAATAATGTATGAAACGTTTTACTTAAATCCAATTACGATACATCATATTTTTACTTATTTCGACAAAAATTTCGTCTTTCAAGGGCAAGAGTTAGTCAAGAGCGAACCCATTAATCACAAAAAAAAAGTTAAATAGTTCAAATATTATATTAAATAGGCAGAAGGAGATGGCAGGATGACCTAGGAGTCGTTTGCGAGGGATTGGCAAGGGGTTTTCATTTTGTATGCAGATAAGCCTTCGATTTTCAAAATGAAAACGATTGCGATTGCGAGTGCGTTAGGCAATAGCCCGTCAGGTTAAATTTTACCTTTAAAGTGTTGTTCATTTGTGCGTCAATTTATAAAAGTACTTTAAATTATATAAGTGGTATCCGATGGCGGTCCGACTAGAGACTAGATTTTAGATAGAAATGCGAACGGCGTTTAGTTTGCGAAGGTATTATATATAGGTCCTTTATTGAGCAAATGTCCAAAACAAAATAGGAATCAGACGTTAAAAAAACCTTTTTAAAACTCTGAAATTAAGTAAAGGTCGGTAAACTATTATTTCTCCAATTGTAAAACATTGTAAAATGCTGAAGGTATCCAAATTTATCATTATTCACCTTTTTTTATGGCAAGGAGAAGGCACGCGAGCACTCAAGACTACACAAGATTTGAAATTTCAAGACTACCATCTCAAAACCCTGCCAACCCTGAGGACTAAGATGGAACGTCAAAGTAAATTAACTCACCGTATTTTAAATTGTATTATAACGTCTTACTTACACGTTCCAGCACGTTTTATTTATTTATGTTTGTCCGCACAATAGCAACCCCTTTAGGCGACTACCTTTGTTTCGCCGAATTTTAATGACATACAACATAATCCATTTATAATGTGTACGTACGTTTGTACTTTTTGTTATATTGTACAATTGTGCCCGTGTTTTCCGGATGTTGGCGCACGTAAATAAAAGAAGGTAATGATTTTTAATGCGCTTTTGGAGTAAACTGAATCAAAAGGTGAATAAAAAAAACGGAGTAATTCAATACTTCTGTATTAATATCTAATTGAAATACTCCGACAGACCGAAAGACTCCGTCCGCGTAAAAGTCTTTTCTCGCTATTTCCTAGGGAACTGTCGAATTTTCCGTAAAAAAAGAGCATAATTATGTACTATTCCAGACTATGATCGATTTCTGTCCCAAATTTCATTTAGTTCCGTTCAGCCATTTTGGCGTGATTGAGTTACAAACATCCAAACTTTCGCATTTGTAATATTAATTAGATTTATAATTTTCTATGTTAATGTGTGTTTAGTTCAAATCTTGCAAGGCCATTTTTGAAGCAATCCCTGTTAATGGAGATGACGTGAAATCTAAAATTTGGAACACGTAAGAAATTATCAAAAGTATTCTGTTTTTTAGTAGAAATCTCGTAAAAATAAGGTAATAAAGTAGCGACAAATGATATTTTTGAAAGAGGCATTTAAATAAAATTAAAAACTTTTTTACGCCAGTTGATTAACATCCGCAGTTAAAAATAGAAATCATAAAAAACATGCAGCTTAGCAAATCAAAGGCTGAAAGGATCTTACATCAAATGCAAACAATTATATCATTTAAATCTTAACAGCGATGAGAATGTTTACGTTACCGAATTGGAACATGTCAAAATAAGATTGGCTAAAAAAATATACAAACCGCGCACTGGCACAAAATCCAAAACAAAATCTCAAAAAAATACCGACCGTAAACAGAAATTGAATAATAAAACGTGTTAAATTTATTTCATTTGACAAAAATGAAATAAGGTAAAGCCAACGCAATCCGTCAACCACTTCCAAAGCGACCATTATTCCTTCAAACTGAATGTTTTAAGCCAAAAGCAATCCTTACAAATTTGTTTCAACGAAAAACCCCTAATGAATTAAAATTTCAAGTCTTTGAATTCGTAGCCACTGCCGCCTTTCTGGTAAAAAAGGCTTATCTACCATTACTCTGCTGAATCAATTCAGTTTCAATTTGACAATAAATAAGTTTTTCTCAAACATGCAATGAAATATTGATGTTTGTTCCTTATAACAGGCGGCGAAGTATGACGCTTCAGGTGCGGCTAGGACAAGAGTTCGTTAATGGAATTTCATACAAATCGTGCAGGCCTAGGCCGGCAAAGTCCTCTTTTTTAATTTCCATTCCACGTGTATAAATTTGTGGCACAGGCTTCATGACATTCTGCCACTATGCGTATTAAAAAAATAAAACTTTGATTTTTAGGTTGTTTATTTCATTGCATGTTTGAAAAAAGCACTATACATACCTCGGCGGGAAATATGGGGTTACCCGCCTCTGACCTATGCGACCTCGCTTTGCTCGGCCGGCAACCCCTTTTGTCCCGGCCTCTGTAGTAATGTACTATTGTTATTATAAGTTCAAACGTAGGTGTGTCCTTAAAATCTATCTAAAAAATTTTTGTTAAATACGGGAACATTTTTGAAGGAAGTTTTAATAGGAAAAAGTGACCGTTCGTTACATAGGCTAAACAATAATATTAAAAAAAATGTATTGGTATTTTATCCAAGGTTACTCGTTAAAACCATAACGCAAACCCAAAAGCAATATGGATAGACTCACAGAATATTTAGTTGTATATAAATTAAAATAAAATAAATATTTAAGTTGGGCTACCATACAACAAACGTGATTTTTTATAGATAATACGGAACCCTTCGTGCGCGAGCCCGACTCGCACTTGGCCGGTTTTTTATTTACTTGGCAGTAATGGCGGTAGCATTCGTATGGCGAGCGAGAGCGAGTGGAGATGTCAGTCTGCCCTACTAAGCTAATGAGCAGTATTCCAAATTTACTAACCAAAGCAGTTTTAATTCTCGTCTGTTAGTAATAAGGTTGATATTGCTACAGGAGTTTTATCTGAGATACTGCGTATTGGATTAGCAGGGCATAGTAGGGGATGCCCTAGACGCACATAACAGTGATTGGATTCGCGATGTACAGAATAAGGGCCAAATTAAAAGCACCCGAAACCGACGTAAGTGAGGTTGATGAATGTACATAGAGGAAGCGAAAGTTGTATGTTTAGATTGGTGCAAATAAAAAAAAAAATGGCGTAGATATTATACATACATAAATACATTAAATCAAGCCTGTTTCCCAGAGGGGTAGGCAGAGACCACTTCTTTCCACCTGCTATGATCCTGACAAATCTCTTTCGCTTCTTCCACATTCATACATCGAGTCATGCATGCACGTCGGTTTAGGGTACTTAAGATTCGGCCCTTTTCCAGTATTACTCCTATTTGATTCTAAAAAGTACGCCTAGGGCGGCCTCTTCCGACCCTCTCATTCACTTTCGCTCTGTACATCTCTTTCGTCAATCTTTAGACCTTATAAACAATATATTTTTTCTGTAGCCTTGTTTACTTTACGATGATCATTCAAAAAATAGAAAAAACATCAAAAATTGACCGAAACCGCTCATTTTATAAAAAAAAACGAATAATTTTGTCATTAATTGGTTACAAGCCTATTCTATTTTCAAAGGCCGGCAGCGCATGTGCTTTCCTTTTTTGTTGCTTCTGGTTTTCTAGAGTTGTAGACGTCGGTGAACAGTATCATTAGGTTACCGGTTGGTTCGTTTACTTCCGTTTTCATAGAAAACAGCCGCTATTGTATATTTTAATCAATTTTATGACTTCTCACTCTAAAAAAGTCCCAAGAAAATTGAATAGCGTTTTCCTTTTCGTTGTGATTTGTCATATAATACAAAACCTTACAGCTTTGCATTAGGGCACAATTGATGTCAACGAAATTATTCCCGAAAAAAGTATTCGACAAGGAATGAGGGTAGCTGTCACAATACATGAATCCCGACGTCTCTAATAATGAGGATGATTTTTATGACATCCTGTAGAAAAGTCCAAGGAAACTCTTCGTTTCGTTGCTAATAATTTCGAAGAACTTTGGAGGGGAAGTCAAAACTCGTGGAGGGGTACAGAGTGTTCCAAAAGTCAACGTCGAAATAACACGAGAATGCTTTTGAATATTGAAATATTTTGACATGGATATCATTAAAGCATGAACAAGCAAAGAAGTTATTATAATGCCTTAAACTGGTATACAGGGACTTTCTTGTACTTTTATTTTGGAATGAATATCTGGAATATCAAGTTTTGAATTAAACTTGGAATGGAATATATTTAATAAATGAATGCAAAGTTTTCCTCTTTTTTTATCTCAAGTACGAGTACCTTTACGAGAATTATACATTTAACCTTGACTTAGTTCTCGTAGAGATTGTTGATTGCTTTTTCTGTAACAATTTGTAATTAAACGGGCGCAAATCAAAACAGAAACCCTATAAAAATCAATTTAGCCCTGTTTTAATGTGGAATAGTATTTATTTTTTCAAGTTGTTTTGTTACTTTCTGTGCCATATTAATGTTCCCTATATTTTTATTTGAGCTAATTTATTTAAATTATGCTGCCTGTGTGACAAGCCTTACTGATGATCAAACATATTGAAAGTATTTACGTAACATAAGAAATAACTTTGTGACCGTTAATTATTAAACTTGTCTATTGCCTTGGACAAAGACGTGAGTAAGCTTAAAATTAAAATTCCTTTATTTTCAAAGTAAAGTACAAAATTGAACGCACAAATCAAACAAAAGTGTGAACTCCAAAATCCATGAGAATTGAGAAACGGCCGTACAACAAAGGAGCATAACCCAGTATTTCATTATTAACTGCAAACATAAAAGTCATAAAGCAGAGTTACACGAATAAATGTCACAAACACGATACGGTGGGCGACGTTTTCATTCCAATAACGTAATGGGATCTTTCTTATGTCACGAGGTACATTTCGGTGGGAAACGAATTAAGTAAATTACATTTGGGGGTTATTTTTTTACAACCTGTATGTAAGCAATTCGCTGTCTGTAGTTCGAGTATTTTGTAAATAAAAGGCTAGTAAAGTACCTCTTGTAGCGCATTTACATGAGAAAAAAGTTTAAAAATTAAAAGCTTTCTAGGGTAAAGTCACCAGTGGTCAGCCAGAGACCTGTAGTCGACCTCTGCCTATACTTTGCATAAGTGGGAAGAGTACAAAAGATATATTTCCCCCTCTTCGCACTCATATGAGGTCAACTACTGGTATCTTGCTGAACACCGGTGACTTAAAAAAATGTTTATTCGTGACTAGCACTTTACCGGAAAGTAACTTCTCAAATTGTGAAAGTTTCTTATGAGAAATTCTCGGAAATTTCTAAGAATATTCTTAAATTTTGTATGAAAAGAGAACATTCTCGATGTTCCCAAATGTTTCCGATAGTATTCTTAGTAATTTCTTGAGAAGATTTCTTAACTTCTGAGAATGTTCTGCAACTTGTACATTGCTTTTCGTGACAAACATTAATTTACACACACAGAATTTTGAACACAAATTCATAATATTTCACGAAATGGTCACAACTCAGCGTGATGCTGGCACAGCCAGCGCTGGTCCTCCGTTGTGACCATTTGGTGAAGACACATCGCAATGACGCCACTTTACCCTACGTAACAATCATTAAAGCGTCCTTTTTGAGAAATGTACCTTTTTAACATTTACATCTCCAATAACAAATATCTGCATACATACCCGAGTAGAAAAAAACCCCGGATGATGTAAAACAGACCTTGCAAGTTGCTTTTAGGGCGTTTTCCAAAAAAAGCGCAAGGAGTTAAGGGCTAAAATTAACTACGGTAACTTTTTCCGTTATGTCACGATAATTAACTAAATTGCTCGTAAAAAAAATAGTGCCATCTCAGACAAAACTCCTGTAGCAAATGCAACCATTTTACTAATGAGTGAGGGTTGCAACTGCTTCGGTTACTAAATGTGAGATACGACCTACTGGCTTATGTGGGCAGTACATAAATATTTAACTAATTATCGTGACTTAATGGAAAAAGTTACCGTTGTTAATTTAAGTCCTTAACTACGTTCGCGTTTTTTTAGGAAAACGCCCTTTAGCGTGCGCTTGGTTTTTCGCTGAAACTACATGTACCGTTTTTAACACTAAGCCAACAATCTCCATACTTCGTTTCTCGAAGCACGAGCCATTGCATTCGGTAAGCCGGGCAGATTCCGATTCGAATTCGGATCGAGCAAAGTGATTCTTTGAGTGACAAATGGCATCCGTTTTGATGGATCACGTGACATCGGCCACTTTACAAGTCAGTGCAAAAATGTATATCTGGCTCGTTATTATGCCTTTATTCTACGTTGTGTTACAATTACACTGTTGATTGTATGACAGCCTTTATAGTTAAGTGAATAAGACCTGTTAACGTCAGTAATATGATTATAGAATCATAGAATCATAGAATCATTTATTGCTATCAAGTTCATTACAATTATAAGGTGGTTAGTAAGTGGTTAGTAGTAGGTACTTGATACCCTGTCAGGGCACTGCAATGTCTTATTAACTAGATTATAATAAATGTCCGAAAAATTATATTATTTTAGAAATTAAACGTTGAAAGATTCAATTTATACAATAAAGTCAAAAGTCAAAAGTCAGTAAGTTTTTCAATGTTCGAAAAATAACATCTTTGGAATTAAAAGATGCAATAAAGTTAGGAAAGTTGCATTAAATCTATCAATCAAATTACAATTAATTAAGAAAATAAACAATAATAAATTACGTACCAATTAAAAATAAATAATACTATTATTAAGATTTTTTATTTTTACTCTTTAATCGTTTAAGAATTCGTCAATTTTGTAGTAGCTTTTCTTCACTAGATACTAGTACTATACTATTGAGCTAGATGGACCAATTCAAAGAAGGATAAAATGTCCTTGGCAATAATTTGATTCAGCTTTATTATGCAATACTTAAAATTAAATATCTTTGATCTTTTCACGAGATTGGTCAATTCTGTCACGGGAATATCGGAGCAGGATCAGAAACAGTGAATGGCTTGATAAAAACACTAGTTGTCCAGGGCAGGGATTATTTAATAAAATATATTTAAATTGGTTAAAATAGTAAAATAAGGAAATAAGGCACCTGGGAACAATACAGAAAGGGAACTTAGAATATATATTACAAAATTAGAACTAGAAGAAGGGATGGTATTGTATATAAACGTATAAACTTACAATTAGTGCCATAAATAGTAGGTATTTGGTCATCCTTTAGATCTGGTCTTCTCTTGGGAAGCGCTGGAAGATTCTTGACGTGTAAAAGTGCCCGTGCGGCCTACTTACTGAATAAATTTATTTTATCTTTATCTTATCTTTTATAATTAATTTCACTGTCGTATTTATTTGACTTGGAATTTTCATTATTATTGAGAACTTGTTAATAGTCTGGAAGTTCTTGAGCGACTGAGCTCGTCGTCGTGCGCAAGCAAACGTAGGATTTAAATTAATATAAATTTAGAATTTAGAATAAAAATAGCCAGATAGAAAGTGCCAGAACGACTTTAACTGAACGAGGTGTAACACGTAGGTAAACACCTCGTTACAAGTCTAACCTCCTACTAGCGGACAAAATCATCATTGCGGAGAAGAGCGCCGCAAGAAACTCCAGCGAAAGGTCATTCTTTTCAATGAAAAAATACAATGATAGGTACTTAAATATAAGTTACATTACAAGGTAATTAGGTAATAAATAAACTATATTAAAGCGAAAAAAATTCGTCGGTCTTAGGCAGGATTCGAACGTACATCTCCTCTGGCTCTCCACGCACCAAGACCCTACTTAAGATCCACGAAATTAGTAATAAATAATTATCATTACAACTAGCACAAATAAATAATATCTCGCTAGTTCTCCAGGGAATTTGTCTATCAAGGTGTAATCAGAGGGCCCTGCAAAGATGCACTACGCTAACTAACGTTTCTATTCGATACGTTTTTAAACCAATCGAATAGAAACGTTAGTTAGCGTAGTGCATCTTTGCAGGGCCCTGAGATGTATTTACGCTCTGCGGCATCTCGTTTTCTTCACAACTCCGAGTTCGCAAGAATCAGTTTAACTCCTTTAAAAGCGAACAAAAGAGTAGTATGTTTCCTTTAAAACTCGACAGACTGTAAAACTAGGCATTATACGTTTTATATAAACTTGCGGAGCAATGAGACGTCTTATTTAAGTACTAGTGTACCTCTCTTTGTAATTAGGTATACGTGTCATATCATTACTAACCAACGTCTTGAATTTTGTTTATCCGCAGCTTTCTATCAAACATGTTTCTATGATGCGTAAATATAAACCTCAAACAGACAAAAACAGCAACAGCGAAATGTTTTAATATCGTCTTTCTGCTTTTAAAGTGCTTCTCTACATAGTATAAAATAAAGTCAATTTCCACCGTCTCTGTCCCTCTATTTTGTTGCAGTTTTAATCAAGAAGAACGTTTAAAATTATATATAAAAGTACCTGAAGAAAAGCGTCGACGTTACTCTAAAATAAAGTCAAAACTTAATAATACAAAACACAAACATTTGGGCCGAGATTCTTGTCGGTAAAAACTATATTGTAATTCCATCGTCTTTAACAAGGACTTCTATTATAGGTGGTAAAAACGATAGTTTTTGACCTGTTATGGTATGGTTATAAATCGGCCGCCATTACTGTCCAGTAAATAAGAGCTATCAACCCCTGCCATTCTACGAATATGTGTCATTTCGCCCCATTTATGCTGATGACAGGTGGACCACCGCCAATTTTCATTTCTATGACACAGCAACTTACGTCGTTTCATCGCAACGTGACAAGATTTTTAAGCAGCCCCTAAATTGATAAGGCGAATTGTATTGATCTTCTTAAAGTTTCTCATGGGAAGGATAATTTTTTTGATCAGAATTAGTATTTTTAACCTCCTCCTCGTGTCTCGTGTGGTTGCCGAGTTAGAATAGTGCCACTCCATGTCTTCCCGTGGATGTCGTAAGAGACGACTAAGGGAATAAAGGCTTGTAGTACTGTTAGGCGATGGGCTTGCAACCTGTCACTAATACACTGGTAAACATCTTAGCCTAATTGTGCAAATTGTGGTTATAGAATTATCAACAAGTTTTTAGAGATGTTTGTAATTCTGTAGCTCTGCCTACCCCACTCTGGGAACGAAGGCGTGAGATTATGTATGTATGTATGTATGTAGTATTTTTAACACAGTTCCTTCTCAGAAAATATATTCATTCTGAATCTTTAAAAAACTTGTAATAAACCATGTACATTGTAAATTTGCACTCAAATTTGGATGTTCTTTTCGCAGGGAAATTATTTAAGTCTAGCGTTGACTACTACATTATGAATCGAGATCCAAACTTACAAATTGTTATTAAAATAGATCTTAATAATAATATCATGGTACTTAAAGAAGACCAAAATAATGTAGGAACAGTTGTAACAAAAACAAATGGAAGAAAGCATCAACCTAACATGTCTCAAGTCGATGAATAACTTCGTAAGATAAATATTTGTAGCAGAAAAATATGTTGGTGCTTGATCTTGCTATTTTTCTTACTATATTTGCTCCGTTTGCTAGAGGATCTCGAAAAACAATGCGTAAGACTGTAACAAACATCAGGATATCTTAATTCAGCTTTGCGTTTGAATATGTATCTGTTGTGTCACTCCATTATCTTCCCGTGGAAATCGTAAGAGGCGACTAAGGGAATAAAGGCTTATAGTATTGTTAGGCGATGGGCTTGTCACCTGTCACTAATATAATGGTTAACATCTTAGCCCATTTGTGCAAAATGTGATTACAGAATTACACAACATTAACAACAAATTATTAGAGTTGTTGGTAATTCTGTAGCTCTGCCTACCCCACTCTGGGAATGAAGGCATGACTAGTGTATGTATGTACAAACACCGTGAATGTGCCTCAGTCTTGTTCGTGGTCTCCATTCTACTCGATAAAGCTATATTGCTATTGGTGTCGTGTTGTCAACGTAAATTAGCTCTTATTTACTGGACAGTAATGGTGGTTAAGTTGAATCAATATAACAATTTGTCGTTATTGTTTTAGCTGAGAGGAATTGGAATTGAGGCTCCTTGTTTCGTTAGCTTAGTAGTAGGACCTGAGATCCATAGATATTTGAATACTCAAGACTACAATCTCAAGACTGCACTGCTGCCATAATACCCAAGAAGGTCTTTAACTGCATTGTAATAGTCTAACGGCCTGTTTCACAATGGACGAGTAAATTTATCTGCCATTTAAAGTTGGCTCTCTTCTTGTGTATTTTCAAGTGAAAGAAAAATGGCTAAAATCTGTCAAATATGCTTTACTTGTCGATTGTGAAACAGGCGGAAAGCATTTTAAATTCAAAGCAGTTATCAATAGGGTATAGAATGCTTCAACTACTATATTGCAGATTGCGACCTTCTCTTACGACAGTGTGCTGGTAAAGAAGTCAATAAATATAAATTATAACTAGAGTTAGGACTTTTGGTAGCAAATCGTAGTTCTAGAATCCATAGAGTCGCTATTTCCTATTTATTATAATATATACGACTTTGGTTTTGACTTTCAGTATTTTAATATTTCAAAATTCATTTATTCATTAACCGCTAAACCAAATTCAATGAATTTTGGAATGGAGGCTATCTCTGCTGTGAAAGCATTACAAAAAAGAAAATATTGGTAGGTATAGAATAACCAAACTAAAAATGTATTAAGTTTAGTATGTTTGAAATGAAATATGACCATACTGAAAGTCAAAATCAAAGTGTCATGTATTATAATAATTAGGAAATAACCACTCCATAGATTCTAGAACCACGATAATGCCACCAAAATCCTAACCCTAATTATAACAAAGACGTGGAACTGAGAAATGTCAAAGGTATTTTTTAAGAAAATTCTAGACAGAATTCTAAAGATAGCAAAAGGTAGCATGAACTCTCATTTAATAAAGGAGTGGAAAGCAGTCTATATTATTATGTTAGGACTTGGTACAGAAAATGAAATCATTTTAATAAATATTGTCTCTGCTTGAAAAAATATTGTTTATAAAAATTATAACTGTTAAGATAGTAATAAAATAATTATAATGAAAAATTAATAAGGTTAGTTTTTTTTTAAAATTACTAAAAGTCTAATATTCTTAATTAACTTTCTAATTAATGTAAACCACCTGCCTTATAATATATCTTTTAGACACCTCTTCTATTGTTAAGGCTGTCTGGGAGATATTGCTATGTAGTAATAATGCCTCTTACTGTTTACTATGCTAATTTAAATGTTTGTTTGTGTTGTGTACTATCTGCAATTAGCTGTGGTGTAATTACAGTCGAGTTCATAAATATGTGTACACTTTAGTAACTTGTCACTTTAATCGTTGTGACAATTCTTGTATGGCAGTTTAAACATGACATTAAAAAGACAAAGTACTAAAGTGTACACATATTTATGTACTCGTACAATAAAAAGTATTAAATCTTAAAAAAGTAAAAACATGTTTATGTAACTCGATGATCAAAATTGTTGAAAATTTCAACCGCGACCTCTAACATAAAAAGTTAATTTTGTCGTCTGTCTTTCAGCGGTTAAATTAAAAAACTCGATCTACAAAATTATTCTCCAGAGAACTTTCATAAAACTATAAAGTAAGTAGAGTACAAAATAACGAAGAACTTAACTCGTTTAATTATTCTGTTGTAAGTTTTGACGATTGTTCATTTAAAATGGACATTGATTAACTTCTGCCACTTCTGCAAAAAAGAAAATGGCGTCTTTCACGTTAAGAATCCCACGGAGTACTTTTACACCCCTTGATTGAAGTGTCGATTGACGTCAATCAATACTTCAAGTATTTTTAGACTTTAGATTGTCTATCCTTATTAAAATTTTAGTTTAGTTTTGGGCATTTTTTTATTAGTTATTATAGGCAATTCAACAGTTTATTAAGTTCCATTTGAAATATTCCTACATTTCGAATTAGCTCAGCCGATTCGCGGACTGCGCTGGCGATTGAACAGGGAAAAAGAAAAGTGCCATCTCTCGGGTACTAGACAAGTTAAACGGTAAAAACAAACCTGTAGAAAAAAAAACAAGACGACGATGCCATAATTAACTTTTATTTTTTTATTACATTGATCAAATATTGTGGTGACTTATAGCAAGTGGTCCTTAAATATTTAAAATGTGTACAAAAAAAGGTTTGTAGTACTTTTTAAAATGTGGATCAACATACACGGTCAATTGTTTCGGTTACAATACCTTGTTGTCTTCGTCATAGCGACATCGCTTTACCGAGTAGAATGCAGTTACTGGTTTTATTATACCATAATATCAACACACAATTAATGATTTTTCTCGAATTTTAATTTTAATTAATGGCTTTCACTCCTGTTAAGTAGGAGTACTTGCAATTAACGCAACATTGGCGAAATACAACTAATTTTCGCCAATGTTGCGTTAATTGCAAGTACTCCAATGAACTTATTACAGGAATAAGTCCATGAATATCACATGCGAGGACAATAAGCAGCTCTCCTCAGTCCGCATGTTCAGTAGCTCGCGCGCCCGATTCAAGAAACAAGTCAGTCTCTTACTTAATAAAATATAATAATGTGCTATAAAACTATTATTACATATTTCTTATTTTTTTTTAATGTTCATTTTTTTGTTTGTATCAAATGTTAATATTATCGTGTGCGTTGTATTAATTAAATGCCTAGCCTGTGTTTCATTCCGTCACTAATCAATGTGTTTTGTATATAATACATTATTTAGAATATTTAGCCTGATTCTCTGTCCTGTTGCCAATTTATGTTCGTAATCTAATTACTTATCGTCGGTGAAACTGCAAAACCGCGTAACCAACAAATTTATTATAGAGCAAAATAAACCTTAATGTCTTAAAAAAAGGTGCATTTTGCTCCTCAATAAAAATGTTACTTACGCGGTTTTGCAGTTTCACCGACGTTATGTAAAAGCCGTAACTGCTACCTTTACTTCTAGCTATTAATTCTTAGTGAGAATTGTATTAGGATTTAGACGTTTTTTAATTATTTCTTTTTAGCATATTATTCTTAATTCTGTATGGTGTCCATATCTGTTTTTTCTCCAATAAATAAAATAAAATAAAATAAAATAAAAAATAAAACTCATGCCTTTATTCCCAGAGTGGGGTAGGCAGAGCTACAGAATTGCCAACAATTCTAAAAAAATGTTGATAGTTCTGTAACCACAATTGCAAAATTAGGCTAAGATGTACCATTGTATTAGTGACAGGTTGCAAGCCCATCGCCTAACAGTACTACAAGCGTTATTCCCTTAATCGCCTCTTGCGACATCCACCGAAACACATAGGGTAAGCTCTACGCGCTTCTGTCAAGTAAAACAATGCTTTATCCTTATTTATCGTTGTGACATTTGCATCTGACAACAAGTGACAAAACAAGCTTAAACTACCTAAAATCTCAAAAACATCTTTACTAAAAACAATAACTTAAAGTCGGGCAAAAATACGCAACGCCTGAAACGACTCGCTTTCAATTAAGATAGAAAAAGAAAACACGTTAACAATAAACGAATTCATCTAAATTACTTTCCTTAACACCCCATTTGTCACTTTTCTCGAAAAGTCAAAATAAACAAAGGCGATCCCTATCTCAATTAAGTAATTAGCTGTGGAAACTTTTTCCTGTTGATTTATACCCTTTTTTTCATTGTTCAAAGGTTTTTATGAACTAAACTATACTTATTAAATTGGATTGAATGTTGATGACTTGGTTGTTGGAAATAAAGAAACATTTGATATTTACTTTTAGAACTATGACCGTAAATTTATAAAGGAATAATAATAACCATAGCTCGGACAGGTCATAGCAAAAACAGTTCTGGAAATATAACAAGATTTAACATTTTAAATTTACTTAATAATGAAATTAAATGAAAATAGTGAATAATGATTTACACAAATAATTAAATTAAAACATTAGTTTGTTCTAGAAAGTGCAGTAGTTGATTGTTGCATATGTTCAATACAACCATCAGCATTAATAAAAATACCAATGGAAATACCTTCACAAACACGTGATTGAAAAATATAATTGAATAATACTCTACATAATACGACTCTATTAATCTTTTGTTCTGTTGCCGTGTTGCGATTGTTTTGCTATGACCTGTCCGAGCTATGATAATCAAATGTCTCTTATACAAACTTTTGTCGCTTTCTATTTTGTTAAGATAAAAATTGACATCATGCGGCATAACGCTTCATTAAATTTAATGAACCTTTTTTGGAACTGGGTTTTAACGCTCCTTGTAGGATAATTTTGTAAAAAAAAACCATTCATTAAAAATAATAACGACTATAGATTAGATTTCTTACAAATAGATATTATGCTCATACGTGAAAATCGGTTGTCATGGTATGGACATGTGATGCGGAGGAATGAGGAAAATATCGTCAGGAAAGTTTTGAGTATGAATGTGGATGGCTATAAGAGTAGGGGAAGACCAAAGAAACGATGGATGGACTGTGTGAAAGACGATATGGCTAGAAAGGGAGTGACTACCGAGATGACGACTAATAGAGAAGTATGGAAGAAAAATACATGATGCGTCGACCCCAAATAAGTTGGGATAAGAGCAGGAGAATGATGATGATGATGAGATATGCTCATACACTTTATTTCAGCTATAAAACTCGAAAAAAAAAAAGTACATTAACGTTAAATGTTTAAAGACGATAAGATTTATTTAAAGGTCTTGGTCTATCAAATAGATACGTATAAACCAATTTAAAAAAAATGCAATGAAAAAATCTACTACATACATTGATGATAGTTTGTTTCGAACTTTTGCGATGTTCACAAATAACGGTCTCGTCTGCTCATGATCACGTCGGTGGCAACATAATCGAAACGACGAGGTTTGTGGAATGTAATGTTTTTACGCGATTGGGTCCCGTTTTAGATTTATAACAGTATATTGATGATAGTGTATGGTATAAAGTTGAAATTAAAATGATGTACTCAAAACTTATATCCCTTGGAGCTGTATAAAAATCCAACTTTTAGGTATTTGCAATTAAAAGTTACAACTGTTTATGCGGCATATTTTGACAATCGCGAGATAATCAAAAGTTATAGGGTACTTCCCGTTGACCCAGAATCATAAAAATTGGCAAAAAACAATAATCTTACAATACATTTGAGTACATATAAAGAGAAAAAACCATAAACCATAAATTTGTAGTAACATCACAAAAAAAAGATAGAGATTCCCGATTTATCTCCTCATAAAGCAGGAAAAATCTTCGATACTCGGTTCCCATGATGAACTAACTATTTTCACACTTATAAGTTTGTACGGAATTCTCAGGGCATGAGTTTTTTGACGAGTAAAAATACAGCCCTTGACCGGGTTTTTTATGTCAATTTTGTGACCAGCGGAGAGTTAATCTACGTGGTAATTTTGCTTTAAAGTCTAGGCTTTATTTCAAACTCACAGAACCCTACAAAGGATATAACATAACCGTTCCCCTAAATTAAATTTCCAAAATACTTTTTGTAACATATCATGTACGTTGATGTAACCTTTGCGTAGAGTTCATCCTCAAAAGAATCATGAATTTGTTATTATCGCAAGCGAGTTATTTTAGGAGTACGTATTTACATAAAATATGAGGCAGTTCGTAGCACACCCTTAAAGGAAGCAGATCTAAAGGATAGGTTCATGGATATTCACTTTACTAATATTATAGAAGATACAATAGGAAAGTTAATGAACTCGTATACCCGACTTCGAGATTTTTAGCAAATTTAAATGATTTTCATTCAGCTCTTTTACTAATACTTAGCGTTTCAGCTCATGGCAAAGATATCGCTAATATAAGCATTTTTTTAAAACTGTCAAATGTAGGTTATTGACATTAGCGACCTAAGCAATAAATTGTTAGCTTACGTCAATCCAATATATTTTGTCCGGGCCTCTATGTTACTCGGTAAAAAAATATTCAGCACCACCACCATCACCACCACCATCATCATCATCATCATCATCACCATCATCATCATCGTCGTCATCATCATCATCATCATCATCATCATCACCATCATTATCATCATCATCATCATCGTCATCATCATCGTCATCATCATCATCATCATCATCATAATCGTCGTCGTCACCGTCATCGTCATCGTCGTCGGCGTCGTCGTCGTCGTCGTCGTCATCATCATCATCATCATCATCATAATTTATCAGCCCGTATGGACGCCACTGCTCCCGATCTTCAGCTTCTCTCATCCAATCTACACCGGCCTATTTGCGAATATCATCCCTCCATTCAAACCAAATAATCAAAAAGTATTATCATCGTACTATTTTCTCAGCTGCTATCACTGTCATATCATGTTATCATAACATGGACAATACGACAACATATCAACAGCAATATAGTTTGACCGAGTAAAATAGAGCCCCTGTTTTCAAAAAACGTTAACGTTAGCATTTAGCAACTTGTCTAGACATGTTGTTAATTCCAGCAAACTGTTTCTATGGTTAATCTGCATTTCCACTTCAAAAGCGCGCGTAAAAGAAAACTTTCCCAGCGTATTTATTATTAAAAGAGTCTTAGTAAGTTTCGCACGCATCTCAAAAGTTCAAGTTATGCGGTGAATTCTTAAGACAAGCTCTTAAGTGGCTCGTTAGTAGTTAGTATACAGAAACTCGAAAAGGCCAAAGGGCTATTTTTAACTGGGTTTAAAAATAGATTGCAGAAGTTTCGTATTCTCTCGCTTCTTCAAGGAAAATGGAAGTATGTATTTTTAAAGCCTATCAAATCAGTGGAGGCTAAACAACTTGCTTAACGCTAACGTAACAGATATTCGAAAATCGACCAAGGGCATTGGGTTATTGTCTTTTTTTAAGATGGTTAAGAGCCTCTTAATAAACATTAACATATTAAAATTAATGCTTTAAATAATATCGGAGCCGATATATTAAAGATTTAAGTAGTAGTGTTAGGTACTAAAGTACGCCCAGGTATAAATATTTAAATATCTCAGCTCCGATGCACATAAGAGTATTACATAACAAAGCAAAATATGTTTATTTTAATAAGATCTGTCATAATTTATCACTTTTACGAATGGCCGCTCACCTTTAAAATGTATGAATTTTACAAATCACAACACTTTTACCAAAACCCCTTTATGAAATTGACGTAGGCGCTCGACGCGACCGTCTGACAGCTTACATCAATACTATACATATTTGATAACGATAACGAACGCCGAATGCATCTTATCTAGGGTCTTTGCAAGCTGGTTAGGATGCATAACGCTAAGTTGGCAATTTTCGAAAATCGACAGAAAAAAAATGAGATTGACAGATTACTCTACCGCTTACGTTAACTCGATACATTTCAAGTCGATAGAAAACAGAAAATTTAGCTACGCCCTCTGAAGTAGCATTGGGCTGGCCATCTTAGCCGCCAAATCTCATAACCATTGGAGTAATCATCTTCTTGAGTAGAGACCGCAGATTAGACGCAGTGTAGGACGTGTTTAGACTAGTTGAATGATCTTCGCAAAATAGGTTGCAAGCTGCATAGAATGGCCTTGAATCGTGCTATGTGTAGCGTTTGAATCATGACTACGACCCTATTAGTGGACTAAGGATAGACTGATGATGATGACGATGAATCTCAGAATTTTCTAAAGACTGTTTTGTAAAATTGATGTCTTTTTGAACCTTTGAAGTGATCTGTAAGTTTATATTGCTCATGCTCATTGATATTTGCCTCTGAATTGTATATCCCTGCAGGAAATACTGAAGGCAAGTCTGAATATGCTATGCCAACCAACTGAACGAGCGAACTTTATTTGACTTTCATGTAACTAACTATAAATACATCGGACAAACGTCCATAAAAAACAATTTTTACAAAAACCATGGAAAGAGAAACTGCAAAAGAAATTTATTATTAAACCATGCGCGCACTTTTAATAACACGCCCACCAACTTATTCGTATGTGTAAAAATAACTTTACGCAAAAATGATCACAACATAATATCACATTCTCCTGGCATTTATTTTGAATAACGAGTTTTCACAAAGCTCATTTCCCCGTACATTTATCACGCGAGTGTATTATTAACTGTATCACCCATTGTTTCTTGTAATATAAAGGATCTGATAAAGTAATAAAGTTTCATGTTGTTTCACTTGGGTCGCTAAACACGTTTGGTGCCACACTCAATGTTTTTCATACTAAACCCAACTTATATGGCATTTATGGCACTGATAATGGGTAAATATGAGGCAGTACTAAGCCTTTCGAAACTTTAGTAGGTAGTTGATGATTTATTATTAAATATAAATATGGTAATACAATACAATAGAGCGAGTTCCTGAGACAAGGATGTTATCTTTCTTTATCAGTATTATATTTATCTATATACTCCTAAGTATCTACGTGGTGGTAGGACCCTGTGCAGGGTCCGTCCGGATAGCTACCACCATCTTATCCATTAACCCACTGCCAAGCAGTAGTGTTCGAATTGCTGTGTTCCGGTGTGGGGATAAGACAACCGGTGAAATTACTAGGGTTGGCAAAGCATTTGAAGTCTTAGGATTGCAGTTTTGAGATTGTAGTCTTGAGATTTCAAATGTCTATGGGTCTCAGATCCCACTTACCATCAGGTAGCCGGAGTGCTCGCATGCCTTCTCCTTGCCATAACAAAAAGTATATTATCGTTGCTTAGTAACCAAAGTACAAAGCTAGACCTCAGTTGGGGACTAACTAGGAAAATTTTTATCAGTTTATCTCGATTTTCTGTTGGTGTAAAAACTGTTAGTGAATAATAAAAATACACGTTAGCTACGTTGCGTACAATATCATGATATGACCAAATCAACAGTAAGTTTTATACTTTTAAACTGACAGACATTAATATTAATCAATCAGTCAATATTCATGCGGCAAGGATTGACCGGATCAACTGAGGCAGTGTCGGCTTGTAACAGAACGTCGGTTAAATTCATAATAAATCATAATTATTCATTCAGTAAGAGTTTTACATTGTCACTTTCGTGTTTCAATTTTATTCTTGTTTTCCTCAACCGGCTCTCCCGATTTTATTAGCAGCCTTAATTATTTTATATCATTGTTCGCTTAGATTCGCGACTTTATCATTTAATTAAAGAACATCTATTTAAATATCCGAATCATAAAATATTCTTTTGACATTTTTAAGATTTATGTTTTATATTTATTTTATCACGAGTATGTATGTATATTCCATATTGTATTAACAGGGGGGATACCATGAAATACTACTAGCAGTTTAAGTGAAGAGAAAAGAACAGAGCTAAAGGAGTTATACAGGTCTGTCCCTTTCTCTCAACCTAAACTGAATTGCTTTTTTATGTCATGGTAAGTACGAGTAAGAGCTGTTATAACGTCAACAATGTTATTAAGATATCAAATCAAGATGGGTTAATCAAAGCAGAAAGTGAACCCGAATAAGTAAATTAGAACATTACATACATACATACCTTCACGCCTTCATTCCCAGAGTGGGGTAGGCACAGCTACAGAATTACGAAAAACTCTAAAAACTTGTTAATTCTGTAACCACATTTTGCTCAAACAGGCTAAGATGTTTACCAGTGTATAATAATGACAGGTTGCAAGCCCATCGCCTAACAATACTACAAGCCTTTATTCTCTTAGTCGTCTCTTACGCCTTCCACGGGAAGATATGGAGTGGTGTGGACAAAGCCGGCAACCACACAGCAGCAAATTATTTTAAAAATAATGTATTTAATGTTACAAAGATATATTTTATTTCGCACCATACACAGATGAAAATGTGAAAATCCTCAAGAACTTTGTAAAACAAAGGGACGGCGGATTGTTCACAAGAAGATAAAGAAATCAAAGGGCATGCATGACTGTCAAAAGAAGTTTAGTGGAATAGGGAATTGTTTTTACGGACTGATTTTATTTTTAGCGATCTGTCTTTCTTTGTGACTTTGATTTAAGAAAAGGAGCTTTATATCATGATCTCTTGCGCAAACTTGAATAGGTATTTTGTGTTTAAAGAAAAAAAAATAAAGGTTGGTACCAGATTACTAAGAACTAGAATGGATAAGGTTAGGAATGGATATATTAGAGGAAGCTTGAAAGCATCAATAATAGAAAAGTTGAGATATATCATGGACATGTAATGAGGAGAGTGTAAGAAAACATAAATAGAAGAGTGATGAGACTGAATGTGGATAGATATAGAATAGAATAGAATAGAATAACTTTATTTCAGACTACAAGGCCCATATTTACAATTACCTTACAGACTAACATACATATCAATATATAACATAAAATGAACACTACTACTATTAAATTTTCGGTGTCTGCTAGACGCAAATATGACACTCCTCGGCCAGAATTCCTCGTTTAAAAAGGTCGACAGATCTATGGTCGGTACTCTCATCACAAATGACTTAAAATTAACCTTGTGGCGAGGTTCTAACCACTCGAACCTAAGAGTAAATCCGGTCTTAACTCGTCAATACTCTACGAGATCTTTTGCCTCCGCAGAGTAATGTAATCGGGACACGTACAACTGCGTCGTGGGCGGAGCAGGACACAGCAAGTGGTTCGGTCCGGTCGGTGCGGCGCCGCACAGGCTCCTCGGGGCAGGCTTCTTCTTCCTCTCCACCCGGGTAAAACCATCCTTGTTCTGCTTAGGACACGTCGGGGGCAGCACCCCGCGAACGGGTTGTGTACTGCGGTTCTGTTGTGTACTACTGTGTACTGCGGTTCTGCTTCACCTCAGAAGGGAGCTGTGCTGGTTGCCTCGATATAAAGGCAGAGTCTTATTAGAGTTCAGAAATAGGTTGTCATTTTTACGATTCTAATAATGTATTCTTCAATAACAAAATACATCCTTTCGGGTTGCCAAATTCCATCAAGGGGCTTAAAATTTATTCCGCATAATAATATTTCCTCTTTTGAAGCTTTCCTTCCCTTCAGTAACGATACTTCGTTTCACTATAATCTTCTTGAAATCGCATAAATTCATTTTCCTTACGGACCATGTTATGCGAACACGAAGTCAAATACAATGCACTTAAGTTGATATTCGAATGTTCTAGAAATGCAAGAAAAGATTTCACCGTACTTAAATACATTAGAGTACTTTTATTGAGATTTTGCTTTGAGTTAAAATAATATTTTGTTGAGTGGTCCCGAAATTCAGGTTCCTTGTGAGATTTGAATATTGGTCCTTCGAACCGAATTATTTCTGTATTGATTAACTTAGTATTTAATGTTATTGCGCCTATAATGTTAATAAAAGAGGTTACTATATTTCTTGAAAATATTTATTGAATATCATTTAAAAATGTTGTTATTGTTATAAAATGTTTCGCTTAAATTTTGGCAATTATTATAAATCAATGAAAAAGGAGACAATCTCACTCGAATTGACCTAGTCCCAAACTAAGCTCTAGGCTTGCACTACTGGGTAAGATACCTACAACAATCTTTATTATATATATATTTTTTTATGCCAAATATTCAGAATGCATCTTGCTTACGTGGCAACCTTCAATATTATTAAACATCAAACTTCAAGATTCTCGAGGCGAATAAACATTCGCAGAAAACAATGTTCTATCAGATTTTGACGTGTCACCTTTGACCCTGTCATTAGGATGGTGACGTAATCCCAAAAACAGCTGACTCGATCCGCATCGGCCATTTTATCACGCTCCGATCTTTATTGGCCTTAGGGGTGTTATTCAGTATCTTATCGATAAAGTCGATGTCGAAAGTTTATTTGGTGGGGGCCTTACAACTGTACCGAGCTAACGCTGACCGTCCAGTGGCACCCTTATTACTATTTGAACTAATGAACTAACAGGAAGATATCGTTTAAGGGATAAGTTCGCCATTGTACTACTTTTATTTCTGTAATTTTAATATTTGCGTAATTTTAGTGTTTCCGTACAAAATAAAGTGTTTGCATACATACATAATTACCATTTTTCTTGTTTGTATTTAAGTATGTATTTCTGTATATAGGTAATTAAGTTTGTAATAGAGCTTAGTTTTGGACTAGGTCAATATGTGACATTGTCCCCTGATAATTAATAATTTAAATCACATACGGTGTTAAAAAATAACAGCAGATGTATGTTAGTTAATGAGTTAATGTTAGTTGGTTTAAATAGTTCCAAAAGCTGTTAAATCTCCAAGGTAATTAATGATCAAATACCTAACTGTTTAAAGTTTAATTGGTCCATCAGATTCCAATTGCTACGGGTCTGGGTATCATAATAAAAAGGTTTGTTATAGAATTCAACATCGAACTTGATAACATTACGGTACTGAATAACCTTAAAGGATTTAGATAGTGTTTTCCGATAAGACTACGCTTCATGACAAACATTGAAGTCTATCGTAGAAATGGTGTACGTGTAGAGACTATGTAAACCTAGTCACCATTTGTTTTTGGGAATTGAAAATAACAGGGTCATGTTTAATAAAGGTACGTATTCATTTGTTTTGTACTTATCTTTATTACAGTTGTTATATCTCAAGAAAGCATACTTGTGTGTGTAGATCAATTATATAATATAAAACGGGGTAGATATGTTACCTATACGGTATTCCGCGTGTAAAAATGGCCCGACTTACGCACACATAATCAGTAAATATTGCAATTACACAATAATTCATAAATGACAAGTGAAAAAAGATAAAACATAAAAAAGATAAAAGAAATGTATTCAGTAAGTAGGCCGCACGGGCACTTTTACACGTCAAGAATCTACCAGCGCTTCCCAAGAGAAGACCACTGCTGAGAAGAAACGCCGCAAGAAACTCAGCAGTCAGTCATTTTTTAAACATATTTCTTATTACAATGGTACTACTTAGTCTAGCTTTATATAAAGCTATAAATATTAAATTAAATATAGTATCAAATAACATGCGTAGTTCAGCAGGAAAACATGCCAATTAAGAATCTTACGGGAGAGATAGAGAGAAAAAAAAAACACATACTTATGTGTATATAAGATGGTGCGAGACGACCACATAAAAGTTTCGATATGTTTTCCTACATCAACGGTGTCCCCTAGACAAGATAAAGATTTTGCATTTGAATAAATTATTATTGACTAAGTTTCGGGTTTAGGCCATGCATTTTTGTCTGTTAGATAGTCCTCGATCCTATAATACGCTTTAGACATTAACGACCTTTTCAAGTAATTTTTAAGTGCTGGAAAGGGTAACTTTAAAACTTCGTCAGGTAATTTATTATAGAAATGAATGCATTGACCAACAAATGATTTATATACTGAAGAAAGCAGGATGGTATGCTAATTTCCAGGGGTGAAACAAAACGAGTGTACATGCTGCTCTGCGGACTAGTTCACGGTTCCGTTGACGGCGCAAGACTAAGTAAAGGTGTACCAATTGGCTTGGCTTTAGGGTGCCACTATCGAAGTGCGTATAAGATATCTGCCTCTTTTTACTATATTATATCATTGGTGTAGATGCACGTTCACGTTGTCTCTAAGGGGAGCGCCAAAGTTCAACTAAAATTGCGACTCCTATTATCGGAACTCCGAAAATGAAATTTTTATACCGCTGGAACAGTAAACTTTTCAGAAGTTCTGAAATATTTAATGAGTAGATAAGACTAGGTTAGGTTAGGTTTGATTTATATAAATCCTGAAAATGTAACAGTTGCTGAAATAAATACGTTAGGAGTTGCGATAATTAGGACTTATGAGTCGTTATGAGTAAAAATAATTAGGTGAGCCAATATGGACCCGTCTCTAAGTGCGTAGCTGTCGTCACTTAGCGTCGCCGTAGTGTGCGTGTCTATACACGTTACAACTACAAGTATGGCCCACCCGCTTTCATAAGATAAAACAACTGAACAAATGAAATACATAATGTGTAAGTATATAGGGTGTCAAAAACGAGACGTTGCTAAAATGAGTATTTTTTTCAAAATGACAATATCTTTAATTGTACAGGTTAATACTGTAGGAGGACGATCACGTCGGGGTCACCAATGTTGGAGGACGATCACGTCGGGGTCACCAATGTAGGAAGACGATCACGTCGGGCTCACCGATGTAGGAAGAGAGGACAATAGAGAGATCTCTCTCCAGGCGGGTGTTATGCCTGGGGACCGAAGTCCGTTGGGATGAAGTTGGATGTTGTATATATGTCAACTGACTGTAGAAACTTCGTTAGCGCGATGTAGAACATTTTAGTTTTGCGCTGTCTGACGCTGGTGACGCTAGCGAGGTAGCGAGTTGGTTGATACAAGTTGCCGTTAGATGTCGCTAGGTCGCCACAATACTTTAGCGGGGAGTTAATTGAACTAAAAATGGAGTGGCAACTTATATAAAGAGGTTTTAATCACTGCTTTATTTTGGGCTTTTGAACGAGTTGTTCAAAACGGATTTAGGTTCGTTTGGCCTAATAAGAAGCAGCACATATTTGAGCTATGCCACTCTAACGTCATGTTTGAACTACTGCGCACTAATCTCTCATCATTCATCATCATTTCAGCCTATTGCAGTCCACTGCTGGACGTAAGCCTCCCCCAGGGTTCACCACAAGGCCTGATCTCCCGTTTTCGCCATCCAGTCACCACCAGCCACTTTTTTCAGGTCGTCGGTCCATCTGGCTGGAGGGCGTCCTACGCTACGCTTGCCGAGCCGTGGTCTCCACTCGAGAACCCGTCTACTCCACCGATCATCGGTTCTGCGACAGATGTGACGAGCCCACTGCCACTTCAGTCTGCTACACTTCTGAACTACGTCAGTGACCCTAGTTTTATGCCGGATCATCTCATTCCGGATTTTGTCCCTTAGCGAGATTCCGAGCATACACCTTTCCATAGCTCGCTGGGTGACGTGTAGTCGGTGGGCTAGTTTCACTGTCAGGTTCCACGTCTCGGCTCCGTATGTCATGACCGGCAGGACGCACTGATTGAATACCTTGGTCTTCAGGCATTGCGGCAAGGTTGACTCTAAGACGTGACGCAACTTTCCATGCGTATTTTTAATTTCTTCAAAAACTTATTCTACTTACGTAAATTATAACTAACGAGAAATATAATCAGCCCTAAAAAATATATTGAAAGCTAATTTTTAAGAACCAAAATAATGTATACTCATTTCATATCTGTTTTCATTCCTAAAAAAATATTAAAATGTTATCCCGCGTCGTGAAACGTTGGCTATAATGCATGAAGTGAACCAAAATATTTAAATTGCCGTATTTTCATACCTTGTTTATTTTCTCGCCCAAGGGATACAAGGGTATTCTATTATTAAACTCTTTGATGGAAGTTTTAAAACTGAAAAAGATACACCTAGCTTAAAAAGCTAGGTGTCCCGTCTACTCCACCGATCATCGGTTCTGCGACAGATGTGACCAGCCCACTGCCACTTCAGTCTGCTACACTTCTGAACTACGTCAGTGACCCTAGTTTTATGCCGGATCATCTCATTCCGGATTTTGTCCCTTAGCGAGATTCCGAGCATACACCTTTCCATAGCTCGCTGGGTGACGTGTAGTCGGTGGGCTAGTTTCACTGTCAGGTTCCACGTCTCGGCTCCGTATGTCATGACCGGCAGGACGCACTGATTGAATACCTTGGTCTTCAGGCATTGCGGCAAGGTTGACTCTAAGACGTGACGCAACTTTCCATGCGTATTTTTAATTTCTTCAAAAACTTATTCTACTTACGTAAATTATAACTAACGAGAAATATAATCAGCCCTAAAAAATATATTGAAAGCTAATTTCTAAGAACCAAAATAATGTATACTCATTTCATATCTGTTTTCATTCCTAAAAAAATATTGAAATGTTATCCCGCGTCGTGAAACGTTGGCTATAATGCATGAAGTGAACCAAAATATTTAAATTGCCGTATTTTCATACCTTGTTTATTTTCTCGCCCAAGGGATACAAGGGTATTCTATTATTAAACTCTTTGATGGAAGTTTTAAAACTGAAAAAGATACACCTAGCTTTTTAAGTAAAAATAATAAGTATTTTCTGTGTAGTTTTAAATTTAACTTCAAATTAATACTCATGTAGTTATTTAAATAAGCTATTTTTCTAAATACATTATCTTTAAATTAAACGATTTAAGACGCATCTGTTACTTTAAGTACTTCAACCCTGGAGCTCATTCTACATGGTTAAAACATATTGCTATTGGCATGATATCGTATTATTTGAAACGGGTCTATATTGACTGACATAATTATTTTTAGTCATAATGTGCTTTATTTAGGTCATAATCATCGCAAGTCATTACGTATTTTTTTAAAGATACTGTTACTTTTCAGGTTTTTTATAAATCAAACCTAACCTAACCTAGCCTTGACTACACCTTAGATATTTCAGAATTTCTGAAAAGTTTACTGTTTCAGCTATATAAAAAATTATGACTATCAAAAATTATGTCAACAATTACATAATGAACAATAAAATTATGGGAAACAAATGGCTCCCATTTGAAGCCCCCAATACTATCAAGTAAATAAATTTTATCGTAATGTTGTTGACCATACAACATTTCAAAAGCTACATGGCTTTATCGAGTGGAACACAGCCTCAGTTTTTATTCATTTTACTGTTATTGCAACATTCCGTCGCAAAGGTATTATCGTAAAATGAAATATATTTCGAACTAACCAATTCAGAACAACAATTTCTATTAACTAGCCAGGCGTAATAAAAACCAATGTTTTATTAAATTCCCTATAGAGGAAAACACCCTGCTCTCCATTTTGTCTAGTAATGGGTATGGCCCAAGTGATAGGCGAGGCGTTAGAGTTTATTTAATGCGCGAGGGCTTCTAAGATTTCTTCAAATTCTAAATTCCAGTTTAACTTTATGTAATTCTTAATGTTATTATACTTAAGGTTTCCGTAATGTTTAGTGTATTTTCAAAGCTTTTTGTTAAAATAATGAAAATGTATAACTGGTTTGTAATTATGTCCGAAAAAAGCCTTTATTGATTAATAGTTACAATAAAAAAGAAGATGAAGCATAATTAGTGAACTTTTATTGTAATATTCACACGCTGTTTTTTTTGTTTACATTCATACTGTATACATGTGTATAAATGAACTATGTAGTTTATTATATTTTCCAAGCATCATGTACCACTCATATAATCCGTCATAATGATACCGTCAAGACACGAGTAAGAAATCATGTATAAATAATCATTAGTCATTAGCTCTATGCAGAGTTTTAAAGTAGCTCAACAGTAAATAATGACCTTATTTTGTATAAACTAGGAAATTTATAATTTGACCATCAAACTAAATAGGTAATGAATTGGCCTAATTAGCATTTCAAAGTTTACCATAACAATAAGATGAATAATTAATGTCATCATTTGTAATAAGCCTTTTTTATAGAATAAATATTTGTTAATTGAATTAAGAGCTTATAAGAAATGATGAAATGAATAACAAAGATGCTGCATGCGACAGTAATGTAACGAGGTAAGTCAACGTGTGAAATGTTTCATTCTAACAATTGGTAAATATTTGATATTAAAAAAGAAAACAAAACAAATATTTAAAATATTGTTGTAATCGTAACAAAATAACATATATTTGTAAAGTTTAAGTAGTATTCTTTTTTTCTTGGACCCCACCTAAAGGTCAGAGGGCCCGTGCCAAATGGACCTTCAAATAGCACCGGACTTAGGAGCTCGATGAAATGGCGCGCCCAATAACGACGCCTCCTATCTCCACTAATCATGTAACTTGACTGGATGAAATCCCTTTAAGACCAAAGTTCGTTTGGTATTAGACTTATTACTCTGTTGTTATTACCCTACCAAAAACATAAATGTTAATCAGTAGGCCAAGTTCTTTTTTTGGTAAACATTGTGCAAGCAAAAATATTGAAATCAAAATCGATTCCAAGTTTAAAACCAATATACATTTTATTAATAAAAGTGGAGTAACCGTAGAATAGCTAAGCCATGCTTGGTCCTTATCTAACGAATTCCTATGTCACAATCACAGATAAGGACAAAGAATTGCTTAGTTACTCCACGTTTTTTTAATACGGGCATTAGATACATGAACCAAATAACTTGAGAAATATTTAAAATTTAGCTGGGTCAGTGAGTGCAGTAAATATAAATTTCGGAACTAGATACAATTTTGAAACTATTGATAGTTTAAACCATAAAATGTTAATTGCTATTATTAATTTTGGGATACAGGATGGTGTAAAGTGGCTCTAAATGATTCATGTAAACAATTCTCGGCTCGGCTTTTGAACTTGGCCTGCGCACTGCCGGGCGCTTAGATTGTAACAACCTTGTATCTTTGGAGACTAGGCAGACAATGACTGCCGTATGCAGAGTTAAACCAAGATCGCTGAGTGAAAGCTCAGAAGCTCGGGTCAGAAACATGGCAGTAGGTCTATTTTCGAGAAATCGATATTTCAACGTTCATGCGAGCGTCGAAAATGACTACTTGCCTAAGAATAATCACATCCAACCCCTAAATAAATACGCTCTCAGGGACTAACTGGCAAATAAAAACCTTGTTGCAAAGAAAACGAGTTCTTACGATTTTTATGAGTTAGTAACTAAATGAGATTTTAAGCTACAAATTAAAGAAATACATTTTACGAAGAGAAATAATAATTTAGTACAAAAAATATTAGTTTAATTTCGTAGGATTCAATCTCATTTAGTTACAGTATGTTTAAATTAAATGAAAAAATGGAAAGTGCCCGTTTTCTTTGCAACAGTGTTTATATAGTGCAGCGAATGGGAATAATTTCCCAACCTTTGCACTTTGTCCTTAAATTATAGTTTAGTTTTCTTTGTTTTTTGTTTATTGAATTGTGCCGAATGGTCGATGCTGTATACTGGCTAAGTAGGTATATTTATTTTAAATATTATGTTTCTGTAAGGTATTTGCATGTAGTTTTTGTATTTATTCTGTCACTATCTATAAGTATTTGTTTGGTAGTATATATTTTTGTATTACCTAGACTATTTATTCGTTTAGCGTACCGTCCGTCTGTCACAAACGGAGCTGGCTGAAAATCAGCGCTGCAGGTGTTTAACACCTCAGCATTATGCTGAGCCAGTGTCCGATTCACTGCCGCGAAGACACACTCACCACTCTTTTTATTGCTGTTTTCTGTTTTTACTTTTTTTTCCGTGTGTCTTATGTGTGTAGTGAATAAATGTTTTTTTCTTTTTTTTTTCTTTTCTTTTTCTTTTCGAATGGTGTATTTAACTAAGAGAAGATTTAATTTATTTTAAATAATCTTTTCTGCGTAAATCTAATAATAGCCAGACCGCGTATCATTTCATTTAATTTCGTTACATTTTAAATAAAATATAGCAAAGGCAATGCTATTTTCACAATCCACCTAATTTTACTATTGCAATAAATTATCATCGGAGAAGTAACACTAATTTAGTTTCACACTGCCATGACAGTCCCTAAATCAGAACCAATGCAATAATTTAAACTTTGAAACGTTTTTTCTTTTGCTACTTCGCCAAAAAAGAATTGGTATCCAAACGGGAATATTAGAAAAGTTTACCCCAAATTATGTTCTGGGTAGGGCTGCTACAAAAATATTGGCGTTCAAAACAAAAAGGTAGTATAAAGTATGCATTCCATATACGAATACTGCATATTTGCTTCCACCGGCAGAACGCTTTATTCTTTTTACAAGCTTTTATTTTGAGATTTTTGAGTACATTCCAGGTTTTATAGGATTTTTCTTATGGGTTTATTACAATGGATTTTGTTGTAGGTAGTAAATATTGTATGTTCAACCTTTAGTATCTAGTTTACTGGTTAAGCCGTGCCTCAGGGCACTATTCTGGACTCTAACTTTTTATTATCTAGTAGAAATAATATAACACAAGAATTCTTTTCAACTCTCCCTTTTTGTGCTCATATTATATCGCTTAAGCTGCTTTAAGTCTCAAGTCTCTCATCTCAACACACAAGCTTTAGCACAATACGTGTAATCGGCTAACATAATATATGAGAAAAAATGTTATACTGCTGGGTATAGTTTTTCTCTCGTAAATAAGATGGTTAAGATCATTGTCTTTACGAGGACTTGAAGGAGGTTAAAGTCTACACATACAAGGTTGTTTTGTTAACAAGGTGAGTAAATATAAATTGAATAACTGGCTCTTTATCTTTATCTTCACTTTACAGGTTTCCCGATGATGTTTCACTTTTCTCAATAAGTTTAAAGTCAATAACAGATTCAATTTGGTGTAGGTAAGTTCCAAAATACCCAGTGGTTTTGAACCTTTTGACCCCCATGAAAGGAACACTCAAAGTAACCTTGTGGTACTGAGTAGTGTTTATTGTTACTCCCTCGGAAATTATCAACATTTGTGGAAGCTATGACATCATTCCCGGGGTTCAACATACCTATATCATTATCAAATTGCATTAATATCCATTTAACACATCGTAATAATTCCCTCTAAAACCAGCGCCGCGGCTGGCTATGTTAAATGTTTTTTTTATTTTAGTCATCTGTTTTTTTTTCAAATGTGTGTATGTATGTGTAATTTTTGCATTAATTCTATAAGTAAGGATATAATTATATTTTTAATACAAAAATAACAATAGCGGCCTGCACTGAGACAACTTTTGCTGAAATATATAGTAATTTTCTGTTATATTTCATGAGAAAGCACCGAGCAAATATGGACACAAAGTAAACATTTCAGCGACAGCGAATATTTCTGCGTTTCTACAGCGATGTTGAATTTCCTTTTCTAGGTAATGTCGACTCAAGAATAAAAATACGTAAGTTAAATTTGAAAGCCAAACAAGTTCTAACCTTCGGCGGTTTCAATAAGATCCATTTTCAAGAAGAATTTTACCGAAGCAGCGTCTTTCTTGAAAGGGTACATTTGGAGGCCATTTTTCCTTAGACGAATAAATTTGACCGACGACACGATTGCAGGCAGACGTCCCACTTTATTACGTAAATCGAAAATTTTATCAGTTTGCCGTTTTAAAAGGATGAGTTTTCTACTATAACCGCTTGGTTACGACTTCGCGCGACGGTGACTGCCGTGGTAACAAATGAATACGAATCGCATCATCATCAACGCGGCGACCTGTGGCATACTTTTTTCACTTCTATGCATTTGTTTTTGCTGCACGCCGCTCTCTGTCGTGCCAAGTATTAGCTAGGCCATTACGAAAATAAGAACAGCCTTGCGTTAAAATGTGTTAAAAAATACATTCTGTCTTTACCGCAAATTTAAAGTCTACAAAATTTGATACTGTAAATATTTATTGTGATTAAGTTGTCGTCCGTTCTGGACAAGGCAATAGTATAGCTTCTGCAGGCGACTTTGTCCGCGTTCACCATCACACGGGAACAGTGTATTTTCTTTCGGGATAAAAATACTTGGCTTGAGGATGAACATGGACAAGACGAAAGTCATGTCCAACGTCCATGTCGCGCCAACTCCCGTGATAGTCGGAGGCTCTGCGCTCGAAGTTGTTGACGACTATATTTACCTGGGACAAACGGTCCAGTTAGGTAGGTCCAACTTTGAGAAAGAGGTCACTCGTCGAATCCGACTCGGATGGGCAGCGTTCGGGAAGCTTCGTAGCACCTTTTCGTCCAAATTACCGCAGTGTCTGAAGTCAAAAGTCTTTGACCAGTGTGTGTTGCCAGTGATGACTTACGGATCTGAGACGTGGGCGCTAACAATGGGCCTTATAAGGAAGCTCAAAGTCACTCAGAGGGCTATGGAGAGGGCTATGCTCGGGGTTTCTCTGCGTGATAGAATCAGAAATGATGATATCCGCAGTAGAACTAAGGTTACCGACATAGCCCGAAGAATAGCCAAACTTAAGTGGCAGTGGGCGGGGCACATTGCTCGCAGGACTGATGGCCGATGGGGTCAAAAGGTTCTTGAGTGGCGTCCGCGGACCGGGAGACGAGCTGTAGGTAGGCCTCCAACAAGATGGAGTGACGACCTTGTAAAGATCGCGGGAACGCGGTGGATGCGAAAAGCACAAGATCGGTCTGAGTGGAGAGCCTTGGGGGAGGCCTATGTCCAGCAGTGGACGTCTTTCGGCTGACATGATGATGATGATGATGATAAAAATACTTACTTTATGTTTCAAGTCCCAAGCTGTTTCTGCGTGAAGATGTTACAAGGTTTCGTATACACACAAAATTTATTTATATTACAAACATCATTATTTTAATATTTAGCAATTATCTATGTAAATTTCTGATTGGTCGAGTGGTAGATAATACCATTAGGCATAAGGTTTGCCATTTGTACTTATTTTGTGCAATAAAGATAAAATAAATAAAATACAGCGCTGCAATACATTCCAAAATACCAAAATAATGTTGAAATATTTTTTATCCTTACAATTTTTTCTGTTTTGAGTGTGATTAAATAATGACGCAATATTCGGATAATCTATTTAATATTCTGTTTTGACTGCTTATTAACTGCCAAATAAGTTATATTTGGCTTATCTCTGGATGATGGTATCTGACAGATAAATTCTGTCCTTATATTTTTGACTCATATTTTTATTTGGGATAAATCAGGCCTTAATGATTTTCCCTGTTTCAAAAGCTCTTTGGTGTTGTTGGCAAACACGTCCAGTCACGAGGTTTTTTTTAATCTACAGCTATTTTTAAGTACAGGCCCTGTAAGTGGTAGGTATGTACATACATCTGATACAAGTACCCATGATATAAAAATGTCGCTAAAGTCGACCTTTCAATTGACAGGCTCAATACTATCGACCTTATTGGTATTTAACTGTAATTAAATCTTAAGGTTACTGACTACATAATGATATTTGGCCGACTGTACAGTTCTAAAAATTAGCCTCATTTTAAGTTAAATTAATAAGAACTACCGTTACGTTAACCATATGATTACGATATGGTTAAAGACACAGAGAACAAGAAGCCACTCATAAAATTTAGTATTTAATGGAATTGCCGATCAACTTAGATCTTATTTTACTAACTATCGTTTAACAATAATAATAATCTTAGGGGACAATCTCACGCAAATTGACATAGTCCCTAACCACGCTCTAGGCTCTTAATAGGGCACTTGGCAAAGATAAACATACTAAAGAGAAATACTTCTAAGACTTAAGAATAAATATTCCCGCTCATCTCACTTATATTTGCCACTACGAACTAAGCCAAACGCTTCTTCGTTAATTAATGTTTTTCAAAAGCAAATTTCTAGAGGCATGTTAAAATACAAATTTAATCAACAAATAAACAAAAAGCTTTCAAACGAAAATACAATGTAATACAACGCTTGAAACGGTCTGTTGGATTTGGCAAACAGTTTGTTGAGAGAGAATGAGTTTGATACAATGGGGTAAACAGGTTATTCGCAAATTAATTGAGTGCGGGCCTAATTCTAAATGGATTTCAAATTTTTGAGACAAAAGTTCAATGGAAATAATTTATTCTAGGTGTGATTGCTTAAAAACTTACTTCATTTAAGCTCCTTAGTGTAGTGTGTTGAGTTTTAAATATACTCTTAAGGATGATTTCCACCAAACGGCTCGCATTGCATCGGATCGGAAAGGATACGGACGGATTCGGCGACAGCCGATCGCGTCTATTAGAATTATTATTGTCTATTTATGACGGAGCCGATCGCGCGTGGCAGCATACCTTCGGCTACGATCGCTAGTCGTGAGTCGCTAGTTTACTTAGTTTATTATAATACGGTGTGTGTTTATTTTTATTTCTTTCAAGATTAAACTTAGGTAAACACGCATTTAACTTGAATATATTTCACTATCCAATAATAATGTAATGATTTTATTATGACAAATAGTTAAAAAGATGATTATTAAATCAGATTATGTATCTTATTTATTACTTAACCTAATCATTTCCTTTCAACTCAGCTTGACTAATGTTAATAATAACTGTACTTACTGACACAAACAGTAAGAAAACATATTGTATTTACGCAATTTACATTTAAACAAAAGGCCTCGTGTGGTTGCCGAGTTAGAATAGTGCCACTCCATGTCTTCCCGTGGATGTCGTAAGAGACGACTAAGGGAATAAAGGCTTGTAGTACTGTCAGGCGATGGGCTTGCTACCTGTCACTAATACGCTGGTAAACATCTTAGCCTAATTGTGCAAACTGTGGTTATAGAATTATCAACAAGTTTTTAGAGATGTTTGTAATTCTGTAGCTCTGCCTACCCCACTCTGGGAACGAAGGCGTGAGATTATGTATGTACATTTAAACAATACCGTATAAGACCCAAATATAGTATCATCATCTTTAATTTTTAACCTACTTCAAAAAAAGGAGGAGGTTCTCAATTCGTCTGTATTTTTTTTTAAATGTTTGTTACCTCAGAACTTTCGACTGGGTGAACCGATTTTGATGATTCTTTTTTTATTTGAAAGCTGGTGCTTCCCGATTGGTCTCATTTTTATCAAAATGAAGATCTGATGGTAGAATCCATGAGGAATCGACGGAACTCTTCAAAATTTATAGGTACACCTATAGCGATTTTGGTATTTTTCATTGTAACTCGAGTATTTGGTCTTGGAAAGCACTATTTGGTGAAGTGGAACTGATGATGAAGACCACAGATGGCCACTGGAACTCCTAAACGGTATATATTTCGAGGGCGGTGACAAGATATTTCGATTAAGATAGTTGAGCGACTATGACGAAGCATATTTAGGTTTAAATATATGACTATGACTTTCCCACGGCGTTGCTTGCGGCGAGATTGAAATGTTCTATTGTTTCTTGTTAATTTAGAAGTGGGAGAATAACAGCATAATTATGATCACTAAAAAGTATAAAATAAAAAAAAGTTTAAAAAAACAAAAACCCGCTTTCAAAAAGCAAAAAATAACTTCTTTAAAATGGTAGGTAAATAGGTCAGTCCAACTGAAGTCGGCGTCCAACAATATTTTAACCAAAAGCAGACTTCAGTTGGACTGACCTATTTACCTACCATTTTAAAGAAGTTATTTTTTGCTTTTTGAAGGCGGGTTTTTGTTTTTTGAAACTTTTTTTTTTAAGCAAATATTGGTAAATTACACTCAAGATCAACAAATACGGGTCACTGTCAACGTCAATTTGTACGCACAGGGTTTCGTTTTCGTTGCTATTGGATATATAAATTGAATTCGCATTGGGAGTCTCAACGATACGGAAAGAGGAGTCAGAGCTAGCAGTAATTATAAATCGAGAGCTCTTAAAAAATGTTGATTTTTCAACGTTTGTATTTGGATAACTGAATATTCCACGGTAATAAATTAATTACAATATTCTCTGATTGAGAATTTCGATGTAAAATATAAGATGCAAATGGATATAGTACTATACTAAATTGTTATTATTGTTACTAAATAGACAACTATGATCAAACACACAAACCACACCACCACAAATCTGCCACAAATTCCATGAGCTTGATGCATCTTTGATGTGAACGTATAGAGACGGGTCGATCGTTAAAATTAACTTGGCTTTCGCCTTTGCATCTTCTGCGACTGCTTCTTTAGCACACTCCATCTTAATATAACTAGCTGTGCCCTCCAAAACAAGCAGATTCTCCGCTGCAAAAGCCCACTCATGATAATTCTCGCGCCCCTTTAATTTTGGCACGTTAGACAAGAATCCATTAGAAGCCATTGCTGTTAATTTTTGCACTTTTCTAGCCGATCCGTTTGTAAATCCCTAATGAGCGTAACTGGGCCCAAAACCTAATAAAACAACGTTTTAAACGTAGCGTACCGCTAAAACATTTATTTAAGTAACAGGAAGTAAGTTAGTACATACATTAGTGAGGTTATGCATAGACAATTTGATGTGACCAGTTCTAATTATTTCTAACACCTACACGTATTTATTAAGAATAATATGCACTTAAGTGGATCCATATTGACTCTCATAAAGTGTTTTAAGTCTTAATTTTCGGAATTCATAACGTATTTTTTTCAGTAACTGTTACTTTTTCGGCATTTTTATAAATCAAACCTAACTTAACCTAGCCTTATCTACACGTTGAATATTTAAGAACGTCTGAAAAGGTTTCGAATAACAATTGTATGAAAACAAAATGATAATGAAGAAAAAATATATGTGAAAGAATGCGCTCCCCACTAATGTACACAGAAAAAATCCGTAGAAAGTCGCGTTCATTTCGGAAATAATTACAATTCTTAAAAAGGGTATCTTTTTTTTAACACTTGGTATTGTATTTACGGATTCCACTGGAGTGAAGGGAGACCCAAGATGGTTATGTGGGTCTCACCAAAAGCGGAAGAAATACCCACTAAACACCCAGTGATTCTCCCTCCACACCGTTGTTAGTGAGGGCCGCAGGCTCTGCCAGCGCATCGACTACGAACTAGAAAGGGTAACCTAGGCTAACCGCGTCATCAAAACAAATATATCAACACTACTGACTAATACTACAATGCTACCTGCCTAACATATCCTACCTACCTTTACTTTTAAATTGTATTGTATCTCTAAAACAATTTAAAAATAATAAGTTGCAATAAAGATTACATATGGCAATAGTATATACAGCAGCTATAGAATTTGTTTGTAAACGACAACAAAGACAATTACGTATAAAACAAAATTAATGTTGAGACTAATGTGTAGTTAAGGCAATAATATTATGATTAGTGAATTCCGGCTCCATCATCGCACTCGAATGCTCTGATGTGTCTTCTTGTTCCCCTTAATCTCATGGAAACAGCTCTTATGACGGAAATTTGTACCTTTACTTTAAGCCAATAGATTATTTGTGAATATGGCTTTTGCCATTTCTCATTTAATTTCGAGGCTGTTTTTTTAAAAAGCTGATATTTTCAATCCCAAGGTCTCCATCACAAGAGATGACTAATTGTATTGTATTTCATTTGGCAACTGTCGAATTTTCTTATGAACTAACTTAACCTTACTTAATATGTAATGATCTTATACAACATAAATAAACCTTATTCAAGAACCTACATTATATTTATTTACGTCATCTAAGTAGATCTACTAGGTCACTAAGAAAATATATCGACGATACAATAAATAGCGTCTGGTTTATTGCGCGTTTATGAATAAGGGTGACTTTTCGATTTGACTTATAGCGTCACTTGAGTATAGTTCCATAGTGGTCCAGAAATTGCAATGTCAGTCACAAACCAAGTTTAATTTTAGAAAAACTTGACAGAAGCGCGCGGACCTAACCCCATATGCTTCTGTTTAGTCCATTAGATAAAATATTCTTTTACCGAACAAACTCTAGTACTTACTTTTTTTACTCTTTTTTTTGTCTTCATTTGTGATATCCAAAGACAAATTTCTCTAATAAGTTCTTGGGAGTGCTTATTAATAACTCGATATTGGCGAAATATACCTTAACAGGAGTGAAGCTATTAAATAACAATAAGAAAAAAAACTTAAAAAAAATACTCTTATCCACTCACGTTCTTTGTGCAGCCAGAGCTGCCAGTGATAGCCCTTATTTGCTCGTGAATAAGGTCGATCAAATTTGCACGAGCACTCAAGTCGGTAAGTGGTTCTAATTCTTTAAAATATTGTAACAAAAAACACATTGTAAAGTTACTCATGCTTGTTTAAATGATATAAAAATGTTCTTATACTGTAAATCTCGTTGTAACTATATTCAAAATTCTCGAATATTTAAACATGTTGCCTAAAACAAACAAAATCCAATATAAAAGCCAATTACGTTTCAAACACAATTAGATGAATCTTTTTGTGCGTGAAGTTGGAGTAATAACCGAAAAATGTACATAATGGTTGGAAATTGATAACGTTTATTTTCGTTTTGCGCTGTTTTTCGCTCCACTCTGGTGGGACAAAGACGAAATGAAATATTTCATTTCGTCGCTCAAATTCGTAAATGTTTTTGTAAATACTTTTTAATAGCGCCCGACTCTTTTATTTGGTTACGTTTTATGAATCTGCATGATTTTTTTTTACGAAATGGCTCTGTTTTTGTAAATGGTAATTTTATTATTTACATAAACGAAACGAATTTAATATGAATTCAGGCTGAATGCAACATGTTGTGTAGAATTTAACATTAAAATATGCTGCGCTAAGAGCTTGCTTGGCGGGACCACTGTGCACGCGGCCGTTTTTCGCTGAAAATAGTTAAATCTGCTATGCGCTATGCTGGTAGCATGTAGTAAAACTTGACAGTAAATAGGTTTATAAAATTGAGTAACACTGACGTTTGCCGACGTTGTTAGTATTCCACTTTATCTTTTCCTTTATGTCATTGCATGTCAAAGTGTTAGTAGCTCTTCTCTGTCGAGTTGTAAACAATACGATTGCCATAATAGTAAAAACTCAGTGGAATAGAGGCTTTAAAATTCTTGTTGTTTTAGAACAGGTCATACCGAACTATGATACTTTAGTTCGAAGATATAATAACTAAAAATTAACTTTTTTTACTAAAAAACTGTGCTGTAGTGTCACCTTGTTTAGTGAGTAATATTACTTTTTTTTTCCTAATCTTGTCACATGTCTAATGTCATTTGTTAATTTCCTATTATGTTTCTCAAAATAAAAATCGTACGAATTAAACAACATGTTTGACAAGATCATATAAAAATATAAAGAAATTTACCGGTTTTTATTTAGTACACGATAACTTTTAATATTAAATTTCGTCGTTTGGTAAAATAGCAATTTAAATTTTAATAGAATAATAATTTAAATAACAATGAACATTTTACATAATTAATATAAATTATTCTGAATTAAAATTATCATTTTTTTTTAATATTTAAACTTTCATTATTTATTATGAAAAATTTGATGTTTATCCATTCTACTCGTGAATTATTATGTGCATTAAACATAAATGTGACGTAATTGAAATTTCCTTTGCACGCAATCAGCTTGATCTTCAATTGTATATGCCCAGTTACAATTGGCAACCCTGCAGACGTCAGGTCAGGCATTTATTTATTTATTTATGGTCTAAATAAAATAAAAAACCGGCCAAGTCCGAGTCAATCTCGCACATAAAGGGCACACCATTCTTGAAAGGGAGACCTGTAATTTATTATTTTTCTCAAAAATGTCCGGAAAGTTGACATTACTACTATTTTATATATTTGGACGCAAAGTACATAATTTATTGACAGTTCTCAAGCCCGCAATGTTGCATACAAATTTCATTTAAGTCTAGTTTGTAACTTTTTTTAAAGTGAAAAGGGCCATAATAAAATGAGGGCACAAGTCTTATAGATCCATATTTTATTCGATTATTTTTTTACCTGTGTCTGGAATAGCATGTGTTTTTTAAAAAAAGCTTGCTTTACTCCTTGTCATAAACAAAAAGGTTTTTTCACGTGAAGTTTCTGTTTGTATGCAAAAACGGAGTTCAAAGATAAAGATTTTAATTGTACGACAAAAAAATTGAAAGAGGGACCAAATTTTACTCCAACACAATGTTTTTCTTGCGATTTTTGAGAACAGCGCTATATTTACCTCAGCAGCAACGGAAATTGCGGGCTTCGTATTTTTAAACTGACAAGCTTTCGAGTACTCGGCCCGCAATTGCCTACTTCCGTGATTAGGCAATAATGTACTATTATTTTATTTATTTTATTATTTGTTGTTATAGCGGCAATTACAATACATACTGTGTTAAAATTCCAATTGTCTAACGCTTCCGGTTCGGTTTTTAAACGTTTCATTGTAATTAAGAAAAATAATTAAATAAGGTTCCATAATTCAAAAAGTGTCCGTTTCGAACAAAATACTCAGTGCCACAAATCAAAAATAAAGATACAATTCTGAATTGATATTGGTAAGCCGTAATTCTCTATCTGCCAGATACACGCGAACGTCTCACTTCATAAACCATTACTAGAGGAATCCAACTGACAAAACCTAAATTCGATTAAAAAAAAACTACAAATATAAACTCAATTCAATGCAGACCAGTGCAGTCGGGTTCAATAAAGTAATTTCTATTCTACAATAAAAATCGTGGCCAGTGGTTCGAGCGCGTACAATAAAGGAATGTTCGGAAACTGCTATGTGCACAGTGGTGCCACCGACGAAAATTTTGCACAAAATGCCATAAAGATTTCTTCCCGTCACCGTAATAGGGTTTTTCGTCACAAATAAAAAGTGTCACCTTCTTTTGTGGGTAGGATTTTGAGCGTTCATTTTCATCCGAATCGGTTTTTGTCATGATAAATGGGAGTTTGCGGATTAAGACGATTTGAGGGAGTTTTTACGGTGATTTCTAATGATAGAAAATACTTTAGGCAAGCGAGCGTGACCAAAAGGTTAAAGTAAAACTCGGGTAGTAATTTTTTGTTAGCAAAGTTATTTTGCCGATGTGTCAATTTATGACAGTATTTTTATAGACAGTTAATTTATGTCACAATTTCAGAAACAAGCGATTTCTACTGCTTCACACAAACGTAATGGACAAATAACACAGGAGGCAAGAAAAGGCGTTAGCAGACCCAAGTTGTCAAGGCTCAGGATCATAAAAATGATGCGTCGCTATTATTAAAGGAACCGTACTGTTTGGTAAGAAATAGGTAGTTGGATGTGGACCTAACTGCTCCCTCTTTGTCTTATCTTTTCTTATCTTTTCTGCAATAAGCCCTCTTATGAAGCTGTTTGAAAGTGCAGGTACATAAAGATGACTTATTTTACCGTATGAGTATCAGGTAATGTACTTAAGTTACAAATTTACACACATTGTTACATGGTGACCGATTGAGTAAGAACCTGGTACACTAATCTAACTAGTCGATACCCTAAGCCATCCCTAAGCCGCCAGGTTACCAACGCTCCTAACTGCCAACCTCCAGCTGTAGTGAGTAAGAAATATGAAGAAGACATCAGTTTCATGGTTCAATATTTTTTCAAGATAAAGAAATAAGAAACACGATATTTGGTACAATGGCATTCTTGAGATTGCAAAAGTCAATGGCCTCAAAACAATATAATTATCTATGGCACACCTTCGCCGTGATTGACAGAGATCAAAGGTGCCGGAAGCAGCTGATCGAGATGACGAATCTATATGCGCCCGCTGTCAGTCCATATCTCTTAATAAAGGTTTCCATGGCGACGAGACCTTGAATCAAACTACCACTTTTCGTTTGACAGTGACACTAAATTACGAAAATCTATTTAAAATGTGACATTATTGCGGTACAAAAGAAACTTTTTAATAGTGTCACTGTTCGATTTAACGTGCGTTACGTTTGCATCGGTCTTAATAAAAAAATAGCCATAATATTGCTTAATATGTTGTCTAGTAGTCCCGATAGTATGCTTATCTCACCTGCAAACTGGTATTTATGAGCAACAAATTGATATTTCTTTGGCTAAGTATACCTAAGCAAACAAGAGAAAAAAAGCTCTTCGGATTCCCAATAAAAGCTCGTTATTCGACGAGTCTTGTACGACCCGTGGCTCAGCTTTGACATTCGCTTTTATGTACTAAGCTTATAAGCTCATTTAGCGACTCAGGTAAGCTTCAAAGTTTTAACTGTTCGGGAATTAGTTTACTTGAGCACTTGTTTGAAATGCAATGAATGATTTTGATTGATGTTAAATCAATACCTTGTTGGTTGGTTGATTTTTAAGTTTTTGATAAGATCATTAGCATGTCTAACCAGTGGGCATAAGCCTATTCTAATGATACTTAATTATTTTATAAGACCCAATTGTCCATTATATACCGTGTAATGTTTGTATTTACTTTTCTGTAAAAAAAAACATAGTAATACTCAAAGATGGGCACCTTATTTGTTAGTTCATTTTTTATCATATCATATTTTACATATAAAATAAATTAAAAAAACTTTGTTCACTCATAATGGTAGTTATGAAAATTTAATTTAATTTGTATCACGTAAAGTGTTCTTTTTCAAGTGTGTTGTTCTGAAAATATTAAAATATTATACAAGTATATTTTATATTTTATTTTATATTTTTCTGTACAAAGTAAATAATAAAAAAAAATCTCAAAATCACCAGATCTGTTTTAAAACTATATCTTGAAACTTTTTTATAGTTAAAACGCATAACGTTAACGCTACGAACGTGTCTTAAACATTGTACTGATTGTAAATTGCCAATTGGAAGATTCGCAATTCGTGAAACAAACGTTCAATTTGAACTCGAGACACGTTCCGTGCAGAAACAAGTTGCAGGATGAACACAGATATTGCTAACAGCTCTACAGTTTCCGCGAACGAAGCTTTTGTAGATGTATGGGATGATTGGTATTCGATACAATCTGCGTTATGTACAGCTCCAATAATTTGTAAACCAGTAACACTACCAACTTACCTACTTAATAAATGTTTTCGTTTATAATTACAAGATGAGTCGTGAGTGTCCTTTGCCCTGTTGTAGGTGTTAATTGCTGTTTACAATTATGTGGTAGTATATATTAGTATATTTATTACGTATGTATTTATTTTATTAAAGCAGATATTATTACTTTTAATGTCTGTTTTTCGGATGCATGTACCTTTTTTTATCTGTTATTTTGTAAATTTGCCTATCCTCTTGCATTATCCTGGCTTATTCTACTCCAAGGTTAACTGGAAGAGATCCCATATGGGATAAGTTCGCCTATGTACATTATCTATAGTGATGCAAAATGTTTTGTAATTGTTTATGCGCAATAAAGAGTTTACATACATAATTAACCGACTTCAAATAAAGTATTATAAAATATCAAATGACCGCTCTAATTAAATTATGATTACAATTAGTTAACAACTAGTTAACAATTGGCGGAGAAATCGAGTAACATACACACAAACAGACGAATTGGGAACCTCCTCCTTTTTTTAAGTCGGGTAAAAAATACGGACGAATGACAACCTTCCCCTTTTTTGAAAATAGATAAAAATGCAAGTTTTATCCTAGGTATAATCATACAGGGTGGTGGATTATTCAACACAATTCCTTAAGGGGGAATTTATGCTTATTTGCAGCAAAAATGGCCATAATATTGTAATGTCTGTAAATATGAGTTACTTATTTTTTTTAAATGTATGTTATATTTCCAATTGGATTTAAATGGACTTGATTTTGTAAAACAATATATTTGACATACATATCTGAATCAACTATGTAGTTTTTGAATGAGGTATAAAATATGATAAACGTGAAGGATATTGCAGAAAAATCACATTTTCAGTCAAGTTACTACATAATAAAACTCAAATTCATTTCACATTTTTACTGCAAATTAGCTCTTATGTCAAGGAATGATTTTAATCCAGCTACATATTACGTAATAAGTTTTTGAAATAAATGTCAGATTTTTTGCATATTAAGTAAGTACACTTAGGTACCTTTATTTAATCAATCTAAGCATAAATTAGAGTTGTACAAAATTAAACAACCAAATCAAGAACGTCCTCTTCCTTTGAGGTTGGATAAAAAAAAACGAAATAAAATTGATGAATAATATAAACATATTCTAATAATAAGAACACTCTTGCAAATAAAAAGAGAAATTATTATGCTTATTTCAGAATGTAACAACATTAATTTTACGCCAGTAAAATGCATTTTAACCAGTAATTCTAGCAAATAAACTCGTTTTGTCGCTCGCGCCACGTACATCTTGGGCAGGTTTCCAAATATTTTCAGTTGAGCGTTTATTTAGATAATTCAGTAACAGTTTAAAAATGTTTCACGGTTAATTGCATGGAATATATTTTTAAACCAGTTTTGTCCGCAACTTGCAGTAGGCGAACCACAATGTAGCGTTAACTGAAGAGTTCGACAAATTGCACTTTGCGAAAGTTAACGATTGTCGAAACTAAAAACAATGTAGAGCATGTCGGATCAAATATAAGCTATAAGTCATGTGGTATTTAAGATGATTTTCATTTGGTTTTTGTTTTGTCGCCTGTATCGTAGAAACTAATGTACTTAGTCTATAATTTTAGTCGTGATAAACTTCGAAATTGATAATTTTACACGATTTCATTTCAGACTTCCTACCGTTAAACTTTATTTAACGTAATTTTATTTTTAATGTATCGTACAAACAGTATAACATAGAAGCGTCAAATTTGGTTGATTAATTTGATTATACTACAAACCCTGAAAATAATAAAAAGGTACAAAATATGGTCGAGTCAAATTGGAATACTTACAGTGCGACGTACAGTTCGGAACCCTCGGAGCGCGAGTCTTTTTTTGACTACGGAACCCTAAAAATCAGTAATATAAAACCTCATTATGCAACCTTTAATAAAAACAGCCTTCTTGGGTATCATTTTAATATCGTACACAAACGTTTTTCGGGAGCCATCTTAGAGGAAATGCAATATCACTTTGCATATCTCTCGCAAAAGGGCCTGCGATAAAGTTTCCCTCGTTAAAACCGCCCCTAATGATTTTTCTCTTAAGAACATGAATCAGAAAAAAAAAATGACATGTTTTTTTAGGCCTTTTTATTACTAGGGTAAATTAATTACTACGAGTACATAAGTTTTACTTCGCTTGATTTTAGTTTTAATTAAACTACTATCTTTAATTAAAATTTGCTGCCACGCTATTCATTCGACGGGAATAATTATTCAGGGTATAAGCTATCACCATTCTAAATTAATTTTAAATCCGTTTAACTATTTTAGCATAAAGGAGTAAAAAAATATAACTAAAACTAAACTTTCGTATTTATAATATTAATAATAAAAAAGCCTTGAATTTATTTTTACGCTTACGTGATTGAAAGATTACTGACATAGTACATTTTGATGCAAGTGTCGAAAGTTTGTCATTTTACACGAGTCCCGAGATGTCTTGACCTTGCAAGCGAGGGACAAGTCCCGAGACGAGTGAAAATTACAGTTCCGCATGTGACGACGTGCTAGCCTAGTTGGTAGTGACCCTGCCTACGAAGCTGGCGGTCCTGGGTTCAAATCCCGGTAAGTGCAGATATTTGGGTGATGAGCACGAGTATTTGTTCCCGAGTCGTGGATGTTTTCTATGTATTTAAGTATATATTTCTCTATATAAGTATTTATATCGTTGTCTAGTACCCATAGTACAAGCCTAGAGCTTAGTTTGGGACTAGGTCAATTTGTGTGAGATCGTCCCTTGATATTTATTTATTTATTTATTTATTTATTTACCAACGTAGTTTTTTAAATTAATTTGCGAAAAATTTACAATGAAACCAAAATAAAACAATGAGACAATTTTGCGTTGGTTGGATGCAAGGCTTTGAAGGTATATTTTTTTTATGGGAAAGTTAAAAACACTTGTGCGAAAAATCCAACTTTCCACACGATATGCAACTACAAAAAGTAAAAAGCACTAGTTTGAAAAATTCAACTTATCGCACGATAAACAGCCACAAAATGTACCTATCACTTTTTAAGCAACTGTAATAAAAAATACTTTTCATCTATGACCATGAACGACAGGATAAATCTTATGTCTAATTCTGTCTATTTGTCTGTTTATAGATGTATAGCTATCAAACAGATGAACCTATACTACTTATTAGTTAAGGGTCAACTGTTTGATTGTATTTTTTATAAAAATCTGGTTTCAATGGAATCGTTGTTAGTTTAGTTTGATGAAAACTCTGTATATCGACAGTGGAAAGGTAAAAATGCTTAAGCGCCACTTTGGCCGAAAATGAGTTATATATACAGTTTAATTTCTTTTTTTTTTCTGCGTCGATCTGTCTAGGACCCACGTCGATCGGAGCACTTTTTTGGCGCTTAAGCAGGCTAATTTTTCACGTTTTTTTGAGAACGTGACAACTAAAGCGACGTTTATTTTGATGTTTTTCGTGTTCAAGCATGTTAGTTATTTAACCTTAGGGAAAATTTTGGTATGCAAACGTATTAGTTTTTTTTTATTCTTATCTTTAGTCGAGTTATTACTGTTAGCAATTTCAAATTATTGTGATACATATTTTTTTTTCGTATTAGATTTTTTATCTTCTTGCAATAATTTACTATTTGGCGCTTAAGCAAAAATGCTATTCCACGTTTTTAAAGAAAAATGTGTTTAAGCACAATCTAGGTCATCTCAATCTGTAGAATTAGGATGTTAGTAGAATATAAAATCAAAAAAAATACTATTTACTTTGATTTAGTGAAAGTAGACATATTTCATTTTAGACTTTTACACTGCTTAAGTCTTATTTCGGATTCAGTTTCTTATAAAAATATGGGTGTTCATTACTAGTAAGAAAAAACTCGAAAAACATTTAAGAGAATACAATTTATCGCATAAAACCTGTTGAATCGGGACACTCAGTCCATGGTGACGACGAGCGCGACAGTGATGATGTATATAATAAGTAAGTGCATATATTGTGAACTTTGCGATGTCAAGCATCTTGTGTGATAATAATAATACGTCACGCTACAGCAGCAGCTAGTAGCGAGCTTTTGGTTCCGAGGGAAGGTCCTGTTCCTCACCTCACGCTTGCCTTCACCGGCCCGCTGGAGTGTACGATGACGAGGAATAGACTCTCACCTCTGGCTATCTTTTATTAGCCGGTCAGATTGGAGTCGCAAGAGCTATATATGCTCGAAGGGCGGATGTTGCATAAGTGGTGAGTGGGCAACTTATCGTCGTTTAAAGTCCAGATGCACCTTTTCGACCTTATCAACCCCTCTGGAACTATTGCCTGTCTGGTACTACGTATTAAGGCTATTTTAGGAGACCCATTCCATTGACTTGGCGAGTCACTGTCTGTCATTTCAACCAAAGTAATTAGCATTGGCGTCATAGGTTTATCAATAGCCTAGTTCACCGGTCCATCTCATTTAGTCTTACACTAACCGGTGTCTGCCCGTGGGAGCATACATCTATAGTGTGAACTCAGGGACAAATGCCAGTTACTGTCCCATCACTTTACTAAATTAATGTTGACTAAAGGGCCTCTGCATGTTGGCTTCCGCTCCATGTACGCCTTGCAAAGTTTTCCTTCCAGTATATACCTACGTATGTAATTTTTAAATTTTATTATGTTAAATTAAAAAAACGGAATTCAGTTCCTATCTTTCGAAGTAAATACAAGTAGAATGTTGGCTAGTGGGTATAAAATCAACTTTTTTGTGAACGTATTCCCTTATTTGCTATAAAATCAAACACTACAATTACATTTCCTCTTAATTAATTTGCTGTAAATTCAAATGCTATAAAAGTTAATTTCTAAAATCTTCGCTTAGCATAAATTTTATATCAAAGTCACGTCTACTAATCATCAGCCATAAGATTTATTTAGTACCTTTATTACATTCAAATCTGGAATTTTTACTTGCTATAATGGAACCTACATAGCGAGTGGTTGTGGAAGGCGGAGGGCAATCCCCGCATTGAAACGGAGATAGGAGGGCAAGGCTCGCCATGAAAAATGAACCTTACCAACATTTTTTGTGAGGTAGGTAGGTTTTTTAATATTATTTTATTCTTCAGAGCAGGAAATAGGAGCCGAAAGCCAAATGGGCCTCGTCAAACACAAATATATAAATAAAATAATAAATATATGAGTGAGGTTTCATATTATCACTTTTAACCGTAATTATTGTGTGAAAATTGGCATTTGTTTGAGTTTTAGGTTTAAACGATTAAACATTGTGAATATTATAAAAAATAATGATATAAGTTGTAATTGTATTGTATTATGAATATTAGACATATTAAAATTATAATTTCTAAAAGTTTTAGAACATGTCTTTTGGAACCAAAATTATAGCAAGTGATTTAAAAACATATGACTATTTAGAATATAATTCTATGTCATTTGAATTTATAGCAAATATGTTAGATCCTATTTTGAATGGTTCCAGGTAGACTGGTAATTCAGGCTGGTATAACTTAGAGATACCTAGTGAACTGTTAATAATTATTCTTATAGTTAGCAGAAGGAATTCTATCGATTCAATAGATTTTTGATGATGTTTTAATTGCAATCTGCAAAAAAAATATGAAAAGGTTATTTTTCAACCGACTCCAAAAATTCGACACATATCTGGGTCAATCAACTATTATTTTATTTATGCAGCTATAAACTTTTCAGGATTCTTTAAAATGTCGTTGTATAGAACCCATTATGTTAGGTTAGGTTTATGTTATAACAATCCCGAAAAGTTTACGATTTCAGATAAAACACCATTTTATATTATGAACCATTATGTATCCCATTATTATTAAACTTTATATATTATGATACGTACCCGTTAAAAGACATTTTGGTACTTCTCTTTCTTAAATGACGTCAAAGTCACTAAGTATTAATGTATTAGTTAGAATTTAAGCTTTTAGTAGTCCGTGTAGAAACAAAAATGCTTGCTTTAAACCATTTTATATTTGAATAATGAGTAAAATTAGGCAGTTAAGTGACATATAATTTATAAATAATAAATAATTAGTGACTTTAAGTAAATTCACCATCCAAGATAACAGTAATTATCATTCGTTAGATTTTTTACTTTACCAGTTTCTAGAAAGATGAAGTAATATAAGTAAATTTTGTATTTTCTAGAAATAAAAAATATGTACCGTTAGTCATTTTGGTTTAAAGTTAGTTGCGATTTAAGCATTTTTTACCTGACTGACATTTTTGGAACTAGCTACACAATTATTGCTTAAGCGACATCTATCTCTGTAACTAGAAGGACTAGGTCAGAACTTGTTTCATAAATAAATAGCTGGCATATTCTAACTTATACATTTTGATTTTCATGGAAATAGTCGTATAACTTTTTGAGATATGTTTTTTTTTCTCAAAAAAAAAACTTTATACCTCATTTCTGTAAAGTTTCCAATATGGCGCTTAAGCATTTTTACCTTTCCACTGTCGATATTATATTATATTTTGACTCTTCACAATTTATATCTAGGATGCCCTAGCTTTTATAAATTATTTGACATTTAAACATATTTTACTCCTTTAACATTGTACCATTTTAATATTATTTTAAATTGTTTTCATATTATTTCTTTATTTTAATTTTTTACTGTATTTTGATTTTGACTATTATTTATTTTATTATTATTGTTATACACTCTGACGATCTTTTTGTGAATTCATGGTATTTTAATTTAAAAAATGACATGTAAATTTTCAAAATGAAATAAATATATCTAATCTAATCTAATCTAACGGGTACACTACTGAACAGTTAATTACTTTTAATTTCGCAATTTATTCACGGGTTATTAATGTTATATTAATCATTTGAATTATAATCTTTATTTATACTCACAACTAGAACAAGTTTAACTTCATCTCTTGGTAACTGAACAAAGATAGTAAACTTATACTTTATCACTATACCTAGATATTTTTCTAGCAGATACAGCATGTGGTTAGTGCTTGACATTATTATAATATCGACAAACCGGTTATCGATAACCACCACTTCATCGTCATAAAGGAAATAATTGTACATAATTATTATAGTTATTGAGAAAATACTCACAATGTCCTGGAACTCATTGAAGTACCTAATAAGAAAATAACGAAATCATTTTATCAAAGAAAAAATTACATTCATATTTCATATGATTCATATAGTTAACACTGTGGTGCGTTTTAATAAAAGAAGAATAATAACATAACTATCAATTTATTAATATTTTACATCATCATCATCATCATCATGTCAGCCGAAAGACGTCCACTGCTGGACATAGGCCTCCCCCAAGGCTCTCCACTCAGACCGATCTTATGTTTTTCGCATCCACCGCGTTCCCGCGATCTTTACAAGGTCGTCACTCCATCTTGTTGGAGGCCTACCTACAGCTCGTCTCTCGGTCCGCGGACGCCACTCAAGAACCTTCTGACCCCATCGGCCATCAGTCCCGCGAGCAATGTGCCCCGCCCACTGCCACTTAAGTTTATATTTTACATACTTCAGTGAAAATCACTCTATGACATTGAAGTGGTACTTATCGATAACAGGATTGTCGATATTTTTATTATGTCAAACACTAACAACACGTCGTTCGTGCTAGGAAAATTTCTAGGTATATTTATCACTTACCGAGCGACCGACCAACAAACCGACGTACCGACGTAAGTGCATGAATAATTGAAGAGTTTGATCATTGTAGAGGAAGCGAAAGTTGCATGTTTAGACCGGTGCACCTGGCGTTCCATAGTCTCTACTAACCCCATTGGGAGACAGGTGTGAAGGTAATGTATGTATTTCATTTGGTTCTACTGTCACATGCTCTAAAAACAGAACATCATAACCAGACCTAGGAATATACGGGGCAAAGTTAAATGACAGCTAGGGATTGCTTATTTCGATAAACTCAATTATCGATGCTTTTCCCATATACTAGTGATCGCTCCAAGTTTTGTTTATCAAAATATTTTTTATTGAAACTATGCAAATGAAACAAAATAGCAATTAATTCACTCATTGTTTAACCTTCACTCATCATCATCATATTTTTTTTACTCCTAACAAATTCTGATCGTTTACTTTAACAATAGTAAATGGGACAGTCATTCTGGAATACACAATAAGGAAAAAAAATATAATGATGATGAGTGAAGGTTAAAAAACCCTATAAAAATAAAGAATAACCAGAATTATGTTGCTATTTTGTTTCATTTACATACAAATATTTTTTTGACAAACAAAACTTGGAGGGATCACTAGCATATGGGAAAAGCATCGATAATTGAGTTTATCGATATAGGTTATCCCTAGCTGTCATTTATTTTTGCCCCGTATATTCCTAGGTCTGATTATAACGTTCGAAATCTATAATGCTCATTTAATATAAACATTAATATCTCGAACCTTATTAGCAATAAAATCAAACTCTACTAACACTCGTTTCTTCTAATGTTTATGTTGAAAAATAGTCAAAATTTATAATAACAAAAAGAAAGACGTAGGTTTAGGTTCGGTTTGTTTTGCAGCGGGCCAAAACACCTATAAAGAGCTCCAAATTATTTTAGACGAAACAATAACAGACCCATTTCACTGGCGTATGTTAACAAGTTTTAATAATCTAGCTCTCTAGCTACCGTCATCTATATATAAAAATAAATCCCTGTTTCCCTTGGTCACGCCATAACTCAAGAATGGCTCGAACAATTTTTTTTTGTTGTGTTTTTAATTATCAGGACTAGGTTTGTATGAAAAGAAAATACACTCGAGCGGAGCTGGGCACGGACGGCTAGTTCCTTATAAACGAATCTCTTATTCCAGTACTTATTTATTATCCTTCAAACAAATAGCAAACTCAATATTTCTTTTAATACTAACTTATTTAACCTAGCATAGAATCCTGAAACATCTCAAGATGGTTTAAAGTTTAATCACCGTAGTTAACCCAAAGTTGGGCAGCGAATAAACTTCCCACACGTTGCCAACTTTAACTTTGAAGTTAAAAGTTATCATGTTTTCTTGAATCGCTAACTTTGTACACGTTATATTTCATAATTGGATTTGTATGTAACTTGTATAATTGCGAAAGTAAGTTCGCGTTCAGATACTTAGCTCGATTTTGATCAAGTTTTATGTTGTTTCTACTTTTTATTCACGATTAAAGATAATAGACTGGTAAGTATAATTATTGATATTTTCTCGGAAATTCACGAAGATCGGTCGTGGCGATGAAGCGTAAATACCGAACAAACACACTTTTTTTGTTGGCAGTATTAGGAAGAATACTAAATATACTCGTGGACAAATAATACGGGTCGGAGTGCGTTTTTCATACTAAAGAGGCTACTTCGAAGCCTTGGTTCCTGGCCGGAGGATGCTTGTAGTGAAATCTGATGATGGATACCCCGAGCATCGATACAGGACTTCGAGAGTGCCTAGGATACCCAACTGATTGAATCTGTGGTTAACGCCGGAACCGTGCATGTTCAGGAAAACATCTAAAATTGCAATAAAATGTAAAGAAATCCAAACGCTGACCCAAACTCTCTCGCTGTGATGTTATCTGATTGTGCGATCAGTTAGGTATCTTAAGAACTTTTGACAACCTCTATTGAACCTCGGAGTATCCACCATTAAACCTCACTCAAAACAAGACCTGCCGAGGAACCAAGGCTTCGAAATAGCCTCGTTTGTATGAAAAACGCACTCTGACCCGTATTATTTGACCGCGAGTGTAGTTTAAAAAATTAAGATCAGTTATTTTTTCAATTTAGATCCAATAAATTGCAATTTACTTAGATTTTTATAGGGGCGGCAAAAAACGATAAAAACACTCTCTAAATTGCAACAAATGTATTTCCCACCCTCTTACTACTCAACCCACTTTACTGACTGTCTAAGCTCCACCCCGAAATACAACAGTGCTCACCAACGCTACTAAAATTGGTCACATGACTACTGTATAAACAGTAGTTCATCTATGAACAAAGGTATATCACACGCACGGCTTGCATGTGGTTACGTGCGTAACAAGTATCGAGAGACGCGTATCGACAAAAAAATTACACGTAATTTCAATGAGAACTCCAGCACCTTAGAGGTAATAGGTAACACAAACTCCTAAAGGAGGTGACATACTTTTCTCTTTATACTACGACACGACGAACCACAAAAACCTAGAAACTCATTTTATTTTTAAAACTTGGCCCTTTCGGTCACTCTCTCTAATTTATCACCCATGTAGTAATGGACAGGCAGATAATTTTAAAAAATGCTAAAATGTGTAATAAGTCAGGATGATAACAATGTCAGTGCATCAACGAGCGATGGTTAAGTTATTTGTTCGAATATCGCAACAGTTTTCATTGTAGTACTAACGAGACCGGCAAAATTGATGTTCAGGAGGGAACTGCGTTGTAAATTCGATTTAATTTTACCAAGTGATTTACCAGAAAACAATGAAGACCCGTTTAGTTTAACATGCGCTTGCAAATTTAATGCCGGTCAGGTCGTTTGGACACAATTAATTGCTCAAAAACTGGTTTGGCGGGTTGGGAAAATAATAGAGGAAATGGGTAATCGGTCATTCTCCAGACAGCCATTTCTGTATGTCCTCGGGCTTAAAAAATATAAAACTATTGAATTTGGTATAATTTATATTTTTTGTTCCTAGAAGGTACTCGTATTGAGGTGTACATGAATTTTCAAGTAAATATTCAATACCTTTCTAGGAGAAAAAAAATATCAATACCCCATTCTCCTAATTAACACCGCGCGTCCCACTTCCGAAATCACTAATATAACTATTTTCCCCGATCATATACAAGAGGAAAGATGAATGAAAGTATTTTTATTTAATGAAAGATAAGATATCCAAATTACAAAAAAAATACCAAATTTATTTAGTAATATATCACTAAGATATAAAATAAAGAAACTTTGTCCCGATACGTGTACTAATTCACGCGCCGGTTTCATTCTTGTCCGTGCAAGGCCATTGAAGAAATAGACAGATGTCTGTAATGCATTTTGCGTGAGCAGGCACTCATGTCAAGACCCTCTTGAGAGAAAGACGTGTTAATGTTGTGTGGATCGCACACTACAAATGTAAGTATCTAATTCGCATGTTTTGGTTCTCGTAAATTCTAATTAACACGTTCACGTTTTTAAAATCAGCCAATAACTCTATAGCTCTGTAAATTATTGTATACATTAAGAACCTCAGTATTTAACAGTTACTGGATTATGTAGTTTATCACATGTACCTAAAAGAAGTTATATTTTTTTTATCAAGAATCCCTAATACACACGTCTAATTCACGGGCCAAAAATGAACGCGTTAATTAGTTTAAGAGTAGTAAAAAAGGTTTTTGGTACATAAAAGTATTTTATTTCTAATTGCTCGCTTAAGCTAAACCAGTTTAAATTAATTTACAGGAATAATTTTTTTACAAAAATGTAATTCCCGGAAGAATGATGGCATGATTAGAATGACATATATTATGTCAAACTGGTGTTATTAGAGGGGCCCTAACCTTAAAATCATCCTTATGATCGTATAACTAATAGGTGCTTAAGTGTTTGGACAATATGTTTTTTAGAGGTTATTTTTTTTTTCCTAGCATATTTCTCTTGGAAAACATGAAAATTTTGCTGACCGCATTAAAAAGTTGCATTTTGACAATAAGTGACAACTGTAATTCTAATCATGTAAGGAAAATCCTATGGACCCGGCATCATTCTTCATATTTGTATAAATTATGTATTAAAACCACCCGCAATAATTAAACTACAAACTTAAAGTTGAATGTCTGTATGTTATGTTACATAACTTATGTATGTAAAGCTTAAACGGCTCGACGGATTTTATCATTATGAATTATGAGGTGTCCTTAGATTCAATAAAATTAACTAGTTTATTTATATCCTTTTAGTTCATCGGGTTTTTAAATTTTAAATTACTTTTTTTAAAGATAGATAGGGAATGTAAAAAGTAGGAGGAAGAAGTATTATTTTTTATTTAGCTGATACGGCAATTTATTTGTTATCGTTTGTTCATAATACCTAAGGTATAATATAAAGTTATTCATTCTGATTTTTTTTATCGTTTTCATTGTTGATTATAGAACGATTATTTCAGTGAAATATTAGTTAGCTTATTATGTATGTATATCGTGATGGATATTTTATGTTCCTAATAGTTTCAACGTTGCAATATAATAAATATGATAAAATTAATAGACAGTCTGACAGTTTTTGTCTTATTTCCTAAAAAATATATATTTGGCATGAACATTTATCTAATAAACGCGTAGTTTTTTTAATTCGCAAGCAAGTAAACCTAATTAACGCATCGCTTTTCTAATTCGCGCGTCACGCAAATATTAAAACCCTTCTAGTTAATTAACCGCTAATAATAATTAAGTGCCCAGTAAATATTTAAGTTTGAATGGTCGATATGTTACTACATTTTGCATAAATTTTATCAAAAACCAAGTGGAAAAAAAGGGCGGTGTTAATTAGACTGAGAACACAATTCTGGAGAATGACCGTAATAGGATGTTTACTGTAGATATTTCGGGTAGCGGCAGATGTATACGTCACGTCAATCAGCTTTTGCGATATTCCTGACAACAACGGCCCGCCTCCCTTGGTGTGGTTACCGCCTGACCATGTCCCTCCGTCGCCGGCGCCCGCGCGTTTGCCAACGCCAGTTTCCACACTCTCATCATCTGTATTAAGATCATTGCCAGACGTAGTTGATGAAGGACCTCAAGACATGGCATTTGACAATTATTTCTATGAGTGCGTGGAACAAGGTGAGGAGGGAGGGGAAACCACCCCGAAACGGCTGAGCGCGCCGGCCGGCGCGGCCGCGAGCTCTGGGCCTGCTCGCGAGCAAACTCAGTCCGACGATTGCGTTGAACGTCCAGGGTTTGTTCCGTACCGCAGTAACTTAAACATTATACCTACCACTTTAATTTGTTATCAGGATTCCCGAATAACGTTGGAGGAGTAACGTGTTTGTAAGCTGTCTTCGTTATTATCAGCAATAAACCTGTCATTGGTCCGAACGGTTGTTTCATAGCTACTACAATCACCAATCTATCTCTCTCTATCCCTAGCTATTATTAATCCCACATGGTGGTGCGATCAGCTCTCCTTATCTTTCTTTTCCACTTTGGTCTATCCACCAATCACCAATCACCGAAAAACCACCAATCACCAATCTATCTTGGTATCTCGTATCTTTATGTATCAATTACTAGCGCCTCGACCCGACTTTGCCTATTTTCATCTGGAATAATGCCCCTTATAAATTGTAGCCCGTATAGATTTTGCGCTGTGCGTAGTTCAACCTCTTTTCGTAGCTTTTCCAACGTTTTAGGTACCTAAATCCGTATAATTTTAAAGAGCACATGAGTCAAGGTCTTGGCGAAGTTTTTAAACAAATAACATCACTGAAAAATTATAACATTATACGTGTACAGACACCAACATGAATTCAGTATTCAACATTGCGCTCAAAAATAATAAACACACTCTTATGCCTCTAGTAAAAGAGTGTACGTGTTGAAAAATTCATCAGATAATTTTGCCGTCGCCATCACTAAAATTTGTCACAGAATTGGCTACATTCCTGTCTTGATGAAAAGGACTGGTCCATTAGTCCTCTTGCATGCTGAGCGTCAATTAACTGCTTTCATCATAGCGTGGCTTTTCATTCAGGTGGCACGTTTGTTAGTTTGCCTTTAGTATTAATACTCATACTTATTTAAGTCATTGATGATGTTGGCCGCCATTTTGTCTGCGCTGACACGACGTTTATCCTCATAAGGCTCAGTGTGCAATCGGATGGCAATTTAATTTGAACTGTGTTATATGTTATAAGTATAAGGTTTATTTTCCTATGTTCATAAACTGAAAATGGCATTTTCGAACAAGCGTAATTCAACTTTATTGCCTTGATGGTAGATTCAAAGTCCCACTTACTAAAATCTCTCTGTTTGTAGTATGGTGGGCCTTACGAGATTATTGCTATTTCCTGAGCAACTGTTAAAGTTACTGACGTAAATACTTATAATTATCCGCAAACGAACGAAATACTTAATTTTGTATTCAGGGAAACTACCGTTTTGCGTTTCATCTCAGCAGTGAATCTACTCTTATAAAGCACTGGCAGATTATGAAAGAGAGAAAAGGGTCTATTCCCACTAGTTCCACCGACAGTTCTACTGGTGGAACTAGTGGGAATTTTTATTCCCACTAGTTCTATTATTCAACGGACTTTAGATAGTAGAACTAGTGGGACTGAATTTTTCGGTCTATTCCCACTAATTCCACTGGTAGAACTAGTGGGAATTTTTATTCCCACTAGTTCTATTATTCAGATAGTAGAACTAGTGGGACTGATTTTTTCCCAGTAGTTCAATTGGAATTTAATTGATAAAATAATTTAGTCTCACTAAAACAGTTAATGAAAAAATTGCATTTAATAATAACATTTAGGCGGAAGGAGCAATTTTCTTAGGAAGTAACTTTCAAGTGTAGATCATTAATTCAGTTGCCAGATATTTTAAAAGCAACTTAAGAAATATGACGGACTATTTCTGCGTGTTTTGCCCTTTGGGCCTGCTAGTTCTACCAGTGGAATTAGTGGGAATAGACCGAAAAATTCAGTCCCACTAGTTCTACTATCTAAAGTCCGTTGAATAATAGAACTAGTGGGAATAGACCAAAAATTCCCACTAGTTCCACCAGTAGAACTGTCGGTGGAACTAGTGGGAATAGACCGAGAAAAGTGCCGGTACTGGCTAGTTAGGTATTGAATAAACATCTTTGTTGACCTTATTTTTCGATATTTATCACTAACCACTCTTTTTTATCATAAGTTTATTAAGTGTGTATTTAAATAATAGTACATTACTTAACAAGGGCTGTAAAAGAAAGAAAGCCCGAAATCGCAGGTATTTGAGACCCGAGCCGTAGGCGAGGGTTGTAAATATGCGATAGAGGGCTTTCTTTTTTACTGCCCGTGATGAGTACACAATTTTACGTCTTCACCTGGCCACAATGCGAGTTTTACCGTGCGCGCAGCGTGCGATAAAACTCACATTATGGCCAGGTGTTACGTAATAGTTATTTGTTATACAAGGGGGGAAAGTTGTATTTTACCTGCGAGTTTTCATTTGAAACACGAGCTAGCGAAAGGATTCTATAATTGACCACGAGCGAAGCGAGTGGTTCAAAAATAGAATCCTGAGCGTAGCGAGTGTTTCATACACACGAGACGTAAAATAACTTTTCACCCGTGTATAACACAAAACTTTTCACCTCACTACAGCGAGGAAAATAAGAAAAAAGATCAATTCCGCATTTTGCACGGTTTCCCGTAATTCCACAGGTGTTAATACGTCTTCGTCACTCGAATCAATCATTTTTAATAACAAAACAAACTAGGAAAACATGCGATTATTTACCGTTGACGGCTTAATTGAAAAATTTTGACTTAATTTTTTTTTATTATTTCGGATGCGTTTTGTTCGCACATCGACTTACTTGGACTGTCAGAACATTTTATCCGTTTTTTACAACAAGAATGCAGGTTTATGTTGAATGCTGATATTTATGAATTAAAATAAAGTTGTAAGACTGTATTTAGTGTTTTTTACTCGATGCAATTCATTAATTGTGATGTTAAAAATTCAGCACTTGTAACGTTTTACGTTTTTTTTGCTGTCAAATATCACTTAAGCTGCCTTGAAATGTCAAAACACTTTCTTTTTCTCGATAGAACAAACAAAAAGGGCTTTCCGAGCTAGTGAGAAGAAAAATAATAAGTCCTTATCTACTATTAAGTTAGAAAATATACAAAGGCGGAAAAATACTGCAATTCACTAATCATAATTATCATTGTTTAACCCTCTACGTTTCAGTGGTTGTTTTTTTTTAAAACTATAACTACAGTAAGAAATTAAGGTTAGAAAAGAAAAATATCGTGTAAATTTTCAAGTGATGAAATTGTTTTTTTTTTCTCGCGTCTTGTTCTCGTCTCGCGCATAGTCGTGCTTAATGCATAAGTGGGCAAGAGATAAACTAATTAATGTCACTTGGTACTGAATCTATGCGTCAGTTCGTTGAAATTAGAAGGGTGAGCATCTAATTGATGTGTCTTTTAAAACGGTCAAAATCCGTGCAATATTTTGGCACCATTGGTGAATTTTAAGCTTCGTTGTTATTAATTATTAATTGCAAAAATATCTCAATTATTTCATAAAGTTTATAAAAAAGATACCCCAAAAACATTAAAAAATCCCAAAGAAAACGAAAACCAAGTTGTTAACGGAAATCATATATTAGTTTCTAAAAACACTATCACTTACGCATTACCAATTGGTTCAATAATAAACACGCTATTATAACCCCTACATCGATGATGCTCACTTTTCATCGACAAGTCAGCTGTCAAGCGAGCTGCCTTCATATCGGATCGATGAACCATCGGCGGAGACGTCACGTCGTCTCGGCATTAAATCAATCGTTTCTGTTCATGCTGACGTAGCTACCTTACTAAAATGTAGGCTATATCAATTTTCAATCCAAGTTGTCAAAAAAGAGGGTTAGGATTCGAGCAGTGTTCATCATGCGAAGAGATTGAGCAAATCCTTGCTTCCTAATTAGGTATTTATTTATTTATTAGGTTTACCAACAATTGTTTACACTGTAATTACATTAGTAGCTTGCGTTGACAGTTATTTACTAAATGCAACAATCACTTAAAGGTAAACACCACATGCATTATAATAAGAAAAATAAGAAAAATAGTGAAGTAAACAACAAATAACTTAAAAATCTAAGTGCTTAAACACCACATGCATTATATAATAAAAAAAATGTTGAAGTAAGTAAATAACAGCAATAACTTAAAATTTTAAGAATTTATGTGCCTAAATGCTTACCCTAAAAAGTGAACAGACACTTTCAAACACTATAATTACTAGTATTATTGTTATATCTGATATACCCACACACATACGCTAATACAAACACACACATTCACACGTACACACACACAAACACACCAAACATCCCTTTACTGACACTTAGTTTTGAACTCAGGATTAGTTGGTAACAGAAAGGCTTTCATAGCATTACTATAAATTACCTATACCTCCTACGGCCCAGCAAACAACGAAATTTATCAATGGAATATGAATCTATTACTTATGACATAAAGTTAATTTTCCAATTTCATCTTATGTCATAAAAACAAAAGAATTTACACTTTAATTTCTTTGCACTAGATCTTTATATGAATGGCCGTATTTTGTACTAGTTTTAGTACAAGGAACCTCAGGAGGATAAGTTATACTATGAGAAAAAAAAATCTTTATCTTATCTTTATCTGAGGGTGAGAAAAACAATACGATAACATCAGGGTGTTTCACATTTGTATGGAAAGTCATATTTTTTGCAGACTTCGCTTACGCCCTAACTATTTCTATAGTAACAAAATGAAAATTTTCTAGTTTTAAAGGTGAATCAACAATATTTAGAGGTTGCACTAATTGACTAATTGTTGCACTAATTGACTACGTACGAGGAGCAGATTTTCGATGTTTATTATTTTTCAAAACCAAATAATAACTAACTTTCCTGACAACATAACATGTCAAGCAGTAATGATTTCGACCATCATCACCATTTTTTCCGCCTGTTGCGGCTTTGAAGAATTGTATAATCATGAAAATTTATTCAAAAAGTTCTCAATGTATTAAATACCAGATAACACAACACAAAAATACCAGATAACAGATACCAGATAATAGTATTATAATTTTGACCAAGAATTCCACCGAATACATTAAAAATTGCAATGTGTCACAAATGAAACACCCTAGATAACATGTCAGAAGCAATAATGATTTTACCGAATGGAATAGAGCCCCAGTAATTAAAAAAAATATCTTTATAACTTAGCCAGTTTATAAATTTACAGTTACTGAGGCCTCCCTTTAGACCTAAAAAGTCTGTATTGGGACGCCTCGCTCTTCCAAAAATCAACATAAATGATAGGTACTTAGCATTAATAAAATATGTCCTGACTCACCGTGTAAATATGTGTGGGTGTGCGCGTGTGTGCGTGTATGCGTGTGTGTGTGCGTGTGTGCATGTGTGTGCGTGAGTGTGTGTGTAATGTGTGTTAGTGTGCTCAGTCTCATTTTTTTTTCGTGAAGCCATTAAGTCAAGGAATAAAATATGTATACATAGATGCACGATCTTTGCCTCCCTAACTAACCTGTCAGCCCGGTATTGGATCATTCCGACGACAGGCAAGTCACGCTATTCCACCATTACCTCAATCGTTCACTCACGCTGACGTCACTTATCGACTGCTGTAATCAAATTGAAAAGTAATCGCGAAGTTTTCTGGGAAGAGTGACGAATTGCATGTCCAGTCCGAAATAACGAGTCGGACTCGCGCACCGAAGGTTCCGTGCCACCAAACAGTAGATATTAAATAATAATAATATCATATCTCCAGGCTTGTACTATGGGTACAGTCAACAGCATAAATAAGTGAGCATTTATTTACCTTGTCGCTTTAAATCGTTTCACAATTTTGTGTGATATTTTAAACACGACGTTAAAGTGACAAGGTACATAAATGATCACTTATTTATGATGTTGACTGTACTAGGCGACGATATAAATACTAATATAGAGAAGTATGTACTTAAATACATAGAAAACATCCATGACTCAGGAACAAATATGTGGCGTTATTTATGAAAAGGGACCTTATTGTCGATGGCACTTCCGCCATTATTAAAGATGCTCCGATATAAATACGCAGTGCGGTGTAAGCGCCATCGACAATAAGGTCCCTTTTCATAGATAACGCTACGCGCCGCGCTCATCACACAAATATTTGCCTTATCGGGATTTGAACCCAGGAAAGCTAGCTGCTCACTGAGAAGGCTAGCTGGAAGGTCACTACCAGCTAGGTCAACGCGTCGATAGTAAGTATTATATTCCGATTTAAATTCGATATAAAATCGAATGAGCTTGAGCACGACTCACGCTTGACCTCGAGTTTTGAAACGGTGCTCTAGTTTTATACATACTTATCTTTGTAGATATTGCAATAAAATATTGAATACCTATTGAGTAATTGCAATCGTTATGCACATTTTGAAGATGACATTACATTAATGTTACCTACTCGAACTTCATACTTGAGGACATCAGAGGCCCTTGCCAAGATATATTCGTTTCGTTTTTAAACCAATCGCGTCACCGTTAGATGACGTGAGACGAAAAGTCACGTGATCTACCAGTGACGCGATTGGTTTAAAAACGAAACGAATAGAAACGCTAGTTAGCGCATGCCAAGATGGCATGGGCCTCTGTAAAATGAGTTGAATTTACGAGCGCTTTAAACAAGAACATAATTACTGAATATAATATCAACCTAGCAGTTTTTTTAAAAATCTAAATCATTGCTATAAATGGTGTACTATAATTATTTTCTATCAGAGTTTAACTGAGTATTAAAAGTAGCAAGAATATAAAATTTGAAAATAAAAGGCATTATTGAGACAAGCAAACATTCTGCCATCTTTTCCAAGAAGTCGGCTAACTGTATAGTAATACCTTAAGCATTTTAAATTTTATATCGTTACTAATAGAGTACAGAATGGTTTGACTACGATTCGCACTGCTAGTTGAAAATCGTTGTAACTCAAAATACAACTGTATTTAAAAATAATCTTTAATACAACTTCTATGAACTTGAAACAAAACTAGCAAGGATTTTGAGTTGATACTGTTTTGATCTAGCAGGGCGATATTATTTGACGCCTGATTGTGTCCTATCTCTTCTTTCAACTATGAATGGCTGTTTATCCTCGTAAACCCCACTATACTACAAACAGGGAGTTTTTTGTAAGTGGGACTTTGAATCTACCGTCAAGGCAATAAAGTTCTATTATGTTTGTTCGATAATGCCATTTTTAGTTTATGAACATAGGAAAATAAACTTTATTCTTATTGCAACACAGTTCAAATTAAATTGATTATGTACATCGTATTGCACACTGGGCCGTACGAGGCTATGTAACTTATCAATAAAAAGACACAATAAATTTTTTTTTCTATCAAATGTCAATAACACTCGCCCAACTTTCAGAGAAATTGTTGATTCTAAGAAAATAAATCGAGACGATATATATTGCGATATTTTATGATCAAGTTATAGAGATAGGAGAAAAAATATTATAATTATTGGAATAGTTATAAGATATCGTTTTAATAAACATATATGTGACAGAGTAATAAATAAAGAGCTCTATTCTTCTCTATAACCAAACTGTTTTTCTAATGTTATCGTATTTTATTGTCAACGTTTCTATAGCTCATATTTACCTGACACTAATGGCGTTCAAATTAAAAACAATACGATAACATGCCAAAAGCCATATGGTTTTACCAAATAGAATAGAGCTTTAGGATAGTAGTAGAATAGAAATGTACCAAATATGTTATTTAAAAAAATCTTCTTTAGATTACTGTAAAGTGGTAGAGTTATAATTACCCAACTGCTGAATGAGGAGGGTAATGTGTTCAGCCTATATATGTATGTTTGTTCCTTTGTGGCGCTTTATTATGGCAATCGATTTGTTTTAATCTTGTGAGTGTCATTAAATATAAGACAGAAATAAAAATTAAATATGGTGGCAGCGAAACGCCATTTTGTTTAAAGAAAAAAAAGTCGTCGAACTTTGACAAATGAGGTATCATTAAATAGGTATTTAAAAATCATATTTAGGTTTCTTTAACTATTTTTCTTCTGAACGATCATTTAGGATTTATAAAGATTTAAAGTTGTTTAGTAACAACAGTTTTTCAAAGGTTGCTTTTTGTTGTTATTATCTGAAACAGTAGACTTTCCAGGATTGTTATAAAACTAACCTAACCTAACCTCCCATAGGTTAAGTTAGGTTGGTACTGAAGTACCTATTTACACTCCTGTGACGGTCGTAGTTGAATGCGCATGCATAACCAGCGGCTCTAGCCAACAACGGCGAGGGGGGAGAATCGCTGGGTTTTTAGTAGGTATACCTTCCACTCTCAGCTACCACATAACCACCTCGAGACCCCAAAGGGCCCTGCAAAGATGCACTACGCTAACTAACGTTTCTATTCGATTCGTTTTTAAACCAATCGCGTCACTGGGAGATGACGTGATACGAAAAGTCACGTGGTCTACGAGTGACGCGATTGGTTTAAAAACGAATCGAATAGAAACGTTAGTTAGCGTAATGCATCTTTGCTTGGCCCTCTGGGCCCAGGTGATAGGCGTAAGAGCAATTTCAGACAAAAAATAGAACTGAAAATCGATGCTTTTACGATGTGGAAAAACCTGGTAAAAGTTGGCATCATTCCGACAAAAATAGAAGCCCTTATACTCGTAAGATCACTTTGCTGTCCATCTGTCTGTCTGTCAAGACCCTTTTAGTCCGGCATGCGTGGAGGTATAAAATTGAAATTCATATCACATACTCAGGTCTACAAACTCTTGGAGCTGTAAAACAAGACTAAGGAATAAAGTTTATTTTCCTTTATTCATAAATTGAAAATGTTATTTTCGCACAATCGTTATTGAACTTTATTGTCTTGATGGTAGATTCAAAGTCCCACTGGCAAAAACTGGCTGTTTTTAGCACGGTGGGACTTACGAAGTTAAAACTAGTTATTAAGGTAAAATCTAAGCAAACTGAATGGGTTTACTGACTCCACATAGTAAGGCTTAAGTTACACCCTTACAGCCACTTAAAAAGCATTTTCAGTACAACACACCCTACTTAAGAGGTCAGTGACCGTCACCAAAAAAGGTAACTCCAAACTAAATTGCGAAGTAACTGAGTAAATATACAACTAACAAGCACTTAAAACCTAATGGACTTAAAATCGTAATGTTGGTAACTAAATATGACATTAGGACCTAAAGTTACACTACAGTTGAACTCATAAGTAGCTTTACTATATAGAACTTTAACACAGTAATGTGTTAAAGAGAAAGTGGTTTGAATTCAGTATGTTCATAGCTGCGACGAGGTACTAAAATGTGGAGCTATTAATGCCAAATTACTAGGACTTAATGTTTGGAATTATTAACACTAAGCAACAAGATAGAAGGTAATATTATTTTTCTCAAACATGCAATGGAATGTTGGCGTTATGTTAGTTATTTTAGGACTCAAAGTCCTCGCAAGCTCGTCCGTTTAAACCAATACTCGGCCCGCAATTGCCTACTTCCATGCCTAGGCAATAATGTACTATTTCTCAAAAATTTCCGGAAATGTTGACTTTCCTATCTACATATTGAGACGCGAAGTACATAGTTTACTGACAGTTCTCAAATTAAAAAAAAAAACATTGCGTGCTCGCTACACAACTCCGCAATGTTGCATACAAATTCCATTACTATCTAGGTTGTAACTTTTTAAAAAGTGAAATAGCCCATAATAAAATGAGGGCACAAGTCTTATACATTCAAATTTTATTCGAAACATAACTTTTTTATCTGTGTCTGGAATAGCTTATGTTTTTTTAAAAACAAAGCTTGCTTTCTCCTTGTCATAAACAAAAAGGTGGTAAAGAGTGATGGTTTTTTCACATGAAGTTTCTGTTTGTATGCAATTCAAAAAATTAGTTCAAGCGATGAAGATTTTACTCCAACACAAATTATTTCTTGCGATTTTTGAGAAAAGCACTATATTTGCCTCGGCCTCCATGCCTAGGCAATAATGTACTATTTCTCAAACATGCAATGGAATGTTGGCGTTATGTTAGTTATTTTAGGCCTCAAAGTATCACGTTGCGGGCAGAACACCTCGAGAGAACTGTAAAGGAATTTCATACAAAATTGAAGGCCTAGGCCGGGAAGTAGTTTTTTTTTAAATTTTCATGTAAACATGGCGGCTGTGTTTATGAACAGGCTAAATAGCTGTTTTTTTTTATATACTAAGCCGTGCATCCAACCAAAGCGTTTGCATAAAAGCACCAGGTACCAGGAGGGCAGAGGTTATTAGGGGTGCGTAGCGCAACTTAGATCGCAGGCGATGTAGCACGGGGCGGCGCGCCGCGGGGCGCACCCGACACAGCGCGGATGACTGAGTACTGTAGGTTACATTGTTTATGCACTCCTAGTACGTATTTGACGTTGTAATTTTTTTTTTTTTTTTTTAATGAATTATATGTTTGAGAAAAGCACTATACATACCTCGCCGTGAAAAGCGGTTGCCAGCCTCGTCTATATAGACTCGGCCGGCAACCCCCTACTTTCCGGCCTCTGTAGTAATGTACTATTAATGAGCGTTGAGTTTTTTACGCTCGATATTATGGTTGGATGCTGAATACTTAGGAGCTTCTCCAATTTATTTTTATTTTTTTGTCTCTTCATGTCCTATACTATACAAGGAATATTTATAGAAATTTGTACGGCTCTAACGATTTTAATGAAAATTGCGAAATGGGTTTTCCGGTCGATCGATCTGTCAAGTTGTCATCCTCGGGGAAATTCGTTTTCAACCCGAGTAACGCTCGGTCTCCCAGGTTAATCTTTAGCACATGCGTTGCAAGCATAAACTTTGGTTTTATGGAAGAGAAAAAAAAAAAAAAAAAAACTACAATTATTCATGACAAACAAAATACTGATATAGACAAAATACCAAAAGAGGACTTTCTTTTCTTGTAGTATTATACCCGAAGACCGGTCTGAGTGGAGAGCCTTGGGGGAGGCCTATATCCAGCAGTGGACGTCTTTCGGCTGACATGATGATGATGATGATGAGTATTATACCTACGAGTATACGAGCATTCTGTTATACTACATTCGAGTACAAATATAATATATTCTCTTTTGCACCTTATCCCATTGAAATAGCGTGTCAAAGTGTACACAAATAGTTTTCTCGACTGTACTAGTGATATTTACTTGCTATGCCAAAACTTTCAAATAACTATGTGATTGACTTGGAAGTTATAAAGAGCTGTGGAGAATGTTGGAAATGTCTCGCCAAAGTCGGATCAAGGACTTTGTACCACAAACAAGTCACGGACTCACGGTATTGTTAGGAGTTACGCAATATACTATCGAGGAATTTGAATTTTCAGCAGTTTAACCTACCTTATACGTAAAGGGGTTTGGGTAAAAGTGTTGTCATTTGTAAAATTCATACATTTTCAAGGAGAGCGGCCATCCGTAAAAGTGATAAATTATGATAGAATTATTAAAAATAAACATATTTTTTTATCAAATGTAATACTCTAAAGTACATCGGAGCCGAGATATTTAAATATTCATACTTGGGCGTACTTTTGTACTAAAAACTGAATACTTAAATCTTTAAAATCTCCGCTCCGAAATTATTGAACGCCATAAATTATATATATCTATGTGTATTTAGAGGTCCTCTAAATAACTATGTAAAAATCACCCATGGCCGCTGAAAAAAAAAATACAATATTCTTCAAACGAATTTACCTCATGCCCTTTACTGGGTTATACATTTTCCACGTGTCATAATGTAGTGTCACGACGGGAAATATATAACACGGCTAAATTATGTATTATATCGTATCGTACATACGTATTATGTCTAACTGTTAAACATTTAAATTCCTTGATGGTACAATATTAAATTACGGTTTGATAAAAGATAAAAAGATAAAAAGATAAAAGAAATTTATTCAGTAAGTAGGCCGCACGGGCACTTTTACACGTCAAGAATCTACCAGCGCTTCCCAAGAGAAGACCACTGCCGAGAAGAAACGCCGCAAGAAACTCAGCAGTCAGTCATTTTTTAAACATATCGACGGTAAAAAGCGTAAACGCTGTAACCCGCAAAATCAAACTTTACACCAGAGCCAAAAAACTTTTGAAATTTTACAAAAAAAATCATATCTTTTTTTTTATTTGAGCGATCGGTGCCATTTTTATACTACATATGTATTTTCAAATTCCCTATTAGATCATATGACTGTCGTGTACCAGAAGTGACTAGGTTTCTTTTTAGTGTCGGTTACAGCAACCTGACTTTTTTTTTCAATACGATAAAACGCTGTTAATGATTTTGTTAAATGTATGGAAAGGTAATAATCAGTGTGATTTCTAATAAGCGTAAGTGATGTAACCACCATTCTTTAAATGTTGAGCACTGCCTAAATTGACGTTACGCTGCAGTGCTTGCAGTTTAAAAAAAACATAATTGTATTCAATGATAGATGTCAAAAAAGGTTATTGATATTAAAACGACGTAAATATGAGATAACATTTATTAATCCTTTTTTTAAATGTTATCCTAAAGAATTAATTAATACGAATGTGTTTGTATGTGTATGTAAATATATTTTCAATCCTCCATTAGATATAAACATCCGAACATCTACATATATATATATATATATATATTTATATATATAATATATATATATATATATATACATGCTTATAAACATTTACAATACAAGTCTAGTTAAAAAAAAAAAACATTTATTTTAACGATAATTATGCATCGCTACAAACACTTCGTATAAAAGAAGTATATTATTATGATAAATTAAATATCACAAGTTAACTTACTCATGAAATAAAGTCAATTAAAATTAAAAACATCAATGTTTAACAAACTGAAAAGTTCAAGACACTATACTAGCGTTTCTTCAAACTAATAACTATTATCAAAGTATTGTTAAAATTCGTAAAGTAGTTTTAATTACTTATAATTATGTAAAGCAACACTTAATTCTCAGAATTTATCACACTAAGTAGTTACTATTTAAACGAAATAAGAATTCATTAGTATAGTATTAACTATTCACATTATTTGCACTGGTTTACTATTAAAATAGATATAATTACATTTTAAACTTTTGTTGTCACGCGGTGAAAGACCGTTACACCACACACAACTTGATCCCACGGCGGTCTCAGACTGACTGATCGGGGCGGTAAGCCGTTACCCACACAGCATGAACGCGTATTTAAAATACGGTAAACTCAAGCGACCAATAATAAGCAATCGTTTAAGAAATGAGGTAAAGGTCAGTAATATTTTTGCGCATTACTTCATATTTGGTGTAACTTGTGAGTATTCACATTATGGTGTCTGATTAAAACGTAGTAAGTTACTATCATCTAAATATATTTTACAGAAAACGTAGTAAGTGTAGTGTCACTTTTTTTTTCAATACGCGTAAACGCTGTAAATGACAGTGGAAATGGTTTTACGCACGCAGTAACCTACTGAACTCGAAAAATTTGTAAAATATGAATTGGTGTAAATGCAAATGCAAAATAAAGACCTGTTTTTTGGCGGCTTACAGCAATTAATTTTGCTATATGTCAAAAAAGTACATACAATTTCAACGCTGTACAGAATTTTCTAATCGTCGTAGAGCCACGAGACCCGGACCATTCGACGCAGAAAAAAATTCTGATTCCGAATATGCAAAAAAAAATTTTTGGTACATTGTGGGTTACAGCGTTTACGCTTTTTACCGTCGATATTTCTTATTACAATGGTACTACTTAGTCTAGCATTATATAAAGCTATAAATATTAAATAACATGCGTAGTTCAGCAGGAAAACATGCCAATTAAGAATCTTACGGGAGAGATAGAGAAAAAAAAAAAACACATACTTATGTGTATATAAGATGGTGCGAGACGACCACATAAAAGTTTCGATATGTTTTCCTACATCAACGGTGTCCCCTATACCTATAACTTGATAACACAATGAATGAATATCTAGAGATCATCTCAAACACGTTGTAATTCGATGCTTATAAAAACAAGTGAAGATGAAAACAATCAAAATGGTCAAAGATTATAAACAATTACAATTCGACATAATCGTAAACTCGATTAGCGTGTCCAAGATTTTTGGAGAGCGTCGGTGGCCTAGTGGCTTAGGAGGTCGACTCGTGATCGTAAGATACCGAGTTCGAACCCCCGCGGTCACCATGTACCAATGAGTTTTTCTAACTTAAGTGAATTACCCGATGCTCTTACGGTGAAGGAAAAACATCGTGAGGAAACCTGCACATTCGAACAGCTGAGTGTGTAAGAGGGTAATTGCACAAAAGATCCTAAAGGGTCGAAGTTTATCCGAAAGGGCCCATCTGTAAGTGAGAATTCACGATGAAGACGAAAAGTGGAGAATATTAACACCCGTATTCACAAACGTCACTATGAGATCTCACAGTGCTCACGAACGCACAGGGTGGTTCAAATCATCTCATAAACAAAAGGTCTGTCAAAAAGGACCAATCACAAAGCTGTATTGAACGCAGTGCGTTTTCTCAGTGAAGGATCCCTTAAGCATTGTTTGTGAATACGGGTGTAAGCTTATTTCACAGAAAAATATTCACTTGTAAACTAAACTGCCTGTTCTTTTAAATAAAGTTACAAGATAAAAAATATGAACACACAGGTGTATCCCAATTACTTTCCTTCGAAAAAAATATACAGCACCTCGTTATAAAAACATGAAATGCTCCAGATGTTAAATATAAGGAGCAATTTAATATAAAAGAAACAAATACATAATAAAGAGAAAACACGAAGGCTGAGACCATTAATCATGAAATTCATGAGTTTATTGCGATTCGGCCGAATCTCATCGTAGCTGTGGAATGAAATGCTTTCATTTGGCTAATTTACTATTGTCTCAAGCGATTTCGTTTTTGATTGTATCGTTCGCTTTGATTACACTCTTGTTAATTGAAGTGGAAATTGGGGAAACTTTTTATAGTTTGCTGCATTGCTATGTTTAGATCGACACATTTTTAGGGTTCCGTACCCAAAGGGTAAAAACGAGACCCTATTACTAAGACTGCATTGTCCTTCCGTCCGTCTGTCTGTCTGTCTGTCTATAACTAGGCTGTATTTTATGAACTGCAGTGATAGCTAGACAGTTGAAATTTTCACAGATGATGTATTTCTGTTGCCGCTATAACAACAAAAACTAAAATCAGAATAAAATAAATATTTAAGGGGGGTCCCATACAACAAACGTGATTTTTGTGCCATTATTTGCTCGATATTAATAACGGCAACGCTTGAAATATTCACAGATTATTTAGTTGTGTATTAACTTTAAAAAAAAAAAAGTTGGGCTCCCATGCAATAAACGCAACTCCGAATCGCACTTGGCCGGTTTTTGTTTATGCCATGGGTAAGTCAAAAACAGGCACACAGACCATCTGATGATAAGTGGGATCTGTGACCCATAGACATTTAATTTATTTAAACTACTTTTATTTATTTGTAGTCTCAAGACTATAATCTGAAGACTGCAGGCTTAAGTTCACAAATGCGTTGCCAACTCTGAGGACTAAGGGTGAAGAAAAACACGCGTAATTTTTTGAGTTTTAAGTCGCGTAGTTTCTGCTACATTCGGTTTCATACATATGTTTGGTTCACACGGCGCAAAATGAGATCTAGCCTTTGCATGAAGCTGAAATTACGCGACTGAATGCGACTTAACAGCTCAAAAGATTACGCTCGTTTGGCTTCAGCCTAAGATGGAATGCCTTAATGCTAGTAATTTCACCGGTCTTATCCCCAAATCGAAACACAATAATGAGAACACTGCTAAGTACTTGGCGGTAGAAGGTAGTGATCCGGACGGACCCTGCACAAGTTTGTACCATCACTAACCTGATTATCATAATGTAGCTATATTTATTTTTCACAACACTGCTCGGAAATATGGCCATAGATGGTCTTGTTTGGGGTCACAAAACGTCACTTATAAGGACAGACCAAGAATGTTTTTGTCGGCGTGTTTGCTGATTGGTCGAGAACATTGTTGTCCAACTTTAAGAACCAATGAAAATCAATCAATCAATTTTTGTGTCACAGCTCCTTAAAATTAAAAATTGAAATCGACCAATCAGAACACACTATTTTGTGTCGTAAAATATTAGGTGTATTTTTGCTAAAAGATACACAGACTAAAAACTATGTCACTGCTTTTTTTTTAAATGTAATTCAAACTTGGCCCCTAATCTCGAACCACTAGAGATGAAATTACATGGGAGATATGGCGAAACAAATACAATTTTATATGGAGTTGACATCTTCATCTCGCATGTTAGTTTATTAATCTCGAGTGCCACAAGAAAAGGGGCACAGATTAAAAAAAAGTTATCTATGGTTAAATTGGCGGTGATGTCACATTAACAAGGCACCAGTAATGGACACTTGATTTTACAGTAGATAAGGGTTATTCATTTGATTTGCAACAATCAATTTAGGACCGTATGAAATTTGAATTAAGAGTGAAGTGTTCATTACTGGTGTCTGTCAGCTAAAATTGTCCATCATTGGTGGACACCGTCGTCCGTCACCCTACGGTATTTTTATTTAAACATATTTTTCTCTCACGACGCGTTCCCTTTCACCTACGAATAGGTGAACCAGGGTTCAGCTGGAAACCAGCACAGTGGCTCCGGCTGCAGCACATGCTGAGCTGAGTCCTATTTGACGTCACACAGTGTGACGACACACTACAGTGCAACGTTTCCGAACTAGCATAAGTTGCTGGGACTGCCTCGTTTCTGTAGCGCATCAGGGTTGTGCGCCGAGGCTCGCGTCGATAGTTTCCAGGGTTGTGATTCTCTCAACAAGCAAAGGTGATCGTTCGCTCGATTGAAGGTCGAAGCGGCGAGTTTAAGTAGTCCCGACAGAGCGCACAAAACACATTTTAGCGCGTGTATTCAATTTGGCAGCATGACTTCTCGAACGTAGGCTCCCTAATTGACAATGCACGCGCTAAAATGTGTTTTGTTCGGTCGGACGGGACTACTTAAACTCGCCGCTGTTATTCGCTGGTCCGTCCGACCGGCCGCCGTTTTTTGAGAGAATAACACACCAGGCCATTATTCGTAAGAGAGTTGCCTCCCTGATGTGTCGTGTGCGAGATAGCCCCAACAGCCTTCTCAATACGATTGTGCATAGGTTCGACTGCCTAGTCGTAAAGCGCTGGAATTCCTACCATGCGGGTCATTGAATTTTATAGTTTTTATGTTGTCTTATGGCCTGTTGTTTGATTGGTAGTTAAACTAACTAATGGTCAAAAAACGTTACTAATGGTTAAAATCTCAAGGAAATGTGTCAAATTTTCCATTCCTTTTTCGAATTTTAACAATTAGTTAGTTTAACTACTGATCAAACAACAGGGCATTAGTATTTAATATTGTATCTACTAACATAGTTTAAGCAACTGTCACTAATAACATATGAACCCTGTGTTTGAAATAAATGATTATTATTATTTTTCTCATACATTTATTATATTTTCTGTAAATTTGGCTTTTTACAATAAGTATTAAATATAAAAGTAAATTAACGATACTAATACAAAAAATAAATATTATTATTATTTTAGATATTTATTTAATTTTCTGTACATTAGGTTTTTTATAACAAATATTCAAATATAAAAGTAAAATAACAATACCTACTAATACAAAAAAATAGACATTATAAAAAACCTAACCTACGAGTGCCGCCGGCAGCGGGGCAGGGCTCAAGCTACCGGTGGTTAGGGCTGCAGAGAGAGGAACCTCCTCACAATACGTGCCGTGTCGAGGAGTACTGCCTTCTGTATCTGGCCCTTGATCCAGCCATCTAGCGAGAGTCTCTTGAGGTGTTGGTCGAGACTCTTCGCTATAAGACCGTTTGCCGAAACAACTATCGGGACAATGATCGTCGAGTCAACATCCCACATGGCGGTCACCTCGTGAGCCAAGTCAAGGTACTTGCTGAGCTCGTCCTTCTCGGCCTTCACCAGGTTCTCGTCATGCGGGATGGTGATGTCGACGAGCACTGCCCGGCGTTGAGATCGATCTGTCAACACGATATCAGGCTTATTGGCAACAATAGTCCTGTCCGTGATGACAGATCGATCCCAATAGAGCGTAGCACGACCATTTTCGAGAACTGGCGCCGGTGCGTACTTATAGTACGGCACTTCAGACTCTACAAGACCATATTGAAGAGCAAGTTGCTGATGGATGATCCTGGCTACGAGGTTATGTCTGTGCAAGTACTCGCCGTTGGCCAAATGCGAACAACCGGAAATTATATGTCTGAGGGACTCGCCGGGGCAACGGCATGCTCGACAAATGTCAACCGTGCCATCCCTCAGAATATATTTCCGGTAATTGTTCGTCATTATGACCTCGTCAGCAATTGCGCAGACAAAACCTTCGGTTTCCCCAAAGAGATCACCAAATCGTAGCCAGTTCACAGACGCTAAAAAGTCTACGTCGGGCCTTGTTAGGGCCCGGTAGAAGCGTCCGTGTAGCTCCTTGCTCTTCTATACGTTCTTGCGGTCTTCAGTGCTCAACACCGTTGGTTTGCGCCAGTTCTCGTTTGCCAAGGAAAGAGGCGTGAGGCTCTTGTCTACTGCAACCACATCACGATGCATCCCACACTCATTGCTAAGGAAATAATCCCTGAGATTGCACACCTCGTGGTTGTGGAGATTCTTAGCATTTAACATGCCTCGTCCTCCACATTTCCTCGGGATGTACAATTATTATTATTATTATTATTATAAATATTATTATTTTGTACTGTCTGTTGTGTTGCAGTGTGTATTTGCCAAATAAATGTTATGAATTATGTAGTTACGAGTCTGTCAGTGATGTTAGCACAGTTTTTTTTCTCTAACTTTCAGTCATGTTCAGTTTTACTTTAAAACATTGAGAGCCAAGCTACGTTACTCGTATTAACCAACAAAGAAAACCCAAGATGGCGTCATTCAAAGTTTCCAGCATAAAATGTTTCAAACCTTAAGAGATTTCTTATCTAACCAAACGAAATCTTAACTTTAATTGAACACTTTGTAAATTCTTCGGTATTGCCAAGAATTTGTGAATAAAATTTAAATTAGTTGTCAACTAAATTATTAATTTATAGTCAAATTATAAAACTTGTTAGAAATTTCCTTTGAATGTTCTGATAGCGCTGTACCTAAAATACTAGAAAATTCTGGAGTATTATAGTATAGAGTTTACGTAACATACAATTTAATTTCACAATACAGGGTAGAAAGTTCTAAATTAAATGTATTATGCTTTAGAATCATAAAAATGTCAAGTCAATATGATTGTAACACTCTCGAAACATCTATAATGAGAAATTTTTATTTAACGACAAATATCAAAATTTTTACATAACTTTAAAAGTGTATCAGTTTAAAACCGATTTGTAGTACTGTAAACGTTATATCCATATAGTTATTTTTTTAATTATTTACTCCTAAAGCTTAATAATATAATTGTTTGTAGTATTTTTAACCGACTTCAAAAAAAGGAGGAGGTTCTCAATTCGTCGCGATGTTTTTTTTTTTTTTTTTTTTTTTTATATGTATGTTCCCCGATTACTCGAAGACCACTGGACCGATTTGAAAAATTTTTTCGTTGTTCGAATAGATATACTTTCTAGTTGGTCCCATTGTCACCACGTCAGGATCTGATGATGGGATCATGGAGAAATCATGAGAACTCCTCAAATATTATAGGCAGACCTATAGCGATTTTGGTATTTTTCACTGTAACTCATGCATTTTCTTTTGAAAAGTACTATATGGTGAAGTGGAACTGATGATGAAGACCACAGATGGCCACCGGAACTCCTTAACGGTACCTATTTCAAGGGTGGCGATAAGATATTTCGATAAAGGAAGTTGAGCGACTATGACGAAGCACATTTAGGTTTAAATATGACTATGACATTCCCGCGGCGTTGTCTGCGGCGAGCTTGAAATGTTCAATAGTTTCTTATTAGTATATAGAAGTGGAGCTACGTAACAGCATAAATAGGATCACTCAAAAGTATAAAATAAAATAAATGTTTCAAAAAACAAAAAAACCGCCTTCAAAAAGCAAAAAATAACTTCTTTAAAATGGTAGGTAAATAGGTCAGTCCAACTGAAGTCGGCGTCCAACAATATTTTAACCAAAAGCAGACTTCAGTTGGACTGACCTATTTACCTACCATTTTAAAGAAGTTATTTTTTGCTTTTTGAAGGCGGTTTTTTTGTTTTTTTAAACATTTATTTTTTCGTAATACATTGTAATACCTTATTAAAAAAAAGATACATTTCCAAATGTCTTACACAAATTATTTATAATAATAAAAAAATGCTTTTATTAAACGTAGTTAATGCTCCTTTGGCTCAAGTTAATATTTGTTAAGAAAAAACACTTATAATTGAACTTTTACTCCAGAAGATTTCAATTAAATCTTGTTCCTAATACAAATTTGTTCTTCCTAAACTAACCTCAAAACCTAAATTAAAATAGTTTAGAATTCTCTAAATATCCCAAACATTATATTACTATTAAAATTAATGGAAAACTTTAAATGTTTAGTTATGTAAACAGGGTGAAATCTAAGTCGTGATCAGAATGATCACCTCTGTGTTCTACCCACGAATATGAACAACTTTCACTACGGTACCAACTCTGAAATCACGAAAAAAAATCAGCTGTTTCATAGAAAAGTTCAATACGTACTCGACCAAAATGGATGAAGCAGCGGTTTTTTTTTTCCTGATTTCAGAGTTGGTTCCATAGTGAAAGTTGTTCATATTCGTGGGTAGAACACAGAGCTGATCATTGTTAGATTTCACCCTGTATATACAGGATGATTTTATATCACGGAGAAGGCAAATGAGCACACATGCCACCTGGGGCCCTAGCCAATATGCAAACGCTACTAACGTTTTTCTTTTCTATCACTCAAAATGTATGCGATGGGATGTAGTTGTCCACGTGGTTTATCGCAACGTACGAGAATGTCATACCATACCTACTGGTCTAAGATCCGAATAGAAGACGACTTTCACCGGGCTGTTTATTTGATAAAAAGTATTATATATCATATTTAATATGCTAAGTAATGTATGGCGAATAGTTTGACTGAAAAAATTCAGTCCAGTCATTATATGATTTAAAAAAAAGACTGAAAATGTTTTTTTTAAATAGCTATTTCTTGTTAAATAGACCAATTACATACTAATCGAAAGCATGAAGCCTATAGAATATGCAAACGTTAGGTTTAGTGCAAATTATTAGTCCCGACTTACCTACCTACCCAATAGTTATGACGGGAAAAAATAGTCAACCTAACGTTTGAATATTTTATAGGCTTCATGCTTTCGATTAGTATGTAATTGGTATATTTAACAAGCAATAGCAATTTTAAAAAAAAAAATTTTTCAATTTTTTTTTTAGTAATATAAGGATTGGACTGAAATTTTTTAGGCATCCTATTCGCCATATATTACTTAGCATATTAGATTTGATATAAAATACTTTTTCACTTCCCATGCTCTTAAAATGTTACTTTAGTCTCTGCACATCGGGACTAAAGCTCCTTATTAATCTCTAGGGATTAAAGTTTTTTTTTTTAATTTACTTTGGTATACCCTAAACAACTTATCAAGGTGTTTGTGAATGGAGGATTATCGCCATTTTCAGTGATTGTGTATGGACCATTTAGGCCGTGGAAATAACCTCAAAATGACAACTGTGCAAAAATATTTAAAAAAACGATTTCATTTCGTGAAACACGATCAATGATTACGAATAATCTATTTAAATATATGAAGGATAATATATTTTATTTTATTAGGCGTGGTCCAAATATTTTTCAAGTTTGTATCCGTTGGCTAAATATACACGCATTTGTGTCAATTTTTAAAGTGTCACTTTACAAAAAACCAACAACCGCGAAATAAATTTGTCAGAAACTTCGTAACATATTTGTGCAATATTGTAATTTTGTATAGAACGTCGTTTTTTTTCCTCGCATTCAAAGTGAAAACTAGAGTGTTTAACGCGAGACTAAACAACCATAGTGACACTCGAACTATAGCCACTCTCGCTCGCTTGCTCGCTGGCGTGGCTGTCATGTCATTAACATGTCATTATGGCTTCTTTTAATCTCTTGTTGAACAATCTACTATTTATCGAATAAACAGCCCGGTGAAGATCGTCTCCTATTCGGATCCCCTACTATACATTTTGAGTGATAGAAAAGAAAAACGTAAGTAGCGTTTAGCATCTTGGCTAGGGCCTCTGATGTTAAGTGAGATCTTTGACCTATAGACGTATGCAATCTCAAAAATATCAAAACAGTGTAAATTGATCAACTTGTCTTAAAACATGTAGGGTGACGGAACCAGTAATGGACAAGCACCAATGATGAACATTTGATTCTTATTTTACAGAAGAAAAGGGTTATTCATTTGTTTTGCAACGTTGTGTAAAGCTGGGCATTCACGACCGCTCCACAAAGCCGAATAGAACAGGTGTGTTATTCTCTCAAAAAACGGAGGCCGGTCGGACGGACGAGCGAATAAAAGCGGCGAGTTTAAGTAGTCCCGTCCGACCGAACAAAACACATTTTAGCGCGTGCATTGTCAATTAGGGAGCCTACGTTCAAGAAGTCATGCTGCCAAATTGAATACACGCGCTAAAATGTGTTTTGTTCGCTCTGTCGGGACTACTTAAACTCGCTGCTTGGACCTTCACTCGAGCGAACGATCACCTTTGCTTGTTGAGAGAATCACAACCCAGCGCCGCGCCAAAATCGATCCGTGAATGTCAAAACTGTAGCGTTTAAAAGTACTTGGCGCGGTCCGTTGGATTTCCAAATGGACAAAAGCCAGCGCGACGCGCCGACGCGCCTTCCGAATGGAACTATCGTGAATGTCGAAATCCAATGTTTGAACACGCTACGCCACTGCACGAAGCCAAATGGCATCGTCGTGAATGTGTTCTCTGGCTGCTATTTTCTAATCAGTCTGGCGCGCCCGTGAATGTGGTCAAAATTTTACGCCCATCCAGTTGTATGCACTCGATCTGTCGCCGAGACAAACGGCACGTCCGTGAATGCCCAGCTTTAAATGTCCAGTACTTGTGCCTGTCAGCTAAAAGTGTCCAACATTGGTGCCGTCACCCTACCTACTTTGATATTAAAAATATCATGCATATAGCAAAATTCCATGTATATGAGGCAATTGGACTTGTAACTATTTTATACGAACAAAACTACCTAATATTGCAACTAAACGTACTTCAATTTAAATGAAGGTGGGGTGAGGGCACCAATGATGGACACTTTTAGCTGACAGGAACCAGTAATGGACACTTCACTCTTAATTCAAATTATACACACATCACACATAATCTCACGCCTTCGTTCCCAGAGTGGGGTAGGCAGAGCTACAGAATTACAAACATCTCTAAAAACTTGTTGATAATTCTATAACCACAATTTGCACAATTAGGCTAAGATGTTTACCAGCGTATTAGTGACAAGTTGCAAGCCCATCGCCTAACAGTACTACAAGCCTTTATTCCCTTAGTCGTCTCTTACGACATCCACGGGAAGACATGGAGTGGCACTATTCTAACTCGGCAACCACACGAGGCCAAATTGTATACGGACCAAAATTGATTGTTATTCATTTGTTGCAAAACAAGTGAATAACCCTTATCTTCTGTAAAATAAGAATCAAGTGTTCATCACTGGTGCCTTGTCCATTACTGGTTCCATCACCCTATGTATTTTATAAATGTATAACTGGAAGAAAGTCGCGGTCCGAGTTCGTCCGTTTATTTGGCCGCTTATTTCGTCTAAACTACACAACGGATTTTATGGAGTTTTCATTACAAGTTAGAAAATTTATTTCGGAAGGTACGTAGAGGTATAATAATTTATACATACATACATACATAATCTCACGCCTTCGTTCCCAGAGTGGGGTAGGCAGAGCTACAGAATTACAAACATCTCTAAAAACTTGTTGATAATTCTATAACCACAATTTGCACAATTAGGCTAAGATGTTTACCAGCGTATTAGTGACAGGTTGCAAGCCCATCGCCTAACAGTACTACAAGCCTTTATTCCCTTAGTCGTCTCTTACGACATCCACGGGAAGACATGGAGTGGCACTATTCTAACTCGGCAACCACACGAGGCACATAATCATTTATATTTAGTGTATATTACAGAAAAACACATTAAAAACCTTAAATAAAGCCACGGACGCTAGTAAAAAATATATGCATTTCTTCGCTTATGAAAAAATGACACATGAAACAGTTGAGAAACGAATACTTGGACAAAGATAGTTACGTGGCTTAGACACAGTGTAACTAGTTTATTACGAGAATGGACATATTATTAAGAGTGAGTTAAAAAGAAAATCATATCCTAATGGCTTTTTTAACACCCCGCTTGTGATTGTTTTAAATTAGCTTCTTATAGTTATGTTTCTGATTTAGTCCATGAATTCTCTTACGCATGAAAAAAGAGAATTTTAAACAGCTGTAAATCAACTACAAACATAACACAGATTGCACCTGGCGGGATTCAAACCCAAGCCCTTTAGTCTAGTTAGCACAACTACAGCTTTGACATCATTATTAAAAAAACTTTTTTGTTTCCTAAATATTTTTTTTGCTTTATTCCACGTGAAAATAAATGTAAATTGGCAACATAAGTAAAATTTTAAATAAATTATTAACTTCCATAAAAATTAAGTCAAGATAATTTTGTTCCACCTCTTTTTGTTTGTTTTCCAACGTGTTTAACTTCACTTTTACTTTACTTTGAATAAGTTTATTACAATATCATAATTATACTTAAACGAAACCTTCACGGCACTAAACCTTTTCTAGAAACGCTTGCGTCACCACCGTAAACACTAAACTGTGCAACCCTAAATCAGCGGTTTGTAATCCTTAGGGGCAACCCTATTATAAACTTGAAAACCCTTTTCAAACATTTATAACGCGGCAACTTTAATCGCGGTAGCTAATTAGCGGGCAAACAATTCATAATTAAAGTTCCTAAAACAATATGTTAAAAATGCTTACAACGATAAATTAATTTAAAAGTTCAACTTGAATTTACGGCGCCAAAAATTCAAAATAAACTTACATTATTCAGCATCTATTCCAAATTCGAAAGCACTCACACTAGCACACACACACAAGCACAGTACACTGTTCGGTAATCGATGTTTTTTTTCCGAGGGAGGCGAAGGAGCGTGCGTTCAGCCGCGTCGTCGGAATGGACTGCGGTGCAGAGGGTGGCGCTGCGATCGCCCGGGGAAGCGCTTCAAACGCCGGCTCTATATTTTTCCCAAATCCGGAAATCTATTCGAAATTATTTTGTCTATGCATATATCAGTCTTAAAATATAATCTTCCTGTATATGTAACCTGTATAATTAGGTTTGTTGCGCAGTCTTATACAGCGGGAGAGTTTTTGCATAAATATTGCCGCGTAAAGCGTTTGTAAAATGCTATCGGTTGGTATGAGTTAATAGTGGTAATTAAATGTATAATGAATGGATTTCACAGAAACCGAAACTTTTATTTATTGCGTTAATGAGCCGTAGTTGTATGATTACCAATAAAAATGTGTTTATAGCGACATTAACGTATATGACAATAAATTTGAAATTTTATTCGCTGCTGTGCTGTTGTCAAAATAAGTCATATAATTATATTGTACAGAGTGGTTGTTTTTGTACGAACCGTTAATATTTTATGCATTATTTTAATTTTAATTTTGAATCAAAAGAAGAAATTAATACATAATCATAAGGTGGACAATCACAGTGCAAGAAAAAATATACAACTTGTAGCAAATAATACTAAGCAAAAATTGGATTGGATAGGATGTTTGTGATTTTGTATTTCACATATTTTTTTTCATGCAGATTGTTAAACGTCAACCAAGTCAGACTCGCATACGCAATAGAAAAGAAAACGGTGGAAATTATAACCTCTTTTTTTAAAAGGTGACAAGCTAATAATAATATCAGGGGACACTATTTTTTATAAGACACTTTAAAAATACAAACGCGATGATTTGAGAACCTCTTTTTTTATTTGAAGTCCATTAAAATGTATAATCAGCAAAGTTAACTAACGCCTAAGTTCATTGAATGGATATGAATATGATTTTTTGAGATTATGGTAGCTTTACAGTTGCTCGAACTTGTTTTATAAACTATGATGAATAAACACTGTAACCGTATTGAAGATTGCGTTAAGAAGAATTTTTTGCTCTTGTTAGATGGAACCAGTAATGGACAAGGCACCAATAATGGACTTTGATTCTTATTTTACTGAAGATAAAGGTTATTCATTCACAAACAATTTAGGACCGAAAGAGATTAGAATTAAGAGTGAAGTGTCCATTACTGGTGCCTGTCAGCTAAAAGTGTCCATCATTGGTACCGTCACCTTAGGTTAACATGTCTGCATAGAATAGGTATTTTCTATTTTTATACTTTATTTTTACACAACAGCTGGATATGACTTTCTTTTCCTGAACACTTTTAATTAAAATTATTTGTAAGACATCAAGCACTGCTTCTCATTCCTAATTTAAATCACCCTGCGAAGTCATAAGAAAAATTGTATTTTGAATTAAATTTGCATTCATCCTTGCCCTCTGTTCGCCCTTGTCTTTCCTCGTCCGTATGGCTTTTAGAGATCCGCAGGCTTATTACCTAACGCACTCGCTAACGCAATCGTTTTCATTTTGACAGTCCGAAGGCGAGTCTGCATACAAAATGAAAACAATTGTTCCACTTCGAAGTCGATTGCGATTGCGAGTGCTATCTGTTTTGCGAGTGTCTATGTATGCCTAACTAGAAACCTTAGTACCAATTTCACCATACGATGTTAAATTTAATGAATGGTAATCGACTGTTAGTTTGTTAAATTGTTAACATCGTATGGTGAAATCGGATCTTATAATGTCGCAATGTCCATACGTATGGTTCTGAGCTTGTTTTAATAAAAGGGTTAAAAATATTTTTCGTTGCATTAAAATTGTCCAGTCGCCATCAGATATATTGTAGCGGGCGAGGTACTCAAATATTTCGGAGCAGCATTACTTTTCAATAAATTCGTCACACTAGTTATGGTCAATAACACCAGAACATGCAATTTCTCATAAATATAAGAGCAGCGACTTTTCAATAAATTCGGAACATATAACGAGGTAAAAATATCAGAAAGCATAGAACGTCAAAGGTATCTACGCACTCAGGGTGATCATAAAGATCGGAACATTTATGGAAAATATACCTTAAGTCTGTATCACACAGTTTAAATTCGTTACTATAATTATTATGCATGTCGAATCTACTCGTGACGTGTACACGTCACGAGTAGATTCGAATTCCAAACAAAACATAAATACGTCATGCCAAAGATCGACATGCATAATAATTATAGTAACGAATTTAAACTGTGTGATACAGACTTAAGGTATATTTTCCATAAATGTTCAGATCTTTATGATCACCCTGAGTGCGTAGATACCTTTGACGTTCTGTGCTTTTTGATATTTTTACCTCGTTATATGTTCCGAATTTATACGATTATCCAATTATGTCGTAAAATGGGGTTAGTTTGATTAATTTTAAAAATAAATGCTCTGTAACTCCCGCAGTTAATAGCAAAATAAATTATTAAAAATATTGTATTGGCGACTACTCATTTAGAGTAACTTAAAACAGCTAGAGGCAGACTACGGTTGACGGCTTAGTAGGATAAAAAATAATTATGCAGCTGAAAATCTCGATTCTTAAAATGGGGCTACTTTGATTATCCCTGTATTTACATCACAATATCAAAGTCACCCCCGAAGCATGTCAAAAAATGGTGGTTTTTTTGTTTCGAAGGTTTTAAATCCAATCTGAAAATAGTTGAACTACTAATATCTTACGCTCGCATATGAAACATATTAAAGTAATGTTGTGAAAGAGCTTACAAATTACTAAGACATTGCACAAAATCGATGATTCAAAAAATTATCAAAGTCACTGCATTTTACGGTATCTTCTTTACATCATCATGACATCATCATGTCAGCTGAAAGACGTCCACTGCTGGACATAGGCCTCCCCCAAGGCTCTCCACTCAGACCGGTCTTGTGCTTTTCGCATCCACCGCGTTCCCGCGATCTTTACAAGGTCGTCTTTACATAGTACCTATAAAATGAAGTCGCTTCCGCCGTCTGTTCGCATCTTTTAAACTACGCAACGGATTTTAATGCAATTTTCAGCAAAAGATAGAGTGATTCAAGAGGAACGTTTTTTTGTCTAATACATTCTGGATTATCAACGGGTGTTACAGAAAACTAACATAAACCGAAGCGAAGCGAGGGCGGGTCGCTAGTTAAATATAAATCGTGTTTTATTAGAAAGTCTAGCAAAAGGGTCTATATTGTGTCGCATAATGGTTTTTTCGCATAATGTATCATTTCGCATAAAATCGTTTGTCCTAAGCCGCGTCGCTATTGCCTAACGCACTCGCAATCGCAATCGGCTTCAAAGCGGAACAATTGTTTTCATTTTGCATGCAGACAAGCCTTCGATTTTCAAATGAAAACGGTTGCGTTTGCGAGTGCGTTAGGCTATAGCCGCTCCGGTTTTTACAATAGAAAGGGTTATATTTTAATTATTATTAAAAACTAACCTAACCTAACCTTACTTCGTCTACATAATAGACGTTTATTAAATTCTGCAATGTCAGCCTAAGACCCGATTTCACCATACGATGTTAACAACTTAACAGACGATTAGAGCGTTAACAGCTGTCAAAATGTATGAACTAACAGGCGATTAACATTGATTAAATTTAACATCGTTTGGTGAAATTAGTACTAAAAGGGCCAATGACTAACGATTTTATGCGAAATGATACATTATGCGAGAAAAAATTATGCGTTTCAAAGGGGTCCCCTAGCAAAAACAGAGTCATTCTAAAAGCGATGCTGTCCCCTCCAAATGGACAAGTCCTTCGAAGACAATTTATCACAGTATGTAAACGTCAGCACAAAGTGTTGGACCCTTCCTCTGTCACTGCTGCACTTAGCTAAGTAGAAAGGGATGGTAGATAGATGTATAGGTAATTCTAACGTGAGATACGGTATGTGTATAGTGGTTAAACACATCAAAGTTTCAGAAGCTCTATTAATCTCGGTAAAGTATATTGCTTTTGACCTGTTCTGTATGTATGTATGAAACCTCTTTACTGCACAAACAGAATAACGTAAAGTAAAGAAAAATATGATGTTCTAAAAAGTTATTTTAAGGGATCTCTTCCAGTTAACCTTTGAGCGATTGAGAAATTAATAATAACAACGGATGGCACTGTAGGAGATGGCAGTAAGGACAACCATTAAAGAGACAGAAGATAAAAACAAAAATAGAAATAAAATACGAAGAAATACATGCTATCAAATAGGATAAACGAACGAATAGATTACCCTTGTTTGGCACAAAAACGTTTCCCAAACTGATTAATTTCCCAAAAATAGTATATGGGCAAACGCTTTCTTTTTTGAACTAAAATAGCTTGAAAGTAAATATTTCATCAGTTCCAGAAATTAAATCGTTTTTTAAATATTTTTACACAGTTGTAATTTTGAGGTTATTTCCACCTAAAAATGGTCCATACACGATCACTTTAAATGGCGATGAGCCTCCATTCACAAACACCGTGATGGGTTGTTTAGGGGTTTCCAAACTAAATTTAAAAAAATACTTTAATCCCTAGAGATTAATAAGGCGTTTTAGTCCCGATGTCCAGAGACTAAAGTAACATTTTAAGAGCATGAGAAGAAAAAATAGCTTTATTTAAAAAAAAACGTGTTCAAATCGTGTCAACTTTGGGAGCTACAATGCTACAGACAGATATACAGGTAAACACATACACAGATACAAACAAACAAACGAATAACTCCTTTTTGTCCAAGGTTAAAAAGGTCATTGCACAAATAGACACAAGTTTCAAACCTATATCACCACTTTGTTTGCACCAAGTGTTAAAATACATAGCTCCCTCCCAAGTACAGTTTCCAAAACAAGTAATAAAAAGTAAAACAAAACGAGGAATGTATCACAACCCGGCCCGCCTACGTTTTACTCTGAATATAAATCGTATACCATAAAAAGTTTATGGGGTAACCAACTGCTGTCAACTTTATTATCTTCAGCGGAAAAAGCGCTTTATATGGTTTTGAGAAAGCGGCTTCCTTAGCTTTCTGGATTCGTATAAAACAATAATCATTTTACTGTAAGCGCTTGATACGGATTATACGGCTAATCTTAGTGTAAATCTGATGAAATAAAGCGCTTGAAAGCAATTTTGTATCGTATCGTTAAACTTAAGCATTATTTTTGTGGCACTGGCCGAAAATAAATACTAGCCAAATTTTAATTTCACGTTCTTTTTTCGGTTGTCGCTTGTTTGTTCTAGCCCCAGGATTATATTTCAGTAATATAATAAGGTTGTTCACTTGTTCTTGGTAATAATATAATTTAATGTTATTTCTCTTGTATAAACGTATTATTTTACAAGTAGATAATATTTTATTAGTATTTACTAGATGTTAGTTAGGTTTCTTTTTACTTTGTGTTTACATACTGTTATTTAACTTGCTTCGTTCGTATTTCTATCTTTTCAGAATGAGTTTTGTTCTCGTTTTTTAGGGTTCCGTAGCCAAAATAGCATAAATGAAACCCTCATAGTTTCTTCATGCCCGTCCGTATGTCACAGGCATTTTACTCAAAACTACATTGATGAAAGGACAATGGGCAAAAATGTATGGAACGCGGTACCCGCGCCAATGGACATAATGTATATATCATTGGAAAGGTATTTTTATGTTAGGCAAAGATAACCATATCGCTTATCTCTATTTCCTGTCGGAACTGAGTTATTTTATTTTGAATATACGTAGTTATTAATCAATTTCCTTTAGGGATACCATTATGAAAGAAAAGAAAACATGTACTACATAACGAGAAATATACTACTACTTACTTACTTGTCGGCCGGGCACTATATTTATACTACTTACTATTAGGTGCCTACTTTACTAGTCAAGGGTACACTTCAGGGTTTCCGCTTCATAAATAAAATGGTTTTTTTTCTCACTTGAAAAGTGACAACAGAGGTGATTTTTGTTACATTCGTTTTTTTACAAATACCTAACTGTCCATGAGGCTGAAGATGGAGCTCTCTGGTGCAGTAGCAGCCTATTCACTTTTGCTTAAGTTGTATTTTTAAGGAAATAAAGATGCCGGCAGCAGATTTTATTTCGCATAAGGTGTCATGTTCGTATATGAATATCTCCGAATGGACAGGGATTTGAGACAAACAACCATAGTAAACGTTGTTCCTATTGGTATGACCTATTCAATGACACTACCATTATTGCTATTGGAGCGGGTACCAAAATGCCCATTGTCCTTTGCAGCATACAGATATTATACAGGGTGACTGCGGGGTCGTGATACAAATGATCACCTCTTAGTTCTACCCACGAATATGAACAACTTTCACTATGGGACCAACTCTGTGATCAAGAAAAAAAAATCAGCTCCTTCATACATTTTGGTCGAGTACGTATTGAACTTTTCTATGAAACACCTGTTTTTTTTTTCGTGATTTTACAGTTCGTCCGATAGTGAAAGTTGTTCATATTCGTGGGTAGAACACAGGGGTGATCATTTGTATCACGACCCCGCAGTCACCCTGTAAAAACCGCTGCCTACTTAGTTTGGTATTTAAATGACAAAAATACATATTTTTAGGGAGGACACTCCATACAAAAGCGGTTCTTATTTTTAGCAAACCTCATCGTGTCACATGTTTCGACAGTTTTTTTTTAAATACACTCTGATGAAGGTATTGCTTAGAAAAAGCACCGCAACGCGTAATGCTCTAACGGGACAACTTAGGCTCGCCGGATAATTCATCGTCGACACGCAAAGTGAGTTGTTAAAAATTACCTACCAGATATTACATAGTAATACCCATCCGTCTTCCTTTGTTCCTCAAAACTTTCACCTTATCAGCCTGTGAGTGAATTAAGCTCATTAACATTTCCACTGGAACTTAAAAGCTCCAGCGTACTACCAATAGATATAAATCTAACATCGTGATTCATCATCATCATCATCATGGTGGCCTTTTCGTGATCCAATCTTGGATGTAGGCCTCTTCCTTCTTCTTCCACTCTTGGCGATCTTGTGCCCGTCTCATCCAGTCTTTACCTCCGTGCCGTCGAATGTCGTCCATCCAGCTCAACAACAACAACAACAACAACAACAACATCGATGTTGGACGTTGTTGGACAACATCGTGATTGGGCATTTCAAATTCCTCGACTTTGCTTAGCGATGTTTTATGCCCAGTACTCATTTGGCAGATACATTTTGTATAGAATTGAAGGATATTGGCACTGGATTTGTTAAGGGTTAGGTTTCGTTACCCGAATGTCAAAATAAGGATATTTTTTTTTCCTATGTATGTATGGTTCTTGATTTTCTCGTAGAGGCTGAACTGACGGCTTGATTTTAACAAATCTATCCAAGATGTAAACCGTTACGTTTTTCTTTTCTATCGCTCAAAATGTATGGGATTACAGTTGACCACGTGCTTTAGCGTAATACAAGAAAGTCCCAAACCCCATTCCTTTCGCCCCTTTTTTGAAAAACCCCGCGGATAAGTAAACGAAGGAAGGACTTTCTCCTCCGACCTTTCAGCACTGGCTGGGGTAGTAACCGCGGGAGTCTAAATTCTAGTTGGTAATAGAGGCATTGGTGTTTTTAGCCGGTGCGAGCCCGGCAGTACCTGGGCCCTCCATTCCCAGGTCTCCGGAAGGGATTTTCACCTCTGCCCCTTTTTCTTAAAGTAATTCTTCGACTTTTGTCTTTGGCCCAAAAAAATACAAGAAAGCCAACCCATACATTGTGAGTGATTGAAAAAAAAAAACGTTAGTAGTGTTTGTATCTTTGAGAGTGCCAGGTGTTAGTATAAGAATACATCATGGGTATCAACATAATAATATTATTATTAGTTAGTTTAAATCATATTATCTTATGGTTAAGCTGTGAAAGCGTAACAGACAGACGAACGTACTTTTGCATTTAAAACTTTCAACCTCATTACACAAAGTTCAAATTCCCAAGAAACAAATTCAAAATGATGATGGTCAAAGTTAACTTTTTATGACAACGTCGGTTTTATAAAGTGGTCTTAAAAACTTTATTACATCGTTTACTAGACACGTGGAACCCAAACTATAAGACGTTGGTCTTGTAGTGGTTACATTAATGTCATGAATGTGGCTAAAATATTAACTAGAAGTTTTATTACCGTTAACAACGAACGGATTATGTTATGTTATGGTTACAATAAAAACATTATGCGACTGTTAACGGTCTTGTAATGATCAGCAGAGTAAAGTTTTTATAAGTTTACGGTATGTAGCTACATATCGGTGTATCTGTGTCTGTGCGTAGCTCTTAAACAGATGGACCGATTTTTCCATAAAATCCGTCCGTCTGTCTATCTACCCTAACTTAAAAGAGCCGTATTTTTGGAACCGTTACAGATAGTGGATTGTTTTTTTTTTTCAATACATAATTTTATATGTTATTACGGCGGATTTGACAGTAAATATTTTTTTAAATGGCGTCCCCATACATGAAACGTTTTTAGCTTTTTTTTTTGTTTTTTGTGGTATCGTTATAACAGTACAAAGTACAAGTGTCAACTTCGTATGATCATAGTGCAAACTCTGAAGAAAAACATAAAATACTAAAAATGGTCCAGTGTTAGTTGGGCTCTCACCGATTCGAAGTCGAATTCAAGTAGGAATATAATTCCTACTGTACGGCTGTACAGAACTCTCGGTGCTCGAGCCTGATTCGCACTTGACCTTTTTTTTGACGTTTAATAAAAAGTATAAATACGTATATATAGTATTGTACTAAAATTCGTAGGGTGATGGAACCAGTAATGGACAAGGCACCAATAATGGACACTTGACTTTTATTTTACAGAAGATAAGGGTCATTCATTTGTTTTGCAACGATCAATTCAGGACCGTATGAAATTCGAATTAAGAGTGAAGTGTCCATTACTGGTGCCTGTCAGCTAAAAGTGTCCATCATTCCATTGGTGCCGTCACCTTATATACTTTTGACGGCACCAAGTTTGGACACTTTTAGCTGAAGGCACCAATAATGGACACTTAACTCTTAATTCAAAGATCATAAGGATATAAATTGATTGTCTCAAAATAAACCCTTATCTTCTGTAAAAGAGCCCTCATGTGGCCAATTTACTGAATAAATATTTTGAATTTTGATTTTGAATTTTGTATCATAACAATCAAGTGTCCATTATTGGTGCTTGTTCATTACTGGTTCCACAACCTGGACCAAATGTCAAATACCTGTCACCTGCGAATCCTGGCCACAGCTGTGCCTTATCCGTCGTTCCCGGCCACTTTTAATGGCGTCTCTAATAGGTCCATTATAACTTTATCTTGCATTAATTACTCTTGCGCAAGTCCTCGACGATTGTTTTATGGCTTTCGTTTTTGTAAATGTACGGTTAAGTAATTAGATGGTTTTCTTTGAATTCCTTGGGCATTCTACGCTATTACAGGAACTTTGCAAAGAATTCAAACAAAAAGCAAGTTTTTGAATATTGATGTCTGTTTTTTTTATTTAGTTTTTAGAGTGAGTAACCTCAGAAGGATATTATATTAAATAAAAAATATACACTATACAATAGATCATAGAAAATAATAATTAGAATAATAAAAAACTAGGTTCACCCTGTTGTGGCATAATTTTGTAAGTAATAATTCTTTGTGGCATAATCTATATAGCCATATTAGGCTTTACGCATAATCTGGTGTCGCAGAATCTACATTCGCAGAATTTCGTTAGTCCGAATACATAAATTGGCCGAATGTATGATTTCGCAGAATACTAATTTCGCATAATTGTTATTTTGAAAAGTTATAAAATAATCCTAACCTAACCTACTCTATTCTACCAGGATTACACAAAACATTTTAAAAAATATTGTCCGTTTAATCTGGAGGAAAATTAGGCGAAAACAAAATTCGGGGTAACTATACATTCGGCGTAAAAAGTTTTGGACTAACTCATTTTCGGGATGTTACAAATTATGCTAAATAAGGTTTCTGCCACATTGCCATTCGGCGAAAACCGATTATGCCAAGTCTGTTATGCTAAAACAGTTTCGGACAATAAATTTTATGCCACATAGAGGGAACTCACAAAACTAATGTAACCTATTATCTACTTAAAACTAAAATTATCAAAAATATTTGTGTACACAATAACAAAAAGAATACCCCCTCTAATGTATCCGTTCGCGGCATACCCATGATGCTGGCTGCGTTACCTCTCTGAATAGTTAAACCTATCCTTTGGGAGAGGTAAGCGCCAGCTCTGGGATCCCCGGACGCGTCAATAAGTCTGGTTTGCAGGGTCTTTATAAAAAAAAACATGTCAGCAGACCAGAGTCCCAAATTCTCCACTGCAAGCGCTGTAAATTCATAACGATTATTATAATTATTTTGATTAAAACCATGACTTTTTCAAATCCACCATTTTGGCAATGAAATATTTCACGGATTTAGACGCGGTTTTTGTTTAAAAAAAACGTCTATCGGGGTGGTTCTTAGCTAGGTTTCATGAAAATTTGTCGGGCCACTTAATAGATACCTGCTGTGAAAATTGATTTACCATTTTATTGGGGGGTTTTTGTCTTATAAATCGTTATTGTTATTGGTGTTAGTACGGCCACGAGCGTTAATTTGGGACCCATTTTGAGAAAAATAATATACTTGAAGTCGTCAATGTCATTAGAGATGTCAAGTCATTTGTAACTTTTAGGAAACTCAACCTTATTATTGTAGAATGTCAGATTGACTTTGGACCTAAGGTGGGTTCCAAATGTAATATTGTGATTTTATCTATATAATGTTATCGTCTCGACCAACAGACTTGATAATAACCTAGTTAAGCTAGTATACTCGAGCATAACTATGCGATATCGATCACAGATTATAAGGTTATCCCAAGAACTACAACAACCACAGCATACAATAACAGAGAATGCATACGACACATCTTTAGAATTATAGTGACCTAATTCACAAATTGGATTGGGAACATTTTGGAAATTGGATTCGGAAAACACAAGACCGCTCTAAATGGGCTAGAATGGAAGAGACCTTTACTCAGCATTGGGTAGATCAAGGTTGAATAAGAAGAAGAGAAGAAGAGAAGAATACACAAATGTTGGATTTCGAGTTAGGTCTCTATAGTAATAAACGTATGTCTCGAAGTCGAATGCTGAAATGTTGAATTAGGTCACTATTATTCTAAAGATACGACGTATACATTACTTACTCTACTTACTTCCATACTTAAGGGGCTACCATGCCCATAACAGACGTTTTTGATGAAGTTTAAGTTTAAGTTAAACTGGAGGTAAATTTTAGATTTTTTTTTTTATTATTATCCATATATTCATCTTTGATTTTGATGAACAGAATTTCAAAATAATCCATGGTTATTTGTTTATAATTTTTTAAAAACATGACCATAAAAACACAAAATTGGATGTAACTTTTTCATCTTGGCGTCAATTGATATGAAAACTACATCTAAATATTCTTCATTAATATATCTAATAAATCAACGAAGGTTTTTTTTCTAAAGTGAAAAATATGAAAATAAAGGCAAAAAAACTACTTTTTTAGAGTAAAAATGACAAACTTTGATAGCATAAATCTCGATATCAGTGACTTGTAAAAGAAAAATTTAAATGGCAGCTAGTTTAGAACGGCAGTGTTAATGCAAATAGGTTTTAACAACAACTAAAAGTTTAGAGGATCAGATCGAAGGTCATCTGCCCATGGTAGCCCCTTAATGAAATATTCTTCAACTAAAAGTTGAAAACTAATAGATTGCAAGCTCGGATGATACACCGAGGGGTACTCAAAGAAACCCTGAGGCCAGCCAAGATGCATTACGCTAACTGGCGTTTCTATTCGTTTCGTTATTAAACCAATCGCGTCACTGGTAGATCACGTGATAAGAAGAGTCACGTGATCTACCAGTGACGCGATTGGTTTGGACCCCTCGCGTATCAATTAGCATATGAAATTTCGAACAAATGAAATAGTTGCAAACGGAAATACGACATTGAGAAAGGTTTCTCTGGACAGTCCTTAGTCAATAATTAAATTATTAAAAATAAACAAAAAACCCGACTGCAATAAAAAAAAACTGAAAAGCGAAAAACTAGCTCTATAATCTATAGAAAATTGTAACAGCATGTACTTATTGATATTTATAACCATTTAAAGTTAACTAAAATATTGGAAAAGTTGTCCCAGGCGGGGACAAGCTAGTCCAAATGTTATTTTTTTTCAAGAAATACCTTTTGAAATTCATTGCTTGTCCCCGCCTGCAATACCTTTACCAATATTCAAGTTAAATTTAAATTGTTATAAATATCAATAAGTACATGCTCTTACAATTTTCTATAGATTATAGAGCTATGTTTTTCGCTCTCTCGCTTTCAGTTATTTTTTTATTGCAGTCGGGTTTTTTGTTTATTTTTAATAATTTAATTTATTTAACTCTTTTTAGTTTTTATTAATAAAATAGTGGTTTAATTAATTATTACTAAGCAATATATGAGCTCTGGAGCTTAAATTTTTAATGTCGCGAAGCTACAAGTGACAAATTACAAGCGAAACTCTCTTTCTAGCGAAAGAAGTTTATTACTTAACATTTACGTATTTTTTTTACTTTCCTGTCAAAATAGTAGCATAAAAGTATTATAATGTACATATATTTGGAATGGGCTATTTAATAGCTTTCATTTGATACCCATATTGTTATAATAAAAAATATATTTTTTTATTCCCCCTCCATATTTTTTTCCGCGGACGCCATATTGAAATATTATATACCCTATGTCACTTCGGCAATTAAGACGAATCGAATGACACGTCGTATGTTAAAATCCGTCAAGCCGTTTAGGCTGCAGAGCGTGCCCAGAAATGGACATACATACATACATACATACGCTCGAAAAACATAACCCTCCTTCTGACACAGTCGGGTAAAAAAAGTGAATTATCTGTGTCTACAAATACGTCTTTAAGTCAACCTGTCTCCATAGGGGATTAATTTTGTGATCAAACGGCATTATTTTCTCAAACATGATTTACGTTGACGATACTGCAATACCGCGTAACTAACAAGTTCAATAAGTTGCAAAATGTACCTTAATGACTTATGTGCTAAGGTGCATTTTTCACATTATTCAATTTGTTCGTTACGTCGTATTGCAGTATCACCGAAGCATATTTATTGCGTTCACCTACTTTTGACATTGCCTGTATATATCAAGGAGACTGTTCCCTTACCCGTATTTACTAGCCGTTGCCCGCGACTCTGTCCGCGTAAAAACCATTTGTCGCTATTCCTCTGGGTCCCGTCCAATTTTTTGTGATCGAAAGTACCCTATGTCTTTAACCGGGGTTCAAGCTATATTTTTTCGTTTTATGTGAGTTTTTAGTGACATTAGTACATAAAAAACTTCCGTGAAATCTTACTGTTGATGAAAACTACATCAAAATCCATTGCGTGTTGTAAGAGGAGTGGATATATAGACACACAGACAGACAGGCGAGGTTCCCCTGTGGAATCCCTAATCGTCATTTGTCCTAATGCATCGTTTGTCCGAATTTTAATTTATCCTAAAACCATTTCCGCTTAAATTTTAAAACGTTTTAGTGTTGTTATAATACAACCCTACACGGGCTAAGTGCGGAAAAAGGAGTCCATCACCATAACCATAACCATAATACAACCCTAACCTAACCAAACCGCAGATAAAATTGGAATCTTAAAAACTTGGCTGACTCAGCTGAAAACCAATTTAGGGCAAATGAAAATTCGAACAAACGATGTATTAGGACAAACGTTGTTAGGGATTCTGAGGGACACCCGACAGGCGACCATGTGAAAAAGAAATCCAGATAAGGATATAGCCTGCGTCAATTATATTTTCATCTCATCTCAATATATATATTTGTACGTCACATCTCTGTTCTCAAAGTGTTTCAGAGAGGAAATTGAGACAATTTTGCTTCCGTGCCGAGATTTTGTCTGAAGAAAATGACATTTGACATGTCTTCCTTTATGAAACACGATCACGTATACGAGCCTTATCTGATAGGTAATGCAGTAAAAAAACCCTGGATATTTTTATTAACTGACATGTTTTATAGGACATTTATAAAATATTTCAATGGACTCTCGTAAAAGATATAAAGTGGATATTTTAACGACAGGTTTAGTGATTGTTCGTAATATTGCCGAAAAACAAAAAAGATTAAAAATAACCTAAAAAATTTAAATTAGTTACTTAAAGACACCTTACAAGAAATGTCATTATTCCGGCATTTTTTGCTCTATTTACAAAAAGTGAGTTTTATTATTAGCTGCTATAGCAATAACTAAAAAAAAATACGAGAGCCCCCATACAAGAATGCTATATTCCATTCGCTTAGATAGTGTCGCTACACTCGCACGTACCTGAGGTTATTGTAATAATACGAAGTAAACTTTTCGAAATTCACTTGAGGCGTCACACCCGCAAGTGAATTTGGCAGTTTACAACGAATTATATTCGTATTTTATTACAATAACCACATGTATGTGTGAGCGTAGCGACACTATCTAAGCGAATGGACTATACGGAACACGTCGTTTCTTAAATACAAAAGCGACACAAATCAAAATGTGTTTGTGTTGCATTTAAATTCGGAATGCTATTTAATTAAAGTTTTAAATCAAACTATATTTCTTTTTGATTTGTGGCGCTTTTGTATTTAAGCAGCGACATCGTGACAAAGTCTAACTCGCACTTGGCAGGTTTTTAATTACTATGTATATTTCTCGAATATCTTTACCAATTACATCAAAACTATATCTTTCTTCTTCTTCTTTTGTCAACCTAAAACCACCCACTGCTAAGTGAAGGTGTCCTACAAAGCACGCCATTTTGCTCTGTCCGGAGCCACGTCATCCACCAAGTAGGTACTATATCTTTACATAGTATAAAATGAAGTCGCTTCCGCTGTCTGTTCGCTTAGATCTTTTAAACTACTGAACGGATTTTAATGCGGTTTTCAGCAATCGATAGAGTGATTCAAGAGGAAGGTTTTTAATACTGGGTTATGCTCGTGGTTTAAAGAGAACCCACATAAACGAAAGCAAAGCGAAGGCGGGTCGCTAGTGGTTATAAATTAAAACTTCATCAACGAATTAAACCCTGAGTTGTTTAAAAGAAAACAACCCCTGAAATATATTCGCTCCCATTGACGTTTTTATTTCAGACATTGTAGGTACTTAAATTGAATTCGTGTACGATGTTGGAATAAAAATGGCGGCTAAATCACGTGGCGTTAATAGTCATAAATCAACGATTATCCGTAGGTAGCGGTGGGTCGAGCCAGGGAATATGCGAGTTGGAACGGTGATAAGGCTCTGTAAATACTTAATACTGAGGCTGTATACCTGCCAAGTTCCAGTCAGATAAAATGAAAATATATTTTAACAATAGCATGACGTTAGCGATTTTTACAACCTGACAATAAATAAATAAAATAACTATTTTGTACGCTTTGTTTAGTCAAATTATGTCAGGTCGTGTGCAGTTTATGTGTATTGTGTTTTTTGCCCGTTTTGATTTTTAAAAAACGAACACCATTTCATCGTCACGGTCGTTAGTAACTTAGAATTTTTAAACAATGTACCCTTACTAATTTCTACGGTTGTTAATACCTTTTGAATTCTTCTTTTGTTTAGTTCTCCATTGAACCCGACACCAGAACACAACAACACAAATACTGCTGCTTGGCGGTAGGTTAAAGGATAAGGCCGAGCCACACCGGATGCGTGCGCGTGTGCTTTCCACTACAGTGTATAGTATCAATTCTCATACGACATTGTCACTATACAACGCAGTGGAAAGCGAACGCGCATGTCACGTCTACGCGCACGCATCCGGTGTGGCTGGGCCTTAAGATGGTGGTAGCGATCCAGACGGACCCTGTACAGTGTAGTTCATAAATATGTGTACACTTTAGTACCTTGTCACTTTAATCCCTGTGACAATTCATATTATGGCAGTTCAAACATGACATTAAATAGACAAGGTACTAAAGTGTAGACATATTTATGAACTCGAGTTTACAAAGTCCTACCACCTCTCAATATACAATTACAGTGAGGTCTAACATTTGAACGAGGTGAAGCGTTATGACAATGTAACGAAGTGAATATGACATTTTAGGTGTCTCACGTATGAGTAGCTCAACTCTACTCTGTCAGTATCCATTTTACGCGTAAACAGTTCGAATTACAAAATACTTTCGTGATAAATATAAAACGTCTATCCATCACCTGTTTATTCTGTCACTGGATTGCAATCTATCAATACGGATTGTACTTTATCATAATATTTACTGAACGTCTAGCCTTCGCTTGAACGACTAAATTCACAAAGTCAGTGACCCCTACATCACGATACGTTGCCACAAAGGAAAAGGTACATAAACTTTACTCAGCGTCCACACTGTACCTAACCCAAGAATTTAATCTCATATAAATAAAAATGAATCGCCGAAATGTATGTACAGTCAAGGAAATTGATTCCTAGGCTACTTTGGACTATGTCAAAGTGACACTGTCAATAAAATCATAAAGTCTCTTACGTTTGGATTGATTACGTTACTCTGACATAGTACAAAGTGGTCTAGGAATCAATTTCCTTGACTGCACGCGCATAACTTCCGAACGACTGTACCTAACTGATTTTTTTTTCTTGTGTTCTTTATTGTCAGGATAGTATAATAAAAAAACGGGGAATCCATAAGTAAAGGCGGAAATTTCAAGCGGGGCCGAAGCCGATGTCCGGCGGCTAGTATCTGATAAAAATAAATTTCTGTAAAAAAAATCATTTTTGGGACCGGCTTTTGTTGCCAACTGTACTTTTTTTTGCACAGTCGTCATCTACTCGTCAAGGTGTTTCTAACGAGCCCTTACACGATGGGTTTATCATGTGTAATTTAGGAGTTCCAATGGCCACTCTGAGTCTCCATCATCAGACCAGCTCGATGGTACTATATTATTGTATAGTCATCAGAACTAAAGGTGTATGCAAATTTTCAACTTCATCGAAAACCGGGAAGTGGGTCAAATTTAAGTTGCAAAGATTTGATCCTTACATACATTGCAAGTTAAATAAAATCTTGTAACAGGTAAAAACCACCCAATATAATGCTGACCCCTTCTTTCAGAGCTGATATCTCTCAAACGACTGAACAGATTTGTATAAAATCTAGTTAAGAACCACTGTACTTTAACTAGCTTCCTTTTAAAAAAAATGCATTCAATTCGGTCTATCCGTTTGGAAGCTACGATGACACAGACACACAGATACGCGCATTAAACTTATTACACCCGTCTTCTATTACCGAGGGATAAAAAACTCCGTGAATAGTCGCTCGCTACTCACATCGCTAACGCTATAGCCCAGGAATTTAATGTCTGTACGGCGGACGCATACGAACACAAGCGAAACAGGGAGATAACACGTAACGTCACTTTATGACTACTTGTAACTCATTGTCGCTGTAACGTAACACGGTATTTACAACGGGTGAAACTATTAAATATTTTCTCGGGTAACATTCATTGAAGGCCATCTGGTGAATATGTTTAGGCTGTTTCGTAAAAGTGTTAGATTTCTTTGAAAAAATGCTAACCATGTTTTGAAGACAAGGAGAATACAAATGAGAAAAAGAAAAGGAGTACTACTACTTATTTTACTTGGCATTCTCGGCATTGATTAAAGAGCGCACAGGCTCTTCTTGAAGGTGGAGGTGGATCTGAGACCCAAAGACATTCCTAATCTTATGACTACAATCACAAGACTGCAAACCTAAGACTGCAAATGCGTTGCTAACCCAACTAAGATGGAATGCCTCAATGCTAGTAATTTCACCGGTTGTCTTATCCACTGAAACACAACGATACGAACACCGCTGCTTGGCGGTAGATAAAAGGTCAATATGGTAGGAGCGATCCAGATGGTCTCTGCAGAAGGTCCTATCAACACAAAATAAATAAATAATTTACATAGATACATACATAATCTCACGCCTTTGTTCCCAGAGTCAGGTAGGCAGAGCTACAGAATTACAAACATCTCTAAAAACTTGTTGATAATTCTATAACCACAATTTGCACAATTAGGCTAAGATATTTACCAGCGTATTAGTGACAGGTTGCAAGCCCATCGCCTAACAGTACTACAAGCCTTTATTCCCTTAGTCGTCTCTTACGAGTTACGACATCCACGGGAAGACATGGAGTGGCACTATTCTAACTCGGCAACCACACGAGGCTATAAATAATTTAATTAGATAAAATCATTATCTACGACAAATTTCTAAAGAATGTCACTCAAGTGGCCCATTTCTCGATAGTCACTAGACTGGTAATAGTCTATGCGGTATATTTTAATAGTAGACTTGTAGAAATTTGTATTGAGTCAACTATTATTATTCGTCCAGTATAGGTAAGTTTCGAAAAATTGGCCCAAGAGTTAAGATGCATAACGCCAAGTTAGCGATTTTAGAACATCGACAAAATGTATCGGCTTTTTTTAAATTCAAATGACAACTTTCACACTACTTATAACTACATTTATATTCCCCCCAAACTGTTACGTTTGATGGCGAGACGCGCTCAGTTTTTATACAACTTAACCTATTAAACTTATCCAATAAAACAAAATTAACAATTCCGTGGGCCGCATTAAAGAAGGGCATGCATGCCTAAAGGAAAGCACATGCATGCGCATATACATATATACATACACACACACTCGATCATGACAAGTCAAGAAGGCACTCCGTTTGTCTAGTTTTTATCATTGATTTACCTAATTTAGGACTTATTCTTTAATTTCATTTTATTGAATATCTTTGGTACAAGGGATTTTGAAGTTCTTTTGCCATAATAGTTTTTCATTTTTGGCTGTACTATCCTTTTACACGCCAAGTATTATATTTATTGTTAACTTGTAATTTGTACTGTGACGTAACGTGATGACAGATTGGCGATTGCGTCAACTCCATACATTTCGATTCAATAGATAAGAGAAACGTTAGTAGTCATTGTATTTTGGCTATAAGCCCAGAGCTCTAATAGTTACGTTAGTGGTAATGTTTAGAACTTCTTTAGAACTTTAGCTGTATTAACTATAGTTAGATCCAGCCAGAGCTAGCATTGTTTGTATGACCAGCAAAGCCTGCCTGCTCAGAAATGCAGATTAATGAGACCGGAGCTGCCAACGCATACTGCCGGGATAGGTTTAGGATGCCTAGATTAAACTAGAAGTCTAGTCTAAATCTAAATGGGTTAACTTTTTAATTAAGTGTTGCTTACTCAATAGCATTACGCTAAATGGGGACTATTTTTGTGGCTACATTCTTGTGCGTGTTTATCTGTCATTTGTTGTTGTTTGTCACTTGTTTGCCACGAATAAACGTTTTTCTTTCTCTATTTTCTTATTACACATACCGACCGTTTATATGCCCATACAGATAATTGAACTTGATTACGACTGGTAGCTTCGTAAGCAGGGTCACTAAGTTTAACGCTTTGTCAAACAGAAATATACACAGAAACAGAAAAAGATATATTGCCCTCTCAGCATAGTAATTTTACTCATTATTCCATAAGATAGATACAAAAACTACAAAAACTACAACAAGTCTGAACTATCTCTACAATATTATGGCAAAAGGTTCAGAACTCAGCATATGCTGTGAGACTGAGGTCTGCACAGCGTTGTTTTTCATCCTGTACCTGTCTCTCAACGTGTGAATAGCCTTAAGGGCACACTGAATACATCACGACGTAAAACATAAAGCAAAACTTCACACAGAACAACAACATACTACGAGATCTACATTCAGTGGACGAATTTTATATACAAAATGGGGTAGTTAACACATATTTAGTAACAAAAACTTATTTAGTTGGCATAATGTAATACTAACACAACTACTTAAAACAAATAGATGTTTTTTATCAATTAATCAGACAGAGCCTTCCTACAACCAGAATTTATATTTTGATAAATAAAATTATAAATTCTTTAACAAAAACCTGTAGCTAAAATAGTCATAATGCAATTTTGCTCTAACTACAGAGAATTTGTTATCTCTGTTTTTCATAAAAAAATAACGTCATCAAAAAACAAAGCCTAATTCCACATTGCGCGAGCATTAACCCTGTCCAAACAAGTCCGCACTAAGCGCGTCGGGATGACGTGACGGGAAATACTGACGCCATAAATTCAAAATGCGGTCTCGTCGCACGCAGCGATGCTATTCCGTAACGAGCACCGAGCCAACAATTTTCAACATGGAGGTGTTATTCTGATTGATTTAACCCCTTACGTAAAAAGTGGGGTGTAATAAGTTTAACATATGTTTTTGGGGACACCTTTATTCCGAGTTTTTGTTTGTGTTTGTGTGTGTGTGTGTGTGTATGCGTGCGTGCGTGCGTGCGTGTGTGTGGGTATGTGTGAATTTCTACTGAAACCTTATTATTGTTAAGTTATCTTAAGTATGGGCTACATAGGTTAGGTAAGGTTACCTGTGACAACCAAATTATAACTCCAGTCAGCAAGCACAAGTTGCCCGCGACTTTTTTGTCGCACGGATCTCCCTTTCTATCAAGTCAGTAAAGTTACAGACGCACTGTGCGACAAGCGAAAAAATACAACTTATGCTACCCGTGCGTATTTTGGTCGCCTTTATCGCGGTGGATAAAGCAACCGTCGCTCTCGCATTTACATACTGGTCAGAGTGCGGCACATGTTTCATCTTGATCGACAAACACAACCGTAATAGGGCTAATAGGGGTACCCGTATTGGCACACAATAGCTCCCCTAAAAGAGAGGCAGAAAAAATAGCAGCTTCGCCATCACTCCCTGCACATGCGGAATTTTGCCACCCACCGACAGTAAGACTCAATTCTCGCCACCCTCCCTGCGTCTCAGCCCAGAGTCTCTCCCACTTCGGTATAGATAAATACATTCATACATAATCTCACGCCTTCGTTCCCAGAGTGGGGTAGGCAGAGCTACAGAATTACAAACATCTCTAAAAACTTGTTGATAATTCTATAACCACAATTTGCACAATTAGGCTAAGATGTTTACCAGCGTATTAGTGACAGGTTGCAAGCCCATCGCCTAACAGTACTACAAGCCTTTATTCCCTTAGTCGTCTCTTACGACATCCACGGGAAGACATGAAGTGGCACTATTCTAACTCGGCAACCACATGAGGCATAAATTCTTATTGGGAAAATGAATGGAGCGTAGAGGCAGATGGAATCTTTGCCCAAGTCGCAGACCCAACGGCCAAACCTAAGGGCTTCAATCTGTCTCGAAAGCTCTGGCGTAAGTTAAACAGGCTTAGGTCGGGACATGGTCGCTGTAACTTCTTTCGGCACAAACGGGGTTGACGCGATTCGGACCTATGTGATTGTGGCGAGGAGGCCCAAACCATGGATCATATAATGCAGCGATGCCCAATACATTCATACCCGGGACCCATAGAAGACATCTACAACCTTACTCAAGACGCAGCTAATTGGCTGAGAAAGCTGAATATTGACTTATAATAATAATCTATGTATTCGCCTATTCTACAGATCGCCATACGATTAAATAATAAATATAGGTATATACCGAGCTACTTCATTTGGTTAGTTAATACCACCAACTCTTATTGTACATACATATAGTACGGGCATGACTGTCAGTTAGTACACAATGGGCGTCCAACGCAAATTGCTATTTAGGTACTCGAATAAACGCCACAGTTGTGGGAAACTTTGAGGTTAGTTTTCTACACAATGTTTGTAGTTTCACACGGTACTGCTGAATTCTTTTATTTTTGTTATTTTGACGTCGTGATTAGCCTCGTCTATCAAACGAGTGGTTCTAGGTTTGATCTCTTACAAGAATAAAGATGTAACTTAAATTGTTATCTTTTGCAAATTTATTATTTTAGCAAATACATTAAATAATAAGATAAGGTAATGTCTTACAAGCAGCCATATACATTGAAACGTCACGGGTACGAAAATGGTTTTTTTTTTTAAATCTTTGTATAGGCTTTAGTAACACACAAAAACCGCATCGTTCACGTGCTCTATGTTTAACGTATTTTTAACCTGTAATAAAAATTGGTGAAACAAGTGTAGGTACCATGTGTATCTGTGCGTCTATGCGTGATGCGTACCTTCTAAACGAAATGACCAATTTGGCAGTGGTTTTTTAAAGAAAGGTTGTTTTATCGGGATAGTTCTGAGCTAGGTTACACAAACACATTTTCCTGCTCAACTACGCATGTATGTAGCTTCTGGGTTTCAGGAATAAACCCATATAATCGTTCACTGAGTTTATTTTACTGTTTTCAGCTTTTAAAGCGGTAAATACTAATTTTAAAAATACAAAGCTCTTGCAGGGCACACGTCTTATCACTCTCGCATTTGTCATCTATCTCCCTCACTCACTCATCGTTCCCAACCTATCTAATCCATTCGTTCAATCGTCTCAATCATCGGTCATTCGTCTAATCTGCTCACTCCTACATGTATATATTTATTTTTTTGTGTACGTTAGATTAATTGTTTTAAATAATGCTAGTTTAAGTTTTGTAATGGTATAATATCATAAGCTATATTTAAAAAACGACTGACTGTTGAGTTTCTTGCGGCGTTTCTTCTCAGCAGTGGTCTCTTGCGAAGCGCTGGTAGATTTTGACGTGTAAAAGTGCCCGTGCTGTACTTACTGAATAAACATCTTTTATCTTTTTTTATCTTCATAGATACATAAATACCTTCACGCCTGGCTCCCAAAGGGATAGGAAGAGACGCGCGGCGTGCACCGGTCTAAACATGCAACTTTCGCTGTTCAACTTCTTCATGCACTTACGTCGGTTTCGAGTGCTTTTGATTTGACCCTTAATCAGAACATCGCAAATCTTATATAACTAGGTCTGAGCTGGCTAGTAGCTAGGGAGAAAAGAGGCCTAGAGTAAGACCACAGATGCGATGGAAAGACGACGTCTAGAAAACTGCAGGGACGAACTGGATGGATGGAAGTGGCGCAAGACAGAGTTAGATGGCGCAATCTGAAGGAAGGCTACATCAATATGGTAGAGAACGGCTAAGAAAAAGAAGAAGAGGGCTAGCTAGTATAACACTAGTATAAAAATCGGTTAGGTTCTATGAAAATCGGTTAGTTTGCTCTGAAAGCAGGGACGCCATTTTCTCCGGGAATTTAATCTATTTACCTAATAGTTATGTTCTGAATTATTCTGTTGTTTTTACTACCGCATTACTTACGTGTTTAACCTATAAGTTTTTTTTTATGGCAAGGAGAAGGCACGCGAGCACTCAGGCCACCTGATGGTAAGTGGGATCTGAGACCCATAGACATTTGAAATCTCAAGACTACACTCTCAACACTGCAATCCTAAGATCTCAAATGCGTAGCTAACCCTGAGGACTAAGTTGGAATGCCTCTATGCTAGTAATTTCACCAGTTGTCTTATCCCCACACTGGAACACAGCAATGCGAACACTACTGCTTGGCGGTGGGTTAATGGATAAGATGGTGGTAGCGATTCGGACGGACCCTGCACAAGGTCCTACCACCACTAAAAAGCCACCACTAAGTACGTCTCTATCATGTCTCATACATAGACCTAATATTCTCACGTATTTTTAACACTCACATGCCTAAGAGTTTAGCGGAAAACTTTTTTGATTGCCCATATCCAGTAACGGCGTTCTTTACGACCTCCGAAATTAACTTTGAAGATAAAACTGGAATTAAAGGCGCATAAACGTTCGGCTGTTAAATAAGTTAATACTGGATTGAGAAAACCATGCCATTATTATTGTGCTATATGAATTTCTAAGAATAATCTTAATGTTCACAATGGAGTGATGGCCCCTACTCTGTTGTATGGTAGTGAATATTGGGCGTGGCAGGACAAGCATGAAAGTCGTATAAATGCAGTTGAAATGCGCTCTTTGCGTAGTATGTGTGGTGTGAAACTGATTGATAGAGTAAGGAATGAAAAGGTCAGAGAGAAATGTGGACTAAAAGAAGATGTAGTGACTAAGATTGAAAAGGGCATGCTTCAATGGTTCGGTCATTTGGATAGGATGGATGAAAGAAGATTGACGAAAGAGATATACAGAGCGAAGGTGAGTGGAAGGGTGAGAAGGGGCCGCCCTAGGTGTACTTTTTCGAATCAAATCGGAGAAATACTGGAAAAGGGCCGGATCTTAAGTACACGAAACCGACGTGCATGCATGACTCGATGTATGAATGTGGAAGAAGCGAAAGAGATTTGTCAGGATCGTAGCAGTGCCCGTCTGGGAAACAGGCGTGATTTTATGTGTGTATGTATATTAATGTTCTTAGCGTTTTGCATGTACGTTGTTAGCGTAGTAGGTAGTGTGCCTATGAAGCCAACTAGAAAGGTTAATATTTGTGTCAGAGCGCGAATATTAGTTTGTTATGTCTTCTATGTTTCCTTTGGATATACCATAGATTAGATTATTTATTGCTCAATATAAAATTAAGTTACAAATTGGACATGTCAAGTCTTAATATTTTACATTAAGGTCGTCATAAATGAAAATACATGAAAGAAAAACAATACAGGGAAATTAACAAATAATAAAACAAATTTAAATCAGAAAAAAGATGTCAAAAGTTAAAGAAATAAAATCGTAATAATCACAGTAGGTACTTAAATCCACAAACAATAAATAAATAATAAAAATACAATCAAAGCTTTAGGTCCGTGTACTCTTTAACTGAGTACAACGGGTTAGCCAACAAAAGTTTCTCAAGTTTGCGCCTAAACGTTTCATCAGATGTTTCGTCCTTGAGTGCGGCGGGTAGGTGCTAATAATGTAGGGCCAATGCCACGTGGATTTTTCCTGCAAGCGCGATGCGACGAGGAACCGTGCGTAGGCGGCCCGAGCGCCTGAGGGCCCTGCCAAGATGTACTACGCTAACTAGCGTTTCTATTCGATTCGTTTTTGAACCAATCGAATAGAAACGCTAGTTAGCGTAGTACATCTTGGCAGGGCCTTCTGGTTTGTTTGCCGAGAATATGATAACGTTGAAATATGTATAAGCTCAATTCTACGAGGCAAATCTATAATGCTTTTAACATGTTATCGCATTATTTATAACTTGGCCGCCATTTCTTTTAAAGTGACACATAAATACTCCTACTAATTAAACTAGTATTTTACGCGATATATTTCTATGTCGCATTGTCTTTGAACTTGAACTTTTAAAGAAAAAAAGTCTCATTTACCTGTTTTCATTTGCCTACAGCAGTGATCCCGAAAGTGGTCTATATCGACCCCCAGGGGTCGACGACGAGGTGCAAGGGGTCCATGTGAGCGGAAAAAATAAATGGGGGTGAAATTAAAATGGGGTCCCCGATAGTGGATCCCATTTAAGCAGTGTCGTCGTCGTATGTATGTATAAATAAACAACTAACTCTGTGTGTAAGATTTTATTCAGTGAATAGTACATTGTTGCAGAGGATAGAAAGTACGCGATTTTTGGACGAGTCATATAGTCTACGAGTCTAGTTTACGAGTCCATAAATTGCACTTTCTACCTATATATTGCTTTTCACAACTACTGAGACGAAATAAAATAAAAATTCATATTCAAAGCTCAAATTTTAATTTATGTTAATATGACATCACCGCCAATTTCACCATAGATAACTTTTTTTAAATCTGCATCGTGGCTCTCGAGATTAATATACTAACATGCGAGATAAAGATGTCAACTCCATATAAAATTGTATTTGTTTCGCCATAATTATCTCCCATGTAATTTTATCTCTAGTGGTTCGAGATTAGGGGCCAAGTTTGAATTACATTTAAGAAAAAAAGCAGTGACATTGTTTTTAGTCTGTGTATCTTTTAGCAAAAATACACCTAATATTTTACGACACAAAATGGTGTGTTCTGATTGGTAGATTTAAATTTTTCATTTTAAAGAGCTATGACACAAAAATTGATTGATTGATTTTCATTGGTTCTTAAAGTTGTACAACAATGTTCTCGACCAATCAGTAAACACGCCTACAAAAACATTCTTGGTCTGTCCTTATAAGTGACGTTGTGTGACCCCAAACAAGACCATCTATGGCTATATTTCCGAGCAGTGTTGTGAAAAAGTATTTTCCGCGCTTAATTTTAACTATAGCTTGTGTAAATTTTTAGCCGGCTAGACCTCTAACGTTTTCCATGCAAAAAATCCCGAAGATTTTTTGCTTAGTTTTTACGTGATAACTTAAATAATAGGTAAGCACGGTCCACCCAAGTGCTCTATGCTCGACTGACCTACAGCTTTCCATATTCCTACTCCAAAATCTTTCCAAAAGAACCCAAGAGACAACACACTATACTCGAAAATCATTAAGACCAAAATCCTTACCTCAACCGGCGCCCATTCGCTGTGATTGCATTTGCGTTGTGATTTTGCATTGTGTGTGTTTGCATTTTGGTTTCAGTGTAGGTATTTTTATCAATAAAACTTACCCTAATATTACTGGTTACACGAGTTCTCATTCATGTTTTTATGAAACAATGTTAAAATAACGAAATAATCAAGATGGGAACTGAAATTTTGGTCTTGATTTTGATTTTCGAGTATACATAACAACACAACAGACATGTTACAAAAACACCACCAGCTGGTAAAAGTTTCTGGTGTTCTAAGAGGTACTTTCTTAAAATAGTTTTAAAAGAGTTGAGGGTCCGAGGATCACGTAAAGGAGGTAGTAAGGTGGTAAGTTGCTCCAACATTTGGTCGCAGCGTACTTAAAACTACCACGGAAAGTAGCAGATCTATGCTTGGGGATACGTAAAGGCCAACTAACCAAGCGACAAGCAGACTTGTTGAGTTTTCGCCACTGTAGCCGTTAACTAAAAACGAACTATATTACTCATGAATGGCCGGCAGTCAGTAGCAACCCGATAGAACACAGTACCGCCATCCCGATTTCGCACGCACGCTCGGACGTGACCACCGACCGCCTCGAAAATATGTTCAACCACTCCACTTCAGGTAAGTATAGAAAAGATTGAAATAACTTTAACAAAAAGCAAGCTTTCAAAACCTGACTGTTGCTAACCAACTTTAAATCATTATAAATCCTAAATGATCATTCAAAATGAAAAATGATGAAAGTAATCTAAAGATGATTTTTAAATCCCTATTCAATGATACCCCACTTGTCATACTTCGTCGACTTATTTTTTTTTATTTGCACATTATGGCGTCTGGTTGCCGCCATACTGAATTTTGATTACTGTCATATCTTCAGTGACACTCACCAGATTAATACATATCGATTGACATAAGAACCATCAAAATCGGACAAAGGGTTTAGTTTTTTTTAGTGCCACAAAGGAACAAACAAACATACATATATAGGCTGTGAAACACATTAGGTACCCTCCTCCTTCGGCAGTCGGGTAAATAGCATAACAAGAACATAAATAAATAAATAATATTATATTAGTTTCATACATAGGTACATACATTATATACATACCGTCACGCCTTCATTCCCACAGTGGGGTAGGCAGAGTTACAGAATCACCAACAACTCAAAAAACTTGTTGATAATTCTGTAACCACATTTTGCACGAACAGGCATTTTGTTTACCAGTGTATTAGTGACAGGTTGCAAGCCCATCGCCTAACAGTACTACAAGCCTTTATTCCCTTAGTCGACTCTTACGACATCCACGGGAAGACATGGAGTGGCACTATTCTAAGCCGGCAACCACACGGCACTAGTACGCACGGCACGGTATTAGTTTCATACCATTAGCTACACCTAAGGATACTTTTATAATATTTTATCTACATTCATATCATAAGTCCTCTATTATGCGTTCAAAACCCGTAGGCAATGACCAGCATTACCTGTGGTAGTAGGTAGGTGACAGCGATGACAGCTGTTCATTTTGGAAGATGTTCCAAATTCGGATCTCATTACCTTACAATATTCGATAACGTAATTTCAAAATTACGTTACAGCTGTCATCGCTGTCACCTACTACCACAGGTAAGGTAATGCTGGTCATTTGCCTTTCGGCTTGTGAACCCATCTTAGAGTACTTATAATATGATTGTGCGTAGATAAAGTATTGTACGAGACTCTGCGTAATTAGCATTACGCAACCGTCACGTAAACTACTATTACACAATGTCTTAACTAATTAGACAAATCTAACGACGAAAACCTTTCTATATGATGAATAAGCTATAACTGAGATGAAATAAGACGGATAGACTAACATTATACTAAACGGGTAGACATACATACATGTATAATAGCGACACTTATCTTGTACGCGACATTTATAGGGTTAACCTTGAACTTTCTCCCTTCCAATGACAAAATAGTAAACCCGTAAAAAACAGTACGCCATTACAAAAGATATTGAAGCTGTAATTTTTTATGAAGTGCGGTATGCGGTATGGTTATTTAAGACATGCTAACAATACATTCGAAATTATAATAAAGATCCTTTATATTTTTATTAAAAAAAAACAGTGTAACTTAAACCGGAAAAATTACAGTGCAAAATTTTTTCATGCTGTTATTTATTCAGTTTAAACGTAATACTTTGTTAAATGAGTTAATAAGCACGTTAACGAAGAAATACTGGTTAGTGTAATGTTCAGTATCGTCACCAAGTGTCAAGAATGATGACGCGTTTAGTCTAGTTGGTAGTGACCCTGCCTACGAAGCTAGCGGTCCCGGGTTCGATTCGCGATATTAAGGGCAAATATTTGTGTGATGAAAGCGAGTAAATTCTGAGTCATACATATTTTCTATGTATGTATACACATACATACATAAACTCACGCCTTCATTCCCAGAGTGGGGTAAGCAGAGCTAGAATTACCAACAACTCTAAAAACTTGATGATAATTATGTAACCACATTTTGCACAATAAGGCTAAGATGTTTACCAGTGAAGTTATGACAGGTTGCAAGCCCATCACCTTACAGTCCTACAAGCCTTTATTCCCTCGCCTCATACGACATATTATGTATTTATCTATATAATTGTTTGTTTATCGATGTCTAGTTCCCATAGTAGAAATTTATTTTGGGACCGTTTCAATATGAGTGATATGGTCCCTTAATATTTATTTATTATATTATAATTTTCTATACTAACTGTTTTTCGGTATATTCAGTGTACTGCGTAATGTTCAGCCGTGGGCAATATTTATCGCCGCCCACTAAAAAAACCTCATAAGACGTTATTTACCAAATCGCTTTTTTACGGTTTCGTTTTAACCGAACCCTTGAGAACCTTTATCTAGTGGCTTGAGATTACTTTTATAGTAAAATGGCTTATAATTGAATAAGCTAATGTTTTTGCTTAAATTATTACATACATACATACATAAACTCACGCTTTCATTCCTAGAGTGGGGTAGGCAGAGCTACAGAATTACAAACATCTATAAAAACTTGTTGATAATTCTATAACCACATTTTTCACAATCAGGTTAACAATAAGATGTTTACCAGTGTATTAGTGACAGGTTGCAAGCCCATCGCCTTACAGTCAAATTTTAAGCTTCAGTTTATCCTAAGTTATCTGCTTTGTTTAAATAATGCGTGTGGTCAAAAAGAAGTTATAGTTTTAAATAGCAAACATTATTGTAGCAGAAAAAATAAGAAATTGTGTTTTTCATTTATTTTAGAATGTCGTGTGTTCTTAGTAAATAAATATCAGGATTATCTACGGAACTTGGCACCCATTTAGGTCTCAATTCTTTTCTCGGTGAAGTCGATAACCATGCATCGCATATTCTTAAAATATTGAACTTGGCTCCAATTTTCACATTTATGTTTTTGATGGGATATCATTATTTTTTGTCAAATAAGTAGGTATGCGTTTCCTTAAATAAATTAAATAAATTAGCATTAAATAATATTCATACATCGTAACCCATGTAATACAAATAATTATTGAGTAGGTAGTTCCGGTGTTTTTTTTTTTATTATTTATTTATTTATTTAATATGTATAATATTATTAAAGAATTACAAATTAAACATTGCCCCACAAAACTGGAGTAACAGTTTGACTGTGGGAACGGCAGTCTCTAGGCAAGGCTTAAATTAATTAAATAGCAGAACTATGCTGTACACAGTAACAGTACTAAACATACATATTATTATTCTGTGATCCTCATTCATCATTATCAGTTCTACTTCACTAAATGGTGCTTTTCAAGAGCAAATGGACGAGTTACTATATGCTATACAAAATACCCAAATCGCTATAGGTGTACCTAAAATATTTGAAGATTTCCCTCAATTTCTCCAGGACCCCATTATCAGATTCTGACCTGATGACAGTAGGACCACTCCGGAAGTATGCCCTATCAAACCAAGAAAAGAATTTTCCAAAACGGTTAATAAATGACGGAGTTCTGAGGTAACTAGCATAAATAATAATAATAAAACTTAAAAAATCACTGTTTTCTGAATTTTTTATTTGTATACACACAATTACCTATCTTGATTACAAATTTCATCTTTCTAGGTCACCTGGAAGTGGGTTAGGTTTTTGATGATTAATCAGTCAGTCAGTGGTACAAATGCCGATTTTTAGACGTTAATATCTCAGTAACCGTTTCACCTTTTTTATGAAATTTTGGGTTCTAGTTGATCTAAAAGGTTTTAATACATAAATAATACTTAAATAATATATAAACCAAATTTCATGTTTTTATGATAAATACATTTAGAGTTATTGAGGCGTCAAAAGTGGCTCAAAACGGTTCGTGTAAATAACACACGGCTGTTCTCGCCAGTTCCTTTTGCGTGAACTTGGCTGGACACGCTGCCGCGTGTCTAGATTAAAAAACCAAACTGATTTTATTAAAAGCTCCCAACTGTAAGTAGATGATTTTTAAAAAGGATTGGTTTAAAAGGCAGAACGAAAGTTATTCATAACAGTTAAATAAACTATTCCAAGGTAGTGGATTCCATGTTGTAAATTATTACCTAATAGTCTACTAAGTTTTTTTTAAATAAACCTTCTGCTATCAAGTTGGTAAAACCATAATGACCTTGAAAGATGTCGTAACAAACAGACAGCGAAACATACATCAAAAACAACATTTTAAGTTTAGACGCAAAATCAAAGACAATTTGTTTATATCAAGGAACAATCTCACAATAATTTATCTAGACCCAAACTAAGCTATAAGCTGCCTATCGTTGCTTATACCCAGTACAGTGAAATATAGAAAACCATTACAACTCTATTCGCCTTTAACGGGAACTGAACCCGGGACTGCCAGCTTCGTAGGCAGGGTCACTACCAACTAGTCCTTGTCAATATAAAACCGGGCAAGAGCATGTCGGGCCATGCTCGGTGTAATTATAGAAATTCCAAAAAAATATTTTAATTAAAATTATACTTACCCATGTTTTCTCTTCGAAGTTCATAAAGTTTCCAACAGGAATTAATTTCATGTAAGCAAAATCTTCTGAGAGGAAATTTTAAGCATAGATTACGCGAATATCAAAGGAATTATACTCTTAATTTAGGTTAATATTAATTATGTTAAATATTTGATGGTTTACCTTTGTTTCATAGACACTATACTTCACAGAATTTTCATTTCATACAAAACTATTTTCTGCTGAACCCGTGTTGATTGACACGTAAAAAAGATAAAAGATAAAATAAATTTATTCAGTAAGTAGGCCGCACGGGCACTTTTACGCGTCAAGAATCTACCGGCGCTTCCCAAGAGAAGACCACTGCTGAGAAGAAACGCCGCAAGAAACTCAGCAGTCAGTCATTTTTTAAACATATTTCTTATTACAATGGTACTACTTAGTCTAGCATTATATAAAGCTATAAATATTAAATTAAATATAGTATCAAATAACATGCGTAGTTCAGCAGGAAAACATGCCAATTAAGAATCTTACGGGAGAGATAGAGAGAAAAAAAAAACATACTTATGTGTATATAAGATGGTGCGAGACGACCACATAAAAGTTTCGATATGTTTTCCTACATCAACGGTGTCCCCTAGACAAGATAAAGATTTTGCATTTGAATAAATTATTATTGACTAAGTTTCGGGTTTAGGCCATGCATTTTTGTCTGTTAGATAGTCCTCGATCCTATAATACGCTTTAGACATTAACGACCGTGATGACAATAACGGCGGCTCAGAATATAAATCTGTATCGTTCTCATATCCCACTTTTGATCAGGTGACCAAATATATTTTTTTATTTAATTCAATTTCGTAAATCATTAGTTAAATTGAAATTCAACTTTTAATCCTTAACAAGGTAACTAAGCGGCTTTAGTGATTAAACTCATTATTTATAAATTTTCTATTACATTTTCAATTGTTCAAATCTGAATTTAATTCTAATATATTATGTAGATGGACGCTAATAGTTTATTATTCACATTGTAAAGCTGTTAACACAAAATGCTTTTAAAACTTTTTATATACAGTTTATTTTGGTTTTATAAATCGTTAAATTAAATTAAATTAAATTAAAAATCATTTATTTCGGACTCTGGTTCCATACTTTGTTAGTAACAATTTAATAACTTAAAACTAGGGTTAGGAACAAAATAACTTAATGGCTAATATCGGCGGGCAGGGGCACGCACCGGAGCATGTGCCTCGTCCCAATGCCGTATTATCGGGCAATCCACCCGTTCAGCAAGCGTGCTCAGGATGCTGTTGGTACTACTCCGCACCCTACGCATGAGTGACGCTATTCTGCTGCGCGTTATAGCGTGGAATCCAGGCACGCCCGCTGCCGCGAACATGCCTGATGCACTGCAATAGCGGGGCAGACCCATCAGCACCCTGAACGCATTGTTATATTGCACTCTTAATGCATTGACAGCCCGCTGCGTAAAACTGACCCATAGCGCACACGTGTAGAAGGATTGACAAAATGCCCTGAATAAAGTAATTTTGACACCCTCACTACTCCGCGCGAACCTACGAGCCAGCATATTACACCGGACTGCCAATGCTCGGCGCTCTCTCTCTATGTCGAGGTCGTCGCATAGCGTCTCCACTACCCAGTGCCCCAGGTACTTAAATTTAGTGACTTTTTTCAGTGGTGTGCCGTCAAGTACAACTGGCGGGACAATGTCATAGGTTTTATTGCCCGCCTTAAACACCAACAGCTCGCTTTTAGTCGCGTTGTACTTAAGGCCATGGGCAGCAGCATAGCTCTCGCATACCACCAGTAACTTCCTCAACGCACTGATGCAAGGGCTCAGCAACACCATGTCGTCCGCGTAGCTGATGTTATTTATAACTTTTCCACCAACGGAACAACCCATTGGCGTGTTACTAAGCTCCTCGATCAGTCGATTCATATACAGGTTGAACAGCTTCGGAGATGTCAACCCACCCTGTCTCACTCCACAATTCAACCTGTATACATCCGACACACAACCAGCCCATCTCACAACATTGGTCTGGTGCCTATACCAATATTGAAATATTGATACCAGCTCCCTAGGCATGTCTGTTTCTTTGGATAGTTTTGACCACAAGATATCATACGACACTAAGTCGAAGGCCTTAGAAAGGTCCAAGAAACAGGCATACACAGGGGTTCGTTGTTTCGCATAATACTGGACAGTGTGCTTGAGACAGCAAATAGCTGACTCCGTCGACAACCCAGCTCGGAAACCGAACTGAGCGTCATTCAGCTTCATGTGAGCACTTAACTGTTGATCAAGCAGACCATCCAGCACTTTTGCAATTACAGTAGCCAGAGAGATGGGTCTATAATTGTTTTGATCCGATACATCACTGGTTTTATTCTTAATAATCGGAATCACAATTGTCTTCATTAAATCGTCGGGCAGATAAGAATGCCCGATGGATAATGCAAAGAACATTGCTAGTACCCTTGGCAGGTGAGAACCGGCGTGCTTGAGATGCTCAACACTGAGGCTGTCATGGCCAGGCGACTTGCCACGCGACATATTCCGTAGGACAGTTGATATTTCCCTAGCGGAAAAATAAATAGGTCGGCTACACACGCCCTCACATGGCTCCTCAGTCGTGGGCATCCCACTCATAAAGTTATGCCTGGGTTGAACTTCAAAATGTGTTTTAAAAAGATTTGCAATATCCACCGGCTCACACGTACCCCCGACACTCACAGGTAGGCTCGGCCTGGTATCCAGACGACTGGTCTTTTTCCAGAAGGATCCAAACCTTTTAGCATCGTGATGCGATGCCAAAATATCCATTTGTATCTGGCTTTGATTATTTTGACACCATTTCAGTTTCATTTTAAAATTTTCGGGTAGAACACATTTTCTGATAGGCAGGGCCATGTTGAGGTTTACCACTACTAACCCAGTCAAGAAAAGCAAGCCGAGCCCCTCTATGAGCATCTTTGACATGCTTGTTCCAGCCAGTGATGTACCGGCCATGACTAGGTTTTTTACAATTATAACTAAGGACAGCCGCCTCACTAAGCACAGTTATTATCCTAGTGTATAGCTTACTAATATATTCTCTGTGATTCACATTACTACACATTGTGTCACAACAATCTCTAAGTTCAGATGGAAAATCTATTTCTGCAAGTAACTTGTTACACGTTTCAGTATACTTCGCTATTTGTGAAGGCTCCCTTGTTCCACAGAGAACTTCGTTTCTATGTGTTGGAGCGACACTGGTTTTCCGATTTAAACTATTAAAATTAACAATAATTTCAAGTGGAAAATGATCCGACCAAAACACGTTATAATTAACCCTAACATCGACAAGAGTATCCCACGCGGCGTCCGTGACAAGACAATGGTCGAGCCAGCTGGTAGTGCCATGGGCATCACTATAATAAGTAAAAGTGTCAGAGTCCGCACCCAGTTTATCTAAGTCCGCACACCTCCACTTTTGTTCAGTGCAAAAACTCACCAGTTCCTTTCCAAAACGCCCACCTGGATGTGCGTTAAAATCACCCAAAACCATTACGGATTCAACGCCTTCGGTCTCAATCAATGCACTTATTTCACTCAAACATTCCGCAAAGTCTACTAAGTTATCCGGACAATCCGTAGGCATGTAGACACACACAATGATCACTGCCCGATCCGACATCGCAATTTTTATTGCCGTGATACGCACACTACGACATGGGATTACCGTTACGTTGGTGAAAACACTATTACGCCATAATATCGCCACTCCACCGTACGGCCTTCCTCGCAGAATCCCAGTAGAAGTATCCACCGCAGATTTTCCAGTGTAACTGAAGTCCTGGCTAATGCTACCTAGAAACGGTATATCATGTGGCATCAGCCAATGCTCTTGAATAGCGATAATATCAGCTGATTGTGTCATCACCCTAATACACTCGACAGATCTAGTAACCGATTTACAGTTGAATGATATTATTTTATGTTCCATTAAAATTATTAAAAAAAAAAAAAAAAAAAAAAAAAATTATAATAAAATTATTGTTTAAATTATTTTGTTATTGTTTTATGTTAAACATGCAAATTGTTTTATGTCGTTAGTCTATTATAAATTGTAAATAATGACAACAAATCTACATAATCTATTTTAAATTTAAAATGTTTGTTGATGAATAAATGTTCGGCTGTATAAAATAGCCCTTTTCTTTGCTACGTACTTACCCAATATTTACAATGAGAATAATTAATAACAATATATAATTTTTTAAAGCGTAATTTTTAATATCATATTTTAAAATTGTTCTTTTGAGGGTAGAGAAGCTTACCAGGGCGAACTACTCATTTTAAATCATGCTTTCTATTTTAAAACAGACAAAAGGCAATTTAATATTTATTACTATCTTGAAGCTTTCCTTTTTTTAAATCCAACGTAACAGTAAGCGGCGAGAAACAAATTTTAAATATTCCTAACTTAAATCCATCCCAGACACGTTGCTTCGCAGGAGCGGCGGGAAACTCAGCATTCCCGGCGATTTCCTTAAGAAATGATATCACATTTTAATATTAAAAAAGTTTAACGTGATCTCGACTTCGTGGGGACATCACGGTTATTTAATTCTGGTAATAGAAAGCACTGTCTGGCTTTTATATAACTTTATCTTGCAATGAGATAATGTATGTATGACCATAATTTAATATTAAATACTACTAAATCTGGTACTAGTAAATGTAGTCGCAAGGAAGTCTCCAGTTTATGACTCTTTTCTACCAAGTTTAGGTAAATATACTCCACCTATTAAATAATTAGATATAAGGAACGAGTTACAGGTCCCTTTTATCACTAACTAACATAAAATATCCCATACCGTGAGTAAATATTATGTATATTTAGCATTAAAAATACCGGAAATCCGGAATTCAATAATACATACATACATAATCTCACGCCTTCGTTCCCAGAGTGGGGTAGGCAGAGCTACAGAATTACAAACATCTCTAAAAACTTCTTTATAATTCTATAACCACAATTTGCACAATTAGGCTAAGATGTTTACCAGTGTATTAGTGACAGGTTGCAAGCCCATCGCCTAACAGTACTACAAGCCTTTAATCCCTTAGTCGTCTCTTACGACATCCACGGGAAGACATGGAGTGGCACTATTCTAACTCGGCAACCACACGAGGCTATTCAATTCAATAATAATAAATTAATATTTCACCCGGTTGTAACCACTCTATATTATGTCCTTTTGTGAACTTTAGATAAATATACTCTACCTATTCCGATCACTGCTTGTGGTAGTCATCCAAATTATGGAAAGTCGTACGTACCCAGGGAACACAGAATAAGGATGCTACTCATACTCATGTCCAAACATATACTCATGCGCATTCTTATTTCTTTATAATAATATGAAATATTCCATGTAATATTAATTTATGGTATTTTTTTGGTTAATTTTTAATGAATACCAAAGATGTCAAATGAAAAATATAAGTTTCATGTTGATTTTAGGTACCAAATTGTACCAAACCATTTTCTCGTAAATTCGCTTTGTTTTAAAATTAATTAAAAGATTTTTATAAAATAATAGAAGCTATTTTAAATATTCTTATACCGTTTATATCATTGACAACGATATATATATTAGATAATAGAATATAATATGAAGAAAATCAATTTTAATTAAACTCCGCAATGTATGTTTCTGTGTATGTACTCGTATGTATATGTATTTACCGTTTTAACATATAAGACAATTAAAACTCAGTTTAAAAAAAAAAGCTATTTTTCTAGTGTGATTGTAGGGATCCCCATGAAACGTCGACACTAATTTGATCGAATGTATCAATTCTATTTTCATCGAAACCTAATTTCTGCAGAAACCTTATTGTTTTTAGGTTATCTTAAGCATGGGTTACGTAGGTTAGGTTAGGTTAGACCTGCGACCACCAAAAAACTCATGCACGTGTAAATACCTATCGATGAAATGAAAATTCGGCGAAGTAAGACTTTTTATGGAATGAGTTTCGGTAATTCCAGGGTAAACCATGATTGTAAGCTAGTGAAAGTTTGATCGAAATCGGTCGAGCCATTTAGGAAATCACCTTATCAGCTCTGACAGTAAGAGTCGCCATTTTGGAAGTTTTTATTTATTTAATATTTATTTTCTCACTACAGCGAGTAAAACCAAACATATTTTGTAAATGGCACCATAATTAATTTATTAGATTAGGGATAAATAATTTATAGTTATTTACCGTTATAAACCGCTTATTAATTATTGTTTCCCAATAAACCTTTGATCTGATAATATTTTAATGCAAGCGTAAGCGTCACAATTTTGAATAACGGAAATAGTTTGAATAATGAATTAATATAAAATCACATGTTCCATCCATTCGATATAAATAAAATTAAAAAAAAATCTCAAACATGCAATGAAATGTTGGAGTTATGTTAGTTATTTTAAGCTTCAAAGTATTACGTTCCGGGCGGAACAACTCGAGAGAACTGTAAAGGAATTTCATACAAAATTGAAGGCCTAGGCCGTGAAGTATTTTTATTTTATTTTAATGTAAACATGGCGGGTGTGTTTATGAACAGGCTAAATAGCTGTTTTTTTTTAAATATACTAAGCCGTAGATCCAACCAAGGCGTTTGCATGTTTATTTAAAGTACCAGGACACCAGAGGTAATTAGGGGTGCGTAGTGCAACTTAGATCGCAGGCGATGTAGTACGGTGCGGCGCAGCGGCGGCGCACACGACACAGCGCGGATGTCTGGGCACTGTAGGTTACTTTTAATGTTTATGCCTCCTAGTATTTGACGTTGTAATTTTTGTTTATGTTTTTTTAATGTATAGTTGTTGAGAAAAGCACTATATATAACTCGCCGTGAAAAAGGGTTGCCAGCCTCGTAACTATCCCCTACTTCCCGGCCTCTGTAGTAACGTACTATTACATCATGCTGTATAAATATATTAATATTTACGTACACGAAGAAGGCCTCTTTTCTACTGGGTTAACTCATTTTTTCTGACATGTTATCATATTCGTGCAACTATTGCCGTGTGGTTGCCGGCTTAGAATATTGCCACTCCATGTCTTCTCGTGGAAGTCGTAAGAGGCTTGTACTTAAGTAGTATTGTTAGGCGATGGGCTTGCAACCTGTCACTAATATACACATGGTAAACATTTAGTTTAGTTACAGAATTAAGATCAAATCTTTAGAGTTGTGGATAATTGACAACAATTCATAATTTGCTAAGGTAGTAAAATAAAATACCATTTGTAGATTTTACACTGCTGATTACAGTAAAAATATTTTTGGTTATTTTTATGCATTAGTTTTTATCATATTTAGGAAAAACAGTAAAAAAAGTTGGATTGTGAATGTTAGGAATACACTTACAGTGCCCTTAGTCCATTTATTACCACAGGAATTGAAAAAAATATACGGATCTGACGGATTACTTGATTAATTTTAACGACACGCTTTCGATTCTCGTAATACCTACTATTGTTTTGATATACGCTATTTAAAATGAATGGATTGCGGATAGCCGCAATCTGCCCAAAGTCGACGAATTTATGTTGTTACAGTTGTTATGGTTGACAAGTGATATGACATGACAGTCAGTTCTGTTTCTGTTTACAGTTACTTTTTTATTTTATATCATGCTAAGATCACAACATCAGTATTCCTAACTTTGTATATACGGTCTTTTTAAAGACTATTTCTTTAATAAATTATTAACGACGAATTTAAGTTCAATAAAGGGAAACCGAGAAACACGGGAAGTCTAATTTTTAACCAGCTATTATAAACGCGAAAAACGTTTCTCGTAACGGCAGGCGAGTTTAAAACAATAATATGATAACATTGATTTAGAAATACAACCTTATATCAGAAATAATTAAACCGTCTAAAGCATTGTCTTGAAAATACTGCAGACAAGACCAGCCTTGTCTCGTTAAACTCAAATGCACTTTTTGCCGCCTCTTTCAACTTTCTTATTCGATGAAGAACATCCTGTAGCCTATCCTCATCCCTGTCTCACTACTTCTCTTTGAACTTTGTACAACAGGGATAGTATCACAAAACGTAATTGACAACTAAAATACGAAAATACGAGTATAGGAATAGAGAACAGTGGTTTTTTTTTCAGAATGCGGTTGATTAACGACGACAGAAAGTGGATCGCAAGGAGTTTGTCTTTTGTTCTGTTTTAACTGGTTAGTCGTTTTTATTACTTGATTTATCTCGACCATATTTTGGATAAACTGGCTAACATTTTAGCTTTCAGAATGCAAATGTCTAAGGGTCACAGACGACTTACCATCAGGTGGCTTGGGTGCTTGTTCGCTTTCGGCTTAAAAAAAACTTTGAATTAAGCCCGGTACTCATTAGCGAGCTGTAACCGTAACCGTAACCAAAAAAAATAGTTTGTATGTGGTTCGCAAACCTGCTGCGAGTGTTACGCGTGCGGCTTGCAGAGGGCCGACGTTTACAACGTACTCATTTCTGAACCCGTAAAGTTGCACGTAACTGTAACCGTTACTGTTACCAAAAACATAGTGTGTATGTGGTTCGTGAGCCTGCAACGAACGCTACACGAGTGACTCGCAGCGAGCCGACGACTGTCGGTTTTTGCCACGAATCAAAGGGCGCTCGCAGTGCGCTCGTGGACGAACACACTAGAACCTCGTTATTGTATCTGTTTGGTTACAGTTACAGCTCGCAAAATGAGTACGCTCGGTGAAAGCGTTCCGGCGACGTCGCGAGCCTAAACTGTATCACGCGTACACACTAGAACCTCGTTAATGTATCACGCATGTTACGGATACGGCTCACTAATGAGTACCCGGTTTAAGGATACCTACTAAAATACACGCGTTAACCTTATAACTAGGGATGCCAACTATTTATTGGGCAAATATAGTATTTTCCAGCCCGAGGTATAAAAAGTATAGTACACAGAAAAAAATTTAGTAGGTACTTTGAAGAAAAGCTTTTTTAAAAGTGTGTAAATTTATTCATTAAATATGCACAATATTTACTACTTACTAACATTCTGCATGCTATTGGGGCAAATATCTGAGCTAAATAAAGCCTATTTCTCCACTCCAACTACATTGATGCTTAAAATCAGGTTGAAGTGGCCAATCCAAACAGCATATGTATAAGGACTGACCGAAATATAGTATTTTTGCGTACTATATATTTCTTCATCAGTATATAGTACACAGAGACAAAATATAGTACAATACTATATATTATAGTACGGTTGGCAACCCTACTTATAACCAAACCCCGGATTGACGAGAGCAATTCTATAATGACGTTTAAATAGTGCGAGAATAACTAAGACTAATTTAATTTGATGGCGATAAAAATGAGGTACTATTGTAAAGCGAGTTGTACCTTCATCTTCTATATCTAAATAATCAGCCATCCATGAAGATAAACGATCTTTTTTCATGCGAGGCATTTTTTATCGACTTCAAAAAACAAAAGGATGAGGTTCTCAATTCAATCTAATTTCAAAGGCTGTCAAAATAACTCGAGTCAAGAGTCAATGTCAGATATCGGTTGTTAATAGTTGCGATAAGTATAAATAAAAGAGATTTGTGTAACTTGACAGAAGCGCGTGGAGCTAACCCCATGTGCTTCTGTTTAGTCCTCCAGAGTAAATCTCTTTAACCGAACAATTGTCCTCGCATGTGATATCCATGGACTTGTTTCTCTAATAAGTCCATGGTGATTGTCTAAAACTCGATACTGGCGAAATACACCTTGTTAAACACAAGGAGTGAAAGCCATTAATTAAGAAATAAAAATGATTGTAAATTATTAACAGGTATATAAACTAGGCCATTAATGTCGATAAAACTTAGTCGATATTTTATTAATCACCAGCAATGGTACATTTTTGCTCCCGTCAATCCGGGTTTTGCTTATAACACCCCTCTTTTTCGTGTTGGGGGTTAAATATACCGATAGTAACGTTGAGTGTGAAAGGATGTTTGTTTGTCAAAACGGGGTGATTGATTGACATGCATCTTAGATAGAGGTAGACAGTCATTGAAATTGATTATTGGGATAGGTATTTTTATTTGAGAATTCCTGTTAGGGTAGATAGAGCATTAGAGCCAACACGAATTTTGAAATGATTAACGCACAAATCAAGATATTTGTTTGGTAATTGTATGTATGTAAACACTTTATTATACAAAACGCAAAATCGTATTAACTACAAGAGTTACAAATAGATACAAAGGCTATTATCATGTTGTTGTGTTGTGAAGTGAATTTGATACTTTTGTGTTTCACCACCAAGCAATAAGGAGGGGTGGGGGGTGGGGGGTGGTGGTTCAGTTTGATGCCTTTGTCTGTCTATGTATCTGGCTTTGTACCTTTGATTGAAAACTTGTTTCATCGGGACGGTGGGTTTATTAGGGTTTTTTTATATTTAAATAAGGGTTCCTTTATTAACATTTTGATACGGAACCACGGAACTAAAAAAAATACGGACGTAACGTTACACTCAAAAGGTGCGAAGCAAGCAAGGCCTGTTATTTCGTTCCGTCGTACACAATCTACCGTCTCACAAATGCACTAGGTCCGTTAACCCGCCGCCATTACGCGTCCAGCCACAGCCCGAGTGACATATCACTTTACACCGAAAAAAATACCGCATTGTGTAGTAAAAACGTGTAAAAACTACATTAGTAAATATAAAAAGCCACACGGAATCACTTATCACCTGTAACTTATGTTTATTCGTGTTATTTTTCATAAATATATGTTTATTTACTTTGACGCAAATTACAAACAAAAATGACAATCAGTGTTGCCAGTTTTTTCACGGATTTTTCTGCCTAAAAGTGGGGAAATCTTTAACGCCGTTAGTAATGGTACGGAACCGTGCTTATGCGAGTCAGACTTGATTTTGATCGGTTTTTTACATACTTTTAACTAAGTCACAAACAATCTAAGAAACTTAGAATGTACCTAATTAAGTCTTGGATCTCTGTTTTAACTTAGTTACTTCTAATTTGTCAGATTCTCTTGAAAATATGCATACTTATGTAATTGCGATGACAATATAATTATATGGTATTATCGAGCAATGATATTGAAACTTTCTTGCACATTCCATACAATCAAATCGAGGAAATAAAAAATTGCTCAGTCTAAACCTTACGTTTGGTACAATTCTTAAACGCTATTATTGCAATAAAATAATTGCATACAATTATTGCCGATTCTTGTACAAGAAACTTGCATAATCTAAATGGGCCTTTACAGTGGGTAAAAGGCCTTAAAATGGGCAAACTGACTATTTATATGGCAACCCTCAAAGCACGCACCCTCGTAAACGGACGGCCATTTTGTGTGCTTCACTGATGATTAGACTAGGTTACGTCCGTATTTTTTTTAGGTCCGTGTACGGAACATTAAAAACGCCTGACTGTTGAGTTTCTTGCGGCGTTTCTTCTCAGCAGTGGTTTCTTGCGAAGCGCTGGTAGATTTTTTGACGTGTAAAAGTGCCCGTGCGGCCTACTTACTGAATTAACATTTTTTTTTTACGAGTTTTTTTTATTTGCAGTTTATGTACGGGTCAAATCTTCCAAGTTAAATTTGACCCACTTCTCGTTAACGGAATGGGCTGAAATTTGGACCGCGTATGTAAACCCGATGACAATGCAATATTATGGTATCTAAGAGGTGATCTGATGATGGAGTCGAAAGGTGGCGACAGGATCTCCGGTATAATTAACGTAGACCCACCGTGTTGGGACTCATTAGTTTGGCCTTGATAAGCAGATAAAGAATTTGCAAAAAAAAGTACAGTTGGCAAAAAGAACTTGTCCCAAAACTGAAATTTTTGACAGAAACTTATTTATCGGTAGTTCAAGAGTTGTCGGCTCTGAATGTCATTTTCAGGGGTTTTATTTGTAAGATATGACTGGCCTACAAGATAGAACGTCTTTCATTCAAGGAACATGTCTCTAAAAACAATTTTATACCCTAAGAACACAATGACGTGTAAGGCACTACAAGTATCGCCGCCATTTTATTCATGGCAGGGCACGCGGGAGCCGCCATATTGGACGCATTCAGCCTCTCAGATCGGCGTGAATAGACCCTGCATTCTAAGAATAGGGCCCTAAAACACGCGATGGAAGGCTTCCGTGTAAAAATTCGTATAGAACGATTTAACATTATTGAAAATAATGACAATGTTTTTTTTAGTTTGCGTATGAGTTCCTTGGTGATAATAATAACAATACTCCTAATCCAGATGGACTACGTCTAAGCCAAGTTTTGTTTGGGTTTAAGTGACAAATAGCCATAAACATACAAATTTTCATCAAAACTTTTTTCCAGTTTACACTAGTTTTTGTACGTACCTACGCAGTCGTTGTATTTACTCGTAGTGGCGTAAATTAAAATAGTAGACTTTTGAAAAAAAAAGAATATATTGCCAAATTAAGTAGTACAAAAAACAGGAGAATCCGTTGGCTCTTCAAAAGTCCAATAAGAACGTTGAAAATTTTTGAATACGAAAGATAGATAGATAGATAGATAGATAGATAGATAAAACGTTTATTTGCGTACTACAAAACACACACACAATTGACAAAATAAAGATAAAGGAAATAAGCAGTGATACTAACATTACACACAAATTGCCAAAAGAATGTGTGCGCTGCAGCAGGGCAAATGGGTAATGGCTCAGCGTATAACTTTGCTCAACGTGAGCAAAACACTGGTATTCTGCCACAACCCCGAGGATCGACAGAGCAACAATAAGCAAAACAGAAAAGATAACAGGAGGATAGTTAATTATGCTTTTACATACTGTCACGCGTTTGGGTGCTTGTGCGTGGATTTAGGTGTGATATGTGTATGTGTGCGTGCGTGCGTGCGTGCGTGTGTGTTACTTTGCAAAACTGTGTGAGTACAAACCTACACAATTATGTCCGGCGAATGTGATGAGCCGTGAAAGAGCATTAAACAGCAAAATCCGATACCAAGTAACCGCTAGGTATACCAATAGTTTGTTTTTGTAGAAGTAAATCCCTATAATGTTTTTTAAACGAGTACTTTGATGTAAAAAGTCTTATTGGCGGGGGAATATTGTTCCAGCATTTGGTAGCTAAGTAACGGAAACAGCCGGTAAATGCTACAGTTCTGTGGCGCTGACTCTCCAAAGGGCAACGAGAGGATCTGGTTCCATATCTATTATGAAAAGAAGAGACTTTTAACTTGGAATAGAGATATTCGGGTTTTTTTAAATTTACTACGTCGAATACAAGGCATGCAAGATGTAAATGTCTACGAGAGGACATATTTAACGTCAAATCTCTGTTGAGATACGGTGTTATATGACTCCTAGGCGGAACAACGTGACAAAAACGATAGCAAGCGTTTTGGACACGCTGTATCAAACGACGTGTCTTCGACTGTAACCTTGGACCGTACACCAAATCTCCGTAATTCAATTTTGAAAGTATAAAAGATTCGCACAGTGTGACGCGTACTTTTTCGCTAAGAAGGTTTCTAATCTTATATAAAACTTTAAGTCGGTAAAAACAAGAACGAACTAGATTTATAATGTGGCTCTCAAATCGCAACTTGCTATCAAACACGAGACCTAGATTTTTACACTCCTCGACTCGTTCAATATTTTGTCCCGAGACATTTACTAGTGGATTGCATGCTAAGATTTTTGAGATCTGGTTTTTTGATCCAAGAACCATGAAATTGCTTTTTTTTGGGTTTAGCAATAACCCGTTTCTATCAGCCCAAGCTGCTACACTATTTAGGTCTTCATTTATCTTGTGCACTGCGTCATTAAATTGATGAGGATAAGCCGATACATAAATTTGGACATCATCTGCATACATATGATAATTACAATGCCTGATGCACTTGGCTATATCAGCACTATAAATTATAAAAAGTAATGGGCCAAGTATTGAGCCCTGTGGCACCCCACGAGTCACAGGCCTATGATTAGATAAAACTGTTATGCCATCCTCCTTAACTACTCTGACTGATTGGCAACGTCCACTAAGATAGCTATCAAACCATGCTAACGACTTTGAGTCCACACCATAGTATGATAATTTGGAAAGCAATAATGCGACGTATATACTATCAAAAGCACGTGAAAAATCCAGCAATGCCAGGCCAGTACCTTTACCAGAGTCTTGCTCAGATAGTATGTTGTCCACAACGTCTATTATTGCAGACACCGTACCCATTCCCTTACGAAAACCTGATTGAAAGGATGGTAGTATGTTATTGGTTTCCACAAAAATTGATAATTGGGAATAAATGGTTTTTTCTAATATTTTTGATAGGAATGGTAGAATGCTTATTGGCCTTAAATCTTTCAATGCAATAGGATTATCTACTTTAGGCAAAGGTGTAACAAGTGCATATTTCCAGATACCAGGCACTGAACCCGTTGAAATTGAATAATTGATGATACTAGTAATCGCTGGCAAAGAATTCGGAAGCATTAGTAAGATCATTTCTTTACTAATACCATCAACACCAACAGCGTTTGTCGTTATTGATAAAATATGTTTCGCGATCACGTGTTCTTCGACCTGCTGTAAAGCAAACGAGACTGAACCAAATTTGTGAGACTCGAAAAACGTAAGCTCGGACAGCGGTACTGTGTGATTACCAGGTACGTCAAGAAAACTTTCATTAATGGCATCAACGTCATCAAAATGATCAGGGAGAGCATCGTGTCTTTTAGGATCTCTGAGGATTGTCTCTTTTAATTTTTTCCACAGCTTTGCAGAGTCATGTTGGTTAGAATTAATGTGAAAATTATAAAATGCTCGTTTTTCTTCAAAAATGCTATGAATAACCAGTTTTTTAAGTTCAGAATAGTACTTTTTCTTAATCTCAGACTTAGACAGGCGATACTCCAAATGGGCTTTATTGCGCATATCGATCATGAGTTTTATTGTATCGGTAATCCATGGTAAGGACTTATTATGTTTAATTTTGACAGTTTTTAAGGGTGCATGTCTATCAAAAAGAGTCGTAACCAAATGGTTAAAAACACTTACCATGCCCTCCACCGAATGCTCCTTCGTTACCAAATCCCAATCAACAGACTCCAAATCGCTGTTAAAATCATCCAAGTTAATGCTTTTAATTGGTCTATACGTTATGGTTTTAGAGGGATTTTTTAAGCGTTTAATTGCCCATGTGACATTGATGAAGGCATGTCCCAGAGAACCCGTGATATTAGAAACAGATACATTACGAATGGGGGCGTCAGTACACACCAGGTCAATGAGCGTCTCATTATCGGTGGAATAGTGTGTAGGTTCAGTTACTACCTGGTCCAGACCCATGCAGCGCAAAAAATGTACTAGCTTCTTCGTTTTGTCAGTATGAATATCCAATATATTAATGTTAAAATCACCTAACAATACCACATGATCATAGCTTGAAAAAAAAGAAAGTGATCCAGTTAAAGCGTCCAGAAAAGTGTCTACATTAATCCAGTCCGGTCTATAAGCTGTCCCAACTATAAAACTTCTACCGTTGACCGTTATACTTAGCCACATTTGCTCGATTAATGCGGCAGGGTGCGCCATACGACGTGCGCGAATACCTTGCTTAATATAAAAAGCGACCCCTCCACCTCGACCTCTGCGCATGCTTAGTGGCCTCGGGCTATTCCGCAGCCGATAGCCGGGTGCGTCGGGGGCGCGCTGCTCCTGGCCATCCCGCAACCATGTCTCATTAATCGCAACAATATCAGGGGCAAAGTGGTTCATTGCAACTAGGAAATCGTCGTGTCCTGTGCCGAGAGATCCCGCATTAAATAGCGCTAACTTAAGAAAGTTTGTCTTAGATGATGCCATCAGAAAAATAATTTATGAATACAACAAAGTGAAACAGGACTACATATATACAAAGTACAGTATTGCTCGCAGTGCGATCTCTGCTGTAATAATATGAATAAAATAAAATAAAATGTGATGCTATGGTGAAAATATTTATGTGTTTTTTGTTTGAGTTTATGTGTAGTACACTCGATGCAGCCGAAACGCGTGACAATAAGTCAACTTTACCGCGGCAAACAAAAACTACTACAAATGCAACTACTGCAACGCACTGTTCCACAAAACAAACGCTAAAAAAGTGTTCATTGAACTTGAACGCGATAACAACAACACATGCATTTTTAATATCTTTAATTATACTCTTTAACTTCAAATATTTAGCACAGTAACATATTGGCAAAGTTTTTACACATTTACAGGAAAACTGTTGTGATACATAACTATAAATAATAATACAAACACAGTGTAAAAGCTCGTAGTTATAAAATAAAAAAATAAAAAAAACCATCGCAGCCGTGTTCTAATGAATCATACATTACGGAACCCTCAAATAACACTTGACCCAAAAACACGAATAATGTCAGTTTCGGTTCTAATTCGATGTCGAGGCACATCCATGCCAGGACGTTCTCTCGCATAAATTCTGCCTTCCCGGGTCCACAGGAACCGCCAGTTGTAACGAACCTTGAACTCACGCGCCTTCTGGAACAGCTGCCGGTTCACGCGAGTTAAACGCTCATTAACATAGAACACTCGAGGAGAACCCGGCAGCCCGGTGCCCTCTGTGGTGGCGCCGCGACGCACCCGGGCCTCCTGCAGCAGACGGTCCCGCGTAGCTCGGCGGGCTAGCCGCACCACGATGAGCCGAGGACGCGATGGCATGCCCTCCGCGGGCTCCGGAGCCCGTCCGACCCGAGAGGCACTAACGATATCATGTTCACTAAGCGCCACGCCGAGTTTCTGCCCGACGGTTGTAACGACGTGCACAACATTTTCACCCTTCAGCTCGGGGATGCAAGAAATTTCAATGTCGTTTTGCAGCAGGTCCTGATCACGATCATTGAGTTCAATTTTCAACTGCGCAACGGTTTCCATCAGAGCACCATCGCATTGTCGGTCAGCTCTTGTTTCAACCCAGCGTTCTACGGTTTCCATTCGGGTACATAAATTATCGATTTTTTTATCGCAGCCATCAGTTCTTTCCATTATGTTAGAGACGGCCGTAGCTAGGTTCTCCATTTGCAACCTCATGGCACGCATATCTTCGCGAAATAAACGTATTTCTGTGACAAGTGCTTGCACGTCATTCATTCCTAGCGGCAATGTTGTATCATGAGCGGTATCGTTCAATGACATGTCCATGCTGACTGTGGAGTCTAATATGTTCTGAACCGAGACGTTTTGGTGGCGAGAACCGGCCCCTCGACACAGAGTAACGTAACCGTCACCACACTCACCACCGCGCACCGGGGTATTTGTGTTGCCGACTTTCGGTTCGCTACTTACACATTCTGCACACTTCCAAGACCCCCTAAGTTCAGGTCCCATATTGTAAAAACGGGGCTCCGCAACATTTGCACACAGCAAGTCGTAGGACAAATTGCAAATAAAACAATTAAGAAAAAGTTCATCTTCAATTTTACGCCGGCACCCCGAACACATCAACTCCACAGACGCCATTTAGAATATTACACTCAAACACGTAGAAAATAAGGTGCAGTCTTGAAGCTTCTGTGGTGCGCAATAGACGCCAGCTGATTGGTCGACGGCCGGTTAACTGATAACGCTAAGTGGGTATAACTTTAACTGTTCGATGTTAGCAGTAATGTTTTTAGTTAAAAAATTAAAACTGTTATACTAGTCACTCCTAGGACGATTCAACAAAACTTATTACAAATTAGATTACAAAATGACACTATTTTTCATTAGGAAAAGTTTCGAAGAAAAGAACTAACTATAATCACTGTTTTGTAATTATTTTAACGGAGGCACACAGTATGACGTGTTTACTTATCGGCGCTCGGTCGGTACTCCCAAAGAAAGGTTATCCACCTCGTCGCCCCTCAGAAGCCCTGCGTTTTGTTCCGACAGCCGTGTTTATCGGTGTACCCTCGGGAACTGACCAATCTCACAGGATGAAAAGTACTAGCTATCCACCGTCTGAGTACAACCACATGTTCACATAAATCGGTTAAAGCGTTAATCAGTAAAGACGAAACAAACTTAGATACTTAAGCATTTAAAATTTGAATAAGGATAAGATAGCAGAAAAAGCGAGTGCGAAATTACGTACAAACAAAGGTAAAAAGATAAAAGATAAAAGATGTTTATTCAGTAAGTAGGCCGCACGGGCACTTTTACACGTCAAAAATCTACCAGCGCTCGCAAGAGACCACTGCTGAGAAGAAACGCCGCAAGAAACTCAACAGTCAGTCGTTTTTTTAGAAATTACTTATACAATTATAGAACTTAACCTAGCATTATATAAACCCCCCGCGCCCCGCCGCCCGCTCTTCTGTCCCGGCTGTGGTGACACCATGCGCGCGGTCGACGACCTCAAATCGTGCGTATGCTGCTGCTGCCAGGCGACCAATCGCTAGGCAACCAGCACAGCTCCCTACTGAGGTGACGCAGAACCGCAGTAAGCCCGTTCGCGGGGTGCTGCCCCCGACGTGTCCTAAGCAGGACAAGGATGGTTTTACCCGGGTGGAGAGGAAGAAGAAGCCTGCTCCGAGGAACCTGTGCGGCACCGCACCGACCGGACCGAACCGTTGCTGTGTCCTGCTACGCCCACGACGCAGTTGTACGTGTCCCGTTTACATTACTCTACGGAGGCAAAAGATCTCGTAGAGTATGTACGAGTTAAGACCGGATTTACTCTTAGGGTCGAGTGGTTAGAACCTCGTCACAAGGTTAATTTTAAGTCATTTGTGGTGAGAGTACCGACCATAGATCTGTCGACCTTTTTAAAGGAGGAATTCTGGCCGAGGGGAGTCTTATTTCGGCGATTTCGTGGTCGCCGTCTAGCAGACACCGCGAAAATTTATTAATAGTTGTGTTCATTTTATGTTATATATTGATATGTATGCTAGTCTGTAAGGTATTTGTAAATATGGGCCTTGTAGTCTGAAATAAAGTTATTCTATTCTATTCTATTCTATAAAACAATGAAAATATATATATCACGCGTAGTTGAGCAGGAAAATGTGTCAAAACTCAGTATGTTCAGATGAACTCATAAATAGTACTGATAATAATAAGTATATACATATATATATACTTACCCATGACGGTGCAAAGATAGTTGATGTCGGAAATAGGGTACGTTTTATGGTAGAGCAATTCACATTTTCTGAGCGGAGTGAACCGCAGTTTATAGGTATTTAAATAAAATACCAAACAGCTTGTTTTCTGGCCCCAAACGTAATACCCTGCTCTCACAGCCAGCACTCTTTTTACTATCCTACCTTGGCTACATATAGTCGAAATATTCGAGATTTCAACATCGAGTGTCACTGGGAGAGCTTCACTTCACTTGACATCGAGTGAACATGTTTCGACTTGTTACAACCAGTCACAATGCATGATTTGTCCTTAAAAAATAACTTGTTGAAAGTGGAGAGAACTTGGCATGATTTTACAGGATAAATGGATCAGGTTTACTTTTTACCCGACTGCCGAAGGAGGAGGGTAATGTGTTTATCAGCCTATATGTATGTATGTTTGTTGTTTTGTAGCGCTCTAGAAACTGCGCATGGACCGAATTTGATGATTCTTATGGCAATCGATTTGTCTTAATCTTACCTAAATATATGGACGCTGTTACGCAATAATCAGTCAATCCACAACTATTTAGCAATAAAGTGTCAACGCTTAATACTTTAATCGTGGGTTGACATTTTATTGCTAAATAATTGTGGGATGATTTTTTTTTGCGTAACAGCGTCCATAATGACAGTAATTAAAACTAAATATGGTGGCAGCTAGACGCCATATTGTGAAAAAGAAAAAAAAAAGTCGACTACCTATGACTAATACATATCATTTAATAGGTAAGAAACCTAAAAAAAAATATCTACACTCATATCATAAGTCCTCTATTATGCGTTCAAAACCCGTAGGCAATGACCAGCATTACCTGTGGCAGTAGGTGACAGCGATGACAGCTGTTAATTTTGGAAGATGTTCAAAATTTGGATCTCATTATCTTACAATACTCGACAACGTAATTTCAAAATTACGTTACACCTGTCATCGCTGTCAACTACTACCAAAGGTAAGGTAATGCTGGTCATTTGCCTTTCGGCGTCTTAACCCATCTTAGAGTAATTATAATATGTGTGTAGATAAAGTATTTAATTGTACGAGACTCTGCGTAATTAGCATTACACAACCGTCACGTAAACTACTATTTTAGATTTCCTTAATCTTTTTTCATTCTGAACGAACATTTTATTTAGGATTTATAACGATTTAAAGTTGATTAGCAACAACAGTCGGGTTTTTAAAGCTTGTTTTTTTTTGCTATTATTTTAGCTCACTAAAAGGGTCGACGTGGGATAAATAGATGATTCGACCAGACTAAAAAAAATATGAAATAAATAAAAACCATGACCATATACTTGAGACCTTTAGTTACAGTCGCCAGTATCAATGAGCTTTTCTAACTTATTATACTGATAAGAAGTCAATTTTTACACTTACACAACCAAGTCAAGAATCATCAGATCAAGAAAAATATGCTTGAAGTCGTCAATGTCATTAGAGATGTCAAGTCATTTGTAACTTTTAGGAAACTCAACCTAATTGTTGTAGAATGTCAGATTGACTTTGGACCTAAGGTGGGTACCAAATTTAACCTCGTGACTGTACTACTGTCAACATTAATGATATCCAAAAACTGCATACGAACCGTTTAACCATGTAAGGACTATGGCTATACAATTCGGAGTGGGGGGAATACGGCTTTTTTATTTTAAAATTCGAATAATATAATATTTCACTATCCTAATATGAGTTTTACAACATCTCCCCTGACGGTTTGCAAATCTATTACTTAATTAGCTAAGAATAATCACTAATAATTTGACAACTCTGTCGCAATTACAGACCTCATTACTAAACTCAACTTCGACCGACAAAAAAAATGTTGCTAGAAATGTATTTTTTGTGCCGTCATTTTTATACATGCTCAAAGGTTCCAGTAGCTCTCTTATTAGTTTACTTAACACCCTGTAGGTATAATCTTAAAATCCAATATCCCCTAATTACAAATTAAAAAAGCAACCCCTACTATTACAGACCGTCGTCCAATCAAGAAACAAACTTGTACCTAAAAATACCCAACCAATTTTCTATTTCGCTGAAGTACTACGTTTTCATTACAGCGTCGCCTTTTACATTTTTCCAACTTTCCCCCTTTGGCCTATTCGCAAATAAAAACTCGTATCAGTATAGATAAAATTGCTGAAACCATACTATTTAACATTCAATCCACGTTCTTAAGGAGTCGACACTTTTGGCTTGTGGGAGCCATAAGTACACTATTTGAGACGGTATTTATGAAAAGGGACCTTATTGTCGATGGCGCTTCCGCCATTATTAACGATGCTCCGATATAACTACAACGTCACGTGATGCAGTAAGGCGTAAGCGCCATCGACAGTTAGGTCGCTTTTCATAGACAACGCCACATGTCTCTTACAATCCTGTTAGGAATTTCCTCATGCCGTCACATACATTGACGGTTCTTTTCTTTAACATGAACTAGACTTTAGTTTTGACGATGCAATGAATATCTAACAGTTTTACTTGGTAGTTTTTGGTTTAAATGAAGATGCCAAGGAAAGCACGTCACGTTCGTAAAATATTCAGTTTGAGTGTACTTTGTTTACGTATATTTGTACACGTGTTTGGTAAATTTGTTATGTTTTTATGAAAAACTTGAGTAAAAGAAGCCTAGGTCGACGAATGACCTTTTACTGACCTTTTGTGTATATTTTTGCACCTTTTAAATGAACATGACCTTGACCTGACCTTCTCTGGAATTTTAGCTTTTTTAGAATTTTCAGCAAGTTCTGCTTGCCTGAACTTTGCATTACTTAAGTATAGGTTTAAAGAATTATTCGAAGCGCCGAAGATGTGAAGAACATTAAAATATGAAAAGAAAATATTAGTAAAAATACGTAAATATTTTTGTTTGACGTTTCGAATAAGTTATTTAAGTTATTATATTAACTTGCTTAAAAATACTTTGGACTTTTTCAAGTTTACTCGTATAATAAGACTTATAGTAACTCATATAACTCGAATTGTTTTGCAAAACTATTAACAAATTCCCATCTCTATCTTTAATCTTAGATAAAAGTTCTGCTAATTTTAGCTCATGATGATATATCTTTAAAAAAAAAGTCTAAACGTGTATCGTCGACCAAGAAAGTCCTTTACCACGTTTGGAACTTAACGTCATACAAAATTAAAATCGTACTTTGTCGATCAGCTATTATAATGTTTGTGGGTAGAAGTGTACTTGCACTTGTATTGTGATTGTTAGATATATTATATTGTTATTTATCTACACTCATATCATAAGTCCTCTATTATGGGTTCAAATCAAAACCCGTAGGCAATGACCAACATTACCTGTGGTAGTAGGTGACAGCGATGACAGCTGTTAATTTTGGAAGATGTTCCAAATTTGGATCTCATTACCTTACAATATTCGATAACGTAATTTCAAAATTACGTTACCGCTGTCATCGCTGTCCCCTACTACCACAGGTAAGGTAATGCTGGTCATTTGTCTTTCGGCTTCTGTACCCATCTTAGAGTACTTATAACATGTGTTTAGATAAAGTATTGTACGAGACTCTGCGTAATTAGCATTGCTCGACCGTCACGTAATAGTAGTTTACGTGACGGTTGCGTAATGATAGGCATTACCTTACCTGTGGTAGTAGTTGACAGCGATGACGGCTGTAACGTAATTTTGAAATTACGTTATCGAATATTGTAAGGTAATGAGATCCATATTTGGAACGTCTTCCAAAATTAACGGCTGTCATCGCTGTCACCTACTACCGCAGGTAATGCTGGTCATTGCCTACGGGTTTTGAACTCATAATAGAGGACTTATGATATGAGTGTAGATAAACTACTATTACGTCCTATCCTCGCACAGCCCTTTGAGTGGTTTTTGAGCCATTTTATTTTAATATAATGTGTTTATTCTTTACATAGATACATAAATTAATTCACTCCTGTTTCTCAGAGGGGTAGGCGGAGTCTACTTCTTTCCAGCTGCTACGATCCTGACAAATCTCTTTCGCTTCTTCCACATTCATAGATACTCGTACATTGAGTCATACATGCACGTCGGTTTCGGGTACTTAAGATTCGGCCCTGTACCAGTATTTCTCCGATTTGATACGAAAAATTATTATTATGGTCTAAGATCCGAATAGGAGACGATTTGCACCGGGCTGTTTATTCGATGACAAGTATTTTATATCAAATTTAATCCTCTAAATTATATGTGGCGAATAGGTAATCAAATCGTCTCCTATTCGGATCTCCTACTATTATCTTTATTATACAGTAAAATTAAATAAAGTCGAAGAGGGTTAAGGAGTTTATACATCAATATTTATATATACACAATAATAAATCCAATTACGTAATTTACATCATTTTTAACTACAAATAAACTTGCCTCAAAATCAGAAGTCAAACAACCTAATACAATATATCGACGTCAATTTGGACAACTAGGCCAAACACTACAACGTGTGGCAAACGGCGTCTGTGTCGACACAATCCGACACGACTGACATGCAGACCCACACGTGTTCGCAATGACATCGCATTCGACGACGTAATTAGTCTTGCTAATCAATTCGGCGCAGAGTAAGTAGGTCACAGGGATGGTAGGATACTGCAATGAAAACCGATTGGTAAATTGTGAAATAAAAAATAAAAATATCAGTAATTACTTACTGATTTATTTATTGATGTGGCCATCAGGGCTTATTTACATGTCAATATGGAATGAATCTTTCAGCGCTTCGAACAAGACTATCATTGCATAGAAGAAGCGCTGCATGGTATTTTTTTGGGTCTATATCGGCTGATCTAATTTTTTTTGGCTTATTTTTGTTTCGCATCATATTTTTTTGAATACCAAAATTGTTTGATCGAAATTGTTTTGCATAATATTGTCTGGTCGAAAAATTGTTTCGTATAACATTTGTTTGGAATAACTTTATTTTGTCGAATGATTTTTTGGAATAACGTTGACCGTGAGGCGAAGTCAACGGAGCTCCGCTTTGCGGAACTCCTATTCCGCCTATTTGTGGCGCTTCGCGCCTTGACACAATTCTAACCTAACCTAACCTATAGATAAGTTGAGACCTAGGTGTTTTATACTGGGATGGGTTTCGACCAAACAATATTATGGATTTAGCCTTTTAGTAATTAAAATTTTAGACAAAACAATTTGAGACCAAAAGTGCTTTAGAACAAAAATTATGTATGTAAACAAATCTTTATGCTAAAAGAGAAGTATGCCATTCAATATCATATGAAACATATTCGACCTAAAAATTTTAGCACATAAAATTTTAGGTCAGTCGAAGGACACCCTATTTTTTTACCTTAAAATACAATTCCTCTTAATATACATAATCTTCAGTCTGTAATTCCAAGACGAAATATATAATTGGTCTGGGGATTGCAGAGTAAGGATTGTAGTCTTGGGAATGCAAAATGTGTATTAGTCACAAAAAAGGAGCATACATGTCACCTGATGGTAAGTGGGATCTGAGACCCATAGACACTTGAAAGCTCAGGACTACAAAGATTATTATCGGGGGACAATCTCTCACAAATTGACCTAGTCCCAAACTAAGCTCTAGGCTTGTACTATGGGTACTAGACAACGATATAAATACTTATATAGAGAAATAAATACCTAAATACATAGAAAACATCCACGACTCAGGAACAAATACTCGTGCTCATCACACAAATATCTGCCCTGTCACTACCAACTAGGCTAGGCGTCGTCGTACGTCGTACAATCTCAAGACTCATCATCATCATCATCATCATGTCAGCCGAAAGACGTCCACTGCTGGACATAGGCCTCCCCCAAGACTCTCCACTCAGACCGATCTTGTGCTGTTCGCATCCACCGCGTTCCCGCGATCTTTACAAGGTCGTCACTCCATCTTGTTGGAGGCCTACCCACAGCTCGTCTCCCGGTCCGCGGACGCCACTCAAGAACCTTTTGACCCCATCGGCCATCAGTCCTGCGAGCAATGTGCCCCGCCCACTGCCACTTAAGTTTGGCTATTCTTCGGGCTATGTCGGTAACCTTAGTTCTACTGCGGATATCATCATTTCTGATTCTATCACGCAGAGAAACGCCGAGCATAGCCCTCTCCATAGCCCTCTGAGTGACTGCAATCTTTAGACTTCAAATGCGTTGCCAATCCTGAGGACTAAGATATTATTATGCTTGATATGTGCTTGTTCTTCTTCACGTCATAAACACATGGTCAAGTAAACATTATTATTATAACTTCAACAGCTTAAGAGGATTGTGAAGGTAGAAATCTCTATGCAAAATGCGAAAACGTTTCTCTCCCCTTAGACCTCATCCGATTTTTACGATTTTTGAATATGTTGTAGATATCATGAAAAACTATGTCTGTACGTTTTCCTTTCCAAGAAAATATTTATTAGAACGAAACAAATTTAAAAAACTAAAAACAGAAACGTACAGACCTAGGTCTTTGTAATAACTCACACATTTTCAAAAATCGTGAATATCGGACTTGATTTAGGGGGTGAGAAACGTTTTCGCCCGGAGCTAGTTTTGTATGGATTTTTTTTGACAGCTACATGATTTTAGCGGCCCTTCACAATCCTCTTAATATATGAAACATAAATTCATATTTAATGATTAAATTCTATTTTTATCATTATAAATGTGTAGTAAGAAACGTACAGTAGAATACCTATCGGCAAATTATCTCTTCGTGTCTTTTTCTAACCTGCTTCTTATCAATTTTCTCACCCTAAAACAAGTTACATAATCACCTGTTAAGGAGCGCTACAAGCGCTACGCCGTAGACCGTAGCAGCATTTTTCCATTATGCAGCGTAAAATCTGCTACGAGTTACGGATACTCAAAGGGCACACTTTTTTAAAATTATTTCCCTGTTATTCATAAACGCGCAATAGCTAAAGAATGCTTCAAATATGATTTGTTCTTATCTAGGAGGTTTATTTCTATTTCTCACTGCATTCCCGTGAAGAGTTCTTGAATTATTGTGAACTTAAAACTGCCTGAAGGAAAAGCATTGAAAGTGTACTTAAAACATTGGAAACTATTCTCATATTACATAGGCGAAAGTAACTATGTATGTCTTTCTGTTATTTACACGTTTACGGCTAAAACGTTGCACCAATTTTGATAAATATTTGGGAGCCCTTTGTTTCCCATAATTTTATTGGTCATAAATTATGTTGACATAATTTTTGATAATCATAATTTTTTATATCGCTGAAACTGTAAACTTTTCAGAAGTTCTGAAATATCTTACGTGTAGACAAGACTAGGTTAGGTTAGGTTTGATTTATAAAAATCCTGAAAAGTAACAGTTTCTTTAAAAAAACGCGTTATGACTTGCGATGATTATGACCAAGCACATTATGACTAAAAATAATTATATCAGTCAATATAGACCCTAAAAAATTGTATGGAGATAGCCAAAACTCCGAGGAAGGCCATACGGTACTTCTTTATCTGTGTGGTAGGACCTTGTGCAGGGTCCGTCCGAATCGCTACCACCATCTTATTCATTAACCCACCGCCAAGCAGTAGTGTTCGCATTGCTGTGTTCCGGTGTGGGGGTAAGAAAACCGGTGAAATTACTAGCATAGAGGCATTCCATCTTAGTCCTCAGGGTTGGCAACGCATTTGAAGCCTTAGGATTGCAGTTTTGAGATTGTAGTCTTGAGATTTCAAATGTCTATGGATCTCAGATCCCACTTATCATCAGGTCGCCTGAGTGCTCGCGTGCCTTCTCCTTGCCATACAAAAATAAAAATAAAAATGTTTTTTTGTACATCCCTTCTTTTTTAAGCGTTTTATACAGGAGTCATAACAGCAATAGCAAGTAGCTGGAGTTGTAAAATAAAATCAAAACTTTAGTTCCAGACCATTCTACTGATTTAAAATTTGTTCGAACTTTTTACCACCAACATAATTTGAAAAGTTGTGTTTAAAAAAATGCTGCGCTCGTTTCTACGTTACAAATTCATTATTTCCTCGTATGTTAAAGGAGAACTTTTTAATTTCCAGTTAAAGGGAAACCTAATATTATTTTATATCATTATTTTGTTTTTATCGTCGGTAATGATTGCTATGGATTAAAAAAAAACAGAAAATCTTCAGTTTTTATTTTAAAACTATGATATGTGAAGAATAAAGGAATATGAATATGACCCGTATGTTTTACTTACAGGAGCCATAATATAGATGGAAAAGTAATTCGTCTACGGCCCTTTAGGAGTTTCTGGTACCTATTGCCGCTTGAGCGTTAAGGTTGCGTCCATGCGTGCCACTCAATACTTGATACCCATGCAACCTAACGCGGCAACGGCGCGGCGCGACCCTGACTAAACCAACTTGACGTGACTTGTTGAGTTTGCTTGTGGTAGCTCGCGGCGCGTACGAACGAGGTACGCACACATGTAAACCGCGCGATATACCGTAAACCGAGGCGAGTATTTAGGGGGGAGAGAGTAGACACAACCTAAAATAAGTCATTACTTGTTACAAATAAGAACAATTATTAAATGGACAATAACGTTACGTCTATTGGAAATAATTGCAGCCTTATAATTAGTAACATATGCTTCATTTTAGGTTTTGTCCCTACACACAACTTAATACTTATTCACCTGATTTTACGGTACCTTTGTTTGAAGACGAACTACTGTCTATAGATACTATGCGGGAACGAACTTTGGTTTGAAGATGGATTTTCATAGTGGCCTAGAACTGAAAACACTATGCTAATGAAAATTAGAGTACCATCAGCAACAAAGTTCACTGATCATTTGTGAATCTTGTCACCTTACAATAAAGCCCAGTAGTGGTCAGTTAACAGTTATGCTGTTTGCATACGACTTTTGAGATTACAAATACTCGGTGTTTTTTTACATGAGTAGATTTAATTATCATTCTTTCGATTTTTGGTCTAACCCTACTAGAACAGCCAGGGTTTAATGAAAACTAAAATAAAATAAGGCATATAGCGGTAGTATTTACTTGTGAAAAATTCCTACCACCTTACTTCCTACAGCTAAGCAGCAGTGTTCGATGGCTGTGTTCCGGTGTAGGGATAAGACAACCGGTGAATGAAGCTTGTAATTTGCTTTTAGATATGAGTATGCTCGATGAATTTGTATTAGGCAGTAAGCTTTCCGAATAAAAATAAAATAAAATATAAATAAAATGACTATCATACACGCATTCCATCTAATTCCTCGGTGTTGGCAGCGTATTTTCAGTCTTTTGATTGAAGTTTTCACGTTTTATATGTCTATACGTCAAATTATACTTAAGTATAAGGTAGCCTGTGTGGTATACTTTCGCGATGCCATTAAAAAAATCGAGCCTTTACAAAAAAAAAACAAGTAAAATTGAGCGTAACTTCTTATTTACAACAGAAGTTAGAAATCGCTTTTTGTAGAAAGTTCGCCAACATATTTACCATCATGCAATCTGTAGCTCTACTCACAAAACGAAATTCCGACGTTACGTAAGCCCTGTCTCTTTCACTCGAAGGTAAAATGACTAAAGATAGAAAAGGAGAGAGCTTCCTAAATTATGTATTTTGTGTTTTGGAGTAAGCCTTCGTATGTGTATGGCCCCTAAATGCCTAAACTCGCCCTAATTTGAGGTAATTTCGTTGTTATGAAAACAAAGCAACGGTAAAGTGGGATAGATTAGGGCAGACTTGCCACTTCAAATTTAGTTTTGAAATTAAATGGGCAAAATTATAAATATCGTCGTATTATGTATTTATAATGGTTTTAATAAGCTCCAAACCATTATGTATTTATAATGGTTTTAATAAGCTCCGCTTTCGGAATAGTGCAAACGGCATCCTGATCACCCTACAAAATAGGAGGGATTCACCAATGTTGCGGCGCTGGATTGGGCTACACGTCTCAGGTGCCTAGCCTATGTTCAGTGCTGCTGCTTTGGATATTTATAAGGTAGTATGTCAGTTTTATCTTTAATGTATTGGTAGGCACTAACATTAGCTATAAGTTCTTACTGTTTCTAACACATGGATGCGTAATCCGAAATAAAGATTTATTATTATTATTTATAGATATTTATTTAATTTTCTGTACATTAGGTTTTTTATAACAAATATTCAAATATAAAAGTAAAATAACAATACTAATACAAAAAAATAGACATTATAAAAAACCTAACCTACGAGTGCCGCCGGCAGCGGGGCAGGGCTCAAGCTACCGGTGGTTAGGGCTGCAGAGAGAGGAACCTCCTCACAATACGTGCCGTGTCGAGGAGTACTGCCTTCTGTATCTGGCCCTTGATCCAGCCATCTAGCGAGAGTCTCTTGAGGTGTTGGTCGAGACTCTTCGCTATAAGACCGTTTGCCGAAACAACTATCGGCACAATGATAGTCGAGTCAACATCCTACATGGCGGTCACCTCGTGAGCCAAGTCAAGGTACTTATTATTATTATTATTATAAGGTTTCTTTTCTAAATTTGACGTGTGTGTACAGTGAAACGCAATAACAATATACGGCTATTGCACCAAATACATGTTATTACCTTTCAGATATTTTTGACGCCTTGTTGTGTATATGTATTTATGACTTTGAATGTACAAAACATGTACACTCTTTACAAAAATATACGGTTATAAAGAGTGATAAATGACTTCTGCGCGGACAGAGTCGCGGGCAGCTAGTATTTTTAAATAGAAAGAATGAGTCGTGAGTTTACCAATAGAGTAAATTCCATGTTTGCAACTTTTATAAAATATTCCAAGTGATATATTATGAAGTGATCTCTGCCTACCCCTCTGGGAAACAGGCGTGATTTAATGTATGTATGTATGTATAAAATATTCCATTAATATCCAGCAAAAAAAAATTTGTAAATTTTACAGAATCGATGGTAAATGGCTGAATATTAAAGTAGCCTAGCTGTAAACATAATCTGCACCAGTAGCTTCATAACAAGACTTACTATGTTAACTGGGGCATCGGACGATATTTCACGTCCGCGCCCTGGCGAGGCAAATTTAATAATGTTGCTGCATTTTGTATAAAAGCCTTTATGTATACATGCATAAGTATAAGATCAAAGCGCCTTAAGCCCTTTTTATACGGGGAATATTTTTGTAAACGCTTTAGTAGTTCGTAAGTTCTTTGAAAATTGTAGCATCAAGGACGACTTTATTTATTTAGTGACATGGTTTACATTCACCTGGTATAACTTTTTTTTGGCATAATCATCATTTGGCATACTCATCATTTGGCATAATCATCATTTGGAATAATCATCTTTTAACATGCAGTCTTTTTTTCTGAAACCGTAAAGGTACTTTTCAGGATTGTTATAAAATAAACCTAACCTAACCTAATCGGTTCTACGCAATGATATTTTAAATAATCCTGAAAGTAAAAAAAAAAAGTCACACAAAAAAAAAACTGAAAAAAAAAGACTGTATACTAAAATATGATTATGCCAAATGATGATTATGCCAAATGATGAGTATGCTAAATGATTATTATGCCCAAAAAAGTTATGCCAGATGAAGAGTACCCTAGTGACACAACAACAGATAAGAATATTAACCTCTTAAGGCCAACCATACTACAAACGGGCGTTATTTGTCAGTGGGACTTTGAATCTACTAACAAAGCAATAAAGTTCAATTATGTTTGTTCTACAATTCCATTTTCAGTTTCTGAGAAGAGGAAAATAAACTTTATCTTCACGGCAACACAGTTCAAATTAAATAGCCTAGATTATGCACATCCTACTGCACATAGGGCCTTACGAGGTTAAACTTAACATAACAGTCCATCGGTTACTGCTAATGCACCAACTATAGTGCGCGGCCGATAAGAAGTCAATCCTGACACATTGCACAGCCAAGAAGAATCTGAATATGGATAATGTTGACAGCTGTCAAACAATGCTGCTATTACTTTTATCTACACTCATATCATAAGTCCTCTATTATGTGTTCAAAACCCGTAGGCAATGACCAGCATTACCTGTGATAGTAGGTGACAGCGATGACAGCTGTTAATTTTGGAAGATGTTCCAAAGGGGTTTGGGTAAAAGTGTTGTCATTTGTAAAATTCATACATTTTCAAGGTGAGCGGCCATTCGTAAAAGTGGTAAATTATGATAAAATTATTAAAAATAAACATATTTTGTTATGTAATGTAATACTCTTAAGTGCATCGGAGCGGGGATAATTAAATATTCATACTTGGGCGTACTTTTGTACTAAAAACTGAATACTTAAATCTTTAAAATCTCCGCTCCGATATTATTTAACGCCATAAATTATATATATCTATGTGTATTTAGAGGTCCTCTAAATAACTATGTAAAAATCATCCGTGGCCGCTGAAAAAAAAGTGACAATATTCTTCAAACAAATTTACTCAATGCCCTTTGGATCTCACTACCTTACAATATTCGATAACGTAATTTCAAAATTACGTTACAGCTGTCATTGCTGTCACCTACTACCACAAGTAAGGTGATGCTGGTCATTTGCCTTTCGGCTTCTGAACCAATCTTTGGGTACTTATAATATGTGTGTAGATAAAGTTTTGTACGAGACTCTGCGTAATTAGCATTATGCAACCGTCACGTAAACTACTATTCCTTCACACGCAACTAATAAGTTTAGCATTGTTTTACTGCTGTCAACAATGTCAATAGTCAGAAACTTCATGGTCGTGCAATGTGTATATTTTTCTCTAAATTTCAAGTCCAGCGGTTTCGGCTGAGCGTTGCTCGATCAGTTAGCCAGTCAGTTTCTTCTTGTATTAGAGGTAGATAACAGATAGGTAGATACTGATGTTTGGATGTGTGGCGTCGCGAGAATGGATATAACTAGGAAATAATGGTTCTCCTATGGAATCCCTAATCGTCATTTGTGCTAATGCATCGTTTGTCCGAAGTTTGATTTTTCCTAAAGCCATTTCCAGCTGAATTTTAAAACCTTTTAGTGTTGTTTATAATACAACCCTAAGCTAACCTAACCGCAGGTTTTTTGGAGAACTTAAAAAGTTGTCTCACTCAACTGAAAACCAATTTAGGACAAATGATTATTCGGACAAACGATGCGTTAGGACAAACGTTATTAGGGATTCCGAGGAACACCCGGAAATAATATATTAGAGAAAGCCTAAAAGTATTTAGCACCAATAATAGAAAAATTAAGGAGTAAATAGGTACAGTCGAGTTCATAAATATGTGTACAATTTAGTACCTTGTCACTTTAATCGCTGTGGCAATTCATATTATGGCAGTTTAAACATGACATTAAATAGACAAGGTACTAAAGTGTACACATAATTATTGAACTCGACTGTACATTGGTAAATCCAGATCCCCTACGCTTGTTTTGTTCTAAATACAAACAAAACTAAATCATAAAAAATTCAGTCCCCCAATATCCCCCTGCTCCCTCCTTGAAAATGTTCATATTATAATAACTAAACATTCTTCGTCTTCTATAACGACAAAATGTGACAATTCAATCACGAGCCCAAGGGCCTCTCAAAGACTTGATCAATTAAGGATTTGCAATCTCACTCCAGTGTTGAACTCAAATCACGGCATTGTGTCCCAAAACCGCAAACACTTCAATTTGTGTCCACTTGTACTCGTACTGACGTCGTCCGCGAAGAGTTGGTTTCCCAATATCCTTTTGAAAAGTTTCCAATTTTACGGGATTCAATTATTCGGGATTTGAAGTATGATATTCTCCAATAATTTAGGTGCACCTGGGTCTCAATATCGCTTTTAACTCGAATGCCAATACTGTCAAGTGTATAAGAACTATCGTGACATTGACGTTACGGGAAAACACGTCAAAAGCATTATTGTTTTAACCACAGAATAAGAACATATAGCATAGAAATCGGACTATAAGACGTACTTTGCGGCAGCTATCTTTCTCTGCTTTTTAGATTACGTATTACATGAGAAAAAATAAGGATCGCGGGAACGCGGTGGATGCGAAAAGCACAAGACCGGTCTGAGTGGAGAGCCTTGGGGGAGGCCTATGTCCAGCAGTAGACGTCTTTCGGCTGACATGATGATGATGATGATGGTGAGAAAAAATTAAACAAAAAGTAGGCTGTTTTTTCTTCTTTAACTGTCATTGTCACAAGGTTTTACACAGGGACTTCTTTGTCCTTCCTATAGGAAGGATAGGTTTCTCTTTGTCTATAGGTCTAAATACTAAAGGTGCTTATATGTCCAAATCACGCCTTACTTATGACGATTTACCAAATAACGAAAGAACAGCTATAGATTCATCTCTTTCCAACTCACTATGAAAACCATAACTAAAAAGAAGTGAACCATAATGTATTTTCTGCTTATTTAGTACGGTTTCTATGCCTTTAGTCTTTCTTCTGTGGTTTTACCGTATTGACTTTCCTAGCCGAGTGTTTGACCAATTTTGTTTTCCAAATCACTTTATATCCTAAGAATGGAATTCCATTTTCATCGCTGTTAAGATTTAGAAATTGTTGCTTCTCGAATTGGGCAGGATAAAAAAACCGAGCGAATGCAAGTTGGGCTCATGCACAAAGGGTTCCGTAGCATTGCATTATGTATTATTTTTATTTACTAGTGTTGTTTCCTCGTGTGGTCGCCGAGTTAGAATAGTGCCACTCCATGTCTTCCCGTGGATGTCGTAAGAGGCGACTAAGGGAATAAAGGCTTGTAGTACTGTTAGGCGATGGGCTTGCAACCTGTCACTAATACCTACGCTGGTAAAGCTCTTAGCCTAATTGTGCAAATTGTGTTTATAGAATTATCAACAAGTTTTTAGAGATGTTTGTAATTCTGTAGCTCTGCCTACCCCACTCTGGGAACAAAGGCGTGAGATTATGTATGTATGTATGTACTAAAGACATAACTGTTATACTGTAAGAAAAGGTTCGTGACTTTTAGACCTTAATATCGTTGAAATAGAGTCTAAAAGTGACGAACCTTTTCTTAAAGTGACTATATATAGCGGGGTAGGTACCTAAAGGTATGCGTCAATAAAACACGACGATCCAATACTGCCTGTTTATTGACAAGTGTTGCTATCGATAATACATAACACTATTCACATCAAAATATAATCCGACTCTACCGTTTTTACGATAAAAAAGACCTTAAAAAAACACGTTTCTTAAATCGGGACCCCCTGCATTTTTTACTTTTTTTTTCGACGTATTACAAAAATAACCGCTTTCTCTTACGATTATAATGAGTTTCACTATTGGAACGCATAATTTTTTTACGCAGAACGTATCTTTACGCATAAAATCGTTTGACCTAAAACTAAAGCTCTATATAGTTAGGATATATTAACAGACGTTTAGTGTAAGGGTCCCTAACCTTTTATAGTACGGAACCCTAAAAATAAACCCGCCCAAATTGCGTTACCGTGATTCCCTTAAACCGCCTAGAAAATAGATTTAAATCTTTTCAAATCTTAACTAATAAATAAGCTTAAAGCTCCCGGAAGCCCCGAACAAAGGAAACCTCACAAGTTGGAACGGAGGGTAGTTTTAAAGCACCTCCACAGGTGTGGAAGTAAGAAGATCACGCCTTGCTTCTATTGACCGTTTGGATTTTAAGGAGGGGTACTAAGGATTCTCGATTTCCAATAAAAAGTTTTTTTTTTGCGATGTTCATTTCGTTTTCAAGATTATGCAGGGCGCGTTGTTGAACAGTGAACCACCCTTTTTTCTAAGTCATATAACTTGCTAGAAAATAAAGCTAAAAAATTCGTTTTGGTGTCATCGTTTAGGTAATTTCATAAGATTTCTGAGTTTTAGGTTACAGAAAGCCAGATGGACAAACTAAGACTCATAAATGAGGATATGTAAAAAAAAAAAATGGCTCACTGTGTACTATAGATTTTACACTGACACAATTATATTTCCAACAGTGAACCATAATTTACTGTGCGTTGAACAATGAACCACCGTTTTGTTAAAGTCATTTAACTTGTTAGAATTTTAACTAATAAATAAACTTAAAGCTCTCGAAAGCCCCGAACAAAGGAAACCTCACAAGTCGGAACGGTGGTACTTTTAAAGCACCTCCACAGGTGTGGAATTATGAAGATTACGCCTTGCTTCTATTGACCGTTTGGAATTTAAGGAGGGGTACTAAGGATAATCTATAGCGAATAAGAAGTTAATGTTATATGCGTTGTTCATTTCGTTTTTAGGATTACGTACCCAAAGGGTGCCCAACGGACCCCATTCTTACAGTAAAACCCACACCAATGGGAATGACCAATCTCAATTCTTTTGTATCATGCTTGCGCTACGGTTCGGCGTGCTCCCACTTCGCAAAATGCATCGTTTCCCAACCGTTTCATTTGCCAACCCGATTTTTTCTGTAACGGTAAATATTTCAGGATTTTCATAAAACTAACCTAACCTAACGGGTTCTACACGGTGGTACAGAAATAAATCTTGAAATATTTACAGTTACAGAAAAAAAGGGTTGGCAAATGAAACGGTTGGGAAACGGGACATTTGCCAAATGATTTTCGGCCAAAAGGCAGGATACCGTAAAAAACATATCGTCTTTGACCTGCTATGGTATTGTTTTTAATTCAGCCGCAGTTACTGTCAAGTAAAAAAGCTGTCAAACCGTAGAAAATATGATAACAGTTGACATACGATATGATTTTTACCGCCTAGAATCTTGGCGGTTTGTCTTGTCTAGCTGTCATTTTAAAAACATCTGTCTTTTTTTTTTGTAATTCTTTGATTTTGGTTCGCAAATCCAGGGCAACTTTGTGAAGTAACCTCCAACACTGACGAAGAATATGCATCAAATAAAATATCAGTGAAAAGTTGATTCTGAATGAGCAAGCGGTCAAGAACACTCCAAGCCATTGAAGTGGATGCCCGCCATCTTCAATGGTTTGCCGACTGGAACTGGAAGACGCCGACGACAACGACAATTCACAGTACAATTGCTTATACATAATAGACTTGACATTTGCAAAATTACATAACTTGTAGACGCCATTAAAATAAATAAATAATAGAATCTTGGCCCTGGAAACAGAGTAGGTATAGACATATTTTATGGTACACATTTGATAGCTACGTTAAGTACAAGAAACTCACTTAATTCTCACTCGATTCTCACCCGACCCGTGGTAACCGCCGAGTTCTGAGCTGAAACACTAACATGAGCAGATGTGCCGTCTCGAGGATCCCGACGTTTATTTTGGCACATTAGCGTTTTTGCGTCGTGTTTACGTTTACGCAGAACAAGCAAAGTATTAGAAGGATGTACCGATATTGACATTAAAGATTACGTTGGCGGTATTCCTTGACAAAACAAATACTTTTTTTTTATGGCGTATGTATCTAGGCTGCCTGATGGTAAGTGGGATCTAGAGAGCTGATAGACTCAAGACTGCAATCTTAAAACTTGAGGACTAAGATGGAATGCCTCTATGCTAGTAATTTCACCGGTTATGTTTTCTCTATACGGGAACCCAACATTGCAAATACATTGGTAGGTGGTTTTAAAACTTTTAAGCATCGTAAAAATACCGGTTTTATTAATGTTGTATTATTTTAATAATTACTTACACAATAAGAACTACATTTGCAATAACCATTTTAGAAATTATAGCTACACTAAACCGGTAAAAACCAGAAGAATGGGTTCACGATAAAATCCAAGTCCGAAAAATAGAAATCTTGGAACAAGCACTTAAGAATAGCGGCATTGGAGCGCCTGTATGAAGAATTGATTTAGCAAATACTTCCCGGACAATTTTTTCAAACCATAATATTTCTTAAAACAATGATGTTTGAAAAATAATAACGTTGATTTTTGGCGTCACTCTCAATCTCAACACGCGAATAATAATAAAAAACACATACCTAATAGTTTTTTCTTTACTTTAGATATGCACGGAAAAAGTTTCATGATCTTTCTTACTATTAAAATGGATAATTTATTTCAGTTACAGTTCTCGCCATGTTTAACCTCAAATTTATCATTCATGAAAGCAAACTGAATGATTTCATTATAATGTCACGTAATTTGTCAAACGCACGCGTCTCTAATGAGACTGTCAAAACAATATTCCGTCTGGGTAATTTGTCATTTGCTTTGATGTTAAAATACACGGTATTTTTAACGTTATTTTTCATGCGTTGTAGTGCTCAAGGACATTCAGGTGCTCAGGGGGTCAAGGCTTTGTCAAATGGAAACTTGTAACCTGTAAATTGTAATTTGTTAAATTACAATTTACAGGTTACAAGTTTCCATTTTCCAGCCTCGACCAATGACGACCGGCCATTTGAGCAGTGTGCAGTGTCGCCAGTTTAGGGCTTGTTTACGGAGACGTGGAGCGTCGCGCGTGGCGTGCGGCTTGGCGTCGCGCGGCGCGTCGGGCGTTTTTTCCGTTACAGAGAGGCGGCGCGTGCAGCGGACCACGTCATCACACGCGCAAACACAAACATATGGAAATGTATGGTGTTGTTTATAAAGATGCGGGGCGTGATGCGGCATGTGGTGCGGGGCGTAAAGAGTAGCGATGCCCGCCGCTGCATCCGCGGCGGACCCTCGAGCGCGTAGCGGAGCGCGCGACGGAGCACAAGACTGTCAGAAGGTTCCGCCGCGCGTTGAGCGTGCGATGCTGCGTGCAACGCGGCGATGCCATTCGCGGGCTGCGCCACAAGTAACACTGTATCTGAAGCAAACGCGTGTAAAAACGCTTCTCCGTAAACGCTTTTATACAACGCCATATGTTTTAATTTAGTACAGACCGCGCCGCCCAACGCTACGCGCGACTCCCCGGGTCTCCGTAAACAAGCCCTTAGACCTGAAAAATTGTTACTTGTAGCTTTATAAAACGTGCCCCAGGAGTGTCAGGCATCTGAGGGTGATATCGAGGACAGAGTGATGTGGAGAATACAGATGAGGAAAGCTGACTCCACTACCGTGTGGGATTAATAATAGCTAGGAACAGAGAGAGAGAATCATTACTCTCTTTATACTTTTTAAATAATGTTTCAAATTATTATGTTAAGCATAAAATAACTAGACAAGTGCGTGTTTGACTCGCGCACTGAGGATTACGTACTATTGCTATTTTTTATTATTTGTTGTTTTTTAGGGTTTGCACTGTAACCACATCAGCACTTGTATGGTTAATGGATAAAGCAAAAACATAAAACCAAACAAGAACTTATTTTATGGGATACAATTTGACACCATTTGAATACGGAACCCTGTTAAATAAAATGTCAGTAAAGATGTTTTATTTGATTGGAATTTAGTAACTTTTTCCTTTATGTTCGTTAACAATTAATAACGATACGTTAACGATTTCCAAATAAAATTTGAATCGTTAATGTATCGTTATCGAGATTTGAAGGTATTTGTCAGAGATCGGAACAGCGCCTTCGTGACCATCTTTCGAAAAATTCAAATAGCCAAACATTTAGTCAATGAAATTGATTCCTACACAACTTTGGACCATGTCAGAGCGACACTATAAATAAAATCATAAGAAGTCTCTTACGTTTTGATTGATTACGACACTTTGACATAGTCCAAAGTGGTCAAGGAATCATTTCCCTTTACTGTACTTACAACAGTGAAACGGACTAGATGGTTCATAATTACGTAACACAATTGACGACCACGATTTTAATTGTATTTGGTCCTTAGATTAGGTACAATTTGCATCAGGTACCCATGGGTACCTACTCGTTTGCATACTCCATATCATTAATAAAAAAAAACAGGTACCTATTAGTGACCTAAGCTTGAACTACCACAACTTAATAAGCTAAAAAAAATACCTGAATCTAAGATATTTATTTACATACGCACCTTCAGAACAATAGTGACCTAATTTAGAAATTTTATATTTCGAGTTTGGTCTCTATAGTAATAAATTTACGACTTGAAGTTTGAAAGCAGAAATTTTGAATTAGGTCACTATTGCTCTGAAGGTGCGATATTTTGTATGTTTAAATACATTATTGTAACGAAACCACATACAAATATGTATATATTCTAACTCGCGTCAGTATCTGAACGGCTTCATGTTGTAAATCGTTTACGTTTGGAACAAGCGACAAGCGAATGTAAAAAATATTTATTCAAATGCAAAAGCTTTATCTTGTCTAGGGGACACCGTTGATGTGGGAAAACATATCGAAACTTTTATGTGGTCGTCTTGCACCGTCTTATATACGAGTATACACATAAATAGGTGTTGTTTTTTCCTGTTATCCCTCTGTCTCTTTCATAAGATTTTTGGCATGTTTTCCTTCTGAACTACGCATGCTATTTTTATAAGTATAATATTTAATTTAATATTTCGGTCATTCTCCAGACAGCCATTTCTGTATGTCCTCGGGCTTAAAAAATATAAAACTATTGAATTTGGTATAATTTATATTTTTTCTTCCTAGAAGGTACCTACTCGTATTGAGGTGTACATGAATTTTCAAGTAAATATTCAATACCTTTCTAGGGGAAAAAAAAATCAATACCCCATTCTCCTAATTAACACCGCGCGTCCCACTTCCGAAATCACTAATATAACTATTTTCCCCGATCATATACAAGAGGTAAGATGAATGAAAGTATTTTTATTTAATAAAAGATAAGATATCCAAATTACAAAAAAAATACCAAATTTATTTAGTAATATATCACTAAGATATAAAATAAAGAAACTTTGTCCCGATACGTGTACTAATTCACGCGCCGCTTTCATTCTTGTCCGTGCAAGGCCATTGAAGAAATAGACAGACGTCTGTAATGCATTTTGCGTGAGCAGACCTTCATGTCAAGACCCTCTTGAGAGAAAGACGTGTTAATGTTGTGTGGATCGCACACTACAAATGTAAGTATCTAATTCGCATGTTTTGGTTCTCGTAAATTCTAATTAACACGTTGACGTTTTTAAAATCAGCCAATAACTCTATAGCTCTGTAAATTATTGTATACATTAAGAACCTCAGTATTTAACAGTTACTGGATTATGTAGTTTATCACATGTACCTAAAAGAAGTTATATTTTTTTTATCAAGAATCCCTAATACACACGTCTAATTCACGGGCCAAAAATGAACGCGTTAATTAGTTTAAGAGTAGTAAAAAAGGTTTTTGGTACATAAAAGTATTTTATTTCTAATTGCTCGCTTAAGCTAAACCAGTTTAAATTAATTTACAGGAATATTTTTTTTACAAAAATGTAATTCCCGGAAGAATGATGGCATGATTAGAATGACATATATTATGTCAAACTGGTGTTATTAGAGGGGCCCTAACCTTAAAATCATCCTTATGATCGTATCTATGTGCTTAAGTGTTTGGACAATATGTTTTTTAGAGGTTATTTTATTTTTCCTAGCATATTTCTCTTGGAAAACATGAAAATTTTGCTGACCGCATTAAAAAGTTGCATTTTGACAATAAGTGACAACTGTAATTCTAATCATGTAAGGAAAATCCTAGGGACCCGGCATCATTCTTCATATTTGTATAAATTATGTATTAAAACCACCCGCAATAATTAAACTACATACTTAAAGTTGAATGTCTGTATGTTATGTTACATAACTTATGTATGTAAAGCTTAAACGGCTCGACGGATTTTAGCATTATGAATTATGAGGTGTCCTTAGATTCAATAAAATTAACTAGTTTATTTATATCCTTTTAGTTCATCGGGTTTTTAAATTTTAAATTACTTTTTTTAAAGATAGATAGGGAATGTAAAAAGTAGGAGGAAGAAGTATTATTTTTTCTTTAGCAGATACGGCAATTTATTTGTTATCGTTTGTTCATAATACCTAAGGTATAATATAAAGTTATTAATCCTGTTTTTTTTATCGTTTTCATTGTTGATTATAGAACGATTATTTCAGTGAAATATTAGTTAGCTTATTATGTATGTATATCGTGATGGATATTTTATGTTCCTAATAGTTTAAACGTTGCAATATAATAAATATGATAAAATTAATAGACAGACTGACAGTTTTTGTCTTATTTCCTAAAAAAAATATATTTGGCATGAACATTTATCTAATAAACGCGTAGTTTTTTTAATTCGCAAGCAAGTAAACCTAATTAACGCATCGCTTTTCTAATTCGCGCGTCACGCAAATATTAAAACCCTTCTAGTTAATTAACCGCTAATAATAATTAAGTGCCCAATAAATATTAAAGTTTGAATGGTCGATATGTTACTACATTTTGCATAAATTTTATCAAAAACCAAGTGGAAAAAAAGGGCGGTGTTAATTAGACTGAGAACACAATTCTGGAGAATGACCGATTTATTGCTTTATATAGTGCTAGCCTAAGTAGTAACCATTGTAATATGTTTAAAAAATGACTGACTGCTGAGTTTCTTGCGGCGTTTCTTCTCAGCAGTGGTCTCCTCTTGCGAAGCGCTGGTAGATTCTTGACGTGTAAACATGCCCGGGCCTACTTACTGAATAAATATCTTTTACCTTTTATCTTTTTTTATCTTTTGATATAAGACAGTTTAATCAAAGTTCAAAATCCCCTACGTGAAATCAAATACATAGGCACATATTGCAGTCTTAGTAACGATAGTTAAGTTAGCTAGTTAAGTGGTTTTTAATTTATTTTAATCGTATGGCGTATTTACATAAACATTTTCGGTAAGCATAACTAAAGAGATAACTATAGATCCTTATTCAAGGTCCTGAGCCACGAGATAGTGTCAGGTGTTAGTTTATACATTATCTTCTGGGGTAACCAAGTATGAGTGTAGATTACAAGGCTGTACAGTCAACAGCATAAATAAGTGATCATTTATGTACCTTGTCGCTTTCAGTCGTTTCACAATTTTGTATGACATTTCAAACACGACGTTAAAGTGACAAGGTACATAAATGATCACTTATTTATGCTGTTGACTGTACAATGTGCTCCATGGTTTGAGCCTCCTCGCCACAGTCTCAGAGAGCCGAGTTACACCAACCCAGACCTTTATAACGTTATGAATAATATCGTTATCATAACGTTTAGTTAACGTTTCGTTAGTGCTCAAAATTTCGTTTAAATATATCGATATTTTTTCATAACGAAATCGTAATAACGTTATACTTAAATAACGTTATAATAACGTTATGAAACTTATGAACTACGCGCTGTTGCCGCTCCTTAGGTAGAAAAATGAAATGAAATGAAATGAAATAAAATTTATTTAGCACTTAAAGCACTTAAGATAAAAATAATACAATTTGCTTAACTAAATCAACTTATCCTAGATTATTACTTTAATTGCATCAAGCCCAAAATGGTCTCCACTCAGCTTTTTATGCCACGGCATATTGATCAGATACACCGTGACGCTGGTTTTCAGTGAAACCTGGAGAGGTGAATGGCGCACCGTAATAACTTCCACTATTTAAAATTAACCAAAACCAAAACACTACATAAAATTACATACAACTACCCATACGTGTGAGTGAACGTACATATGCGAGTGTGTGTCTGTTTGGGTGTGAGTGGGTGCGTGTGTGTGTGTATGTGTGTGTGTGTACGTGTGTGTCAGTACGACTGCTTATGTACCTAGCTAGTGCTTTGGTAGACATTTTGCGTTACTGGCCGACGTCCCAGAAGGGACGATTTTTGTCCGTTTAGACATCGCAACCAACGTCCTTTCGATGTCCGTTCATATTATCCCGTCCCTTTTCTAATAGCCAGCTAAAATACTTACTTAGCTTTATCACAAAAAATGCATTTTAAAATGCAAATAACAAACGCAGATTAAAAAATTACGTTCTACGAAAATAACGGTTATTATCGTTATTATAGCGCTTACCGAAGTATCGTTATACGTATAGGGTTTTGTTTGATAACGTTATTATGGATACCGCTACAGGTAAGGCGTCAAATAACGTTATATAATAACGTTATTCGTTCCATATAACGTTATGAAAGATACCGTTACACGAAAATAACGGTTATTAAAGGTCTGCACCAACCCCACTTGTGGCGGAAGTAGTTGCAGCGTCTGTGACCTGTCCTCAGTCTATTTAGTATGGTTTTTAATTGTTTTTGGCAATAATTATTTTTTTGCATTGTACGCGATTTTCTTTATGCGTTAGAAAAACGCTTTTTTTGTATTAAAAAAACAATCGGATTCAACCACACGTTTATGTCTTTAGTAGTTTTAATGCGCTGTTAGTAATCATCTTTCTGTTATGATCAACGATATTTTATATTTAGATAAGTTATGCTCATACTAAACGCATTCGAAAACCGTCGCCAATTACTGACAGTTGCTACGTTGCCATATTTCTACAGACAAAGACGGCAATTCGTAGCGAACGCTGTTGTTAGAAAGAGATAAATAATTGTTTCACATTACGTACCCGAATGACCCGGCGTGCCCGCTCATGGATGCGATATAGCTACCCGTCTCTATTGCACTCATGCGATATCTAATTGTGTATCTCATGTTTCACAGGTCACAGTGACGCCACCGGTGCAAATTAAACAAAGTATGGCGATGTAAAACAAAATGTAAAAAATATTTACGGTACTTACGAATGAAATGAGACATCCTTTATTTCTTTTATAGTTACAGTATAATTTCGGCAGCTTCGAAAAACATAAGACGGCATTTTTTATGACTTATATTTGTTGCATTTCGGTAATAAAACTTTACTGTTTTTGACGCGTGCGTGTCAGCGGCCACAGCGCGACTGAACGATAGTAAGGCAATTACCTTCCTTTTCGGGGAACGCTTTTGCGCGCAGATGACGTATCTTAATTTAAAATATCATTGGCTGCTGCTGTATTAATTAACTTTAACGCACAGTGTACATTGCTTGCAATTTATTTTTTGTTAGAAAACAAGTGTGTACTATTTTTTATTGTTTCGATCACCTTCTTGTTCGAGGAACGCTTTTGCGCGTAGATGACGTATCTTAATATAAAACATCATTGGTTATGATATGTAAAAATGTCTCGCTGTTATGGTGATTTTGTTAGTCGTAATTTCTTTCAAAAGCCATTATGGTCAAATTTAATTGATCGTTCATGAAACCGCCTCAAAAAAGGTAAACAATACTTTTTTTCAAATGATAATTTGTTAACTGAAGTCTGCTTTTGGTTAAAAGTTTGTTCTTCAAGTCAAGATAGATGCTGTCCAACAGCATAGAAAGTTAATTTGGTCAGGTAATCCGTTATAAAAAATTGCCCGCCTTTGAGATGACTACGAAGCTAAAAAAAATACACAATGCGATCAAGTTTCTTTCTAAACCTAGTCCGATTTTTAGGATTTTGATTTGTACATTTTCGTTTCCAAGAACAATATTGATCGAAATTAAAACAAATTAAAAAATTAAAAAACGAGATCGTATAGGTACAGTCGACATCATAAATAAGTGATAATTTATGTACCTTGTCACTTTAGCGTCGTGTTTGAAATGCCATACAAAATTGTGAAACGATTGAAAGCGACAAGGTATATAAATGATCACTTATTTATGCTGTTGACTGTACAAACCTAATTTTTCATAATAACTAAAACGTATTCAAAAATCGGACTTGATTTCATCATCATCATCATCATATCAGCCTGTTGCAGTCCACTGCTGGACTTAGGCCTCCCCCAAGGAGCGCCCAAGGAGCGCGATCTCCCGCCCTTTGCATCCAGTCACTGCCAGCTGCCTTCTTCAGGTCCTCGGTCCATCTAGCCGGGGGGCGCCCTACACTACGTTTGCCTAAACGTGGTCTCCATTCGAGAACCTTCCTGCTCCACCTCTCGTCGGTTCTGCGACAGACATGGCCAGCCCACTGCCACTTCAGCTTGCTACATTTTTAGACAATATCAGTCACCTTACTTGACTTGATTTAAGTGGTTAGAAATGTTATCGCCAGGAGCTAAATTAGTTTTATATTGACAGCAACACGATTTAAGCATCGCTTCACAAAATCGTAACAATACAATACAATACAAAACACTTTATTGTACACCAAACAAAATTACAGCGAAACAGTACAATTAAAAATAACACAGGTAAAAAACAGGTGCTCTTAACGTTGATTACCAGATAACTTTGTAGAAATATGGAGTCAAATTCAAATATTTTACACAGTTGGTGGTGCAAACTTCAAGCGAGTAATAATAAGAAACTATTTATGTTACATGTATCTTCTTAATGTAGAATTGCAACGCTTGTATTAACTTGGACCACGCCGGAATATCTACCGACGTAACAGGGACTTTATGGTCGGGCTTTTAAGGCTAAACGCTGTTATAAAAGCTACATTCGGCCGGCAACTCGTGATACATATTACAATAGAGAACCACGGCAACTGACGGAACAGTAACATTTTATAGAAGTTATTTTAATTAGTCGAAGTAAGTTGACAAGCGATAATGCCCATTGTCCGACATTGCCCCGCTTTTCTAGGCGGTAAAATCCAAATCGTATTTGACCCGCAGGCCTTTCACGTAAGTCACTCGCAATCGCGATCGGCTTCAAAACAAAACAATTGGTTTCATTTTGTATGCAGACAAGCCTTCGATTTTCAAAATGAAAACGATTGTGATTGCGAGTGTTGTTACGCGAAAGGCCTGGCTGTTATGATATTGTTTTCAACTCGGCCGCCAGTACTGTCAAGTTAATAAGTGCTATCAAAATCTTGACAATCAATACGATAACTGGGCGTTTCTTTAAAAATGTATACCTAGTTAAAGGCTAAAATTAAGAAACGTTAACTTTTCCGCTGAGTTACGAAAATTAGTTATACTTGTTATAAGATAAATGGTGGTATCTCAGACAAAACTCCTGCAGCAAGTGCAAGCATATTACTAACGGGTGAGGATTGAATCTACTTCATTGATTGAATTAGAGATACTGCTAATTGGCGCTGAGAGGTAGTATATAAATGTACGACTAATTTTCGTAACTCAGCGGAAAAGTTAACGTTTCTTAATTTTTGTCCTTAACTAGGTACAAACTTTTAAAGAAATGCCCAACTGGGGAGCTATCGCCTAACACACTCGCAATCACAATCGTTTTCATTTTAAAAGTCGAAGGCGAGTCTTCGTACAAAATGAAAACAATTATTCCACTTTGAAACCGATTGCGATTGCGTTAGGCAAGAGCGACGCAGGTCAAAAATGGCATTGTCTATGTATGTAAAGGGACATTATTGTCGATGGCGCTTACGCCGCACTGCGTCATGTGATGTTGTATTTATATCGGAGCATCTTTAATAATGGCGGAAGCACCATCGACAATAAGGTCCCTTTTCATAGTTAATGCCACATAATATTATGGTTTTTACCGTGTTGAATAGAGACCCTAACCGCTGAAGCGGAGCGAGACAGCGGAGCGACGGGCTAGATAAAAATCCACCAATAAAAAAAATATGTATAAAATCTCCGTTAGATAAGAGGAGCGTAGATTTTATGCAATTCTATTAGTGGATTGTTTTCTCGCTCACCACTCCGCTCTATTGGACAGGCAGCCTAATAATCGCTAGACTTTAGTGTCAATGGCCGGGGCACACCGCTTGCAGAACAGATGGCTGATAGGGCCGAAGACTTCTCAAGAGGCGTCCGCGTACCGGAAGACGCAGCGTGGATAGGCCCCGAACAAGGTGTACCAACGACGTGGTTAAGGTTGCGGGAAACCCGTGGATGCAAGCTGCCCAGGACCGGTCCTTGTGGAAAACCTTGGGGGAGGCCTATGTCCAGCAGTGGACGTTATTCGGCTGATATGATGATGATGATGAATGTCCATTAGTGTTGGGCAGGACATGAATCTATACTAAATTTATAAAGCTGAAGAGTTTGTTTGCTTGAACGCGCTAATCTCGGGACCTACTGGTCCGATTTTAAAAATTATTTCAGTGTTAGATAGCCCATTTATCGAGAAAGGCTATAGGCTATATATTATCACGCTAAGACCAATAGGAGCGGAGCACCAATAAAGAATGTTTCAACATTCTACGTTAACAAAGTCGCGGGTTAAAGTTAGCGTTAGCCCAAAGTAACTATTCCACGGGGACGAAGTCGCAGGCAGAAGCTAGTTTAAAATAAATTTCAAGGAAAACTCATTTCATTAAATAACTATTTATAGATAAAAACTCCGATATAATGGTGACTCCTTCTTTCAGAGCCGATATCTTTTAAAGGGCTCAACTGATTTTCATAAAACCTAGCTAAGAACCACCGCTAAAAAACCTGCCTGCAAATTAAAAAAAACTGCATCCAAATCAGTTCACCCGTTTAAGATCTACGGTGCCGCAGCCACACACACACACTTACATACATAGCGGTCAAATGTATAACACCGCTCTTTTTGCGTCGGGGGTTAAGAGGATTGTGATGCTAAAAAATTCCATACAAAATGAGAAAACGTTTTTCTCCCCTTAAACCTCGTCCGATTTTTACAATTTTTGAACATGTTTATTTATTTATTTATTTATTAATGTTGTAGATATTATGAAAAACTATGTCTGTACGTTTTCCTTTACACGAAAATATTTCTTAGAATGAAACAAATTGAAAAAACAAAAAACAGAAACGAACAGACCTAATTCTTTATAATAACTACAACATATTCAAAAATCATGGAAATCGGACTTGATTTAGGGGATGAGAAACGTTAACGCCCGGAGCTAAATTTGTATGGATTTTTTTTGACAGCTACGGGATTTTAGCGGCGCTTCACAATCCTCTTAATGAGCTGTTAATATGTCCTACCTCCAATGAAGGGAGATAATGCAACGCTATATTATGCATTACTCTGTCTGTTTGTTACGCTTTAACTGGTAAACCCACAGACATAAATACACATAGATAATGCAAATGCATCTACATCGCATATCCGAATCCGGACTTAAACCCCGACCAAGCGTCGGGGTTGGCCGTCGCTACTGACGTTCCGCGCGCCTGTTGGTGCAGCTGGTCGGCCGTGAAAATTAAGAAAATGCCTCGCTGCGTGATAATAAACTGCAAAAGCCCGAAAAAGCGACGACTTTGAATCGATTTTGCGCGGAAAACGGAAAATTCTCTTTTCTCAAACATGCAATGGAATGTTGGCGTTATGATAGTTATAACTCAAAGTATCACGTTGCGGGCGGAACACCTCGAACTCGACTGTAAAGGAATTTCATACAAAATTGAAGGCCTAGGCCGGGAAGTAATTTTTTTTAAATTTTAATGTATACACGGCGGCTGTGTTTATAAACAGGCTAAATAGCTGTTTTTTTTAATATACTAAGCCGTGCATCCAACCAAAGCGTTTGCATAAACGCACCAGGTACCAGGAGGGCAGAGGTTATTAGGGGTGCGTAGCGCAACTTAGATCGCAGGCGATATAGCACGGTACAGCGCACCCGGCACAGCGCGGATGACTGAGCGAGTTACTTTTAATGTTTATGCACTTATATGTTTGAGAAAAACACTATACATACCTCGCCGTGAAAAGGGGTTGCCAGCCTCGTAACTATCCGGCCGGCAACCCCCTACTTCTCGGCCTCTGTAGTAATGTAGATACTATTTCTTGGTGTGTCCCAGTTGGTATGTAGCAAAAAGTAACATGGTTGGTATTCATACAGATTGAGGTGTTTACGTTATCTCGTCCACCTCTCAACTGATTTCGATGAAAGCTGCTATAAAGATACCACCTTGAACCCCTAAAAAGGACAAAGGGTACCTTTTATGCCGTAAAATTTGAATATTCCCGAAGGAAGAGAAATAAATTACTTCAACGCAGAGTCGCGGGCAACAGTATATTTAATAAAACAGAGTAAAAAAAACTTGTATTTTTATATCCAATGTGCAAGATCAAGAGATAACATTTCAAGGTGACCCTTTAACCCTGGCAGACTCCGGAGAGAGATCATAAACCAGATAATGAGCGGATTCTGCTATTCCAAAACGGTTTGGACAATGAGAGATAAATAAGATTGTCGTGTGATTTGGACAAAGTTACATACATAAGTAGGTTTCAACTATAGTACATTGTTGCAGAGGATAGAAAGTACGCGATTTTTGGACGAGTCATATAGAGGGCCGAAACGTAGTTGAGGCCCTCTAGTGTACGAGTCCATAAATTGCACTTTCTACCGAGGCAGACATAGTGCTTTTCACAACTACTGAGAGGAAATAAAATAAAAATTCATATTCAAAACTCAAATTTTAATTCATGTTAATGTGACATCACCGTCAAGTTTACCATGGATAACTTTTTTTTTAATCGGGACGTCTATTCTCGTGTCACTCGAGATTAATAAACTAACATGCGACATGAAGATGTCAACTCCATATAAAATTTTATTTGTTTCGCCTTATCTCCCATGTAATTTTATCTCTAGTGGTTCGAGATTAGGGGCCAAGTTTGAGTTACATTTTAAAAAAAAGCAGTGAAATAGTTTTTAGTCTGTGTATCTTTTAGCAAAAATACACCTAATATTTTACGACACAAAATGGTGTGTTCTGATTGGTCGATTTTAATTTTTCATTTTAAGGAGCTATGACACAAAAATTGATTGATTGATTTTCATTGGTTCTTAAAGTTGGACAACAATGTTCTCGACCAATCAGCGAAAACGCCGAGAAAAACATTCTTGGTCTGTCCTTATAAGTGACGTTTTGTGACCCCAAACAAGACCATCTATGGCCATATTTCCGAGCAGTGTTGTGAAAATTGGATTTTACAAAGCAATGTTTATAAAAAATATTTCAAAATTTCTTGTTTGGTTAAGCATTGTTATAAATTTTCATTGAATAAGAAAACACTTTTTAAGCATAATATTTTCGAAAGCCCTAATCAAACTTAGCAACCTCTTTTGTGGCTATCTAGGCAGTTTAAAAAAAGTGCTCATAGTTAAAGACTACAAACTAACAACGGTAACTTTTCCATTACGTCACGAAAATTGGAACTACATTTATGTGCTACCCTTATATTTCTTTTCTGTTTTATATTTCAATTTTTTATTCGGTGTTGGTATTCTCTTGGTTTCTTTTTGTTTTAAATTTAATCTTAAGAGACAGTTTGTGTTGTGCTTTTTATGGATGAATAAAGTTTTTATCTATCTATCTATCTATCTACCCTCATACGTCAATAGGTATCTCAAATTTAGTAACCGAAGCAGATTCAATCTTCACCTGTTACTAATATGGTTGCAGTTGCTACAGAGTTTTGTTTGAGATGCCAACATTTGAAGTAGTTAACTTTAACTTACGTGACGTAATGGAAAAATTATCATTGTTAATTTTTAGTCCGTGCTCTTTTTTTGAAAACCCAAGTTCGACCCTGGACAAGAAGCATTCTGCAAAAGTGATCGCTATCGAAGAAGTGTAATGCTGCCGGACGGTCGTGTCAAGCTCGGTAAAAGAATAATGCATTTGACGTGTTATCATATTATCAACGTTATGATATTAATAAGAAGATTGAAGAAAGAGATAAACAGAGTAAAAGTGAGTGGGAGGGTCGGAAGGGGCCGCCCTAGACGCACTTTTTCGAATCCAATCGGAGAAATACTGGAAAAAAGCCGAATCTTACGTACCCGAAACGGACGTGCATGCATGACTCGATGTATGAATGTGGACGAAGCGAAAGAGATTTGTCAGGATCGTAGCAGGTGGAAAGAAGTGGTCTCTGCCTAGCCCTCTGGGAAACAAATCGTGATTGTATATATGATATTATTTACTTGACAGAAATGACGGCTGAGTGAAAAACAATACGATAATAATTATGTCAAAAGCAATACGGTGTTACCGAGTAAAATAGAGGCCCCTAAAATATTATTTTAATCGATATTATTATACGATAACAGTAAAGTAGTAAAGTATACCGTTTACATCCACAAAAAATCTATAAAGTTGACTTTTTTTACATTGTTATTACTTAATATTATTATTTATTTAAATATTATAACAAACACAAAGTGTGCAGATTAGGCATTGTTCCACAAAACTGTTTACATAGTTTGACTGCGGAATCTTCGGTCCAGCTCGTTGATCACTACACAACATAAAAGCGGTACTTAATTAGATATACTCTAATATATTAGTATGTGTTAATGATATGAGTTTACTCACGCTCACCCATAATTATATAATTATAGGAGAGCATCGTATTCACAATGAATTCAGTAGATGCCTATATAACTTAGCTTTAACTCTACGTTTGTTGGTTAAACTAGTTTTCTTTAAAAGCCCGGTGTTTAACTTGGTTCTTAAAGCTCTCTATATAGCATTGTTGGCCGAAGCGAGGAAAATTTAATTCTTCAATATTTCAGTACAATTCACTCCTGATTCCATTGTAATGAAAATTGAGTTTCTAAAATGGATCCCTCAAGAATTAGAGTAACGTCATTATTTGAACGTAACTATCCCTCTATTTGTGATGCCAAAGGATAATTTTAGGCTATGGTTAAAATTGGGAGGCTGCCGTTTGGCCAAAATGTATCATTTCCCAAATTTTCATTTCCCGAAAAGCTTTTTTATTATGGTTTATATCCGGAATATCGAAACCGCTTACTACGTCTGTTAGGTTAAGTTACACTTGTGTCTACATAAAAAATATATCAACTGCGACAGGAAAGCACTTTTTGGGAAATGAATATTTGGGAAATGATACATTTGACTAGAATTTTTTTTGCCAAACAAAGGTAACCCGTTAAATTACATGACCTTTGAATGAAATCCAGTGGCAGTAGGACCTTGTGCAGGGTTCGTCCGGATTGTTACTACCGTCATAATATTCTGTTGTGGTCCGGTGTAAGGATAAAACAACCGGTGAAATTACTAGCATTGAGGCATTCCATCTTGTTTCTCAGTGTTAGCAATTTTATTTTTATTATATCCCTCTTTAAATTGTTTCTGTTTGGCTCATCGGTTTTTTAGCTCATTTTTACAACAAGCATGTTTTCATAGTGCCGAAGTTTCACATAGCATTTTTTCATAATCGTTAATTCTTTTAATCGCTTTTCACCAGCTACGTGGCATTTATTACATGTTCATGGAACGTCTGTAACATTTTATTCAATAATTATGTATGAAATAAGCAATATCCGGTCTCAGTACTGAAACGTAACAGACAGGAAATTACGTCATTAAAGCGTTCTATCATCTTACGTCGTTAACCGTTCTGACAGTACAGAGCCATCTATTGGAAAGTTTCGTAAATTAAAACACAAAGAACAAGGACTAAAGGCATAGAAACCGTAGTACTAAATAAGCAGAAAATACATTATGTTTCACTTCTTTTTACTTTTGGTTTTCATAGTGAGTTGGAAAGAGATGAATCTATAGCTGTTCTTTCGTTATTTGGTACATCGTCACAAGTAAGGTGTGATTTGGACCTATAAGCACCTATAATATTTGGACATCCAGACAAGGAAAGACAAATCCTTCCTAAAGGAAGGACAACGAAGTCCCTGCGTAAAACCTTGTGACAATGACAGTTAAAGAAGAAAAAACAGCCTACTTTTTGATTCGTTTTTTCTCATGTAATACGTAATCTAAAAAGTAGAGAAAGATAGCTGGCGCAAAGTACGTCTTATAGTCCGGTTTCTATGCTTAATGTCCTTATTCTTAGGTCTAACATGAATATTTGAGTTTTTACGTCATTAAGAAAGGAAGGGCGTGAAGCCAGACTAGCGTAATTTTTTTAAATGTGAGTCTCGTAATTTCGGTCGCGTAATTTCTACTGTATACAAAAGCCCAGCTGATTTGGCGTCGCGCGCCGTGTGAACCAAACAGGACTTAGTAGCTCAACGCAGCAGAAATTACGCGATCAAAAATACTCGACACAGAACTCACAACATTACGCTCGTCTGGTTTTACCCTTATAGATTCGCCATGTCCGTCTGTCGGCCTAAAAAGATATAATTTGGCATGATTATACTCGCACCAGTGGCATGTCAAGATCGACATTAAATTGATGTTGGAAAAGTTCATTTTGCAAGGCCCTCTATTGGCACACTGGTGGTTTTTTTCTTCAAATTTACCGTTTTTAAGATATACATAGACCTTGGAGGCGCGAGACCCCGCGGACCACAAGTCCTACGCCTTACTGGACATATTTATAGCACCAAAAAAGTAGTTAACTAAAATCTAGAGAAAAAATCCGAGTACCTTCCAACCGGTATTTTTACTTGTTTACTCCTATATCGTGTGCGTTGTGAGGTGTTATTGGATAGGATTCTTAAAAATATTTAAGGGAATTGTATAACAATCCTTGCCTTTCTCTGTCTCTTTTTAGTAAGACTTAAGGTCGACATTAACACGTTATAGTAGATTATACGAGGGGATAAAGCACTGTTTTATGTAGCGGGCGCGATATTGAATCCTGAGCAAAAGAGAGATTCCAGATTTAACTCCCGAGCGCAGCGGGGTGTTACGAGTTAATTCCTGAGCGAAGCGAGGGAATTAAAATGGAGTCTGGATTGCAGCGAGGGATTCAAGCTCGCCCAAGACGAAAACAGCTTTATCCCAAAGGAGAATACTCTACTTTTCTCAACTTTTGTTTTATTTTCTTTGTTTTGCGTATATACGCATAGCCATATGGCTTGTAGTGGCCAGTTCGATTTTCAAATAAGTTATTTTTGCTGTAGGTTTCTATTGAACATTTTTTCATACGAATTCAAATCTCATTATTAACCAGCGGGTTATAATGACTTACTTTAGAAGGTGAGGTTTGCATGATATATAATTGGGCATTTCGAGCATGTGGTGTGAAAAACAATTTGTTTAAGTTGTTTGTATCTATCTCATCTACGGGACACGGTTCATGCAGGAAAACATATCAATACTTATTTTTTGGTTGTCCTTCACCGTCGTATTATATAGATATACTTTTAATTTTTATTTATTTACTCTTGTAAAGAGTTTTGACACGTTTTCTTGCTTAAATACGCATCACATTTTATTTTATATAATGCTATCTTAAGTACCTATTATCCTTGTCGTAAGTAAGAATAACTGACCGTTGAATTTCTAGCGGCGCTTCCTTCTTAGTAATGGTCCCTTGGGAAGCGCTGGTATATATTTGACGTGTAAAAGTGCCCGTGCGGCCTACTTACTGAATAAAAATCTTTTATCTTTATCTCTTATTACAGTCGATTATTGACCTGAGCCCTCGGGCTTATTATTGTTATTATTTTAAAAAGTTTTGTTAAACCAACAAATAGCATTTGAATGTATATCATTATGATTGATTATAGCAAATGAATTTAGAAAAAGTTTTATTATAGCCATTGTTTTTATAGTAACTAAGGGGATACTTTAACTTACCTTCTGGGGGCTTGTGTGCTAGTATGCTTTCTTTATGCCTTAAAAAAAATCAACATCAAATACCAAACAATGTGCTTACATAAAGTTTATCAAGAGTCAATATTTATTACATTCTAAGATGTTAAAGCTCGGAAATTCAGCTTACACACGTCATACAGCTTTTGAAAGCACATTTACGGGAAGCTCTTGAACCAGATCGTATTTACAACAGGAAGCGATGACAAAGCTCTGAGTTTACTAAAACACGAGTACGGAATGCGAGACCGTGTAAAGAGCTTGGAAATGTGATTTGTAATCACCGTTTGGGAAGGCGGGTATTCCGCGCATTTCGACGTTTGGTTTTTGGTTTTAAAATGTATGTGAGCTAATTGGCTTATTTTTCAATTTTGACTTAAAGTGTTTTACCTACACTCATATCATAAATTCTCTATGATGCGTTAAGAAACCGCAAATTATGACCAGATTAATAATCAACTCTGTTGTTAGAGCAATTTTTTTATCTGCGGCAGTAAGCTTATGGATTCATAAGAACATCAATTTCGATGTTCTTATGACATTCAAATATCGAACATCTCTGAAAAACAAAGAAATTTGGCAAATAGTTTTGGTTAAAATTTAATAGGCGGCTCCGGAATGCATCATGGAGGTTTATGATATGTGGGTAGATAAAGTAGTATGTAACTGTACATAATTAGGCATTAAATACTTGTGTGATGTTATTATGAAACTCGTGTTTAATGCCCTTCATTATGTACAGTCACATAAACTACTTTTATTTAACATTAATGGTACTTTTTAGTACCCTTAGGTACGTTAAAGTAGTCGTTATAAAATTTTACAAGGTAATAAGGATGAAAAATAATTTGACCATTATTGAAGAAGTAAACAAGGAACACTTAATTTTTTTTCATTATATTCGTCTGTATGTCTGTTTGTATGTCTAAGATATATAATATATAGTAGAAGAAGCCTGTGACTCCGCCCATCCAGAAGTTTTATATCGCTTTTTCCTCTAAAACTGCTTTTTTAGTGTACACTTCGTACCATATTTTACTATTATCGAGTAGGAGAAACAAATATATATATGTATTTATCGGGATAAGAATAGCTTTCGTTCATTCATCCATCTTGTTAACTCAAAATAGAAGTTTCAAACTCAAATAGGTAAGTCTTTACACACAAAGCATTGTATTATTCTACAGAATTACCTTGACCAAGATAACTTTGAACTTACTAGAAAGTGTATACTTAATGTTATTCGTTAAAAGGTCTATTGAAAACACTTACTTACCTACTTTGTTTCTTGGCTGTCGTAAAATGAGTTCCTTAACAGCGAAGTTGTTTACAGTTTTAAGTGTGTTCCTAACTAAGCACCCAGTCTTTTCAGTCTTCTCTCAAGAGCGTTTTATCTCGAACGGCGTGTTCCAATATTTAATCTGTCCTATCTACAGTTAAAGATATTACTTGTCGTCTTTTGCCAGTTTCCAATATTGAAGCCTTAGAAAGAGTCGGTTACTTCAGGTTTAAATTTGCCACACTGTAGTTTAACAGGGTCTATAGGATCTTGAAGCAATTCTTCTCAGCTGTAGTGGTCCTCCCTTGGGTAGCGCTAGTAGATTCTTGATTGCAAAAGTGTCGGTGCGGCCTATTTACTCAATAAACATAATTTTTTATATCTTAATATTGTCCGCCACAGTTAGTTTTAGGTCATAATTAATTATGTATCTCAATAACTTTTTTTAAAATTGATTTTTTAGGATCAACCCTAACTTAACCTTTTAGGTATTGAAGAAATTTTGAAAAGTGCGCGGTTCTAGCGATATCAAAATAATGACTCCCAATAATTGTACAAAGACATGATCAAAAACAATAAAGGGAAATAAAATCGAGGTTAAGTACGGAAAAAAGAGCCATGCCATGAAAACCACTGGAACTACAATATTATATTAATGGGTAAACATTGAATCATGTTGCCAAATTCTGAACATCCTACTTTAACTCAACTTTTTTTTACAACGTTATAAAACCTATTTTAAATATAAAGAAGTACAGACCATGTACACAATACCTTCCCGAAAGTTGCATACTCGGCGTTTAGATAAGACGTCGTAAATAAGGCTGCGGCCGCATTGTACGTTCTTTTCACGTCACCTTTACAGAATTTTGCAAAAGATTTAGCATTAACATCCATGTTAGGCCATAACGTCTGTTAGGCGTCCTCGGTTACTATATGCAGGGTGTTAGGTATTTAGTGGATAATCTATGACGCGATAGGAAGTTCAAAATAAGCTAAGTGAGGTATATAATAAAGGTTGCACTGTTCTCGAGATATTTTTGAGACTTTTGAGACTTTTTTCTTCAGTTTATACATGGTTATACATACATATTTCATACATATATACAAAAAAATATACAAAAATATCTTGAAAACTGTGCCATTTTCACGAAGCCTTATTTTATCTAGTGCTGGTTCCGTCTGCATCGCAACCACCATCTTATCCATTCACCCATTGCCAAGCCACAGTGTTCGCATTGTCGTGTTCCGGTGTGGGTATAAGACCGGTGAAATTACAGCATAGAGGCATTCCATCTTAGTCCTCAGGGTTGGCAGCGCATTTTAAGTCCTAGGATTGTGGTCTTAGATATTAGTTTGCTGGTTAATACATCGTCAACACGTCTGAAATTGGAGACCACTGTTAAGAAAAAGCATCTCAAAGAAGCACACTCCTGCCCTGCTACAAAGTACTACTAGATGGTAGGATGATGGCACCAGTGTTGGTCAAGTCTTTAAGCCGGCAGGCACCAATAATATACATTTAACTCTTAATTAAAAGACGATATGGTCATTAATTGTTGCAAAACAATGGAATAACCTTTATGTTCTGAAAATAAAAATCAATCTGTCATTGGTCCTTGTTCATTACTGCTTAAAATATCTTCACCATCTTAAAACAATATCCAACGATTTCGATGAAATTTGATTAGGGGTTTACGGGGCCGAAAAATCGATCTGTCAATTTGTCATCTTCGGGAAATTTCATTTTCCAGGTACTTTAATTTTAAGCACAATAAGACCAACTAGTTAAAGCTATGCTTAACCAATTACAGTTCAATAATCCTTTTGACTAAAAGTTGGATTAAGCAACGTTGAACTGCACAAATAACTCTTGAACTTCAATATTCTCCAGTTCCAATAGATGCAGCCTCTTCGGTGATCTAAGTATTGCTCTGAGGAGTATTTAGAGTAGAATCCAGATAGTGCATAAAAAATATAAAAAGTGTTTGTCAGAAATAACAACGTTCTCTCAATCTCTTTCTTCCGATTAGGTTTCATTTGTATCAGAAAGGGATACCTATTATTTTATCGAAACGATTTTCATCGAACGTATCATTACGCAGAATTTTCATTTCATAGAAAGGCATCTCTCGCTAAATGTTTTTTTTGGCAGTCACAAGTTTAAACTAACCTAACTTACGTAATGAATGTGTAAGATATTCTGAAAACATGGTTTTAGCGGAAAATTGCATTTAATGAAGTAAAATTCGATGAAGTAATACAATCAATGAAGTGAAATTCGATAGAATTATGCGTTACCGTCTGAAAGGCATCCAAACTTTCGACTAAAAGTGCTTTATAGTTACTTTTCTGGGGCTGTCTATAAGATTTCATTCAGGTTTTCAACTTAAACGGAAACAGACACTTTAATAAAAAAAAATCCCTTACACAGATACACACACAAGAGAAGAGGAGAAGATACAATTACACAAAGACTTAAAAATATCCAGATATTAAAAACCCTGACATGCATCATCACACTTTCTTTAGTACATTCAATCGTCCAAGCATTCGAGCAATTAAATTTAGAGTAAACACACAGTTAAGAAAAACTAAAACTAAAACTAAACATTATTAATTATTAATTATTAATGTTTTCGTTAGAAAAGTAGCCTATGTCGCACCTTCAGAACAATAGTGACCTAACTCAGAAATTTTAAATTTCGAGTTAGGTCTCTATAATAATAAATTTATGGCTTGAAGTTTGAAAGCTGAAATTTTGAATTAGGTCACTATTGTTCTGAAGGTGCGATGTGTTAATCCAGGGTATAAGCTATCTTTACCCAATTTAACCCAAATCCTTCCAGCCGTTGCAGCGTGAAGGAGTAACAAACTAACACACACACAAACGTTCAGATTTATTATATTAGTGAGACTTATAGTTGTCACAAAAAAGTGGACTAACTGTGCCTTTATTAATTTGTATGAAAGTTGAGAACCAACTAGCGCAAAGTCTTACTACTTGATTTGTTCGCGGAAAGTTGAAGAGCCGGTGCCGTATTCATCCCTTTGAGGTGTCTGTAAGACGTGGAAAAAACATAATATGATTTCAATATTCCATAGAGAGACGGAAGGCAGGGATCGCTTGTAAAACGTGATTAATTAAAAGTTGCTGTACCTATGCTATGTTTTTTAGCCAGAGTTTTAGCTTGAGTGTCAAAGGTTTCGTATGTATTGAAGTAATGTATTTCTACATAAGTATTTTTCCAAAAGTGCGCGTAGTTAACAACGGTAACTTTTCCATTACGTCACGATAATTAGTCACAAATTTATGTACTGCCCTCATACACCAATAGGCGGTATCTCACATTTAATAACCGAAGCAGTTCCAATCCTCACCCGTTAGTAAAATGGTTGCATTTGCTACAGGAGTTTTGTCTGAAATGCCACTTTTTGTCTTATAGCAGTATAGTTTATAGTCGTGACGTAATGGAAAAGTTGCCGTTATTAATTTTTGACCTTAACTATGAGTACTTTCTTTGAAAAACTCCGTTAGAGAGAGGGGGCATTATCAGGTTTCTGCCCTGATTTAGATCCGGGGCTGATATAGTTATCAGCCCGGAGCCCCTTTTGTTTATCGTTATCTAGTACAAGCATAGAGCTACATTGGTAATTTAGTCAGTTAGCGAGTATTTTAGTTACTAGACAAATGTGTAATCGAGTAGGTAGTAATAAATTCGATTAATTACTACTAAAGTACTCGCTACTCGACTAAAGGACCATGGGCAACTTTATATGGAAGGTGGACCAAAAACCAACAGAGCTAAGAGTTATGTCATTAAATAGGTATTTACGTATTTTATTTTTTATTTTATATTTTATTTATGGTTTATTGGAAAATCAACCGCGATTACATGGTGTTTCATACAATAATACAAATATCAACAAGTACAGCCAATTACAGATTTTCACATATTTTATACAAAGAATATTACGTACCGACGTTAGGGTTGCGTAACTAAACAAATTTTACGTTAAAATTGTGCTTAGTTGTGCGTGTGTATGTGTGTGTGTGTGTGTGTGTGTGAGTGTGTGTAAGCCAGTAATTGTTATGGGTCCAGCAAATGCACTCTCACTACACGTATACTTCATTTCATTCTATGGGCACCAAGTTCAGTTCCATTGCAGAACTGAGATATTCATATTTTAGTCAGAGTAAATGCGATGTATGGGAAACTGTGTTTTACTTACAGAATACCCGCGCAACCCTCCGAGGTATGTTGGGCCAAGTGTCAGAATGCCCAAGAAATCGCAACGTCCAGATGTTATAAAAATGACGACAGGTAGATTTAGGTTTTGTTAGTTTTGCAGCAGGCCCGGAGGGTCAAACCACCCAGCTATAGGAGCTCCGCTCCGTCGACACTCTTATTTCAAATCAACAAGACAGTGTCGTTGGAGCTCTGCTCACGCAGAGCTCCTATTTCCGGGTGGTTTGGCAATTATAAGGTGTCCTGTTCATGTAAAACACAATTTGTCGGAGATCGTACTTAGACCGACTCAAATGTGTCCTCCTGAGTCCCAGGTGTCGTTTAAAAGAACAAAATGGCGTTCACCATTGAGTCCTGGGTATTACTACATCTCAGATGGCATTATAACCGAGTGTTCTTCAAAAAGAACAAAAACAATATTGTCACTGAGTCCTGAGTCTTTATTGAGTCCATTCCATTGTCACCTGTTGCTGGCTACTAAGAATAAATATGGCGTCTTTCTTTCGCTTGATTCGACGCGTTGGATAGAGACAAATATATGACGATGGAGATAATGCTGTTTCTTCTTAAAGTTCGCGGTAAATTTGAAATACTCGATTTTGTTCTTTTAATAGCTAGTTCGGTCATAATTATGTAATTTATTTTTGAATTGTCAGGACTTAATGATGGTTGCCATTTTGTTCTATAGATAGTAAGTTAGGTCTTTATGACAAGTAATATTTTAGGGACCCGGGTCTCAGGAGGTTATCTCGATTATGCAATGGAATTCAACTTTTTACCCAAAGAACGAAATAAAGTACATAAGCAGACCTTTTTAAATAATGACCTAACTCTCAGCTCTGTTGGTTTTTGGTCCATTTTGACGCATGATCCTTTCTAATGTAGTCCGAACTAGCCTTTAGTTTATAGTCTATAGTATGTATGTATATGTACATATATGTATGTTAACTCTTAATTGCACAAAAAACAATTACAAGTAAATTCGTACATAAACTTAAGATTAACATGTACAATGGTGAACTTATCCTTATAGTCGATCGGTGTGAAAATGTCCCGTGATGTAAATTAGTATATTTATGTTATTCTGCAGTCATAAAACAAATGCGCATGTGAATGAATTCACAAAAGTATATTTAGCCCTCTATTGTTATTAATAAGGTCGATTGTAAACATTAAAAGCACATGTGCCCTTTTGCTACAGAGGGCAATATTATCCTCATTTAGACGATGATAATTTTATACTAAAGAAGGAAATCAACCGAATAAAACACGATGTTGTATCAGAATAAAATTATTATAATTTATGTGAATAATAAAATTATTTAAGGATAAATATTATGAAAAACATACATTTACACGTCAAAAGATAAATTTTATTTTTTGAGTCAGCGATTCTTTTGTCTAAAAATACCCACTGTAACTAATATTTTTAATTATAAAATGATTGTACTTAATAAAAACAATAAAAAACGTTCCAATCAATATAATAAGAACTGTCAATATCAAACATTAAAAGTGTACCTACCTACTTAATTTATGTATGCAGCTATAAAAATATACCGTAATGTTTGAAGTAATTAGGAAACAAAATATTTTCGCCAAGAGCCTACAATAATTTAACACCTTAAATAAATACCTTATGATTATCAGACAGATAATTATTTAAGAAATACATTTTAATATACAACGTTTCGTCATAACTTGTTAACAGTAGAAACTAATAGTTGTAAATAAAATACCGCATCCAAAATATATTTTAATACAAAAACCGTTCATAATAAAATGGGATACGTAACTTAAAAAAACACATCTATTTAAATAGTAAAAAAAATTAAATATTTTAATAACTTATTTTGTTGTATGGTCAAACATAAAATGTATAACGAACTTGCAATGAATTTATTAAGAATTAACTAAAAATAACAAACAAATATTTTAAATTACATTTTCTTTGAAATACACAAGTAATACCTAATAAGTAAAAGTTTTGTAAAGTTGTATCATTTTTATAATAATCCTTAACTACCTTATCAATAGCCAGAAACGAAATACTAAAAACACAGTAAAACATAAGCTTAGTAATTTGTTCAGATTTCTGAACCAAATTTGTCCGCTAAGTTTGAGCGCGAACTTCCAAAGCGCGTCAGATATTTTTGAATCTTATGTCAGGTAAGATGTTACTTCTGGTTACCGTATACGTATGCAAGGAATTCATCGCTTTTAAAGTTCGTTTGAATGCACTCTTTGCTTTAACAAACGAACTCTATTTTTTATTTTTTCCATCTCATCATGAATGTGTTGCCGAAGCAACTGTGCTCTGTATAACAAGACGTCAGTGCTATGCACTTTTGTCTCACAAACCTCATTAACTTCCGCATTATTATTGTCAGTTTCAGACCTCGTAAAAAAATCAATGGTTGAAAAATCTGACCAGAATTCTTCTTTCACGGCAACTTTGGGTCGCATAGCAACACGCACCACATAGCGTTTATTGGCACACGGTAATTTTATTTCTAGTCGGTTAGTTGGTTTTGTAGGTAGAGTCGAAGTATCGACTCTGCTTGGTTTCACACCATAATACCAGAACTCCACTTTGAAATCAAGTCCTTTGGGTATGAAGTTCATTATGTTATTTGGGGTTTTCCAAGTTATTACTACGCTGTGAGCAGTCGTGCTGAATACTTTTAAATTAACGGGACGATCTGGTTTGACCACTGAAAAATGGTCAATGTCGAAAGTTTCATTCCTGCATCCCCAAGCATTACAAGATTTCAATAAAAAAATATACTTTTCTAGCTGCTGTCTGTATAACGGTCTGCCCTTATCGGAATACCATGTGCATGAAGAGGATGAAAGAAATACTCGTGCCATGCAGATTTGCATTGGATTTCCGTTAACCAGAAACGTAATAGTATCACTCGAAGGAAATCTTAAATGAAGAGAATCATCGTGATCCCAGGTACAACTCAATTGATCTAAATTTTTCGACATGCAACGGAAATTTTTCACTTGTGGGGGAGAACCGACCGTAACAATAAAACCTTTGACAAAATAAATTGCCAAGTGAACGCACGTAAATACAGCTGATTGTGGGCCGAAGTTCGCCTTAAAATACCTTCTGAGCCTTGTCGAATTCTGAGTTTCGTAGCGTCTTCATGTGAGCAGAACAGCTCCAAAGGTTGTCCAGATGTCAAAAATATGTCATGAAATGAAAATTCGCACTGTATAAAAGTTACTAGGATACAAGTAACTATGAATTTTATGAACAAAGTCATATTTGCGACTGTCCACGAACTAAGGTCCTGGGTTAATAATGTTGTTTGAGCTAATGAGGTAAAGTTAAGTTAACAGCGCAGTTATCGACAATGTAAAGCATCCAATTTCCTTAATGTACAGTCACCGTCATAAATAAGTGATGATTTCTGTACCTCGTCGCTTTTAATCGTTTGACAATTTCGTATGACATTTCAAACAAGACGTTAAAGTGACAAGGTTCATAAATGATAACTTATTTATGCCGGTGACTGGACTTATTATGATTCAACTTAATTCGTTATAGTTTTATCCTGCAACTGTAACCGTATTTGTTTATGGCTGGTGTCATGGGAATGTCCTAATCAATATTTAAAAAAAAAATATTGTCACGGTTACAGTTGGCTAAATAGAAAATTATCACGTTGAGATTGGGCAGCTAAAAAAAAATACGTGTCTGTTATTTTAGACTACTACCTTACATTATATCAAAATAAAGCAAATCGGAGCCGGACATTTGGGTACCTTTCCTTATAAGTACCTACTTGCTGTGTCTGTCCGTAGCTTCGTACCTTCCAAACGGATGGACCGAAATGGACGCGATTTAAAAAAAAAGGTAGAATCATCGGCTTGAATTTTAGCCTATCCCTCATGAAAATAGGTGGAGCCGAGAGATAGTAGCCTTAAACTTAAAAGAAATAAATTCGCGATACAAAAATTTGAAAAATCACATATTTTCACACAGACCCGACATCTTAATACACACATCAAAAATGTTTATAAATTTGCAACCTCTCACAAATTGACCTAATACCAAACTAAGCTCTGAGCTCAACAATAAACATACCTATGTACAGAAATACATAATTAGAAAGAAAGAAAATAAAAATACATTTATTCACTACACACACAAGACACACAGAAAGAAGTAAAAACAGAGAAAACAGCAATGAACAAAGTGGTTAGTGTGTCTTCGCGGGAGTGAATCGGACACTGGCGCAACATAATGCTGAGGCGTTAAAAAAAAATAGATGAAATCTTCCAAGAGTTACGAAAAAATACTCACGCTCATCACACATAAATGTTTAAAAAAACAAATACCCGCCTTCAAAAATGCAAAAAATAACTTCTTTTTAAATGGTAGGTTTTTGTTTTGTTAAACATTTATTTTATTTTATACTTTTTAGTGATCCTATTTATGCTGTTACGTAGCTCCACTTCTAAATATTAATGAGAAACTATAGAACATTTCAAGCTCGCCGCAGACAACGCCGCGGGAATGTCATAGTCATATTTAAACCTAAATGTGCTTCGTCATAGTCGCTCAACTACCTTAATCGAAATATCTTATCGCCACCCTTGAAATAGGTCTTCATCATCAGTTCCACTTCACCATATAGTACTTTTCAAAAGCAAATGCACGAGTTACATTGAAAAATACCAAAATCGCTATAGGTGTGCCTATAATATTTGAGGAGTTGTCTTGATTTCTCCAAGATCCCATCATCAGATCTTGACCTGTTGACAATGGGACCAACTATATAGTATACCCATTCAAACAACGAAAAAATTTTTCAAATCGGTCCCGGAGTCTTTGAGTAATCGGGGAACATACATAAAAAAAAAAACCCGACGAATTGAGAACCTCCTCCTTTTTTTGAAGTCGGTTAAAAATATTTGCCAATACGGGAAATCGAACCTAGGACCGCTAGCTTCATAGGCAAGGTCACTATCAACTAAGCTCAATTTTATCCTAAACCAAATATTTATACCAATATGTGGCGTTATCTATGAAAAAGGACCTTATTGTCGATGGCGCTTACGCCGCACTGCGTCACGCGACGTTGTATTTATATCGGAGCATTTTTAATAATGGCGGAAGCGCCATTGACTATAAGGTCCCTTTTCATAAACAACGCCACATATCGGCTAAGTAAACTCGACTAGAATCACAATTAACCTCTCGGCTCTCCCATTTCATCGGTCAAACTGCAATATCGCATAACTAACAAATTAAATAAGATGCAAAATACACCTTAGCACTCAAGTCAACAAGGTACATTTTGCAACTTATAGAATTAGTTACTTACGCGGTATTGCAGTATCAATGACGATTTTCACCAGAGGTAGAAAACGAACCGTTACACTTGTGCCCTTCTAAATAAAAAGGACGCATGCGCAATTTGATAGTCTAAGCAAATTGAACCCTCTATCTTAAAAAATAAGGTCATTTATACATACGCGGTTCTATGAGACATGCGCCCTGTTTTCTGAAGAGGGCAGACTTAGAGATTGGGCCTGAATTCTAATAAACCTGTATCGCTTCAGGATCGCGTTTGCATTTGTGTGATTCAGTATGTTTTTTTTTTGTCCCAAGATGTGACTAAAGAGTTAAAAATTAAGTAATTTGGCCATATCAGGGCTCTTTTACACGTCGGTAATATGGAATGAATCTACCAGCACTTTGGACAAGATCTTCATTGTAGAGAAGAAGCGCAATAAGAAACTCATACTCCAATTTAAAAGAAATAAATAAACAACCATAAATAAAATCAAACATAATTATTTTTAGTCATAATGTGCTTTAAGTCATAATCATCGCAAGTCATAACGTGTTTTTTAAAGAAACTGTTAGTTTTTCAGGATTTTTATAAATCAAACATAAACTAACCTAGCCTTGTCTACACGATAGATATTTCAAAACTTCTGAAAAGTTTACAGTTTCAGCGATATAAAAAATCATGCCTATCAATAATTAAGTTAACAATGACATTATGACTAATAAAATTATGGGAAACAAAGGGCTCCTATTAACAGATAAAAACTGCCGAAACAAGGGCGAATTGCTAGTTATCTAAGTATACAAATAAAAAAATATGATATAAACAAATACATACAAATATCCAGTTTTGAATAACACTCGAAATGTAAAATCACGGGAGTTAAGACCTGAAAATAAATAAATAAATATCAAGGGACAATGTCACACCAATCGACCTAGTTTACCCAACTCCATGACTCAGGAACAATTCGCGCTCATCACACAAATATCAGCCCTTACCAGGATTTGAACCCAGGACCGCTAGCTTCGTAGGCAGGGTCACTACCCACTAGAAAAACGCGTCATCAAAAAGCAAAAACAAATAATTGAACTGCAGACGCTTAGTTTCACCAAAAAGATTTGATTAGCCCTATTAAAGTACATTCAGCAATATTAGAAGAGAAACTGCATTACTCCCAGTGCAACACTATTTCTTAAACAGTGCAATTTTGGAACAAAAGGGAGGCAGCATTTGTGGAGATAAAATAGTGCACTTTTGGGAGGAAGGCACAGACTAGCATTTACAGATACGTCACTGGAATTCGATAAATTAAGCTACATAGTTTTATTTATTTATTGAAACAATAATTCCACAGCACAAATTACAAAAAAGGCATATATTGCAGACATGATTACAAACAATGGGCCAATTACGGATTTTCATTATTTTATACAAAAGCTTTAAAAATACACCAAAATTTACGGAAACCTTAAATATGACGTTAAGTATTACACAAAGTTAAATTGGAATTTAAATTTTGAAGAAACTAATGTACTTAGCGTGAACCAAAAGAAGTTAAGGGTGTTTCAAATTATTATTTGGTATTTGGAATCTACGTGTGTTTGGGTGCGAGTGTGTGTGTATGTGCGTGCATGTATGTGTCCTGCTTGTGCTTATTGCTCAGACAGTGCGCTAATGATGCTTTTCCTAAAGGATTTTTTGCCTAGATGAAATTGGTCACATGATTTGAATTTGGTATTATACAGGTGGAAAGTTCGAATGCCACATGGAAGGCAACTACCTTAAATATTGGAAATATCACATTCTGTGTAAAGGAGACATTCCTTTATTTTTAAAAACTATAAACTCTGCATTTATGGATTTTTGAAAAATCGACTGTCTCAACCGGGACTCGAACCGGTCGGTGAAATGCGGTAATATAACATGCCGTATTTTATGATGCAGATCGAAAGGGTTACCAATATGGTTCATTTATCTCTAAATAACAAACACAATCAAAATAACGGAAGGCCATGAATACTAGCAATTACCATGTAACTTTGTTTTCATCCGTCACGGAAAATGTACCGCAGCTACCTTAAATATTGGAAATAGCAGATTTTACGCTATGGAGACTTACTTTTATTTTAGAAAATAATAAATACTGCTTTTATGGATTTTTGAAAAATAGCCTGATTTAACCGGGAACTCGCAGAATCGAGAATTTGCAGTAAACGGCTTGACAGACTGTTGAAGCCATATTTCGTACGGTTGAAAGGAGGAGCAAAAGGAGTAGTGTGCTTGGTGCGACGTATTAATACCTCCTTCTATTCTATTCTATTCTATTCTTAATTAATGGCTTTCACTCCTGTTAAGGTGTATTTCGCCAATGTCGAGTTATTTATAGACACTCCCATGGACTTATTACAGAAATAAGTCCATGGATATCACACGCGAGGACAATTGTTTGGTAAAAGAGATTTTTCTCAAATGGACTAAACAGAAGCACATGGAAGCTCCACGCGCTTCTGTCAAGTGTAATACCCCCTTAATCATAAAGAGACTATAAGCTTATTTTAGTTGGAGTATGTTTTGTCACTTTCCGTCAGATGCTAATGCCACAATGACAGATAAGGACAAAGCATATTTTAAGCACAGACTAGCGATCGTGCGTTTATGAATAAGCTTATTTTAGCATTAATTAAAACTATTAAATAAACCAAAACTTCCCAATGCAATAACGAACCTTCCTTTCAGATCTAATATCTCTTATACGGCTCAACATTTTATAAAAAGCCTGTCCAAAAAGGTCAGCTGTTTGGGACTTAAGATGCCACAGATAAACAAGCAGACACAGATACAAATAGACATAAATACACAGATGCACACGTTAAATTTATAACTACTTTTTTTTCGGCGTTTAAAAACAGAACTTTGTCGTTATCAATTTATCATTATGATCATGCCAGCCTAAATATAGTTCTCTGTTGAACCAAGGCCATTGTCCAAAGATACAAAACCAATTTTTTTTTTTTATTTAGCCTCGTGTGGTTGCCGAGTTAGAATATTTCCACTCCATGTCTTCCCGTGGATGTCGTAAGAGACGACTAAGGGAATAAAGGCTTGTAGTACTGTTAGGCGATGGGCTTGCAACCTGTCACTAATACGCTGGTAAACATCTTAGCCTAATTGTGCAAATTGTGGCTATAGAATTATCAACAAGTTTTTAGAGATGTTTGTATATGTATATTCTGTAGCTCTGCCTACCCCACTCTGGGAACGAAGGCGTGAGATTATGTATGTATGTATGTACAAAACCAATTTAATACATTTTAAATCTCGATTGTGTTAGAGGTTGCATCATTTTGCTTCGACATCTTAATAAAACTGGTAACGTTATTATTATAACACCTCTTATTTACTTATTAGTGCGAGGTTTTACAACATCACCAGTATGATTATCCTTGTAAGGCCCACCATACTGCAAACAGGGAGTATTTTGTCAGTGGGACTTTGAACCTAACATCAAGGCAATAAAGTTCAATTACGATTGACCGATAATGCGATTTTCAGTTTATGAACATAGGAAAATAAACCTTATTCTTATAGCAACACAGTTCAAATTAAATTGCCTTGATTATATACATCCTATTGCACACTGGGCCTTACGAGGTTATGAATATTATGACTAGGGAATGCAAATAACCGGTTTTAACCGATTTTAACCGGTTATTTTCATACAAAAACGGTTAATAACCGGTTAATTTGCATTCCCTAATTATGACCCACGGGATAACCCAAAATAGGATCACTCAGGCAATTATTAAAGTGATTTTCATATGTATTTTTGAGCTTAAAAACAAAAAAAAAAAAATTGCCACAATAAGTGATTATTTTAAGTAGCACTATTACAAAAACTTAGTTTTTCTTTTATTGCTGTATAAAATTGATTCTGAGATCAATATCAGTAGTATTTAAATATTAAGTTAACTAGTTTTAACAATTTTGCGTTTTTTTATAGGAAGGTTTGTTAGCTAGATTTTGTCAAAATCGGTTCGGCCGTTTTATAGATATATCCGCTCTAAGAGAAAGGGTCACCATTATATGTAATAGTTATTTCAAAACAACTGTTGTTTTCAACTTTATATCAGAATACAAACAAACAAATCACAAATAACAAAAACAAATGAAAAAATAATTATCAACAAATTTTTAGAGTTGTTTGGTTATTCTGTAGCTCTACCTACCCCACTCTAGCCTCCTAAGACCCAGCATACAAATAAATTTGCCAAAGGAAAATGAACCTATTATGATTGCAATAAAGTAATTTTTCTATTTTAATTGTCAGTCATAAAAACAAGGGAAATTCTACTTTATCTCATTTGCAGTAGATCTTTATTGCAATGGCCGTATTACGTACATTTTTTTGTACGCGGGGTCTTACGAGGCTAGGAATGAAGGCGTAATTTTATGATATGTATTTTAGTCAGAGTGTTTTAACAATTTGATAAAATGCTGAAAGCCTACATTTTAGTAAGGTAGCTACGTCAGCATGAGCAGAAACGACTGAGTTAATGCCGAGACGACGTGACGTCTCCGCCGATGGTTCATCGATCCGATATGAAGGCAGCTCGCTTGACAGCTGACTTGTCGATGAACAGTGAGCATCATCGATGTAGGGGCTATAATAGCGTGTTTATTATTGAACCAATTGGTAATGCGTAAGTGATAGTGTTTTTAGAAACTGGGTAATATATGACTTCCTGTTGTTTAGATGTTTTCGGGATACGTTTTTTCTAAATTTTATCAAACAATTTAGATATTTTTGCAATTAATAATTACTACGAGTAACAATAAAGTTCAAAATTCGCCCTGGGAATGAAGGCATGAGATTATGTAAGTATGTATGTAAATGAAAAAAGTTTTTTTAAACTGACGCATCTGTGCTTGCTATATGTTTCGGTAACGACCCACGAAAATTAGCCTCGCGCTGATAAACCTTTTCTCCTCCCGTTACAGCCATTTTCGTGCAAAATTCCAAACTATTCCTTTTGTTTTACGTTTTTAATCTACGTATTGTGGCATTGTTAATTGTTTTTTAACAAATTGCATTCTAGTTTGGCAACTGGGCCGTTCTCTTTTGCGACAGTAGCCTGACACTCATCTTATTATTACGATTTGGTCGTTCTAAGAGGGCCAATTTGACAGCTGTCAACTCAGTATAAAATATGTGTTTGAGGTTATATTTTATACTGCGTTGACAGCTGTCAAATCGGCCCTCTTAGAACGACCAAACTGTATTTGCCATTAGAGTATTAATGATTGTGTTTTTTGTGTTTAATATAAGTCCATATTTTTATTTATCTACTGGCTGTCAGCGCCCGGTGCCGCCCGGGTGTAATTTTTTTTTCATACAAACCTTATGAAATATACTTTCCGACCTACTGAATATGCACACAAAATTTCATAAGAATCGATAAAGCCGTTTGGGAGGAGTTTTGTTACAATCACTGTGACACGAGAATTTTATATATTAGAAGAAAGAATATTAGTACCTACTAAAAATAATAATGGTCTTTCTCTAACCCAATATATTTTTTTATAATATTGTTTTTCATAAAATGCCGTGGCAGAGTCATCAAAAATATTCATAGAATATTTTCCCCTAAAAACTAGATACTTGCCGCGAGTTTAACTGCGATGTTTTGCATCATCTTAAGAGCATCGGATGATCAAAGAACTTGAGCTCGGGTCCTCAAATTAAGTCAATCTTTATTTGCATGGAAAAAGGGCGGGCTGTAATAAGTAATACAGGAGGTAGTTATAATTATTGTTACAATTGAGCCGCCTTCTTCAGCTGTCAATGCACAGCATGCTTTAAAGTGCGAGCAGTTAGGGACTATGTAGGAACACATGCCACACCACCGTCACCTCACTGTCTTGGTGCACTTATCACGTGGTGGATGCAAATCTATCGATTGCCTGGTATTGCAAGTCAAGGTCAAAGGGCATCAGAACACGCGAAAGATTGCCGATGAGGTGGACAGACCAAATAAAAACCTCCGTCGACGATCCTTTCCACGAATGTACTAGAAGAGCAGAAGTTGCAAGAGAATGGCGTCGCGTTGCATATCCGGTCACAAAATCAAAGTGATGGCCATGAACACTCTAGCAAGTGTGTAACGCCAAAGAAGAAGACTAAGGTTAGAAAACTTATAGGTACATAACCACCTTTGGTGTTCAAACTCGGTACCTTACTATCAGGAAGAGACACCATAAGGTTTTTTTTAAGTTACCCGTTAAGCGTTATTTTAAACTAATCTAGAAACATTAAAAGTATATTTCCACACACTAGAATTTCCAACCAACAACGAGAGGATTTAAACTTCTAAGCTAATGCTATGAAAGCGAGTTCTTTTTTTAATGTCACTATAAATCTGCGACCTCAAAAAGGCAGGCAATTTTTTAGGAGTGTACTTTATCATAAAGAAGAAAACTACAGCAGGGCCCGTATTATAGTCGCCTTTATCGCGATGGATAAAGCATCCGTCACTCTCCTTCTAAGATAATGGTCAGAAAGTGACAGGTATTTTATCCCCGTTTATACTTAACGTTAACGTAAACGCTGTTCGAAAACTGTTCCATTTGGGCGATCTGTCTCTCCCGTCTTACTAATGTGGAATGACGAGAGACTTAATCACCCGTACCATCTAAACGTCTTGCGTGAGGGGTGGGGCCCTTTTGCTGATGCTAATGCCACCCATAACAGATCCCTCGAAATAATTCCCTGGCTTCTGCGCCGACTTAAAACCCTGGACTCGCTTAAGTCGGTTTCGATGTAACAAGGGAAAACCAACCATAACCTTCACAAGTGGGGATTGAGGGAGTCATCACAATGTAACTGCGGAGCATCTGACCAGACCCTCTCCCGGTGGCATGTAGGAGCTGCATAAATTTTCGACTACACCGTAGCAAACTGGCTAAAATATCTGGACATCGACGTTTGATCTATGCAAGACGAGTGCTATACGCTATGATTATGATGATGACAAAATTAAAAACCCCAAAGTTATTACTTTCAGAGCTGATGACTCTGGAACAACCCAAACGATTTAAATAAGTCTTAGCTTAAAAGGCTGCGTACCTAAATCATGTGACAAAATGAGCATAAAACATCGTCACTTTCTGACACGTATATAAGTACAAGAGTGACGGATGCTTTATCCACATTTTTTCGATAAACGCAACCATACTACGCCCGCAGGAAAGACATAGGTGCATGTTTGATATAATACTTAAAAGGCATAGAATGGGGAAGGGTATAAATCAAAATAAATGTCTGATTAAAAAAGAGTTTTTCATGGGAGCCCTTTGTTTCCCATAATTTTATTGGTTATAATGTAATTGTTGACATAATTTTTGATAGTCATAATTTTTTATATCGCTGAAACTGTAAACTAATCAGATGTTCTGAAATATCTAACGTGTAGACAAGGCTAGGTTAGGTAAGGTTTGATTTATAAAAATCCTGAAAATGTAACAGTTTCTTTAAAAAAAACACGTTATGACTTGCGATGATTATGACCTAAAGCACATTATAACTAAAAATAATTATGTTAGTCAATATAGACCCGTTTTTCATCGTCACGAAACTGTCGATTAACGTTAAACAAGTTAGACATCATTTAAGTGACATTTAAATAGCGTCTTTATGTACATTTATTTTGGTTTTTACCCTGAAGGGGTTGCGTCTGGTTCCTACTGTAGTAGCTTTTCTCTTTTACTCGGCAAGGGTAACACTGTCCAGATATTACCAGTGGCACGCGATGTTACTTGTTTATCGTTCTGAAGGTTTGTTCCACTTTTCACCCGATGTTTTCTCCTGATTTTGATTAAAAACGGGTATAGTGCGAGTCGGAATCGCGCACCGTGGCATGTGCATGTGCTTTCTCGATTTATATCATATTATAATTATGCTGCTTGTATGTGTGTATATGTATGTGTATGCATGTATACATACACATATATATATGTGTATATGTGTGTATGTGTATGTATGTGTATGTGTATGCATAGACATGTCCTTCTTTAATGTGGCCCACGCCCTGAGCGCGTCTCGCCATCAAACGTAACAGTTTTGCGGGAATATAAATGTATAGTATTTAAATTCAAATTCAAATTCAAATAATTTATTTCAGAAACATGACCATATTTGTTAGTTACATAGTTGGCTTAAGTCTAGTGTTAGTACAGAAAATAATAAATAATAATAAAAACACATGTCAATTTTAATACAAGCAGTGCACATTATTCCAGTGCTCCTGATATCGACCCTGGAATTGGTCGGCAATGGTGCAGAGTATGCTGTTCGGGCTGCCCCGAATCCTCCGCACGAGGGATGCAACCCTTTTGCGCATAATAGCCGCAAAGCCATCAGTGTGTGTTATTTAAAGTGTAATTTGAAATGTTAAATAAATAAAAAAAAAAACGATTCTGTAGCTCTATAATAGTAGGTATTATGATATTCCAATTAGAATTTGATTTTGAATCGAATTAGCATCAGCCCAACTCTCACTTGACCTTTTTTAGTATTTCGCACTGCAAGATAAAAACAGTATTAACTCAAAATCCTTGCTAGTTTTGTTTTAAGTTCATAGAAGGTGTATTTAAAGTGGATTTTAAAAACCAGATGTATTTTGAGTTACTACTGTTTTGATCTAGCAGTGCGATTTGTTGTTTTTTTGTACTATAATCGTACCAAGTTTTTCTCTTGTACGTTTTACCGTTTCTACATACAAAAAAAAAACGTAAAAAAACCGTGTCTTGTAGATCCCTTTATTAATTCACTTTTTTTTGTTACTAAGCCGCTGTCATGATACACTTTGAAAAAAAAAAAACCGCTATCTTACGGTTCAATGGCATGGCGGTACGTCTCTTTAAAGGACGGATGGACGGTCGGACGGGCAGACGGAAGGATGGACGGACAGCGTAGGCATATTGATAGGGTTCCGTGGAGCTATTTTCGGGTACGGAACCCTAAAAAAAAGGTTCTAGATCAACCCAGCCGATTTGAATAAATGTTACCTTAAAACCGCCCTGGTTAAACTAAAGTCTGGGTCAATAGAAATGGCAAAAGATGTAAACAAATCAGTACTGTTTGACACATAACCTCAATATTTCTGCGAACGAGTTTTTATTTAAAAAAGGCCTATATATATGGTTATTTTTGTTTAAACAGAATGTGAAAGTAACGATCAAGCGTGTAAATAATTAAAAATACGTACGTTATCATGGAGTAATAATGTTAAATCTTTTGTCATATCTATTCTGCCCTCCTAAGCAAAAATGCAATAACTAAATTCAATAGCCAAAGCAGATTCAACTCTCTTCTGTTTGTAACTAGGTTGCAATTTCTACAGATGTTTTGTTTGAGATAACGCCATTATGCTTAGTAGGGCAGTATTGACCCCGACGTTTTTATAAATAAGGCAGACACACAAACAGACAGTTGACATACTCATAGTGTGATCAAGGTTCAAAAATACATTGCGTGTCAGTAGGAAAATTGCAATGCGGCAAGCGAAGCAGTAAATATAAATTGATTTCTAACATATTTGCAGTTCGTGCACTTCTGTAAGATATGGGATTTGATATTGCGCTGCATTTCGTATCAGTATGTAGTGATATTTTTGAAACGTTATTGTTAAAACATGTTCACTCTATATTTATGTAGGTATAAGATCTTTCCAAGCGCCTGGTCGACACATCTCGTGACCAAAATGCTGGCCTTTATTTGGCACAAAGATTGCATTGCCATTCAACGTGGCAATGCTGCCAGCATTTTGGGAACGATGCCCACTGGCAGCGGTTTATTAGATCAGTGTAGTTTTAAGTTAATTTTAGGTATATTTTATTGTATATATTTTTAACAGTCCTAAATAATTTGATTGCGTTGTGACAATTACTATTAAGGCGGTTTAAACATGACATTAAATAGACAAGGTAATAAAGTGTACACACATTTTTGTCGGTATGTATTTCTCTATATAATTAATATTATCGTTGTCTACAGCTATCCACTTAATTATTATGCCACTATGGAACCCTGTCATAATGACAGCGTCAAACCACATGAAAGAAATTACGCCATAATTAATGATTAACGTTGTGCGACAGGGTTCCATAGTGGCATAACAATTAAAGTCCTTGACTGTACAAGCCTTGAGCTTTGGTACTAAGTCAAATTGTGTAAGATTTGTCCCCCGATATTAAAAACAAACATGATCACTATTTTATTACACACGTGATATATCGTGGAACTAATTCTTTTTCATATCAATTGAATCAAAAACATAATTTACTTATTACATTGAGAAGTTAAGTATGTTGAAGAAAATTTACTAAGAAATATTTTTTCCCCGTGTCACTCGGCCTGTCTCGTAGAGTGACACTGTACATATACTCTGTCTAAACACGGACTATAGGTAGGTACAGTCGAGTTCATAAATACATATGGCAGTCTAAACATGACATTAAATAGACAAGGTACTAAAGTATTTAGTACCTAAAGTACACATATTTATGAACTCGAAGGTACAGGTTTTTTTTTAAATGTGTTCTGCCTATAGAGTTTGGTCTCAAATGCATACTATTTTTTTTCTTTTTAATTATTGTAATTATTTACTGAGATTTATCAGTGTTTGATTCTACCGCTTTGAACCAGTGGTCGGAATGACGTCATTTTGTTTGTTACCGCGTTTTTTTGAAAGTCTAGCACTAGCTGTGGACTAGTGGTAAAAGGGCGTATTTTTAAAAGTTTGTACCTAGTTAAGGACTAAAATTAAGAAACGTTAACTTTTCCGCTGAGTTACGAAAATTAGCTAATACTGTTATAAGACAAATGGTGGTATCTCAGACAAAACTCCTGTAGCAAGTGCAAGCATATTACTAACGGGTGAAGATTGAATCTACTTCATTTATTGAATTTGAGATTCTGCTAATTGGCGTTGAGAGGTAGTATATAATGTACGACTAATTTTTGTAACTCAGCGGAAAAGTTAACGTTTCTAACTTTTAAAAATACGCCCAAAAAAGACCATGTGGCGTTTAAGAAAGATTTTTAGCTGTTAGTGTTGATATCGGGTTTCACCTAAGGTCTAGACTCATACTGCCCTCGTACGGAGAACGTAATTCATAGATGCATATTAAACTCTCAAGGGTTATTATAAGGTTGGAATTGCAATACAATTAATATAGCATATGTGCCTTTTTTCCGTAGCAGGGTAGTATAGAATACGTGATATGCAGACATAGGAATCCAGGGGGCAAAATTTTATGACAGGTAGGGAGTTCCTATATCGATTAACTCAATTATCGATGCTTTTTCCATATACCAGTGATCGCCCCCAGCATTGTATGTATTTTTTTGTGAGTATTGTTCGGAGTAAATATGAAGTTCACACAGCATATTCAAAAAAAAAGTTCTGCCCCTATTACCTCCACAGAAATTGAAAAGTCATTTAGCCACCTGAAATAGATCTGTCACTTTTATCAGCCAAGACAGAGAGGTTTAATGCCCGAAATTTTACCAATAGTAGATGGGACAGTTATGAAGGAAAAATAATGATGAGAAAGTTGCAAAAATCTTTTTGAAATATGAAGAAAAGAATTACGTTGTTATTTTGTTTAATATTTACACTTCTAATAAAAAAAAGTTTTTACAGGCAAAACTTGGAGTGATCACTATTTATAACAAGCATCGATAATTAAATTTATCGATATAGGAACTCCCTACCTATCATACAATTTTGCGCCCTGGATTCTTATGTCTGGTGATATGTGTACTAGACAACGATAAACATTCATACAAGAGTTTTTTTTTACATACACCGTCCCAATACTATCTGCATAAATAACTGTGACAAACGTACAGACCGACATGCAATTATAAGGGTTCCGTTAGTTTCCTAATCACCATCATAAAAGGGCCCAATTGGAACGAATCCCTTATCCCTGACAAAGGAACCTTTTTGCTTTCCATCCGTAATTAAGAATGTAAATTGTTTTCCTCGACGATTATGAGGTGAGTGGAATCGCGCTGGATTATTATGACATAGCTATGCAGTTCAGTTAACGCTGAGTGAAAAGGACAGAGCTATATAATCGCTATAGCTCTGTTCTTTACGTACGCCGTAAAATAAACGGCAAAGCCACCTCATAATAAACAGAAAAGTATTATTTACAAATGAGTTTGTAATAATGATATAATTAGCTTATTGCGAGATACTATTTGGATTACTTTATAACGATTTAAAGTTTGGATTTTAAAGCTTGCGTTTGTCGTTATTAAGACTGTTGTTGAATTACTCTATTAACAAAATAAAGGTTCACTTTGTAAAGCCATAAATTCATAAATATAAAGCACTATAAATATTTGAAATTTCGTGCTTCAAAATAGTGCTTCAAACAGTGTAGTTCAAACAAGTTCGGTCCGACAGGACCATGGCCTGTCGAGCGAATACTGGCGCCAGTTGTTGACACTAAGCCGAGTTTACACAACGCTAGCAAACGGTCGAGTAGAACGGCAAGTGTGAAAGAATCCACGTGATGAGAGCTACAACTTCAAGGAATCTTCGGGCGAATTTTTTTGTCGCCGACTTAAAAATCTGTTATTAACGAAATCACTATATTCTGTTAAAGAATATAGTGACGATTGGATAGCTAGCTATATTGAGTTATTTTTTATTTTATTACTTTTTGACATTTTCACAAATATTATTGTACTCTTTTCTTGACATTTTATGACTGTAGCGTTTGGGCTATATTTATTTTGTTTTTCTGCTGTTTTTATTTTGCTTTTTACATTATTTGATTTTTACTTTTTATTTTATTTTTTTACACTGACGATCTTATTGTGAATTCATTATAACTATGCGACATATAATAATGTAATTTACAATATGAAATAAATGACTACTACTACTACTACAACTTGAAAATTCTTACTCTTACATTAGTAAAACAAAAATAAATAATGGCGTTCCATGGTTCAATTTAAGAGTTTAAAAAGCTCAGTTTAGGCAATTTCTGCCTGACAAGACGAGACGGGTGAATACTGGCGACGGTTGTTTACGTAAAGTTTACACAACGCATGCAAACGGTCGAGTAAAGGAGCGCGCGCGCAAAAAAAAAGGTTAGAATTATCATCATCTTTCGCTTATCCCAATCATTTAAAGTCAACTCAGCACGTCTATTTCTTTCAAACAGCTTCCCTATCAGCCGTCATCGCAATATTCACCCCCTTGTTTTTCATATTGCTTTTCACACATTCCATCCTACTCTTCTTACGAGTATGTCTACTTCTTCCACTATAGCCCTCCACATTCATATTTAAAACTGCTTCATTCCTCCTCATGACGACCATGATGGACAGTCCCTTCCATTTTTTCTGTGCCTTTTAAACTTGTGTATCTACTCTTCTTTATCCTTTTTTGCAGCCCACCATTATCCATATAAGTTGACAGGTTTCACCACGCTCTTATATATTTTCCCTCTAAACATGAAGAGCATACCTACGCGGTCGCAATTTGTTCCCGTTACTTGTCGCCATTTCATCCACCCTGCGCCTCTATTCTAGGCGCTAAAAACGATATCGTAGTTTGCCTGTTATGGTATTGTTATGACGTCAGCCGCCATTACTGTCAAGAAAATAAGAGCTATCAAAACATTGACAATTCGATAACAGATCAAATACGATATTGTTTTTACCGTTTGGAATAGAGCCCCTGCTCTAATTCTATGCTTTGTGACTTATGTAAAATATGTAAATAATAATTAATTCAAGGCATACAATGGGAGGTCTTACAGCTATATACGGGTGGTCTTAACGTTATAATTTTCGAATCTTAGTGGAAAATTTGCCAGTAATTCGGCAACTAACTTGACTATCTGTACTCATGTAAACGAGGAATTAATTTAAATACAAAGTAACAAATTAGGATATTGACATGGATTAACTACTAGTTCCAAACTCAAATAAGTTTTAGGCGATTATTAAATAAGTATCGGTTAAGGTAAATACGTTACCTAATTTAAATATCTTACATTTATTATTTCCATAAATACTATATTACAGAAAATAAAAATATACACAATAACTTTAACAAAAAGCAAGCTTTCAAAACCCAACTGTTCAGTTGCTAACCAACTTTAAATCGTTATAAATCCTAAATGATCATTAAAAATGACAAATGATGAAAGAAACCTAAAGATAATTTTTAAATCCCTATTCAATGATACCCCACTTGTCATACTTCGTCGACTTATTTTTTTTTAATTTGCGCAATATGGCGTCTGTTTGCCACCATATTGAATTTTGATTACTGTCATATCTTCAGTGACACTCACCAGATTAACACAAATCGATTGACATAAGAATCATCTAAATCGGAAAACGGGTTTAGTTTTTATAGTGCCACAAAGGAACAAACATACATATATAGGCTGTGAAACACATTACCCTCCTCCTTCGGCAGTCGGGTGAAAAGCGGAATTATTGCTAGAATTATTTAGGTTTTAGGTAAGACTTTTTTATACGTTTGTATCGGATTCAATAAGAAGAAAAAAGTTTTGTTAGCTGAAGTCATATCGATTATATTTAGACTGGTGTATCAATTATAACGAGACATTTATTTCGTGAAAATTATATTTCAAATGTTACAATGAAAGCCATTTACTAGATAATAAAGTTACTTATGACCAAGTTTGTAGTGCAACTTATTTCGATAAAAAAAATAATAATGTTTTGTTTCGTTTTTAATTTTCCGTAGTCAAAATAGGAACCCTTTATAGTTTAGCCATGTCCGTCCGTCCGTCCGTCCCTCCACAGCTTAGTCAATTAACCTTCCCAGCGTAGATATACTCGTTCACTCTTTGACGGGACAACTTAAGCTCGTCGGTTATTATAAGTCAACAAATTCAGAAGCAATTTCTTTGAGAGAATAAATAATGTAAAAGCTCAATTTCACTTTGCCTTGTAATACGGAGATTGACGTGTGTATTGTATAAGTTAAAGCTCCATTATAAAGATGGCGGCCAACATTTTAGGAAAACCGTGTCTTTATTGAAAATCTACTTTATTTATAAAAGTTTGATAAAATTTGTGTAGTAAAGTGAGTACATACATACCTACCGTACACATTATTACAATAATATATATTGTTTTAAATAAATATCGGGGGAACAATCTCGGACATATTAATCTAGTCCAAAACGAAGCTCTAGGCTTGTACTATGGGTAAATAGGCAACGATAAACATGCTTACATAGTGAAATAAATACTTATATACATAGAAAACAGACTCCGAAATAAATCCTCGCCAACATGCATTAGGTACGCTAACTAGCGTTTATATTCGTTTCGTTTTTAAACCTTATTATGGTAGCATTTATTGGATAAAGCGTCCGTCACCCTCGCACTTACATACTTGTCAGAAAGTGACACAGGATTTATCCACGTTTATCCAGCACGGGTAGCACAAATTGTTTTTTCTCGCTTGTCGCTCAGTGCGTCTCTATCGTTACAGACTAGAAAGAAAGGGAGATCCGAGCGACAAATAAGTCGCGGACAACATGTGTTAGCCGTGCTGATCGATAAACATAACCATAATAAGCCCGATGTATACCTTATACGTATAATTAGTTCCCTCGTTACATAATTAAGGATTCTGGTTATCTCCCACACACAGAGTAAGTAATGTGGTTATATATGTACCCCATTAGTGCTTACTCAAGCTTTGTAATGAATAAATAATGTACGTAGGTAGACGTAAATAGTAGACGTAAACTACATAACAATGTCGCAAAAAGACAACGATTCATTTTGACGACGTGAACGGATGTAACAGTAATTCTTACCACTCAGGGCTGTATAAACTAACGCTATAGCTAGCTATACAGCTAGTTAAATTAAAAAAAAAAGTTTCACAAAACAATGAGCCATTATCCATTATCAAAAGCCGACGAAGTTATTTTTGCATTTTTGAAGGCGGTTTATTGTTTTAAAAAAGAAAATAAATATTATTTTCATTTTATACTTTTTAGTCATCATAATTGTTAAATATCCGCCTTTACCATATCAGTGAAACAATTGTAGCTGTTTATTGTTTTACAAACAATTCTTTTACAATCAGCGTCCTTTTGTATCTCCTTCAGTGACAGCCAGCATAGATAACGTACAAGAATGATACACACGGCGCTATCACTGTTACATTGACTTTAGATGTTTTTGGAATGAGCATCTGAGTTTGTCATTGATACATAGATATTAAATTATTCTGGATAAAGCATTCGACTTACAAAACTTACAAAGGTATTAATTATTATCAGAATTTACTTTTCTTAAGTGATTTTTAATAATGCTGATATAATATTTTCATTATATGAAGTCCCACTTCTCAATAAATAAAAAAGCAGGATATTTGACGCTCGTCGCAGCCAACGTTGAAGCCAATTAATTATACATTATAGTATATTTAAACCATTTATATATGCTTTTAGTAGGGGATCCGAATAGGACATGACCTTCACCGGGCTGTTTATTCGATAAAACGTATTATATATCACATTTAATATTTTAAGTAACGTATGGCGAATAGGTTGACTGAAAAATTTCAGTCCAGTCCTTATATGATTTAAAAAGATCTGAAAATGAACTTTTTCTTAAAATTGCTATTGCTTGTTAAATAAGTAGACCAATTACATACTAATCGAAGCCTATAGAATTTGCAAACGTTAGGTTGACAATTTTTTCCCGTCATAACTATGTATTGGGTAGGTAGGTAAGTCGGTACTAATAATTTGCACTAAATCTAACGTTTGCATATTCTATAGGCTTCATGCTTTCGATTAGTATGTAATTGGTCTATTTAACAAGCAATAGCAATTTAAAAAAAAAACCTTATTTTTGTTTAATCATATAACCTATTATATATTACTTAGCATATTAAAATTGATATAAAATACTTTTTATCGAATAAAAAGCCTGGTGAAGGACGTTTCCTATTCGGATCTTAGACCATTATTTGTCATTAGCTCAACTACCTTAATCGAGTTATCTTAACGCCACCCTTGAAAAAGGTACAATTGAAGAGTCGTGGTAATCTGTCATCTTCATCATCAGAGTTCCACTTCACCAAATGATAATTTCTGAATGCAAATGCTGGACTTGTTACTGAAATATCAAAATCGCTCTGAATGCCTGTAATATTTGAAGAACTCTCTCAATTCCTCCAATGCCCTCATCACATACTGACTTGGTGACGATATGATCAACTCGGAAGCAGGGTGTACTGACGATGAAATCAAACAAAAAAGGAATTTTCAAAATCGATTGACGGGAACATCGGTGAACATACGAACTTTTTGAAGTCTGTTAATAAAGGCTTCGAGCGGTCAATCGAGTCTGTGAAATCATACAAGCGAGTTCACTCGAACGGTAAAGCGGATAAAGTGAGAATTCACGCCATGTTGTTTTTGCGCTCTCACGGAACAACTTCAGCTCACCAGTTAATTATTGATCTGTCGAGTTCGAGATAAAGTTGATATAGCGAATCACCCGGGATAAGACTATTATTTATAGGTAACAATTAAAAAAGAACTGATTTAGTCTCATTTGATTTCACCTCGTCATCATCATCATCATCATCATCATTCTCCTGCCCTTTTTCCAACTTATTTGGGGTCGGCGCAACCTGTCTTTTTCTTCCACACTTCTCTATTAGTCATCGTCTCGCCTGTCACTTCTGGCCGGACATTTTTAGAACTAGATTTAAAAATGCTCTTTTAATGGTAAAAGGAGTCATTATAAGCTCTCTGTTTTAGGCGGAACACTAGTACTTTTTATGCAAAAGTCTTATGATCTACATAGGTAGGTGTAGGTCTCTTCGGATTGGGTTTGCGGTGAATGTTAAAACAAGAGAGGAATTTAATTGTTGTTTATTGACTTGGAAGTTCTAATGTTATAAGAGTCTTAAAACTATGTTACTTAAAAATGTTAAGACATGTTATAAATATTATGATCGAATGCACCCGTTCGCGGCAGTTCCGAAATATGTACTAACTAATAATTACTCTATGTCGGCGCTCGATGCGCCGCCGATAGAATGCTGACTTACGACTTTACTTAAAATACACGTGTAAGGTGCTTTGCACCGAACGGGTACCCTAGGGCGGTTTTCAAAAAAGGTATACATATACTGGCCCGCAAAAATAAGTACCTATCACTCTTTTAATACTAGTGGCCCATGTAGTTAAGGACTAAAATTAAGAAACTGTAATTTTAGTCAGGTGAGTAACGAAAATCAATCATTTATTTATATACTGCCCTCATAAACTATTAGGAGGTATCTCAAATTCAATAAACGAAGCAGATAAAAGCTTCGCCCGTTAGTACTCGTAATAAGGTCGCACTTGCTACAGGAGTTTTGCCTGAGATACCACCATTTGTTTTATAACGGTTTAGTTAATTTTCGTAACTCAACTGACTAAGGGTCGTATTAATAAACTAATCTCAACTCCAATGCTCATCTCGAGATGCGTCAAAAATGACAGTGTTCTATGGTTTGACGTTTACTTTGACGTATCTTGTGACCGGCATCTCGGCCAAGATGAGTTTATTAATACGGCCCTTAGGTTACCGTGTCTTAATTTAAGCCCTTAACTATGTACACTATTTTTGAAAACCGCCCCTATCTTTCATTCGCACCTTCAGAACAATAGTGAACTAATTCAGAAATTTTAAATTTCGAGTTAGGTCACTATAACAATAAATTTATGACTTGAACTTTGAAAGCTGAAATTTTGAATTAGGTCACTATTGTTCTGAAGGTGCGATATTCCCTCTTAAATCACTATAAAGAGCAAAGTGTGAGTAAAACCTTGCTATTCCCTGTAGTAATTTTAACGACGGCTTGAGCGTCAAGTGTTCTGTCAATTTGCAAGGATATTGTAGATAGCTGGACCCTCAAAGCTGTCAGGGCTGTCGCCGCCCCACTTAGCGACACTCTAGCTGCCACCCCTAAATGTACAGTGGACAGGTGACGGTGATTCATCGACGGAGACGGGAATACTTGACTTAAGGTAATATAATTAAAGTCTATTTGAGAATCAAAGGATTGTTCGTTTAAATAGCATTAAAAGACTTGGTAAAATCAAATAAAATTTAAAAAAAGCAAGCTAGATCCGATATATAAATGTTTTGAGGTACTAGCTGGTACCCGTGACTTCGTTTGCGTAGATTTTGATTATCGTTATTCCCTCGGGAACTTTTACATTTTCCGGATGAAACGTAGCCTATGTGTTCAGGCTGGGTATAAGATATCTCCATTCCAAATTTCATCCAAATCTGACCTGCCATTACAGCGTGAATAAGTAACAAACTAACACACACACAAACTTTCACATTTATAATATTAGTGGGATGTTATAATAATAATAATAATAATAATAATCATTTATTTGCTAAAAACATGGTATAACAAAAAGGTGTTTCAGATAATGGACAGTTCACATGTATAACCATAAATATAGGCATGCAAATATAACCTTAGTTACTACAACGAATCCACACTACTATTGACCGTTGCTTAACCATTATACAATTATGTCATTCAGATGGATAACTAATTAAATTAATAATAATACATTAACAAATTTTATATCAAATAAGTTCCCTAACATATTAAAAGATGAAATAATTAATTTATTTTGTCAAAAACTCATTTAATCTGTAAAAACAATTCAGGCTCAGCCATTCATACAGGTTTTTTTTAAATTGTCTCTTATTTAATGATTTAATTCGCTTTCTTGTTTCTTTCGCTTAATTTTTTTGTACGAGTAGGTACTTTTTTTTTTTTTTTAATAAGCATATTTAAAGCTCTGTTTATGATCGCCGTACTTACACGATCGTTTTACTTTTTAGTTTTCGTCATTACTTTGAAAAAACCTCGTATCTCGCATTTCGTGAAGTACAATTTTAAACTTAAAAGTGAAGATGATTAAGTTCAAACTCATACGTCTCGAAATATCAGATACGAGTTTTTTCTAAAGTAGTAACGATTTTTTTGTGTTGCAGTGTGTTTTTGTCAAATATACAATGTTGAGTTTGAACGATGACGTTTGACGCATGTACAAAATCAAATCCACCATTTTGTAAAATTAAATCCACCATTTTGTATTATTTTTAACTATAAAAATAAAAATAAAATAAAAATCATTTATTTGAATGTGTACACTATTACATTTTGAGAAAGGTACCGACATCAAATCTTAGAACACTAAATACTACACTAAATTAGAGGTACACATTAAATTAGTACACTATATTAGAGGTACACACGCAGTTTGACTTGTGAAGAAAATAAACAGAGGCCCACAAACTAGGCGAAGCCTGCATCTTGGGAGACCGAGGTAGATTAGCAATGTAAATGTAAATATGAATGTACATATGCACATACTCGTACATGCATGCAAACATACACGCACATATACACACACATACATATACATATATCGCATATACATAATTTTATGTATTTTCTTTACCAATGCTTGAATACTAATTATAAAAATTAATACTTTTAAGAGTGGTTAGAACTCCCGACAAAAAAGAGGGGTATTATGAGGTCTGTTCATCCTTACTTGTCTTATATAGTAAACAACTTTCTAACCTCAAAATGAACCTATTTTGGCTAAAACAGCTCTTTTATCGTAAATAAAGTAAACTGAATAAACATTTTGGACATCACTTGGCCAATGTATTGTCTGTGATTGGTTTATTTTGTTTAAAATAGCTGTTTTAGCCAAAAAAGGTTCATTTTGAGGTTAGAAAGTTGTTTACTAAAACAAGTAAGAATGAACAGACCTTAAGTGCGTACGTGTGTGTCTGTGTCTACCACCACTTAATAACCTTTCGTGGTAGAAATACTTTTCATCTACAAAAGGGTAAATGCAAGACAGATCCTAATTTCTCGACACAAACAGACTTAATTTTCTCCGAAACGCGTACCGTTTCGAGTTACTGAAACTTTTTGTTTATTACTCGTAAGATTCGAGGGCTTAGAAATTTAATATCTTATGTAAGTACTTATTTAATCTGCGTAAAATATTATGTAGAAATAAAGGCATTGTAATGTCGCCTACGTCTTCCACGTTAATTAATGACGGATAGTATTCTTAATTAAAAATTAATTGAAATATATCAAAATGTTAACAACTCTAATAAAAAGCAAGCGTTCAAAATTCGTACACATTTTTTTTAATATACTCGCCGATTTAAAGTTTAAAAAATTGAACCGTTTCAATTATATTTACTTTGATTAAAATATTATAGCCTTTTTTACTCCCACAAAGACGAATCTAACAACACCTCATATGTTAAAAGTCATCAAGCCGTTTGGGCGGCAGAACGTGCCACAGAAATAGACATACATACATACACCTAAAAAAACATAAACATCCTTCCAACCAAGTTGGATAAAAACATAAAGGGACAATCTTTTGAACGAATCCTTATGGCTACTAAACATTGATAAACATACTTATGAAGAGAAATACATACTTAAATACATATAAAATATCCAAGACTTAGAAACAAATACTCGCAATCATAACAGAAATATTTTCCTACACAGAGATTCGAACACGGGACCCCTAGCTTCATAGGCCGGGTCACTACCAACTAGGCTAAGCGTTTTCTCAAATAATCTAGAGTACAGTCAGCATCAAATATATAGACACAGTAAAACTTGCAAAAATATGTAAACACGACTCTGTTGCGTAGGAATAAGGGTGTATATATTTCTGGAACCTTGTTAACGTATATATATTTATGACGCTGACCGTACCTACTCGGAAGTCGGAAGACAGAGCATCGCTCGGGTTGAACACAATTTTTCCCGAAGATGACAAGAGGACAACTTGACAGATCGATATTTCGTAAACCCGTATGTAGCAAAATGACCCGTGCGGTTGCCGGGTGAGAATAGTGCCACTCCATGTCTTCCCGTGGAAGTCGTAAGAGGCGACTAAGGGAATAAAGGCTTGTAGTACTGTTAGGCGATGGGCTTGCAACCTGTCACTAATACGCTGGTAAACATCTTAGCCTAATTGTGAAAAATGTGTTTACAGAATTATCAAAAAGTTTTTGGAGTTGTTGGTAATTCTCTTCTGCCTACCCCACTCTGGAAACGAAGGCCTAAGTTTATGTATGTAGCAAATTCCATCCAAATCGTTACAGGCGTTTCAGAGAACGTGATTACAAAATAAATATTGCTCATCGTCGTAAGACCCACCGTACTACAAACAGGGAGTTTTTTGTGAGTGGGACTTTGAATCTACCGTCAAGGCAATAAAGTTCAATTACGTTTGTTCGATAATGCCATTTTCAGTTCATGAACATACGTAAATAAACCTTATTCTCATTGCGACACAGTTCAAATTAAATTGCCTTGATTATGTACATCCTATTGCGCCCTGGGCCTTACGAGGTTAAAAGTATAGGATAGGGTACTCAATGCTTATTCTTCACTGGACTAAGTACTCGGTTTTACTTTATCATTATAATTAGTAATTATAAGGATCATGGTTTAAAAGAGTCAGATCACTTGATACGCCATTATCACCCGTCATTGCATCTAAACGCTTGACGCATCCCCCCTCCGGGGCTCATTGAGCGTATTTCACGGGAAAGTTACCCTGTCATTTTTATCCCGACACCGGTCGAAATTTCCCGTGGGATGGGACGTAATGAGCACGTTAGGAGTTCGTCGTTCAGTTGGAAATAACGCGCTTTTGGATTTTGGGTCGTTTAGATATTATGACGAGGCAGGTTTGGTGAGTTTGTGTATAGTTTATGATGCTGATAATTAATGTCCGATGCTTTGCTTCTGTCTTATATAAACGGAAGCAGGTAGTAGTTGGGCTACTACCGCTAGTTTCCAATGAGGTTTAATAGGGAAGATGGGATGGCATGCTAATTGATGTGGATGGCTGCGAAGTTGAAATTGACGATTTTTGCGCTCTCTGTTCGGCATCTTCGCTAACCAGAGGCAATAGACAAGATGCTTTTGGCGTTCGTTATCGCTATACGACATTTATAGGATTAACGTAAGCTGTCAGACGGTCGTGTCGAGCGCCTACGTCAATTCTATACATTTTGTCGGTTTTCAAAAATCGTTGTCGTTAGCGTATAGTTAACAACTTGTCTAGCCTTAGATTCGATCTGGCTGGGGTCATTTTTCTGAGTATTTTTTTTCTCAAACGATAAGGACGTTGTTTTTTCGCTTTTGAAAGTGGTTTTGGTCGATCGCAAACCAGAGAGTTTTTCAAATTTTGATTTTTACTTTCGGTCTCAGCATTTTGGAGTAACAGTTATATTCTAACTGGTTATAACTCGATCAATTCATGTTTTTTTCGCGATAAAATACAGATTTTACTTTATTTGTCAAATACAGTTTATTTCGTTCGAAACTAACAAATAGTTTTGATGCTATCGCGAGTTATTACTGATTGTGAGCGTCGCTAGGGATAGGTACACTTTATTTCTAGCGCTCTCTCCCGCGGTCTATGACGTCATTGTGGGTGGTAGAGGGGGATCAAACATATATTGTATTGTTGTAAAATAGATCTATCCAACTATATATCTATCACTTTTGTAACTTTTTTAACATTAGAAGATCAAAGCTCTCAAAAGTACACGTTTTCGGCAACGCTGTTTTTCTGGAATGCTCGCTGGTTTTAAATATTATTATTTATTTTCTTTCTTTCTTTTCTTTATTTAAGGCTCACAAAACCAAATACATTCTTTGTTAATTGTTACATAATGCTTAATGACAGGGTTGTAAGGTTTGTACTTTAACTCTAAACTATGAGTGTACAGACATACATTTATGTTAGTTAAACGATAAAAGGTGAGATGTTCATCGAATTCACGTCAAAAAACAACCATTGCTTTTGACAAGTTATCAGGTTGTTATTTACTCGGCCGCTATTACCATAAGAGTTATCACAAGGTTGATAATAGGCTATTTGACAAAATAGTACATTACTACAGAGGCCGGGAAGTAGGGGGTTGCCGGCCGACTCCATATGGACAGTTACGAGGCCGGCAACCCCTTTTCACGCCGAGGTTTGTGTATAGTGTTTTTTCTCAAACATACAATACATTAAAAAAAAAAATTACAATGTGAAATACTAGGAGTGCATAAACATGAAAGTAAACTACAGTGCTCAGTCATCCGCGCTGTTTCGTGTACCCCCGCCCGCCGGTGCCCCGCAGCGCACCGCCTGCGATCTAAGTTGCGCTACGCACCCCTAATTACCTTTGTTCTCCTGGTACTTAAATAAACATGCAAACGCTTTGGTTGGATGCACGGCTTAGTATATTAAAAAAAAAACCGCTATTTAGCCTGTTCATAAACACAGCCGCTATGTTTACACTAAAATTTAAAAAAAATACTGCCCAGCCTAGGCCTTCTATTTTGTATGAAATTCCTTTACAGTTCTCTCAAGTTGTTCCGCCTGAAACGTGATACTTTGAAGCCTAAAATAACTAACATAACGCCAACATTCCATTGCATGTTTGAAAAAAAACCTTTCCCTTTGTACCACTTCGTTTTGATTTGTTGTTTTTTTAAAGTCGCTTTGTTATTTATGCTATAAACCTTATGTTTTTATTTTATTCCTGTTTTATCAACAAAAACTTACGAAGAACAAAGCGGTATGAGTTCTATGGGTATTAATGTCGTTACTGTAAACAACGTTCCTTTATTCAAAAGCAGGGTGGAAAGACTGGAAAGTTTGTGGTGTTGGCTCACTGCAGGATTTAGTTAGTTTAGTTTAGTTTAGTTTATTTATTAATCAATGTAATATTACAATATAAGTTGCATTGCATGTCAAAAAATTGGAAACTACATTGAGATCGTCAAAACATAAATACTAATAATCAAAGAATACAAAAATAATTAATTAAAACAACAACAATTAAACATCAAATAAATGGTCACTCGTCCGATGTCAATATACAAGGATTAATAACTGTCAACACAATAATAAATAAAAACAGGAATTTGGTTAAAAAATAATTTATAGGTATTCATAAAATAAACTTTCAATGCAATGTTATAGTATTGTTTAGTTCAATTAACAATTGTGTTACTATTCCTGGCATTGTTGAAGAAAACTACTTTACAACCCTTGGCCGAAAAGTGCGATTGCTAGACTCGGCTTCGAAATCATTCTCGTCCAGCAAAAGCTTTCTTCCTGGTGTTTTTACGGTAATATAGTATTTCCATATTTCAGTTTATTCCAATAGCGGGAATTAGTGCAAAATTGAGTCTCTAGATTTGAAAAACTTAGTATTTTGCTTTGGTTATAACTATTTATTTTATCTACACTCATATCATAAGTCCTCTATTATGCGTTCAAAACCCGTAGGCAATGACCAGCATTACCTGTGGTAGTAGGTGACAGCGATGACAGCTGTTAATTCTGGAAGATGTTCCAAATTTGGATCTCATTACCTTACAATATTCGATAACGTAATTTCAAAATTACGTTACATCTGTCATCACTGTCACCTACTACCACAGGTAATGCTGGTCATTTGCCTTTCGGCTTCTGAATCCATCTTACAGTACTTATAATATGTATGTAGATAAAGTATTGTACGAGACTCTGCGTAATTAGCATTACGCAACCGTCACGTAAACTACTATTAAACAACATATTACGATTTATTTTTGTTCAAGCTTTGTTTATAACTGTCCAATATGATAGATTTCTGATCCCTAAATTTTATTTCACTAGTGATGATGGATTTTGTTCGAAGTAACTCCCTCAATTTTATTGATGGAATAGGGTGTTAAAATACTTGATTGATCGAGGTCATTGATTTCAATATTCTAAATGTATTTTTTATCTCGAAAAATATTCTGATTCAAAAAGCCTATATCAACCTTATGGCTTGCGTACGAGAGTTAAAACTGCTTTGGTTCTTGATTTTGAAATAGTACCGCTTATAGGGCAGGATTGTAGTGTTGAGTGTCTATGGGTCTCAGATCCCACTTACCATTTAGGTGTGCTCGTTTGCCTTCTCTATACCTTAAAAAAAAGTATGCGTCTCGGGACGCCTGACAGAAGTGATAACTTAAACTAATCAAAGTTGAACTATTTAATACTAGCTTCAGCCCGCGACTTCGTCCAAGTGGAATAGTTACTTTGGGCTAACGCTAAATTTAACCCTCGACTTTGTTTACGTAGAAGGTAGAAACATTCTTTATTGGTGCTCTGCTCCTATTGGTCTTAGCATGATGCAGAGATGTGAATTATTTAAGATACAAGATACAAAAAAACCGCCTTCAAAAACGCAAAAAATTACTTCTTTAAAATTGTAGGCACCTAATAGGTTAGTCCAACTGATGTCGGCTTTTTGTTGAAAATGTTGTGGTCGCCGACTTCAGTTGGACTAACCTATTAGGTGCCTACAATTTTAAAGAAGTTATTTTTTGCGTTTTTGAAGGCGGTTTTTTGTTTTTTAAAACATTTATTTTATTTTATACTTTTTAGTGATCATAATACGCTGTTACGTAGTCCCACTTCTTAGTTGAAATGAAACTTTAACTTATATCAAGCGCGTCGCAAGCAACGCCGCGGGAAAATCATAGTCATATTTCAACAAGTAAATATTATTCGTTGTAGGTAGTCGCTCAACTATCTTAATCGAGATATCTTATCGCCACCCTTGAAATCGGTACCATTGAGGAGTTCCGTTGGCCATCTGTGGTCTTCATCATCAGTTCCACTACACCAAAGGATACTTTCTGAATGCAAATGCTGGACTTGTTACTAAAAATACTAAAATCGCTATATGTTTGCCTACAATATTTGAGGAGTTCCCTCAATTCCTCACTGATCCCCTCATCAGATACAGATTTGGTGACAATGGGACCACCTCGGAAGTATACTCTATCAAACCAAAAAAAAAATTTGAAATCGGTCGACAATTGACGGAGTAATCGGTGAACATACATAAAAAAAAAAAACATACAGTGGAACGTATAACCTCCTCCTTTTTTGAAGTCGGTTAAAAATACGTATTAACATCTTGTATCTATTTAAATACCTTTTGTTTGGTATCTTAGTATTTTGTAAATACTATGCTTGTACCTTTAGTAATAGTACCTACTAATAATTGTCTATGCATTTATTCACAAAATATGACAAGATTTTATGGTGATATTAATTTTAAACGTCACCATAGATACAACGGAACGTAAATTTATTCTAGGACCAAATTGATAGATGGCGACTATTTCTTTCTACAAATTTCAAATGTCATCATCCTACAATAAACAAAATATTTTTCAAATAAAACACTTGGTCAGCTGTTTGCCCGTGTAGAGCGACTCTTCTCTTTTCGGAGTATGATTATGAGGCGTCATCGAAAAAAAAATTAGTGATAAAATGTTTGAAGATCAGGTTTTACTTAAGTCCCAAATAAAAGCTTAAAAATATAATATTTTGTCTTGTGACATTTGCACACTTTATTCGTAAATAATTCATATAAAAAAATAAACTTACATGCAATTAAAATGTTGTTTTCTAACAAAAGTATTTTATCTTTAAAAAGTATTTGAAAGATACTTATTTTGTATCTAGTATTTTAGATATCATCCCAGAAAGTTATTTGTATCTGATATCTGAAATACTTAATTTAAAAGTATCTTCATTTTGTATTTCAGATAATTTGTATAGGGTATCTTGTACATAACTGGCGTGATGGTATATAGCCTATAGCCTGCCTCGATAAAGGGCATGTCCAGTAAGATCCTGTAGGGTCCTGGTAGGATCCCCCACGTACATTGCGACATTAAGTCGATAAATGGGCTATCTAACACTGAAATAATTTTTCAAATCAGACCAGTAGTTCCTGAGATTAGCGCGTTCAAGCAAACAAACTCTTCAGCTTTATAATATTATAGTATAGATTGAAATTGTTTAACTGACTGCAAACGTACGCACACTAATGCAGAGTGACATACACTAACAAACCTAAAAAGTGGTACACTGTTATATATAGATGTCTCTTTTTAACGAAGGGCATTTGTAATTTGGCCCCGTAACGCGTTACGTAACGAAGCGGTTAACCCTCCCATAAGAAGTTATCACTTCAAAAACACTTGTTAAATTTTAATTTGATAAAGGCTTTCAAAGCGAATGGCGGGAGCATGCACTCAATCGGGACGAATTTCGGAAAAGAGGGGAGGCCTTTGCCCAGCTGTGGGACACCCAAATAGGCCAAAAAAAAAAGCTTCTATTACTTTCAGCAGCAGGACTCATGTTCAAGGCTCGTAGTACTGTTAGGCGATGGGCTTGCAACCTGTCACAAATACGCTGGTAAACATCGTAGCCTAATTCTGGGGTCATAGTTGCAAAGGGCTTAAGTCAACTTTGCTCATAATAAAAAAGGGTGTAAGTCATATGCGGAGACTACTAGACATATACCCTGTTTCACTTGAACCTCAGAAGACTGAACCCCCTTTTCACTAGGTCCCCGGAATTGTGCAAAATGTGGTTACAGAATTGTCAACAAGTTTTTAGAGTTGTTGGTAATTCTGTAGCTCTGCTTACCACACTCTGGGCATGAGGGTATGACTTTATGTATGTATGCAGGTATGTATGTGACTCCTGTTTTAAAGGTTCCGTACAATCATCAGTAATAATATAAATGAACAACATAGAACTTAAAAATATCTGACACGTAAATTACTAAAAGCATTGTATGAGGTATTCTTGGGCGGTTCTTGTCTAGCTGTCATTTTGAAAACATCTGTCTATTCAATAAATTTTTTGTAACTTACTTTATCGTTGATTTTGGTTCGCAAATCCAGGGCAACTTTGTGAAGTAACCTCCAACCCTGATGAAGAATATGCATCAAATAAAATATCAGTGAAAAGTTGATTCTGAATGAGCAAGCGGTCAAGAACACTCCAAGCCATTGAAGTGGATGCCCGCGCCATCTTCAATGGTGTGCCGACTGGAACTGGAAGACGCCGACGACAAGGACGATTCAGTGTACAATTGACATTGGCAAAATTACATAACTTGTAGATGCCATTAAAATAAATAAATAATAATACTGAGGTATTCTTGTGATTATGTAAGTAAACACAGACCTTAATCTTAGATTAAGGTCTGTGTAAGTAAACCTACAGAATGTTCAAGAACTCGGCGTAAAAATGAAGACGTCTTTTAAAACGGTCCAGTAAATGTTTTTCATCCGCAGATTGGATTGCGATGTGGCTTGGAGATAGTCTAAGTCACGCAAATGGACATAAGATTTTTTGCCTTCCACAATTTGATGGAAATAATAATAGAGTGTATAAATAAATAGAACAAAATTAAGTTGAACAAATAATAAAGAGTTCTTCACGGAGGAGGGAGGGGGAGGAGGAAGTGGCGAGCCAACCTAGTTTTATTCATAGCATATTAAAAAAAACGGCCAAGTGTGAGTCGGACTCGCGCACGAAGGGTTCCCTACCAATATCTGTACAACATTAGACACTATACCAGCTGCCGTTATTATAATCGAGCAAAAACACGGCAAAAAAATCACGTTTGTTGTATCGAAGCCCCACTTTAAAAAAAAAACTGTTTTTGGTGTTGTTGTCATAGCGGCAACAGAAATACATCATCTGTGAAAGTTTCAACTGTCTCGCTATCACGTATTATGAGATACAGCCTGGTGACAGACAGACGGACAGACGGACAATGGAGTCTTAGTAATAGGGTCCCGTTTTTACCTTTTGGGTACGGAACCCTAAACAGAATTGTAATTCGGATGGAAATAATAATAGGGTGTGTAAATAAATATAACAAAAATAAAATAACAATGTGGGAGTTCTACACGGAGAAAGGAGGGGGAGGAAAAGCAATTTAAAAAAAGATTTGTAATTAAATGTTATAAATCTGAATTTCAATTCCATTTACACTTGATAATTTTTAAATTATAAACCGTTAAAAACACCTTAAAAATAATTATGAGTGATAATTTCTTAAAAATTAGGTATCAATTTTAATTAATCACGTAAAATAAGTGGATAAATTTACAAGTTGACCTAGCCCAAACCGAAGCTCTAGATTTTTTAAGAGAACTAAAAAACGCTAAATATACTTATACTTACAGATAAAAAAAACTTAATCACTCGTACTTATCACACATTTTTTTTGCACTATCAGGGGATCGAACCTGAGACCGCTAGCTTTATAAGGTCACTATTTGTCTACTAGGCTAATTAATTCGTCCAATAATGTACAAAGTTTCATTACCTTCCCAAAGCACCGAACAAAAGGCGTCACCGTCGACATTGACAAGCTTAAAATGTTTCCTGAAACCCAAAGTTCTAAAAAGCTCTCCTTCAAAGTCTAGCTCGCTAGATTAGTCTCCTGTACTATCACTCAGACAGATCGAAATGTGTCTATCGACACCAAAAGCGACCTTATAGCGATTGGCGTATAAGCTTATCTGAATAATGAAGCCATGTTATCCGTTTTATAACAATGACAAAAATGGCGTAAGCGCCAGTAGCCGTAAGGTCTATTTTTATTTCGACGGCCGTAAATAGTTTCTTTTCACGACAGTCTGAGGGTGTACTTCGAGACTTGTTACGTTGTACAGTTTTCTTTGAAGTGTGGACTTATGTTTTAGTACGTGTTTGAGTTTTTATAGTCGAAAAACTTAGCAAAGTACAAGTTTTTGTTTGTTATTGAAATGTTATTTATGTCTGAGATACGTTGAGGATTTAATAAAGTATTAAAAAAATCGGTACAGTTAGTGTTTTGAAAAGTAATACAGCTTGTGGTTTTTGTTTTACGAAAAAGGGGCAATTGCATGTTGGACCATTTTTAGTACAGGGTTCCATCACGGATACCACAAACACAATACTACATCTTGATCAATTAATTTGCTAATTAATTAACTAAGTAACTAACTAATAATTTTATGGGTTCATCTTGAATATTGTACTTATTTTTACTACCTACATATGTCCAGCAGTGGACGTCTTTCGGCTGACAAGATGATGATGAAGTTTCCATTTGACACAACCTCGACCAATGACGACCGGCCATTTGAGCAGTATTGCCAGTTTAGACTGTAAAATTGTAACTTGTAGCTTTATAAAACGTGTTCCAGGTGACTTGTGTGCTCGTTTTCTCTATGCCGTACAGTCGAGTTCATAAATATGTGTACCCTTCAGTACCTTGTCTATTCAATGTATGTATGTCATGTTTAAACTGCCAAATATGAATTGTCACAGCAATTATAGTGACAAGGTATTAAAGTGTACACATTTACGAACTCGACTGTACATTCGTGCATTCAGCTAAAAACAAAGACTGATATTGGTATGCAATTTAGTATGCAGGTGCCAACAGAATCGTTGCTATAGTTAACGTAGACCCTTTAGTTTCGACACTTTAGTTTGTTTCAAAAAGTAAAGAAAGCAAAAAAAAAACTTTTTAAACCATATCTGTTATGGTATTGTTATGACGTCAGCCGCCATTACTGTCAAGAAAATAAGAGCTATCAAAACGTTGACATCCACGGGAAGACATGGAGTGGCACTATTCTAATCCTGCAACCACACGGGAACAAATATTTAAGTATTTAAAAAACCGAGTTTATGAGTGACAGATGGTTAAGGGAATTTTTTTAGGAACCCTTATAGTTTCGCCATGTCCGTACGTCCGTCCGTCTATCCATCCGCAGCCTAGCTCAGATACTCTTAGGGCCGTATTAATAAACTCGTCTTGGTTGAGATGCCCGTCACAAGATACGTCAAAGTAAACGTCAAACCATAGAACACTGTCATTTTTACCTAACTAATAATTTTATGGGTTCATCTTGAATATTGTACTTATTTTTACTACCTACATATGTCCAGCAGTGGACGTCTTTCGGCTGACAAGATGATGATGATGATATATTATTTGGTGGACGCTTATTTCCTATAAAATGAAAATACATAATGGTTGAACACAAACACACATACAAACAGTAAACCAATGTCAACGATTGCCCCAATGTCCTCCGTAAACTGTGAACAAACTTTTTCGACTCATAAATAGGTCCTAAATTCACGTCATTATGGAAAATTATAAAAGCAGACATTCTTTTTGATTGGCGAAATAGTTTTTTTCCCATAACCATTATGGTTTTATTCATTAATAATATTGTTGCTGAATACATATAAATAATGGTATAATAAATGTAAAATAGCCTTAGCCTAATTGTGCAAATTGTGGCTATAGAATTATCAACAAGTTTTTAGAGATGTTTGTAATTCTGTAGCTCTGCCTACCCCACTCTCGGAACGAAGGCGTGAGATTATGTATGTATGTAAATGTAAAATACCTAATAATATTTTTAATTAACATCAGAAGGAAGTCTCTCCTGTACGGAACAGGGTTATGTTTTCAAAATGACGGTCGTTTTTCCGATCCTTGAATTAATCTATAAGTAATGGTTTTTTTTCTGAAACCGCAAACTTTTCAGAATTTTTTAAAATGCCATGTTATAGAATTTATTAGGTTGTATGGTGTGTAGTAAAAATCATAATCAGATACAAAAAAAGGGTAGCCACCAGCCACCGTAAGGCGCGTTACGATCCGGACAGCCACAAATATAATTACATTCCTGTTTGATTCACGTTCTAAGGCTTCTGACGTTTCAATATTCGTGTTTCAGTAATAACAACACTCTTTAGGTCAGGGATAGCGAACCAATGGCACGTGTGGCATTGATGGCACGCGACACAATATTTTGGGCATGCCACCGGCCGATCACAAAGTTATCTATAAAGTGTTATGAACCATTTTGGTATTTTCCAAGCTTAAAAAAACAACGATTTAGATGTACCTACCTAAGAAACAGGAAGAAGAGAAAAATACTGATTTTTTATTCTGCAATATTCTTCTATCAAAGAATTTTCAGCATTTTCAAAGAATTATCGGAAACACTCAAGTTTATTACGAGTATATGTACCATGATATGACTCTCCCGAACTTGTTCCAATTCAATTGGTTGGAAATCAAAGCCTAGTTCGATTCGTATGGATTAAAAAAATTGAAACGAGGAAAGAATTGGAATTTATTGAAACAATACACGTTGACGAGCAATACAAGTAAAAATACCAGTACCAACATTTTGAAAACATGAAATTCGTTTCCAGACATGTTAAACTGATTTAAGACTGGCTTTGACAGATGACTTCATTTCAGTATTCTGCTAAAAGTAACATCCTTACAACCAGAAGTCACACTACTGCTACTTTAATTTGAATTACGCGTATAAATGAAACATTTATTATTGCATAATGTAGCTGTAAATGAAGAGTTTTAAGTTGATAGTATTCAATTTTTCCAATAATCACGAAGTCAAGATTATTTGACGGCACGTCTATGGCCAAAATTAACATGTTTAGAAAAAATGGCACAATGATACATAAAGGTTTGCCACCCCTGCTCTAGGTTATATGACTAATAGGTTATATGGTTAATATTTTTTTGTCTTGTTTCAGACGGGCAACATTTGAACTTCAAAGTAATGCAATGCGTTTTAATGTTATAAACGAAGCATATTTAACTCTTTTAAGTTAAGTAGAGATCCTTAAATACGAAACCATAGGAAAAATAGACAGTTAAGCGATGTACAGTCACGAACTTAGATTTGGGCTAAACAATAAGGTTGAGTCTCCTTTAAGTTACAAATGATTTGGCATCTCTAATGACATTGACGACTTCAAGCCTATTTTTCTTGAAATGGGTCACAAATTAACGATCGCGATAGTACACTGGGTACTTTTATAACGGAAAATCAAACAGTACCCGACGGAAAATCAATAAAAAAAATGCCGTGGAGAATCACACGGGCACACATTTGCGTTCTCAGGACTACAATCTTAAGACTGCCATCTTAAGACCCCAAATGCGTTGCTAATCCTGAGGACTATAATGGAATACCTCTATGCTAGTAATTTCACTGGTGCCCTATCACCACACCGGAACACAACAATGGGTACGAACACTGCTGCTTGGCATTGGGTTAAAAGCACCACACAGTACCATCAGTAATATCACCAACTTAAACTTGTTATTTCATTATTATTCAATCTTAAAACGAAATATATAATCCTCAGTACTTAGGTACTATACTTTTTTGGGTTCTGACCTACTTGGTTCTTTTACATTCAACAACTTTAACACAAGTTCTAAAAAAAAAACTAATACCGGGCAAGAGCATGTCGGACCATGCTCAGTGTAGGGTTCCGAAGCTGTTACTACAAACAAATTAGACCTCGCGACAAACTTAACTTCGCCGTTGGAAAACTGTTATCACCATACATCGAAATAAGGTAGCGGTCAGTTTACTAACACCGCAAATAAGTTTTCGGTAGGTATAAACATTTAAACCGTTTGTAACTCAAGAACCAATGAAGTCTTATGTTCAATCAATCTTACTTATTCGTGATAGTTTTCCTATTGGGAGCCCTTCGACTCCCATAATTTTATTGTTTCGATTTTCGAAAGTCAGAAATTGGTATCTATATTATTTTTTGTCATAATAATCAATAGTCATAATCGTTGTTAGGTATAACGCGAAATAGATATAATGATAAAGTACTATAATGTTACATATCATACAAGACAAAAGTCATAAAATTGATCAGCATACTATGAAAAGGCATACCGTTTATTTTTCATATATATCGTAGGTCATATTTTTATATTTACTATTTATTATTTTTATTCATATCATTTTATTATCTAATGTTTTAAAGGACTAATTTTAAAATTCAGAAATAATACATGTCGTACATAAACATAAAACACCGGCTTACAAAATATCCCCGGCTGTCAGAAAAGTAGGTTAGGTTAGGTTAGAACTGTGACCCCTGCTTAGTAGTGCCGTGGGGAAGGAGGGGAATATAGCTTATCTTATCGGTGGAAAGACGACTGCCCCACGGCACTACTAAACCGCACTACTGACCAAAACTAGTATCATAAATATGAGGTAGGTTTAGGTTATGTTAGTTATCCAGTAAAAGGAGCTCCGCGACAGCGGAGCTCCGTCGACTCCGTTAAATTTTAATTAGAAATAGAAATACTAATTGGTCAATAGTGCGCCTTAGTAGTTCACTAAAATTTTCGGATTAATAATTTTCAATCTTGTAAGCGTTATTTAAAATAATAATATTCCTTTTGAAATTCTACCATTCAATACAAACAGCACATTGAATGTTATGACCAACAACGGTATGGCATTCGATAGTTATGACTAATGAAAAGGGGGTTAAGGAAATTATGACTATTGAAATTATGACCAAAGACAAAATGACGAGCAACGATTATGAAAAACAACGGTATGGATAAAACAAATCGAAAGATTAATGTTATGGGAGTCAATATAGACCCATTCGTATTAAATTCATTATATGTGCTTTCATTTAAGATATTTTTCAGATTTCATATTTCATAAACGTGTAACTTAATCGAAAAATTGTTTTCACAAACCGCCAATATTTTTGAAAGACCGATCTAACGACACCCCTCACTATGGGGTAGACGAGAAAAAAAATACATCCCCACGTTACGTGTAGGGGAGGTACACTAAAAAAAAAATAGGTTTTATTTTACCACTTTGTTGTCGTGACTAATATGTATATTCATGCCAAATTACAGCTTTCTAGTACTAAGAGTCTCTGAGCTAGGCTGCGGACGGACGGACGGACGGACGGACATGGCGAAACTATAAGGGTTCCTAGTTTGACTACGGAACCCTAAAAACGTTAGACACAAGGCTTCAGTTATCTTGAAAGATGGCTTTAACTTACCTTGGGCAAAAAAAACAAAGTTAAAGCTACTTTTCTTCCAAGCAAGAGGTGTTATTCTTTGAAACAGCTGACAAACAAATATTCACCGGCCAATTTAAGTTGCAACCCGCACTCGTAATTAAGGCAGAGTTGGCTACCTACCGCTTTAGCCGAACTGCTTTTGACCTGCGACAAAATTAAAAAGGCACGCATTAACTTTGTTAATAATGCTCTGGCGTGACAACTTACGTTCATCAGTTATTAACTTGACAGTGGATCTAAAAATAGACGGTTGTCACAATCACCTAAAGCAGGCCTTTCGCGTAAACACACTCGCAATCACAATCGTTTTCATTTTGAAAATCGAAGGCTTGTCTGCATACAAAATGAAACCAATTGTTTTGTTTTGAAGCCGATCGCGATTGCGAGAGAGTTACGCGAAAGGCCTGCTGATTTCAATGAAATTTTGCTCTCGTTCCAAAATTATGAATTCACCCAAAAACTATACCTTTAAATAACCTAAAGAGTGATTAATCATATTTAATTATATCCTCTGATAAAAACATGTTTGTGAAAGTCGTTTCTCTCCTTTTTCCTGTCATATCAAAAAATATCTAGCTAAAAATATTTTTCAGTTTCTTTATCTGAAGGTAAATAAATCAGTGGCTCTTAGTAGGGGATCCGAATAGGAGACGAACTTCACCTAGCTGTTTATTCGATAAAAAGTATTTTTCACAACACTGCTCGGAAATATGGCCATAGATGGTCTTGTTTGGGGTCACAAAACGTCACTTATAAGGACAGACCAAGAATGTTTTTGTCGGCGTGTTTGCTGATTGGTCGAGAACATTGTTGTCCAACTTTAAGTAATGAAAATCAATCAATCAATTTTTGTGTCACAGCTCCTTAAAATGAAAAATTGAAATCGACCAATCAGAACACACCACTTTGTTTCGTAAAATATTAGGTGTATTTTTGCTAAAAGATACACGGACTAAAAACTATGTCACTGCTTTTTTTTTTAAACCTGGCCCCTAATCTCGAACCACTAGAGATGAAATTACATGGGAGATATGGAAAAACAAATACAATTTTATATGGAGTTGACATCTTCATCTCGCATGTTAGTTTATTAATCTCGAGTGCCACGAGAATAGGGGTCCAGAATAAAAAAAAGATATCTATGGTAAAATTGGCGGTGATCTCACATTAACATGAATTAAAATTTGAGTTTTGAATATGTTTTTTTATTTTATTTCCTCTCAGTAGTTGTGAAAAGCATTATGTCTGCCTCGGTAGAAAGTGAAATTTATGGACTCGTACACTAGAGGGCCTCAACTACGTTTCGGCCCTCTATATGACTCGTCCAAAAATCGCGTACTTTCTATCCTCTGCAACAATGTACTATTACATACAAACATAAACTCACGCCTTTATTTCCAGTTTGGGGTAGGCAGAGCTACAGAATTGCCAACAACTCTAAAAGCTTGTTAATAATTCTGTAACCACATTTTGCATAATCAGGCTAAGATGTTTACCAGTGTATTACTATGTACTATTATATCAAGTTTAATATGCTAAATAATATATTTATAATAGGTTGACTGGACATTTTCAGTCCAATCCTTATATGATTATTAAAAAAAAAAAAAACCTTTTTTTTAAATTGCTATTGCCTGTTTAATAGACCAATTACCTATTTCTGCTAATTGTGGTTATAGAATTATCAACAAGTTTTTAGAGATGTTTGTAATTCTGTAGCTCTGCCTACCCCACTCTGGGAACGAAGGCGTGAGATTATGTATGTATGTAAATCTTTTTCAGTTTTTTTTAATCATATAAGGACTGGACGGAAATTATCCAGTCAACCTATTAAAAATATATTACTTAGCATATTCAATTTGATATAAAATACTTTTTATCCAATAAACAGTTAGGTGAAGGTCGTCTCCTATTCGGATCTTAGACCATCTATCTATCTATACTACTCTGAAAAACCATATTACTTTTGGAATATGATCGATTGTCAACGTTATGATAGCTCTTATTTACGACAGTAGAATAGAATAGAATAGATTACAAAACATTTGATAATTCGTCCGACCGATATCGATCACGGCGACCGTTTTAAAGAAGACCCTGTTGTCGCTGGTGAGTTCGCAAGTGGCTTATGGCGGCCAAGTTAAAAACAATACGATAACATGTCACAGGCAATATTGTTTTACATAAGTAGAATAGAGCCCTTGTTTTATAGTAGAAGATTCGAATAGGAGACGATTTGCACCGGGCTGTTTATTCGATGAAAAGTATTTTATACCAAATTTAATACGCTAAATAATATGCGGCGAATAGGTAGGCTGAAAATGTTCAGTCCAGCATTATTATTTTTTTAATTTCAATAGGTTGTTTAAATAGACAAATTATCGAAAGTATGAAGCCTATAGAATATGCAAACGTTAGTTTGACTATTTTTTTCCCGTCAAACTATTGGGTCGGCAGGTATAAACGGGTAAGTCGGTACTAATAATTTTCACCAAACCTAACGTTTACATATTCTATACACTTCATACTTCCGATTAGTATGTAATTTGTCCATCAAAGAAGCATTTGCAATTTAAAAAAAAGTTCATTTTTAATAAAAAATAATAATGATATAATTAAGTAATGGACTGAAATTTTTCAGCCTACCTGTTCGCAACATATTATTTAGCGTATTAAATTTGATATAAAATACTTTTCATCGAATAAACAGCCCGGTGCAAATCGTCTCCTATTCGGATCTTCTACTATAAAACAAGGGCTCTAAAACCCTATGAGGGTTGTGAAACTCATTGTGAAACAATTTTTTTAAATAATTTGCACAAATATTTACGAAATACCAGCTAAACACAAATTGAATAGTACTAGGAGTCTACGACTTAAAGAAGTTTAGCGTTTACTTGGGGTATTAAATCTAACTCAAGGAACGCGGGCGTGTTCAATGAGTTTAATGCAATTTGGACCTTGTTGTGTGGTAGCGCGGATTGTTGTTGTACGGCGCTGTTGAACAGATTATCGTGCAAGTTGTATGTCGTGTGGGGCTAGAGAACCAGCGATCAAAGGAAACGGTCTCGGAGATAGGTATTTGAACAAACTATAGCTGTCGCTTTTACGAGCGTTTGGCGGCCAAATAGAGCACGAAAGGTACAGCAGCTGGATATCTATTGAAAATAGTCAAAACCAAGATCGCGTAATTGATTATTCTTCCAAATATGGACTATTTTAAATAATTAGATCAATAATAATATTATAAAGAGGGCTTTGGTATTTGGTTTATTTATTTTTATTTTTTAAAGTATTTTTAAAATGGCGTTAAATCTGGGCAATTTTTGTGGTTTAATAATAAGGTTTCTAATTTTTAAACGGGAAAAAAGAAAACAGAGACATGAGAATGGTAAATAATGATTTAATGCAGAAAAATGGCTTTTATGTCACTAACCCGAAAGGAAAACCGGACAATACGTGTGAATAGAGTAGACGCCACAGCATTATCAACTTAACTTTTTGTGACAGTTTAGCTTGTGGTCTAAGGTTGCATTAAACCAAACTGGAATAAGGTCTTTTACTTAGATTAAACGCCGAATTTGTATAGAAAAATCTCGGAGTAAGTGTTATTCCAAGTTCCTCTATTCTACTGGGATAAAAAATATGTATTATTGCCTTTGACGTGTTATCGTATTGTTTTAAACTCAGCCGCCATTACTGTCAAGTAAATAAGGGTTATCGTAATGTTGACAATATGATAACACGTAAAAGGCAATATGGTTTTCTCCAGTAGGATAGAGGCCCAGAGCCTTTTCGTGTTTATCAAACGACTGAGGCCAGATATTTATGTGATGAGCGTGAGTATTTGTTTTTTAAGTAAGTTTTTCATTGTCTAGTATCCCTAGTACACTATGGAACCTTGTCTTAAATGAATAATTAAAGTTATACGACAGGGTTCCATAGTGGCATAACAATTAAAGTCCTTGACTGTACAAGCCTAGAGCTTAGTTTGGGACTAGGTACATTTGTGTGAGATGCCCTTCGATATTTATTAATTTAAATTATTAGCTAAATTAGCTTTCCCATTTGTTTTTTCTATTTTACTTACATTTTCTTTCTTGGCTAAATCAGAGCAGAGGGGCTATTGCCTAACGCACTCGCAATCGCAATCGTTTTCATTTTGAAAATCGAAGGCTTGTCCGCATACAAAATGAAAACAATTGTTCCGCTTTGAAACCGATTGCGATTGCGAGGTCGTTAGGCAATAGCAACGCAGGACTAAACAACGCGATTAAGAAAAAGTCAGCAAATACTCTCATCCTCTGTAGTAGAGCTAGGGCTAGTACCTACAGGCAGACAACATTTGAACTGCAACCCAGCTTTAAAATGGCAGTTCTGATACAGTTGACGTAACTGCATCAAAACTGCAAATCAAATGCGCGGTCCACATAGGTAGACTGCACGCCAACTGCAAGCGAACTTTGCAGCTGGTTTGCGTATTTGTTGCAGGTTCATCAGAACTGCCCTCGAACAGCCATTTTGCAGTTGGGTTGCAAATGTTGTCCGTCTGTACCTGCCTTAAGCGCCCTAATAATAAAATCGCTCACTAAAACGCTACCGCGTGTGATAACTCCAACTTCCTGGCCCGCCGGCTATCCTATGCATGGCAAGCGCGATTTTTATCTCGAACAATTTACATGCACTGGCAGCGCTCCCGGATGTTCGCTCCAACCTAGTTCGCGATAATGCGTTTTTTAAACACTAAATTATTTTTAAAGCCCATTTAAATATGGGACTTATGCGATTTTATTGATCAGACAAAAAAGTCAAAATTCAGCGTTAAACTGGACCAGACAAGACATTTTCAATGTGAAACATAAAAAAAGATAAAAGATGAAGTATGTTAGCCTAATTGTGCAAAATGTGGTTAGGGTGATTCCACAGGCGTTTCAACCGCCGTCAGTCCGCTGTCGTAAGTATTTAAGAAATAGACGATAATATACTTAAAATTCGATCAATCGTGGCAAGAAGTACGATAACAGTATAGCTCTGTGTGAATGTTAGCTGCTTGGTGTAGCTCATTCTTTCAATATTTATGACAGCGGACTGACGTTGGTTGAAACGCCCGTGGAATCACCCGTTACGGAATAATCAACAAATTTTTAGAGTTCTTGATAATTCTGTAGCTCTGCCTACCACACTCTGGGAATGAAGGCGTGAGTTTATGTATGTGTATGTATTTATAAAAGATGGTTATTCAGTAAGTAGCCCACACGGGCACTTTTATACCTCAGAAATCTACGAGCCAGCGCTTCCCAAGAGTAGACCACTGGCAATGCTGAGAAGAAACACAACAGTCGTCATACATAAGTACATACGTTAAATCACCAGTATTCCCAGAGGGGTAGGCAGAGACCTCTTCCTTCCACTTGCTACAAAGATATCTATTAATAATTTTGCTTATGGCAATGATAATTGATAAAATTAAGCCTTGTATTGTACAAAATAAAAAATAATATAAAATAAAAATATCGTGCGTAGCTAAGCAGGAAAACGTGTCCAAACACAGAATAACAAATGTAAATAAATAAATAAAGTATATATTTCCCGACCTATGACAGTGCAAGACAACTATTTAAATAAAGTTTCGATAGGTTCCCCTACAGCAATCGTACCAATGTTTACATATTTTGTGACTAATTTATAATTAAATTATTTCGTTATCTAATTTGGGCCAGGAATTTTTGTCTATTAAATAGTCCTCGACCTTATAGTAAGCTTTAGACATAAATAGCTGAAGCATAAATATTTTTTATCAGAAAATGAACGAAAACAGAAAACCCAGCTACTAATGACAGGCCATTATAATAACTAGAAGTTTCCATAGAAATTAAATTTAGTCTGTTGAAGTACGACAACCTCGGGATTGGAAAAAACAGCCAAGTTCGTTAAAAGCGTAGTGGCTAATGGTTCCGTGTAAAAAGGTTTTATATTCATATCTACCAGTATTCTATTCAAGATATCAATCATAGTCACAGAAACTAATATGTACTTGCAGTTATTATTCCGTTGAAACTATGACCAGTATTTTAAAATATCGTTTTTGTACTTTTTTATACTTGAAGATGATTTTCTTTCAATACAATCTACTTCTAGTCAAAGATTTCTTAAGGATTGCCGTAGATTTACATAGAAAATAGAATGGAGAATGGAGAAGACACACAAGCAAATAGGCACATGGCGCCAAGTGAGTTACTAGGCCCATGCACGTTTGTAATCTCAAGATGACTAATATGGCATGCTAGTAATTAAACCGCCTGTTTTCCGTTTTACACGCAAATACGTTACTATAGTGGTAGTGGTGTATCAATCTGTTTCCCAAACTCGATTATACCGCGTAGCAATTTTTCGCATTTTTTCCCATTTTTTCATTTTTCCTGGTCGCATATTTACCATTCTGGATTTTTTGTCGCAAATTTCCCCATTGTAATTAGGCCGAAATAGGTAGGTTTTGGTTTTGTTAGTTCTGCAGCAGGCCCTAAGGGCCGAATCACCCAGAAGTAGAACCTCCGCACTAGCGGAGCTACGTTGACTCTGTGAAAATGATATAACAGTAACTATTCAGATAAATACAGATTGGGAAATTATGATATTGGAATTATTTCTGCTGAGAAAAAAATCTCCGGCAAAATAAGCCACGGAAAAAGATAAAGGCTGGTTAAATTTGCGAATGGAAATACTACCAGCTACAATTGCTACCAGAAAATAATTATTTTGGGAAAGTTATCGCCAATATCGCCATACACAGTGGTAGCGATCTAAATAAACGTTGTACAAGAGATCCTACCACTCCTACACATACGAAAAATTATAAATAAAAAAATACCGTTAAAAACACACAATGGAACCCTAAAATCTCGTAAAATTAAAACATAAATCCGTCAGTACTTACTAACCGCAAGGGATTACCTCCGGAGAAATCCTCACAAAATAATTATGAAGATTTTTGCTAAACGCGCCGTTTGAGGTATTAAATAGTAAGTTTTCGGACGGGCGAACTTTAGAGACGGACTTGGCTTGCCTCGTGCGGAGTGGAATTTAATGAATTTGCAAGTTTTAAGTAAAGGCTTGAAATGTTGATGATGAATTTAAAGTTTGTAAATCTGAAAGGTTATGGCGAGTGGTTACAGGGTTTACAGAAGCGATTGGAGCTAACTCCGTGTAATTCTGTTAAACTTTATAACCGAACAATTTGGCGACGCGTCAGCCTAGTTGGTAGTGACCCTGCCTTCGAACCTAGCGGACGCGGGTTGAAATCCCGGTTAGGCAGGGGTATTACTACAGATGTAGTGAAATATCCTTTCACATCGTATTTTCTCGGAAATGTTAGTATTTGTCATGCTATTTCAGTCTGACTCAGTACCCATCAAGACAACGTGGGGGAACGTCGCATCGCAAGAGTATTTTTTGTTAATTAAGACTAAGTTTGTTTTCAGTTCTTTTTAATAGTCATGCCGAAAGCATTAAGACCTGGGCAACGTTTAGATCGACAAGCCTGTGAAATTATTTTCAACATTTATTTATATTTCTTCTTGTTTACCTACATCTAATTTCTATATATTTGATCGTGGTGGTTTTAACACCTCGGTGTGATATAATTCAAACTCGCGGTTTGACATTTGACACTGATAACTAAAGTTCTCTATTTATTTAATACAAACATGTCACTTAATAATTCAATAATTCATAGACATGTCGGCATCATTCGGAAGTACACGTGAGTTCCGAGTTTTCACGATGTGAAAGGATTATTCACTAGGTCAGACTCTCATAAAAACGGCGCTTGGTCGGTTGAACGAATGAACAAGTGAACGCGCCACACCAGCATACGATGCGCGCCCTAAAATATATTTTGTGCGCTCTGACGAGACTACTTAAACTCGCCGGTGTGGCGCGTTCACTAGTTCACTCGTTCGACCGACCGAGCGCCGTTTTTAAGAGAATAACACCCAGATACTTGAGTGATGAGCGCGAGTATTTGTTCCTGAGTCTCGGATGTTTTCTATTTATCTCTCTGCTAAGCTGCTGCTGAGTGAAAACCATTAATAATAATTAGAATTAGTTTAATGTGTGTATGTGTGTGTGGTGTGGCTATTTATCTGTGTGTCTGTGTCTGTGGAATCGTAGCACTTAAACGGATGAACCGATTTGAACGCGATTTTTTTTAAGTGAAAGCTTGTTTATTATAATCGTGTATAGGAGTTGTTAGCGGGTATACAGACAGACAGGCAAACGCGGAAAAGGACTTTGATATACAGGGCTCATTTAGATCGGTCAGTATGGGAAAGTCTAAAACTATAAGACATACGAAGATCTGTTCTTAGGAAACATGTCAACGGTTTTAGTAACCAGGAAAACAGCATTCATACATTTAAGAAAAAACTTGTACTCAGCTCTGGGTTGTGATTCTCTCAACAAGTAAAGGTGATCGTTCGCTCGAGTGAAGGTCCAAGCGGCGAGTTTAAGTAGTCCCGACAGAGCAAACAAAACACATTTTAGCGCGTGTATTCAATTTGGCAGCATGACTTCTCGAACGTATAAGGCTCCCTGCTAGTATAAGTGCTAATTGACAGTGCACGCGCTAAAATGTGTTTTGTTCGGTCGGTCGGGACTACTTAAACTCGCCGCTTTTATTCGCTCATCCGTTCGACCGGCCGCCGTTTTTTGAGAGAATAACACACCAGGAATCGAACCCGGACGTTTTGAAAAATAAAACTACATAACACTATATCTTAGATATTGATTGTGTAGGTCTTAAGCAGTAAATGTGGATTCGGTCACTTACGGCAACTGTCCTCGCACGACCACGTGCCTGGAATGCCCACATCCCTGAACGTCCATGTCGCTCGAACGACCATAATACTAAAAAGGCCACATGCCTTGAATGACCACATCCCTGAACGTTCATGTCGCTCGAACGACCATAATACTAAAAAGGCCACATGCCTTGAATGACCACATCCCTGAACGTTCATGTCACTCGAACGACCATAATACTAAAAAGGCCACATGCCTTGAATGACCACATCCCTGAACGTCCATGTCGCTCGAACGACCATAATACTAAAAACGCCACATGCCTTGAATGATCACATCCCTGAACGTTCATGTCGCTCGAACGACCATAATACTAAAAAGGCCACATGCCTTGAATGACCACATCCCTGAACGTTCATGTCACTCGAACGACCATAATACTAAAAAGGCCACATGCCTTGAATGACCACATCCCTGAACGTTCATTTCGCTTGAACGACCACTTTTACAAGTGTCGATGCCTTATAAAAATTAAAATGTTCGTGTCCCATATTCTGCTATGACACTTTGCTTTACGAACAAGGAAATGTACGAAAAGAGAAGTGGACGAACAAGGAAATGTACGAAAAGAGAAGTGGACGAACAAGGAAATGTACGAAAAGAGAAGTGGTCGTTCAAGAATGTGGGCGAACTAGGAATTTGGACGGTGGTCAATAAAGGCCGTAAGTGACCGAATCCGTAAATGTTACTATGAACCATGATGTCTAAAATTATTAAAATGTATTGATATATGTAGATTTATTTTTCAAAACGTCCCGGTTCGATTCCCGAGCTGAGTACTAGTTGTTTTTAAAATGTATGAATGCAGTTTTCTTTGTTACTGAAATCGACAACATGGTTTCTAATAACAGATCTTCGTATGTCTTATAGTTTCAGACTTTCCCATACTGACCGATCTAAGGTCTGTTCATTCTTACTTGCCTTATATAGTAAAAAACTTTCTAACCTCAAAATGAGGACGACGTGCTAGCCTAGTTGGTAGTGAACGACGCCTATATGCCTACGAAGCTAGCGGTCCTGGGTTCAAATCCCGGTAATGGCAGATATTTGTGTGATGAGCACGAGTATTTGTTCCCGAGTCGTGGATGTTTTCTATGTATTTATGTTTATATTTCTCTATATAAGTATTTATATCGTTGTCTAGTACCCATAGTACAAGCCTAGAGCTTAGTTTGGGACTAGGTCAATTTGTGTGAGATCGTCCCGTGATATTTATTTATTTTATTTATTTATAATGAAACTTTTTTGGCTAAAACAACTCTTTTATCGTAAATAAAGTAAACTGAGTAAACATTTTGAACATCACTTGGCCAATGCATAGTCTGTGATTGCTTTATTTTGCTTAAAATAGTTGTTTTAGCCAAAAAAGGTTCATTTTGAGGTTAGAAAGTTGTTTACTATATAAGACAAGTAAAAATGAACAGACCTTAAATGAGCCACCCTGTATACTATGTTGTGAATGCAAAAGTTTAAAAATATCTATATATATGACCAGTTCCAGGTAGTGCAGTGTTTTTTTTTTCTTTAACTGGAGCTAGGCAGGTTACAGCAGCTCATAACACGAGATCAGACCATAGATAAATTCATGTAAAATATTCGTGGTAGAAAGCATAAGATCTCGGGGAATTCAACTTGTCTCATTATACTGTCTTACATAAGAAGTGGGGAGCATTAAAACAGTGTGAAAACTGTTTCCTTGGTGGAAATCTTTTAATTCGCTAGAACCTAGCATTGAATTCGCGGATTAGTTCCTGTTTTTATTTTGCCCCGAGTGCTTAGCTGTACTGGCTTGAAACGCGACCATTGTGGCGTTGATCCAATTAGACAAAGTAAATGAGGTAATAATGTTAAATTAACAGTGTTAATTAAATAATTATAATCATATTGATTAACACACAAATTACTGTCGGTTTGTTTTTAATTAACTGGTTGTTAGATCCTGGTGTAAGTCAAGTTTAAATTGACAACAATTCATATGTGCTAAGGTAGTAAAATAAAATAACGTTTGTAGATTTTACACTGCTGATTACAGTAAAAATATTTTTGGATTTTTTTATGCAGTCATTTTTTTATATTTAGGAAAAACAGTAAAAAAAGTTGGATTGAGAATGTTAGGAATACACTTATAGTGCCCTTAGTCCATTTATTACCATAGGAACTGAAAAAAATATACAACTGTCATGTCCATGTCTGACGGATTACTTAATTCTAACGACACGCTTTGAATTCTCGTAATACTATTGTTTTGATATACGCTATTTAAAATGAAAGTGAGTAACGGATTTGTAAAAGCGGATAGCCGCAATCTGCCCAAAGTCGACGAATTCATGTTGTTACAGTTGTTATGGTTGACAAGTGACATGACATGACAGTCAGTTCTGTTTCAGTTTAAAGTTACTTTTTTTTAATTTATATCATGCAAAGATCACGACATCAGTATTCCTAACTTATGTATGAACGGTATTTTTAATGACTATTTCTTTAATAAATTATTAACGCCGAATTTAAGTTAAATAAAGAAAAACCGAGAAACACGGGTAGTCTAATTTTTAACGAGCTATTATAAACGCAAAAGAACAGAAATACTTTTTTTTTTAATGTTGTCAATTAGCATTTACCTCATTCAGTCCAAGCAGAGGAGGTTCATGGCTTTTTTTCGTAAACTGCTCTTTTTTTTTCAAAATAAAAAGTATATTTTAGTCATTTCCGCCATAAACTATCTTTGGACCAAATTCCATATCGATTGGTGCAGGCATTATATCGTAAATGAATAAATATTAATTAGGATGAGCAAGGAAGGAATAATTAGAAGGAATAACATATTATTTATTTTAATTTCTGTACATATCATGTACCAGCAAAAATATATTAACCAACATTGGGCGCAAAAATAACTGACACGTCTTTATTACTAGAGGTATAAGAGCGTGTCAAATATTGTGGCACCCAATGCACGATAATATATTATTTATGGTGACTGGTACACACATTAATCTTTCTTAGACTTTTCATTTTTATAATAAACCTTTTTATGTCAATTTAAAAAAAAGAGTGGCACCGATCACAACAATAGAAAGTATTTAATTTAAATACGAAAGAAAAAACCGTTAATGGTTTTTTATTACTGTATTTCATTATTTAAGCTGGAGCCTTGGTATTGAAGATATTTTACCATGTTTTACCTCATAAACTGTTGGTTTATAAAAATACAAAAGAAGTTGAAATGCAAACAATACATACAATTTTTCCTACGGTTTGAACGTAAAAGTTTAAAAGCCCTTTATAATTATTTTGATAAGGCGTCATTCTTATTAAGTAATACCTAAAGTAGAATAATTTCATTCGTGCCAGTATATTCAAAACACTAGGGCAGTAAACTTCCAAGGTCCTTTTGTATTTAACTCCTTATTTACTGTTCGAGAGTTAGAAAATTCGCCGTTTCCGCCCCAAAAAAAAACCCCGGCTTCCTTTGAATCCACTTCCTTATACGAAATACCCCTTTTTTGTTCCCCTTAGACGAACCGGTTAATCTCCTTTGAAATTCTCGGCTCGGAACAATTCTTCATTGTTGATTACTTCCTCCCTTTGTTTTCTTAAAGACAGCATTAATCAAAACAGTGGTGAATAAATTATGTTTGCCAAAAACTTGGAGTAATTGTGGGTAGGACAATGTCAAAGATCGTGTTATGGAGTTTCTGTGTTTATTAGACGTAAAATAACTTTACAAAAACGCGAGGAGTTTGTGAGTTTGTGTTTGTCCACTAGAGAAAATACTATTTTTATGGCAAGGAGAAGGCACGCGAGCACTCAGGCCACCTGATGGTAAGTGGGATCTGAGACACACAGACATTTGAAATCAGACTACAATCTCAAAACTGCAATCCTAAGACTTCAAATGCGTTACCAACCCTGAGGACTAAGATGGAATGCCTCTTTGCTAGTCATTTCGCCGGTTGTCTTATCCCCACATCGGAACACAGCAATGCCACTACTGCTTGGCGGTGGGTTAATGGATAAGATGGGGTAGCGATCCGGAAGGTCCTACCACCACAAAATACTACTTTGTGTGTGATATTCATGGACTTATATCTCAAATAACTCAACATTGGCGAAATACTCGTACATCCTAACAGGAGTGAAAGCTATTAATTAAAATTAGAATTATAATTAGAATTAGACATAAAATCAGGTCAGTTATTACCTGTCGTTAGTTTTCATCGTGTCAAGACTTGATTTTCTGTGTTTACGCGAAAGTGTGACTTAGTGAGTAGTATCGACTTGTGATTGTAGGGTAGTAAGTTCAGTCCAGCTGTTTTCATGTAGTAGGCTGTTTCTTGTCAAAGTACAATCGAGTACAAATATTTACACTTTTGCACTTCTTCCCATAGAAATAAGGAGGAACAGGTGTTCAAAAAACTTTGTCCTGGACTGTACGGTCACGGACATTAATTTGTGACCCATTTCAAGAAAAATATGCTTGAAGTCGTCAATGTCATTAGAGATGTCAAGTCATTTGTAACTTTTAGGAAACTCAACCTTATTGTTGTAGAATGTCAGATCGACTTTGGACCTAAGGTGGGTCACAAATTAAATTCCTTGACTGTATGTACATTAAGTGATTCCGTGCGGTGGTAACCATTGGTCAAGTAAGGCTCGCTCAAAAAATAGCCGATAAAAATGAGTACAGCGGCTCTATTCAAGACGGCAAAAACAATATCGTATTTGACCTATTATCGAATTGTCAACGTTTTGATAGCTCTTATTTTCTTGACAGTAATGGCGGCTGACGTCATAACAATACCATAACAGGAAAACTACGATATCGTTTATACCGCCTAGAATAGAGGCGCAGTAAGGGTGTAATTCTCTTCCACAACTCATTTTTCCATTCATGGCGAAAGCAAAATTCAAAATTCAAAATTCAAAATATTTATTCAGTAAATTGGCCACATGAGGGCTCTTTTACACGTCGGTAACACGGAGTGAATCTACTAGCGCTTCGGACAAGACCATCATTGCGGAGAAGAAGCGCCGCAAGAAACTCCAGCAGAAGGTCATTTTTTCCAATCATAAAATACAATAATACTTAAAAGTAACATTACAAGGTAATACAGTAATAAATCATTATTTTAAAACTAACACAAATAAAATCATTACAAATGTAAGCTACATTACTTAAATTAAAAATAGTGACTAGGAGAACAACATGACGAGGTCTCTACGTCAGGAACGATAATTAAAATAACTAACTGGAAAACACGTCCTTGCAAGCAATAGTTTTCCCGCGCTCTCGTAGGCACATAAGGTAGAATTAGGTAAGTACCTACCACTTTAGCCGAACTGGGCCCGTAGCCAAGATTCAAACGCTACTATTTTGTTTATTTTCTATAACTCAAAATATAGGGGATGACAAATGACCACGTGGTTTTTCACCTCATACATTTTGAGTAATAGAAAAAATAAACCTTAGTTAGCTTAATCGAGGAAGATACATAAAAAAAAAATATCCCGACGAATTGAGAACCTCCTTTTTTTTGAAGTCGGTTAAAAACACATTGTGACTAAAAATAACTATGGCAAACGATATAAAGCCTTTTCTTGTAACTGTTTATTAACTGTTTTGGTACTTTTTCTTTTAATTTTTTTTTTAATTTAAGGTTGTGGCAATAAGAGTATTCTCAAATATGACTAGTATAAAATAACCATAGTACATCTCAAATTTTTTATCATGCTGTAAATATACACGTCATATAAAAAAACTCGTTTACCATAAAAACATATCGATTTGCATTGGCCCTTAGCAGCTCTTCTAATTACCCTAAATTGTGCGTGTTCAACACCAAGGTCAAAACAGCGTACCTATATCTTAAACACTAAATCAAATTTAACTTTGTGTTTAAGTAAATACAATCGGATATACTTCTAAAACGCTGTAGTATATAAGTTCTTTTGGTTTTAAGGTCAGTATAGGTAGGTATTGGGCTTCGATTAATCCGTGAGAAATTGATTAATTACGTTCTGACTGTGAGCGGGAAGCCTGCTGGCGAGTGACGACGACACAGATAGGACACTTCTTAGTAATCGATCTGTTTTTTACCTAACTGTCCATAGGTTTGCTCGTATTTGATTTTACAAAGGAAAATCATATTTAACTGCAAGCCAAGGTTAACTTGGTATATTTAAGTAAAATATGGCTCTAGCACTGAAATCATGGGGGAAAGTATTTGTTAATGTTGACTCTTTCCCGCAACGCCTTTATAAAGCAGCCAATCGGTAAAATTACTATACTTGTATTCGAGGCATTCCCTATTAGTCCTCAGTTAGTAACGCATTTGCTATGTTAAGTTTTACTTGTTTTAAGTTGAACCGTGTAAGTGATTGCTTTGCCAAGCTCAAAAAATACAAACAAACAGAATCATAATATTATGTTGTATAGCAAAAAAGATATAATCATGTTACTTACAATACACCGGGTTACCTAAATAAACAGATATAGTGACCACTAGATGCAAAAAAACATAAAGTATACATTAAAAGTTAACAATTAAGCCAGTACTAAGTAATAATAAAATAGTGTTCAAAAAAAGTTAATAAAAATTATTAAATCAATCTTACAGACACACAGAGATACTTAAATATGTTATCACAATTGCAGTCATGAGATTATGATCTTGAGATGCAAATGTATGCAACTTTCAGACTCCACTTATCAACAGGTGGTTTGTGTGCTTGTTTGCTCTCACATTGTCTTTTAAAGAAAGAGATGAAATTACTCGTATGATGCATAATGCAGTATACTTTTATTGGTGTTTTCTACCAATTTCCGCGTCTGTCTATTTGTCTCTTTGTCCGGCACATGACGGACAATAGCGCCAGGTTTAATTGTGCGGAATGCTCATCGAATTGATGTATTGCTTCTGAACGTGAGTGTACTTGTTTTTTAAATTTGATGAAATGCACTTTACGTACTATGTTGTAAATTAGCCCAGGCTACTTAAGTTTTTTGGAAATACTAATCTACGATATAAGGCTAACCGTTTTGGAAACGGTCATAAAGTGTTAATTTGATGAACTTTATTTTTGAATCCACCAAATTATCGTACCACAAGTTGCTAGAAAAAAGTTGTGCCTTAAAAAGAGGTGGATTTTTTCAGCAAAAATGATTATAACTGCTTTAATAGTGAAAATGTATTAATTGACACAGACAATGAACAGGGACCAATAATCATAATAGATGGGTCTCTCCGGCCGCTAAGCATCTCTAAGCGGTCTGAAACTTTAGGATCGTTGAAATTGCGTACAGCGTCTCTATTCTAGGCGGTATAAATAATATTGTAGTTTGCCTGTTATGGTATTGTTATGACGTCAGCCGCCATTACTGTCAAGATAATAAGAGCTATCAAAACGTTGACAATACGATAACAGATCAAATACGATATTGTTTTAACCGTGTTGAATAGAGCCGCAGATCTAGTGAATAATCCCTTTCACATCGTGAAAACTCGGAACTCACGTGTACTTCCGAATGATGCCGACGTGTCTATGAATTATTGAATTATTAAGTGACATGTCTGTATTAAATAAATAGAGTAATTTAGTTATCAGTGTCAAATATCAATTCACGAATTTAAAGTATATCACACCGGGATATTAAAACCACCACGATCAAATATATAGAAATTAGGTGTAGGTAAACATGGAGAAATATAAATAAATGTTGAAAATAATTTCACAGGCTTGTCGATCTAAACGTTTCCGAGGTCTTAATGGTTTCGGCATGACTATTAAAAAGAAATGAAAACAAACTTAATCTTAATTAATAAATAAATACTCTGGTATTAACCACTCTATATCGATTATCACTTTCGCGATGCGACGTTCCCCCACGTTGTCTTGATGGGTACTGAGTTAGACTGGAGTAGCATGACAAATACGAACATTTCCGAGAAAATACGATGTGAAAAGATATTTCACTACATCTGCGCCTCTATTCTAGGCGGTATAAACGATATCGTAGTTTGCCTGTTATGGTATTGTCATGACGTCAGTCGCCATTACTGTAAAGAAAATAAGAGCTATCAAAACGTTGACAATTCGATAACAGATCAAATAAGATATTGTTTTTACCGTCTTGAATAGAGCCGCTGTACGGCGCATCTTTGAGGTAAGCGTCCACATGTCGGTATCGTACGCATCGGACGCATCGCATCAACGGATGAGTTTTTCACAATGCGTCCACTGTATCGGCATTTGCCGATGCCACTACCAGCAATCGGATTGCCGATGCCAGTTCATTCGGATTTTCGTCGTAAATAACGTCATCGGCACGCATCGCAAAAGTTGCCTCTCAAAGCATCTCCGTCGGCATTGCCGATGTCCCGATGAGCAGATTCGTGCGATCCGTGCGGTGCGGATCAGTGGACGCACTTTTGTGACTTTCTATACAAAGAATACTACGATCCGTTTGATGCGATGCGTCCGATGCGTACGATACCGACATGTGGACACTTACCTGGATGGAATCGAGAGCATCAAGCTCTCGTCATCTTGTCTAGGGCCTCACAAAATGTTCATCGAATTAAAATATAACTTTTGTGGTCCGATTCATCACGTAGTCCCATTGCCAAACAAACTCATGAAAAACTTAAACAAATTTGACTTTAATTTATTGCGTTTGTGACAGCAAATAAAATATTGGATATGATGTATTTGTCTTTCCTTGTTTATTTTTCTTTGTTTGGTGTCCAAAGCGTATTTGGGTATCGACCAAAAAGTTGGGCACGCTAACTCACTCAATTAAATTTTCTACGAAACTTCCCTTATGACCAGTGATCGGAATAGGTAGAGTATATTTACCTAAAGTTCGCAAAAGAACATAATATAGAGTGATTACAACCGGCTGAAATATTAATTTATTTTATTGAATTCCGGATTTCCGGTATTTTTCTGGTACTAGTGAATGTAGTCGCAAGGAAGTCTCCAGTTTATGACTCTGTTCTACGAAGTTTAGGTAAATATACTCCACCTATTACATAATTAGATATAAGGATTGAGTTACAGGCCCCTTTTGTCACAAACTAACATAAAATATCCCATACCGTTAGTAAATATTACGTATATTTAGCATTAAAAATACTGGAAATCCGGACACGAAACGTAGCCATACAATTGTAGGAATACTTTTCGTCGCACAACGGAACTTTTTTCGACTTCGTTGTTTGTATGGTTAACTACGCTTAACTGTGGTCCAACTTTTTGGTCCTCACCCATTTGTGTTGTATGAAAATATATTTTTTTTAATATATAATGCTTACAAACTTCTTTAATTATACTTTTATTTAATCAACGTACAAGTGGAAAAGAAACAATTTGAATTAAGTAAAAATTGACAATTTATTCCTTGTATATTTTAGAGGTAGGGTGACGGCACCAATGATGGACACTTTTAACTGACAGGCACCAGTAATGGACACTTCACTCTTAATTCAAATTGGTTACGGACCAAAATTGATTGTTATTAATTTGTTGCAAAACAAATGAATAACCCTTATCTTCTGTAAAATAAGAATCAAGTGTTAATTATTGGTGCCTTGTCCATTACTGGTTCCATCACCCTAACTGCTGTCCATTTTATAAATATTTTCTGTACTACCGCTTAGAAACCTTGTAAGCATTCCATCCGTTTAAAGACTGAGCACACAGTGTTCTAAGTTGCCACTTTTCCGCGAATGTCAGATAGATAAAACTATGATATTATCTATATTATGATAAATATGTATCTTACATTTTATAAGCCATTTTATAAGGTTCTCCTATGGAAGCCCTAATCGTCATTTGTCCTAATGCATCGTTTGTCCGAATTTTCGTTTATCCTAACGCCATTTCCACTTAAATTATAAAACTTTTTAGTATTGTTATAATACAACCCTAACCTAACCGAACCGCAGATATAATTGGAAAACTTAAAAAGTTGCCTGACTCATCTGAAAACCAGTTTAGGGCAAATGAAAATTCGGACAAACGATGTGTTAGGACAAACGTTGTTAGGGATTGTGAGGGACATCCATTTTATAAGTATGTTTAATATTTTTGAGTATGTAAAGCTTCTTTTTCTTCTTTATTACATAGTAATTATATCCGCTAATTCCTCCCTAACAACGCAACGGATTCTGATGCATTTTTTTCTATCAATTAGATAAATTTTCACTGAAGTAAATTCTGGTTTATGTACGGGTTTTACTGAAAACTCACTTAAACCGAAGCGAAGCGAAGGCGAGTCGCTAGTAATTAATATTTCATAATTTATTACCTTGTGATACTATTTTAGTAACATTCAGGAGACATCTCAAGACAAGAATGAAAACATTCATAGAGAAATAATCCATACTTACTTAAATATTATAAATGTCTAAGTAACTCAGTCCGTCTGTCTGTCTGTAACTCTTTATTGTACAAGAATAAAAATACAAAACAGGCAATAAATGTGGCGTTATCTACGAAAAGGGACCTTATAGTCGATGGCGCTTCCGCCATTATTAAAGATGCTCCGATATAAATACAACGTCGCGGGACGCAGTGCGGCGTAAGCGCCATTGACAATAAGGTCCCTTTGCATAGATAACGCCAAATATAATTTTAAAAAAAAGGCGAACGTATCCCTTAACCTCCTGTCAACCAGACGTCAAAGAAGTTTAGTTATAATTTCAACACTATTTAAATATAATTAAGGAGTCATATTGCTTGATTTTTATATAAGTACTTTGTAAAGTACACGAGTCGTCACAAGTACTCGTAGGGATTCCTTCTTGCTAGCCTTTTTGGAAGGAAAAGCTAGGTATATTGTGTAAATAAAAATAATAAAATTCTGCTTGTTTTTTGCGGCGGCGATGAGTAAATATGTGTGTTTCGGCAGCAAAGTTATTGGCACCTCGTGCCTTTGAGACCCTCGCAACGCTCAGCATCCGATTTTATGATCCTTGGTCTGAATTCAATACAGCGTTTGCGCAAAGTATTAACTTGGCAACCGTGCACAGCAAATAACAATTTTAAAGACGCGTCTTTAAAATCTTATTAAAGTATAGCCAGTGATGTGCTTGGACCTTTTTTGTTGGAACTTGGAAATACGATGCGCATTGATTCTGTTTCTCCGGAAACCACAACACTGCCCTTCTAAATAAAAAGGACGCATGCGCAATTTATTTCAAAGCAAATTGAACACCCTGTCCTAAGAAATAAGGTCATTATTACGTTCGCGATTCTATGAGACATACGCCCTTTTTTCTAATGAGGGCAGAACTGTTGGATTTACTACTCAAGACATGTATTACTTTGAACAATGTCCGGTTCTATTTCAAGTATATTTATTTACGGCTGAGTAAACACGTTTCTATTATGTCCGACTTCAAAATACCTGAGTTAAAAAGACATAGATTCATTTATTTTATTTTATTTATTTTTTAGTTCAGCAATTCTATGTTTTTTTAACCGACTTCAAAAAAGAAGGAGGTTCTCAGTTTGACCTGTATGTATGTATGTTTGTCCGCGATTATCTCGCGTTTGGCTGAACCGATTTTGATGCGGTTTTCAGAAAAGTATTTGTGACACTTAGGAGAAGGTTTTAGTATTTTAACCGACTTAAAAAGAGGAGGTTCTCAGTTTGAACTTTTTACAGAGTCGTCCGATTTTAAAAAATCTGTTTTGGTTTGATAGGGTATACTTCCGAGGTGGTCCCATTGTCACCAAATATAAATCTGATGAGGGATCCGTGAGGAATTGAGGGAACTCCTCAAATATTATGCGATTTTAGTATTTTTAGTAACAAGTCTAGCATTTGCATTTAGAAAGCATCATTTGGTGAAGTGGAACTGATGATGAAGACCACAAATGGCTACCGGAACTCCTCAATTCTCGATTAAAATAGTTGAGCAATTCTAACGAAGAACATTGAATTGTTTAAGTATGACTATGACTTTCCCGAGGCGTTGCTTGCGGCAAGCTTAAAATGTCATATAGTTTCATATCAACTAAGAAGTGGAACTACATAACAGCTTAATAATATGATCACTTAAAAGTATAAAATAAAATAAATGTTTCAAAAATAAATAAAATAAATGTTTTTGAAGGCGGCTTTTTGTTTAAAAAAAATATTGTCGAACAAACTAATAAAGTTTTAAAGCTTGTTTGACATGATACATTTGGGTGTGGTGTTTAAAGATCACAACTCTCCCCCTTCCCTCTGACGCTTCACCCCCCTCCACCGTGAAATGTGTCCCCGTTAACGATTTTTTAACATTCTTGGGACAACTATAATCGATAGGAAAAAAGTGTCTAGGACAAAAATGTTCCTTATTAAATTCTAAACGAATATATATATATATGTATGTATTATTTTTTCTAGGCTCGATGGTATTCATAATATAGCTACATTTTCGGCCACTAATTTATCACCTTTGTACTTACATCTCATACGTATACCTACAAAAATGACTTACCTAAATAGGAAGGTAATCGTGTCATTTCTTTGACATTCCCATACATTGAATACATAGAATTACTGAGCTATTTGTTCGCTTGTCTGCTTAAACGAGTGGTGTCAGTCTTTTAAAGTGAAAATTTTAAACAAGAGCCTACTTGGTCTACTTGGCAAAACCATATTGTTTTTGACATGCTATCGTATGGTGTCTAACTTGTCGGTCGTGATATCCATGGACATATTTATTTAATAAGTCCATGGTGACTGTCTAAAACTCGACATTGGCGAAGTACACCTTATTAAACAAGGAGTAAAAACCATTAATTAAGAAAAAAATAAGCATTCACCATTGCATATTTTGATAAAACATTCACCATCAACCTCCAAACCGCTTTTACTCAAAATACTCGGAGTTTATTAAGAAAAAACACTAATTAGAGTTCCAAGAAACGTAATAAATCTTGGGACACGACGTTATTTAATTATTTTTTCCTGTTCTAAAGGAATCCGAAACCAATCTCGAAAAATATGTTGCCATATTTTTGGCCACTATTTTGTTTTCAGCAATATTTCGTCGTTGCCTAAAATAAATGTAAGTATTAACTTTGTTGTCAAAGAATTAAAACATTTTCTAGACTCAGTCATTTGAGAATCCTAACGATATATTCTTCAAAGTATTTTTAAATAAACAATAATAATTTGTTAGAATATGGTTCTAAAGATATTAAAATATTCATAATTCAAATATTCTTATTTATCCAAGATGATTTTTTTTTTTAATAGAATGGTAAACGAGCTCATCAGTTATTTGATGATAGCTCTAGCATCTAAAACCTATAGACATCCAATCTCTCGTAAGACCCAATACCTATTTTAGTAACATTGTAATATCAACCTTGTCGAATTAACCATAGGGTGCCTTTTATGTTTTGTATTATGTCCACAAGCGATAACCTGGGGACTCAGGAGGCTAGACTACCAACTGAAAATTACAACCCTAAGGACCCAGATAGAATGCCTCCATACTCGGCATACCTACTATTTTAGAAAACAAAATGGTCACTCGACCGCCATTTTATTTGCAGCTAATCATTTAAGTCTACTTGTGACTAAGATGTCTGAGAAGTTCAAAAAGTAGTTAATTAATAATCCCCACGATAAAGCTCATAAAAATAATTTTATCTTTATAATTACAAAATCCAGTTTAAATGTCTTTAAAGAAACTCATATCTCTTAATCCTCATTTTACGGCGTCAAGTGCGTATCGTTTTTACGATGATCCTCTCAAATCTTTATTTCTTGGTACGGTTTCTGCTAATAGACTGATATACATCAATTTGAAATCACAGGATCATAATCATAATCATAATATTAATCATAATTTATTCATAAATTTTATATCAATCACGAATCGACTGTAATTTTGTTAAATTGAGAGTACTACTAAACTAAAATAATATTTAAAAATAATCTTACACTATCAACATCACTTTTCCGTGACTTTCCTTTAACATACTACTTTGCCCCAAAAAATAATACTATCTACCTTAACTTTAACGATTTTACATAATAATAATTATGAAAGCTTTATTTTAATAGTAGTAACATAAGATCCTAATCTTAATATCAACTTTAAATCTTTAAATCCTCTTTCGGTTTCTAATTAGTGGCAATCCATCGCGACGAATGTTTGAAATGATCCAGCCGGCGCCACGGGTCACTATTTATATAATACGATACACACAGACAGAGAGGCTGGCATACTTAAGAATATTAAAATATTTAACCTCGTAAAGCGCACCATACTGCAAACTAGGAGTTTTTTGTCAGTGGGACTTTGAATCTACTATCAAGGCAATAAAGTTCAATTACGTTTGTTCGATAATGCCATTTCCAGTTCATGAACATAGGAAAATAAAGGACTTTGAATCTACTATCAAGGCAATAAAGTTCAATTACGTTTGTTCGATAATGCCATGCCATGCTATTGCACACTGGGCCTTACTAGGATAAGAATAAGTTAACAATTTTTAATAATGATAACAAGTTTTTTTTTTTACAGCCAATAAAAATCAAGTATGAACTAGGGATACCGAGTATTACTCATTGTTGCTATATTATTAACAATAACACTTTTCCGAATTATTTTTAACGAGACTAAGTTTTCCTGTCATAACATTCAATTTTGTTCGTGTATTTTTAATTTGATAGCAGGTTTCGTTTATAAAGCGGCTTTGGTCGGCCAAAACGATAAGTAACTCACGGACGTCTTGGCCTAGAACCAACAAAACAGATATGTCATAAAACGGTTTTTGATTTGTTGATTTTTTTTCGCGCACCGTTCGCTACCTCGCACAGCTCTGGTGGATATGTAGAATGTATGAGAGAAAAGTGATAGAGAAGTTATATGCCGGCTGTACATACTCTTCGAGACTCTCGGGCTGAATCTGACCGCATATGGCAAGACGAGACGAGAGTGAGCAAGACAAGATAAAAGCAGTATGTACACACTCGCTCATGCCTGTCTCGGGGTGTCTCGAAGGACGTTTTAACCACTGCATACATACATACATAATCTCACGCCTTCGTTCCCAGAGTGGGGTAGGCAGAGCTACAGAATTACAAACATCTCTAAAAACTTGTTGATAATTCTATAACCACAATTTGCACAATTAGGCTAAGATGTTAACAACTGCATGTTAGTCGATATTTAGCAAAGTAGCACTATGTTTGTCATTGTGAATAGCAGTATTTTGTCGGTATCTACAAAATATGCACGTTTAAAACTTGACTAAAAGTTAAAAAAATGTAACGGACTATTTTGACATTAAGAATATTGCACAGTACTCATCTCTACACGCCACACCACACAAGAAGTTCTTCGTCCCGCCGAACCGTATGTTTAAATAGAAAATGTATTCTTAGCGACAGACAGCCAGTCTATTGTTACGCCGTAGTACATTCCTGATACACACGAATTAATTACAGAACAATAAGGGGTGCTCTTGTATTGTTTTTGTCATTGTTTATTTACGGAGCGGACGGATTTGGGAACTGCCGACGGCTTAGTATGCGATCGGAGCTGATTTGAAGTGGATGTATTTTAGGAAGTTAGTATACAGGGGTTTGAAATTTAAAAATTAATAGTTTTGGAAAAAAATAATATTTCATTTCATAAAATTGTATTTCTTAAGAGCCGTCTTACGATAGCTGTTTTTTTGTTTGTTTGTAGTGAAATTATTTAAATGTGTGTACCTAAAGCAACGCTTTGTTGTGATTAGAGTTATTTAATAACTACTTAATGTAAAACTTGAACGTATTTTTATTTTATTATGGAAAAATACAAGTGAACAAGCTCCATCACGGCAAAATATTGCAAACAAACAGAGAATTTCAGTAAAATTTAATACTATTAAAATAAACGTAAAATTTGCAAAAGTAGTCTGAAAGAAATAAGTTCAAATATATATTAGCCGCAAAAATAATATACATAGGGTGATGGAACCAGTAATGGACAAGGCACCAGTAATGAACACTTGATTCTTATTTTACAGAAGATAAGGGTTATTCATTTGTTTTGCAACAAATGTATAACAATCAATTTTGGTCCGTATAAAATTTGAATTAAGAGTGAAGTGTCCATTACTGGTGCCTGTCAGCTAAAAGTGTCCATCATTGGTGCCGTAACCCTATATACATACATTTTTTTTATCAATAATGGGTTTGCGTTTGACCTCAGTCTAACCTATCTTCACGCCTTCATTCCCAGAGCGGGATTGCAGATTTAATTACCAATAACTCTAAAAATATTATAATGTGATATAACCTGTCTGTACGTGTTTACGTTTTGACGGCTAAACCGTTGAACTAAATACCGATAAACTGCTTATTCGCGGGCAGGACCTACCTAAAATATTGCACCGCGTCAGCGTCATTCTCCAAAAAAACCTGACTTAACTTTGACTTAACTCCGTCCGAATTTATTCAAATTGCACATCTTTAGTAATAGTATTTCAGGCTCTCAATTTACTAGAACAAACAGTTTATAAACACGAAACGTTTCGAGAGGAAACTCCACACAAAAGTGTATTATAGTGAGCGGAGTCCGAAACTAGGTTAGGACGCTCTCGGTCCAGACTTTAGTCCGGAAGTTTCTAGACCGATAGCGTAGAGGCGACATCGGCCTTAGGACAAAGGCTTAGTTATAAGAGGTTTAGGAAAATGTGAAGGTAAAAGATACGTATGCTCGATTTTAGGGTGCGTATCCGGTATTATACAGTGTGTTACAAGCACCGTGGCTTTTTTATAAGAAGGAGGTTAAAATAACGTATATCTGTAACGTAACCATGACATTAATTTAATTAATAAACAGGTTTTCAGGCTTTGTTTTTCTAACAAAATTTTAATTGCCAGCAATGTTAAGCACAGCGATTTGACAAGTGTACATGACAGTCGACGGATACTTTGACCACGTACCACGTCGTACCACGACATGCTTTGTACTAAGCAACAGCGATACTGATAACGATGAACACGCAGCACATTAAAAATGGTCAGTATCTAAGAAAGTTAATTGTGAAGTTATTTTAATCATTTTTTAATTGATAATACTCGCAAACAATTGCGAAAGCAACATATTATCGGCAGTTTTAATAAATGCCCGCATGCCGGTAACACACTGTATACAGTGTGTGACATCCATAAGAACATACAATTTCAAGTAACGATAGCTTTAAGTGTTGTGAACTGTTTTAAGAAGGAATTATGTTAATAGCTCGAATAAATTTCGTGTAATAATTTTTAAAGGGTCCATAGAGCAGCAATGTTAACATTAAGTCTTAGTTAATTGCAAGTTAATTGAGGGATAAATGTTTGATACATTGCGTGGCGAATTCTGCCCCCATTAGAAAAAAGGGTGTATGTCTCATAGACTCGCGAATATATTAGTGACCTTATACCTTAAAACAAGGGGTTCAATTTGCTTTGACTATCAAATTGCGAATGCGTCCTTTTTATTTACAAGGGCAGAATTAGTTAGTATGAAAAAAAAATACAACTTATCGTCGGCTTAGAGTGCAAACCTACTAAATCCATTTTTAAGAATTAGCAGATTTGCACTTTATTTCATTTGTTTAGAGTCCAAACTCCTAAAAATGGATTTGGAAGGTTTGCAACGATACACATGTTTTAATGTTAATTTGGATGCATATTAACTGATGTCAAAATATATGTTCGTATGGATGTCACACACTGTATATATCGACAATGGAAAGGTAAAAATGCTTAAGCGCCATAATGGAAACTTTACAGAAATGAGGTTTAAAGTTTTTTTTTGAGAAAAAAAATCATATCTCGAAAAGTTTTACGACTATTTCCATGAAAATCAAAATGTATAAGTTAGAATATGCCAGCTATTTATTTATGAAACAAGTTCTGACCTAGTCCTTCTAGTTACAGAGATAGATGTCGCTTAAGCAATAATTAAATAAAAAAATAAATAAATATCAAGGGACGATCTCACGCAAATTGACCTAGTCCCAAACTAAGCTCTAGGCTTGTACTATGGGTACTAGACAACGATATAAATACTTATATAGAATTGTGTAGCTAGTTCCAAAACTGTCAGTCAGGTAAAAATGCTTAAATCGCAACTAACTATAAACCAAAATGACTAACGGTACATATTTTTATGTCTAGAAAATACAAAATTTACTTATATTACTTCATCTTTCTAGAAATTGGTAAAGTAAAAAATCTAACGAATGATAATTACTGTTATCTTGGATGGTGAATTTACTTAAAGTCACTAATTATTTATTATTTATAAATTATATATCACTTAACTGCCTAATTTTACTCATTATTCAAGTATAAAATGGTTTAAAGCAAGCATTTTTGTTTCTACACGGACTACTAAAAGCTTAAATTCTAACTAATACATTAATACTTAGTGACTTTGACGTCATTTAAGAAAGAGAAGTACCAAAATGTCTTTTAACGGGTACGTATCATAATATATAAAGTTCAATAATAATGGGATACATAATGGTTCATAATATAAAATGGTGTTTTATCTGAAATCGTAAACGTTTCGGGATTGTTATAACATAAACCTAACCTAACATAATGGATTCTATACAATGACCTTTTAAAGAACCCTGAAAAGTTTATAGCTGCATAAATAAAACCATTATTATTGGTAGAAGTTTTAGATACTTGCAAAATTTTAGTGAGAAAGAATAGTTGATTTGTTGACGTGTCGAATTTTTGGAGTCGGTTAAAAAATAACCTTTTCATATTTTTTTTTGCAGATTGCAATTAAAACATCATCAAAATCTATTGAATCGATAGAATTCCTACTGCTAACTATAAGAATAATTATTAACAGTTCACTAGGTATCTAAGTTATACCAGCCTGAATTACCAGTCTACCTGGAACCATTCAAAATAGGATCTAACATATTTGCTATAAATTCAAATGACATAGAATTATATTCTAAATAGTCATATGTTTTTAAATCACTTGCTATAATTTTGGTTACAAAAGCCATGTTCTAAAACTTTTAGAAATTATAATTTTAATTTGTCTAATATTCATAATACAATACAATTACAACCTTTATCATTATTTTTTATAATATTCACAATGTTTAATCGTTTAAACCAAAAACTCAAACAAATGCCAATTTTCACACTATAATGAATACGGTTAAGTGATAATATGAAACCTCACTCATATATTTATTATTTTCTTTATATATTTGTGTTTGACGAGGCCCTTTTGGCTTTCGGCTCCTATTTCGTGCTCTGAAGAACAAAATAATATTATAAAACCTACCTACCTCACAAAAAAATTTGGTAAGGTTCATTTTTCATGGCGAGCCTTGCCCTCCTATCTCCGTTTCAATGCGGGGATTGTCCTCCGCCTTCCACAACCACTCACTATGTTGTTTCCATTATAGCAAGTAAAAATTCCAGATTTGAATGTAATAAAGGTACTAAATAAATCTTATGGCTGATGATTAGTAGACGAAATGACTTTGATATAAAATTTATGCTAAGCGAAGATTTTAGAAATAGAAACTTTTATAACATTTGAATTTACAGCAAATTAATTAAGAGGAAATGTAATTGTAGTGTTTGATTTTATAGCAAATAAGGGAATACGTTCACAAAAAAGTTGATTTTATACCCACTAGCCAACATTCTACTTGTATTTACTTCGAAAGATAGGAACTGAATTCCGTTTTTTTAATTTAACATAATAAAATTTAAAAATTACATATGTAGGTATGTAGTGGATGGAAAACTTTGCAAGGCGTACATGGAGCGGAAGCCAACATGCAGAGGCCCTTTAGTCAACATTAATTTAGTAAAGTGATGGGACAGTAACTGGCATTTGTCCCTGAGTTCACACTATAGATTTCTGCTCCCACGGGCAGACACCGGTTAGTGTAAGACTAAATGAGATGGACTGGTGAACTAGGCTATTGATAAACCTATGACGCCAATGCTAATTACTTTGGTTGAAATGACAGACAGTGAATCGCCAAGTCATTGGAATGGGTCTCCTAATAGCCTTAATACGTAGTACCAGACAGGCAATAGTTCCAGAGGGGTTGATAAAGTCGAAAAGGTGCATCTGGACTTTAAACGACGATAAGTTGCCCACTCACCACTTATGCAACATCCGCCTTTCGAGCATATATAGCTCTTGCGACTCCAATCTGACCGGCTAATAAAAGATAGCCAGAGGTGAGAGTCTATTCCTCGTCATCGTACACTCCAGCGGGCCGGTGTAGGCAAGCGTGAGGTGAGGAACAGGACCTTCCCTGAGAACCAAAAGCTCGCTACTAGCTGCTGCTGTGGCGTGACGTATTATTATTATCACACAAGATGCTTGACATCGCAAAGTTCACAAGATATGCACTTACTTATTATATACATCATCACTGTCGCGCTCGTCGTCACCATGGACTGAGTGTCCCGATTCAACAGGTTTTATGCGATAAACGGGAGCTTACACTCGAGCGAAGTTTGTATTCTCTTAAATGTTTTTCGAGTTTTTTCTTACTAGTAATGAACACCCATATTTTTATAAGAAACTGAATCCGAAATAAGACTTAAGCAGTGTAACAGTCTAAAATGAAATATGTCTACTTTCACTAAATCAAAGTAAATAGTAGTTTAATTTTATTTTATATTCTACTAACATCCTAATTCTACAGATTGAGATGACCTAGATTGTGCTTAAACACATTTTTCTTTAAAAACGTGGAATAGCATTTTTGCTTAAGCGCCAAATAGTAAATTATTGCATGAAGATAAAAATTCTAATACGAAAAAAAAATATGTATCACAATAATTTGAAATTGCTAACAGTAATAACTCGACTAAAGATAAGAATAAAAAAAATCTAATACGTTTGCATCCCAAAATTTTCCCTAAGGTTAAATGACTAACATGCTTCAATACGAAAAACATCAAAATAAACGTCGCTTTAGTTGTCACGTTCTCAAAAAAACGTGAAAAATTTGCCTGCTTAAGCGCCAAAAAAGTGCTCCGATCGACGTGGGTCCCAGACAGATCGACGCAGAAAAAAAAAAGAAATGAAACTGTATATATAACTCATTTTCGGCCAAAGTGGCGCTTAAGCATTTTTACCTTTCCACTGTCGATATATAAATATACCTACGCTGTCCGTCCGTCCGTCCTAACTTTAAACAGCTGTATCTTTTGAACCGTAATAGATAGCGGTTTTTTTTAAATGTGTGTTATTATGCTGGATTTACTAACATTAATTTTTTGAACAAAAGTGAAAAAATAAAGGGTGTCCCCATACAATAAACGAAAGTAAAAACGGTAAAACTTACAAGCGCCAAAGAACAATTCCAGGTCTCTATAGAAGCTTTGGCCTGAGAAAAAAATGTGACGGATAATTATAGAATTGGCTTTATTTGATGTAGAAAAATATTTAAAACCATGATGGGGTGTTCGTTTTTCTGAAGAACTTGTCTAAAAATATATATTTAGAAACAACACGTTACTCGCAAGATGTCTTATTTACAAAGTACCTTAATAGATGGCTCTATTCATCGTATAAGTTTCCTAAATGTGTAAGTACTAATATACTGAATTTAAATCTCATACAAAACAGGTCATATCAACATCCTTCGTATCCGCGGTCTTTTTTTAAATAATAATTTAAGTACCACCAAAATATACATAATGGGATGCAATACAATGATTTAGTAAAATTGCCCAAAAAAATACTTATTACGTAGTGGTTGATGTCAAATTTTAACCTGGAGTGACCAAATCTATCCATGGTTTGAATATAAGGAAGGACTGTATTCGTGTGCTGTCTTGGTCTCAGTCACAAGTTAACCCCTGAGCTCATAGACATTTTAATTAGTTAGGTAGCTCTTCAGGGATAACTAAAATGGTAGCATTTCTAAGTCATCGCTGTTAAAGAAGTACCTTACATATACATTTTTAAGTGTGACTATTGAGTTCGATATAAACATAGCTTTTACAAATTAATTATCAAAGCCGCGAAACTTACTGAAAGCGGATGCGGTGCGGTGTGGCGCGTTCCGAAACAAAAATGCGTGCTCAAAGCACCGCACCGCGCCGCCTTCGCACTCAATGCGTTTGCGGCTTTATTTATTTTTACTTAGGTTCAAAGTTAAGGGGTAAAACTTGATAACGAAGGTAAGAATAGTAATCCTCTGGCTCAATACATGCAGTTCTAATTTTCTATTAGAACCTTATTGGTAACAAACAATAGGTTAACATTTTTTCATGCAAGTGTCGCGTCTGCGCAGTGGTCGCGCAGTGATGACGTCACTACGCCGGAAATTAGCCGTCGTCCCAGAATATCTCTACCCTTTACTGCGGCTGAGATAAATGCGGAAAGAATTGACCGTTCATTTTTGTAGTACCAGCAAAGAATAGGTACACATTGAACACCCTGTATTTGCCAGTATGTCCTTGACGCCAGAGCTAGGGTGTTCTAAATGTTAAAATAAATGTTTAAAAAAACAAAAACCCGCCTTCAAAAAGCAAAAAATAACTTCTTTAAAATGGTAGGTAAATGGTCAGTCCAACTGAAGTCTGCTTTTGGTTAAAATATTGTTGGACGCCGACTTCAGTTGGACTGACCATTTACCTACCATTTTAAAGAAGTTATTTTTTGCTTTTTGAAGGCGGGTTTTTGTTTTTTTAAACATTTATTTTATTTTATACTTTTTAGTGATCCTATTTATGCTGTTACGTAGCTCCACTTCTAAATATTAATGAGAAACTATAGAACATTTCAAGCTCGCCGCAGACAACGCCGCGGGAATGTCATAGTCATATTTAAACCTAAATGTGCTTCGTCATAGTCGCTCAACTACCTTTATCGAAATATCTTATCGCCACCCTTGAAATAGGTACCGTTAAGGAGTTCCGGTGGCCATCTGTGGTCTTCATCATCAGTTCCACTTCACCATATAGTACTTTTCAAAAGCAAATGCATGAGTTACAGTGAAAAATACCAAAATCTAGGTGTGCCTATAATATTTGAGGAGTTCTCTTGATTTCTCCATGATCCCATCATCAGATCCCGACGTGGTGACAATGGGACCAACTAGAAAGTGTAACCATTCGAACAATGAAAAATTTTTTCAAATCGGTCCTGTGGTCTTCGAGTAATCCTGGAACATACATAAAAAAAAATAACCCCGACGAATTGAGAACCTCCTCCTTTTTTTGAAGTCGGTTAAAAATGACGTGTGATGTTTCATTTACTTATTGTATAATGTAAAAAAAGAAACTGACTGGCTGATGGATCAACGCACAGACGTAACCCTGAACCTAGGGACTTGGAGGGGATATTCCTTGCATATCCTAGCGGCGCATTCACTAAGAAGGGATTTTTGGTAATTCACCTCTAAGGGGTTAAAATTGGGGGGGGGGAGAATTCGCAGGTGTCCTCTACTAAGTCGAATATTTAAACTATATAATTGTATAACCTATTTTAGTATCTTCTTCATTTTACCATTTTGCTCTAGATTTCGCCAATTTTAGTCAGCCGGGATTTAATTAGTCTTAATTACTCCGCCAAGGTATTTTAAGGTTTTCTCTATTCCAGTTTTTGTTACTTAAGGCGTATTCAAAGAGTAATGTTTTTTTTCTGTGAAAGGCCCACATAGGTTTTTATTTCCTGCTAGCTTCTGCCCGCGACTTCGTCCGCGTAGATTTCGATAATCGTTATTCCCTCGGGAACTTTTAATTATTCGGGATGTAAAGCAGTCTATGTGTCAATCCACGGAATAAGCTATCTTCATTTTAAATTTCATTCAAATCCGTCCAGCCGTTGCAGCGTAAAGGTCACAGCACACATATCAACTCGGAAAGGGATCGTCACCCTATCAACTCAAAGTGAAACATTGAAAAGGGAACTTTGACCTGTGTTGATACGATACATTTTTCCGTGGACGACTGCTAGCTCGTGCCGAGGTGAGGCGTTGCCGTTCCGATGCGGATAAGTGTGCGTTGCAGTAGGGAGTTTCATATAAATGATGCTGAACGGCTCGAGTTGATGGGGTGACGATCCCTTTCCGAGTTGATATGTGTGCTGTGACCTTGAAGGAGTAACAAAAAACACACAAAATTTCGCATTTATAATAATTATTAGTAGGTTTAATACAAAATGTTAAATCACTGCAAGCTAATAATGCACTAAATATTCAAACCCAACTTTGAGTTTCGAAATTGAAACTTGATATTGCCGATCAAATAGAACTAGAAACTCAAGCAAACTGCAGTCGAAGCCGCAGGCAAGACATATAGCGTCAAGATAATACAATTATCCAGCAGTAACGCTTGTCGAACGCTGGCAGTATTCAATTAAAGCGGGAATGTTTACTGTTAATAATTGAATTAGACATTTTTATTAAATTGATTCTGTTGATTTTCTGAAATTCGCAATATTAATGTTACATTTTCTACAAAAAACATCCTTTATCAGACGTTTTTATTTTAACGCCACTTTAGCTTAGTAAGCAAACTTCCCCCGCTTCCCCCACACTCATAAGTCTCTTTTAACACCACATGCTCGAAATTGCCCAGTATACTCCTTTGGGATAAAGCTGTTTTCGTCTTGGGCGAGCTTGAATCCCTCGCTGCACTTAGGACTCAGTTTTAATTCCCTCGTTTCCCTCAGGAAATAACTTGTAACACCCTCGCTACGCTCGGGAGTTAAATCTGAAGTCCCTCATTTGCTCAGGATTCAATATCGCGCCCGTGACATAAAACAGTGCTTTATCCCCTCGGTGTATTATCTACTATTATACACGTGCGTCGGTTTAAGGTACTCCCGGCCTTTACTTAATACGTCCCCGATCTGATCGTGGAACATTCACATTGGCCTTCCCTTTCCAACATTCCCATTTACTCACATATAAAGAGTGTCCATACATACATTATTTAACCGCTCAAATTAACTCGTAACGTTTGAGTCACAAACCCAATGACAAATGAATGCTTGTAAAAATAACTGTCCCGAGAGTAAACTCGAAGAATGTAAATTGCCGGTTTATATATACGGTGCATTTGTCTGTCCGTCCACTTTATTAGTGCCAGCGAGATTTACTGCTGTAGAGCTATTTTGGAATGGTTTTATTCTAAAATTGGTTTTATGCTCAAAATCTTCAAATGACTGAATGAGATATAAAAGCGCTTTCCTTAGAAAAGCTTTTAGATTTTATCGTCCTTGTAATGACTGAAACACAACAAAAATAAACTATATTGTCATCCCGCCATGCCATGTTACTCTACTTACTTTTGAACTCACACGCCGGACGAATAATAATGTTCCGTCGGAACGCACAAAAAAGATTTGAGGGAGTACATTCTCAATTAGGTAGCTTAACAGTCGCTTGTATCAGCTCACTCGCTCGATCAACTGATCGACATCGTGAATCTACAATACTAGGCTGATAATAATTAAATCGTGACGCATTGTTCAACAATGAAGTTTCTGCATATTCATGATTGTTTGATTGATGATTATGTAAAACAAATTATTTTTGTGCAATAAAGAACTTATTTTAAATTGAAAAAATAACACGAAAATAATAATTTTCTTTACGTACCACCTGGGCGCGCCGGTTAACAATTCTTTTACACTGATGAAATGTATTTTTCCAAAAAAAAATAGTAAATGGACACTTTTTATAATATAACGGCTTACCCTCCTGACGCAGTCAGGTGAAAATGATTCTTATATAACCATTTTTTAATTAAAGTAAGTATCGACTTAAGGGAAAACTAAAATTAAATTAGTCATGACAAAGACTTGAAATTCAAACCGGTATCTTAACTTACGTTTGCTATTTGTTTAATATGTTTATTTGAAGTCCATTTTAGTCTCTATTCCTTAGTAAAAATCACAAATTTTATAACTATTTTCTAATTGAATCGTTATTCTATCACCAACTCCAAGTGCATAAACTCGGCTTCATTACAGAATAATTATTCTCCCACCAAATTACAATAAAACAGTCCAATTCCCGCCATAATTCCGCCGCCATTTTGCGCGGCCATATTGACCCGCCATACCGCCTGCGGTTATCGATGATTATTATCTTTTACGATTATTGTCCGCTCTCAGTTCGATACTGGAATTAATTTTAATATTTCAATGGCTGAATGGCCGATTTTAAACCTGGCTGATAAAAAATGACGGCTCTCATTTTGTGGTGGGTGTAATTGTCCTGTTTTTCGTGTGGAACGATTTTTGAGGTTGAGTGAAAAGAGTCGTTCAGTCGGAAGTTTGTAGACGATTATGTAGTACACAGGCCCTAATAGCTGCGTTTATCGTGTGACAAAGTTTGGATAAGGCATCTGTCACCTTCTAAGATGTAAATAAGTACGAGAGTGACTGATGCTTTATCCACATTTGACACGCGATATAGACGCAGTTGTTTTAAATCACGACAGCGGCAGGGCTTGGGAACGGTTCGAAAAATACCGGTTAATATGGTTCTTAACCAGGTTTTTCGTAAACGCTCGCTGAGACCGAAATCGATTCGCGAGCGTTATGGTCGCTGGGATTAACCTGGTTAATTTGAAATGACAAGTGGGTGGAGCATCTTTCGGCCGACGCTGCTTGGAATCGTATAATCATAAGTCACGCGAGAGTTATTTTATTAGTTATTTCAGAGCTAGCTACTAACCTATTAGGAAAGACGAGAAAAGGTGGTGGGACTGGGGTGCGGTGCGAACAAATTAGCGAGCGAAATTAACCGGTTTTTTGAGCAGGAACAGTTTCATTTTGCTCTTTGATCAAAACCGAAATAATATCGATTCTGTTCCGAGCGGAATCGAAATGAAAATGCTCTTTTTGAAATATATGGCGTTTCTGACGAGTTGGTTAATAAAATTTATTAGGTCAGGTTTCCGAGCCCTGGACCATACTTGTAGTGGTAACGCGTATAGACACGCACACTTCGACGACGCTTAGCGACGACAGCTACGCACTCAGAGACAACGTGTACGTGCATCTACACACACAAGTATGGCCCACCCGCTTTCGTGATCGCACTGCTAGGTCAAAACAGTATCAACTCAAAATCCTTGCTAGTTTTATTTCACGTTCATGGTGGGTGATTCTATGGGCGTTTCAACCGCAATCAATCCGCTGTCCTAAGTATTTAAGAAATAGGCGATAATATACTTAAAATTCGATCAATTGTGGCAAAAATTACGATAACAAAAAAAAACTGTGTGAATGTTAGCTGTTTAGTGTAGCTCATTCTTTCAATATTTATGACAGCGGACTGACGGCGGTTGAAACGCCCGTGGAAACACTCAGAAGTATTATTAAAGTTGATTTAAAAATACAATTGTATTTTGAGTTACTACTGTTTTGATGTAGCAGTGCGAATTATTAAACAACTGTACGAGAGGCCGGTCAGGAGTACCCTAAACCGACGCACGTGTATGAAGAGACTTATGAATGTGGAGGAAGCGAGGGAAGTTTGTCTGGATCGTAGCAAGTGGAAGGCGGAGGTCTATGCCTTCCCCTACGGGAAAGAGGCGTGATTGTATGTATGAATGTATGTATGAGAGGACGCCGCCGACTGCGTGCAAGTAGAATTAGTTTCCCGCTATTTCCCCTATTTCTTCCCTTTGGAGGTTGTTTTTTGAAAAATCCTTTCTTAATGCGCATTTTGGATACCCAAGGAATATTTCCTCTAAATTTTAAGTCACTACGATCTTTTGTTTAGGTTGTGCGTTGTCTATATGTTAGTCAGTCTGTGAGTCACGGCAGAGTTTTACTTATGTATATGTATAGAAAGGTTTCATACTAAACTAGTGACTCGCCCTCGCTTCGCTTCGGTGTATGTAAGTTTTCTGTAAAACCCGTACATAAACCAGAATTAATTATACATAAAAACCTTCTCCTTGAATCACTCTATCTATTGCTGAAAACTGCATTAAAATCTGTTGAGCAGTTTAAACTGCCCTCCTAAGCAAAAATGCAATAACTTAATTCAATAGTCAAAGCAGATTCAACTCTCTTCTGTTTGTAACTAGGTTGCAATTTCTACAGATGTTTTGTCTGAGATATCGCCATTATGCTTAGTAGGGCAGTAAAAGATCTATGCGAACAGGCAGCGGAAGCGACTTCATTTTATACTATGTAAAGATTAAATTTAATAACCCATGGGTGATCATAAAATCGGGGTTTGTATATTGTCATGATAAAAGTCACCGCACCATTGATAAAATGTTGCTTTAAATTAAAGTCAATCGTCTTAAAGTCCGGTTCTAATAATAGATGCGCATTATTCACTGTCCAAGTTGGGACAGACAGACAGATAGACAAAGTACATCGCCAATTAAGGACACTGTAAACACGATGCTGAAGGAAAAATGTCATTAAGCGTAAATTAGTGAAGAATATTGGGTTCAGTACATTTATTCAAATAAAAGAAAGGCAAATTAAATAAATATCTTGCTTCACTCGGTTTAAGAAGGCAAAGGGTAGTGAATTTATATATATTATTCTTATTTTTGACTAGGTTAGTAATTTATTGTACCCTTTTATTAATGGGATTTTGTGTGAAATACTTGGCTAAATTGTAAAAAATTGTATATTGTGACATGTAAGCAAAAAAGATCTAATTACAATTTAATTCTTATTATACAAATAGTTTTTTTTATGTTATGGTCGTCTGTAGGAGAATTATTATATTCAAATGAATATCGTAAACTAATAGATGGATTTTCACGTGTTTTTTTTTTTCGGGAAAAGTGAGAACCGGTGAGACCAAAAATAGAAACGTTTCTACGTTATAATATCAGTATTTACTTACTTGCTTCGATAGCTATACTCGAAATCGTAATTAAAGAACAACGTGGGTTGCCACTAAAAAAAACAATGCCTTAATATATTTCCACTTTTTAAAAGACCGCACTAAGAATATTTATTTGTAGGTAGTTTTAAACCTTCGATTTAAATAAACAAGTTAATTCAAGTTACTTACACAAATAGAAGATGGCCTATTAAATATCGAACCATAGAAGATTTTTGGTAGCAAAACTGTTATTGCACTTGTAATACTTCAGGTATTAATAACATTTGGTACGATAAATAAACAATAGTTGTAAACAACGTTACATGAAATTTAAATATTACATACGTTTAGCTATTCGACCAAATAACAGGCCAAAAGTGTGTAGCTCACTTTATATTGACAATCATCGGGCATTTTACCAGCCGTGACACCATGGGGTCCATGGGTACCTGTCAAGTATAAATCAAGCATAAATATTTGTTTTGGGATATTTTAATGTTTTGAATATCGGGTAGAAAAAACATTGAAAGCATATTCCCTATTGTTAAATAGTACATTATTGCCTAGGCATGGAAGTAGGCAATTGCGGGCCGAGTATTGGATTAAACGGACGAGCTTGCGAGTCCGTTTAAAAATACGAAGCCCGCAATTGCTGTTCCTGCCGAGGCAAATATAGTGCTTTTCTCAAAAATCACAAGAAAAAAATTGTGTTGGAGTCAAATCTTCATCGCTTGAACTCATTTTTTGAATTGCATACAAACAGAAATTTCATGTGAAAAAACCATCACTCCTTACCGCCTTTTTGTTTATGACAAGGAGAAACGCAATTCTTGTTTTTAAAAAAACATAAGCTATTCCAGGCACAAATAAAAAAGTTATGTTTCGAGTAAAATTTGGATGTATAAGACTTGTGCCCTCATTTTATTATGGCACTTTTCACTTTAAAAAAAGTTACAAGCTAGATAGTAATGGAATTTGTATGCAACATTGCGGGCTTGTGTAGCGAGCACGCAATGTTTTCTTTTTTTTTAATTTGAGAACTGTCAGTAAACTACGTACTTCGCGTCTCAATATGTAAATAGGAATGTCAACATTTCCGGACATTTTTGAGAAAAATAACTTTTGATATTGAAAATGTTAGAATTATCTACAAATATTTACAACAATTTGATTATCAATGCAAAAAGGTTGGCTAACTCTAATATGTTCGATGGACACAGACATAATTGGCTTTGACACTTATGACAGTGACGTATCTGTTGTAGATTTTTTGGTCTTAAATTAGAATTTCGAGTATACGCGCTATTGTGCTATCCCCAATGATTTACACCATTGTTAGGGTTCCGAAGTCAAACTAGGAACCCTTTTGGTTTTGCCATGTCCGTCTGTTTCTCTGTCTATCTGTATGTCACAAATACTTTTTTTAAGAAAAAGCCTCGTGTGGTTGCCGAGTTAGAATAGTGCCACTCCATGTCTTCCCGTGGATGTCGTAAGAGACGACTAAGGGAATAAAGGCTTGTAGTACTGTTAGGCGATGGGCTTGCAACCTGTCACTAATACGCTGGTAAACATCTTAGCCTATTGGTGCAAATTGTGGTTATAGAATTATCAACAAGTTTTTAGAGATGTTTGTTATTCTGTAGCTGTGCCTACCCCACTCTGGGAACGAAGGCGTGAGATTATGTATGTATGTAACTTCTTCAAATTCCTCTACACTACTGGAGGTTGGCAGTCAGCTCTGCATACAACTTCCTATCTCTCGCCAAACGGAACAGCTCTTCAGCCGTGGCGACGCCTGTCCAGGTCGTTATGTTCCCGAGCCATGACATCTTGAGCCTGCTAACTGTTCTCTTCCCCTCAACCTTGCCCATAACAATAGTTTGAAGCAGTTGGTGGTAGGGTACTTTTCTCCTACGAATGGTTTGCAGAAGCAAGAAACTGTAGTTATAAAACTGAAATTGGTACCTACATTTAAAGCTATTTATACTGCACAACTATATTAATGATAAAATAAGTTTAAAACCAAATAGGCTATGTCCCATGAAAAGCGACCCATGAAGATGAATATTTATTTTTCTCAAAAATGTCCGGAAATGTTGACATTCCTATCTACATATTGAGACGCGAAGTGCATAGTTTACTGACAGTTCTCAAATTAAAAAAGAAAAAATTGCGTTCTCGCTACACAAGCCCGCAATGTTGCATACAAATTCCATTACCATCTAGCTTGTAACTTATTAAAAAGTGAAATGGGCCATAATAAAATGAGGGCACAAGTCTTATACATCCAAATTTTACTCGAAACATAACTTTTTTATTTATGCCTGGAATAGCTTATGTTTTTTTAAAAACAAGAATTGCGTTTCTCCTTGTCATAAACAAAAAGGCGGTAGTGAGTGATGGTTTTTTCACATGAAGTTTCTGTTTGTATGCAATTCAAAAAATGAGTTCAAGCGATGAAGATTTGACTCCAACACAAATTTTTTCTTGCGATTTTTGAGAAAAGCACTATATTTGCCTCGGCAGGCACAGCAATTGCCTACTTCCATGCCTAGGCAATAATGTACTATTACTTTATAACATAACAACCTGGAGGTACACCTGAAAGAATTTTTTTTTCAAGTTAATTTAACAATTTTGTCGGCGCAGTTTAAATGTATAACTACGCTATATTACTTAATAGTACCAAGAGTATCTGAGTAAAATCGCTGACAGAAAGCCAGGGCGAAAGAATAAGTGTTCCATGTTGACTACGAAACACTAAAAACGGAACAATAAACACTTCACTTATGCAAAGCTGGGATTAACTAGTTGCTAGTGATTAGGTTCACAAAATAGAACCAGCGTTTAAACCAGCAATAATCACAAATCGTAGAAGGCTTAAAGTTCTGCCCAAAGGACCCTGAATCAGTCAATTAGTCCCCGCCATCGCGGCTACAGATGGTCGCACGCGCATGCCGCCTGTCGCGGGAAGTAGCGTTATTTATCGACCGAAGACAGCATTGTCTGACTTCTTAACAAATACGAAATGTTTTGGTAAAGACATTTCAAGGGTATTTTACTCGTGCTGTTTCTATGTACATACTGAATTGTATGTATACTTAAAATTATAGAATGTATGTAGTCAACAAAGTAGTCGTAGTGTAGTGTACTCACGTTTGTGTACCACGTGTATGTATTATGTCCTTATTTATACCAGGGGCCCTAATATGGCGCCGTTTATCGCGTGATAAAGTGTGGATAAGACATCCGTCACCTTCTGACACGTAAATAAGTACGAGAGTGACGGATGCTTTATCCACATTTGACGCGCGATATAGAATCAGCCATATTAGGCCCGTATGCTTCATTATTCCTTATTACCTACAAGTAAAAGAGCCCTCATGGGGCCCTATTTTGAATTTTGTGTCGCCGAGTGAACCAAACAGGAGTTTTGTATGAATGCTAAAACAGCAGAAATTACGCGACCGAAAATAAGTGATAAACAGTTCAGAAAATCAAACTAAATCTAGTACTTAATTTAGTAACATTTTTACTAATATTAACCAATTTCATACCTACAACAAAGTTACTAGTACGCAAGACCATGTAGTTGCACACTTAAGTGCTTTGTCATTTTAACGGTATGTTTAAACTGCTGCACTAATCTCATAAAGGCGTTTAAGCGACAAAGTACCATAGTGCGCAGCTTATAAGGCCGAGTGTACCTAGAAATCGAAGGTAATACTATATCACGTAACGAACAAATTAAATAAGTTGCAAAATACACCTTAGCATGTAAGTCAGTAAGGTACATTTTGCAATTTATTGAATTTGTTAGTTTCGCGGTATTGCAATATCACCGAAGAAATGGCAATACTGTGACAATACTGTGACGACTCCGTTTAATTTCGAGTCCTCACGTCTCTCACCGCCTGTCGATTGAGTGACGTCTATGAGTAAATATAACAGACACGACACTTTGAGTATTGTAACGAGGTGTATCTACCTATGTGTTACACCTCGTCCAATTTCTAATTTCGGCATTTTCAATCTGAATAATTTTATTCTAAATTCAAAATATGAGTTCATTTTAAATTCTACGATCGCCTGCGCACGACGACAGTTTAAGTTGCTCACGAGCTCTCAAGGTATTAACAAGTTCTCACTCATAATAAAATTGTATAAAACAAATGAAATAAGTTAAACAGTGAAGTGAATTATAAAGGAAAGATAACCCTTCACCAAATTTTGTTTATGGCACTAATTGTGCCTTATTTTATAATTTTAACCAATTGTAGATTATTAATTAAATTAACCTGCCCTGGAGTTCCGGTGTTTTTATCTGAACTAATTTCTGATCCTGATCCTATCCCGGTATTCCCGTGACAGTATTAATAAAGAAGGTGATACTTTGTTGAGTCAAACAGAGAATATGGCCTCTATTATTCTAGGTAATACCAAATTGCCTTTAACACGTTATCGTATTGTTAACCTAAAGGTTCGATAGCTCTAATTTACTTGACATTCATGGCGTCCGCGTTAAACAAAATACAATTTTTCATAACACTGCTCGGAAATATGGCCATAGATGGTCTTGTTTGTGATCACAAAACGTCACTTATAAGGACCGACCAAGAATGTTTTTGTCGGCGTGTTTGCTGATTGGTCGAGAACATTGTTCTCCAACTTTAAAAAAATCAATCAATCAATTTTTGTGTCATATCTCCTTAAAATGAAAAATTGAAATCGACCAATCAGAACACACCATTTTGTGTCGTGAAATATTAGGTGTATTTTTGCTAAAAGATACACAGACTAAAAACCTAAACTTCATGCTCAATGCTTTTTTTTAAATGTAATTCAAACTTGGCCCCTAATCTCGAACCACTAGAGATGAAATTACATATTAGATATGGCGAAACAAATACAATTTTATATGAAGTTGACATCTTCATCTCGCATGTTAGTTTATTAATCTCGAGTGCCACGAGAATAGGGGTCCATATTAAAAAAAAAAATCATTTATAAAGTATTTCTTAAACGATAGTTTCACAACTAAAAAAGTTTCTCATCAATGCAATACTACTTAGGACCCACTTACTGTTAGAGTGTATGCTGCTTTGCTTCCTCTGTATCTTTTTTTAAAATATTTATCTGCCTTTGATATGAACTGTCGCATCTACACAACACGTAATTATTCTGTTAAACCGCAGAGTGAAGACATATGAGAGGTATCCGTCTCCCTGACATATTACTAATGCGTTCAAAGGAATGTCGCCAAATTGGACGCTGAATCAATTATTAATAGAGCCACTTTTACTTTGAACGCGTGCCACAATCTCGATTTGGTGTCTATTTTGTTTAGAAATAAAGGTGTGGGGCATTGAGTTAGTTATGAACTTATGAATTAAATAGAGATAAATAATCTCTATCATCGTAGTCTACATCTGTGTGTCTGTTTGTGGCGTCGTAGCTCCCAAACGGATATGCCAATTTGGACGCGGTTTTTTTTTTAAACAAAGCTAGCTTAATATTAATGGTTTGTAGCCTTGTTTGATCAAAATTGGTTTAACCGTTTAAGAGTTATCAGCTCTGAAAAAACATCATTAAATCTATTCAACTGGGTTTTTTTTCAACGGTCCGTTCCAGTAACCCCTTCAAGGGTTTTTGAAAGGGTTACAAAGGGTCACCGGACCGGTACCTGTTTTTTTACATGAGACAAAAAAAAAATTTTTAATTCTTAACTAGGCTTGTCGTTGCTAGCTAATATTTAAGTACTAATGACTTTTTTTAAGTGAGTACCAAACAAAATAGGCTTGAATGATTAAACTTAATACATCACTGTCGGTGCGTGGCTGCGTGTGATGGATTGTGTTCCGAAACTGTTTTTATTCCCCAAAGTATGCATAGCGAACGAACCACCCAGAAACATTACTGGATAAATGACTGTGGCATCTTAATGGCGTTTGTAAGGGTTCTGTAGCAAATATTGAAAAACGGAACCCTTAAGGTGGGGCCACACTATAGGGTTCCATCGGATCAGACTGCGTGGCATATCTACTGTCTGTTACGCTATACGTAGACAGTTAAATCAGGCGCTCGGGATGGGGTACGTCGTAACTAAATAAATACCGTCCTCATAACTGGTTGTGTCACACGTTAATGACAATGTCAGGGAACCATGACATTGTTACGATGGTGCGGATCCACCTTTATAAAATGACTTTGTTGTCCGTCTGTCTGTCTGTCAAGACCCTTTTTCCCAACAGTGGCTGAAGTTATAGGGCTGAAATTAGAAATATTCGTAGTATTTAGTATTCCAAACTTAGCCTCATCATAGGAAATTGGACAAATACGATGTAGATGCGGACCCCTCGGTACTCGGTACTACGGTACGGACTAGTATATTACGGCAAACGAACACACAGCCACCAGATTATATAAAGATCTGCTCTCTATGCTATGTCTTCGCCATTGTTGTGTTTTGGGATAGGTAACACAAGGCATTCCATCGCAGTCCTCAGGGTTGTAAACGCATTTGCAGTCTTAGGATCGCAGTTTTAAGATTGCAGTCTTGAGAATGCAAACGTCTACGGATCTCAGATACCATTTACCATCAGGTAGCCTGCATGTTGGCAAACGCCTACTCTATTATATGCCTTAAAAAGAATATTCTCCTTATGAACTAGCTTAACATTGATTCTCTACGTTTCATGGACATATGGGGTAAAAAGTTTTGCATCAGTGCATAACGAAACTGGAAAAGTTGGTACAAAAAAAACATAATTATGGTTCGACGTTTTTTTTTATGTGAAAAAGGACGCAGACGAGCAAGCGAGCCACCTGATGGTAAGTGATTACCGCGAACCATAAGCACCTGCAAAACCAGAGGAATCGGCCTTTGAGAGAGAGTAGAGAGTTTGCACGTTAATTAAAAATGTGTCTAGCTTTATTAAAAAGTTATTCAACTGTACAAACATGGGTCTATATTTTTGGAAGCTACGATTGCACAAATACACAGACACACTCCCTTTACGTTAAGGTTAAATCATATGGTAGAGGTTTTTTTTCTATTTTCTTTATTCTGAACTAGCTTTCGCCCGCGACTCCGTCCGCGTAGAAGTCATTTATCGCTGCTCCCTCGGGACTTCTCCAATTTTCCGGGATAAAAACTATTCTATGTCCTATTCCAGGACCTAACCAATATGTGTGCCAAGTTTCATCTCGATCCGTTCAGTGATTAAAGCGTGAAAGAGGGACAAATATTTAAATGTAAAAGTGTGTATGTTTGTCCGTCTTTCACGCGACGGGTCAGCACTAAGTTTTAAATCCCTATAAAATATAAGGTTCGTTTTTAACAGTAGTTCATTGTACATAAATTTAAACTTTAGTTAATGATCTAGAGTAAATTGTATTTAGCAATAAAATTGGTTAACGTTAGTATGTTAGTATGGATTCCGCCGCAATCTGTAGCTATTGGCCCTGTTGTCGCAGAAATTTGTAGTGTTACAGAGTAACCCATTGGTCGTAATACCTCTTACAGTCTTTTTTTTTAGTTGAAACGTACAAGTTCCTCTAAAAACACTGTTTTGAGTCGAATCAAATCTAATCTAACTCTTTTTTTACCCGACTGCCTCGGAGGGTTATGTTTTTTGAGTGTGAGTATGTATGTATGTCTATTTCTTTGGCTTACTCTGCAGCCTAAACGGCTTGATGGATTTTAACATATGACGTGTCGTTGGATTCTTCTTGGTTGTAGGAGTGGCATAGGCCATAATATCTTAGTCAAAGTAATGAGAGGGGAGGTTTGTTTGTTGTTTATTATACTTGTTAGAATAAGCTAAACCGCTCATAAATATAAAAAGCGAAGAGAATTTATATTTTTAAAACGCTGTAATAAAGTTTTGAACCACCGGGGGATATAGACGGAGCAATTTTAGAATACTTTTCGGAGTCAGCAATTCAACCGTTGAAAACTACGTGAATAGCAAACTTTTCGCTTTATTCCAGTTGCATGTCACACCGTTACGAACGCTAAGCCTTATGCAACGAACATTCATCATCACCCATCATCATCACCCTGTTATGTCGTCGATCACAAACAAATGTAAAAAAAAATCACCCCATTACAATAGAAAACATATATTTCGCTTAATATTTATACATATTTTTATTATTCTATTGAAGTATCCAAAAAAAGCATACATTATTTGTACTTTAATGTCCTAGCACATTGCTGGACACATAGGCATTGTAGCCACACACTTACATAGATAATACAAATAAAATGGGCACTTATGAGTATTTCGAATAGTTTGAATTAAACATAGCTAAATTATAGCTAATATCACTATCAATTTGATTTGGTAGTCTTTTCCCACCGGACAGTGAAGGCTTGTCTTTGGAAATAAAAATAATAATAGGTAAATGCAAATTAAAGTTACAAATTTAAATTCACATGATTTTTTCAGCGTATAAAACTCGTTTATCTAATAAGACTAATAAGTAAGCATAGTTATAGTTCACAGTAAATGTTTGGTGACCTGTAGTACCTAGTTGTAACATATTTGCACTGTAGGTATAATCGCTGTAAGGCTCATTATTTTTCAACATACTTAATTGCTAAATGTGAGAACCTGTAATTGGCTATGTGTTGTTAGTCTTAATTCTAAATTTTTGTAAAGCTGTTGGTTTTCCATGGATCCATAAATAAATAAATAAATAAATAAATAAAGACGTGTAGGTACATATATGACGTAATTATTCAGATTTGTACAAGAATTTGGTAGTGATAATAACTTATTAATTAAATTAATAGTATTTAGAAAACCGATTTCTGTTAATGTTTTCCGAATTCCGTGTGATTGCCGGGTAAGAATAGAGCCACTCCATGTCTTCCCGTGGCGTTCGTAAGAGGCGATTAAGGGAATAAAGACTGGTAGTACTGTTAGGCGATGGGTTTATTACGTTAGGTTGCACCTGTCACTAATACGCTAATCTTAGCCTAATTGTGCAAAATGTGATTATAGAATTAAGTTTTTTTTTTTAGAGTTGTTAATAATTCTGTAGCTCTGCCTACCCCACTCTGGGAATGAAAGCGTGAGCTTATATATGTACATTTGTATTTTTGTATCCCAATTGACACCGACTATGTACAGTCATAGATATAAAAACGTTCCCAAGACGTCAAAAATATCTACACACCCCTATGTTACTGATAATAAAGTCTATGTTGACATATATTTGGCACGACGGCCATTAGTGTTTTGAATGTACCTATGCTGCCCTGCTAAGCCAAATAGCAGCATCTCAAATAAAACTCCTGTAGCAATCACGACCTCATTACTATTAGAAGAGCACTGAATATACCTTGGCAATCGAATCTAAGATAACGTTTATCGGCTAAGGAGGGCAGTACGATGTTCTCGAAACGGGTGCGCCAAAGTTCATATAAAATTGCAAATTAGATTATTGAAACTCCGAAAATGTATCTCATATAATTTTACAACCTAATGATCACTCTTCATAATCTTCATAATATTTTTTAATACTAATGATCGGAACTTATAATCATCTGAACTTAAAACGCCAATATTCATGGAACCGTACACTTTTCAGAATTTCTTAAATATCTTACGTGTAGATAAATTTAGGTTAGGTTAGGTTAGATTTATAACAATCTAAAAAAAGTAACAGTTTTTGAAAAAAATGCATTATGAGTTGCGATGATTATGACTTAAAAAAGTATGAACAAAAAAGTATAAGCAAAAATTTTCGAAGAAATGATGAGTATAGACACAAATAGTTATTTGTATAAAAAATCTAAAGACCAATCTGATATGAGCCAATATGGACCCTCTCGAAACATTGCAAGAGCACTTTGACCTAAATTAAGTGACGAATGATCGGCACGGTGTGACAGCCGGCCATCTTATATCTCAATACGCGAGTCAATTTCCTTGAGCCGAGGCAGCTAGCCGCTTCGATTATATTTACATTTTCCCCGCGTTGCGCCATTTATAGCCCAAATTACCCTTTGGGTTACGTTAAGAGACTTTACAGAGACAATATTCATTAAATTGAGAACCAATTTTAGAACAACGGTTTTTGAGGACGCTATATGTTTGCAGAACGCCTGGTCTAAGATCCGAATAGGAGCCGACCTTCACCTAGCTGTTTATTCGATAAAAAATATTGTATATCAAATTGAATATGCTAAGTAATATATTTATAATAGGTTGACTGGAAAATTTCATTTCAGTCCTTATATGACAAAAAAAAAACTATTTTTATTTTTATTAAATTGCTATTGCTTGTTTAATAGACCAATTACATATTAATTGAAAGCATGAAGCCTATAGAATATGAAAACGTTAGGTTTAATGCGAATTATTAGTACCAACTTAGCTACCTACTCAATAGTTAAGATGGGAAAAAATAGTCAACCTAACGTTTGCATGTTCTATAGGCAACATACTTTCGATTGGTATGTAATTGGTATATTAAACAAGCAATAGCAGTTTAAAAAAAAGTTCACTTTCAGGTTTTTTTTTTAAATCATAGAAGGACTGGACTGAATTTTTCAAGTCAGTCATAAATATATTACTTAGCATATTAAATTTGATATAAATAAAATAAATGTTTAAAAAAACAAAAAACCGCCTTCAAAAAGCAAAAAATAACTTCTTTAAAATGGTAGGTAAATAGGTCAGTCCAACTGAAGTCTGCTTTTGGTTAAAATATTGTTGGACGCCGACTTCAGTTGGACTGACCTATTTACCTACCATTTTAAAGAAGTTATTTTTTGCTTTTTGAAGGCGGTTTTTTGTTTTTTTAAACATTTATTTTATTTTATACTTTTTAGTGATCCTATTTATGCTGTTACGTAGCTCCACTTCTAAATACTAATAAGAAACTATAGAACATTTCAAGCTCGCCGCAGACAACGCCGCGGGAATGTCATAGTCATATTTAAACCTAAATGTGCTTCGTCATAGTCGCTCAACTTCCTTTATCGAAATATCTTATCGCCACCCTTGAAATAGGTACCGTTAAGGAGTTCCGGTGGCCATCTGTGGTCTTCATCATCAGTTCCACTTCACCATATAGTACTTTTCAAAAGCAAATGCATGAGTTACAGTGAAAAATACCAAAATCGCTATAGGTCTGCCTATAATATTTGAGGAGTTCTCTTGATTTCTCCATGATCCCATCATCAGATCCTGACGTGGTGACAATGGGACCAACTAGAAAGTATACCTATTCGAACAACGAAAAAATTTTTCAAATCGGTCCAGTGGTCTTCGAGTAATCGGGGAACATACATAATAAAAAAAAAAAAAAAAAAAAAAAAAAACCCGACGAATTGAGAACCTCCTCCTTTTTTTGAAGTCGGTTAAATACTTTTTATCGAATAAATAGCTAGGTAAAAGTCATCTCCTATTCGTTTCCCCTACTACCAATATAGTGCCATTAGTTGTAGACTAAATAATAAAATAAACAATAGTATCGTAAACCTTAGTAAAAACAAACTAAAATTTCAATTAAATTCGTGGTTACAAATCGTCGGTGATATTGCAAAACCGCGTAAGCAACAATATATTATAGAGCAAAATAAATCTTAATGTCTTAGAAAAAAGGTGCTTTTTGCTTCTCATTAAAAATTTCACTTACGCGGTTTTGCAGTTTCTAAGCGCGAAATGCTGAACTATGCGGCGACTGAAAATCTTAACCCATTTATGACCAAACTTATTCATAATGAAGTGTTTTTTTTTTTTTTTTTTTTTTTAATTTATTTAACATTTCAAATTACACTTTTAATACTATACATTTATATTCCCGCCAAACTGTTACGTTTGATGGCGAATAATTGAAAATGTATTATTGAATTATTTGTAAGTAGAAGAAGATAGACACCGTAAGCTAGTTCCTCTGGTTGCTACCTGAGCGCTGCCTGTTCTAATGAACGTCTGACACACACGTTAGCCCACATTCGCACGGACGTTTTTTTCAACTCGCGTTGGAGAGGCGCTCGTGCGAATGAGGCCTTAGTATTCTCTATTGTGGCATAGGAATAAACAATAACTACCTACACGTAGAAGCGAAACTCCCGGCTTCCAACGCGCGCTCGACGCGTTAGATACCTACCGCCTGGCGACGACTGAGGAGTCTAGTCAGTCAGGGGTGTCACACACGAAATATATATTAATATGCAATAATATTTATCATAGCCATTCATCTTACGATATATTTTCCGAACTAGTTGAAAGAGTCCACATACGCAGCTATTAAATTGATTAAATTAGCCATGGGAAAACATTACTGCAGTCAATTTGGCTGTAAATATGACAAAAAATAATAATAGATAATAATAGTATTTTGCAATAAAGCTTTTTACTTAATAAAAATTCAAAGTAATGGACCCGAAAGGAACGTAAAAGTAACTCTGGATCCCAGACTATACAACTTCTTGAGCTTAATTATTATTTTAAAGGTTGTTTATAGACTCGTTTCCTTGTTTTATATAGATGATTAATAGCCACATAAGCCATGTAATTTTCTGGAGATAATCTTAATATCATCAAAAAGTATTATTACCTAATTGAACGTAAATGTACTCATTTTGCAACAATGTTTCCACGTTGAAGAAAAACATAAATAAAACTTCGTGACTAAACTTGTATAACACATCCATAAACCGATTAAAATATTTCGAAAGTGACAGCCCTAACTTTGGGCGCGGAAGACATAGGGGCTTAGCGGGGTGTAGGAGGAAGTAGGTATTTAAAACGCGGCATTTGGGGCCTTGGTAAAGGAGATTCGCTTCTACGTGTAGTTATTGTTTATTCTTATGATTGTGATTTTATTTGTTTTAAATTAATTGTAATGTCTGTATCACCTTCCGTGTTTTCACCGAGCGGTCCCAGCGGAAGACCAGCGTTGGCTTCACAGCCAGCACATGCTGAGTTGGCACCATTTCGCAACAATTGCACTTATCTGTCGTTTCTTTTCCTAATTTTTTATGTTATATTTATGTGTTATTGTTGTGAATAAATGTTTTCTATTCTATTCTATTAATAAAACTCGTTATTAACTTTGATTTAATTTAGAAAAACGATGTAGATGACTTGACGGGAGGACCACTAACTCCTATGATACAAGTCTGACTTAGTTTAGGAGTTAGTTGGCAATATATATTTATGACTACGTACAACCTTTGTTATCTTTAAGTGTACTGTGTATAATACTAAGCATACTGTACTTTCTTTTATCTAATAAATATTCTTATATTCTTATTCTTATAGCCTAGTGAGTAGTGACCCTGCCTACGAAGTTAGGGTCCCGGGTTCGATTCCATCGAAATTTTCTTGGTGTAGGTATTTCTTTCCACATGGTTTTTTATATAGTTACAAGTTTAATGTAACCTAATCTACGTAATAAATGTTTAAGATATAAACTTAATAGAGAAATATGAGAGAGGACAATTGTTTGTTTAGAGAGTATTTTCTCTTCTGGACTTGGCGATAAAGGCTTAGTTCCACGCGCTTCTGTCAAGTCATTTTAAGGGCGTATACAGAAAGAAAGCTGGAAACTTATAAGCGCTTACCGGCGCTTGTCAGCGCTGGTCCGTTCTACACAAAGGAAGCAGGTTGAAGCAGACCAAGCAAAAATGTCGGACTCATCGGACGATGATTTGGTTTTGTTAGAAAATGTGTGTGTGTACACGTCACTATCCATTTTAATATTTATCACAATAAAAATGCCTGTCGTAATTGCACGTGTTGTCGCAGTTGTTTATTAATTTAAAATGGCAGCGACCAGCGCTGACCAGCGCGTGTTGAAGCTTGTCGGAACTTGTCGGCACCGTTCAGTACTTATAAGCGCTTATCGGCGCGCGTTCATATATTTTCCTGCGCGGGTTACCAGCGCTGTCAAGCGCCGGTAAGCGCTTATAAGTTCCCAGCTTTCTTTCTGTATACGCCCTAAGTGTTGGTGTTGACATACTGACAGTTCGAATGAACAAAGCAAGATAAAGCGAAAAACACGCCTGACACGTATTTTAAGCATTTTCTTTACTTATTAAGTTCCGTTCACTTTGACTTAGGGTCTCCCTAGACCTACCGACCCGGCTTGAGCCGGTAAGAAAAAGTTTTATGTCCGAGCAGTAAGAGTGAAAAAGGCGTCGCTGGGCTCGGCTCGATTCGACGTTGCGAACGGAACGACGTCGTTTTCGCTCTTATTGCATGGACATAAGAATTTTTTTTACAGACTCAAGCCGATTCCGCGTCAATAGGTCTGGGGAGACCCTTAACCTTCAGACGGGGGTTCAAAGACAAGAAAATTAATTACTCATTAATATGGTGTTTATTAATTGGTCAAGTAATAATTATAGTATCAGAAAACCTGCTTTTTGCTGAATGACGTAGCTTGGCTTTATTCTTAATTTTTATACTGTTTGTAATTTCTACAAAGTGTAAAAGCATGAAGAAAATAGAAACGTAATTAATTAAATCAGCAAAGTACGTGTACAAAAAAACTTTCAATTCCATCACAACCATCTTTCAGTAAAACTAAAGTAACTCAAATAACAGTGGTTTAATTTTTATTTTTATTCAGACATGATAAGGTTGGAATTTAAACGTATTTATTTTCACTTACACTACTCACCCATCATGTGACTAAATTCAAGAACTGTCCAAGTTCAAAAGCCCGCGTGCGATTTTCACACATAGTTCATTTATTATAGAGTTGAAGATAGCGCTGATGCCTTCTAGATTTTGCGCCTTTTTAGCAACAAGCTCATCCCTTTATCATTTTCAGTGCCCGATTTCCCAAATTCTATATAAAAAAGACCCAATACGGAGTCATTTTGACTTAATTATTAAAAGGGTGTGTTTACTAAATGGAGTAACGTCAAAGAAGATTCAGTATTTGAGTTAGAACGAGAGAGTTCAATGTTTTTAATGCATGTTGTAAAAGTAATTTCGAAGCACTTTTTAGTTATTTACCTTTGATGTAGAGGTAAAGTTAAGTGTGGAGTTAAGGACCTCCATTTTAAATTGAGTTAGACGGTATGAAAAAGAAAGGTTAAGATTATTTAATTTTGTATGTTTGTAAAAATTTCGTTTATTTATTTATTTATTTATTTCCAAAGTAATTAAGGTGGTAGGTATAAAAAAAAATTCGCTGGGGGTAGTTTGTTGGCGAAGCGTGCGCTCACAGTCAAATTAAACCATTTTTGTGTTATAACTACTAATAAAAACGAAATTAAGAACTAAGTTAAGTTACTAATCCACGTGGATCTAACTCAAGTAGGCATTGTATTTAAGGTAGAAGAGGACAACAACATTTCCCATAAATGGGAGATTATGTAGCTTTCGTACTATATTTTTCACAAATAATGTTATATCTATGTTTATTTGTAACTGTTTTCGATTAGCAGCTTAATTTATTTAATAAAGTTAAATGTAAAAAAATATTGTTTCAACTCGAAAGCCCGATTTAAATTGGTCAAATAAACTGGCAAGATCAGTCAAGGATTTTATTTGTTATGCCACTATGGAACCCTGTCGCATAACGTTAATAATTCATTTAAGCGTAATTTCTGTCATGTGGTTTGACGCTGTCATTATGACAGGGTTCCAAAGTGGCATAACAATTAAAGTCCTTGACTGTACAGTGTCAAGGACAGTGGAGTGAAAAAATAGAAAGCGACTCTATTTGGATCCACTGGGCAACTTGACTCGCTACTGTCCGATCGGTTTACACTACTGTACTGTCCCCTGTCACTGTCCACTGTCCACTGTACTTGACCAATGTAAATCGGACTTTACAGCTAATATGGTGGAACGTTACTGGCAAAAAAAGAAACTTATAAAAAAAATGTAGTCTCGCTTGTATTTATTAACCTTCTCTCCCCTTCTCTGGGCCTTAATAGTACATTACTACAGATGCCGGGACAAAACGGGTTTCCGGCCGAAGACATATAGATGGCCGAGGCCGGATAGGTCTGAGGTGGACAACCTCATATTTCCCGCCGAGGTATGTATAGTGCTTTTTTCAAACATGCAATAAACTACAAAAAAATCAAAGTTTTATTTTTTTAATTCGCATATTGGCAGAATGTCATGATGCCTGTGCCACAAATTTATTTGGAATGGAAATTAAAAAAGATGACTTTGCCGGCCTAGGCCTGCACGATTCGTATGAAATTCCATTAACGACCTCTTGTCCTAGACGCACCTGAAACGTCATACTTCGCAGCCTATCATAAGGAACATAACATCAATATTTCATTGCATGTTTGAGAAAATTACATAAAAAGCCCGCCTGAAGCAACGAGTCATATTTGTAAAAATATTAAACTTATCATTTTTGAATGTAACTAGAATTTTCTAGTACAAGCCCGAAACTTTTTGTTTCAAAAATTCGTCTCCCGCTATCCCCCCAAAATTTCACTAGGTTTTTTTAACTTCTCTAGTGCACTACATTCCTACCAATTTAACGAAACAATTTTATAAATAAACTAGCTTCGGCCAGCGATTTCGTCCGCGTAGAATTTATAATTGTGACATCCCATGGGAACCGCACATTTTTCCGGGATAAAACTAGCCTATTTTGTGCTATTTCCGACTATAACCAGTAAAATTACTAGCATAGAGGCATTCCATCTTAGTCCTAGAGTTGGCAATACATTTGAAGTCTTAGGATTGCGGTCTTGCGGTTGTAGTCTTGATAATTCAAATGTGTACGAGTTCCAGATCCCACTTACCATCTGGTGACCTGAGTGCTCATGTGCGTTCTCCTTGCCATCAATAACTGTAACAAAAAGCAAGCTTTCAAAACCCGACTGTTCAGTTGCTAACTTTAAATCGTTATAAATCCTAAATGATCATTAAAAATGAAAAATGATGAAAGAAACCTAAAGATGATTTTTTAATCCCTATTCAATGATACCCCACTTGTCATACTTGGTCGACTTTTTTTTTTAATTTGCTCAATTTGGCGTCCGGTTGCCGCCATATTGAATTTTGATTACTGTCATATCTTCAGTGACACTCACTAGATTAAGACAAATCGATTGAGATAAGAATCATCTAAATACAACGGGTTTAGTTTTTATAGTGCCACAAAGGAAAAAACATACATATATAGGCTGTGGAACACATTACCCTCCTCCTTCGGCAGTTGGCTAAAAAAATATCTCTGTGCCAATTTTCATTCAGATCCTTTCATTGAGGCCGGCGATATCAATATTAATATTCACAGTTAAATCCAACTCTATCTGTCTCTTTCAATTCTTTCTCACTTATCAAACGCGCCATATCATCAGTTTCGATAATATAAATACAATTCGCTTCCACAACATCCTACCAAACGCTTCCAGTCACGTCCAAATTAAACCTAAGACACATTGAAATTGAGTTGATTTTGCAAATCGTATGAAAATACGATCAGGGAAAGGATACATACCCTCGTCAAGAAGCTGTCATGTAGCATCAGGGGATTATTCTAAAGCAAAATCGCGTTCCGATAAGCGTGGCAGAGACGTAGGGTTGAGCCCAAATATTTGTGTCTTGCTCATACTCGAAGTATATGAACGAGAGGTGCTACTATACCGAATACAACTCTTGTCTCATGCTCCTGTTCTTATTGATTCGGATTTTTGGTGAAAGTGGAGATGGGAATTATAATTCCAATAAGTATTAGGCTGTCTGTCCACTAGAGCGGAGCAAGGCAGCGGATCGGTGAGCGAGGTAAAAATCCACCAATAGAAAAACTTTATTTTCCTAGCCTCGCTCAGCACAGCTCTCCTGTTGTTGGATTTTAGGGTTCCGCAGTCAAACTAGGAACCCTTATAATTTCGCCATTTCCGTCCGTCTGTCCGTCCGCAGCCTAGCTCAGAGACTCTTAGTACTAGAAAGGTGTAATTTGGCATGAATACCCCTACAGCCAAAACTACAAATACTTAAAATCTGAAAAATGTCTTAAATGAAAGCACATAACGAATTTTAAAGGAAAACTATGACGACTAAGTAGACTTGATTGGTTCCTGAGATACAGGTTAATAAAGTGTTTATACCTACTAAAAAGACCTAAGACAGCACCAAATAACTATAGAGAATTACTTCATACTTGTGGTTTTTTAACCGACTTCAAAAAAAGGAGGAGGTTCTCAATTCGTCTGTATTTTTTTTTTTTTTTTTTTTTTTTAATGTTTGTTACCTCAGAACTTTCGACTGGGTGAACCGATTTTGAAGATTCTTTTTTTATTTGAAAGCTGGTGCTTCCAGATTGTTTTTTTCAAAATGAAGATCTGATGGTGGAATCCATGAGGAATCGACGGAACTCTTCAAAATTTATAGGCACACCTATAGCGATTTTGGTCATTTTCATTGTAACTCGTGTATTTGGTCTTGGAAACCACTATTTGGTGAAGTGGAACTGATGATGAAGACCACAGATGGCCACCGGAACTCCTAAACGGTATATATTTCGAGGGTGGCGACAAGATATTTCGATTAAGATAGTTGAGCGACTATGACGAAGCATATTTAGGTTTAAATATATGACTATGACTTTCCCACGGCGTTGCTTGCGGCGAGATTGAAATGTTCTATTGTTTCTTGAGAAATGGGAGAACAACAGCATCATTATGATCACTAAAAAGTATAAAATAAAAAAAAGTTTAAAAAAACAAAAACCCGCCTTCAAAAAGCAAAAAATAACTTCTTTAAAATGGTAGGTAAATAGGTCAGTCCAACTGAAGTCGGCGTCCAACAATATTTTAACCAAAAGCAGACTTCAGTTGGACTGACCTATTTACCTACCATTTTAAAGAAGTTATTTTTTGCTTATTGAAGGCGGGTTTTTGATTTTTTAAACTTTTTTTGAGACAGTTTTTGTGTATGTATGTGCGGCTTCGGAAACCTACACTGAGCATGGTCAGACATGCTCTTGACCGGTTTTTATCTTACTCACCCCTCAGCTCCAGTGGACAGGCAGCCCAAGGTTATATAATTCTCCACTTGCTCCTACAGTCGACTATAGGGAGATGTATCGACTTCTTGGCCTTTTTACAATGCAAGAAGCAAATTAAGTGGATTATATCTCTGTACAGTCGACGGTTCCTCCTATAACAATATGAACAAAAAGCGAACACCATTACTGAAGTCAACTCTCATGACCCTACCTCCCATTTTATTTTTTCGGAGAAAGTGCATAAAGGAATAGTAATTTAAAGGGGTGTCCCTCACAATCCCTAACAACGTTTGTCCTAACACATCGTTTGCCCGAATTTTCATTTGCCCTAAACTAGTTTTCAGATGAGTCAGGCAACTTTTTAAGTTTTCCAATTATTTATTCGGTTCGGTTAGGTTAGGGTTGTATTATAACCGTACTAAAAAGTTTTAAAATTTAAGCGGAAATGGCGTTAGGATCAATGAACATTCGGACAAACGATGCATTAGGGTAAATGACGATAAGGGCTTCCATACCAATTTAAAGTATAGATGAATTACCGAGAGCGTGGAATTGCATATGTAGTGGTAATATGTGTTTACAGGCATTCTATATTTAAATTACCTCAACTTCTCATACCATCAGCATAAAAAGAGTATTGTTGTACCTATAATAAATAAGTAAGTACAAAAATAATGTAAGCGTCAAATTATAAATAACTTTTACAATGCACTAAAATATACGTCTTATTTTATTGTAGCAATTTTCAGAATTATTTTGACTGGGCACGTACGACTGTAAATTACACAGTTGGCAAAAAATATGGTAGCAAGTAGCAGTAATTTTGGTCCGATTGAGAGTCAAAGTAAACAAATAATTTTAACTGTACTTTGAACTCGAACTAATGAAATTTTTAATTGACCTTACACTGCTGCCCAATTGGTTGAAAAAGCTACAGGTGTTTCTCTCTCGACTATTTATAAAATTATGAATGAGAGTAAGAGTGACAAATTCAAAGCAACCAAAAAATTCCCCTCTCCGAGTAAGAAAAACTTACGTACCTACTCGTCCGTCGGCAGTAGATGTTTTTGATCAAGAAGTCATAAGGAGAACTATATTTATATAATTCTCATCTGTCCCATACCTAAGCAATTTCTAGCCTTAAAGATGAAAATTTAAATAAATGATAGCGACTAAAAGCAAAAAAAGGACATACTTATTCCACTCGTTTAGGGTAATCTCATTAAATTTAGAAAAAACTTAAATGGTTTTCCTTTTCATGCGAACGGTACAACCACTACACATGCAATTCCACGCTCTCGCTTATTCATCTATTGACAAATACTTTAAGTCTGCAATACAAAATACAATACAATAAAATACATTTCTCTTCTTGCACACGTCAAAAATACCTAGTCGGTAGTGACGATATTTTTCCCAAAACCTTTTTTCTGGTTGCAAACTTTTCATTAGCAAAATTTACCAGACTATTTTTTCAGTACCTTATTTTGCCGAAGATTTTTTTCGCAGCAGAAATAATTCCATTATCATAATTTCCCAATCTGTATTTATCTGAATGGTTATGTCATTTCCACAGAGTCTTCTTCCGGGTAGTTTGGCCTCTCGGGTCTGCTGCAAAAGTAACATAACCTAAGGCTACCAGCCTATTTTGGCTTAATTACAATGGGCAATTTTGCAATTGGGAAAAATCCAGAATGGAAAATATGCGACCAGGAAAAATTAACAGCGGGGAAAAATGCGATTGGGTAAAATCACGAATGGGAAAAATCGGGACTGAAAAAATTGGTACGCGGAATAATCAAGATTGGGAAACAGATTTATACACCCGGTCAATTTGTGTGAAATTATTCCCCGATATTTTATGATATAATTTACTGTCGCAGTAAAGAATACCCACAGAACGTTGGTAACGCTGAATTACATTGATTATCTGTTCTGATGGGGAGCGGATTACGGAATGATGTGGGATTATGTTTTGATTTAGTGTTATTATTTATGGCTCTGATAAGTATTTTGCAGTTCCAAAACGCTCGTAATTTACTATAGACTCGCGGTTTTGCATGGGTTAATAATTATGTTAAACTGGCATCGTCATCAATGTCATCATCTAGTTAGTAACCCTGCCTACAAAGCTAGCGGTCCTGGGTTCAAATCCCGGTAAGGGCAGATATTTGTGTGATGAGCGCGAATATTTATTCCTGAGTCATGGATGTTTTTTCTGTATTTAAGTATACATATATTTCTCTATATAAGTAATTGATATCGTTATCTAGTACCCATAGTAAAAGCCTAGATCTTAGTTTGGGACTAGGTCAATTTTAGTGTAACATTGTCCCTTGATATATTTATAATTTGCCTGCGACTCTGTTAGGTAGGTACGTTTATAACTACTCCATTGGGAACTTTCCAATTTAACAGGGATATTATATTAGCCTACGTCTGTCTCCAGGATATGGCTAATATATAAAAATGACATAGAACAGCTGAGCCGTTTTACTTTGAAGGCGGAATAAACAAACAAGCAAACAAATTTTTACATTTATAAATAAATAGCGACCCGCCCTCGCTTTGCTTCGGTTTGTGTGAGTTTTCTGTAACACCCGTATGTAATCCAGAATTTATTACACATGAAAACCTTGAATTAATCTATTAGTGAAAACCGCATCAAAATCCGTTGCGTAGTTTAAAAGATCTAAGCGATCATACAGAGGGACAGACGGCGGGAAGCGACTTTGTTTTATACCTATGCTATGTAAAGATACTAAGGTGTATGAAATAGAAAGAATAACTCTAACAAAAAGCAAGCTTTCAAAACCCGACTGTTGCTAACCAAATTTAAATGGTTATAAATCCTAAATGATCATTCAAAATTAAAAATGATGAAATAAACCTAAAGATGATTTTTAAATCCCTATCCAATGATACCCCACTTGTCATACTTGGTCGACTTTTTTATTTTTAATTCGCACAATATGGCGTCTGATTGCCGCCATATTGAATTTTGATTACTGTCATATCTTCAGTGACACTCACCAGATTAAGACAAATCGATTGATATAAGAATCATCAAAATCGGACAGCGGGTTTAGTTTTTATAGTGCCATAAAGGAACAAACATAAATATATAGGCTGTGAAACACATTACCCTCCTCCTTCGGCAGTCGGGTAAAAAGAAAGAAAAATGGCTTCAAACATCTTCAAACATCGTTGACCCGCGAAGCGAAATAAGAGAAACACGTATCAATAACCCGCTTCCATTCGTTAATCTAAATTAAATAGTTTTTTCAAGTAACTCGGGACAAAAGTTACATAATTATAAAGAACGAACTGTTTACAATCTAAGTATAGTGTTAACTTCTTAAGTGATCAAGTGTATTAAATACAATATTCATCCAAAGTGAAATCACAAGCGATTTTTTCCGAGATCTACCCGCGGCCGGTTGTTTATCTGCTTTTCGCTAGCCCGACCCCGGCCGCAGCGCAGTGAATAGCCCCCGTACCACGAAACCGCTACCGCGATCGCTGTCGCTAACTTATCGCGTCGCAACTCGGTACCGAGAAAATGAGTTGCTCCGGCTGTTCACAAAAAATGCAAAGAGGTGAAAATGTGATTACCTGCTCCACTAAAACTTGCAAGCAGTCCTTCCATGCAGCCTGTATAAATGCTCAACAGCTTACTCCAAAGGACATTAAGTCTTGGACTTGCCAAGGCTGCGTTGCTAAGGCAAGGAAAGGAGGAGACAACTCTCACACACCACTGCCAACTCCCACAGAGAATGCAACTCAACGTAAGAAGAACCAACAGGAAGCAAAATCGAACAATGATGATCCCACGGGTCTCGTTGATGAGCAGCATTCACTCTCGGCGGAAATTAACTTACTGCGACAAAGTGCTACAAATACCTGGGACAGCCTAAAAGCACGCTTGGATGAGATTTGTGAAAAAATCTCATGCTATGATGCCAGAATTAGGGCACTAGAAGCACTGGAAAGTGAAAACACTCAACTCAAAGCTACGGTTGCTAACCTGCAGAGTCAATTGAATGACCAAGCACAAGGAACCTTAAGCAGCGAGGTGGAAATATTAGGTCTTGAAGAGATCCCTCAGGAAAATCCCTACCACCTAGTGTTGACAACCGCGGCAAAGGTGGGTGTTGAACTGCGAGACACTGATTTGGCATTCGTATCCCGAGCCGGCCCTAAGCGTCAGCCTGGCAAAAGCGACGCTGATAACAAACAACCCCAACAGCGCCCTCTGGTCGTGACCTTTGTCCGGCGAGCAACAAGAGATGAATTTCTAAAACAAGCTAAGGCACGGAGAAACGTCAAAAGTAGGGATGTAGTCGGGCACGGATCGGACAGGACGATTTATGTGAACGAGCGACTCACTAGCGCTAATCGTCGGTTATTTCGTGGCACCAGAGTCTTCGCAAGTGAGAACAACTACAAGCATTGCTGGGTTCGCAACGGGGCCATCTTTATCAGAAGGCGGGATGCTAGTCACGGGAGTCCCGCAATCAGAATTCGTTCATTGGACGACCTTGACAAGCTGCTCCACTCGCCGCCTCCCGACGCGCCCTCTGTGTTGCAGCCCGTCGACAACACAACGCTATCGTCAAACTTGTGAAGCACCGTGGACGTTTGTAGGCTGCTTTTCCACCTTTTGCTTATGTCTATGTAATCGAGACTGCTTTGGTATGTTTCAAGAATTGTTATTTGTAATTTTGTACAGCAACACACACACTCTCACGCACACGCACACACACGCACATCTTGTCCTTCCCTCTCATACTTACCGGCAGGGTTATCCCTTAGATGAAAACTACTTAGCAAATCCAAATCTATATGATAATGGCTAGTTCAGTAATTTTGCAGGATCTTGACTCAGACGATACAACCTGCCATATTTTCGAAAATCCTGAATCGTGCAAGATATTAATAAATAATAAGTTTAACATCAAAATTCTTGCTCTAAACATTAGAAGCCTACAGCAAAACTTTGATCGTTTTCTGTTAACTTTTGCGAGACTAGGCATGGACTTCGACGTATTGGTACTGTCCGAATGCTGGCTTCGTGATAATTCTATTATACCTCAAATAAGCGGCTATCAATCATTTAGAACGCATAAATACATTAATAAAGCCGGTGGAGTTGTTATTTACGTGAATGAACGGTGGACGCCACAGGTGGCTGAGCCAAATTTCAATGAAGCGAATTGCCTACAAGTAGACATTAAGAACCATTTCAGTATCTTGGGTATTTACCGCTCGCCCTCCTTCTCTGATATAAGTGCTTTTACTGATTCTTTGACATCATTGATACAACTGATCCCAAAAGCTCAATGTGTCATAGTTGCTGGGGATATAAACATAAATACATTGATGAGTACCAATTCAGATCAAATCGCTGCCACGAGTTATTTGTGTCTTTTGGCCGAACTGGACCTGAAACAAACAGTCACCAAACCGACACGAGGAGACTCTTGCCTAGACCATGTCTATGTGTCTTCCAAACATCAAGCGGAGTCGCTGATCTGTAAGACTGACATTACGGACCACAACCTGATTATAACTTGCATAAACACACAAAGCTACAAGGGGACACGCAAATCACGCATTACCACTAAAACCGACTATACAGCCGTAAAGCTAGATTTAAGTGACGTGAATTGGAGCAGCGTTACTAATTCTAACACAGTTGACACCGCAGTTACTGCATTCAATGAACTACTAACTAACATCATTAATAAACATACTACTCGGGTACAGGTTAGCCGTTCTAAATTCTCAATTAAGCCTTGGATGACTCCTGGCCTCATCCGATGCTCTAAGCACAGGGATCATCTACATTCCAAAGTACGTAAGTGTCCCAATGATTTAAACCTTAAACTTATTTACACTAGGTATAAAAATTTCCACAACAACCTCATTCGGTGCCTTAAAGAGAAATACGAGTCAGCGGAACTTGAAGCCAATAAAAACAATCCTAAAAAGCTCTGGAATTCAATAAGGGATATTACACATACGAAAAAGATCAAAGATAGGACACAGGAACTGACAGAAGTCAAGGGCTCTTTTACTGACTCACTTGATCACTGTAACAAATTCTTCTAGTCCTTGCAGATAAAATTCTAACCAAGCTAAATTGCACTCAGGAAGAACTCGCACTCAAAGCCACCTCACGCGTTTCCCCTTCCAACTCGTTTTTTCTTACCCCAACTGATGAATCAGAGGTTGAGCTCTTGATTGATGGACTTAAACCTGATAGCGCACCGGGTCCTGACTGCATTACAAATAGGTTGATCCGTTTTATTAAAGACGAAATTATCACACCTCTTACATTTGTTTTCAATCTAAGCTTCATCGAAGGGTCTTTCCCAACAGCTTGGAAGACTGCTGCTGTCACTCCAATTTACAAGAGCGGAAACAAATATGATCCCTGCAACTATAGGCCTATCTCCCTGCTCGGGTCCTTCTCTAAAATTTTAGAGAAATTAATGAGCAGGCGTTTAGTAAGTTTTTTTGACGCAAACAGAATACTTTCGGATAGGCAATTCGGGTTCCGCGCAAACAGATCTACTGAGGATGCCGTGGAACTAATGACCAAACTGATCTCGGAGAATTTGGATAATAACAAGGCGTGCCTTGGCGTCTTCCTAGATCTCGCCATGGCATTTGATACCGTCTCAATCCCAATCCTCCTAAGAAAGTTGGAGCTCGCTGGTGTGAGAGGCATCGCATCAAAGTGGTTTCATAGTTACCTGACTGGTCGAACACAATGCACAAAGGTCGACAATGTCAAGAGCCATCCCCAAGAAATTAATTTTGGTGTCCCACAGGGAAGTATTTTGGGCCCGACGCTATTCACTCTTTACATTGACGACCTTACCAGTGTAGGCATGAATAAGTCGGAGACTTTTTGTTACGCAGACGACACCGCCATCATTTTCCAGGGAGACACATGGGAGGAAGTAGCCAGTAACGCGGAACTCGGAATGAGAGTTTAGCTACTTGGTTACAGAATAACTTGCTCACTTTAAACCTCGAGAAAACTAAATATGTCTGTTTCCACAGAGCAGGGACTTCTGCCCCTGAGCTATTTTCGGACATAACTGTGCATACATGTCTTGAGGGGTCCGGGAACAGTATTATACCGTGCTCCTGTGAACAAATTCGGAAAACGGCGACTATTAAATACCTCGGGGTCGTGTTTGACGATCGACTCAGCTTTAAGCAACATTTAATAACGACTGCAAATAGAATCCGTAAATTAATTTTTGTTTTCAGAAACCTGCGAAACGCGGCACAGAAAGACTTGCTCAGAACGGTCTACATCAGCATTGGTCAGTCAGTAGTAACTTATTGTATTACTGCATGGGGGGACGCAGCTAAGACGCATATGCTACTTTTAGAAAGAGCTCAACGCGCGATCCTTAAAGTAATTTTAAAAAAGCCGATCAGATATCCAACGGCGCTCGTATATAAAGACATGAACGTACTGAGTGTTCGAGGAATCTTCATCCTGCGAGCTGCTTTAAAAGTTCACAGAGCGGTTCCAAAGTGGTCAAACTACGAGGTATTGCTTCAGAAACGCACTTTCCGAGTCCCTCTCCCCCAAGCTAGGACGGCATTTGTTAAAAGGTTCGGTAGCTATCTTCACTTGTTTATTTATAATAAAGTAAACTCCAGATTCCCCTGCAAGAACTACTCTAATAGAGAGCTCAAATGTAACCTTGTATCATGGCTAAGCACTCTCACATATGAGGATACTGAAGAGGTTTTGAGAGGAATGGTATAGATGGACACACATACATACACATACATATACACACACACACACACACACACACACACACACACACACACACACGCGCGCGCACACCGTATTTGTTTGTTTTATATAATTCCCAAACTTGTTTTATTTTCTTTATTTTTTGTTTTCATTTCGCATCATTTTGGCAACTCAAACAGCAATTGGTTACCTACGACACAGGCTGTGCCTAGTGTAGGAACCACTGTATCTTGAATTGGGTAAGCGTAAAATTCTCTCTAATCTGTACAAACTATCTTTTTTTTTCTATGCTATTTGTTAAGAGATCAATAAATAATTATGAATTATGAATTATGAATTATGAAAAGGACAAAACAAGTACTAAAAAAAAATACAAAGAACATTATGCCTGACCTAATGCCAGATGCCATGAAATGGTTCCAGCTCAGCATGTTGCCGGTAATTGTAGGTAGGTAATAGGCCGGTAACACACCACAAAAATAAAAAAAATACCATGTAAAAAAAAAACCTAAAAAAAACTGACAACTATTTAAAACTATTTCTAAAAAACAAATTTCAGTATAGATTGGAGCATGTCTCTCAATCTAATAATAATATAACTAACCAATAAAGTTTTAAATTATACATTTAACCATTAACCTAAAATTATTATAAATAAACGAAAGAGAAAAAACCAAAAGAGAAATAATTAATAACCAAAAGAAAGAAACAAACCAGAAAAATGTAATTAGGAATTATAAAACCTACACAGCTATTAAAAAGCATAAAGTGACACCAACACAACAAGCCTGCTAGTAAGTATGTGGTACAGGGCAAGTTAGGTTTCACAATCAGTGAAACTGTGCACTGCCCACAGACAGATGTCATGTCACAGATGTATCTATCTATCTAAATCTTCTTCTATCTCGGTCCCTCACTGCTGAGGATCGGGATGCCTGTGTGAGTGTGACACGCATGCCTAAGTCAAAGGCATGCCTGTGCCCAAAAGGTGTTGCCTGTAGACACGCGCACATAGCGAATAGAGATTCAACACGTTAAAAACCATATCGTTTTTGACCAGTTATCGTATTGTCATCGTTTTGATAGCTCTTATTTACTTGGCTCTAATGGCGGCTGACGTCAAAACAATACCATAACAGGGCCGGTATTCTAAGCGGTAAAAACGATATCGTAGTTTTCCTGTTATGGTATTGTTATGACGTCAGCCGCCGTTGCTGTCAAGAAAATAAGAGCTATCAAAACGTTGACAATACGATAACAGGTCAAATGCGATATTGTTTTTACCGTCTTGAATAGAGGCGCTGATCAAATACAATATTGTTTTTACCGTCTTGAATAGAGCCGCAGGTCAACTACGATATCGTTCTTTTCGTCTAGAATACCGGCCCAGGCAACACACTCGATCGGAATAGGTGAATGTCTAGTGAGTGTAAATAGAGGTTGCTCCAAAGGCTTAAATGACCACAGGTTATGTTACGTTGTACGCCCACATTGTATGAGAACCAACGAGTCCATACTGCACGAGTTAGGCATCACCAAGCGGCTTTCTGCTATCTACAAAGAGCGCGCTCTCCGCTTCTTCGGTCACATCGTGCGTTCTTCGAAGCACAGTCTTGAGAAGCTAATAATTTTGGCCAAGATTGATGGAAAGCGTGCTCAAGGCAGAGCACCAGCAAGATAGTCTGACGTCATTAGGAAGGCGGTGGGCGGCAGTATGCACCGGGCGGCACACTCGGCGTACAATCGCACAGACTGATATCTAAATAGACAGTTCTATAAAATGGACATAAATAGCGACTTTGTTTTTAATCTTTAATAATGATCAATGATCAATTTGTTACTTGTCATCTTGTCATGTTGACGAAACCAAAAACTATGAGGCATGCTAAATATTTTGCTTTCTGCGATTGCTTTATTGTAAGAAAAACAGAGCAAAAAATATTTACTCGCAACCAAGCAAAAACTAAACGACAACTAGCTGCTTTTATAATAAATAAAAACATGGATTCCCTTTCATCCGTTTTTAACTTCGTGCTACAAAGTACGATTAAAAGTTTAGAGAGCGAACCAGACACAGTATTCCATACTTTTATTTAGGCACGAAGTAAATATTAAATCGGTTTGCACCACCGGACTTTTCAAGCCAAACGCAAAAAGAGAGGTATCTTCGTATCTGAGTATCTGTGTGTGTCTATGTATCTGTGTGTCAATCTGTAACATCGTAGCTCCCAAACGGGACCGATTTAGAGGCGGTTTTTTAAAGAAAACTACTGTAATCAAGATGATTTAAGAGACATCAGCTCCCAAAGAACATCTCCAATATATGGGGGTTTTAACTTTTAAATTAAATAATTATTAACACGAATTACTAATGACAAAGATAAAACTAAACCTAGCATTACCTAACCTATACAGCGTGTTCCCAGCCTATGGACACAGAATGAACATCCTCGTACTACTTCTCACAAATTCTGTAAAACAGTTTTTGTTTTTTAGAAGTAAAATCAAAAATATTGTTTTTCTAACAAATTTAATTCCAGAAAAACGACAGAAAAAAGAAGCATACTGTATCATTATTGACACGAAAGATGAAAAGAGATGCCTGTGTGAGTGTGACACGCATGTCTAAATCAAAGGCATGCCTGTGCCTAAAAGGGTGTTGCCTGTAGACACACACACATAGCGTGTCTACAGGGCCTCTATTCAACACGGTAAAAACCATATCGTTTTTGACCTGATATCGTATTGTCATCGTTTTGATAGCTCTTATTTACTTGGCTCTAATGGCGGCTGACGTCAAAACAATACCATAACAGGGCCGGTATCCTAAGTGGTAAATACGATATCGTAGTTTTCCTGTTATGGTATTGTTATGACGTCAGCCGCCATTACTGTCAAGAAAATAAGAGCTATCAAAACGTTGACAATTCGATAACAGCTCCTCTATTCTAGGCGGTATAAACGATATCGTAGCTTCCCTGTTATGGTATTGTTATGACGTCAGTCGCCATTATTGTTAAGAAAATAAAAGCTATCAAAACGTTGACAATACGATAACAGATCAAATGCGATAATGTTTTTACCGTGTTGAATAGAGGCGCTGATCAAATACGATATTGTTTTTACCGTGTTGAATAGAGCTGCAGGTCAACTACGATATCGTTCTTACCGTCTAGAATACCGGCCCAGGCAACACACTCGATCGGAATAGGTGAATGTCTAAGTCTAGTGAGTGTAAATAGAGGTTGCTCCAAAGGCTAAAATTTTAAAACCATTGTTTTCTCGGTAAATACAATACCGATATTTCAACACTTTGCATATTGGTCAAGAATATTCTAACAAGGAAAGGTACCGAACTGTCCGGCTCCGATTTTGTTTATTTTGATGTATGTTATGTGTGCCTCGTGTGGTTGCCGAGTTAGAATAGTGCCACTCCATGTCTCCCCGTGGATGTCGTAAGAGACGACTAAGGGAATAAAGGCTTGTAGTACTGTTAGGCGATGGGCTTGCAACCTGTCACTAATACGCTGGTAAACATCTTAGCCTAATTGTGCAAATTGTGGTTATAGAATTATCAACAAGTTTTTAGAGATGTTTGTAATTCTGTAGCTCTGCCTACCCCGCTCTGGGAACGAAGGCGTGAGATTATGTATGTATGTTAGAGAGTAGTCTAAAATAATAGACACTATTTTTTTTAGCGGCCCAAACTCACCCGGTTCGGAGAACTTGACCTCCAAAGCACTGAAAAGTGACTAAACCCTCTAACTTCTATAGAGAATTAAAAAAAAAATGCTATTTTCTTATTATTTTTGATTATATGTTTAAGAACATGAAAAAATAATGTGCACGTGTTTTGTTACATCGGCTAAAACTCATATTTAAAAAAAATACCAAACAAAGTGTATCTTCGATAAGAAGTATATAACTTTGAAGGGTATTTTTTTTTATTATGAGTTTTAGCCGATATAACAAAACACGTGGTCATTATTTTTTCATGTTCTTAAACATTATAATCAAAAATGGTAAGAAAATAGCATTTTATTTTATTTAGTTCTCTATAGAAGTTAGAGGGTTTAGTCACTTTTCAGTGCTTTGGAGGTCAATTTCTCCGAACCGGGTGAGTTTGGGCCGCTAAAAAAAAATACGTGTCTATTATTTTAGACTACTCTCTAACATATATCGAAATAAACCAAATCGGAGCCGGACAGTCCGGTACCTTTCCTTGTAAGTATAAAATAAAATATCATGCGTAGTTGAGCCGGAAAACGGGTCAAACTTAAAAGTTAAAGAGAGAATAAATGAAAATTAAATAGGTACATTCTAATTAATTACTTAAATAAATATGACTGTGAAAAACAACCACTAAAAAAAATCTATATTATTATGTTTTCGTACATAAACCGTGTCCTCTAGACAAAATACAATATTTACTTGTACGTACTATTTTTTATTCTGCGGCAGGACGCAGTGAATAAATTGACGATATTGCATTCCAAAAAATTTGTTTGTTGGTATTTTGATGTAAAACAAGAAAGTCACGTTCCCAGAGGGAAATTATTTTGATGCGTGTGACAGTCACTGCGTTTTTCCAATACGCAGTGAAATTGCAGTTGGAAATTAATTACTTGCACCAGTGACTCGTGTTTGATAAATGATTTTAGAACATTTGCCAGCTCAATGATTGCATGATGCACTTTTATCCGCTTTACGTACGTAAAATGCAGATTTAAGCACTTTTTAAACTTTAAATAAAAACCGGTCGAGTCGGAGCATGATAATTTAGTTATTTACTGTTACATCCGTGGGTTTTTGAGCGGGGGTGACAATTGGGAGTGAACTATATGTATAGAAAATTATTTATTTTCTAGATAATCTCTCAAAGTACCATGTTGAGCCAAAGTTAAAATTATGATTAACTTACCATATTTATCGTAAAAAAATATTTTCAATTTGAAATAAATTTTGGGGTCGTGTCCCGTACTTGTCGTATATACTGATATACCGTGGTACAAATTTATTAAGCCTGAACTAGAGTTATGTTTTAGTTATCTGTATTCCAGCTATTAGTTAAGGTATTTTTAAATATTTCAATTATTGCATTTGCAAATATAAGGAAGGAAACACTGCTCCCAGTGTAAATAAAACTGTCCGAGCGAAATAGTCAATTTTGGTGGTGAATGTTGAAATTAATTTTATGATCGAACTAAACGTGACTAAGCAAACAAATATGGCGTCAGAGTTGTTCGATCAGTTCCACTCCAGCGATAGATAGTGAAAAATTTGTACAACCTTGCTCCGTCTTTCCGCTAAGCACAGAAGGAAGTGTCTAATGTTGGTGGTATGGAATACATTTTTTTAATTGAGATAACTTAGTTAAGTTATTATTTTGCAAACAGTTTTACTGTGTGATAGTTATATCAAGTATTTTTATGGTGTCTTTTTAACTGTATTAAGTTAAATTTGTGTTAAACTAAAAGCATTTCGCATTAAATAAAAAACAATACTTCAATTTCAAATTTTGGTGGTACATTTTTTCTTTTCCGAAGACATCAAAATTGTCAAAATTACTGGATTCCACCAAATTGATTTAAACAACAAAATTATCATTATTTAATGTATTAATAAATATAACAAGAATGATTTCCTAACGATTATATTTTAATTAGCCCGATATGTTATTATTGGTCATGAGTTTTTCTTAGAATAGTAATTTTGGTGTATAATAACAATTCTGTTAGTACATAATTAGTAAAATCGTTATATCTTAAAAACCACTTGGTATAATGAAGGGCCATTTTTAAACTGTTTTTATTATGACTAATGACATTCCTTCAACGTATAATTGTGAACCACACTAACAAAATAAAAAGTACCACCAAAATTAGGATAATTTGACGCTGGTGAAGATTCACCCAATGTAACTTTTTCTACAAGTTTAAAAAGGACAACTACAAAGTTTGTCGTAATTAGTTTAGTTATTTCGGGCGGTTTCTCAATTGAAGACAGGGAAGAATTACGGCGTCTTACATCATATATCCTTTATTATTACATATTTTATAATGATGCACTATAAGCTTATTCATTTTATTTTTGGAATTTTTGACCCGTTTCTTTTTTGATAGTATAAGAATTGGAATGTCAATTTTATTCACCGAACGCTGTTTTACTGGAGCTGCCATATTGCAAAACCAATCGCCGAACCAATAAATTATATTCATCTTCTCTTAATATATTTGGTCTTTCAAAGTAATTAATTAAATATTTTTCGTAAGTTCACAAACTTAAATTGTTGTAAAATTAGTTTTTGACAAGTATATGATACAAAGTTTGAGATGTTATTTGATGTCAGTTGATTATGACAATGCTATACTACTTATTATAGAACTGTTATTACCATGGCAACACTCATTATAAGATTATTTGACGTGGTTCATTAGTACACGAGTACAAAAATAATAGGTACATACCTAGCTAAATAAATTTGATTTTACATTATATTAACTACAGAGATACTAGTTTTTAGTTTTTAGATTCTATAAATGAAAGTTGCGCTTGCGCTACTAAATATACTGACTTTGACTTTGGCTTTGAAATGGCCATTAAGTTTCAGTGCATTACACTGCGCTGGTTTTCAGCTGGGCTATTAAGTAAACTAACCTCCCATTCTAAAGTATTTTCTGTCTTTTAATTACCGTTAAACGGGGTAAATAGGAACTAAGGGGTGAGTAGGGACACAACCTAAAATAAGTCATAACTTATTACAAATAAGAACAAGTATTAAATGGACAATAACGTTACGTCTATTGGAAATAATTTCAGTCTTATAATTAGTAACATATGCTTCATTTTAGGTTGTATCCCTACTTACCCCTTAATCCCTACTCACTCCGTTTAACTAGTAATTTAAGCCTAAGTCACTACAGAGTGGAAGCTCAAGAAATCAAGACGGAAACGCGGCAGACCTCGTCGGTCATATCGGGATGAGTTGGATTCTTGTTTGAAGGACTGGCCAGAGACTGCTAAGAACAGAAAAACTTTGATAAATTGAGAGAGATCCTTTTAGCCCAACAGTGGGACACACCAGGAACCAAACAATAATACTTATTGTGAGGAGGTTCCTCTCTCTGCAGTCCTTAACGCGCTGTTTCATTGCGCCATACCCCGTATGCTTTTAGTGATACATTGCGTCGCTGCAATAGCTCTCGGCTCCAAAAAGTTTAAAAAACCCGGCAATGGATCGCTACAAGTATGCCAACCAATGAAACTTTACTAAGCCTTTGCCTCCAGTGACTGATAACTTGAGTCCTTCTCCGCTGCCGCTGCCAACCGTAAAAAAGGCTTTTTGACATCACCTATTCGGAAAGGGGACTTTCTTCCCTGCTAGGAGGGATCAAAGTGGCACTTTTCTGTTCAAGGACATTTTGTTGCCAAATTTGATAATTGTAGTTAAATTTGATAATTTCCTGTTTTTAATTTGTTTCATCTTTCTTTTATTTTCCTCATAGGTGATGCGAAAAGCAGTATGTGTCACACGGTAGCAAAATCCTTTCCACCTTGGGCGTTAACACTTGAATCCCTCACTACGCTCAGGATTCTATTTTGGAATCCTTCGCTTCGTTCAGGACTCAATGTACGCCTTCGCCGTAAATATGTCATTTTGCTCCCTTGGCACACAGTCTACTATTATTACATGTTTTTTTTTGTAGATACAACAAATGATAGGTACAACAACCATTAGGGAGCCAAGTGCAATCTTTTTAAAACAACTCCGAGGCAGATGCGATTGTCGCTGTATGCGCTTTAATGCACTTTGCAACTCGCTCGGAGTTTGCAACAAAAATGTTTCCTCTGCGACATTAACTCCGGGCCAGTGGCGACCCCTAGCGGTGCCAAATAAACGTTTGGAGTTGTTTTTTGCGAGGAATTTAGATAGCAAAGTTTAGTAAACTTGTAGATAGAGTATTAGGTACCTATACGGAACACGAACAAATTCAATAATACAACGAGTAAAAGAAAAGCATTTATACGGAAATACATTATAAATAAAGAAGACGGCATTTTTAGGGTTCCGTACCTCAAAAGGAAAAAAGGAACCCTTATAGGATCACTCGTGCGTCTGTCTGTCTGTCCGTCTGTCACAGCCGATTTGCTCCAAAACTACTGGACCGATCGAGTTGAAATTTTGTACACATATGTAAGTCAGTGACCCAAAGACGGACGCGTAACGGAAATAAATGAATTTTGGACAAGGGGGCCACTTTTGGGGGGTAAATTAGGAAATTAAAACATTGTGTGACATGTCAAATGAAAGGGCCTGTTGTGAGCAACTCAAATATATATTTTTTATAATTTTAATATAAACAGTTTTAAGGTTATTAAGGAAATAGGCGAAAATTGACCATTCCCTATGGTCACCCCCCCCCCCTGAAATAAAAAACAGCCTAAAATTTTGGAAAAAATATGGTAAATAGTTCTTCATCTATAGATTACCGGAAAGAAAAGCATTTATGTATATACGGAAAGACATTATAAATACAGAAGACGGCATTTTTACCTTCTATCTCACTCCGTACATACGTTTTTTTAAGGCCGGTTTTGTTTGTCACCAAGACTGGTGCCAAACAATGGAGTGAATGGTCGCTTTTAAGTATTTTTAACCACCAACGCAAAGCGATGGGTGTTATGAGTTTGACCGCTATGTGTATGTGTGTGTGTGCGTGTGTGAGTGTGTCTATGTGTCTGTGGGTGGCACCGTAGCTCTAAAACGGGTGAACCGATTTGGATGCAGTTTTTTTTTATTTGAAAGCAGGTTTGTGGTTCTTAGCTAGGTTTCATGAAAATTGATTCGGTCAATTAAGAGATGTCAGAGCATTGTTGCATTTTAGGCTGTAAAAACCAAAGTGCTCAAAAGAGAACAAATTTGAAACGGATCAACAATTACTATTTAATATACAGGGTGTCCCAGAAACCGACGTCAACCCGCGTAGGGCTGATCGAGCAGCTAAAAAGCTATCGATTTAACCCCTATGTATGTTCAGCGATTTTTACTAGTTTCGGAGATATTGATTATTTTAATCCTAAATGTCATGAAAAATCATCAATTTCATGCTTTACAAAAAACATCTATACTCGAAACTGTAATTAAAGACCAACGTGGGTTGCCACTAATTAAACAAATATTTGCCTTAGTATATTTCCACTTTTTAAAAGACCGCACTAAAAATATTTATTTGTAGGTAGTTTTAATACTTCCATTTAAATAAACAAGTTAATTCAAGTTACTTACACAAATACAAGATGGCATATTAAATATTGAACCATAGAAGATTTTTGGTAGCAAAACTGTTATTGCGCTTGTAATACTTCAGGTATTAATAACATTTGGTACGATAAATAAACAATAGTTGTAAACAACGTTAGATGCAATTTAAATATTACATACGTTTAGCTATTCGACCAAATAACAGGCCAAAAGTGTGTAGCTCACTTTATAATGACAATCATCGGGCATTTTACCAGCCATGACACCATGGGGTCCATGGGTAACTGTCAAGTTTAAATCAAGCATATGTGTAAGGCATCCGAATTTAGCTTGTCATTTTGTTTTAGCTGATAAAAAAATCGCCATTGAACACACACACCCGCCCGTTAATTACTTAACACACTATATGAGAAAATATTTGTTTTGGGATATTTTAATGTTTTGAATATCGGGTAGAAAAAACATTGAATGCATATTCCCTATTGTTAAATATAACTTTTGATATTGAAAATGTTAGAATGATCTACAAATATTAACAACAATTTGATTATCAATGCAAAAAGGTTGGCTAACTCTGAAATGTTCGATTTACACTGACATAAGTGACTTTGACACTTATGACAGTGACGTATCTGTCGTAGTTTTTTTGGTCTTAAATTAGAATTTCGAGTATAACTAAAAAAAAGTAATGATAGATGTTGTCCAACGTATGATGAAGACGGTAAGAAGAAAGCTAAGAAAAATTGAAGATACTGGTTTTAATTTATTTTTAGATAATAAAAAGTTATATAACCCTAGGAAACGATGTAGTGAAAAAAAAAATTCAATTCTCATTAGCTCATTACTTTAAGCCAACCCGTTATAATGGGTATTGTCAAGGACTTTAATTGTTGTGCCACTAAGGAACCCTGTCATAGTGACAGCGTCAAACCACATGACAGAAATTACGCTTAAATGAATGATTAACGTTATGCGACAGGGTTCCATAGTGGCACAACAATTAAAATCCTTGACTGTACTAGACAACGATAAGCATACTCTTATTGTGAAATACGTACTTAAACACATAGCAAAAAACCAAGACTCAGAACTCAATTTAATTATGCTAATAAATTTCCCGGGATTTTCTGGAATACCGAAAATTAGGATACACATACAAATACGTATTTAAATAACATATTTTAGTTGTTTCTTTTTACAAAATATGTGGTTTGTTTTACTAACAGTACCTACACTGTTCTTTAACATCAAACTAAATTAAATTTGTTAAGTTACATAATTATTCTTATGAAAACTATTGGTACTAACGTTAGTATTTTTGTTAAATCAAAAAATTAAAACAAATATACATAGTCATACAAAATTAAACTGTTTACCAACGTGTAGGTATGTTAACAAAATTGCTTAAAATAGTCATAACCTAAATATTTAGACAGTTATCACTATTTCCTGTTGTTTTATACAATCCCGGAATCCTGGAACTTAAATAATTAAAATAATATTTTTAAGAAGCCAACTCCATACTTGCTGAACTTTTTCCGGAAAGTGGTTTGGGTAAAAGTGTTGTCATTTGTAAAATTCATATATTTTCAAGGTGAGCGGCCATTCGTAAAAGTGGTAAATTATGATAGAATTATTAAAAATAAACATATTGTTACGTACGTGGGGGTAGGTAACTGATAGAAATGCACGAATACACCGATAATCAAAAGTAGACTTTAATTACGCACTCACTTAAACCGTTACAAAACAATTATCGCACAATAAACTTCGAATACTCAGATGATCGCTCGGGTCGCTCTTATTCGCACTGATCGCTTTCCAAGTAAAGACTGACTCGTCGCAACCGGTGTCCGCCGTTTTATAGTTCCCGAGTCCGATTATTCTAGAACGCCTTCCGGAATGTTCGATGTACTTCGCCCCGTCAAGGTCGATCGAGACTGTTCGTTGCTAGAATGTTCTACGCCTTACTACCTTGTTGTTTTTACGATCGCAATGACCTTGATTCACGGATCTGGATGAGTCTGGAATGTTCCGCGTGTTGCCGTCTCATTTCGTGTTATCTCTTTCACACATTTCTGGAAGGTTCTCAGTATAGCTGTCTCTTTCTAATCATGCTATCTCTTTCACACGATTCTGGAAGGTTCTCAGTATAGCTGTCTCTTTCTAATCATGCTATCTCTTTCACACGTTTCTGGAAGGTTCTCAGTATAGCTGTCTCTTTCTAATCATGCTATCTCTTTCACACGTTTCTGGAAGGTTCTCAGTATAGCTGTCTCTTTCCAATCATGCTATCTCTGTCACTCTTAGTGGAAAATTGCCATATACTGAAATGTACTTCAAAGGCCCATAAGGGGTCCTGAAAATGCCTGAAAATGGGTTTTCAGGTTATGGCGTCACCTGATAGAGGGTGCCCTGAAACGGACTGAAAACATGTTTCAGGCGCCTGAAAACAACGGCAAGTTGGTCGAAAATCTAATAATTTGGTATGTGATAGAGCTACCTCTGAAACGGACTGAAACGATATTTCAGCCTGCTGAAAACGCTTCTAAAGCACCAAAATTAACGATAAAAGATGAGACGCCTTATGCCATCGGCGTAACACTACCCCCTCCTAAGACATGCTCGTCCCGAGCATTATTAGTTCCGTAGTATCTCGCTAGTCGGTCAACGTGGACAACCTTGCAGGGACTTCTCTGGCTCCGCTGTATCCGATACGTAACGTCGTTGATCTTTGTGACTACTTTGTATGGCCCTTCCCAATTCGGTGATAGTTTCGGGGATTTCCCTTTTCTTCGCATGGGGTTATGCAGCCATACCAATGAACCTTCCTCGAACCCTACTTGGTTAGATTTTCGGTCATAACGTGTTTTCATCTTCGCACTGGCTTGAAATCCGTGTTCACGAACATGACTGTGAACATCGTCTATCCGGTTTCGCAAATCACTGGCATACTCGGTGATCGATTTCGGCGAATCTGGAGGACGTCCGGTTAAAAGGTCTGCAGGTAAGCGAAGTTCTCTTCCGAAGTTCACGTAAGCTGGAGTGACAGCCGTACTTTCGTGAGTTGCCGACCTGTATGACATCAGGAAGAGAGGAATATGCCTATCCCAATCCTTTTGGTGACTTTCAACCACCTTGGCCAAATGTCTTTCCAGCGTCTGGTTGAATCTCTCGACCATTCCGTCCGATTGTGGGTGATATGGCGTTGTCCTGGTCTTATGAATACCCATAATTCGGCAAGTCTCCTGGAACACCTGAGACTCAAAGTTCCTGCCTTGATCACTGTGAATTTCGAGAGGCACCCCAAATCGACAACACACTTCCATCACTAATTTCTCCGCGACTGTGACTGCTTCTTGGTTAGGGATCGCAAATGCTTCAGGCCATTTGGTGAAGTAATCCATTACAACGAGGATGTACTTGTTCCCGGATTCGGATGTTGGAAACGGGCCTGCGACGTCCAAAGCAATCCTTTCCCAAGGTGCTCCAACGTTGTACAACTTGAGCGCACCTCTACTGCGTGTTTGCGGCCCCTTAACTGATGAGCAGTTTGTACACTTCCTGCACCAGTCTTCCACATCTTCACGGCAGTGAATCCAGTAGAAGCGTTGCCGAACTTTCATTAAGGTCCTCTTCACTCCAAGGTGACCACCAGCAGTTCCATCATGGAAAGATCTCAAAACGTCACTCACTCTTGTTCTTGGGACAACTACTTGTAGGTGAGCATCCTTCCCATTGGTCGACTCCCATTTCCTGCACAGTACGTCATTATGCATAACCAAGCTTTCCCATTGAGCCCAGTAGCTTTTTGTTTCTCTACTCAACGGAGCTACTTCACACCATTTTGGTTTAGGCACGCCCGCTTTAATCCACTCAAAAATGGGCTTGATGTCAATGTCTTCTTGCTGAGCTCGTCGCATGGCCTCATTACTCCATTCCTCGGTAACAGTGTCAGTCCTCAACATTTTCACATTATCTTTGTCCTCTTGATGACAAGGTTTTCGAGAAAGGACATCTGTGTTTCCATGTGATCTCTCACTGCGAATACTGAGATGTTGGTTGGCACGCGTCAAACTAGCTCCTCCACTCGCACGTGGTTGGCTAGCTCGTTCCGAGCACACTCCGCCAGCCTTCCGCCATGACCCGACAGTGCCCGACGCAATCGACGGCACCGCGCTCGCATATCTACCGTTGTCGGTAATTTTAGGTTTCTGCGCATTACTTATTCTCGCTGCAGCCGAGTCTCTCTTTGCAGCCACCAGCTGCGGCGCGATCTTGCGACTCTCGTCAAACAATCGCTGTTGACCGCCATCACTCCGTATTCCACGTGCAAATTGATCGCGCTGTTTTCTCTTCCTTTTCGGGCAACTGGATTGCAAGTGTCCGCGCTCTCCACACCAATAGCACCTTGGTCCAAATTCACGGCGAGGAGCAGTCGGTTCCCTGGCAGAAACCTCTCGCACCCTAAAAGGCCTCGAGTCCTGGCGTACAGCTTCGACCTCCAAGGCGTGGGCAACTGCATCCTTTACGCTCCCATGATGTCCTAGTCGCACAGCAGCTCTGACTTCTAAATCACGGATTCCATCGATGAAGGCCTGTACTAGCATGCTGTCCACAAATGAAGCCGATGCACTTTGGTACGCTTTCCTGACCAACTTTTCTATTTCCAGGGCCCACTGTTGTAATGATTCATTACGTCCCTGGGCTCGATCCTTAAGCTGAGCTCTAAAGACGTGCTCGAGATGGCTGTCACCATAACGTGCCTCCAAAGCTTCAAGGAGGCGGTCGTATGTCTTATTCTCTCCCAAGGCTTCCAGCACGGTGAGGGCTTCATCTCGAAGTGCCAAAGTTAGAGCCGTCTTCGCCTGGTCCTTGTTCCAGCCATTCGCCTGGGAAACTGACTCAAATTGGAGTTTATAGGCTGTCCATGACGAAGTCCCATCAAACGGTGGCGCCTTAAATCTTCCAGCAACCGGGATAGAGGTTTCACACCCAGGGGAACCATTGGCCACTTTGATTTCCAGCTTTTTCACTTCATTTCTTATCGTCTGGAGGCGATTTTCGTGGTCATCAACTTTTTCCTTGAAGTCATGGAGGTGATTTTCAACCTTTTCATTAACTCCCTGAAGACGGTTCTCGAACTTAATGTCCAAGTCAACCAGTTTTTCTTGAACCTCAGTTATTTCCTTCTTCCATTCTGAAGTGGCCTCTCGTACCTCTAGGAGAATTCTCGATTGTTCTTCTTGGGATTTCTTTTGACCCCGTAGTTCATCACGGATAGCTCTCGATTGTTCCTCTTGTGCTCTTGATTGTTCTTCTTGGGATTTCTTTTGACCCCGTAGTTCATCACGGATGATTCTAGATTGTTCCTCTTGTGCTCTCGATTGTTCCTTTAAGAGGATTAAAATCGCATTAAGGTCAAACTCCGGCTTAATTGACGCTGCTGTAGCCGGTGCGGTAGCGGTAGACGTACCAGGGGTAGCTGCTGAGTCATCGGCTGCAGTTTGGCTCCGGGTTTTGACCCCCTCCTGCTCTTGATCTCGCGGAGTTACTGGCATTTTCTATCCCACTTCTGACACCAAATGTTACGTACGTGGGGGTAGGTAACTGATAGAAATGCACGAATACACCGATAATCAAAAGTAGACTTTAATTACGCACTCACTTAAACCGTTACAAAACAATTATCGCACAATAAACTTCGAATACTCAGATGATCGCTCGGGTCGCTCTTATTCGCACTGATCGCTTTCCAAGTAAAGACTGACTCGTCGCAACCGGTGTCCGCCGTTTTATAGTTCCCGAGTCCGATTATTCTAGAACGCCTTCCGGAATGTTCGATGTACTTCGCCCCGTCAAGGTCGATCGAGACTGTTCGTTGCTAGAATGTTCTACGCCTTACTACCTAGTTGTTTTTACGATCGCAATGACCTTGATTCACGGATCTGGATGAGTCTGGAATGTTCCGCGTGTTGCCGTCTCATTTCGTGTTATCTCTTTCACACATTTCTGGAAGGTTCTCAGTATAGCTGTCTCTTTCTAATCATGCTATCTCTTTCACACGATTCTGGAAGGTTCTCAGTATAGCTGTCTCTTTCTAATCATGCTATCTCTTTCACACGTTTCTGGAAGGTTCTCAGTATAGCTGTCTCTTTCTAATCATGCTATCTCTTTCACACGTTTCTGGAAGGTTCTCAGTATAGCTGTCTCTTTCCAATCATGCTATCTCTGTCACTCTTAGTGGAAAATTGCCATATACTGAAATGTACTTCAAAGGCCCATAAGGGGTCCTGAAAATGCCTGAAAATGGGTTTTCAGGTTATGGCGTCACCTGATAGAGGGTGCCCTGAAACGGACTGAAAACATGTTTCAGGCGCCTGAAAACAACGGCAAGTTGGTCGAAAATCTAATAATTTGGTATGTGATAGAGCTACCTCTGAAACGGACTGAAACGATATTTCAGCCTGCTGAAAACGCTTCTAAAGCACCAAAATTAACGATAAAAGATGAGACGCCTTATGCCATCGGCGTAACAATATTTTGTTATGTAATGTAATATTCTTAAGTGCATCGGAGCCGAGATATTTAAATATTAATACTCGGGCGTACTTTTGTACTAAAATCTTAATACTTAAATCTTTAAAATCTCTGCTCCGATATTATTTAACGCCATAAATTATATATATCTATGTGTATTTAGAGGTCCTCTAAATAACTATGTAAAAATTATTCGTGGCCGCTGAAAAAAAATATGACAATATTCTTCAAACAAATTTACCCACCAATGCCCTTTGCTAATTGTAGGTATAAAAGCATCCGAATTTGCGATCGTTACTCAGAACCTACTAGTCGCGCTCATCACACAAATATTTGCTCTTATCAGGAATCGAATCCGGGACGTTGTAAATCCAGCTTCATTTACATCGTCAATACCGTCATTCATCAAACCATGAAACAAGTTCAGTGTTGAGTTCACTGAAACAATAGTGGAAGGAAATTTATGTCTTCCGGCTATTATGATAGGGGCTGGATCGGCGTGACGTGTCAAGCGTTAATGTTTTATGTGACGTCATGAATATTTATGTGCAATGAGTGCGACAGAGTAAATAAACGAATGGTAGGTTGAGTTTATATTTAAATACAAGTTAAATGAGTTCCAGTTTGGGGTTCCGTACCCTAGGGCAGTCCAAGGGAACCCTATTAATATTGCCTATGGGATCCGTCCGTCCTAACTTTAAAGAGCTGTATTTGTTACGGCGGCTTTACTAACAAATGAAAAAAAAACAGTTATACAGGGTGGCCAGAACATTGACATCCAAAATTAAAATTTAGGTCCCTCGTGTCGTGGGCCATCTGAATCACCCCCATGTATGTTCCGCGATTTTTAGTATTTTCGGAGATATTAATCTGATTTTTTTGTATTTTTCCTTATGTCCATGTTATGAAAAACCCTTAAGTTCATTTATTATTTTAATATTTTTTCAGTGGTTTCTTACATTGATAGAACAATTATGAACTTAGGATGTTTTTAAAACTACATGCCAGTTTTTTTTGACGACTTTTTGTGTAATCACTTTCTCCGTACTAAATTGTACCCCATGTTTATTTTTCACCTAGTATGGACAAACAAACTTTGTGTGATTACACAAAAAGTTGTCATGAAAAAAAACTGGCAAGTAGTTTTACAAACATCCTAAGTATATAATTATTCTATCAATGTAAAAAACAACTGAAAAAATATTAAAATGATATATGAACTTAAGGGTTTTTCATAACACGAACATAAGGAAAAATTACAAAAAATTTGATTAAAATGATCAATATCTCCAAACATACTAAAAATCGCGGAACATACATGGGGGTGATTCGGATACCCCACGACACGAGGGACCAAAAACTGTTTACGATTCATAATTTATACGAATAAACTGTGATAAATAAAAAAAGCATTAATCAAATGATAATGGTGAAATAACTAAAGCCTCAACGAACGGCGTACTAAATGTATGGGAGGGTTTTAAGTTAATATTTGGGATATTTCGGGTTATATTAAAAAAAAGTTAGTGATGTAATTTTACTCATTGGGTAACGTACTTTCGATATCAGTTTAAAGTTTTCTGATATCTGTTATATTTACGGAATAATCGCCTGGACACACTTAACGATTACACCCTGTATATTAATATTTATTTATTTACATACCATTTACCAGTGTTGGACACTTTAAGCTGACAGGCAACAATAATGGACACTTAATTCTTAATTCAAAGATCCTACGTTCCGAAATGATTGCTGCTAAACAAATGAATAACCCTTATCTCCTTTAAAATAAGAATGAAGTGCCTTGTCCACTACTGGTTCCATCTCTCTACAGTGTTAAAAATGAAAAAAAAACCAGCACGAATATTTAAATTTATCTCACCAATCATATTAATATTTAGTATCATTCTTATTATTCAAACCACTTGCATCGTTATTACTTATCTTATACGTAGACTACGAGTAGCTTGAGAGCAAGAAACATCTCAAACACATTCCCAGATCTTAACCTGATTACGAGAACCAACAGTTGCTGAACTAGTTTCAATTTAAACTAAGATGTTAATGACTTATCGTACTGCAGAGGTTGTAATGGCTGTTATATGAACTATCGCAATCTGACAAGTTCCAGGCAGAGAGGGACAGAGATATATGACTCCTATAAATCTATTCCTTTATTGGAGGATGGTTTAACACGTTCGCTGCGGGACAAAAACTGTATTTTTTCATAGCTTTTTTCATTTCTGTGCGTTAGAAGGCCGATACTACCCTCGTACGGAGAAAAAGCACAAGTGCAATTAATTCATAGAAGCATATTAAACTCTCGAGGGTTGTTATAAGGTTGCAAGTTCAATACAATTCATATAGCAGATGTCTCTTTTTTTCGTGGGAGGGCAGGATATGCCCGCTGCGTTAACTAGGTTCCCCTGCGTTTTTGTTTTGTAATTTTGTTTGTGACAGAATATTCACTATTAAATGAGTTTTAATCACATTTTCATCAAAACATTTTTTTAATGATATCTAGCAATTTTCGACGTCATTTTATTTGTTCAAGGCATGATTAATAGTGTGACTGTAAATTTACGCATCTTTATAAAATCACGCACAAAGTGAAGTACGAAAATTTTAAACGTAAATCATGCAAACATCATAATACTCTATTATCTAACTTAAACTATATTTAGAGATATTGTTCTATACTCGTAAATCAATTAATCATACACACATTGATCAAGTCGAACGAAATTCTACCCTGTCCCAGTTTCCGTTCCCGTCAAGGGCAATTTGTGTAATGAGCGCGAGTACCTATTAGTACCTAAGACACCTAAGTCTTATGTTTTCTAGTTATCTAATTATGTATTTCTCCATGTATGTATTTCTATGTTTATATTTAGCTGTGTACTGCTCCTAGACAAGTATCATAACATAACGTTAACGTAAACGTATTATCAAAAACTGACGAAATTTATGGAATTGACGTAAGCGTTCGACGTGATCGTCTGGCGGCTTACGTCAATCCTAGGTCTATTCTACTCTGTGAAACCACATTGCTATTGACATGTTATCGTATTGTTAAAAATACCCCGTACCATAAGAATAAACAATAACTACACGTAGAAGCGAAACTCCCGGCTCCTGACGCGCGCTCGGCGCGTTAGATACCTACCGCCTGGCGACACCTAAGGTGTCTAGTCAGTCAGGGGCGTCACACACGGAATATATATTAATATACCAAAATATACATTATAGCAATGCATCTTACGATATATTTCCGTACTAGTTGACAGAGTCCACACACGCAGCTGTAATATATGTATATTATAGCAAGGTATCTTAAGATACCTTAATAGACCTTCCTATAAGATATATTTATCTCTTTCCCTCGCCACTATAATGAATGGGATGGATATATATTTTCACATCGTAGTGATGTGTGGTTCTTTGCTATAATGTTATATATATTCCGGTATATTAATATATAAATTATAGCTCTGTTTTGGATGGGCTTTAGGCCGTTCAGCGCGGGGCCCGGTGCGGTCGTTGTATTTGTTTCACCGCGTATGTCGCGATTTGATTTTTTAAACGTACCTATTAAATTAGCCACGGGAAAATATTATTGCAGTCTATTTGGCAGTAAAAGTAAAAGTGACAAAAAAATAATTAATCCCTAATTTAACGTCAAAGTAGAACTCATTTTGAAACAATGTTTCTACGTTGAAGAAAAACATTAATAACATTTCGTGACTAAACTTGTATAACACATCCATAAACCGATTATAATATTTCGCAAGTGACACCCCTAACTTTGGGCGCGGAAGAAAGAGGGGCGTAGCGGGGTGAACGGGGAAGTAGGTATTTAAAGCGCGGCATTTGGGGCCTTGGTAAAGGAGATTCGCTTCTACGTGTAGTTATTGTTTATTCTTATGCCCGTACCTACATGGAAAGCAGAGAGAAACAAAGCAAACTAATCCCTTAGCAATATCATCTTAAAGTTTCAAAATGTATTCCATAAAAAGTGTAATATCCTATCATAGGATAACTCTTATTTACTTGACAGTTTATGGCAGCCTAGTTATAACCAATACGATGTCACGTCAATGGTTAGAATACAGCCCGTGTGAGGCTAGACAGTAGACAAGTTGCTTAACGCTGACGTAAACGATTTCCGAAAACTCGACGCGACCGTCTGACAGCTTACGTCAAGGATAACGAACGCCGAATTCATTTTCTCTAGGGTTCTGAAAGTCTATGAATTTTTCCATTATAAAATTTTGCACGAGGAATGTTGTTTCAGCAAAGAAGAAAGAAATTGGTAGATAGTTTTAAACATTGGTGAAAAGTTTCTGTTTTATTCATATTTTACGGGAAAAGAATAACGTAACGATTAAAATTAAAACTGAGAACAAGCGGTCGCTATTTACTCACAACGAACAGTTGGGCTATTGCCGTATTCGCAATCGCAATAGACTTCAAAGTGGAACAATTGTTTTCATTTTGTATGCAGACTCTCTTTCGACTTTCAAAACTCTTTAACCTGCCGCCAAGCAACAAAGTTCACATTGTTTTGTTCCTGTGTGTATATAATACAATCGGTGAAATTACTAGCATAGAGGCATTCCATCATAGTTTTCAGAGTTGGCAACGCATTTGCGGCCTAAAGTTTGCAGTCTTAAGATAGTAGTTAAATGTTTATAATATAATAATAATCACTGACTGTTGAGCTTCTTGCGGCGTTTCTTCTCAGCAGTGGTTTCTTGCGAAGCGCTGGTAGATTTTTAACTTATAAGGCTTGATTTCCTCCTACGCTGATGTCAGTCGCTGACGTCGATCCGACATACTGTCGGTCGCGTATGACCAATAAAAAAGCCCGCAGTGCGGAACCAATCGCTGTACGGAACAGTATCTGCTCGCCTGCACTGCGCACACGAGCGTACAGCTAACCGGTCAGCTTTGGACTAAGCGCCCGCATAGTGGTGTATAGCGCGTCAGCGCACCGAGACGTACGCGGCGCCGCCGACGAGCGAGACCGACGTGCGAGTAGCAATAAATCTGCCGCGGACGTCAGCGTCGCTGTGCGGTGTCTCATAGAACATGGTGTATATTCGTACGCTCGACCGACGTCAGCGACCGACACCAGCGTAGCAAGAAATCAAGCCTAAGAGTGCCCGTGCGGCCTACTTACTGAATAAACATCTTTTATCTTTATTAATAAAACATTATTTCAGATAATGCAATCCATGTTATGATTGCAGCTAGGAGCGACTTTGTGTGTTCTTAAATAATAATAACCACCTAAACAATTCTGTCAAAAAGCAAGCTTTAAAAACCCAACTGCAGATTGGATGATGTCGTCAATATAATGTTAGTTACCTTACCTATCACGTACATCACGAGATTAAATTTGGTACCCACTCAATCGGTTATTCTACAAAAATAAAGTCGAGTTTCCTAAAAGCTACAAATGACTTGACATCTCTAATGACATTGACGACTTCAAGCATGTTTTTCTAGAAATGGATCCCAAATTAACGCTCGTGATATTTTACATTTAAAAACGTGACACCCGCGATGCTAACACGAATCTAACTACACCTGGCTTGTGGAAATCGGGCCATCCGCTCAGCATTTACAAGGAAATAACCATACATACCTACATACGGTAACCTATCTATGTTTCGAAAAACGTTTAAAAACGGTTTCAGAGAAAAATGATTTTCGAACAAATGAAAATTTCGGACAAACGAAACCGCGGTCAAAAGTTTTTCGAACTTAAGATAGGTAACCATACATACATGCAGCGCCTCTTTTCAAGGCGATAAAATCCAAATCGAATTTGACCTGTGATGGTAATGTTTTTAACTCGGCAGCCATTTAAATACTCGTAAGAGCTACCAAAACGTTGACAATACGATAACAGATCAAAACGATATTGTTTTTACTATATTTAATAGAGGCCCAGATCAAAAACACTATCCTCTTCCTTCGGCAGTCGGTTTAAAAGACTAATGTCACAAATCGTGCAAATTTCTTTATCTGTCGGGCACATTATACTCATGAATAATGGAAGCTCACTAATCGTTGGATCAAAGCGGTTTTTGATACCTGGCCTGTCTGGAAAAACCTAATCGCTACTGGGGAAAACAAATTTTATTTTGAACGAGCGTTTAAAAGAGAATAATTTAAGTTCTTGTCTATAGGTACTTGGAGTTTTTTAAAGTATCTCGATGGTTTGATGTCGGGTTTTGGTATTAAATTTTCAAGATTCAATTCACAGAACTCGGTAAAACCATGTCGTCTTTAGTTTAGTTTAGTCGTTTATTCAATTAACAAAATATACATTGTGTTTGAAAGAAATAACTTACTTATATAGACACGTAACAATTTCTGCCAATTAGATATAAAAAAATTTAATCATCATCATCATTCTCCTGTCCTTATCCCAACTTATTTGGGGTCAGCGCAACATGTATGTCTCTTCCATACTTCTCTATTAGTCGCCATCTCGGTAGTCCCTCCCGTTATAGCCATATCGTCTTTCACACAGTCCATCCATCGTTTCTTTGGTCTTCCCCTACTCTTATAGCCATACACATTCATACTCAAAACTTTCCTAAAAATATTTTCCTCATTCCTCCGCATCACATGGCCATACCATGACAACCGATTTCTACATAACTTTTGACATAACATTTTTTAATATGAACAAAAAAAATCTTTGGAAATAATACATTTTATTGACATGTTTATGGCATAAAGGTTTTTAAATTTAACAGAAACGTTTGTTACGAAATTCTAAACTATATTAAAGCGAAAAAAAATTCATCGGTCTTAGGCAGGATTCAAACGTACATCTCCTCTGGCTCTTCATGGATCTTAAGTAGAGTTTTGGTAGCATAAGTGGTAATGCGCCTGCATCGGCCCGGAGAGCTAGAGGAGATGTAGGTTCGAATCCTACCTAAGACCGACGATTTTTTTTCACTTTAATATAGTTTGTGTTATGGTATGGTTTTTAGCTCGGCCGCCATTATAATAATAATAATATAATAATAAAGCCTCTTTATTTCGGAATATACATAACAATAACATTAATTAGTACTAAAATTAATATTAATCTTTGTCCGATTGCTCTATAGCAAAGGCATCCTCCCTTTCCTTCCACTCCGTTCTTTCTCTTGCAAGTCTCGTCCATGTTTTGCCAGCAAATTGTTTGAGCTCATCTATCCATCTTCGGTATTGCCTTCCTCTTTTTCTTATTTCATCTCTTGGATACCATAGTGTTGATCTTTTGCTCCATTTCGTCGATGAAACTGCAATACCGCGTAACCAACAATGGCTAATGCCGCGTAACTAACAAATGTGTCAAATTTGAGTTTTCGCGGCTGTAGGTAGAGCACTGTGATAGGCTCCAGACGGCATTGACAGCTGTGTCGATAACCAATCAGAAAGCTCCAAAGTCACGTCATGTCGATACCGCGAGAGAGCATGTCGTTTTTACAATTCCGCGAATGTGCATACAAGTATAGAGATGACGTATTATTCAATTGTGTAATACCGCGTAAGTGCTTTATATAAATACATACTGGTAAATTTGGATGCTTAATATAATAAACAGCTACATCATGGGGTTAACAAAGTTATTTAGCGTTTGGGTAAGTCTAACCTCAATAAACACAAAGATATTCAATTTTAATGCTCTCCTGTAAAATTTGCCACAAGTCTGTTACGCGGCATTAGCAATTGTTGGTTACGCGGTATTGCAGTTTCATCGACGATTTGTCGTTGTCTCTAATCATGTGGCCTGCCCATTTCCATTTAAGCCTTTTAACAGTTTTTCTTACACCTTGCAATTCCGTTTCTTCTCTGAGCTTACTGATTCTTATTTTGTCTTGTCTCTTTGCGCCTAGTATACTTCGTTCCATAGATCGTTGACATACTTGAAGTTTCCTTTCCAGTGCTTTTGTTGGTGCCCATGTTTGGCATCCATAAGTCATTCCTGGTTAGTACAACACAAAAGAAAAAAAAGTGTTTGATTCATGCATTTTACCAGTCGGCAGCCATTACTGTCAAGTAAATAAGAGCTATGAAAACGTTGACAATTCGGAACCACATCAAAAACAATAATGTTTTACCGTTTAGAATCTCAGCCCTGTTCTTTTCGGTAAACCATATTGCTTTTGACATGTTGTCGTATTGTCAACGTTTTGATAGCTCTTATTTACATGACAGTAAAGGCGGCCGAGTTAAAAAAATACCATAACAGGTCAAAAGCGATGTTTTACAGTGTCGAATAGAGCCTCTGGGCTTTTAATAAAAACATTTTTATTTACCTATTTACAAACATATGAAACATTCCAGCATCTTTTTTTAAGATATGTTTGTAGTTTTTAAACATCAAGCAAGCACCAGCGCCAAAGCCAGAATACAATAACGCTGAGATAAATATTAAACAATAAATAAATAATTACCATTTTAGTGACAACAGGTCTTTTGTTTGTGTTAGTATTTTTCACAACACTGCTCGGAAATATGGCCATAGATGGTCTTGTTTGGGGTCACAAAACGTCACTTATAAGGACAGACCAAGAATGTTTTTGTCGGCGTGTTTGCTGATTGGTCGAGAACATTATTGTCCAACTTTAAGAACCAATGAAAATCAATCAATCAATTTTTGTTTCATGGCTCCTTAAAATGAAAAATTGAAATCGACCAATCAGAACACACCATTTTGTGTCGTAAAATATTAGGTGTATTTTTGCTTAAAGATATACAGACTAAAAAATATGTCACTGCTTTTTTTTAAATGTAATTCAAACTTGGCCCCTAATCTCGAACCACTAGAAATGTAATTACTTGGGAGATAGATATAAATACAATTTTATATGGAGTTGACATATTCATCTCGCATGTTAGTTTATTAAGCTCGAGTGCCACGAGAATAGGGGTTCAGATTAAAAAAAAGTTATCTATGGTAAAATTGGCGGTGAAGTCACATTAGCATGAATTAAAATTTGAGTTTTGAATATGAATTTTTATTTTATTTCCTCTCAGTAGTTTGTGAAAAGCACTATGTCTGCCTCGGTAGAAAGTGCAATTTATGGACTCGTACACTAGAGGGCCTCAACTACGTTTCGGCCCTCTATATGACTCGTCCAAAAATCGCGTACTTTCTGTCCTCTGCAACAATGTACTATTGTTGCGACTTGTATCTATTTCTCACGAATAATCGTTTTTTCTTTCTTTATAAGACAAATAAGGTAATACTCGAGATTTCTTTGATAACAAAAAAAACCAATTAGTGTGGCGGTCGTTGGTTGATTTAGGTGTCCATTATCCATTGAATGAAGGGCAAAAGGGTATTTCTTATGACTATTTCCAAATTCCAGTCATTTAGTTAATACGGGGTAACCAGTATGAGGAAATGCGGTATACTAATACAACTGTATCGTTATAATATCGCAAATGCTTAAACATGTTTTTCCACCGGAGTCCTATAAAACACTTATATATACAGGGTGTAATCGTTAAGTGTGTTCAGGCGATTATTCCGTAAATATAACAGATATCAGAAAACTTTAAACTGATATCGAATGCACGTTACCCAATGAGTAAAATCAAATCACTATTTTTTTTATAAAACCAGAATATCCCAAATATTAGCTTAAAACCCTGCCATACATTTAGAACGCCGTTCGTTGAGAGACTTGAGAGGCTTTAGTTTAAAAGGCCTAGTTATTTCACCATTATCATATGTTTCATGGCTTTTTTTATTTATCACAGTTTATTCGTGTAAATTTTGAATCTTAAACCGTTTTATCTGTTACGGTAGGGAAATTACAGCCTCAAGGAACGTCGCACTATATGAGTATGGGCGCGTTTAAACTTAAAATTTTAAATATAACTACTTTTATTAAAAAAAAGTTTTTATGTGATTTTACTCATTGGGTAACGTACTTTCAATATCAGTTGAAAGTTTTCTGATATCTGTCATTTTTACTGAATAATCGCCTGGACACACTTAACGATTACACCCTGTAGATAACGTTAACGGTATTATAATACCACCTATAGCGTAACCGAAGCGTGAAAATACTTTTAAATTAATTTACTTAACAACATTGATTCTGCATTACTTAATTGAAATCACCTTGTATAATGAATCGTCATAATGGTGCTTTAATAACATATTAATCAGATAATACACTATTATACAACGTTATTTTAGTTAATTAATAACTTGCTATTAACAATTTATTTACAAATATGGCGCCTTCGCGTAACGTTATCTAGTCATCGGTACACTTAATTAAAATCATGTTTGACCGATTTAATGACAATATATTTATTGGGCATACTAATTATAACGACGTAATTTTGTAGGCAATGTTTGTCGTGGACAGATAGGTAATTAGGAGTTGTTCTGTTAACATAATGATATTGTTTATTGTACATTGTAGGTACAACAAAAAACACACATAGGTGAATGCTACACGCTCGATATTTATCGTGATATTTGGATCGTAATCCAGGATCACGATATTTATCGAGTGTGTAATATAGCGTATCACGTATCGTGATACGGATCGCTGGATTTCTAGAAACACAAAAATCCACGATCTGTATCAAGTATCGTCGATAAATATCGAGCGTCTAGTGCTACACGCTCGATATTTATCGTGATATTTGCATCGTAATACGAAACGTATGAGTGTACTCCATGAAATTTACAGTCGTACTGACGCGATTCGTATCGTATGTGTAGTATACCAAAATATTACTAGATAAATATCACGTTAAATATCCCGATACATATCGAGCGTGTAGCATTCGCTATATCGTTCAACAAAATATACACATCTCATCTTCACAGTGTGTGTATATTTTACTGTCCCTTTTCAGTACCTACTTTGGAGGACAATTTCTGTGTAACATATTATATCAAAATAAAGAAATTCGGAGCCGGACAGTTGGGTACCTTTCCTTGCAAGAACCATCCGGATTGATCTATCTTTTTTTTTTAAAAAGGCCTCCGAATCCGTCGATCCGTTTGGGAGGTTTGATGCGACAGACCGACCCACAAATATACAGATCCATAGATACATAAATACACGCGTTAAACTAATTACAAAGCTCTTAATTAGTCAAGGGCTCTAAATACAAAAGTTGTGAAGAGACAAATAGTTTGTATTTGAAAGTTATTATGGTTTAAACTTGAACTAAGGGTATAATGGCGAGAGAATTTCGAGTTTCATTATTGGTTATGCGGTTTTTAAACGCATTGCGATAGAATTTAAACCGCAGTATAATTAAATTGAGTACTTTGAGGTTACGCTCCGATAATCAAAATATTTGATGACGAAAAATATTATTCATAGCACTGATAACAGATTTTATTTCTCTAGGTTTTGACATTGTAATTATTCAACTGGTGTGGTTTTGAATTGAAACAACGTCGTACCAAAAATAAAAAATATACCTAGTTTATAGTCGATGTCAATCGAAATTGCCAAAAATGTAAACAAATTAGTACCCACTGTTTGACACATAACCTCAAAATATTCATCAAGCGTGTTATTTAATGTTAAACTTAATGTGAAAGTAAAAATCAAGTGTATTGCTAAGACCTCATTTGATCTTCAAAAGCGTGTGATCATTGATTAATGATGGTAACTAGGTTTGTTTGGTTGTGTTTACATCTTTGCCAATTTCAATTGGTACAGACTATAGTAATAGAAAGACTTTGTGCTTAATCTGTCGGCATGAATACCATTGCACCATCCTACCCTTTAAGGCCCAGCACCGCTTGCGTGACGTGCACGGGCTCGTGTTGCGTTGTATAGCATGAATGTCATTACGACATGTCAATATACAACGCAGTGGTATGCGAACGCGCACGTGCACGTGCACGTCACGCAACTGGTGTAACTCGGCCTTTAACCTCCCGCTAAACAGCAGTGTTGTGTTGTGGGGGTATGATAACCGGTGAAATGACTAGCATAGAGGTATTCCATTATAATTCCTCAGGGTTGCCAACGGATTTGCAGACTTGAGATTATCATCATAAGATTGGAAATGTCTATGAGCTTTTGAGACTTCTATTAGGTGGTCTGTGTGCTTGGAAACCATGGCATTTGAAACGCATAAAATCGTTTGTCCTAATGTTTTGTTTGGTCCTAAAATATTTTAGGCATGAGTTATATTATATTGTATAAAATAATTAAGTTAGGTAAGATTAGTTTTTTATAATATAAAACTAATCTCCATTACTTTCAATTTTAAGCATTAGGATACCCAAAGATTGTTTCGCTCAATAAAGATCTAAAAATGCATTTGATAAAATCATTTTATCAATTTTGTATGAAAATGAAATTTGTTTCTTTGTAGGAATTACGTTGCAAAGTTGTGCCTGTTTAAAAAAAAATTTAAGTCACATAAATGTCAAAGATTGAATAGATTAAAAAAAAATGTATTTGAACAATCTGACTATGATTCTGATCTGAATATGTATACGTCGAAATTATATTAATCAAACCCCCTTGCAAAGAAAACGGGCACTTCCAATTTATTGAAGTACTATAAGTAAAAAAGATGTTATGCTATAAAATAAAGAGAGTATTGTGTACGAAGAAAAATACACATACAAACATAACTTCACGCCTGTAATCCCAGAGTGGGGTAGGCAGAGCTACAGAATTACCAACAACTTTAAAAACTTGTTGATAATTCAGTAACCACACTTTGCACAATCGGCTAAGATGAATAATGATTTTATATAAATAATATTTGTTTTATTATGTAGCTTAAAATATCATTTAAGTACAGTATGATAAAACTACTAGAAAAAAAAAATGCCCGTTTTTTGCAAGGGGGTTTATCTTTTATATGTATAAATAAAAATGTCACGCACTAACTCGAGAATGGTTCGACTGTTTTTTTTTTGTTGTTTGTGTGTTTTTTTTGTACGTCTTTTTTGTTTGTTTTCGCTTTGTTATTATATTACCTCATGTGTTCATAAGTTTTGAGACGAAATAAAATGTTCATAGAAGTTTTTTTTTTAGGTAATCATGTTTAAAATGTTATTTTGGCATAAATTTGATTGTTTTGTCGGTTGTACTTTTCTTGACACGAGAAGATTTTCTAATGGGTGAAGAGTATTTTTTCGCGTCGTGTCTCTTAAGCAGCATCGGACAACGTTCGCGTCGTAATTTACGAAGGCGATCATTAAGAAAGTGAACTTTCCTAAGATTGTAAGCCTTTATTTTGAGATTGTAGTTCAGTATTTTGTTTACCGCGAAATGCGAAATGTTAGTCCGCAGAGCGATATTTTTCTGGGTGCGACATGAATTTCGACGAAGTCGCTCTCTAAATATTTTGATGTTTGCAATTAGGGTGTGCAATCCGGATCCATTTTGTATAGGAAGATCCGGATCTGCATCCGAATTATCCGGATCTTCCATACCGCGGGCGACCACGCCGTAGGCAATCTTTCGGAGAATCATCCGTGTAACGTTTTATGGTGTAATATAATATAAAGTTGCGGCTAATCCCAAAACATTTTAAGACACGGAAAATTCTCCAATGATTTTTTTCCCGCCATATGTAGCGAAATGGCAGTTGCACGTAATTCTTTTGGTCCTGCAATCACAGGAAAATTAATTGAAATAAATAATAATAGTAGGGGAGCCCAAGAGGGGATTTCGGGATTTACTCGAGCGCGGCAGATTAACATAAGGGGGCATCCTTGTACCCTGTTGAGTACCTCCAGCATATATCAGCATTTTATCCTGGAACGTGCGTCCAGGATAGCCGATCAGAATAGTGAAATAAATCGATAGCTTGAAATACTCGAGCTAGTCAGATTAAGGTAAGGTAGGTTAATTACATGTAAAAAAAAAAAAAAACAATAATCTGACGATTTAAGCGTAACGCAAGGGGCTGGGAGGGTCAAAAATTTGCAAAAAAAAACGTTACCTTGACTTTCTCGATCGCGGTCCTTTTTTATTTTATTTTGAAGGAAATAGTTCAAGAATGATAGAAAAAATATTATATTCTGACGATTTCCATAAGCCGAAGTATCAAAAATTATCATTAAAGTTTAGCGGTCATAATTAGCCTTTATACAACCTAAATTATAAGAATAGAGGCTGTGATAGCTAAAATCTCTTATAAACAACTCTTACAAGGGAAATTCTTATTGTGGTCTCATATTACTCGGCCATATTAGCCTTTATCCAATCTAAATCATAAGAATAGAGGCTGTGATAGCCAAAATCTCTTATAAACAACTCTTACAAGGGGAATTTTTATTGTGGTCATATTAGGCACTCGGCCATCTTAGCCTTTATTCAACCTAAATTATAAGAATAAAAGCTGTATTACCCAAAATCTCTTATAATGAGCTATTATACCTAAAGATATTGGAACAACTTATGTTTTTATAAAACAATTACAAGGGTTTTGGCCATATAAGCTTGATGTTATAAGGTTATTTTGCTAGTTTGGCTATCAATGCTACAAGCCTTCCACAGGAAGAAATGTAGTCGGTAACCACACAGCTAAAAAATTGATATTAGTAACAGTTTGCTATTTTTTCAGAAAATATATATGAAAATTAAAAGAAATAGTTTTTTTAATTTGAAAAGAAAAGAAAAGAAAAGAAAAATACATTTATTCACTACACACATAAGACACACAGAAAACAAAAGTAAAAACAGAAAACAGCAATAAAAAGAGTAGTGAGTGTGTCTTCGCGGCAGTGAATCGGACACTGGCTCAGCATAATGCTGAGGTGTATTTGCATGCTATTCTCCGTGCATTTTTTTATACATTCATTGATTTATAAAAAAAACTTTTTCAAAACGTCAGATTATGGGTCAGCACATCTTAGACATCAAGCTGAACCATCTGTATAAAAATCTGACGCGCTCGAGTTTTTCGATTTTTCGATTTTTTTGCATTTTCAAAAAGCCGCCTTGTGCTTGCGTCACGTCTGAATCGTTAGTATTTGCTGGGATATTATTTAATGGGAGGTTCTTTCGGGTTCATTTAACATCCCCTCTGAAAATCTGACTCTCTTTCTACCATCTAATCTTCATAATCTAATAGGTCCCCACGACGCTCGAGTAAATCCCCAATTAGCACCTTGGGCTCCCCTACTATAAAAACATACGACTAGAACACCAACATTCCAAAATCAAAATTGGAAAAAGAATTAGACAGTTACCAGTATTATTATTTTATTTTTTAAAGTAAAAGTTTGTCTCGTGTGGTTGCCGAGTGCCTCGTGTGGTTGCCGAGTTAGAAAAGTGCCACTCCATGTCTTCCCGTGGATGTCGTAAGAGACGACTAAGGGAATAAAGGCTTGTAGTACTGTTAGGCGTGGGCTTGCAACCTGTCACTAATACGCTGGTAAACATCTTAGCCTAGTTGTGCAAATTGTGGTTATAGAATTATCAACAAGGTTTTAGAGATGTTTGTAATTCTGTAGCTCTGCCTACCCCACTCTGGGAACGAAGGCGTGAGATTATGTATGTATGTAAGTTTGTCTCAAAACTTGTAAACACAAGAGGTATAATCTCCAGTTTATCAATCCATATTACTAGATTTAAAGTAAAGGTCAACAACGCGAAGTAGCTATTACGAAACACAGTTATCAGTTCTACCACACCTACAAAAGCAGTTAGTCATAAAATAAAATTGCTGCCAAAACAACATTAGGGAAAAATGTAGAGGACTTGGTGGTTTCCTACATAGTATATTAAATTTGTTCTGAATAGTTTATGTACCTCATAATCCTCGTACGTGAACGGACGCAAAATTAGTTGGTTTCTAAAATTATATTCAGTTATTTTTGCCTTAGTGACTTATGTACAGTGTTGTTCTGGGTGCGATGGTTATTATCCAAAAATTTCTCCGGCCGGAGATGTTTTCATTGAATATGAAGAAATGCCATTGGAATTGTTCTGCTCAGCAGAAGAATCTTCACACCTTGCTTTGCAATTGGGCGACTTTTCTGACCCTACCATCGTAACTCATATACCCCACCAAGAGATAAGTAGAACTACAATTAGGTATACTGACTTGGCACCAGAAAGAACACCGTCTTCTATTTATCGCTGCATTGATATGCATTCTGGATCTTACAGCTTATCGCGTGTTGTGGTTGATAGGCCACCAGATGCGGTAAACAACTTCTCTTGCATATCGAAAAACCTTAACGAATTGACCTGCTCCTGGGATCAAAGATTTTCCATCCAAACAAATTATTCTTTAAAGTATAAATTCGTTAAATACGTTGTCCAATATTTTCATGGTAATATGCCTGCTGTGGTGGAAAGTAACACTACCGCAATGGACGTTTGCGAAGGTATAAACATTCACAGTGGGTCATCTTGCACATGGGAAATAGAATTTTCAGAATTAGAAAGTCCTTCATTTTACAGGCAGATTCGTTTCGAGCTAAAGTCCTGCAATCCCTTTGGGTGCGTAAAAGAAAAGTTCTCTATGAACCCCTACTCGATCATAAAACCAGATCCTCCCAGAAAATTACAAGTTTTAAGCAAGGATGCACACAGTGTAGTAATCAGCTGGTTAACACGTCACTACATAGTTGACTTCCTACGAGGGAGAGTTGATTACAAAGTGGAATAACAGTTTTCTGGTATTGAAACACGCAGAGTAAATACTTCAGCTATACCAGTCAACTTAAGCACGGTGAACCAATTAGAAATAAAACTACCGTGTGCCAATACGTTGTATGAGGTACAGTCAACGGCATAAATAAGTGATCATTTATGTACCCTGTCGCTTTCAATCGTTTCACAATTTTGTATGACATTTCAAACACGACGTTAAAGTGACAAGGTATATAAATGATCACTTATTTATGCTGTTGACTGTACGTGTTGCTATGCGACTAAAACTCGCTGTGAAAGACGAATGCTGGTCAGATTTTGCAAAAGTATCTTTTTTTACAGATCCTGAAATTGACAGTAACAATTTAGAAGTTAATGACGCGTGTAAGAAAAAAGTTTACAGCAAAGAAGTGATGTTATACAGAACCTCAATGCTTCGAGAAAACTTACATAATGATCTGGGAAAGATAAAAGAAAGAATTCGTTTGATAAAGCTAAGACTGATATCTAACCATCCTTGGATAGTTACCAGGGATGGATAATTTTATAAACAAATATGACATACAAAGTTACAGAAGTTATCACTTACCAAAATTGAGTAATAAAATTGATTAAACAAATGAATATGAAATGCCAAAACAAGTTATCACGTTAAATAGGGTACATGAGAAGTTCCTCACCCTATCCTGCCTGCCGTACAAATAAATAGGGAATAAACCATACGCGATCGTATTTAGTTCCAATAACACGTATTTATTTCGCAATCTTTTTTTAACAAAAATGGGTTTGCGTTTGACCTCACCCGATGTTAAGTGACGACGAAGTCGAGGATAGTACACGTTTACTCAGAAAAAAGCCTGGTCACTCTTGCCTTGAAAACACCAAGGTCATACAATTCAATCCACTGCGTCCGAACCATTGGAAAATGGACTATATGCGGATAGAAGCCCTCCCGGTCTCGTAAGGCCCACGTCAAACTTCGTTAGTGCGAAAAATAATCTTGTGTCGGTCAACTAAACTCAAAAGTCACTTTGACAAATGTCTTTACTAAATTTAGGACGTTAGACTTTACGATGTCGTATGATTATTTACTGCATCTGTACTTAGGTATAGTCGATGCAGAAAGGTTTTTACCAGTTTTGGACCTTAACGTTACACAAATTGAGTCGAAAAATGGTAAAGGGAGATTCTTGGTCGACTAATAATAATATTCGTAGGTTTTAGAAATATGGTTTATTATTTAAGAGGGTTACCTACCATAAAATATACTATATTGTTAAGTTTTAGGAAATATTTTTATATTTGATAAACAATGTTTTAATTTAAATGATAATAATTTAATTTGACATTTTGGTGCTTGAAATTTTCAGTAATTTAATTTAATTTGTGTATTACTGCATTTGTATTTGTATTATTTCAAGCTTATTTGCTTGATTCTTAGTATATATATATATACCATATTTAATTATATACATATGTTGGGTGTATTTTTATAACTTTTGATATAATAATGAATATATGTTATTGGTCTATATATAAGGCTTCTTTATAATTCGTAATGGCTATATTGTTTTAATAAAATAAGAAAAAAACTTACTAGAAGGCCTCAGCATTAATTATGATTTAGAACAAAAGAGTTTTTTTTTTCTAATATTTGTCTTATTAGTAACTTTTTAAAGATATTGTTTATATAAGTAGGTAACTAGTTATTTTTAGGATCATGATATTTATGGGATAATAAGTAATAATATTGGGTTTTGTATTGTTTTTCTTTAATTAATTAAAAAATATAACTATGACACCGTACCAATTGTTATTAAGTTATTTAAACTTTACCCTGTTTTATTATCAGTACTGGCTTTAAGGAAAATGTGTTCATAATTATTATATAATATCAATAAGAGTATATTATTATTATTATGAAAAATACTTTTATTTTTTGATTTATTCTACAAATAAGTCACACTAAGCAACTGTTCACAAATTGTAATTAATAATTTCTAAAAAAGGGTGACCCTACTTGATTTGAGTCATTTTCCACCAGTCATTTGTTTTTAAATTGTTACAACGATTTCCCCTAATTTTACATCAAAGGCATTTTTAGAAGTTTCTTTATTTTATCATGACACGAAAAACCTTAAAAAGCTAAACATGTAATTTCAATTCAATTTCTTCATCAACGTGTTTTAGCCAACGAACCCATAAAGTCCAACGAAATAATCTCCGCGTCATCTCGAGTTACCGCTCTCGGCTCCCCCTGATAAATTCTATTTATCACCCCCCATAACGCCTACAGCCCTAATTGATAAGGATTCGAATTTTCTTACGGATAATTTGACGTTAAATGAACGAGCTAAGATTGGTCAGGCTCCGCAGTTGTGAATTTGTCTGCGGAAATGAAAATCGATTGAAGACTAAATAAGATCTGTTGTTTTTTTTTGCAATGGATAAGGCAAACGTGTACAATCTACCTGGGGCACGTTTTCTAAATCTACAAGTAACAATTTTACAGGGCTAAACTGGCAACACTGCTCAAATGGCTGGTCATCATTGGTCGAGGTTGTGTCAAATGGAAACTTGTAACCTGTAAATTGTAATTTGTAGCTTTATAAAACAGGCCCCTGATATTAAGTGGGATCTGTAAACCAAAGATATTTGCATTCGCAAGACTACAAGCTAAAGACTACAAATAAATTTATTTTTCAGGGGACAATGTCACACCAATTGACCTAGTCCCAAACTAAACTCCAAGCTTTTACTATGGGAACTAGACAACGATTATAAATACTTATAATCGGGAAATATATACTTAAATACATAGAAAACATCCATGACTCGGGAACAAATATTCGCGCTCATCACACAACTATCTGCCTTTACCGGGATTTCAACCCAGGACCGCTAGCTTCGTAGGCATGGTCACTACCAACTAGGCCAACGCTAGGCCAAAGTTCAGATATCTCGTTTTCAATGCAACTTTTACAAAACATGATTTATCATATTTTCAACACTCTTGAGTTGATCTTTCCAGCCCAGGCGGCCCTGCCAAGATGCATTACGCTAACTAGCGTTTCTATTCGTTTCGTTATTAAACCAATCGCGCCACTGGTAGATCACGTGACTTTTCGTATCACGTCGTCTACCAGTGACGCGATTGGTTAAAAACCGAAACGAATAGAAACGCTCAATCAGACAATCTCCAGGACACCCTGCATACGCTCTCACGGGACAAATTTAACTCGACTACAACGACGACGACTTATACGCGGACTGAGTCGCAAACAACAGCTACTCTATTAAAAAAACCCAATTTAATTCACTCGTAGAAACTACGGGTAATCCTCGTTCAGCCCCGAAAGTCCAGCATTAGCATAATTCATGGGACCATAGATCAGCAGAAAAATCCTCCTTAACAAGTGCGCGGGGTAACGAACTGCACCCGCGGGGAATCTTGCAGGGGGGTGAAGGGATTGGAGATGAATTATCAGTCTAACTCCATTATTCATAAACGCATAATAAACCTATTTTAGTTAAAGTATTTTTTGTTACTTTCTGTCAGATTGATATATCTGATAAAGGCAAGGATTGCGTCGATGCGCGTCGCTCGATACTTAATACGCACGCAACCAACCAACTAACGCAACGCTTTTTAGGGTTCCGTACCAAAAGGGTAACAACGGAACCCTATTACTAAGACTTCACTGTCCGTCTGTGTGTCAGTCCGTCTGTCCATCTGTCTGTCACCAGGCTGTATCTCATGAACCGTGATAGCTAGACAGTTGAAATTTTCACAGATGTATTTCTGTTCCCGCTATAACAACAAATACTAAAAACTGAATGAAATAAATATTCAGGGGGGGCTCCCATACAACAAACGTGATTTTTTTGCCATTTTTAGCTCGATATTAATAACGATAACAGGTAGACGCTTGAAATAATCACAGAATATTGAGTGGTTCTTTAAAAATAAATAATTAAATTAAAATAAAATAAATATTTAAGTATCACGTTTGAAGTAGGTACATATGATTTTTTTGCCGTTTTTTTGCTAATGGTTTATAGATACGGAACCCTTCGTCCGCGAGTCCGACTTGCACTTGGCCGGTTTTTTTTTAATATGGTTATCTTGCACCGTCGTCTTTTTTTTTAATAGTCTGGTAAAAATCTGTTTTGTGATGCGCCTGCTCAACTACGGATGATATTTTAATTTTATATTCATCGTTTTATGTAATGCTAGTTAAGGTGACTGACTTTTGAGTTTCTTGCGGCGTTTCTTCTCAGCAGTGGTCTCCTCTTGGGAAGCGCTGGTAGATTTTTGACGTGTAAAATTGCCCTTGTGGCCTGTTTACTGAATAAAAATATTATAAAACAAACGCGGTGTCAGCGCGGCAATGCCTGAACCGGCTCGGTCCGTCCTGGTAAGTTTGCTGGTGGTGGCTCGCGGCGCGTACGGTTGATGCACGCACACATGCAAGCCACGCGGTATGTCTTTGTTTGAAGACGAACTACTGTTAATACTGTACCGTAGATCAGCAGAAAAGTCCTCCTTACCAAATGACACCTTACTAGTTTCTGACACCCGCGTTTTACCCGCGGGGAAAGTAGTAGGGGGGTGAAGAGAATGAAGATAATAATTAAGTGGCGATGATATTTACATACATACATTTAATCAAGCCTGTTTCCCAGAGGGGTAGGCAGAGACCATTTCTTTCCACGATACGATCCTGACATTTTAAGTGTAATAACTATATTGAATAACCTCAGATATAATGACGACCCTAACTTTCAGATGTGATCTGAATCGACCAAACTGATTTTGATAAAGTCTAGCTAACCGTCCCGATTAAAATAACTTTCATAAAAAAAACACGTCCAAGTCTCTCTCTGTATGGTAGATACATGCCACACAGATACACAAAACATGGTCTAAGATCCGAATAGGAGACGACCTTCACCGGGCTGTTTATTCAATAAAAAGTATTTTATGTAAAATTTAATATGCTAAGTATTATAATGGCGAATAAGTTGACTGAGAAAATTCAGTCCAGGCCTTATATAATTTTAAAAAAAACTTAAAAATGAACTTTTTTTTAAATTGCTTTTGCTTGTTAAATAGACCAATTACATACTAATCGAAATCATGAAGCCTATACTATAGAATATGCAAACGTTAAGTTTAGAGCAAATTATTAGTACCGACTTCCTACCCAATAGATACTCGTATAACGGGAAAAAAAGTCAACCTAACGTTTGCATATTTTATAGGCTTCATGTTTTCGATAAGTATGTAATTGGTCTATTTAACAAGAAATAGCAATTTAAAAAAAGTTCATTTCAGGTCTTTTTTAATCATATAAGGACTGGACTGAAACTTTTCAGTCAACCTATTCGCCATAAATTACTTAGCATATAATACTTTTTATCGAATAAACAGCCCGGTGAAGGTCGTCTCCTATTCGGATCCCCTACTAACACAGATACACAGCCTCGCAGATACACAGACACACATTCATAGATCAGATTCACACGTTAACCTTAAATTCACTTTATTTATCAAAACTATTTTTTTTATTAGCTACAACTCCGCCTATTTCCATACACTGTGGTTCAAAACGGACGGAAATCGAAAAAGACTTGTAACGGACATTACAAAATGGCGCGTCCGGTTCGGATTTAAATTTCGTTTTTAATCTCTCTTCATATTCCATTTTGTTATTTTTAATACAATGCTTACTTTGAAAAATACTTTTAATTTCGCTGCAGAAAAAAAAGTTTCAATGCTAAAATTAAACGACAGCGGAGCATAATAAAAAAAAACACCATGGTTATTAGAAAAATTCGGTCTTATAATTAGATGCACACTTTAGTACCTTGTCACTTTAGCGCCTTTGATAGATTTGTGCAGCAGTTAAAACATGAACTGTGTTGCAATGGGAATAAGGTTTATTTTCCTATATTTATAAACTGACAATGGCATTATCGAGCAAACGTAATTGAACTTTATTGCCTTGATAGTAGATTCAAAGTCCCACTGATATAAAACTGGGTGTTTGTAGTCCGGTGGGCCCAACGAGGTTAAAGTGACAAAGCACTAGAGTGTACAGCCGGAGCCAAACTGCTGCGCACGGTCAAGCTACACACGTGGGTACAAAAACGCTTTGTATGAAAATGTAGGTAGATACTTCCACAGTAGTGCACGAGCACGCTGCGCACGAAATGACGTCACTGATACACGCGTGGTCTGTTCCGAAGTGCCTGCCACGCACACGCTAGCGCGCGTGGCAGGCAAAGCCCGTAACCCACGCTGCCCGTAGTTGCAGTGGAAGGTGGCTTCAAGAGCATCACACCCCCCGCGCGCGCGTTCATGTGCGTGGCCCGCAGTGGGGAATGTAGACACACGCAGCTGACCAACGTAGCCACGTGGCTCACACGTTTTACGTGTGCGTGCATTGGTTGCTGTGAAAATGTTGACACACGTATCCAGACCAATGGACCCACGTGGGCGACGTGTATAGGCGTGTCCGTGCGTAGCGTGCGCAGCAGTGGGGCTCCAGCCTAAAGCTACTTATAAGCATAAGCCAACTGTTCATAATCGTATCTACTGGTATTAGTAACTTCTTATAAAAAGGTCTAAATATTGGTAAGTGAAGGTTTTGGGACTACACATAGACGACAAACGTTTTTCCTGGCTTTATTAAATCTGGAGCTGTTCAAAATAATCCATTTAAATTCAAATTCACGTCAACTTCGTCCCATTCTTTCGATTGCGTTATAACTGTAGATTAAGAGAGATAGGGCCTTCAAAATTTCAATTAACTCTTCAAAGTGACGTTAACGCGTTTCTCCGTTTTAGCGTGAAATAACGACGGAGAAATTACAAACATCCTTTTTTAACGATTTTGTTCAGCTGGGTTTGAATCCTAACTCTTTTTTATTACATTATCTCATTTACAAATTAACTATGTATCTACCTATGAGTGTGTATCAGTTCTAATCTGTACTAATATTATAGTGAGGTAAAGTTTGTGACGTTGTAAGGGGTAATCTCTGGATCTACTGAACCGATTTTGAAAATTATTTTACCAATAGAAAGCCTCGTTATTTGTGAGTGTCATAGGCATATATTACACCAGAAAATGTGTTTATGGCCCAACGACAAATCTTTGTTTGCTTATATCTTGGTTTAAGCTGAGAAAATAGTCATTTATATTTCCTATGGCAGCTGAGTTAAAAACATACCATAACAAAGACAACTGGTTTTACCGTAGGGAATAGAGGCCCTGAGGGCCCTACCTAGACGCATTAGGCTAACTAGCGTTTCTATTCGTTTCGTTTTTAAACCAATCGCGTCACTGGTAGATTACGTGATACGAAAAGTCACGTGATCTACCAGTGACGCGATTGGTTTAAAAACGAAACGAATAAAAACGCTATTTAGCGCAATGCGTCTCGGCAGGGCCCTCTGAACTTGTGTTATGTAGTCTATTTTAAATTTAGTTGTCCATTAGTCTCCTATGTACTGTCCCTGCCAACTAAATTAACCGAAAGTCATAAATCTACAGTGGGCTTTAGCTCATAAATATGAAGTTTTTGCTGGCCGTCAGCAAAATGTGTGAAAACTATAACAAAACATGTTCCAACAAGTTTACATTTCAAAGTAAACCTGTTGGTGTTATGCTACTTGTTTTAGGGTTCTTTAGTCAAACTACAGGTTGTTTAATACCTTGATAAAACAATGTTTTCCATGTCAAATTATACTAATTCTACATCGCATACACATACATTACATTTCACATTATAACATAATTATGTGGTGTCATTGGATATCTCCTCAGGATCTTTATCTACACTCATATCATAAGTCCTCTATTATGCGTTCAAAACCCGTAGGCAATGACCAGCATTACCTGTGGTAGTAGGTGACAGCGATGATAGCTGTTAATTTTGGAAGATGTTCCAAATTCGGATCTCATTACCTTACAATATTCGATAACGTAATTTCAAAATTACGTTAAAGCTGTCATCGCTGTCACCTACTACCACAGGTAACGTAATGCTGGTCATTTGCCTTTCGGCTTCTGACCCCATCTTAGAGTACTTATAATATGTGTGTAGATAAAGTATTGTACGCGACTCTGCGTAATTGGCATTACGCAACCGTCACGTAAAGTACTATTTTAGATTTGGCTGACCGTTTATGCTATATTGAACGTGAAAAGTGTTTTTTTTTTCAACTTATATGAAAAATTCTGATGCGCTGACTGCAAAGCTAGCAGTCCCGGGTTCGATTTCTTGTAAGAGCAAATATTTGTGGCATGAGAGCTGTATTTATTAAGATGTATTTACATCTTAGTTTGTGTGAGATCCCTTTACATTTATTATCTATTTATTTTCCTCGAACTGACCTACTTTAAACGAAAATAAAACCTAACTCCTAACTTTCGTAAACAAAAGGGACAACTTTTGTGTTTGTGATTGTGTTTGACCCTTTTTGTCTTGATTGGCGTTTTTTTTTTTATGATTAAGTCGTGAACGAAACCAATGATAATCATTAACATTTTGAAGTGCTTAAGAAACTAAATTCATTTAATACAATGTCTTAAACATTGCGATGAGCGTACGCCGGATGTACGGTCACGGAAGTTAATTTGCTGCCCATTTCAAAGAAAATCTGCTTGAAGATGTCATTGTCAATAGAGATGCCGAGTCATTTATAATTGATAGGAAACTCAACCTTATTGCTGTAGAATGTCAGATTGACTCTGGACCTAAGGTGGGTCACAAATTAAATTCCTTGACTGTATAGTAGGGCGAAATAAGTATTTTGTTAGCACCGTAGAGTATTGATTTGTTGTACAATCACGAGATTAATTTTGTACCCACCTTAGGTCCAAAGTCAATCTGACATTCTACAACAATAAGGTTGAGATTCCTAAAATTTACAAATGACTTGATATCTCTAATGACATTGACGACGTCAAGCATATTTTTCTTAAACTTATAGAATACATTACACAGCTTATAGAATACATTACACAGCTTAATTAATAACAATTTACCTTCGAGTAACTTAACGAAATAACCTAAACTTATCGCCATACACCAGAGGGCCCTGCCAAGATGCACTACGCTAACTAACGTTTCTATTTAAACCAATCGCGTCACTGGTAGATCACGTGACTTTTCGTATCACGTCATCTCCCAGTGACGCGATTGGTTTAAAAACGAAACGAATAGAAACGCTAGTTAGCGTAGTGCATTTTGGCAGGGCCCTCTGTTATCTTCATGTCAACGTTTTGATAGCTCTTATTTACTTGACAGTAATGGCGGCCGAGTTAAAACAATACCATAACAAGTCAAAGACGTTATGGTTTAAACTGCCTAGAATAGAGGCTTGAGCTGAGAATTGTGCTCAGAGGCGTGCATATGGAGAGGCCTATGTCCAGCAGTGGAATGGCTGATGATGATGATGATGATGATGATGATTTTGATGATGATGATGATGATGATGATGATGATGATGATGATGAAATAGATTTGGAAACGTGACGTATGATGGAAATATTCGGGCTACATGGTTTTTACCACTTAGAATAGAAGCCTTGTATTATCTTGTATAATACACGTTTTCGCAAAATTAAAGCGATTTGAGCGATTTGTGTGATTTGTGTTTGAGAGAATCGTGCTTAGTGGCGTGATGAAATCAAAATCAAAATCAAAATATTTATTCAGTAAAGTGGCCACATACCGGCTCTTTTACACGTCGGTAATATAGAGTGAATTTACTAGCGCTTCGGACAAAAAGCGCCGCAAGGAACTCCAGCAGAAGGTCATTTTTTCAAACATAAAATACAATAATACTTAAAAGTAAGTTACATTACAAGGTAATAAAGCAACAAATATAAATTATTAGAACTAGCACAAATAAAACATTACAAATATAAAAATTCAAAGACATTACAGTCATGTCAAATATATTAAACTAAAAATATTATGACTAGGAGAACAACACGACGAGGTCTCGATGAAGAGGCCTATGTCCAGCAGTGGACTGCAATAGGCTGGTGATGATGATGATGAAATAGATTTGGAAACGTGACGTATGATTGAAATATTCGTGCTATAGCTACAGCTAATGAATGTTAATAAAACGCTGTGTAACCCCGATGTTTATCGGGGCTATTCCGGAGCGGCACTATCGCGGTCCATTCAGAGTCATCTCATTCACCGTTTGACTAATTACAGGAGCTGCTGGAAACTTACCGTGGATGCAGCTTAGAGCAGAGGAACCGGTTTATAATTACATACATACATACAATAAATCACGCCCGTTTCCCAGAGGGGTAGGCAGAGACCACTTCTTTCCACCTGCTACGATCCTGACAAATCTCTTTCGCTTCTTCCACATTCATACATCGAGTCATGCATGCACGTCGGTTTCGGGTATTTAAGATCCGGCCCTTTTCCAGTATTTCTCCCATTTGATTCCAAAAAGTACGCGTTTATTAAATAAGACAAGTCAATTGGTATGGACCATACAAGCGAGGGTAAATGAACCTAATTGAGATACACGCCATAAAAAAAATTGCTTGTACGCTCTGACAGGATAACTTAAACTTGCTGGTTAATAATAGGTGAGCCGAGTTTAAAAGTGAGTTCCTTAAAATAATAAAGTGGCAACAATTGACCACTACGTCAAATTAAGAATCATGGCCATGTTTTGTCACCTCTGTGTTAATTTTTTATATTGTTACTAGAAAATGCTCGCGAATTAGTACCCGTTTCCCGTGTCTCTCCCTATTTCTTTCCGTTGGGGGTTGATTCTCGAAAGATCCTTTCTTAGTCCACCACAAGACTATTCCAGAAATATTCCCTCTAAATTTCAAATCTTTAGGTTTAGTGGTTTTGGCATTTGGTAATAGTAGTTTATGGCTTTACTGGGTGGAACTAAGCTGAAGAGAATATGTGCCTTCTAATTAAAATACAAATAATGTAAGGTTTTTTGGGGCGTTCTGGCTAATTTCTCGCTAACAAAATACAGCGTTGTTTTTTTTATTTCAAACGCAACTGACCAAGTTTAATGCTTTCTATTTTATTAATAAGATCTAAGTAGATTTCTAATAGTAGTTTACGTGACGGTTGCGTAATGACAGGCATTACAACATGACTGTGGTTTATGAAACGAGCCGCAAGGCGAGTTTCATAATAGATCACACGAGTGTTATAATGCTAATTACGCAGAGTCTCATACAATACTTTATCTACACACATATTATAAGTACTCTAATATGGGTTCAGAAGCCGAAAGGCAAATGACCAGCGTTACCTTACCTGTGGTAGTAGGTGACAGCGATAGCGATGACAGCTGTTACGTAATTTTTAAATTACGTTATCGAATATTGTAAGGTAATGAGATCCAAATTTGGAACATCTTCCAAAATTAACAGCTGTCATCGCTGTTACCTACTACCACAGGTAATGCTGGTCATTGCCTACGGGTTTTGAACGCATAATAGAGGACTTATGATATGAGTGTAGATAATGTATTTTATTTATTTATTTTAAAATGAAATAAAAAATGTATGTAATATAGTTGTAGAGATAACCCACCATAGTTTTCCAAAGTATTTCCCCGCCGCGGTCACGCATTACTTACGCTACGCTCACGGTATACAACCGCAAGGTTAGTCGAGTTATGAGTTAGTTAACTATTTAAGCTATCACTTTGAAAGTTCTCGGCAGAGATGTGTAACACTGTTATGTAGGTTATAGCAGATTGGATGATCGGAGGTTTATTTATCTAAAGTTCCATGTGCAGCTGGCGTTTCGTGGAAGCGAACTTTATTATAGTTCCGCTAGCGACTTCTTCCGCATTGAAGACCCCAAGGGGATGGTGATCTTTCGTCTTTTTTTTAAAAGGATAGCTTATGTGTTAGGTAATTCGAGGTATTTATGCGCTATTTCCACTTCAAATTTTATTCAAGTCTGACCAGCCGTTTTAGTGTGAAGTAGTAACAAATATACTAACTCACAGGCCACCGAGCACTGCCATCTGGTGGTAAGTGGGATCTGCGAGACCCAAACACATTTGCAATTTCAGGACTGCAATCCTAACGTCGTATGATTATTGTCTTGGGTGAGATGTCTGTCTCAAGATTGGACCAAAATGCCAGTTTTGTATAACTTTCTTATGACAAGTAATTTCACCGGTTGTCTTGTGCCCACAGCGGAATACAAAAATGAGAATACTACCGCTACCGTAAAACTACACAACTATGGTCGTGGCCTACAACAATAGTCCAATTTTAGTTATCACATTATTCTAAAAATATGATAGCTTTAGCTAGAGCTAGTTTGGAGCAATCGATTTTAGGCAAAACAGTACATATACCCAGCAATAATGGCAGTAAGGTATCATATTTTAGAATAATGTAATTAAGAAAATTGGACTATTGTTGCAGGCAAGGACCATAATTAGTTGTGTATTTTTACGGTACTTTAACAAAGAAAAATAGTAATTACACTTATAATATAAATTTAATTTTATAACACAAAAATATATTTCCTCACACTATATTTGAAGGGTCCACGGAAAGAACATGTCTAGTCACATTAGTAACTTTTTGAGATATCGTGATTTGAAAGTTAGGAAACATCTTATTTTGTACGTAATTTTCGTGTAGAGGTTTTTTTAAGAGTGAAAAAATACAAGACAAATGAAGATTTATATCTTAAACTGAAAGGTAGGTAATAGTTTATTACGTCCTCTAGCTTTTGAGAATCAAAACTCATTTTTTTTAAAAAGTGACTAGACATGTTCTTTCCGTGGACCCTTCATTTATACTACTCTTAATATTCGAAAATAGCTATTTTTAACCTTCCAAAAGGAGGAGGTTAGATCAGTCAATCTGAAGTCGGCGTGCCACAATATTTTTAACCTAAAGCCGACTTCAGTTTGACTGACCTATTACCATTTTAATCGAAGTTATTTTTGCGTTTTTGAAGGTGGATTTTTGTTTTTTAAAACTTTTTTTTATCTTTTCAAAGGTGTTTATCTCCTCAAGCGCCTTATTCGAGATAATCTGCGGCAAATCCCGCTTTATTCTCTTTAGATAACGTTTATAAAATTAATTACTGCCTCTGATTGTGAGCGATGAAAGGAAGCGGGTCAAACGGAAATAAGTTTTTATCCGACTCAAAATAATATTTTTGATTAATTATATTCGCTAATGTCCTGGTTCATTAAAAGGTTGGCGTAAAATCGAATAGATAGGAGAGGGTCGCTGTTAATGAATGAGAATATAGACATACACACACACATAATTTCGAAGAGTCATAATTCCAAATTGATCAAACCTCGGATTTTTTATGCAATGTCTTGATAGATTTATATTATACATGTACGAGTATGTATGTAAACTCTTTATTGCACAAAAATATAAATATTACAATATTAATATTAAACCAATGTACAAAGGCGAACTTATCCCTTAATGGGATATTTTCAAGCTAACCTTGAAGTAGATGATAGTAATGACAATGGATAGGGTTGGAGACATACAAGTTTGCACAATAACGCTCGCGTTTTTTTCGCTTATATGTAAATCAAACCTAACCTTACCTACATATATTCCATCTGGCCATTAGGGTTGGCAACGCATTATTGACGCAACCTTTTGACATCAAATTTAGTGGCAGGGCCTTCGTGGATACAAACAAATGATAAATGACAAAAACTTTATTTGACATCACAGATTGGTGACAAATAATAGCGACTTAATTAATAGGTAACATAATAAACATAGAAGTTAATTTTTCAGGTGACCTATGGCTGGCTCTTTTCTCGGCCAACGGCTAGCAATAGCTATCCAACGAGGAAATGCAGCCAGCATTATGGGCACCATTCCTAGTGGCAGTGGCCTAGAGGATATTTGTACATATTATAGTTACTTAAAATAAGTTAATCTATTTTAGTATTTATATTTATGTATTTCTAATTTTTCTGTTTTTTTTTGTTTGCGTCTTAATAAAGTTAGGTGTTACATGAAACAGAATAAGTACTGTGTTGCCGGAAAAGGGGCTGGTCTCAGCATTTTGCTCCAGAGCGTAGGTACACGCTGCAGTACTGGTTTTCAGCAATACCCTTGCTAGATAGATGCCTATTAAATAAACAAATAACTTGTCCCAAGACTTACCAACCTACCGACCCTAAAAAAAAAATAGGTAAAACAATAACAATATGAAAAGCAAGCTTTAAAAATCCGACTACATTTTTTATACTGTCGTCGATATACCTACATAATTATATTAATAATTATCATTTTGCCATTGTTGTTATTTCAATTTTAACAGTTTAGGTATCCTATGTCACCCGGGGTGACGTAAGGATTCTAACGATACCTCACACATCTAAATCGGCCACGGGATTTAAAAGCTACAGTGGAATAAAGAAACTCACATACATACATACAAACATGAACCCTGACAACATTACACTCCTTTTTTGGGGCAGTCGTGTAAAAATAAATGAATACTTGTGCTTTTGTAATAATAACTTTAACTTCAAAAATAATCGGCAAGTGTAATTGGCTCCAACTTTACCCTAGTTTGATTGTTTACAAAACTTAAAAGGATTTTGTTCGGAAGGGTCCCAACTTGTCTGTTTGACTTTTGTTTAAAACAGTTCAACTACAATGATGAGTTCGCACTTTGGAGCCTCTAAACTGAATTAACATTGTAATAAAACTTTAGGTTTTCGAATTTATTAATTACAATTAATTACAATTAAAATTATTATGACGATCTCTATTGGTGAAATGTTTTTTTTTAATTAGTTTTTGGCAATCATGATGAGGATACTTTTAATTTTGACATGTAATGTAAACTTATATTGTTATTTTTTTTATGAAATAACTAAACTAAAATAAACTGCTAGTTTCGCTTCGGTTTATGGGAATTTTCTTTAACGCTCGTACATAATCCAGAATTTATTATACAAAAAAACTTTCCTTAAACACGGACTTAAGACACGGCCGGGTTACAGTTTGGACGCTAAATACCGCCGGTGCTAAGAACACGGATTCCCATGCAGGCCTAATACACGTGTATCGGGAGCTCTATTTATTTATTGAAAACGTATACTATACTTTTACGGAATCACATTTCCATTTTTATTACGTAGTTGTTGATTTTTTACCTTTACCGTTTTATTGTACTTAGAAATTGTATTGTGAAAAAAACGTTTGAGAGTTTTATGAGGTAAGTAAGTAGGTACCCTTAATTCATTCACATTTACTGAAGTTTTGGGTTAAGGTCAATTTGTGTGATATTATTCCTTTATATATAATATATATATTTATTTATTTATTTATTTATGCCGTGTGGTTGCCGGCTTAGAATAGTGCTTCTCCATGTCTTCCCGTGGAAGTCGTAGAGGTGACTTAGGGAATAAATGCTTGTAGTATTGTTAAGCGATGGGCTTGCAACCTGTCACTAATATACAGTGGGAAACATCTAAGCCTGATTGTGCAAAATATGGTTACAGAATTTACAACAAGTTTATAGAGTTGTTGGTAATTCTGTAGCTCTGCCTACCCCACTCTGGGAACAATGGCGTCACGGTATGTATTTATGTATATTTATTTGTAGTAAGTAATTCATACTTACTACAAGTTTGCGTATAAACAGATTTTAAAAATAGAAATAGAAACATTTATTCGACGGTCACAAGAAAAAAATCAGAATTAATTGATTATCAAACAAAGAATGGCAACACAGAAAACAAAATCACATCAAAGACACGCAAAACACAACAAAACCCAACAAAACACAAACAAAAAAAATCAAAATAATTAAAAAAAGCATCAAAATTAAATTATCTTGATTTAAAATGTTTTCCCACACAATAAAGCCATGTTAAAATCACCTTTACCTACCAAGCGTAGTTACGACTTGATTGCGTGGTAACAAAGATAAGGGAGTAAACCTTTTATGAGAGCAGACATAAAAACAAACGAGGTCAATGCCCTCATTAACGGGCTTGTTCACTAAACGCTCCCTTAAACTACCTTCAGGTATTTAACCCTTAATAACATAAGAATAAAAAATGTCTTGAATTCAACCGCTTTTTGTTTTAGAATCGACATAAAAAAAATACAAAAATAACGTGAACATTATTTTATGATGGGAATCTCCATTGCCATATGCAAACAAAGAGGTGTTAACAGTTATAAAATACGACCGCTCGCCTGTGACTTTGTTCGTCTCTGGTTTAAAGTTATTCATTATTATTATGAGAACTATACATTTTTAGAAGTCCGTACCAAAAAGATATTTATAACTAAGCCTCCGCTGTCCGTCCGTCCGTTCGTCCGTAAGTACGTCTGTCTGTCAACGGAATGTATCTCATGAACAGTAAGAGCAAGACTAGTGTGTGTGAGTATAGGCGGTATAACAGCAACCTTCAAGAAACGAGCCTACACTTTCTTAAAAGGCCGGCAGCGCACCTTTAACCCCCTGGGTGTTGCAGGGGTCCATGGGCGACGGTGATCACTTACCATCAGGTGAGCCGCCTGCTCGTCTGCCTCCCACTATTATAAAAAAAAACTCTTAATATTTGAGTACCTTAGATTTTTTTTTCAATCTGATTAAAAATTAAAGGGGGAAATTCTCACACGGGAAACGTTTTTTTTATGGCTGTTGATTTTTTTAGTGGGTATTTCAGTCCAATGTGTGAAAATAAATATATGGAAAGTATTTACACATTTTGTGATCAGAGGTCGTAATTATTATTTTTCCTTCATTAATAGCTTTAACTCCTTGTTTTAACAAAGTGTATTTCGCCATTGTCGATTTTAGACAATCACCATGAACTTAGGGAAATAAGTCCATGGATACCACATGCGAGGACAATTCGCACCTTCAGAATGGTCTAAGATCCGAATAGGAGAAGATTTGCACCGGGCAGTTTATTCGATGAAAAGTATTTTATATCAAATTTAATACGCTAAATAATATGTGGCGAATAGGTAGGCTAAAAAATTTCAGTCCAATACTTATATCATTAAAAAAAAAATATCTTTTTTATAAATTGCAAATATTTGTTTAATAGACAAATTACATACTAATCGAAAGTATGAAGTCTATAGAATATGCAAACGTTAGGTTTGGTGCAAATTATTAGTACCGACTTACCTGTTTATACCTGCCTACCCAATAGCTTGACGAGAAAAAAATAGTCAAACTAACGTTTGCATATTCTATAGGCTTCATACTTTCGATTGGTATGTAATTTGTCCATTAAACAAGCTAGTGTATTTTTTTAAAACGAAGTTAATTTTTTTTTTTTTTTATTAATTATATACTGGACTGAAATTTTTCAGCCTACCTATCCGCCATATATTACTTAGCATATTAAATTCGGTATAAAATACTTTTTATCGAATAAACAGCCCGGTCCAAATCGTCTCCTATTCGGATCTCCTACTAGAACAATAGTGACCTAATTCAGAAATTTTAAATTTCGAGTTAGGTCGCTATGATAATAAATTTATGACTTGAAGTATGAAAGGTGAATTGTTCAGTTAATCGGTAATCAGTAATCAGTAATCATTTATTTTGTGAAACACATGTTATTACAGGTGTTATAAATGCAATAAGAAAGGACCTCTGTGATCTGCCTTACGGCGTACAAAAATAGGTCAAAATAATAGTAATTAAACTACAAATGACAAACACTTCAAATGTTACCACAAATACAAGTTATATAAAATTGTGAATAATTAAGAATACAAAGTCATACTTATTTCTAATCGCAATTATGTAAGAAAAAAAAACTAAAACTAAATACTACTGAGTTAGACTTTGTCATTAAAGAACTCCTCCATTGTATAATAGAGTCTTTCGACAAGTTTGCATTTTAGCTTCTAAAATGAGAGTTACAGATGTTAGAGTGTTTACTCTGGTGGACTAATCAGAAGCACATGGGGTTATCTTCACACGGTTCTGTCAAGTCTCATACTATTATAATTCTGAAGTCCTATTGAAAAAGCATACAAGTCGAGTTAACTCGTAATAAAAAAGGGTATATACATGAACGGAGCATACTTGACTTAAACCCTTTTTCACTTGATCTTCAGAAGACTAAGGCTGCGGCTCCACTGAGGTGGAGACGAGCGGAGCGGGGCGGAGCGGGGCGGAGCTGTGCCAATATTAACCCATAGAATATAAACTAACGTGCGCAAGGCGCGCTCGACGTGACCGCATGCCCCTTCTATTGGTTAATCTTGGCACAGCTCTGCTCCGCTCCTCTCGTCTCCGCCTCAGTGGAGCCGCACCCTTATACCCTTTTTTACTAGGACCCCAGAATTATGAGCTGTCTAAACTTGACAAGTCCCTTACAGTCAACAGAACAGGGCCTGTATTCCACTGGGTAAAAACCATATGACGTTGATCTTATGGTCAACGTTTTGATAGCTCTTATTTACTTGACAGTAATGGCGGCCAAGTTAAATACAACACCACAACACGTCAAAAGCAATATAGTTGACCGTGTTGAATAAAGGAGGGATTCACATTGGTGCAGCACAGCAAACCACGTAGGAAGCCTCATAAGACTCGGTGTGGTACTTGCAGTAACGGACTCAAATTCCGACCTGCGGGCAGCTATACCGAACACGGTGCTCTACGTGTCTCGCCTGCACCACTCCGCAACAGTAGACGACGTGGTGGAGTACGTTCGTCAGAAGGTTGGATGCAGCCTGACGGTGTTTCAGCTGCGGTCGCTTCGCTACGTGCACTTCAGTTCGTTTGTAGTGCGCGTGCCGCGGTTTATGCTGGGAACCGTCGAGTGTCCTGACTTCTGGCCGAGAGGTGTCGTGTTCCGGCGGTTTCGGGGCAACCTACCGGCAGCGACCATCACGCCAATTTTGGCAAAACAGATACCCGCTGTTCTGTCACCTCGGTGTTAGTTTTATACTGTTATGTATGTTAGTCTATAAGGTATTTGTAACTATGGGCCTCGTTGCCTGAAATAAAATTTATTATTATTATTAAAGGCCCAGCAATATGACTTATTGCTCTATATTTCTCTTTGACTGGAGCTTGGCAGGATTTAACAGCTCATATCACGAGATCACGACCTCAAAGGACGATAACCCTTGGAAAGTTCAGAGTTAAACAAATTTGCCTAAAATATTCGAGGTAAACATACGATGCCTGAATATCAAATGCAAATTCAGTTAGGCCTCGCAGAACTTGTGACGTTTCGAGGTTGAAAATAATCTAATAATACTCTTCAACGTTTCCTTCTAACCTCACGTGTCTTCTTTAACGTAATTTGGAATAATATTTCGCAGCCATCCAGCCTAAGTTGGTCCCTGCGTGAGTAAGTGATTTGTAGATACCTATCGGTTTTGAAAAAACTAGAATTTTAGTAATAATAGATTCTACCTACTAATATAAATGCGAAAGTTTGAATGTGTTTTTTCTCTAATATTATTATTTATTTATTACAGAATTCAACAATAATACATTTATTAATAAAAACTAAACATATTTAAATTAAAATTAAACTAAGCTACTTAGATATTAAAGATATAAATAATCACCACTATAAAATGCAATATTGTAATAAATACATAAGAAGAACACCCTTTCTAGCAGGTCCGCTCGCGGCATGGTCCCCATGACACTGGCTGCATTACCTCTCGGATAGCTTTGTATGTTAGTTTGTTACTCCTTCAAGCTGCAATTACTGGACGGATTTGGATGAAATTTGAAATGGAGATAGCTTATACCCTGTAGACTACTTTGCATCTTGGAAAAAGTAAGCCTATAAAGTGCCCTATATATCAAAATAACGACCATTTGGTTTTAAAAGCATACCTTCAAATAAACTTGTTACTTCACGAAGTGAACAAAGCATTTAATAGAATATAAATTTACCGCGCGCCACACAAATCAGATTTCCTGAAAGCTGATTAAAACTACTTTCCCACAGTTTATTATACAACTTGGTCGGTTTTCCTACTTTTGTACTTAAAATAAATTATAAATTACAAGGAGCGTTTAATTTGTTATTAATTATAATAAAACAATCAAAGCGAACAGTACATTAGGACATTGTATAAATAGTAGTTCGCCTTCAAACAAAGGTACGCTCAACCAATTTGTTTTTTTTTTATGTCTTTCACATCTTTTGCAATAGATGTATAGCCTGGCCAAAAAGTCGAGAAATTAAATGAGGGCGCCACTTTCTACGTAACTGTCACATTTTTGACGTAAAATGCGTAAACATGGCAACAATTTTGTATGGATTTTTTTTAGTTGCAGCTGTCATCACTGGCTCGACTTTTTGGCCAGGCTATATTTTGCCAACGTCTGAGTAGACTTCGGTCACGTTCAGAGAGTTGGGTTCAAAAGTATTACCAATTTGATTTATAGTTCAATATGGAACTATGTCAAAGTGACGTTTTAATTAAATTCTTATAAAGTCTATTACGATTTGAATCATTACGTCACTATGACATACAGTAGAACCCGCTTAATACTGTTACGTACGTGGGGGTAGGTAACTGATAGAAATGCACGAATACACCGATAATCAAAAGTAGACTTTAATTACGCACTCACTTAAACCGTTACAAAACAATTATCGCACAATAAACTTCGAATACTCAGATGATCGCTCGGGTCGCTCTTATTCGCACTGTTCGCTTTCCAAGTAAAGACTGACTCGTCGCAACCGGTGTCCGCCGTTTTATAGTTCCCGAGTTCGATTATTCTAGAACGCCTTCCGGAATGTTCGATGTACTTCGCCCCGCCAAGGTCGATCGAGACTGTTCGTTGCTGGAATGTTCTACGCCTTGCTACCTTGTTGTTTTTACGATCGCTATGACCTTGACTCACGGTTCTGGATGAGTTTGGAATGTTCCGCGTGTTGCTGTCTCATTTCGTGTTATCTCTTTCACACGCTTCTGGAAGGTTCTTAGTATCGCTGTCTCTTTCTAATCATGCTATCTCTTTCACGCGTATCTGGAAGGTTCTCAGTATTGCCGTCTCTTTCTAATCGTGTTATCTCTTTCACACACTTCTCGAAGGTTCTCAGTATTGCTTTCTCTTTCTAGTCGTGTTTTCTCTTTCACACACTTCTCGAAGGTTCTCAGTATTGCTGTCTCTTTCTAATCATGCTATCTCTTTCACTCTTAGTGGAAAAATGCCATATACTGAAATGTACTTCAAAGGCCCATAAGGGGTCCTGAAAATGCCTGAAAATGGGTTTTCAGGTTATGGCGTAATCTGATAGAGGGTGGCCTGAAACGGACTGAAAACATGTTTCCGCCGCCTGAAAACAACTGTAAGTTGGTCGAAACTTTCATAATCTGGTATGTGATAGAGCTACCTCTGAAACGGACTGAAACGATATTTCAGCCTGCTGAAAACGCTTCTAAAGCAACGAAATTATCGATTAAAAATGCGACGCCTTATGCCATCGCCGTAACAATACGATCACGTTTAATTCGATTTCCCGCATAATACGCCATTTTCTGCCGGTCCCTGCAACTTAAGGCCTGTTTTCATACATTTTATCACGGTTAATACGACTCGCGTCCCGCTTAAATCGTCATCTAAAACCATAATACCAAGTTATGTACGCGGGTGAAAAAGAGTTGCGACTAAGCATCATCGTACTAATATTACGTAAGGGGACGCGAGTCTAGCGACACCTCCGCCTGTCCAGATAAGTTTGTGTGTTGTGACTAAGCGATCTTAAAGGACAATGGGCAAAAATGTATGGAACGTGGTACCCGCGCCAATGGACATAATGTATATATCATTGGAAAGGTATTTTCATATTGGGCAAAGATAACCATATCGCTTATCTCTATTTCCTGTCGGAACTGAGTTATTTTATTTTGAATATACGTTATTATCAATCAATTTCCTTTAGGGATACCATTATGAAAGAAAAGAAAACTGTACTACATAACGAGAAATATCTAACTTCTTGTCGGCCGGGCACTATATTTATACTAATTACTATTAGGTGCCTACATTACTAGTCAAGGGTACACTTCAGTGTTTCCGCTTCATAAATAAAATGGATTTTTTTCTCATTTGAAAAGTGACAACATTTTTGTTACATTCGTTTTTTTACAAATACCTAACTGTCCATGAGGCAGAAGATGGAGCTCTCTGGTGCAGTAGCAGCCTATTCACTTTTGCTTAAGTTGTATTTTTAAGGAAATAAAGATACAGGGAGCAGATTTTATTTCGCATAAGGTCATGTTCGTATATGAATATCTCCGAATGGACAGGGATTTGAGACAAACCGCCATAGTAAACGTTGTTCCTATTGGTATGACCTATTCAATGACACTACCATTATTGCTATTGGAGCGGGTACCAAAATGCCCATTGTCCTTTCATTCAAACATTGAAAAAAAAATTAGAGAAGATATTAAAGAAAAACGCAGGTTGGGAGGAGTGAAGAGAAGCGAAGAAGCGATCCATAAATTAAATTAGATTGAAAATCTTGTTATAACCAGGGGTCGGAATAGGTAGTGCTTATTAACCTAAACTTGACTCTTGTTCATTCATGCGTGAGTGAGATGGGAATACGTTATTGAATGAAGATGCATCAAGTTTAGGTTAATAAGCACTACCTATTCCAACCTCTGGTTATAACAAATGCATCCGAATCGTTACGTCAAACTAAAATAAATAATTACCTTAAGTAAAAGAATTGTTATTAATATAGTTTTACATAAACATATTTTGTGTCTTCCATTAAAAATAAACAAATGACATGTAAATGTATGTACATGAAATAATACTAGTTTTATTTAAACGTTTAATACGATTTCCCGTTTAAGACGCTTTTTAGGGTTTCGTACCAAAATAGTAAAAAAGGAACCCTTATGGTGAGACTTCGTTGTCGGACTGTCTGTCTGTATGTCACAGCAGTTTTTATCAGAAACTATAAAAGCTATCAACTTGAAATTTAGCATAGTTGGATTACTTCCTTGCCCGCATCTGTTTTTAGTAAAAAAAGTATGAAATTATTTTTCTAAATATTTGTTAAGGGGTAACAAATATTTACTTATTTATTTTTTATTTTTTATTTATTTTTGGGGGGGGGGTTTGTTATGGGGGATATTGGGGGGGGTTTGTTTTGTAATGGGGGGTTGAAAAATGAAAGTTATTTGATTATAGCAAAATGGGTGTCATATGTAAGGGCTCAGTCTGCACATTTCGAAACTATTTTTTTATAATTTTTTGGAACGTACTTTGTGATTTATAGCCAAAAATGTACAAAATCAAAAAAATCTAAAATCAAAATATTTATTCAGTAAATTGGCCACATACAGGCTCTTTTACACGTCGGTAATATACAGTGAATCTACTAGCGCTTCGGACAAGACCATCATTGCGGAGAAGAAGCGCCGCAAGAAACTCCAGCAGAAGGTCATTTTTTCAAACATAAAATACAATAATACTTAAAAGTAAGTTACATTACAAGGTAATAAAGCAACAAATATAAATTATTAGAACTATCACATATAAAAAAAAATACAAATTCAAAATTAAAAACATTACAAATAAATGTAAAAATTAACAAGATTACATGTCAAATACATGAAACTAAAAATAATGACTAGGAGAACAACACGACGAGGTCTCTACGTCAAAAGCCATAACTGATATCATTAACTGAGCAACAAGTCCTTGCAGACGTGAACAGACCGGACCCCACAAACAGCACCCGTTCACGAGTATGACGCATATCTCAGCCATCGCCTCCCTCAACCATGTGTTCGGGAAGGTGGCGACCCGATCAACGACGCCGCCGTAAGCAAAGACCTTTGAGCGAGCATGACGTGCTCATGCTGCCGGACAACATAAAAGTAATATTGTGTGATATAGCTGTCCGGCGAGAAACATCACAGTGTGCTCTCATTTAAAAGTGTCTTGTACACACAAGAACTAATAAAGATAAAGTACAAAAGTAAACATACAATTTCGTGTTTGAATACACAGTTTGCTTAAAGGAATTTTTATCAAGATAGAAGTATCAGAAATAACCTAGACTTAAGAAATTACCTTAAATAAGTAATAGCCTAGACACTACTTAAATACATCTTGGTCACCAATGAAGTCATTTATAGTATAGTATGCCCTACCCAACAAGCAGCGCTTGATGTGAGACTTAAATTTATTGAACGGCATATTGACGATATCAGATGGTATCTTATTGTAGAAACGTATACAGTTCCCTGCAAACGAAGTGCTTACCTTACGGAGACGGTGACCTGGAAGAGCGAGCTTATCCCTATTTCTAGTATTTAAATTATGAACGTCGCGGTTATGCCTAAACTCGTGTATGTGTTTGCGTACATACATGATATTCTCAAAGATATACTGCGACGCGACTGTAAGAATATTGATTTCTTTAAATTTATCCCTAAGCGAAACACGAGACCCCAATTGATATATAGCACGTACAGCCCGCTTCTGTAATACAAAGATGGTCTGGATGTCAGCCGCTCTTCCCCACAGTAAAATTCCATAACTCATAACACTATGAAAATAACTATAGTACACAAGTCTCGCCGTCTCGACGTCAGTAAGATGTCGGATTCGCTTTACCGCATAAGCCGCTGAACTTAGTTTACCTGCAAGTGTGGATATATGCGCACTCCATTGCAGTTTTGAGTCCAGAGTGACACCTAGAAATACTGTTCTATCCTCGAATTCCAGTGTCTCATCCTTCAGTCTTATTCTAGCCGCATTCACTCGCTTCACATTGGACAATGAAAATTTAATGCACTTGGTTTTTTTGGCATTTAAAAGTAAGTTGTTGGCCGTAAACCAGTCAACAATTGTGGATAATGCATCATTAATGTCATTAAAATTATCCTGTTTCCTATCCGCTTTAAATATAAAAAATAACCGTTATCTCCGAAGTTTATGGACCAAAAAATCTGAAAAATTCTTGATCTAAAGATAATTACTTATATTTTACGAGAAAAATAAAATGAAGTGGTCAAACTTTACAGTTTTGAAAGAATTATCAAAAAAAAAAAAACTATATTAAAATTTAGGCTAGTCAAAATGGACCTTATTGCATTGATAATAAAGTTCATAACAAAATAAGTATTTTCTTTTGCGTTTTCCAACCATATTATCTTAAATACGGAACCCTCGGTGCGCGAGTCCGACTCGCACTTGACCGGTTGCTAGGTCCCCTCAGAATCGTCTTAAGCGTGTTCTACTGTAGTTCCATAGTGGCCTAGGATTCAAAATGGTGGACTGTACATCGCTTGCTTGCATGTGTGCGTGCTTCGAGCGTACGCGCCATGAGCCACCACCAGCAAACTCAACAGGACGGACCGGGCCGGTTTAGTCGAGGCCACGCCGTCGCCGCGTGTGGTTGCGAGCGTAGTTGTAGCCCGAGCTGCAATAGGTAACAGAAACTTGTAAAAAGTTGGAGGGGAACTACTTGTCTATTTATACTTTGCCATTAGTATGAAGGAAAATCATCGTGAAGAAACCTGCACATTTAAATATAAATGCAGAAAAGAAACAGAAATGATAAAGGCACACTCTGCGGAGATTTATGGGCTATGTACAAATCTAAAGCATAGTTAGAGACTAGGTCGATTTTCGTGATATTCATCATTATAATCATCATGTCAGCCGAAAGACGTCCACTGCTGGACATAGGCCTCCCCCAAGGCTCTCCACTCAGACCGGTCTTGTGGTTTGCATCCACCGCGTTCCCGCGATCTTTACAAGGTCGTCACTCCATCTTGTTGGAGGCCTACTGGCCCCATCGTGATATAATCCCCTGATATTTATTTATTCATTATTTTAACGAGAGGCGGACCAAAAAGGATATGGCGGGATGATTTAGACGTGTTTTAAAGCGACTGGCGGGAGTATGCAATAAGTAGGGAAGAATGGCGAGTTACACTCGTATTTCGGCAGTCGGATAAAAAGAGGGAAGGCCTTTGCCCTGCAGCAGGACACTAACACAGGCTAAATAAAAAAAAAATCGGTTACGTGCGAGTCAGACTCGCGCACCGAGGGTTCCGTATTTAAGATATTATGCTTGGTAATCGCTAAAGAAAGTACTCATTTTGGTAAGAACTTTATTTTCTATGCAATAAGGTCCATTTTCAGTAGCCTACATTTTTAAGACAGATTTTCAAAGTTTTTTGTTTCTCAAAAACTTTAAATAATTAACACTTCATTTTATTTTTCCCATAAACAATTACTTATACGCCACGATTTTTTCAGACTTTTAGATTAATAAACTCCGGAGATAAGGGGGGGAACGATCATTTTTTGCACATTTTTGGCTATAAATCAAAAAGCATATACCAGAAAATAAAAAAAAATAGTTTTGAAATGTGCAGATTGAGCACTTACATATGACACCCCATTTGTAAAATGAAACAACGTGTCTGGTAGCGAATAGTTAGATGAGTGAAGTTTTTGTTAAGGAAAAACTATAGATAGACAGGTGGCAACACTAGACATATTTTAATACCAACATAACAATTTGCTATAATCGAATCACTTTCATTTTTTAACCCCCCAGTCTAGACCACTTTTCAACTATTTAATAAATTAAATTTTTTTTTTTTTTACTAAAAACAGATGCGGGCAAGCAAGTTGTACAACTACGCCAAATTTCAAGTTGATAGCATTTATAGTTGCTGAGAAAACCTTCTGTGACATACAGACAGACAGACAACGAAGTCTCACCATAAGGGTTCCTTTTTTACCACTTTTTTGGTACGGCACCCTAAAAATAAAAAACGAGAGTTTTCAAATTCGGTGAACAATCCGAAGATAAATGAAAGTGAGCTTTTGTCCCCGCGCTCCCCCCGCAAGGGCACGCCTCTCGGAAACAATTGTACATCCCAAACGTCCTCTAATCCTGAGTTTGTATTTTTAACTGGATTGCTGAGATTTGTTTATTTTTAATATTAAAATATGGCTTTTGGTGTTGACTTATAAATTATAATCGCGTGGTATCGAGTAACGTGAGGAAACCTGCACATATCAAATAGGGCCTCTTGCTTGCCTGTACAATGTTTAAAGTTTTAAGCTAAAAGCTGATTTTCCATTAGCATCATGCACCCATGTATTTTTATTATATTTGGGGGATTGTTTTAGAAATATTTAACTTAAAACGTGTAATTTTTGCTAGAGTTGCGGGTCTCCCCCCGGTAGCGCTTTGTTTCCTAAAGTTAATTATTTTTAGTCAGAATGTATTGTTAATCATAAATCATAATCATCGCAAGTCATAAAGTGTTTTTTACTGAAACGGTTTTTTTTTTTTAGAAAAAATAGACATTCTGACTATAAATTTTTATATGAGCCTATACGGACCCCTAAACAGTCAAACTACAAGTAATAAAAATAAAAAATATATTAAATGAAAGCATGCATCAACTAAGTTTAAAGTATCACGACTAATTAAACCGGATCGGTTCCTTAGATAAGGGCGGCTAAAGTGTTTATACCTACTAACAGACAGTACCAAATAAAATAACAGTAAAATAGAAAATTAGTAGTAACGGCTTCGGAACCCTACACAGCTTCTATTCAACAGTAAAAACCATATCGTTTTTGACCTGTTATCGTATTGTCAACGTTTTGATAGCTCTTATTTACTTGACAGTAATGGCTTGAGATAAAAACAATATTTACGATCACAGGTCAAGAACTATATGGTTTGAATGAGTGTTGAGGATGTTCCGACATGCTTTTATCCGGTTATTTTAATAATCGAATCAATAGTTTAGGAGTTAAACTAGAAGACACATACATACGTCATTTCTGAACCGTGCTAGCCGCAGACTATATTTACAATATGAATTAGAATATTAAAGGCATATTAATATACATTTCTCAAACATGCCATTAAATATTGATGTTGTGTTCCTTATAATAGGCTGCCAAGCCTAGGCCAGCAAAGTCCTCGTTTTTAATTTCCATTCCACATAAATTTGTGGCACAGGTATCATGACATTCTGCCACTATTTGTATTAAAAAAAACAATAAACGTTCTATTTTTATTTTAGTGTAAACATGGCCGCTGTGTTTATGAACAGGCTAGATAGCTGTTTTTTTAAATACCGTGCATCCAGCCAAAGCGTTTGCATGTTTATCTAAAGTACTAGGAAAACAAAGGTAATTAGGGGTGCGTACCGCAACTTAGATCGCAGGCGGTGCGCTGCGGGGCACCGGCGGGCGGGCGGGCGCACCCGACACAGCGCGGATGACTGAGCACTGTAGGTTACTTTTAATGTTTATGCACTCCTACTAATTTGACTTTGTAATTTTTGTTTTAATTTTTTTAATGAATTATTATGTTTGATGTTTGAGAAAAGCACTATACATACCTCGGCGGGAAATATGGGTTGCCCCGGCCTCTGCAGTAATGTACTATTATTATAATATACATTACATTCACTATATTTATTTATACATTTTATGTCATCACGCGTTCGCGTTCAGCTACGAATAGGTGAACCAGGGTTCAGCTGAGGACCAGCGCTGTGGCTCCGGCTGCAGCACGTGATGAGCTGAGTCCTATTTGACTTTACACTACAGTTCTATTCTATTTCAGCTCTAACCTTGTTTCTTATTTCATTTTTTACCATGTCTGTTATGTTGTAGTGTGTTTTTGTCAAATAAATATTTGAATTTGAATTTGTTTTTGAAAATTAAACTAGCAATCCGATAAAAAGTGATCCCACCGGAATAAACGCAAAGACGTCGCATCAATCGTGCCCGCCCCGCCCCCGTGACGTCCGCGTCACGTCTTAATTACCGGCTAATTAAACATTGCTAATTCCTATTTAATTACTGTGATCGGTTTCATTTAGGACTATTACGTTTTACTAGGATTTTAGAAGTAATTTATATATATAAAAATGAATCCCTGTTTCTCTTGGTCACGCCATCACTTGAGAATGGCCCGACCGTTTTTTTTTGTGTTTTTAATTTATTAAGACAAGGTTTGTATGAAAAAAAACCGGGCGTAAATAAATGTATGCTTGTTCAGAAGTCAATACGAGTATGACAGTTATTTTGTTAAAGCGAAAGTTTAAAAACACATAATTTTATAGCCTTGGTAAATTGTACCTTTGTTTTCAACTGAGCTTACCGCTTCAGCACGCTCTACGCCGTAGACCCGTAGTGGCTCTACGGCGTAGCATAATGTGGTGCTACTATAGCATGTGCCAATTGAAACTGGCAAATATGTAAACAACCAAACGAACTACTATACCATTATTATTCGTTAACACGTGCTTTTAAAGATCAAGTGAGGTCTTAGCAATGATTTATACACCTTGATCGTTACTTTCACATTAAGTGTAAGATTAAATAAATCTTAATTATCATCATCATCATCATCATGTCAGCCGAAAGACGTCCGCTGCTGGACATAGGCCTCCCCCAAGGCTCTCCACTCAGACCGGTCTTGGGCTTTTCGCATCCACCGCGTTCCCGCGATCCTTACAAGGTCGTCACTCCATCTTGTTGGAGGCCTACCTACAGCTCGTCTCCCGGTCCGCGGACGCCACTCAAGAACCTTCTGGCCCCATCGGCCATCAGTCCTGCGAGCAATGTGCCCCGTCCACTGCCACTTAAGTTTGGCTATTCTTTGGGCTATGTCGGTAACCTTAGTTACTCTTAATTATACGTTATTTTAAATAAAACACACTTGATGAATAGTTCAGGTTATGTGTCAAACACTAGTTTACATCTTTCGTTACTTCAATTGACACAGACTATAGTATACTCATTATTACGTATCAGTTAATTAGCCGGGAATGGAAAATGAAGTGTACAGTCAACAGCATAAATAAGTGATCATTTATGTACCTTGTCACTTTAACGTGGTGTTTGAAATGTCATACAAAATTGTGAAACGATTGAAAGCGACAAGGTACATAAATGATCACTTATTTATGCTGTTGACTGTACAGGTGACGTCAAAGTTATATTTACATTTTTTCACTTTATTTCAATGGAATCTTTGACGTCGACCGTACTATCGCCATTCAAATAGATTTTTTAGACATGAAAGCAATGAATAATTACATTGAATTATTATGATACAATTTCTTCGAAACATTATACAACTCAACTACATTAAAGCGAAATACCTAAGACCGACGATTTATTTTCTCTTAAATTTAATTTAGAATTTTGTAACAGACGTTTCGGTTAAATTAAAAATATTACTACTCTTTTATTGCTGATATTAAGAAAAATATTCTACAGTTGAAATTTCGGTAACATGACAAATCCATCTATAATTAGATATATACATTCAACATACTTTAACAATTACAATAATGTTGATATTGCTAATTAAAAACGAACTAGCTATCTCTTTATTTAAACAGTCGGAAGGCAAGCCAGTATTCTCGAAAAAAGACTTGTATTTTCATACAAAAGAAAAGAAATCTCGTAGTCACCAGTCCAAATAAAGGAGCATCCACGTTAGATTGTAAATTCGTGGATTCAGGGGGCAATGTATCTCCGCCGTAATTATTCATGAAATCTAGTAATTATCTTCAACAGGCAAAGCGGAAAATGTTGATAAGGGAGCATTTAGGGGGGTGAAAGACGAGCGAAACGAGCGGTTTCAACTTTAAACTTTGTTTTACAAAATTCAGATTCTAGTTCTTACAACAAATAATTACGTGCGGTTTTTAACTATTGCGGTTAAAACAAGTTCTCAACACGGTTAAAGTTATTTGGGGAATCCCCGGTATTTCAACAATGCAGAGGCCCTAGCCAAGATGCACTACGCTAACTAGCGTTTCTATTCGTTTCATTTTTAAACCAATCGCGTCTCTGATAGATCACGTGACTTTTCGTATCACGTCATCTACCAGTGACGCGATTGGTTCAAAAACGAAACGAATAGAAACGCTAGTTAGAGCATTGCATCTTGGCAGGGTCTCCTGGGCATCTATTCCAGGCGGTAAAAACTCTATCGCCCCTACCCCTACCCCTTACCCTTTGGGTGGGGAACCCGAGAAATGGTCCAAGAGCCAACGGAATCCAAGTATGGGGACTAGAGTACTGCTTTTGTTTATAACCAGAGGCGGTATTCTACGCGGTAAAAACCATATCGTCTTTGACCTGTTATCGTATTGTCATCGTTTTGATAGCTCTTATTTACTTGACAGTAAAGGCCGCCGAGTTAAAAACGATTCCATTTCGTTTTTACGGTTTAGAATAGAGGGGCAGGGGGCGTATTACGAACTCTTAGGCCCTGCCAAGTTCCAGGCAGCAAAAGGGGCAGAGCTATGTCTGCAGTAACTCTGTCACTTTCATGGCCTGGGCGTCTATTCTTTACGGTTTTAGTATTGTCATCATTTTGATGGATCTTATTTACTTGTGCGAAAAGCACAAGACCGGTCTGAGTGGAGAGCCTTGGGGGAGGCCTATGTCCAGCAGTGGACGTCTTTCGGCTGACATGATGATGATGATGATTTACTTGACAGTAATATCGGCCCCGGCCGAGTTAAAGACGATATGGTTTTTTTCGCCTAGAATATCATCATGCAAGTCACCGATATAAGTAGAGATGTGCCGCTCTCGACAATTCTCGGGTACGACGCTCCTTTTGTATGGAAAATATCGAGATGTCTGAAATATTCTCGAGAACGGCACCTCACTAGATATAAGCTACATAAATTGATTTAAGTTCATTCCAAAAGCGGTTTCACACGTCTCAAAAACAAAAAATAAATAAACGCAGCGTTTTCGCTCGTGACGCGCGCCTTTATTTAAGGGGGGCAATTTCCTCGAGATGACGAGTTAAGGGCCCGCCGACCCGTTATGACGATTGCGTCTATGGCTCGTTTTTTTTATAGTTTCGCGTTTACGACTTTTTTATTGTGGCTTCGGAAATGTTCGGTTCTGTTTAGCGATTTGATGGCTGTTTAACAATTGTCGGGTGATTATAATACTGTGCCTGTTACTTGTGTTGTTGACGCAGTACGTTGCAAAATATCAAAATAATAATAATAATAACTATAATTGTCCCGATATTTGTTTATGAAAACGGTCTTCCAGCGAAGAGTCTCGACCAACACCTCAAGAGACTCTCGCTAGATGGCTGGATCAAGGGCCAGATACAGAAGGCAGTACTCCTCGACACGGCACGCATTGTGAGGAGGTTCCTCTCTCTGCAGCCCTAACCACCGGTAGCTTGAGCCCTGCCCCGCTGCCGGCGGCACTCATAGGTTATATTTCTTATAATGTTTATTTTTTGTATGAGTATTGTTATTGTACTTTTAGATTTAAATTTAAAAAACCTAAGTTACAGATAATTAATTAAAATATCATGATAATACCATTGTTGGTGGGGTCCAGTCTGTTCACTTTTGCAAGTACTTGTTGTTCTCCGCTTCTCCTCCGCAATGATGTTGTCCGAAGCGCTAGTATATTCACTCCATATTACCGACGAGTGAAGGAGCCCTTATGTGGCCAATTTACTGGATAAATATTTTGAATTTGGAATTTTTGAATGTTGAACTTGTTGGTATTGTGTTGACTAGGATGATGGAACCATTAATGAACTAGGCTCCAATAATGGACACTTGACTCTTATTTAAAGAAGATAAGGGTTATTCATTTGTTTTGCAACAATCAATATAAGACCGTATGAAATTTGAATTAAGAATGAAGTGTCCATTACTGGTGCCTGTCAGCTAAAAGTGTCCATCAAATTCAAATTTAAAATATTTATTCAGCAAATAGGCCACATAAGGGCTCTTTTACACGTCGGTAATATAGAGTGAATCTACCAGCGCTTCGGACAAGACCATTACTGCGGAGAAGAAGCGCCGCAGAAACTCCAGCAGAAGGTCATTTTTTCAATCATAAAACATACAACAACAATACTTAAAAGTAAATTACATTAAGTAATAATAAGGTAATAAAGTAATAAATAATAAATTCTTAAAACTACCAAAATAAACTTATTACAAATTTAAGGTCAATAAACCTAAACTAAAAATAATGAATATGAGAACAACACGACGAGGTCTCTTCGTCAAAAGCTATAACTAGAATAATTAATTCAAATCAAATCAAATCATTTATTGCTGGAAAGTGAGTAGAAAAAGATGTTACATAAAATGTCACAATCTGTCACAATCTGCTAATATCTAGCATGCAATATAATATAATTCTTATTACTAAATACCTATTAGTGACTAGGTAAACTTAACTGTTAACGTTAAATTAATTTATGCACACAGCTTAATATTATTATTAATGTAATGGCACATCAGCTCTTAGACTTTGTCATTAATATATTCTTCTAATTGAACAACAAGTCCTTGCATCATCATCATTGCATCATCATTTTTGCCGTCAACTTACGAAGCTAGCGTTCATGGTTTCGATTTTCTGTATGTATAATTATTTTTGAGTTACGTTAGCAGCATTTGAACTTACGAGTTTCACCGCAACAGGCACCATTAGACCATCCAGCCAGTAATGGCGGGCATATTTTCCCCAAAAAAACACCTCGTAAGAGTAAAGTCATTAATAATAAAGAACATAAATTACCTTGAAACGCCGTTATATACAAACTTCGAGAACTGAAGTGCTGAAATGGCTTAATTTAGAAATAAAATACAGCCAAAGTACGCGTCGGACTCGCACACGGAGGGTTCCATACCATTCTTATAAATTTTATATTTATTACTTAATTTTGTTAAGAGGATTGTGAAGCTAAAAATTTCCATACAAAATGCGAAAACGTTTTTCTCCCCTTAAACCTCGTCCGATTTCTACGATTTTTGAATATGTTGTAGATAAACTATGTCTGTACGTTTTCATTTACACGAAAATATTTCTCAGAATGAAACAAATTTAAAAAACAAAAAACAGAAACGTACAGACCTAGTTCTTTATAATAACTACAACATATTCAAAAATCGTGGAAATCGGACTTGATTTAGGGGGTGAGAAACGTTAACGCCCGGAGCTAAATTTGTATGGATTTTTTTTGACAGCTACGGGATTTTAGCGGCGCTTCACAATCCTCTTAAAGCGGAAATAATATAACTTACTTTTGTAGAATTTCATGTGTATACTATACCTATTACCTTCTGTTCAACGGGTACAATAATTATCAAAGACTAGTAAAGAACAACAAAAATCACGTTTCTTGCATGGTCCTCTTTGTTTTTGTTTTATTTTCTTTCTAATAATTATTTGTTAGATAATTTCCCTAAAAAATTCAACTGTCTATCTATTACGGTTCATTAGAAACAGCCCACTGACAGACGGACAGACGAACATCAGTGGCTTTGGCCCGGCTCTTTAGGCACGGAACCCTAAAAAAAAGTTAGCGGAGTGTATAAATTAGAGTGCTTTTACTCATGTAAATATTCAATGTTAAGTCGTTCTTATTTGTATTACTGCCATTTTGATAATGTTTAGGTAAAGTCATCAAGTTATATTCTTGAGCCAGTATAGAACCTTGTCGCAGAACTTAGAGCTAATAACATTTCGACATATTTTTGAGAGGGTAATTACAACCGCATTAAAATAATGCTTGCATTGGACTTGATCTCAAATTGACTTACCGCCGCACTCAGAATCAGTAAATGAAGGTTCAGCGCCTCTATTCAACACGGTAAAAACAAAATCATATTTGATCTGTTATCGTATTGTCAACGTTTTGATAGCTCTTATTTTCTTGACAGTAATGGCGGCTGACGTCATAACAATACCATAACAGGCAAACTACGATATCGTTTTTACCGCCTAGAATAGAGGCGCTGTTCTGTTGTGTGTTTAGTTTAGTGACGATTTTTCATATACTTGAAAAAGGAATAAGTTAATTGTCTCTAAAACAAAAACTAAGTACCACTTTTAGTCCCATAATGGCGAAAATCTCAACTGGATTCTTAAACCACCCAAGTTTTCATAAATATTTTGATCCACCACGTCTGGCTAAACTGTATTTTTTAGGGCATATTACTGAGTAACCATTGCTTGGCAAAGACCTCCCCTCTTTTCCATCATCATCACATACACACACACACACGCACGTATTCACTCACGCACGCATGCACGCACGCACGCACTCACACCACATACACTCACGTTGAGACATTAAGACATATCAGAAGCTGTTTAGAGAATTTTAATAAATTCATAATTTGCTATTAAAAAGGCATATTGTCAGGAGTTTCTTTGTCTGGTTGTAAACAATAAACGCAAATAGTTGAGTGCGGTGTTCACCATAATTAAACGACCGATTAGAGCTTTGATGACTGACAAAATGTATTGACTAATAGTCAGTTCAGAAAGCTGTCGGTTAAATTAGTTGGCGAATATCGATATTAATCTGTCATGGGGGTGTAGCAATGTTATATATCTGAAATTGCTCCATTATAACGTCATCGGCAACAATAGAATAGAATAGAATAACTTTATTTCAAACAACAAGGCCCATATTTACAAATAACTTACATATCAATATATAACATAAAATGAACACGACCACTAATAAATTTTCGCGGTGTCTGCTGCACGGCGACCACGAAATCGCCGAAATATGACACCCCTCGGCCAGAATTCCTCCTTTAAAAAGGTCGACAGATCTTTGGTACTCTCACCACAAAAGACTTAAAATTAACCTTGTGGCGAGGTTCTAACCACTCGACCCTAAGAGTAAATCCGGTCTTAACTCGTACATACTCCATGAGATCTTTCGCCTCCGTAGAGTAATGTAATCGGCACACGTACAACTGCGTCGTGGGCGGAGCAGGACACAGCGAGTGGTTCGGTCCGGTCGGTGCGGTGCCGCACAGGTTCCTCGGGGCAGGCTTCTTCGTCCTCTCCACCTGGGTAAAACCATCCTTGTCCTGCTTAATAGTTTGACCTCTGGCCTCGGCCGATATTCTAGGCGGTCTAAATCATATCTTTCATGTCATTAAAAGGCATGTTCCTGTAAGGGAACGAATCCTAAAATGTGCGATCGTGGCGTTATTGCGGGTTGTACACTGTTTCATAGACAATTTTTGTATAGAATTTCGGTTCGTAGAAAATGTTCATCATATTATTCGTTCTAAGAATAATCAATACGCAGAGTACTTACTTTGAAGATATTTAAATCATAGATTTTTGTAACATATAAAATTCAATGTTTAGATATTCATTTCAAAGAATATCAAATCAAATATTCTTGATCCTCATATTATTTAGTTAATGTAAAACTTATGACCAAGAATAGTACATTTTGTTGCAAGTTTGTGTTTTCTGGTGGGGTCACAGTTCTAACCTAACCTAACCTACTTTTCTGTTAGCACCTCATTTCTGACGGAGTCGTAATTTGAACCGAACCTACTTTTGTGGTATCTACCAAAAAAAAAATTGTTTAAAAGTAATTCTACTGTTTGATAAGTTTGTTAAATAAAAAAACGAGATTATAAATTTTATTGAATTATATTTCTGTGAAACATGTTTAATTGAAGTAAATAGTCGTTCAAAAAATAATATTGTAAATAAAAATACAAGGACCAAATATTATATAATGAAACATTTTCTGCGAAACGAAATTCTATGAAATTTTTGTCTGCAAAACAAGGGAACACCGTTATTGCGTCGTGTCATCACCAAATGGCCACAACCAACGGAAGAGCAGCGCTGGCTCTGCCAGCATCACGATGAGTTGTGACCATTTCGTGACAAACCATGCATTTGTGACTATAATTATATTCCCTGATAATTAAGTACCTATGTTTGTCACGAATAAACAAATTCTTTTCTTTCCTTTTCTAAAAGAGTAAATAAATGTAGCATTATTCTAAATGTATGTAATCATTTAAATGTGAGCTATAAAAAGACTACACGACATAAAATAAATGTACAGTAATAATACATAAATTGCATTATTAACGTACAGTAATAAATAATACATATTATATACGGGCGAATATGCTGATCCGCAAGTTCTCACGTTGTTCAACAGAGGTCAAGCGAATGGTGTTTAATTCATACTGTACGTCGTTCTACACGTGTGGCCTGTGGATTAATTTCTCAAAGAGGGCTGTCAGCGCCCTGCGTGTCCAGTTTAACAACTCGTATAGGATGCTGATGGGGCTGATGAGGAAGAGGGCCGCATCCCTGATGTTTCGAGTACGGGGTAGCGCCAACAGTTTCTTAGCTGCTATCGGGGATAGAACTGACAACCCTTTTGTTTGCCGCTGGGCTGATCTCCACTGCCCCGTATATAGTAATCCTAAGTAGTTAAGAACTAACATAGTTACGTAAGCATAATTGTTACTAACAAATATATGGATCCAAGTTGTCTGAAATAAATAATTTATTATTATTATTTTAGATATTTATTTAATTTTCTGTACATTAGGTTTTTTATAACAAATATTCAAATATAAAAGTAAAATAACAATACTAATACAAAAAAATAGACATTATAAAAAACCTAACCTACGAGTGCCGCCGGCAGCGGGGCAGGGCTCAAGCTACCGGTGGTTAGGGCTGCAGAGAGAGGAACCTCCTCACAATACGTGCCGTGTCGAGGAGTACTGCCTTCTGTATCTGGCCCTTGATCCAGCCATCTAGCGAGAGTCTCTTGAGGTGTTGGTCGAGACTCTTCGCTATAAGACCGTTTGCCGAAACAACTATCGGGACAATGATAGTCGAGTCAACATCCCACATGGCGGTCACCTCGTGAGCCAAGTCAAGGTACTTGCTGAGTTTGTCCTTCTCGGCCTTCACAAGGTTCTCGTCATGCGGGATGGTGATGTCGACGAGCACTGCCCGGCGTTGAGATCGATCTGTCAACACGATATCAGGCTTATTGGCAACAATAGTCCTGTCCGTGATGACAGATCGATCCCAATAGAGCGTAGCACGACCATTTTCGAGAACTGGCGCCGGTGCGTACTTATAGTACGGCACTTCAGATTCAACAAGACCATATTGAAGAGCAAGTTGCTGATGGATGATCCTGGCTACGAGGTTATGTCTGTGCAAGTACTCGCCGTTGGCCAAATGCGAACAACCGGAAATTATATGTCTGAGGGACTCGCCGGGGTAACGGCATGCTCGACAAATGTCAACCGTGCTCAGAATATATTTCCGGTAATTGTTCGTCATTATGACCTCGTCAGCAATTGCTCAGACAAAACCTTCGGTTTCCCCAAAGAGGTCACCAAATCGTAGCCAGTTCACAGACGCTAAAAAGTCTACGTCGGGCCTTGTTAGGGCCCGGTAGAAGCGTCCGTGTAGCTCCTTGCTCTTCCATACGTTCTTGCGGTCTTCAGTGCTCAACACCATTGGTTTGCGCCAGTTCTCGTTTGCCAAGGAAAGAGGCGTGAGGCTCTTGTCTACTGCAACCACATCACGATGCATCCCACACTCATTGCTAAGGAAATAATCCCTGAGATTGCACATCTCGCGGTTGTGGAGATTCTTAGCATTTAACATGCCTCGACCACCACATTTCCTCGGGATGTACAATCTCATAACAGATGAGCGTGGGTGCAACATGCGATGTGATTTAAGCAGTAGACGGACCCTCCTATCCAGGGCGTCCAGCTCAGTCTGAGTCCACCTTAGTATGCCAAAGGAATATGTGAGCAGCGGCATCACCCAGCCATTGAAGGCGCGCACCTTATTGCCACCCGACAAAAGACTATTAAGAACTTTTGTCAAGCGGCAGAAGAAGCGCTCCTTCACTGACTGCTTGACATCGCCGTCCACAATACCCAAAGACTGTAACATACCAAGATATTTGTAGGTTTCAACTTCGGAGAGGGATCTGAGAGTCATTGTCTCAGAAAGCTGCAAATTCGACGAATTTACAACTTTCCCTCGTTGAACATGCATGACCGCACACTTATCTACACCGAATTCCATCTTGATCGCGTTACTGAACTCTTGTGTGATTTTCAATAATGCGATAAGATCTTGGCGCTTCGATGCGAACAGTTTGAGGTCATCCATGAACAATAAGTGAGAAATGACTTCAGCTTCTCTACGAAGTCGATAGCGAAGCCGACAGCATAGAGCTGAGGGGATTCAAGGCTAGGCAAAACCACAAAGGACTCAGACTGTCACCCTGGAAGATGCCTCTTTCAATCTTTATCAAGCTAGGCAAATCAGAGGGGACATCTCGAGCACCTGGTTGACGAAGGACTGTGACCCACTGCCTCATACACACACCTAAAAAGGACCTCAAAGTTGCATCAACTTTATACAACTCTAAGATCCTTTCGAGCCATGAGTGAGGCACCGAGTCATAAGCCTTCTTGTAGTCAATCCAAGCAGCCGAAAGGGCCACCTTGCTTCGTCTGACTTGCTGGCAAATGGCCATGTCTATGAGGAGGAGCTCCTTAGTACCGCGGGACCCAACCTTACATCCATTTTGAGCAGTGGCCAAAACATTATTTGCAATAAAATATGCATTTAATTTTGTGCTCAAAATGGATGTAAGGAGCTTGTAGATGGTAGGCAAGCATGTTATCGGTCGGTAGTTTTTTGGTTCCGCGGCACTACCAGACTTGTGGAGCAGGAAGGTGACACCAGTTGTTAATAAAGGTGGCAAGGAACCAAGCTCAAGGGAATTTTGGAATTGCGTTGCGAAACATTCATGTGAGGCTTTGAACCATTTAATCCAGAAGTTGTGCAATCCGTCCGGCCCAGGACTTTTCCAGTTCTGAGCCATTCGAATTGCACAACTGACGTCTTCGGGGCAGATGGTAATAGGCCCCATTGGTTCAATAGCCTCACACGAGTGTTCAACAGCACGCATCCAGTCTCCTTCTGTGTGCACGACAGGCACCGACCAGATGCTGCGCCAGAAATTAATCATAGCAGCAGGATCCGGTAGGTGTCCGTCGCTCACACCTTGATCGGTTCCTTCCCACTTTCGGTACACCTTCCTCTGATCACTTTGGAAGAGGCGATTTTGCTGGTATCTATCCACACGCTCTCTATAGCGACGAATACGGCTTGCCCACGCGTAAACCTTCAGGAAGTCGATACGTTCCGTGACACAAGCCATATAATGCTGGGGCCTTATTCCGGTCCCAGCAAAGGCTTGGTTCACGAAACGCATGACACGGGGGCGTTCATTACCCCCCCTGAAGCAGATTAGCTTTGCTATGAGAGTCCTAAACTTATTATTATTATTATTAAATACACCCTAACAGGACATTTAACTATAACAGAAATGAAAAATAATAAAGAAAGGGCATTGGGTAAATTTGTTTGAAGAATATTGTCTTTTTTTTTTCAGCGGCCACGGATGATTCTTACATAGTTATTTAGAGGACCTCTAAATACATATAGATATATATAATTTATAGCGTTAAATAATATCGGAGCGGAGATTTTAAAGATTTAAGTGTTCAGTGTTTAGTACAAAAGTACGCCCAAGTATGAATATTTAAATATCTCGGCTCCGATGCACTTAAGAGTATTATATTACATAATAAAATATGTTTATTTTTAATAATTTTATCATAATTTGCCACTTTTACGAATGGCCGCTCACCTTGAAAATGTATGAATTTTACAAATGACAACACTTTTACCCAAACCCCTTTCTATTCTATTCTATTTAGCCTGTTATCGTATTGTAAACTTTTTAATAGCTCTTATTTACTTGACAGTAATGGCGGCCGAGTTGAAAACAATACCATAATAGGTCGAAGACGATATGGTGTTTATCGCCTAGAACGTACTCAACATGTAATATATTCGTATTGCGTGTCCGGCCGTTCCTCGGCGGCCAATGGGCCAGTGTAGCAGCTATTTCGTTAAGTTACTAAGACTCGAGAGAGATAGAGTTCTATTCTTGTAATATCGTTAGACCTCGTATACAAATAAATTGGGCACAGGTGACGATTTTCTTTTGAAAAATAAAACAGTTGTTAGCCTCGTAAGGCCCACCATACTACAAACCGGCAGTTTTTTGTGCGTGCGACTTTGAATCTACCATTGAGGCAATAAAGTTCAATTACGTTTGTTCGATAATGCCATTTTCAGTTTATGAAGATACGATTATAAACCTTATTCCTATTGCAACACAGTTCAAAATAAATTGCCTTGATTATGCTGCCGTGCAGATCTTAAAACGCAGTAAGTACTAAAATGCTGATTCGAGAAAAATGCAAAATTCTCTTTCAAAGTTCGTTTTTTTTTGTTATTTCGATGACTCTCGCAAAATTTAGACTTTAACGATGAGGTATAGGTAGCAAGTATTGATTACAAGGAAAAAGTACATCCTCGGACTTATATAAGGCATGTGAGGAGGATTTAAAGGAAACCTGAGCTGTTACTGCTGTAATATCTTCACTAAAAATCTTTCAGAATACCGAATAATATGCAGTATAAAAGCTTGATACTGCCACTATTCATTCAAGTTTGCAGAGTTAAGTACAGTATGTCATCATATTTGCTGCATCTTAGTTAGAATGTAACATTTATTTATAACGCTACGAGTATTTTTACTGCTTATTGCAAAGAAAATTAAACGTAAAAATGTGCAAAATTACGTTTTCTGTAATATTTTGTAATATGGAATCATTAGTATCACCATCATTATATTGAAATAAAACCTATTGCTTAACGTTTTTATTTGTATAATAAGTAAATATTACTATTAAAAATACGAAAGTATTTTCTGTTTTAAGTAAATAAAAAGTCAAAATAATACACAACATTTAACTGTATTTCTTTTAATTTTAATGTAGTAATCACACATATAAAATCAAAAAACAAATAACAAAACTAAATAATCAGTCTTACTGAGATCAAAAACACTTTTATAAAATAAAAAGTTAATACTTTTTGTTCACGCCTGCAACGCGTGACAGACGGCCGCGGGGGAGAGGACGCGCGGGGGACCACCGGCGAACGGACCGGCAAACGGCCCGGCGCCGAGGCACTTGCGAACAGACACCGAAGCGATCACATCTATGTCAATTTTGTAAACTGTTTCCATTCAAATTGAGAGTAAAATCAATTTCTAAGCAAGTCGCATTTTTATTATAATTCTCAACATGTGGCGACCGTGAAAATTAGTTACAAGGAGTAGCTAAATAAATAACCAATCTTCGGACAGTTCGAGAACTTTTGGAATACCGTTACTCGAGTTTGAAATTTAACGGATAAGAGGAACAAAGGATTTGATGGGCGCGTATGCAGATTTATTCACCTCTGGCTGACGAGAAGGTTGTCGACGAGCTCTAGACATCTGGATGGTTGTCCCGAGGGAAGTACTAGGCCTAATCCTTTACTATATCCTACCTATTTCCGCTTCAATTTGTGTAAGCAGCTTCGCCGCTCCGAATGTGTTAGGATAGTATCTAGCTAACGCGTACTATCTCTTTATTTCTACATATCGGCTATTGCGCTATAAAGCATTTTTTTTTTCTTTGCAGTTGCATTTCTTTGTCCCACTTCGTACGAATTATATTTCGATACCTATTCAAATATATATTTTTCAATTTAACACTTCAAACAGACTATCTATACCTATCAAAATAACTTATTGGTATACAGTTTAATCCAATTTTCTATTTATTACTTCTTAAGTACAAAGAGTTTGTCACTTAGTGTACCTACCTTCATTTGAAATTATAAAATATAAAGTAATATTCACAGTATTTTGCCGACTATTTTCAGTGAGAATTACGAACTCATACGCTTTCCGGCGTTATTGAGTTGCGTCTCGCGTCCAGCTGGCGTCGCCGGCGCTTCTCGGGGAGCCAAGCTGTGTGCGCAGCGCGGGCGCCGTGCAGACAATTGTGACGGCTGGATTTTAAGTGCCTAGCATAGCACTACCTACAGGTTTTTCAATTTATAGTACTTTGCTTAATTCATTGCTTTTTCTACGTAAGATTTATTAGTTTAGCGCTTAGTCATGGAGGGAAAGGAAATACTTAAAGATCTGCTTAAAAAACGAAGCATTATAAAAGGCAGACTGACTAAGTTTAAAGATCACGTTAATGTTTTAAATCAATTAGGTTCCAGTAAGATAACAACGATTCAGATTAAAGATTTATCAATGAGGGTAGATAAATTCCAGGAATTGTTGAACGATTTTAATGCCTTACAATCTGAAATTGAATTACAATCGTCAAATATTGAGGAACAAATCGCCGAGCGCGATGTGTTAGAATCGCAGTTCTTCTCTCTCCTTTCCATGGCACAAGAGTTAATTGAAACCGCAACATTGAATAAGAATACAGGTGGAAGCGAGAGTGTGGCGGGTTCATGTTCGCATGCCTTTAATTCCGTTAAACTTCCTACGATAAATTTACCAAAGTTTGATGGAAATTATTTAAAGTGGCTAGAATTCCGCGACACTTTCGATTCGCTTATAAATGATAATGAGTCAATACCACTCATAAACAAATTTCATTATCTGAGGTCTAGTTTGGAGGGCAGTGCGTTTATTGTAATTACATCCATAGAATTTACCGCCAATAATTTCAAAAATGCATGGCAGTTATTGTGCGATAGGTACAATAACAAGAATATTTTAATAAATAATCACCTCAAGTCGTTAATGAGTGTTGACCCTATTACAAGAGAATCTTTTAAGGCTTTGCGATTTATGATTGATCATGTCTCTAAAAACTTGAAAGCTTTGCAAGCGCTGGGACTGCCCACTGTCCAATGGGATGTTTTATTGATATTTATCGTCTCAGCAAAGTTAGACTCCATCACGAGTAGAAAGTGGGAAGAGCATAAAAATAATTTAACCATATTACCCACTCTAGCTGATTTTTATACATTTTTACGTAATCGAGCCGATATTTTAGAAACGACGCACTATAATAGGTCGGATAAATATGAACATAGGCCCATTTCATATAACAATAAGCCGGTCCGATCATTTTTTACTGCGTCGGATAACAATATTAAGCGTTCTCAGCTATGCGTAATATGTAATCAGACACATTTCGTGCACGAATGCACTAAGTTCAAAGAATTGGATATTGATAGCAGGGTTCGCGAAGTCACTAAGTTTAAGCTTTGCAATATATGTTTACGTACTGGTCACAGTGCCTATCAGTGTCGATTAAAGGGTTCATGTAGGGTGTGCAAAGGTAAACATAATACCTTGCTACATAAGCAGACAGCTGATTATCGTTCAGAACCGGTTTCGCCGGGCGCATCTACTGCGCCCGCGCTAGGGCCCGTCGCCTTATCAGCTGTGACGATGACTCACACACTATTGTGCACGGCACGGGTGGAGCTCGTTAATAAGGAAAATGGTGCAAGTATTATTTGTCGTGCATTATTAGATACCGCTAGTCAATCATCTTTTTTAACAGAAAGGGTACATAATCAATTAGGTTTGCGTAAGGAATCTAATAAAGGGCTCAGTGTTTGCGGGCTCAACAATATGAATTGTGATATTACCGGGAGTTGTGAAGTAGAAATAAAATCATGTTTATCTCCATTTCATACACGAGTCTCGTGTTTATTAGTGCCTATGATAACAGGTGCTTTACCCGGAGTAGAAATAAATACTGATGGATTAGGTATTCCGGGCAATATTGAGTTAGCAGATCCTAGTTTTTTCAAGCCTTCCTCTATCGATATATTATTGGGGGCGGATGTATTTTGGAGCATTATAGGTACGAATCAAATACAGTTAGGTTCTAATATGCCTACATTACAGGAATCGAAGCTGGGGTGGCTAATCGCCGGCCCAGTTGGTATTAATCAGCCGAGATCGAAGGTCTATTGTAATTTCAGCCTTGTTGATTTAGATAAAACCATGGCCAGGTTTTGGGAGGTTGAAGAATTGCCTTCGAATGTAAAAACTTTGTCTTTAGAAGAACAGTTTTGTGAAAATAATTTTTTGGAGAACACAACTCGCTTGGACGACGGGCGGTTTTGTGTTAAGATGCCCTTGAAGGAAACCGAAAGTAGTCTCGGGGATTCTTTTTATTTAGCCAAGAAGCGTTTTAATAATTTAGAAAATAAATTAAATAAAAACTCGCAACTTAAAGAATCGTATAGTGGATTCATTAATGAGTACGAAAGTTTAGGCCATTTAAGCGAAGTGGAGCGTCCGAATAATGGAAATTATCTACCACACCATTGCGTCACTCGCGATAAAAGTGAGACAACGAAGCTAAGGGTGGTATTTGACGCTTCAGCAAAAACTTCTTCGGGCAAATCCCTGAACGATATTCAGGCTGTAGGGCCAGTTGTTCAGAGTGATTTAATATCAATTTTATTAAGATTTCGCGGACATAGGTTTGTGTTATTGGGTGACATTGAGAAAATGTACCGGCAGATCGAGTTGCATCCTTCTCAACGTCATCTCCAATTAATTTTATGGAAAGGTCAAGATAGTAATGAGTTCAAAACGTTGCAACTGAATACCGTAACGTATGGTATGGCCTCTGCTCCCTTTTTGAGTACGAGGTGCCTTTTGCAATTAGCTAATGAATGTGATGATGATATTATTTCTAATGTAATTAAAAATGACTTTTATATCGACGACCTTAATACAGGCGCCGAGACAGAAAGTGAGTTGCAACATATATATAAAAATGTTAATAATGTTTTAAAGTCTGCATGTCTTCCGTTAAGGAAAATACGCACGAATTGTTCGCATGCATTTACCAATGAGGAGTCAATCGCTGACCTCGTTGAGTTGTCAAAGGAGTCTAGTGTGTTAGGTCTGAGTTATTGTCCTAAAAATGACATGATACAATTTCAAGCTAATATTGAGCACGCTTCACGGCACACGAAGAGGTCAGTTATTTCCACAACTTGCAAAGTATTTGATCCACTAGGTCTTATTTGTGCTGTTATTATAAAGGCAAAAATATTCTTGCAACAGTTATGGGTCGAAAAGTTGGGTTGGGAAGATCCCTTACCGGATAAGCTCCTAGGTATTTGGTTAAAATTTATTAATAATTTGTATTTAATTTCTGATATAAAAATAAATCGAAATGTTATTTGTGAATCGCCTATTTTAATAGACTTGCATTGTTTTGTCGATGCTTCTCAGACCGCATTTGGCGCATGTGTGTATTTGCGTTCAGTAAATAAAAGGAAAGAAGTTACTGTTAGACTTTTGTGCGGAAAGGCCAGAGTTTGCCCTTTAGGATGTACCACCATACCAAGAAAAGAGTTGTTAGGAGCGTTGTTAGGGGCGCGTTTGTGTGACAAAGTGATCAAGTCAATTCGTTTCAAGGTAAACAATAAAACGATTTGGACTGATTCAACTGTTGTATTGGGATGGCTTAAAACCGACGTTAAGAATCTAAAAATGTTTGTATGTAACAGAGTGAACGAGATTAATGAGTTAACTTGTGGGTTTCAATGGAGACATGTACCGACCAGTATGAATCCAGCTGACCTCGCCTCGCGGGGAGTCGACCCTCAGGATATCGCTTCTTCTTGCTTGTGGTGGGAAGGTCCTTCTTTTCTCAAGAAAGACGAATCTGAGTGGCCGCAGAATTCATGCACTTCTCAAATTTTACCAGAGTTGAAAGTACATGTTTTGTTATCCACCGATCATGTCAACACGAATAATCCGCTTATTGATTTCACTCGATATTCAAATTTTGCGAGGTTAATTGGAATATTCGCTCGTGTATTACGATTCGTTAATAATTGCAAAAAACCAAAAAAAAGGCTCTCTGGTCCCTTAAATTCAATGGAATTAAATAATTCACAAATAATTGTAGTTAAATTTAGTCAATCAGAATCATTTCAGGACGACGTTAAAGTTCTAGAACAAGGTAAAACATTGCACAGAAAGAGCAAATTATTAGATTTAACGCCATTTATTGATACAAACGGAATCGCTCGAGTTGGCGGGCGATTAAATAATTCGAGCTACAATTATGATAAGAAACATCAAATAATTTTGCATGCCAAACATAATTTGACTAGACTTATAATGATGCATGAACATATAAGATTATTTCACGCAGGGCCGCAGTTAACCCTAGCATCAGTTCGAGACAGGTACTGGCCGATTGGAGGCAGGCAATTAGCGCGTAATGTAGTTAAAAGATGCGTCACGTGTATTCGGTTACGAGCTACTACTTTGCAGCCAATAATGGGACATCTACCTGAGGCTCGTACCAATGCTGCTTTCCCTTTCTACTCGGTCGGGGTTGACTTTGCTGGGCCGTTTTTGATTAGTAGTCGAAAGGGGCGTGGTAGTCGCACTAGTAAATGTTATTTGTGTTTATTTGTTTGTTTGAGTACTAAGGCTGTACATTTAGAGCTAGTGGGTGATCTCAGTACTCAAGCTTTTATCCTATGCCTTCGAAGGTTCGTTTCGCGTAGGGGCAAGCCGTATGAGATTTATTGCGATAACGGTAGGAACTTCGTGGGAGCGAGCAATGAGTTAGGTAGGCTACTGAGATCCAGCCGTCAATCTGTCTATGAGTTCTCTAGTAATGAAGGAATTAAATTCGTATTTAGCCCCGCTTATTCTCCCCATTTCGGTGGAATTTTCGAGGCTGGAATTAAATCAGCCAAGCATCACCTAAAGCGTGTAGCTGGCAATGCTGTCTTGACGTTTGAGGAGTTGGCGAGTCTGTTTACACAAATTGAAGCAATTCTAAATTCACGCCCGCTATCTCCTCTCTCGTCCAATTGTACTGATCCCTCTCCTCTGACCCCAGGCCATTTTCTCATCGGGAGACCGCTTACGTCCATACCTACGATGCCAATAGATACAACTAGATCCAACAGATATGAGCTAATCGAAAAAATACGCCAACACTTCTGGGAAAGATGGAGCCGGGAGTACATCGCCGAGCTGCAGCAGCGCACCAAGTGGCGCACGCCCCAGCGGGAGCTGACCTGCGGGGACGTCGTCATACTCAAGGAGGACAACCTGCCGCCACTGCAGTGGCGCCTAGGACGTCTGAGCCGCCTGTATCCTGGAACGGATGGCATCAGCCGGGTGGCTGACGTAACCACTTCGAAAGGAGTCATACGAAGGGCAATAAACAGACTGTGCCTCTTAGTACCTCTCTCTGATGACAATGAAGCCGAGGACGCCAATATTCAAGATAATTGAAAGCTCTACCCGTATGCTTTCAACGTCCTGGAGGATGTTCACGCCTGCAACGCGTGACAGACGGCCGCGGGGGAGAGGACGCGCGGGGGACCACCGGCGAACGGACCGGCAAACGGCCCGGCGCCGAGGCACTTGCGAACAGACACCGAAGCGATCACATCTATGTCAATTTTGTAAACTGTTTCCATTCAAATTGAGAGTAAAATCAATTTCTAAGCAAGTCGCATTTTTATTATAATTCTCAACACTTTTATTTAAAAACGTCACTGTTGTAGCAACAGAAACAACATAATGTTTCTAAAATCAATCAAAATGGCACATAGGTGTACATAATATGATTAAACTTATTTTAAAAAGTATTTCTCATTAATAAAAAAATGTTCTTCTTAAAACAACAAAGTTGTACAAAATTTTGTAAAAATCAACGATATGAAACCTATCATGGACTATTTAACAAAATCTAGATACTAAACTTATTAAAGGTTTACAACGATTACGAAACTTAATGAAATAAAAAAATCACTCATTTTAGAAAAATAAAAAAATATTATTCAGACCGGGATTCCGGCTGCACGTCGTGTTATGAGATCGGAAATCTACAGCAAAGCTGGCAGGTGCCGTAATCTTAGTAATATGCAACAAGCAACAGGGTTTATTCACTTTCGAGCTCCGCATCATCAATGTCTTGCGACTCAGTAGAGACGGCAATGTTTTTCCAGAACAGCAATCTATTATTCGGCATTAATGGTCCCAGTTTATTAATAATTTCTTGTTTCCTAACAGAACTTATACCCTTGGGGATCATTTTTACAGCCGCATTGGGAATTTTTCTTGATTTCAAACAGTTTAATTCTTTATAAGTTTCGCAATCAAAATCAGTTTTAAAATACATGCAAAACTTTCCTCTTTGAACCATTATTTCCTCAATATCCTTTAGATACACTCTCCGTCCCGTGGCGTATTTAAGTTTTTGTTGGGAAACATGAGACTTAAAAGCATGGAAATCGTTCACTTCCATTTTTTTTACCTGAACTTTACCTGCACTACTCGAATGCTCTACAGCTTGTGCAAAGTCGTCAAAGTCATATACCTTGTTTTTTTTTTTAAGCGATTGCTCGACGCTGTGATGGAAGGAGTCCGCTGACATAAATGTATGTCCAGGTTCGAAATACTTAAAAATAATCTTTGTAGCGTTTATCTCCGTACTATTGATTATCGATATCAGAAAAGTTATTAAGCACCAATTTTTATTTTGTGCCGAGCAATTGTCAAGCCAAAAGGTAAAAGATTCAGCGTCTCTGTGGACCTTAAGAAAGGCTTTGAAGGTGCTTATTAGGTCTTCTTGCTTTCTTCCTGAAATAGCCTCATGCCAGATCATGGCACAAGCAGGATTGTTTTTTGAATATTTTCCTAATGGGACAAACGACTCATTGTACGCCACTAATCTCGGACAAAATACGGCTCTTTTAAACGAATCAAGTCTCGGTAGCATGATAACTTTCTGTAGATCAGCTGAAACGTAAATATTTCCATCGAGTACCTTTTTGGTATCCGACTCATATTCTTTACGAGCCCTGGTATATTTCTCTTTGTGTTTCACGTAATTGTTGCAAGTTTCACAATTTGGACTGATATTATTATTTTGATGGTTGACGTCATGCAAAAAGAATGTTTCACACGATTCGCATTCCTCGTGTCCCAGTTTTGTGAAGGCGATATTCATCACGTTAGTTACGTGGTTCCTATATGTTTCGAAACAACACTTGTCATTTGGATACAACTCTACAAAATTATCGTACATCATGGTAATAGTGAGGTCAGAAGACAGGTATCTCTTGTTCGGAGCATGAGCCCTACGATAATGATGCACGCATGGCCCAAAAGATTCAACATGACTTGTTAGCACATCTTTATTAACAGTACCGATGTTTAAGTTTCTACCATCTCGTTTGTCATTCAGATCGGATGAATCTTTTTTTAAAGCGGACAATACAAACCTGTCATTCTTTTTATTGTAACCCAAAGTGCACAAAAAAAATGTTTTGCAAACTTCAATTTTCTCTTTTTCATTGAAAAAAAAGTACTTATGTGTCATTTGTCTTTGTTTTTTCTTAGCATTTGATTTTCCTTTGCATTCCTCAGAAACAACTAGACTTTTTATAAGAACACCTCGATTTGCCCAATCCATTGACCAGTAGTTTGCATGAATAGATAACCTTTGATCTTCAGTGAAATTCAATGTACATAGCTTTTTGCATAGGTTATTACATGGTTCTTTTAAATTATATTTTTCAAGATTACGTTTGTATTTCTTTGCAGCTTTTTGTTTAATTGACGTTTTCCTTTTCTTTAACATTGGGGTTGAGCTACTGGGTAAGTCGGGTTCTAAGCATTCTACTACTACATTATTACATTCAGAGTCTGATGATGGGAGAGAGGAAACATAATCTATGTCTTTTACTGAATCGTCTGAATTTAAAAAAAGTATTTCAGCCAGATGTGGAGAAGTTGGCAAAGACTGCGGTAATATGTCTAGTGAGGGCCGTAACAAGTTGTCGACATTCGAAATTATTGAGTCACTTTGATTTATTTCAACCGGAGTAGATTGTACGAAAGTTGGAGTTACTGTTGTTAGTTCTGTGAAAACGATTGGTGAAGCTGTCATTTCCGGAGCTGGTTCTGTTACAGTAGGGTCTACTGGAGTGTGGTCGGCAATTTGTGAAGTGAGAGCTGATGCTTCTAGGGCCGGTTGCGTAAAGGTTGTGGCCGTGCGTTCTTGCATTATTTCGTTGGATGTTTTCGGTTCAGGTAAAGATTTCTGTGTAGGGTGTATTGAACTATACTGTAACTGGGTACCAGATAAATCCTGAGCAAGTTGTGATAGATCGAAATCCTGAATAAAGCCTTGGGAATTGTCAAATTCAAAATTCCCGCTTTCAATTTCTTTCATTTTATCTAATGTAATAGGAAGTGACCAAATTGATGAATCATTAATATTTAACCGATTTCCTGACGTAGTTTGTTTGGGGTATTTTTCTTTTTCACGACTGTCATTTTTCTTTAATGTCTTCTGAGCCACTTGGCCAAGTTCTCTTTCGGAATCATGTAAATTATTTATAATAGCTAGAATTTTTCTTGATCTAGAATTCATTTTCTATTTTCTGTAAACAAAATGAAATCTGATGTCAAAGAATTACCGCAGAAAGAATGAGATGAAAAGATAAAATAGAGAAAGTATCTAATGTACCTGCATAACCAAACAAACAAACAAACAAGTAAACTAACACGCACGAGAACTATGCCTCCTATTGACGTAACAAATTATTGAGTAAATTACTTAGTTGAAAAGATTTTATTTATACGTATTTAGTCAATTTATTGGTACTAGATAACACCGAAAATGTTATTTAAACGATGATAAAAGTTGATTATCTATTAATCTTGATTATCTAATACAGTTTTATAAGTAAATACCCTATTATTTGTTTATTTAGAGTAAATCAAATAAATTGCACATTACTGTCACAAGTGCAATTCAACGCGTTAATAATTATGTAAGTAACCAGACTTTCAAATAGAACTACTTACCTCGAACGCAGTCTTCGCCACAACGACACCAACCAGAAAACACCACGGACCAATACTTCTCGTACGACGTCCGAGACCCCACTGACCAATCAATTACTAAATAATACACAGCAAGTAACGCGAAAAACGCAGTACAAATATTAAAAAATATTAATTTACTAACTAAAACGCAGCAACTCAACGTCAGCTGCGATTTAAGTGGTAAACTTATATTCGTACGATTCGGTGATAACCGACTAATTAGCAGTAAACCTACTATCCACTGTGAAAGTTGTAGTACAAAGTTAAAAAAAATATTAATTTACTAACTAAAACGCAGCAACTCAACCTAAGCTGCGATTTAATTGGTAAACTCATATTCGTACGATTCGGTGATTACCGACTAATGAGTAGTAAACCTACTATCCGCTGTGAAAATTGTAGTACAAAGTAAAAAAAAACGTTAATTTACAAACTAAAACGCAGTTAACTAGACGTATACTGCAATTTAAATAGAATATTATCATTTGTATCTTTCAATGATTACCGACTTATTAGGAGTAAGTTATCTAACCGCTGCATTTTAAATCGCCATTAAAGACGTGATTAAATTGTATCTTTACAATTAAAATAAAGTAACTTATTTCTTACGGTGTTTTATTTAGTTTTCAAGATTTAATAAACCGTCAAATGCATAATAAAACACATGAACTTCAAATATCACTGCATTTTATTTAGGAATAATCTACATTATTTTCGGTGGTTTACAAAGCCGTGTTATGATTTTTAGAATTTTAATTACATCCTGCGTTTTAGTTAGTCCTACAGTGTACTATTGTCTGAGCACTTTTACATACTGCTCGTAGAGGCTTCGAAGGAGGCTCCGGAGGAAAAAACCGTTTACATAAATATATGCGTTTCGACGCTCTGATTCCAAATCACTAATAAACAGAAAACACTCGAAAGTCAGTTACTGCGTTTTAAGATCTGCACGGCAGTATGTACATTCGATTGCACACTGGGCCTTACGAGGTTAAGTACATACAGATAAAAATATTTAAAAAAAGATGTTCTTTCAGAAAGTTAGCCACACGGGCACTTTTACACGTCAAAAATCTACCAGCGCTTCTCAAGACCACTGCTGAGAAGAAACTCAACAGACAGTCGTTTTTTAATATTGATTATTGATATTATTGCTTATTGTGGTTATAGAATTATCAACAAGTTTTTAGAGATGTTTGTAATTCTGTAGCTCTGCCTACCCCACTCTGGGAACGAAGGCGTGAGATTATGTATGTATGTATGTGATATTATACAATGATACCTAATACTATGTACATACATACATACATTAAATCACGCCTGTTTCCCAGAGGGGTAGGCAGAGATCACTTCTTTCCACCTGCTACGATCCTGACAAATCTGTTTCGCTTCTTCCACATTCATACATCGAGTCATGCACGCACGTCGGTTTCGGGTACTTAAGATCCGGCTCTTTTCCAGTATTTCTCCGATTTGATTCGAAAAAGTACGCCTATACTAAAGCTAGCATTAAATAAAACAATGAATTTAAGATAAAAAATACAATATCATAAAGTAACTGAGCAGGAAAACGTGTAAAAACTCTGAATTTTCACAAGAGCTAATAAATAAATATGAATAATAAAAGAATAAAAAAACTAACCTATGCCGGTGCAAGTTTTGACGATTTTCTTTTGAAAAACATCACAGTTGTTAGGTACATAAAGATATATCACAGATACATTGGGATCTGAGACCCATAGATATTTGAATTATCAAGACTACAGCCTCAAGACTGCAATCCTAAGACTTGAAATGCGTTGCCAAACCTGAGGACTAAGATGGAATGCCTCTAAGGCTATGCAAATTTTGCATAGCCGTCGCCATCCGTCGGCGGCAGCTGTCGACCTATAGCGACGCTTGCATTTGTAGTGTACCGCGTCAATCCAGCGTCGCTATAGGTCGACAGCTGCCGCTGGCGCGTTGACGGCTGCTGCCGACGTGTTGGTGGCTGACGCTAATGGGTGGTGATGGCTGCAGTAGCCTCTGCCTTTGGCAAAATGCCGCTCATCTGTAAGAAGTCTAAGCTAAGTATGATGAACTAGATCCAAAAATATTAGTATAAGAATTTTATTTATTGGAATTTAAACAAAACATCTTAGGTTACATTTATGAGCATATGTATTGTGTCTGAAAATATATAATACTATGTTACATATATTATGATATAATTTTACACTACAAACTTTACTTTTAGGTACTAAATCATTAGGTTTTACATATGAAATTGGCGTTGGATACGCTTCCACAATCTCATTTAACTCGGGTCTCCGGCCTTCCACGGGGCTTGTTTTGTAGATCAAAATTTCCAGAACGAAAACGTTGGGACCAAAAACGTACCGTAAAATGGGGTGAATGGAGATTCGTGGGGTGAATAGAAATACAATCTAAAATAAGTCATAACTTGTTATTAATAGGAACTATTACTTACATTGACAAGTTTTTTGGAAAATTCCATTAAAATCTGTCTTATAATTACTAGAATATGCTTTATTTTAGGCTGTATTTCTATTCACCCCGCGAATCTCTATTCACCCCATTTTACGGTACCGTGTTTTCTTCTACAGTAGCTGCCTCATACACATCATTAATCCTTCGAGCCGTTTCTGCAGCACTGGTGCCACGGTGGAACTCGTATCCGTAAAAAACGCGATATTTTAAGTTCTCTTCATTGTGAACAGAATGATGTCAAAGAAAAAACAAATGACGCGATAACAAATGAATCGCTAAATTCGAAGCACAAATATGAGCTAAAATTTTGAAATAAATTTGAATTTAGAACTTAGACATACACCAGATATTTTGAACCAAAGTGGCCAGTTCAACAAAACGCCAATTTCGTATGTAAGGACCCAATATATATGTTGATTTCGTCGAATTTTTCATAACAAGTAAAAGTTTACTGACAACTTCCAACGAGCCGTATTTTGACTCAAACGGGTCGAATCCTCTTCCCTTACCGTGACTCTTCACAAATGAGCAAAATACCCTTATCTAGGCAATAAAAACCGAATAGCCGAGACGCAGACCGAATGCAAATGGCTGCCAAGATTCTATACAAACTTAATGCATATTTTAACATAAAGTAAGTTTCGGCATTCAATCCCTCGCTAAGTATTCATAAATAGTCTGCAAGTTTAATGAACATTTTAATGGCTGGATAGTTTTTGGTGCGGTGTTTTCACTTGCTCTTTTTTTAATGCTCTAGAGCAAAATTAATGTATTCATTAAATCTTAATGATTGTAATTAATGAACTGATACAAAATTGTAAAAATCTGATAAATATAGACTTTACTTAGCTGTCATAAATAAATAAATAAAAACTGTTACAGACTGTAACAGAGCATGAACTGTCGCAGACATATAAACTTAGTACTGTAACATTTGCTGCCTGGAATTAACATTCTTTAAGGGCATGTTGTTTGACCAGTAGTTAAACTAACTAATCGTTAACGCTTCAAACCTGTAAAACCTGTGTCACAAATGACCAGGGATCGTAAAATATTGGGTACTAAAATAATACAATTACATATGTTTTTACCGATGAAATTGAACACAATCCGAAACTCAGTTTACTGGCTGGTATATTTTTTTATTGTATTTACAATTTCAAAACAAATAATTCCCCATTTTACACTTGGGATAGTAAGTAGGGTATAATTTTCGCAAGTACGATGGCGAGACAATGCAAATAATACAATCAGATTGACAATTATGACAAGATAATACTTGTAAATGTATACACAATGTACTTATCAATTTTAACAAGTTTTAGTTTATAGATAAACCATGAACACTGATAGGGGACAATTTACTACCATACTGATAACAAGTGCTTCCATAAGTATAAACACATTCCTCCATACATATTTAATTTATTCGATTATTATAACTTCAAAGAATTTTGCTCCCATTTTACGATGCCTGCAAATGACAGACAGACAGACTGACACGTAAGTAACAGCAATAGGGTTCCATTAATTTGGATTTTGAAAATAGAGCCCTGAAAATTAACGACTTTTCCATACAATAATGAAAAGGAATCATTCGTGTGCGATTTCGACTTGCACTTAACGCATTCACTGCCGGCAACGCATATAAGCGTTCTCCTGACTTCCACCCAGTGCCCTCAACGCATATGTGCGTTCTGACTGTAGGCAAGCTCCGTGTAAAACAAAAGATGTGGCACCTGGCGAATGTTTGAAAAACAGTTCTGTTACGCCCACACCAATGCTTAAAAAACGGTGACGGTACGGAATCGCAGTGACGCATCGTATCCGTACCGTTTTTATCGCATGCCCTCCAAACCACTGCTTAAAAAACGGTGACGGTACGGAATCGCAGTGACGCATCGTATCCGTACCGTTTTTATCGCATGCCCTCCAAACCACTGCTTAAAAAACGGTGACGGTACGGAATCGCAGTGACGCATCGTATCCGTACCGTTTTTATCGCATGCCCTCCAAACCACTGCTTAAAAAACGGTGACGGTACGGAATCGCAGTGACGCATCGTATCCGTACCGTTTTTATCGCATGCCCTCCAAACCACTGCTTAAAAAACGGTGACGGTACGGAATCGCAGTGACGCATCGTATCCGTACCGTTTTTATCGCATGCCCTCCAAACCACTGCTTAAAAAACGGTGACGGTACGGAATCGCAGTGACGCATCGTATCCGTACCGTTTTTATCGCATGCCCTCCAAACCACTGCTTAAAAAACGGTGACGGTACGGAATCGCAGTGACGCATCGTATCCGTACCGTTTTTATCGCATGCCCTCCAAACCACTGCTTAAAAAACGGTGACGGTACGGAATCGCAGTGACGCGTTGTATCCGTACCGTTTTTGACGCATGCCCTCCACACCGCTGCTTAAAATACGGTGTCGTTGCGTAAACAAAAGACGGGGTCATTGTAACAACACGGCGCCGTTTTTGACGCACCGTTAAGCAGCGGTGTGGGGAGCGTGCGTCAAAAACGGTACGGATACGACGCGTCACTGCGTTTCCGTACCGTCGCCGTATTTTAAGCAGCGGTGTGTGGAGCATGCGTCAAAAACGGTACCAATAAGACGCGTCACTGCGATTCCGTACCGTCACCGTATTTTAAGCAGCGGTGTGGTCGCAGCTTTCTGCGTTAACAGGTTTTTTTTACATCGTTTATAAAGGCAACGCCAAAGTGATCCAGCATTATTATGCTATACAATCGTAAAGCGATATAGTACATTGCGTTAACAAACAAAGAAAACGTTGGCGATAAATTTACCGGAAATATTCTATAACTTCCCGCAAAGGTCCGGAAAAGAGAATAATTTTAAAGTGATTAAGGACCTTTTCGATCGGAGGCTTTTATCCTGAAAGGTTGGTGTACACTGCGTCTGTTTAAAACTACGTTTATTAAAAAATGAACTAAATTTAAATATAATATTAGGCCTAGGAACAAATTTAAAGGGTACAAGGAAAAAACATGTCTAGACACTTTTTACAAGCTTTTATGTAACTTCACTTGTAAAGTCACGAACTTAAATTTGGGACCCACCTTAGGTCCAAAGTCATTCTGAAATCCTACAACAAAAAGGTTGAGTCTCCTATAAGTTACAAATGATTTGGCACCTCTAATGACATTGACGACTTCAAGCCTATTTTTACCCGACTGCGGCGGAGGGTTATGTTTTTCGCCGTCATGTATGTCCAGTTCTATGTTCCCCGCTACAGCAAAAACGGCTTAGACGATTTTGACAAATGAGGTATCATTGGATTCGTCTTCGCAGCGAGTGTAATAGGATACCTAAACTGTTAAAATTGAAATAACAACAATGGCCAAATGACAATTATTAACATGTAGGTATATCGACGACAGTAAAAAATGCAGTCGGGTTTTTAACCTCGTAAGGCTCACCATACTACAAAGAGGGAGTTTTTTGTGAGTGGGACTTTGAATCTACCATCAAGGTAATAAAGTTCAATTACATTTGTTTGATAATGCCATTTTCAATTCATGAAGATAGGAAAATGAAACTTATTCCCATGGCAATACAATTCCAATTAAATTGCCTTGATTATGTACGTCATATTGCACACTGGGCCTTACGAAAAGCTTGCTTTTCATTTTATTCTTGAAATGGGTCACAAATTAACTATCGCGATAGTATGTCCAGGGCCCGTATTATGGTCGCCTTTATCGCGGTGGATAAAGCATCCGTCACCGTCGCACTTATATACTGGTCAGAAAGTGACAGATGCTTTATCCACGTTTATCCACATCAATAAACACGATCATAATAGGGCAGCTGGAATGTTGCAAGTCGATTTTGAACCAGTTCCCTTCAATGGAATGGGCTGAAATTTGGAATATATGTGTAAACCCGATGTCAATGCAATATTATAATACCATCGAGCTGATCTGATGACGGAGTCGGAGGGTGGCGATGGGATCTTTGCTGTACTTAATATATACCCTCTGAGTTGCAGCAATTTAGTTTCGTCGCGATAAGCAGTTGATGTCTGAGCAAAAAAAAAAGTAGAGTTGGCTACAAAAGCTTGACCCAAAAATGGAATCACGGACCTAAAAGAAATACGGACGTAACCTCGTCTAATCATGAGTGAAGAATACAAAATGGCTGTCTGTGTGCGTGCACACACACACGTAAACTGTTACTCGTGCTGTGGCTCGGCGCGTTGTCTTACCTAGTGTATCTGTGTGCGTGCGGTAAGTCGTGTAAAACGAACGAAAGTGCCGACCTTGTATGCATCACACCTTATTATTGCAATGTCCTTTTTTTTAAGTCCGTGTTCACAATGATCTATTACTTACCGCTCAGTTACAAAGATAAATCTTAATATGAATATAACTTTAAGTCATGTAATCTTTTGTTATTACAATGACTAACAATTTGGTAGAAACTGTAAGTTGGTCAAGTTTTCTCTTATACATAAGTAAAAGTGTTAGGTACTACTATTATAATACCTCGGGGTTTTCGGTGCGGGAATGATTTGAGAAAGAGTAGAGATAAACAGATAGGTTAGTGTGAGAAAAATCATATTATGCCGAATGAACAACTACCTCCCTGCGAATTGTATACACACTATGATACAATTTTATTTTGACTTATGTAGGAGGTAATTTAGCTTTACCTTATGTAAAGTATTAAAGTCCGGTATCTGTGAACTATTTACTTATGAATCAGTAGGGCCTTAAAGAGGTTGATAATGACTGATCTTTTTCATTTATATTTTTAAGTTTTCATTTATTATTTTTTCAATTAATTATTCATTAGGTAGAATCCTGCTAGAGTACATTCTGTATTTTATGTCAATACCTACTTTTTGGCTAATGTCAAACATTCCCGCACCGAAAACCCCGGGGTTTTTAAGTGCGAAAGTTTGGATGGATGAATGTTTGTTACTCACGCCCGAACGGCTAAACAGATCTGGCACATAAATAGATTTTCATACGACATAAGGGCTACTTTTTATCCTGGATAAATGTATGGTTCTCCTGGGATAGCAAATTAACAAAGTCTACGCGGCTGTATCTATTTAGTATCCACAGTACAGTCACGAGCGTTAATTTGGGACCCATTTCAAGAAAAATATGCTTGAAGTTGTCAATGTCATTAGAGATGTCAAGTCATTTGAAACTTTAGGAAACTCAACCTTATCATTCTAGAATGTCAGATTGACTTTGGACCTTTGGACCAAATTTAATCTTGTGACTGTACAAGCCCGATAGTTTAGTTTGGGACTAGTTTAATTTGTGAGAGATTTTCTCCTGATGGACCTCATCGTGTTGTTCTCCTAGTCATCATTTTTATTTTAATGTATTTCACCCCACATTTGTAATGTTTTTATTTGTGCTAGTTCTAATAATTAGTATCTGTTACTTTATTACCTTCTAATATAACTTACTTTTATCTACACTCATGTCATAAGTCCTCTATTATGCGTTCAAAACCCGTAGACAATGACCAGCATTACCTGTGGTAGTAGGTGACAGCGATGACAGCTGTTAATTTTGGAAGATGTTCCAAATTTTGATCTCATTACTTTACAATATACGATAACGTAATTTCAAAATTACGTTACAGCTGTCATCGCTGTCACCTACTTCCACAGGTAAGGTAATGCTGGTCATTTGCCTTGTGGCTTCTGAACCCATCTTAGAGTACTTATAATATGTGTGTAGATAAAGTATTGTACGCGACTCTGCGTAATTAGCATTACGCAACCGTCACGTAAACTACTATTAAATATAATTGTATTTTATGTTTGAAAAAATGACTTTCTGCTGGAGTTTCTTCTCCGCAATGTTAATCTTGTTGTAAATACATTCACTCTATATTACCAACGTGTAAAAGAGCGTGAGTGGTCCATTAACCGAATAAATATTTTGACTTCGAATTTGATTTTTTATATTTATACTGATATTATATTACTATATATCCTGGGTAGGTATACGTACGCAGTGTGCCCCAATCAAACCGGGTGATACTACCGGCCCCAATGGCCGGGGAAATTTGCTCGATTAATAGAAATTCAATTTGCTTGGACGCGTCGATTAATGAGATGGCGAGATAACCTCTGTGTATAGAATGTAATACCACAGCAGCTATGAAGCTAACTTAGCAATGTACAAGTTGCAGAACATTCTTAGAAGGTAAGAAATTACTGGGAATATTATCGGAAACATTTGAGAGCATTGAGAATGTTCTCCTTCTATACAAAATGTCACGGCCCACCTAGTATGAAAATAATACCCAGGGAGTACAGAAATTAAATTGGGCGGGAATTAAAGATAAATATGTATACTTTATAATGGTATATGTCGCATTAAGAACTACGAAGACTGAACTACCCACATTAATTAGGGATTTCATATACACTACTAATCAAACATATATTAATAGCTAATCTCTCTCTCATAAGATTTACAATCACTTATCTACTAAGAAACATGAATTCGTTAAAAACAATATTTTTGGTAGCGTAGTCGGGCGTGATTTTTTTTTCATGGCAAGAAGGCACACGAGCACAAAGGCCACTGATGGTGAGTGAGATCTGGGACCCATAGACATTTCAAAGATATTTGCCGCTACCAGGAATCGAACCCCGGACCACTGATTTCGTAGGCAGGGTCATTACTAATTATGACCCAGCCACACCGCTTGCGTGACGTGCACGGGCACGTGCGCGTTTGCTTTCCACTGCGTTGTATAGTGACATGTCGTAATGAGAATTCATATTATACAACGTAGTGGAAAGCGAAAGCGCACGTGCACGCGCACGTCACGCATCCGTTGTGGCTCGGCCTTTAGGGTGCGGCTCCACTGACGCGGAGACGAGCGGAGCGAAGCTGAGCTGTGCCAATATTAACCAATAGAATATAAACTAACGTGCGCAAGGCGCGCTCGACGTGACCGCATGCGCCTTCTATTGGTTTATATTGGCACAGCTCCGCTCCGCTCCTCTCGTCTCCGCCTCAGTGGAGCCGCACCCTAAGGCTTACTGCCAAAAACCAAACTAGCAGTCCCGGGTTCCATCTCCGGTAAGGGCAAAATATATCCAATGAACATGAATATCGTAAGTCTTGGATGTTTTGTACGTATTTAACTTATTATTAATCTATATATATTACAAGCTTTTACCCGCGACTCCCTCAGGAACTGTCCAATTTTCCGGAATAAAATCTATCCTGTCTATTCCAGGACCTAACCTATATGTGTGTCAAGTTTCATCTCGATCCGTTCAGTGGTTGAAGCGTGATTGAGTAACAAACATACAAACATACAAACATCCAATCTTTTTCATTTATATTATTAGTAAGATAAGATAAGATTAGTGTCTACCTCTATAGTACAAGCCTAGATCTTATTTAGGACTCTGGGACTAAGTCAATTTGTATAAGGATTTTTATTTAAAAACCTTACAACACCGTTTTATGCATAAACAGTGGATTAAGGCCAATAGACATTTCCAATCTCAAGACAACGAACGTAAAACAGAAATCTTAAGACTGCAATGCGTCAATGTACTTACTCTTACCTTAAAACTGTTCAACCACAATAATATCACTAAAGCACCTCTATTCCCTGACTAAGTTACCAGAGGTCATTAATAGGTCATCTTAGAGTACTGAACCGAACCGAACCGAATTCACCGATACCGTCCGATATCTACCCGCCTGCGGAGGCGAGTTTGCAGAACCTTCGACTATCAAGCAAATAAACGGACCGCCGTGGATAAAGAATACTAGATATACCTACGAGTTTCATGTATATTACTAATAATTTATAACTGCACTACAAATTTGAAACCGCACTAATAATTTCAAACCGCGCTAATAATTACTCACCACAATAATAATTAAAAACCACTCTTATAATAGGATACGGCGCTGATAATTTCAAATTGCGCTAATAATTTAAAATTCAGTTAATAATTTCAAACAGCGCGAATAATTTCAAACCGAGCTAATAATTTCAAACCGCGCTAATAATTGCAAACCGCGCGAATAATTTCAAACCGCGCTAATAATTTCAAACCACGCTAATAATTACTCACCACAATAATAATTAAAAACCGCTCTTATAATAGGATACGGCGCTGATAATTTCAAACTGCGCTAATAATTTAAAATTCAGTTAATAATTTCAAACAGCGCTTATAATTTCAAACCGCGCTAATAATTTCAAACCGTGCTAATAATTGCAAACCGCGCGAATAATTCCATACCACGCTAATAATTACTAACCACATTAATCATTACAAACCGCTCTTATAATAGCATACCGCGCTGATAATTTCAAACCGCGCTAATAATTTCAAATCCAGCTAACAATTTCAAACTCCGTTAATAATTACTAACCGAACTAGTAATTTAATTATAGCTAATAATTTCAAACTATACTAATATTTTCAAACCGCACTCAAAAACCGCGCTAATAATTTCAAACCGCGCTAATAATTTCAAACCACGCTAATAATTTCAAACCGCGCTAATAATTGCAAACCGCGCGAATAATTTCAAACCGCGCTAATAATTTCAAACCACGCTAATAATTACTCACCACAATAATAATTAAAAACCGCTCTTATAATAGGATACGGCGCTGATAATTTCAAACTGCGCTAATAATTTAAAATTCAGTTAATAATTTCAAACAGCGCTTATAATTTCAAACTGCGCTAATAATTTCAAACCGTGCTAATAATTGCAAACCGCGCGAATAATTCCATACCACGCTAATAATTACTAACCACATTAATCATTACAAACCGCTCTTATAATAGCATACCGCGCTGATAATTTCAAACCGCGCTAATAATTTCAAATCCAGCTAACAATTTCAAACTCCGTTAATAATTACTAACCGAACTAGTAATTTAATTATAGCTAATAATTTCAAACTATACTAATATTTTCAAACCGCACTCAAAAACCGCGCTAATAATTTCAAACCGCGCTAATAATTTCAAACCACGCTAATAATTTCAAACCTCGCTAATAATTTCAAACCGCGCTAATATTTTCAAACCGCATTTATCATTTTAAACCGCATTAATAATTTCAAACCACGCTAATAATTTCAAACCGCACTAATAATTTCTAACCGCACTAATAATTTCAAACCGCGCTAATAATTGCAAACCGCGCGAATCATTTCAAACCAAGCAAATAATTTCTTACCACGCAAATAATTTCTAACAGCGCTAATGATTTCTTACCTCATTAATCATTTCAATTCGCGGTAAGAACCAGGTTTATTATCACAAGTATATTTAAATTCGCCACCAAACGTGAGAATCAAACCGGATTACGATCTTCTATCCAGTAACTGTAAGTCTCCGCAGGATATAAATTTCAACCTGTGACCACAGGCCGCCGGCTGGAACGTCACTGCCTAGCTCCCTATAGAGCAGGATTACAAGAACGATAAATTTTGCCGAAGTAATAATGTTCATGGTTGAGATAGCTCGGTCGTAATGGATTCCTATGGTGATAGAATACTGATCATATAGATAGGCTGATCTGCCGGCACTTAGACTGTTTATGCTTTATTCATAAAAGGCACAGAAACCTATTTTTAAGATAAGGACAAATTATACTTTAAGCACACTTTAATTATCTTGCGATTCTGAATAATCGGTACCGAACGGGATCCTATTAACTAAGCTTTCGTTGTCCGTCCATCCGTCCGTCTTTCCTACCTTTAGAGAACTACATTTATCTTTTTCTATCTATTTACCTATGTAGTCTTTTTTTTACAGATCATGTGTTAAGTGGCAGTGGGCGGGGCACATTGCTCGCAGGACTGATGGCCGATGGGGTCAGAAGGTTCTTGAGTGACGTCCGCGGACCGGGAGACGAGCTGTAGGTAGACTTAATAAGATGGAGTGACGACCTTGTAAAGATCGCGGGAACACGGTGGATGCGAAAAGCACAAGACCGGTCTGAGTGGAGAGCCTTGGGGGAGGCCTATGTCCAGCAGTGGACGTCTTTCGGCTGACATGATGATGATGATGATGATGTTGTGTCATAACAGTGAATTTCCAAACAAATCAAAAAGTCAAATAATAAGAAGGAAAATACAAGGTTTTTTTTTTCAAATTAAATTTTTGTTTTAGATTGTTGAAACTGTAATTCATATAAGCGTCAAAGGTGTTATAATAAAACCGAAAAGTAAAACAACAAAATAAGACCGGTTTATTCGACAGATTTTATCTTTGCGTAGGTATGTTGACGACTTTGGCCCTCCGCACACGGCGTCGTATCGTAAGCGTATCGTACCGCGCGTAATCCGAGAGCGATACGAGCACGTACATCTTGCTTTTTTACGCCAGTACGCTACGACTATCGTAGAGTAAAGATGTACGTGGTCGTATCGCTCTCATACTACGCGCATTACGATACGATTACGATACGCTTACGATACGACGCTGTGTGTCTGAGGGCCATAGTCACATAAATATACAATCAGTAGAAAAAACTAACAGGGTAAAAAATACTGGCAGATCAGGGGATTACGTACATATAAAATTTTGACGTTTTTATGATTATTTGTAAGTTTACAAGTTGCCAATTAGATCCCCTAGAATCACCGACACTCATTTGTAAAATCATTTTATCGAAAGCTAATTTCTGATGAAACTTTTTTTCAGGTTATCTTAAGCATGAGTTACGTAGGTTAGGTTGGGTTAGACCTGTGGCCACCAAAAATTAACTCCTGCACGTGTAGATCCGTGTCAAAGAAATGAAAATTCTGCGAATTGAAAAATTCTATGAAGTAAGTGTCGGTGATTAACCGTTGTCAATACATATAACTGAGTCGCATATGTCCTTGAAATTTGGTATTCGAATTTAAAACTTAATTTGTTTGAAAACGACGCAAATTCCGTTGCCTTTTCGCATGGACTTATCCGAGTTTGAAGTTAAGCGACTGAACTAATTATATACATGACCATAGAACAATATTCCGCTTTCCCTTTTATCTTCAACTTATTTGATCTTCAATCAATTAAAGTTAAAACACTATGCAATTGACACAAGGGTTATTTTACCGTTTAAATATTGTCTAAGGAGGAGTTAGAAGGAGTCGTTAATTAACTCCTTTTGGTGGATAAACTTCAATTCCAAATTAATGTGATTTAAATTGATTTGGCTTTGGTACATTTTGCACCAAAACCTTCAAGATGTCTGTGTCAATTTAATTAAATAATTAAAACGTGAAGAGTGGACATGTGAAGAAAGCGAAAGAGGTATGGACCGGCGCACTTGACGTTCTGTCTTTGCCTACCCCATTGGTAGTCAGTTTTGTTACCCGACAGCCGAAGGAGGAGGGTAATGTGTTTCACAGCCTATATATGTATGTTTGTTCCTTTGTGTCACTATAAAAACTAAACCCGTGGTCCGATTTTGATGATTCTTATGTCAATCGATTTGTCTTAATCTGGTGAGTGTCACTGAAGATATGACAGTAATCAAAATTCAATATGGCGGCAACCAGACGCCATATTGTGCAAATTAAAAAAAAAAGTCGGCCAAGTATGACAAGTGGGGTATCATTGAATAGGGATTTAAAAATCATCTTTAGGTTTCTTTCATCATTTTTCATTTTGAATGATCATTTAGGATTTATAACGATTTAAAGTTGGTTAGCAACAGTTGGGTTTTGAAAGCTTGCTTTTTTTTATTCGTTGTTTTTGTTGTGGTTTAGCACTATAAGCACACTCAATTTGACACTTGTATGTATTAACGTTTTTACGATAGGACGAAAACAAATAAAAATTAAAAATTAACGTTTCTCGCGTGAGGTCACTTAATTCAACATTCATGTGTATTACGAAGGTTTTACCACAGTATAAACAGTAGTTCATCTTCAAACAAATGTATATCGCGCGGCTTGCATGTGTGCGTGCGTCGACCGTACACGCCGCGCCACCACAAGCTAACTCAACAGGACGTACCAAGCCGGTTTAGTCGGGGCCACACCGTTGAGCATATTAAATAGTGCATTTTAAATATCGGGTATATAGGGTCGAGTATACAGGGTGTCCGGTATATAGTGGACTACCTTACAGGGCTGGATAGCTCAGCTCAGGAATGTTGAAAATATTATGATAATTCATGTTTGTAAAAGTCGCACGGTAAACGAGATATCTCAACTTTTCAAAATTTTGGAAATGCGGTACCCTGGTTCACCATTTTCGATGCCACGACCACAGTTATTAGATTTTTTTAGTTTCGTTTGCTGTGAAAGAAAGCTGATTAAATTTGCTTTAAGTTCCTAATAACGAAATCAATAAATAATAAACTTTTTTTTTTAATTTTCAAGTCGAATTTAATGTTTAAGAATGCGAGTTTTTCTTCCGCAATGTTTGACATCGCACGGTGTAAAAAAAATGTATCAAAAGCTGTAGTGCTGCGTTCTTAAAAAATTGCCTGTTTAATGGAGATTCTAAAATAATATCACAATTGAGATTATTGAATATAGCAGCGAAGTTATTATTAAGTTTGTCCTTCAAAGACTGAATTCTATCGAACTATCGAATTTAAAAAATGATTTTGATTCCGTTTAAAATCAAGTTGACTGGTTTTAAATGTTTTAAAAGACAATCATCGACGCAACCCTTGTGCGCGAGTGGCAATAGGTAATAGAAACTGCTAAATGGCCGGAGATGAACTACTATTTATTTATACTATGGCTTTACTATTGATAATGTTCAATTTTCTAACAATCCTGTAATTAACCTATAAGTGTTCATATTTTCCACTCAGAATAAAAGAAACAAGCGAATTTGCACAAAGCACGGTCGAAAACAAAAAAGACGCAATTGCTTCCTCACCTTTACCGGTAATTAGCCCACCCAAGATTTTTAAAGGTGTTTCCAGACTACGAACAGTTTGCATAAAGGCCGCATTTGCCGCGGTCATTGCCTGGAATTGCACTTTTTAATAGCATTGCTGCAGTTTTCTTTTAATGTCTAGCTTTTGCTTACGTTTCATTAGGTCGACGATGTTATTCCGAAATAGCGTTTTCATTGGTCAATATTCTGTAGATATGATAGTTGTGGGTCCATATTGGCTCATATAAAATTGGTCTTTAGATTTTTTATGCAAATAACGATTTGTGTCTATACTCATCATTTCTCCGAAACATTTTGCTGATACTTTTTTGTTCATACTTTTTAAGTCATATTTTACGCAATTCATAATGCATTTTTTCAAGAAACTGTTACTTTTTGAGGATTTTTATAAATCTAACCTAATCTAACCTAATTTTATCTACACGTTAGATATTTAAGAAATTCTGAAAAGTGTACGGTTCCATGAATATTGGCGTTATGAATTCAGATGAGTATGAGTTCCGATCATTAGTATTAAAAAATATTATGAAGAGTGTGAAAAGTAATCATTATGATGTAAAATGGTATGAGAAAAAAAATCGGAGTTCCAATAAGCGGAGTTGCAATTTTATATGAACTTTGGCGCACCCGACTTTGGTTCGTCACTTTTCAACTCTATTTCAACGCTATTAAGGTCCAAAAGTGACGAATCTTTTCTTACCGCGACTATACATTAAAAACATTATCTAGCCCCAAACTAAGTGAGCTGTGGTAAATGGTTGTGGCCGTTGTCCATAAAGATTTCGCCAATTTCAAGTGAGTGGGAGTAAATCAGTAAATAGAATAAATCAAAAGTAGAAACCGGACATCTGTCAATCGGCCATCTTCCGTCCCCGAAAGTTACCGGAAGAAACCATGTAATAACGTCCACAATATGATAACGATATCGAAGCAATAGGGTTACTAGAGGACGCCTGACTATTTACGCTTAGAGTCAGTTTCCCGCTTTTATTCTCTCCTTCCTTAGCGGATGCCTATACTGTCATCATCATCATCATCATAATCATCAGCCGCAAAACGTCCACTGCTTTGACAAAGGCCTTCCCCAAGGTTTTCCACAACGATCGGTCCTTTCCTGCTGTCATCCAGCGGTTTCCCGCAACCTTTATCAGATCGTCGGTCAACCTTGTGGAAGGCCTGCTGACACTTCGTCGCAAAATTTCAAGTCTCTAAGTCCAGCGGTTTGGGCTGTGTATTGATATTATCAACAATCAGTTTAGAATTTAAATATACGGAAGATACAATGTGGAAATAATAGGTAATTTTCATGGCGTTGTTGTTTTGGACATGACCACAACTTTCGGTGTAAAAGACGCAGCGAAAACGTTACCCAGTAGAAATCACTACGTTAACGTTGCAACGGCATATTTTAAACTTCGGTGTGGTCAATCCTTTATTTTATGGTTAAAGTTTATAAATATTTTAATAATTTTTTGTAATTGTAATTGCTTTGGTATGTAGAAAGAAGGCTACGTGAGTTAGCTAAAACATGTGACAGACCTTTTTTAAGCCAAGGGTAGGTTTAATTTGTACATTTTGTTTTATGCAAATTTCGTATCCAATCGATCATCCCCAATTTTCCGACTGACGAAACTGACATTGACGATTCTCCTTTGTCCGCCATAATGAAATGACGACCACCGTTTCAAGGTTCCATTGTAATATTTAAACTTTATTTTACTAGCCTGTAGTAGAGGCATTAAAATACGAAATAAAAATTTAGGTCAGCAATTTTGAGAATGACTTAAAATTAAATATTTAGGGGGGTAGGCAGAGACCACTTCTTTCCACCTGCTACGATCCTGACAAATCTCTCTCGCTTCTTTCTCATTGATACATCGAGTCATGCATGCACGTTTCGGGTACTTAAGATCCGGCCCTTTTCCAGTATTTACCTCTATATTTAACATAAACACTTAATAAATAGATATGTCCCCTGATATCTCACACAAATTGACCTAGTCCCAAACTACGCTCTAGGCTTGTACTATAGGTTCTAGATAACGTTAAATATACTTATAATAAAGAAATGCATACCATCAGGTGGCCTGTGTGCTCGTGTGCCTCTACACCATAACAAAGAGGCGATAACCAATTTCTACCAGCCATGTTATTCTGTAAAATTACTCACTTTTCAACTTGATGGACGAATTATTAACTGGCGAGTTCAAGTTGTCCCGTTAAAGCCCAAAAACAACAATTTAGAGCGTGCATTTTCAATTAAGTAGCTAAATCATCGCTCGTATGAGCGAGCTCACTCGATCGACCGATCAACAAGAAGTCGTTTTGAAAGGAATACCTACATCAGGTTACAAGATATGCCAGTACAGTTGGGATGTTGCATGGAATGGTATATCGACGTGGTTTATCGCTACGAACGAGAATGTCATCCCTTACATTTCGAGCGATAGAAAAGAAAAATGTTAGTAGCGTTTGCATCTTGACTAGGGGGTTTGTTGATCTTTCACAATAAAAATACCGCCACACCAACAAAGTATTTTTCTCCTTGTTTACTTATCCATACACTAATACTGTGTTTATATTTAAAAAGCGCATCTACACCATTTTGTTCCAAACTTTATTATCGAATTTAAATTAACTTCTTTGATCCGAGAATCGCTTCGGGCCGATATACCTTGTGGTTTCAGATACAACTTTGATCAGCAAGATTAGCGTAAGCTTTACAACTTCTAAAAAACATCTTCCAGTTACTTTTTAAACAACGTAAGTTTAGAATACTTATAAATTATCAAACATTAATATTTAAACGTACAATAAGTTGTGCACCTACATTAATTATATTAGAAATCCTATTCATGGCCATGTGTGCTATCCCAATTTTGGTTTCAGTATTCATGTGACCCTCAAGCACGAGAAAGCGTTAATTCTGAACTAATTCCAGTTGACACGGAACCCTTTGATTTGCGAAGTCTCCGTAATTTAATTTCAGGATTCTACTCGAGATAGTTGGCTGGTAATTAATAGTTAGGGTCACACTGTCTTTGACAGTTAGGGTGCTTATACGGAAGTCGGTATAGAAGTTTCGACAAGCAAAAGAAAATGTCGCCGCCCTCGCGTACAGAGGATTCCGTACCATCCGCTCAGTCGGTTTTTATTATTTGTTGGTTGCTTCAGTCTGTACGTGCTATTCCCAGTGAGGTATAATATTTGTTTTATGAACACGATTAGTCTTGAGTCGTAGATGTTTTCTATGTATTGAAGTATTCATTTATGTATTTTAATATGGTTGTCGTTGTTTAATACACATAGGGGAGATAGGGGTGATTGGAGTCAGAGGGCAGTGGTGGTCACCGTTGTAACATCTAGACTAAAGTAGGTTTGTACATACATTCATACATTAAATCACGCGTGTTTCCCAGAGGGGTAGGCAGAGACCACTTCTTTCCACCTGCTACCTTTATCTCTTTCGATTCTTCCACATTCATACATCGAGTCATGCATGAACGTCGGTTTCGGGTACTTAAGATCCGGCCCATTTCCAGTATTTCACTGTTTTGATTCGAAAATTTCAGTATTTCTCTGTTTTGAATCCGCCTAGGGCGGCCCCTTCCGACCCTCCCACTCACTTTTTTTCTGTATATCTCTTTCATCAATCTTCTTTCATCCATCCTTTCCAAATGACCGAACCATCGAAGCATGCCCTTAAGTATGTATGTAAACAACCGAATATCGACGTATTCGAAGATGACTGCCTAGTCGAGGAAGCTGTCACGTAACGAGTCTTTTAGGGCGATATTTGTATGTTTTTATATTATTGCATATAAAAGGCAAACGAGCACATAGGCCACCTGATGGTAACTGGGAACTGTGACCCATAGACATTTGCATTCTCAAGACTATAATCTTAAGACTGCAATCTTAAGACCGCAAATGCTTTGCCAACTCTGATGACTAAGAATGTCTCTATGCTAGTAATTTCACCGGCCGTCTTATCCTCACACCGGAACACAACAATGACTACACGAACGCTGTGCGGTAGCTAAAAGGATAATGCCCGCTCCACACGCTTGGCAAACAATGGCAAACAGCGAACACCAAACAACCAACACGAACATGAGGACGGGTGTTTGCCTGTTTGTGTTTATGTTCGCCAGTGAACGGCGTTGATGTCGGTTTTTTGCACAAATCAAAGGATGTTCGGCAAACGTGTTTGCCAATCCGGAATATACTAGCACTTTCGCCAAGCATAGGGATTCCTGTTTGTGTTCGGTGTTTGTGGTCGTCGTTCGGCATGTGTTTCGTGTTTGTGTTATTTGCCAAGCATGCGGAGCCCGCATAAGATGGTGGTAGCAATCCGGACGGACCCTGCACAAGGACCTACATATTCTTGTTGAAATACTTTTGTCTGAATATTACAACGCTGACCATCATTTCCTTTGACTCCCATTACCCCTTTTTCCCCTAAGGGTCTCCCCAGACCTATCGACGTGGAATACGCTTGAGCCGGTAAGAAAAAGTTTTATGTCCGCGCAATAAGAGCGAAATCGACGTCGTTCCGTTCGCAACGCCGAATCGAGCTAAGCTGAGCCGAGCGACGCCTTTTTTACTCTTACTGCACGGACATAAAACTTTTTCTTACCGGCTCAAGTCTATTCCGCGTCAATAGGTCTGGGGAGATCCTTAGGGGAAAAAGGGGTAATGGGAGTCAAAGGAAATGATGGTCAGCGTTGTAATATTCAGACAAAAGTATTTCAACAAGAATATGTAGGCCCTTGTGCAGGGTCCGTCAGGATTGCTACCACCATCTTATGCGGGCTCCGCATGCTTGGCAAACAACACAAACACGAAACACATGCCGAACGACGACCACAAACACCCAACACAAACAGGCATCCCTATGCTTGGCGAACGTGCTAGTATACTCCGGATTGGCAAACACGTTTGCCGAACATCCTTTGATTTGTACAAAGTACAGCTCGTTTTTAACTAGGTCACTTTATATAACATTATCTCTCTGACATTTATTTATTTAATAATAGCTTTATTTTATACCGTTCCTCCCTACCCGTCCTAGGTAGTAATAGTTACGCTGCACAACGTAGACACGGTGCATTGTGCCTGGCAGGTGCAACGTGTGTGACTGCACTGTTATTGCAGCGGAGTGCACTGCCATGTCGCTGTCTTGCTATTATGATTTAATGCGGGTATGAGCGATTTTGTGATTTGGAAATTTATTTTTGTGGTTTTTACACAAATAATTTATAATCTATACAATAACGATTTAGATGTGGTAGGTATAGATACTAAATGCACTTAAAAAAACATTACGCAGCATTAGCTCTAGCATAAACATATCAATCTTATGTAACGTTATCGAGTCGCCTTAGTAGGTACTCAAAATTGGCAACCTCTTAAACAGACTCATGTTTCAATACATTTTTAGTACATGCCACGAATGATTGTGGATAGAAAGATTAAAAGCAGAAAGTTTGACATTGGAACTTTGTTTGGACTAGTTAGGAAACAATTGACGATGCGCTAGCCTAGTTGGTAGTGACCCTGCCTACGAAGCTAGCGGTCCTGGGTTCAAATCCTGGTAAGGGCAGATATTTGTATGATGAGCGCGAGTATTTGTTTCTGAGTCCTGGATGTTTTCTATGTATTTAAGTATATATTTCTCTATATAAGTATTTATATCGTTATCTAGAACCCATAGTACAAGTCTAGAGCTTAGTTTGGGACTATTGATACTCGATATTTATTTACTTAAATTAACTAAAAAACCCACCCCTCGGAGGTCAGCCCCTCAAACAAGGTCCCGCTTTTTGTTTTTTTTTGTAGGTATCTCAAAAACGATGTCTCACAAGAAAATTTGGTCTACTACGTAATGAAAACTGATAAAATTCTCTACTATTTTGATTACTTTTTACCTATTTCCAATCGTTGTCTAGATAATATATATGAGATAGATTTTCAAAAATGTGTTGACCTTCTTTGTAATTCAATAGAGCTCCGAGCGGTGGGGAATTAAAAGTAAACCCTGTTGCAAAGAAAACGAGCACTTTAGATTTTTTAATTAAATTAAACACTGTAACTAAATGAGATGGAATGCTACGAAATTAAACTAATATTATTTGTGTTAAATTATTACTTCTCTGTATTTTATTTATTTCGTAGCTTAAAATCTCATTTAGTTACATTATATTTAAACAACTTAAAAACATCGTAAGTGCCTGTTTTCTGTGCAAAGGGGTTTATTTATTGAGCAAATTAGTCACATGAGAATGTTTCTCTCCTAACTAGTCCAAACAAACTCCCAAGTCAAACTTTCTGCTTTCGACCTTACCATCCAAACAACCCTTATGAGCACTTATATATCAAGCTAACCTATACTATATATAATATTATAAAGCTGAAGAGTTTGTTTGTTTGTTTGTTGCTTGAACGCGCTAATCTCAGGAACAACTGGTCCGATTTGAAAAATTCTTTCAGTATTAGATAGCACATATATCGAGGAAGGCTATAGGTTATATATCATCACACTAAGACCAATAGGAGCGGAGCACCAATGAACAATGTGTCAACCTTCTACGTTAACAAAGTCGCGGGTTAAAGTTAGCGGTAGCCCAAAGTAACCATTCCACGGGGAAGAAGTCGCGGGCAGAAGCTAGTATTTACATAATATATACAGGGTGTAATCGTTAAGTGTAGCCAGGTGATTATTCCGTAAATATAACAGATATCAGAAAACTTTAAACTGATATCGAAATTATGTTACCCAATGAATAAAATCACATCAATAACTTTGTTTCAATAGAACCAGAAATATCTCAAATATTAACTTCAAACCCTCCCATACAATGTACCTACGCCGTTCGTTGAGACTTGAGAGGCTTTAGTTTAAAAGGCCCAGTCATTTCACCATTATCATATGATTCATGAATTGTTTTATTTATTACAGTTTCTTCATGTAAATTATGAATATTAAACAGTTTTATCTCTTACGGTAGGGAAATTACAGCCTCGCCGTGTTTAGGCAATGCCTAGTATGGGGGTCAGATTCAACCGTAATTTGTATGTATTTTTTGAAAATATTTTTTTTTTTTGTAATTTGTTTGTTTGTTTAAACTTAATATTTTTAATATTACTACTTTTATAAAAAAAAAGTTATTAATGTGATTTTACTCATTAGAGAATATACTTTCGACATCAGTTTAAAGTTTTCTGATTATTTATTAAAAAAACCTAACAACCTAACCTATCCGAGTCGCTTCTGCCCTGATCCATGTTGCTCGCTTGCTGCGCTCGCTCCCATTATGCTACACAACATTTCATACGATTTGAGCATTATACTAAACGAAATTTTATTCGTTATGAAATTCGGTCTTACCAACTGTTTACAATAAAAAACTTATTTATTATAACATCGACGCCCCCGGACAATAAGTCGGCAATCGCAAAAAGTAAATTTTACAGGAAAAAATATTTACTGATTTTGTTCAATATCTTTACAACCAGAGGGAGTACTAAAGACATTGATATATCAAACGAAAGCTATTTTTTTAAAGAATATAATTTATACAATTATACTTTATAATACGCATTCAGTATTAAGCAATGAGAGAAAATGCATTTTACAGATAATGAGTTAAAATTTATTCCCAGTAATAGTGACTTACTGGATTATTGTGGTAAATATTATAAAAGTTTTGATTTGTAACTGCATAACATGGACATTTATAACGATATTTTTTGTTTGAAGGGCTAAACGTAATATGTCATTACTAAGGTTTTTATAGTAATTTAAAACCAGGCAAAATAACGGCATTGTATGATAGCTTTGTTGTTCTCGGGAATGTAAAACCTACATATTCAAGTAAACGTGCAATACTGAATGACATCGAAATAATAAAATAACATAGTGTAAAAGAAAACTATCATAAGTTATAAGTATAATAAGATTTAATAATTAAAATAATCGAAAATAATAATAATTATTATTATTAGCCTTTATTTGCTGTAATTATAATTATTTACATGTCATTATCACTATTCAAGTTATGATTAGTCAATTTTATGTTATGCTTGTCATTAATAAAGGATATAAAATGTTAGTTATTCTCTGTTTTTACATTCTTTCTGGAACTTGTCATATATGAATATTTATGTCTTTCCTTCCCTTTTTTCTTTAGTTAGCGCGCCCCTTGGATGAAGGCCTCCTCCAGTCTTCTCCATTCTTTCCTGTCTCTTGTCCTACTCCATGCTCGTCCTATTAATGCGTCTAAATTATTGCTCCATCGCAATTTGGCCTTCCTTTGGATCTCTTGCCATCTCTGGGGACCAGTCTGTTACTTTTTTTGACCAGAGAGTGGATATGACCAGCCCATTTCCATTTAAGTTTGCGTATTTTAAGTGTTACATCTCGCACCCTAATTTGATTTCTAATATGGATATTTCTTATTTTATATATTCGTTTCTTATGTAATATGCTCCTATCCATATTATGTTGACATATCTACCTCAAGTTTAAGTTCATTTTTCTTTGTTAGGGCCTAGGTTGTGCTTTTCATAATTTCTTTTAAGGCCCAATATTTATTCCAGGATTTTTTTATTATTCTTTATATTATTTTGGACATATCTTCCTGCAAAGATATTAATTCCACTAGGTATATTTAGTCTCCTATGTAATCTTTTGTGAAATTTCTGACATTTATAGGCGGTTTGTTGCTGTTCGTTAGTATTTTAGTTTTTGATACATTCATGGTTAACCCCAGTTTCCTACTCTCTGTTGCCAGATTGTTAAGCATTACTTCAAGGGTATTTGGATCTTCTGCAAATAAAAACACTATCATCGGCCAATTTTAAGTTGATCATCGATTCACTTTCAATATTTATACCTTTTCCATTCCAGTTTATGTTGCAGAACATGCTTTCCAATGCAGCATTAAACAATTATGGGGAAAGAAAGCCCTGTTTTACTCCTCTTGTAAGTTTAAATTCTCTCCCTTCTTTTTCCAGCTTGATTTTGGCTGCGTTGGTGTTAATATATCGCCTTGATGATACGGTTTTTTTTTTCCCGTGTTCCCCGTACTAGCAAAGCTTGATGTATGCCATTGTATTCTAAGCTTTCAAACGCCTTGGTATAGTCAATAAAGGCTATGTATATTTTCTTCTCGTATTCATTATATTTCTCTATAATTTGGTTGAGTGTGTGTATAATATGATCTATGGTTGAGAAGCCGTGTCGAAAGCCAGCTTATTCTATGGATTGACTAGAATCCAGGGATTTTTCTATCCGTTTAGGATAATATAGGAATAGGTCTGTAGTTGTTTATGCTACCTATGTCTCCCTTTTTATGCAGAAGTGTAATAACAGCAATATGGAAGTGGAACCCTCTGTAAAGGAGACAGATATTTATTAATACCTGGATAGCTGAGACACTGGGTAAGTCCCTGCAGTTATCCAGGTTTCACTCTTTCGGTCTGTCTCATTTACAGAGGGTTCCAGGTGAGAATAGATGTTATTTCAGTTAGACAAGCGCGATTATTAAATTAAATAACATATTTTTAAATATTTTATAGTTGTAATTTTTAACAATAATCAAAAAAGGTAGGTACTTAATAAACAAAAATAATCAAGTAGGTACGTAATCTTATAAACAGTTCAAAAATGCATACAAAATGCGTCAATCAAAAAAATCTGTCATTATAGTTTTGGTCATACTGCTTCGCGTCTAGTTTTTTTTACTAAATTTACTTCCAAAGTTATTTCGTCATCATCTTCATTTTCCAATGAAAACGAGAAGACATGACCAACTTCATCGCGTGTCTTTCCACTTTCATATAAGGATATTAACTTTAGTTTTTATCATTACAAGCCTTCGTTTCTGCATTTTTCAAATAAATATCCGTACGATAGCAAAACCAAACTGAAACTGGAGGTCATTTAGGCACAATTAACTAAGTGCGGAATTTGGGGGTCAACTAAGGATTAATAAACAAAACTGAAATTTATCTGCAAAAATGTCCAAGTTAGACAGGTACCTAATAAATTGACGTTATCTCAGTTACAGAGGTCTACCTATAAATTAAAAGAAAACATTGTAGCAAAGTATTCTTTAAAATATAGTCTCAGTAAAAGAGGTAAAATTCTCTCACCGTCTCAATTCAGTGCTAGAGTGTCAGGACCTCAACATGAGTTCCAGCTATGGAGGTTTCTCATTTATCCTGGTCCCACTTAACCAAGTTGTACTGTATCTGGATATCTAAGACACTGAGTAAGTAGAATACCTCTTTAAGTGAGACAAATTTGCAGGTCCTAGTTATCCAGATTTCACAATTTTTAGCCATAGTTACAGCATATTTTAAAACTTTGCATTTTGTCGGTTCCATAGCACCTAATAATTAATTTATTTACACGTTTTGGTAGGTAACACACTCAATAGATTCACAGGTAAGAAACTATGTTTTATTTTGTCACTGACACGTAAACACAAACACATTTTTTTTTAACCAGACGCACCAATCAATAATTACACGTCACTTTCGGTCAATAGAAATTTGCAACTGTTTATAAAATTTAATGTAAACAAACATTACGCGTTGCCGGTGCGAGAACAGACACGTGAACGTATCTATTACTTTCTAATGTTTAATCAAAGACAGAGAACAACGTACCTTATGATGGCTGAGCGGCAAAAAGACAGACGATATATTGGGTTCGTGACATGATCTGATTTGGTATTAAATAGTACACGCAAGTACCTGTTACGAATATTTACGAACGAATTATTTCCCTTTAAAACTTTGTTAGTAGCTATTGCCGTGTTAAGTTTATTAAATTAAATACGGTATTATCGTTTACCAAAAACTTCATAAAAATATTGACGCCAATAAACCGGTTATCGCATCGTACCAAATATCAAAGTAATAAATATATTTGTATTGATCTGTAGCGACACTTTTCTCGTAATATTTTGATTTTGCAGTTTCCCTACAATAAACACGTCATTCTTAATATCTTCTTTAATTGCATTAAAAAAAATCTGAAAAAAATATATATGATGTATTCTGACCCGCTGATTCCGAATTTTGCATAACAATAAAATGTCCATAATATCACATTGCCGACTTATTGTTCGGGGGCGTCGACATATTTACAAACTTAGTTGTATTGATATCTATTATATTTACAGAATAATAGCCTGGCTACACTTAACGATTACACCTTGTAACCACTCGACGACGTTACAAAAGTAAACGTCAATCTCAACGTGCCAAGAAATTTTAGTACTAAACACGGACACGGGGCGCCGACTCCAATCCAGAGATGGGCATTATTCGAACAATGGGTACATAAGTAGTGCGTAATAATTATTCGTGGCAATTCATTCAACGAATAAATTATCCGCGAATAAATTATTCGCAAATGAATTATTCGACGAATAATTTATTCGAATAAGAATAACCATTCGAGAATTTCATTCGTTATTCGCGAATAATTTGGTTATTCTTATTCGTTATTCGTAATTCGAATAAATATTGCCCATCTCTGCTCCAATTGCCAACTTTCTCGATGAAGTTACGTTAAAAATGCGTTAACGTTACTTACTCGATGGAAGAAAGAGTTCGAACTTGAAGTAGAGAACCATTATAAAACGGTAAACTATATTTTACCGTTTTATAATGATTTTTAAATTTAACAGAAACGTCTGTTACGAAATTCTAAACTATATTAAAGCGAAAAAAAATCGTCGGTCTTAGGTAGGATTCGAACCTACATCTCCTCTGGCTCTCCGGGCCGATGCAGGCGCATTACCACTTATGCCACCAAGACCCTACTTAAGATCCACGAAATTAGTAAGCGAGTAAGAGAGCGAGAGGAGATGAAGGTTCGAATCCTTGCTAAGACCGACGAATTTTTTCCGCTTTAATATAGTTTAGAATGTCGTAACAGACGTTTCTGTTAAATTTGCAAATCATTATAAAACGGTGTCATATTGACATTATAAAACAACTTCTTACGACTTCAATCATATCGTCATTGTGACACAGTCCTATGGTGGGTCAGGGTTAAACTGGGCTGATAGTAACAGATACCTATACTGCCGCATATTTATATTCATCAGTGCAGTCAAAGACACACAAATGAACTAGTCTCAAACTAATCGAGCTTAGTCAGCGAACTCACGATCTAGTTATCTATGAATGAACACTCAGTAATACTAGTAGTTCGTCTCGAACAAAGCCGTCACGATTCCCCCGCCCCCCTCCCCCCCCTTAACTCCGTAACCCCTTAACGATCATGTACATGCCCATGTATAAAACTACAAATTCTATTTTCTTCAGCTTTATCTCTACTAAATTTCATTCAGATCTGAGAGGCTATTGCCTAACGCACTCGCAATCGCAATCGTTTTCATTTTGAAAATCGAAGGCTTGTGTGAAAACAATTGTTAAACTTTGAAGGCGATTGCGATTGCGATTCATTTTACGGTGAGCGTAAAGGACAGAGCTATAGCTGTTATATAGCTCTGTCCTTTTCTCTCAGAGTTAACTGCATAGCTACATCATAATACCCCCCAGATCAACAATACTCTAAATATCGTCAAGCAAACATACAGCGATATCACGTTATTGAGCCACTTGCCATTGCCACTGTTCGTATTTTGGCCGTGTAATGCAAATCGGGTTTGGTCGTTTATAATCGTACTTCCAATTTGTATTACTCGGCTAAATTATGAAGCAAGTGGTGCAAGTGGTTTATTTAACATTCCCGTGTTATGAGGATTGTGAAGCGCCGCTAAAATGGAGTAGTTGTCAAAAAAAATCCATACAAATTTAGTTCCGGACGATAACGTTTCTCACCTAACTTTCCTAAATCAAGTCGGCTTTCCACGATTTTTAAATATGTTGTAGTTATTACAAAGAACGTTTCTGTTTTTTGTTTTTTAAATTTGTTTCATTCTAAGAAATATTTTCTTGGAAATGAAAACGTACAAACATAGTTTTTCATGATATCTACAACATATTCAAAAATCGAAACAATCGGATTAGTTTTATTTATTTATTTATTTATTTATTTATAATCAAGTATAATCTACACAGCATTACAGTTAACACTAATGCGCTGAGAGATACAATTAACCACACAGATACAATTACAACAAGAGATTCACAAACAAATAAAACAACAAGATAATAAAAACAATAATAGTGCACTTAAATAATCTATCCCTTCATGAGTTATCTATTTTCTCACAGAATCCGAGACATTCACGAGATATAACCACCCACCGACTGTCAAACACATCACACTCCGGTGCTGATAGCAAAAGTGCATTAAGCATTCGCAGTGCCCGAACATTTGGAGAATTCCCTATGTGACACTGTTCTTGCTTTTGGGACTGCAAGAAGATTAGGGGTGCGTGGTCTTAGAAGATTTTTAGGGACAAACGGGATCGACAGCCTTACAAGTTGCGTGACAAGGTCGGGACAGTCCGCGTTACCCCGGAGTATATTACAAGCTGTCGTCAGAAGAGCATAATTACGCCTTACTTACAGAGAGTTGAAACCAAGCGAACCAAGCAAGAACTTTGTAAGATATAGAAACGGGTAATAACCATAAAACTTAAGGGGAGAGAAACATTATCGCATTTTGTATGGACTTTTTTAGCTTCACAATCCTCTTAAACAAACATACGAATGCGATCTGGCTAAGGCTAAGGACCTTTGCCCATTCTGCCAAATAAAGTATCTATGGCATAAAAGGTTGCGCGTGAATTTGTTTTTTTTATTTTATTTTTTCAAATAATTATATGTTTTTTACGTGGTTTCACCTGGGGTGTGATTCAAGTTGATGTGGGGGACGAACGAACGAGTGAATGTCGCAGCGGCGAGTTTAAGTAGTCCCGTCAGAGCGAACAAAACACATTTTCGCGCGTGCATTTTCAATTTGGCAGCATGGCTTCTGTCGATAAGATTGAACGTATAAGGCTGCCTAATTGAGAATGCACGCGCTAAAATGTGTTTTGTTCGCTCTGATGGGACTACTTAAATTCGCCGCTGCGACATTCACTCGTTCGTCCGTCCGACCGCGTTTTTGAGAGAATCATACTCCTTATGGTTCCAAAGGATCACGCGCTAACTTAGATGCCAGCAAAGGCCATATTACGCTGCCAGCATTACGCTGAGATGGCTCCATTTCTTGACTACATTCTTCTTGGGCGTATTTCTCTGTCCTGTTGTTGTTTGTCACGAATCAATGTTTTTCTTTCTTTAATTCTTGCACTGGGTTGACTCTAACATCACTTCCTACGGTTGATTAAAAGGAGCACTCAATCAAGCGGATAAGGCGCAGCTACACGACGCGATTAGACGGTATCGTACGTGTGGTGTTCCTTTATTGCGCTCTACAGTGCATTGCTTGTGTGGCCATGCCTTTAGTAGGACAAATAGTCAGCAAAAGTCGTAAATTATGGTTTAAGGTATTTATTTCTCAAAATATTGACATAATCACTTACTGAGAATACATGTAATGGTTATAACTATAGGTTATAGGTTAGAGCGGGCTAGTTTTTCGCAACTCAACGACTTAATGTATGCGTATTGCATGCTGGGTTGCTGGTACTACTCTTGCAAACCCAAGAAGCCTAGCAGACCCTTGATGTTGCCGATGGCTTCTGGTAGCGACCTCGGTATTCGGTGTGTGTGATGACGTGGGCTGCGGTTTCCTTCGCCATCATACAAGTAATGTCTAAGCACACACATAAATACGGATGAAATAAATTGAATATGAATAAATAGGTTAGATGGTAGCGGTGAGACATGCAACCTTTTAAGGTAATAATGGCACCAATGTTATAGTATTTATTCATATTAATATTCATTTGGATACTTAGCGGCTTTAATATAAATAAAGTTGATCAAAATAAATAAATAAGCCTTACCTCCATTTTACTTTTAATTAACATAGGTAATTATTTTATAGATAAAACCCCTAATATAATGGCGACATAGGTGACCCTACTTTCAAAGCTAATACTCCTAAAAAACCCAACCGATTTCGATGAAAACTAGCCAAAACCTTCCCGATTTTTTTTTAAACACACGTACTACATCAGCTCCTACATTTAGGTGCTACAAAGCTACAGCACGCACACAGATACACAGATACACATATACACACACAGATATGTACACCATTTTTCGTTATAGGTTAAATTTATAAATTAAAATTTTAACCCATGACGAAAATAATAATCAACTCATCATTTAAATAATAATTAACATTTCCCAAAATAGGTCCTTTCGGGTTCCTTAACCGTCTTTACTCCTTTCTATCGCTCAAAATGTATGATGAGTTGATAACATTCTCGTGCGTTACGATAAGCCACGTGGTCAACTGTCATCCCGTACATTTTGAGAGCGATAGAAAAGAGAAACGTTAGTAGCGTTAACATCTTGGCTAGGACCCTTGGTCACCCTGGCGCTGTGTCGTGAGTGAAACCTATTTGTCCGTAAGCGCGTGCGCGTCATGATACGAGCACTTGGTCGAGGCCAGACAAGTGCTGAAATACTAGGTACTTAGGTTGGCCAGTTACACTGCTTAGCGGCAAAGACTGAGGTCACAGGATCGCCTTCAGTGAGAAGATGTTAATTGCGAAGAACATTACCTATACTTAATTCTAATTTCAATTAATAACGTCGAGTTATTTGATAACGCGCTGTTCTAGTTGGTAGTGACCCTGCCTACGGAGCTAGCGGTCCTGGGTTCAAATCCCGGTAAGGGCAGATATTTGTGTGATGAGCGCGAATATTTATTCTTGAGACATGGATGTTTTCTATGTATTTAAGTATATATTTCTCTATATAAGTATTTATATCGTTGTCTAGTACCCATAGTACAAGCCTAGAGCTTAGGTTGGGACTATGTCAATTGGTGTGAGATTAGTCCCTTCATATTTATTTATGTACAGTCGAGTTCATAAATATGTGTATACTTTAGTACCTCATCTATTTAAAGTCATGTTTAATTAAACTGCCATACATGAATTTTCACAGCGTTAAACGTGAAAAGGTACTAAAGTGTACACATATTTATGAACTGGACTGTAAGAAGTAGTATTATATCCACCATGGTTCAAGAGTAATTAGAAGTTTAACAGTAACATGGAAATGCTGATGTACAGTCAAGGTCTTTAATTGTTATGCCACTATGGAACCCTGTCGCATAACGTTAATCATTAATTTAAGCGTAAATCAAATCAAATCAAATCAAATCAAATTTATTCACTTGAGAAGCGGTTACAATGGTTGTTTTGACATAGGAAAGTACAGCGCTCTTGCTGGCGACACCAGCATGTAAATATGTATAAGTATATAAGAAAAAAAACTTAAAAGTTACTTAACAATTTCTGTCATGTGGTTTGACGCTTCTGATATTATTTATTTTATTTAAAGATACTCCCGTATATAGCCGGAGTAGGTAAAAGACATACATACATAATCTCACGCCTTCGTTCCCAAAGTGGGGTAGGCAGAGCTACAGAATTACAAACATCTCTAAAAACTTGTTGATAATTCTATAACCACAATTTGCACAATTAGGCTAAGATGTTTACCAGCGTATTAGTGACAGGTTGCAAGCCCATCGCCTAACAGTACTACAAGCCTTTATTCCCTTAGTCGTCTCTTACGACATCCACGGGAAGACATGGAGTGGAACTATTCTAACTCGGCAACCACACGAGGTAAAAGACATGAATTAAAATTAGAATGAGAATACAAGGGAATCTTAAAAATGCCTTGAGACCTCACTAAACGCCATACTTAGTCTTGTTAAAAATTAGCTAGTCTTTGCTCTTTGCTCAGATTTCCAATTCCCAAGTTTTAATAAACAAAACATCTTCGAAAAAATGACAGATTGCGCGACAGATATAAAATATTCGCCGGCCGAATTTTATTTATCCACAATGGAATAATAAATCATTTGATTCATTTCCAATTACGGGCGTCCCTTTCGTTGATTTCACACGAAAACATCGGCTTTATTAAACGGCGCGAGCCGGAAGTCGCAAGTGGAATAAACAATTTAGCTTTTGAAGGGCCAGTGTGGAACAAAGCAAATCGCTGGACTCAAGTGGAGGGTTCTTGTTTATGAAATCATGATTGGAGTAGAAATTGATGGGTGATTTAGTATGAATAATTATATATTAGATTTAAGATAAAAAAAGATAAAAGATAAAAGATGTTTATTCAGTAAGTAGGCCGCACGGGCACTTTTACACGTCAAAAATCTACCATTTATATTTAGATTTATTTAGTTGACACATTCACCCTTTCCCACGTCCAGTCAACCCGTAATCGAGCCGGTGCAGCAGCTGATCAGGCCCAAACACTCAAGCGCCGCAAATATTCGTCATTATTAAATAATTACGAATTTGTGGCGCTTGCAGTGGAAACCCAGGGACCTTGGTCAGCTGATATGAAAAGCTTTATTAAGGCCCTGTCCTCCCGGCTCATAGAATCCTCCGGAGATCCTAGAGCTGGTGCTTACCTCTCCCAAAGGATTGGGCTAGCTGTCCAGAGAGGTAATGCAGCCAGTATCATGGGGACCATGCCGCGAGCGGACCTGCTAGAGGGGGTGTTCTTTTTATAGTGGTGATTATTATTTATATCTTTAATATTTGAGTGGCTTAGTTTAATTTTAATTTAAATACGTTTGGTTTTAATTTTTAATTGTAATAATGTTGAATTCTGTACTTAGTTGGATGTAATTAAATGTATATGATTTAAAACAATGCTGTACTGTTAGTTTTTCTGAAGGACTTGTATTATTTTACTTTATTTCACAATTTATTTTACAATTTTACAGAATTCATGTTATGATCGTCAAAGAAACAGAACAAAGAACTAATTTAGCAAAAGTCAATTTAAAAATTATTGGATTATAATATAACCAGAGGTCGGAATAGGTAGTGCTTATTAACCTAAACTTGACGCATGTTCATTCATGAATGAGTGAGATGGGAATACGTTATTGAATGAAGATGCATCAAGTTTAGGTTAATTGGCACTACCTATTCCGACCTCTGAATATAACACACAAATAATAATAAAACAAGTAACAAAGTTAAATGTACAATGAATGGTAGTAGAATAGACAATGTCAAAAGTATAAGTAGATATTATAAAGTCAAAATTCAGCGTCAAGAGTAAAATACATTATCCAACAAAAGGTTTTTAATCGATGCTTGAATGTTTTGTCATTAGGTTTACAGGTAAAATTAACTAAGCCTATTTTTCCTATAAACCTAATCATGCAACGGACGTTCAGAGGGGTAGCTAAGATGCAAACGCTGCAATCATTTCTATTTTCTATTTAATCTAAATGTATCCATACACATAAACGGTCGAGCGATCTGTTATCAGCTTACGTGAATCCTATACGTTTTGTCGATTTTCTAAAATAGCTAACTTAGCGTTAAGTATACATCTTGAATAAGCCTGTAACATTATTTTATTTTTTGAATACCTATCTTTCGAGTACAGTCAAGGGTAAAAATTAATATACTCACAAAGTTGCAAAAATATGTACACATAGACCTTTTTGCCATAGTAATAAGGTCTGTGTACATATTTTCGACACTTTGTGGTGTATACATTGGTGCCCTTGACTGTACAGTAAATGATTGAAATTACAAAATACGGCTGCCACAGATGCCATACATTGACCGAATCATAGTTCGAGTCGATCGACTTTGACATTTGAAATATAATAAAAGACAGAAAAAATCCAACATGAATAGTTCTTTCAAACACCTGCGGAACCCAAATACTGGAGTTATCAGCTGCTTGTCCGAAGGCCTAATTGATGGCGCGACGTTTAATTCTGGCCGACAGGGGGCGCGGCGATCGCCGGTCTGACTCGCAATCTACGGATAATATATAAGGACAGAAAGAAAGAAATAATGTTCGAATTTGATGACAGACGCTGGTACAAACAATGATATTTTATATTGGTACCAAGAACTTAATTAACACAAGTGTCAGTGTAAAATAATGATTTTGCTATTAAATAACACGCAATGAATGTTGTAGTAATTTAGTAGCCTTAAAAAGCCGCCTAACTTTATTCTCAAAGTCTCACTTTGTAAACATGTTCAGAAATACTTAAAAACGTGCGAATAGGGTACTTGACTGATATTAAATTTCATATATTAATTCGGATAATATATAAATATACGTAGTATGATAAAATAATTCAAAATCAAATTTGAAATTGGTAATAAAATAAAAAAGTTATAGCCTTTTAAAGTTTTTTGTCTATCTCTTTCTCACGAAACGATGTTTTGCGTGTAATTCATATGGCGGTTGAGTAATATGACGTCATATTACTGTATTTTCCTCTCTGTCTACAAGCAAGTTTCAAACATTTATATCTTTCTTATTTTTAAAGATATTAAAAAACTATTTATACTAGGCTATTCGGAAGGTAAAAAAGCTTCAATTTAAATACTAATAAAAATTAGGCAAATACCCTATTAACACAAGTGAAAGTGTAAAAATAATGATTTTTCTATTAAATAACACACAATGAATGTTGTAGTAATTTAGTAGCCTTAAAAAACAACCTAACTTTATTCTCAATGTCTAACTTTATAATGAAGTGGCTTCTTCAGAAATACTTAAAAACGCGCGAATTATTACTAGATCAAATTTGCACGCCGCCTTGATTAAAAATATAAAAGTTCAGGCTGCTGAACGATGATTCATAAAAAAAATATTTAATAAGTATTTTAATCGTTGTCTAATTACTCAAGTTCAAGCCTAGAGCTTAGTTTGGTACTAGGTTAATGTATGATTGTGCCCCGATAGTGTATTTATTTATATAAAATACTCGTATGTACCTTTTAACACGATATTTTCTTGATAATCACAACACAGGCAGTTATATAAACAAACAAACAGAAGTTTATAAAATTATTTGTGTAGAAAATCTTTTCTTTTGTTACTTACACTTCTTTCTCTTCTTTAAATAAAAATACCGAACCAAGAACGTTCAATAAATACTCACTTAAGAGACCCCCTAAAGACGATAAGCACATAGAATTTTAACTTTCTTATATTGTATGGAGTAAGCAACGTGTGACTCCAGAGCCAAGTCGCTGGGCATAAATCTGGAGAGGGTAGGCCCGGGCGCGAGGGTGAATATCACAACCCAATCAATCGATCAATTTAATGTCTGGGCGTAATGGGCCTCAGATTAAATTTAAGGTGAGAGATTAGCTTCCTTTTGACGACGCAATTAGCCTAGTTGCTAGTGGAAGCTATCGGTCCCGGGTTCAATTCTCGGTTAGGGCAAATATTTGTGTGATGAGCCTGAGCTTTTTTCTGAGACTGAGCTATTTTCTGTATATTTAAGTAATTATTTATCTGTATAAGTATGTATATTCTTGGCTAGGACCTGACCCTAGTATAAGCCAAGTGCTTAGTTTGGGACTAGGTAAATTTATGTGAGACCGTCCCTGTTTTTTTTTTATTAAAGAAAAAGCCTACTTACATAAAAACCTAAGTATGTAAACAAATTCATATAATCGCTTATAATCTACTTCTATAATAAGGACGGAAAGTGGCGTTAGCTGAACTCCTTAATGGCTTAAACTTATCAGATTTTTAAGCAGTGTGTAATTTTTTTTGCGACTAGAAATAATAAAAGCTAGTTAAGGTGCAAATAAATTCGACCACTCTTTATAAAGTCCGACGAGTTCGTACTTGATTTCTTTTATATATTCAGTTATTCACTCAAAAAAATGAGAGTCAACAAAGAGAGATTTTCACTTAGTTGACATAAAATGAATACCATAGTTAAGATATTAGTTACATAAACCAAAGCTGATAGTAACAACAGTAATTTCTTCAGTGATTCAACTAACATCTTAGTTGATGTATCTTACGTCTTAGTTGATGTATCTAACGTCTTGTTAGGCTCGTATGGGATCAAGACGCTTATGCACAACAATCACAATCTTGTTACAGATGATCAATTTTTTTTTTCAGTGTTTATTTATCAATGACAGAAGTAAGTATACCAAAAAACTCTTCTTTAAAAAAGAACCAAACCAAGAACGTCTAATAAATGCTCACTTAAGAGACCCTCTAACGGAGATAAGCACATAGAATTTTAACCTTCTTATAGTCTATTGAGTAAGGAACGTGTGACTCCAGATCCAAGTCGCCGGGCATAAATCTGGGGGCGGGAGGGGCGCGGGGACGAAATTCACGGCTAATGAGATTGTTCCTGCGACGACTGTATCCGATTTTTACTGTGACCATGGATTTAGGTGTTTAACGGGACTATTCCTATTTTTCTACGCTTTATAATTTACTCGAATTTGACTGCGACTTATATTTTTTTCTGCGTAGGACTCGTTGATTTTGATTTTTATAAATTTTATAATATTTAAAAAAATGCGACGGTACGATACAGAGTACAAGAGAGTGCCAACAGCATACTCAGATGCTGGCGGAAAGGCTCAACAGTCATTTACAGAGGTACAGGGTGTTTACGTTAATCAATCCTTACACTGAGTGCAACCATTTCCTTAATAGCGATCGGCAATCATCGTTTTTCTACGACACAAGAGTGACAAATATACTGTCAGTTGCAAGTGCAAGCGCGACAGCGAAAGGTATTAAGAACGAATACTGTAGTTAATTAACACCACAAATTTATTATTTACTTATTTTATCTTAAAAATAAAATAATAAATTTCAATTTACCCCGTATAGCAGTGCATGCGTGATTGAAAGTTTAACATCTAAACAGCCTGGCAATTTTTCAATTGATAATAATTATCAATTGGGTAGTGGGAAAGTTAACGGTAGGATAATTACTTGAGTCCAACAAAGATAAACTCATTAAAATTATAAAATTTCAGATAAATGAATTCAAGTGTTATTTTTTCAAAAAGAAAGCTATTTTGAAAAAAATAACTATCGTAAAAAAAAAACTTTAATATAACTAAACCGTGCAAAAACAACGCAAGGAATTTATCGAATAAACAATCACTTAGTATTTCACATAAGTATTTCCATACAAATCTAAAAACTAAACTACTACTCTTAAACTTAACTGTCACGTTCTTCGTCACGTTAAAAATTATTAAATTAAATTATCCTTAATCAATCATTTACCATGGTCACCAGACGTAAGGCCCCTCCTCCACTAACCAATTGGAAATACATTCTCGTAACGTCGCGTGAGATCTGAGGAGCGATAGCTTTAATGGACGACCGGGGATTGTCTTACCCCAACTTACCCGGAGCTACCCTGATAGACCAGGAGATAGCAGAAAGAACGGTTACAAATAAATGTAAGGTAATGGCACCAGCGTTCGACACTTTAAGCTGACATGCACCAATAATCGACACTTAACTCTTAATTCAAAGATCATACGGTCATAAATTGAGTGTTACAAAACAAATGAATAACCCTTATCTTCTGTAAAATAAGAATCAAGTGACGATCATGGGTCCTTGTCGATTACTGGTTCCATTACATATTTTTTTATTTTTAGCCGTCTCTTCAAGATAAAATGTAAATTTCAAAATGACAACACAAACTTAAGAAATCAGGTTTTCATAAACACTTAAGAAGAAAATCATATTGTATGTTTTTTAAGCGATATAAAACAGTATTACTGAAATAGCTTTTGCTGAACTTTCCTTTTGTGTTATGTATTTAAGTATTTATATCGTTGTCTAGTATCCATAGGTCCTAGAGCTTAGTTTGGGACTAGGTAAATTCGTGTGAGATTGTACCCTGATATTTTATTTATTACAAACCTAAATTAATATAAGTAAAAATGCATACCTATTTCTTAAAGCAAAAATAGCTAAAGTGCACGTTGACGACGTCGCTACACCAATGTAATAATCATAAGGTAATACAAACAAAAATAGATGGAAATAGACTAAAGTACTATTTCTAATGTCACTGTGAATCATTGTAAAAGTAGTATTATTAATAGTTTATACACACGGGGACCTTACTTATAAAGTAAAACCAGAACAGATTGTTTTTAACAGGCAATTATTGATTGTTTCAAGCACCAGCTCCCAGCTAACTCTGAATAACGTCGTAAGAAACTGCGTAAGATTTAATTTCTTTGCCGAAGATTTAGTTGGTTCTGGGCGAATGTAAATTCAACCGGATTTATAGAGATTGGGATTAATCGAGTTACGATAGAAGTGCTCTGATAGCCTTCGTAGTACATATTAGGGATGTGATTTATTCCAGTTTTAGAACATGAATTTTTGAGGTTATACACAAGCCGCAATCAACACACACACAGGGTTGGCAACGCATTTGCTGCCTTAATTTGTAGTCTTAAGACCGGCATTACACCTGTAAGTTATTGCTGTACATTTTGAGACGCAGCTATGGGTAAGAGTGAGTGGTAAATATCAGCATTTCTCTTGCATGTAGCTTTGTTTCAAACCTTACAGCAATAATTTACAGGTGTAATGCCCGCCTAGGAATGCAAATGTATATGAGTGACAGATCCCGCTCACTATCAGCTGGCATGTGTGGTTGTTCGCCTTCATTATGCCATTTGAAAAAAATGCTGCTTTATAATGACAAACACACGTGCGAAAGTTTTTTGGGCACTGGTTTTATATTTTTTATTGTTAATAATATTGTAATGTGACGTTTGAATAAAAAACCTTTAAACTGCCTTTTTATTTGTATAGTTTCATTTCTGATTTATCTTTTCTACTACTAAGTAATTTAAATCGGATTTTGGTTTTAAAAAACTACATTTACATAAACAAATTAAATGCTTTAAAACAACTTGTGGGCTACCAATGTTAAAAGAGTGTCAAAAACATTACAATACTAATTTATTTATTTATGTAACTTGTACAGTTTTATAAGAGATTATTATGCACTGTTTATATTATGAAACTGCGCACCAGTGGGACAGAAAATATGAAACTCATTTATATGCAAACATGGGACTTTAAAAGGCAAACAGCACTTTGCGAAACAAACGGACTTTGCAAGAAAATATAATAACTTTTGTATGTAGATGAGACATTGTCCGGCCAGCGATCATTTCCATTTCTTCAGTTTTAGGTAGATTTAGAAAAACGATATTTTAACACAGAAAAAAAAATTGTTTGAAATATATAATTTAGGGGTTTAACAGTGCCCATAAGTTTAAAACGGTCATAATATAAAAAAAACATGAAAATATTGCACTACACAGTTTTAAATACATCAAAGGTTTTAATAAGTCCTTTTTTATGAAACCAAGAGAATGTAATCAAAAATAAACAATTCAAAGCAATAATGAAATCAATGGCTCAGAATCTGCTGTTTTTAGGACAAAGTGAACAAGCTATTTTCTGTAACTGAACTCTTCCTTAACTATTTATTATTATTTACGTCCAGTCAACCCGTAATCGGGCCGGTGCAGCAGATGATCAGGCCCAAACACTCAAGCGCCGCAAATATTCGTCATTATTAAATAATTACGAATTTGTGGCGCTTACAGTGGAAACCATGGGACCTCGGTCAGCTGACATGAAAAGCTTTATTAAGGCCCTGTCCTCTCGGCTCATAGAATCCTCCGGAGATCCTAGAACTGGTGCTTACTTCTCCCAAAGTATTGGGCTAGCTATCCAGAGAGGTAATGCAGCCAGTGTCATGGGGACCATGCCGCGAGCGCACCTGCTAGAACCTACTGTTCTAGCTCTGTGTGTTCTTTTTATAGTGGTGATTATTATTTACATACATACATACATAATCTCACGCCTTCGTTCCCAGAGTGGGGTAGGCAGAGCTACAGAATTACGAACATCTCTAAAAACTTGTTGATAATTCTATAACCACAATTTGCACAATTAGGCTAAGATGTATACCAGCGTATTAGTGACCGGTTGCAAGCCCATCGCCTAACAGTACTACAAGCCTTTATTCCCTTAGTCGTCTCTTACGACATCCACGGGAAGACATGGAGTGGCACTATTCTAACTCGGCAACCACACGAGGCAGGATTATTATTTATATCTTTAATATTTGAGTAGCTTAGTTTAATTTTAATTTAAATACGTTTAGTTTTAATTGTATTAATGTTGAATTCTGTACTTAGTAAGTAATAAAAAGTATGTCTTGTCATCAAGTAAAAAAAAAACGAAATAAATAAATATCAAGGGACTATCTCACACAAATTGAGCTAGTCCCAAACTAAGCTCTAGGCTTGTACTATGGGTACTAGACAACGATATAAATACTTACATAGAGATATAAATACTTAAATACATAGAAAACATTCATGACTCAGGAACAAATATTCGCGCTCATCACACAAATATCTGCCCTTACCGGGATTTGAACCCAGGAACGCTAGCTTCATAGGCAGGGTCACTACCAACTACGCTAGTGCGTCGTATAAAGATAATATCTGCAATATTATTGCTATACTTTGCCCTACTTTTGCTTTAATAAAACTGGGAAATATAACAAGACACAGCGCAAAATGATAGCGACAGAAAACAATTATGTTGTAAGACAGTGGAATAGAGATCTTGTGCAAAATGAAATGTCAACCTGCATTGTTACTATGCGAACAGACACGAATGAAGTCGCTTCTCCGAACAAGTGCCGTTAGTTGTAACTCAAGCCCCAGGCAGAGTGAGGGATAGAGCTATATGACTGCCATAACTCTGTCTCTTTCACTGCCTGCTTTTGACAGTTAATATGGCCTTTGAAGCTACATGCTGGCTATAAACAAAACGTTCTCGGTTTGAATGCTGTTTGTGAATTGGTCGTTGCCTAGCAACCGTTACCGAGTTCTAGCTTTCAGAATTGTTAGTCTAACTGCCGAACTCAGAGACGTCAATTAAATTAAATGCTCGTTTAGTGACGTGTGACAACACTATTCTATTGCTATAGCAAAGGAAGTGACAGCAGCAACTCTAATCAAGCATTAAATTTAATTGACGTCTCTGGGTGCGGCAGAAATACTCCGAATTGTGAGGTCAGTTCTTTTAATATAATAGTAGTTTATGTGACTGTACATAATGAAGGGCATTAAAGACAAACTAGAGTCGGCTCCAACTATCATATCGTTCGATATCTTACTTACGTGCGACATTTGTCAAATTTGTATGCAAATTGACAATTCATTTCGAACTAAACGTCATCTCGACTGATATTAGAATAGAGGTCAAATCAAATTTCTTTGTTTTTCAGAGATGTTCGAAATTTGAATGTCATAAGAACATCGAAATTGATGTTCTTAAGAATCCATAAGATTACTGCCGCAGATAAGAAATATGCTCTAACAACAGAGTTGATTATTATGCTGGTCATAATTTGCAGTTTTTGGACGCATCATAGAGGGTTTATGATATGAGTGTAGATAAATTATTAAAGATGTATTCAAAATAAGAACAATGTTTACTTCTTTAGGTCAATATTGTTTAACAAAAAACTAAAATATACAAAAATCTGAGATTTTCAGCCACCCGAGTGAAGTTCAGAAGTGACTATGATTTGACTACTTTTAGGGCTTTTTATTCTAGCCTTGTTAGGCTCCGCGTTAAAAAAAATGTACATAATACTGCTATTAAAACAATTATCCATTGCAAAGGAGACTTAGTAGAGTTTCCTTGTTTTTTTTTCTGACAATTAAGTTAAGAGGTTGAACAGCAATACAAAAAATGCAACATTTTCCTATCAAAAAAGTGCCTTCACAAAATGGCGGCTATACTTTTGTACTTACAATTCCTAGTTCAAAGTAATAGTGATAATATAATATTTGTTGCAAAACCCTCTGAGCTCGCAACTCACTCAAAGGCTAACTGGAAAAGCTGCCTTAAAAGGATAAGTTCGCCTTTGTACATCCCTTGTAAATGTAAACCTTTTTATTTCTGTAATTTTATTTGTTTTTGAACAATAAAGTATTTACATATTTATTTAATCTTTATTGCACAAAAGAATACTCTTAATATACAAAAGGCGAACTTAATGCCATAAGGCATTCTCTACCAGTTAACCTTTGGGCAAAGCAGAGATTGTGGTAGCGGTGCAACATAGGGTCTAACATGTATATATATAATAATATATACCTACGTATCAATACATACATTTAATAATTATAAATACTTACATAAATGTCACTATTAAATAATTAAATACCTACATAATATAAAGATGAGGATAAGCACAAAACATTACAGATAACGCAATCAGAAAATCAAGATGATGACAATTCTACCTACAGAAAAACTCGCGAACTTTCTTTTTAAAGGCAAACTTGTTCGGAGCTTGCTTGATATTAAGGGGAAGGTCGTTCCACAGTAGTGCTGCTTGTAGTGCGAAAGAGTTGGACATAAGGCCTGTGCGGTGAAGAGGGATAGAGAGTGTGAGAGTGTCAATGGATCGTAGCTGACGGAGGTGGGGGAACCAAGAAACTTAAAAAAATATTTTAGATAATCAGGAGATTGAGAATCGTACAGGATGTTACAAAGGAAACAAAGTAATCTAATTTTGCGACGTTGACGAATAGGAAGCCATTCAAGTTGAGAGCGGAAGGAAGACACGTGATCATATTTACGAAGACAGAAAACAAAACGAATACAATTATTAAGAAGGCGATCCAACTTATCGAGTTGTCCCTCGCTCAGGTCCGGATAACACACGTCACCGTAGTCAATCATGGGAAAAATTAGAGACTGCACAAGGGATACCTTGGTCAAAAAGTGCATACTATAGATGCATAACACGTAGATGTGACTTGGTGAATATTTTAAAATCTGATCAGACGACGAAGTTGAAAGATAACAGCATCTTTTGATGACGCGTTGGCTTAGTTGGTGACCCTGCCTTCGAAGCTAGCGTTTCTGGGTTCAAATCCTGGTAAGGGCAGATTATTTGTGTGATGAGCGCAAATATTTTTTTCTGCGTTTTAGATTTTTTGCACGTATTTACAGTTTGGTCGTTCTAAGAGGGCCGATTTGACAATTGTCAACGCAGTATAAAATATAACCTCAAACATATATTTTGTACTGAGTTGACAGCTGTCAAATCGGCCCCCTTAGAACGACTATACTGTAAGTATGTATTTGGACTTGACAGAAGCGCGTGGAGCTAACTCCATGGGTGCTTCTGTTTAGTCCATTTGAGAAAATTCTCTTTTACCGAACAATGGTCTTCGCGTGTACTATCCATGGACTTATTGCTCTAATAAGTCCATGGGAGTGTCTATAAATAACTCGACATTGGCGAAATACACCTTAACAGGAGTGAAAGCCATTAATTAAGAATAATAAAAAAAAAGTATGTATTTTTCTATATAAGTAAACTTAATCGTTGTCTAGTTATACTACAGTATTCCGAGCTTCCTAATAGCTTTCGGCTGGCTATCGCTATCACGCTTGCACTCGCAACTGACAGTATATTTGACACTCGTGTGTCATAGAAACGCGATGATTGCCGATAGCTATTAAAAAAATTGTTGGTTTGGGACTAGGTCAATTTGTGTGACATTGGACCCGATTCTACGTGCACATCGCTTAAATAGCCTTAAACTAAATTGTCTAATTTTTAGACATAGTTTAGACGGCAGATTTAACAACTGCCATTTTTTTTTTTTTTTTTATTTATTGAAAGGTACACTTACAGCAAGTACAGAAAGCATTCACATCATAGTAACAGGTTAGGGTATTATGTCTAGTGTACAAGCCAATTACAAGTATACACAGCATTTCCAGATAACTTAGCGGACTAAATAAAAACAATAGATTACACTAAACATCAGTTCGTAATAAACAGGCTAAGATTTTAGTTTTAAATTTGTTAAGCGAATCAAAAAATAAATCGAGATCAGGCAGAGTTGCACTCATGCCATTTGCTATTCCAGAATGTCAATACAATATTGAATAGACCGCCTAAAATAAGAAGCGTCAGATTCAAATTAGCGCTGTCATTTGATTATGACAGCTGCTCATAGAATAGCAAAGTGTTTTAGCGACACCTAAATAAAATTAGGAAGTTTAGAGGGCGCTGTAGAATCGGGTCCTTTGTCCCCTGATATTTATTTGATATTTTATTTATCTCCGCTGTTCTTAATGTAGACCCACAGAGCTTGTACTCATTCGTTTGGCCTCAATAAGTTGATGGTATACAAACAAAGTACAGTCAGCAGCAAATTCGTCTCAAAAATATATTTTTAACGCTGAAACATCAAATCTACCTATCGCACTGACGTTTGCCTAATAAAGGCCATTGTGCGTGTCTTTCATTTGGACAACGATAGCCTCTTTTGTGTTGATATTTAATTTGTTTTCATCGCGCCCCCAATTGCTGGAAACAAACGCCGAGGTTAAGGAATTCTCCTTGTAAGCGTGTTCAGGGCCAACTGCTCCATATGGAGTCCATATTAAATAGGAGTCTAAGAGAACGGCACTTCATATAAGTCAACGTTTTCAAATGTTTACAATACGACAAAAGGAATGTTTGCTTTGCAGCGCGCCAGCGTGAAATATCTATGCATGAAATATTTGGCATTTTATATAAAATGAGGGGATATATATCTGACTAAGTACCTATTTTACCATACGATGTTAACCACTTAACAGACGATTAGAGCGTTAACAGCTGTCAAAATGTATGAACTAACAGGCGATTAACGTTGATTAAATTTAACATCGTATGGTGAAATTGGTACTTAAGAAGATTGTGAAGCTAAAAGTCTCCATACCAAATGCGAAAACGTTTCTCTTCCCTTAAACCTCGTCCGATTTTTACGATTTTTGAATATGTTGTAGATATCGTGAAAAACTATGTCTGTACGTTTTCCTTTCCAATGAAATATTTCTTAGAACGAAACAAATTTAAAAAATAAAAAACAGGAACTTACAGACTCTTTCTAATAACTACAACATATTCAAAAATCGTTAAAATCGGACTTAAGTTAGGGCGTGAGAAACGTTTTCGCCCGGAGCTAGTTTTGTATGGTTTTTTTTTTGACAGCTACGCGATTTTAGCGGCGCTTTACAATCCTCTTAATAGCAGCTGTTATTCATTTGACATTTAGAGCCATAGATATAAAGAAAAATGGGCTAAACGAAAATAAATAAATATCAGGGGACAATGGCACACCAATTGACCTTGTCCCAAACTAAGCTCTAGGTTTGTACTATGGGTACCTACTAGACAATGATATAAATACTTATATAGACAAATATAAACATAAATACATAGAAAACATCCATGACTCAGAAACAAATATTCGTGCTCATCACACAAATATCTGCCATTACCGGGATTTGAACCCATGACCGCTAGCTTCGTAGGCAGGGTCACTACCAACTAGGCCAGCGCGTCGTCAATACATAACAAACAAAACGAACATACTGTCGTATTTATAGTTTTTAGTCAGTATAAAGTTATATGGACGATTGTATTTTTCATACATTTTTCATTGTAACGTTAACGTATTGCCATCGAGAAAACGTGGCCTGAACCAGAGATGGGCAATATTTATTCGAATGACGAATAACGAATAAGAATAAACAAATTATTCGCGAATAACGAATGAAATTCTCGAATGATTATTGTTATTCGAATAAATTATTCGTCTAATAATTCATTTGCGAATAATTTATTCGCGGATAATTTATTCGTTGAATGAATTGCGACGAATAATTATTATTTACTACTATTATACCTGCTAGATTGTTCTCTAATAAATTAATAAATTATTCGTTATTCGTAAAGTAGTCGAATGATTCATTCGTGGATAAATTATTCGCGAATAAATCATTCGCAAATAAATTATTCGACGAATAAATTATTCGCGAATAAAAATATTATGAATAAATAATTATTCGAATAATGCCCACCTCTGGTCTGAACCTATCCGTAGCACGAACTCCTAAAACACACCAGTGTGTTTACATTTTCATACATATTTTAGGTAGGTATGCTTTACCTTTACCATTTTTTTTTTTGTTAATGGCGTCTACAAGTTATGTAATTTTGCAAATGTCAAGTATATATAAGCAATTGTACGGTGAATCGTCGTTGTCGGCGTCTTCCAGTCCCAGTCGGCACACCATTGAAGATGGCGGGCATCCACTTCAATGGCTTGGAGTGTTCTTGACCGCTTGCTCATTCAGAATCAACTTTGCACTGTTATTTTATTTGATGCACATTCTTCGTCAGTGTTGGAGGTTACTTCACAAAGTTGTCCTGGATTTGCGAACCAAAATCAACGATAAAGTAATTTACAAAAAATTAAATAAATAGACAGATGTTTTAGGTTTAGAGATGCTTTATTTACTCATAAGAACAATACAGTTCACTTAAAATGAGCTTACATACTAGAATTCCTTATAATTAAAACATGTTTAGCGTGATCGCTAGAGATTTGTTATACAGTTTTATATGTGTTCTTTCAATTTGGTTTTAAATACACTGAGGGACTCACAATCTTTCACATTGCTTGGTAATTCATTATACATCCGAGCCCCCTCATACATTATGCTACTTTTACCGTAACCGGTTCTATTTTTTCGCAGTTCTAACTTATTTGTATTTCTTAAACAGTGTTTGAATTTTCGTTGTGTGAAATAGATGTCTGAATGTATTTTACTTGTTAGAATCTTTCTTATAAAAATGCATGTTGTGTAGGTGTATAGTTGCTTTAAGTTTAATAGTTCTACTTTCTTATATAGTAATTGAGTGTTCATTCTATAGTCATATTTAAATAGTGTTTTTATTGATTTATTTTGAGATCTTTGTAGCTTTAGCAGGTTTGTTTTGGCAGCACTTCCCCATATCTCGATCAATTTTCAAAATGACAGCTAGACAAGAACCCTACCTTTACTACTATGTAACGATATGACAGTCACCGTCAATGTCAATTTGCTATCACCTTGAAGTACTTATCACACGCTGATATCAACTACCACACGTTTTCTTGATAACATTACTAGAATTCATTAAAAGAAAACGTCATCGTCGTCAACTAAAAAAAACATGTATACAATAAAATATAAAAAACAAAAACCCGCCTTCAAAAATGCAAGAAATAATTTCTTTTAAAATGGTAGGTCAGTCCAACTGCATTCGGCTTTTAGTTTAAAATATTGTGGGACGCCGACTTCAGTTGGACTGACCTACCATTTTAAAAGAAATTATTTCTTGCATTTTTGAAGGCGGGTTTTTGTTTTTTTAAACATTTATTTTATTTTATACTTTTTAGTGGTCCTATTTATGCTGTTACGTAGCTCCACTTCTAAATATTAATGAGAAACTATAGAACATTTCAAGCTCGCCGCAGACAACGCCGCGGGCATGTCATAGTCATATTTAAACCTAAATGTGCTTCGTCATAGTCGCTCAACTACCGTAATCGAAATATCTTATCGCCACCCTTGAAATAGGTACCGTTAAGGAGTTCCGGTGGCCATCTGTGGTCTTCATCATCAGTTCCACTTCACCATATAGTACTTTCCAAAAGCAAATGCACGAGTTACAGCGAAAAATACCAAAATCGCTATAGGTGTCCCTATAATATTTGAGGAGTTCTCTTGATTTCTCCAAGATCCCATCATCAGATCCTGACGTGTTGACAATGGGACCAACTAGAAAGTATACCTATTCAAACAACGAAAAAAATTTTGAAATCGGTCCAGTGGTCTTCGAGTAATTGGGGAACATACATTTAAAAAAAAACCCGACGAATTGAGAACCTCCTCCTTTTTTGAAGTCGGTTAAAAATCGCTTTTTAGTTAATAGAAATAAAAGATGTATATTCTGACAGCTATCATTCCAGTACAAATTAGGGCGATGGAACCAGTAATGGACAAGGCACCAATAATGAACACTTGATTCTTATTTTACAGAAGATAAGGGTTATTCATTTGTTTTGCAACAAATGAATAACAATTAAATTTGGTCCGTATACAATTTTAATTAAGAGTGAAGTTTAGTGTCCATTACTGGTGCCTGTCAGCTAAAACTGTCCATCATTGGTGCCGTCAGTCACCCTATAACATTAAACCCAATACACTTATGGTCCATACCAAGTGACTTGTCTTATTTAGTAAGCACTTTTATAACCTCAAAATGCATAATTTTTCGATAAAATGGCCGTTTTCTGCTGAATAAAACAACTAGAGAACACTTTTTTCACACCATTTTCCAGATTTTACATCATGGATGGTATTTTTATGACAAAATTGTTACTTTAGGCGAAAAGGGAGTATTTTGAGGTTATAAAAGTAGATAAGAGAATAAGAGGTTAATTGGTACGGACCTTACATACCTTCACGCCTGTCTCCCAATGGGTTAGACAGAGACCATGGAACGCTAGATGCACCTATAAATAGGTATACAACTCGTACATACTCTCGCTTTCGCATCATTTATCAACCTCTTCATCGACGCGTACGTCGGTTTCGTGTGTTTTTAATTTGGCCCTTATTCAGTACATCAGTACATTCATTCATTCGTTCATTCATTCATTCAAATAAATAAATCATTCATTCATCCATTCATTCAATCCTTTCTCAATTAACAAACCATCTGAGCATACCCTTTTCAATAGAAAAAATAATCTTACTTAATCTTGTTTAAATGAGAAATGTTTGTCACTCAATCACGCTTCAACCACTAAACGGATCGAGATGAAACTTGGCACACATATAGGTTAGGTCCTGGAATAGGACATAGGATAGTTTTTATCCCGGAAAATTTATAAGTTCCCGAGGGAATAACGATAAACGAAATGTAGGCGGACGAAGTCGCGGGCAGAAGCAAAATTGTACTGGAATGAAAGATGTCAGGAATCAAGATTGACTTCTTTATCTTGTGCTTGTACTGTTCCATTACATACCTATCCTTGATCTTAATCCTTTGTTAGTAACAATAATAAACCTGAGGATTAAATTCGTGCTCCTTCGGCTATAGATTGATTACATAGAAGCCATGTTCCTTGTACTACGAGTAAATCCCGTCAAATTAATATTGACTTAGGATTGTCTTTGAAATGGTTACGACGCTTCCATTGAATACTAACACTAAGTTGTAGAACTATAGAGTAGTTCCTAGGATTCTGAGCGACACTTGAGCTGAAATCTAGTTTTCCCCAATTATATTTTATATTTAGATACGTTATGCTCATAAAAGAAAATTTAGACACCGCAAACAAACGCCACTGACCGTGTGAATATTTAGTGCTTCAAAGCGTTGCACAATCGATTTAGTCATATTTTAACGATTGTAAAATAGGGACTAAAAAACACCTAATGTTTTGAGAAATGAATTCTGTTCTCTGATTGGTCGATTCTAATATAGTTGTATTCTGGTTGGTTGATACCAAATACAAAGTCTTTTTTAAAGAGTTAATTTAGTTAAAGAGTATACGTACCAAAAAGAACCTAACGTTCCGATTGACTGTCGATGTGTATTGTGATTGGTGGATTTAATTTCGTGACGTATTTTGATTGGTGGATTTAATTTGGTGAAGTATTTTGATGGGTCAAATTAAAATGTTTTGTACATATATATCATTCTATTTTCCATTTCATATTTGGACGTAGTTTTGCAAACGGGAACCAACCCACAAAGATTTTGCAAACTGGAACCAACCCACAGTATTCAGCATGACAGTTGACATTTTATTGCCAAATCTTTGTGGGTTGGTTCCCGTTTGCAAAACTACGTCCATTTTCCCTAGGGAAAATATGAATATAATGTATTCTCTAGGGTTTACATGTACTACTTGAGTCTCGCTTGATAAGTCTAATATGACATACTTTTTGAGCATGAGAAGTGAAAAATATGTTTATTGCACACAATGTCCACGGCACAAGCCCGTTAACCTAAGATAAAGAGAGGGAGGAGGCGTCCAAGCAACGCATAACTGCGTTCCGTTTCATACATCACTTGAAGCTAGTTATTTTATAAATACATTATGTTATTCTAGTCTTCCACATTGGATATGATATTGGGTTTTCAGTTTTCACAACTTAGAGACGTTACGCTATAATGTAAGGTGAAAAAGTACACACTCCTATTCATACACGCGCAATAGCTAAAGTGTGCTTTAAATATGTTTTGTCCTTATCTGTCATTACAACATTTTAAGTTTGACAGAGAGTGACAAAGATTATACGATGGTCAGTATTTAAACATGAGCTTAACTACATTCAGCGGACCATTTACGGTCGTATTTTTTGATGTGGATAAACGTGGATAAAGCATCTGTCTCTTCCTGACTAGTTTATAAGTTTGAGAGTGACGGATGCCTTATCCACGTTTGTCCTCCGCGATATAAGCAACCATATCGACGATTTTGACGGCGCGGTAACCTAGTCGGTAGTGACCCTGCCTACGAAGCTAGCGGTCCCGAGTTCTATAACCGGTATGGGCAAACATTTGTGTGATGAGCGCGAGTATTAGTTCCTGAGTCTTGCGTGTTACCCATGTATTAAGTATGTATCTATCTATATAATTAAAATTATTGTTAACTAGTACCCATAGTACAGTCAATGACTTTAATTGTTATGCCACTATGGAACCCTGTCATAATGACAGCGTCAAACCACATGACAGAAATTACGCTTAAATGAATGATTAACGTTATGCGACAGGGTTCCATATTGGTATAACAATTAAAGTCCTTGACTGTACAAGCCTAGAGCTTAGTTTGAGGCTAGGTCAATTTGTGTGAGATTGTCCCATATTTATTGATATTTATAAAACGGGCACTGGTTAATGTTGACCAAAACAAATGAACATCATTTGTTAAAGGCAAGTTGAGCTAGCGTCTAACTTTACCTCTAAGTACCATTGTAACTGTGTTTACAACTTGAGCACGTAACTTGAGCGTGCGGTCTCCGATGCTCCTTGGACGCAGTGTCGGTCGCTAAATGTAGCGGACAGCAAACACGACTGTCGCCGCATGGTAATGGGGGGTAGACTAGCTAGCGACAGACGTACACTAAATAATAGTACGTTACTAGAGAGGCCGGGAAGTAGGGGGTTGCCGGCCGAGTTCACATAGACGGTCGAGCGAAGCGAGGCCGGATAGTTACGAGGCTAGTAACCCCACAGCACGCCGAGGTTTGTATAGTGCTTTTCTCAAACATATAAATAATTAATTAATAAAAATTAATACAAAAATTACAACGTCAAATACGTACTAGGAATGCATAAACATTAAAAGTAACCTACAGTGCTCAGTCATCCGCGCCGTGTCGGGTGCACCCCGCGGCGCGCGCCGCCCCGTGCTACATCGCCTGCGATCTAAGTTGCGCTACGCACCCCTAATAACCTCTGCCCTCCTGGTACCTGGTGCCTTTATGCAAACGCTTTGGTTGGATGCACGGCTTAATATATTTAAAAAAAAAGCTATTTAGCCTGTTCATAAACACAGCCGACATGTTTACATGAAAATTAAAAAAAAACTACTTCCCGGCCTAGGCCTTCAATTTTGTATGAAATTCCTTTACAGTTCTCTCTAGGTGTTCCGCCCGCAACGTGATACTTTGAGGCCTAAAATAACTAACATAACGCCAACATTCCATTGCATGTTTGAGAAAATAACTTTAACAAAAAGAATGCTTTCAAAACCCGACTGTTTCTAACCAACTTTAAATCTTTATAAATCCTATATGATTATTCAAAATGAAAAATGATGTAAGAAACCTAAAGGTGATTTTTAAATCCCTAGGTATTCAATGATACCCCACTTGTCATACTTGGTCGACTCTTTTTTTTTAATTTGCGCAATATGGCGTCTGGTTGCCGCCATATTGAATTTTGATTACTGTCATATCTTCAGTGACACTCACCAGATTAAGACAAATCGATTGACATAAGAATCATCAAAATCGGACAACGGTTAGTTTTTATAGTGCCACAAAGGAACAAACATACATATATAGGCTGTGAAACACATTACCCTCCTCCTTCGGCACTCGGGTAAAAATAAATAAATACCAGGGTACAGTCACCCAAATTGACCTAGACCAAACTAAGCTCTAGGCTTGTACTATGAGTAATAGACAAGGATAAACTAACTTATATAGAGAAATACTTACATAGGAAACATTCAGGATTCAGGAACGAATACCTACTCGCGCTCATCACACAAATATCTGCCCGTTCCGGGATTTGAACCCAGAACCACTAGCTTCGTAGGAAGGGTCGCTATTTACTACCGACTAGCACAAACACACACACAAACACACACACACACATACACACACTTTTTCCGCGCCGCACACACACTCGTTTAACTAGGCCTCACCGGTGTGCCAAAGTGCAGAGGCGGCAAATCTTTCGTCGTTGATTTCGAAGAAATTTTTGATTATTACAAAAAAGAAATAGTTATCAGAGCACAACTGGGCGGTTGAGGTTAGCTCGGAGCCACCTTAACTAAGTTTTACCTTTAAATGGTTAGAGATGGGCAATTTCTGAAACATTTCACATATTACCTTAACTGTGACATATTTCAACTTTTGAAAATTACGAAATTGACAAGAAACGTTTCTGACAGTAATGTTACCGAATAAATTACACTTAAATTTCATGTCACGTGTCCGCTACTTCTGACGTTAGTAGAACGGGTTATGATTATAAATTTCGAGACTGTATGTCAGCGGCCGCTTGGCCTAGGGGTGGCTGTTCCCAATTTCCCGGTTGATATACGAAGGACGGAAGTTCAAGACCAAGTTAAGAAGTTGTTTTTTTGATTTATTTATTTATTTAACCTTTTTGCACAAAAAAAATACAAATGGCGGACTTAATGCCTAATGGTATTGTTTTGTATGTTAAAAGTAGGTATATTGTGTTATCTTTGTCGTAATAGAAAACACAATATACAGATTAATTAAAGGAATTATGTTAAAGTGGTTGCTGAGATAACTACTAAGAAATAAAATTACTCACAAACAGATAATTTGAAAACTACAGAAACTAAACAGAAATTTCATTTGAAACTTCCAGTAACATACTTGAAATTTAAATGAAAGTTTCACTTTTGTAACTTACAAGCTGCCCATCACTATAAGTGGTCATACTGGAAGCTGTTACACTGTGGTGTAAACGTAGCTAATAAAGGAGACACTACAGAGACAATCGATGTCCCTCTGTGTTTCTTGTCTTGCAATTGCTTTGGAATCAAATAACTACTAGCAATGATCCGTGTAACAACCTCGTTTGTTCTACTCACATGACGGTAGATTTTACTTAAATTATTAGTGTGTTTGAAATCTTATCTTATTTTATCTTACAGATAGGCTCTTTCAGATACACTTCGGCCGTTTAGAATCTGCAATTACCCTCTTACACAAACAGCTGTTCGAATGTGCAGGTTTCCTCACCATGTTTTTCCTTCACTGTAAGAGCATCGGGTAATGTTCTTAACTTAGAAGACTCATCGGTACATGGTGACCGCGGGGGTTCGAACTCGGTATAGGTGAAAATGACCTCTTGCATGTAGTTGTGTACAAAATTAATATGGAATTTACGTCACATTTCAAATATAGAATGTCGAACGGTCTATACAGATGACGTGTTACAACCAGAGATGGGCAAAATTTATTCGAATGACGAATAACGAATAAGAATAAACAAATTATTAGCGAATAACGAATGAAATTCTCGAATGATTATTCTTATTCGAATAAATTATTCGTCGAATAATTTATTCGTTGAATGAATTGCCACGAATAATTATTATACCTGCTCCATATTTCTCTAATAAATTAATAAATTATTCGTTATTCGAAAAGTAGTCGAATGATTCATTCGTGGATAAACTATTCGCGAATAAATCATTCGCAAATAAATTATTCGACGAATAAATTATTCGCGAATAAAAATATTACGAATTATTTTTTATTCGAATGATTATTCGAATAAATAATTATTCGAATAATGCCCATCTCTGGTTACAACTACGAGTACATGCAAGAGGTCATTTACTTAAGTTTTTCACCTATACCTTACGATCACCAATCGATTCCCTAACGACGCTCGATTTCCCGACGCTCTAAAATCATGACATTGAGAAAATTTAACACAGAAGCTGTTTTTTTAGGGTTCCTTACCCAAAGGGTAAAAACGGGAGCCTATTACTAAGACTCCGCTGTCCGTCCATCTGTCCGTCTGTTTGTCACCAGGGGCCTGTTTTATAAAGCTACAAATTACAATTTACAGGTTACAAGTTTCCATTTGACACAACCTCGACCAATGACGACCAGCCATTTGAGCAGTGTTGCCAGTTTAGACCTGTAAAATTGTAACTTGTAGCTTTATAAAACGTGCCCCAGGCTGTTTCTCATGAACCGTGATAGCTAGACAGTTAAAATTTTCACCGAAGATGTATTTCTGTTGCTACTATAACAATAAATACTAAAAACAGAATAAAATTAATAATATTTAAGGGACCCATACAACAAACGTGATTTTTTTGCAATTTTTTGCTCGATATTAATAACAACAGGTAGACACTTGAAATATTCACAGAATATTTAGTTGTAATTATATTCACTTTAAAAATAAATAAATAAAATAAATATTTAAGGGGGGCTCCGTTTTTTGTTAATGTTGTATAGATAATGGTACGGAACCTTTAGTGCGCAAGTCCGATTCGCACTTGGCCGGTTTTTTATGACCACCAGGGGGCCTTATATGGCTGCGTGACAAAATGTGGATAAAACATCCGTCGCTTTCTGACACGTACGATACGTTTTGATAGCTCTTATTTACTTGACAGTAAAGGCGGCCGATTTAAAAAAATACCATATCAGGTCAAATACGTACGATTTGGATTTTACCGCCCAGAATAGAGGCGCTGGTAGGTTGAATTTTGCATAGCTTTCGAAACATGTTTGAAGTTTGACTGACATTTTTGTTTTTAACGTAGCGCATTGTTAAAATTAAAAAACTATACTTATAAACAAACAAATATAGCTGATAATTGTATATTTGCGGCTTTTGCAGTGGTCTTGGACCGTGGGGCCCGTAGGCACGGAAGCTTTTCAAGAATTGAAAAAATAAATTAATTCGTGCCTCAGGTGACCATAGGGCTGGCTCTTTCCTCGGCCAATGGCTAGCAATGGCTAGTATAGACGGCCGAGCAAAGCGAGGCCGCATAGTTACGAGGCTGGCAACCCCTTTTCACGGCGAGGTATGTATAGTGCTTTTCTCAAACATATAAATCATTAAAAAAATTAAAACAAAAATTACAACGTCAAATATGTACTAGGAGTGCATAAACATTAAAAGTAACCTACAGTGAGTGCTCAGTCATCCGCGCTGCGCCGTACCTTTGTTCTCATGGTACTTTAAATAAACATGCAAACGCTTTGGTTGGATGCACGGCTTAGTATATTTAAAAAAAACAGCTATTTAGCCTGTTCATAAACACAGCCGCCATGTTTAAATGAAAATTTAAAAAAACTACTTCCCGGCCTAGGCCTTCAATTTTGTATGAAATTCCTTTACAGTTCTCTCGAGGTGTTCCGCCCGCAACGTGATACTTTGAGGCCTAAAATAACTAACATAACGCCAACATTCCATTGCATGTTTGAGAAAAAGCTATTTAACGAGGAAATGCAGCCAGCATTATGGGCACCATTCCCAGTGGCAGTGGCCTAGGGGAGATCTGTACACATTATAGTTACTTAAGTTGATTTATTTTAGTATTTAGTTTTAGTTTATGTTTTTATATTTTCTCTGTTTTTTTTTGTTTGTGTCGTAACAACATTTTAAGTATATGGCGATAACTTATAAACAAGTAGAAAGAGTAAAGCACCTCCCTAAAGGTTGCCAAAACACAGTAGACGGAACTAGAAGCATAAATTATGCAGGCGAAGTCGCGACAAGCACTTGTTAATTCTCTGAGCCTAGAAACTGTTTACAGACTTAAAGTTTTCAATTTGCACTCCGCCCGTCGAGCATTTCTCGGCAAGAACTTGTGGAAAATTCTGGTTAAATTCGACTAGGAGGGTATTCTTGAAAGTGTTTTTGTTTTCGATTTAACCAAAATTTTACCTACCATTGATGTTAATAAACAAAAAACTTATAAAATTATTGTGAGTCATTAAGTACGTAAAGTCTGTTCCTATTCAGACCGCCAATGACAATAACAAGTATCATCATGTCAGCCGAAAGACGTCCACTGCTCGACATAGGCCTCCCCCAAGGCTCTCCACTCAGACCGGTCTTGTGCTTTTCGCATCCACCGCGATCCCGCGATCTTTACTAGGTCGTCACTCCATCTTGTTGGAGGCCTACCTACAGCTCGCCTCCCGGTCCGCGGACGCCACTCAAGAACCTTCTGACCCCATCTGCCATCAGTCCTGCGAGGAATGTGCCCCGCCCACTGCCACTTAAGTTTGGCTATTCTTCGGGCTATGTCGGTAACCTTAGTTCTACTGCGGTCATAATTTCTGATTCTATCACGCAGAGAAACCCCGAGCATAGCCCTCTCCATAGCCCTCTGAGTGACTTTGAGCTTCCTTATAAGGCCCATTGTTAGCGCCCACGTCTCAGATCCGTAAGTCATCACTGGCAACACACACTGGTCAAAGACTTTAGGTCAAAGAATAACAAGTATACTTGACTGTAATTGTCTTTAGATAGAGGATAAATAGAGATGAAAATAATGTTACCTGTAATTAGTTTATTAAAAAGGTTGAATATATGTTCATCACCAGACCTAGGAATATACGGGGCAAAATTAAATGAAAGCTAGGGATTGCCCATATCGATAAACTCAATTATCGATGCTTTTTCCCATATACTAGTGATCGCTCCAAGTTTTGTTTGTAAAAATATTTTTTTATTAAAAGTATACCAATGAAACACAATAGCAACATAGTTCTGGTTATTCTTTATTTTAAAAGGATTTTTTAACCTTCACTCATCATATTTTTTTTTTCTTATTGTATATTTCAGAATGACCGTCCCATTTACTATTGTTAAAATAAACAATCAGAATTTGTGTTGAGTAAAAAAATTATGATGATAAGTGAAGGTCAAAAAATCCTTTTAAAATAAAGAATAACCAGATTTATGTTGCTATTATGTTTCATTTGTATACTTTCAATAAAAATAAAAAAGTACAAACAAATCTTGGAGCGATCACTAGTAAATGGGAAAAGCATCGATAATTGAGTTTATCGATATAGGCAAACCCTAGCTGTCATTTAATTTTGCCCCGTATATTCCTAGGTCTGTTCATCACCATCATCGTATTATTATGCTGGGTGCGACTGAGGCGAAAACCTCTCTTATCAATCAAATCGACACACACACATATAGCGGTCACTTATAACACCCCTCTTTTTGCGTCGGGGGTTAAAATCATACTACTCGACACACACAGACATAATTATGCCAAATAGAGTGTGACGGCGATAGTTTATTAAGGATTTTTATAGATAATTAATAATTAGTATTTAATATTTTAATGTTCTTTTTATTTTGTTTAAATTTGTGAATTGTTTATTTGGCATTAAATAATTTGGCTTGACTTAACTTGAATAAACACTTTACCTCTTACTCATAAACGCAAAATAAACTTATTTTAGTTAAAGTATTCTTTATCACCTTCTGTCAAATTCAAATGTCATAATGACAGATAAGGACAAAGCATATTTTAAGCACACTTCAGCTATTGCGCGTTTATGAATAACAGAGTTTTACTTTAAAAGAAAGAAAAGTACTGTCAGAGAATAACACCGCAAGAACTGTATTTGTGCCGCTAATATACAGTTTAGGACGTGAAGTCGGCTTCCATGCTGTTTGTGGTGTTTTAGCTGAATAGGTAATTGAATATAGCACTCGTATACAGCGGAAATAAAGCTTGTTTAAAATCCACACGGAGCAAACACGTTTGTGTTTAAATAACAATGATTAAAACTGTTTGTGAACTAAGTAGTTTTATTATCACTGTGTGCTGAATAGATGGTTTTCTTTTTTGGGTTCCGTATTCAAATGGTGCCTACGGAACCAAACACAAAGACTACTAAGGTTTCGCTGTCTGTCCGTCTGGCACAGAGCTGTATCTTTGAAACCGTAATAGCTAGACTATTTATTTTGACAGTTACTACACTAACACTGTAACAACAAATAAAAATCAAATTAATTTAAAAACAAACGGGGTTCCCCATGCAAGAAACGCATATAAATCGGCGTTTTTTGCTATATCTAGGGAAGAACGGAACCCTTTGTGTGCAATTCCGGCCCTTTGAGCGTTTAAATAGGTTAGCTTAGTTATGTACTCAGTAACTAACACTAACATTAGATTTAATTAACTAAAACTTTATTATTATGGTCCAAAGATGGCTGATATAAATGATTTTGATTTAGTTTTATTTGATTACCGATTCAACCTGTAATTTTCTGTCAAAGCCTATATCGACGGCGAGTACCTTAAGAGCTAATTATGTACCGTTGCATACATAACTTTTTCTACAAGCTTAAAATGATAATGACAAAAAAAGGTTTAAAAAAACAAAAAACCGCCTTTAAAAACGCAAAAAATAACTTCTTTAAAATTGTAGGCACCTAATAGGTTAGTCCAACTGATGTCGGCTTTTTGTTGAAAATGTTGTGGTCGCCGACTTCAGCGGCGGTTTTTTGTTTTTTAAAACATTTATTTTATTTTATACTTTTTAGTGATCATAATACGCTGTTACGTAGTTCCACTTCTTAGTTGAAATGAAACTTTAAGTTATTTCAAGCGCGCCGCAAGCAACGCCGCGGGAAAGTCATAGTCATATTTCGATAACCTCCTTTTTTGAAGTCGGTTAACAAGTAAATATTCTTCGTTGTAGTCGCTCAACTATCTTAATCGAGATATCTTATCGCCACCCTTGAAATCGGTACCGTTAAGGAGTTCCGGTGGCCATCTGTGGTCTTCATCATCAGTTCCACTTCACTAAATAATACTTTCTGAATGCAAATGCTGGACTTGTTACTAAAAATACTAAAATCGCTATATGTTTGCCTACAATATTTGAGGAGTTCCCTCAATTCCTCACGGATCCTCTCATCAGATTCAGATTTGGTGACAATGGGACCACCTCGAAAGTATACTCTATCATCTTTTTGAAATCGGTCGACAATTGACGGAGTAATCGGGGAACATACATAAAAAAAAAACATACAATGGAACGTATACTTAACCTCTTAATTTTTTGAAGTCGGTTAAAAAATAAACAATCGCTAACTTTTCTTGTATACTTTCCTCGATTTTTCTGCTAACAAATTACTTCTCGGCAAAGTAATTTTCATTATTCCGATTGGCGTGAATAGTGCGTGAATGTTATTGTTAGCTAGCCTCGTGTGGTTGCCGAGTTAGAATAGTGCCACTCCATGTCTTCCCGTGGATGTCGTAAGAGACGACTAAGGGAATAAAGGCTTGTAGTACTGTTAGGCGATGGGCTTGCAACCTGTCACTAATACGCTGGTAAATATCTTAGCTAATTGTGCAAATTGTTGTTATAGAATTATCAACAAGTTTTTAGAGATGTTTGTAATTCTGTAGCTCTGCCTACCCCACTCTGGGAACGAAGGCGTGAGATTATGTATGTATGTATGTGTTATTGTTAAATATTTGCAAATTTCATGCAAATTTTAATAGTTATCTACTAAAACAGTTCTGTCAATTTATCATACAAGTTGGAATACCAAACGAAACGCCATTTTGTTGATATCCATATTGAACGTAACCATGGTAACCAAATAACAAATCGATGGATATTAAACATCTATTTTTAGTAATTTAATAAAAATGTAATTTTAAACACATACTTAGTCCAAAAAATAATTTTGTTTTTAAAACACGTAATTTCAGTTGGTATTAAAATATTATAAACGGTTTATTATACAAATTAATATGTCAAGTGTTCACTAAACGCCAAGACTGATATCCGGAATGGCCGTAACCATGGTAATAACAATGCTATAATAATAATTATAGAACTGTTATTACCATGGCAACGCTTATTATAGAATTGTTTTCACGCTTCGGTTACGCTATAGGTGGTATTCTGAGGTGGTACAGTACCACCTCAGAATACCACCTATAATTTTAGCGGTTTATAGTAACTATAAACCGCTAAAATTGATATCGTTAATGGTTAATGATATGAATATTAGCGGTTTATAGTACACGAGTAGTAAAAGAATATTATGCAGTATAAACTGACACTCACTAAGTACGCGAGTGCATACTTAGTGCGTGTCAATTTGTACTAGACAAAATTCAATATACGAGGTTGAGTCACAGAACCGTCGACATTACAACTTACGATCTTGATATCTAGCCTTTATGCTGTAAACTAAATTAAATAAATAAATAAATATCAGGGGACAATGTCACACCAATTGACCTAGTCCCAAACTAAGCTCTAGGCTTGTACTATGGGTACTAGACAACGATATACATACTTAAATAGAGAAATATATACTTAAATACATAGAAAACATCCATGACTCGGGAACAAATATTCGCGCTCATCACACAAATATCTGCCCTTACCGGGATTTGAACCCAGGACCGCTAGCTTCGTAGGCAGGGTCACTACCAACTAGGCCAGCGCGTCGTTAATTGCCTGGAACTTGAAAGGATCCTAAGTTCATAACAAGCCCGCAGTACGTACCTCGATTTACGAGCTTGAAAATTCGCTTTAAAGAATTTGGCTAGGTAGAGGCATTCCATCTTGGTCTTCATGAACACTGCATTTGCTATCATTACGACTAGTTGGCATGTGAGCTTTATCTTTCTCGTGCTGTAAAATCCTGGTCTTTTATCGTTCTTCCCTCTGGAACTGTTCAATTTTCCGGTATGAAAAGTACCTTATGTGTCAATTCACGGTGCAAGATATCTTTATTCCAAATTTCATACAAATCCGTCCAGCCGTTGCAGAGTGAGGGCGCACTGAAAATAATAATTGGTCGCTTGTAACAAGATTGTGATTGTTGTGCATAGGCGTCTTGGTCCCATACGAGCCTCACAAGACGATAGATACATCAACTAAGACGTTAGACACGTCAACTAAGATGTGAGTTGAATCACTAAAGAAATTGCTATAGTTAACTATCAGCTTTGGTTGATATAACTAATATCTTAACTATTGTATTCATTTTTTGCCAACTAAGTGAAAATCTCTCTTTGTTGGCTCTCATTTTTTTGAGTGCGTAACAAAGGAATACACAAACTTTCGTAATTATAATAATTAGTAGGATTAAGTGTTCGCATTGCTGCGTTCAAGTGTGAGGAATAGGTGACCGGGGAAACTACAAGCACGGAAACATTCCGTCTATTTATATGATTTGGTGGTGGTAAGAAGTGCTTATCTTGGTGTACTGCCTTTTTGCCGAATTATGTTTCGTCAAATTTCATTTGGCAACCAACTTTTCGCCGAAGTTTTATTTGGGAAACAAATCCTTGGCATTATTTTACTGCGTATTTTTTTTATTTCGCTACATTTTTATATTGCAATATTTTATTACGTCAAATTTTATGTGGTAAATAATTCTTTTTTTTTGCAACATTTTATTTTATGACCCTAATAACGAAACTGCTCCCAGGTATAGGTAGGTTAGGGTTATTTTTAAATTAAGGGTATGCCAATCAATACATTTGACGAAAACATAATTGACATCTTAAAAGAATCCCAGGTAATAATTTGGACTAACAATAATTTATCAAATCATAAGTTGGGTGGCAGTGGGCGGGACACATTGCTCGTAGAACTGATGGCCGTTGGAGCGGAAAGGTTCTAGAGTGGCGACCGCGAACCGGGAGACGAAGTGTCGGCAGACCTTCCACAAGGTGGACTGACGATCTGATAAAGGTCGCGGGAAACCGCTGGATGACAGCAGCAGAGGACCGATCGTTGTGGAAAACCTTGGGGAAGGCCTTTGTCCAGCAGTGGACGTCTTGCGGCTGATAATGATGATGATGAAGTTGGGAAATGATATCAGTGCGAAACGTTGAGATGGGAAATAAAAATTTGCCCAAATAAAAATATGGTATACGTAGTTAGGGGAGTTAAGAAATTGCTAAATAATTTTCGTCGAAACATAAGTAAACCGCTCATCTTATCTTATCTTTAAACCTACCACCAAGCAGTTCGAGTTGTTGTGTTCCGGTGAAGGTATAAGAAAACCGGTGAAATTATAAGATAGAAGCATTCAGGCCTCAAAGTAGGCAACGCATTTGCAGTCTTAGGAATGCAGTCTTGTGATTGTAGTCTTGAGAATGCAAATGCCTTTGGAACTCACATCCCACTGGCCATGCTTATATGCTCGTTTGCCTTATCTCTGGCATAAAAAATATCCTTATCCATAAGCTTACTAATACTTACTATGAATGACAATGTGTGTTTTTGATCCGACTCGCTCTTGCCTGCTTTTTATACTTAATACGATATCTATACCCGTTTAAAATTTAAATTGAGCCGTAATATCTCTCTACAATGTCTAACGAACCCAAGCACTATCAACACTAAATCTTCCAAAAGGACTATGAACGAATCCAATTTTAAAATGGCGTCGGAACGAGCTCCGTTCCACTTGGGACTGAAATAACACCCTGCATTTAAACTCAAAGGAATTTTATAAAATAAGAAAGGAATTTTTCTGCGTTTCCTATTGGTATAAATTGAATTTGGTTGAGAGAATATAAAACGCTGAATTGGATGACGTAAATAACTATCGTCGTAAAATCTGACTTTGGTCACTTGATATAAAGGTGCATTTAAAGTGGCAATTTTATTTAGCAATAATAACCCGTCAACAGTAAGGAAATCTCACCCTCTTATACATAAACGTACAATAAACCAATTTTAGCTGAAGTAACCTTTGTCACTTTATGTCAAATTCAAATGTCACAATGAGAGATAAGGCAAAAGCATATTTTAAGCTCATTTTAGCTATTGCGCGTTTATGAATAAGAAGATCATTCTTTTACACCTAATTAGAGTAAGATACGAGTGATGGCAATCCTCGTAAGGCCCATCGTACTACAAACACCCAGTTTTTTGTAAATGGAACTTTGAATCTACTATCAAGGCAATAAAGTTCAATTACGTTTGTTCGAAAATTGCCATTTTCAATTTATGAAGAAAGGAATATAAACTTTATTCTCATTGCATTACAGTTCAAATTAATTTGCCTTGATAATGTACATCCTATTACACACTGGGCCTTACCAGGTTAATAAATTGCAGTTTAACGTATTTCCGAATAGGGCTTCCACGAAATAAAAGCTCATAATAATGTAACTTGTGTTTTTTAACAACTAACTGTTGCAAGCGGCTCCGTCTGCTCCGCGTAGAAGCCGTTGATCGCGGTAAAAAGTACCCTATGACGTTTCTCGTTTTTTTTTAATTACTTATGTACTTAATTTCTTTGATTTTTAACCGTAATTAAAATAACTTTTCTCAAAAATGTCCGGAAATGTTGACATTCCTATCTACATATTGACACGCGAAGTACATAGTTTACTGACAGATCTCAAATTAAAAAAAATAACATTGCGTGCTCGCTACACAAGCCCGCAATGTTGCATACAAATTCCATTACTATCTATGTTGTAACTTTTTAAAAAGTGAAAAGGGCCATAATAAAATGAGGGCACAAGTCTTATACATCCAAATTTTATTCGAAACATAACTTTTTTATTTGTACCTGGAATAGCTTATGTTTTTTTTAAAAACAATAATTGCGTTTCTCCTTGTCATAAACAAAAAGGCGGTAAGGAGTAATGGTTTTTTCACATGAAGTTTCTGTTTGTATGCAATTCAAAAAATTAGTTCAAGCGATGAAGATTTGAATCTAACACAATTTTTTCTTGCGATTTTTGAGAAAAGCACTCGCAAGCTCGTCCGTTTAAACCAATACTCGGCCCGCAATTGCCTACTTCCATGCCTAGGCAATAATGTACTATTAACTCACATTAGCTTGTTGCTTTTAAAAAACGATTGCAACGGGTTTGTAATGGTTGAATAGGTAACTATACTATAAATGCATAACAAAACGATCATATAACGCATAACCGCAAGTTACAGACTAGCACAATACGGAAGAAAGTGACTAACTGCAGTTTAATACACGAAACATAACCACATTGAAGTTTAATGTTTCGGCCACATTTGGTAATACGACAACAGATTAAATCCGAGTAAGACCCAAGCAGAAATACCTAAGTCAGTTCGCAAATAATTGTGATAATCGTAAATTAAATAAAGGCCATCAGTGTCGCGAATTGAAAGCCCGCGCTAATGCGCCATGCGTCTCCGCCATTTTGACAACGCGGCCATTTTGATAAGGCAGCCATTTCGTGACGCTCCACTGGAGTAAATTATTTCTAGATTGCTTGAACCGTTTTTAGATTAACTACGAAGATTTTGATGTTCAAATTATGATTATTATTTTGGTGTGGTAGGTAACATACATTTTTGATTGACTTTGATGTTTCATAACATATATTATTAATGTGCAAGATTGGTCCAGATCGCTGCAATCATTTTATTAAATTTTAATCTGTCGTCAAGCAGCAGCGTTCATATTGTAGTGTTCCCGTGTGGGGATAAGACAACCGGTGAAATATACAAAATACTAGCTTAGAGGCGTTCCATTTTAATCCTCAGAAATGATAACGCAGTCTTACGATTGCAATCTTGAAAATGGAAATATCTATGCGGGTCTTGCTTACCATCAGGTGGCCTATGGACTCGTTGGCTTGCACCTTAACATATAAAAATGTCTTTGTCTGTCTGTATAAGATAAATATCTAAGGTCATTTACAGTCGAGTACAAATATATGTATACATTTGTGGACCTTATTTCAACGGAATAAAATTGTATATATCTCTTTGTACAACTGTACTCGATTCGATGCATATTCTTCGTTAGTGTTGGAGGTTACTTCACAAAGTTGCCCTGGATTTGCGAACCAAAATCAACAATAAAGTAATTTAATAAATAGACAGACGTTTTCAAAATGACAGCTAGACAAGAACCGTTGTTAACGTTATGATAGCTCTTATTAACTTGACAGTAATGGCGGCCGAAAACAATACAAAAGCAACAGGGGAAAAGTCAATCTTAATATACGAGTATAAAAGATAACTGTCTGAGTAGCTGACTTATCAACGCACAGCCCAAACCAACTGGGTTTGGGAGATTCCGGCACGTAGGTACTTATGAGGTGCACTATGAAGGGATTTTTGGAAATTCACCCCTAAGGGGTTAAAATAGGTAAAGTAACGGGAAACTTATTCTATACGAAGTCGCGGGCATCCTCTAGCTAGTGTAGAATAAGAACGCTGAGGCCCTATCCTACATCGTCTTTAACCCTATCGTTATTATAGTTCATTTCAAATACCATGGCCCGATTCCACTTGAGATTAACAATGAGAGTCATAATGGTTAGCTATTGTTGACTAATTGCTTTACGAGCTGAGCATTTCAACTTCTTTCAATAATCTCTTGTTATTACTAATCCTATTGTTCACGCTTAATGACCGTCTCAAGTGGAATTGGAATTGGTATATGAAATGAACTATAACTTAAGAGGCAACCTATGCTAATATCTGGAGTGTTCCGCGATCTGGATCTCAATAACCATAACGCCTTTGTATCTGTTCTTTGGATATATTAAACTTGATCATAATTGCTTGAGACTGGCAAACGTGAAAACACGATTAGAATTAACATCCTCGATAGTTTTATTTTTCAAACATGACACCTTTTTTGCATGTTTTTGGTTGAAGCTCATGGACTACATTTATGCCGGCATGTACGGTTCCTGTCGGATGACAAAATTACGAATTCTAGGCGGACGAAGTCGCTGGCAGAACCTAGTGTAATATATCTCTGTCCCTTTATAGCCTGGAACATGGCAGGTCTCACTTAATTAATGAAATTGTATTAAGCTTCCATAAACTGTGACCGAGGAGCACCCATTCGCTGATCTTATTACGAGACTCACATAGACGAACTGCTCCATCCGGGATCGAACCCGGTTATTTATTTATATACACAGCTTCTAGAAATATGCAATAGGAAAAATGCATGGATTTTTTACGTCGCATTTCTCAACAAAATTTTAAAATATCGTAACAGAGATCACCAAAAGTGTAATTAAAATTAAAATCGGCCAAGAAATACGGATGATACAAGCATTTTAAAGCGATTAGACAGAGAGATCCGATATGCACTGTGACGTCCTGTAGCAGGTCGGCCATAAAAACTTCATGTTAAATTCTATTTTAGTTGAAAGAGATAGAAGCAAATCTTTGTTGTATATCTTGGTTATTTTTATAGCTTTTAAAAAAAAATATTTTTCTCAAACGTTTGAATCAAAAATCATAAATATCCCTATTCGCTTAACAACTTGCATTTTAATTTCTCGTCGAAGTACAAGGCTGTAAGGAAGACTTAGGTACCTATAGTAAAACCAATAAACTGGGCCACTAGAACTATTATCTCGCTTTAACGTAATTCCATTGTGAAATAAAATCAACATCCATTTGTTTGTCTATACCTACTTGAATTAAAGCTACGACACCTAGGATGAAAGCAAGGGCAAAATAGATTCAGACACTCAAAGGGCCTGGCCTAAAGTCCAACGCCAAAGCCTACATAGTCTCGTGTTCCATAATTTGAATGGAAAAAAAGGAACTGGTATAAAACGTGCTCTGAAAAAAACATGTTTATAGGAGTTTGTCTCAAAAGCTAAGTTTTTTTTTGTCGTTATTTAGTGAAAAAATAAATAAATTTCTGCTAATTGCTAAAGAGCTTAAACGCCGTATGGTCTCTTTTACGTCACAGCTAATGCTAAACAAAACAAAACACGGTTACAAACAAAATGAAGTCGGCCACTAAACTCGGATTCATAGTTAGATTCCATCAAATCTACCAAGAAAGGTAACTGTCACAATAACATCTGTCAATGTCAGTATGACGGTCCAGATGCCACCAATCCTTTCTTAATAATAAAAAATATAATTATCTTACTGCAGGTAAAACTTAACGAAAGTTTTTGTAGTGGTGTAGAGAATTACGTCCAAATTCAAATATACTCTCCATTTTCTGTACACAGACACTATACAATTACATAAACGGAGGAGTTTTGTTAAGTTTGTCGCCTATATTGTTATGATTCTTAGGTGATTTTTAATATATATATTCCTAAATTCCTAAAAAGGATCCTAATTGTGTAGCTCTCATTAGTGAGATGATTTAACGCCTCTCCTCCAGTTAGGATGCTACAGTCAGGATAATGTAATACGCCTTAAAAATAGCCAACACAACTAGGTAGTGTTTTTTTTTTCGAATTTACGTATTTTAGGTATAATAATTAATAATATACGCACATCTTCAAACGATAATATTATTGTATTAAAACGGATACCAAATGTCAAGACCTGAAGTTTTACCATTGCAATATGAATATTTCTACCTCAAAATTGCTTTAATTAAATATTCATTAATAGAACAGGTTTTTTATATAAGCATTTTTATTTCAACAAAGCATTTAAATATTATTCTTAAAATTACTAAGTAATTAATTACTTGCGTTCATTCTTTCGCCAAGAGTAAATTTACTTATGTTGGAAAGTTTCATTTCAATGGCAACACCGTGGTAGATTTGATGGAATCTAATTATGAATCCGAGACTAGTCCAAAGCGAACGAACACTGATATAATATAATATTCAATTTAGTTTTTTCATTAAATAGTAATTAAAAAAAGTATACGTTCGTACAAACCTCAATTTCAGTTTGTTCGTGTTTTAACGGTCTTGTTAGACTAGTTCATCAAAACGAACTCCATCGGCTACTGATTCCAAAATTCCGGTACCCCGAAGCCAATTAAAAAACTTTTGCCCTCACAACTCACAACACATTCGGTACCAGGCACACAGAGTTCCGGTGGAGGTCCAATTGTCGAAACCGGGTGACCGCACGCAGCCGGGCACTGATGAACGGGTGAACTGGGTAAAGGTAGCGGCGGATACGTTTGCCGGTTGTTGGCCGGGCATGTTTATACAGACAACTGAACAATACATGCGTTTGATTACCTATTTTGCATTAGTTACTAGTCAATAATTAATGGTTTACCATTTCAGCCACTGTAAGGCAAAGGCAAAGTATACACAGAGAACTAAGTAAATATCGATTTATTCAGTTTCTTTCTTCTAATGAACCAATTATGGTGGTTAATTATTCCCCACACCGCAAGATGTAGTTTACACATAACTCCTAAGAGTCGTATAATGCAAATTGTGGTCATCCTATCAGATAATACCTTAAAACAACATTTCACATTATTTTAACGAAATTATGTATATTTTTTTGGAAATTACACGATATTTTTTTAATGACATGTATCTGTGGCAGAAACGCGATGTGTATGTTTTGCAGCTGTGGTTACTTGCTGGTAACGTCACACGCAAGAAACCACAGATCATATATAAGGGTATATCTCTTCAAATGATTGTTTATTGGTTACTTGCGTGTGACGTCACACTTGTCATATGGCCAGCGCCATGATAGAAACAGCGTTTTTTAGCGCGGTTTTGAAACTTTAAACTTTAACATGGATTTTTATTGATGGTACAGTGCTTGTTATGTTATAATCATTTGACAAGTTATTCTAAAATTTGTCAAATAGCCTATTCCGAATTCAACTTTTTTTTTGGACTGAGTACTAACTAATTACCCATAAGAAAGAGCGGCTGCCTCTTAGCACAGGCATGTTTCATACTTTAAGAGATCGCCAACTACTGTAATTACTATGTACTTATGAAAACTGAATAAATGATTTGATTTGATTTTGGATTTGACGGATGCAATATTTTAAAAATACATATATTTTTTTTTATCGCTTTTTAATTAAACCTAACGTTACCTATTTATAGCCATTAAATTATGCCATTTATCTAAAATAGCTCCAGCATAACATAGCTTTCGAAAAAATGAAAATTCGGACAAATGAATATTCGGAAAAAAATATTCGTAATTTCAAGGTGTTCCCTTTTTATTTATTATAAAAAGGCCCTATTAACTACTCAGTCATATTGACAGAGAAGAAATCTTAATTAGTCTATAAAACATCCTATCTAGCCCTCACTTGTGATATTAGTACACTATGTTCATACTTGTTTGAGTTTTGAGATAATAACACAAAGAACCGGGAGACGAAGTGTCGGCAGGCCTTCCACAAGGTGGACCGGCGATCTGATAAAGGTCGCCGGAAACCGCGCGGGAAGACAGCAGCAGAGGACCGATCGTTGTAGAAAACCTTGGTGAAGGCCTTCGTTCAGCAGTGGACATCTTGCTGCTGTTGATGCTGCTGATGATGATGATGATGAAGACGAAGAATAGATGCAGATTATAAGTCAACTAATATACCACAGCATAATCATGTTTTTCATTGCCATCAGATATTTATCTCTATTACACTGAGAGCAATTTGTTTTAACCGAAAGAAACCCACTGAAATTACAGCTTAGATGATATTTTGCTAAAATCATTACTCTATTTTGGTTCATCCGTAATGGGGTGCCTATTAATTCATAACGAAGATCTACCTTTAACTCCCTACGCCACAAGTTAATCATAAATTAACGAATTAATATCTGCACCCCATATATTTGACCCGGGCATCGATCCCACGTCATCAGATTACACAGACTTAACCCTTAAATCTCCCGTATATAATCCACCTGGAGGTAGATTAATAAATTGGTGTTATCGCCCGAATTAATGGATGAGGGTGACCGCTACTAATTACAAAGACAACCTTTCTTTACCTTTTGGATAAAGTCAGCTTTTATGCCAAGGCATTTTCACCTGAGAGCACTTTATTTTGTTTCTCCTTAGGTAACTTTAATGTAGATTAACATCGATTACTTGCTTTAAAACAGCGCCCACTCCAACAGCAGAGGCATCTGTTACTAAAATAACCTGAAACAAACACTATATGAAAATAAAGCACTTTTCTTAAACATATATTTGCTGTATTTTAATTAAAACTTGCGTAGCGTACCTTTGTAAAACAACAAATAAGAAGCCCAAAATGAATTTTTAATACCCGGGATCACCAGAAATCTTCAATATAAAATAGCATGATTTAATTTCCTGGAAATGAAGCTCGTTTCGTTGTTTACTCGTGACTTAATACTTTAATAAACTTTGTGGGGTTCAAACGAGAAACAGGGTCATCAGTTAATATTACCAATATTATTGCAACTTAAAATAAAGAGCACGCAAACTAATCAACATGGTTAGTATGGTAAAGGTTTCTAAGTTAATTGTGTAAAACTAAAGAGGTCATATGGAATCGGTATTTTGTAAATAAATCGTGTACGTCCGTTTAATGTGTCGCAAAAGACGTGAGCCAATATTCTGTTGTGTAGGCAGGCAGGCACATTTTTAAAGGTGTTACTCGTATGTAAGGTATTGTAGGTATGTTAAGAGGAGTTAAGTATAATCGCGGTATAAAAAGGTTCGTCACTTTGAACCTTAACCGCATTGAAATACAGTCGAAAAGTGATGAACTTCATAGAGCGACTATACCTACCACTTCGGCCGAGCTGCTTTGTCGACGAAATCTGGAAACTTGAAAGAAAACGCTCTTAAGAGGAGATATATATGTTGCGACGCCTACATCAAAAGGAATGCCTTTATGAACTTCCGCGCGAAGATCATGAAAATAAATGGAGATAGTTTGCGCTCTCTTTGATTGCAGCGTCAAATTTAAATAATTGGTTTTAAAGTAAAAACAGCAACATAAAAAAATACTTTATTGCACAATGCACAAAGTAGTACAAATGGCGGACTTAATTTCTTAAGGCATTCTCTACTAGTCAACTAATGGGCTAAACAGAAACAATTTAAGGTTGATGCTGAAAAGGATATAATAAAAATGAAATTGTAGTCACAATGATACACACTAATAATAAAAAAACTTTCAATGACACCATAACAGGCAATATTCAACACGGTAAAAACCATATCGTTTTTGATCTGTTATCGCATTGTCATCGTTTTGATAGCTATTATTTACATGACAGGGCCGGAGCCCCACTGCTGCGCACGGTCAAGCTACACACGTGGGTACAAAATCGCTTTGTATGAAAATGTAGGTAGATACTCCCACAGTTGGACTACTGTGGGAGTATCTACCTACATTTTCATCAGCACGCTGCGCACGAAATGACGTCACTGATACACGCGTGGTCTGTTCCAAAGTGCCTGCCACGCACACGCTAGCGCGCATGGCAGGCAAAGCCCCACCGCGACCCACGCTGCCCGTGAGTTGCAGGGGAAATGTGGCTTCAAGGGCGTCGCACCACCCGCGCGTGGATGTGCGTGGCCCGCAGTGGGGAATGTAGACACACGCAGCTGACCAACATAGCCACATGGCCCACACGTTTTATGTGTGCGTGCATTGGTTGCTGTGAAAATGTTGACACACGTATCCAGACCAATGGACCCACGTGGGCGACGTGTATAGCGTGTCCGTGCGTAGCGTGCGCAGCAGTGGGGCTCCGGTTTAATGGCGGCCGAGTTAAAAACAATAAAGATAAAAAAGATAAAAGATGTTAAAAGGTGTGAATACTGGTTTACACTGGCGACAAAACACAACAGCACTAACACGAGGTTTTTGCATTGGTTCCACGAACTACAGGGTCAGGGACGACTTAGGCAATGAGGGTCACAGACACATCGACCAATTAAAGCGGAAGTCTAGGGCGTCAATACTAATTCCTTCTTTTCCAAGCGGTTATCGTGACGGTCGTGCAGCTGGTTCGTCAGACAGGGACGTAATTGTAGATAATGGCGAGGGAGTGAGTCAGTCTGGCGGAGAAGCTCCATCACGGGATGAGCGCGAGATCGGCAGCCCTGCTGCTGACCGTCTGCAAGAACAAGGCCTGGCTCGCTCCGCCGCGTCCACTCCCCCCTTGCTGTGTGAAAATCGACCAAAACGTAATAGGCCCCTAGTTAAACGATATGGTTTTGATATCGATTAGATAACACAAATATTGTGTCAGTATATTAATGTAAGAAAGAGCCCAACATTAATTTGTGTTTATTGTCGTAATTAAACTTAGCGTGTAAGAATCTCTAATTAAGCTATGTACATACTACTTAGTAGTTGCACAAGCATAACAGTGGTACTATTGATGTAAGTAGGTACCATTAACTAGAAGCGCTCAAATGTTAACAGAAGAGATCCCTTAAAGGGATGAGTGCGCCTTTGTTCATCCCTGTTGTGATTTGTCTATTTTGTATAATGTTCGCCACCACTTAGGCCAGCGAACAAATCTTCGACTTTAGGCAATGGGTATCTGTCGACCAATAAAGCGGGGTTAAGCGTGATTTTAAAGTCTGCACACAACCTTAATTTTACCGTTGGGCTTAGTAACAGCGACCAAAGGTGTGGCCCAATGAGAAAATTCAACTGGTTCAATAATACCGTTTTCGAGCATACTATCAAGCTCGGCATCGATCTGGTCGCGCAGCGAGTAGGGTAGCGGGCGCGCGCGGCAGTACACGGGCACGGCGTCGGCGCGCACACGCAGCGCCGCGCGCCCGCCCGCGTACCGCCCCAGCGCGCCGTCGAACAACTCAGAATATCTGTCGACAAGCGCACACACGTCCTTGTCAAACACTTTCTCTGATTCACAATTTACTTTCCCTCCTACAGTGACATTGTTTGTTCCGAATGTCGGCAATTTAATTGACAACTCGGCTAGCCATTGCCGGCCCAACAGTGAAGTAGTGCCACCCTGTATCACATATAAATCTAGAACCTTTGCCACTGAAGCGTACTTGACGACTGTACTCAACAACCCCAAGGGTTGAATAACACTTCCATCGTAAAACCTAAGCGTCACAGCACAATTTTGTAACGGTAAATGCTTAAATAGTTTATCGTAAGTTTTACTACTAATGCATGAACAAGCGCTCCCCGTATCAACTTCCATGGGAATTTCCCTATTATCTATTCTCATAAGTAAGCTTACCGCTGGATAGCTCTTTAAGGACATTTGATACATCGGTTCTTCTTCTGACGATCCTCCGTCTTCTGGTTCCGGTGGCTGGTCAGGCGCCTCCGTAACATCGCGCCGAACCTCGCGCGCCCGCCGCGCCGAGAGTGCGCCGACCACACGGGCCGCGCCGCATCGCTCCCGGTCTTTAGGCGCGGGCACGCTCGCCGCAGATGCCCCACAGCGCGGCACTCGCTGCACTGGTATGTGACAAACTTGCAGCCACTAGTAGCATGGTCGCGGCCAAGGCACGCCGCACACCGGTCGCTGCTCCGCACCCCGCCGGCGCCGCTGTACAGCACATTGAGGCCCTCTTGCGCCGGTGTTCCACTCGCGCCGCTGCCATCCACAGCTGCAGCATTTTTTCCGCGGTTTCCAAAGCCATCTCCAGCATCACCGCCTTTGCGTAAACCAACTTCTGCTCCGCAAATAACCTCTGGCGGATGACGTCGCTAGACAAGCCACAGACCAGCTGATCGCGTAGATTGTCCTCCAGCGTCTTGTCGAACTCACATTAACGGGCCAGTCGCTTGAGCTCTGCCACGTATTGCACCACGCCTTCGCCGGCCAACTGGCCTCGTTGTCGGAACCGGTACCGCTCCACCATCACGGACGGCGACGGTTGTAAATGATCACCGATTATCTTCACCACTTCCTCAAACTTAAAATCTGACACACTTTTAGGGCTGGTGAGGTTAACAATGAGTTCGTAAGTCTAATCACCGACGATCGAAATTAATGTTGCCAAATGTAATTCAGTCTTTACGTCGTTTGCCGTAAAGTACATTTTTAACCGATCACAGTACGATAACCAGTTTCCGTTAGCCACATCAAACTATTTAATTTTGCCTATCGACATGTTTAATAAGTTAAACACACTAACACGAGGTTTTTGCACTGTTTCCCGAGATTTTCCGGTCGTCGCCAATGGTTTATAGGCTCAAATCAAACACGGCACTGTGGATGATGCAACGTATAATTCGCTACTGAAAAACATGACATTCGGGGGAGGCGTTCACTCGGCCTACCTGCTTTTTACATATCCAACAAATACCATAATAGTTCAAATGCGATTTGGATTTTACAGCCTGGTACGGAGGCGCAGGTCAAAGACTTATAGAATTTTTTAGTTTATGTTCGGTATATGGTTAACGCGCGCGGTGTGAGGGATAAGTTAGCCTTTGTAAATTCCTTTTCTGTAAATATTGTATTTGAATTTTCTTTATTATAATAAAGAGTTTAAATACATACATCGAAGTTGGGGGAGGCCTATGTCCAGCAGTGGACGTCTTTCGGCTGACATGATGATGATGATGATACATACATACCTATATTGCAATATCACTGACTATATAGTTTTTACCATAGAATAAAGACTAAAGGCATAGAAACCGTACTAAATAAGCAGAAAATACATTATGGTTCACTTCTTTTTACTTATGGTTTTCATAGTGAGTTGGAAAGAGATGAATCTATAGTTGTTCTTTCGTTATTTGGTACATCGTCACAAGTAAGGCGTGATTTGGACCTATAAGCACCTATAGTATTCGGACCTATAGACAAGGAAAGACAAATCCTTCCTATAGGAAGGACAAAGAAGTCCCTGTGTAAAACCTTGTGACAATGACAGTTAAAGAAGAAAAAACAGCCGTCTTTTTATTTCATTTCTCCTCATGTAATACGTAATCTAAAAAGGAGAGAAAGATAGCTGACGCAAAGTACGTCTTATAGTCCGGTTTATATGCTTTATATTCTTATTCTTAGGTTTTTACCGTCTAGAAACTCGGCCCTGGCAAAGCGAGATTTCTCAGAAACAGGTAACTTATTCAATGCAGGTGAAATCTTAGAACTAATTCTGAGTAATCAGACTGCCTAGATGCCCTAGATAGTTCGAATCCTGTTGGAAATAAACTTCTATGATCAGAATGGATGCACCGGACTTGCAGGAGGCTTAACATTTACGAAGTTTGTCGGGCTATAGCGTTAGTGGTTCGAATGTTTTGAAGTATGGCGATTTGGATATTGAGAAAATAAAGACATTGTATCTATTATATTATCAATCACAAAATCCCCAGTTTACCTATATTAACAGATAAAAGATGTTTATTTAGAAAGTAGGCCGCGCGGCCACTTTTACGAGTCAAAAATCTACAAACGCTTCCCAAGTACTGATGTGCAAGTTGCGGAAAGTTTCCAAAAATTTGGAAAAGTTCTGAGAAATTTCCGGAAACTTTCACTTTAAATACAGGAAATTTCAATTTAAGAAACGGAAAGTTTCAGTCCCCATACAAAATTGTGAGAAGTTTCCGAAATTTTCCTACATGAAAAATTCCGCAATTTTGGAAAGTTTCCTTAGGCACATCAGTATTCTCAAGAGACCACTACTGTGAAAAAACGCCGCAAGAAACTCAGCAGTTTTTTTTTTATATTGCTTATGATAAGATTGGTAAGTATACAATGATAATACAACCTAGCATTATATAAAACAATGAAATTATAATTAAAATACCATGCGTAGTTCAGCATAAAAACGTCAAAATTTTGAATTTTCTCAAGAGCTAATAAATAATTTAAAAAAATGTTTAGTAGGTATAAACACTTAAGTCGCCCGTATCCCAACCAATCAAGTCTGCTTAGTCATCATAGTTTTCCTTCAAAATTCGTTATATGTGCTTTCATTTCGGTCTCAGGTTCGAATCCCGTTATAGGAAATTATTTGTGTGGGGAGCGCCGCAAGCGCGATTATTTGTTTCTAAATCTTGGATGTTCACATTTATTTTCTTTCTTTCTTTTTCTCTATATACTTCAGTATTTATAAATCATTGTCTAGTACCCACAGTACAAGCCTAGAGCTTAGTTTCGGACTAGGTCAATTTTATTTGTATGACATTGTCTCCGATATTTATTTATTTACGTCTCGATCTTAGTCGTAAGTACTGAGGCCCTAGAACACGTGACTTTTCGTATAACGTCATCTCCCAGTGACGCGATTAGTTTAAGAACGAATCGAATAGAAACGCTAGTTAGCGTAGTGCATCTTGGCAGGGCCCTCTGGTACCTAAGTACGAGGTACTGCTGCGTCGACGTCGACGCAGCTCCAATCTCAGTGAATCTAGATCCCGAAATACCGAGATCCTACATTATTATTCAGTTCTGCTCACTCAGGATTAGAAGTACGGGATCCCGAGGGATTGTCGGATTGAAAATTATTAAGATACGATGTACTTTGGCTGACGCGTTGGGAATTCTCAAAATTATTTTCTTGTACGTGTACTTACGTCGCGGCGTCGCTTTTTCTCAGTAGTAGTCTCCTCTTGGGAAGCATTGGTAGATTTATGAGGTGTAAAAGTGCCCGTGCGGCCTATTTACTGAAAAAACATCTGTTTTTAGGGTTCCGTAGTCAAAATAGGAACCCTTATAGTTTCGCCATGTACATCCTAACCTATCGATATTTCGAAAAACTTTAGTCCGCTGTTTCGTTTGTCCGAAAAACATTTTTCTCTGAACCCCTTTAACTTTTCAAAATGTATAAAGATATATACCTACAGCATCTGTAGGTAAGGTTACTTTAGTTTTATAATATAACAACCCTGGAAAGTAAAATTGTTTCAGAGAAAAACGACTCTCCAGCAAATGAAAATTTTGAATAAACGAAACAGCGGACAAAAGTTTTTCGAACTTAAGATTGGTAACCGTAACGTGATGATTTTTTTTTCTCATCTGCCCCATGGTGTGGGTGTCGTTGGATAGGTCTTCCAAAAGCATTGCGGGTTTATGAGAGAAAGAATCGATTAAGGGATCCGTGTGTGAAACAATGAGATTTACAGTGTTAAATTATTGAGAGTCAAGTGTCGCCTAAACCGCGATTCTGGCATAATAAATAATGTAAACAAAGCAAACATTCCTTTTTATAAGTCACGCTTAACAAGGTACCATATAAAAATATATAGAAAAAACTTCAACTGAAAAGATATGCAACAAACCATTTACAAAATTACAACCAATTCCAGCCGGTTTCGACCGGTTCATTAGCAGGTGTTAACGATTTTAACCGGTCCACAGAAATACGAGTGTAACATTAAAACCTGTAACCACACGTTCCTTATCCGGTTCAGATCGCCGGTTCAGCACGTAATTCGCGGCGGTTGAACTGGGTAATTATTGGTCCATTCCACCCGGCCCGGTCGTACTTTTATATTTCACGATGTGGGCGACCATTTATATTTATTAGCTATTTGGAAATCGAAAAGGAAAATGCGGCGGGATATTTTTTTATTGAAAATGTTAAAATGTTTGTATTTGTGTGGTAAAACAAGATCATTAATAGATGTTTTATTGCATGCCTTTATTGAACTGGACATATTATATATTGTAAGTTTTTTTTTTTAACCGACTTCAAAAAAGGAGGATTTTTTTTTTTTTTTTTTATGTATGTTCACCGATTACTCCGTCAATTGTCGACAGACTTCAAAATTTTTTTTTGGTTTGAAAGAGTATACTTTTGAGGTGGTCCCAGGTTCTCTATTGGATGGCATAAAATGATTTGTAATAATATTGTTACGCATAATTGCTTTTAGCCGAAATAGCGATGTGCATAATCATCTTTACGCATATATTTTTACGCATAAAATTAAAAAGCATAAATACAGAAAGCATAATCGTCATGAAGACTAACGTCAAATAGCATAAATACAAAAGTCATAATAATACATTGGCATCATTACAAAATGCATGTGACTGTAAGATATCTCGATTAAGATAGTTGAGCGACTACAACGAAGAATATTTACTTGTTGAAATAAGACTATGACGTTCCCGCGGCGTTGCTTGCGGCGCGCTTGAAATAACTTAAAGTTTCATATGAACCAAGAAGTGGGACTACGTACCTAACAGCGTATTATGATCACTAAAAAGTATAAAATAAAATAAATGTTTAAAAAAAACAAAAACCGCCTTCAAAAACGCAAAAAAGGTTAGTCCAACTGAAGTCGGCGACCACAATATTTTCGGCGGTTTTTTGTTTTTTTTAAACATTTATTTTTTGTTAGTTTGTAACTAGTTCCCGCTATTAGATTTGGCTGGAATTTGAATACGAAACGTAAACCCGATAACGATTCGATGTATATGGTGGTCTACAGTCGACTAAGGGCCGGTTTTATAAAGGCCCGTAAGTAAAAATGTCAGGTCAAATTTTAGTAACTTCATACAAGTTTTGACATTCCTGACCGAAATTTGATCTAACGGATCTTTATAAAACCCAGCCTAAGAAGAGATGTACATATTTTTCACCTTCTTGCATTATAATAAGGGCCAAAATTGGATACATCTCTTTGTAGTCGATTGAACATAAGTTGATAGAATGATCAGCTGTTATCTTTCGAGTTTTATCTGACTCGTTAGATACTGTACTGATTTTCCTGGCTTTTGCTCCTGATGTAAAAAGCTCGATACATATTGTTTCGTGCTTTGATAAAACCGCTCAGTGGCTTCAAAGTGATTGTCGATAAAGTATTTATGTTGCATATCTGTCCACTCACTAAGCTCTTGATGATTGGCTTTAAAATCACTCCAATATTGTTCCAAAACCTGTAACCTTCTTGGAATTAACTCCGGAGTCTTGCGTTCTGCTCCATCTTTCTTGAAATTAACAAGAAACTTGTTTATTGCTTCCATCAGTTGCGATTGGGTGTCCAACAGTATTTGAACTGCGTCCATGTTTTTTGCTTTAATTGATGTCGGTTGTTTGATATTAACTGTTGATTCTGACGAAATGCTGTTTGCTGCTGTTATTTTGCTATTTGCTGTTGATAATTCTTAGTGTATGCTGTTGATAATGTTTGCTGGTAAATGCTAAAGTAAGTGCTTCTATGACCTTATTGCGGTTTATGCGCCTTCTCAATCTGGCTGGTGGGACCCGCTTGTGGGAGGCCAGCCAAACCGATCGCTACCGCTTCCGGGGTACACTGAAACACTTCACTTTATGGCTCGAAGGACCACTTTGATGTACGGGCTGCTAGTGTCACGTACAGCAATATTAAAGATTGAATTGATAGATGCTGAGTTGTTTGTAATGATAAATCACTGAGTCTCAAAATAATCACCTTTATTGATAAAGATGCTTAAAGATAATTAAAATGAATGTACACGATTGAATGCTAAACGTGAACTGAAGCGCAGTAAGTAATTTACGCAATCGAAGGTAAATTGCTGAGTGCGCGAATGTGCGGAATGTGAACCGTACAATTTCTATAAGCAGCTGATGGTTTCGCATAAAATAAAGATAAATAAATATCAGGGGAAAACCTGACATAAACTATCATATTATAGTCCAAACTAATTTTAGGCTGGTGTTATGGGCAGCGATATACATACTTAAATACAAAAAAATACTCGAATAACACCCATGACTCAGAAACAAAAATAGTATACTCGTTACACATCAATTTTGCTCATACTCGGAATTAAACCCAGAACAACTAGCTTCGCATATATTGTCACCTACCAAATAGGCTGAGCCCGTCTCCAAAAGCGTATAATAGTAGTTTACGTGAAGGTTGCGTAATGATAGGCATTACAATATGAGTGTGGTTTATGAAACGAGCCGCAAGGCGAGTTTCATAATAGATCACACGAGTTTTGTACTGCTAATTACGCAGAGTCGCGTACAATACTTTATCTACACACATATTATAAGTACTCTAAGATGAGTTCAGAAGCCGAAAGGCAAATGACCAGCATTACCTTACCTGTGGTAGTAGGTGACAGCGATGACAGCTGTAACGTAATTTTGAAATTACGTTATCGAATATTGTAAGGTAATGAGATCCAAATTTGGAACATCTTCCAAAATTAACAGCTGTCATCGCAGTCACCTACTACAACAGGTAATGCTGGTCATTGCCTACGGGTTTTGAACGCATAATAGAGGACATATGATATGAGTGTAGATAAATATTATTATTTTGTAGAAGTATTTACTGTCAAACCCTTTTATTGCTAAGCCGTTTTATACCTCCTTTCCTAAGCGCGGAATACACTAGCAATACAAATTGTAGAAATTAATATCTGTCTTACAACTTTAGTTCTAGAGCAAGAAGTACAATTTTGCTGTATTTTTCTCACTTTAAAGTTCGAGTAAGACAGCAGTCAACTTCTGCAATTTTTATTGCGAGTCTAAACCTCGTTTAACTTTTCCCAGACAGGCAAACAGACAGTGTTCGGGATTCGATCAATAATCAAAACTAGAGATGGGCAATTTCTGAAACATTTCACATATTACCTTAACTGTGACATATTTCAACTTTTGAAAATTACGAAATTGACAAGAAACGTTTCTGACAGTAATGGTACCGAATAAATTACACTTAAATTTCATGTCACGTGTCCGCTACTTCTGACGTTAGTAGAACGGGTTATGTTTATAAATTTCGAGACTGTATGTCAGCGGCCGCTTGGCCTAGGGGTGGCTGTTCCCAACTTCCCGGTTGATATACGAAGGACGGAAGTTCAAGACCAAGTTAAGAAGTTGTTTTTTTGATTTATTTATTTATTTAACCTTTTTGCACAAAAAAAATACAAATGGCGGACTTAATGCCTAATGGTATTGTTTTGTATGTTAAAAGTAGGTATATTGTGTTATCTTTGTCGTAATAGAAAACACAATAATTATACAGATTAATTAAAGGAATTATGTTAAAGTGGTTGCTGAGATAACTACTAAGAATGTTGTTGTTTATCGGGGAGTATAATATTACTCACAAACAGATAATTTACACCTGAAAACTACAGAAACTTAACAGAAATTTCATTTGAAACTTCCAGTAACTTACTTGAAATTTAAATGAAAGTTTCACTTTTGTAACTTACAAGCTGCCCATCACTAATCAAAACCACAGAGACCTGCTAAGTACTTTGTCTCTACACGTATTGTTTTAACTCCGCCGCCATTACTGTCAATTAAACAAAAGCTATCAAAATCTTAATATATGTCAAAAGAAATTCAGTACGTTTCATTCGGACAGAATTTTAGAATGCCTTGATCATTAATTGGAATAAATTTTAAATTGACTTGCAATTAAAGTTGGCCCTACTAAGCTAATAAGCAGTAGGTATCCCAAATTTAATTACCAAAGCAGTTTTACTTCCTGTTACTCTACAGAAGATGTTAGTAATAAGGTTGATTTTGCTACAGGAGTTTTATCTGAGATACTGCTAGCTGCTAGTAGGAGATCCGAATAGGAGACGATTTGCACCGGGCTGTTTATTCGATGAAAAGTATTTTATACCAAATTTAATATGCTAAGTAATATATGGCGAATAGGTAGGCTGAAAAATTTCAGTCCAGTATATGATTAATAAAAATTAACTTCGTTTTAAAAAATTACACTAGCTTGTTTAATGGACAAATTACATACCAATCGAAAGTATGAAGCCTATAGAATATGCAAACGTTAGTTTGACTATTTTTTTCTCGTCAAGCTATTGGGTAGGCAGGTATAAACAGGTAAGTCGGTACTAGTAATTTGCACCAAACCTAACGTTTGGATATTCTATAGACTTCATACTTTCGATTAGTATGTAATTTGTCTATTAAACAAACATTTGCAATTTAAAATATGTTCATTTTTTATTACCTTTTTAATGATATAAGTACTGGACTGAAATTTTTCAGCCTACCTATTCGCCACATATTATTTAGCGTATTAAATTTGATATAAAATACTTTTCATCGAATAAACAGCCCGGTCCAAATCTTCTCCTATTCGGATCTTAGACCATGCGTATTGGAGTAGCAGGGCAGAAATACCTGAAAAAAAAGTCTGATTGCCAAAATGTCTAGACGAATGTGTAACAGTGTACTAGTATGTTTGCGTTTATAGCGTGACAAAATGTGTATAAAGCATCCGTCTCAGAAATTGTCAGTGTCAGAAAGTGACGGATGTTTTATCCACATTTTCTCACGCAATACACGCAGCCATATTAGGGACTCAGCATATTAATGTTTAAGTTGGTGATAGTGCTGTTTTTTTTTTGCCGTCGACGTACAAACAGGCAGATGTCCACCTGATAGGAAGTGGTCACCGCTGCCGGTCTCGAAGAAGTTTAAAAAGCCCCATATTGTAGCGTATTTAGAAAGTCGCAGCAGGAAGTTCATCTACACTATAATAATAATATTATAAAGAGGAAAGATTTGATTTTTTGTTTGTTTGTTTGAATCGAATAGGCTCCGAATATTTTTTTGCGCGGACAGAGTTGCGGGCAACAGCTAGTTCTAAATAATCTCTCAGGAGGGATTGATGAAATATTTTTCATTTTCATTTTATTATGAAATTAAGTTGTAGTGAAACCTACCCGTTAGGTTTAGCCCGGGTATAGTAATAGCCATAGCAATGTCGTATCGTTCTCTTTTGCACAAACAAAAAAAAGCGGTACAAAAACTATTCAAAATCTTCTTTTAATTAAAATAATTAGTTTTCCAGGATATCAAGTAGCTTATGTTATGTGATCTGAAATCTGTGGTATCTCTATTCCAAATTTCATCCAGATCCTTTCAGCCGTATTGACGTTAATTCAGGGTACAGGCTATCCCCATTATTATTTTTTAACCCCCAATCAAAAAATAGGGGTATTATAAGTTTAACATGTGTTTCTGTGTATGTGTCTATCAGATGGCATCGTAGCTGCCAAACGGATGGACCGATTTGGACGCGATATTATTAAAAAGAAAGCAAGAAATATCAGCCGTGAAAGAAGGGCTCGCCATTATATCGAGGAGTTTCATCTATTTTAGTTACATCAAAATCTGTGTAGCCATTTCAGCTTGAAATTTTAACAAACATATGCAGTGCGACACAAAAGAGTAGAAAATAAATGAGGGCGAAACTTTCTACGTAACTTGACTTGTTTCTTTTGACGTAAAATGCTTAATCAAGGCAACAATTTGGTATGGATTTTTTTTAGTTCCATTTTATTTAATTTCTACTCTTTTATGTCGCACTATATACACAAACTTTCGCATTCATAATATTAGTGTGACAGTGTGATTCAGACTCTACATGAAAATAGAGACGATAATCCTAGCGAAGGATGCATCCATGTCAAATGCATATCGCCTCGAGTCGCATTTGCATGCAAATATTTGGCTGCATCGGCATTGGGCGTGTCAGGATTGAGAATAAGCTTCCGCTCATCAAACAGGGTAATATAGGATCAATATCAAAGCTGAATCTAAATTCTCAACTTCAGTATCGCTTTATTCATACTTGTCTTATATAGTAAATAACTTAATAACCTCAAAATGAACCTTTTTTGGCTAAAACAGCTCTTTTATCGTAAATAAAGTAAACCGAGTTAACATTTTGGACATCACTTGGCCAATGTATTGTCCGTGATTGCTTTATTTTGTTTATAATAGCTGTTTTAGCCAAAAAAGGTTCATTTTGAGGTTAGAAAGTTGTTTACTATATAAGACAAGTAAGGATGAACAGACCTTACTAGATTGCTTAGATATTTATCGGCGAATTGTTAATCAAGTTACATCTCAACCTATATATAATCCTGTATACCGGGGAAGAGCATGTCGGACTATGCTCACTATAGGGTTCCAAAACACAAAAAACTATCTCAAAAAACAACATGTGTGGACAAATTTTCTATTTAAAGTTATTCGGTGCTGTGACGCACGGGTTATCTTTGTTTCTGCAACATATGTTTGCCAAATGTATCGTTTCCCTACCGTTTCATTTGCCAACCCCTTTGTTTTCTGTAACCGTAAATATTTCAGGATTTTATAAAAACTAACCTAACCTCACCTATAGGGTTCTACACGATGGTACTATGTAGGTACGATGGAAATATATTCTGAAAAAATTATACAACATTATAAAATGAAAAAGTTAGGAAACGATTTGGCGAACATATTTTTGCCAAATGGCAGGCTCCGGTGACGCACACATGCAAGCCGCGCGATTTACCGTTGTTTGAAGACGAAGTACTGTTTTTACTGTGACTTGGCGGTCGATCTCGGACTGCTAACGTGTGGTAAGCAACCGTTTTAAAGTCAACCGTACGAATATTGCCGGCAAGCATCGCTTAATGTGCACACATTGATTGATTGATTGATTGGACTGTCAGGTGGCCTGACAATCTTGAGACTGCAGGTAATTTGTTGGTCTGTGGTGCCCTATAGTGACGTAATTAACGCTTAATTCGCTTGACCGCTTGGGCGCTGACCATCGAAACCGCACACAGTCAGGACCAATGATATCGATTACGTGTCCACTTTGTATGCAAATTAGGAGGCCTGGTACCGAATATATGAAGTAGTTTCAAATGACTCAGTTTCAGTGAATTGGGAATGATATTCACATAGACAAGAGACAGATATGTGTATTTACTGGAAACTTAATAGGACTAAAATATAATGTACTAGTGACCAGCCCTGGCTTTAGACGGGTGTGAAAAATAGGTGAAAAATGTGGAGTTACTACTTTTCTATGGAATTTCTACAATTTTTTTATCAATCATATAACGAGGAAATGGAGCCAGCATTATGGGCACCATTTCCGGTGGCAGTGGCCTAGAGGACATTTGTACATATATACAACGTGTCCCAAAACTCAACGATAAGCCGGCACCAGAGGATGGAGCTGCTTATGATTAGTCGAGAAAAAATAAAAAAGATAAAAAAGATAAAAGAAATTTATTTAGTAAGTAGGCCGCTCGGGCACTTTTACACGTCAAGATACTACCAATACCAATACCAATAAGGAAAAGATATATTTTTTTCCTTATTTTTTCTCGACTAATCATAAGCAGCTCCATCCTCTGGTGCCGGCTTATCGTTGAGTTTTGGGACACGTTGTATATATAGTTAATTAGAATTTTTTTTTCTTTGTTTGTGTCTTAATAAAAGATCAATATAGTAGGTAAATATTCAGATAACGGCCAGAGCACTAATCCTGTGGCGGAGCCCGGGATCGGCCGGAGTGCATATCCCTGTCAGATCGGACAAAAAAAAGTAAAGCTTCAGCGCCGTTTTTAGGAAGATTTCTCTTTTCGGCGGTGAGGTTTAATTTTTAAATAAGTTTCAAGTTTTTAAGGCATAATCATCGTCTAAAATAGACAAACATCCTATACTATCAAACGAGCAATAGTTGTATGTATATCATAATCACTTCTCGAAAACGGCTCTAATGATTTGGATGAAATTTGCAATATCCTGTTCCTGTTCTACTCGTAGGCGGTATAAACGATATCGTAGTTTGCCTGTTACGGTATTGTTATGACATCAGCCGCCATTACTGTCAAGAAAATAAGAGCTATCAAAACGTTGACAATACGATAACAGATCAAATGCGATATTGTTTTTACCGTCTTGAATAGAGGCGCTGGTCGCTTTTTCGCCCCCGTAAACACAGGATATTGCAAATTTCATCCAAATCATTGACCCGAGTGACCGAGTGACGCACTGTCTTTTACGTACATCGTCAGCTATTTAATTGTATCTTATTTATTTATTATTTATTTATTTATTTAAGAACACATACAGTCGTACGTTAAATATGTATACAGGTAATCAAGTAACACTATAAAGACCTAGACGTTCATAAAAAGTACAGTAATAGGTACTAATGTTTATATAAAACTAATGTTAGGTACGGAAATTAAAAATGAACAATACTACTATTTGGTACAACAATTGCACAAAAACTGCTATAGTAAAGTCATTGCACGAATTATACAGGAAGAAGATAAAAGAGGGTTCAGAGTTAATTATCCATAAAATGTTGCTTGACAATTTTTTTCAGGGTACTAAGTGAACTAATAAATGGGTCAATATCATATAAATGCTCATTAATTAAACGAGGAACTCGTCTGAAGAAAGTGTGTTTGGTGTAGTTAGTACGAGCAAAACTGACATGAAATAATTTACGAGGACGTAAGGAGGGACGTGGAATATTAAAAGTTATGCTTTGTAAGAGATCTGGACACCTAATTTCATTTTTTAAGATTTTGAAAAAGAAAATCGTATCTAGATAAAGACGTCTGTTCCTGAGTGAAAGAAAGTTAAAGTATTTCGAAGAATCTTTTGAATTATTAAAAATTTTCCCAGTCTTATAGCAGAGTGATTTCAGGAAAATATTCTGAATACGCTCTAACCGATCTATATGAATTTGGTAAAGAGGAGTCCAAACCACGGAAGCGAATTCTAAAATACTTCTAACAAAAGAATAAAATAAAATCTTAAGGGTCTCTGGACGTTTGAATGGTTTACCTATTCTAAGTATCATTCCCAGATTTTTGTAAGCTCGTTTACATATATTATCAATATGAGTAATAAAATTCAATTGGGAGTCCATAGTGACACCTAAATCTCTGATGGAGGACACACGGGCTAAAGATTTACCGTTGACAACATAATCAAATATAACGGGATCGGTTTTACGGGCAAAACTAATAACAGAGCATTTATCAGTATTTAAATAGAGGTGACTATTTGAGCAATAATTATAGAAGTTGTCGAGATCCCTCTGCAAATAAAGACAGTCAGCATTAGTGGCGACGGCTTTATAAATTTTGGTATCGTCTGCGTAAATTATATGCTCTGAGCTTTGGAAACATGTTGCTATATCGTTAATATAAAGGACAAAAAGAAGTGGACCCAGGTGAGACCCCTGGGGGACTCCAGAAGGGATAGGCAGGAAGCCTGATGTAAAACCCTTTAGAGCAACCGCCTGACTTCGATTACTTAAATAGGATTGGACCCATCTTAGGAGATCTTAAAAGCTAATGCCCATAAAATGACTGACATGTACAGAGATAATTAATATTTTTTTTTTAATAATAAACACAAATATACCGATTAATTTGAAGTCTGACAAAGACGGGAACAATTATGCATAATATTATTAGTACCAATTTCACCACACGATGTTAACCACTTAACAGAAGATGAGAGCGTTAACAGCTGTCAAAATTTATGAACTAACAGTCGATTAACATTGATTAAAGTTCATTGGGTAAATTTGTTTGAAGAATATTGTCATATTTGTTTTCATCGGCCACGGATGATTTTTACTTAGTTATTTAGAGGACCTCTAAATACACATAGATATATATAATTTATGGCGTTAAATAATATCGGAGCGGAGATTTTAAAGATTTTTATTCAGTTTTTAGTACAAAAGTACGCCCAAGTATGAATATTTAAATATCTCGGCTCCGATGCACTTAAGAGTATTACATTACATAACAAAATATGTTTATTTTTATAATAATTCTATCATAATTTACCACTTTTACGAATGGCCGCTCACCTTGAAAATGTATGAATTTTACAAATGACAACACTTTTACCCCTTTAACATCGTTTGGTGAAATTGGTACTAAGATTTTCACATGAACATCCGTCGCTCACACGAGTTTATGTCGACCTACCCTCATGTTTACTCGTAATGTATAAGTGCCGTGAGATGTCACTTCCAGTATAGCACTATGATGTTAAAGTGTTGATAGAAGTTATAATGTTTCTGTTTGGTTTCAATAATGAGCAACCAGCATTGCATTAATTGCAATCTTTAAGTTACGATTATCACGTCTTCATAATAATTGGTTTTCTGGGCCAGGTTTTGAGGTTACAAATTCGGGTTACAAAATTAGTTACAATTTGCTCAAAAAATTGACTGTGTGAGCAATGATATTTTATATTAAGATACGTTATCTGCGCGCAAAAGCGTTCCTCGAAAAGGAAGGCAAATTGCCTTACTATCGTTCAGTCGCGCTGCGGCCGCTGACACGCACGCGTCGAAGACAATGAAGGTTTATTGCCGAAAAGTAACAGATATATTTCATAAAAAATGCCGTCTTGTGTTTTTCAAGGCTGCCGAAATTATACTGTAACTATAAAAGGATGAAAGGATGTCTCATTTCATTTGTAAGTATCGTAAATATTTTTTACATTTTTGGTTTACATCACCATACTTTATTTAATTTGCACTAGCGGCGTCGCTATCACCTGTGAAACATGAGATACACAATTAGATATCGCATGAGTGCGATAAAGACGGGTATGGCGGCCGGCACCGGTATCTAGGCACGCCGCGTCATTCGGGTACGCAATTTGAAACAACTACTTATCTCTTTCTAACAATAGCCTTCGCTGCAGATTGCCTTCTTTGTCTGTAGGAATATGGCAACGTAGCAACTGTCAGTAATTGGCGACGTGTTTTTAATGCGTTTAATATGAGCATAACGTATCTAAATATGAAATATCATTGTGTATGAGTGCACCTTTACACAAATACCAGTAAAGAAACCTTTAGTTAAAATAGCCGAGAACTGACGCAAATAAAGGTCAGTAAACAAAGCGTATTCAATAATCTTATTCACGTCTCATCAAACCACATCTGTATCGGAAATTAACAAACGCATACCAGTTGAATAGGTAACCCTATTAACTGTAAAGGTAACACCTCCGTAGGGTAACCCTTCACCTCGGAATCCCTTTGAGGGATTAACTTTGAACTGATTACTTAGTTAGGTCAAACGCATGGCCAACTTAGCAAAGTTAGTTGATAATCGTCCGGTCACCCAAGGTGCAGTATGTATTGCGTTTAGGATACTATAGTCTGTACCAATTGAAGTTGGCAAAGATGTAAACATAACCAAACGATTTTTTTTTTTTAATTTACCATCACTACTCAATAATCACGTGCTTTTAAAGATGCAATGATTTATACACTTGATCTTTACTTTCACATTAAGTTTAACATGAAATAACTATTAATTATACGTTATTTTAAATAAAAACACGCTTGATGAATATTTGAGGTTATGTGTCAAACAGTACTAATTTGTTTACATCTTTGGAAATTTCAATTGACACAGACTGTAACTATGCAGTGTTACTTAATCGATAGAGTATAAAGCATCACTTTGCAAACATGTTTCGCACAAAATAGTACATTTAGTGTTATTTTGTAAATTAATAATAACATTGAGCAACGTGAGCACCGTGGTATAAATCCTAATAAGTAAAAAAATAATTAAGTAAGCGTATATAATGTCCATTTTTTTTTATTAGTAACAATACAAATTTATTCAGAATCCATTCATTTGTTTCGACGTTGCAATGCAACAAGCAGAGGTTATCGGTGAGGTTGCAAAAAACAACTGCATTAGAAATTATAGTTCATTCGCTTAGATAGTGTCGCTACAATCATACATACTTGCGGTTATTGTCATAAAATACGAATATAATTCGAAGTAAATGCCAAATTCACTTGCGGCGTAACACCCGCAAGAGAATATGGTAGTTTACATGGAATTATATTCGTATTTTATGACAATAACCGCAAGTACGTTGTGAGTGTAGCGACACTATCTAAGAGAATAGACTATATCTACTTAACACGTTTACTGCGGGTTGAGGCAAAACCGCCTCAAGCTCGACTTTACGCTGGTGCGGGGCTAAAAGTTCGTGTTATCTCTCTCGTGCGGGAGCTGTCACCGTTTACTTACAAGGCGTATGATAAAGTCAAATATCCATTTATTTATGTTTTTCAAACCCGGATTCGTTGGTACAGAAAAAATATTTGAGGTCTAAATAGACCCCAAACGCACTGGGTATATTTTTTTTTCACTCAGCGCGGCTTGAGGTTTATTTACATCTCAAGAAAGTTGCCTCAAAGCCGCACTGAGGGGGACGCAGGCGACGCGGAAGTCGACAGCTTGACTTTAGTGCGGTCATAGTTATCGATAATAATAATAAAATAAAAATTATACTTACCTATGACGGTGCAAGACAACCACATTTTTTTTTTGATACATTCTCCTACAGAAACCGTGTCCCCTAGATAATATAAAAAAACAACTACTAGATAAATAAATACTTACATAGAAAAACAACCATAACCCAGGAACAAATATTCGTGATAACACTTACTGGGAGTCAAACTCTAAATAATAAATCTGATACATATGCATTAGATTGACAATCGATTTCTGAGATATTATTGTATCAAGGATGCTCGACGAGATGATGATTTCTTAATCGATAATTTAGCGATAAGTGCCTTTCCCTGCACTAGTCTCAGATAAAATTTTGTACGTTTTGAGGCCTAAACGATCTCAAAATCTCTTTAGGTATTTTTTCTTTAACTAGAGGTCAAAACCAAGGGCGAAGCTAAGGATATATTGAACATTTACTGACAAATGAAGACCACATAAAAAAAAACACCTTAGCCTCATATTGGCAAAGTTATGAAGGATCTAAGTAAGTACTAAAATTTGAGGTCGACAAGGCCTCACCCGCACTGTAAAAGAGCTTAGGTTTGGGCTGATTCGATCTCAACCGCACCAGTTAAAAGTTCTTTTAGATTTGTCCCGCGGTGAACGTGTTAAATTATAAGTTGTTCTTATTTTTCCAACTATAATATTCTACTCAAAACTAGGTATTTAGTTGAAAGAAGTCTTTACTTAGACAGAATAAGATCACTTTACATAAAAAACTCCTGATATATTCCGATATTTATTCATTCAATAAATAACCCACAGTTTCAGGTAAACTACGGTATCACTTTAGAATAACTTGACGCACTTGGCGACCGTACTCCCGTGGAGTGGCCCTCTCGACCGACTTGCAGCGAGCCATGTCTGCAATTTCACGAGAAATATAATATCTTGCGAGAAACCATGGCGACATGCCGTTTATGAATAGCGAATCTTATTGTGAGACAAATATTGTACAACGTAACGTACGTAAAATGTTTACTTTAATGCCCTTTCTTATTAAACTTCAAACTAAATTCCAAATGAAAAGCATGACAATGACGATGGGTAATCACAATGACAAAGTTCTAAACATGCGAAACGTTTTAAAGCTAATTTTAAAACATGAAGTAACGCGTCCAACTGTCGAACTAAAATAAAATCAATGCGGTTGAAATTTTATATTTTCATATGCCAAAAACCTTTTAGAGAGTTTCATACATAAAAATAGCATTTGAAATAGAGGTACTTTTTTTAATTGAATTAACACTGTGATTGATTTATGCTGCTATTGATTTTTTTATAAATGGTATTTACAAATTGAGGCTGAATGCCATTTTGTTCTATGAATTGATTTATTGTTTACATTTTACTTAAAAAAAGTTTTTTATCGAATGAAGTGAGGTCTTACCGCTTTACTCAGAGACATTTTAGACAGTTAAACGTTTTAGGGTTCCGTAGTCAATAAGACGTATGCCACGATTATCTGTCCGTCTGTCCGTGGTTAAACTCAGATACAAAGCTGTAATTTGGCATAGTTACATTTAAATTACATCGACAAAGTTGTAAAATTGTTTACTTTGCTTTAGATTATTTATTCATCAATCTTATATTACAATTTAAATTGCATTGCATATCAGAAAATACGAAATTACATTGATATCGTCAACATTAATTCAAAATTACAAAATAATAATACAAAAATAACATTCAAATAATTAAAGACTACATAATAAACAAGTAATAAATGGTCAGTTTTCAATGTCAATATACAAAACGTTACGAGTATAAACGTCAACTAACCAATAAAAATATCTACCAGCGCTTTCCAAAAGGACAGTACTGCTAAAAAGAAACGCCGCAAGAAACTCTACACTCAGTCGTTTGGAGTTTGGAGTTTGGAGAACATCGCGCATAGTGGCTTCGTGGCTTTCGCGGAAAACGTGTAACGAATGTACGAGTACACAAAATTGCAACCCAAATTCTTGAAAATATAAAGGGATATTTTTTTTGGGATAGTATTAGAAATCACTTTATCCATTGCCAGACTAACTTAGTAATGTGTCAACCACTTATATTTTTTTTTACAAATTTAAATATTCTTAGGTTTATTTTATAAAAGTTGATTTTTATGTTTGGGGAGCTATAAAAATATGTTTCCTTATTTGCCAAACAAGTTAAGTCTGCGTTAAGTGTGAGCGCGAGGCAATACATATATCCACAAGCGGATACGAGTGAGATGTTAATTAGCCGTATTATAATATATAATAGGAAAATACTTAATGCCTATAGCTTAATATAGGGTCGAGGACTATTTAACAGACAAAAATGCTTGGCTCAAACCAGACGCGTAAATAAACTAATGAAATCTTAGTCATAAAAATATGTAAACATTGTACCTTGTCTAGGGGACACGGTTTTGCAGGAGAACATTTCGAAACTTTTTTTAGGTCATGAATTGCACTACGATGACAGCTGTCTGGATTCACTTCTTATCGGCCAGGCACTATAGCAGTTTTAGAATTGTAGTCTAGAAAATTAAATATTGTCAAAGTCAAAGTCAAAGTCAAAGTCAAAGTCAAATACGTTTATTTGCTCAAAATGTGGTACAAATAATGGTGGTGAATGCATATGTAGTCACACACATTTTACCAATAGATGGCATGCAAAAAAATAAGTACAGAAAAAATATAGAAATTAAAAAGTTGTTTCACCAAACCTTGACACGCTAAGAAACATGTTAGTGATTCCCTATTAAAACAATGTCGATATAATGTGATTACAAAATGAAATATTAAAATGTCAGCATCATAACAGAGAAGTTGCATTAACTTAATCTAACTAGCAAATCTTATATCTAACAGGTCACAGTCTATATTTAAAATAGTCAAAATATTCATCAATAGAATAAAAACACTCTTGCAATAACCAATTTTTCAGTTTCTTTTTAAACAAACTGACTGGCAACTCCTTGATATCATTATGCAAGCGATTAAAAATATTTATAGACATGCAGTAAGCGTTCTTGCCGTACAATTTAGTCTTTTTGGCCGGATTGACAAGACGATCTGGGTACCTCGTGTTAAATGTACATACATCTTTATTTGTTTTAAACAATTCCGGGTGAATTTTGACAAATAAACAAATTTCATATAAATACAGGCTTGGTACAGTCAAAAGTTTTAAGTTTTTAAATAATGGCTTACACGATGTCAGTATATCTGCATTACATATAGCCCTAACACACTGTTTTTGTGCTAATAATACCTTTTTTGCATGACTTGAATTACCCCAGAGAAGAATGGCATATCTAAGCCTTGAGCAGACATATCCGTGATAAGCCTGTAACGCAGTCTCTCTGGTGCTAATCTTTGTAAGTCGCCATAAAGCATATGCAAATGAGTTTACTTTGCTGCATAGTTTATCGATATGCTCTTTCCAAGATAAATTATCATCTAAAAGTACACCTAGAAAAGTAGTTTGACAGGACTCTATTATATTCTGACTTGCAAAGGTTACCGTTAAAGGGCGCTTAATCCCATTTTTATTAACAAATTGCACAAATGTCGTCTTATTTATATTAATGTTCAAATTATTCTTATGTAACCACGTTATGACATTTTTAATTGTTTCATTTATGACATTATTATAAGTGCTAGCATCACGACATGGTATTACGATAGATAGGTCATCCGCAAATAGAGTACAATCATAATTTGTTACATTTGGTAAGTCATTGATGTACAATAAAAATAGCAAGGGGCCCAGAATACTCCCTTGAGGTACACCAACGCTATTTCCTCTAATAGAAGATTTATAGGGAGTTACGACATTACCAGAGTCAATTTGAGTTACTTCTACATACTGGTTCCTTGCTTGCAAGTAGTCCCTGAGCCATTCATAGACTACTCCTCTTAACCCATAACGCTCACATTTTGCCAGAAGAATTTCATGACATACAAAGTCAAAGGCCCGGGTCATGTCAAAAAAAATTGCTGTTACTGGAAAGCTCATGTTCATGTAACTAAGAATTTTATTTGTGAGGTTAAAGGCAGCTAGAGTCGTGGATTTCGCTTTTTGGAAACCAAACTGTTCCGGTTTTATTAATTTAAATTTACAGAGAAAAGCTGTTATACGTTGATGAACTATCTTCTCGAATATCTTTGAGATAACAGGAATAAGAGAAATGGGCCTATAGTTTTCAATACATTCTTTGCAACCTTTTTTGTGCAATGGTTTGATTAAAGAGAGCTTTAACGCTTCCGGGAAAACTCCGCTTGTTAGTGACATGTTTACTACGTGGCTTAAAACTGCAGCAATATATTGTTTACATCCTTTTAATACTTTGGTCTGTATTTCGTCATAACCAGTGGAGTTGGTCAAATTTAAACTATCAATTATTTTACAGATTTCTGTTTCATATGTCGGGGCTAAAAATAAATTATCACTACTCGTATTTACCAATGAAATATCAGGTACAAGATTCTTAGAAGTATTTAAATTTGTTAGGTCTATATAAAAATTGTTAAAAGAATTTGCAATGTCAACGGGAGCTACTATAATATCATTATTAATTGCTAATTTTGCAATATTTGCCTCAGTTAAATTATTATTGGTTACATTTTTAATTACGTCCCATGTGGCTTTACATATATTTTTAGATTTGGTTAGGTAATCCGCATTTGAAAGTCTTTGAGCTTGATGTATACACCGTTTAAGAATCTTAGAGTAACTATTATATTTGATTTTAGTATGTAAATAGTTGACATGTCTTTTTGTTGTTTTGTAATAGCAAAAACGCAAATGTCTTTTTGTTGTTACGGATTTTTTTATCCCTCTTGTAAACCACTGACTAGTTTTAGATTTTATTTTTATTTTTAATTGAATAACGGGAAAGCATAACTTATAAAAAAGTGTGAATGTATCATAAAAGTATTTGAATGCTACTGATGCGTCATTTTCGCTATACACATCAGACCATAATAGACTACCAAGGCACTCATGGAATTTTACGATGTTCTCTTGAGAATAGTCTCTTTTATAGCGATACAGACACGTAAGTGGTATTTCCTTATTATTGACAGAAAAAGTTAAACATTGTGCAGTTTCATGATCAGATAATCCTAGACCAAGAATTTCACTTCTAGCTTCAGGAACGTTTGATAGTATTTGGTCTAGACATGACTCTTTACGTGTGGGAGAGTGTATATCGACGCCCCCGAACAATAAGTCGGCAATGTGATATTATGGACATTTTATTGTTATGCAAAATTCGGAATCAGCGGGTCAGAATACATCATATATATTTTTTTCAGATTTTTTTTAATGCAATTAAAGAAGATATTAAGAATGACGTGTTTATTGTAGGGAAACTGCAAAATCAAAATGTTACGAGAAAAGTGTCGCTACAGATCAATACAAATATATTTATTACTTTGATATTTGGTACGATGCGATAACCGGTTTATTGGCGTCAATATTTTTATGAAGTTTTTGGTAAACGATAATACCGTATTTAATTTAATAAACTTAACACGGCAATAGCTACTAACAAAGTTTTAAAGGGAAATAATTCGTTCGTAAATATTCGTAACAGGTACTTGCGTGTACTATTTAATACCAAATCAGATCATGTCACGAACCCAATATATCGTCTGTCTTTTTGCCGCTCAGCCATCATAAGGTACGTTGTTCTCTGTCTTTGATTAAACATTAGAAAGTAATAGATACATGCCGCGCCCCTTCACGTGTCTGTTCTCGCACCGGCAACGCGTAATGTTTGTTTACATTTATAAACAGTTGCAAATTTCTATTGACCGAAAGTGACGTGTAATTATTGATTGGTGCGTCTGGTTAAAAAAAAATGTGTTTGTGTTTACGTGTCAGTGACAAAATAAAACATAGTTTCTTACCTGTGAATCTATTGAGTGTGTTACCTACCAAAACGTGTAAATAAATTAATTATTAGGTGCTATGGAACCGACAAAATGCAAAGTTTTAAAATATGCTGAAACTATGGCTACAAATGGTGAAATCTGGATAACTAGGACCTGCAAATTTGTCTCACTTAAAGAGGTATTCTACTTACTCAGTGTCTTAGATATCCAGATACAGTACAACTTGGTTAAGTGGGACCAGGATAAATGAGAAACCTCCATAGCTGGAACTCATGTTGAGGTCCTGACACTCTAGCACTGAATTGAGACGGTGAGAGAATTTTACCTCTTTTACTGAGACTATATTTTAAAGAATACTTTGCTACAATGTTTTCTTTTAATTTATAGGTAGACCTCTGTAACTGAGATAACGTCAATTTATTAGGTACCTGTCTAACTTGGACATTTTTGCAGATAAATTTCAGTTTTGTTTATTAATCCTTAGTTGACCCCCAAATTCCGCACTTAGTTAATTGTGCCTAAATGACCTCCAGTTTCAGTTTGGTTTTGCTATCGTACGGATATTTATTTGAAAAATGCAGAAACGAAGGCTTGTAATGATAAAAACTAAAGTTAATATCCTTATATGAAAGTGGAAAGACACGCGATGAAGTTGGTCATGTCTTCTCGTTTTCATTGGAAAATGAAGATGATGACGAAATAACTTTGGAAGTAAATTTAGTAAAAAAAACTAGACGCGAAGCAGTATGACCAAAACTATAATGACAGATTTTTTTGATTGACGCATTTTGTATGCATTTTTGAACTGTTTATAAGATTACGTACCTACTTGATTATTTTTGTTTATTAAGTACCTACCTTTTTTGATTATTGTTAAAAATTACAACTATAAAATATTTAAAAATATGTTATTTAATTTAATAATCGCGCTTGTCTAACTGAAATAACATCTATTCTCACCTGGAACCCTCTGTAAATGAGACAGACCGATAGAGTGAAACCTGGATAACTGCAGGGACTTACCCAGTGTCTCAGCTATCCAGGTATAAATAAATATCTGTCTCCTTTACAGAGGGTTCCACTTCCATATTGCTGTTATTACACTTCTGCATTAAAAAGGGAGACATAGGTAGCATAAACAACTACAGACCTATTCCTATATTATCCTAAACGGATAGAAAAATCCCTGGATTCTAGTCAATCCATAGAATAAGCTGGCTTTCGACACGGCTTCTCAACCATAGATCATATTATACACACACTCAACCAAATTATAGAGAAATATAATGAATACGAGAAGAAAATATACATAGCCTTTATTGACTATACCAAGGCGTTTGAAAGCTTAGAACACAATGGCATACATCAAGCATTGCTAGTACGGGGAACACGGAAAAAAAAAAACCGTATCATCAAGGCGATATATTAACACCAACGCAGCCAAAATCAAGCTGGAAAAAGAAGGGAGAGAATTTAAACTTACAAGAGGAGTAAAACAGGGCTTTCTTTCCCCATAATTGTTTAATGCTGCATTGGAAAGCATGTTCTGCAACATAAACTGGAATGGAAAAGGTATAAAAATTGAAAGTGAATCGATGATCAACTTAAAATTTGCCGATGATAGTGTTTTTATTTGCAGAAGATCCAAATACCCTTGAAGTAATACTTAACAATCTGGCAACAGAGAGTAGGAAACTGGGGTTAACCATGAATGTATCAAAAACTAAAATACTACCGAACAGCAACAAACCGCCTATAAATGTCAGAAATTTCACAAAAGATTACAGAGGAGACTAAATATACCTAGTGGAATTAATATCTTTGCAGGAAGATATGTCCAAAATAATATAAAGAATAATAAAAAAATCCTGGAATAAATATTGGGCCTTAAAAGAAATTATGAAAAGCACAACCTGGGCCCTAACAAAGAAAAATGAACTTAAACTTGAGGTAGATATGTCAACATAATATGGATAGGAGCATATTACATAAGAAACGAATATATAAAATAAGAAATATCCATATTAGAAATCAAATTAGGGTGCGAGATGTAACAGTTAAAATACGCAAACTTAAATGGAAATGGGCTGGTCATATCCACTCTCTGGTCAAAAAAAGTAGCAGACTGGTCCCCAGAGATGGCAAGAGATCCAAAGGAAGGCCAAATTGCGATGGAGCAATAATTTAGACGCATTAATAGGACGAGCATGGAGTAGGACAAGAGACAGGAAAGAATGGAGAAGACTGGAGGAGGCCTTCATCCAAGGGGCGCGCTAACTAAAGAAAAAAGGGAAGGAAAGACATAAATATTCATATATGACAAGTTCCAGAAAGAATGTAAAAGCAGAGAATAACTAACAATTTATATCCTTTATTAATGACAAGCATAACATAAAATTGACTAATCATAACTTGAATAGTGATAATGACATGTAAATAATTATAATTACAGCAAATAAAGGCTAATAATAATAATTATTATTATTTTCGATTATTTTAATTATTAAATCTTATTATACTTATAACTTATGATAGTTTTCTTTTACACTATGTTATTTTATTATTTCGATGTCATTCAGTATTGCACGTTTACTTGAATATGTAGGTTTTACATTCCCGAGAACAACAAAGCTATCATACAATGCCGTTATTTTGCCTGGTTTTAAATTACTATAAAAACCTTAGTAATGACATATTACGTTTAGCCCTTCAAACAAAAAATATCGTTATAAATGTCCATGTTATGCAGTTACAAATCAAAACTTTTATAATATTTACCACAATAATCCAGTAAGTCACTATTACTGGGAATAAATTTTAACTCATTATCTGTAAAATGCATTTTCTCTCATTGCTTAATACTGAATGCGTATTATAAAGTATAATTGTATAAATTATATTCTTTAAAAAAATAGCTTTCGTTTGATATATCAATGTCTTTAGTACTCCCTCTGGTTGTAAAGATATTGAACAAAATCAGTAAATATTTTTTCCTGTAAAATTTACTTTTTGCGATTGCCGACTTATTGTCCGGGGGCGTCGATATGTAATTTAAAATTACTATTGGTGGCAATTCTTGCAAGCTCATTTGAGTTCTCTGTGGTCTTTAATAAGTCTATGTTGAAGTCCCCGACGATAACTGTTTTATATTTTAATTTCTTCCGTAGTTTACACAAAAGTCGTTCAAGTTTTTGAAGAAAAGAACGTGAACACGCTGTTGGTATTCTGTAAATACAAATCACCATGCATTTTATAGACGGTATGTCTATGCCGCAGCATTCAAACACGTAGTCTTCTGAGAATTCATTCATAAACGATAACACCCGCGTTTGAATGTGATTAGTACAAAATATGCAAACGCCACCTCTTTTTTGATGCGACCTAGAGTACGAGGCCGCCAGTCGGTAACCTGCCATTCGTAAATTCCCTTCATTACCCGTTTTTATGAAAGTTTCGGTAAAGCATAGCACGTCCAAATGCTTACCGTTCTCCGTTAGTTCATCCAATGTTAACTCTAATAATTCTCTTTTACTAATAAAACCTGCTATATTTTGATGAAAAATGGTTATAAAACTACTGTTTGAGACGAAAAAATGTCTTGCTTGTTATTTGCGTTCCCTTAGTTACATTACTACTTGCCCTGCGGAAGTACTCGGTAATAGATTTTTGACGGAAATCATTTGTTTGTTGTGTTCCGTCTTTTGTATTAATTATTCCATTACTTTTCTTGGGGAAGTAGTCAGTGATCGATTTTTGCGTAATTTTTTTACCGGTATTAAAGCATGCCTTATGTGAATATTTTTTTAAATAGTAAGGTATAGTTCCTCTACGGTTGTACTCTAAATCAGTTGGTTTATGTGGTTTACTCATACGATTCTGTTTAATATTAGTCTTTCGTTTAAACTGGTTGTAACTTAAATATTCATTGTCATAATACCGAGAATCGACAAGAAAATTTATTTTTGAACATAGTTTGTACGTAAAGTTGCTATCATTATATCCCAAGTCAGACAAATCTAAAAACGTACAATTGTCAAAATTATTACATAACAACTTTAAGGTATTGTTTAGTTTATCTTCATTTAGATGTATATTCTTTTTTACGCTAGTCACAATAACAAAAGCCCTAGGGCGTATTTTTAAAAATCCGCTAAGCTCCGCCATGACTTTTATTGGGCTACAATCACTTTCGCCGATATTTATGACAATTACATCATTACAAGTAGTGTGTACTGTTTCAGACGACTGTAATATTTCTTCACAACGCGCGTTGGGCTTGATGGTAGATGTTACTTCGTACTTTCCGTATGACGTCCCTAGTCTTGATTTCAGTAGCGCGGTCGCATGTCTATGGTCTAAGATCCCATTTACCTGAAGGTGGCCTGTGTGCCAAAAAAAAAACATTGGTACATAATTTTTGTATACGCTTCATACCAAATTATAATTTAAAAAAAAATATAGCTTTGGTCTACATGTATGGGCGGTATTACTTTTTTTTTTCATTATTTTGTTATAAGTACAACTGCAATGGTGGGAGGACCTTGTGCAGGGTCCGTCCGGATCGCTACCACCATCTTATCCATTAACCCACCGCCATGTAGCAGTGTTCGCATTGCTGTGTTCCGGTGTAGGGTTAAAACAACCGGTGAAATTACTAGCGTAGAGGCATTCCATCTTAGTCCTCAGGGTTGGCAACGCATTTGAAGTCTTAGGATTGCAGTTTTGAGATTGTACTCTTAAGATTTCAAATGTCTATGGGTCTCAGATCCCACTTACCATCAGGTGGCCTGAGTGCTCGCGTGCCTTCTCCTTGCCATAAAAAAAAGAACTTTATCCGCTTGAAAATGTATATATATGCCAAATTACAGATTTGTAGTACCAAGAGTCTCTGAGTTACACCTCAGTCAGACGGACAGACAGACAGACGGACATAACAAAACTATAAGGGTTCCTAGTTTGACTTCTGAACCCGAAAAAGATAAAGTCTGCACGTTGCAAAAGCCTTTCAGCTGTAAATAAAACCTCAATGTTTTCTCAACTGAAATGGAGCGCCTGCGACGCTGAAACGTGACTGATAGCTGCGCGAATTGGAAAACTTCACCCTTAAGCAGCCTTCAAACCACCTGACGCCTTATTCTGAGTTGTTTCTAAAACGTAAGTTAATTTTTTTTATTTGAAACTAAATTAAAATTAACTGATTGCTCTCAATAACAATAATTATTCGATGCGGCTACCCTAGCGATGAAGCCAGCGGTTGCAGGTTCGATTCCTGAAAAGAGCAAGTAATTAGATTTTTCCAATCCTGACTATAAATCGCTAATATTAATATCAATAATAATGGTTACGCGCATGAGCAATGTGAGTGATGGTGTTTCGTGATCAACTGATATCTCAATTTCTTTATTATAATATAGCGTACGCATGTATTTATATATGTAAACTCTTTATTGCACAAAAATGATAATTAATTAATTGTGTAATGAGCAGGAAAATTTTTGCTCCTCAGTCTTCTATTTTTTTAGGTAGGTGTCTAAGTATTTTTTCTCAAAAATGTCCGGAAATGTTGACATTCGTCAGTTTAGTGACAGTGCTCAAATTTAAAAAAAAAACTTTGCGTGCTCGCTACACAAGCCCGCAATGTTGCATACAAATTCCATTACTATCTATCTTGTAAATTTTTAAAAAGTGAAAAGGGACATAATAAAATGAGGGCACAAGTCTTATACGTCCAAATTTTACTCGAAACATAACTTTTTTATTTGTGCCTGGAATAGCTTATGTTTTTTTTAAAACAAGAATTGCGTTTCTCCTTGTCATAAACAAAAAGGAGGTAAGGAGTGATGGTTTTTTCACATAAAGTTTCTGTTTGTATGCAATTCAAAAAATGAGTTCAAGCGATGAAGATTTGACTCCAACACAAAAAAAATCTTGTGATTTTTGAGAAAAGCACTATATTTGCCTCGGCAGGAACAGCAATTGCGGGCTTCGTATTTTTAAACGGACTCGCAAGCTCGTCCGTTTAATTTAATACTCGGCCCGCAATTGCCTACTTCCATGCCTAGGCAATAATGTACTATTTTAGTTTGTTCATCGTTATCTAGTAACTGTCAAACTTAGCTAGAGCTTGTCTAGCTAAGTTTGAGACCAGTTTCATTTGGGTCAAATTGTCTGGTATTTATTTTATTTTTATTTATTTATTTATTGCACTCATAATAATACATAATACACTTACATAGGTGATATTCGTGCACTATGAACCCTGTTGGGCGCAGCAATATAAGAGAGAGGAGGATTATCCAATTAATAATTAATCAATATTAAATATTTAATTTTTCTATTTATCTATATATCTATCTGTTTACTTTCTTAATAATTACTCAGTGTAGTACAGTTTATTATGTTTATTCTCTTATTTATTATATTATAATTCATCGCTTAGATACTCTGTTATATTGTAGTAAGCTTTTTCATATAGAATATTTTTTAGTTTATTTATAATATAGGTGTTGATTCTTTTCTTTACGTATTGTTTCAACTAAGTTATCATAAATTTTGACTGACATTACGACGGGACCGGAGGAATGAATTTTTAAGCGAGAGGAGCGCAATAATTATTTGTGTTTATGGCGTATTGGTCGTGTTGTGGGCAGGTCGTCTCGGTTGTTAAAAAATTCGTCGTGTTTGCGTACGAACTTACAGGCTTCCAAAATGTAAATGCTAGTAAGTGTCAGTAATTTATGTTTTTGGAAGAATGGTCGGCAGCTATCAGTTTGCTTGATGTTCACTAATATTCGTACAAGTTTTTTTTGTAGTGTGAATAGTGACGGTGCATCCGTACTGTTTCCCGTATTGTTTTTAACTCGGTTGCCATAACGGTCAGGTAACTACGAGTTATCATAACGTTGGCAATACGATATGCGTCGGCAATATTGATTTATCGAGCAGAATAGAGCGCCTGATTGTGTAAGTGAGTTCGAATTTCTAACTAAAAGCCTGTATTTATGGTACCCAGATGTAAGCTCGAATTCACCCATTCTATCCATTCAAGGTAGTAACCCCTTCAAAATACTTAAAATTGCATATAAAACGTAACCGTACGCTCAATGTTGGGGAAGAAATAGTCAAGCTTGAGAGTCATATCTCAAATAACAGCACTATGTGAAAAGACTTTATTTACATCCAACTTAGTACAGAATTCAACATTAATAAAATTAAAAATTAAAACTAAACGTATTAAAATTAAAATTAAACTAAGCTACTAAGGTTAAAGATATAAATAAATATTAAAGATATAAATAATAATCACCACTATAAAAAGAACACCTCCTCTAGCAGGTACGCTCGCGGCATGGTTCCCATGACAACTACACTTGTCCTTATTATATTGAGTCTTAGAGCCAAAATTATAATTTCATTTAAATAGGTACTTTTTTAGAACTATTCGCCCGCATTTTCTTGTTAAGTGGCGTAATCTCACTTTACTTCTGAATTTCCCTTGTGAGTACCACTCATTATTCAATTCGTTTTTGAATTACTAACTGGGCTTATACTAAGTTTCGTGTCCCGTCAGATATTAATTAAATTTTAGTGCGTGTACGAGTATTTTTAATTTGGTCGTTTGTTTCGTCAGCATAGTAAAGGGTAACTATAATTTGCCGGTTTTAAGAGAATTACACTGGGGCTCTATTCAACACGGTAAAATAATATTGCTTTTGACGTGCTATCATATTGTTCGGCCGCCATTTCTGCCAAGTAAATAAGAGCTATTGTAAGTTTGACGATACGATAACGCGTCAAAAACAATATTTAACCGTGTTGAATAGAGGCCCAGTTGTCTCGTACGGATTTTAGAGCCACAACAATAATTAATTCAAAAAGGTACATGTGCTTGAAACTCTTCACCGCATTTTCTTTTTAAGTGACGTAATCACACTTCACTTCTAAAACACCCTTGCGACTATTCTGACTAAAAATCACTTTAGAGCGAGCCTCAGAATACAGCCATTGGCGTAAATATGCTCTGAACTTAAATTATGCCCGGCACCTATGTTGCGGGGATGCCGGCAAATATTGCCAGGGTTACCGTATAAATTGATACGGTAACCCTTTTGAAAGGAAATATTAGTTTCCAAGTGAAGCTCTTATTGCATATCACGTTGATTTCAACCGGTGAAATTACTAGCATAGAGGCATTCCGTCGTAGTTCTCAGGGTTGGCAACGCATTTGGAGTCCTAGGATTGCAGTCTTGAGATTGTAGGGTCGACGTTATTATTTTATTATGAATCCTTACCCAATATCGGATTTCCTACTTCTTCTGTTTTAGGCCAGGGCCTTTATTCTACTCGGGAAAACAATAGGTATGCCTTTCATGATGTACCTATTGGTTTTCGGCTGCCATTACTGTGAAGTAAATAAGAGCTATTGTAATGATGTGGCAATGGGCGGGGCACATTGCTCGTAGAAACGATGGCCGTTGGAGCGGGGAGGTTCTAGAGTGGCGACCGCGAACCGAGAGACGAAGTGGCGGCAGGCCTTCCACAAGGTGGACCGACGATCTGATAAAGGTCGCGGGAAACCGCTGGATGACAGCAGCAGAGGACCGATCATTGTGGAAAACCTTGGGGAAGGAGTTTGTCCAGCAGTGGACGTCTTGCGGCTGATGATGATGATGATGATGATGATAATGATCATGATGATGATGATGATGATGATGATGTTTGCAACGATAATATGTCCGAGGAAATATGGTTCATCCAGTAGAATAGAGGCCAAATAGTCAATAGGTACCTAACAATTTCCAGTTAAAAAGAGGAACAAGATAATGGGACTCTGGAAACGCTAGAATTGTAACTGACTTGAAGTTGTGCAGGATTAGTCAACTCATAAACAGGATGTTATATGAACAAGTCCAAGTTCTGCTCCGGCAAGATGGAGTGATGATTTGCGAAACGCTGCTGGCAGATGTTGGATGCGACAGGCCGAGGACAGGTTGAAATGGCGCACATTACGGGAGGCCTACGTCCAGCAGTGGACTGATATAGGCTCGTGATGATGATGATGATGAACAAGTTATTTTAACTGTGTTATTGACGTATACACGTTTTTAACCGAATTCAAAAAAGGAGGAGGTTATACGGTCCACTGTATGTTTTTTTTTATGTATGTTCACCGATTACTCCGTCAATTGCCGATCGATTTCAATTTTTTTTTTTTGCTTTGATAGAATATACTTTCGAGGTGGTCCCATTGTCACCAAATCTGAATCTGATGAGAGGATCCGTGAGGAATTGAGGGAACTCCTCAAATATTGTAGGCAAACATATAGCGATTTTAGTATTTTTAGTAACAAATCCAGCAATTGCATTCAGAAAGTATCTTTGGGTGAAGTGGAACTGATGATGAAGACCACAGATGGCCACCGGAACTCCTTAACGTGGCGATAAGATATCTCGATTAAGATAGTTGAGCGACTACAACGAAGAATATTTACTTATTTAACCGACTTCAAAAAAGGAGGTTATTGAAATATGACTATGACTTTCTCGCGGCGTTGCTTGCGGCGCGCTTGAAATAACTTAAAGTTTCATATCAACTAAGAAGTGGGACTACGTAACAGAGTATTATGATCACTGAAAAGTATAAAATAAAATAAATGTTTTAAAAAACAAAAAACCGCCTTCAAAATCTCAAAAAATAACTTCTTTAAAATTGTAGGCACCTAATAGGTTAGTCCAACTAAAGTCGGCGACCACAATATTTTCAACAAAAAGCCAACATCAGTTGTACCAACCTATTAGGTACCTACAATTTTAAAGAAGTTATTATTTTGCGTTTTTGAGGGCGGTTTTTTGTTTTTTTAAACATTTATTTGATCCTTTAACTTAACCTACCGCCAAATAGCAAATGTCGCTTTTTGTGCTCCGGTGAAATTACTAGCATACACCGGACAACTAGTGAAATTACTAGCATAAAGGCATTCCATCTGGGTTTGTATGTATGTATGTAAACTCTTTATTGCACAAATTACAAGCATAAATAAAATTACTAGCATATTTATTATATTTTAGTCCTCGGGTTTGGCAACGCATTTACATTATTTGGATTGCAGTCTTCGTCTCCTTCTAATTAAAAAAAAGTCACGGTATTTATTGATAATGTCAATAGAATGAGGATATGAAAAGGTTAGCAACAAGCCCTGTCTCCCTCATTACAGTGTCCGGTGTCAGCCCTGACGTATCGCACCGCTGCAGGTGTTGCGTTGCTCGCTCGCGTGGAAAATACCGGTAATATGACGCTTGAATAGCGCGCAATGGACGCGGCATTCTGGGCCTATAATTTAACGTGAAGTGTAATGGTATATTGTACATATGCTTTGATAGAACGTTATCGTTATCGAAAATGTAGGAATGACGTTAATTCCACACATGTTCACAGTTTCAGAAAACCGTTTACGTTAGCGTTAAGAATTCTGTCTAGGGCCTCTGATATTTCTATATCAAATAGTTGGGTCGGAATAGTATTAACAGAATTGAAAACTTTATAAATTGTTACCGTATCCTATCGGCTGCCATTACTGTCAAGTAAATAAGAGCCATCGTAACGTTAACAATAAGATAGCATGTCAAAGGCAATATGGTAATTACCCAGTAGAATACAGGCCCAGTATCGTGCTCTTTTTCTAGTTAATCTAACATCTTTGAGCTCTATATTACTCGTCAAAACTGTATTGTTCTTACCTCGCCTGCCATTACTGTCGAGCTATCATTACGTTGACAATGCGACATGCAACATTGTTTTACAGAGCAGAATAGACTATCAACATTGTAGAATGCAATAAGAATTTTAAAACTTATTAGAGCCTTTGCATTTGCATAAATTTTGCCGCTTCCTGAATTTCGTAGCTCCGGTGCGGCACATATGCCGCAAATCTGATGGCGCGTCTCTCTGCGTTTTATTCCGCTCTTTTCATACTTTACAAACACTTTGAGGTCATATCCACTCATTTTCTGTGCATTTCTGAATAAGGGTTCGGTCACGGACTTTTGATGAACCATTATAGAACCTTTTCGCATGAAACTAACGATTGATTCTTATGTAATTTCTATCTCGTCACTTGACGCTCTCATTATGATATAGTTCTATGGTGTATCAACAGTAACTGAAGATCAAAGCGAATTAAAGTTTGCTTAAGATTATTCGAACCGTTTCATTCTCTTTGAGAAGGCTTATATAGGATGAATGAGGTCCTTTTCGAGTTATTACGTAAATAATCAAGTTAATTGGGTTTTGTTTAATTTGTAACTGTATAGTATATTATGAATTAAGGAAGTTTTTAAAAACAAATGCCAGTTTTTTTATGACAACTTTTTGTGTAATCACACAAAGTTTGTTTTTCCATACTAAATGAAAAACTAGAATGGAGAATGATTACACAAAAAGTCGTCATGAAAAACTGGCTGGCTGTAGCTTTAAAAACATCCTAAGTTCATGATAATTCTATCAATGTAAGAAACCTCTACCTCCGGACTTTCGATGTACACTTTATCCTGGGACACACTGTATAATGGAATTGACTTAAGAAAGGAGATGGGCGAAAGTGGGCCTAGCCGTTACAGCGCCTCTATTCTAGGCGGTAAAAACGATATCGTAGTTTTCCTGTTATGGTATTGTTATGACGTCAGCCGCCATTACTGCCAAGCAAATTAAATAAGAGCTATCAAAACGTTGACAATTCGATAACAGATCAAATACGATTTTGTTTTAACCTTGTTGAGTAGAGGCGCAGGAATCTAGCTAAAACAATAATTAATGATGTATTTTTTAACCACTCTTTGTGAAGTATCAGACTATTTTCTATGGGATTTAAAATGTAACAATAATGAATAGCATTGTAGATTTCTCTTACCGTAATAGGTTGTAGAAGGACATTTAAAAAAATGAGTGTATTAATACACAACATAATATTATAAATGTCCGTGGCATTCGCTTCCTTTCGTGTTATTTACATTGTGGTGATTTGTGATTTCTTGTGCTCTAATCGGACTTTGGCAAGATGGAACAACACTGTTTAAACTGTGGAATTGATATAACTCGCAATAATACTATATAGGCATGCATCTTTTGGAAGACGAGGCAATCCTTATACTTCTACAACAGTGCCTTCTTCCTCTTGTGGTAAATACTATGTTTATTTACATACTTACATAATCTCACGCATTCCTTCCCAGAGTGGGGTAGGCAGAGCTACAGAATTACAAACATCTCTAAAAACTATGTTTATTTGATTAGCACAATTACACTACATAATTATTTTGTGTGAAAGAAACAAATACAACTACTGTGCCTGAAATTGCTGAAAAACAGTCTGTTTTTCACCATTAACTTTGATCTAAATGAGATTGATTATTGGAAATAATTATGAGCATGATGATTATTCACTGGTCACTCATTCTAATCATCTAATCTATGTGGATCATGCTGGAATCTTGCTACTGATTCTTTGGCTTCTTTAAATATAACTTATCAGAGTAATCATAGAGTTCTTTTTTATCTACTTACTTTGGTTGATATTGAGAACCGTCCATATCTCTGCTTCTCCAAAGACACGGCCTATAATTTTTATACTGAAAATATCCTACAAAACGGCCTAAAAATCATTAGTATAACGGTTGGGCCCGACACTCTATGGATGTTCGCCGATCTCCTTGTTATACCGGCTAGTAGATTATTTTAATAAAACTACTACATGTATGGAACTTACCCGACTTCCTTATAAGTATGGTAATAACGATTACGATAAGTATGGTTGCGTTTATCGCGTAACAAAATGTGGATAAAGCATCCGTCACTCTCGCACTTAGATACGTGTCAAAAAGTGACGGATTTTTATGCACATTTTGTCACGCGATAAGCGCCTGGTCAAGATGCATAACGCTAAGTTAGCGATTTTCGAAATCGACAAAATGTATAGGATTGACGTAAGCCGATGAGAGATTGTGTCAACTTCAAACATTTCGAGACGATAGGAAACGAAACGTTGGCAACGTTTGCGTCTTGGCTAGCCCTACAGTAGAGTTTATTTTATTTTATACAATCCTTAAATGTACATACATACATACATACATAAACTCACGCCTTCGTTCCCAGAGTGGGGTAGGCAGAGCTACAGAATTACCAACAGCTCTAAAAACTTGTTGATAATTCTGTAACCACAATTTGCACAATCAGGCTAAGATGTTTACCAGCGTATTAGTGACAGGTTGCAAGCCCATCGCCTAACAGTACTACAAGCCTTTATTCCCTTAGTCGTCTCTTACGACATCCACGGGAAGACATGGAGTGGCACTATTCTAATCCGGAAACCACACGGGCAATCCTTAAAATGTATACGTCAATATATATTACATATTTTATCTTACTGCAAATCATTTCTTGACAAATCAAGTTATTTTAGTCTTTTTTTGGTTGTAGATATTTCATTTCATTCACATAAAGGCACGCACAAAAGAGTCAATTATTTCTAGTTTCCTAAAATAGGATACATACTGGGCTGAGCTTCTACACGGTAAAACATTATTGTTTTTGACGGGTTACCGTATCGTCAACTTGTTGAATGTTTTGATAGCTTTTATTTACTTGACAGTAATGGCCGTTGAGTTAAAAACAATGTCAAAACCTGTCCAAGGCAACCACATTAACCCCCTTACTAATACGAGGGGTGATCCAAAAGTTTTGATAATCGGTATTAAAAATGGGAGATATGCAAATCGTTATATTTCTATATTAGCACACTTTCTATATTTCCGAACACTTATTAACGTCATTCAATTGTTTTATTTTACCACTATAAAAATAATTTTACTTTTGGAGGTCAAAATGGCCAAATTTTGTACCTTCACTATGTCATCGCCAGCTCGTGTTTTTTATGTAGTTGCTTTTGAACATTAGTGAATGAGAAGTAGTAGTCGAAAGTTAGGGCTAAATAACGGGGAGAGCGGTTATCAGTTCTGATCTTTGGTCGACGAGCAGCATCCTTATCAATTAGAAGGCTCTGAAGCACAATTCCTGCCGAAAATTCGTATTTTTTTTTCTTCACCTTATTTTTATTATTTTGCCATAAATAGGACAGAATAATGTTATATAACTCTCCTAGATTATTTGAACTCAATTGCTAAAAACTAATGTCGCAGTATTTATTTGTAGGCCTCAATAATCCTGGAAAAGGCCGAAAAAACCACCCTAAATTTTGGTGACAGAGCTGGAGATAAAAAATTCCACTGCAATGATAACTTATTTATCCTTTAAATCATAATGATAAATCAAGGTTTCATTTTCAATAACAATATTTTTTATTAGTGTACCAGAACTTTTTCCACACAGCTCCAAATTATTACAAAACTAACTCTTGCCGAGTTAGAATAGTGCCACTCCATATCTTCCCGTGGATGTCGTAAGAGACGACTAAGGGAATAAAGGCTTGTAGTACTGTTAGGCGATGGGCTTGCAACCTGTCACTAATACGCTGGTAAACATCTTAGCCTAATTGTGCAAATTGTGGTTATGGAATTATCAACAAGTTTTTAGAGATGTTTGTAATTCTGTAGCTCTGCCTACCCCGCTCTGGGAACGAAGGCGTGAGATTATGTATGTAACTCTTATTTTTGCCGTCTTGTAAAATTGTTAATACAGATGTTTTTTGTTTAGGTATCACAGGAAAACAAATTAATAATGTATACATTTTTTTTTCTCTAATTTATGTTTCATTAGTGCCATGGTATAGTCCACATTAAAAGAATATCATTATGTAGATGGTTCTTACTGATTCTCAAAACTTATGGATCACCCCTCGTAAAGGTTGAGTAACGGTGTTACAGCTACCAATACAATGTGTTGTCCTTATCTGTCAAATTGAAATGTCACAATGATAGATAAGGACAAAACATTGTATAGCTATACCACCGTTACTCAACGTTTAGGTAACGTAAGGGAGTAAGAGTACAGAGACTTAACCCCATGTATTTCTGTTTAGTGCATTAGAGAAAATACTCTTTTACCAAACAATTGCCTCGTGTGGTTGCCGAGTTAGAATAGTGCCACTCCATGTCTTCCCGTGGATGTCGTAAGAGAAGACTAAGGGAATAAAGGCTTGTAGTACTGTTAGGCGATGGGCTTGCAACCTGTCACTAATACGCTGGTAAACATCTTAGCGTAATTGTGCAAATTGTGGTTATAGAATTATCAACAAGTTTTTAGAGATGTTTGTAATTCTGTAGCTCTGCCTACCCCACTCTGGGAACGAAGGCGTGAGATTATGTATGTATGTATGTATGTCTTCGCGTGTGATATCCATGGACTTATTTCTCTAATAAGTCGATGGGAGTGTCTATAAATAACTCAACATTGGCGAAATACACCTTAACAGGAGTGAAAGCCATTAATTATAATAAGAATTAGAATAGTCTTTCTAATTCTTATTATAATTAATGGCATTTACTTTTGTAGATCTGTATCTACAAAAGTAAATGCCCGCGGGCTATGGTCCCTTCCTTAAATATTACACTATAATCATTTTAATTAGTACCTATTACTGACTGTTTCACTAATAACACTGGCTTTTAGCGTAAGACTTCAGTTTTTCACTCCTCAATATTATTAAAATGAAGTCGTTCAAGTACAAAACCCCTAGCATTATATTATCCTACAATAATACTTCGTCTACCGTTATTCAAATGAACTAAAGTTCAATTTGCGAGAGCTAAGCTAAGTTGCAGATCAGTGCACCACAGACTGCAGTCTGGCAGACACCGCGAGTTATTCGTCTGAGCTTCCTTAAGCCCTCGTCTAAACCGCCTTAGTTTTACCGAAGAACAAAGGAGTGTGATGTCTTTGATGGTAACCAAAATGGTTAAACCGGGCAAGAGCATGTCTGACCATGCTCAGTGTAGGGTTCCGAAGCCAACAAGAATGAAGTAATTCTGTTTTTAAAGTTATTTGGTCATTTTAGTAGGTATAAACACTTTAGTCACCTGTATCTCAGGATCCAATCAATATGCTTTATATGTGATTTCATTAAAGATATTTTCAGATTTTTAGTATTTGTAGTTTTGTCTGTAGGGGGGGGGACACTTGACAATAACAAAAAATTGCGCTTTAAAGCTTAATATTTCATAATCGGATACCATAATCGAACAATTGTTTTGAAATACCTATCCAACGACACCCCGCACTATGGGGTGGACGAGAAAAAAATACATCCCCACGTTACATACATTTTTTTTTATTTTACCACTTTGTTGGCGTGACTATTTAATATGTATATTCATGCCAAATTACAGCTTTCTAGGACTAAGGGCCGTATTAATAAACGAATCTCAACTCTAATGCTCGTCTCGAGATGTGTCAAAAATGACAGTGTTCTATGGTTTGACGTTTACTTTGACGTATCTTGTGACGGGCATCTCAACCAAGACGAGTTTATTAATACGGCCCTAAGAGTATCTGAGCTAGGCTGCGGATGGATAGACGGACGGACGTACGGACATGGCGAAACTATAAGGGTTCCTAAAAAAATTCCCTTAACCATCTGTCACTCATAAACTCGGTTTTTTAAATACTTAAATATTTGTTCCCGTGTGGTTGCAGGATTAGAATAGTGCCACTCCATGTCTTCCCGTGGATGTCAACGTTTTGATAGCTCTTATTTTCTTGACAGTAATGGCGGCTGACGTCATAACAATACCATAACAGGTATGGTTTAAAAAGTTTTTTTTTTGCTTTCTTTACTTTTTGAAACAAACTAAAGTGTCGAACCTAAAGGGTCTACGTTAACTATAGCAACGATTCTGTTGGCACCTGCATACTAAATTGCATACCAATATCAGTCTTTGTTTTTAGCTGAATGCACAAATGTACAGTCGAGTTCGTAAATGTGTACACTTTAATACCTTGTCACTATAATTGCTGTGACAATTCATATTTGGCAGTTTAAACATGACATACATACATTGAATAGACAAGGTACTGAAGGGTACACATATTTATGAACTCGACTGTACGGCATAGAGAAAACGAGCACACAAGTCACCTGGGGCACGTTTTATAAAGCTACAAGTTACAATTTTACAGTCTAAACTGGCAACACTGCTCAAATGGCCGGTCGTCATTGGTCGAGGTTGTGTCAAATGGAAACTTCATCATCATCATGTCAGCCGAAAGACGTCCACTGCTGGACATAGGCCTCCCCCAAGGCTCTCCACTCAGACCGATCTTGTGCTTTTCGCATCCACCGCGTTCCCGCGATCTTTACAAGTTCGTCACTCCATCTTGTTGGAGGTAATGAAAACTTGTAACCTGTAAATTGTAATTTGTAGATATACAAAACAGGCCCCTGATGGTAAGTGGTATCTACACGGGTACCTACCATAAGTTGTGTTGTTGTTCGTCTCTATCGTTACTGACTAGATAGAAAGGGAGATCCGAGCGACAACCAAGTCGCGGGCAACTTGTGCTAGCTTCACTGGGTCCCATCAATTCATCGAATTTAATTTCATCGAACGCTATTTCTTCTGAAACCATGATGTTTTTAGGATATTTTAACACAAAACATTGACTACGTAGGTTAGGTTAGTTTAGACCAGAGGTCCCCAAACTTTTTTGGCTCGTAGACCACTTGGTAATTTTTTCGGTTTTGGATGGACCCCTTGCCTGGCATTAGGGGTCTGTTTTATAAAGCTACAAATTACAATTTACGGGTTACGAGTTTCCATTTGACACAACCTCGACCAATGACGACCAGCCATTCGAGCAGTGTTGCCAGTTTAGATCTGTAAAATTGTAACTTGTAGCTTTATAAAACGTGCCCTAGGTAGATAAATATTAAGTTAAATTGTCACGTAAAAACTAGAAACTATGCAAGAAATCTTCAGGATTTTTGCACGAATAACGTTGGAGATCTAGTCGGGTAAGGCGTCAATTAAAATTTAGCGCGGAAAAATATGTTTTACAAAATAAAAACTTACACGCAGAGAAAATTAAAACAGAATTTATATAGATAGATATGTGTATATTTATACATTTATAAGGAAGTATTACGTCAGTAAGTAGGCGCCTACTATCAGTGTACGAGTATGAATATGAATTAAGTATTCCATCAATGGAAAGCCAAAATAAAAGTCACGGCCTGTTTACATGGGATCCACTATCGTGGACCCACATTTTCCTCTCTTGGCCCCCATTTATTTTTTCCGCTCACATGGACCCCTTGCAAGTCATCGTCGACCCCTGGGGGTCGATATAGACCACTTTGGGGATCACTGGGTTAAACTGATGACTACCAAAAAACTTACTCATGCGGCGAGAAAAGCTTTTCGATGAAATGAAAATTCCGCGAAATGATACGTTCGTCGGAAGGTGTTTCGATAAAATAATAGATACCCGTCTTTTATATATATGTATGTAGGTATGTGTTGTTCTTTATTCCTTCTTCGTAGAACTGAACGGAAAGCTCGAATTCGACAAACGATGTCGTTAGATTCGTCTAAGCGTTGCAAGTGTAAAGCTAGGCATTCGCAGACGCGCCGTTTGTCTCGGCGACAGATGGAGAGTATACAACTGGAGGGCGTCGGTGGCCTAGTGGCTTAGGGGGTCGACTCGTGATCGTATGGTACCGAGTTCGAACCCCCGCGGTCACCATGCACCAATGAGTTTTTCTAACTTAAGTGCATTACCCGATGCTCTGACGGTGAAGGAAAAACATCGTGAGGAAACCCGCACATTCGAATAGCTGAGTGTGTGAGAGGGTAATTGCACAAAAGATCCTAAAGGGTCGAAGTGTATCCGAAAGAACCCATCTGTAAGATAAGATAAGATAAGACAACTGGAGGGGCGTAATAATTTGACCTCATTCACGGGCGGGCCACGCCATTTAGTTTCCGCTTCTTAACGTTCTATTCTTTATTAGAAAATGGCAGCCGGAGAACGCATTCACGACGACGCTTGGCTTGGCGCGGTGGCGTGGTCCAACGTTGAATTTCGACATTCATGACAGTTCCATTCTGATTGCGCGTTGGCGCGTCGCGCTGGGTTTCCATCCATTTGGAACGCTTCAGTTATGATATCACGGATCGATTTTGGCGCGGCGCTGCTCTATTCGGCTTTTTGGAGCGGTCGTGAATGCCCAGCTTTACAGATTCTTCAGTATAATTTTATACAAGCTGCTTTAGTAAATTAGTACCGGAGGACAATCTCATGCAAACTAACCTAGTCCTAAACTAAGCTCTAGGCTTATACTGTGGGTACGACAATAAACATATCTATATAGTTACCTCTGGAATGGTTCGGCTAAATACCAACTAGCCCCACTTGACTCGGTTGAACTAAGCGCTTAGAGACTCATCGACCACGATTACCTCCAAAACGCTTTAGTCTTCCAAGCCTAGCTCACCGTCGAAAAGTTGCCTGCTTGTCGGTATTCTACAGACTGTATGGTACAGTCACGAGCGTTAATTTGGGACCCATTTCAAGAAAAATATGCTTGAAGTCGTCAACGTCATTAGAGATGTCAAGTCATTTGTAACTTTTAGGAAACTCAACCTAATTGTTGTAGAATGTCAGATTGACTTTGGACCTAAGGTGGGTACCAAAAATCTCGTGACTGTACTACCACCACTTTATAGTTATTTATGTGACTGGCGCATAATGAGAGGCATTATAATTCACGAGTGTGGTTTAAGGAAACGAGCTGAAAGACGAGTTTCATAATAAGATCACACGAGTGTTTTAATGCTTAATTATGTGTACAGTCGCATACATAAGTTTATCTACATGCATATTATAAGTTTTATACAATATGTGAGAAACCTGTATATGTGGTTGCCCTGTATCTTAATGTTAACATTAAAGTAGATAAGATGCAACCACATCGATAACCGATACTTTAATGACATGTACTTAATACTTTAATGTTAACATTAAAATACAACCACAGGTACAGGTTTCTTGATAAAGTTATGATATGGATGTATATAGACAGGTAAACAAAATAATGAGTGTGGGAACATTAGAATAAAAACATCATAATAATAACCTAACATTTTTGTCCTACAATTGAGACCCGTCCGCCCGTTAACCGGGCGCGCAGATGGCCGGGTATTTTCCACAATGCACCCAATTGGCTTGCAGTGAGATGCATTTTGCACATGCACACAGGCCGGCTCATCCCCGCTTAGAAGGGAATGGAGTGTAAAATGGGAAGGATTTTAGGGTTCTGTAGCCAAAATGGAATAAATTTTTAACAACATAAAAAATTACATTCATACTCGTTTCCGATACATTGTTTTTCTTGGATAGCTATTAACTACCCATAGACAAACATGTGCAATTATCTGAGTAAATACTATTTAACCCTTATTCATAAACTCACCATAAACCTATTTTAGTAAAGGGGCCATATTTTCACTGCAATATGTGGCCGGCAACTATTGGTGTCTTTCTCTAACATACGAGTAAGAGAGGGACACCAATAGTTGCCGGCCACATATTGCAGTGAAAATATGGCCCGTTTAGAAGCCCCTTAAAAGTATTCTTTTCCCCTTTCTGTCAAACTTAAATGTCATAATAAGACAGAGCATATTTCAAGCACACTTTCGTTATTACGCATAATAATACCTCCTGACTTTCTTCACTTCGAGCATGGCACTCCATGATGATGACGGTAGAACCCAGCTTTATCCATGTTTCGCGCGTTCTTGGCGGTTTTTGGCTTTAGTTTTGCGTTTAGTGAGGTTGCAACACCTTGCTAGAATACAAATGGTTAAATTCTTTTAACGTGTGTTGCAGTCAGCAGCAGAAGTAGTTGGACAGTTGGAGAGCTTTAATAATCTACATGCCCTCTTAGTCTGTAGACAATACGTGGCATGTGCGTGTGTAGATCTAGCGTGCTACACAATAGAAGAATCTTTACATTAGTACAAACACAAAGTCGCTTTCCACCGTCTGTTCCTCTGTATGTCGCATCTTTAGAACTATAGTGACCTAACTCAAAAATGTTGGATTTCGAGTTAGGTCTCTATAGTAATAAATATATGTCTCGAAATCGACAGCTGAAATGTTGATTTAGGTCACTATAGTTCTAAAGGTGCGATGTGTCTTTCAAACTATGCAAAGTATTTGAATGAGGTTTTCTTCAATAGATAGAATGATTCAAGAGGAAGATTTTTATGTACTTATAATAAATTCTAGTTTATGTACGGGTTTTACAGAAAACTCACGGAGGGCAAGTTGCTACTTTATAATACTAAGTACCTGGAAGACCGAGCGTCGCTCGGGTTGAAAACGACATTTCCCGATCACGACAACTTGACAAATCGATTTTCCGCCCCCATATTTCAAATTTCATCGAAATCGTTGGAGCCGTTTCCGAATCTGCACAGAATTTTATTTAGAACAAATATCTAAAATTACACTGCACCTGCGTTGACGAAATAAAATTATTTTTATTATTGACTTTGATACAGGTTTAGTCTTCGGCAGAATGTTACACCCTGTAAATTTGCAAACAATACACTTATATAACGCTCAAGCTATTGGCTTGGGTATATAGGTGTCCCTAAAACCAACGATAAAAGGAAAATGCCTGATAAGTCGGCTCTTGAGTTGCTAGATCAACTAATTTAGACCTTAATTAAATATCATAGTTTTTGATAATTGCGCTTTTATAAAACTCGTGGTTTTTCATATTGTGTCAGTGTTTCAAGGGCTAAGATTGAAAATTTAAGTTCTTTCTCCAAAGAAATGTGCTGTCAAATATAGATTTTTAGATATCACGATGATATAGCGGATTTTTTTTTACCAACGGTGTTGACCGAGCCATATTTGAAAAAAAAATTGCCTGAATGACCTTAATCTCGCAGCTCATCAGCCGACCTACCAGCCATCTTCGTTTTTTCGTAGGTATTAGAGACACCCTATATAGCAATTGTGGTTTTAAATTAACAACCGGCTCTTCATCAAATTTTTAACATTAGTTTTACAAAAAAACGAAAAAATATGGCACGGATATTTTGCATGAAGCACTCACAACCGAATAGCATTGACAACGATGCCAAAAAACTCGATTAAAAAGCTCAAAACAACTTTATACGCTGCCATAAACAATAAATTTGCCTTACTCATTCATTTCCAACAAAAAAGCATGCATAAAGATTAAACAGCCCGCGAGGTATTAACTCGGCCTGCGGCCATATTTTATTTCACGAGCGTTCTGTAAAAGAGAAGTGAGAAGTGGCAATAATAATTAATTTTTATTTGGCCCCCGCGGTGTGGCCAGCGTTGACGCTTGGAGTGTTGCCAGATGAGGGATGCTGACGGAATTTTTAAGTGCTGGCAACGTTAAACAATTGAGGCATAATATTATTTACTAGTCTGTTAATAAATATATGTTTCCACCTAAACAAATATTTTTTAAACAAGTTTTTGATGCTGACTGTACTCTTTTGGGTTCCGTATCCAAAGGGCGCCAACGGGACCCTATTACTAAGCATCCGCTGTCCATGTATCTGTCTGTATGTCTATATCTCTGTCAGCGAGCTGTATCTCATGAACCGTAATAGGTAGATAGTTGAAAATTTTACAGAATGTATATTATATATACTATATATGTATATTATGTATACTAGTTAGCTGTGTGGTTGCCGGCTTAGAATAGTACCACTCCATGCCTTCCCGTGGGTGTCGTAAGAGTCGACTAAGGGAATCAAGGCTTGTAGTACTGTTAGGCGATGGGCTTGCAACCGGTCACTAATACACTGGTAAACATCTTAGCCTGATTATGCGAAATGTGGTTACAGAATTATCAACAAGCTTTTAGAGTTGTTGGCAATTCTGTAGCTCTGCCTACCCCAAACTGGGAATAAAGGCGTGAGTTTATGTATTGTTGTATGTATACTATACGAGTATAGTCTGTGTCAATTGAAATTGGCAAAGATGTAAACACAACCAAACGAAACAATTTACCACTACGGCTCGATAATCACGTGCTTTTAAAGATCAAGTGAGGTCTTAGCAATGATTTATACACTAACCCCCTTACTAATAAACGTTGAGTAACGGTGGTATAGCTATATAAAGTCATTGTGACATCTGAATTTGACAGTTAAGGACAAAACATTGTAAGGCTATACCACCGTTACTCAACGTTTATTAGTATGGGGGTTAATCTTTAATTTCACATGAAGTTTAAGATTAATAACTATTAATACGTTATTTTAAATAAAAACACGCTTGCTGAATATTTGAGGTTATGTGTCAAACAGTACTAATTTGTTTACATCTTTGGCAATTTCAATTGGGTCAGTCTATACTATGGCCACTAAAACAACAAAAGAAGGTCAAACATTAAAGACGGAAATACCACATACATCGAAACTTGTTTTTTGCTCAATCTTAAATAAAAGTTGGTACGGAACCCTTCGTGTGCAGATCCAACTCGCCCTTGGCCGTTTATTTTTACATCTAATAGTCATTATCTGCTTATCGAAGCCAAAGTAACGAATGCAAACTGACACTTGGATTTGCGACTCTATCATTAGCTCTTATAGAGTTACAGTTGTTTTATCTCACAAAGACGGGTTTTCCCTACTTACAAAAAAAGAGAGAAAAAAACAAAAACCCGCCTTCAAAAATGCAAAAAATAACTTCTTTTAAAATGGTAGGTCAGTTCAAATGCATTCGGCTTTTGGTTTAAAATATTGTGGTACGCCGACTTCAGTTGGACTGACCTACCATTTTAAAAGAAGTTATTTTTTGCATTTTTGGAGGCGGGTTTTTGTTTTTTTAAACATTTATTTTATTTTATACTTTTTAGTGATCCTATCTATGCTGTTACGTAGCTCCACTTCTAAATATTAATGAGAAACTATAGAACATTTCAAAGTCGCCGCAGACAACGCCGCGGGAATTTCATAGTCATGTTTAAATCTAAATGTGCTTCGTCATAATCGCTCAACTACCTTAATCGAAATATCTTATCGCCACCCTTGAAATAGGTGCCGTTAAGGAGTTCCGGTGGCCATCTGTGGTCTTCATCATCAGTTCCACTTCACCATATAGTACTTTTCAAAAGCAAATGCACGAGTTACAGTGAAAAATACCAAAATCGCTATAGGGGTGCCTATAATATTTGAGGAGTTCTCTTGATTTCTCCAAGATCCCATCATCAGATCCAGACGTGTTGACAATGGAACCAACTAGAAAGCATACCCATTCAAACAACGAAAAAAATTTTCAAATCGGTTCAGTGGTCTTCGAGTAATCGGGGAACATACATAAAAAAATAAAAACCGATGAATTGAGAACCTCCTCCTTTTATTGAAGTCGGTTAATAAATTACAATTTGCAGGTTACAAGTTTCCATTTGACACAACCTCGACCAATGATGACCAGCCATTTGAGCAGTGTTGCCAGTTTAGACCTGTAAAATTGTTACTTGTAGCTTTATAAAACGTGCCCCAGCCTCAAAGGGTGCTGTGACGCCGTGTGTACACGGCACGACAACGTGTGGTGTCAGGGTCCTGACACACTGAAAACTCAGCGGAAAAATTAGCTTTCATGTTAAAATATTTAATACGCAACGTTAAATTAAAAAATCCGGTCAAATGCGGGTCGGACTCGCGTACCGAGGGTTCCTTCCCGCCGAACAGTAGGTATTCCAATTTGAATTCCATTTTGAATCGAATTAGCGCGGGCCCAACTCACGCTTAACCATTTTTTAGTATTTGTTGTTTGCCTCAGGGTTTGTCATATAATCATACCAAATTTGACGCTAGTATGTTTTACCGTGTTTACGATACAACAAAAATAAAAAAGGTAAAAAAGAGTATTTCACCAATAGTCCGCCAAAGTTCATATAAAATTGCAATTCCGATTATTGGAACTCCGACATTTTTTCTCATGCCATTTTACATCATAATGATCCTTCATAATATTTTTAAATGATCGGAACTCATACTCATCTGAATTCATAACTCCAATATTCATGGAACCGTACACTTTTCAGAATTTCTTAAATATCTTACGTGTAGATAAAATTAGGTTAGGTTAGGTTAGATTTATAATAATCCTCAAAAAGTAACAGTTTCTTTTCAAAATGCATTATGAATTGCGATAATTATGACTTAAAAAGTATGAGCAAAAATTTTCGGAGAAATTATGAGTATAGACACAAATCGTTATTTGTAAAAAAAAATCTAAAGACCCATTTTATAGGAGCCAATATGGACCCGTATCCGCCGTTATAATTCATATTCTGAAAAAAAACAACCCGCTATCTATTACGGTTCAAAATATACAGCTCTTTAATGTTAGGACGGACGGACGGACAGCGTAGACATTATATGGTCCGGTTGGACCCCCTTCGGGTACGGAACCCTATCAAAAATATCGGGAGTGACGTCACGGAAGGTGATACGCCAGTATACGCTTGCGCCAAATTATTTGCCATTTTCGTTATCTTGTTAAAGTTTCCCGTGTCTGTGTTGTCAGTGTTTACCTTAACGACCAACAAAGGTGTGGGAGTGTTCGCAACTCGCAGCGCTCTTGTGATCGTGAGCTTATAGCTTTATTGCCGGCCCTATAATCAGTGATTGATATTCTGCGTGTGTGGGTAGGTGCATAACATTTACACAAAAAATACAGACTAAGGATTGGAGTTATTTATTTAGTAGAAACGGATACAATTACTGGGAACTTTCATAACGTCTAATTTTAAGCTTAATCGGAATAGATTGATAAATATAAAACCGATCAATAGTATTTTTTTACCACAGCGCCATCTAGCGATTCACGTTAGAAACTAAGCGCAAAGATGGTTCAAGAAAAATGTATGGCCTGTAAGAGATTCCTGCCTACCACAGATGGCGCTAAGACAAGAGATGTCGTCACCTGTACGGTTTGTCCCGGTAGGTATCACAGGATCTGTATAGGTATTCCGGAAAGTTCGTAGTACCTAAGGACTGGTTCTGCCCTGAGTGCAAGGCGAAGGAGAAGAAAACCGGTAACCTCAGTACTCCGGTTAAGGACATATGCGGAGCATCTGTAGCGCCCCCGTCCGTGCCACACACCAGCCCTGAGCCTCCTCAGCAAAAGGAGACAGAGGTTTGTGCCCTGCGCCGCGAGCTGGCGGAATATATGGCCGAGCAGCGCGAGTTTCGGGTGGAGATCCGCGCCTCTTTAAAACAAATGGGCGAGCGGATGGACGACATCGAGCGGAGACTGGAGGCAGTCGAAAAGAGAGAGGCTGAGGAGACTCCTGGGAGTGGCAAGGTCGAGGAGTTGCAGCAATCGGTCGCTCGCCTCCAGCTGGAGCTGAACGACCGAGACCAGGACTCGCTGCTTGCCGACCTGGACGTGGGTCATCTCCCAGAGGAAGCCGGAGAAAATGTCGTCCACACGGTCACCGTTCTCGCCGCAAAGTTGGGGGTATCTCTGGAGCCGCGGGATATTGTGTTTGCCGAGCGTGTGGGCGCGCCCGACGCGGCCGGGGCCGGTGCCGCCGGCGGAGCAGGTGGGCGTCCTCGCCGCGTCGTCGTGAGGCTGGCTCGTCGGCAGCTGCGGGACGAGTTGCTGCAGGCTGCCCGGGTACGACGCAGTTTCACCTCGGCCGATGCCGGCCAGGCGGGCGCGCCGCGCCGCGTCTACGTAAACGAGCGGCTCACCCGGAGGAACCGGCAGCTGTTCCACCAGGTTAGGGAGGAGTGTCGGAAGAGACAGTGGAGGTTCGCCTGGACGAAGAGAGGGCGAGTCTATGCCCGGCAGAGCGACGGCAAGCAAGCGTACGGCATTCGTTCGGACGCAGACATCCAGCGTGTTTTTGGAGGGAGCCCTATTTGAGTGGTTGTCTCATCCCTGTTATGGACTCATACCTGTAAAACTGTTTATTAGTTTGACATGGCGATGCACTGCTCTAAAGCTACTATACACTACAAGTACTTATATTTACAACTATGTACAAAACTACTACACTATACTACTATACTATACTATATTTACTGTTTTTTACAACAACAAACAACAACAAAACTATATGCTATATTCCAATTTAACTATAAAACTATCGTCCTATAAAAAAATCCTATCGTCCTATAATCGTTGTTCAAATTTTATTTGTTTATTGTTTTTTAACTACTTTTTTACTTCTACAATATATTTTGTACTTACAACATTAATTACCTTTTGCTATGGTTAATAAAATGTTGAAAATTGGTCTGTTTAACGCAGGTTCTCTTGGCACAAATCACGACAATTTAATAGTAGCTTGTACTCGACAAGATTTAGACGTGTTGGCGATCAACGAAACCTGGTTGAGGGCGGGGGAGGAGGGGCGAGCGCCAGTCATTGCAGGATACAGATTACGCCATATTCCTAGACCGCAGAGTATCCGGTCTCGTGGCGGAGGCGTGGGCTTTTACGTAAAACGCGGCGTTAGCGCTCGCACCTTGCCCCACCCGGTGGACCCGCGGCACAGTTCGGTCGAACAAATGTGGGTTGCATTGACCCTTAACGGAGGGAAGATCGTGATCGGGACGGCATACCGACCGCCTTGGATGGACGTCGATCTATTTTTTGACGCTGTTTCTGATACAGTGAGCTCTTTCCACAATTATGATAATTTAATTATATTAGGTGATTATAATATTAATTTATTAGCCAAAAATGACATAAAAATAGCAAAATTTAATAATTTCTTAACTAGTTTTAGTCTGTTGCAATTGGTATCAGAGCCAACACACTTTACAAATACCAGTCGAACGTTGCTCGACGTAGTTTGTTCGGATATGCGCGCAAAAAACATTTTAATCGATCATGTAGGCTCTCTCAATGGGCACTGCCTTGTTGTTGGACAGTTCAATGTAAAACGGGATAAACCAAAACCTTATACAATAACATACAGACCACTTAAAAACATCGACCTGGAGAATTTTAGCAAGGACTTGCAAAGTGTGAGATGGGATTCGATATCTGACCTGGAAAATGTAAACAGTATGCTAGGAGCGCTGAATAAGAATATTGTTAATCTTTTTGACCTTCATGCGCCTATTAAGTCAATTATAATTAAGGCCCGCTCTTACCCCTGGATCACGGATACAGTCAAGCTCATGATGCGATTGCGTGACAAAGCAGCAGCTGAATATCATAAAACTGGGTCGGACAGTAAAAAAAATTATTACAAGGATTTGAAATCCATGGTAAACCAAGCACTGTTTTTTGAGAAAGCAGCCTACTTTAAATATAATATAAATAACAAAATTCATAATCCAAAACTTCTATGGAAGAACCTTAAATTTACTTTATTGCCTAAAAATGATACTGAACTACCTACCTTTTTTAACGATCCTGATACCATAAACAACCATTTTCTAAGCTTGCCAGGCAGTTCAGAGGTTTCTTTGTCACAGCTGACTTACTTTCATTTTCATAGGCTTAATGACTCTGTTTTTCGTCTAGAACCAATTAGCTCAGGAAAAATTATCAAAATTATAAACAGTCTAAAATCAAATGCAGAGGGCTGCGATGGCATTAACCTGACCATGCTCATAACAACATTTCCTTACACCATTGACATAATTACAAATTTAATAAACACCTCTATTTTAACATCCACCTTTCCCGACACCTGGAAATTAGCTATAGTGCGGCCCCTGCCTAAGATCCCAAATCCATGTGAGCTTAAGGAACTTAGGCCAATAAGCTTATTACCATGTATGTCTAAAATTATGGAAAAAACTGTCTGTTCACAATTAACTGATTATCTCGAAAGTAACAACATTTTGCCTGACGTACAATCTGGTTTTAGAAAAGGGAGAAGCACAGCAACTGCTTTGTTGGATGTTACTGATAATATCTTGTGTTCTCAGGATAAAGGAATGTGTACCTTATTGGTGCTACTGGACTTCTCCAGGGCATTTGACTGTCTGAACATCAACTTACTGCTATCTAAATTAAATTACTATGGCTTTGAAAGTAAGACGCTAAGCTGGTTCGACAGTTATCTCAACAATCGCTACCAGTACGTAAAGCTGAGTCTTAATGGTGGTTCTTCGAAGATCTCGGAAAAAGTTCGAGTTACTAGAGGAGTCCCTCAAGGATCAATTCTCGGTCCCATACTGTTTATTTTATATTCTGCTGATATAAAGACACAAATCACACATTGCAATTACCATATTTATGCTGATGACATACAAGTATACATCTCGTGTAAACCATCTCAGATTGATAGTACAATAGAAAAGCTTAATATGGACCTCTCGGGAATAGCTACTTGGGCCACAAACAATTGCTTATTGCTAAACCCAAGTAAAACTAAGTACCTTATTTTTGGCAGTAGGCAACAGTTAGCTGGTCTCAGTCCAACAAGACCTGTCATGTTAAAGGACGAACCCATTGAGAGAGTGTATGAAGCACGAAACTTGGGCCTGTTAATGGATACAGAACTTAGATACGAGAAGCATATTTCCAATTCTGTTAGGAGTTGCTTCTATAAACTTAAAGTGTTATACAAGATTAGGCCATTTATAAATGAAAAATTGCGCATTCAACTAGTAGAGTCACTTGTTTTATCAAAACTAAATTATATGGATTCTGTGTTTGGCTCACGCATACTTGCAAAAACAAAAAGACTCATTCAACGCGTTCAAAATGCCTGTGCTCGCTTCTGTTTCAGCATTCCGTTAAGGGCCCATGTCACTCCATTTTTAAATAAACATGCAATTCTCAAGATGCAACACCGTCGCAAGCTGCACTTGGCTTGTCTGCTTTTTGGAGTACTGCACCACAAAGCACCATCGTATCTCTTTGAGAAGCTGTCTAGTCAAAGGCTTCGTGGGACTCGTCAATGTGGAATCCAGTTGTTGACACCCAGACATGCCTCAGCTGCTTTTCGAGGAAGTTTCCGTTACATAGCAACCAAGTGCTGGAATAATATCCCGCCTCCCATAAGGAACCTGCAAAATATACATAGTTTCAGAATAAACATAAAGAAATATATATTTGAACATCAAGTAGCAGAGGAAAATTTAAGGCTTGACACTAGTTGCTTTTAAAAAAATAATCCTTTCATAATATTAATTACAAACAATTACTATTGTAACAGTTTACAATTATTATATTATATAATATGTATTATATATTATTATGGTTAATATTATCAGGACAGTTTTCTTTTTTCAACATAATATGACCACTTACTCTTCTTCTTTGTAGTTTGGTAGCTTAATAGGTACCAAATTAATCTAATTTCTTGTTTCGTTCACCAAATTTCAATATTTATCTTAAATGCATAGTTGAATATAAGCATGAGTATGTCACTACAATTTGTAAGCTTTGAGCAAAGTACATACATACCTATGGTTTATGTCCCATCTGCCTGCATTGCCATGCATATTTGTTAAGTAGAAGCCGGTTTATTTGTCTACTTCTTTTTAACTTCTTACTTTTGTTTTAATTTAATTTTCTTGTCCCCGACGAAAACGGTGGTTTTCCGCATTTTGTTGCACCTCAGTTCGCCACAATTTTGTATTTGTATATATAATTTCCTGTACAAAACATTATTCAATTTAAAATGTACTGGGAAACTAAATTAATAAAATAATAGTTCTGGTGTCGCACGCAGCATGCATTGTCCGGGGTTTTCATTCAACACCCAAGTCAGGACGACCTTATCTATATATATAAAAAGCAAATATTGTATTGTATACAAACCAACTTACCAGTATTGCCTACTCCAAAACCAACGTACTTCACTGAGTCGCTATCATAATGATGTGATGTATGAGATTTATTACTGTCATGGTCAATTTCTAATATGAGTTTAATCACTACGTGTTGTTGTTAAGTTATTTATAGTCACTTTTGCATGCATCAAAATAAAACAATTGCATGGTTAATCATCACAGATTACTGAGACTAAGTCACAGATTAGATTATGTCGCGTGCTGTCAGCGCTGCCGCTGCCATAGATAAAATAGAATAGGTCATGTCGGTTTTCTGTGCTTGAACCATGTAAGGCTAAGGGACTGTTGCCCTTTCCGCTATCTGAGGACGGCCATGGAAAACTTTTGCGTTTTTTTTATATATTTTTTATTATTATTGTTTTTTTTCTCTAGTTTTTTTATTATTTTGCAATCATTCCTTGTTTTTCAAATAATTATGTGTGTGTAACCTTCCGTGGTTTCACCTGATGGTTCCAACGGAAGACCAGCGCTGACTTTAATGCCAGCATTACGCTGAGTTGGGACCATTTCGTGGCTACTTCCTTCTTGTACGTGTTAATCTGTTTTTTTTTTTTTTATGTATGTCACGAATAAATGATTTTTCTTTCTTTCTTTTCTTTCAAAAAAGGACTACAGTCCATTTTACACTGGACTTATTTCTGCTTCATCACAAGTTTACACAAAATTACCATTTAGTTCCAATAAGTTTTTTCAATAAGTTGCCTCGTGTGGTTGCGGAGTTAGAATAGTGCCACTCCATGTCTTCCCGTGGATGTCGTAAGAGACGACTAAGGGAATAAAGGCTTGTAGTACTGTTAGGCGATGGGCTTGCAACCTGTCACTAATACGCTGGTAAACATCTTAGCCTAATTGTGCAAATTGTGGTTATAGAATTATCAACAAGTTTTTAGAGATGTTTGTAATTCTGTAGCTCTGCCTACCCCACTCTGGGAACGAAGGCGTGAGATTATGTGCAGTTTTTTCAATGTGAAAAAAGGCGGCAAACGAGCAAGCCAGCTGATGGGAAGTGATCATCGCGGCCCATGAACACCCGCAACACCTGAGGGCCCTGCCAAGATGCATTGCGCTAACGTTTCTATTCGCTTCATTTTTAAACGAATCGCGTCACTGGTAGATCACGTGACTTTTCGTATCACGTCATCTACCAGTGACGCGATTGGTTTAAAAACGAATCGAATAGAAACGCTAGTTAGCGCATAACATCTTGGCAGGGCCTTCAGAGACGTAGGTGCAGTGCCGGCCTGTAAGAAAAGAGTAGGCTGGTTTTTAAAGGCCCCCAAGTCGTATTGGTTCGGAAATACAGACGTCTCGAGAGTTGATTCCACATGGATAAGGTCGGGCGGCAAGAAGGCCCTCGAAAAATTCACGGTAGTGGATTTCCGTATGAATTGATAAGCATGTTTCTTTAGTAACAATTTTTATACTCATGAGAGGGGGAAAAAGTATGGCAACAATTTGTATACTTATTTAATAGCTGTTTAACAATATAACATGTTTGATATTCAATTACTTCGATCTAATAAACGTGTAAAATGATTGCAATACTTGTTCGAAATGCATATCGACGCAGTTATTAACCGAACAAAACTCTATTTTCGAAATGCAACACTCCATTAACCTGTAAAGTCAAATTATCCATGTAACGAATTCTACAGGGAGTACTGGTTTGTTCCTCGCAATTTGACGGCATGCAAACATGAAGCATATAGATGAGGCATTATCGCTTTTGATTAGGGACAGCCTAGCGTACTATCGCGATCGTTAATTTGTGACCCATTTCAAGAAAAATAGGCTTGAAGTCGTCAATGTCATTAGAGATGCCAAATCATTTGTAACTTAGAGGAGTGTTACATCATTATCAATAGAATAGTATTCATTTTGGAATTAGGTGTGTAGACTGTACATCTTTGGCCTTCCCACAGAATAAAGACTAAAGGCAAAGATGTCCCTGTGTCAAACCTTGTGACAATGACAGTTAAAGAAGAAAAAACAGCCTACTTTTTGTTTCATTTTTTCTCATGTAATACGTAATCTAAAAATTAGAGAAAGATAGCTGATGCAAAGTACGTCTTATAGTCCGGTTTCTATACTTTATGTCCTTATTCTGTGTTTGGACCTAAGGTGGGTCACAAATTAAAGTTCGTGACTGTACGGGGCTGTATTTGACTCAATAAAACCATATTGCAATTGGCATGTTTTATGTTATCGTATTGTGAACGTTACTTGACAGTAAGACAGGCGACTTCAAAACTATACGATATTACGTTAAAGGTAATTGTTTTACCTACTCGTACTTATTAGTAGTTTTTTTTAAATCAAAAATTACGTCACATAAAATTATAAAAGAAAATTATAAATTGTGCAGATTGAGCACTTTCATATGACACCTCGTTTGCTATATTCAAATCACTTTCATTTTTCAGCAATTCTAGACCGATGTGGGCAAGCAAGTTCACTATTCAAATTTCAAGTTGATAGCTTTTATGGTTTCAGCACAGAATAAGAAAATATAGCATAGAAATCGGACTATAAGACGTACTTTGCGTCAGCTATCTTGCTCTACTTTTTAGATTACGTATTACATGAGAAAAAATTAAACAAAAAGTAGATTGTTTTTTCTTCTTGAACTGTCATTGTCACAAGGTTTTACACAGGGACTTCTTTGTCCTTCCTATAGGAAGGATTTGTCTTTCCTTGTCTATAGGTCCAAATACTATAGGTGCTTATAGGTCCAAATCACGCCTTACTTGTGACGATGTACCAAATAACGAAAGAACAGCTATAGATTCATCTCTTTCCAACTCACTATGAAAACCATAAGTAGAAAGAAGTGAACCATAATGTATTTTCTGCTTATTTGGTACGGTTTCTATGCCTTTAGTCTTTATTCTGTGGGTTTGAGAGAAAAGCTGCTGTGGCACACAGACACCGAAGTCTCACCATAAGGGTTTCTTTTTTAACATTGTCGTACGGAACCCTAAAAAGGTCTTCGTTATTTTATTCCCAATTTTCTTAAGCTCCATAGACTCAATTAAGGCATAGACTAGACGACGCGCTTAGCCTAGATGGTAGTGACCAGACATACGAATCCAGGGGGCAAAATTTTATGACAGGTAGGGAGTTCCTATATCGATAAACTCAATTATCGATGCTTGTTTTATATACTAGTGATCACTCCAAGTTTTGCCTGTAATTTTTTTTTTCAATAAGTGTTAACATTAAACAAAATAACAACGTAATTCAGTTCTTCATTTTTCAAAAAGGCTTTTGATACTTTACTCATCATTTTTTTTTCTTCATTACTGTCCCATCTACTATTGTTAAAATAAACGATAAGAATTTGTTCCAAATTTTCGGGCATTAAACCTCTCCGTCTTGACTGACGAAAGTGATAAATCTATTTCAATTTCTGTGGACGTAATAGGGTGAGGACATTTTTTTTAAAATATGCTGTGTGAACTTCATACTTACTCAGAACAATACTTACAAAAATACATACAATGCTGGGGGCGATCACTAGTATATGGAAAAAGCATCGATAATTGATTTTATCGATATAGGAACTCCCTCAGGTCATATAATTTTGCCCCCTGGATTCCTATGTCTGTTAGTGACCGTGCCGATCAATTTCAAATATTTGTAACATGAGCGCGAGTGTTTGTTCCTAACTCTAGGATGCTTTCTATGCATTTCTCTATATACATAAGTAAATTTTTTTCTTTGTCCCATGGTACAAGCCTAGAGCTTAGTTTGGGACCAGAGGGGCTATTGCCTAACGCGCTCGCAATCGCAATCGTTTTCATTTTGAAAATCGAAGGCTTGTCTGCATACAAAATGAAAACAATTGTTCCGCTTTGAAGTCGATTGCGATTACGAGTTCGTTAGGCGATAGCGACGCAGGTTAATTTGTGTGACATTGCCCCTTAATATTTATCTTCAATACTCGTAACATAAAAACAATGAAACTGACGTTATTTCAAATCACTTAATTATATTGAACACGACCTTAATCCATACGTAAAAGAATACCCCTATATAATGTATCAAATATATCGAAACAACCACACTAAAACATTTCTCTATTTCCAGGCAAATACAATTTTTTTCCCTCCCCCAAACTTGGTAACACTACAACGTCACGTTCTATATATTTAAGTATATATTTCTCTATGTAAGTAGTTATATCGTTGTCTATAGGTCTAAATCATAACTGAGTCTGTTCAGACTAATCTTTGGCTGCAAATCCCGTGTGTGTTTTACTTGAAGTGACCTGTTCAATTGACACGTATTGACGACCGCAAGGCTGACGTCCAATCAATCAATCAATCAATCAATCAATATCATTTATTTGCAGAATACAGTACATAAGATGTTACAGTCAAATTTAAATAATAATAATGTCCAGTGTATCCAGCTTGCAAGCAAGCGCGCAAATATTAATTTTATGCAATATAGAAATAAAAAAATACATTTAAAATTACAAATAAGAGTGTTAAAATTTATAAAATATACTAAATGTCAAAGATCAAAAATTATTACTAATTATTACATTTTATTAGATTGCTCGAGGAAGTCCTTAACACTATAACAACACCTATCTACGAGCCAGTTCGACAATTTGTTCTTAAATCTATTTCCCTGGAGTAGCTGTAGGTCATCAGGTATGGCATTATAGATTTGAATGCACATGTTGTATACATTTGGTGTATATAGCCTTGTGACAAGCAGGTTTATAAAGGCGTTTCATAATTTTGGCCCTTGTATGCCGTTGGAAAACTTCACCACGCCGCGCCCTGTATAAGATAAGTAGTTAAGTTTAAAATAATGTAATGTAATCAAATGAAAGAGTTTTGAATGTTTTTTTTTATTATTATTTTTTAACTCTAAATGGCAGTTTTTACTTGTCGATTGTGAAACAGGCCCTAATAGCGGCCGAGATGAATACAATACGATTCTCTTTAACAATGTTAAGTACGGTTACCGATATGGAAGTATGAACAGGTTTATTTTATTCCCATACGCAATTGGATTACCAACGCCGTAATGACTTTATGTTCATGATGGACATAAAAGGGAATTATAATAGTATCAAGATTTAAATTAAATAATAATAATAAATATCAGGGGACAATGTCACACCAATTGACCTAGTCCCAAACTAAGCTCTAGGCTTGTACTATGTGTACTATATAGGTCTATATATAGGTCTAACGCATAACTGAGTCTGTTCAGACTAATCTTTGGTTGCAAATCCCGTGTGTGTTTACGGTACGTCAAACGACGTAATAACTTCAGTTGGAATCGTAATAACTGCACTGATAGCCTATCATGGTTATGTGTCATCCGTTCTTCGTTACGGACTAATCCTGTGGGGTAACTCGGTGGATGTGCATAGAGTCTTCAAGGTGCAAAAGAAGTGTGTCAGAGTCATTTGTGGTGCTCAGGTCGATGAAACATGTGTTCCACTTTTTAAGAGACTCCATATTTTGCCACTGCCGTGTCTGTATATACAGGAAATATGTATTTTTGTTAATTTGCAACATTCATTGTTTAAACGGCGTCCCAAGACTATGGGACATGAAGGGAAAGTTCCTTAAATATCGTACATAGGATATTTTGCTGAAAGAAGACTTTATGTTATTTTTAAAAGTTAGTAATACTGCATTCAAAGATGTTCTAAAAATTATTTGCTTCGTCTGGGAATCGAACCGACCTAAATGTGAAAAAAAAATCACCCGTATTTTTATGATGCCAATCGAAAGAATGAACAAAAAATAATAATTCTTCTTAAGTAACATAGTATCTTAAAAGAAAGTAACAACGTGAAATTACACGGAGAAAACGGGGCTTTAGCAAAGTACCATTTTGGCTTGGCTATTTTTTTTTCGGCTAAATATAACTAAGACTTATTAAAAACGTTCATTTAAGGGTTGTTAATATTGGACAAGCGAGTATTGCTAAATGTTATTGGTATTATTAACCAAGCACTTGTCTCTTGTCAAACAACTGACTTCGTAAATGTAACACTCATCAAATTCTGTTAAAAATAGACAAGCGTTCACTGGTGTTTACTGATAAATAAGTTGTTTAGTTTGTGGAATATCGTTCTTGGCAAATTTTAGACAAGTCACTATGATGCAAACAACCTGGCAACTTGTAAAAAACTAAACAATTTGCTCATCTGTGTTTAAACAAGTATACATTGGTTGAAATGTACAGACGCACACTGCTATTTACGGACAAGTATTTTATTTAATATTAGACCAATTATACTTGGCTAAAGTTAGACGAGTCACTACAATGAAAATAACCATGTAACTTGTTTAAAAACAAACACTTTACTCTTCTACATTTAAATAATGAGAATTGGATAATATACATAAGTTGACGCTATTGTTTACCGCCAAGTATCTTGATTAATATATGACCAATAACACATTGAACGCGTAATAAGTTACTTATTAGAATTGAAACAAGGAAAAACCTGTAGAATAGACGAGCTTACAATGTATTTACTGACAGGCTTGTTAATAAATTTTAGACCAATATTAATCGAGAAACATTAGATAAGTCGCTACGATACTAATAACTGTTTTATTTTATCAAAGCAAACACGTTATTTGTCTAATAGGTATATGCCAATGCGTATTTACTGACAGGCTTGTTAATAATTTTTAGACTAATAGTAATCGGGAAACATTAGATACGTCGCTACGATACTAATAACTGTTTTATTTTATCAAAGCAAACACGTTATTTGTCTAATATATGCCAATGCGTGACCAGCAACTATACGCCTCAAGCCCGACTTTACGCTGGTGCGGAGGTAAAAGGTCGTGTTTTCTCTCTCGTGCGGGAGCTGTCGCCGTTTACTTACAAGGCGTATGATAAAGTCAAACATACATTTGTTTATGTTTTTCAAACCCGGACTCGTTGGTACAGAATAAATTTTTGAGGTCTAAATAGACCCCAATCGCACTGGGTATAGGTATATTTTCTTCACTCAGTGCGGCTTGAGGTTTATTTACGTCTCAAGAAAGTTGCCTCAAAGCCGCACTGAGGGGGACGCAAACGATGCG